>OX451735.1:561331956-564138989 GCA_948472305.1 Vicia faba
TGAAAAATATCATGTAAATTTAAAAATACCTTGAATCAAAATAGAAACGATGCACATAATTGCAATGAAAACATACATATGATTGATACGGATAGCCATGTTTTCACTTCTCAATGAAAATCAGCAATCAGTTAGGGACTATTTATTGAGAAAAATAGAGAAGTTAATAGTTATATTTATTAGTTACTTTCGGTCAAAAAAAATATTGTATAGTTTATTTTTCTTAATTTTGATTTTTTTAATGATATATTTATGTATTAATTTAGTAAAAAATATTACTCCTTTTATTTGTATTTTTTTTTTGTTGAGATTTTCATACCTGTTAAAATACAGATTAATGGTATTTATTTCAATAATAAAATAAATCTCACTTATTAAAATAATTTTATTAATAATAGATAGTATAGTAGTTAAATATATTAAAATATAATAAATAAGAATAAATTGATGGAAAAAAATAACAAATATTATATTAATATTTGAAAAATAATAATAATTTTTAAAAAATAAAAATAGAAAAGAAAACACAATATTATAACGGAGTGAATAATAAATTCATTCGATTTTAACATAAAATATAATCTCTAGAATTCTTTACTAAGACAATTGACTCAACCAAAATTATTGTATTTTATTCCTATATTATACTAAGTACATTAAAAAAACAAATACATTAATTTTTGTATATTCTTATGATTTTACTATACAGATTCTATTTTTTCATTTATTAATTCAAAAGTAATATAAATTTAATAAATCCAGTCAAATGCTTAGACAAAAATATCATTCCATAATATGTTTTACCAAAAAAAACTATATATATATATATATATATATATATATATATATATATATATATATATATATATATATATATATATATATATATATATATATATATATATATATATATATATATATATATATATATATATATATATATATATATATATATATATATATATATAATGGTTTTTAAATTTATTTTTTATTTTAAAATTCAATCAAAACACAAAAAATAAAAGAGTTTAAAAATAGTGTATTGTCAATATAAATATTTTTTATACATACAATCAATTAAAACTCTTATATTTACTGTGTCATTCAGTATTTTAAAAATAAAATTAAAACTTATTTTAATGCATATCTCTTATTGATTGATATTTTATAATGTCAAGACATTTATTTTTTTTTTTTCTCAAAATAAAAATAAAATATTTATCAAATGAAAAAAATTTCTAACCCTTGAAAGAGTCTATAACTAATTTGTGGTAGGGTATGTTTGTTTTTAGAATTAAAATTACAATCCTGAAAATATTATTCTCGAACACATTATTGTCAGAAATATTTTTCCTATATTGGATAAATAATTTAAATTTTAAGAAACATTTATAAAATATATTTAAGTTAAAAATTTAAAATAAATAATAAGTAACATAAATAAATAAAAATAAGAAGTTATTGGTGATTACATTTTATTCTCATAATAATATAAGATTCTTATCATTTTACATGGAAATAAAAAATAAATAAAAAAATCACATCTAAATTTAATTTCCAAGAATAAAAGATTCCAAGATATAATTTATAAATATTTGAAAGAAAAAAAATAAAAGAAATTAATATCATATTCTTAAAAATAAATTAGAAATCCATGAAACAAAGACTCTTATGTTTTTTTTTTTTCTCTTATGTCTTTAGTTCGTTATTATTACATGTTCCTTGCTTAGATTTCTTAGTATCTTTACCCTTAAAAAAATTTATATTCACTACAAATACTCATAAACGGTTTTACTGCTGATTTTCTTGCATAAATAAATTCCGTAGGTATAATTACCGGATCCTCAAAATAACTACAGGACCGAATAAAATAATTATCGGTCCCTCAAAATAAATATCAGACCGAATAAAATAATTACCGGTCCCTCAAAATAAATACCAGACCGAATAAAACGTCGTCGAATATATTAACAGATAACGATTAATTTAAATATTCTCGTCGCAAAAATAAACATCAAACGGTAACTCAAAAATATTAATATAATATATTAATTAAAACAGGGCGTTACAGTAATTCTGAAGGAAGTAGTTCTGGACAAAGTCCAGAAGCTAGCATTGTTCCGAGTTCTGGAGAAGCTTCAGAACAAGTTCAGAGGCCACAGAGAATCAGACGAATATCAAGTAGGTTTGTAGATTTTAGCATGTTGCATGATACTGAAGTAGATTCTGAAGGAGAAATCGTTCAGTGTACCATGTTAGTAGATTTTGAACCAGTGGGTATTGAAGAAGCTCTCAAGAAGAGAGTATGGTTGAATGCCATGAAAGAAGAACTTGAGGCTATTGAAAGAAATAAAACATGGAAGCTGGCGAAGCTTCCAGAAAAGAAGAAAGCCATCAGCGTCAGATGGGTTTTCAAGGTGAAGCTTAAGCCAGATGGATCAATTGGCAAACACAAAGCGAGACTAGTGGCTAGAGGTTTTCTTCAGAAACATGTACTAGATTACTTTGAGGTGTTTGTGCATGTAGCTAGACACGAAACAATCAGACTGGTGATTACTTTAGCTGGAAACAGAAATTGGCCTTTGATACATCTAGATGTGAAGTATGAATTTCGGAATGGTCCGTTACAAGAAGAGGTATATGTGTCGCAACCTCCTGGATTTGTGAAAAAGAATCCGGAAGGGATGGTATACAAGTTACATAAAGCCTTGTATGGACTGAAACAAGCGCCCAGAGCTTGGAATCTGAAAATTGATTCATTTTTTAAGAGGCAGAAGTTTCAGAAATGTGAGATGGAGTATGGCGTGTATGTGCAGCATTCTGGTAGCAATATGATTCTGGTGTGTCTATATGTTGATGACATAATACTAACAGGAAGTTGTCCAGAAGATATAGTCAAGTTCAAAGAAGTTCTGATGAATGAATTTGAGATGACATATCTGGGAAATATGGTATATTTTCTAGGAATGAAAATTATGTACTCAAAAAAGGGTATCATTCTGCATCAGCTGAAGTATGAACTTGAACTTCTGAAGAGATTTGAGCTAGAAAATTGCAAGGTTTCTATCACACCTG
The DNA here is from genome assembly GCA_948472305.1 of Vicia faba. Taxonomy (NCBI): domain Eukaryota; kingdom Viridiplantae; phylum Streptophyta; class Magnoliopsida; order Fabales; family Fabaceae; genus Vicia; species Vicia faba. The sequence continues at coordinate 561,335,032 of OX451735.1, forward strand.
CTGATACGAATCAGAAGTTGGACTCTGATTCTGATGGAGAGGATGTGGATGCTCTAACCTTCAAACAGATGGTTGGTTCTCTGAGGTATTTGTGTAATACCAGACCTGATATTTTCTATGCAGTTGGAATGGTTAGCAGATACATGAGCAAACCAAAGTGGTCTCATTACCAAGCTGTTGTCAGAATTCTGAGGTATGTAAAAGGAACTCTGAAATATAGAGTGTTATTTCCGTCTGGAAGAAAGATCAAATCATAACTTGAGCTATTCTGATTCTGATTGGTGTGGAGATAGAGTTGACAGAAGAAGTATTTTTGGGTACTTGTTCAAGTTTATGGGAGGTCCAATTTCTTGGAGTTCCAAGAAACATCATGTTGTGGCTTTGTCAACATGTGAAGCTGAATACATTGCAGGTGTTGTAGTTGCATGTCAAGATGTTTGGCTTCTGAATCTTCTGGAGGATTTGAAGATTGAAATAGAGAAACCTCTGGAGCTGTTGATTGATAACAAGTCTGCAATCAATCTTGCCAAGAATCTTTGCTACATGGAAGAAGCAAGCATATTGAGACGAAGTATCATTTTATGAGAAGTCAAGTGCAGAAAGGAGTGCTAGAAGTTCTACACTGTAGCACTTAGAAGCAGCTGGCAGATGTTCTGATGAAGGCGATAAAAACAGGCTAATTTCTTCACTTGAGAGATGAAATTAGTGTTGTTAACTTCTGATAGTTACTAAATTATGGGATGGTATTACAGGGTAATTTAGTATTTGCCATTTGTTGGATATTCTCTTTAGGCCCTATGTGGCATCCTTATCTTTAATACTTTTATGTATAAATAGGTGTACTAGGTTTACATTTAATACAATCAATTCTCTTTCAATCATTTGCAGTAGCTTTATAGCATTTATTCTTTTTCTCTCTTCTTCCTCAATTTCATCACCTTGCACCAACAACAAGAGCAGCGAATCAAGAACCAAATTAAAAATCTTTCTCGTTGCATTTTAATTTCTATTTTAACATGCTAAAATGAAGGAAGATGAAAATGAAATAAAGTGTCTTTTTAGTTTGAAAAAATTGCAATTTTTTCCTTTCTTTTCCATTTCAAATGTTATACACAACTAAACTTGTGTAACTGGACAAATTGTCAATTTTTTGATTTTTGATCGGTATTCCAATTCAAAATCTGGTTTAATGTTATAGCGGTTTTAATGATCCATTGGATAGAGACACAAGTCCGATTATCGGTTTAATCTATTCAATCATCCGATTCGATCCGGTTTTTAGTACCTTTGTTAGTTAAGAGTACTTTCATTAGCATTTTCTTTCAAGTCTCCAATATAAGGCATTTGTAAGCGCTACATAATTATTGATGGGAAATTAAGAAAAAATAACAGAACAATATGCAGTGGGTATAAAATTCTTCATACTTGTAGGAATCTTGAGGATCAACAACAAATATAAGACGACAAACCGAAAAAATAAAAGACACTAAAGAATATTGATATTTTTACTGTGAAAAACCCCTTAATATGAGAGTAAAAATCATGAGTCGTCCAGACCAAAGAAATAGCTCCACTATAATCAATTGATGGTACAAGAGAGTCTTAAAGTGATTCACAAAATAGTGATGACAACCGCAAATTACAAAGTAAACTAACTTACAAATAAGAATCAAATAGCTGAAAATTTTAATTTTTTTATAAACAATAGAGCAATGTAATTAAAGGAGTACAACGGATAACCTACCATTTACACAAGAAAAACCACTTACATAAAATACCATGGCATTTGCACCATAAGTAAAAATCTCCACAACCTCTGGAATTTATGCCAATTACATGCCAAAATCAAGATAATAATTTAACACTCTCCACAACATCGACACCACAGGCTTCTCGCTTTTAAAGATTGCCAAATTTCTTGAGATTCACGGTGCCAAACAAGTTGTCAACCAAACAAGTTGTCAACCAAACAACCAAAATACTTTTCAGAGAAATTATTCCCCTTAAGCCCCATGAAATCGAAACAGGTGATGCACAAATTGAAAATTACTCAAATTTGCAGCTTCGGTGCAAAACAATTATCTCTCATCTCAGACATTGTTTTGAAGATCCCAACGGTTAAAATTTAGGTATAGATCTCAAGGATTTAGTATCAAGGGTCCCTGAAGATTCTCCGTTCACCAAAAGACATGGACGACTCCTTAGTTTGGTTACCTCAAGTATTGAAGAAGAAATGATAAAGGTGCTTGTCCAATTCTTCGATCCTTTGCATCATTGCTTCACTTTTCCTGATTACCAACTTGTGCCCATTTTGGAGGAATTTTCTCAACTCGTAGGGACCCCTATTATCAATCAGTTACCTTTCAACGGTATTGAAAGAGACCCTAAACCTGAGGAAATTGCCAGAGCTCTACATTTTTAACCATCTGACATAGTAGCAAATTGGGTAACAAGGAGTGGTGTTAAAGGGTTACTAGCAAAGTTTTTGATGGAGAAGGCTCAAGAGTGTTGGAATATTTTGGATCTACAAGCCTTTGAGGAAGTTCTGGCTCTTCTCATCTATGGATTGGTACTATTTCCAAATCCTGACCAATTTATAGATGTGAATGCAATTAAGGTTTTCATATCTCGTAATCCAATGCCTATGTTGCTTGGAGACATATTGCATTCTCTTCACTCTCGCACTTTGAAGAAAAGGGGGGCTTTGATGTGTTGCACTCCTCTGTTGGCCAGGTGGTTTATTTCGCACCTACCTCGATCAGTGGTGAAGAATGAACAAGGTATGAGATGGTCCAAAAGATTGATGTCACTTTCGCATGCTGATATCTGTTGGTATTATCGCTCCTTAGAAGACATTACCATCACTGATCGCTGCGGAGAATTCCCTAATGTCCCTCTACTTGGCATTAGGGGAGGCATTACTTAAAACCCGTGTTTAGCTTTGCGGCAATTTGGGTATGCTAAAAGAGATGGCCCTCACGAGGTACTCATCCAAGGAATTGCATTTGACTACGAAAGTGATACCCAAGGTTACCATCGAAGATTTATACGAGCTTGGGGTATGGTTAACAAAGTTGATAGCAAGACATTGGGGCGTACGACTTCCATTCCTTTGGAACCTTATCTTAAATGGGTAAGGGCTCGTGCTCAAAGTCTCAAGATGCCTTATGAAGCCGTCTAACCTGTTATCATGGAGCCAGTAGTCGAGGGAGACATTCCACATACGATCCTTTATCCTGATATGCCTACTTCTCTTGAAAATTTGCAAAACGCTTGGGTTCAGTTAAAAGGAGAACGAGATACCTTCGAAGCCAAGTTATATGAAAGCGAGAAGAAGATATTGGAGATTACAAGGGAACTTCATGAAGAATGGAGCTTAAACACCTACATTGTGCCAAAGAAGATGCGCACAACTTTTCTGTCTTAGGAGTTTACTTTATTCTTATTTATGTTATTGTAAGCCCAAGAGGCATGTTTGTATTCAAATCAAGATTTCTTTAATGCAAGTTAACGTTTGTTCACTCTTTATCTATACAAAGCTAAATTCTTTAAATCCTTGAAATCATTTGCATACTGCATATTCATGCATCATGACATGACAGGCGTCCGCATAACAGGTTTCTTTATCTCTCCGCTGTTTATTTCAGCAAGCAAGCAAGATGGATCTAGAGAAAACTGTGACGGAACTCCAGGCTCAGAATTCTCAATTTCAGGAAGCTTTACTCGCCCTGGCCAAGGGGAATCAAGATATGATGACCTTGTTGGCCACTAAAAAGAAGCCAAAGAAGAAAGCTCTGCTCAACATGGGTAGAAGGTTCAAAGAGACAATCCGTCAAATTCCAATAGAGGAAGATTCATCCGAAGAGGACGAGAACCAAATTGGAGAAGTCAAGAGTACTCAGGCCGACTGTATCAATGACCAAGAATCTGATGATGATTATTTCAATGAACAATATCCACCCGCAGACATCAAATACAAGCAGCTGGAAGACAGGTTAAAATCCAAGCTATTCCCGGTTTAAATTTTGACGATTTGGGCTTAATCTCTGAGGTAGTCATTCCCCACAAGTTCAAAATACCAACCTTTGCAAAATACGATGGGGTTTCTTGCCCAAAGCTCCATTTGAAGTCCTATGTGCGCAAGATACAACCGTACACTGCTGATAAAAAACTTTGGATTCACTTTTTCCAAGAGAGTCTGGCTGGAACACAACTTAAATGGTTTTACCAGTTGGATGGCTCTCGCATCAATACCTTGGAGGGGCTAGCTACTTCCTTTTACCATCAATATCAGTACAACGCCGACTTGGCACCGACGAGGGTTCAATTTCAAGGTATGACCATGGGGAAGGATGAAGGATTTAAGGAGTATGCGCAGAAGTGGAGAGACCTTTCAAGTAGGGTCCAACCTCCCTTGACTGATAGGGAACATATTGACATGTTCATGAGCATATTATCTAGTCCTTTCTTCAATCAGTTGGTTGACTTCTCTTCTTCTGGTTTCACCGAACTAATCCTAACCGGTGAGAGAGTAGAAAGTGGCATTAAGAGTGGAAAGATATTTGTGGCATGTACTTCCACTCCCAATCCTGTCAAGAAACGTTTTTCCATGAAGAAAGAAGTTAATGTTGTGTATAGAGCAAAGGCCCGTACCAAAAAGGAATAATCATCCGTCTGTCAATGCTATCCGAATCTCCAATCCGACTACTACTCAAAGACCATCTACCAGTCATCAACGGGCTGAAGCTCCAAGAAGACAGTTCACAAGGTTAGGTATGTCATTATCTCAAGCCCTTCAGCATCTGCTCAGGATCAATTTAGTGACATTGCGGGATCCTCCTGCCAACCCTGACACCTCATCACCGAGATATAATCCAAATGCAAAATGTGCTTATCATTCAAACAACCCAGGACATGAAACTGATCAGTGTTGGGCTCTGAATAAAAAAATCCAGGATTTAATCGACAACAAGACTATTGAATTTGATCCTCCTCCAACGCCAAATGTAATTATCACTCCGATGCCGAAACACGACAAAGGTGTTAATGCCATCGAAGATACGACTTTCATTGCCTCCGTCAAAGGGTTAACTACTCCATTGAATGTAATCAAGAGCAATCTATTGAAAGCTGGGACTTTCCTCGGCTGTGAAAAAGACTGTGTGGGTTGTATGAGACAATCTGATGGGTGTGAAAAACTAAGGAAAGGTATACAACGCCTAATGGATAGCCGTGAAATTCAATTCGAAAAGAATCCTGCCGCACAAAATTCAGTCGACAAAGCTGAAGACTTGGCCATCATAACAATTTCAAACAAACCTCTTAGGATCTCATCCAAAGGTCCTATCAGGATTTCAAACGAACCAATCATTTCTCCTCTCATAATCAGTGCTTCCAGACCCGTTCCATACACCTCTGATAAAGCGGTTCCATGGGATTATGGTGTCGATGTTTATTACCATGGGGTAAAACAAGATTATTGGATTGATGATAATGAAGCAGGTGTTACTAATATCACTGGTTCTAGTAAAGTCACAAGAACATGAAGAGTCTTTTCCCTTGATATTTCACCACCAACCACTACCGCAATTCCAATCCGCATAACCAATGGCAATGCTGGTGCCAGTACTAAAGGGAAAGAGAAAGAAGGAGATCCTGCCAGAGAAGAGGCACTTGCTAAAAATACTGTTATGGAAGAACCATCCACTCAAGAGATGGAGGAGATTCTGAAAATCATCAAGAAAAGCGACTTCAAAATAGTGGAGCAGTTGGGACAAACCCCTTCTAAAATATCAATGTTGTCCTTATTGCTATGTTCCGACGCCCATGCACAAGCTCTGATTAAGTTCTTGAAAAAGGATCACGTGCCTCAAGAAACCACAGCCGACCAGTTTGAGAACTGCGTAGCAAGTATGATCGTTGACAATGGTCTGGGGTTCTCCGACACAGATTTAACTCCCATGGGAAAGGATCACAATAAGGCCTTACATGTTTCCGTTGAATGTAAGAGGACCACTATGGCACACGTTTTGGTAGACACAGGCTCATCTTTAAACGTGTTACCTAAAGGCGCTTTAGATCAGCTAGACTGTGAATGTTTGGTTTTGAAGCCAAGTGATATTGTTGTGAGGGCATTCGATGGATCGAAAAGGATGGTTCATAGAGAGGTGGATCTCCCAATTAATGTTGGTTCACAGATTTTCAACTCCACATTCTACATAATGGACATACGGCCTGCGTATTCTTGCTTTCTTGGGCGCCCATGGATCCATGGGGCAGGTGCGATCACTTCTACTCTCCACCAGAAGTTAAAATATCCAGTTCAAGGGAAGGTTGTCACTGTTTGCGGTGAAGAAGAATTTATAGTAAGCCACCTCACTTCTTTCAAGTATGTAGAAATGGATGGAGAATTCATAGAGACTCCTTGCCAGACGTTTGAAGTTGTGGCCACCACCAAAATCTCCTCTGACACTCTAAAGGCCGATAAAGTTATTCCCAAGATGGTTTCTCTTAAGGATATCCGTGTGGTGGTAGAAGAGGGAAACAATGAGATGTGGGGTCAGCTCCCTGACATCCCATTCAAGGCAGATAAGTTTGGGATAGGTTTCACCTCCAAAGCTCAGAAAGAAATCAGAGATGCTCGTACGGGAAAACCGTCTCTCCACCTCAAGATTCATGAAGTGAACTCCGCAGAGGATTCCGATGATGAGTGTGCCTTCGAAGACTGGATCTACCCAACAACCGAAGGGAATCCCAACAATTGGCATGCGAAGGAATTTGTGCCCGTCTCCTTCAATGAGGAGTAATCTACTTGTTTTTAATTTTAATCAATTCAAGAACTCATTGTCTGTAATGTTTTGATATTGACTTTTAAACCATGTGCCTAACATGGGGCACTTTCCTTCTTTTGTCAATGGTTTTATATTTTGTTCATCTAATCATATGATCATTCAATACATTGGACTCCTTTGCATTCAAATATTTGTGTTCATTGTCTTTCTTTTCTTTCAAATACATTTCCAAAAGATAGCCATGTATCTTACATGCATACACACACACACTCTTGCATGTCTACATCCACTTTGGATCCTATTGCCAACAACTCTATTATTGCCAACTATGACTTTGAATGTTCTATCAACCAAGCCGAAGACGAAAGCGAGGAAGATTGCGACATACCAGGAGAACTAGCCAGACATCTGTTACAAGAGGAAAAGGCTATTCAACCCCATTAAGAGTCAATTGAGGTTATCAACCTGGGTACTGAGTCAGAAAAGAAGGAAATCAGGATCGGTGCTAGTTTGGAAAGCAGTGTCAAAAGCCGTTTGGTTCAGATGTTGCGCGATTATGTGGAAGTATTTGCTTGGTCGTATGAAGATATGCCTGGGTTGGATACCGACATTGTGGTTCATCATCTTCCGACTAGAAAAGATTGCCCTCCTGTTAAACAAAAAGTTTGTCGCATGAGACCTGACATGTATGAAAAGATCAAAGTCAAGGTAATGAAACAGTTTGATGCAGGATTCCTAGATGTAACATCCTATCCTAATGGGTGGCTAATATAGTGCCAGTGCCAAAGAAAGACGAGAAAGTTCACATGTGCGTAGACTATAGGGATCTGAATAAGGTAAGCCCCAAAGATGATTACCCTCTACCACACATTGACGTCTTAGTCGACAATACTGCTCAGCATAAAGTCTTCTCATTCATGGATGGCTTCTCGGGCTATAATCAAATAAAGATGGCTCCCGAAGATATGGAAAAAACTACTTTAGTTACACAATGGGGCACCTTTTGCTACAAGGTCATGCCGTTCGGATTAAAGAATGCAGGGGCAACATATCAAAGGGCTATGGTGGCTTTACTTCATGACATGATTCATCATGAGATAGAGGTATATGTGGATGATATGATTTCCAGATCACAAAACAAAGAAGAACATCTCGACCATCTGTGCAAACTATTCGAGAGACTAAAGAAATATAAGTTGAGGTTAAACCCTAACAAGTGCATATTCGGAGTACGCTCTGGAAAGCTTCTAGGATTTGTTGTCAGCAATAAAGGCATTGAAGTTGATCCCGCCAAGATAAAGGCCATCCAAGAAATGCTAGCCCCTCGTTCTGAAAAAGAAATTAGAGGATTCTTGGGTCGTCTCAATTACATTGCCCGTTTCATATCACACTTAACTGCTTCCTGTGAACCACTCTTCAAACTCTTGAAGAAAGATCGGGTAGTCAAATGGAACGATGAATGCCAGATTGCCTTTGACAAAATCAAAGAATACCTGCAAGAACCTCTTATTCTCATGCCTCCGGTTGAAGGAAAACCATTGATCACGTACTTAACAGTACTAGAGAATTCTATGGGGTGTGTTTTGGGCCAACATGACGAGTCTGGCCGAAAAGAGCATGCAATTTACTACCTAAGCAAAAAGTTTACCGACTGTGAAACCAGATATTCATTGCTCTAGAAAACTTGTTGTGCTTTAGCATGGGCTGCTCACCGGCTAAGGCAATACATGTTGACTCATACCACTTTGTTGATTTCTAAGATGGATCCGATTAAGTACATCTTCGAAAAACCTGCCCTTTCAGGACGAATAGCCAGATGGAAAATGATCTTGACTGAGTACGACATTCAATACACAAATCAAAAAGCCATTAAAGAAAGTGTACTAGCAGATCATTTGGCATATCAAGCTGTTGATGATTATCAGTCAATGAACTTCGACTTCCCTGACGAGAATATTATGCTGGTAACCAACTGTGCAAAACCTAGACCGTACGACGGACCTGAACAAGGATCCCGATGGACTATGGTATTCGATGGGGCTTCCAACGCCTTAGGTAACGGAATTGGTGTTGTGATCATCTCTCCTGAAGGTTGCCACACTCCTTTTACCGCCAGACTATGCTTCAACTGTAAAAATAATATGGCCGAGTATGAAGCATGCATATTAGGTCTAAGGGCTGCTATTGACTTAAGGATCAAGTATTTAGACGTGTTTGGGGATTCCGCTTTGGTGATCAGCCAAGTAAAAGGAGATTGGGACACTAAGCATCCTAATCTTATCCCTTACAAGTAACTCGTGCTATCCCTAATTCCTCACTTCGAAGAGATCACTTTTGAACATTTCCCTAGGGAAGAAAACCAGTTGGCTGACGCTCTGGCAACCATGTCCTCAATGCTCAAAGTCAGATGGGACAACGAAGCCCCTATGATTACAATTGAAAGATTTTATGAACCTGCACATTGCTATGAGCTTGACACTGATACAGAAAAGCCGTGGTACCATGAGGTAATGAGATACCTTGAAGCGCAAGGGTATCCAGAGGGAGCATCTATCAATGACAGAAAGTTCTTACGAAGATTTGCAGCCAAATTATTCCTAAGTAATGAGATATTGTACAAGCGCAACCATGATTCAACTCTACTCCGATGTGTGGATAAGAGGGAGGCAGAGGAAATCATGAAAGACATGCACGATGGCCTTTTTGGTACTCACTCAAGTGGGCATACAATGGCTAAGAAAATCTTAAGAGCTGGCTACTATTGGTCAACAATGGAGACAAATTGCCATCAACATTCAAGAACTTGCCACAAATGTCAAATCTACGCTGACAAGGTCCATGTACCTCCAATCCCTCTGAATGCCATGACCTCTCCGTGGCCATTTGCAATGTGGGGTATCGACGTGATCGGAGAAATCAAGCCCACAGCTTCCAACGGACACCGTTTCATTCTTGTTGCTATCGACTATTTCACCAAATGGGTCGAAGCCGCCTCATTTGCCTCGGTCACCAAGAACGTGGTAGCCAGATTCATCAAACACAATCTTATTTGTCGTTATGGTATCCCCGAAAGGATCATCACCGACAATGGGACTAACCTCAACAATGCCATGATCAGGGAATTGTGCACTCAATTTAAGATCAAGCATCACAATTCTTCTCCGTATAGACCAAAAATGAATGGCGCAGTTGAAGCAGCCAACAAAAATATCAAGAAGATTGTGCAGAAAATGGTAGTAACCTATAAAGATTGGCATGAGATGCTACCATTTGCTCTACATGGTTACCGTACTTCATCTAGAACATCAACTAGGGCAACTCCCTTCTCTCTAGTTTATGGCATGGAAGCCGTTTTTCCAGTGGAGGTTCAAATTCCCTTGCTGAGGATTATGATTGAGGCAGACCTAAGTAAAGACGAATGGATTCAAACGAGATTGGATCAGCTGAACTTGATCGATGAAAAACGATTAGCTGATATCTTCCATGGTCAGACGTATCAAAAACGGATGATCAAAGCTTTCAACAAAAAGGTCAAGCCTCGAGTATATCAAGTTGGTGACTTGTTGATAAAACGCATCATTTTACCACAAGGTGACCCCAGAGGAAAATGGACCTCCACCTATGAAGGGCCGTTTGTTGTCAAAAGAATTATCTCTGGTGGTGCCATGATACTGACCAGCATGAATGGCGAAGACTTCCCACATCCTATAAACGCGGACATAGTTAAAAAATACTACGCCTAAGAGACCCGTTAGGTTGACACACCTAAGCAAAATCAGGGCATCCTGGAAAACCAAAAGGTTTGGGCAAAAATTAGGGATATATATAAAAGATTGTACACCCGACAAGTTGAAAACCCGAAAGGGCGACTTGGGCAAAAAAGGGTATCCTGGTGGACCGAAAACCCGAAAGGGTGGTTCAGGCAAAAATTAAGGATTAAAAGCGTACGACTATGTCCCGTGAAATCAACACGGTCAATACTATCACCAAGGTCCAAGTTCAAATGGTCAAGGATCAATCCAATCAACTTCGATCAATGGCAAGGGACGTTCAAAGACACTGGGGCAATAGTAGAGCTGAAAGGCAATGAGATCATTTCACATGGCTATTTGTTTTTCATTCTCAATTTCGTTTTCTTTTCGGCGATTTCCTCTTACTAGGATTTCCGCCTCTATGTACAAAAGCACCTATTCATGGGCAAAATATCAATACAAATACACTTTGAAGTGCAAAATTGTCTATCTCTGTTTTGAATACAAATTTGTCCAGTGATTAAAATTAAATGAACATATGCATATGAACATAATTAAAGCTATTTGGCACATGTGTCCTGCCAAGCAGCAACTTCAATAAGGCATCATTGCACAACAGCAGTAAGCATCCCTTTAATGAATGTGAAATAAGCCCACAGAGTTATCTCACATTATTATCCCCACCCGGGCGTTGGCAATAAACCTTTCCCCAACGGAGTTGCCCACAAAATATCCTAGCGCGGGACGATCCTTGGCCTGAGTCTTAATCTCTTGACAGCTTTTTCCAGCTAAAGCCTAGGAGATATCTTCTTAAAGGGAATCCATCTCCTCAGCAGATTTTTTTCCCCACAGAGTTATCTCGTCATCATAGGGACAACCCCAATGCATCCTTTCCCCAGCGGAATTGCCCACAAGATTCTTCACAAAGGATAAACCCCCTGCCAGAGCCTCAATCTCTCGACAACTTTTTGAAGCCTATAGGTCTCTGTCTAAAGGAAACTTATCTCCTCAGCAGGGTTTATTTCCCCAACAGAGCTATTTCCCCGGGCCGAGTGTAAATTCCTCAACGTACAAGACACCCTGATTTCCCCAGTCAAGTAAGCACTCGCCGTTGAGTCCAAAATTTCCCAGATAATCCCATATGTCCCCAGTGGAGTATATCTCCCAACCAGGGTTTTCTATCCCCAGTGGAGAATATCTCTCAACCAGGGTTTTCTGTCCCCAGTGGAGTATATCTCCCAACCAGGGTTTTCTGTCCCTAGTGGAGTATATCTCCCAACCAGGGTTTTCTGTCCCCAGTGGAGTATATCTCCCAACCAGGGTTTTTCATCCCCAGTGGAGTATATCTCGCAACCAGGGTTTTCTGTCCCCAGTGGAGTACATCTCCCAACCAGGGTTTTCCATCCCCAGTAGAGTATATCTCAACCAGGAGTTTTCATCCACAGTAGAGTGTATCTTCCGACTGAGATTTTATTCTCCAAGCTGAGCCCAGCTGAATAAACACTCCCAGCAGAGTCGCCGGTTCTGTGATACGGCGGGAGAACTGACGTTGAGGGTTTTGCGATTGTGTTTATAAATGTTGCGGTTTAGCAAGAGTCGCTACCGACTTTTCTTTTATCCAATAAGGAAAGGTGAAAAAGCATAGGAAAGACCTTTTGAGATATTTTCTTGAGTTCGGGGGGTAGATTATGAAAAGGGAAGGTATTAGCACCCTTTACATCCATGGTTTTCCATGGGCTCTTAGTTACTTGTTAGATTACTTGCTTTTGTTTGAAAATTGTGTTTTTGTGTGGTTTTGAAAGTATTTTGAAAAGGTGTCATCGTTTAGGCGAACTTTGCAATGATTCTCGTTCGTAAGAATGTATGCAAAGTGTAGAGCTTTTGAAAATATTTCAATGTTTGGAAAATGTTTCGAAGATGTTTTGGAAAGTGTATGTGATTGTCTTGAAAAATAGCAAGGATGTTTGTTTTGAATTTGAGCAAGTAACTAAAAGTAATCCACCCACTCAAAAGGCTTTAGATGTGTTTTTCCTCCTCCTTTAGATGTTGTTACCTTACCATTGATTTGATAAGAAGCCTCATCGTTGGATATGAAGGGACGAGCGTTGGGTCATCGTATGACCATGATAGCAATGTTGTGAAATGACTTAGCACTTTTCTGTAGGGACTAGGATCATTTTGAAAGACAACTTTGATAGCGTCATCGAGGGACTATGATCTTTTTTCAATTCGTTTGTGCTAAGACATCCCACATGCATAACATGGCCATTTTTGTAAGGCAACAAGTAGAATTTCCCTAAGGGTGCATGTGTGCAAGTGTGTTTGATTGCATACATTTTGTCTTTGATTTTTGGGTTGTCTACTTGTTGATTTTATCTTGCCATACATACCTAATTAACATTTATATGAAGGTAATAAAAGAGTGCAAAAGATAAATCCTACACTATTACAACCAGATTGAATTGCATGAAAATATAAAGGCAAAAATAAGGTAAAAGCAAGAAAAATGGATCTTTCGACTAAGGGTAGCAACCCTTCGATTCTGCCATTTTTGGCCTTCTTCGACCTTACCTGAAAGGGGTGAAAGAATGAGTTTCGACTGGAGCCTAGAAACCAACATATTTTGGCTTTCGATTGGGGCCTGGAGGCCTATGTTGTGCCTTTCGACTGCCTCTTTTATTTGGCCTGAAAGTTAGAAACGAAGCCTATACATCCAACGATGGGGCTTCTTATCAAATCAATGGTAAGGTAGCAATATCTAAAAGAGGAGGAAAAACACATCTAAAACCTTTTGAGTGGGTGGATTACTTTTAGTTACTTGCTCAAATTCAAAACAAACATCCTTGCTATTTTTCAAAACAATCACATACACTTTCCAAAACATCTTCAAAATATTTTCCAAACATTGAAATATTTTCAAAAGCTCTACACTTTGCATACATTCTTACGAACGAGAATCATTGCAAAGTTCGTCTAAACGATGACACCTTTTCAAAATACTTTCAAAACCACAAAAAAAAACACAATTTTCAAACAAAAGCAAGTGATCTAACAAGTAACTAAGAGCCCGTGGGAAACCATGGATGGAAAGGGTGTTAATACCGTCCCTTTTGATAATCTACCCCCCGACCTCAAGAAAATATCTCAAAAAGTTTTTCCTGTGCTTTTTCATCTTTCCTTATTGGATAAAAGAAAAGTCGGTGGCGACTCTTGCTAAACCGCAACATTTGCAAACACAATCGCAAAACCCTCAAAATCAGTTCTCCCACCGTATCACAGTATTTAAACTTGCTTATAATCTAGTACTATTTTATTAATTTTTTGTTTGTTGTTTGGGTGGCATCGGGTTTTGATTGGTCTACTTATAGTGGGAGCTTGTTCTTTCAAAGTTTATTGCTCCGAGTATGTCTGGAACAGGTCTTCTTCTAGCATGTCCGAAAGAGGTTTTCTGCATCCTTCTTATTTTGTTATTGTATCTTTTAAGTCCCTATTGCTGTTTGATATGTAGCAGGTTTTCTGTGTTTTATTTTACGAAGAAATCAGATTTAGAACCGTTTGATATTCAATTTTATGAGCATGCACCGAAGGTTGCATTTCCGCCTGGTATGATGATACCACTTAATTATTTTAATACAATGTACCATTATATGTATCTTAGAATTAATTAATACTTATTGGTCTATTATAAAATTGTTTTTTTTTTGGATATTTTATAAATATGAAATTACTTTTAAGAGTTGTTCTAAATATTCTGATAATTAAGTATAAGTTTAATTGAAAAAATATTACTCGCTCCAGCACGCAATTGTCCATTTTATATCGATTATGAAATAATAATAAACGAAATAGAGAATAGTGATTTTATCAAATTATCCTGATATATTTAAATTAATATTAATGTTCAGTGAAAACATAATAAATTAAAAATATTTATTAAAAGATACAATTGAAATATTAAATATAAAATTTTATTTATAATTTAAAATGAAAAGTATTTTAAGACAAAAAAATTTCTAATATATAGTATTTATTTTGGAATGGAGGAAATAATAACTTTTTTATTATAATTTATAACTTATTTGTTTTTTATTAGAAAACTAAAAATTGGAATGAACTTAATTTAGCTTGAGATATACTGGATATTTTTGTGGCGAAATTGCAGCTATTTAATTTGAAAACATTAATATAGGACCGATAATTTGCTACATTTTAGTTGTGATTTAGCTACCAAATGTAACTATTAGTTTGGATTTTGCTAAGAAAATTTAGTCTAGATAATTAACACTCAATCCAAACCACCACATATATAGTAGTTAATTTACAACTAATCTTCACCTAAATCTGTTTGAGAGAGATAATCACATATTTTCTTGTAGTGTGAGCGGTATTTATTGAGTGTGTTCTTTTGAGGAGAATCAAAATAAATAATTTAAAAGTTGTGATAGTACGATGCATTCTAAAACTGAAATTTATGTATTTATTTTTAACTTATTTTGATAGTAGCCATAAAGATAAAATACTTGCACATTAATTTGTACAAAGGTATATATGCTAATGCTATGCTTCACAGCAACATAGTTCTCCTCGACAGCACTTAGCTAATCCGACATCCTTGATTATACAAGTCTTAAGACATTCTTCAGGATAATCTGGACACAAATCAGCTCGATTACCACAACCTGGCGGATCAGGAACTATCACTTTATGGATTCCACCCACTTTATATGTACCTACAATTGTTTATAAAAATTAATACCATAGTTAAATGAATGGAACAAAAATTTTTGCCATCGATTTGAAACACATGCTTTTATGTTTTAACAATTCATAATTTCAATTACAATATCTTAAAATAAAATAGTATTCTCATAAAATGATTTGTTTAAAATATATTTTGATAGAGATACTATTATATGATATATTATTTTACATTGAAATTTAAATAAAATTAACATTGAAAAATAACATGTAAATTTAAGAATACCTTGAATCAAAATAGAAACGATGCACATAATTGCAATGAAAACATACATATGATTGATACGGATAGCCATGTTTTCACTTCTCAATGAAAATCAGCAATCAGTTAGGGACTATTTATTGAGACAAGTAGTGAAGTTAATAGTTATATTTATTAGTTATTTTCGGTCAAAAAGAAATATTTTATAGTTTATTTTTCTTAATTTTGATTTTTTAATGATATATTTATGTATTAATTTAGTAAAAAATATTACTCCTTTTATTTGTATTTTTTTTGTTGTTGAGATTTTCATACCTGTTAAAATAAAGATTAATGGTATTTATTTCAATAATAAAATAAATCTCACTTATTAAAATAATTTTATTAATAATAGATAGTGTAGTAGTTAAATATATTAAAATATAATAAATAAGAATAAGTTGATAAAAAAAATAATAAATATTATATTGATATTTAAAAAATAATAATAATTTAAAAAAAATAAAAATAGAAAAGAAAATACAATATTATAACGGAGTGAATAATAAATGCATTCGATTTTAACATAAAATATAATCTCTAGAATTCTTTACTAAGACAATTGACTCAACCAAAATTATTGTATTTAATTCCTATATTATACTAAGTACATTAAAAAAACAAATACATTAATTTTTGTATATTCTTATGATTTTACTATACATATTCTATTTTTTCATTTACTAATTCAAAAGTAATATAAATTTAATAAATCCAGTCAAATGCTTAGACAAAAATATCATTCCATAATATGTTTTACCAAAAAAAACTTATATATATATATATATATATATATATATATATATATATATATATATATATATATATATATATATATATATATATATATATATATATATATATATATATATATATATATATATATATATATATATATATATATATATATATATATATATATATATATATATATATATATATATATATATAATAGTTTTTAAATTTATTTTTTTTATTTTAAAATTCAATCAAAACACAAAAAAAAAAATAAAAGAGTTTAAAAATAGTACACTGTCGGTATAAATATTATTTATACATACAATCAATTAAAACTCTTACATTACTATATCATTCAGTATTTTAAAAATAAAATAAAAAAATAAAATTAAAATTTATTTTAATGCATATCTCTTATTGATTGATATTTTATAATGTCAAGACATTTCCTTTTATTCTCAAAATAAAAAAATAATAATCAAATGAAAAAGTTTTCTAACCTTTGAAAGACTCTATAACTAATTTGTCGTAGGGTATGTTTGTTTTAAGGATTAAAATTACAATCCTGAAAATATTACTCTCAAAAATATTATTGTCAGAAATATTTTTCCTATGTTGGGTAAATAATTTAAATTCTCAAAAAAATTTATAAAATTTATTTAAGTTAAAAATTTAAAATAAATAGCAAATAATTTAAATGAATAAAAATGAAAAATTATTGGTGATTACATTTTATTTCCATAATAATATAAGATTCTTATCATTTTACATGGAAATAAAAAATAATTAAAAAAATCACATATAAATTTAATTTTCAAGAATAAAAGATTCCAAGACATAATTTATAAATATTTAAAAGAAAAAAATAAAAGAAATTAATATCATATTTTTAAAAATAAATTAGAAATCCATGAAACAAAGGCTCTTATGTTTTTTTTCTCTTAGTGATCACCTTTGTAAAAGATTTCCCGATGAATGATTCTACAAATATCCTATATAGATGAATTTTTTTTTAAATAATCATTTGTTTAAATTGTTTTCCTCAAATAGTCATATTTTCAAAAAATTTATCAAAATGACCATTTTTAAAACAAAAAAAATTCGCCACACAGAGGAGTAGCCACTCTATGTGGCGCATGCACTCAATTTAAAGAGGAGGCGCCACACTGCATGGCTTGTCCTCCTCTATAAAGCCATGCAGTGTGGCACATGCATGTGTTTTTGAGAGGAGGCGCCACCCTCCTTAACTTGACAGTGTAATTGCAATTTTCTATAAATACAACCACTCATCCTCTTCATTTTTCCACACCATTTGTTACATAACTCTTAGAAAATTTCTTCAACTCCCTTGCCAAAATTTTCACTGATCAAAAGAGATGCGCATGTTATTTTTTCAGCGGCAAAGCCTCCGGTGAAGATCAAACTCTGGAACACACAGACATTCGAGCATTTTCAGAGGCACTTGATTCGCTGGTTGGAAGGAGACATTCCCGGAGGTGAAAAAATTAGAAAAATAGAAAGGCACATCACAGTGAGGAACCAAAATGGAGTAAGCCGATCATGGAAAAAGGTGAGATGCGACGTTGATGTCATGATGATGATGCTTGGACCAGAGGATATTATGTTGATGGTCTTTATCTCTTAGATATTATGATTTGTTTAGTTGTTTTGTCTGTTTATCATATTTTCGTATTGTTGTCCTGAGTATGTGGTATTGTAATTTTTTTGTCATGATGTGAAAATTGTTATAATCGAATGATAAATTGAACACGAAATGATAACTCGAATTTAAATTGAAATATATTGCGTATAACAAATTAAACATTCCGGATAGTTTGTTATAAAAAAGTTATGTTGCAGAGCTAGACCCAATATTCGGACAATTTTTCTGATTGTGTCCGGGAAGACGACATGTACCGCATAATCTTATCATTTTGTTGGCCGTATCCATTTCAGTTCTAATACGAGTACTTTTCGGGCGCCCCTTTTTCTTTCGTCACATTTGTTCATTGTGCCAAACAATGTCCCTTTCATAAGCAGGCCAGTAATCCTCCTTTGCCAAACACGGAGAATATATTGATGTACACACTTAAAACGCTCTTTACCGTGTACACGGGGATATATATTGTATTGGGTCCAAGCGAACATGCGAACATGCCGCTATGACATAAGAGTAATGCATGCGAAATGCTTGAAACTTTCTGCAATCACACCAACCTCTATCTAGTTTGACTCGATAATATCCCCTTGGCCTCCCCTCATTATGATCTAGTGTCTCTTGTACACTGAATCAACCTTTAATACGGTCAAACACGGTGACACTATGGGTGTTTGCTTTTGCAGCCCCCTCGTTAAATGTTTTCATCGTGCATTCACTGAACAACTGCCCTGATTGTAACACTGCCCTCCATTTTGAACTTCTTGTGTCAAACAATGATCTCATTCTGAAATATGTTGCTCTAACCAAAGCGGTAATTGGTAGGTTTCAGATGCCTTTGAATATAGAGTTCAATGATTCCACCAGATTTGTTGTCATGTGGCCCCATCGTTGACCATTGTCAAATGCCCGAGTCCACTTCTACACTGGAATGTTATCGATCCACCTTAATGCTTCTGAGTTTTCCAACTGGATTTCTTCGCAATAGTATCAGAATAACGATTCTGTTAAGGCATACCCTGCATTAATAACTTTCTTTCTAAGTGTCTTGTCTTTGATATGGAGCATGAAGTTTTGTGTGATATGTCTAATGCAATAGACATGTGTCGAAGGGGGATCCTGCCAACCGTTATCAGGGTTATTCTATGCACTCACAATTGATGTCTGTCTGTCTGAAATAAAACAAAGGTTGGGTTCTGGAGCAACGTGTAATCAGAGATTCTTCATAAAAAAATTCCATGCATCACCTGTCTCGCCTTCAACTAGAGCGAAGGCAATCGGAAAAACATTATTGTTCCCATTCTGTGCCACTGCCATGAGTAATGTTCCTTTATACTTCCCGTATAACCAAGTTCCATCAATCTGTATAATAGGTTTGCAAAATGCAAAACCCTTGATGCATGGCTCAAACGCCCAGAGCAATCGATGAAATATTCCATTCCCACTAACACGAGTTCTGTCTGGGGTAAAAGCTGGAAGTGTCTCCAAAATTATAACAGTTCCCGAAGCATAATATTTGAGTGCCACCAAAAATCTTGGAAATTCTTTGTACGATTCCTCCCAATTACCATACACGAGTTCAACTGCCTTAGTCCTCCCGATCCATGTCTTCCTGTAAGAGGGAGTATAATTGAATCTCGTAATGATATGAGAAATAATTGTACTCACCTTTAATGATGGATTTTTGTTAATAAGAGGCAAGATTTCTTGACATATTAGTTGAGAACTAAGTTTCCGATGATCCTGTGTCGGAACGGTGGTGATGCAAGTGTGGAGTGGATCAATGGAACCTATTTCCCATGAATCACTTCTCTTCCTGTAAGATGCAGTTAACCGAAAAAGGGAAAATTGGTTTTTGACGACATAAAATAACGTACCTCCCAGAATTATTTTTATCTACAGTGAAGTCAGCTAAAATTTCTATGTGGTATTTTTTGATAGCTCTAAGACACTCTTCTTTTGTTCGAAATTTGTCTCCAACTTTCAAGGCCCCTTCGGTCTACATATAAGGATTGTGAAAGATATCTGAGACTGGTTCATCTTCCCCCAAGTTCAAGTTCGTCATGTGAAACAGAGGGTCGTACGCATGAATTACAGGTATATGTTCATGCTCTTGATCTGCAGCGTCATCATTGACCATAAAATCAATCATTGCCTCATCATCTTCTTCTTCTTGGTCAATAACATCGACTTCAGGATGGTTGTCCTCGTCAGATTCATCCTCTTCTTCAAAGTCTTGAGAAGGATCTACCACCTGAGATTGATCTGGTTGTTGTAATAAAACATACAACTCAATCTCATCGAACACGGATTGTTCATGAGTTCGAAACATGTTTTGAACATCATCATCGACTTCAGGATGGTTGTCCTCGTCAAATTTATCCTCTTCTTCAAAGTCTTGAGAAAGATCTACAACCTGAGATTGATCTAGTTGTTGTAATAAAACATACAACTCAATCTCATCGAACCCGAATTATTCATGAGTTTGAAACATGTTTCGAACATCATCATCATCGCGCACCTTAAGTTGATAAAATTTGACTTGGTTGTTGTCAAATAGAAGTGGGGACTTGTAAAGAATTTGGTAAACTGGACCACACTACAATTTGGATTCTACTCTATCTTTTAAGCGTGAAAAACTTGATTTCTTGTTTATCTGAAAGCGGATAAAATCGGTATTACGGAAATTAAAACCTAAGTTATCGCAGTTGAACGTCTCACCGTTAATATGGGCAACAATAGTATAATTTTGTGAATGATCCATGTTGTTGAGGTATATTTTTTGTGAGTTATAGATGTATACTAGTAATGCATAAATAGACTGCATGCATGCGCCACCCTAGGTGGCTAATCCTCCTATTTTCTCATGCATGCGCCACCCTAGGTGGCTTATCCTCCTCTTTATGTATGCATGCGCCACCTAGGGTGGCTTATCCTCCTCTTTTTGCATTCATGCGCCACCTAGGGTGGCTTGTCATTAAACTACAAAACTTGCATGCATACCATCTGATCCCTGCCACGCTGTAGGTTTGCATGCATGCAAAAAGAAAGAAGCCCTGTTGAATGGCGCCTATGTACAATAAAGAGAGCATGCGCCACCTAGTGTAGCGCCTATGTGCAATAAGGAAGAGCGTGCGCCACCTAGTGTGGTGCCTATGTGTATAAGTTGTATGTAAAGTGTTCTTCAATATTTTCCTATAAATACATGTAACATTCACCCCATATTTTCATCACAATCATAACTCATACACTATTTCTTTCTTGAAGTCTCAACAACAACACAAGAGTAATCAAGAAAAAATGTCTCTCTTGACCATGAGTGATCAACATAGAGGAACTCCGAACAACATTGAAACCTTTGTAAGTGTATTTTCCTCAATACCTATTTTTTTCCGACAATTTTTTGTTCCTTAATTTATGATTGTTATACCTAAATCTTGTATTTCTTATACGTAATTCATGTTTTTAATAGGATGTTAAAAGATTTCGTTATCGTGTCCATGAGTATGTCCCTTACGACGTTCAAATTGAACCGTACTTACGACATGCCGGTTTTGGTCCGTTACTCAACATAGTCAATTACCATGTTGACTATAAAATTATTCCCGCATTAGTGGAGAGATGGAGACCCGAAACTCACACCTTTCATCTTCCAAGTGGTGAATGTTCAGTTACACTAGAGGACGTGTACATGTTATTTGGTCTACCGATCAACGGTAAGGCTGTCAATGGCCGAGTCAACCAAGACAACGCCATATGCGAGGAACTTTTGGGAGTCTCTTTATTTGAACAAGGATCAAGAGGCCAAGGTATTAATCTCCTTCTTCTTAGAGAATATCATAGTAGTCGTAATAACCGAAAACTCTACCGAACAAGAAAAAATTGTGAAAGCTCGATGTTACATAATGATATTATTTGGCCATTTTTTATTTTCTGAAATAATGGGTAATACTATTAATATCATGTATTTACCCTTGTTAAGACAATTTGATAAAATAAACACATATAGTTGGGGTTCAACTGTTTTGGCCCATCTGTATAGTTCCTTGTGTAAAAATGCATCGAACAGTAATTATTCTTTCTATTCTTGCGCCTTTTTGCTCCAGACATGGTGCTGGTCGAGAATGCCGACACTCGCCCCCCGCAACACAAGGCCATTCGTCTTCCCCTTTGCTACAAAGTAAGATTACAAAACCATAAATTTTATATATTATATACCGAGACATGTAGTGTATTAATTTATTACCCATTTTTTCTATGTAGGTGGTCTGTTCCTGGGATGAATTACAACAAATCCCCTAGAAATGCAATAGTAGTCTACCGAAATCTTATTGATCATGTTGGACCTGAAGAGGTATTAAACTTACATATTTTATACAATGAATTCAATATTTTAATTAAGTTTAATATTTTATATAACTTTTTTTACTCTACAGTTTGTATGGAGGTCGTATAAGGATCTCGACCATGAGATTAACCCTCCTGATGCTGAAGTCTAGACTGCAAAAACAACACTCATCAGGTTCACTACTGTGGAGATGCACCACAATGATCGTGTGAAGCTACAGTTCGGCATGCACCAGGGTATCCCCGATCCCCCAACATATTTGGGCCAATGGCATCTACTCATGATTGACGACCAGTGGGGATTTAATGATTTGAGAGACTTCGTTAAAAATCAATGTTGTCAATGGAGGCATAGATGTGAATTGGTCCTAAGGGAGTCGATCCTACAAGATGACTTAAAACCGACGCTCCAATATTTGAGATGGTACACATCGGTTTCAACAAATTTGTTTCTGTCTCAAGAGACTTATTTGATTGACCCACGCCAAAGAGTTGCAACATACGCCCAACAACCAACCCCTCAACAATACCAAACCCAATAACCAACCCCTCAACAATACCAAACCCAACCACAATGTCAACCCACTCAAACCCAACAACCATACACCACCTCATTCAACCAAACTCGTCATCAATTCATGTCACACACACAAACACAATACCAAGAGCATGACCCGATCCACCACCAACAATATGCACCATCCTCATCCTACCACAACACTCAAGACACATATGATACATCTCCTTCCTACCATACCACTCAACCTACATACAATCAAACATCATACCATCGAAGTATCCAACCATCATACGAATTTCATACACCATAAAAACCGTTGCTTCGTTTTCATCACGATTCAATATCCCAATACTATCAACCATCCACACATATCCCAACCAACAAGACCAAACTTCAATAATATGGGCACCGATCTCTTTGGAAGCACAACACAGTGGGGAGAAATGATCGATGAGATGTATGATCCTGATATATCAGGACCATCACATCAAGCACCTCATAATCAAGCAAGTCAGAACAAATCACAAACACCTCAGGAAAATCAACAGAGAGGAGTGAGACAAGGAGCGAGGCAAAGGCACAGTCATTTATGTCATACGGGGACCCGCTTAGGTTGAGGGGACGTCCAAAAAAAATGTATTCATGCATTGTGTAATATTAAATATTAATATAAAATATTTTTAGTTTTTTTTAATTTTATTTATAAAAAAATTGCAATTACACTGTCAAGCCAATGAGGGTGGCGCCTCCTCTAAAAAACACATGTATGCGCCACACTGAATGGCTTTACAGAGGAGGACAAGTCATGCAGTGTGGCGCCTCCTCTTTAAATTGAGTGCATGCGCCCCACAGAGTGACTACTCCTCTGTGTGGCGAAATGTTTTTGTTTGAAAAGTGATTATTTAAGTAAAAATTTTGAATATGTGATTATTTAAATTTTTTTTTGGAAAAAGTGATTATTTAAAAGAAAAATTCATATAGTTATCTTTACTTCGTTATTATTACATGTTCCTTGCTTAGATTTCTTAGTATCTTTACCCTTAACTACAAATAATCATTAACGGTTATTCTGCTGATTTTCTTGTATAAATAAATTTGTAGGTATATTTACAGATTTTTTTACTCGTCTTTTTAATAAAATAAATTTTTTCTGCGGAACATGTTTTCTTAGCAAATTCTGTAAGAATACTTGTTTAAATTTTACAAAAAACTATTTATTATTTATATTTTAGTTTACAAGTCAAAATTATTTTTTAAAATATAATTTTAGTATATATTAGTCTCATGAGTTTAATAAAAATATTTTGATAGTATAAAATTTTCAATTTGACTTAACGAAATATATGGTCGTTATTGAATAACAATATAAAATTAATTTATAATATTAATGTATCATCTATTTTTTCTTAATTTTATTTAATACATATTTATATATATTTCATAATTTTTTATATTTATAAAATTAGTCTCAAATTTTTAATCCTTATTTTTCTATTTTATTAATTATTTTTATGGTGTTTTTTAATTAGTTTTTAATTTTAACAAATTTTAATTTTTTTATAAAATAAAAGGTATGACAATTTTGATATATATTTATGTTATATAGAATGTCAAAATTAGTATTTCTATTCATAAAAAAAAATTGAGAAAGTCATTCAAATCTATTTTATTATAATAAAATAAAAAGTATATAATTGAGATATTAAAAAAAGATTAGTTTAACTTCAATTTTTTTTCTATTTTTGTAAAAATTAAAAATATAAATTTATATATGAATATAATTTGGTAGGTAATTCTTCAACTTGTATTTTAATAAAAGATATGAATGTTTTGAAAAATAAAATAATAAAAAAACCATAAAAAAATGAAATCGAGCAAAGTTTTAACAATGGGAATCAAACACACAATCTACCTCATATTGAATTAAATATTCTACCAGAACAATACCTTTAATTGATATTTCTCTGAAACAAAATTTATCTATAATTTACTAATTTATTTTTTAAGGTGAGGCCTCTTAATTTAAATTAAAATTAAAACAACAAAGAAATACTAACATGTCATTTTGATCCAGATTGCATTTCTATTTTATATGTGTTACAGTAGAAGTGGTAATTTCGTTATCATTTGTACCCGACATCATTCATATCTGACTAGTGCAAGTGAAATTTTTTAAATAACTTAATTTAAAATTTGACATAGACAAAATGTTTAATAATAAAGTCTTTCAAGAAGGTGTTATACGATTGTGTTGTTGTCTACTTCTACGTTGATCCAGTGCCATAAATTTTGGCTACTTTGATCTGTTAAATTTGTTTATTTATGTGACAAGTATTAGAGGGTAATTTAGTATTTGTCATTTGTTGGATATTATCTTTAGATTCTATGTGGCATCTTTATCTTTATTACTTTTGTGTATAAATATGTGTATTTGGTTTACATTTAATACAATCAATTATCTTTCGATCATTTGCAGCAGCTTTATAACATTTATTGTTTTTCTCTCTTCTTCCTCAATTTCATCACCTTGCACCAACAAATTGGTATCTAGAGCTCTTGGTTTGTTCTGAAATTCTGGGAAACACGGGTGATAGTGAGCTGTGTGTTTGATTTTTGGTTCCTGATTTCTGTTGAATCTTGAACAAAAATCTGAAACAGAATCACACTGATTCTGTGAGTTTGGGAAATACTGAGTGAGAATCTGAGATCTGAGTTTTTGTGCAAGATTTAAGATGAGTGGAGGCAGTAGTTTAAACACTAAACTTCCAGTTTTTGATGACAAAAGCTGGAACATATGGAAGATACAAATGTGTGTGTTGTTTGGTGCTCAGGATGTTCTGGATCTTGTTACTGAAGGTTATGTTCCAGTTGCAGCTGATGCTACTGAAGAACAAAAATCAGCAGAAAGAGCTACGAGGAAGAGGGATCAGAAAACTCTGTTCTATATCCATCAGTGTGTGGATGAAAGTGTGTTTGGGAAGATTGCTGATTCGACGACGTCGAAGGAGGCATGAGATATATTGGCCAGATGTTATGGTGGTGACGCGTCAGTAAAGAAGATAAAGCTTCGATCCCTGCGAAAGCAATATGAGAATCTCAACATGAAGAACAGTGAGAAAGTTCCTGAGTACATCTCCAGAATGATTCTGATCACTAATGAGATGAAAGCTTGTGGAGAAACACTTTCTGAACAAGTAATCATAGAAAAGATTATGAGGTCACTTACTCCTCAGTTTGATTACATTGTTGTTTCTATTGAACATTCTAAAAATCTAGAAACCATGAGAATAGAAGAGTTGCAAAGCAGTCTAGAAGCGCAAGAGTTGCGTCTAACTGAAAGAACTTCTGAGAGGGAAGTGGAGAAAACTATGAAAGCTTCTTTTGTCAAGAAGGACCAGAAGCAGAATAGACGTGGTGATAAATTCCAGAAGTCAGAAACCTCAACTTCTGATGAAAAGAAATATCAGAAGGGAAAGGAGATGTATGACAAGAAGAAGGTTCAATGTTACTGTTGTAAACAGTTTGGCCATTTTACCAGAGATTGTAGAAACAGAGGAAGGAAATCAGAAGAAGCAAATATAGCCAGAGGAGATTCTGATGATGAACCTGTGCTACTGATGGCTTCTGATTCTGATGGAAACTGTTCAGAAGATTGGTGGTATATGGACACTGGCTGTTCAAACCACTTGGATGGGAACAAACAATGGCTGATAGACTTTGACTCCAGAAGGAGAACAATGATCAGATGTGCTGATGATAAGTATCTTAATGCAGAAGGTATGGGAAATGTCAGACTCATAGTGAAGAATGGAAAAAACATTCTGATCAAATATGTTTGGTATGTTCCTGGAATTAAAAGAAATCTGATGAGTGTGAGTCAGCTTATTGAGAAAGGTTTCTCAGTGGTTATGAAAGACAACCTCTTGACATTGTATGATTCTAATCAGAAGTTGATTATGAAGTCTGAGAAGGGAAGCAACAGAACATTCAAGGTGAATGTAGAAACAATTGAAGCAGAGTGTCTTAGTGCAGAAGGCGCTAAAGGTGACAGTAAGCTGTGGCACAAGAGGTTAGGGCACTTGAACTATAGAAGCTTAGGGAATCTAAGTTCTAAGAAGCTCGTACATGGCATTTCGAAGATTGTGAAGCCTCAGAAGTCATGTGAGATATGCATGAAAGGCAAGCAACCCAGATTGCCATTTACATCAGAAGTAGCCCCCAGAGCAAAGCATGCTTTGGGAGTAGTACATTCTGTTGTGTGTGGACCATTTCCAGTATCTTCACTTGGAGGAAACAAATATTTTGTGTCTTTTATGGATGAGTTCACAAGAATGACATGGGTAACACTCATCAAGTTTAAGCATGAAGTGATTACTGAGTTCTAGAAGTTCAAGGTGAGGGCTGAGAAGCAGAGTGGGCAGAAGCTGAAGATTCTGAGAACAAATGATGGAGGTGAGTATAACTCTACAGAGTTCCAGAAGTTCTGTAAGGAGAATGGAATAAAACATGAGGTTACTGCTCTATATACTCCTCAGCACAATGGTCTTGCTGAAAGAAGAAACAAAACTTTGCTTGATATGACCAGAAGTATGCTGAAAGAGAAGAAGCTACCTCACATGTTATGGGAAGAAGTTATTGTCACGTCAGCATATGTTCTGAATAGGTGTCCAACAAAGAAGTTGAATGAAATTGTTCCTTTAGAAAAATGGACTGGAGACAAGCAAAGTGTTATCCATCTGAAGGTATTGGTTCTGTATGCTACAAACACGTTCCAGAGGCTAGAAGATGAAAACTGGATGATAGAAGCAAAGTAATGTTACTGGTGGGTACCACAGTACAGGTGCCTATAAGCTTTATTGTCCAAAAACAAACAAAGTTGAAATCAGCAGAGACGTCATTGTGAAAGAGTCGGAAACATGGGATTGGAACAAGCTTCAATTAGATTCTGGTGTAGCGCCAACACCAAAGTCAGTTTCTAAAGATTTTTCAGAAAGTTCTGAAGACGAGTCAGAGTCAAAAGATGAAGATTCTGAAGATGAGTCAGAATCTCAGGGATATTCTGATAGTGGATTTAATTTCGATCCAGATTCTGATGATGATCCAGAATCTGGTGGTGATTATATTTTTGGAAGGGAAAACTCTGAAGACATAGGGTCTGGAGAACAAGTTTCCAGGAGTAACTCTGAAGGTGGTAATTCTGAAGGAAGTAGTTCTGAACAAAGTCCAGAAGCTAGAATTGTTCCGAGTTCTGGAGAAGCTTCAGAACAAGTTCAGAGCCCACAGAGAATCAGACGAATATCAAGTAGGTTTGTAGATTTTAGCATGTTGCATGATACTGAAGTAGATTCTGAAGGAGAAATCGTTCAGTGTACCATGTTAGTAGATTCTGAACCAGTGGGTATTGAAGAAGCTCTCAAGAAGAGAGTATGGTTGAATGCCATGAAAGAAGAACTTGAGGCTATTGAAAGAAACAAAACATGGAAGCTGACGAAGCTTCCAGAAAAGAAGAAAACCATCAGCGTCAGATGGGTTTTCAAGGTGAAGCTTAAGCCAAATGGATCAATTGGAAAACACAAAGTGAGACTAGTGGCTAGAGGTTTTCTTCAGAAACATGTACTAGATTACTTTGAGGTGTTTGTGCCTGTAGCTAGACACGAAACAATCAGACTGGTGATTACTTTAGCTGGAAACATAAATTGGCCTTTGATACATCTAGATGTGAAGTATGAATTTCGGAATGGTCCGTTACAAGAAGAGGTATATGTGTCGCAACCTCCTGGATTTGTGAAAAAGAATCAGGAAGGGATGGCAAGTTACATAAAGCCTTGTATGGACTGAAACAAGCGCCCAGAGCTTGGAATCTGAAAATTAATTCATTTTTCAAGAGGCAGAAGTTTCAGAAATGTGAGATGGAGTATGGCGTGTATGTGCAGCATTCTGGTAGCAATATGATTCTGGTGTGTCTATATGTTGATGACATAATACTAACAGGAAGTTGTCCAGAAGATATAGTCAAGTTCAAAGAAGTTCTGATGAATGAATTTGAGATGACATATCTGGGAAATATGGTATATTTTCTAGGAATGAAAATTATGTACTCAAAAAAGGGTATCATTCTGCATCAGCTGAAGTATGAAATTGAACTTCTGAAGAGATTTGAGCTAGAAAATTGCAAGGTTTCTATCACACCTGCTGATACGAATCAGAAGTTGGACTCTGATTCTGATGGAGAGGATGTGGATGCTCTAACCTTCAAACATATGGTTGGTTCTCTGAGGTATTTGTGTAATACCAGACCTGATATTTTCTATGCAGTTGGAATGGTTAGCAGATACATGAGCAAACCAAAGTGGTCTCATTACCAAGCTGCTGTCAGAATTCTGAGGTATGTAAAAGGAACTCTGAAATATGGAGTGTTATTTCCGTCTGGAAGAAAGATCGAATCATAACTTGAGTTATTCTGATTCTGATTGGTGTGGAGATAGAGTTGACAGAAGAAGTATTTTTGGGTACTTGTTCAAGTTTCTGGGAGGTCTAATTTCTTGGAGTTCCAAGAAACATCATGTTGTGGCTTTGTCAACATGTGAAGCTGAATACATTGCAGGTGCTGTAGTTGCATGTCAAGATGTTTGGCTTCTGAATCTTCTGGTAGATTTGAAGATTGAAATAGAGAAACCTCTGGAGCTGTTGATTGATAACAAGTCTACAATCAATCTTGCCAAGAATCTTTGCTACATGGAAGAAGCAAGCATATTGAGACGAAGTATCATTTTATGAGAAGTCAAGTGCAGAAAGGAGTGCTAGAAATTCTACATTGTAGCACTTAGAAGCAGCTGGCAGATGTTCTGATGAAGACGATAAAAACAGACCAATTTCTTCACTTGAGAGATGAAATTGGTGTTGTTAACTTCTGATAGTTACTAAATTACGGGATGGTATTACAGGGTAATTTAGTATTTGTCATTTGTTGGATATTCTCTTTAGGCCCTATGTGGCATCCTTATCTTTACTACTTTTATGTATAAATAGGTGTACTAGGTTTACATTTAATACAATCAATTCTCTTTCAATCATTTGCAGTAGCTTTATAGCATTTATTCTTTTTCTCTCTTCTTCCTCAATTTCATCACCTTGCACCAACAATAAGAGCAGCAAATCAAGAACCAAATTAAAAATCTTTCTCGTTGCATTTTAATTTCTATTTTAACATGCTAAAGTGAAGGAAGATGAAAATGAAATAAAGTGTCTTTTTAGTTTGAAAAAATTGCAATTTTTTCCTTTCTTTTCCATTTCAAATGTTATACACAGCTAAACTTGTGTAACTGGACAAATTGTCAATTTTTTGATTTTTGATCGGTATTCCAATTCAAAATCTGGTTTAATGATATAACGGTTTTAATGGTCCATTGGATAGAGACACAAGTCCGGTTGTCGGTTTAATCTATTTAATCATCCGGTTCGATCCGGTTTTTAGTACCTTTGTTAGTTAAGAGTACTTTCATTAGCATTTTCTCTCAGGTCTCCAATATAAGACATTTGTAAGCGCTACATAATTATTGATGGGAAATTAAGAAAAAATAACAGAATAATACGCAGTGGGTATAAAATTCTTCATACTTGTAGGAATCTTGAGAATCAACAACAAATATAAGACGACAAACCGAAAAAATAAAAGACACTAAAGAATACTGATATTTTTACTGTGAAAAACCCCTCAATATGAGAGTAAAAATCATGAGTCGTCCAGACCAAAGAAATAGCTCCACTATAATCAATTGGTGGTACAAGAGAGTCTTAAAGTGATTCACAAAATAGTGATGACAACCGCAAATTACAAAGTAAACTAACTTACAAATAAGAATCAAATAGCTGAAAATTTTAATTTTTTTATAAACAATGGAGCAATGTAATTAAAGGAGTACAACGGATAACCTACCATTTACACAAGAAAAATCACTTACATAAAATACCATGGCATTTGCACCATAAGTAAAAATCTCCACAACCTCTGGAATTTATGCCAATTACATGCGAAAATCAAGATAATAATTTAACACTCTCCACAACATCGACACCACAGGCTTCTCGCTTTTAAAGATTGCCAAATTTCTTGAGATTCACAGTGCCAAACAAGTTGTCAACCAAACAACCAAAATACTTTTCAGAGAAATTATTCCCCTTAAGCCCCATGAAATCGAAACAGGTGATGCACAAATTGAAAATTACTCAAATTTGCAGCTTCGGTGCAAAACAATTATCTCTCATCTCAGACATTGTTTTGAAGATCCCAACGGTTAAAATTTAGGTATAGGTGTTGTGAATCTATCCTTCAAATTTGAGCTTGATCTGATGGTTAGCGAATCATGGATCGCCAATTTAGTGAGACTGGTGCAGAAAAAAAGGGAATGAGTTTATCTCATCTTTTCTCTCTTTTGAATTATTATTTTCTCTCTCTTTTTCTTAACCCTAAATTGACATTCTCCACTTAAATAAGTGATACAAATGGGATATTCATATTTGAGTCTTTCTCCATATAGGAAGAAAGCTCAAGCCTAACAAATATCCCCCTCACAACTATGTGGAGGAAATCGCCAAACCGGCGACATCACAACAAGCTTCAAATTTATCTCTTGGTAATGGTTTAGTCATCATATCAGAACCATTATCATTTGTATGAACTTTAGCTAACTCTAACAACTTAGCTTTAAAAATATCATGTATACAATGATATCTCACATCAATGTGTTTGGACCTATTTTAAAAGTCGGATTCTTACAAAGATAAATAACACTTTGACTATCAATAAATAACACATATTTGTCTTGAAAAAACCAATCTCCTGAAAAAATTTATTCGACCTATAGGCTTAGAAATCACATATAGGCCCCACTCCATTCTAAATGGTGTATGGAAAATCTTGTCACTTTCCTTTAGAATAGGAACACAAGGCTTTTTGGACACTGAAGTTTTTAAATTTCGATCAAAATCAGGAAGGAGAAAAAAGAAAGATTTAATTGTAGAAATTGGATGAATTCAGGCTTCAAGCATATGAGTCATCCAAACTGTACAAAGAAAGGGTCAAGAAGTGCAATGACAAGAAGATGCTAAACAAAGACTTTAAACCCGAACAAATGGTGTTGCTCCTCAAATCAAGAATCAAACTTTTTCATGGGAAGTTGAAGTCAAAATGGTTAGGACTATTTCAAATCAAGGATATGAATCCTTATGGTGCAATTGAGTTAGAAGACCCGATTTCTAAAGAAACATGGACTGCCAATGGCCAAAGAGTGAAGTATTATTTGGGTGGTGAAGTGTATTGACTCACTAAAATGATTCCCTTGAAAGACCCTTGACTCAAAAGACTAGGTGTCGAGCTAACGACCTTAAACAAGCCCTTATTGGGAGGCAACCAAATTCCTATAAGAATTCTTAAAATTTTCTTACATTTTAGGATCAAAGGAGTGGTAACAACCTGATAAGCGACATGCAAGCATATCCTTCATCGGGCGAGACGGTTTTTGATGTTCTCATTGCTGACTCGCCCTGTCGCACTGGGTGACTATTGCATATCTACGAAAAATAAAAGTTTCTTTTTTTACCACTAAGTGAAAACCTCCCACTAAAGTTTTGGACTGTAGCAAGGTGGGACCTTTAAAAACTCCTCTATTTTATTCTTTGTCTCACTGTTCACGTCCTTTTCCACACAAACTATAACCATTATATCACTTTGTCTCTATCTTTGAAGAAGCACTCTCTTTGTTTGTCTCTGCTCACTTCTTTGCATCCAAACAAGACATGTATATAATGTTACTTATTCTTTAAAGATATATTTTTCTTACATCATGAACATGTTCATTTGGCATCATTCATTCATTTTATAAAGAAGGCAATTAAGTCCTGTAGAGGATATAACCATGATTAGAAACACCTTTGCACATACTCACAACAATGGTACAGATGAGAAAACATCTTGACATGATGAGTACATATTAAAGTTTCAAATTTTCAAAATTTTATAGGTTCTCTCGTCGGGCGAGACAGAGCGCAGCTTTGCTACAAGCTCTCCAGAAGAGCATGACGGGATCTTAGAGAAATGTTGCTTCTGTTTTGTTTTGTTTATGTGCAACTTGTTATGTCCGTCTGATTCCCCTTGTAGTATTAACAAAGATGGTTGTTATTGCTTGTTGGTTATTGTGTTTTATAAGTATGGACCCAAAAATGTTCGACGTAATGAAGAAGTACAAGACGAAAGAGAGTTGTGTAAACTTACCAAGAGCCTCAACCGCCAAAGGAATATTGAAGAGGTATCCATTCATATTTTGTTGGAAGTATGAAACATTCAGTTGAATGCATCTGAAGCTATTGTGAGGTCTTTTAGGAAAGACACGAGGCATGTTGCACAAATCATCCTCCTTGTGATCTTTTGCAACATAAAACTAAAGATGTACCGGTCCTCCATTCCTCTTGAAACTACTTCTCTCTTATACTTCATCTTTAGAAATAAGCAAGTGGAGGTGGCTCAAATAATTGCAAATGAAATCAAAATGGTAGATGAAAGTGGTCGCAAGCAAGGGGCCAAATCACGCAGCCCATTGGTGTTTCCTGCGTTCACCATATCATTATATGTGGATGGTTGGATTATTTCTTATTATATTTAAGTTGTATTATGAATTAATTTGGGATTGGTATTAGTACTGTTGACTTTTGTTGGAGTACCTTTTGTCGGTGTTTATTATGTAACTTTGGATGTTAAGTTATTTATAAGTTTTTTATTTAAGTAATTAGTAATTAATTCTACAAGTAGTATTTTGTATAATTTTTACAACGAATTTTTTGGCTTTTGTCTTCAAGATTGGTTATCTAAATTTCTTGAAGAAGCAAAAGAAAACTCAATTGAGTTTCAAGCCAATCAATAAAAATGTAGTGGTAATGATAAGAAATTTTTATGAGGTGCACACAAGCAATGTAATGTTTATCGCTTTGTAGATTGCTAGCGTGATTTTGAACTTTGTTCTTCATACAAAATCATTCCATGCATCATTTTGCAAAAACATTTTTAATTGCTTGAATCACTTAGTTTTAAACCAAAAAATTTGAGGAAGTCATCCATATTTCATTTATTTGCTCGGGATGACTAATAATCTATGTTTTAACTCGTTTTATTCATGTTTGATATTGCAATTATTTTGAGAATTGTGAAGCATATAAAGGATCAAGGAAAATTTTTGATATTGAGAAAAACCACCAAACCAAAAATGGCTTCACTTCACCATGTGAGTGAGTGAGTATTTGTGAATCCTTTTGAGCCATAAAAAGTCATAAATGAGTCAATTTTAATCTTCAACAAATCGCTAAGTAAACCACTTGGTGAATTTGTTGTATATTATCAAAAGTTCATCATTGATTCATTATGATTTTCTTGAAAGCAAAACTATAACCAATTTTATGAAACACTAAAAATGAATAATGTGTTCTTGAAAAAAAGAAAAAATAATGGGGAGAGGTTCTTTTATTTGGACAAGAAAGATATATTTTTTGAACAAAAAGGTACAACGAAAATATAGAAAAAATAAAAACCAGAAGAAAGAAAAGACCACACTTTATAACAAAAGAAATTGATGGGTGGAAATGAAAATGAGAAAAGTAAAAGAATATGTTTTCTATCAACTTGAAATGCTCATCATTGATGAAAATCGATGCTTGTTTCAAAAACCTTAAAACATACCCTTTGCTGTGAAACTCAACCAAGTTACAACCATGAAAATCCATGGGATTGATCTATGCTTTCGTGATTTCATAGTAATTGTTCATATGAATGCATGAATATATCACGATGTTTGTAAGGTCATTGGATGAGAGTTTTTTCGCTGATGAATAAGTTCGCAGATTCTTCATCCATTTTATGAAGATGAGTGTTAAGGTGATTCAAGTAAGGAGATGTTGTTGCTTGAGAATGTATAACATGAGATTTGTGTTTAGAACTTAAGTCATAATCGTGTTTTGATTCTAGAAAAGTGAATAAACATAACCTACACATGTGCACTCGTTAAACTTGAACCATACATTTTCCTTCTTGTTGAAATTGAAGCTTGGAGAATCCTCTTGTATTTGAAAAAGTTTTAAACTTTAATTGAGGACAAACAAAGATTCAAGTTGAGGAGAGTTTGATAAGTGCCAAAAGTTACTATAATTCCACATGAAAACTTGACACCTATAGGCTCCAGTTAACATTTTCTACAATTGAATTCCCCATGTATTACTTAGAATGTAATTTTAATATATTTATTTGTGGTGCTCTAAGATTTATTTATTATTGTGAAGAAATTCTCGCAATTCACCAAAGAAGACTGCACAAAGCAAAGAAGAGGAGTTTGAACAAGCTCGCAGGAAAGCTAAGAGCGAGAGCAAGGCGAGCTCGCCCAATGAATCAGAATCGAGGCCCGGGAGAGAAGATTCCAGAGAAAAAAAAGCTTCATGATCGCCCAACGAGAAACAAGCGACACAACTCAAAAAGTTTTCAAAAAGAAAATGTTTCATGGTCGGCCAATGAGTAGTATACATAAAGTTCTCCAGGCAAGCCTTTTGGTTTTCGTGCAGGGCAAGGCAGTTTGAATGGCTAGTTGGAAAAACTTAAGGTTGAAGAAAAGGAAGATTTCTAGGTGAGACAACAACTCTCTAGGAGAAAGTAGTAAGGCATAAAATCTATAAATAGGAACAAAAATAGAAACCTAGTGATATCTTATTATTAGGAATCATTGTAATAACTTAGAATATAAGTAAGAGAGGGTGGTTGAAGGATATGAGCTAGATATACATCAAAAGTCAAGAAATCAATGTTGATGCTCATTCATCTCAATTCCTCCATTTTGTATCGAGCTACCGTGATAATGGCTAGTTAATTCCCTTATCTTGTTTAGATTGGATGTAATCCATTTACTAGTATGTATATCTATTGATCATCATATTATGTAATCTAGTTATTCATGATTAGTGTTGTTGTCTTTGTTTTATCGATTAAATGCTTTGACCATAATTTTTTTTGATAAATACTTTTGAGTATTTATCTAAGATAAAATTTGTTAAACTTTAATATTCTAGACATAGAATTAGGGTTAAATACTCACGTCAAAGTATCAAATCTTAATTCTACTTGATCGATTAATAGACTGAGAAATCATCGAATAAACAGGTAAATAGAAATCTCAGCAGGAGTTTAGATATAAACATCGTTGTGAAGGACACTTGAGAATAATTATGAATATTATGTTTTATATATAAGTGATCAATAAGATATATACGTAGTCGGTAGATGAATTTCAATCCTAGCAAGATCTCTTATCTTTGAAAACTTGTTTCATCAATTATTATCGGATATTTAGTCATCATTACAATCATACAAATTTATGATTACCTCCATAAAAATATTAATTTTTAAATGCATGTGATATCACATCAACCATTGTGGATACAATATAAAAATACTTAGGTTTGATTATCGAAAATCATTAACATTCATATTGCCTTTTTACTTGAATTATGATGGATATTAATGATGTTGGTATGTCTATTCTACACATTTTCTACCTTACACACGTTCAACCATGGTTTGTATATGATGGCTTTTGAATTGGCATGTATGCTTCTATTTCCTTTGCATTGAATGTTTGGAAATGGTTTGGTCTTGTGTGTAGAGTAGGTTTTCCTTCTCTTGGATTTGAAGAAGAAGAATAGAAATAGGTTTAGGAATTTTTAGAAGCCTAGGTCAATGTCACATGTTAATGGTCAACTATTGAAAGTCATATGTATTGAAAAAAAATGTAATTTTTC
Organism: Vicia faba; assembly: GCA_948472305.1. Classification (NCBI taxonomy): domain Eukaryota; kingdom Viridiplantae; phylum Streptophyta; class Magnoliopsida; order Fabales; family Fabaceae; genus Vicia; species Vicia faba. The sequence goes on from OX451735.1 coordinate 561,371,663, forward strand.
CATTTCCTTCTTGTAATCTTTTTAATTGGTACTTGAATTTAATGTGATTACTTATGATCCAAGTAATAAAGTTTTCCCTCTTCAAAATTTGAAATTAAACTTCGAATTCTCCTTTAATTTATTTGAATTTCCTTTATCAATGCACCCAACAATGTAGTAAGGATCAACCAACAATGGGAAAGTCAAAAAAAAATTTGGTCAACAAAGTCAATCTTCCATGGTTGACTTGTTGACCAAAAAGTCAACTTTCACTTCTTTGTAATCCAAATCAGTAGTAACCTTATTGAATGCAATTCTTCTCTTTTTCTTCAAACTCAGATGTTATTCTTTATCTCCTTAAATGATATTTCCATGAAATACAATAAGGACCAAACAAACTGGCTCCATAAGTCATACAATAGAAGAAGACCTTAGCATATAAGAAAACATCTAGTCACCAGGTTTATAATAAATCCACACAATGAACCATGAAACTTTAATCCAAGAACCATCTGATCATGAGGTAATAACCCATATATTGAGAAACCAAAGTTAACCATTTAAACCCAATACTATTCAAACTTTGACCTAATAATGTCATAATATGCAAATGCAGATGAATGACCTAATGGAATGGTTAATAGAAAAATGTATGCAAATGAACAAATCTACAAGTCGAATAAATTGAAAGAGGAAGGGAAAATTTGGGGTATGACAACTAACATAAAAATCTTAATCATATAGATGACTTATGTTGATCATGTTAGTAGTTAACCCTTCTATCAACAACACGTCATCAAGACAAAGGTGTCATGAATAAGCAATTTCACTTATGCCTTGATTTATCTTCTTGTTCCATCACCAAATGTGACATAGACATTAGAGTATGGCTTCAACCCTTCAAGATATATATTTTCTCAAGTCGTGTGTCTAGAACATCCACTATCAAAATACTAATCTTCACTTGATTGAACACTAAGAGATGTATAATTTCTAGGGAAGTGATAGTTTCCTTGGGTTTCCACTCATTGTTTGCTTGAATTTTCTTCCCTATATTTCCTTTGGGCCTTGGCAAACTATAAGACTTAGGATATCCATATAGTTTGTAGCAAAATGTTCTTATATGGTCATATCTTCCACAATGGTGACACTGATAACGAGAAAACATATCGTATAATTAACATACTTTTTACCGATTTTATATTCCATTAAGTCGTCTAACCCTCGATTACTCCGAGATTATTTGTCTTTTTTGCAGGTGTGACACTTGTCGAATCAAATCAATGAAAAAGGACAACATGAAGAAAGCTAGACGAAAAACAAAGAGAAAAAGAATAAAAAAATACAAAGTGTGGACTTCTGGATGCCTGACGGTCGTCATGCCCCTGTGACGGGCGTAACACCCCACAACATAAGGAAACGGTCGTCGTGCCCCTGTGACGAGCGTAAGACACCACTTCAGCGTGTGACGACCGTCACCCACCTGTGACGACCGTCACGCGCGTGAAGGAGGACGTTGCGCATAACTGAAGACGTGGGCGTGAAGGGCAGACTACTTCTCTCGGTTTCCACTGAATCTCCTATTTTATTGCCACAACTACTACTCCTCCTAGAATTTCTCCACGAAGACTTCCTCAAGAATTCAAAATTAAAACTGCTGATTTTTCCGGCTATATATATGAGTACCAAGGCACAGTCCAGAGGTCGAAGAATTTTACTCAGCAAATACTTATTTTATTTTTACAGTTATTTCCAATTTGTGCTTTCTTTTGCAATTCTGCTTTCAATTCCCTGTAATCTCCATTCAAGCCTTAGTTTCTATTTTTAAGTGTTAATTCTTCTTACAAGAATTAACACGAATTTCTACTGCAAGTCAAGCTTGAAGATTTGGATTACTGTATTACCTCAAGATTACTATAGCATCTGTAATTCCAGGTTTTTTTATTGCAATTATTATTTATTCGTCTTCTATAATATGCCAATTATTGCCATGAATTATATTCTAAACTTTATTGCTGTTAAGTTAATTATGTCTGGCTAAATTGTTAATACCGGTATGTGACCGTAAGAACTGAAAGAATTCAATAAGACCTTGGCCAAAAATATTTATAAAACAATTTCTGGTTTCCAATTTCCAATATTAATTTAACTATCCTTGTCACGAGAGTGAGAGGTTAATTAACACGATTTTGCCACGAGAGTGGGAAATTAATTAAGGCAAGAACCTGCATACGAGAGCTGGGGTTCGACCCAGATATTGGTAACGAAGCATTGATTTTTAAATACACGAGAGTGTTTTAATAAATTAATTAAATTCAAATTGTTTTCAAAAAGTGTTATTAAATTTAAAGTGCATCCACTAGGTTTAGTAGCATGACTTATTTCATAAACACGAGAGTGTATGTCTAAGGTTTTTAAACAATTAGCTTTTACCGAAATACTTTATAGGCCAAGCGATCCATCAAATTCCCTAAGTCCGATTATCACATACCGGTATAATTAGTACTATTACTTTTAAAACTAAACTGTCTACCCCAAATATCGAATATTCATCGCTTAGTTAGACAAAACTGTAGCATTAGATCGTATGCGATTGACACACAGTCTCTGTGGGTTCGATAATCTTTTAAAACTAGAACGACTAAACTGTATACTTGCAGTTAGTATCCCGATAGACTCATAAAGTCCCGATCAAGTTTTTGGCGCCGTTGCCAGGGACTGGTAGTCAATTAATTACGATTCTTCTGTTGCGCGTTTAGACTAAGCAACAGACACCCTTTGTCGATTTGTATGCCAAGGACTCGCTCACAAGGCGAACCAATTGACAAACCGACGGACGAACCTGAACGCATTCTTTCCGTAAGACATGCAGTCAGGGATTACTGTTTAACTCACGCTATTCCTTTACCCAAACCAGAAATCAAGATTGATTCCGAAACTGATTCTAATTCTTCCTCTGAAACTGAAACCAATCCAGAATTAGACATGGCCGAAGAACAAAGGACCCGTCCACTGAAGGAGTACGCAGCTCCATCACAACAAGAGCCCCATAACAGCATTGCTGCTCCAGCAATAAACCGAAACGATTTCGAGTTAAAGCCGTCACTAATATCAGCTATCCAACAACACCAATTCTCTGGAGATCCTTCTAAGGATCCGAATGAACACCTTACGAAATTCATTCAATTTGCCGACACAGTTATAGAGAATGGTGTTAGTAAAGATGCTATTAGATTACGTCTTTTTCCTTTCTCACTAAGAGATAGAGCTTGGGCTTGGTTGCAATCCTTGCCATCCAATTCCGTCACTACATGGGAAGGACTGAAGATCGTATTCTTAGCACGATACTTTCCCCCAAGCAAGACCGCTGCACTAAGAGCCCAAATCAACGGATTTAGGCAGAAAGATACTGAATCACTATTCGATGCATGGGAGCGCTACAAAGATATGATGCGAATGTGCCCACATCACGGACTAGAAAAATGGCTGATAATCCACACGTTTTATAATGGACTCTTGTACAACACAAGACTATCTATAGATGCCGCCGCAGGTGGTACACTGATGGACAAGCCTTATGACGAAGCTAATCAACTCATTGAAAACATGGCTCAAAACCACTATCAGTGGGGAGGAGAAAGAACATCTGTGGAGAAAACTCAAACCAAAGGCGGGATGTACGAGATTAGTAGCCTAGATAAAGTTAATGCTAAGGTAGATGCTCTTACCCAAAAGATAGAAAGCTTGACCTTACCTCCTGCAGCTACTGTAGCTGCAGTTACCCCAAGCTGCGAAGTTTGTGGAGTACCTGGTCATATTGGAACCGAGTGTCAAATCCTAGCAGGAATAACGGCTGATCAGGTAAATTACGCTCAAGGAAATCCTTATGCCAATACATATAACCCTGGTTGGAAGAACCATCCTAACTTCTCGTACAAGAGCAATAACGCTTTATATGCACCTGGCCAAGCACCTGCTGTACCTCCAGGGTATCAAAAACCCGCCGGTAATGTTCCTAACATTCCTAAGAAATCTAACCTTGAAATCCTAATGGAAAATTTTATCGCTAATCAAGCCCAACAAAACAAAGAATTCCTCAATCAAAACGTTCACACCGATGAACAACTAAAGCTATTAGCAAACAAGGTAGATGCCCTAGCCACTCACAACAAAATGTTAGAAACCCAAATCTCCCAAGTAGCACAACACCAAGCTAGTTCTTCCGCACCTGCTGGGACATTTCCTAGACAACCACAGCCTAATCCCAAAGGACATGCAAATGCTATTACATTAAGAAGTGGGACAGCCCTTGATGGACCGATAGATCCTAGACTCCAAAACCCGACCATGTATCAAAAGCTCGAAAAGGAAATAGAGAAGCCGAAAGATCAATCTGAAAAGGTAGAGGAAGACGCGAATGAGGATAAAGAGGCCTCAGAAAAACCATATGTGCCTCCACCACCATACAAACCACCAATTCCATACCCTCAAAGACTTGCAAAATCTAAGAATGAGGGACAATTCAAGAAATTTGTAGAACTTCTGAAACAACTAAACGTCACTATTCCATTTACGGAAGCTATAACCCAAATGTCGTCATATGCTAAATTCCTAAAAGAAATATTGGCTAATAAGAAAAAAATCGTTGAAAACGAAACCATTATGTTAACTGCCGAATGTAGCGCCATAATTCAAAATAACATGCCTCCGAAGCTAAAAGATCCTGGTAGTTTCTCCATACCATGTGTAATTGGAAAATCTGTCATAGACAAAGCTCTATGCGATTTAGGAGCCAGTGTCAGTCTAATTCCATTATCTATTTGCGAAAAGCTCAAATTAGGCGACATGAGACCTACCAAGATGTCCTTACAACTAGCTGATAGATCAGTCAAATTTCCTGTTGGAATGCTAGAAAACATTCATGTCCGAATAGGACAATTTTACATACCGACTGACTTTATAATAATGGACATCAAGGAAGATTCAAACATTCCCATCATACTAGGAAGACCATTTTTAGCGACTGCAGGAGCCATCATTGACGTCAAGAAAGGAAAACTTACCTTTGAGGTAGGAGAAGAAAAAGTAGAATTCATTCTTTCCCAATTTTTTAAAGCCCCTGCTATAGACGACTCATGTTGTCTCCTAGATATCATTGATGAATGTGTCAAAGAACTTGAATGCCAAGAGGACACCTACTCTGAGATGCTGAAAATTCAGATACCAACTGTCCTCAAGAACGAAGACTGGAAACAGGAACACTTAGATGCCAACCTAAGCGAATGTTTAGCCCTAACACCTGATCCTGACTCAACTAATAAGAAACCCGGTATAGAACTTAAAACATTACCCGAAGATCTTAGGTATGAGTTCTTAGATAAAGAACTCGAATGACCAGTTATAGTCAATGCCGAATTAGGAGAGATCGAGACCGAAAAACTTCTTAATGTGTTAAGGAAATATCCAACCGCGTTAGGCTATAATATCTCAGATCTCAAAGGAATAAGCCCTTCTCTCTGTATGCACCGCATAATACTGGAGGAAGACTGCAAGACTTCTAGAGAACATCAGAGACGGATAAATCCTATCCTAAGTGAAGTCGTTAAGAAGGAAGTGCAAAAACTACTAGAGGCAGGCATCATATACCCAATATCAGATAGCAACTGGGTCAGTCCAGTTCATGTGGTGCCTAAGAAAGGAGGTGTTACAGTTATAACAAATACAAAAGGCGAATCAGTAGCGCAACGTACGCAAACAGGATGGAGAATGTGTATCGATTATAGGAAACTAAACAAAGCTACACGCAAAGACCATTTCCCATTACCATTCATTGATCAAATGCTCGAGCGTTTAGCCAAACATTCCCATTTCTGCTATCTTGATGGATACTCAGGATTCTTTCAAATTCCCATTCATCCTGACGATCAAGAAAAAACTACGTTCACATGTCCCTATGGTACCTTTGCATACCGGAGAATGCCATTTGGACTATGTAATGTGCCTGCAACTTTCCAACGATGCATGATGGCGATCTTCGCAGATTTCTTAGACGGAATCATGGAAGTATTCATGGACGATTTCTCTGTCTGTGGAGAGAGTTTTGAAGGATGTTTAACAAATCTTGAATTAGTACTGAAACGTTGTGTTAATGTCAACCTAGTGCTCAACTGGGAAAAATGTCACTTCATGGTGAGACAAGGAATTGTGTTGGGTCACATTGTATCAAACAGGGGGATTGAAGTTGACAAAGCAAAGATCGACATTATCAAAAACCTTCAACCACCCAAAACAGTTAGAGAAATACGAAGTTTTCTAGGACACGCAGGTTTTTACCGACGTTTCATAAAACATTTCTCTAAAATCACCAAGCCACTAACTGAGTTATTAATGAAAGAGGCTGAGTTCATTTTCGACGATAAATGCTTGAACGCATTCGAGACACTAAAAGAGGCCTTAATATCGACACCTATTATACAACCTCCTGATTGGAATTTACCGTTTGAAATCATGTGCGATGCGAGCGACTATGCTGTAGGCGCAGTCCTAGGACAACACAAAGAAAAGAAGCTTCACGCTATCTACTACGCAAGCAGAACGCTTGATCCCGCACAAATGAATTACGCCACTACGGAGAAGGAACTCTTAGCTGTGGTATTCGCATTGGACAAATTTCGTTCCTACTTAGTAGGCGCTAAAATCATTATTTATACGGATCATGCTGCGATCCGATACCTACTAAGAAAGAAGGACACCAAACCGTGATTACTTAGATGGATCTTACTCTTACAAGAGTTTAACTTAGAAATAAAAGACAAAAGAGGAACTGAGAACGTGGTAGCTGACCATTTATCGAGATTAGATGGAATCCAAACCGAGAATGTTCCCATAAATGAAGATTTCCCTTATGAACGCCTCATTGCCAAACTAGAGACATACCCTACCGACAATTCAGATCCTCATAATGAAACTTTCACAATTGCGGTAGTAGAATCCATTTGTACTAATACCGCATTACCATGGTACGCTGACTTCGTCAACTATTTAGCTGCCGGTGTTTTACCACCTGATTTGACGTACCAACAGCGGAAGAAATTTTTCCATGACCTTAAACACTACTTTTGGGATGAACCACTACTCTTTAAAAGAGGCGCCGATGGTATCTACCATCGCTGCGTTCCTAATGATGAAATAAACCACGTCATTTCCCATTGTCATTCCGCCCCTTATGGTGGACACGCTAGTACATCGAAAACCTGTGCAAAAATACTTCAAGCTGACTTCTTTTGGCCTACCTTATGGAAAGACGTCCACGTAGCAATTATGAACTGTGATAGATGTCAACGCACAGGAAATATATCTAGACGTGACGAAATGCCGTTAAAAGGAATCCTCGAAGTAGAAGTTTTTGATGTGTGGGGAATTGATTTCATGGGACCTTTCCCCACATCCTTTGGAAATAAATATATTTTGGTCGCCGTCGACTATGTATCAAAATGGATTGAAGCCATCGCCGCACCCACAAATGACACACGTGTGGTACTAAAACTATTCAAGAATATTATCTTCCCACGATTCGGTGTACCAAGACTAGTGATCAGCGATGGTGGCTCCCATTTTATCTCCAGAATCTTCGAAAGGTTACTTTCCAAATATGGCGTTAAACACCGCATAGCCACGCCTTACCATCCTCAAACAAGTGGACAAGTGGAAGTGTCGAATAGGGAGATCAAACTGATACTTGAGAAAACCGTAGCCACATCCAGAAAAGACTGGTCCTCCAAGCTCAATGATGCTCTTTGGGCATACCGGACAGCTTTCAAAACTCCTATCGGAACAACGCCGTTCAAGTTAGTTTATGGAAAATCTTGTCATTTGCCAGTAGAATTAGAACATAAAGCTTATTGGGCGATAAAAACCCTTAACTTAAACTATAAGAGTGCTGGCGAGAAACGAGTGTTAGATATCCATGAACTGGAAGAATTGCGTTTAGACGCTTATGAAAATGCTAAAATTTATAAAGAACGAACAAAAAAATGGCACGATAAGCGTATCTCGCAGAAAGACTTTAAGGAAGGAGACATCGTGCTCCTATTCAACTCTAGACTAAACTTTTCCCGGGAAAATTACGTTCCATATGGTTCGGACCGTTCGAAATTAGCAAAGTTTTCCCAAGTGGGGCGATAGAAATTAAAATTAGTTCTATCGAACCATTCATTGTTAATGGCCAGCGCTTAAAGCACTATTTTAACGTCGACAATATCGACTTCTCGGCTTATCTTCAGTTAAGTGAGCCGTCTACCCCCTTTACCTATCTGAATAGGTATTTAATGTCGAGCCGTCGACATAAAATAAAGGCGCTTCGTGGGAGGCAACCCATGTTTTTACTTTAATTATTTTTCTGCTTTAATATGTTTTTATTTTCTTTTCTTTTCTTTTTCTTAATCTTTAAAATGTTTTCATTATTGCATTTCTTACTCTTTTTCTATTTTCCTTCTGCTTTTATTTCTCCTTTTTATCTCTCTTTTTCTTTTTTATTTAACTTTGACAATTTCCTAACCCGAAAATACTTACTTAATTTCCTTTTCTTTCAAACATTTTTCAAATATTTTCAGGGGGGTAATTCTTTTTCTTTCACATCTCGCGCTATGGATTATGCTAACTTCATGAATGTCAAATTGCGAAGCCGACACCAGAGAAGAAGGTTTGCAGATCTGGGTGACCGGGAGATGTGTCCTACTATATATGAAGATGATCGTGCTATGGCTGCCCTTGGCATTCGCGAGAGTGTCATGTACCTGCTGCACCAGATTGGTTGGGACACTACCCCTATCCGTCGGAGGTTCTGTACCTACAAAAGGCTGACTCTGGAGTTTCTCAGCACCTTGAGTTTCATTTCAAATCATGGAATGGGATTCAACCGTGGGTTGATTACATTTAGAATGTTTAACATGGATTACACTTACAACCTGCGAGAGTTTAGCCAGCTTCTTGGGTTCCCTTTTGGACCCGATGTTATTACCATGACACAAGAGAACCTTTTACCTGTATCTGAGCTTGACTTTTTCTGGGGAAGCATAGCTGGTGTTAACCATCCTGAGCCGTCAGATCTGTACTCTGAATGCATTCATAACCCGGCTATCAGGTATTTCCACAAGATCATAGCCCACACTATCTTCGGCAAACAGCAAAATGTCACCTTTGTATCCCGCGATGAGCTGTTTATCATGTATTGTGCATCTCAAAACCTTCCGGTGAACGGTGCAGCTTATATGCTCGCGAACATGGAGCGGATCATACAGACCCCAAATGCGCCGATTTTGTTAGGTGGGTTAGTTACCATGCTGTCTAACGCCATTGGACTCCGCCGGCCTATGCTCGGTTCTGCTCCGCTTTATGGCATAATGCCGATGGACATTGCTTTTTGTTTCAACACTAGCATGATTGGAAACCTTGGACCAGATTCATTTGACTTGCTAGTTAATCATTAGATCGTCCATCATTTTAAGCTGCCTGATCCAAGAACCAGTGTGCACAACCGGGATAATTGGTTGTTTGATCTTCACTACCCTGCTTCACCACCCTCTTCACCATCTACAGTCGACATCTATGAAGTTCCTAACAATGCTAATGCTGAAGAAGATCCTGCTACACCACCAGGCTACCATGATCTCCCTGATCCTTGGGAACAGGAGGCTACTTCCGCCGAGACCGCGCCTCAAGCTCCTGAGACTACTCCACCTCCACCTGCTGTTACCCTGGACTCCCTACATGCGGCCATTACGGACATGCAGGGTGAGTTGACTTCCCTTAGGGTGGATTTCATTACCTTCATGGACTTGGTGACTGATCAGTTGGATTATATGCATCAGCATTTGTTTCCACCACCCCGTGGCTAGAGTTTCCATCGTTATCTCCTTGCTTTATCTCTTACATTTTTACGTACAGTGAGGACACTGTAAATTTTTGTGTGGGAGGGATTTTTAGTTATTTTTATTTTAGTTATTATTTCAACATTATTTCAGCATTATCATCATTTTTACTTTGAAACAATTTATTATGCATTTATTACATTGAAGTTTATTTTTTTATTTCTTTCCCAATTTACTGTTTACTGTTTACTGTCTATGTTTTATTTACTGTTGTTATTTACTGCTATTTACTGTCTATTTTCGTTAGACTTAAAACTCTAATTATTTAACATAATTAATTAAAACAAACATTTCAAATAAACAAATATATATATATATATATATATATATATATATATATATATATATATATATATATATATATATATATATATATATATATATATATATATATATATATATATATATATATATATAAATTCTTCAAAACAAAATTCCAATTACCAAGAAAAATAATAATAATAAACTCATCAACGGTCCTGTAACGGATCTTTCAATTAAGACTATGTCTGCGTTACGACCGTCACACCCCTGTGACGAGCGTAACGCGCCTCTTTGCTTTGTGACGAGCGTCACAACCCTGTGACGACCGTCACACAGACAGAAACCAACGGCTGTTACAGAGAACCGTTCCAACCTTCTTCCTTATAAACCCATTTTTTTTCCTTCTCCATTATCACCACACCACACGAAAAATCACCTAGTCAATCCAGTTTCCTTCCAATTTCTAAACTTCCAACACCAAATTAACATCCTCACAATCTCCCATTCTCACATCCCCAAATCAAATCCTTTATCACCATGGCAAACAACCCAAACGCTCAAGTTATCAATTTCAGAATCGGCGAACCTGGGGAGAATCAACGAGCAAAGTATCAAAAATTCCAACGTCGAGGTCTCCAACCCATAAGGTACGTTGACATCGACTGCCTACAAAGTTTGGGACTACTCGACAGTGTCCGCCGATTACTACAAAGAGTGGATTTGTGGAACCTCTGTCGCGAACCAAGACCAATCTACGAAACTCTCACTCTTGAGTTCTTGAGTTCGTTCGCTTACCTCACTCCGCCGGGTGTCACAAACCAATTATCAGGCGTGGCAAAATTTCGCATGTTCGGAGTTGAGCATCAGTTGCCTCAATCCGACATCGCGAGGCTTATGGGATTTTGTTCGGACGAAGGTGCTCATTTTCGGGTACCAGATAGTTTTAATGAGGAGGCTTTCAACTTGTGGCACAGTTTAACGAACATCCATGCCGGGTCCTACGACCACATCAACGCTACCCACATCCACAATCTGGCCATCCGCTACTTTCATCGCATTCTTAGTAACACCATCTTCGCCCGCGACAACAACCATAAGCTCAACTCCAAGGAGCTCTTCTTTCTACATTGTGCGTTCACTGGGCAAAAGATAAATGCCGCCCCGTTCCTACTTGCTCACATCCACTCTATTTGTGCTAGAGGTGGAAAACCTTTCTATTTCGGAGGGCTGGTTACTTCTATTGCCATTGGTCTGAATTATGGTGCTGCTCTTGCAACCTTGCCTTCTATGGCACCGGCTTTGCTAACCTTGGATCACTGCAAGGCCGCGCACCTCATCTACGAGCGGGAAGACGGTAGATTCCACCCCGTAATTAGGAATACCGTCTATCAGAATATCATCTTGCCAAACAGGGACCAAATTGATCCAAGTAACCAAGCAAACTGGTTGTTCGACCCTGAAGTTCCCGCAGAGCCTGCACCTGCCCACGAAGACCAAGCTGCAGCCGCCGCAGACGATATACAAGAAGAGTTGGATAGTGCTCCACCTGTCCACGACATCCCTGGATCCTCATCTGCACCTCCTCCTATCAATCTTGAAGACATCCTCCGCGCCCTCCACATGCAAAATCAAATGAATGCGGCGCTTGAAAGGAGGCAAGCTGAGCAGTTTGAGTCTCTGTGCGCCCAAAACACTCAGATCTTGACTGGGCAGCGAAACATGAATGAGAGGTTGGATGAGGCGCTGTCAGAGCTTAACGCCTTGAGGATAGATATGAACACCTATGGCCTCCAAGACACCGACGCTGAAGCCACTCCTACCAGACGCTCTCGCACCAGGAGCAGAGGACGGGGTCACCAGTAGTTTGTCTTTCTTTAATTTCTTTGTAATTTGTTATTTTTCTGTTTTATTTCTTTTCCCTTTCGTCTTTGTAATTGTACTTCCCTGCATATATACCGCAACATTGAGGACAATGTCGGATTTTGTGTGGGAGAGGTACCTTTCAATCGTTAATAAAACTAGTAAATTCTTGCGATATGTCTCGATTCAAATTCTTCGCTTTACTTTGCCATACCGAAAAATTTTTATTTTCGCATTAGCCTGACATACCTACTTTAATGAAATCCCAGTTGAGGAAGCCGAAAATGACATAACAAGATCGATACGGTTCTGTCACCGTGGACTTCCTACTTACGCGATCCGTTTCAATAACCATTATACCGATATTCGGAGTTTCAAGTTCTAGAAGTAACCCCTAGTAGTTTATACTAGCAGTCAGCACCGTCTTGACACAAACCACGTGGAGAATCGATGAATATAAGTGTTTGATGCCTGATTCTAAAGATATCCTTCATATCTCGCTGCAAAAAGAAAGGAAAATCTGTGTACCAAAACATACGGGCACATATAAGAGCTGAGAAAATAATGAAGAAATCCAAAGTTGGTTGGTTCAGAGGTATCTGGTTCTGAACTCGGTAGGGCGTGCTACAGCCCGATCCCCCACAACCTCCAATTCGGATAAAATATGTAGGGTTGCCACATTCATGTACCAGACCCCATGCTAAAGGATCAAAGTCACTAACCGGTTACTCCACTACGTGCGTGCTAAGGCAAAGGGCTTAATGTGATTGCGCCAGAACGAAACCGAGTGAAATAGATACGAGGAACTCCGAGCAGAGTTATAACGGAACTGTTGGATAGCTCGTTTAAAATGGAAGTCTACGGGTAAGCTTATTGCTTACGTCATTAGCGTATCTTTAGTGTTTTACTCAAGTATTGGCCGAACCAATGAGGATTTCCCGAAACCACTTTAAAAATCCAAAGGTATGTCATGCTTATGCGCTTGACGAAAACTTGTCCGACCTTTCGAATGACTATTTGCTTGAGGACAAGCAAAGGTTTAAGTATGGGGGAATTTGATAACGAGAAAACATATCGTATAATTAACATACTTTTTACCGATTTTATATTCCATTAAGTCGTCTAACCCTCGATTACTCCGAGATTATTTGTCTTTTTTGCAGGTGTGACACTTGTCGACTCAAATCAATGAAAAAGGACAACATGAAGAAAGCTAGACGAAAAACAAAGAGAAAATACAAAGTGTGGACTTCTGGATGCCTGACGGTCGTCACGCCCCTGTGACGGGCGTAACACCCCACAACATAAGGAAACGGTCGTCACGCCCCTGTGACGAGCGTAAGACACCACTTCAGCATGTGACGACCGTCACCCACCTGTGACGACCGTCACACGCGTGAAGGAGGATGTTGCGCATAACTGAAGACGTGGGCGTGAAGGGCAGACTACTTCTCCCGATTTTCACTGAATCTCCTATTTTATTGCCACAACTACTACTCCTCCTAGAATTTCTCCACGAAGACTTCCTCAAGAATTCAAAATTAAAACTGCTGATTTTTCCGGCTATATATATGAGTACCAAGGCACAGTCCAGGGGTCGAAGAATTTTACTCAGCAAATACTTATTTTATTTTTACAGTTATTTCCAATTTGTGCTTTCTTTTGAAATTCTGCTTTCAATTCCCTGTAATCTCCATTCAAGCCTTAGTTTCTATTTTTAAGTGTTAATTCTTCTTACAATAATTAACACGAATTTCTACTGCAAGTCAAGCTTGAAGATTTGGATTACTGTATTACCTCAAGATTACTATAGCATCTGTAATTCCAGGTTTTTTTATTGCAATTATTATTTATTCGTCTTCTATAATATGCCAATTATTGCCATGAATTATATTCTAAACTTTATTGCTGTTAAGTTAATTATGTCTGGCTAAATTGTTAATATCGGTATGTGACCGTAAGAACTGAAAGAATTCAATAAGACCTTGGCCACAAATATTTATAAAACAATTTCTGGTTTCCAATTTCCAATATTAATTTAACTATCCTTGTCACGAGAGTGAGAGGTTAATTAACACGATTTTGCCACGAGAGTGGGAAATTAATTAAGGCAAGAACCTGCATGCGAGAGCTGGGGTTCGACCCAGATAGTGGTAACGAAGCATTGATTTTTAAATACACGAGAGTGTTTTAATAAATTAATTAAATTCAAATTATTTTCAAAAAGTGTTATTAAATTTAAAGTGCATCCACTAGGTTTAGTAGCATGACTTATTTCATAAACACGAGAGTGTATGTTTAAGGTTTTTAAACAATTAGCTTTTACCGAAATACTTTATAGGCCAAGCGATCCATCGAATTCCCTAAGTCCGATTATCACATACCGGTATAATTAGTACTATTACTTTTAAAACTAAACTGTCTACCCTAAATATCGAATATTCATCGCTTAGTTAGACAAAACTGTAGCATTAGATCGTATGCGATTGACACACAGTCTCTATGGGTTCGATAATCTTTTAAAACTAGAACGACTAAACTGTATACTTGCAGTTAGTATCCCGATAGACTCATAAAGTCCCGATCAGACACCTCCAAGATGATTCATGCCTCCTCCATTATGAGGATTCACACGTTGAGTAGGATGCTGGGACATGTGGCCCTTCATCATGAAATTTAATTTTCTTCTTAGGAGAGATAAACTTTGTTCTTGCTAAACACTAAATGGGTGACTTTCCCACTAGTTAAAGGATATCAGGGAGAGACTTATGCAAGTGAGAGTGAATTGTTTATGATATTAAGAGATTTAGAGGGTCACACAAGTATGCATGAGCTCCAAGCGATGTGTCTTGCTTACTCCTCAATCGAGAGCCCTATATATAGAGAGGTATTTAGACCTGATTGATCGCTGCATGTAACTGTTGTGACTCTCTATCATAAGTAACAGAGTTTCCATTAAGGAAAGAAATATTCATTGTTTCCAATGATGGTTGTTATCATAACACGCACCGCCATGTATTGATGAGAGGTTACACCCTTAATGTGACGATCACTCTATAAAGGCCCATCAAGGTCGGGATCTATGTAATCTCTGGATCCAGGGATAAGCTCGGCTGGCACCTCTTCATTTTCTCGATGGCCGACCACATATGCCTCCGGCTATATAACCCAGCTCAGGCATGATGATTTTAAATCGAGGTATTACTCGGTGAAGCATTTTTTTATCCTCATTGGCCTTCTATCCATGTCTTGTCTTTTTATCTCTCCTAGCCTGGAAAATGGATCTATGTATGAACATAAGTCTCACGAGCATATTGCTTTTATCTGAAGCCTTATGTTCGGTTAACATAAATATTAATCTTTTGTTGTGAGTCAGGCTTCTATAATCGGGTGATGTTCAATCTTATACCTCGGTGTGCATGTCACTCACACCCTAGTTTCCCAACAGTCACTTAGTTTTCTTAGGCATAATAATTACTAAGGCGATTTTTTGAAACCTACACATGTTTCCTCTTCTTTAATCGTTACTTCCCATAAATTCTCCTTTTATAAAACCTTTCATCTTCTGTTCCCAATGACTCTCCTATTTTCCTTTGCAAGTTCCCTCAATTCATCTCTTCAATTTCTTCCAACGACAACCGCTTCCAGACATCTATCTCTTTCCTTTACCTTATTTTTCCTACATATTTCCTTTTGTTTTGAGAGATGGTAGTTTTATGCGAGTGTGATGAAGAGGGTGTCGTTCTAAAACCCCAAAATACTGAAGAGATATATGTGTGATACGATGGGAGAACTGACTTGAGGTTTTGCGTTTGTATTCGCACTTGTTCGGTTTAGCAAGAGTCGCCACCGACTTTTTATTTTATCCTAAAGGAAAGGTTAAAAAGCACAGGAAAAACCTTTTGAGAAGTTTCGTGGGTTCGGGGGGTAGATTATGAAAAGGGAAGGTATTAGCACCCTTTTCATCCATGGTTATCCATGGGCTCTTAGTTACTTGTTTAGATCACTTGCCTTGATTTTCAATTGCTTGAAATTATGGTGTGTGTGTGTGTGTGTGTTTTGAAAATGTTTTGAAAATGTTTTGAAAAAGAGGCCTTGTCTAGGCAACCATTGTAATGACTCGTGTTTGAGTATATACAAAGGTGTGTATCTTTTCGAAAAGATGTTTCAAATGTTTTTGAAAGTTGTTTGGAAATTGTGTTTGTGAAGTGTGGTTTTGAAAAGTAGGCAAGTGTGTTTTGCAAGTTTGATCAAGTAACTAAGAGTTGTCTACCCCTAAATTTACTCAAAGGTTTTTCTCATGTTTTAACCCTTTTAACAATGTTGTTCCACCATTGTATTTGGTGGACAATCTTGTGTTAGGATGTTAACGGGACAGGCGCGGGTCATCGTATGGACCATGAATGCAATGGTGCCAAGTGTCTTTGGCAATTTGCTTGAAGGGACTATGATCATTTTGATTAGGCAACTTTCGAAAGCGTCATCGAGGGACTTATGATCATTTGAATTGTTTTGCCAAAGAAACTCAACGTGCAAGCATGGCCCATTTTGGAAGGCAACAAGTGGGATTACCCTAGGGGTGCAAGTGTGATTGTGTATTGATTGTCATGCATTTGTCTTTGTATTAGGTTATCTAGTGTTTGATTTTATTTACATACAAACCCTAGGTCTAACCATGGTATATTTGAAAGCGATAAATTGCGGGAATTTAAAGTCTACGCTATTACAAATAAGTATCCGGGAGTGGGGGTACAAATATTTACAAATGGGGATGAGATTTATTAGGAGAGTAATGTCCAAATAAATTTACAACCAAATCGAATCAATCGCAAATGTAATATGTAGCAATGTACAAAGATAATCAAATGTGTATTGTAAATGTGTATGTGATTTATTTACAAGGTGAAAAATGTTAACTTAATGAAAAAAATTAAGTATTGTTTATTTATTCTTTTTGTATTTTTGTTAAGTATGTACAAATAAGAAAATTTAATAAAAGAAAAGAAAATGTTTTAAGTTCTATTTTTTATGTATTAATATTAATGTATTTTAATTAGTATTTGTAAGTACAAAGAAAAGATTTTTAAGAAAAGAAAAAGAAAATGTTTATATATTTTATTGTTTTTATGTATTTTTAGCTAATGTGTAAAACTAAAAAAAGGGAATTTAAAACAAAAGCTTATTGACTTGATTAAATCTAAATCTTACATATTAAAAAAAGTATTATTAATAAAAACCAAAATAAGTTATGGAAAAAATGTAATGTGATAATGAAAAAGAAAAGTGTTAGTAAAAAAAGAATAGAATGGGCTTAAGAGACTTATGCTGGCCCAAACAAAAAAAACTGATTGAGAATCAAAGAAAGGGGGGTGCACGGCTAATGGGCTTAAGCAAACTGAAAAGGGCAAGGCCCAGGCGTTTTGGACAGCATTTTTGTTTAGGGTTTTTTCAAAGTTTGTTCATT
Organism: Vicia faba; assembly: GCA_948472305.1. NCBI lineage: Eukaryota > Viridiplantae > Streptophyta > Magnoliopsida > Fabales > Fabaceae > Vicia > Vicia faba. Next base: position 561,389,159 of record OX451735.1, read on the forward strand.
TGGAAAAGGGTTTGTGAGTTTTACAGAGCGGCGCTCTTCTTCGTCTTAGCTTCGTTTCCTTCATTCTTTCTCAAGCCATGGATTCTGAATAACATCCTTCGCCCAGGGCCACCAAGCATCACCATTCGTCCCTTCTTCCCTCCTTGGTCCAACGAAGTGATATTGTAAGGTGACGGTTTCTATATTTAACGCATTTAGGGTTTCAAGCTTTTATATGTTATTGATTTCTATTCCTTGCATGTCCTGATTCTTCGTGATTATTGATTTCTTGTGAGGTACTTTAAGGAAAGGAAAGAGTTTTATACCTTTTGGAGACGGCGATTTTTAGAGACGGAGGAGGGATGGATCGGAGGTGCTTTAGGCGGCCAAGGGCGAGGGCGATGATGACAAGGCTTGCTCCGGTTTGTCTAGTATCTTGCTTTAGCTTTTTGGTTTGATGATGATTACCTGAGAACTTTCGTATATCTCTTTTTTCCTCTTCTGTTTGCTTGTGTGCTTGTATGAAACGCTTGCTTCTTTATGATATTTGAGCTTCTGATACTTGTTGGCTTACAACTTCCGAACACTTCTTTTCCTCTTCCATCGTTTGCCTTAGTTGCCTTTGATTGCTTGATATGCTGATTTTGCTTGATATGCTTGAGTTGCCTTGTATGCTTCTTGAACCCTATGATAAGCCCAGCTCTGAGGGTGTAGGACTCGTTGACTCTGAGATGTCTTGTGTGTTTATGATTCTGAATATTGTTTTGTAAGCTTGCCCTGTGATGAAAACAGTTCTAAGGGTGTGGTTGGTTCTGTATGTTTGGATACTGGCAATTGGTATTATGCAGGATGAGGCTTGAACACAGATTTGTGTGTTTGAAGCTACAGGCTTTGGCTTTGTTTGTCTTGAAAGGCTGGCTTAGGCAGGTTTGCAGGTAAAGGCTTGAAGTTGGGACAAGCAGGTTGTTTAGGCTTGACAGTTCAGGCAAGTTTTGATGTTTTAGGCTTCTGGTTAGAAACAGGTTATGGCTTTAGTATGCTTGTGCACTTCTGGTTTTGGCTGTTTGATAGGGCTTAGAGGCTTGGGCTTCAGCAGGTTGTAAGCTTGTTTGACATTTTGTGTTAGTTTGTATGTTTAAGGCTATGGCTTCATGTTTGGTTCAAGGCTTATGCAGGTTTAGGCGTGGACATGCTTTGTTGTTTGGAGCTTATGAGCTTTGAACTGGTTTGAGGCTTTTTGTTACAGGGTCTTGCTTTGAGGCTTTTGATGCAGGCTTCAGTTTGCAGTGAGCTTGGTTAAGGCTTTTGTGAGGTTTTGGAGGCAGATTCTTTGTATGTTACAGTTTGAGAGCTTTTTGCTTTTTTGTGTTATTTCTGCCTCCTCTTTCTCTTTGTCTGATATGCTTGTTATATCATTTTTCTCTTCAAGCCTCAGCCTGCTGTAAGCCTTCTTCTTTTTTCTCTTTTTCTCTCTCTACAGTTTTAAGCATTTTCTATTGCTTAGATGTACTATTTTCTGAAAAAGCAACTGGCCTAGGAAAATGATGTTACTTGAACCTTGCTTGCACTTTGGTCTTTCTCTGCATACTTTCCATATTTCCTGCACATTGTTGATAGCATTTTGTACTTGTTTGATAGCTTGATATCTTTCTATATCTCTTGGACAACTTTGGACAGTTTTTTGGACAGCTTTGGATAGTTTGAAATTGTAACTTTCAGTTTTCCTTTTTGATTTGGTTAGGCCTAGTTCAGTTTACCTTTTATCCTTGGTTTGGAATTTTGGATTTATGCAGTATGTTTGACAAACTTTGAATTTGTGCAATTTGTAAATTTGTGCATTTCATACTTCATTTGCAAGCATTATTTCTATCCCTCTTTGTGAACCAAGAGAAATCTTGTGATTTGCAGAGAGGGCAAACTGATTCCGGCCAGTCGCTTTTAATGATGAGTCCATTTTTTCTGTCTGCTTTGAATTTCATTTCATCTGCTTTTGACTTTTTCTTTTTCTTTGTTTTGCAGATAAATATCAATGGAGCAAAAGAGGAGTAGCAGTATAGAAGATGAAGACTTAGGAATTTTTTAGGATGTATCTTTATTTTACTTTTAATTATTGTAACGTTATTAATGTTAACATCTGTAAATAAATTTACAGTGTTCAAATAATAATTGTAACAAATAATTAAAGATAAATAAAAAGTCTTTTTATCAGTTAATTCCTTTTCTTTTTCAACTATTTATTTAATTATTTATAATTCTTAAATTATAATAACTGGAAGTAAATCCCAACCATTTTAACTCAGAATAATAAATAATCAATAAACGTCTGGAATTCCGAATAATCGAAGCATTGCACAGCCAAACAACAAACGTCCACATGTCCTCTTTTCACAGATTAAATCCAAACACTGCAAATTCTCAATCAACAGCCTCTGTCCATATCTCAGAGTAAATTGAAAAGCACTGATAGAATTAATTCTTTTTTGAGAAATATGCGCATAAAACCCTGATTTTTGATTAAACGCCAAAGAAGCGTTCGCCTGATCAAAACCTGAGCCAACTCAACCAAACCCTAAGCAATCTGTTTGAATTTCTTTAAAATCAATGAAAACCCTAAATTTTGTCTGACTGACGAGAAAAGTCTGTTTGATCGATTCTTGAGCCAGTCTGAAAAATCAGGAAAAACCCGAAGCTGTGATTTCTTGTGGAAAAATAGGAGGGCAAATTTTGGGGTACAATAGTTACCCCTGTTCAATCTTCTTGAATCTGAAGAGTTAGATTGGCAAGCTTGCCTTTCGCGACTCGAGGGTAAAAGGAGATTGGACACTAGAGTGCCCAAAAATTTGCACTCGGTGATGTGATGGTAGAGGGAATGGGCTTACAGATGCCATTTGGTGATGGGCTTAAAGATGCCATTTGGTGATGGGCTTAAAGATGCCATCTGGAGATGTGACATAATCTTGTCGTGGGATGGGCTTAGAGATGCCATCTGGAAATGGGCTTAAAGATGCCATCTGGAGATGTGACAGAATCTTGTCAGGGGATGGGCTTAAAGATGCCATCTGGAAATTACTGGTAGGAGGATGGGCTTAAAGATGCCATTTGGAAGTTGCTGGTAGGAGGATGGGCTTAAAGATGCCATATGGAAATGGGCTTAAAGATGCCATTTGGAAGTTGCTGGTAGGAGGATGGGCTTAAAGATGCCATCTGGAAATGGGCTTAAAGATGCCATTTGGAAGTTGCTGGTAGGAGGATGGGCTTAGAGATGCCATCTGCAGGGGTGTCGATCGCATAAGAGATTCCTTAGCGAGAACTTGCATACCTGTTGTTTGTAGAAGATTCCGCTGGGGAAGTCTAACTCTTGTCAAGATCTAGGAACTGTCTCGTGCTCACCGGGAGTATACCGCTGAGGTTATAGAACTTGTCCACACTATGACGGAGGAAAACATCAAGATCTAGGAACTGACTCGTGCTCACCGGGAGTATACCGTTGATGTTATAGTACTTGTCCACACTATGACGTAGGGAAACATCTTCATCAAGATCTAGGAACTGTCTCGTGCTCACCGGGAGTATACCACTGAGGTTATAGAACTCGTCCACACTATGACGGAGGAAAACATTAAGATCTAGGAACTGACTCGTGCTCACCGGGAGTATACCGTTGAGGTTATAGTACTCGTCCATACTATGACGTAGGGAAACATCTTCATCAAGATCTAGGAACTGTCTCGTGCTCACCGGGAGTATACCGCTGAGGTTATAGAACTCGTCCACACTATGACGGAGGAAAACATCAAGATCTAGGAACTAACTCGTGCTCATCGGGAGTATACCATTGAGGTTATAGTACTTGTCCACACTATGACATAGGGAAACATCTTCATCAAGATCTAGGAACTGTCTTGTGCTCACCTGGAGTATACCGCTGAGGTTATAGAACTCGTCCACACTATGACGGAGGAAAACATCAAGATCTAGGAACTGACTCGTGCTCATCGGGAGTATACCATTGAGGTTATAGTACTTGTCCACACTATGACGTAGGGAAACATCTTCATCAAGATCTAGGAACTGTCTCGTGCTCACCGGGAGTATACCGCTGAGGTTATAGAACTTGTCCATACTATGACGGAGGAAAACATCAAGATCTAGGAACTGACTCGTGCTCATCGCGAGTATACCGTTGAGGTTATAGTACTTGTCCACACTATGACATAGGGAAACATCTTCATCAAGATCTAGGAACTGTCTCGTGCTCACCGGGAGTATACCGCTGAGGTTATAGAACTTGTCCACACTATGACGGAGGAAAACATCAAGATCTAGGAACTGACTCGTGCTCATCGGGAGTATACCGTTGAGGTTATAGTACTTGTCCATACTATGACGTAGGGAAACATCTTCATCAAGATATAGGAACTGTCTCGTGCTCACCGGAAGTATACCGCTGAGGTTATAGAACTTGTCCACACTATGACGGAGGAAAACATCAAGATCTAGGAACTGACTCGTGCTCATCGGGAGTATACCGTTGAGGTTATAGTACTTGTCAACACTATGACGTAGGGAAACATCTTCATCAAGATCTAGGAACTGTCTCGTGCTCACCGGGAGTATACCGCTGAGGTTATAGAACTTGTCCACACTATGACGGAGGAAAATGTCAAAACCTGAGAACCTTATCTGAAATTCAAACGATGATAATTCAATTGTTATAAGAACCGGTCAGGTCTTCGACGTAACTGAGAACTTAACTGCATCTTTTTCTGAAAGGTAAAGGTCAGTCATATGCTATGCATGATATGGATCAAGCAATGATGTTCTCAACATAAATGAGATTGTATGGTATGATACGTATATGCATGTATCATGATGTATGAGAATGTGATGTTTTAGCTGGGGAAAATAAATCCCGGAGCCGCTGGAGAATAGAGTTGAGTTCTTCGTTTCTGCTGGGGATGATGAACGAAGACGATTGCAGGAGAAAAGAACTCCGTTGGAGAATAAGATGATAAAGAGATTACTCTGCGGGGAAATACTCTGTGGGGAAGAGGTGCTTTGCTGAGATTTTGATGATGAACTCTGCTGGGGATATTGAAAACTCTGTGGGGAGTATGTTTATTTCTGCTTGGGAAAAGAGTTTAGGAGTCTCGGTTGTCCGTTGCTCTACCGGGAAGTCGAAGTTGAACTGATATTGGGTCGGGTCCAGATTTCGCAGTAACTTGCTGGAGATTGCAGAGTAGTCTACTGGAGAAGAGGAGATGTGGTCCTTTGAATTGTAGTAGTCGAAGAGGCAAACTCAGGCTGGGGAATCCTGATGTTGTTGGGGAAATAAACCCTGCTGTCGGTCTGCTGGAGAGGTGACATCTTCTCGAGGACGCTTGAATTTCTTTTCAGAAAGATTTCGGAGAGGTTTCATCACTGCCCCTAGCACCGGATGCTTTGTGATATTTCCAGGAAACTTGGACTGTTTGTAACCCTTGAGATTTGTCATTCGAATGCCCCAAGTGGTGGTGAGGGAGACTTGCCCCAGGTTCACTCTGCAATTGAGAGATTTCTTGAAACCTTGACCGGACTGCCCCAGGTTAACTGAACTTTGAAAGATCTGTTGAAACCTTGACTGGACTACCCCAAGCGTGCTGGATTGTGACATGTCATGTCCCCTTGTTGATAGGAGATTGGTCAATGGAAGTGTCATCCTTTTGTAGTGATTTTCGTTCACTGAGAGAGTTTTCGTTCCTCCGAACATTCGCTGTATGAATTTCTTCACTGTCAAACAAATAGCCAAATGCAAACAGTGATATTCAAGCAATGCAAAGTTTATGTTTATCTCGAAGTTTTAAAAATGCGTTTTTTAGCAGAAAAACTTTTTATAAGACAAAATCAACACAAGATTTAGAGCAAAGTCTTACAGGAGTCAGGATACCTTTTGTAACAGTATGCTTTTGAACTAACCCATGCTTCAATTAGGACTTTTGAAGGGTTGTAACGTGGCTTGGTTCACGGTTTAAGAAACAAAGGATAAAGGCTCAAAGTATATTTGTACCCACCCGCTCTTCGTGATGTTCTTCAATCCTAAGCTCAGTTAATTGTGCGTCGCACTCTGTTCGAGTTTGGAACGAATTTTGGGTGATGGTTCACTAATTGAATTTGGGAGACAGTCATCATCTCCTTTTTTCTTTTGCAACATTTTTCATGTTGTTGAGGATTTGTAATGACCTCTTTCTTTTGATTTGTTATCCCTAACTTTTGCCTGACTGTTCCTGTTTTCGAGATTACAATCAGCGGGATGCCCCAGCTTTCTTTAGCCTCCTTTCTAGGTTTTGGCTTGGTGGGCTTTTCTCTTTTGAGAGATTGACTGCCTATGTGATAGGGAACCACCCTTGTCTTTTGATTCCAAAGGAATGCTTTTGATTTCATTCGTTGTGTTACGAACTGAGAGTTTGCGACTTCAATGCTCACTTTTTTTGAATTAACTGAGAGACTACCCTGCCCCAGGTTTATATCAAAGGTTTCGATTTGTTTAGAACAGAAAACTCCTACTTCTTTGGCTCGAAGGGGTTGACTAGGGATTATCTTCCTTATAACTCCAGTGTTTGGGAATTGAAAGAAATGCATGTACATCATCAGCACGGTCTGTTCAAAAGCATACTGTATGAGATTATGGTATTGTTTCGTCATCCTCCCTCTAAAGGCTTGCAGCTTTTTATCAAGAGTTAAATGTCAAAAAGAAAGCATAAGAGTAGTGAAAACGAATGGATGAATTCAAGACAAACATATGCAATGCATTAATGAAACAGAGTTTGACATTAACAGTTAATTGTTTGAATAACAAAAGAAATTATAACTTTGAAAATTCAAATGAAGCAAAAGCCTCTCAGTTTGAGCCTTGTCAATTCAGGTGGAGCACCCAAAGTGGAAGATTTTCATCTCACCATCCGGCATGAATTCCAGCACTCCTTCATCGATCAAATCTTGGATCTTGTTCTTCAGAGTCCAACAATTGTCGGTGTCATGTCCCTGACCAAAGGAGTGGTACACACACCTTTCATTGGGGTGATAGGTAGGAGCAGAGGTGTTGGGATTCTGAGGAGGATCCCTTAAAGTAAGCAGGTTGACCTCCAACAGGCGTTTCAGTATCAAAGATGAGGGTATCTCAGTCTCAGAGAAATGTCTTCCAGGTACATTTCGCTTGCGTTGTTTACCCTGTTGATGCTGACGAGGTTGTTAATGGGGTTGTGACCCTGAAGCAAGTAGAGGAGCTTTCCCCTTGTCTTCTTGTCTAGAGGGGGGTTGAGAGGTGACTTGCTCTTCAATCTCAGATGTTTGTCCTACTTGGTTGTCCCGAAGCAGTTTGTTGGCGAGAACCCCGAGCTCTTCTTGTTTTTGAGCCAAGTCCTGGATGAGAGCCCTCTGACTCGCCAGTTCCCTTTTCAATATGGCTATTTCAATGTGTAGCTCCCACTGGTCATCTCTGTTGTTCCCAGGATTTCCCACGATCATGCCCCTGGTGAGGAGCGTCTTGACCTCTTCTTTCCCCTTGGATAGGTTCAAGAACATCTCTTGAAGTTGAGTGTTTTGAGCTTGGAGGCCCTTGATATTCTGCTCCAGAGCCATCTCTACTGAAATAAACAGTAGGAGAATAAGGAAACTTGAAAAGGAAAAAGGTTATGATGCAATGCATGATATGCGGATACATGCTTTCAAGGATCTCTTGGGGTAAACACAAGAGAATGTTAGAGGTTGAACTTCGATCTTTGATTGGAGAACTTTGCACTGGTGGATGTCTTTCCACGAGAATCAAGCTCACCATGTCAAGTGGGTCATAGCCCCTGATTCAAGTTGTCACACTTGGTCTTTGATGGCATTTGTTAGAGGAGAAACCTCTTGCCCTTTGGTAGACGTCTGGTTCAACGTAACCCTGCATCAAAAGAACCCTCGAGATCCTAGAAATGGTTATTGAAAATGCTATGGTATGATGTCATGATGTTACGTACATGTATGCAAAAGCAAGTGAGTGTATATACAGGTGATTATATTCACACAAAGCAAACAAGTCCTTAGGTTTAGGCTTGCATGGGGTTTGTAGGTAAGTACCCTCTTGAAGTTAGTTGGCTCATCCTGTCCTAAAATAGAAACCGGGTTCTAAGGAGCTCAATATCATTGGATTGTTTTCTTTGTTCATCGTTTTGGTTTAGCCACTTAACTGGCGACCAAAATATTCCAAGAAAACAATCCTCAATGAGTGTAGTATCGAGTATCTACCAACTTCGGACTGCACCAAAATCGGTCATCTCACTACCCCTAAAAAGGCTAAGATGGTCAATTAAGGTTCTAAGAGTTCGTTAGTGCTTCACGACATCACTCAGCGGCCCCGTACTCTCCTTGACTGAACTCAAGGGTTACCGGTACTCACAAATATGTCACACTAACATAGCTTACTGCTTCAACCATGTCGGTATACCCCGCACAGTTCCCTCACAGTTTTATTGCTATTTACCTAAGAAGGTGCCCCAAATCCGGGTGTAGGATTTACAACAAACCCAAACAAGGACCAAAAAATAAAGCAATCAAAGCAATCAAAGCAAGAATGTAAAGGTGATCTAAACCCTAAGGTAACCCCACTTTTAAGTTTTTCCCCAGCAGAGTCGCCAGTTCTGTGATACGATGGGAGAACTGACTTGAGGTTTTGCGTTTGTATTCGCACTTGTTCGGTTTAGCAAGAGTCGCCACCGACTTTTTATTTTATCCTAAAGGAAAGGTTAAAAAGCACAGGAAAAACCTTTTGAGAAGTTTCGTGGGTTCGGGGGGTAGATTATGAAAAGGGAAGGTATTAGCACCCTTTTCATCCATGGTTATCCATGGGCTCTTAGTTACTTGTTTAGATCACTTGCCTTGATTTTCAATTGCTTGAAATTATGGTGTGTGTGTGTGTGTGTTTTGAAAATGTTTTGAAAATGTTTTGAAAAAGAGGCCTTGTCTAGGCAACCATTGTAATGACTCGTGTTTGAGTATATACAAAGGTGTGTATCTTTTCGAAAAGATGTTTCAAATGTTTTTGAAAGTTGTTTGGAAATTGTGTTTGTGAAGTGTGGTTTTGAAAAGTAGGCAAGTGTGTTTTGCAAGTTTGATCAAGTAACTAAGAGTTGTCTACCCCTAAATTTACTCAAAGGTTTTTCTCATGTTTTAACCCTTTTAACAATGTTGTTCCACCATTGTATTTGGTGGACAATCTTGTGTTAGGATGTTAACAGGACAGGCGCGGGTCATCGTATGGACCATGAATGCAATGGTGCCAAGTGTCTTTGGCAATTTGCTTAAAGGGACTATGATCGTTTTGATTAGGCAACTTTCGAAAGCGTCATCGAGGGACTTATGATCATTTGAATTGTTTTGCCAAAGAAACTCAACATGCAAGCATGGCCCATTTTGGAAGGCAACAAGCGGGATTACCCTAGGGGTGCAAGTGTGATTGTGTATTGATTGTCATGCATTTTTCTTTGTATTAGGTTATCTAGCGTTTGATTTTATTTACATACAAACCCTAGGTCTAACCATGGTATATTTGAAAGCGATAAATTGCGGGAATTTAAAGTCTACGCTATTACAAATAAGTATCCGGGAGTGGGGGTACAAATATTTACAAATGGGGATGAGACTTATTAGGAGAGTAGTGTCCAAATAAATTTACAACCAAATCGAATCAATCGCAAATGTAATATGTAGCAATGTACAAAGATAATCAAATGTGTATTGTAAATGTGTATGTGATTTATTTACAAGGTGAAAAATGTTAACTTAATGAAAAAATTAAGTATTGTTAATTTATTCTTTTTGTATTTTTGTTAAGTATGTACAAACAAGAAAATCTAATAAAATAAAAGAAAATGTTTTAAGTTCTATTTTTTTATGTATTAATATTAATGTATTTTAATTAGTATTTTTAAGTACAAAGAAAAGATTTTTAAGAAAAGAAAAAGAAAATGTTTATGTATTTTATTGTTTTTATGTATTTTTAGCTAATGTGTAAAACTAAAAAAAGGGAATTTAAAACAAAAGCTTAGTGAATTGATTAAATCTAAAGCTTACATATTAAAAAAAGTATTATTAATAAAAACCAAAATAAGTTATGGAAAAAATGTAATGTGATAATGAAAAAGAAAAGTGTTAGTAAAAAAAGAATAGAATGGGCTTAAGAGACTTATGCTGGCCCAAACAAAAAAAACTGATTGAGAATCAAAGAAAGGGGGTGCACGCCTAATGGGCTTAAGCAAACTGAAAAGGGCAAGGCCCAGACGTTTTGGAGAACATTTTTGTTTAGGGTTTTTTCAAAGTTTGTTCATTTGGAAAAGGGTTTGTGAGTTTTACAGAGCGACGCTCTTCTTCGTCTTCGCTTCGTTTCCTTCATTCTTTCTCAAGCCATGGATTCTGAATAACATCCTCTACCCAGGGCCACCAAGCATCGCCATTCGTCCCTTCTTCCCTCCTTGGTCCAACGAAGTGATATTGTAAGGTGACAGTTTCTGTATTTAACGCATTTAAGGTTTCAAGCTTTTATATGTTATTGATTTCTATTCCTTGCATGTCCTGATTCTTCGTGATTATTGATTTCTTGTGAGGTACTTTAAGTAAAGGAAAGAGTTTTATACCTTTTGGAGACGGCGACGTTTAGAGACGGAGGAGGGATGGATCGAAGGTGCTTCAGGCGGCCAAGGGCGAGGGCGACGATGACAAGGCTTGCTCCGGTTTGTCTAGTATCTTGCTTTAGCTTTTTGGTTTGATGATGATTACCTGAGAACTTTCGTATATCTCTTTTTTCCTCTTCTGTTTGCTTGTGTGCTTGTATGAAACACTTGCTTCTTTATGATATTTGAGCTTCTGAGACTTGTTGGCTTACAACTTCTGAACACTTATTTTCCTCTTCCACCATTTGCCTCAGTTGCCTTTGATTGCTTGATATGCTGATTTTGCTTGATATGCTTGAGTTGCCTTGTATGCTTCTTGAACCCTATGATGAGCCCAGCTCTGAGGGTGTAGGACTCGTTGACTCTGAGATGTCTTGTGTGTTTATGATTCTGAATATTGTTTTGTATGCTTGCCCTGTGATGAACATAGATCTGAGGGTGTGGTTGGTTCTGTATGTTTGGATACTGGCAATTGGTATTATGCAGGATGAGGCTTGAACACAGATTTGTGTGTTTGAAGCTACAGGCTTTGGCTTTGTTTGTCTTGAAAGGCTGGCTTAGGCAGGTTTGCAGGTAAAGGCTTGAAGTTGGGACAGGCAGGTTGTTTAGGCTTGACAGTTCAGGCAGGTTTTGATGTTTTAGGCTTCTGGTTAGAAACAGGTTATGGCTTTAGTATGCTTGTGCACTTCTGGTTTTGGCTGTTTGACAGGGCTTAGAGGCTTGGGCTTCAGCAGGCTGTAAGCTTGTTTGAAATTTTGTGTTAGTTTGTATGTTTAAGGCCATGGCTTCATGTTTGGTTCAAGGCTTATGCAGGTTTAAGCGTGGACAGGCTTTGTTGTTTGGAGCTTATGAGCTTTGAACTGGTTTGAGGCTTTTTGTTACAGGGTCTTGCTTTGAGGCTTTTGATGCAGGCTTCAGTTTACAGTGAGCTTGGTTAAGGCTTTTGTGAGGTTTTGGAGGCAGATTCTTTGTATGTTACAGTTTGAGAGCTTTTTGCTTTTTTGTGTTATTTCTGCCTCCTCTTTCTCTTTGTCTGATATGCTTGTTATATCTTTTTTCTCTTCAAGTCTCAGCCTGCTGTAAGCCTTCTTCTTTTTTCTCTTTTTCTCTCTCTACAGTTTTAAGCATTTTTTATTGCTTAGATGTACTATTTTCTGAAAAAGCAACTGGCCTAGGAAAATGATGTTACTTGAACCTTGCTTGCACTTTGGTCTTTCTCTGCATACTTTCCATATTTCCTGCACATTGTTGATAACATTTTGTACTTGTTTGATAGCTTGATATCTTTCTATATCTCTTGGACAACTTTGGACAGTTTTTTGGACAGCTTTGGATAGTTTGAAATTGTAACTTTCAGTTTTCCTTTTTGATTTGGTTAGGCCTAGTTCAGTTTGCCTTTTATCCTTGGTTTGGAATTTTGGATTTATGCAGTATGTTTGACAAACTTTGAATTTGTGCAATTTGTAAATTTGTACATTTCATACTTCATTTGCAAGCATTATTTCTATCCCTCTTTGTGAACCAAGAGAAATCTTGTGATTTGCAGAGAGGGAAAACTGATTCCGGCCAGTCGCTTTTAATGATGAGTCCATTTTTTCTGTCTGCTTTGAATTTCATTTCATCTGCTTTTGACTTTTTCTTTTTCTTTGTTTTGCAGATAAAAATCAATGGAGCAAAAGAGGAGTAGCAGTATAGAAGATGAAGACTTAGGAATTTTTTAGGATGTATCTTTATTTTACTTTTAATTATTGTAACGTTATTAATGTAAACATCTGTAAATAAATTTACGGTGTACAAATAATAATTGTAACAAATAATTAAAGATAAATAAAAAGTCTTTTTTATCAGTTAATTCCTTTTCTTTTTCAACTATTTATTTAATTATTTATAATTCTTAAATTATAATAACTGGAAGTAAATCCCAACCATTTTAACTCATAATAATAAATAATCAATAAACGTCTGGAATTCCGAATAATCGAAGCATTGCACAGGCAAACAACAAACGTCCACATGTCCTCTTTTCACTGATTAAATCCAAACACTGCAAATTCTCAATCAACAGCCTCAGTCCATATCTCAGAGTAAATTGGAAAGCACTGATAGAATTAATTCTTTTCTGAGAAATATGCGCACAAAACCCTGATTTTTGATTAAACGCCAAAGAAGCGTTCCCTGATCAAAACCTGAGCCAACTCAACCAAACCCTAAGCAATCTGTTTGAACTGCTTTAAAATCAATGAAAACCCTAAATTTCGTCTGACTGACGAGAAAAGTCTGTTTGACCGATTCTTGAGCCAGTCTGAAAAATCAGGAAAAACCTGAAGCTGTGATTTCTTGTGGAAAAATAGGAGGGCAAATTTTGGGGTACTACAATATGCATTGTGGCAAGCATTCATGATGGATTGTAAAAAAGTTTTAGGTAGAGAGGAGTTCGATCGTATTATGCTGGAAGTTTATGGGGATATATATTCTTCTTTTTAGCAATTTTGACTCTGAATCTTCCTCATCAGGTTCCGTAGAAATCCTGATGGAAACTTCTGGCTCTTTTAGTGAGGAGGTGATAGGTTACAACCAAAGCTCCATGGATGAGGTGGAGATAGAAAAGCTTTGTTCTTTGTGAAAGGTGTTCTCGATCGAAAATGAGGATGATGTTATTCTGGAGGCTTGCATTCCCGGTGAACAGGTCTGTATGTCCCGACCAAAGGAAATAAATACGAATGGTTTTACTTTGATTCCAGGGTGTTAGAGGATATGCTTATCTGCATTTCCTCTACTGACTTTGAGGTAGATGTGTGTTGCACCCCAAAATTTTCCCTCTCATATCTCTCAAAACATTGCAAGAAAAATATCCAAGTGGCTCAAGATTGCTCAATAGTTGGACATTCAAGCTATCTCTTAAGGCATTCAACCTCAAATTAGGGTTTTGTGTTGCATCAAGGTCCTTGCATCCAAATGAAATCAAGTGATCTCCAATGTCCTAATAGGTTCTAAATATCATCCATGTCAAGTTTCAAGCCTTGTAGAGGAAGTTTGCTCAGTCAATTGCTCAAGAGGTCCAAAAATCGACTGTGCTAGGGAAAAAGTCAACTGTGACCCAAATACAGTCAAACTTCAATATTTTTTTGTCAACATTCTCATTTTGAAGGATATTTCATCATTTGATAAAGGGTTGATCATGATTCATCAAGGATTGCTCAAAATTCATCTAGATTCAAAAGTTGCTAAATTAGGGTTTTGTAGGAAAAGTCAACTCAACTTTGACCAAGCATAACTTTCTCATACTTTATGAGAAATGTCCCATCCAAAGCTCATTTTGAAGAGGATGCAATTTCCTACAATCCATATTCATACCCCAAGATCAAGAAATGCACTCACAAGAAGTTACAAATTTGGACATTATAGGTCATTTTTGAAAGTCGACAAAAACACATTTTTTTGCCAAAGCTTATAACTTGAGCATGGAATATAAAAATGAGATTAGACCAAAAGGGTTAGTTAGAGGACATCTCAAGCTTTCTAAAAAGTACCATAACACTTCCAAAACTTCAAAATGGAAGAAGTTGTGCATTGTTGAAGTTGGGAATTTTTGCAAAATTGCCAAAAGTTAACTATCCCCAAAAATTCAAATTTTTTCAAATGGGCCCATTCTTTTCCACTTGATTTCATCTTGTCACACTACACACGTGTCCTAGCTTCAGCCTTATGTCCATTTATCAATTTTTCTATTTTATTGGATTTTTTATTGAATCAATTCATTTTAAATCAATTTAAATCAAATAAAATCCCAAAACTTGATTACATGGGATCTTTTTCTATTTTCAGGACCTAATCATCATCAATGACATGATCAAATCCGTATCAAGCTTTTCATGTGCAAAAATATTGGATTTTGGACCAAATTGGAAGGTTTTCAATGGTGAATCAAATCATATCTCCAAGCCATAATGTACAAGGATTCAATCCAAAATTGTTGACCTAATCCAATGCTGCATACATATACAATGCAAAAGGCACGAATTAGAGAGGTTGGAGGCTGCAGAATCACAAAAAGCAAACTTGAAAAATTGTCAAAAAAGCTTGAAACTAAAATCACTCCTAGAGGCGAATTCAAAGGCATAACTCAACGTGAATCAATTGCTGGACATCCACTAAAGCGAAGCTAACTAAAAACCAATACCCATACACGTTCTAAAGCACTGTAAGTCTCTGAAAATGCCGCCTTGCATTTGAAATTGAAACTCCACGTTCTTGCATGTTTTTGACAAAATCTTTGCATATTCATGATCCTTGTTCAATTTGCAAGCTTTCTGCATTAGCCAATTGTATTTATATGGTCTATAACCCCTAGCCGAATCTAGGGTTCTTGGTTCTTGTTTTTGGGCATTTTATTTGTAGGCAAAATTGATGCCATTGATGGACGTAGACATGATCAGTGGAGGAAGACGAACATGTCCATGGTCTTGGATTGTGTTTTCATAGCCTAGAACCAATTTTAGGAACGAGCTACGGATTTAGCTGCGGATATAAATCCGCAGGTAAATATCCAGGTTTCAACGAGGAAGACGATGACGCGTCCCCCTCCCATTCGCTGATTCAAACTTCACGCCTTTCTTTTTTATATTTTCTGGCATAATACGCATTTTCCTATTTTATTATTATTATCCACTATGTATACAACTAATGTTCAATGGTCCAGTGGCAAAGGCGTGTATGCATTGGCCTGCAGGACCTGGGATAAGCTTTGTATTATTTTTCTCCAGGAAATCCAACGCGTTTCAGGAGTTGTGGTTCACCATACACCATCACCCAATCATCTGCCAGATGGCCCCAGGCCAGATCTGGTGGTCCATATTGAAGGCCTATGGTGGGATCCAGTCAAAGGGCGCGTGGAAAATCCAAAAGTCAACCAGGCTTGCATGTAAACGGGCCATGGAAATTGCTATCAAGACCCCTCCAAGCAGGCCCAAAATCTCTAATTCTCTTTATTTCTCTATTTTATTTATTTATATTGTTTATTTTTCATAATTTCACTAACCAATTAAAACTTTTTCTCAATAAATTAAAAACCAAAAAACATTTTCATTATTAAAATTAATTTCCAGCATTTTTATTTTTGTTAATAAAATTGATTTAATTAATTTAGTTTAATTAGGAATTAACTTTTAATATATTTTGCAATAATTAAAATTAATTTATACAATTAGGTTTTATTAACTTTGATTAATTTTATTTTCATTCCTTTAAATATCAAAATTCAAAAAAATATTATTTTCATTAATTAATTATTTAATTTATTTATTTAATAATTAACTGAGATCTAATTTCTTTTTAATTCAAAAATAACCAAAAAATGCTTTCTTTCAAAAAGGGTCAAAACCCTAAAATACGCCCGATTTAATTTCTCGCACGCGATCCATTTATCATATTGTATCTGTTTCCAGGAATGTAATAGTTTAATTAGGACTTTAAATATTTTTACCGCTTTATTTATTTTCTGCATTTTAATTTCAAGGGTTGCTTTTGGCGATGTAAATAGCCGATGCCTTGTAATAGTTAGTTTTAATTTCCGCAATTTAATTTCTGCAACTTATAAACTGTTAGATGTTTGATAATAGGGAATGCATGACAAGATCAAATGTTTGAACCTAAAATCGACATAGATAACAATTGACATGTACAAAGATAAAATTAACCGAAACAACACACTCGCACATGCGCACTCTTAGGGTACACCTCACTTGGTTGCCTTCGAACGTGGTCATTGAGTATAGGAAGTTTTAGAGGTCGTCCTCTTGTCCAAAGATCATAGTTGCCTCGAAACGGTTGCCTCGGAAAAATGATCTAAGACATTAGGGTTACCGCTAAGGCGTCCTAACATTGCTTTAGTGACCACACGTCCCTTAATCGAATTGACCCTTAAAACTCCAACGACGATGCTACCTACTCATCAATAGTGGGATAGCATTGTCTAAAGGACATTAGCACAGATTGATTCCTTTTTTTCCGAATAGGTAGATGGTTCTTAAGTACTTGCTCTCTCAAAACAAAACAAAAACTTTTCGCACTTACACCTTTCAAACAAAAACTTCTTTCGAACCTACAAACACAAAGAAAGGCAATTTTTGAAAACTCTTTGAGCAAGTACCTAAGAGCCCGTGGATAACCACGAATATAAAGGGTGCTTATACCTTCCCTTTCTATAATCTACCCCCCGGACCCGAGAAACATCTCAAAAAAGGAATTTTTCTGTGCTTTTTTCCTTTCCTTGTTGGATAAAATAAAAGACGGTGACGACTCTTGCTTACCGCAACATTTTGCGAAAACAAACGCAAAACGCGAACCAACATTCAAAAAACAGTCAGTTCTCTCCCACCGTATCACAGAACTGGCGACTCTGCTGGGGAACATTCTTAATAAGTAGGGTGTACCTTAAGATTAGATCATTGTGTTTTCAATTGTTTGCTTTGTATGCTTTATATTTGTGGGCTTGTATCGGAGTTACTATAGATCTTAACCCGAATCTAGGGATACCCTTTAGGTAAGTAGCAATAAACTGTGAGGGAACTGTACTACGAGGAGAATGTGGGTCTTCTAAGGGGTCATTAAGCACCAACTGACCTTAGAACCTTTAAATTGACCAACTTGGCCATAGAACAGTAGCAGTATGCTACACTCATTGAGACTAAACTCTCGCGATGATTCCGGCCGCAAGGAAAGGTTGCTAAACTGGAATTATGACCGATCGAGGGTAGTCAGTGATATTGAGATCCTCTAGAACCCGGTTACTATTTTTAGGACAGTTTGAACCAACTAAATTGAAAGAGGGTAATACCTAAACTCCATGCTAGCCTGAAATTTAAGGGCTATTGTGTGACTTGTGTGCCTTCAAACTTGAACTACTTGCACATTCTTGTTATTTGACAACATGAGTTCCTGACAGGTTTTGTCTATAGTTCTTATCCAATAATTTGGATTTATTGCAGGGTTTACTTACATCACTTCACACTTTTTCTTAAACACATAGCATACACATCATAACATCATGCCTTAAAATTTCCTTAACCATTTCAAGAATCTCAAGGGTCTGTGATGCAGGTTATGGTAAATCAGACGTCAAACAAGGGGCAAAGGGGATTTATTTTCCTCTAGCCAAGGTTGTCTAGAAATCAAAACACGATAACTTGAGTCAGGGGCTATGACCCACTCGATATGGTGAGCTTGAATCTTGAAGAAGGACTCTTAACAACACGAAGTTTCTTCAATCAAAGCTGCGAAATTCAAATTCTAACAAGTTTCATGTTTACCCCGCGAGATCCTTGAAAAACATTACATACATATATCATACATATCATTGCATAACAGGTCTCCCAATACAGGTCTCTCATGTTCTCGTTGTTTATTTCAGCAATGGCTTTCCAACCAGACAACCAAGATCTTCAAACTCGAGAAGCTCAATTCAGGGACGTATTCCTAAACCTATCCAAGGGGCAGGAAGAGTTGAAAAAACTCCTCATTGGGAACTTGGTTAAGAAAAGTCCTGAAGACAATAAGGACGAACGGCTGGAACAACTGCAAGCTGAGTTTAGTGCCATGAAAACCCAGATGCTGGGGCAGATGGCTCTTATCCAAGGCTTAGCTCGGGAATAAGAAGAGCTGAGAACCATTATCAACCAGCTTCATCAAGACAGATACAACAACATGAAGCAAACAGTCGAGGCCGGGGACCAAGTCATTGATCGGCCTCCAAGAAGACAAAGATTTGGTTTGGTAAAGAATGGACCTCTCCAAGTTGCTACTACCTCAAGGGTCCAACAACAACCTCGCCAAAAACAACGGGTCAATCAGAGTAAACTGGATATCCCCAAGAGGCAGTTTACCAAGCTCAACATGTTGCTGTCTCAGGCTTTATAACATCTGTTGAGATTGAATATGGTGACGTTAAGGGACCCTCCTAAGAATCCCAACATAGCCTCCCCAAGGTACAATCCTGATGCAAGGTGTGTATATCACTCCAACAGCCCGGGGCATGATACTAACATCTGTTGGGAGTTGAGCAATAAAATTCAAGACCTGATTGATGAAGGAGCATTGGAACTCACACAAGACGGTCAGATTGAATTCTTTTGCCATCCCCCTAAGGTTCACCATTTGAACTGACAAGTACTGAGACGAGAAGACTTTTTGTTCATTAGAATTTTCAAGTTGTAATTTTATTTTGATTGTTCGAACATTTATTCATGTCAAACTTTGTTACTTTATCAATGCATTGCATATGTCTGTTTTGAATCAGTCCATTCGTATTCACTATATTCAAATTACTTTCATTTTTGTAATGTTCAACTCTTGATTAAAAAATTCTAAGCCTTTTGAGGGAGGATGACGGAAATGATATCAAAATCTCTATAGTATGCTTTTGAACAGACCCCGCTGACGAGGTACAGTCATTGTTTCAAATCCTAAATAGTGGAGTTATAAGGAAGATAATCCCTAGTCAACCCCTTTGAGCCAAAGAAGTTGGAGTTTTTTCGTTTCACAAATTAAAACCCGTAATTATAACTTGGGGCAGGGTAGTTTTCTCAGTTAATCCAGGTGCACAATGAATGGCATCAAAGAAGTCCTTCCAAAACAAAAGACGGTGATAGTTCCGTATAATCGTAAGGACAGGCAGTCATTATCTCTCGAAATAAAAGCCCATCAAGTCAAAACTTATGAAGGAGACTTACAAAACTGGGGCATCCCGCTGACTGTAATTACAAAAGAAACAGTTCAGGAAAAAGACAGGGATAATAAAATCAAAAAAGAAAAAGATCCTACAAACTCTCAACAAAATGACTGCCTGTTCAAAATAAATTGTCAGTATCCGAACCATCACTTGTATATCAGAGCAAAGACTCAAACAAGATCTAATGCACGATTAGCTGAGTTTAGGATCGAAGAACATCACGAAGAACAGGTGGGTACAAATAAAATTTGAGCCTTTATCCTTTGTTTCTTAAACCGTGAACCAGGCCACATTATAACCCTTAAAAAGTCCTAGTTGAAGCATGGGTTAGTCCGAAAGCATACTGTTACAAAAGGTATCCTGACTCCTGTAGGGCTTGCTGTAAATCCTGAGTTGACATCACATTTTACAAAATTTTCCTATCTTACTGAAAAAATGCATTTTCAAAAACTTCAAGACAAACATAAGCTTTGCATTCTTAAAATAACATTGTTTGCATATGACTATTTGTTCAAACAGCAGAGAAATCCGCACGATGAATATCTAGTGAACAAAAACCTTTTCAATAAAAAGGGTCACCTCAAGTGGAAAAAACACCTCCAACCAAGGGGCACGGCATGAGCATTGTCCATCATCTGGGGAAGTTAAGTCAAGATTCAAGGAATCTCTCAAAATGCCAAATAGCCAGGGGAAAATCTCCATCTGAGTCACTTGGGGCATTAAACATGGATTCCCGCAACGAATCTTGCATGATCAAACGAAGATCTTCTGGTAGTATGGAAACACAACACTACTGACAGTGACAACTCCTTACACTCTGAGAGCGTGGACATAGTCAAAAAAGTACTACGCATAATCAAAGACCCGCTAGGTTGACTGGCCTAGGCAAAAATAAGGGCTTCCCGGCGAATCAAAAAGGTTCGAAAAAAATAAGGGATGAAAATGAAAAAATCTGTACACCCGGCAAGTCGAAAACCTGAAAAGGCGGCTTGGGCAAAAAAGGGTATCCCGGTGGACTGAAAATCCGAAAGGGCGGTCCAGGCAAAAATTAGGGATCAAAGCGTACGACTATGTCTCGTCATCTTGTCACTTGCCTACCAGAAGAAGACTTGTCATTTTAACCGAAAGATACCAAGCACCTCATAGGTGGGGATAATACTCGATCCACAGGGCCTCCGCAGGCACCTTCTCCCGCAGAAATAGGGGCAAAAAAGTTTCGATGCAAGCCATCGTCTTATCCTTAGCGCGCATCCCAGTAACATTCACTCCCCGTAGAGTAAGACAGTAAAGATAGCTCTCCCCAGCCGAGGCTTGCAACTGTGAATGAATCGGTAATATTCTCCCCAAGCAGAGTTGATCTACCATCAGCACTAAAAAGGCTCGATATCCCCGGCAGTTTTAATACCCCCTAGCGGAGTGTAAGAATATTCCCCAGCGGAGTATAAGAATATTCCCCAGCAAAGTATAAGAATGTTCCTCGGCAGGGTACAAGATACCCCCCAATGGAGTCAAGATTTGCCCAGCGCAGTCTGAAAAAGCTTCCCCAACGGAGTTGAATCATCATCCCTAGTAGAATCTGGAAGTTTATCCCCAGCGGAGTAGAAAAATAAATCTCCCCAGTCGAGTTCAATGGATCATTCCCAGTGGAATTTAGAGGATTATCCCCATAAGAATCTAAAGGGTTATCCCCACCAAGTCACAACCGAAAGATCATCCCCAGCAGAGTTCTTCCCTTTCACAAACAGGAACTCAATCCTCAAGATTCGATATCACCAGCAACGATAATTCATCCCCAGTGGAGTTTATCAGTGGAACCCTCAGCAGAACATCTCTTCCCCACAGAGTAACTCCCCCACAGAGTAATCTCCTCATCAGTTTATTCCCCAACGAAGTTATCTTCTCCTGCAGGTCTATTCTCACAATCATCTTCATTCATCATCCCCAGCGGAAATGAAGAATTCAACTCTATTCTCCAGCAGCTATCCGGGATTTATTTTCCCCAGCTAAAACATTACATTTACATACATCATACATCATGATACATGCATATACGCATCATACCATACAATCTCATTTATGTTGAGAACATCATTGCTTGATCCATATCATGCATTGCATATGACTGACCTTTACCTTTCAGGAAAGATCCAGTTAAGTTCTCAGCTATATCCAAGACCTCCTCTGGTTCAGTTAGATCGCCGATAAGATCTCCCTGATTCGTATTCCAGTTGAAGTTATTTCAAGACTTTTTGTCTGGTCCAGTTAAATCGATTCCTAAAGATTTTTCTGATGTCGATCCAGTCAAAGTTATTCTAAGACCTTGTCTGGTCCAGTTAAATCGATTCCTAAAGATTTTTCTGATGCCGATCCAGTCAAAGTTAATCCAAGACCTCCTCTGGTTCAGTTAGATCACCGATAAGATCTCCCTGATTCATATTCCAGTTGAAGTTATTTCAAGACTTTTTGTCTGGTCCAGTTAAATAGATTCCTAAAGATTTTTCTGATGCCGATCCAGTCAAAGTTATTCTAAGACCTTGTCTGGTACAGTTAAATTGATTCCTAAAGATTTTTCTGATGCCGATCCAGTCAAAGTTAATCCAAGACCTCCTCTGTTTCAGTTAGATCGCTGATAAGATCTCCCTGATTCGTATTCCAGTTGAAGTTATTTCAAGACTTTTGTCTGGTCCAGTTAAATCGATTCCTAAAGATTTTTCTGATGCCGATCCAGTCAAAGTTATTCTAAGACCTTGTTTGGTCCAGTTAAATCGATTCCTAAAGATTTTTCTGATGCCGATCCAGTCAAAGTTAATCCAAGACCTCCTCTGGTTCAGTCAGATCGCCAATAAGATCTCCCTGATTCGTATTCCAGTTGAAGTTATTCCAAGACCTTGTCTGGTCCAGTTAAATCGATTCCTAAAGATTTTTGTGATGCCGATCCAGTCAAAGTTATTCCAAGAATTTTTGTCTGGTCCAGTTAAATCGATTCCTAAAGATTTTTCTGATGCCGATCCAGTTGAAGTTATTCCAAGACCTTGTCTGGTCCAGGTAAATCGATTCCTAAAGATTTTTCTGATGTCGATCCAGTCAAAGTTAATCCAAGACCTCCTCTGGTTCAATCAGATCGCCGATAAGATCTCCCTGATTCGTATTCCAGTTGAAGTTATTCCAAGACCTTGTCTGGTCCAGTTAAATCGATTCCTAAAGATTTTTCTGATGCCGATCCAGTCAAAGTTAATCCAAGGCCTTGTCTGGTCCAGTTAAATCGATTCCTAAAGATTTTTCTGATGCCGATCCAGTCAAAGTTAATCCAAGACCTCCTCTGGTTCAGTCAGATCACTGATAATATCTCCCTGATTCGTATTCCAGTTGAAGTTATTCCAAGACTTTTTGTCTGGTCCATTTAAATCGATTCCTAAAGATTTTTCTGATGCCGATCCAGTCAAAGTTATTCCAAGACCTTGTCTGGTCCAGTTAAATCGATTCCTAAAGATTTTTCTGATGCCGATCCAGTCAAAGTTATTCCAAGACTTTTTGTCTGGTCCAGTTAAATCGATTCCTAAAGATTTTTCTGATGCCGATCCAGTCAAAGTTATTCCAAGACCTTGTCTGGTCCAGTTAAATCGATTCCTAAAGATTTTTCTGATGCCGATCCAGTCAAAGTTAATCCAAGACCTCCTCTAGTTCAGTTAGATCACCGATAAGATCTCCCTGATTCATATTCCAGTTGAAGTTATTCCAAGACTTTTGTCTGGTTCAGTTAAATCGATTCGAAGATTTTTCTGATTCTGATCCAGTAAAAGTTAATCCAAGACCTTCTCTGGTTTAGTCAGATCGACGATAAGATCTCCCTGATTCGTATTCCAGTCGAAGTTCAGACCACCCGCCAACAGTCTCCAAATGGCATCTGTAAGCCCATTCCCGACATCACCAGGCTGATACCACTTCATGCGAGTGCAAATTTCTGGGCACTCTA
This sequence comes from Vicia faba, assembly GCA_948472305.1. Taxonomy (NCBI): domain Eukaryota; kingdom Viridiplantae; phylum Streptophyta; class Magnoliopsida; order Fabales; family Fabaceae; genus Vicia; species Vicia faba. The sequence continues at coordinate 561,412,521 of OX451735.1, forward strand.
GTGTTCAATCATCTTCCACCTTTGGATCACGAAAGGCCCGAAAGTCAATCTACATCCTCAGGTTTAAGAAAATTGAACAGGGGAAGCTGTTGCACCCCAAAATTTGCCCTCTCATATCTCTCAAAACATTGCAAGAAAAATCTCCAAGTGGCTCAAGATTGCTCAAGAGTCGGACAATCAAGCTATCTCCTAAGGCAGTCAACCTCAAATTAGGGTTTTGTGTTGCATCAAGGTCCTTGCATCCAAATGACCTCAAGTGCTCTCCAATGTCATAATAGGTTCTCAAGATCATCCATGTCAAGCTTCAAGCCTTGCAGAGGAATTTTGCTCAGTCAATTGCTCAAGAGGTCCAAAAATCGACTATGCTAGAGCAAAAGTCAACTGTGACCCAAATACAGTCAAACTTCAAGATTTTTTGTCAACATTCTCATTTTGAAGGATATTTCATCATTTTATCAAGGGTTGATCATGATTCATCAAGGATTGCTCAAAATTCATCAAGACTCAAAAGTTACTAAATTAGGGTTTTGTAGGAAAAGTCAACTCAACTTTGACCAAGCATAACTTTCTCATACTTTATGAGAAATGACCCATCCAAATATAATTTTGAAGAGGATGCAATTTCCTACAATCCATCTACATACCCTAAGATCAAGAAATGAACTCACAAGAAGTTACAAATTTGGACATTATAGGTCATTTTTGAAAGTCAACAAAAACACATTTTTTGGCAAAGCTTATAACTTTAGCATGGAATATCAAAATGAGATGACACCAAAAGGGTTAGTTATAGGACATCTCAAGCTTTCTAAAAAGTCCAAGAACACTTCCAAAAGATCACAATTGAAGAAGTTATGCATTGTTGAAGTTGGGCATTTTTGCAAAATTGCCAAAAGTCAACTATCCCCAAAACTTCAAATTTTGTCAAATGGGCCCATTCTTTTCCACTTGATTTGATCTTGTCACACTACACACGTGTCCTAGCTTCAGCCTTATGTCCATTTATCAATTTTTCTATTTTATTGGATTTTTTATTGAATTAATTCATTTTAAATCAATTTAAATCAAATAAAATCCCAAAACTTGATTACATGGGATCTTTTTCTATTTTCAGGACCTAATCATCATCAATGACATGATCAAATCCGTATCAAGCTTTTCATGTGCAAAAATATTGGATTTTGGACCAAATTGGAAGGTTTTCAATGGTGAATCAAATCATATCTCCAAGCCATAATGTACAAGGATTCAATCCAAAATTGTTAACCTAATCCAATGCTGCATACATATACAATGCAAAAGGCATGAATTAGAGAGGTTGGAGGCTGCAGAATCACAAAAAGCAAACTTGAAAAATTGTCAAAAAAGCTTGAAACTGAAATCACTCCTAGAGGCGAATTCAAAGGCATAACTCAACGTGAATCAATTGTTGGACATCCACTAAAGCGAAGCCAACTAAAAACCAATCCCCATACACGTTCTAAAGCCCTGTAAGTCTCTAAAAATACTGCCTTGCATTTGAAATTGAAACTCCATGTTCTTGCATGTTTTTGACAAAATCTTTGCATATTCATGATCCTTGTTCAATTTGCAAGCTTTCTGCATTAGCCAATTGTATTTATATGGTCTATAACCCCCTAGCCGAATCTAGGGTTCTTGGTTCTTGTTTTTAGGCATTTTATTTGCAGGCAAAATTGATTCCATTGATGGACGTAGGCATGATCAGTGGAGGAAGATGAACATGTCCATGGTCTTGGATTGTGTTTTCATGGCTTAGAACCAATTTTAGGAACGAGCTACAGATTTAGCTGCGGATATAAATCCGCAGGTAAATATCCAAGTTTCAACGAGGAAGACGATGACGCGTCCCCCTCCCATTCGTTGATTCAAACTTCGCGCCTTTCTTTTTTATATTTTCTGGCATAATACGCATTTTCCTATTTTATTATTATTATCCACTATGTATACAACTAACGTTCAATGGTCCAGTGGCAAAGGCGTGTATGCATTGGCCTGCAGGACCTGGGTTCGAATCCCAGGTCCCCCAAAAGCTTTGTATTATTTTTCTCCAGGAAATCCAACGCGTTTCAGGAGTTGTGGTTCACCATACACCATCACCCAATCATCTGCCAGATGGCCCCAGGCCAGATCTGGTGGTCCATATTGAATGCCTATGGTGGGATCCAATCAAAGGGCGCGTGGAAAATCCAAAAGTCAACCAGGCTTGCATGTAAATGGGCCATGGAAATTGCTATCAAGACCCCTCCAAGCAGGCCCAAAATCTCTAATTCTCTCTATTTCTCTATTTTATTTATTTATATTATTTATTTATTTTTCATAATTTCACTAACCAATTAAAAATTTTTCTCAATAAATTAAAAACCAAAAAACATTTTCATTATTAAAATTAATTTCCAGCATTTTTATTTTTGTTAATAAAATTGATTTAATTAATTTAGTTTAATTAGGAATTAACTTTTAATATATTTTGCAATAATTAAAATTAATTTAGACAATTAGGTTTTATTAACTTTGATTAATTTTATTTTCTTTCCTTTAAATATCAAAATTCAAAAAAATATTTTTTTCATTAATTAATTATTTAATTTATTTATTTAATAATTAACTTAGATCTAATTTCATTTTAATTAAAAAATAACCAAAAAATGCTTTCTTTCAAAAAGGGTCAAAACCCTAAAATACGCCCGATTTAATTTCTCGCACGCGATCCATTTATCATATTGTATATGTTTCCCGGAATGTAATAGTTTAATTAGGACTTTAAATATTTTTACCGCTTTATTTATTTTCCGTATTTTAATTTCAAGGGTTGCTTTTGGCGATGTAAATGCCCGACGCCTTGTAATAGTTAGTTTTAATTTCCGCAATTTAATTTCCGCAACTTATAAACTGTTAGATGTTTGATAATAGGTAATGCATGACAAGATCAAATGTTTGAACCTAAAATCAACATAGATAACCATTGACATGTACAAAGATAAAATTAACCGAAACAACACACTCGCACATGCGCACTCTTAGGGTACACCTCACTTGGTTGCCTTCGAACGTGGTCATTGAGTATAGGAAGTTTTAGAGGTCGTCCTCTTGTCCAAAGATCATAGTTGCCTCGAAACGGTTTCCTCGGAAAAATGATCTAAGACATTAGGGTTACCGCTAAGGCGTCTTAACATTGCTTTAGTGACCGCACGTCCCTTAATCGAATTGACCCTTAAAACTCCAACGACGATGCTACCTACTCATCAATAGTGGGATAGCATTGTCTAAAGGACATTAGCACAGATTGATTCCTTTTTTTCCGAATAGGTAGATGGTTCTTAAGTACTTGCTCTCTCAAAACAAAACAAAAATTTTTCGCACTTACACCTTTCAAATAAAAACTTCTTTCGAACCCACAAACACAAAGAAAAGTAATTTTTGAAAACACTTTGAGCAAGTACCTAAGATCCCGTAGATAACCACGGATAGAAAGGGTGCTAATACCTTCCCTTTCTATAATCTACCCCCCGGAACCGAGAAACATCTCGAAAAAGGAATTTTTCTGTGCTTTTTTTTCTTTCCCTGTTGGATAAAATAAAAGACGGTGGCGACTCTTGCTTACCGCGACATTTTGCCAAAACAAACGCAAAACGCGAACCAGCATGAAAAAAACAGTCAGTTCTCTCCCACCGTATCACAATGTGTTAAAGAAGGTGAACGTGGCCCCCTCTCAACTTCGTCGTAACAGTTGGAGATTTATCAAAGCCTTCGAGATGGTCTGTACAGTGTTGCATGTGACTCTGACCATTGGTTTGTTTTTATCATACTTTGAAGTTAAAATATAGAGTCTGGAAGTTGGGTTGCCATTAGCAGTGTACCCCGTAAGATCTTCCTTCAAGCCTATACCACTAATTACAAGGGTTTCAAAGACAAGTTCCTTCAAGATAAGTATGGACCGAGGTTCCATCAAGTCATCTATGTCACTGATGGTCATCCTAAGTTTTCTTTATACTGGACTGGGAATGCCTTACCTATATTTGGGTTTAATTATGACAAATTGAGTGACACTGAGACCCAATCTCTGCAAGTTCTAGACTCTTTACATTTATTCGAGTTCAAGGACATGTTACCTTTTCCTGACAAGGAGGTACCGACCTTTCTGGGTAAGGTTCCTTTTATTTCTTCGTCACCTATGGATTTTGCATTCCTTTATCACATGTTCTCTTTTGATGTTTTTGCAGATTAGATGACTGACCTTTCTGTCAAAGAATAATAGAAGTTCATGGCTCCTGTCTGGAAAGGAGCTAGAGGGCCTTCCGAGTCCAAATCCGACTTGTCTGGCTTGGAACTTAGAGTGGTGAAGAAGAAGAAGGGAACCGGCCCGAAGGCAGGCATCACCATCAGCGTGCCCCAGTCACCGGCCAAGAATGTCTGGCTATTGAAGAACCTTCTCAAAGATCTCCAAAAAGGATAAAGACTGATGACGGACGAGGTTTGTCGGGCTGATTGGGAGGTCTCGGCATTAATGTAGGAGACCGGTGACGACTATGTTCATACTTCTAGTGAGAACAAGTTTTGGTCCAACAACTTTGACGGGATGAAGTTCCTCTATGACCAGCTTAATTCCACCAAATATGTCAATAGGGTAAAGAGTCTTGGCCCTCAAAAGCTTACTCAGAACCTAAGTTCTTACCTAATGCAGTGTGTTGTGCTGGCCTGGGGTCTGTTTGAACCCGGGGACGACTTGGAGGAAAGGTGTACCAATGTTAAGAAGGATGTACAACAGTTGACAGAGGGTGAGAAGTCTTACGGTGACAAATGTTTATCTTTGGAAAAGAGTCTGCTTGAAGAAACCTTGAAGAATAAGTCTCTGACCAAGGAAAACAAAGACATTAAGACCTTCAACACCAAACTTACCGATGTGTTGAATCCTGCACAGAAGTCTTGTGCCGATTTGTAACGATATTTGGAGAAGACTCAGATGGATGTCCTTAATTCCTGGGATATGGATTTCGACCAGTCAAAGGATCGGGTGTTGTGTCTCTATCCAAAATTAGATATCTCCTCAGTGGACTTCTTCAAAAATATTATGGATGGTAAGTTGGTGGACATGGAAGTAGATGATGATGAGGATGGGTCCCCGGCCACGGGTGAGCCGGATACTAATGATGCCTCCCAGGATGATGTGACCAAGTGATTTTAGTCTTTCCCTTGTTTATTTTGAACAATTTGTTGCTAGTCACCATTTTAGGTGGGTGTATTCTGTAATGATTTTAAATATTTTTCCTGCTTTGACAATTGCCCCATGGGCCTTATCGTTAATCATATTTTTTCTTTTGTTTTTGCAATTTTCGTTCATACCAATTTTATTTATATGCCCATATGCATGTAAGAGGATTATGTATATATGGTAGCCCCATAATCACATGGTTTTGACAAAAACCACAGTGATTAGTTTTGAAAAAAGGTTGTAATCCTCTTTGATATGCCTGATGCTTCTTAATAATAGGTCGACCGCTTTGTGAAGATAATTTCATCTCGGATCTACCCTTTTTAGGATTTTGAACTCCAGTTTGAGTCATCACTGTGAGGCATAACAATGAATTTTAAGCATTTATTTTGCTTTCATTTTTATGGAATTGCCCAGAACTTCTGATTTAAATAGTCGTATAGGCTCATAGAAGTTGGGAAACATTCTTTAGGTGTCAAATTTTCCATGCAAAGATATTTTCGTGTAGGTGCAAGCCCCAAGTCCCTGGCTAGGAAAAAACACGCAGGTTATAAAGTTGACCCTAGTCGGCTAAGGGGTACAACTTTTGAGTGTGCCTTGTTAAAGTACACAACCTGGAAGATTACGCCTGAGGCGGCTCAAGTTAGAACTGAGGTTTAGTGTTCAGAAGGTTACACCTGAGGAAGATCAAGATATGAATCAAGGTGCCTAGTCTAGAAAGGTTACACTTGAGACGACTCAAATTTGAACTGAGGTGCAAAGCCTAGAAAGGTTTTTGCTCGGGAGTTACCACAATAGGAGTTACCACTTGGAAATGAGCTACCATGATGGGAGTCAACCTCTGTTTTTTCTCATGATTGACCACGATAAGAGTTACCACTTGGTATGGATTTAAACCTGGAAGGTTTCCCTTAGGCGGCTCAAGACTTAAATTGAGGTGCAGAGCATTTGAGAATGCCCTTAGGCAAACTCTGGAGGGAACCAATTAAGGTACATTGCCTAGAAGGTTGCACCTGAGGCGGCCCAAGTTTGAACCAAGGTGTAAAGCCCGAAAAGGTTACACCTGAGGCGGCATAAGTTGGAACCAAGGCGTAGATCCTAGAAAGGTTACACCTGAAGTGGCCTAAGTTGGAACCGAGGTGCAGAGCCCAGAAAGGTTACACCTGAGGTGGCCCAAGTTGGAACTAAGGTGTAGATCCTGGAAAGGTGACACTTGAGGCGGCCCAAGTTGGAACCGAGATGCATATCCTTTGAAGGTGAACCTTGGATAACAATCTCATTTGTTTTTCATGAAGCTTTTTATGGGTTGCCTCGTTAAAAACCCTGTCCCTTGCCAGGGAAAAGAGTGCACTCATTTTATTTATTAAACGAGCTTACATAATTTTAACTGAAATAAATCCTAAGACTAGATATATGCCAAGTCTTAGGAATTTCCATACCATCTGTTGTAACTCAAAAATTTCTCTCTCTTTTCTCAAGACATTTATCACAAAGATCTTCAGTGGTTCAAGCTTACACAAGTATTGGCTAGGTTGAGCCATCTCCTCAACATTGATGCCTCAAATTATGGTTTGGGTTTTCCCAAGGAAAATTGGACTTATAATGCTTCAATTTACTTTCATGGATCATTATCGACCTCCAAGAATGCGCATATCAAGTTTCAAGTCTTGCATCTCAAAATGGCCCAATCAATTGATCAGATGACATAAAATCAGTTGTATTGAGTAAAAAGTCAATTGTGGTCAATCTATAATCAAACTTCAATATTTTTGACCAATATCAACATTTTGAAGTTATATGTATCAATTGATCAAGTTTGGATCACAATTCCTCAAGAAAAATGTTGAAATCATCAAAAGGGCAAAATGGTCAAAATTAGGGTTTTGACTATATTTGGCTGATCAAGGGTTTTTGACCTAATACATGATCTAATAATGGCTTGAAGCACAATATCAAGGATTAAAATACAACAATTTGACCTAATTTCATGGCTCAAAACATTTCTCAAGATCAATTGATTGATAGTTGAAATTCAGTCAACTGATGAAAAGTCAACTGATACACCAAAAGTCAAACTTTAACCTTTTGACCAAAATTGAGTTTCAAAGATCACATTTCATCAAGACATTCAAAATATGAAAATTTATCATCAAGAAATCAATAAAGTCAAAATTCATCTTAAAAAGTCAAAACTTTTCAAGACTTAGAATTTTTTTAAGTGTTTTTAAGTCTTATTTTTTTCATGACTTCATGCAAACTTTTCACCATGATGCAAGATGATTCAAAGAAAACTTCGAACATGAAAGTTGTAGATCTTGATGAGATATACAACTTTGCTTTACTTATTAAGTCCTAGAAATGCTTGGATTTTGAGTTATAAATTTATGAAGTCATGCACTTATTCTATAAAGACTTAGTTAAAATTGACCTAGTTTAGGCATATTTTTGACCTAACTTCTTGGCCAATTTTCACCAAGCTCCAAGATGATTTTTTCAAAATGTTCAACATGGAGGTTGTAGAGGATGTTTCAAGCTTTCTATAATTTCCAAGAACTTTAAGAGATCATGCTTGAGCTAGAAGTTTCGAAGAGATGAAGATGGCCTCATAAACTTGAATTATAGTTCATTTTCTTGATGAACACTTGAGCAAATCTCAAACCATGCTGCATAAATCTTGCTTTGCAGGCTTCAGACTTGCTAATACCTCAATAATTAAATGTTTACACAACTATTAGAGCCATTATCCAAGTGTTTTAAGCTTTGTCCAAGTTGATTTTCCATTTTTGGGGCAAAGGTATTATTTCCATTTTGATAAAGCATTGCTTTTGAAAAGGTCAACTCTCCTTGAGCTCCCAACTTGTTGTCTCTTCACACACACTTTGCAAAGACTATAAGCAATATGTTTAAAGTGATTCAACCACTCTACATTGTTGGTACAAAATATTTAAACTTGATTTTCTAACTTTTCTTCAAAATCAAGCAACCTAGCCATAACCCTATAACTCAGAAATCTGTTGTGCAAAAGAGCTCCAACATTTTTCATATAACTATAGAGACTATTTGCAAGTAGAGACACAATCTAAAAACCTCAAAAACACTCTCAAACACTCTGGAGCATAGGACTTGCATTTTGTGACATTTTTTAAGTTTCAAACACCCATCACAAAGTCTACTCGTGTGTTTTCAATTCTAATCATTCATACACCTTCAATACATCATATAAGAGTGATCCAAAGACCTGTTTGTGGACTGTAACTCCATCTTCACCATCCACCATTTTTAAAAACCTCCATTATAGTTAGACTTGAGTAGGGAGATTCATTCACCTTCAAAGCAAAGTAAGGGTTGTAACACACTCAGGGAGGTCCAGGCAAGCTAAACAGATCATTAGGACACCTCATAGGTTGCTCAAACTCCATACAAGAATCCATCTCCAAGAGGTATGTTTTCTAACTTCAATATCTTGATACAAGCATACTTTGTGCATACATTCTGAAGTAAAAATGTAGATATCATTGCCCTATAGCTAACCATCCATAGTTTTCATTTATATTGACTGTGTGTAGAGAATTTTAGATTTGAACTTTCTGGAAAAATTAGGTTTCAATTTAGGGCCAGCAAAATTAATCTTCATCTTTTACCTTTAGCTTACATAAGTTATATGGTTGGATTCGTGGTGAAAAAATACACAAGTTTCATATTTACATTTTTTTATTTCATTGAGAAATGAAGGAGATACAAATTTCAAAAATGGTATTGTCATGGTTGGCGCTAGGAAGAATATGAACATGTTTTCAAGAATGAGTTTAAAATATATATATTTAGTGGTAAAGCGCGCGCCTGTTAACCTTTGGGACCTGGGTTCGAGCCTTAGTGGTACCCTTTTAGTTTTTCTTATTATTTCACTATAGATCCAGTGCAAGCAAGCTCAAAATGTGTACCATGCACCCCTTATCAAACCCCACCAGATCATCAAGCAGCCAGATCACACGCTCCAGAAGGTAGCCCCATGATACATCATCAAAAATCAACCACACTGGATCATAAAACAGGCGTCTGGGCCTCCTTGGTTTAGGCCTTTCCATTTGTTTGTTTTTTCTATGTTTCACCCCCCTGATTACTTATCCATACGCAGGCCCATTCATTTTTTTTTATTTCTGATTCACACAAAAATCTGACTTGGGCCTGGACTCCCTTTTGCTAACATTTACACCCTAAATCATTTTTAGACCCCCTGACTTTAATTTATATTTTATTTTTCTTTATTATTATTATTATTATTATTATTATTATTATTATTATTATTATTATTATTATTATTATTATTTTACTAATAAAAAAACCAAAAATATATTATATTTTTATTATTTATATATTTTAAGTTTATTTTTATTTATTTTAAACAAAAGACCAAAAATTTTCTCTTAATGAACTTAATTTCTTTTTTCCTAATTAAATCTATTTATGTTTAGATTTATTTTAATTTTCTTTGTATATTAATTAACTTATAATTTATGATTTTTTAATTAATCTCTCTTCATTAAGTTTAATTAGGTTAAAATCTTTTTTTTTATAAAACCCTAAAAACTTGTTTTTCTTAATTAATTTAATTTCTTAAATCAATTTAGTTCAGTTTTATTTTAATTAATTACTTATTTCTTTTTTATTTATTTAGCTTAACTAGAATTAAAACCTTTCAAAAACTCAAACAAAAACAATTTCCTTTTCCTTGTATATTACCATACATTCTTGTATATTATTTGTTCATATTCAATATGGTTGTAATAGTAAATTAGGGTTTATTGATTTCTCCCCCCACTTGTAAATTTATATCCCCATCCCCAAATGATGTAATAGAGTAGAACTTTACATTTCCGTAATTTATCACTTTCAATATAAACACTAGTAATTAGGGTTTGTATAGCAAGACGTAAAAATTACAAGTATAAACCCTAACTCAAAGACAAAAATGCATGAAATCAAAACCCTTGCACACTTCCACCTCTAGACCTAACCTCACTTATTGCCTAAGATAAAAATAATCATGTTACGCAAACGTCGGATACTTTAGCAAAAATAATAAAAAACAAGATCATAGTCCCTCGATGACCCTTCAAATGTTGCCTTCGTAAATGATCTTAGACCCTTACAGTAATTGCTAAGGTATCCTACAATGTTGCTTTTTATGAATATACAAAGACCCACGCCTGTCCCCTCACATCCAATGATAGGGCTTCTTATCAATCAATGGTAAGATAACAATATCTAAAGGAGGAGGAAAAGAACTAAGACTTTTTGAGTAGGTAGAACATTCGTAATTGCTTGCTCACAACCATTTTCAAAACATCTTTCAAACACACCAACACTTTCAAAGGAAATATTTTCAAAAGTTAACACTTTGTATACATTCTTATAGAGACGAGAATCATTACAAAGTTCTCCTAAACGAAGGCACTTTTCAAAAATACTTTCAAACAAACCACAAACACATTTTCAAATAAATCATTTCAAAGTGAGCTAGCAACTAAGAGCCCGTAGATAACTACGGATGAAAAAGGTATTAACACATTCACTTTTCATAACTTATCCCCCGAACTCAAGAAAATTCTCAAAAGGTCTTTCCTGTTCTTTTCACCCTTTCCTTTATTGGATAAAAGAAAAGTCTATGGCGACTCTTGCTATCCGCAACAATTGCGATAAAACACAAAACACCCAAGTTAGTTCTCCCACTGTATTACAGAACTGGAGACTCTGTTGGGGACATACTTAAAAGTGGGGTTACCTTAGAGACTATATCACCTTTAAATTCTTTCATTGTTTGACTTGTTTGCTTTACATTTTGGGTCCTTGTTTGGGTTTTGTTTTAATCCTCTACCCGGATCAGGGAACATTATTAGGTAAGTAGTTATATATCGTGGGGACTGTGTGGGGTATACCGACATGGTTAAAGCGATGGATATGTTAGTGTGACATATTTATTGGTACCAATATCCCTTGAGTCTAGTCAAGGAAAATACAGGGCCACTGTGTGGTGTCATGAAGCACTAACTGACCGTAGAACCTTAAATTGAACAACTTGGCCATTATGAAGTAGTGAGATAGTCTGCTTTGGTTTAGTCCTAAGTTGGTTGATACTCGATACTACACTCATTGAGATCATACTTTTTGGATATTTCAGTCGCCAAAATATAGGCTTGTGCTGAAACAATGCCCAATGAAGAAAGATCAATGATATTGAGATTCCCTAGAACCCAATTACTTTTTAGGACATGTTGAACCAACTAAAATTAAAGAGTGTACTTACCTGTAAACCCCATGCAAGGATAAACCTAAGAACTTTTTTGTGTGCTTGTATATGATTATTTATACATAACATCATATTATTATACCATAGAATTTTCACTAACCATTTCAAGGACCTAGAGATTTATCTTTGTTTTGTTTTGCAGGACATGGCTTCCACTCGTAGGAATACTATCCAAGTCAACCTCGTAAGAGTGCCTCCTAAACTCAAAGAGTTAGCGTCAAGGGTTCTTGAGAATTCTCCATTCACCAAGAGACATGGTCGAATTCTCAATCTGGTTACCTCAAGCCTTGATGAAGACATGATGAAAGTGCTCTTTCAGTTCTTTGACCCTTTACACCATTGCTTTAAGTTTCTCGATTACCAATTAGTGCCCACCATGGAGGAGTTTTCTCAACTCTTGGGAGTGCTTATTCTTGATCAATTATCCTTCACCTATTTTGATAAAGATCCAAGACATGAGGAGATTGCTCCAGCTTTACATTTGTAACGGTCTGACATTGTGGAAAATTGGGAAACAAGAAGTGGTGTTAAGGGTTTTCTGGCCAAGTTTCTGTTTGAGATGGCTCAACAATATTGGGATGCTTTGGATTTACAAGCTTTCTAAGAGGTTTTGGCCCTTATAATTTATAGGATGGTACTATTTCCAAACTCGGACCAACTCATAAATGTGAATGCGGTAAAAGTTTTTCTATCTCATAACCCGGTGCCTACCTTACTCGGAGACATCTTGAATTCTCTTCACGCTCGCACCATGAAGAGAAGGGGGATTCTTATGTGTTGCACTCCTATGTTGGCTAGGTGGTTTATTTCGCACCTTCCTCGATCTATTTTGAAGAATGAGCAAGGCATAAGATGGTCTAGTAGGTTGATGTCACTCTTGCATTCAAATATTCATTGGTGTTCTCGATATTTGGAGGATGTTATCATTATTGACCGTTGTGGAGAATTCCCTAATGTCCCTCTCCTTAGAATTAGGGGAGGTATCACTTATAATCCTTGCTTGGCTCTTTGACTGTTTGGGTATGCTAAGAGGGATGGCCCTCATGATGCACTTATCCAAGGAATTGTATTTGACTATGAGAACGATGTCCAAGGTTATCATCAAAGATTTGTACGAGCTTGGGGAATGGTGAAAAAAAGTTGATAGCAAGGCGTTGGGGCATAAGAACTCCATTCCTTTGGAGCCTTATCTCAAGTGCGTGCGAGCTTGCACTCAAAACCTCATGATTCCATATGAGACCATCCTACCTATCATCATGGAGCCTATTATCGAAGGAGATGTTCCATACACTATTCTTCATCCGAACATGCCTACTACCATTGAGGAATTGCAAAGGTCATGGATTCAACTCAAGGGGGAGCGAGACACCTTTGAAGCCCAATTCTACTCAAGATAGAAGAATGTGTTGGAGCTCACAAGGCAACTTCACGAGGAGCGTAACCTGAATGCCTATATTACTCCAAAGAGGAAGCATCCATAGGAGACCTGAGCCTTTTGTATTAGTTCACTTTGTTTGTTTTTATTTCATTGTAAGCCCAAGAGGCATTTCTTGTAACCATTAGAACTTATTAATACAATTAATGTTTGTTCCTTCTTTGTTTAAACAAATTTAAATCTTAAAGGTCCTTGAAAACATTTGCATTCACATTACATGCATCATAACATAAGCAGGTTTTCTAACACAGGTTTCCTCATCTTTCTACTGTTTATTTCAGTAAGATGGATCTCGAGCAGACTATGAAGGACTTACAGACACAAAATTCTCAATTTTAAGAAACTTTGCTCAACTTGGCCAAAGGGCAGTAAGAACTGATGTCTCCTCTGGTTACCAAGAAGAAGACCAAGAAGAAAGCTTTAATCAATATGGGGAAGAGATTCAAGGGCCCCATCCGACAAGTTCAAGTGGTAGAAGACTCCTCCGAGGAGGATGAGAATCAGGATGAAGATGCAAGGAGCACCCGTGCTGGGGGTGGTAACAATCCAATCTCTGAGGATGAGGACTATTTTGACGAACAATATCCATCGGATGAAGACAAGTATAAGAAATTGGAGGAAAAATTGAAGGCTACAAAAATTTAAGTTGTGCCTGGCTTAGATTTTGGTGATTTGGGTTTGGTTTCTGGGGTAGCGATCCCCCACAAATTCAAGATTCTAGTTTTTTCCAAGTACGATGGGTTTCCTGCCCGAAGCTTCAGTTGAGATCTTACGTCCGTAAAATTCAATCGCATACCACTGATAAGAAGTTGTGGGTGCACTTCTTTCAAGAGAGTCTGTCTGGGACTCAATTGGAGTGGCTTTACCAGTTAGAATGTTCCAACATCCATACCTGGGAGGACTTGGCCACCGCTTTCTATCATTAGTATCAGTACAATGTCGATCTGGCGCCAACTAGAGTGCAATTACAAGGAATGACCATGGGTTCTAGTGAAGGCTTCAAAGAGTATGCACAGAAATGGAGAGACCTAGCTGGCAGGGTGCAGCCACCATTGATTGACAGGGAATTGGTAGATACGTTCATGGGAACATTGACTGGGCCATTTTTAAACTTACTAATTGGGAGCTCATCTTCTGGTTTTACTGAGTTAATCTTGACTGGTGAAAGGGTCGAGAGCAACATTAAAAGTGGAAAGATTCTCATGGCCTCTGCCTCTACATCAAATGCTGTGAAGAAAACTTTTACCAACAAAAAGGAATCTAATGTCGTATATGGGTCAAGGGGCCATATCAAGAAGGACCATCGCCAATCTATTAATAAAGTTCTAATCTCCAATCCAACCTCTACTCAAAGACCACAAAAACAAGCTAACTAGCAAAGACCTGATATTCCAAGAAGACAATTCACAGGGATCAACGTGTCACTATCTCAAGCCCTACAACACCTATTGAAGTCTAATTTGGTAACATTGCGTGATCCCCCTTCAAATCCCAATGTTTCATCTCCAAAGTATAACCCAAACGCCAAATGTGTTTAGCACTCCAATAGTCCTGGACATGACACTGATCATTGTTAGGCATTAAAATGCAATATCTAAGACCTCATTGACAACAAGACCATTGAATTTGATCTTACTCCAACTCCGAATGTAATCACTGCACCTATGCCAAATCATGGCAAAGGATTCAACGCTATTGAAGATACTGCTTTTGTTTCCTCTATTAATAACTTAACCACTCCACTAAAGTTTGTCAAAAACAATTTGTTGAAAGCTGGGGTTTTCCCTGGTTTCCTTGAAGATTGTTGTTGTTGTTGTGCTGTGAAAATCAATGGCTGTGAATGTCTGAAAAGAGGTGTCCAACACCTAATGGATAACCATGAGATCCTATTTAAAAGAACTCCATCTGTAAAAAGTTTGAATGGAGTTGTACTTCAAGAATTTGAAGACATATCCATCATCACTATCTCCAACAAACCTATTTGGACCACTTCAAAAGGTCCTATTAGTATTTCCAATGAACCGAAGATAGCTCCTTTGATAATTACCACACCAGGGCCAGTCCTTTATTCTCCCGATAAGGCGACACCTTGGAATTATGGCGCTGAATCATTATACCATGGTATTAGACAAGACTCTTGGTTTGGTGAAGACAAGACTGCTGATGTTACCAACATTGTTGAGTCTAGCAAAGTGACTAGAATAGGGAGAATTTTCTCTCCTGATATTTCACCTCCAACCACCATAACTACGCCTGTTCACAATACTGTTTACAAACCTAATACTGATGCTAGGGGCGAAGAAAAGATGATTGAGCCTGTCAGGATGGAGGCGCCTGTCAAACACATTATTACTAAGAAACCCTCTACTCAAGAAATGGAGGAGATTTTGAAGATTATAATAAAAAGTGATTATAAAATAGTAGAGAAGTTGGGGAAAACCCCCTCGAATATTTCTATGCTATCTTTATTACTTAGCTCTAATGCACATGCTCAAGCATTGATAAAATTTCTGAAGAAAGCTCATGTTCCTCAAGAGACTACAACCGATCAGTTTGAAAATTGTGTAGCAATTTTGACTGCCGATAATGGGTTGGAATTTTCGGATGCTGATTTAACTCCATCCGGATGAAATCATAATAAAGCTTTGCATATCTCCATTGAATGAAAAGGAACTACTCTAGCCCATGTATTGGTGGATACTAGTTCCTCTTTGAATGTCCTTCCCAAAGGTGCCCTAGAATGATTAGACTGTGAAGGTTTGGTGTTGAAGCCAAGTGACATTATGGTAAAGGATTTCGACGGATCAAAATGGATGGTCCATGAGGAAGTTGATCTCCACATCAAAGTTGGGTCTCAAATTTTCAATTCAACTTTCTATGTGATGGATATCCGTCCTGTTTAATCTTGCCTACTTGGACACCCTTGGATACATGGGGCAGGAGCAGTGACTTCTACACTTCATCAAAAGTTAAAATATCCGGTTAAAGGAAAGATTGATACCGTTTGTGGTGAAGAAGAGTTTATGGCTAGCCATCTGAATTGTTTAAATATTTGAGATGGATGGTAAGTTCATAGAAACTCCTTGTCAAGCCTTCGAAGTGGTTTCTCCCATGGTTGCTGCCACCAAGGTCTCTTCTGATATTCCAAAAGCTGCTAAAGATATGCCTAGGACGGCTTCCCTCAAAGATGCTTGCGTCGTGATTGAAGACGGAGGTTGTACCATTTTGGGACAACTCCCAGACATCTCTTTCAAGTCAGACAAATGTGGTTTGGGCTTCACTGTCAAAGCTTAAAAGGAGGTCATACATGCTCGTACAGGTAAACCACCTCTTCGCATCAGTAATCATAAAGTGAATGCTCTTGACGACTCTGACAATGACTGTGACTTTGATGACTAGATCTACCCGACTGCTAATGAAGGGCTCAACAACTGGCGTACCAAGGACTTCATTCCCATATCCTTCGACAAGGAGTAATTATCATTTACTGTTTATCAATTTAGGAACTTTTTATGTAATTTTATTTGAAATAATGACTTTAAGCCATGTGCCATGCCCGAGGCATCATGGTCTATTTGTTAAGGGTTAGTTCATTTTCATATGCCATATGATCATTTAATGAAAAAACATTAGACTCTTTTGCATTCAAATTTTGTGCTCATTGTCTTTCTTTCACTTTATTGCATTTTCAAAATAGCCATGTGACTTTACATGCACAAACACAAACATTTGCAGATCCACATCCACTCCAGATCTCATTGACAACAACTCTGCTATTTCCATCCATGACTTTGAACATCCAGTCTACCAAGCCGAAGATGAAGGCGGAGAAGATTGTGAAATACCCGGGGAATTAGCTAGACTTCTGATGCAAGAGGAAAAGGCCATTCAACCGCACGAGGAACCAGTTGAAGTGATCAACCTAGGTACTGAGGCAGATAAGAGGGAGGTCAAGATCGGTGCCATCTTGGAGGACGGTGTCAAAAGCAGATTGGTTTAGATGTTACACAAATATGTTGAGGTGTTTGCTTGGTCATATGAAGATATTCCAGGCCCTGATACTGACATTATAGTTTGTCGTCTACCAACAAAGGAAGATTGTCCTCCAATCAAGAAAAAAGTTCGTTGTATGCGGCCAGACATGTCTGAAAAGATAAAATATGAGGTAATGAAGCAATTCAAAGCAGGTTTTCTAGTAGGGACGTCATATCCCCAATGGGTGGAAAATGTGGTCCCGGTGCCGAAGAAAGATGGGAAAGCCCATACGTGTGTAGACTGTAGAGATTTGAATAGGGAAAGCCCCAAAGATGATTTCTCACTACCGCATATTGACGTCTTGGTCGATAACACTGCTCAACATAAAGTCTTCTCCTTCATGGATGGCTTCTCCGGTTACAACCAGATCAAAGTGGCTTCCGAGGACATGGAGAAGACCACCTTTGTCACACAATTGGGAACTTTCTGCTATAAGGTCATGCCTTTCGATTTGAAGAATGCATGGGAAACCTATCAACGAGCTATAGTAGCTCTATTTCATGATATGATCCATCATGAGATAGAAGTGTATGTTGATTATTTGATTGCAAGGTTGCAAACTGAGGAACAACACCTTGATCATCTTCACAAGTTGTTTGAGAGTTTGAAGAAATACAAGCTAAGGCTGAATCCCAACAAATGCACCTTCAGGGTAAGATCTGGAAAACTCTTAGGGTTTGTCATCAGTGGAAAAGGTATTGAGGCCGACCCTGAAAAAGTCAAAACCATATAAGAAACTCCAGCTCCCTGTACTGAGAAGGAGGTCAGGGGTTTCTTAGGTAAGCTCAACTATATTGCCCAATTCATATCTCACCTAACTACTACTTGTGAGCCAATCTTCAAACTGTTGAAGAAAGATCAAGTAGTCAGATGGAACGAGGACTGCCAAGCAGCCTTTGACAGAATTAAAGAATATCTGCAAGAACCTCCCATCCTGATTCCTCTAGTTGAAGGAAGACCTCTGATTATGTACTTGAATGTATTATAGAATTCAATAGGGTAAATGTTGGGCCAACATGACGAGTCTGTCTTAAAAGAGCATGCAATATACTACCTGAGCAAAAAGTTTACCGACTGTGAAACAAGATATTCGTTGCTCGAGAAAACTTGTTGGGCTCTCGCATGGGCTGCTCGCCAGCTAAGATAGTATATGTTTACTTACGCCACTTTGTTGATTTCTAAGGTGGACCCTATCAAGTATATCTTCGAGAAGCCAACTCTCTCCGGACGAATACCTAGATGGCAAATAATCCTGACTGAATACGACATCCAGTATACCACCCAAAAAGCAATCAAAGGAAGTGTACTAGCAGATCATTTGGCTCATCAAGCCGTTGATGATTACCAATCCATGAACTTTGAATTCCCGGACGAGAATATCATGCTGATAACTTATTGTGAAAAGTCTGGACCGTATGACAGATCTGAACAAGGATCCCGATGGACTATGTTTGTTGATGGAGCTTCCAATGCTTTAGGTAACAAAATTAGTGTTGTGATTATTTCCCCCGGAGGTGGCCATACGCCTTTCACTGCCAGACTATACTTCGATTTTACAAACAACATGGCCGAGTATGAAGCATGCATCTTGGGTCTTAAGGCTGCCATTGACCTAAGAATCAAATTCTTAAGCGTATACGAAGATTCAACTTTAGTAATCAGTCAAGTTAAAGGAGAATGGGATACCAAACATCCAAATCTAATCCCGTAAAAAGAGCTTGTGTCAACCTTGATCCCATACTTTGAGGAAGTCACCTTTGAACACTTTCCAAGAGAAGAAAATCAGTTGGCAGATGCCTTAGAAACAATGTCATCCATGTTCAAGGTCAATTGGGACAATGAAGCTACCAAAATTACAATCAAAATATTTGACTAACTTGTGTACTGCTATGAGTTTGACATTGATAAAGAGAAAACTTGGTATCATGAAGTAAAAAGATACCTTGAAGCACAAGAGTACACTGAAGGAGCTTCAGTCAACGACAAGAAATTCTTGCGAAGGTTCTCAGCCAAATTATTCTTAAGCAATGTGATCTTATACAAACACAACCATGATTCTACTATGCTCTGTTGTATGAACAAGAAGGAGGAAGATAAAATCATCGAAGACATGCATGGAGGTGTATTTGGAACTCACTCTAGCGGGAAAACTATGGATAAGAAGATTCTAAGGGCTGGTTATTATTGGTTGACTATGGAAACTGATTGTCACCATCACTCGAGGACTTGCCATAAGTGTCAAATCTATACTGACAAGGTTCAAGTGCCTTCAATTACTTTGAATGTCATGTCTTCTCCGTGGCCATTTGCAATGTGGGGCATTGACATGATTGGAGAGACCAAGCCCACTGCCTCTAATGGACACTGTTTCATCCTCGTTGCCATCCACAACTTAACCAAACGGGTTGGAGCTGCTTCATTTGCCTCAGTCACTAAGAATGTTGTAGCCCGATTTATCAAGCATAACCTCATCTACCGGTACGACATCCCTGAAAGGATCATCACTAATAATGGAACCAATCTCAATAATGCTATGATCACTGAGCTTCGTATGCAGTTCAAAATTAAGCTTCACAATTCTTCTCCATACAGACCTAAGATGAATGGCGTAATAGAAGCCGCAAACAAAAACATAAAAAAGATTATGCAAAAAATGGTAGTAACCTATAAAGGCTGGCACAAGATGATACCATTTGCTCTTCATGGCTATCGTACTTCGGCTCGAACATCAACTAGGGCAACTCTGTTTTCTTTAGTCTATGGCATGGAAGTTGTCCGGCCTGTGGAAGTTCAGATTCCTTCCTTTAGAATTATGAAAGAAGCAAACTTAGGATAAGATGAATGGATTCAGACAAGGTTGGATCAGTTGAACACAATTAATGAGAAAAGACTGGCTGCTATTTGTCATGGTCAAATGTATCAAAAGCGTATGATCAAGGCCTTCAACAAAAAGATCAAATCTCGAGTGTATCAGACTGGAGATTTGGTAATAAAGCGCATCATTCTTCCTCAAGGTGATCCCAGGGGAAAATGGACTCCCACTTACGAAGGGCCATTTATGGTTAAAAAATTATTTTCTAGCGGAGCTATGATGCTAACTACTATGGACGGCGAAGATTTTCTGCATCCGGTGAACACAGACATAGTTAAAAAATACTACGCATAAAAATGACCCGCTGGGTTGACATACCTAGGAAAAAATAAGGGAATTTTTGCGAACTAAAAGAGTTCGAGAAAAAGTTAGGGATATATATGAGAGATTGTACACCCGGAAAGTCGAAAACCCGAAAGGGAGGCTTAGGAAAAAAAGGGTATCCTAGTGGGCTGAAAACCCGAAAGGGAGGTCCAGGAAAAAGTTAAGGATCAAAGCGTATGACTATGTCCCGTGAAATCACCGCAGCCAGCTTTATTACCAAGGTCCAAGTTCATTGGTATATAATCAATTCAATCAACTTATTTCAATGGCAAAGGATGATGCTCGAAGACATAGGGGCAATGGCGGAGTTGGAACCTAATGAGATTACTCCCACATGGCTATTATTTTGTTTTCACTTTGTATTCCTTTCGTTCTTTTGACGATTTCCTCTTACTAGGATTTCTATCTCCTTGTACAGAAACGTCTGTTTATAGGCAAAACATCAATACAAATATACTTCGAAATGCAAACATTTTATTTTTTTTCTGTTTTGAGTGCAAAAACGTCCAATGATTAAAATTGAATGAACATATGCATATGAACATGATTAACTATGAACAAATGTATGCAATAAGCATTTCCTTAAGGATTTGGGATATCCCCCACAAAGTTGCTTCAATAAGATTATCCCCACAAAGTATAATCTCCTGAAAACCTTCTCCCCAGCTGAGTTGGTCTTAATTGAAAAAAGAAACCTTGCGAATTCATCTCCCTAATAAAATCTTCAAAATATTCTCCTCAACATGGTTTATTTCCCCAACAAACTATAGATTCCCCAACAAGAGTCTTTTCTCAGACTTTTTCAAATCAATGGACAAAACACTTTTGTCCCCAGTGGAGTCGTTACTATCCTTAGTAAGTTGCTGCGAAGTCTGGAATCCGACCAAATAACAATTAACTTCATCCTTCCTAGTAAGTTGTTGTGAAGCCTGGAACCCGACCAGATACCAGTTAACTTTTATCCCCAGTCAAGTTATAATTCCCCAGTAGAGTAATGGATAACCAAGGTTCCTGAACTCTATCCCTCAAGCAGAAATCGATATTCCCCGCAGAATTTCCTCAAAACAATGAGACAAGGATATCCCCAACGGAACACTCTAAACAAAGTCAAAGATACACATACTCCTCATCTCCAGTGGTCGTCCGAGATTTTGCTTCTCAACACAACCCAACATTTTTCAAGGATTTATTTTCCTAGACAAAGATACATTTCAGTAACATTCATACATCATAGCACATACATGACAAATGCATACCGCATAATCTCATTTATTTTGAGAACATCATTACGCCATGCATACATCTGTATGCAACTAACCCTCTTCCTTGCAAGAAAAGTAAATCAACAAAAACAAAGACCTCTTCTGGTTAGAATTGTTTCTTCCAGTTAATAATAGGCAATCAACAGACTTATTCTGGTTATATTTACCTCTTCCAAGTAAAGAATGGCGAACAATAGACCTATTCTAGTTAGATTTACTTCTTCCAGTTAAAGACAGGCAGACAATAGACCTCTTCTAGTTAGATTTACCTCTTCCGGTTAAACACATGCGAACGACAGACCCCTTCTGGTTAGATTTATTTCTTCCAGTTAAAGACAGACGAACAACAAACCTCTTCTAGTTAGATTTATTTCATCCAGTTAAAGACAGGCGAACGACAAACCTCTTCGGGTTACATTTATTACTTCCACTTAATGATAGTCAATCAACAAATCTCTTTTGGTTAGATTATTTTCCAGTGAATTCGCCAAACAATAGACCTCTTTTGGTTAGATTTTTCTCTTCCAGTTAAAAATAGGCAAAAGACATCAGCTGTTTCAGTATAAATCGACCAAAGATTTATTCTGATACTTCTTCAAATTTCTACCAACACTCACTCTGGATGGCATCTGTAAGCCCATATCTGACAAATTCTTTATCACTTCTCCAAATGGTATCTTTAAGCCCATTCCCGACACAATCAACTAACACATCATCGAGTGCAAATTTCTAGGCACTCTAGTGTTTAATAATCTTCCACCTTCAAGTCACGAATGGCGGACCCGCCAATCTAACTCTTCAGGTTTAAGAAGATTGAATAGGGGCAGATATTGTACCCCAAAATTTTCTCTCTCTTTTCTCAAGACATTTCTCACAAAGACCTCAAATGGTTCAAGCTTACACAAGTATTGGCTAGGTCAAACCATCTCCTCAACACTAATGCCACAAATTAGGGTTTCAGTTTTCCCAAGGACAATTGGACTTCTAATGCTTCAATTAACTTTCATGGATCATTATGGACCTCCAAGAATTCTCATATCAAGTTTTAAGTCTTGCATCTCAAGATTGCTCAATCAATTGATCACATGACCCAAAATCAATTGTATTGGGTAAAAAGTCAACTGTGGTCAATCTACAATCAAACTTCAAGATTTTTTACCAATATCAACATTTTAAGTTATATGTATCAATTGATCAAGTTTGGATCATAATTCCCCAAGAAAAATATTCAAATCATCAAAAGGGCAAAATGGTCAAAATTAGGGTTTTGACTGTATTTGGCTGATCAAAGGTTTTTGACCTAATACATGATCTAATGCATTGAAGCACAATCTCAAGGATTCAAATACAACATGTTGACCTAATTTCATGGCTCGAAACATTTCTCAAGATCAATTGATTGATAGTTGAAATTCAGTCAACTGATAAAAAGTCAACTGATACACCAAAAGTCAAACTTTCACCTTTTGATCAAAATTGAGTTTCAAATATCAGATTTCATCAAGACATTCAAAAATATGAAACTTGATCATCAAGAAATCAATAAATTCAAAATTCATCTTAAAAAGTCAAACTTTTCAAGACTTAGAATTTTTCTAAGTGTTCTTAAGTCTTATTTTTTTGCATGACATCATGCCAACTTTTCACCATGATGCAAGATGTTTCAAAGAAAACTTCCAACATGAAAGTTGTAGATCTTGATGAGATCTATAACTTTTATTTACTAATCAAGTCCTAGAAATGCTTGGATTTTGAGTTATAAATTCACGAAGTCATGCACTTATTCTAAAAACACATAGTGAAAATTGACCTAGTTTAGGCAGATTTTTGCCTAACTTCTTGGCCAATTTTCCCCAACCTCCAAGATGATTTTGTCAAAATGTTCAACATTAAGGTTGTAGAGAATGTTTCAATCTTTCTATAATTTCCCAGAACTTGAAGATATCATGCTTGAGCTAGAAGTTTCGAACAGATAAAGATGGCCTCATAAACTTGAATTATATGTCATTTTCATGATGAACACTTGAGCAAATATCAAACCATGCTGCATAATCTTGCTTTGCAGGCTTCAAACTTGCTATTTACACAACTGTTGGAGCCATTATCTAAGTGTTTAAAGCTTTGTCGAAGTTGATTTTCCATTTTTGGCACAAATGTACCATTTCCATTTTGAAAAACCATTGCTTTTGCAAAGGTCAACTCTTATTGAGCTCTTAACTTGTTGTCTATACACACACACTTTGAAAATACTAGAAGCAACATGTTTAAATTGATTCAACCACTCTACATTGCTGGTACAAAATATTGAAACTTGATTTTTCTCACTTTTCTTCAAAATCAAGCAACCTAGCATAACCCTATAACTCATAAATTTGTTGTGCAAAAGAGCTCCAACCTTTTTCATATAAGTATAAAGACTATTTGAAAGCAGGGACATAAGCTAAAAACCTCAAAAACACTCTCAAACACTCTGGAGCTCAGAACTTGCATTTTGTGACATTTTTGAAGTTTCAAACACCCATCACAAAATCTACTCGTGCATTTTCAATTCTAATCATTCATACACATTTAATACATCATATAAGAGTGATCCCAACACCTGTTTGTGGACTGTAACTCGATCTTCACCATCCATATTTTCAAAAGCCTCCATTACAGTTGGACTTGAGTAAGGAGATTCAGGCACCTTCAAAGCAAAGTAAGGGTTATAACACACTTAGGGAGGTCCAAGCAAGCTAAATAGATCATTAGGACACCTCAAAGGTTGCTCAGACTCCATACACGAATCCATCTACAAGAGGTAAGTTTTCTAACTTCAATATCTTAATACAAACATCCTTTGTGCATACATTCTGAAGTAAAAATGTAGATATCATTGCCCTAAAGCTAACCATGTCCATAGTTTTCATTTATATTGAGTGTGTGTAGAGAATTTGATTTGAACTTTCTGGAAAAATTAGATTTCAATTTAGGGCCAGCAAAATTAATCTTCATATTTGACCTTTAGCTTACATAAGTTATATGGTTGGATTCGTGGTGAAAAAATACACAAGTTTCATATTTACATTTTTGAATTTCATTGAGAAATGAAGGAGATACATATTTCAAAAATGGTGTTGTCATGGTTGGCATGAGAAAGAAGATGAACTTGTCTTCTGAAATGAGTTTAAAATATATATTTATGGTTTTGTATTAATAAACAGATGTATAGCCACCCCAGTGATAAAACGCGCGCCTGTTAACCTTTGGGACCTGGGCTCTAACCTCAGTGGTACCCTTTTAATTATTATTATTATTTCATTATAGATCCTGTGCAAGAAAGCTCAAAACGTGTATCATGCGCCCCTTGTCAAACACCACCAGATCATCAAGCAGCCAAATCACACACTCTAGAAGGTAGCCCCATGATACATCATCAAAAAACAACCACATTGGATCAAGAAATATGTGCCTGGGGCTCCTTGGTTTGGGCCTTTCCACTTGTTTGTTTTTGCTATGTTTCACCCCCCGATTACTTATCCATACACAATCCCATTCATTTTTTTAATTATTTCTGATTCACACAGAAATCTGACTTGGGCCTGGACTCCCTTTTGCTAAGATTTACACCTTAAATCATTTTCAGACCCCCTGACTTTAATTTTATATTTTCTTTTCTTTTCTTTTTCTTTATTTTTTATTATTATTATTATTATTATTATTATTATTATTTTATTAATAAAAAAATACCAAAAATATATTATATTTATTATTTTGATATTTTAAGTTTATTTTTATTTTTTTTTAAACAAAAGACTAAAAATATTCTCTTAATGAACTTAATTTCTTTTTTCCTAATTAAATCAATTTAGGTTTAGATTCATTTTAATTTTTTTAATTAATCTCTCTTCATTAAGTTTAATTATGTTAAAATTGTTTTTTTATAAAACCCTAAAAACTTGTTTTTCTTAATTAATTTAATTTCTTTTCTTAAATCAATTTAGTTTAGTTTTATTTTAATTAATTACTTATTTCTTTTTTTATTTAGCTGAACTAGAACTAAAACCTTTAAAAAACTCAAACAAAAACAATTTCATTTTCCTTGTATATTACCATACATTTTTGTACATTATTTGTTCATGTTCAATATGGTTGTAATAGTAAATTATGGTTTATTGCTTTCTCCCCCCACTTGTAAATTTATATCCCCATCCCCAAATAATGTAATAGCATAGAACTTTATATTTCGACAATTTATCGCTTTCAATATAAATATTAGTAATTAGAGTTTGTATGGCATGACATAAAAACAACAAGTAGAAAACACTAACTCAAAGACAAAAATGAATGAAATCAAAACCCTTGCACACCTTCACCTCTAGGAATAACCTCACTTGTTTCCTAAGATAAAAATAGTCATGTTATGCAAACGTGAGACACTTTAGCAAAAAGAATAAAAAACAAGATCATATTCCCTCGATGACCCTTCAAATGTTTCCTTCATAAATGATCTTAGACCCTTATAGAAATTGCTAAGGTATCCTACAATATTGCTTTCTATGACTATAAAACGACCCATGCCTGTCCCCTCACTTTCAATGATAGGGCTTCTTATCAATCAATGGTAATATAGCAATATCTAAAGGAGGAGGAAAAGAACTAAGACTTTTTTAGTAGGTAGAACGTTTGTAGTTGCTTGCTTACAACCATTTTCAAAACATCTTTCAAACACACCAACACTTTCAAAGGAAATATTTTCAAAAGTTAACACTTTATATACATTCTTATAGAGACAAGAATCATTACAAAGTTCTCCTAAACGAAGGCACTTTTTAAAAATACTTTCAAACAAACCACAAACATATTTTCGAACAAAGCATTTTAAAGTGAGCTAGCAACTAAGAGCCCGTAGATAACTATGGATGAAAAGGATGCTAACACCTTCCCTTTTCATTACTTACCCCCTGAACTCAAGAAAATTCTCAAAAGTTATTTCCTGTTCTTTTCACCCTTTCCTTTATTTTATAAAAGAAAAGTCGGTGGCGACTCTTTCTAACTGTAACAATTGTGATAAAACGCAAAACACCCAAGCCAGTTCTCCCACCGTATTATACCATCTAATGTCTCTAGCTTATAATCCCCATTTCTATGTTTCTCAATTACCCAGAAAGGTCCCTCCCAGTTATGTGAGAGTTTCCCCTTAATTTTTAGATCTGTGACCTTCTTCAGAACTAAATCCCCTTTGAAAAAGCCCCTTTGTTTCACCTTCATATTGAATTGTCGGGTTATCCTTTGCTTGGCCGTTATCTCACGGATATGTGTAGTGTTTCTGATTTCATCATGTAAATAAACTTCAATTTCCAGATGCTCATTATTGACATTTTCTTCAAAGATTATTCTCCTCCAAGACAGAGTATTGAATTCCACCGGGATCATGGCGTCAACCCTATATACCATTCTGAACTGTATTTCCTTGGTCGTGGAGTGAACAGTGGTGTGATAAGACTATAGTATATGATGGAGTTACTTTCCCATAATCCTTTTGCTTCATCTAACTTCTTTTTCATCCTGTATAGGATTATTTTATTAGATGACTCTATTTTCCCGTTCGATTGAGGGTGTTCCACTAAAATGAAATGATTAGTGATTCCGAGCTCTCTACAGAACTCTATTACAGACGTTCTAGCAAACTGGGTTCCGTTATCTAAAACGATAATGTGGGGTAACCCAAATATACAAATTATGTTCCTCCAGTAAAACTGTCTCACCCTTTAAGTTGTGATACGGGCTACGGCCTCTGCCTCCACCCACTTCGTAAAGTAATCAACTACCACAATTAAGAACTTGAGTTGTCCCGGTGCCACTAGGAAAGGTCATAGTATGTATGTTTCCCATTGATGAAAAGGCTATGGAGATACTACATAATGGAGAAACTAGGTCGGGGTATGGATGAATGGTGAGTATATCTAATATTTGTTACACCAACCTATAAACCGGATGCAATCTCTGAGCATAGTAGGCCAATAGTAACCTGCCCTTAGTATTTTGTTGGACAAGGATTGACTCTCGATGTGGCTCGCACACATGCTTTCGTGCACATCTTTAATTACCAAGTTCATGTCATCTTCTGAGACACAACACAACATAGGTACTGATCTACCCATTTTGTATAACTTACCTGCCACCATAAGATATATTGTTGAAATATTATTCACATGCTTTACCTCTTCTTTGTCAAATGGAAGTTCCCCCTTGATAAGTGCAAATTATCGCTATTTTTGTATATACTTTTTGTTGCACTTATCGACTTTTTGTTGTTAATATCGTTGAATAAACCCTACTTTTGCATAAATACATTTAGTTTGTGTTTATTTGTGTTTTTGTGTACATAGGGTACCGTTTGATGTTTTTCTATTCATTTTGTAGGCATTGATGCGTATTTGGAGCATGAGCAATAAAGTGTCGAAGACACGACTACAAACGCGTGATTTTGAGCAACTTGTCAACGAATAAGGCTCAAAAACAAAGAATAAAAAATCATCAATTTGATTTATATTTTGTCATTTTTAGAAAGATCATTGAATAATCTTTTCAACGCTTCAAACCGGGCGTGAATCAGAGTTACAGTTTAAAAGTTACGGTTCAACTTACTGTCAACTGTCGTTAGACGATGCTTTTTGGTCGCCGGGCAATCCTGAACAGTCAGAAATGCGTATTTAGGACCAAAAACACATTTTTTAGGTTATGTTTTGGGTATTTTTGGTCCCAAATCATCAAACCTCCACTTTTGGTCTCGAGAAGCTATAAAACAACATTGGAGTTTGCATCTTGATGATCCAGAGTCAGATTTCTCATCAATTGGCGCTGGTAATCTGTGAGATGTTTGGTTTTATCTATTTCTTCTCTATGTATTTCTCTATTTTTTAGGTATATTTGTATATTTACTTTGAACATATGTATTTTTGTTGTATAAAGCTTGCTTTACAAATCAATCTTGATGTCTTCTTTGATCTTTTTGTTTTATGTTTGAATTTGGGTTGTTATGGACATATACCTTACAAATCTTGATTTAGGATGGATGTCTATTAGTTTCTAGATTCTAGAGATAGATTTAGAGCTAATATTCACTTTGGGGGCTACAGCTTAATGCCTCTGTGTTGTTGTAGCATGCAAGACATTGCCGATAGAGTAATACGGCTGGTCTCGCGACTTGGCGTTAGACTAATCTTCATTGTGGGTACATCTCATGGTGTCCGTGATGATTTTGACGAGTCCAGTAGGTTGAGTGCAACTGATCAATAGGTTTAAGTTTGTGACGATTAGTATAAATTCCTGCCTGTTAGGTTTCTCCTTTCTATTTAATGTATTTATTTTCTTGTCAATAGTTTTTACCCTTTCCTTACAAACAAACCCATTTAAAACCAAACTCATAAATGCGAGAATTTGTAGAACAACAATTCAATAACAAATCTCCGTGGACACGATAAATTCCCGGTTAAATATTTCAAAAACTTTTGTTGCTTCCTGCTCTACCGCTCCAACAAAATGGCATCATTGTCAGGGATTGGTTCTATTGTCTTCGCATTGCGATAATTATTATTTTTTATTTTTGTAACTAATGTATATGTTGTATAGAAATTTTACATTAAATTGTATTTGATATTTATGCATATATGTTTTTTCACGTATTATTGTGAATTGTCTCGTTTTCGTAACATTTGTTCTGTGATTGTTAGGAGACTTTATTTAGGCTTGCGCAGTGTGACAATACCATGGCATGATGAGAGAAGGTTACTAGCTCTAACAATAAAGGCATCGATATTACGACGTAAAATAAGCATGTTTATTTGTATTTGTTTATGTGCGTGGTGATTTGTGCTTTAACAAGTTGAAACAAGGAAATGTTATGAACTTCAAATCTTCACTTTTCAACTTGTTAATTCATTTTCACATGGTTTTCATATCCTTATTTGTATTGGTTTTGTTATGTCAATTTGTGTTTTTCGAAAGCTTGTTGTGTTTAGCTTGAGGAGTTTTGTTCGTTGTAAATATTGTAAATTTTGTACATTGAAATTTTGTAGGAGTATTATTTTGTAATTCTTTTGTTGTTGTTTAGAATCAAGTTTTGGTCTAGTAACTTGTAGAATATTGAGGTGATTTGTCAAGTTTGATCATTTCGACTTGCGAATGCATGATAATGATTTTGTTAAAGTTTTGTACACGTTCGAGGTACATTTTTATTGCTTTCTATACTTTAGCATATTCATGATACTTAGACTTTTTACAAATTTTATGCCATTCATTCTCTTGTATACTTGTTCATTTGTGAATCACTTTAGTTCCTACCCTTTTTGTGAGTTAGATTTCCATTGTTCACATATGCTGGAGACCATAATTCTTGTTTTAACTGGATTTTATTATGCTTAATCTTTTGTTTGTGTTGATTGTATGAAAGCTTGAACATGATCAAGACATTTTTTTGTTTCATTTTGAGCACAACTACCTTGGCAAAATAAGTCAATTCACCTTGTGAGTGTGTGATCATTAGTAACCCTTTTGAGCTTTTTGTCGATATCCATGTTGTATTTTCTAAATGTTTGTCTATGAGGGGTTAGTTTCCCTTGTTGCATGGATGTTGATTTGTTGTTTTCTTGAACCCTCAACCATTGTTTTGGTTTGGATTTTTACCTTGCCTTTGAAAGTAGGAAGTATTCACTTTAATGTATGGTTGAATTCAAGTTGGGGAGAAAAATGATTGTGTATTTATTGGTTGAAAAAGAAAAAGAAAAATAAAGAAAGAAAAAATGTGAAAAACAAGTGATAGAAAAATAAAGGAAAAAAATTGAAAAAGCTTTGAAAAATAAAAACAAAAAGAGTATGGAATAATGTTGTGTTGAATAAGTGATGTGTGTTGGTTTGAAATTTTGGATGAAGAAGAAGTTTGATTGAAATTCTATTGTTTGAAACTTTGTGTAAGTAATTACTCCCTTAGGTTTAGGCAAGTTTTTATTTTGATTAGCTTTATGACTTATCCCTTGTTTGTTAACCAAGCCACATTACAACCTTAAAAGCCCTTGAGATTCTTGCTTTTATATTTTCAATGTAAATTTTTTGATGGATTCATAATTTAGTCTATTGTTTGCAAAATTGTTGGATGAGTGAAAATACTCCATTTTTTGTGTTTTTCATCTACTGATGATTGTGTTTGTTAGGTGTGATTCATTTTTAAACTAATATTGTTTTAGAATGTTCTACATGATTTTTGTATTTAGAGTTTGTTTCATGTTTATGTTATAGTCGTAGTTTAGAGGTAAGTGTTTACTTTGTGTGTACTGTTTTTCATTTGAACCATTACATTTATTTTCTATTTTCATAACCTGTTGATTCATGATTCTTTGATTTATCATTCTTTGTCATTTGGGTTATTTGATATTTTTTTTAAAGATAAACAATAGTTCAAGTTGGGGAGAGTTTGATAAGTGCAAATTGTAGCTATTTTTGTATATATTTTTTGTTGCACTAATCAACTTTTAGTTATTAATATCGTTGAATAAACCCGAACTTTGTGTAAATACACTTAGTTTGTGTTTATTTGTGTTTTTGTGTACATAGGGTACCATTTGATGTTTTTTCCATTCATTTTGTAGGCATTAATGCGTATTTGGAGCATGAGCAATAAAGTGTCGAAGAAATGGCTTCAAATGCACGATTTTGAGCAACTCGTCAATGAATAAGGCTAAAAAACAAAGAATAAAAAACCATCAATTTGGTTTATATTTTGTCATTTTTAGAAATACCATTGAATAAGATTTCCAACGCTTCGAACCGGGCGCGAATCAGAGTTACGGTTCAAAAGTTATGGCCGAAACAATGCGGAATGTTGTGCTGGTTTTTCAACTTACTGTCAGTTGTGGCCGGGCGATGCTTTTTGGTCGCCAGGCGATCCTGAACAATCAAAAATGCGTATTTAGGACCAAAAACACATTTTTAGGTTATATTTTGGATATTTTTTGTCCTAATTCTTCAAACCTCCATTTTTGGTCTTGAGAAGCTATAAAACAACATTGGAGCTTGCATCTTGATGATCCAGAGTCAGATTTCTCATAAATCGATGCTGACAATTTGTGAGATGTTTGGTTTTTCTCCATTTCTTCTCTATATATTTCTCTATTTGTTGGGTATTGTGAAACGGTGGGAAGAACTGACTATTTTTTTTGGAATTCTAGTTTGCGTTTTGCGTTTTGTTTTTCGCAAAATGTAGCGGTAAGCAAGAATCGCCATCGACTTTTATTTTATCCAACAAGGAAAGGAAAAAAGCACAGAAAAAAATCCTTTTTCGAGATATTTCTCGGGTTCGGGGGGTAGATTATAGAAAGGGAAGGTATTAGCACCCTTTCTATCTGTGGTTATCCACGAGCTCTTAGGTACTTGCTCATTTGTTTTCAAAATTGTTTTCTTTGTGCTTGTGGGTTTGAAAAAGTTTTTGTTTGAAAACTTCAATTTAACTCTTGCTTCTATCCTCAAGAGTGTAATGAAGTGTTTTTGAAAACTTTGTTTGAAAAGGAGTGTAAGTGTGAAAAACTTTATTTTTTGAAAGAGCAAGTATCTAAGAACTATCTACCTACTCGAAAAAGGAATCATTCTATGCTAATTTCCTTTAGACAATGATATCCCACTATTAATGAGTAGGTGGCACCATCGTTGAAGTTTGAGGGTCAATTCGAATGAGGGACATGCGGTCACTAAAGCAATGTTAGGACGCTTTAGCGGTAACCCTAATGTCTTAGATCATTTGTTTGAGGCAACAATATTCGAGGCAACCGTTTCGAGGCGACTATGATCTTTTAGACAAGAGTGCGACCTCTAAAACAACCTATACTCAATGACCGTGTACAAAGACAACCAAGTGGGGTGTACCGTAAGAGTGCGCATGTGCGTGTGTGTTGTTTTCAGTTTATTTTTATCTTTGTACATGTTAAGGGTGATCTAATTTGATTTTAGGATTAACATTCAGTCTTGTCATGCAAACCCTATTATCAAACATCTAACAGTTATAATTTGCGGAAATAAAATGCGGAATTTAAATTACACGGCGTCGGGTATTTACATCGCCAAAGACAAACCCTTTTGAAAAATAAAATAAAGCAATAAAAATAATTAAAAGTCCTATTAACTATTACAATCCGGAAGCAAGTACATTATTGGATAAAAGAAAATAAATCGCGACGCAAAATTTAATCGGACGCATGATTAGGGTTTTGACCCTTTTGATTAAAGAAAATGTCTTTTTGTTGTTTTTAATTTTAAGAAAGAAATTCAACCTAAATTAATTACTAAATTAAATTAAATAAATTAATTAATAAATTATTTTTTGGAGTTTTTTATTATTTTAAGAAAGAAAATAAAATTAATTGAATTAGTAATTAAAATCTAATTAAATCTAGTTAATTTTAATTATTTGCAAAATAGGTTAAAATTATTCTAGAATTAAAACCTAAATTAATTAATTAGTGTTTATTAAGAAAAATAAAAGTTTAAAGTTTAATTAAATATAAAAAAATATTTTTGTGATTTTTATTTTGTGAGAAAAAGAATTTTGATTGGTTAGAAATTAAATAAAAATAATAAAACAAAATAAAAAAAGAAAAGAGGAGTATTGGGCCTGAATTATGGGGGTGCTGGTAGCAATTAGAAGGCCCATTAGAGCTGGCCTTGTTTGACTTTTTGGAATTCAATGTGCACGCTTGGACTTGGTCTATGGTGGACCTTCAGCTTTGGACCTTCAGATTTGGCCTTTGGCCAGTTGGCAATTAGATGACTGATGGCGCATGGTATACTGCGCGCTTGAGCAAACACATGATTATCTGAAAAATAAAGAGAAAATACAAAGCGCTGGAGGCAGGGATCGAACCCCTGACCTCCAGCCACTAACGCCTAGGAATTGGATTTGCTGACCACTGGGACACGCTGTTTCAATTGTTATATTGATATAAATGATATATATTATATAAAAACAAAGCTATTTCCATAAACTTAATAAAAACGCGCGCTTGGTTTGAATGGCCCAATGATGGGGCGCCGCGCATCATCTTCAACCTCATGTCCGTGGCTAAAAGATCTCAAACCTATACCAACGGACAGAAGTCCGTAGCTATAAGCCAGTCCACCTCCAAAATTTGCTACGAGCCACAAAAATGAATTTCAAGGGCATGGTCATGCTCGTCTCAACCTCCCGGTCCTAACCATACCCTTCTCGATGGTCAATTGTTCCCGAAAAGAAAACCCCCAAAAATATCCAAGAAAACCTAGCTATGGCAAATTGCAGTACAGGTTATATAAATGAAATTAAATGATGCAAATAGCTTGGAAATGTTGTGAGGATTACAAATATGCAGTTAGTTTTCGTTATAGATGCAAGAATATATCAAACTGAATTCAAGAACAGGGGTATGTTTCGTGACACTTACAACACTTGTGAAGGCCTGAGAACGCTTGCTTTTAATCCATATAGCTTGTGTGAACGCCCAGGAAACGATTGAGATAGGTCTTAGCCCTTGAAAACACCTCTAGTTATGATTTCGATTTCAAGCTTTTTGTGAATTTTTCAAATCTTGTTCTGCCTCTCTCTACACTTTTCAACCCTTGTTTCGTTTCCTTTGGCTTGCTTATGTAGTGTGTAGTGTATTAGGGTAAGAATTATGGACTGAATCCCTTCATATCAATGCCAACGAATTTGATTTGATCTCTTCTTTAAAACCTTCCAAATTTTTCCAATTTCAATCTTTTTGCACATGATTTGGTTTGATTCGAGTTTGATGATGATAATGATGGTAATCAAAGCCTGAAACAGCCAAAAAATCTTATGTTATCAAAGTTTTGGATTTTATATGATTTTATTTGATTTAAAATGAATAAATTCAATTAAAAATAAAATAAAATAATAAAAATAAAATATGGGCTCATGGCTGAAGCTAGGGCACGTGGGAAATGATGCAAGCTCAAATCAAGTGGAAACGAATGGGCCCATTTAAAAAAAATTTGATGTTTTGGGGATAGTTGAGTTTTGGCAATTTTGTAAAAAAGTCCGACTTCAACAATGTATAACGTCTTCAATTTTGAACTTTTGGAGGTTTTCTTTGAATTTTTAGAAAGCTTGATACGTCCTCTAACCAACCCTTTTGGTCTCATCTGATTTTGATATTCCATGCTCAATTTATAAGCTTTGGCAAAAAAGGTGTTTTTGTTGACTTTCAAAAATGACCTATAATGTCCAAATTTATAACTTCTTGTGAGTGCATTTTTCATCTTGGGATATGAAGATGGATTTTAGTAAATTGAATTCCCTTAAAAATGAGCTTTGGATGGGTCATTTCTCATAAATTATGAGAAAGTTATGCTTGGTCAAAGTTGAGTTGACTTTTCCTGCAAAACCCTAATTTAGCAACTTTTGAATCTTGATGAGTTTTGAGCAATCCTTGATGAATCATGATCAACCCTTGATAAAATGATGAAATATCCTTCAAAATGAGAATGTTGACAAAAAATCTTGAAGTTTGACTGTATTTGGGTCATAGTTGACTTTTTCCCTAGCACAGTCGATTTTTGGACCCTTTGAGCAATTGACTGAGCAAACTTCCTTTGCAAGGCATGAAATTTGACATGGATGATCTTTAGAACATATTAGGACATTAGGTAACACTTGAGGTTATTTGGATTCAAAGATCTTGATGCAACACAAAACCCTAATTTGAGGTAGACTGCCTTAGGAAATAACTTGTCTGACCAACTCTTGAGCAACCTTGAGCCACTTGGAGATTTTCCTTGCAATGTTTTGAGAAATATGAGAGGGAAAATTTTGGGGTACAACAGCTGCCCCTGTTCAATCTTCTTAAACCTGAGGATGTAGATTGTCTTTCGTGCCTTTCGTGATCCGAAGGTGGAAGATGATTGAACACTAGAGTGCCTAGAAATTTGCACTCGCATGAAATGGTATCAGCCTTGTGATACCGGGAATGGGCTTACAGATTCCATTTGGAGATTGCTGACGGGAGGATGGGCTTAAAGATGCCATTTGCAGGAGTGTCGGTCGCATAAGAGATTCCTTAGCGAGAACTTGCATACCTGTTGTTGTAGAAGATTCCGCTGGGGAAGTCTTACTTTTGTTGAGATTTAGGAACTTACCTGTACTTCAACTGAGAGAACATCTCTGCTAAGTGTTAAGAACTTGTCCGTAATTCAAATGGGGGAAATCTGTCGAGATTTAGAACCTTATCTGTAATTCAACCGAGGATAATTCAGTTGAGATTTAAGAACTGGTCAGTACTTCGACTGAGGAAAATTGTCGAGATTTAGAACCTTATCTGTAATTCAACCGAGACTAATTAAGTTGAGATTTAAGAATCGGTTAGTATTTCGACTGAGGGAAACATCTTCATCGAGATCTAGGAACTGTCTGTACTTTAACGGAGGATAATTCTGTTGAGATTTAAGAACTCGTCCATACTTCGACGGAGGAAAATTGTCGAGATTTAGAACCTTATCTGTAATTCAACCGAGAATAAATCAGTTGAGATTTAAGAATCGGTCAGTACTTCGACTGAGGGAAACATCTTCATCAAGATCTAGGAACTATTTGTACTTCAATGGAGGATAATTCTGTTGAGATTTAAGAACTCCTCCACACTTCGACGGAGAAAAATTGCCGAGATTTAGAACCTTATCTGTAATTCAACCGAGACTAATTCAGTTGAGATTTAAGAACCGGTCAGTACTTTGACTTAGGGAAACATCTTCATCAAGATCTAGGAACTGTCTGTACTTTAACGGAGGATAATTCTGTTGAGATTTAAGAACTCGTCCACACTTCGACGGAGGAAAATTACCGAGATTTAGAACCTTATCTGTAATTCAACTGAGACTAATTCAGTTGAGATTTAAGAACCGGTCAGTACTTCTACTGAGGGAAACATCTTCATCAATATCTAGGAACTATTTGTACTTCAACGAAGAATAACTCTGTTGAGATTTAAGAACTCGTCCACACTTCGACGGAGGAAAATTGCCGAGATTTAGAACCTTATCTATAATTCAACCGAGACTAATTCAGTTGAGATTTAAGAACTGGCCAGTAGTTCGACTGAGGGAAACATCTTCATCAAGATCTAGGAACTGTCTGTACTTCAACGGAGGATAATTCTGTTGAGATTTAAGAACTCGTCCACACTTCGACGGAGGAAAATTGCCGAGATTTAGAACCTTATCTGTAATCCAACCGAGACTAATTCAGTTGAGATTTAAGAACCGGTCAGTACTTCGACTGAGGGAAATATCTTTATCAAGATCTAGGAACTGTCTGTACTTCAACGGAGGATAATTCTGTTGAGATTTAAGAACTCGTCCATACTTCGACGGAGGAAAATTTCTGAGATTTAGAACCTTATTTGTAATTCAACCAAGACTAATTCAGTTGAGATTTAAGAACCGGTCAGTACTTCGACTGAGGGAAACATCTTCATCAAGATCTAGGAACTGTCTATACTTCAACAGAGGATAATACTGTTGAGATTTAAGAACTCGTCCACACTTTGACGGAGGAAAATTGCCGAGATTTAGAACCTTATATGTAATTCAACCGAGAATAATTCAGTTGATATTTAAGAACTGGTCAGTAGTTCGACATAGTTGAGAACTTAACTGCATCCTTCCTGAAAGGTAAAGGTCAGTCGTATGTAATGCATGATATATATCAAGCAATGATGTTCTCAAAATAAATGAGATTGTGTTGTATGATGCGTATATGCATGTATCATGATGTATGGAAATGTAATGTTTTAGCTGGGGAAAATAAATCCCGGGTAGCTGCTGGAGAAAAGAGTTGACTTCTTCATTTCCGCTGGGGATAGCGAATGAAGATGATTGCGAGAATAAACCTGCAGGAGAGGATAACCCCATTAGGGAATAAACTGATGAGGAGATTACTCGGTGGGGAAGAGATGCTCTGCTGAGGATTCCATCGATAAATTCCGTTGGGGATGAATTACCGTTGCTGGGGATATTGAGTCTTGCTGGGGATTGACTTCTTGTTTGTGAAAGGAAAGAACTCCGCTGGGGATGATCTTTCAGTTGCGACTTCACTGGGAATAACCTTTTAGGCTCTAGTGGGGATAATCCCTTGAGCTATGCTGGGGACAACCTTCCAAAGTCTAGTGGGGATGATTCTCCAAACTCCACCAGGGAAGCTTCTTCAGACTGCACTGGGAAAAATTTCAAACTCCACTGGGGATATTTTGTACTCTGTCGGGGAATATTCTTATACTCCGTTAGGGAATATTAATACCTTTCAATGCTGATGGTAGATAAACTCTGCTTGGGGAGAATATTACTGATTCATTTACAATTGCAAGTCTCGGCTGGGGAGAGTTAACATTACTGTCTTTTCTTACTCTGCAGGGAGTGAAAGCACCTTAGCCATATTCTTCAGCTGAATCTACCTTTGTACCTGGTGGATAAAGCATCCGTACAGCTTGGGCAATTCTTATTGCCCCTGTTTCTGATATTATCAGTAATCGTCTTTTGTTTCGCATGTAAATTTTAATGAGCAGCAATTAATGTCAAGTGCATATATCAAAAATGAACATTGGACGTCCTTTGCAAAACAAAACAGATAAAGGAAAAACAGTTTGAAATTTCTTTGAAGATGAATTGTATTGATTTTGAAGTTTGGACTA
This sequence comes from Vicia faba, assembly GCA_948472305.1. NCBI lineage: Eukaryota > Viridiplantae > Streptophyta > Magnoliopsida > Fabales > Fabaceae > Vicia > Vicia faba. Next base: position 561,450,692 of record OX451735.1, read on the forward strand.
TAAATAGGCATTTTTGTACAAGAGGCTGACGTCCTAGTAAGAGAACACCGCCGAATAATAGCATTTACACAATTTGTGAAAAACTAAACAAAACAGCAATGTGAATAATCCCACTGGGTTCCAACTCTGCCATTGCCTTTATGTCCTTGAGCATCTCATCACTTTGCTACTTGGTTGAAGGTAGATCAGATTGATTAGTGCCGTCCGAGCTTGATAGTCGATACCGAAGTCTAGTTGCAAGGTGATCCAATGAGACATAGTGTTACGCTTCGATCTCTAACTTTTGCCCAAACCGCCCTTTCGGGTTTTCAGTCCACCGGGATACCCTTTTTTTCCCAAGCCGCCTTTTCAGGTTTTCGACTTGTCGGGTGTACAGTTTTTTTCCCATCCCTTATTTTTGCCTAGGCCAGTCGACCTAGCGGGTCTTTGATTATGCGTAGTATCTTTTCACTATGTCTGCATTGACGGGGTGAGGAAGGTCGTCACAATCCATGGTGGTTAGAATCATAGCTCCTCCTGAGAAAATGTTCTTAACCACAAATGGCCCTTCGTAAGTAGGGGTCCATTTTCCCCTGGGATCACCTTGTGGCAGTATGTTGCGCTTGATAACCAGGTCCCCAACTTGATACTCTTGTCATCTAACTTTCTTGTTAAATGCCTTGATCATCGGCTTTTGATACGTTTGACCATGACAAATAGCAGTAAGTCTATTTTCGTCGATTAGGTTCAGTTGATCAAGCCGGGTCAGAATCCAGTCATCTTCGCTTAAACCCGTATCCTTCATGATCCAAAGAGAGGGTATCTGAACTTCAATGGGCAAGACTGCCTCCATGCCATATACCAAGGAAAAGGTCTTGCCCCTGTTGACGTCCGCGCTGAGGTACGGTACCCATGAAGAGCAAATGGTAACATCTCGTGCCAATCTTTGTATGTCACCCTCATCTTCTGCATAATCTTCTTAATGTTCTTATTAGCCGCTTCAACAGCCCCATTCATCTTCGGCCGGTAGGGAGAAGAGTTGTGATGATGTATCTTGAACTGTTTGCAGAGTTCGGTGATCATCTTATTGTTGAGATTTGTACCATTGTCCGTAATGATCCTCTCTGGTACACCGTATTGACAGATCAGGTTGTGCCGAATAAACCGTGCTACGACATTCTTGGTTACAGTAGCAAAGGAAGATGCTTCAACCCACTTTGTAAAGTATTCAATTGCTACCAGGATGAAGTGATGCCCGTTGGATGCCGTAGGTCTAATCTCGCCGATTATATCAATGCCCCACATTGCAAAAGGCCAAGGTGCCGTCAAGACGTTCAGAGGTACTGGAGGTATGTGCACCTTATCAGCATAGACTTGGCACTTGTGACAGGTCCGAGAATGCTGATAACAGCCGACTTCCATTGTGGACCAATAATATTCTTCCCGAAGGATTTTCTTTGCCATGGTATGTCCACTTGAATGAGTCCCGAAAGTACCTTAGTGTAACTCTGCCATGATCCTTTCTGCCTCGTTCTTATCCACACATCGCAGTAAGGTTGAATCATGGTTGCGCTTGTAAATAATACCATTGCTGATGAAGAACTTCGCCGTGAACCTCCTCAGAAACTTCTTGTCATTAACAGATGCACCCTCGGGGTACTCCAGAGCTTCAAGATACCTCTTCACCTCATGGAACCGGGGTTTATCTGCTACCTCTTCAGTCTTAATGTCACAACAATGTGCAGGTTCGTACAACCTTTCAATGATAATCTGGGGAGCTTCGTTATCCCAATTGACCTTGAACATAGAAGACATCATTGCCAGCGCGTCCGCTAACTGATTCTCTTCTCTGGGGAAATGTTCAAAGGTTATCTCCTCGAAATGGGGAAGCAACATCAATACATACTCCTTGTAAGGGATAAGATTTAGGTATTTCGTATCCCACTCGCCTTTGATCTGATTGATCACGAGAGCGGAATCTCCGAAAACACTTAGAAACTTAATCCTTAGGTCAATTGCAGCTCGAAGACCCATGATGCACGCTTCATACTCCGCCATATTGTTGGTGCAGTTGAAACATAATCGAGCGGTGAACGAAGTATGAGAGCCTTTAGGATATATGATCATGGCGCTGATGCCATTACCCAAAGAGTTTGAAGCTCCATCAAAGTACATAGACCATCAGGATCCTTCCTCAGGTCCTTCATCCGGTATAGGTTCTTCACAGTCCGTTACTAACATGATATTCTCGTCCGAGAATTCAAAGTTCATAGACTGGTAATCATCCACTGCCTGATGTGCCAAATGGTCGGCCAACACACTCCCCTTGATTGCCTTTTGGGTTGTATACTGGATGTCATACTCAGTCAAGATCATCTGCCATCTTGCTATTCTTCTGGACAAAGCAGGATTCTCGAAGATATACTTGATTGGATCCATCTTTGATATTAATAGATTAGTGTGAGTCAGGATATACTGTCTCAGCCGGCGAATAGCCCATGCCAAAGCGCAACAAGTTTTCTCGAGCAGTGAGTATCGGGTCTCATAGTCGGTAAACTTTTTGCTAAGGTAATAAATAGCATGCTCTTTTCGGCCAGACTCGTCATGCTGCCCCAGCACGCACCCCATTGAGTTGTCGAGTACTGTCAAGTATAAGATCAAAGATCTCCCTTCAGCTGGAGGCATCAGGATAGGCGGCTCTTGGAGATACTCTTTGATCCTTTCGAAAGTGGCCTGACATTCATCATTCCATCTTACCACTTGATCTTTCTTCAGTAGCTTGAAGATTAGCTCACAAGTAGCAGTCAGGTGCGAGATGAATCAGGCGATGTAGTTCAGACGTCCCATAAAGCCTCTGACTTCTTTTTCTGTTTGGGGAGCTGCCATTTCCTGTATAGCCTTCACCTTTGCAGGATCCACTTGAATACCTTTATCGCTCACGATGAAACCCAACAGCTTACCAGATCTAACCCCGAAGGTGCACTTGTTCGGGTTTAACCTCAGCTTGTACAACTTTAACCTGTTGAATAGCTTCTGAAGGTGTTCAAGATGCTCTTCTTCAGTCTGGGATCTTGCAATCATGTCGTCAACGTATACCTCAATCTCATGATGGATCATGTCATGGAACAAAGCGACCATGGCTCACTGATACGTTGCCCCAGCATTTTTCAATCCAAAAGGCATGACCTTGTAGCAGAAGGCACCCCATTGAGTAATAAAGGTTGTCTTCTCCATGTCTTCGGGAGCCATTTTAATCTGATTATAATCGGAGAAACCATCCATAAAGGAGAAGACCTTATGCTGAGCGGTGTTGTCAACTAGAACATCGATATGAGGCAGAGGGAAATCATCCTTGGGACTCGCCCTGTTCAGATCCCTATAGTCAACACACATTCGAACTTTACCATCCTTCTTCGGCACAGGCATCACGTTGGCCACCCACTGTGGTAAGAAGTAACTGCTAGAAAACCGGCATCAAACTTCTTCATAACTTCGGCCTTGATTTTCTCAGACATCTCTGGGCGCATTCAACGAACCTTCTGTTTTACTGGAGGACAGTCTTCCTTGGTAGGCAGGCGGTGAACCACAATATTAGTATCCAACCCAGGCATATCTTCATAAGACCAGGCAAAGATCTCAACGTAGTCATGCAACATCTGAATCAACTGTTGCTTCACACTAAGCTCCAGATTTGCACCGATCTTTACCTCTTTCTTGTCCACCTTTGTACCCAAATTTACTGATTCCACTGGCTCTTCATGCGGCTGTATGGCCCGCTCTTCCTGAATTAACAGTCTTGCAAGTTCACCAGGCACTTCACAATCATCTTCACCTTCGTCTTCGTCTAAGTTGATCGGACTTTCGAAGTCATAACTGGCAGTAGCAGAGTCATTACCAGTGAGATCCAGAGTGGATGTAGACCTGTATATGTGAGTGTGTGTAAAATAGCTGCTTTGCAATATATAATAAAAGAAAAACAAGGAGCGCAAAATTTGAGATGCAAAAAACGTCCAATGCTTTTATTAATGATATATCTAGATGACAACATAAAGCCCTCACAAATGAAGCCACGGTGCCCCGGGTAAGACACCGGGCCGTAAAGTTTAAAACATTGTCTGTTACAAATTCAAAACAAAAAGTCTCATTACCGGGTAATAAAAGAAATTGGGACGAAGTCCTTTGCCGTCCAATTGCTTAATCCACCATCGGCCGTTGGGTAAATCCAACTGTCAAACTCAGACTCTTCAACATCGTCTTCAATGGCATTCACTCCTGAATTGCTGATGAACAGGGGAGGTCTTCCGATCCGTGCACTTCGAACAGCCCTTTGAGCCTCTGCAGTGAAACCCAAACCAAACTTGTTAGTCTTATGTGCAAAATCAGGGAGTTGGCCCCAATTTGCACACCCACCTTTCTTAACAACAACCCGGGAATCCTTTAAGGAAGCCATCTTCATTGGAGGATCTTCAACAACAGTTTCAGTTGATGCCAGCGTCTGGGGAACCTCTTCAAAATGCTGGAACGGGGTCTCGATGAACTCCCCGTCCATCTCTACATATCGGAAAGAGTTGAGGTGGCTCACCATGTACTCCTCCTCTCCTTGTACTGTCACAATTTTCCCTTTCACCGGGTACATTAGCTTCTGGTGGAGCGTTGAGGTTACTGCCCCAGCATTGTGGATCCACGGATGACCCAGCAGACAAGAATAAGATGGCCGAATGTCCATCACATAGAACGTAGATGCGAAAACCTGAGAACCAACCTTAATCGAAATATCCACTTCTCCATGTACCATTCTCTTGGACCCATCAAAAGCCCTGACTACAATGTTGCTTGGTTTCAGCTCCAACCCTTCACAGTCTAACCGGTCTAGAGCCTTCTTAGGTAAAACATTCAACGATGACCCAATATCCACCAATACATGAGCAAGAGTAGTGCCCCTACATTCAATGGAGACATGCATGGCGTCATTGTGATTCTTCCCCTTAACAGTCAAGTCAGCGTCAGAGAAGCCCAACCCATTATTCGCTGTCAGACTAGCCACACAATCTTTAAACTAATTAGCTGTTGTCTTGCGGTACATGGGCAGTCTTCAGGAAAGCGATCAGAGCCTTGGCATGGGCTTCTGAGCATAGCAACAGAGATAACATAGAGATTTTGGATGGAGTTTTCCCCAGCTGCTCGACTATATTTTAGTCGCTCTTTTTGATGATCTTCAAAATTTCCTCCATCTCTTGCCGAGAGGCTTCAACAGTAATCATCTTCGGTGCCTCCATCTGGGCAGGCTCACCGGTGGTCCCTTTGCCCCGAGTGTCAGATGACTCGGCAACAGGGGTAAGAATTGGAACTTGAACATGGACAGTAGCGGGTGTACTGGTAGGTGTAATAACAACAGGCTTTCGAAAAGTTGGTGGAGAGATCTCAGGGGAGAAAAGCCTTCCGTTGCGGGTGACTTTACTAGATCCAACAATATTGCTGACGTCAGTATCAGCATCCAAATCTTGTTTAACTCTGTGATAGTATACGTCAGCCCCGTAATGCCAAGGGACAACTTTATTTGATGTATAAGGGATAGGCCCAGGAACGGTGATGATCAATGGTGCAATTCTTGGAACGGATGTAATTCTAACAGGCTTTCTCGTGGAAGCCTTGGAAGAATTGTCGAAAATGGTGATTATAGCAACCTCTTCAGTAGGAACCAAAGGAAAAAAAGTCTTCTCAAACAGAATTTCTTTATTATCCATCATGCGTTGGACACCTGACTTCAAAAGATGGCAACCAATAGGTAAGACAGAACACATACAGCAACCTTCGTCACAGCCCGGAAATAAACCGGCTAACAAAAGGTTCTTCTTCACAGTCATAAAGGGAGTAACAATGTCTCTCACAGAAACCACAAACGAGTCTTCATCTATAGCATTCACTCCATGCTTGGGCGTAGGAGCAGTCACAACATTGGGTCTTTCAGGTGCTTCAAATTCAATTCCTTTGCACCAATCAAGTCTTGTACCTTGTTCTTCAGGACCCAGTAGTTATCCGTATCATGCCCCGGGCTATCAGAGTGAAAAGAACAGCGGGCATTCGGATCGTACATGGGTGATGTAGTATTAGGGGTCTTCGGGGCCTCCTTCAAAATCACCAATTGGTTTTCAATAACTGTGGCAGAATTTGGGATAAAGTCACGTTGAGCTGAGTGAATTGTCTTCGCGGCCTCTCAGCCCTTGGCTGATTGTTGCGCTGAGGAGCAACAACAAGTCTTGATATAACCACCGCATTGACTGCTTGGCGGCGTTCAGGTCTATTCTGGCTTCTTGAACTGTAAACAACACTGGACTCCTTCTTAAAAGGCTTCTTCTTGGTGCTTGATGAAGCACCCTTCTGTATTTTACCGGATTTGATACCAGGCTCAATCCTTTCCCCGGTCATAATCAGCTCTGTAAACCCGAACGAAGAACTCCCAATCAGATGGTTGAAGTACGGACCAGACAAGGTCCCCAGAAACATATCCACTAGCTCCCTATCAGCTAAAGGTGGTTGCACTCTTCCAGCGAGGTCCCTCCACTTCTGAGCATAATCTTTGAAACCTTCACCCGCACCCATGGACATACCCTGAAGTTGGGTACGCATGGGAGCAAGGTCGGCATTGTATTGGTACTGCTTGTAGAAAGTAGCGGCCAGATCTTCCCAGTTACGGATACGGGCTCCCTCCAGCTGGTAAAACCATTCAAGCTGAGTCCCTGAGAGACTATCTTGAAAGAAGTGGATCCAGAGGTTCTTGTCAGCGGTGTATGGCTGAATCTTCCTAACATACAAACAGAGGTGCAGCTTCGGGCAAGAAACCCCGTCGTATTTAGCGAAGATTGGTGCTTTAAATTTATGGGGAATCACCACCCCAGATGACAGACTCAAGTCTCCAAAGTCCAGACCAGGCACTTTCTGAACTTCCATCGCGCTCAACCGGTCTTCCAGTTGCTTATATCTATCCTCGGCCGAAGGATACTGGTCTTCGTCAAAGTCGGTCTCGTTTTCTGAAACCACAGGGCTAGGAGCCCTCCTTTATTCCTGATTATCTCCCCCTCCAAATGAGTGGGTCAAATCAACCTCTTCTCACAAATCGTTTCTGAATCTGCGACCCATATTAAATAGGACCGTCTTCTTCTTCTTCTTCTTCTTCTTCTTCTCTTTTAAGATAAGGGTCTTCAGATCTTGCTGACCCTTAGCCAAACTCAAGAACAATTCCTGGAACTAGGCGTTTTGAGCCTGCAGAGCCTTGATTGCTTGTTCAGTTGAAGTTTCAGAAGACATGATGCTGAAATAAACAGCGAAGAAGATGAGAAAAAACCTGTAAGGGTACCTGTTATGAGGTGCATGGGAATGATATGCGCATGATATGATTTCAAAGACTTTAGGGATTCAAATTCGTAAACCACAATGAAACAAACTTTTATTAGATAAACTTTGAAATCAATTGTTCAACAGATGCCTTGAAGGAGTTACAGGAAAGAAAAACTGAAAAGTAAATCGAAACTAGAAATAATCAAAAGACAATCAGTGCTCCCATGGTCATTTCTTGTCGGTGCAGACATAGTCATTGAGGATCCGCTTGTTCTCCAACTGCCTTGTCAACTTCTGAATCTTCAACTCTTGCTCGTGATACTTTTCTCTATAAGTATCCCGCTCTTCTCTCAGATGCATCCACGATCTCTTTAATGCCCCAGTGTCAGTAGGCATGTATGGATGGAGGATGGTAGGAGGAACCCCTTCTTCATCAGCAACCTCAATAATTATAAGCAATACGACTTCATACGACATTCCCAGCTTTTGGGCACGGATTCGAACCCATCAGAGATATGGCTCCATCGGAAGAGAAGTCTTTGCACCCAACTCGTGTGGATCGGACCTGTGCACTCTATCCCAAGCTCTTATGAATCTGCGGCGTTGCTCGTCACTATCCCCCTGGAAGTCAAAGACAATGCTCGGCATCAGTAACTCATGAGGTCCTTCCCTCCTGGCTCGCCCAAACTGACGTTAGGCCAAACATGGATTATAAGTAATCCCTCCATTGGTTCCTATAAGTGGGACATTGGGGTATTCCCCACAGCGATCAATAATAGCCAATCTTCCATGCCCTTGATAGTCCAAATGATGTCATTATGAGAGAGAGTCATAATCTAATAGGCCCAGCCCATGCCTTCCTTGTTCTTTAAAACTGATTTGGGGAGGTGAGAAATAAACCACCTCGCTAGTAATGGAGCACAACACATAAGGGTTCCCCGCTTCCGGGCAGTACGGGCATAAAGAGAGTGAAGAATGTCACCCAAGAGAGTGGGTACAGGATTACCAGATATAAAAATCTTCACTGCATTCACGTCGACGAAAGCATCTGAGTTAGGAAACAATACCAAACCATATATGAGTAGAGCTAGAATGTCTTCAAATGCCTGGAAGTCTAGACTGTCCCAGAACTGATTAGCTTTACCGACCAAGAATTTAGTCAAAAAGCCCTTTGCTCCACTACGAGTTTCCCAATTAGACATTACTTCAGCCTTTGTCAGATGGAGGGCTGAAGCAATCTCTTCTGGCCTAAGGATCTTCTCCCAACCTGTGAACGAGGTTTGCTTCAAAATAGAGATACCAAGCAGATAAGAGAACTCTTCCAAGGTAGGGACCAACTGGTAGTCCGGAAAAGTGAAGCAATGGTACAGTGGATCAAAGAACTGGACTAAGACACTCATCATCTGCTCGTCCAATTTGGAAGTGACCAAACCAAGGAGGTGCCCATGTCTTTTGATGAAGGAGGAAGTATCTGAAATCTTTGCAACCAATTCCTTAAGCTGAGTGGGAATCTGGACAAAGTTAATCCGAATGGTGTTTCTACGCATGGGTGCCATGACCTACAAAATAGAACAAATATGAATCCCTCATGTCATTGAAATAGGTTAGTCCAATGCAAGATGCATGCAATGTCATGATGTCATGATAGAAAACACCCAAAAGTATCCATAAATAGCAAACATGGTAAGGGCAAACAAGTCACACAGATAGCCCTTAGATTTCAGGCTGGCAAGGAGCTTAGGTACTACCCTCTTTCAGTTCAGTTGGTTCAAACCTGTCCTAGAAATAGTAACCGGGTTCTAGAGGATCTCAATATCATTGACCACCCTCGATCGGTCATAATTCCAGTTTAGCAACCTTTTCTTACGGTCGGAATCATCGCGAGAGTTTGGTCTCAATGAGTGTAGCGTACTGCTACTGTTCTATGGCCAAGTTGGTCAATTATAGGTGCTAAGGTCAGCTGGTGCTTAATGACCCCTTAGAAGACCCATATTCTCCTTGTTGCGCCACAAGGGATATCGGTACAAACTAAAGTGCCACACCAATGTAGCTACTGCTTCATCCGTATCGGGCTATGCCATACAGTTCCCTCACAGTTTATTGCTACTTACCTAAAGGGTATCCCCCAGATCCGGGTCAGGATCTATAATAACTCCGATACAAGACCACAAAGATAAAGCATACAAATCAAGCAATTGAAAACATTATGAACTATTCCTAAGGTACACCCCACTTATAAATTTCCCCAGCAGAGTCGCCAGTTCTGTGATACGGTGGGAAGAACTGACTGTTTTTTGGAATGCTGTTTTTGTGTTGCATTTTGTTTTTCGCAAAATGTCGCGGTAAGCAAGAGTCTCCACCGACTTTTATTTTATCCAACAAGGAAAGGAAAAAAGCACAGAAAAATTCCTTTTTCGAGATATTTCTCGGGTTCGGGGGGTAGATTATAGAAAGGGAAGGTATTAGCACCCTTTCTATCCGTGGTTATCCATGGGCTCTTAGGTACTTGCTCATTTGTTTTCAAAATTGTTTTCTTTGTGTTGTGGGTTTGAAAAAGTTTTTGTTTGAAAACTTCGATTTAACTCTTGCTTCTGTCCTCAAGAGTGTAATGAAGTATTTTTGAAAACTTTGTTTGAAAAGGAGTGTAAGTGTGAAAAGTTTTGTTTTTTGAAAGAGCAAGTATCTAAGAACTATCTACCTACTCAAAAAAGGAATCATTCTATGTTAATTTCCTTTAGACAATTCTATACCACTATTAATGAGTAGGTGGCACCATCGTTGGAGTTTGAGGGTCAATTCGAATCAGGGACATGCGGTCACTAAAGCAATGTTAGGACGCTTTAGCGGTAACCCTAATGTCTTAGATCATTTGTTTGAGGCAACAATATCCGAGGCAACTGTTTCGAGGCGACTATGATCTTTTAGACAAGAGGGCGACCTCTAAAATAACCTATACTCAATGACCGTGTACGAAGACAACCAAGTGGGGTGTACCCTAAGAGTGCGCATGTGCGTGTGTGTTGTGTTCAGTTTATTTTTATCTTTGTACATGTTAAGGGTGATCTAATTTGATTTTAGGATTAACATTCAATCTTGTCATGCAAACCCTATTATCAAACATCTAACAGTTATAATTTGCGGAAATAAAATGCGGAATTTAAATTACACGGCGTCGGGTATTTACATCGCCAAAGACAAACCCTTTTGAAAAATAAAATAAAACAATAAAAATAATTAAAAGTCCTATTAACTATTACAATCCAGAAGCAAGTACATTATTGGATAAAAGAAAATAAATCGCGATGCAAAATTTAATCGGACGCATGATTAGGGTTTTAACCCTTTTGATTAAAGAAAATGTCTTTTTGTTGTTTTTAATTTTAAGAAAGAAATTCAACCTAAATTAATTACTAAATAAAATAAAATAAAATAATTAATAAATTATTTTTTGGAGTTTTTTATTATTTTAAGAAAGAAAATAAAATTAATTGAATTAGTAATTAAAACCTAATTAAATCTAGTTAATTTTAATTATTTGCAAAATAGGTTAAAATTATTCTAGAATTAAAACCTAAATTAATTAATTAGTGTTTATTAAGAAAAATAAAAGTTTAAAATTTAATTAAATATAAAAAAATATTTTTGTGATTTTTATTTTGTGAGAAAAAGAATTTTGATTGGTTAGAAATTAAATAAAAATAATAAAACAAATCATAAAACAAAATAAAAAAAGAAAATAGGAGTATTGGGCCTGAATTATGGGGGTGCTGGTAGCAATTAGAAGGCCCATTAGAGCTGGCCTTGTTTGACTTTTTGGAATTTAATGTGCACGCTGGACTTGGTCTATGGTGGACCTTTAGCTTTGGACCTTCAGATTTGGCCTTTGGCCATCTGGCAATTAGATGACTGATGGCGCATGGTATACTGCATGCTTGAGCAAACACATGATTATCTGAAAAATAAAGAGAAAATACAAAGCGCTGGAGGCAGGGATCGAACCCCTGACCTCCAGCCACTAACGCCTTGGAATTCGACTTGCTGACCACTGGGACACACTGTTTCAATTGTTATATTGATATAAATGATATATATTATATAAAAACAAAGCTATTGCCAGAAACTTAATAAAAACGCGCGCTTGGTTTGAATGGCCCAATGATGGGGCGCCACGCATCATCTTCAACCTCATGTCCGTGGCTAAAAGATCTCAAACCTATACCAACTGACAGAAGTCCGTAGCTATAAGCCAGTCCACCTCCAAAATTTGCTACGAGCCACAAAAATGCATTTCAAGGGCATGGTCATGCTCCTCTCAACCTCCCGGTCCTAACCATACCCTTCTTGATGGTCAATTGTTCCTGAAAAGAAAACCCCCAAAAATATCCAGGAAAACCTAGCTATGGCGAATTGCAGTACAGGTTATATAAACGAAATTAAATGATGCAAATAGCTTGGAAATGTTGTGAGGATTACAAATATGCAGTTAGTTTTCGTTATAGATGCAAGAATATATCAAACCGAATTCAAGAACAGGGGTATGTTTCGTGACACTTACAACGCTTGTGAAGGTCTGAGAATGCTTGCTTTTAATCCAGATAGCTTGTGTGAACGCCCAGGAAACGATTGAGATAAGTCTCATCCCTTGAAAACACCTCTAGCTATGATTTCGATTTCAAGCTTTTTTGTGAATTTCTCAAATCTTGTTCTGCCTCTCTCTACACTTTTCAACCCTTGTTTCATTTCCTTTGGCTTGCTTATGTAGTGTGTAATGTATTAGGGTAAGAATTATGGACTGAATCCCTTCATATCAATGCCAATGAATTTGATTTGATCTCTTCTTTAAAACCTTCCAAATTTGTCCAATTTCAATCTTTTTGCACATGATTTGGTTTGATTCGAGTTTGATGATGATAATGATGGTAATCAAAGCCTGAAACAGCCAAAAAATCTTATGTTATCAAAGTTTTGGATTTTATATGATTTTATTTGATTTAAAATGAATAAATTCAATTAAAAATAAAATAAAATAATAAAAATAAAATATGGGCTCATGGATGAAGCTAGGGAACATGGGCAATGATGCAAGCTCAAATCAAGTGGAAAAGAATGGGCCCATTTGACAAAATTTTATGTTTTGGGGATAGTTAACTTTTGGCAATTTTGTAAAAAAGTCCAACTTCAACAATGCATAACTTCTTCAATTTTGAACTTTTGGAGGTTTTCTTTGACTTTTTAGAAAGCATGAGATGTCCGCTAACCAACCCTTTTGGTATCATCTCATTTTGATATTCCATGCTCAAGTTATAAGCTTTGGAAAAAAAGGTGTTTTTGTTGACTTTCAAAAAGACCTATAATGTCCAAATTTATAACTTCTTGTGAGTGCATTTTTTGATCTTGGGTTATGGAGATGGATTGTAGGAAATTGCATCCTCTTAAAATGAGCTTTGGATTTTTCATTTATCATAAAGTATGAGAAAGTTATGATTGGTCAAAGTTGAGTTGACTTTTCCTATAAAACCCCAATTTAGCAACTTTTGAATCTTGATGAGTTTTGAGCAATCCTTGATGAATCATGATCAACCCTTGATCAAATGATGAAATATCCTTAAAAATGAGAATGTTGACAAAAAATATTGAAGTTTGACTGTATTTGGGTCACAGTTGACTTTTGCCCTAACATAGTCGATTTTTGGACCCTTTGAGCAATTGACTGAGCAAACTTCCTCTGCAAGGCTTGAAATTTGACATGGATGATCTTGAGAACATATTAGGACATTAGGGAAAACTTGAGGTCATTTTGATTCAAAGATCTTGATGCAACACAAAACCCTAATTTGAGGTAGACTGCCTTAGGAAATAACTTGTTTGACCAACTCTTGAGCAACCTTGAGCCACTTGGAGATTTTCCTTGCAATGTTTTGAGAAATATGAGAGGGAAAATTTTGGGTACAACAGGTATGTTTGTATATTTAAACGTATTTATATCTTTTGATCATGGTGTTGTATAAATCATGCTTTACAAATCAATCTTGATGTCTTCTTTGATCTTTTTGCTTTATGTTTGGATTTGTGTTGTTATAAACATATACCTCACAAATCTTGATTAAGGATGGATATCTATTAGTTTCTAGATTCTTGAGATAGATTTAAAGCTAATATTCACTTTGGGTGCTAAAGCTTAATGCCTACATGTTGTTGTAACGCGAAAGACATTGCCGATAGAGTAATACGATTGGTGTTGCGACTTGGCGTTAAACATAACCTTCATTATGGGTACATCTCATGGTGTCTGTGATGATTTGACGAGTACAATAGGTTGATTGCAACTGATCAATAGGTTTAAGTTTGTGACGAGTATAATAGGTTGAGTGCAACTGATCAATAGGTTTAAGTTTGTGACGAGTAGTATAAATTCCTACCTGTTAGGTTTCTCCTTTCTATTTAATGTATTTATTTTCTTGTCAATAGTTTTTACCCTTTACTTATAAACAAACCCATTTAAAACCAAACTCATAAATGTGAGGATTTATCGAATGATAATTCAATAACCAATCTCTGTGGACACGATAAATTTCCGGATAAATATTTCCAAAACTTTTGTTGCTTCCCGCTCTACCGCTCTAACAAAATGGGTATCAAATATATGATTATGAGGGTCATCTACCCCATCTTCTCCTTTACAGAGAGTACTTATCCTTTCTCTATACTTGTTAATTCCAATGTCTCCTAAATCACTATTTTGTTCAGACCTGAGCCTCTAGTGCTAGCCAGTCGGGCTAACAGACTGGCTCAGATATTTTCTTCTCTAGGTACATGGCATATTGTAAACTCTTGGAACTCCTTCGATAGCTGCATAACCCGTTGTAGGTATTTTACCAAAATTGGATCTTTGGTCTGGAACTCTCCTGCAACTTGCCCGACCACTAACTGTGAATCGATTCGGACAAGCAGGTTGGTAATTTCGACCTCTTTAGCTAGTTTCATTCCGGTAACCAAGGCTTCATATTCATCTTAGTTGTTTCTAGTTTGGAAATTAAAGCACAACAAATATTCCATCCCCACTGCCCCTCAAATTGGATGATCTATCCATGGATAGAACCCATTTTGTAGACGCTTCATTCATCGTAGCACTCAATTCTACCACAAAGTCGGCCAACACCTGAGACTTTATGCTAGTGCATGGGGTGAACTCTATGTCACATTCCGAGAGTTTCACAACCCATGCCACTATCCGTCCTTCTAGGTCCCACTTCTTCAAAATTTGCTTTATTTGGAAATTTGTTTTCACCAGGATAGGATAACTCTGGAAATAGTACCTAAGTTTTCTTGTTGTTACCACCAAGACGAAAGATAGTCGCTCAATCTTCTGGTATCTAAGCTTCTGCCACTTGCAGTACCTTGTTGACGAAATAAAATAGCCTCTCACTTGACTCCCCATCTTGGACCAGAACCAAGCTTATAGCTTTATCTGATACTGCTAGATAAAGCACCAAAGGTGTATTTTCCTTAGGTCGGACCAGTATAGGGGGAGTTGACAAGAACTGCTTGACTTACTAGAAATCTCTTTCGCACTTGTTGGCACACTCAAAGTCAACCTTCTTTTTAATCTCTATGTAGAAGTGAATCGATTTGTCACCTGTACAAGATAGAAGACGAGATAAGGCGACCAAACGACCGATTAGTTACTGGGCTTCACGAATAGATTTTGGGCTCCTCATGTCAATGATCTCTTGGCATTTGTCTGGATTGGCTTCTATTCTCCAGTTTGTGAGCGTGAACCCTAGGAACTTCTCAGCCTGAACTCCAAATGTACACTTGTCTAGGTTCAAGCGCATGTTATAACTTCGCACCGCCGTGAAAGTATCTTCCAGATCCTGAACATGCCTATGTTCTTCAACATTATTGATCACCATGTCATTAACATATACCTCCATATTATGTCCAATCTGTGGAGCGAAAACCATGTCAGTTAATCTCTAGTAAGTATCTCTGGCGTTCTTGAGACCGAACGACATAACCTCGTAGTAATAGTTACTCTGATCTATCATGAATGTTGTTTTGATGCATCCAATGGGTCCATACGGAATTGGTTATACCCAAAATAAGCATCCATAAAGCTCAGCAACCTGAACCCAAAATCAACTTCAATCAGCTGGTCAATATGAGGCAACGAATAAGGATCCTTTGGACATGCCTTATTAAGGTCAGTGAAGTCTATTCACATTCGCCTCTTCTTGGTTTTCTTTTTAACCACAACCACATTGGATAGTCAGGTAGGATACTTGATCTCTCTGATGAATCTGTCCTTCATCAGTTTATCCACCTCTACAACTTTCTCCTTTCTCTTTTCCACGCCACCCTTTTTTTTGTTGGGACGTCAGTTTCACCCCTGGGTTAAGTGCTAAGTGATGACACATGATGTTAGGATCAATATCGGGCATGTCCTATGGCTTCCATGCAAACAGATTAATGTTTCTCTTCAGAATATCAACAATTTCAGCCTCTTGTGATAGGTGGGTTCCCAGGTGAATAATCTCCGAGGATTGGGGACCAATTTGAACCTCTTTATATTTTTCCCGAGGAGCTAGGCTATCCTCTCTAGGATCTCCCCGAGGATCAATATCGACCATATTAACTTTTTGGTTGTCTACTTCTTCTACAATCATAGTCTTCCTTTTCAGCTTTAGAATGTCCTTTTTACATTTACGTGCCAGACCTTGGTCTCCATGTACCATTCCTACCAGGCCCTCACCGAGAGGGTAGTTCATAGTGAGGTACATGGTTGAGAGCGTCACCTCCAGTGCATTGAATGATGGTCTCCCGATTATGATGTTGTAGGAAGACGCTGCATTGACAATCAAGTATTGTACTCTAACTGCTTTGGTGTTCCCTTCGTTCTGAATACAATTAGAAACAGAAGGTGCCCGAGCACCTGCACATACTCTCTGGAAAACCCTACTAAGGTATCATTGAATGGTAGAAACTCTTTTGATCCAAAGTGCAATCCTTTGAAAGCTTCCCAGTACATCACGTCGATTGAGCTTCCGGGATCGACTAGCACCCGCTTAACACTCTAATCCCTAATCTGAACTTTAATGAACATAGGGTCATTTTCGTGTGGCAGGACTCCTTCTGCGTCCTCCCGGGAGAAAGTGACAGCTGCAGGATCTTCGCTTTTGTCTATCTATTCCACCTGAGCCATATTGTGATACGGTGGGAGAACTAACTTGAGGTTTTGCGTTTGTGTTTGCAAATGTTTCGGTTTAGCAAGAGTCGCCACCGACTTTTTATTTTATCCAAAGGAAAGGTCAAAAAGCACAGGAAAGACCTTTGAGATGTTTTCTTGGGTTCGGGGAGTAGATTATGAAAAGGGAAGGTGCAAGCACCCTTTTCATCCATGGTTATCCATGGGCTCTTAGTTACTTGTTTAAATCACTTGCTTTTGCTTTTCAATTGTTTGAAATGGTGCTTTGTGTGTGGTTTTGAAAGATGTTTTGAAAAGAGGCCTTGTCTAGGCAACCTTTGTAATGATTCTTGTTTGAATATATACAAAGGTGTTTGTCTTTTGAAAAGATGTTTCAATGTTTGAAAGTTTGTTTTTGGGAAATGTTTTGAAATTGTGTTGTGAGGTGTGTTTGAAAATAGCAAGGATGTTTTTGCAAGTTTTGATCAAGTAACTAAGAGTTGTCTACCCTATTTTACTCAAAGATATTTCCTACACATTTTTAACCCTTTTGACAATGTTGTTTTACCATTGCATTTGGTAAACAACCTTGTATTTGGATGTTAAACGGGACAGGCGTGGGTCATCGTATAGACCATGATAGTAATTGTGCTAAGTATCTTTAGCAAATTTTTGAGGGACTAGAACATTTTGTATAGGCAACCAAGATAGCGTCATCGAGGGACTATGATCTTTTGTTTTGTTTTTGTTTTGCCAAGATACTCAACATGCATAACATGGCCATTTAAAAGGCAACAAGTGGATGAAACCCTAGGGGTGCATGTATGCATTGTGTTGTGAATTTTCATGCTTTTTTGTCTTTGTATTAGTCAAGCTATTTGTTTGATTTTGGATTTTTTGCATACAAACTCTAAATTATTACAACCAAATTGAATTCTTTGTATCAAATAAATAAGAAATATTTAAATAAACAATTTAAATATAAATATGCAAAATGTTATAAATATGTAAAAGATGTTTTTGTGTTTATTTTTATGTGTATAAAAAAATATAATTTTTAATGTGTTAAAAATCAGAGAATAAAAAGTTATTTTTGTTAAGGGAAAAACCCTAAATTTTGTTTTAAGAAAGTATATTTATTAATATTATTTATTTATGTACAATAAAATAAATAAACATATATTCAAATGTCAAAAAAATACAAATATATCAGAAAATATTATTTAAGTATATAAAAAATAAAAAATAAAAGGATAATGTTTTTATGTATTATTTTCAAGTTTTTTTATTAAATAAAATAAAAGTATGTTATCTAGTAATTATTTTTATGTTAAAAAAAATACAAAATAAAATGTGAAAATTTATGAAAATGTTTTAAATATTTTTTATGTTTAGAAAATAATAAAATAAAATCAGAAATGAAAAATAAATACAAAAATACAAAAATATAAAGAAATAGGCCAGGGGGTATGAACAGCAAAGAGGGGGGTGTCAAAAACAAAACCAAACCAAGCCCAGCCCAGATCAGCTTCATCTTCAACCTTTGAAACTCAAAAAACGCGCGCCCTGTACAAAATCTGGAAAACCTGCATACGTGCTCTAAAGCAAAAACTCATAACACCAAAGTCATAACATTCTTCAAGACGATTCTAACCATGTAAAGAACTCAAGCTAACTCTCAAAGACCAGAGAGAATTTCTCTGGCCCTAATTTCTAACCTAACTTTTTCAAGAAGTTCATGAATCAAATTCTCTTAACACGTTTAACTTAAATGAAATCTAAGCATATGTACAACTTCAGGGCTAAGAGTACTACATTTTTTATTCATAAACCTAAGCCTAATGATTCCTAAATAGAGAGATAGAAAGCTGACAAATACCTGTTTCAGATGAACTCGTGTATGGCAATGTGGAGCTTTTCAGTGAGACCTGAGGTGCTTGGGAGCTTGCCTGAACTTCCTCTGACCTTCCCCAATTCCTAGTTTGCTTTGGACTTGCTTGAACAAGCTTGTAGAACTCAACCTGCACAAGCTGAAAACAGAAATGGTGAAGCTTACAAATGGAGTTACAGTCACTGTCCAATGGTTGGGATAGCTTGGATAGGTTATATGGAATGTGTTTGAACATGTTTGGGGCAAAACGCACGAGTGGTTTGTGTGGTGGAAGTGAAACTGCAGAGAGTGCTCTGTTTTGCAAGAAGAATGTGATTTTGTGTTTTTGAAGGCTTAAGGGTTCAACAATTCGTGTTTTTGACTCAAGGCAATGTAAAAAAACTTCTCTCAAATGCTTGCAAGAGTTGGTTATAACAAATATGCAAGTTATGGCTTTTTGGCAAGTTTCTTGTATTTTAAGCAAAAGTAATAAATGATGCAAGACAGGCCTGTACAGGCTATCTACCAGCTTGTACTTTATGATCTTGGCCCCCTCAGTTTGTGGATATTGTTTGCTGTCCAAGATTTGGTTCAAGGCTCAAGGATGCAATTTGACATAAAGCAAATTTGACAAAAATGGCAATGTTGCCTTTTTGTTATTTTTGGATTAATCTCTTGTGTAATCCTCTAATGATTAGAACAAAGCTTCAAACTAATGGATTTGCATTTAATTATTGAGTATGAAAGGTTTTAGGGACCTGTAATCAAGTACAAAAAATGCTGGATGGAAGTTGCAACTTGTATCAACATGAAAATGCCATGGATCAAAAGTGAGTTTTTGCCAAATTCAAACCTTCTATTCTCCCTAACCATAAATGATTTTGTAGATTTCTTGGACATTTTGGAAATCTTGTAACATGATCTAAAATCCATCTTTGCAATGAGCTTTGGGATTCCAAGTGGAACTATGTGAAAAATGGTCATGAAGATAGGTCAAAATCCTGCCTGAACTAGGGCAAAATTTCACTAAGTTAAAAGTTTCATGGACCCTTGTTCCAAAAATAATAACAAGAGATCCAAGCTTCTTTTTGGAAAACTTTGTGAATAAAAGTTGTTGAATTTATGGAGGACTACAACTTTCATGTTGGAAGTTTTGTTTGAATCCAATTGCATCATGGTGAAAATGTTGGGCAAAGTTGGAAAAAATAAGAAAATTTCATAACTTAGAAAAATTCTGTTATGAAAATTTCCAAACTTAAACCCTAATTTGCAAAATTGGGTTTCTTGATGAACAAGTTTCATGTTTTGACATATCTTGATGAAAAATGACCCTTGGCACTTGATTTTGACCAAAAAGTCAAAGTTTGACTTTTCAGTGTACAGTTGATTTTTGATCAGTTGACTGAAAAATTCATCTGTCAATCTAATGCAATTGAGATCTTTTGAACCTTGTGAATAGGTCAAGATGATGCCATTGAGTCATTGAACCCATGATTGAACCCAATTTGCCATTGGTAGGTGAAAAGTCAGAAATTGCCCTTCTGTAGTCAAAACCCTAAAAATGACCATTTTGCCCTTTTGAAGATCTGATCAAATTTCTAGAGGAGCTGTGGTCCAAACTTGATCAAATGGTTCATATGAGTTTATAATGTTGATGTGGATCAAAATTTATGAGGTTTTACTGTAAATTGGCCACAGTTGACTTTTTCCCAAATACAACTGATTTTTAGGTCAACTGTCCAATTGACTGGGCAAAAATTTGATTCAAAGCCTGAAACTTGGTATGAGCAAACTTATAAGTCCAACATGAAGTATGAAAGTCACATTGAGCATTAGAAGTCCAAAATTCCTTGCGCAAACTCAAACCCTAATTTAGGTCAACAATGCAAGGAGATGTCTTGAGGAGTGTAAACCCTAGCTTGATCTTGAGTTCAAAGACTCTTGTGAGGGGAAATCTTGATAAAATGAGAGGGAAAATTTTGGGGTACAACACACATGCATTATAATCCGGGCATACCTCTTTCGTGTCGAGCTAGTAGAGCCTCCTCCAGCAAATCCTCCAAAGATGGTATTTAGCGTGTGTTGGGTCAGTCGTGCTTCTCAGACTTCATCTATTGCCTTTCCTTTCTTCTTGGAAGGGTGTTTTGAGTTAGAATCCCTCCTAGGAGGGCTTCATTTTCCTTTATGATTGATATTACCTTTGACATAAGACAACAACTTGCCCCTTTGGATCAGTTTCTCAGTTTCCTTTTTCAGCTGAAGGTAGTCTTCAGTGTGGTGTCCCTGGATCAAGTGATACGCACAACAAGCCTCAACATCATCCCCCAAGATTGTGTTTACTCCATGAGGATGCCAAGGTCTAGGCAGCAAGTTGAGGTGATTTACATCTCTCCATATGTCCTCTCTTATGACATTTAGAGGAGTGAGGTCTTCGTTCGAAACCAAAGTTCGCCGGGATGGCTGGTGAGGAGGTCGCTCCCTTGGTGGGGGTCGATCACGGGACCAGGTATGCTCCTTCTTCTACCGGGAAGCTTCTTCCCGGGCTCTTCCTTTTTCTCTAGCATCTATAATTCTCTTTTCCATGTTACTATCTTCTCCTTTTACATAGTACTCGGCCCGAGTGATTATCTCGTCTATGCCGGCAGCCGGTTTCTGGGCCAGTGACTCATTGAATTGGCCAACTCCGAGACCATGCTGGAAATCTGCCACAAATATCTCCTTATTAGGATGAGAGGCCTTTATGGTTTCTTTGTTGAACCAGTCCATGTAATCCCTCATATATTTTGGCTGGAGCTACTGAACATTAAACAATGTTGTTGTCGACACCTTTCGGTGTTGGCTTGCCGAGAACTGCTGAACCATCTTCTTGGTGAAGTCATGGTAGCTGATAATAGAGTGTATGGGAAGGCTCATGTACCACCTCAGGGTCGTTTCCTTGAAGGTGTTGGCCATAAGCTTGCACTTCAGCGAATCATTAGCCTCGATTATTTCCATCTTCTTATTAACAACAATGATGTGCGTACGGGGATCAGATTTTTCATCGTATTTTGTAAACGTCAGAGGTTTGAAATTCTCTGGAACCTAATCATCCCAAATAGCCTAGGATAATGGGTGAGGTTCCAAAAGCTCAAGCCCCTACTCTCCATTATCTTGGCTCTTCATTTGCAGGACCTGGACGCTGTCTTGCACCGTATCATTCTGATGGCGAAGATCCTCGATCATGACCAATAATTGTGCCATGCCTGGAGGGGGATCCTCATCAGAAGACATTGCTCAAATATGTTTGGATAATTCAGTTTGGGAAAGTTTTACCAGGCCCCACAGTGGGCGCTTAATGTTTTTGCTAAAGCACTTATTATCCGGGAGAGCCTCAAGCAAATGGGAGTGAATTGTTTATGATATTAAGGGATTCGAAGGGTCACAAAAGTATCCGTGAGCTCCAAGCGATGTGTCTTTCTTACCCCTCATTCGGGAGCCTTATATATAAAGAGGTATCTGGACCTCATTGATCACTACATGTAACTTATATGACTCTCCATTATACATAACTGAGTTTCCATTAAGTCAAGAATCATCCGCTGTTGCCAATGATGGTTGTTATCATAACACGCGCCGCCATGTATTGATGAGTGGTTACACCTTTATGGGTCGATCACTTTATAACAACCTCATCAAGGTCGGGCTCTATGTAACCTCTAGATCCAGGGATAATCCCGGCTAGCACCTCTTCATCTTTCTTGATGGCCGACCACATATGCCACCGACTATACAACTCGACTCAAGTATGATGATCTTAAACCGAGGTATTACCCGTCTAAGCATTTATTTGTCCTCCTTTTCCTTCTATCCATGTCTTGCCTTTTTATCTCTCCTAGCTTGGACAATGGATCTATCTATGAACAAACTTCGTAGTGGAGATTTTTACCTTTTTTTAAGGAATTGTAGTCAAACCCTACAACCTCCATGTTCCTTGTCATAACATCCACCATATCATAATCATTGTTCATTATACTATTAGACTTTGTCAAATTCCCAAGTTTCGAATTCAACAAGGTTACTTCCTCTTTCAGCCCAGTGATGGCTGAAAGAAGTTTATCTTTTTCTTGGAGAAGAGCACTTATGGTTTTCTTTTGTCTTTCCCTGGTTAAACAAACTCCTCCCATTCTCTGTGTGTGAGCCTGAATGTCGTACCCAATTTTTCTTCAATCATATCTCCATCACTAGTGTCATATTCAGACTCATACTTCTTAGTGAAAGACATTACTTTTGTTAGCTATTTCTTATTCATTCTCATCATCAGATTCATACTAATTGATTCACAACCCCTTTTTAATTTTTTTTAGAAATGTAGGACATTCAACTTTGATGTGACCAAACCCTTCACATTCATGACATTGAATGTCTTTTCCTTGGTTTATATTGTCTTCATATTTGCTTTTGCTATGGGTATTGTCTGACCTCTTGTCTTTGACATTTTTCCCTCATTGTCTGTCCAACCTTCTTAAGTAGTTGTTAAACTTTCTTCCATCAAGTGATATAGCATCTAATAAGCTTTCATTTTGATATTCGTCCTCTTCAGTTTTGGATACAAAATCAATTCTTTTGTTTTTCTTTTTAGATATTTCATTTATAGACACTTCAAAGGATTGAAGAGAACAAAATAGTTCATCAACCTTGAAGGTGCTTGAATCTTGAGCTTCTTCAATAATTGTTACCTTCATGTCAAACTTCTTTGGCAAAGATTTGAGAATTTTTCTGACCAGCTTCTCTTCTGACATCTTTTCCCAAAATGAAAAAGAATTGTTAGCAATGTCATGAAGTATGGTATTAAAATAAGATATGGATTCATCTTCCATCTTTCTCAAAATCTTAAAATTAGTTGTGAGAAGTTGCAGCCTTGACATATGTACTTTGGAGGTGCCTTCATGAGCGGTCTTGAGAATCTCCCGTGCCTCTTTAGCTTTAGTACAAGTGTTGATCAATCTGAAGAAAACAATTATCAACGCCATTGAATATAGCATTCAAGGTTTTTCATTTGCAAGATATATATCATCTTCATCTTTGCACCAATCAGCTTCAGGCTTAAAACTTGTTGTACTATCTTGAGAGGTAATCACATTATGTTTCCAACCTTTGATCACGACTTTTCAAGTTTCACTTTATATGGATTTAAGAAAGTCAACCATCTTATCTTTCCAATAGTCATAATTGGTTCCATCCAAAACAGACGGTCTATTGATAAACCATTCATCCTTAGTGTTGTCCATTTGAACAAAAAATATATTCCATGGAGCTCACCCAAACAGAATAAGATGTCTTCTCTTATGCAAATTGAAATTCAGTTCCTCGGGGGACAGATCTCTAGGACAACCTGTCTAACCAGATATCAAGCAATATGACAACAACATTGGCTTATAGAAAAAGCAAGAAATAACACAAAATGTTTGTTAACCTAGTTCACTGCAAACCACACCTACATCTGGGGGGCACTCTACCCAATAAAGGAAAACCACTCTTTAATAAAATTAGTATAATTATCTTAGATGAACAAGCCCCTTGGTGATTTTCCCTCTTCTTAATTCTACGCCTAATGTCTTTCTATTTAGGTCTCTCCCTAAATATGAAAATCCCTTTCTCACTTTATCTCAATAACAAATCCCAAGTAACCTAACAACAATAATCAAAATGATCAATGTTGAATTAAAAATCAACTAAACAAACCAACTATTATATCAAGTGAATGAAGCAATAACACGATATACAAGTAACACAAACAAAATACTCATCCTAAAACACAAACTATCACTAAGACTCATGATCTTCAAGGAATGGAACGAGTCTTATATATAACAATCAATTATGGGATTTTCCCCTTTGGGTATTTGTTTTGATTTGGTCCAAAAAATAGTAGAGATTCAGTTGAGATTTGTTTCTCCAAATAAACTCCATAAGAAAAGATTGGATTTGATTTGAATTCAAATTTAAATATTCATGATTTAAATTTTACCTAATTAAATAATCAACCAAATAATATTACTAAAAGATAACAACAAACCTTGTTTCACAAATAACAGAAAAACATTCTCCTATGAACTGAAAAATGTGCGCACACATAGCATCCTTGTCCTGTAGACAAGGGAAAGATGTTGCGTGCATGTTGGATATGTTACCACATGTGTTCCTTCAGTGCTAAAACAACTTGGACAAACCATGTTGTTTAGTATAATGCAACGGATCCAAAAAAAAAAAAAACATGAATGTTTTTTTATAATGTATAATATATTCACCCTTAGGTTTAATCAATTATCCCTTCTTGTAATGCCTCATAATAAGCTATTAGAGTTAATAGTTGACTATTAACGACTCTTTTAAAAACATACCATTTTTTTACTTTGTAATCTATTATGAGACTTGCATAATCGATTAGGAAATTCAAAAATCTTATGAATTATTTCCGTATTTGAGTCTCCTTTCTTCCTATAAATATATTGTTAATTTCTTAAATCTAACACACAAGAAAACGTATTGGAAAAACTCTCTCTCTCTCTCTACTCTTTATTTTTATCACATTTTCGTTAGTGCTTTTGAGAGTGAAGTTGTATATCTATGAGGTGTCTTGGTCTGGTTTAAGGGAAATATTGTAAATTTTCATTAGGAGAAATTATGTTTTGGTTTTGAGCTAAACCAAGTGAAAAGCTCTTGTTTGGTTGCCGAGGTAATCCATTTAAATCCCTATTTTGTTAGGGAGGTCTCCATAGTTAAAACTCACAGTAGGTTCGTTATTTCAATCTGTTGTTAAAAGCTCTCATTTGGTTGTGAAGGTCATTGTAGTTAAAATGTTTGGTTGGCAAGTTAGCCATTGTAAAACTCTAATCCTTGTATAATGAGGTTCGTGAGAAAATCCTAAACTCACATCATATGGGAAGTTTTCAAAATGGAATTATTTTGAAGAGGAGTAAGTCACTTCATATACTGAACCTTTATAAATCTTTGGTGCTTTTTCTCTATTCCCTTAACTATTTATTTTCCAAGTTTTTATTTCAGCTCATTTTAATTTGTGTGTCATGCAAAATCTTTTTAAAATCTGATTTTGAAAAATATTTTGATTTGAAAATGGTTTTTCAAACCCATCCAATTCATCCAACCTCCCTTGTGTTTTGAGTCATTTGACTAATAGTAAAGATTCAATGAAGTAAAAGAAACGCCACATGAAATATGGTAGTTACAAGAGACAATCACCAAAGTGGATAGACAATAAATATTTTGTGAGGAGAGAATTTTTTATGCAATTTTTAGTACTTATTAGTTTTCATTAAAATTTTCTTAGTATGCTTATATTAATTTTTCTGTCTTGCAGATAACATAAGTTGCCTTCAAGCAATAATTCAAATTAAAAGGGACTTAAAGAGCATAACTTCTCCTTTTGCCTCCTCTCAAGCACAACTCAGAAAGGTTATGTATTGACCTTGGTTAGGCTAATTAGACTCAAGAACTAATGTTAACCGTATCTCAAGAATAATCAGTGTTGGCAGGTCTGGAACAACAAGTAGGAAGTGTGGAACCTTAGTTTGCATGTGATATGCTTTTAACAAGGACAATAACTTTTGAGCATGACAACTAATGATAAGTCAAGCATAAGAGATTAAGCGAATAAAGATGCAAACCAAAGTGTTAGGGTTTGATGGACTTGACTATTTGTTGATGACAATCAAATGGATTACAATTCAAACTTCATCTTAGTAAACTCAAGAAAGTGTCTACAAAATAAAGTATATGACAAAGTATTAAAGTGCAAGGAGGCCCTACTTTGATTAGTTTGAACGAAAGCTTTGTAAAGCATAAGGATGTTCTTGCAAAAGTGCATGTCTAAATCATACACACAAAAAAAAAAAATTTTCAAACTAATTTTTATGAAGAGAATATTTTAAAAAGTATCTTGAAGTTTTGATAGATGAGTTAGAAGCTATCATAAGAGCTTTGGGCCAAGTTTTGTCTTTTCCAATAGATTTCCACAATAACCTAATCGGTTGGCTCAATTCAAAATTGAGTCCTAAACGATTAGGATAATATCTTAATGATGTGAAACAACTAGATATATACTATTTCCTTTTTTGAACTTATAACTGACTATTTTAGAAGTATCTAATTGATTGGAATTAGGTGCTAATTAACTATCTTGTCTTAAAAAGCATTAAAATTAATTTCCTTTTTATCCAACCTCTAGCCTATAAATAGATGACCCTTCCCTCATTTCAAATCATCCATAACTGTGTTTTGACACTTCTCGCTCTCACACACTATCTTTCTCTAAAATTTTCTTTTACTCTCTCTCAATAATATTTTAGCCGGACTACTTCTTCGAGAAAGTTCTTTTGTGAGAGAGTATAAGTTGTAATTCTGGAAGGGTAAAACTGTAACTTCACCAAGAAACTTCTGTTTATACTTTGGTTGAACATAATATCCATTTAGGGATTGTTCGAGTTAGAAGTTAAACCCCTAAAATCTCTGGTTTGGAGATTGTGTGATCAAGCCCTTATTTAGGTTCGAGATCAGCATATGGTAAAATCTAATAGGTTTTTGTTAGCCCGTGGTAAAACCATGGCCAGGTTAAAGCTTACCGTGATATTAAAAGCTTGGATAACGTTCAAGATTAGCCACATATTAAAATATCTTAGGTTATTGGTTAGCCCGGAATAAAACCAAGGTTTAAGGTTCGTGAGTTAAGTCTGTGATAAAAGCTTGTAAAGTTTAGTTAGAATCTTGAAGATAAACCGCTCCAAGATTCTAATGGAAATAAGACTAAAGGATTTAATCTATTGCGTTGAAATTAGATTAACCGCTTCAATCCGCTTTTTCTAAGAAAATACTAGAAACTCTCTATTCCTAGTCTTATTATTTGGTTGGAAGTTATTTTTCCTTGTATAAGGGGATTCCATAGTATTACCTACTAAAAACTCTCAAAGTTTATTGGATACTCTCAAGATAAATTATTTGGAAGAGGATTAGGTCCTTTTATTTTGACCGAACCTCTATAATTTTCGGTGTTATCTCTTTTCCCTAAACTCTTTACTTTCCATAATTTATATTCTGCAATTTATTTTCCGCTGCTTAATATTTAAACTCTTTTTCAAGATGTTTTTAAACTCTGATTCTAATCCAATCTTTTTTCAAAACTATTTTTTCCTGAACCACATAATTTATTCTCCCCTCTTGTGTGTGAAGTCACATGTCCTACAGGAAGGGCCTTCCATTTTCTCAAAGCCATAGGATGAGCAAAGCCCGTAACATGTCTGACAACCATGCTTCTAAGATATCTTTATCAAGAGTGGTTAGTAAAGATTCTTCTAGTTATAGGTTATAGAAGAGACATGTTATAAAGGAACCAACCTAAAAAATATCTATGCTAGGGGTTGAATTTGGGAAGTTTATCTTTGTAAGAACTCAAAGCACTTCGACTCCATAATCTTATTCTATAAAATCCTTTCTCTTCACTCCTAAGCTGAGGTCGGCTAAAGATGTTCATAGTTCTCTTCCAGATAGCAAGAAGGCCTACTTCCCTTGTCTGACTAAATCAGCCTAGTGATAAGAAATGGATAAATTGTCTCATGACTTACTAGAGTAGCCAACACGTTGGTTTCTTCATTACTAAAAAAGGTGATGTTCTGGCCTCAGATAGTGTGAGGAAATAGAATGAGTTTCTACAAAAGCATCTATAGTCTACTATTTTATAGAATGACCGCCATTTCACAAAGGTTGGAGAGATTAAGAAGCTTGATATTGAATATGTGAAGAAGAAAAAGTATGGCTCTCCCCATGCTCTATATAAAATGGTGAAATAAATTGAGATATTGGTTAATGAGAAGGAGAAAGATTTGAGCATATCACAAATATCTTTGTTTAAAACTGAGACTTCTCTGGTAAAGGTCAATAAATATCTTATCACTTTCACTAAACCATGGTAAATATTAACAATTCTTTGAAAGAGTCAAAGGCAAAACCTATTCTGGCCTTGTTGGGTACTTCTTGTGTCGGGTGTAGATGTGTTCAGAAATCCCTTATAATTTAGTTGTATTTTTCCTCCCAATTATTATATATATTGTTCCATTCAAAAACCAAAAATGGGTGCAGTTGGTAAACTGATGAACTTGAATGGTGGTGTTGATCTCCTTCACAATGGCGTGGGGTGGACCATCATTGTTAGAACTCCAACACCCAAGTCAGTTCAAGATTCAAGACAAATGTAATGAAAAATGGAGATCAGAAAATGTACCTTAGTCTTTCCGTGTGAATTATTTTTATACCCTTGGCCTAGTGGAGTGGATTTGAGATGACTTAGACCTTAAACATTTGGGGCTTCTCCCCATCTAGAATAGTTGTGCCCAAGGCTTTGTCGAGCACTCGAGTGGGTCAGGGAAGATTTTAATGATTGTGGTTAAGGTGTAAGGATATCGTCTGGCGAGAAGAGAATGAAATAATTAGAATTAGTTGAAAAAGGTAGTAGGGACAAAGAGCATTAATGATCTCTTACCATCAGAATGTTTCATTACCTGCTCTCATCGTGTCACCTAGGGAAACAACCAAGGGAATAACTCCCCTACTTACGAAGCATGAGTACTTTTGTCACTTTGTTCTGATAGATAAAGGGATGTGATGACTATCCTTGGATTAATATCATGCCTTTGATTCAGACCATTGATATTTGATTAAATATTTATAAGAAATGGGTTTTTCCCCCAGGGTTTCATTTTTGTTGTTCCTTTTGGATTGACTGTATATATGAAAAACCACAACATATAGAAATGTTTAAGTATTCAGGATTGGTCTAGCTTGCATAAGCTGTAAAATGGACACATGTTAGACGTGATGCTCCAACACATTATTTTGACATCTGGGCCTTATGTCACAGGTAAAAGATTGCTGCGTTTTTAATTAATCTTTTTAGAAGATCCAGTTATATTTTATTGCTATTGGTTTAGCAATATGATTATATGATTTATTGGAAAGTTGTGAAGCTCAAATTAGATTTAAAGAGATTTAAATTTGAATTTATAATAAACCAAATCATATCTTTTTGTTCTATATACTCAAAGATCAAATCAATTATCTAACATAATTTGTATTAATTGTAGATGAAATAAAATCTCAAATCCATGAAGAGCCCAAATGAATTATGCTATCTAAGAGCAAAAGACCTACATTAAATATCAACATTCCCATTTAAGATATTAGAGTGTTGGGTTTTATTTCTTGTATTCCATGCTAATGCCATAATATGATTAGTGTAGAATCTTTATGTATACCTCTATGTTTCAGTAACTTGGCATATAAGGTTTGTCTAATTGAGTTGTAAAATTAAACATCATTCATCTTGTTTATTGAAGTTGATCACTAGCGTTTAGTGATTGTTATCCTCTATCATTATTGAGCGGTAGATAAAAAGTGAGTAAGTTCTCAGATTTAGAGGGATGATCTAAATAGAAAGTCATTGGGTAGTATTAGAAAGAGGCATTGAAAAACATGGGATTGTTGTTGATTGTAAGTCTAAATGTACTAAAATACTAATAGTGAATTTCCTTTCTTGGGGTGTGGATTCAACCCTCCAGATTTAGGTGTAGTTTCACCAAACTGGGTTACCAATTTCATGTGTTATTTGTTTTTTTTTTCCAGGTCCATTAACTTATGCAACTCATATTGTGATAATTGTGTTGGTTTTTGTTTATATTGTCAAACCTGTTGTTGGAGAATTAGAGAAGGCACCCTAGCTTGTTAGGTGAGCTCTAAAGAAGATAAATTCTGCACAAATGGATACATTTAAGGGTGGAAGATCAATCAACAAACCACATGTTTTGGATGATACAAATTATGATTATTGGAAGATTATGATGGTTACTTTTATCAAATCCTTGAGAAACAAAAAATGAAAATCTATGATAAAAGTATGTAAACATCCAGTGATGACTTCTGAAGATGGTACAACTAGCCTTAAACTAGAGGCTGATTCGACCAAAATTAAAGACAATAAAGCCCATGGAAACTCCAAGACCTTGAATTCTATTTTCAAAGGAGTGGACAAGAACATGTTAAAGTTAATCAACACATTTTCGGGAGATAAAGAAGCTTGTGAAATTGTCAATACTACATATGAAGGCAGATCAAAAGCTCATACATCAAAGCTCCTAACAACAAGGATTTAAAATATGAGATTGAAAGAGGAATCCTCTAAGAACAGGAAGGCTTACACTAGTAAGTATAGTACTGAGAGTAAGTCTGGTAATGATTAATTAACTGATGAAGAAATAGCTGAGACATATAGGCTATTGATCATCAAGTGGGAACATGCTTGCGTAGAAATCGAGAAACAAAAGAAAGCCATAAGTGATCTTCATCAAGAAAATGAAAAGCATAATTTTGCAGTCATATGAGTGGTAGAAGAAAATTGTGTATTAACATCCATACTGGAGGAGATGACAAAGTTTGTAAGGATGTTGAATAAAGCTCATGACATATCAAATAGAATTGGAGAAGATGGGGAGAATTCAAAGTTAAAGATTGGTATTGAATTACTATAAGAAATCTAAGTGGAAGAAAAGAAGCTAAGAAAGTCTATAGCCATAGGATTTTACTATAGTCGTATGAACAAGAAGGTCCACATGTTCCAACATCGTGCTCAACATGTGTGATACGATGGCAGAACTGACTGTTATATACTGGTTTGCATTTTGTATTCGCAAATGTGCGGTAAGCAAGAGTCGCCACCGACTTTTCTTTTATCCAACAAAGGAAGGGGTGAAAAGAAAAGAAAAAGACCTTTTCAAGATGTTTTCTGAGTAAGGGGGTAGATTATGGAAAGGGAAGGTTTTAGCACCCTTTCCATCCGTGGTTTTCCACGGGCTCTTAGAGGTTTGCTCATTTTAAAATACCTTTGTGCTTTGTGTGTTTCAAAAATGTTTTGAAAATGCCTTAGTATGGCGAACTTTGTAATGTTTCTCGGGATAGTAGAGAAATTATACAAAGTGTTTTGAAATTGTTTCAGAAAAGTAGTTTTTTGTGTAAGTGCGAAATGTTTGAGAAAACTTCTAACACCTATATACATTTATACTCTAAAAAGGGTCGTTCTTCTCCTCCTATCCTTTAGACAGTGCCATCCTACTATTAGTGAGTAGGTAGCCCCACCGTTGAATGTTAAGGGACAATCGAATGGATGTTTTACAGTCATAAAGGCAACATATGGAGACGCTTTAGCAATTTCTTTTAAGGGACGAGATCATTTAATGAAAGGCAACACTGTAAGGGTCATCGAGGGACTATTATATTTTGATTTTACGGGTCTTTGCTAAAGCGTCCCCATTCGCGAGGGATATGACTGCTTTATTTTCGGAAAGGCAACCAAAGTGCGCGTACCCTAGAGGTGTACATGTGCAACGTGTGCTTGTTTCAGTTATTTATCTTATGTTAGGTTTGCTAACGTTTTAATTTAGTCTTTCCATACATGCCTATTTACTAACAGTAATATAGTAAAACAATAAAGCAATAAATATGCGGAAAATAAAATGCAGAAAAATAAATTCTAAGCTATTACACGGCTTTGGGAGAGATACGTTATAAGTGTAAGAAGTAAAGTGAGGAATTTTAAATCTAAAACTATTACATCCATAATCAGTTACAATATTAAAAAAAATGCAAAAACAATAAACGCGCGCAAGATAAAGACGAATGTCTAGAAACCTAAGAAAATGCTAAGTAAACAAGAAAATATTTTTATGTGTTTTTGTTTAATTTTAAGAAGATAACTAAGTGAACTTAATTCTTAAAATTTAATTATAAAAATAAGACTTACTAAGAAATTTAAAATTTAAGTTTAAATTTAATTAAAAAAGGTAAATATTAGTGAAAATTATCCTAGGTTATGAAAGAAAACTAGTTCTAATAAATTTTTGTATTTTTATTTAAGAAAATATTTAAAGAAGAAACTAAGTCTAATTGATTTTAAGATTAGTAAGACAAAGTTAAAATAATTAAATAATTAATTAAAAATAATTTTATAAAACCTAAATCTATTTTGTATTTTTTATTTTATTTTATATGATTTGTTAGAAAGATTAAAAGTGAAAATATAAAAATAGACAAACAAAGCTAAAAAAAACAATTAAAAAAAACATAAAATCGGGCCTGATCTGCAAAATTAAAAATAGGGGTTATGCTGGAATTGTGCTAGGCCCAAGCCAAATTGAGCCCAGGAGCTGACGTGTGATCCAATGGGACGCAAGTTTACGACTGCATCATAGTCATCATTGTCTTAGAGCGTTTGATTCATGATCTGATGATCTGATGGTGCTGATTTGAGGACACTGGGTGTGCGCGCTAGAAGTTGAAGTACTGGATCTACAAGAGAATGTTGGAAAAAATAAAATTGCTGGACCTGGGACTCGAACCCAGGTCCTCTCCCTCACAAACGCGCATGTTTACCAACTGAGTTGCCAAGTCATTCATATATATAATAACTATGATATATTATATACAAAAGAAAATCAATATCTGGGATTTTAAAAAAGCGTGCGCGGTGTTTGAATGAGCCAATGGGGGGATGCCAACACATCGTCTTCCTCCTCCCTCTGTCGTATTAGACTTAGACCTATAGTGACATTTTTCTGTCCGTCACTACAACCTTTGCATCCTGAAATAAGCCAAATACACAATAGAAATTATATGTGAGGCCATGAATCAAATGGCCTCACTCTCTTGAGCATGATGGTGCCCCTGTTTAAGCCTAATTTTGGCCAATGTGAAAACGCTAAAATCTTAGCTTTAAACCCTAAAAATTGTAACACACAGTTCCTGCATCAAAAACTCAATCCAACCATTTAGGAAGCTTGAAAATGATTAATAAGCCAGAAATCCATGGTTAAATCACATGGAAATTACATGAATTATACAAAATAAAATTTGAAAATGAAGCAAACCATGGATGTTGGTGAACGCGTTAGGCGATACTTCCAGGCTTGATAATGGCTGCAAATGATTCAAGGGATCTCCAGGAGTGGATCAGAATCCTTGGTTTGGAGTTAGGGAGGCTGGAACTTGAATTCCGAGTTTGGCAACTTTGAATTTTTTGCAAAATATGCAAGGGTTCTCTAGGTTCCGTGTATGTGAATTTGGCTTGCTAACACGATGTATATATAATGGAGAGGAGGGGGACAAGATGAAATGGAAAAAATAATGGCCATAACTCATGTTTTCAAACCAAAATCCAACAAATTTAAAGCCTTCCAAATTTGCCAAAACTTGCCTTTTCCTTGCTTGAATGAATCTGAACATTTGTGCACGAAATTATGGGCCTGAAATTGAATCAAAACAAAAGCCCGATGGGCATGATCCAATCATTTACTATTTTATATGATTTATCTTGTATTTATGTGAATAAAAACAAAATAAATATGAATAAAATAGCTAAAAAATGCAAGGCAAAGCAAGAATGAAATTATAGGTCCTCTATAAGCTTAGGAAGATGTTTGAGGCCTAAGAAAATAAGCCATTGCCTCAAAAGTTCAAATTTTCTCAATGCACCATTCTCGAAATTCCTAAAATTTTCCCAATTTTGGCAAGCCATAAATTGCTCAATATTTATCTCATGATGATGATATTTGACTTTTTGGAAAGCCCAATATGTCTACTTAAATCCCTAGTTTTACCAATTTTGGATTTAAAAATTTTATCTTGATGTAAATGGTCTTCACAAAAAGTGCCTTTTGTTGACTTTCTGAAAATGACCTATAATGTATAAGCTTGTATCTTTCAAATGGTACATCTCTTGATCTTGAGGACAAAAGAGAAGTTGTAGGGAATTGGATTTTCTTCAAAATGAGCTTTGGTTGGGGAAAATGGATGAATTATGTGAAAGTTATGCCTGGTCAAAGTTCAGTTGACTTTTCCTATGGAAATCCTAATTTAGCAATTCTTGACTTTGATGAATTAGGTGCATTTCTTGAGGAATCATGATCAACCATTGATCAAATGATGGATATCACTTCAAAATGTCGATGTTGACCAAAAATCTTGAAGTTTGACTATACATGGGCCATAGTTGACTTTTGACCTAGCATAGTTGATTTTCCAATACTTGAGCAATTGACTGAGCAAACTTATTGTGCAAGGCATGAAATTTGGCATGGATAAACTTGAAGGCATATTAGGACCATGGGAAGAATTTGAGACCATTGGAGCTCAACCATCTTGATGAAAATTGAAACCCTAGTTGGGGGTTCATTTCCTTAGGAGGAGAATTTGTCTGGTCAATTCTTGGTCATCCTTGAGCAAGTTGGGGACCTCAATGGGCATTTGTTGAGTAAAAAGGGAGGGAAAATTTTGGGGTATAACAACATGCACACCACCATCATAAGGGTTACAAGAAATTTGATAGAATATGTCATCATAATGGGAAATATGGGGATATAAGGCCAAATTGTTACATATTGTATGGTTTTCCTCAACACTAGAGGTAGAAAAGGTACAAAAGGAAAGAAGAGAAGGTTAAAGTGAATAAGGTATGGAAAATCAAAGTGGAAGTGACAAGTCTCATATCTCATACTTCCCTTAGAGTATCCTCTAGAGAGAATTGGTACTTTGAGAGTGGTTGTTCCAGATACATGATTGTGGAAAATTCTTTTCTTGAAGAACTACAACCTTACTCAAATATCTATGTCACTTTGGCGATTGTGAAAAGGGAATAATCAAGGTAATTGGAAAACTAAAGCATCATGGTCTTCCAAGTCTTGAGAATGTTATGCTGGTAGAAGGCATGAATGCCAACTTGATCAGTATAAGTTATCTATGTGATCAAGGTTTCAAGGTAAGCTTCACCGAATCAATATGTGTTGTCTCTATCCAAGGGAATGAAGTGGTTATGAAAGGCTTAATGTCCAAGGATAATTGTCATCTGTGGATATCTCAGAACAAGGAGGATCCCTGAACTTGTCTGATAAAAAAAATTAATAAGACTAAGTTATGGCACCAAAAATTTTCTGACCTAAATCTCAAGAGCATGAAGAAGATTGTTTCAGAAGGAGCTATAAAAGGACTGCCTAAACTCAATATTATAGAAGGAAAAGTATGTGGAAAATGAAAAATAGGAAATAAAACTAAGATGCCTCACCAGATGCTTCGGCATCTTTCCACCATAAAAGTTTTTGAACTTCTGCATATGGACGACCTAATGGGCATATGTAAGTAAAAAGTCTAGGAGATAAAATGTATGTCTTTGTTTATGTGGATGACTTCTCAGGGTTCACTTGGGTAAAGTTCATTAAAGAAACATATAACACATTTGAGGTGTTCAAAAATATGTGTAAACTCCTTTAAAGAGAGAAAAGGATTTGAATAGTTAAAATCATAAGTAAACATGACACTGAGTTTGAGAATTCAAAATCCGTTAAATTTTGTGCTTCTGAAGGCATTAGTCATGAGTTCTCAACCCCTATTACTCCACATCACAATATGGTAGTGGAAAGGAATAACAAAACTCTACAAGAATCAATCAGAGTTATGTTGCATGACAAGAAACTTCCATATTACTTATGGTTTAAAGCTATGAATACAACTTGCCAAATTCATAAAAGAGTAACCATTATATTTGGGACTAAAGAAACCTTGATGAATTATGGAAAGGGAGAAAACCAAATTTCAAGTACTTCCATGTCTTTTAAAGTAAGTGATTCATCCTAGTAGATGGTGAACAAATGAGAAAGATGGATACCAAGAGTGAGGAAGGAATATTCCTTGGTTACTACACAAACAACATAGCTTATATAGTGTATAACAAGTGCTCCAAGACTATGATGGAATCCATAAGCGTGGCTATTAATGACATTCCTAGAGATAAGGAAGAAAAAGAAGATGAGGTTTTTTCTCAATAAACTAGTGTCTTAGCCAATGTCCCACCCAAGGAATCTGACACTCTGCTTGAGATCACAAATACTAATAATCTTCAATTCAACAAGGGACCATCAATTAAAGTTCAGAAAGATAATCCACTAGAGAAGATCGTAGGAAATCTGAATGAAGGAGTTATTACAAGATCCAAAGAAAGTATTTACAACTCATGCTTTATTTAAAGAATGAGCCTAAGAATGTTAAGGAAGCATTCAATGATGAATTATGGGTCAATGTTATGCAAGAATAATTATGCCAATTTAAAAGAAAAAAGGTATGCGAGCTAGTTTCTGGACTTGAAGATGTGAACGTCATTGGTACCAAGTGGATTTATATGAACAAATATGATGAAAGTTGTAACATGATAAGGAATAAGGCAATGTTAGTTGCTTAAGGATATACTCAAATAGAAGGAGTGGAATTTGATTAGACGTTTTCCCTAGTAGCTAAACTGGAATCCATTAGGCTATTGCTAGGAATTTCATGCATTCTAAAGATCAAACTATTTCAAATTGATGTTAAAAGTGTCTTCTTAAACGAGTATCTTAACAAATAAGCCTATGTGGAACAATCTAAGGGGTTCACTGATCCCTTCTTTCCAGACCATGTATTCAAATTGAATAAATCCCTTTATGGATTGAAACAAGCTCTAAGAGCTTGGTATGAGTGATTAACTGAGTTTTTGATAAAAAATTGATAGAATAGAGAAGAAATAGACAAACAATTCTATTTGTGAAGAATGATGAATTAAAGCTTATGATTTCTCAAATATATGTGGATGACATAGTGTTTGGTGGGATGTTAGACATGAGGTTACATCATTTTGTTCAACAAATGTAGTTAGAGTTTGAAATGAGTCTTGTAGGAGAACTCACGTATTTTCTTGGTCTTTAAGCAAAGCAAATGGATGACATTATTTTTGTGACTCAAAGCAAGTATGTTAAGAATATAGTAAAGAAGTTTGGTCTTGGCAATGCAATCCATAAGAGAATTCTTGTTGTAACACACTAAAAGCTCTCTAAGGATGAAAATGGAGTTGATGTAGATCAAAGTCTCTACATAACCATTATAGGAACTTTTATATATCTCAGCACTAGCAGACCTGGTATTACATTTGATTTAGGTATATGTGCTAGTTACCAAGCTAATATTAAGGCTAGCCATCTCACTCGAGTGAAGAGAATTCTGAAGCACATAAGTGGGACTTATGACTATGGCATATAGTACTCCCATGATACAAATCCAACACTAGTAGGTTACTGTGATGTAGATTGGGATGAAAGTGATGTTGATAGAAAAAGTACTTCAGGTGGTTATTTCTTTCTTGGCAATAATCTCATTTTCTGGTTCAGCAAGAAGCATAATCATGTCTCTTTATCCACTACTGAACTTGAGTACATTGTTGCTAGAAGCAACTGCACTCAATTTATCTGGACAAAATATATGCTAAAAGAATATAGTGTCGAACAAGATGTCATGATATTATTGTCGTACCCCAAATTTGCCCTATTTCTTTTACTTTTGTCTGGCTTTGAACTTTGCATCCCATTTGCACCATTTTTTACTCAGTCATTTGCATATCCCGCGTCTCATGGAATCAAGCGCCTTGGTTTGAGGTATTAGGGTTGTTCCCTCTTTATGTCTAATTTTGTTTTGAAGTTCTCTTATCAGGTAAAAGGGAAACACATCTGGTTCTCGATTAATGGATCGTGGGATGGATTTTTGGTATATCATGAAGTTTTTGTCATCAAGTTTCAAGTCTTGAATCACAATTTTCCAAGAAAGTCATTCACAAGGGCAAAATGGTTAAATGCACTCTGAAAAGTCAAACTTTGACTTTTGGTAAAAATCAAGTTTCAACCATTATATTTCATTAAGACAAAAAATTGGTTCATCAAGAAGTCAAAAATCAGACACTACTTTTAGAAAAGAAAGAAATCAATTTTTTTAAATACTTGGAAATTTTTCTAAGTGGTAAGAGATTTCAGAACTTCTGGGCCAAATTCCACGCAAGTGCAATCAGAATTTGCAAGGACGGTTCAGAACATGGATCTCCAGTCAGAACATATGGGGGTTGTGTTCTTTGGTCAGAACATAACTCCCAACATATGGAGGTTACATTCCACGCTTCAGTCAGAACATATGGAGGCTTTGTTCTTTGATCAGAACATGACTCCTCAGAGTTTCATTCTTCAGCACATAAAGGCTATGTTTTGCTTTCCATTCAGAACATCATCAAGCCCCACAAAACCAGCTCTGTGAAACCTGCACTTCACTGCCCAAACCTGCATAAAACTGCCAAACCAGCTGCCACAACACTCCAAGGTGCTGCTGATCCAGTCCACGCATGCGTTTTTCTCAAACCCCATAATTGCACCAAATTAGCATAACCAAAACTATGATTAAAAAGCAAAGGAATAGTATGCCAAAAGTGTTTAAAAATCATTCCCCCCCCCCCAAAACTACAACAAATCCATCTATAAATAGTTTGTTCCATCACACATTCAAATGGATGGCTTTTGAAGAGAGGATTATCAAATACACGAAAAAAAAGAGAGAAAAAAATAAACACTCATAAACTTAGAATTTTCCAAATCAAAAACCTTTGTTTTTCCCTTTGAAATGAAGAACTTAACATTGTTGTTTCCTGTTCGTGCAAACCCAGAACATTCAAAGGCAGTAGCTCAAATCCTAAACCCACACTTCAGGTTCAAGGTAAGTCACTCTAACTTTGAAACTCTTATTCAGAACATCATTTAACATGTAAATACTATGATGTTGATGTTGCCCATATCATTTACAAAAGTAGAAAAAATTGTGGATCAGAACTTCTAGAATAATTCTAGGCTCAGAATTAGGATTAGAACTTCTACAAATTGTCATGCTTTTATCCTTCTGATTTACTGTTATTAAGATCTGAACAAGTTACAGATATTCTGACTAATGTAAGGGAGGAAATGAGGCGTAATACAGAACTTCTAAGTTCTACTTACTGTTTAACACATACAGAACTTATGAAATTTCCTCACTGTTAACACATACAGAACTTCTGAGTTCTACTCACTGTTTTAACACATACAGAACTTCTGAGTTCTACTCACTATTTTAACACATACATAACTTCTGAGTTCTACTCTTTGTTCTAACACATACAAAACTTTTGTGTTCTACTCACTGTTTTAACACATACATAACTTCTGAAATTTCCTCACTGTCAACACATACAGAACTTCTGAAATTTCCTCACTGTTAACACGCATAAAACTTCTAAAATTTCTCATTATTCTAACATTCAGAACTTCAGCATGTAGCGACCCAGAACTTCTTTTTTTCCTGCCCTCTAACGTTTCTTTCAGGATTCCATTGTGTGATCGGTGGGAATAGAACTTACTGTTTTGGAATGCTGGTTCGCGTTTGTTTTTGCAAAATGTCGCGGTAAGCAAGAGTCGCCACCGTCTTTTATTTTATCCAACAAGGAAAGGACAAAAGCACAGAAAAATTCCTTTTTCGAGATGTTTCTGGGGTTCGGGAGGTAGATTATAGAAAGGGAAGGTGTTAGCACCCTTTCTATCCGTGGTTATCCACGGGCTCTTAGGTACTTGCTCATTGTGTTTTCAAAATTTGCTTTTCTTTGTGTTTGTGGGTTTGAAAAGAGTTTTTGTTTGAAAGGAGTGTGAGTGCGAAAAGTTTTGTTTTGTTTTAGGAGAGTAAGTACTTAAGAACCATCTACCAACTCGAAAAAGGAATTAAACTTTGCTAATGTCCTTTAGACAATGCTATCCCACTATTAAAGGGGTAGGAAGCGTCGTCGTTGGAGTTTTCGGGTCAATTTAATTAAGGGACGTGTGGTCACTAAAGCAATGTTAGGACGCCTTAGCGGTAACCCTAATGTCTTAGATCATTTCATCTGAGGCAACCGTTTTGAGGCAACTTATGATCTTTGGACAAGAGGGAGACCTCTAAAACTTCCTATACTCAATGACCACGTTCGAAGGCAACCAAGTGAGGTCCCTAACAGTGCGCATGTGCGAGTGTGTTATTTCGGTTAATTTTATCTTTGTACATATCATGGGTGAGCTATGTTGATTTTAAGTTCATACATTGGATCTTGTCATGCATTCCCTATTATCAAACATCTAACAGTGTATAGTTGCGGAATTTAAATTGCGGAAATTAAATATAAACTATTACAAGGCGTCGTGTATTTACATCGCCAAAAACAACCCTTTAATTTAAATTGCGGAAAGTAAAATAAAGCGATAAATAATTAAAGTCCTAATTAAAAGCTATTACATTCCGGAAGCAATTACAATATTGGAATCAAACGGATACGCGTGCGAGAAAATTAAATCGGTGTATTTTTTAGGGTTTTGACCTTTTTTGAAAAGAAAACATGTTTTTTTGTTATTTTTTTGAATTAAATGGAAATTAAATTAGGTCAAAATTAATTAATTAAAAATATTTTTGGATTCTTGAATATTTAAGGAAATAAAATAAATTGGATTAATGTTAATAAAACCTAATATTCTAAATTGATTTTAAATATTGCAAAAATATTAAAAATTAACCCTATTTAAGACTAAATCAATTAAATTATTATTTATTTACAAAAATAAAAGTGATGAATTAATTTAATAAAATAAAACATA
Source organism: Vicia faba (assembly GCA_948472305.1). Lineage (NCBI taxonomy): Eukaryota > Viridiplantae > Streptophyta > Magnoliopsida > Fabales > Fabaceae > Vicia > Vicia faba. Next base: position 561,491,634 of record OX451735.1, read on the forward strand.
TTTTTGTGATTTTGATTTTTATGAGAAATAAATTATTTGGTTAATGGTAATAAAAATAATTAATAAAACAATTAAATAAAAAAAGAAATATAAAAAAGAAAAGAAATAACCCAGGGGGTGTGGGCCTGATTCTGAATGTGAGAATAGCAATTCCAAGCCCATTTACTGCAAGCCTGCTTTTACTTTTCCCAATTCCATGCACGCCTTTGACTTGAGAGTATGGTGAGTATTCAATTTTGGCCATTAGATTTGGTCTACAGGCCATCTGGACAATATCTGGATGAGGGCGTATGATGCACTGCAAGGCCTGAAACGCATTGGAATATCTAGAAACAAAATATAGAAAATATGTTGGGGACCTGGGATTCAAACCCAGGTCCCATTGGACTTTGAACAAACACACTAACCACCACGCCACCTTGTTGCTTTTGTTAGTATAACAGATGTCAATTATTATATTGGAAAACAAAACAAATGCCTAGAAAATAAAAAAAAAAATAGCGTGAGATTTAAATCAACCAGTAGGGAGAAGACACATGGTCGTCTTCTTCGTTGAAAAACCTGGATATTTACCTGCGGATTTTATCCGCAGCTAAATTCCTAGGTTCGTCCTAAAATCAACCCTAGGCTATAGAAATGCAATCCAAAGCCATGGTTCACTTTGTCTCTCCTTCCTGAGCATCTCTATACCAATTATTTGTCCCAATTTTTCCTGCACAGCAAACGCCTAAAAACAAGGAATGGAAACCCTAGGTCCGGGTGTTACGTTACAGGCTATGAAAACAAAATCAAATGATGTAGAAATGTTCCAAATAGATCGATTAGCATGATTGTACAAATTTTTTGGCAAAAAGATGCAAGAACAAGAGGTTATGTTTTCGTGTACAGATGCATGTTCCTGAGTACTTACAGCGCGATTTAGGAGGTTTCAAGGCTTGGTTTTGATCCCAATAGATCCAGTGGACGTCCAGCAAGAGAGTAGTGTGAAGTTTTTGCCTTGGAAACACTTCTAAGATCGTTTTCAGATTCAAGCTTTTCAAGCTTTTTTCCAAGTTTGGTTTCTTGATTTTGGGCAGCTTCAGGTCGTGTCCTTCTGTGCTCTAGCTTGTGTGAGTATATTAGAAGCAATTGGGTTAAAAATTGGGTCTTGAATCCTTGTGAATTGATGACTTTGGATATGATATGATTCCTTCATTAAAGGCCTTCAAATTCTTTCCAAATCCAAGATTTTGTGCATGATATGGCTTGGCACGAATTTGATTGTGTTCATGATGTTAATTGAAAGCTGTATCAATCAAAAAGATCACAAGGTACTAATATTGAGATTTTATTTTGATTTAAATTGATTAAAAATGAATTAAATCAATAAAAATCAAATAAAATAGAAGAATTAATAATTGGTCATGAAATTGAAGATAGGACACGTGTGTGGTGTGACTAGATCAAATCAAGTGGAAAAAAGTGGGCCTATTTGACAAAATTTGAAGTTTTTGGGATAGTTGACTTTTGGCAATTTTGGAAAAATGCCCAACTTCAACAATGCATAACTTTTTCAATTTTGAACTTTTGGAAGTGTTCTTGGACTTTTTAGAATCCTTGAGATGTCCTATAACCAACCCTCTTGGTCTCATCTCATTTTTAAACTCCATGCTCAAGTTATAATCTTTGGCAAAACAGGTGTTTTTGTTGACTTTCAAAAATGACCTATAATATCCAAATTTGTAACTTTTTGTGAGTGAATTTATTGATCTTGGGGTGTGAAGATGGATTGTAGGAAATTTCATCCTCTTCAAAGTGAGCTTTAGATGGGTCATTTCTCATAAAGTATGAGAAAGTTATGCTTGGTCAAAGTTGAGTTGACTTTTCCTACAAAACCCTAATTTAGCAACTTTTAAATCTTGATGAATCTTGAGCAATCCTTGATGAATAATGATAAACCCTTGATCAAATGACGAATTATCCTTCAAAATGAGAATGTTGACAAAAAATCTTGAAGTTTGACTGTATTTGGGACACAGTTCACTTTTGCCCTAGCACAGTCGATTTTTAGACCTCTTGAGCAATTGACTGACCAAACTTCCTCTGCAAGGCTTGAAATTTGACATGGATGATCTTGAGAACATATTATGGCATTGGGAAGCACTTGAGGTCATTTGGATGTAAGGACCTTGATGCAACGCAAAACCCTAATTTGAGGTTGACTGCCTTAGGAGATGATTTGACTATCCAACTCTTGAGCCATCTTGAGCAACTTGGGAGTTATTCTTGAAATGTCTTGAGAAATATGGGAGGGAAAATTTTGGGGTACAACAGTTTCCCCTGTTCAATTTTCTTAAACCTGAGGATATAGATTGGCTTTCGAGCCTTTCGTGATCCGAAGGTGGAAGATAATTGAACACTAGAGTGCCCAGAAATTTGCACTCACATGATGTAGTATCAGCATGGTGACGTCGGGAATGGGCTTACAGATGCCATTTATAGATTGTTGGTAGGAGTATGGGATTACAGATGCCATCTGCAGGAGTGTCGATCGCATAAGAGATTCCTTAGCGAGAACTTTCATACTTGTGGTTTGTAGAAGATTCCGCTGGGGAAGTCTAACTTTTGTTGAGATTTAGGAACTTGCATGTACTTCAACTGAGAGAATGCCTCAGCTGAGTCTTAAGAACCTGTCCATAATTCAATTGGGTGGAAACATCTTCATCAAGATCTAGGAACTGTCTGGTCTTCAACGTAGTATACCGTTGAAATTAGAGAACTCGTCCACACTATGACAGAGGAAAACATCAAGATCTAGGAACTGACTAGTGTTCAACGTAGTATACCGTGGAGGTTATAGCACTCGTCCATACTATGACGTAGGGAAACATCTTCATCAAGATCTAGGAACTGTCTGGTGTTCAACATAGTATACCGTTGAAATTACAGAACTCGTCCACACTATGACGGAGGAAAACATCAAGATCTAGGAACTGTCTGGTCCTCAACGTAGTATATCGTTGAAATTAGAGAACTCGTCCACACTATGACGGAGGAAAACATCAAGATCTAGGAACTGACTAGTGCTCAATGTAGTATACCGTTGAGGTTATAGCACTCGTCCACACTATGACATAGGGAAACATCTTCATCAAGATCTAGGAACTGTCTGGTCTTCAACGTAGTATACCGTTGAAATTTGAGAACTCGTCCACACTATGACGGAGGAAAACATCAAGATCTAGGAACTGACTAGTGCTCAACGTAGTATACCGTTGAGGTTATAGCACTCGTCCACACTATGACGTAGGGAAACATCTTCATCAAGATCTAGGAACTGTCTGGTCTTCAACGTAGTATACCGTTGAAATTAGAGAACTCGTCCACACTATGACGGAGGAAAACATCAAGATCTAGGAACTGACTAGTGCTCAACGTGGTATACCATTGAGGTTATAGTACTCGTCCACACTTTGACGTTAGGGAAACTGTCGAGATTGAGAACCTTATCTGAACTTCAACCGAGGATAATTCAATTGAGATTTAAGAACCGGTCAGGTCTTCGACGTAACCGAGAACTTTAACTGTATCTTTCCTAAAAAGTAAAGGTCAGTCATATGCAATGCATGATATGGATCAGGAAATGATGTTCTCAAAATAAATGAGATTGTATTCTTATGATGCGTATATGCATGTATCACGATGTATGGGAATATAATGTTTTAGCTGGGGAAAATAAATCCCGGAGCTGCTGGAGAATAGAGTTGAGTTCTTCGTTTCCGCTGGGGATGATGAACGAAGGTGATTGTGAGAATAAACCTGCAGGAGAAAAGAACTCCGTTGAGGAATAAACTGATGAAGAGATTACTGTGTGGGGAATTACTCTGTGGGGGAGAGATGTTCTGCTGAAGATTTTAACGATAAACTCCGTTGGGGATTCCGCTGATAAACTCTGCTGGGGATTTCAACGATAAACTCCGCTGGGGATGGATTACCATTGCTGGTGATACTGAATCTGTTGAGGATTGAATTCCTGTTTGTAAAAGGAAATAACTTCGTTGGGGATGATCTTTCAGTTGCAACTTGCTGGGGATAAACCTGTTAGACTCCTGTGGGGATAACCCTCTGAATTTGGCTGGGGATGATCTATTTGTGCTCTGCAGGGGATAAGCTTCCAGAGTCTACTGGGGATGATGATTCAACTCCGTTGGGGAAGCTTTTTAGACTGTGATGGGAAAATTGACTCCATTGGGGGTATCTTGTATTCTGCCGGGGAACATTCTTATACTTTGTTGAGGAATACTAAGACTGCCGGGGATACTCTGATACTTGCTGAAGAATATTCTTATACTCCGCTGGGGAATATTAAGACCTTCTGGGGATACCAGGCCTTTTTAGGGCTGATGGTAGACTAACTCTTCTTGGGGAGAGTGTTGCTGATTCGTCCATAGTTGCAAGTCTCAGCTGGGAGAGCTACCATTACTGCCTTATTCTGCGGGGAGTGAAAGTATTTAATCCATATTCTTCAGCTGAATATACCTTGGTACCTGGTGGACAGAGCAACTTGTACAGTTCGGACAATTCTTATTTGCCCCTACTTCTGATATTACCAGTAATTCATCTTTCGTTTCGTATGTAAATATTTATGAGCAGCAATTAATGTCAAATGCATATATCAAAAATGAACATTGGACGTTCTTTGCAAAACAAAATAGATAAAGGAAAAACAGTTTGAAATTTCTTTGAAAATGAATTTGTATTGATTTTGAAGTTTGGCCTGTAAATAGGCGTTTTTGTACAAGAGGCTGACGTCCTAGTAAGAGAACGCCGCCGAATAAATAGAATTTACACAATTTGTAAAAAGAAACAAAACATCTATGTGAATGATCCCACTGGGTTCCAACTCTGCTATTGCCTTTATATCCTCAAGCTTCTCATCACTTTGCTACTAGTTGAAGATGAATCAGGTTGATTAGTGCCGTCCGAGCTTGATAGTCGATACCGGAGTCCGGATGCAAGGTAATCCAATGAGACATAGTGTTACACTTTAATCCCTATTTTTTTTTCCCGGATCGCCCTTTCGGGTTTTCAGTCCACCGGGATACTCTTTTTTGCCCAAGCCGCCTTTTCAGGTTTTCGACTTGCCGGGTGTACAAATTGTTTTCATTTTCATCCCTTATTTTTGCCCGAACCCTTTTGGTTCGCCGGGAAGCCCTTATTTTTGCCTAGGCCAGTCAACCTAGCGGGTCTTTGATTATGCGTAGTATCTTTTCACTATGTCTGCATTGACGGGGTGAGGAAGGTCGTCACCATCCATGGTGGTTAGAATCATAGCTCCGCCTGAGAAAATGTTCTTAACCACAAATGGCCCTTCGTAAGTAGGGGTCCATTTTCCCCTGGGATCACCTTGAGGTAGAATGATGCGCTTGATTACCAGGTCCCCAACTTGATACTCTTGTCGTCTGACTTTCTTGTTAAATGCCTTGATCATCCGTTTTTGGTACGTCTGACCATGACAAATAGCAGTGAGTCTCTTTTCGTCGATTAGGTTTAGCTGATCAAGCCAGGTATGGATCCAGTCATCTTTGCTCAAACCTGCATCCTTCATGATCTGAAGAGAGGGTATCTGAACTTCAATAGGCAAGACTGCCTCCATGCCATAAACCAAGGAATAGGGTGTTGCCCCTGTTGACGTCCGTGCTGAGATACAGTACCCATGAAGAGCAAATGGTAACATCTCGTGCCAATCTTTGTATGTCACTGTCATCTTCTGCACAATCTTCTTAATGTTCTTATTAGCTGCTTCGACAGCCCCATTCATCTTCGGTCGGTAGGGAGAAGAGTTGTGATGATGTATCTTGAATTGCTGGCAAAGCTCAGTGATCATTTTGTTGTTAAGATTGGTACCATTGTCCGTAATGATCCTCTATGGTACGCCATATCGACAAATCATATTGTGCCGAATAAACCGTGCCACGAAGTTCTTAGTTACAGTAGCAAAGGAAGCTGCTTCAACCCACTTTGTAAAGTAATCGATAGCTACCAAGATGAAACGATGCCCGTTAGATGCTGTAGGTCTGATTTCGCCGATCATATCAATGCCCCACATTGCAAAAGGCCAAGGTGTTGTCAAGACATTTAGAGGAACTGGAGGTATGTGCACCTTATCAGCATAGACTTGGCACTTGTGACATGTCCGAGAATGCTGATAACAGTCAGCTTCCATTGTGGACCAGTAATATCCTGCCTGTAGGATTTTCTTTGTCATGGTGTATCCACTGGAATGAGTTCCGAAAGTACCTTCATGTAACTCTGTCATGATTCTTTCTGCTTCACTCTTATCCACATAACACAGTAAGGTCGAATAATGGTTACGTTTGTAAAGAATGTCATTACTGATGAAGAACTTCGTCGCGAACCTCCTCAGAAACTTCTTATCATTAACAGATGCACCCTCGGGGTATTCCTGAGCTTCAAGGTATCTATTCACCTCATGAAACCAAGGTTTATCTGCTACCTCTTCAGTCTCAAGATCACAGCAATGTGCAGGTTCGTCTAATCTTTCAATGATAATCCGGGGAGCTTCATTTTCCCAATTGACTTTGAACATAGAAGACATCGTAGCCAACGCGTCCACCAACTGATTATCCTCTCTAGGGAAGTGTTCAAAGGTTATCTCCTCGAAATGGGGAAGCAAAGTCAATACATACTCCTTGTAAGGAAAAAGATTTGGGTGTTTCTATCCCACTCGCCTTTGATCTGACTGATCACGGGAGCAGAATCTCCGAAGACACTTAGAAACTTAATCCTTAGGTCAATTGCTGCTCAGAGACCCATGATGCATGCTTCATACTCCGCCATATTGTTGGTGCAGTTGAAACATAGTCGGGCGGTAAACGGAGTATGAGAGCCTTTAGGATATATGATCACGGCGCCAATGCCATTATCCAAAGCGTTCGAAGCTCCATCAAAGTACATAGACCATCGGGATCCTTCCTCAGGTCCTTCATCCGGTCCAGGTGTCTCACAATCAATCACTAGCATCATATTCTCATCCGTAAATTCAAAGTTCATAGACTGGTAATCATCCACTGCCTGATGTGCCAAATGGTCTGCCAATACACTTCCCTTAATTGCCTTTTGGGTCGTGTACTGGATGTCATACTCAGTCAAGATCATCTTCCATCTTGCTATTCTTCCGGACAAGGCAGGCTTCTCGAAGATATACTTGATTGGATCCATCTTTGATATCAACAAAGTAGTGTGAGTCAGCATATACTGTCTTAACCGGCGAGCAGCCCATGCCAAAGCGCAACAAGTTTTCTCAAGCAACGAGTATCGGGTCTCGCAGTCGGTAAACTTTTTGATAAGGTAATAAATAGCATGCTCTTTTCGGCCAGACTCGTCATACTGCCCCAGCACACACCCCATTGAGTTGTCGAGCACTGTCAAGTATAAGATCAGAGGTCTCCCTTCAACTGGTGGCATCAGAATAGGAGGATCTTGGAGATACTCTTTAATCGTTTCGAAAGCGGTCTGGCATTCATCGTTCCAATGTACTACTTGATCTTTCTTCAGTAGCTTGAAGATTGGCTCACAAGTAGCAGTCAGGTGCGAGATTAATCAGGCAATATAATTCAGTCGTCCCAGGAAACCTCTGACCTCTTTCTCTGTTCTGGGAGCTGGCATCTCTTGTATAGCTTTCACCTTGGCAGGGTCCACTTGAATACCTTTGTCGCTCACGAAGAAACCTAGCAGTTTACCAGATCTCACTCCGAAGGTGCACTTGTTCGGGTTTAACCTCAGCTTGTACAATTTCAACCTGTCAAACAGCTTCTGCAGATGGTCAAGGTGTTCTTCCTCAGTCTGGGACCTTGCAATCATATCGTCAACTTATACTTCAATCTCATGATGGATCATGTCATGAAACAAAGCAACCATGGCACGCTGATATGTTGCCCCAGCATTCTTCAGTCCAAAAGGCATGACTTTGTAGCAAAAGGTACCCCACTGAGTAACAAAGGTTGTCTTCTCCATGTCTTCGGGAGCCATATTGATCTGATTATAACCGGAGAAACCATCCACAAAGGAGAATACCTTGTGTTGAGAAGTATTGTCAACCAGAACGTCGATATGAGGTAGAGGGAAATCATCCTTGGGGCTTGCCCTGTTCAAATCCCTGTAATCAACACACATTTGAACCTTACCATCCTTCTTCGGAACAGGAACCACATTGGCCACCCACTGAGGGTAAGAAGTAACTTCTAGAAAACCGGCATCAAACTGTTTCATCACTTCAGCCTTGATTTTCTCAGACATCTCTGGGCGCATTCAGCAGACCTTCTGTTTTACTGAAGGGCAGTCTTCCTTGGTAGGCAGGCGATGAACCACAATATCAGTATCCAAACCAGGCATATCTTCGTAAGACCAGGCAAAGATCTCAACGTAGTCACGCAACATCTGAATCAACCGTTGTTTCACATTAAGCTCCAGATTTGCACCGATCTTGACTTCCTTCTTATCTGTCTCTGTACCCAGATTCACTGATTCCACCGGCTCTTCGTGCGGCTGAATGGCCCTCTCTTCCTGGAGTAACAGTCTTGCAAGTTCACCAGGCACTTTGCAATCATCTTCACCTTTGTCTTCGGCTAATTTGATCGGATTTTCGAAGTCATAACCGGCAGTAGCAGAGTCGTTATCAGTAGGATCCAGAGTGGATGTGGACCTGTATATGTGAGTGTGTGTAAAATAGGTGTTTTGCAATATGTAATAAAGAATAACAAGGAGCGCAAGATTCAAAATGCAAGAACGTCCAATGCTTTTATTAATGATATATGAAAATGACACACATAAAGCCCTCACAAATGAAACCATAGTGCCCCGGGTAAGACACCAGGCCATAAAGTTTAAAACATTGTCTTGTTACAAATTCAAAATAAAAGTTTCATTACTGGGTAACAAAAGTAATAGGGATGAAGTCCTTTGTTGTTCAGTTGCTTGGTCCATCATTGGTCGTAGGATAGATCCAGCTATCGAATTCGGACTCTTCCGCATCATCTTCAATGGCATTCACTCCCGAGTTGCTGATGAACACAGGAGGTCTTCCGATCCTTGTATTCCGAACAACCCTTTGAGCTTCTGCAGTGAAACCCAAACCAAACTTGTTAGTCTTCTGTGTAAAATCAGGGAGTCGGCCCTAATTTGCACACTCACCCTTCTCAATAACAGCCCAGACATCTTTTAAGGAAGCCATTTTCATAGGAGAATCTTCAACCACAGTCTCAGCTGATGCCAGTGTCTGGGGAACCTCTTCAAAATGTTGGAATAGGGTCTCAATGAACTCCCCATCCATCTCTACATATCGGAAAGAGTTGAGGTGGCTAACCATGTACTCTTCCTCTCCCTGTACTATCACAATATTTCCTTTGACCGGGTACTTCAGCTTCTGGTGGAGTGTTGAGGTTACGGCCCCGACTTTATGGATCCATGGAAGACCCAACAAACAAGAATAAGATGTCCGAATGTCCATCACATAGAATGTAGAATTGAAGACCTGAGAACCAACTTTAATTGGAATATCAACTTCACCGTGCACCATCCTTTTAGACCCATCAAAGGCCTTGACGACAATGTTGCTTGGTTTCAGCTCCAAACCTTCACAATCCAACCGGTCTAGAGCTTTCTTGGGCAAGACGTTCAATGAGGAACCAGTATTAACCAATACATGTGTAAGAGTAGTGCCCCTGCATTCAATAGAGACATGCAAGGCATCGTTGTGATTCTTCCCCTTAGCTGTCAAGTCGGCGTCAGAGAATCCCAACCCATTATCAGCAGTTAAATTGGTCATACAATCTGTAAAATGATCAGCTGATGTCTCTTGTGGCACGTGGGCAGTCTTCAAAAAGGTAATCAGAGCCTTGGCATGGGCCTCTGAGCATAACAACAATCACAACATAGAAATCTTGGATGGGGTTTGCCCCAGCTGCTCAACTACGTTGTAGTCACTCTTTTTAATAATTTTCAGAATCTCTTCCATCTCTTGTTTGGAAGCTTCAACAGTAATTGTCTTCGGTGCCTCTGTCTGGGCAGGCACATCTGTGGTGATCCCTTTGCCCTGAGTGTCAGATGACTCGGCGACAGGGGTAAGGATAGGAACTTGAACAGGAATTGTGGCAGGTACACTGGCAGGTGTAATAATAACCGGTCTTTGGGCAGTTGGCGGAGAGATATCTGGTGAGAAAAGTATTCCGCTGCGGGTGACTTTAGCAGGTCCAGTAATGTTGCTGATGTCAGTATCAGCATCCAACTCTTTCTTAACTCCATGAAAATAAACATCAGCCCCATAGTGCCAAGGGACAGCTTTATCAGAGGTGTAGGGGATGGGCCCCGGAACAGTGATGATCACAGGTGCGATTTTCGGAACAGATGTAATTCTAACAAGCTTCCTCGAGGGAGCCTTGGAAGAATTGTCGAAAATGGTAATGATGGCGACTTCTTCAGAATGAACTGAGGGAACAACAGTCTTATCAAATAGGATCTCTTTACTATCCATCAAGTTTTGGATACCTGACTTCAAGAATGGGCAACCGGTAGGTAAAACAGAACACATATGGCAACCTTCGTCACAACCCAGAAATAAACCAGCTAGTAAAAGGTTCTTCTTTACAGTCATCAAAGGGGTAACAATTTCATCCACATAAACTACAAACAAGTCTTCTTCTAGAGCATTCACTCCATGCTTGGGCATGGGAGCAGTCACAACATTAGGCCTCTCGGGCACCTCAAACTCAATCTCCTTCGCATCAATTAAGTCTTGTACCTTGTTCTTCAAAACCCAAAAATCATCCGTATTATGCCCCGGGCTATCAGAGTGAAAAGCACAACGGGCATTAGGGTTATACCTCAGTGATGTGGTATTTGGATTCTTCGTGGCTTCCTTTAGAACCACCAGATTAGTCTTTAGCAACTGTGGCAAAATCTGAGATAAGGTCATGTTAGGACAGGTGAATTGCCTTCGAGGTCTCTCATCCTTCTGTTGATTGCTGTGCTGAGGAGCACCAGCAGGTTTTGAAATAACAACTGCATTCACAACTTGGCGGTGTTCAGGTCTATTCTGTCTTCTCGAACTGTAGACAGCACTGGATTCTTTCTTAAATGGATTCTTCTCGGTGCTTGATGAGGCACCCTTATGTATCTTTCCAGCCTTAATACCAGCTTCAATCCTCTCACCGGTCAAAATAAGCTCTGTAAACCCAGATGAAGAGCTTCCAATCAAGTGGTTGAAAAATGGACCAGACAGGGTCCCTAGAAACATGTCAACAAGCTCCCAATCAGCCAAGGGTGGTTGTACTCTTCCGGCGAGGTCTCTCCACTTCTGAGCATAATCTTTGAATCCTTCACCCGTTCCCATTGGCATACCCTGGAGTTGGGTACGCGTGGGAGCAAGGTCGGAGTTGTATTGATACTGCCTGTAGAATGCAGTAGCCAAATCTTCCCAACTGCGGATACTGGTTCCGTCCAGCTGATAAAACCACTCAAGTTGAGTCCCTGAGAGACTATCTTGGAAGAAGTGGATCCATAGGTTCTTATCAGCGGTGTAAGGCTGAATCTTCCTCACATATGACCGGAGGTGCAGCTTCGGACAAGAAACTCCGTCATACTTAGCGAAGGCTGGTGCCTTGAATTTATGGGGAATCACCACCCCAGATGATAGACCTAGATCTCTGAAGTCCAGACCAGGCACCTTCTGAATTTCCATAGCGCTCAACCGGTCCTCCAGTTGCTTGTATCTATCCTCAACCAGAGGATATTGTTCTTCATCGTAGTCCGTCTCGTTGTCGGAGACCACAGGGCTAGCAGCACTCCTTTCTTGTGGACTATCTTTCCCTCCAGATGAGGTGGTCAGATCAACTTCATTCTGTAGCCTGTTTCTAAACTTGTGCCCTGTGTTAAACAGGATGGTCGTCTTCTTCTTTTTCTTCTTCTCTTTCAGAATCAAGGTCTTCAGGTCCTGCTGACCCTTAGCTAGATTCATGAACAGCTCTTGAAATTGGGCATTCTGGGCCTGGAGGGCCTTGATAGCTTGCTCAGTTGAAGGTTCAGTAGACATGATGAGTGAGTGCTGAAATAAACAACGAAGAAGATAAGAGACCTGTAAAGGGTACCTGTTTATGAAGTGCATGGGATGAAATGCGTATGATTATGATTTCAAAGACAATCGGGAGATTCAAATTTGTAAACAAGAAAGGAAGTACACTTTATTAGATTTAAACCTCAAAATTCAAATTGTTCAACTGATGCCCTCAGGGCGTTACAAGAATTGAAATACTGAAAAGTAAATAAAACTGGAAAGGAAAACATAAAAGGCCAATCAATGCTCTCATGGTCTCTTCTTATCAGTGCGGACATAGTCATTGAGAATTCGCTCGTTCTCCAACTGCCTAGTCAATCTCTGGATCTTCTGCTCCTGCTTATTGAACTTCTCCCGATAAGAATCCCGTTCTTTCCGCAGTTGCATCCAAGATCTCTTCAGTGCCCCAATATCAGTGGGCATATAAGGATGGAGGATGGTTGGAAGAACCCCGTCTTCATTAGCAACTTCAAGAGTGACAGGTCGGACGGCTTCATATGGCATACCTAGCTTCTGGGCACGGATGCGGACCCATCTGAGATATGGCTCCATTGGCAGAGAAGTCTTTGGGCCCAGCTCATGTGGATCAGATTGGTGAACTCTATCCCAAGCCCTTATGAATCTGCGGCGTAGCTCGTCGCTATCCCCCTGAAAATCAAAGATGATATGAGGCATTAGCAGCTCGTGAGGTCCTTCTCTTCTGGCTCTTCCAAACTGACGGAGAGCTAAGCATGGGTTGTAAGAAATTCCTCCATGGGTTCCTAACAATGGAACATTGGGATACTCCCCACAGCGATCAATGATAGTCACCTCATCCATACCCTTGAGAGTCCAGATAATGTCATTATGAGAAAGAGACATCACCCTATAAGCCCAACCCATTCCTTCTTTGTTCTTCAGCACTGACTTGGGGAGGTGCAAAATAAACCACCTCGACAATAATGGAGCACATCACATTAAGGTCCCCGCTTTCAGGCAGTACGAGCATAAAGCTGATGAAGAATGTCACCCAAGAGAGTGGGTACAGAATTCTGAGAGATGAAGATTTTTATGGCATTCACATCAACAAAAGTGTCAGGATTCGGAAACAAAACCAAGCCATAAATCAGAAGAGCTAGAATATCCTCGAAGGCCTTGAAGTCTAGACCATCCCAGAAATAGTTAACCTTACCAACCAAAAACTTAGTCAGAAAGCCCTTTGCTCCACTTCTAGTCTCCCAATTAGCCATTACCTCCTCTTTAGTCAAATGAAGGGCTGCATCAATTTCTTCGGGCCTAAGGGTCTTCTCCCAACCAGTAAACGGGGTCTGCTCCAGAACAAAGATACCGAGCAGCTCAGAGAACTCTTCTAGGGTGGGAACCAGCTGATAGTCTTGAAAAGTAAAACAATGGTACAACGGATCATAGAATTGGACCAGGACACTTATCATCTACTCGTCCAATTTGGAGGTGACCAAACTGAAAAGAGAACCATGCCTCCTGATGAAGGAAGTGGTGTCAGGCAACTTGGCAACCAACTCTTTAAGCAAGGTAGGGACTTGGACAAAGTTGATCCGGATGGTATTCTTACGCATGGGCATCATGATGACCTACAAAACAGAACAAAGATGAATCCCTCCTATCTTTGAAATAGGTTAGTCCAATGCAAGATGTATGCAATGTTATGATGTCATGATGTCATGATAGTAAGCACACCACAAGTATCCATAAATAGCAAACATGGTAAAGGCACACAAGTCACACTGAGAGCCCTTAGATTTAAGGCTGGCATGGAGCTTAGGTACTACCCTCTTTCATTTCAGTTGGTTTAAACCTGTCCTAAAAATAGTAATCGGGTTCTAGAGGATCTCAATATCACTGACTACCTTCAATCGGTCATAATTCCAATTTAGCAACCTTTTCTTACAGCCGGAATCATCGCGAGAGTTTAGTCTCAATGAGTGTAGCATACTGCTACTGTTCTATGGCCAAGTTGGTCAATTTAAGGTTCTAAGGTCAGTTGGTGTTTAATGACCCCTTAGAAGACCCATATTCTCCTCGTTCCAACACAAGGGGTATCGGTACAGACTAAAGTGCCACACCAACGTAGCTACTGCTTCAACCGTGTCGGTCTACGCCAGACAATTCCCTCACAGTTTATTGCTACTTACCTAAAGGATATCCCCAGATCCGGGTTAGGATATATAGAACTCCGATACAAGCCCACAAATATAAGTCATACAAAGCATACAATTGAAAACACAATGATCTAATCCTAAGGTACACCTCACTTATTAATATTCCCCAGCAGAGTCGCCAGTTCTATGATCGGTGGGAATAGAACTGACTGTTTTGGAATGCTGGTTCGCGTTTGCGTTTGTTTTTGCAAAATGTTGCGGTAAGCACGAGTCGCCACCGTCTTTTATTTTATCCAACAAGGAAAGGACAAAAGCACAGAAAAATTCCTTTTTCGAGATGTTTCTCGGGTTCGGGAGGTAGATTATAGAAAGGGAAGGTGTTAGCACCCTTTCTATCTGTGGTTATCCACGGGCTCTTAGGTACTTGCTCATTGTGTTTTCAAAATTTGCTTTTCTTTGTGTTTGTGGGTTTGAAAAGAGTTTTTGTTTGAAAGGAGTGTGAGTGCGAAAAGTTTTGTTTTGTTTTGGGAGAGCAAGTACTTAAGAACCATCTACCTACTCGAAAAAGGAATTAAACTGTGCTAATGTCCTTTAGACAATGCTATCCCACTATTGAGGAGTAGGAAGCATCGTCGTTGGAGTTTTCGGGTCAATTCGATTAAGGGACGTGTGGTCACTAAAGCAATGTTAGGACGTCTTAGCGGTAACCCTAATGTCTTAGATCATTTCATCCGAGGAAACCGTTTCGAGGCAACTTATGATCTTTGGACAAGAGGGCGACCTCTAAAACTTCCTATACTCAATGACCACGTTCGAAGGCAACCAAGTGAGGTGTACCCTAAGAGTGCGCATGTGCGAGTGTGTTATTTCGGTTAATTTTATCTTTGTACATGTCATGGGTGAGCTATGTTGATTTTAAGTTCATACATTGGATCTTGTCATGCATTCCCTATTATCAAACATCTAACAGTGTATAGTTGCGGAATTTAAATTGCGGAAATTAAATCTAAACTATTACAAGGCGCCGGGTATTTACATCGCCAAAAACAACCCTTTAATTTAAATTGCGGAAAGTAAAATAAAGCGATAAATAATTAAAGTCCTAATTAAAAGCTATTACATTCCGGAAGAAATTACAATATTGGAATCAAACGGATACGCGTGCGAGAAAATTAAATCGGTGTATTTTTTATGGTTTTGACCTTTTTTGAAAAGAAAACATGTTTTTTTGTTATTTTTTGAATTAAATGGAAATTAAATTAGGTCAAAATTAATTAATTAAAAATATTTTTGGATTTTTGAATATATAAGGAAGTAAAATAAATTGGATTAATGTTAATAAAACCTAATATTCTAAATTGATTTTAAATATTGCAAAAATATTAAAAATTAACCCTATTTAAGACTAAATCAATTAAATTATTATTTATTTACAAAAATAAAAGTGATGAATTAATTTAATAAAATAAAACATATTTTTGTGATTTTGATTTTTATGAGAAATAAATTATTTGGTTAATGGTAATAAAAATAATTAATAAAACAATCAAATAAAAAAATAAATATAAAAAAGAAAAGAAATAACCCAGGGGGTGTGGGCCTGATTCTGAATGTGAGAATAGCAATTCCTAGCCCATTTACTGCAAGCCTGCTTTTACTTTTCCCAATTCCATGCACGCCTTTGACTTGAGAGTACGGTGAGTATTCAATTTTGGCCATTTGATTTGGTCTACAGGCCATCTGGACAATATCTGGATGAGGGCGTATGATGCATTGCAAGGCCTAAAATGCATTGGAATATCTGGAAACAAAATATAGCAAATATGTTGGGGACCTGGGATTCGAACCCAGGTCCCATTGGACTTTGAACAAACGCACTAACCACCACGCCACCTTGTTGCTTTTGTTAGTATAACAGATGGCAATTATTATATTGGAAAACAAAACAAGTGCCTGGAAAATAAAAAAAAAATAGCGCGAGATTTAAATCAACCAGTAGGGAGAAGACACATGGTCGTCTTCTTCGTTGAAAAACCTGGATATTTACCTGCGGATTTTATCCGCAGCTAAATTCCTAGGTTTGTCCTAAAATCAACCCTAGGCTATAGAAATGCAATCCAAAGCCATGGTTCGCTTTGTCTCTCCTTCCTGAGCATCTCTATACCAATTATTTGTCCCAATTTTTCATGCACAACAAACACCTAAAAACAAGGAATGGAAACCCTAGGTTCGAGGGTTACGTTACAGGCTATGAAAACAAAATCAAATGATGTAGAAATGTTCCAAATAGACCGATTAGCATGATTGTACAATTTTTTTGGCAAAAAGATGCAAGAACAAGAGGTTATGTTTTCGTGTACAGAGGCATGTTCGTGAGTACTTACAGCGCGATTTAAGAGGTTTCAAGGCTTGGTTTTGATCCCAATAGATCCAGTGGACGTCCAGCAAGAGAGTAGTGTGAAGTTTTTGCCTT
The DNA here is from genome assembly GCA_948472305.1 of Vicia faba. Taxonomy (NCBI): domain Eukaryota; kingdom Viridiplantae; phylum Streptophyta; class Magnoliopsida; order Fabales; family Fabaceae; genus Vicia; species Vicia faba. The sequence continues at coordinate 561,508,333 of OX451735.1, forward strand.
GGAAACACTTCTAAGATCGTTTTCAGATTCAAGCTTTTAAAGCTTTTTTCCAAGTTTGGTTTCTTGATTTTGGGCAGCTTCAGGTCGTGTCCTTATGTGCTCTAGCTTGTGTGAGTATATTAGAAGCAATTAGGTTAAAAATTGGGCCTTGAATCCTTGTGAATTGATGACTTTGGATATGATATGATTCCCCCATTAAAGGCCTTCAAATTCTTTCCAAATCCAAGATTTTGTGCATGATATGGCTTGTCACGAATTTGATTGTGTTCATGATGTTAATTGAAAGTTGTATCAATCAAAAAGATCACAAGGTATTAATATTGAGATTTTATTTTGATTTAAATTGATTAAAAATGAATTAAATCAATAAAAATCCAATAAAATAGAAAAAATAATAATTGGTCATGAAATTGAAGATAGGACACGTGTGTGGTGTGACAAGATCAAATCAAGTGGAAAAAAGTGGTCCCATTTGACAAAATTTGATGTTTTGGGGATAGTTGACTTTTGGCAATTTTGGAAAAATGCCCAACTTCAACAATGCATAACTTCTTCAATTTTGAACTTTTGGAAGTGTTATTGGACTTTTTAGAAACCATGAGATGTCCTATAACCAACCCTTTTGGTCTCATCTCATTTTGATATTCCATTCTCAAGTTATAAGCTTTGGAAAAACAGGTGTTTTTGTTGACTTTCAAAAATGACCTATAATGTCCAAATTTGTAACTTTTTGTGAGTGCATTTCTTGATCTTGGGGTGTGAAGATGGATTGTCAGAAATTTAATCCTCTTCAAAATGAGCTTTGGATGGGTCATTGCTCATAAAGTATGATAAAGTTATGCTTGATCAAAGTTGAGTTGACTTTTCCTGCAAAACCCTAATTTTACAACTTTTGAATCTTGATGAATCTTGAGCAATCCTTGATGAATCATGATCAACCCTTGATCAAATGATTAATTATCCTTCAAAATGAGAATGTTGACAAAAAATATTGAAGTTTGACTGTATTTGGAACACAATTGACTTTTGCCCTAACATAGTCGATTTTTGGACCTCTTGAGCAATTGACTGACCAAACTTCCTCTGCAAGGCTTGAAATTTGACATGGATGATCTTGAGAACATATTAAGACATTGGGAAGCACTTGAGGTCATTTGTATGTTAGGACCTTGATGCAACACAAACCCCTAATTTGAGGTTGACTGCCTTAGGAGATGATTTGACTGTCCAACTCTTGAGCCATCTTGAGCAACTTGGGAGTTATTCTTGAAATGTCTTGAGAAATATGGGAGGGAAAATTTTGGGGTACAACACATTGGTATCAACCCAGAATTTCTGATCATATCTGAAGTTTCATTATGGACCACAACGCGCCTGGCATCAGAACTTCTGACCCCTTTCGTTTTGCTTTCAGCAACATGTTGATCCTATTTCTCTTTATCTTTACTTTTTTCTATTTTATTTTATTATTAGTACTATTTTTATTTTTTTTATAAAAAAGACATAAAAAAACATTTTCTTTCATTAACTAATTATTTTTTCTTTTAGTTTATTAAAACAGAAAAAACCTTTTTCAAAACAAAAACAAAACAAATCTTTTCTTTTATTTATTGCATTGTACATTTCTATATGGTTGTAATAGTTAAATATGATTTAAATTATTACCCCTCCCCATGTTCTACTTAGCACCACCCTCTCTCTCTTTATTTATTCATTTATTTTTTACTTTATTACTTCCAAATTTTCTTAACTCTTTTTTTTTTGTTTTAGTTTTAAAAAACTAAATAATAACCGTTTCAATTAATCTGATAATTTTTATTAATTAACTTAAATTTAATTTTGTAATTTTGTTTATCTGAATATGTGATTTATTTTAATTAACATCTTTTGTTATTTTGCTTAGTTATAAAAATCACAAAAATATATATTAAAATATTTTAGGATTAGAATTCTAGCTTACTTTTGAGTTCATAATTTGTTTAAGATTTGATTTATGAAGCCATAAAAATATTTATAATTTATGTTTTCTTATTTGTTCAAACCTTGAAACCATACCTTAGGTAGCTCCATGAGGCGATTAAACCCCGTTCCGATTGCCTTATGTCGAAATAGACATTTAGTCCACTTGTACATAACATACAATTAGATTTTTAGTTTCCCTCTTAACCTTTTTCTTTTGTAATTAAAACTCAGCTGTCACAAATCAAAAATCCAAAAACACTTTTAATCATTACTTGAATTTATTTTAAAACTCGCAAAACACTCAACCAATCAAAGCTTCCCCCAAAGGGCATGTTATCTTTGTTCTACCGCGATACCGGCCGTGCCTATTGCTAGAATATGTAGGCAAATGGTCGCGATACGTAGGCAAGTGGTCGTGAAACCCTCACGAACGCAATAATAAAAACCATTCATTTCCCCTTAAGCAAGCATAGTTGTAGATAAATACACCCTTTAAGACAAGCAAACAAAACGGATCCCGTTGAGTACAAAGGATGTGAGGGGTGCTAATACATTCCCTTCGCATAACCGACTCCCTTACCCTTTCTCTTGGTCGCAAGACCATCTTATCCATTTCCTTGTGGTTTTATCGATATTTCCCCTTCCTTCGGGACAAATAAAGTTTGGTGGCGGCTTTGTGTTTTCTGCCGGTAGCTTCAGCTGGCGACTCTACTGGGGATCTTTTGTGAGTCTATCCTAGTTTTGTTTATTTGTCTTTTTGGGTGTTTATTTATTTGCTTTATTTTGCTTTTCTATTTTATTATTGCTTTATTTGTATATATTGCGTATATTGTTGCTACTCACATATTCTGGATACATTGTGATGTTGGGTTTGGTGATTACTTTTGATAAGTCTTATACCCAGACTTGGGTTACACATAGGATTAGGACAGGTGGTATAATCATGTTAACTTTGAGGGAGTAATCCCGAAGAAGGAGTCATGAAAATCCCCCACTCAATGGAGGTCCCCTTGAAAGTAGTGATGTTTATCGAGTAATCGGGAAGACGTTGTTGCTTTCGACCTGGGAACTCGAGAAGCTAAGGGCCGTAGAACCATTAACCCATCCTGGCCTTTTAGGTGCAGTGCAGAGACTATAAAGGAGTAATCCAGAAGTAGTTGTCACACGATATTGCACTCAGACGAGTTTTTCCTGCGAATATTACTGATTACCAAGTAATTGGGACGTCAGTAATATCCAAAGGAAGAGCGTAGACTTCGAGAAATCTTTAGAACCTTGTTCGGCAGGTGATAAACCCCTAGTACATACCTCATGGGTGGTTACTTTGGCTCCATGCCTGTGACGTCGAACTTTTGATCTTGTTACTTTCACCCTGTGCACCGGACTACGCAATGGTTATCCAGAATATGTGGAGCTGAGATTTCATGCCATGGAATACCATGACATCATATCATCATGTAAATATATCTCATATCTAGGGAAATCCAAAGACAAGTCTCGTTGACGTAGCTTTTTCCAAAAAGGGAAAATTTTAAAAGATAGACGAGTCTTTGGGTCTCCTCAGAAATGAAGATAAATCATTCATCCATACTACCATGCATTCATTTTTCACAATAAAAACTCATTGGGGTCCCTTTTCCGACAGACTTAAGTAAACAGCAAAGACGACTTCTCCACATCCTTACTGTACTAGAGGCAATCAATGAAGGCTAATGGATCTTTTTGAAGAGAATCAGAATGCACTCCACCGAGATATGGACACCATGGGCACTCACATGGACCAGCTTATGGAAACCCTTCATGTCGTGATCAAGGGCCAAGAAGAACTACATCAGAGTGTTGAAAAGCTTACTACTGCTGCTCCCTCCACTTCTGCTAATGGGAGGAATGACAATGCAAATGTTGAGACTCCCACCGGAATTCCTAGGAATGATGTCGACGATCATCATGATGTTATTGATCTTGATGAACCCCAAGTGAATCTTTCCGTCGGAGTTGCCGAAACTGCGAAAATGTATCATGCTCTCGAAGAGTATCTTAGAGCCATGGAGGGTATCAAGGCTTCTGGATTCAATACTGCTGCAATGTGCCTCGTTCCTGGGGTAGTTATTCCTCCCAAGTTCAAAGTTCCGGATTTTGACAAATACGAAGTCAATTCCTGCCCAGAGACTCATCTCCGTTCCTACTAACGCAAAATGGTTGCCTATGCTGAAAATGAACCGTTACTCATGCACTTCTTCCAAGATAGCTTGACCAGGGCACCATTGGATTGGTATATGCAATTGGAAAGATCTTATGTCAGTACTTAGGGAGAACTTGCTGACTCCTTTTTGAAACATTACCATTATCATACTTCCATGGCTCCTAGCCGCACTCAGCTTCAAGGACTGATACAAAAATCTGTAGAGTCATTCAAAGAGTACGCTCAAAGGTGGCGTGAACTGGTTGCAAGGTTCCAGCCTCCTATCTTGGATCGTGAATTGACTTATTTGTTCGTGGGCACCCTGCAAGACCCATATCTCCAACATATACTCGATAGTATTTCGACCTCCTTTTCGAACTTGGTTACCATTGGGGAATGTATTGAAGATGGCCTCAAGTCAGGAAAAATTCAAGGTACATCTAGAGCTATCAATGGAAGTAACAAGAAACCTTGCTTTGGCCTCCTCAAGAAGAAAGAAGGAGAGACTAGTGCTACTATCAACAAAGGAAAGGCCCCAGTCCATCATCAAGATCAAGCTCTGCACCGTTAAACGTTGTTTATTCATCCTAATGTTCCTCGAGCATGTGCTACAATCTCAGCTCAACAACCGCGGGTGACTCAGCATCAGTCAATCCATCATCAACATCAGTACACATAGAGACAGCTGTATGTTTAACGAGCACGATCTGGGTCTTTTCAGCTGAGTCATCAACCCCAAGGGCAACAAGGACGAAAGAGGAAGAAAGTTATTGAAAGGAGGGTGGATCCCATTCCTATGTCTTATGCTCAACTTATCCCTCAGTTGCTTGCCAATCAGTTGGTTCAATTGCGCGAACTTGGTCCAACACCAAATCCTCTCCCACGAGGGTATGATGTCGGTGCTCGTTGCAAATTCCATTCAGGGGCTCCGAGCCACACAATTGAGAATTGTAGGGCATTAAAAAACAACATGCAAGACCTCCTTGATTCCAAAGTTATCACGTTCACTCCAAAGGGTCTGATAATGGATTGAATCCCCTTGCTAAGATAGGTGTCAAGACTGCAAGAGCGTCTCCTCAAATGAGCCAGGGTTGAAGAAGTCTCTTGAGCATGGAAATTTCTAATTTCATTTGCATTATCATTTATAACTGTGATACGATGGGAGAACTGACTTGAGGGTTTTGCGTTTTATCGTAATGTTGCGGTTAGCAAGAGTCGCCAACGACTTTTCTTTTATCCAAAAGGAAAGGTGAAAAAGCACAGGAAAGACCTTTGAGATGTTTTCTTGAGTTCGGGGGGTAGATTATGAAAAGGGAAGGTATTAGCACCCTTTTCATCCATGGTTCTCCATGGGCTCTTAGTTACTTGCTTACATCACTTGCTTTTGTTTGTTTGAAATTGTGTTTGGTGTGGTTTTGAAATTATTTTGTAAAAGAGGCCATTCGCTTAGGCAATATTTGTAATTATTCTCGTTCGTAAGAATTATACAAAGATGTTTGTCTTTTTGAAAATGTTTTCAATATTTGTAAGATGTTTTTGAAATGTGTGTGTTTGTTTTAAAAATAGCAAGGATAGTTGTTTTTTGAAATATAGCAAGTAACTAGAAGTAATCTACCTACTCAAATGTCTTTCTTATACATTTTCTATTCCTTTGACATTGTTGTCTCACTATTGATTTGGTAAGCAACCCTATCTTTGGATATAAAGGGTCGGGCGTGGGTCATCGTATAGCCATGATTAGCAATGTTTGCAAAGTAACTTAGCATTTTGAGGGACCAAGATCATTTTGTAAGGCAACTTTTTGAATAGCGTCATCGAGGGACTATGATCTTTATGTTTGTTTGTTTTTCCAAGATACTTCGCATGCGGAATATGGCCATTTTTGTTTTAAGCAACCAAGTGGAGAAACCCTAAGGATGCTTGTGTGCAAGTGTATCATTTTCATGCTTTGGTTTTATCTTGTATTTAGGGTTTTCTATCTTTGCTTTGTTTCAATCTTATCATACAAACCCTAATTACTAATCATGACATGTAAAGCGGCAAATTGAGAAATGTAAATATTACTAAGCTATTACAACAATTTTATGGGAGGGGGGAATACAAATTTTGAATGGGGATTTGCAAGAATGTAAACCCAAATAAATTATTACAACCAAATCGAGTTTATACGAATATTAAATAATGTACAATATTTAAAGATGCAATATAATGTACATGTAAAAAAGATTTTTGTTTTGTTTTTATGTAAAAGAAATTTTAATCTAAACCTAAAAAAAATAAGGAAAAGAAATTAAATTTTTTTAGAAGGGAGGTTTTAACCCTAATTTCTATTTTAAAAGAAAATGAAGTTCATATGTATTATTTTTTTATGTATTTTTATATTAAAATAATAAATAATATTGTATATAATAAAAAAAATGTAAATTTTTTATATATGCAAAAATAAATATTTACAAGTATGGGATGAAAAGGAAGTAAATAAAATAAACTAAATATATTTTAATTATATTTCACAAGTTTATTAAGAAAATATATCATATATATTGAAAATAAAATATATTTTTATGTGCAACAATAAAATAAAGTAAAATAAAATATGATATTGTCAAATTTATATTTTTTTAGGAATTTTATGCATCAAAGAAAATATTTAATACATTAAAATGAAAATAAAACAAATAAAATAAAAATGCAAAAATAGTTGGGCAAGGGGGGTATAGTAAGTAGACTAGAGATGGCATGTAAGCAAAAAAAGACCATGGCCCAAATATGGAGGCCCAAACCCACACAAAGCAAAAAATGGAAAAATGGAAAAAGTGTGAAAAACAAAAGTAGCGCCCAGGTTCGAACCCAAGACATGGGTCTCACCAGCGCGCTACTTTGCCACTGGGGTGGCTATACATCCATTGTCTTAAGGAAAGCAAAAATAATATAACATGAAACAAGTTCTTGCCCAGTACTTCATCTTCTTCCTCAAGCTTGGCCAGACATCCTGTAACTCTCTCATTCTTCTATAAAAATGAAAACTCATAACATGAAAGTTGTAGTATTTGATCTCACGATTCTAACTATATAAGTTATATGAGCTAACAATCAAAGATCAGAGAGAATTTTAAAAGCCCTAAATTTAAACCTAAATTTCTCAGAAACTTCAAGTTCTAAATTCTCTCAACCTAGGCCAAATAAATGTAAGATAAAGATATGTACAGTTTCGTTGCAATGAAAGCTACATTATTTATTCACAAATCGTGGTCAATGGTTGCTTGTACAAGGAGATAGAAGTTCAGATTTCACCTCCTTCAGTTGAAATCGTGGATGGAATTGGAGTGAGTTTGATGGAGGCCTGATGCTTGCTTGAGCTTCCTTGAACTTCCCTGAACGTATTCCAACCCTTGCCTTGCTTTGAATGTGTATGAAAATCCTTGGCCAAGTCAACTTGCAAGCTTTGAAAACAAAAATGGCAGATGATGGATAAGTGGTTACAGTACAGGGATGAAGGTCTGGATTGGTTTGATATCAAGTAGGTAAGGTATTTTGATGATCAAGAATGGAAACACACGAGCCAAATGGAAGATTGGTATGTTTATGCCAAAACTGCAAGTTTGGACAGCTTTCTGGTGTTTTTGAGCTTGGGAGTGTTTCACGCTTTTTTCAATCATGTGCTAAGTTGTATTATGTTTGTATATTAGTATAGAATCAGTTTCATGTCAACCCTCCAACAGTTGTGCTAGTTCTAGCCTTTTTGCAACTTTTCTTGCCTTTGAAGTAAAGTGAAGGGACAAGGCTTGCCATGCTTGTACTTACTTTCTTAGGGTTGGTATAAGCTTGTACAAATTGCTTTAGGCCTGTAATACTTGTGTATGCAATGGAGACAGGTGCAATGCTCAAGAATTGGAAAGTGGCAAAAGTTGATCTTTTTCAAAATGGCAATGGTCACTTTATGCCATTTATGGAATTACAACTTGGGTAATGGCTCTAGGGCATGGATCAAAGCTTTGTCAACTGAGTAAGCATTAAATTAAGGAGTTGGGAACAAGTTTGGGACCTGTAAATCATGTAATAGGCAGCATAGGTACTGATTGCAACTTTGTTCTTCATGAAATGGCTTGGATAAAAAATGAGAAAATGCCAACTTCATCTCTTCGATTCTCCCTACTAAAAAATGATCTTGAGGAGTTCTTGGACATTTTGGAAAGATTGAAATGTGCTATATAACTCATATTTGAAATGAATTTTGAGATACCTCTTGGAACTAGGTGAAAAATTGTCATGAAGTTGGGTTCAAAACATGCCTAAATTAGGGCAAAATTTCACTAAGTTATTTAGTTCATGACCATGTATTCATAAATTTATATCTTGAGATCCAAGCATCTTTAGGGAAAAGTGTGTGAAGAAAAGTTGTATATTTCATGTAGGTCTACAACTTTCATGTTGGGAACTTTCCTTGAATTATTATGCATCATGGTGAAAAAATGGCCTAAAGTTAAGAAAAAATAAGAAAATTTTCTATACTTAGAAAATTTCTAAGTTAAGAAAATTTTCAAATTTAAACCCTAATCTTCAAATTTGGAATTCTTGATGAACAAGTTTCACATTTTGACATGTTTTGATGAACTATGACCCTTGGCACTTGATTCTGACCAAAAAGTCAAAGTTTGACTTTTTAGTGTACATTTGACTTTTGATCAGTTGACTGCAAATTTCATCTGTCAATCCAATGAAATTGAAATGTTTTGAGCCATGTAATAAGGTCAAGATGATGCAATTGAATCCTTGAAATCATGCTTTAACTCAATTGGTCATTTGCTAGGTCCAAAACCAGAAATTGCCCTTCCTCAGTCAAAAACCCTAATTTTGACCATTTTGCCCTTTTGGTGATTTGATCAAATTTCTTGAGTAGTTGTGATCCAAACTTGACCAAATAACACATATAAGTTTAAAATGTTGATGTGGATCAAGAAATTATGAATTTTGACTGTAAATTGGCCATGGTTGTCTTTTTCCCCAATACGGTTGATTTTTAGGTCAACTGTCTAATTGACTGATCAAAAATATGGTTCAAGGCCTGAAACTTGTCATGAGTGATCTTAGGGGTCCATAATGATGTTTGAAAGTCATATGAAGCATTGATAGTCCAAAAATCCTTCTGTAAACTCAAACCTTAATTTTGGGTTATCAGTGCAAGATGAGATGTCTTGAGCTGACCAAACCCTAATCCAGTCTTGAGTCAAAGAGATCTTGTGAGAAAAGTTTTGATAAATGATAGGGAAAATTTTGGGGTACAACAGCTTCCCCTGTTAAATCATCTTAAACCTGATGAGTTAGATTGGCGAGTCTTGCCATTCGTGACTCAAAGGTGAAAGATGATTGGACACTAGAGTGCCCAGAAATTTGCACCCGGCAATGCGATGGTAGAAGGAATGGGATTAAAGATGCCATTTGGATAAGTGATAGAATCTTGTTGGAGATGGGCTTGTATATGCCATCCAAGAATTTTTGTTGAATTGTAAGTTGTAAGCTGAAAGAATGAGTATCAGAATTGCGTCCGTGTCTAGAACGTATCTGAGTTGCATCTGGAGACTGAATCTGTATGAGCATCATAATAGAATCCGTGTTTTGAGCGTATCCGTGCAGTATTATATCTGAAAGGTTGTATCTGAATGAGTAACAGAATGGCATTCGTGTCTGGAGTGTATCTATACTGTATCTGAAAGTTGAATCTGAATGAGTAACAGAATGGCATCCGTGTCTGGAGCGTATTTGTACTGTATCTTATAGTTGAATCTGAATGAGGAACAAAATGGCATCCGTGTCTGAAGCGTATCTATACTGTATCTGATAGTTGAATCTGAATGAGTAACAAAATGGCATCCGTGTCTAGAGCGTATATGTACCGTATTCTGATAGTTGAATCTGAATGAGCAACAAAATGGCATCTGTGTCTGGAGCGTATCCGAACTGTATCATGATTGCACATTGTTAATGATAGCTATTAATCTTATCCTGAAAAGGGTAAAATGTTAGCTGGAACACAAAATTATGTTTCATGAAATGTATGATGCAATATATTTGTTTTATCAATGTTTATGATATATGGATGTAATGTATGCACATGTAAGATGATTTGTTGTATTGATGTATTGCTGTATTGCTGTATGATTGAGGAAAATAAATCCTTGACTGCTGCTGAGGATATGTTGAATTTCCAACATCTCGAGACTGAAGTACTAATGAACTCTTTTTGAGAGAAGTAAATTCTATTGTGAGGGAAATTCCATGTACTGCTTGTAAGATCTGCTTTGGAAATCCTGAGAAATTTGACGATTTCTACTGGGGATTAATAATTTGATATTTTTGGTTCCACTGGGTATCTAAATGACGTACTGTGAGGATTGCTTATGGAATAGCCTAGAGACATTTTCCGGCTCTTTCAATCTATCAGTAATTATCTTTCTCATTTTGTTTATTTGTAAACAGTAATTATGTTCAAATGCATATGTTCATTAATGAATCATTGGACGTTTTTTCAAATAAAACACAAGTGTAAAGAAAAAGACAAATAGTTTTCTGTACTTTCAAAGATATATCTTTGTATTGACTCTGAATAAGTATTTGTACAAAGGAGACAATCATTCTAGTAAGAGAATACTGCCATAAAAAGCAAGAAAAAATTTATACAAAGAAAGATAACTATGTGTAATAATCCCATGGGGTTTCCATTCTGCTATAGCCTTCGTATCTCCAGATATCTTGTCTATTTGTTGCTTCATCCGAAGATGATTGAATTGATCAGAAACTCCGAGTTTGTCAGTGGACGTCAAGAGGTTATCCATAAAGTGATCCGACGGGATATATTCATACGCTTTAATTCCCTAACTTTTTCCCGGGCCGCCCTTTCGGGTTTTCAGTCCACCGGGAAACCCTTTTTAGCCCAAGTCTCCCTTTCGGGTTTTCAACTTGCCGGGTGTACAGATTTTTTTTAATTTTATCCCTAATTTTTGCCCGAACCTTTTTGGTTCGCCGGGATGCCCTTTTTTTGCCTACGTGTAACAACCTAGCGGGTCTCTTATGCGTAGTATCTTTTGACTATGTCCGTGTTCGCAGGGTGTGACAGGTCGTCGCCGTCCATGGTGGTTAAGATCATTGCCCCACCGGATAATATGTTCTTGATTACAAATGGTCCTTCATAAGTAGGAGTCCATTTTCCCCTGGGATCACTTTGTGGTAAGATAATGTGTTTGATCACTAGATCTCCAACTTGATATACCTGGCGTCTGATTTTCTTGTTGAAAACCTTGATCATCCATTTTTGATACATCTGACCATGGCAAACAACAGTAAGTCTCTTTTCATCAATTAAGTTTAGTTGATCAAGTCGAGTCTGGATCCAATCGTCCTCATTCAAACCTGCATCCTTCATAATTATCAAAGAGGGGATCTGAACCTCAATAGGCAAGACGGCCTCCATGCCATAAACCAAAGAATAGGGTGTTGCCCAGTTGATGTGCGAGCTGTGGTACGATACCCATGGAGAGCAAATGGTAGCATTTCATGCCAGTCCTTGTAGGTGACTGTCATTTTTTGTATGATCTTTTTAATGTTTTTATTGGCAGCTTCAACGACACCTTTCATCTTTGGCCGATAGGGGGATGAATTGTGGTGCTGAATCTTGAACTGCTCGCACAAAGCGGTGATCATAGTATTGTTAAGGTTTGTACCATTATCAGCGATGATCCTTTCTGGGATACCGTACCGGCAAATGAGATTCTGCTTGATGAAGCGGGCAACAACATTCTTAGTAACGAATGCGAAGGAAGCTGCCTCGACCCATTTTGTAAAATAGTCAATGGCCACTAGAATGAAGCGGTGTCCATTGGAGGCTGTAGGCTTGATTTCTCCAATCATGTTGATTCCCCACATATCAAAGGGCCAAGGAGCCGTCAAGATATTCAGACGAACCGGAGGTACATGCACCTTGTCAGCATAAATTTGACACTTATGACAGGTCCGAAAGTGTTGATAGCAGTCTGCTTCCATTGTAGACCAATAATAGCCTGCTCGTAGGATTTTCTTTGCCATCGTATGCCCACTGGAGTGAGTGCCAAAGGTACCTTCATGTAATTCAGCCATGATCTTTTTAGCGTTAATCTTATCCACACATTGGTGCAAAATGGAATCATGATTGCGTTTGTACAGGATGCCATTACTCAGGAAGAACTTAGAGAAGAATCTTCTTAAGAACTTCTTATCATTGATTGAAGCTCCTTCTAGATATTCTTGGGCCTCGAGATACCTCTTGACTTCGTCAAGCCAAGGCTGGTTCACTACCTCTTCAGTATTAATCTCGTGAGAATGTGTTGGTTCATCCATTCGTTCAATGGTGATCTGGGGAGCCTCGTTATCCCAATTAAGTTTAAACATAGATGACATTGTGGCTAGAGCATCTGCCAGCTGAATTTCTTCTCGTGGGAAATGCTCGAAGGTAATTTGCTCAAAATGTGGTAGCAATGTCAAAACATGTTCTTTGTAAGGGATAAGGTTTGGGTGCTTAGTATCCCATTCTCCTTTGATCTGACTGATGACCAAAGCTGAATCCCCGAACACATCTAAGGATTTGATTCCCAAATCTATGGCAGCCCTGTGACCAAAGATGCATGCTTCGTATTCTTCCATGTTGTTCGTACAGTTGAAGAAAAGTCTGGCAGTAAAGGGAGTGTGACACCCTTCCGGAGATATGAGCACAACGCCGATACCATTACCAAGTGCATTGGATGCCCCATCAAAGAACAGGGTCTATCGGGATCCTTGTTCAGGTCCGTCATATGGTCTGATTTCTTCACAGTTGTCTAATGCCATGATGTCTTCATCCGAGAATTTAAACTTCATGGACTGATAATCTTCTACAGCCTGGTGAGCAAGATGGTCAGCTAGCACACTGCCCTTTATAGCTTTCTGGGTAGTGTATTGTATGTCATATTATGTTAGGATCATCTTCCATCTAGCTATCCTCCCAGACAGAGCAGGCTTTTCGAAGATGTACTTTATCGGATCCATCTTAGATATCAACAAAGTGGTATGAGTCAACATATACTGTCTTAGCCGGCGAGCAGCCCATGCCAGAGCGCAACAAGTTTTCTCGAGCTGTGAATATCTGGTTTCACAGTCGGTAAAATTTTTGCTCAGGTAGTAAATAGCATGCTATTTTCGGCCAGACTCGTCATGCTGCCCCAATACACACCCCATTGAGTTCTCTAAAACGGTCAGATACATGATCAGTGGTCTTCCCTCGACTGGTGGCATCAAAACAGAAGGCTCTTGTAAGTACTCTTTGATTTTGTCGAAAGCATCCTGGCATTCATCATTCCATCTGACTACTTGATCTTTCTTCAATAGTTTGAAGATTGGTTCACAAGTAGCTGTTAGGTGAGAAATGAATCTGGCAATATAGTTCAGGCATCCCAAGAATCCTCTGACTTCCTTCTCAGTACGAGGAGCAGGCATTTCTTGTATCACTTTAACCTTGCCAGGATCAACCTCGATGCCTTTGTTGCTGACAACAAAACCTAAGAGTTTACCGGACCGGACTCCGAATGTGCACTTGTTTGGATTCAACCTTAGTTTGTACTCCTTTAACCTCTCAAACAACATTTGCAAATGATCAAGGTGCTCCTCTTCAGTTTGTGATTGGGCTATCATGTCATCTACATAGACCTCTATCTCATGATGTATCATATCATGAAATAAAGCTACCATGGTGCGTTGATAGGTTGCCCCATCATTCTTCAGTATGAATGGCATCACTTTGTAGAAGAATGTGCCCCACTGTGTGACAAATGTAGTTTTCTCCATGTCTTCAGGTGCCATTTTGATTTGGTTATAACCTGAGAATCCGTCCATGAAGGAAAATACTTTGTGCTGGGCTGTATTGTCAACCAAGATATCGATGTGGGGAAGTGGAAAATCATCTTTAGGGCTGGCCCTATTTAAATCTCTATAATCCATGCACATTCAAACTTTGCCATCCTTTTTAGGCATGGGGAAAATGTTGGCAACCCATTGAGGATAGGAAGTGACAGCCAAGAATCCAGCATTGAATTGTTTCATGACTTCCACCTTGATCTTCTTCGACATGTCAGGTCTCATGCGGCGGACTTTTTGTTTCACTTGTGGACAGTCTTCTCTTGTTGACAGCGATGTACCACGATGTTTGTATCAAGTCCGGACATGTGTTCGTATGACCAGGCAAAGATCTCAACATAATCATGCAATAGCTGAATTAGACGCTCCTTGACACTCGGCTCTAGATTGGCACCCACCTTGATTTCCTTTTTATCTTCCTCGGTACCCAAATTGATTGTACCCAACGGTTCCTGATAAGGCTTAATAGCTCTTTCCTCTTGTTGTAGTAGTCTGGCCAATTCCCCTGGTACTTCACAATCTTCCTCACCTTCGTATTTGACTTGGTAGATTAGATCTTCAGAGTCACTAAAGGCCATAGCAGTATTGTTACCCATGGGATCCAGAATGGAGTGGTACCTGCATTTGTGAGTGTGGGTGTATGTAAGGGTATAGCCATCTTTAGACAATAAAATGTAAAAGAAAGACAATGAGCCCAAAAGGTTTGTATGTAGAAAAACGTCCATGATTCATTGAATGTCATATGAAGATGAAATAAAAACCCTTACAAATGGATCATTGTGCCTCAGGTAAGACACAAGGTTTTTAATGTGCGAATTGTTTGTGAATATTACAAGTCCAACAGAAATGTAAAAGATAAATTACTGAGAGATGAAAGTTATTGGGACAAAGTCTCTGGCTTCCCAATTGCGAAGTCCTCCGTTCACAGTAGGAAATATCCAATGCTCCAAGCTGCCATCTTCTTCACCATCTTCCACTGCGTTGACCTCTTGGTTGCTAATCTTCAGAGGTGGCCCTCTAGCACGGGCACGGCGCACAACCTTCTGAGCATTTGAAGTAAACCCTAAGCCAAACTTGTCAGATTTATACAGAATGTCTGGAAGCTGCCCCCAGATGGTGCATCCACCCTCCTCTATTACTGTCTTGGCGTCCTTTAGAGATGACATCCGAAGCGGAGGTCTTGTGATCTTGGGGATCTGGGATGTTGTCTTGGTTACCGCTACCTCTTGAGAGACTTCTTCGAAATGTTGAAAAGGAGTTTCAATGAACTCTCCATCCAACTCCACATACCAGAAAGAATTTAGGTGGCTAATCATGTACTCTTCCTCTCCGTGGACAGTGATGATCTTTCCATGGACCGGGTATTTCAGTATCTGGTGTAGGGTAGAGGTGACAGCACTGGCATTATGGATTCAAGGTCGTCCTAACAGACAGGAGTAAGAGGGGCGGATGTCCATTACATAGAAGGTTGAGTTAAAAGTCTGAGTTCCCACCTTTATGGGGATGTCTACCTCCCCGTGGACCATCCTCTTTGAGCCATCAAATTCTCTCACAACTATGTTACTGGGTTTCAACGTCAGTCCTTCGCAATCCAATCTATCGAGAACTTTCTTCGATAACACGTTCAAAGATGAGCCCGTGTCCACCAAGACATGGGCCAGAGTCGTTCCTCTACACTCCACAGAGACATGTAATGCCTCGTTGTGCTTTCTCCCTCTTGGAGTCTGTTGTACCCCAAAATTTTCCCTCGCATTTTTCCACAAGAAATCTCAGCTTCGGGCATTTCCTGACTTTTCAAACTGGCTCAAGAATCGGACAAACGGACTTTTCTCGTCAGTCAAACAAAAATTAGGGTTTTACTGATTTTCAGGGCTCCGGAATGTTTCGCCCAAGTTGGCTTAGGGTTTTGGTTGACTTTGACTGAATTTTGATCAGGTGAACGTTCTTTGGTATTTAATCAGGAATTAAGGTTTTATGGGCATATTCTCAGAAAAATTAAAATTCCACAGCACTTTGCAAGTTATTCCAAGATTCGGGTTGAATTCGCATTGTTTTGATTTAATCAGTAAAAGAGGAAGTTGGTTTGAATTCATGTTGTTTTGTTTGAGCCAGTCAAAAGAAATACGCAGTTTGGATTTACAGTGTTTGTTGAAAATCAGTGAAAAGGGAATGCGCCTGATCAGTGTTTTGATTAACTGTTGATTTGCTTTGGAAAGGCCAGGATTAATTGATCAATGTGCTAAAGCATTGTTTATTTTAATTATTTATTATTCTAAATTAAATGATTGAAATTTATTTTTCAATTATTTTAATTCAAAGAGTTTTAAATAATAAATAAACAATAAAGAGAAAACAGAATTAAATTGGATAATGGAAACTTTTATTTATTCTTAAATTAACTGTACAATTATTGTTTATAATTTAATTACAAACAATGGTTTTACATTGATTTAAATTTAAATAAAAAGAAAAGCTATCCTATTTGTTTTCTAATTCTTCATTCTTCACTTTGTTCCTCTCCATCCAAATATGCATCTGCAAAAGAAAAGGAGAAAAGTCAAATAACAGTTAAATTGAAAAGACAGATAAAAAGAAATTCATCATTAAGGGCTACTGATTGGGATCAGTTAACCCTCTCTGCAAATCACGGGATTTCTCCCGGTTCACAAAGAGGGAAGAATTTTATTCATTTAATCATGAATGCAAAATGTCAAAGTGCATAAATTCAAAATGTCAAACTGCATAGTTCAAGTTCAACCAAACTGAAAAAATCCAATTTCCTACTTTATGTCAAAAAGGCCAAGAAGTACAGTTTGCTGTCAAAAATACCAAAAAGTCCACCCAAGCTGTCAAAGAAAAGAGGATTTGGGCAAAGATATTAAAAGGAGAAAAGTACAAAAGCTGTCAAAAGAAAAGATAAAATATGCAGAGGAAAGTTATGCAAGCAAGCAAGACACTATCTTTTCATCATTTCCCAACAAATGGCCACTTTCAGAACTAGGTACAGCACAAAACATGTTAAATATTTAACTGTACTAGAAGAGAGAGAGAAAAAGAAGAATGCAGGTTTTTAGGCTTTAGGCAGGAAGCATAGAAACATATGCAAAAAGACTGAACACAGTAGGATAAGAGGAGGGCAAACCAACACAAAGGATATACAAAAAACTGCCAAGCGAGCATAACCTCAAAAAAGAGATAACCTGCTAAGTCTCAAACCTGAAGCATAGAAAACCTGCTCAAGTTCATAAAAAACCAGTTACCAACCAAAGCATCAGCATAAACCTACTGCAAGCATAACCTGCTGAAGCCGTGCCTGCATCATTCATAACCTCAAACCTGAACAACCATACCAGCATAACCTCAAAAGCCTAACCTGCATATGCAAAACCTAAACCAAAAAGCACAAAACCTGTCCTGAACCAAGTCCAATACCATTACTACTGTAAAAAAAAACAATATGGCTTAAACCCAAAAACACTATTTCCAAACCTGCTCTTTCACAAACCTTGGTCTAAGCATCAAAAACACCATTTCCAAACCCAAACATCAGGCCCTCAGTAAGAACACATCATTGGGTAATAAATAAAACATTCCAAAGGCATCAATCTCAGAAGGACATTCAAAGAAAAGCTCAAGGCAATAAGAGAAGAAGAGAGAAAAATATTCAGGGGCAACATAAACCAAAATTCGTTCAGAAGTAACAATAACATTCAAAACATACATACAAAGCCCTCAGAACCTTAGGTTCATCCTTGGGCAAGGAAGAGGCATAAGCAAGCAGAATAAGGCATCCAACTCAAGGCAAGTTCAGGGCAACTGTAAGAAGAAGAGGAAAAGAGGCATTCAACACAGGCAAGCCCTCAGTAAACACATCACTGGGCGTAAGACTATCGAGCTCAACGTTCAAAAGCCAGTTCAAGGCAACTGAGGTGTAAAAAGTTCCAAAGGAAAAATCGAGGCAGCAAAAGCAAAGAAGAAAAGAAGCAATATCATAAAGCCTGAGAAAAGACACAGAAATACCAAGCATCGTTCAAGCAAACCCTTCACCATCCAGCCTCCGAGCATCTCCACCATTCCTCCCTCCAAACGAAAGGTAGTCCAGCTCTCTTCCCTTTTCCTTTTAATCCTCATTAAGCAAACACAAAAATCAAAACATTCAATCAGAGAAGATCATGATTCATAAGCATGTAAAAGAGATCAAACCTTAGACGCGAAAATCAAAGGGAAGAGATTACCCTTTTGTGCGCTTCACTGCATCAAGGAAGAAGGAGGGAGGCGGAGGTGCTGATGGCTGGGCAAAGAGGAGGTGCTGGCAAAAGACGAACGGAGACGATGAACGAAACCTCCATGAACAGCGCCGCGGCCACACTCCCAAACCCTAAATTCCTTTACTGAACAAAAAAACCTCTAACCCTAAAAACGTTTGCCTCAGAACAATGGGCCTGATCCGTTCACACCCCTCTTTCAGCCCATTTCTTCTTTTTATTTTTTATTCAGTTTTCAAAAACATTATTTCCTTTTTTTTATTAACAAAATACAAACACTAACAATATTCTTTTTTTTGTTTCATTTAGAAACTTATTTTCTCTATATTTAAAATTATCTTTTTTATTTCCTATATACAAAGAATATAATTTGTTTCTTAAGATTAACATCTAATTGATATACTAATACATTAATGCTAAAAATGCCTAAAGATATATTTTAAATTCTTTTTAAAATAAATACATTTCCCTTTTTCTTTAAAATATTTTTGTACATAAACAAATAAAAATACCTTTTTTCTAATTTAAATTCTTAAACACTTAATAATAATACTTTTTCGTATACATAATTAAAACTTAGAAATATTTCCTTTTCTTAAAACATCATTTTTATACATAATTTAATTAGAACTTAAGCATTCAATTAAAACATATTCTTTTGTGCATATTAAAAAATGCAAGATCACTAGTTAATTAAATAAACATTTAATTTAAGATTAAAACAATACTTAATACATGTCAATTTCACATTCCGCACCTGTAAATAATCACATACGCATATACTTGTACACTTACAATACATTTCACATTATACACTTGACACATATACAATTTCTATTTCCATACATTGATATTCGTCATTTACATTTGATCGCAAATTCGATTTGGTTGTAACTTATTGGATACTATAAGTCTCATCCCCATTTGTGAATATTGTACCCCCACTCCCGGACGCTTATTCTGTAATAGCGTAGATTTTACATTTTCGCAATTTACCGCTTTCAATTATACCATGATTAGACCTAGGGTTTGCATGTACATAAAATCAAACGCTAGATAACCTAATACAAGACAAATACATGAAATCAATACACAATCACACTTGCACCCTCTAGGGTAATCCCACATGTTGCCTTCCAAAATGGGCCATGCTTGCAAGTCGAGTATCTTTGGCAAAACGAATTCAAAATGATCATAGTCCCTCGATAATACTTTCAAAATGATGCCTAAACAAATGATCAAGTCCCTCAAAGCAAATTGCCAAAGACACTTGGCATCATTGCATTCATGGTCCATACGATGACCCGCACCCGTCCCGAACAAACTTCCTAAACGCAAGATTGTCCACCAAATTCAATGGTGAAACAAAAAATGTTAAAAAGGGGTTAAAACATAACAAAAACCTTTGAGTACAATAGGGTAGACAAAACTCTTAGTTACTTGAGATCAACTTGCAAAAACACTTGCCTTCTTTTCAAAAACCACAATCCACAACACTTTCTAACAAACTCTCAAAAAAACATTTGAAACATCTTTTCGAAAAGATACACACTTTTGTAAAACACTCAAACATGAGTCAAATACATTGGTCGCCTAAGACAAGGCATCTTCTTCAAAAACATTTTTCAAAACACACACACACACACACACCATTTTCAAGCAATCAAAAATCAAGGCAAGTGATCTAAAAAACCAAGTAACTAAGAGCCCATGGATAACCATGGATGAAAAGGGTGCTAATACCTTCCCTTTTCATAATCTACCCCCCGAACCCACGAAATATCTCAAAAGGTTTTTGCTGTGCTTTTTTAACCTTTCCTTTAGGATAAAATAAAAAGTCGGTGGCGACTCTTGCTCAACCGCACAAGTGCGAATACGAACGCAAAACCACAGTCAGTTCTCCCACCGTATCACAGAACTGGCGACTCTGTTGGGGATAAATTTAAAAGTGGGGTTACCTTAGGGTTTATATCACTTTTACTTTCAATTGATTGCTTTGTTTGCTTTACATTTGTGGGCTTTTGTATCGGAGTTTCATAGATCCTAACCCGGATCTGGGGATACCTTCTTAGAAAGTAGCAACAAGGCTGTGAGGGAACTGTGCGGGGTATACCGACATGGTTGAAACAGACTGCTACGTTGATGTGGCACTTTGGTGTGTACCGGTAACCCTTGAGTTCAGTCAAGGAGAGTACGGGGCCGCCGCGTGGTGTCGTGAAGCATCAACTGACCTTAGGAACCTTAACTGAACCATCTTGGCCTTTTTAGGGTAGTGAGATAACTGACTTTGGTGCAGTCCGAGGTTGGTTGATACTCGATACTACACCCAATTGAGGGTTGCTTTCCTGGAATATTTCGGTCGCCAGTTCAGTGGCTAAATCAAAACGATGAACAGTGAAAGCAATCTAGTGATATTGGGACCCTTAGAACCCGGTTACTTCTAATAGGACAGGTTGAGCCCACCAACTTCAAGAGGGTAATACCCAGACCCCATGCAGGCCTAAATTCTAAGGGTTTGTTTTGTGTGACTTGTGTGCCTTACCATGTTTGATTTTGTGAATATTTGTGGTGTGTGTTATCATAGCATCATAACATCATACAACACCATGCGCATTGGCTAACCATTTCAAGGGTTCGAATCTTCATCTTTGTTCTTGTTTTGTAGGACATGGAAACTGTTCGCAGAAAGACAATTCAGATTAGCCTTGTAAGGATCCCTCCTCAGCTTAAGGAACTCATATCCAGGATTCCCGAGAGCTCTTCATTCAGTGAGAGACATGGAAGACTCATCGGCTTGGTCAACACCAACATTGAGGAAGATATGATAAAGGTCCTATTCCAGTTCTCTGACCCTCTGCATCACTGTTTCACTTTCCCGGATTATCAATTGGTGCCTACATTGGAAGAGTTCTCCCGGCTTCTGAAGATCCCTATCCTTGATCGACTACCCTACAACGGTACGGAAGAGGAACCCAAGCTTGAAAAGATTGATAAAGCCTTGCACTTACAACCATCTGACCTCAAGGGACGTTGGGAAGTTAGAAGTGGTATCAAAGGGTTCTTAGCCAGGTTTCTGTTCGAGAAGGCTCAAGAATGTTGGAACTCCCTTGACCTACAAGCTTTTGAAGAAGTTGTGGCCCTCCTTGTCTATGGCTTGGTATTGTTCCCTAATCCAGATCAGCTTATTGATATCAGTGCTGTCCAGATCTTCATATCCAGGAATCCTATACCTACGTTGCTGGGGGACATCCTTCACTCATGTTACACTCGAACCATGAGAAAAAGAGGTGTTCTTATGTGCTGCACTCCTCTCCTGGGAAGGTGGTTTATTTCGCACCTTCCACAATCAGTTTTGAAGAACGAGCGGGGTTTGAGATGGTCGCAACGATTGATGACTCTTACACATGCTGATATACATTGGTGCTCTCGGTCCAGAGAGGATGTCACTATCTTTGATCGTTGCGGGGAGTACCCTAATGTTCCTTTACTTGGAATCAGAGGAGGTATTACTTACAACCCGTGTCTGGCTTGGAGGCAGTTTGGTTATGCCCGGAGGGACGGCCCTCATGACATGTTAATTCCTGACATAGTCTTTGACTTCGACAACGATGCACAAGGACTTCGCCAGAGATTTATCAGAGCTTGGAGGATGCCCAGTAATATAAACAGCAAGACACTGGGGCACAGGAACTCCATCCTGTTGGAACCTTATCTCAAGTGGGTACGCGCCCGTTCCCAGAAGTTAGAGATGCCTTATCCTCATGTTCTCCCTATGATCAAAGAGCCAGTATTGGAAGGAGAGGTGTCCTACACCATTCAACATCCTGACATGCCCACATCCTGGGAATAAATGCAGAAGAGCTGGGTCCAGCTTAAGGAAGAACAGAATTCTCTTGAGACCAGTCTACATGCTAGTGAAAAGAAGGTCCTGGAGCTCACCCTCCTACTGCACGAGGAGAGGAATCTCAACACCTACGTCGCACCAAAGAGGATGCGCAATGTCTTTTTTCCTTGAGGAGTTATTTTGTAATATTTGGCCCATGGGGCATTTATGTACTAATGAATTTCTTCTTATTAATATGATGTGCGTTCCTTTTTGTCTACAACAAATTTTGAATGTTCTAAATCCTTGAATGCATTGCATACATAAGCATACCATTCATCATGTGCATAAGCAGGTCTCACACCAGGTTTCCTTATCTGTCTGCTGTTTATTTCAGTAGGATGGATCTCGAGCAAACAATCAAAGACCTACAAGCTCAGAATGCACAGTTCCAGCAACTCCTGACGACCTTGGCTAAGGGTCAGGAGGATATCAAGACCCAACTAGGGAACAAAGACCCAGTAAAGAGGAAGAAAAAGAGATTCGGGGTGGCTACTTTGGGGAGAAGATTTGATGGAGAAGCTCGGAGAGTGCTTGAATTTCCTCCTACTTCGGATGAAGGAACCAGTAAAAAGGGTGGGGCTGCGGTACCTTCCGAGTCCGATGCAGAAGAAGAGGAGGAGGTCGAAGAGGATGAAGACTATTCTGATCAACAATACCCTCCAGCTGATGATAAATACAAGGGTTTAGAAGACAGGTTGGCCGCCATGGAGCTACAAAGAGTACCGGGTTTGGATTTTGAAGACTTGGGTTTGGTTGCCGGGATTGTGATTCCCCCGAAGTTCAAAGCACCAGTGTTTGTGAGGTATGATGGGTTGTCCTGTCCAAAAATGCATCTCAGGTCCTACGTGAGAAAGATTCAACCCTATACGGCAGATAAAAACCTTTGGATTCATTTCTTTCAAGATAGTCTTTCGGGAGCTCAATTGGAGTGGTTTTATCAGCTAGAGGGAACTAGCGTCCGTAATTGGGAAGACTTGGCCACCGCTTTTTACAAACAATATCAATACAATTCTGACCTTGCCCCTACTCGTACCCAACTTCAGGGTATGTCGCTAGGAACAAACGAGGGATTCAAAGAGTACGCACAAAAATGGAGGGATTTGGCTGGCAGGGTACAACCTCCATTGACTGATCGTGAGCTGGTTGATATGTTTCTAGGGACCCTATCTGGGCCATTTTTCAATCATCTGATTGGTAACTCTTCCGCGGGGTTTACCGATTTGATCTTAACAGGCGAAAGAATAGAAGCTGGCATCAAGTCAGGAAAGATTCAGAAAGTTGTTTCCGCAAGTACCGAGAAGAGACCTTTCAAAAAAGAAGCAAGTGCCGTCTATGGTCCTAGAAGACAAGTCAGGCCAGAAAGTCGCCAAGCCGTCAATGCTTTGGTCATTTCAAAACCTGTTGCTGCTCCTCAGCAGTACAATCAACAAAGAGGTGAAAGGCCCAAGAGGCAGTATACTCGGCTGAGTATGACCTTATCTCAAATTTTACCCCAACTATTGTCAACCAACTTGGTGACCCTCAAAGAAGCTCCTAAGGTCGTCAACACTGTGTCTTCTAAGTATAACCCAAATGCCCGGTGTGCTTATCATTCTGATAGTCCCGGGCACACTACTGATGATTGCTGGGCCTTGAGAAACAAAGTGCAAGATCTTATCGACGCAAAGGAAATTCAGTTTGAAGCGCCTGAGAGACCAAATGTTGTAACTGCTCCTATGCCCCAGCATAGAGTAAATGCCATTGAGGAAGAGTTGTATGCTGTTTCGGTGAATGAAGTTGTTACCCCTCTTTTGACTGTTAAGAGGAACTTACTACTAGCCGGTTTATTTCCGGGTTGTAGCAAGGGCTGCCTCCTGTGTGCTGTTATCCCGACCGGTTGCCCACTGCTGAGATCAGGCATCCAAAGCCTGATGGATAGCAAGGAAATTCTGTTCAAGAAAACTGCTGTTCCGTTTGTTTCCGTTGAAGAAATATCTGTTGTCACAATTTACAATCCTGCTAAGGCTCCCATAAAGAAACCAGTCCAAATTATGTCTGTTGCACCCATCACTATTACTGTCCCGGGGCCTCTCCCCTATGAGTCTGATAAAGTTGTTCCATGGCATTATGGGGCCGACGTGTATATGCTTGGGGTAAAGCAGGAGTTCAACACCAATACCAGTATCAGTAGCATCACTGGTCCCGCCAAGATTACCCGCAGTGGCAGGCTCTTCTCGCCTGACATTGCACCGCCAGTTATCCGAAAACCTCTCACCATCACACCCGCAAGTGTGCATGTTCCAATTCAAGTTCCTGTGTCTACTACTGCCGCCGAGTCCTCTGATACTCGGGGCAAAGAAGTTGCTACCGATTTGCCTGCCAGGACGGAGGCACCAAAAAAGAAGACTGCTGGGGAAGCCTCCCAACAAGAAATGGAGGAAATCCTTAAAATTATCAAAAAGAGTGACTTTAATGTCGTTGAACAGTTGGGGCATACTCCCTCCAAAATCTCTATGCTATCATTGTTGCTATGCTCAGAGGCCCATGCAAAAGCCCTGATTTCATTTCTGAAAATGGCCCATGTGCCGCAAGAGACCTCCGCGGATCAATTCACCGACTGTGTGGCTAATTTGACGGCTGACAATGGCTTAGGGTTCTCGGATGCTGACCTTACCGCCAAAGGAAAAAATCACAATGATGATCTGCATGTTTCCATAGAATGCAGGGGCACTACTCTCGCACACGTGTTAGTAGATACCGGCTCTTCCCTGAATGTTTTGCCCAAGAAAGCATTGGATCGCTTGGATTGTGAGGACCTGGAGCTGAAACCTAGTAACATCATTGTCAGAGCCTTCGACGGTTCTAAGAGGATGGTGCACGGTGAAGTGAATATCCCTATTCGTGTGGGTTCCCAAGTTTTCGACTCAACATTCTATGTAATGGATATTCGTCCATCTTATTCCTGCTTGTTGGGTCGACCCTGGATTCACAAGGCTGGGGCAGTAACATCCACTCTACACCAAAAGCTCAAATACCCTGTCAAAGGGAAGATTGTTACTATGCAGGGTGAGGAGGAATACATGGTTAGTCACTTGAATTCATTCCGGTATATCGAGATGGACGGGGAGTTTATTGAAACCCCCTTTCAGCATTTTGAGGAAGTACCCCCAGTTTTGGCATCAGCCGAGGCAGTGGTCGAAGAAGATTTTCCGTTGAAGATGGCATCCTTGAAGGATGCCCGGGCTGTAATCGAGAAAGGCAATTGTGCAAACTGGGGTTAGCTTCCTGACTTCACTCAAAAGAACGACAAGTTTGGGCTGGGCTTTACTGCAGAGGCTCAGAGGGCTGTGCGCAAGGAAAAGATCAGAAAGGCTCCGGTGTTTATCTCCAACCCAAGGGTGAATGCTATTGAGGAGGATGTAGAGGAAACAGAGTTTGACAGTTGGATCTACCCAACTACCAGCAACGGACCAAACAACTAGACGGCAAAGGATTTTACACCTATCACATTTGTCACGCAGTAATTATTTCTTTTGATTTTCAATTTGTAACAAACAATGTGTTAAAACTCTATTTGGCTCGGTGTCCTACCCGGGGCATCGTAGCTCCATTTTGAGGGCCTTTTGTATGACATTTCCATATATCATCAATCAAAACATTGGACGTTTGTTGTATTTCAAATCTTGTGCTCTTTTCTTTTCGTGTTATATATTGCAAAACAGCTATATTTACACACACTCACTTATACAGGTTTCAATCCACTATGGATCTCACTGGTAACAGCTCTACTACCGCCAGTTATGACTTCGAGAATCCGATCAACTTGGCCGAAGACGAAGGTGAAGATGATTGTGAAGTGCCTGGTGAGCTCGCAAGACTGTTACTTCAGGAAGAAAGGGCTATTCAACCACATGAAGAGCCAGTAGAAACAGTTAACCTGGGTACTGAGACAGATAGGAAAGAGGTCAAGATTAGGGCTAATCTAGAGCTTAGCATGAAACAACGATTGATCCAGATGCTACGTGATTACATGGAGATATTTGCTTGGTCCTATGAAGACATGCCTGGTTTGGATGCCGACATTGTAGTTCACCACCTGCCAACCAAGGAAGAGTGCCCTCCGGTAAAGCAAAAGGTTCGACGTATGCGCCCAGAGATGTCTGAAAAGATCAAGGCTGAGGTTATGAAGCAGTTCGATGCCGGGTTTCTAGCAGTAACTTCTTACCCTCAGTGGGTTGCCAATGTGGTGCCAGTGCCGAAGAAGGACGGTAAAGTCAGAATGTGTATCGACTACAGGGACTTGAACAGGGCAAGCCCCAAGGATGACTTTCCCTTACCTCACATCGACGTTCTTGTCGACAATACCGCTCAACACAAGGTGTTCTCCTTCATGGATGGTTTTTCAGGGTATAATCAGATCAAGATGGCTCCGGAGGACATGGAAAAGACTACCTTTGTGACTCAGTGGGGCACCTTCTGCTACAAGGTCATGCCATTCGGGTTGAAAAATGCTGGGGCAACCTATCAACGCGCCATGGTTGCTTTATTTCATGACATGATCCATCATGAGATTGAGGTGTACGTTGATGACATGATTGCAAGATCTCAAAATGAGGAGGAGCACCTTGATCATCTGAGGAAGCTATTCGACCGACTGAAGTTATATAAGCTAAGGTTGAATCCCAGCAAATGCACCTTTGGGGTGAGGTCCGGAAAATTGCTAGGTTTTATTGTAAGTGATAAAGGTATTCAGGTGGACCCTGCCAAGGTAAAAGCCATACAAGAGATGCCGACTCCAAAGACAGAGAAAGAAGTCAGAGGCTTCCTGGGACGACTGAATTACATTGCCCGATTCATCTCACATCTGACTGCTACTTGTGAGCCAATCTTCAAATTACTGAAGAAAGATCAAGTAGTACGCTGGAACGATGAATGTCAGGTTGCTTTCGAAAAGATAAAGGAATGCCTCCAAGAGCCACCCATTCTTATGCCACCAGTGGAAGGAAGACCTCTGATACTATACTTGACAGTACTTGATAATTCAATGGGGTGTGTGTTGGGGAAGCATGACGAGTCTGGCCGAAAAGAGCACGCTATTTATTACCTGAGCAAAAAGTTTACCGACTGTGAGTCTCGTTACTCACTGCTTGAGAAAACTTGCTGCGCTCTGGTATGGGCTGCTCGCCGGCTGAGACAGTATATGTTGACTCACACCACTTTGTTGATTTCAAAGATGGACCCCATCAAGTACATATTCGAAAAGCCCGCTCTATCTGGAAGAATAGCGAGATGGCAAATGATCTTGACAGAATATGACATCCAGTATACGACTCAGAAAGCAATTAAAGGAAGTGTACTGGAAGATCATTTGGCACACCAACCTGTGGACGAATATCAATCATTGAACTTTGATTTTCCGGACGAAGACATCATGGTGGTAACTGACTGTGAAGTACCTGGACCGGATGAAGGACCTGAGGAAGGATCCCGATGGTCTATGCATTTTGACGGAGCCTCCAATGCTTTGGGTAACAGCGTCGGCGCTGTAATCATATCTCCCAAAGGAACTCATACTCCACTCACCGCCCGATTATGTTTCAACTGCACCAACAATATGGCAGAATATGAGGCATGTATCATGGGTTTACAAGCTGCAATCGATTTAAGGATCAAATTTCTGAGTGTCTTCGGAGATTCCGCGCTCGTGATCAATCAGATCAAAGGCGAATGGGATACGAAACACCCAAATCTTATTCCTTACAAGGAGTATATGTCAAACTTGCTGCCCCACTTTGAAGAAATAACTTTTGAGCACTTCCCAAGAGAGGAAAATCAGTTAGCGGACGCACTAGCTACGATGTCCTCAATGTTCAAAGTTAAATGGGACAATGAGGCTCCCCGGATCATTGTCTGGAAGTTGGATGAACCGGCATACTGCTGCGAGCTTGAGGCCGAGAAGGTGACTGAAAAACCCTGGTATCATGAGGTGAAGAGGTACTTGGAAA
Source organism: Vicia faba (assembly GCA_948472305.1). Lineage (NCBI taxonomy): Eukaryota > Viridiplantae > Streptophyta > Magnoliopsida > Fabales > Fabaceae > Vicia > Vicia faba. Next base: position 561,536,530 of record OX451735.1, read on the forward strand.
CTCAGGAATACCCTGAAGGCGCATCTGTCAATGACAAGAAATTCATGAGGAGGTTTGCGGCAAAATTCTTCCTCAGCAACGGCATCCTCTACAAACGGAATCATGATTCAACTCTACTACGTTGTGTGGATAAGGCTGAAGCAGAGAAAATCATGATAGAACTGCATGAAGGTACATTCGGGACACATTCCAGTGGACACACCATGGCAAAGAAGATCCTTCGGGCAGGATATTTCTGGTCCACAATGGAAGCCGATTGTTACCAACACTCTCGAACTTGTCATAAATGCCAGATCTATGCTGACAAGGTGCATATCCCTCCGGTTCCTCTGAACGTCCTGACGGCACCTTGGCCTTTTGCAATGTGGGGCATTGATATGATCGGTGAGATCCGACCGACGGCATCCAATGGGCACCGCTTCATCTTAGTAGCGATCGATTATTTCACAAAGTGGGTTGAGGCAGCTTCCTACGCAACAGTAACCAAGAGCGTCGTGGCGCGTTTCATCCGGCATAATCTGATCTGTCGATACAGCATCCCGGAAAGGATCATTACGGACAATGGTACCAATCTCAATAACAAGATGATTACTGAACTCTGCGAACAATTCAAAATACAGCACCATAACTCTTCTCCTTACCGGCCGAAGATGAATGGGGCTGTAGAGGCAGCTAATAAGAATATCAAGAAAATTGTGCAGAAGATGACAATAACCTATAAAGATTGGCACGAGATGTTACCGTTCGCTCTTCATGGGTACCGTACCTCAGCAAGGACGTCAACCGGGGCAACTCCTTTCTCCTTGGTTTACGGCATGGAGGCAGTTTTGCCAATTGAAATCCAGATACCCTCTCTCCGGATAATGAAGGATGCAGACTTAAGTGAAGATGACTGGATCCAGACTCGACTTGACCAATTAAATCTGATTGATGAAAAGAGACTCACCGCTATCTGTCATGGTCAGACGTATCAAAAACGGATGATCAGGGCATTTAACAAGAAAGTCAGACCACAAGAGTATCAAGTTGGGGACCTGGTAATCAAACGCATCATCCTTCCTCAAAGTGATCCCCGGGGCAAATGGACCCCTACCTACGAACGGCCATTTGTGGTTAAACATGTGTTCTCAGGAGGAGCCATGATCCTAACCGCCATGGATGGTGACGACCTTCCTCACCCCGCCAATGCAGACATAGTGAAAAAATACTACGCGTGAATAAAAGAACCGCTAGGTTGACATACCTAGGAAAAAATAAGGGCTTCCCGGCGAATAGAAAGGGTTCGGGCAAAAATAAGGGACGAAATGAAAAAAAATCTGTACACCCGGCAAGTCGAAAACCTGAAAAGGCGGCTTGGGCAAAAATGGGTATCCCGGTGGACTGAAAACCCGAAAGGGCGGTCCAGGCAAAAGTTAGGGATAAGGCGTAACACTATGTCTCATTGGATCACTTCGCATCCAGAATTTGGTATCAACTATCTGGCTCAGATTTCGGCATCGACCAATCAGCTTCATCTTCAACCAAGCAGCAAAGTGATGAGACGCTGGGAGACATAAAGGCAATAGCAGAATTGGAACCCAGTGGGATTGTTCACATAGCTGTTTTGTTTTCTTTTCAAAAATTGTAAATTCTGTGATTATTCGGCAGCATCCTCTTACTAGGATGTTAGCTTCTTGTACAGAAATGCCTATTCACAGGCAAAATTCAAATCAATACAAATTCACTTGTCCATACAAGTTGCCATTGTTTTTTCCTTTTTTCTGTTTTGTCTTGCGAAGAACGTCCAATGTTCATTTTTTGATATATGCATTTGACATTAAATTGCTAATTTATAAATGTTTGCAAAAGATCAATTACAGGTGACATCAGAAACAACGGCAATGTAAGGTTGTCTGATGCAGTCTGGTTGCTCTGTCCGCCAAGGTACCAAGGTAGATTCGACTGAGGAATGTGATCAAATCATCTCAATGCCCCGCAGAGTAAGACAAGATTCAGCAATACTTTCCCCAAGCGGATTTGACTCCCCGTCAATCCTGAAAAGGCACAACATTCCCCGGCAGGTTTTAAAGCTTATCCCCAGTAGATTCTGGAAGTTTGTTCCCTGCGGAATACAGACGTCTTTCTCGAGCTTTATTCAAAGTTATTTCTCACAAGGGCTTATAACTGGGCTATCCTCAGCAAATTGCCACGAAAGATCGCCCTCGGGGAAATTCTTTCAATCCCCAGCGAAGTTTATCTTTGGTATCCTCGGCGGAGTTTACCATCATTATCCCTAGCGGAATCCATCATTAAAGTCCTCAGCAGGCCTCTCATCAAAACTTCGGCAAAATATCTCTTCCACAGAGCAATTCCCCGGCCGGTCGTCGAGAATTTATTTTCCTAAAGACGAAATTACATTCATAAACATTTCACATTTTCATACATCTTGCTTACATACATGATAAAGTGCATACAACACTATCTCATGTTGAACATCATGACATTGCATACAACTTATGTTTTTGCCTTTTCAGGGAAAAAGACAATCCCAAAGACAACTAACCTTCAATTGTCATATTTCCAGACTCGATTCCTGTATCTAGACAGGGCACGTCTGAAGAGTTTGAAGATTCGACTCCTGTATCCAGCCAGGGCATATCTGTTAACTATCATATTTCCAGACTCGATTCCTGTATCTAGCCAGGGCACGTCTGAAGAGTTTGAAGATTCGACTCCTGTATCCAGCCAGGGCATATCTGTTAACTATCACATTTCTAGATTCGACTCCTGTATCCAGCCAGGGCATATCTGTTGACCATATTTCCAGACTCGATTCCTGTATCTAGCCAGGGCACGTCTGAAGAGTTTGAAGATTCGACTCCTGTATCCAGCCAGGGCATATCTGTTAACTATCACATTTCCGGATTCGATTCCTGTATCCAGCCAGGGCATGTCTGAAGGATTCCAGATCAACACCTGTAACAACCCAGGAAAACATCTGTGAACGACCGATTGTAGACCAACACCTGTATCTAGCCAGGAATTTACCTACATCACCACTTGGGGCATTCGAATGTCAAAAGTGTTCAAAAACCAAATGCAGCTTTACACGAGCTCGTCCTCAAGAAACCCTACACCGGTTCCTCTTCAAGACGTCTGAAAACAGTTTACGGATTCTTCCCTACAACGGATGTCAATCTACCAACTTATTCAGATTCTTCTTCAAGACGCCTGAAAACAGTTTACGGATTCTTCCCTACAACGGATGTCAATCTACCAACTTGTTCAGATCCAACTTCAAGACTTTTGAAAACAGTTTACGGATTCTTCCCAACAACGGATGTTAATCTACCAACTTATTCAGACTCTTCCCAACTCCTGAAAACAGTTTACGGACGCGTCCCAACAACGGATGCCGCTCTATTGCTTATTCAATCTCAATTCCTGAAAATAGTTTATGGATTCTCCGAAACATGGATGTCAATCTATTGCTTGCTCAGACCCCCGATTCAGAGATTTTTCAAAATATGGGTGGCTTTCTGATACTTGTCCACTCACCATTGACATACAGTTCAACATGTCCAGATGGCATCTTTAAGCCCATTATCAGATGGCATCTCTAAGCCCATTCCCCGACAAGATTCTGTCGCACCAGATGGCATCTCTAAGCCCATTCCCCGACAAGATTCTGTCGCACCAGATGGCATCTCTAAGCCCATTCCCCGACAAGATTCTGTCGCACCAGATGGCATCTTTAAGCCCGTCTCCAAATGGCATCTGTAAGCCCATTCACCTCTACCATCACATCGTCGAGTGCAAATTTTCTGGGTACTTTAGTGTCCAATCTTCTTTTACCTTCAAGTCGCGAAAGGCAAATTTACCAATCTAGCTCTTCAGGTCCAAGAAGATTGAACAGGGGCAACTGTTGTACCCCAAAATTTGCCCTCGCATTTTTCCACAAGAAATCTCAGCTTCGGGCATTTCCTGACTTTTCAAACTAGCTCAAGAATCGGACAAACGGACTTTTCTCGTCAGTCAAACAAAAATTAGGGTTTTACTGATTTTCAGGGCTCCGGAATGTTTCGCCCAAGTTGGCTTAGGGTTTTGGTTGACTTTGACTAAATTTTGATCAGGTGAACGTTCTTTGGTATTTAATCAGGAATTAAGGTTTTATGGGCATATTCTCAGAAAAATTAAAATTCCACAGCACTTTGCAAGTTATTCCAAGATTCGGGTTGAATTCGCATTATTTTGATTTAATCAGTAAAAGAGGCAGTTGGTTTGAATTCATGTTGTTTTGTTTGAGCCAGTCAAAAGAAATACACAGTTTGGATTTACAGTGTTTGTTGAAAATCAGTGAAAAGGGAATGCGCCTGATCAGTGTTTTGATTAACTGTTGATTTGCTTTGGAAAGGCCAGGATTAATTGATCAATGTGCTAAAGCATTGTTTATTTTAATTATTTATTATTCTAAATTAAATGATTGAAATTTATTTTTCAATTATTTTAATTCAAAGAGTTTTAAATGATAAATAAACAATAAAGAGAAAACAGAATTAAATTGGATAATGGAAACTTTTATTTATTCTTAAATTAACTGTACAATTATTGTTTATAATTTAATTACAAACAATGGTTTTACATTGATTTAAATTTAAATAAAAAGAAAAGCTATCCTATTTGTTTTCTAATTCTTCATTCTTCACTTTGTTCCTCTCCATCCAAATATGCATCTGCAAAAGAAAAGGAGAAAAGTCAAATAACAGTTAAATTGAAAAGACATATAAAAAGAAATTCATCATTAAGGGCCACTGATTGGGATCAGTTAACCCTCTCTGCAAATCACGGGATTTCTCCCGGTTCACAAAGAGGGAAGAATTTTATTCATTTAATCATGAATGCAAAATGTCAAAGTGCATAAATTCAAAATGTCAAACTGCATAGTTCAAGTTCAACCAAACTGAAAAAATCCAATTTCCTACTTTATGTCAAAAAGGCCAAGAAGTACAATTTGCTGTCAAAAATACCAAAAAGTCCACCCAAGCTGTCAAAGAAAAGAGGATTTGGGCAAAGATATTAAAAGGAGAAAAGTACAAAAGCTGTCAAAAGAAAAGATAAAATATGCAGAGGAAAGTTATGCAAGCAAGCAAGACACTATCTTTTCATCATTTCCCAACAAATGGCCACTTTCAGAACTAGGTACAGCACAAAACATGTTAAATATTTAACTGTACTAGAAGAGAGAGAGAAAAAGAAGAATGCATGTTTTTAGGCTTTAGGCAGGAAGCATAGAAACATATGCAAAAAGACTGAACACAGTAGGATAAGAGGAGGGCAAACCAACACAAAGGATATACAAAAAACTGCCAAGCAAGCATAACCTCAAAAAAGAGATAACCTGCTAAGTCTCAAACCTGAAGCATAGAAAACCTGCTCAAGTTCATAAAAAACCAGTTACCAACCAAAGCATCAGCATAAACCTACTGCAAGCATAACCTGTTGAAGCTGTGCCTGCATCATTCATAACCTCAAACCTGAACAACCATACCAGCATAACCTCAAAAGCCTAACCTGCATATGCAAAACCTAAACCAAAAAGCACAAAACCTGTCCTGAACCAAGTCCAATACCATTACTACTGTCAAAAAAACAATATGGCTTAAACCCAAAAACACTATTTCCAAACCTGCTCTTTCACAAACCTTGGTCTAAGCATCAAAAACACCATTTCCAAACCCAAACATCAGGCCCTCAGTAAGAACACATCATTGGGCAATAAATAAAACATTCCAAAGGCATCAATCTCAGAAGGCCATTCAAAGAAAAGCTCAAGGCAATAAGAGAAGAAGAGAGAAAATATTCAGGGGCAACATAAACCAAAATTCGTTCAGAAGTAACAATAACATTCCAAGCATACATACAAAGCCCTCAGAACCTTAGGTTCATCCTTGGGCAAGGAAGAGGCATAAGCAAGCAGAATAAGGCATCCAACTCAAGGCAAGTTCAGGGAAACTGTAAGAAGAAGAGGAAAAGAGGCATTCAACACAGGCAAGCCCTCAGTAAACACATCACTGGGCGTAAGACTATCGAGCTCAACGTTCAAAAGCCAGTTCAAGGCAACTGAGGTGTAAAAAGTTCCAAAGGCAAAATTGAGGCAGCAAAAGCAAAGAAGAAAAGAAGCAATATCATAAAGCCTGAGAAAAGACACAGAAATACCAAGCATCGTTCAAGCAAACCCTTCACCATCCAGCCTCCGAGCATCTCCACCATTCCTCCCTCCAAACGAAAGGTAGTCCAACTCTCTTCCCTTTTCCTTTTAATCCTCGTTAAGCAAACACAAAAATCAAAACATTCAATCAGAGAAGATCATGATTCATAAGCATGTAAAAGAGATCAAACCTTAGACGCGAAAATCAAAGGGAAGAGATTACCCTTTTGTACGCTTCACTGCATCAAGGAAGAAGGAAGGAGGCGGAGGTGCTGATGGCTGGGCAAAGAGGAGGTGCTGGAAAAAGACGAACGGAGACGATGAACGAAACCTCCATGAACAGCGCCGCGGCCACACTCCCAAACCCTAAATTCCTTTACTGAACAAAAAAACCTCTAACCCTAAAAACGTTTGCCTCAGAACAATGGGCCTGATCCGTTCACACCCCTCTTTCAGCCCATTTCTTCTTTTTATTTTTTATTCAGTTTTCAAAAACATTATTTCCTTTTTTTTATTAACAAAATACAAACACTAACAATATTCTTTTTTTTGTTTCATTTAGAAACTTATTTTCTCTATATTTAAAATTATCTTTTTTATTTCCTATATACAAAGAATATAATTTGTTTCTTAAGATTAACATCTAATTGATATACTAATACATTAATACTAAAAATGCCTAAAGATATATTTTAAAGTCTTTTTAAAATAAATACATTTCCCTTTTTCTTTAAAATATTTTTGTACATAAACAAATAAAAATACCTTTTTTCTAATTTAAATTCTTAAACACTTAATAAAAATACTTTTTCGTATACATAATTAAAACTTAGAAATATTTCCTTTTCTTAAAACATCATTTTTATACATAATTTAATTAGAACTTAAGCATTCAATTAAAACATTTTCTTTTGTGCATATTAAAAAATACAAGATCACTAGTTAATTAAATAAACATTTAATTTAAGATTAAAACAATACTTAACACATGTCAATTTCACATTCCGCACCTGTAAATAATCACATACGCATATACTTGTACACTTACAATACATTTCACATTATACACTTGACACATATACAATTGCTATTTCCATACATTGATATTCGTCATTTACATTTGATCGCAAATTCGATTTGGTTGTAACTTATTGGATACTATAAGTCTCATCCCCATTTGTGAATATTGTACCCCCACTCCCGGACGCTTATTCTGTAATAGCGTAGATTTTACATTTTCGCAATTTACCGCTTTCAATTATACCATGATTAGACCTAGGGTTTGCATGTACACAAAATCAAACGCTAGATAACCTAATACAAGACAAATACATGAAATCAATACACAATCACACTTGCACCCTCTAGGGTAATCCCACATGTTGCCTTCCAAAATGGGCCATGCTTGCACGTCGAGTATCTTTGGCAAAACGAATTCAAAATGATCATAGTCCCTCGATAATACTTTCAAAATGATGCCTAAACAAATGATCAAGTCCCTCAAAGCAAATTGCCAAAGACACTTGGCATCATTGCATTCATGGTCCATACGATGACCCGCACCCGTCCCGAACAAACTTCCTAAACGCAAGATTGTCCACCAAATTCAATGGTGAAACAAAAATTGTTAAAAAGGGGTTAAAACATAACAAAAACCTTTGAGTACAATAGGGTAGACAAAACTCTTAGTTAATTGAGATCAACTTGCAAAAACACTTGCCTTCTTTTCAAAAACCACAATCCACAACACTTTCTAACAAACTCTCAAAAAAACATTTGAAACATCTTTTCGAAAAGATACACACTTTTGTAAAACACTCAAACATGAGTGAAATACATTGGTCGCCTAAGACAAGGCATCTTCTTCAAAAACATTTTTCAAAACACACACACACACATACCATTTTCAAGCAATCAAAAATCAAGGCAAGTGATCTAAAAAACCAAGTAACTAAGAGCCCATGGATAACCATGGATGAAAAGGGTGATAATACCTTGCCTTTTCATAATCTACCCCCCGAACCCACGAAATATCTCAAAAGGTTTTTGCTGTGCTTTTTTAACCTTTCCTTTAGGATAAAATAAAAAGTCGGTGGCGACTCTTGCTCAACCGCACAAGTGCGAATACGAACGCAAAACCACAGTCAGTTCTCCCACCGTATCACAGAGTCAAATCAGCATCAGAGAAGCCTAGGCTGTTATCAGCTGTCAGACTAGCCACACAGTCTTGGAATTGGTCAGCAGACGTCTCTTGTGGCACATGGGTTGTCTTCAGAAACTTCACCAGAGCTTTCGCATGTGCCTCAGAACACAAACAATGCTAGCATATAGATTTTGGAGGGAGTTTTCCCCAACTGTTCAACCACGTCATAGTCACTCTTCTTTATTATTCTCAGGATCTCTTCCATTTCCTTCTTGGAGGTCTTGGGGATAGTCAGTGGTTGAGCCTTCGTCTGGACATGCTCTTCTTGAATACTTTTTCCTCGAATTTCAACAGTAGAAGTGTTGGTAAGGATAATAGCAGGGGTCGTGTCGTCTTTTCCAGTAGGAGCACTTGCAGATATGATTATTGGTACAGAGGTAACCTTTGGAACAGCCACGGGTCCAAAAACTGCCTTTGGAGGGGCAATCTCTGGAGATAAGAGTCTACCGCTACGGGTAATCTTACTGGTTCCGACAATATTGATAATGTCGGATATTCTTCTTCGGAGCTTATTTCTTCGGCGGCCAGCCCATCTTGTTTGATACCATGGTAGTAGATGTCTCCACCGTAATTCCATGGTACTGTTTTGTCTGATTCATACGGGACCGGCCCGGGCATTGTGATTATGAGAGGAGTAGTTTTTGGAATCGATGTAATCCTAACGGGTCTTTTGGGGACCCTGGAAGGATTGGCGAAGATGGTTAAGATTGAAACTTCTTCAACAGGAACAGGTGAAACAGGAGCATTTTCAAAAAAAATCTCTTGGTTGTCTATTAAGCGTTGAATGCTTGTCTTCAATAGAGGGCAAACACTTGTTTAGGATAAGAAAAGATGGCAGTCTTCATTACAACCTGGGAATATACCAGCTTTCAACAAGTTTATCTTAATGATTGGGAGTGGAGTCAAGAGATCATCTACTGCGGTAATAAACAAATCTTCTTCGATAGCATTGGCGTTGTGACTATGCCTAGGCATAGGAGCGAAAATGACGTTTGGTTTCTCAGGCGCTTCAAACTCAATCTCTTTTGCATCTATAAGGTCTTGAATTTTGTTTTTCAAGGCCCAACAGTTGTTAGTGTCGTGACCTAGACTTTCAAAATGATATGCGCATCTGGCATTCGGGTGATAATAAGGGGACACCGTGTTGGGATTCTTTGGAGCTTCCTACAAAGTTGCCAAATTAGATTTCAGAAGATGTGGTAAAACCTGGGCTAGAGTCATATTAATTCTGGTGAATTGCCGGACCGGCCTTTCCACCCTCGGTTGATTACTCATTGGTTGATCAGATGTAAGATTTGGGATCATAATGGCCCCTACCATTGGTCGACGCTCAACTCTCCCTTGGTTCCTTTATGGATAAACAAAAAATACCTCCTTCTTCCCAGTGAAGGGTTTTTTCACAGCTGTATAGGCAGACGATTCTTTCTGTATCTTTCCACTTTTTATACCAGCTTCCACCCTCTCTCTAGTTAATATTAACTCAGTAAATCCAGCAGATGAACTTCCAATCAAATGGTTGAAGAAAGGGCCCGATAGAGTGCCCAAGAACATATCCACCAAATCCCTTTCAGACAGAGGGGGTTGCACTCTTCCAGCTAGATCTCTCCATTTCTGCGCGTAATCTTTAAAACCCTCATTTGAATCCATAGCCATACTCTAAAGTTGAGTACGGGTAGGCGCTAAATCTGCATTATACTGGTATTGTTTATAGAAAGCTGCGGCAAGGTCTTCCCAGTTGTGTACGTCGGCCCTTTTCAATTGGTAAAACCAATCGAGTTGTGTTCCAGATAGGCTATCTTGGAAAAAATGGACCCACAAGTCTTTATCGACGGAGTGCGGCTGAATGTTTCTCACATACAATCGGAGGTGCATCTTAGGACATGACACCCCATCATATTTTGCAAACAACGGCACTTTGAACTTTAGTGGGATCATAATTCCCGATACTAGTCCCAATTCTTCAAAGTCTAGGCCTGGCACCCTCTGTATTTCCATAGCGTTCAGACGCTCTTCAAGATGTTTGTACTTATCATCAGCCGGGGGATACTGTTCTTCGGAGTAGTCTTCCTCTTCTTCCTCCTTTTCAGATTCTGACGGAACTGCTGTTTCTTTCCCTTTCCCTTCCCCTTCATCATATGTTGCTGCGAAATTCAAGGTTCTTCTAGTTTTCCCTTGAAACCTTCTCCCCATGATTACAACACCAGTTGGTTTCTTCTTTTTTTTTCTTTTTCTCCTTTGCCAACAGAGTCTTCAGCTCCTCTTGTCCTTTGGCCAGGGTTGTGAGTAACTGTTGAAACTGCATGTTTTGAGTCTGAAGATCTTTGACTGTCTGTTCGAGATCCATCTTACTGAAATAAACAGTAGAGAGATGAGGAAACTTGTTTCAATGGACCTGTTTATGTTATGATGAATGATGTGTGCATATGTAATGTTCTCAAGGATTTTAAAAGATTCAAGTTCATTTTAAACAAAAATAAAACACATGTTATATTAATAAGATAGAGTTTGAGTACATCAATGCCCCTTGGGCAAAATACTCTAAGATGAAAAGTAGTGTGCATCCTCTTTGGTGTTAAGTAGGCATTTAGAGTCTTCTCCTCATGAAGTAGCCTAGTGAGTTCCAAAACCTTCTTCTCGCTTGCGTAGAATTGGGCTTCGAAAGTATCTCTCTCTCTCCTTTGAGTTGTATTCAATCCCTTTGTAGGTCTTCAAGAGATGTGGGCATGTCAGGATGTAGGATAGTGTATGAAACTTCTCCTTCCTTAACAGGCTCAATAATCACCGGGAGAATGGAAGGATAAGGCATCATAAGACTTTGAGCGCGGGTTCATACCCACTTGAGGTAAGGCTCAAGAGGGATGTAATTCTTGTGTACCAAAGTCTTTCTATCCACCTTGTTTAGCATCCTCCAAGCTCAGATGAATCTCTGGCAAAGACCTTGATCATCGTTGTCGTAGTCGAATACCAAGCCTTGAATCAGCATATCATGTGGGCCATCCCTTCGGGCATAACCAAACTGTCTTAGAGCCAAGCATGGGTTGTAGGTGATGCCTCCCCTAATGCCAAGTAGAGGGACATTAGGGAATTCCCTACAATGGTCAACAATGATAATATTCTCCTTGGATCGAGAGCACCAATGAATATCTGAATGTTTGAGCGTCATTAACCTTTGTGACCACATTAATCCTTGCTCATTCTTTAAGACTGATTGGGGAAGATGAGAAATAAACCATCTTGCCAGGAGGGGAGTGCAGCATATAAGGACACCTCTTTTCCTCATTGTGCGAGTGTGAAAAGAGTGCAGGATATCCCCTAGTAATGTAGGCACCGGATTGCGTGACATGAAGATTTTGATGGAACTCACATCTATGAGTTGGTCAAGATTGGGGAACAAGACCATCCCATAGATAAGAAGAGCTACAATCTCCTCAAAAGCTTGCAAGTCTAGGGAATTCCAACAGCTTTGGGCCTTCTCAAACAGAAACTTTGCTAAGAAGCCTTTGACACCACTCCTAGTTTCCCAATGGGTTATGACATCAGACGAGTGTAAGTGGAGAGCTTGAGCAATCTCTTCTGGCTTTGGATCTCTTTCCGTACCGTTGAAAGGTAGTTGATTGAGAATAGGAATCCTCAACAGTTGAGAGAATTATTCCAAAGTGGGCACAAGCTGATAGTCGGGAAATATGAAGCAATGATGCAAAGGGTCAAAGAACTGGAAGAGCACATTCATCATGTCCTCCTCTGTGTTGGAGGTGACCAAGTTAAGTAGACGACCATGCCTCTCGGTGAATAGAGAGTTCTCAGGGATCCTTGAAGCTAGCTCCTTGAGTTGTGGAGGAATTCTTACAAGGTTTATTTGGATAGTTTTCCTGCGGAGTGAATCCATATCCTACAAAACAAAAACAAAGATGAATCTCCAAAACCCTTGAAATGGTTAGTGGGTGCATATGATGCTCATGATGTCCATGATATTATGTACAAGTATGCATATACAAGCAAATCAAACAAGTTATTAGTTTAGTCTTGCATGAGGTTTTATAGGTAAGTACCCTCTCGAAGTTTAGTTGGCTCAACCTGTCCTAATAATAGTAACGGGGTTCTAAGGAGCTCAATATCAGTGGACTGTTTCCTTGGTCATTGTTTCAGCTCAAGCCTCTTTAATGGAGACCGAAATATCCCAAGAAACTAACCCTCAATGAGTGTAGTATCGAGTATCTACCAACTTCGGACTGCACTAAAGTCGGTCATCTCACTATATCCTAAAGGCCAAGTTGGTCAAGTAAAGGGTTCTAGAAGTTCATTAGTGCTTCATGACATCACTCAGCGGCCCCTTATTCTCTTTGATTGACTCAAAGGCTAAAGGTACCCACAAATATGTCACACTAACATAGCTATTTCTTAGACCATGTCGGTATACCCCACACAATTTCCACAATGTATTGCTATTTACCTATAATCTTTCCCAAATCCGGGTAGAGGATTAAAACCCAAATAAAGAACCATAATGTAAAGAAAAAAAGTAAAACAAATGTAAGCAAATAAATGTGATCTAGCCCTAAGATAACCCCACTTTATAAAATTCCCCAACAGAGTCGCCAGTTCTGTGATACGGTGGGAGAACTGACTTGAGGGTTTTGCGTTTTATCGCAATGTTGCAGTTAGCAAGAGTCACCACCGACTTTTCTTTTATCCAAAAGGAAAGGTGAAAAAGCACATGAAATACCTTTGAGATGTTTTCTTGAGTTTGGGGGGTAAATTATGAAAAGGGAAGGTATTAGCACCCTTTTCATCCATGGTTCTCCATGGGCTCTTAGTTACTTGCTTAAATCACTTGCTTTTGTTTGTTTGAAATTGTGTTTGGTGTGGTTTTGAAAGTATTTTGTAAAAGAGGCCATTCTCTTAGGCAATCTTTGTAATGATTCTCGTTCGTAAGAATGTATACAAAGATGTTTGTCTTTTTGAAAATGTTTTTAATATTTGTAAGATGTTTTTGAAATGTGTGTGTTTGTTTTAAAAATAGCAAGGATAGTTGTTTTTTGAAATAGAGCAAGTAACTAGAAGTAATATACCTACTCAAATGTATTTCTTGTACATTTTCTATTCCTTTGACATTGTTGTCTCACCATTGATTTGGTAAGCAACCCTATCTTTGGATATAAAGGGACGGGCGTGGGTCATCGTATAGCCATGATTAGCAATGTTTGCAAAGTATCTTAGCATTTTGAGGGACCAAGATCATTTTGTAAGGAAACTTTTTGAATAGCGTCATCGAGGGACTATGATCTTTATGTTTGTTTATTTTTCCAAGATACTTCGCACGCGTAATATGGCCATTTTTGTTTTAGGCAACCAAATGGAGAAACCCTAAGGATGCTTGTGTGCAAGTGTATCATTTTCATGCTTTGGTTTTATCTTGTATTTAGGGTTTTCTATCTTTGCTTTGTTTTGATATTATCATACAAACCCTAATTACTAATCATGGCATGTAAAGCGGTAAATTGTGTAATGTAAATATTACTTAGATATTACAACAATTTCATGGGAGGGGGGAATAAAAATTTTGAATGGGGATTAGCAAGAATGTAAACCTAAATAAATTATTACAACCAAATCGAGTATATACGAATATTAAATAATGTACAATATTTAAAGATGCAATATAATGTACATGTAAAAAAGATTTTTGTTTTGTTTTTATGTAAAATAATTTTTAATCTAAACCTAAAAAAAAAATAAGGAAAAGAAATTAAATTTTTTTAGAAGGGAGGTTTTAACCCTAATTTCTATTTTAAAAGAAAATGAAGTTCATATGTATTATTTTTTTATGTATTTTTTATATTAAAATAATAAATAATATTGTATATAATAAAAAAATTGTAAAGTTTTTATATATGCAAAAATAAATATTTACAAGTATGGGATGAAAAGGAAGTAAATAAAATAAAATAAATATATTTTAATTATATTTCACAAGTTTATTAAGAAAATATATGATATATATTGAAAATAAAATATATTTTTATGTGCAACAATAAAATAAAGTAAAATAAAATATGATATTATCAAATTTATATTTTTTTAGGAATTTTATGCATCAAAGAAAATATTTAATACATTAAAATGAAAATAAAACAAATAAAATAAAAATGCAAAAATAGTTGGGCATGGGGGGTATAGTAAGCAGACTAGAGATGGCATGTAAGCAAAAAAAAAACCATGTCTCAAATATGGAGGCCCAAACCTGCACAAAGCAAAAACTGGAGAAATGGGAAAAGTGTGAAAAACAAAAGTAGCGCCCAGGTTCGAACCCAGAACATGGGTCTCACCAGCGCGCTACTTTGCCACTGGGGTGGCTATACATCCATTGTCTTAAGTAAAGCAAAAATAATATAACATGAAACAAGTCCTTGCCCTGTACTTCATCTTCTTCCTCAAGCTTGGCCAGACATCCTGTAACTCTCTCATTCTTCCATAAAAATGAAAACTCATAACATGAAAGCTGTAGTATTTGATCTCACGATTCTAACCATATAAGTTATATGAGCTAACAATCAAAGATCAGAGAGAATTTTAAAATCCCTAAATTTAAACCTAAATTTTTCAGAAACTTCAAGTTCTAAATTCTCTCAACCTAGGCCAAATAAATGTAAGATAAAGATATGTACAGTTTCGTTGCAATGAAAGCTACATTATTTATTCACAAATAGTGGC
The DNA here is from genome assembly GCA_948472305.1 of Vicia faba. Lineage (NCBI taxonomy): Eukaryota > Viridiplantae > Streptophyta > Magnoliopsida > Fabales > Fabaceae > Vicia > Vicia faba. The sequence goes on from OX451735.1 coordinate 561,551,631, forward strand.
CAATGGTTACCTGTACAAGGAGATAGAAGTTGAGATTTTACATCATTCAGTTGAAATCGGGGATGGAACTGGAGTGAGTTTGATGGAGGCCTGATGCTTGCTTGAGCTTCCTTGAACTTCCCTGAACGTATTCCAACCCTTGCCTTGCTTTGAAAGTGTCTGAAACTCCTTGGCCAAGTCAACCTGCAAGCTTTGAAAACAAAAATGGCAGATGATGAATAAGTGGTTACAGTACAGGGATGAAGGTCTGGATTGGTTTGATATCAAGTAGGTAAGGTATTTTGATGATCAAGAATGGAAACGCACGAGCCAAATGGAAGATTGGTATGTTTATGCCAAAACTACAAGTTTGGACAGTTTTCTGGTTTTTTTGAGCCTGGGAGTGTTTCAGGCTTTTTTCAATTGTGTGCTAAGTTTTATTATGTTTGTATATTAGTATAGAATCAGTTTCATGTCAACCCTCCAATAGTTGTTCCAGTTCTATCCTTTTTGCAACTTTTCTTGCCTTTGAAGTAAAGTGAAGGGATAAGGATTGACATGCTTGTACTTGCTTTCTTAGGGTTGATATAAGCTTGTACAAGTTGATTTAGACCTGTAAGACTTTTATATGCAATGGAGACAGGTGCAATGCTCAAGAATTGGAAAGTGGCAAAAGTTGATCTTTTTCAAAATGGCAATGGTCACTTTATGCCATTTATGGAATTACAACTTGGGTAATGGCTCTAGGGCATGGATCAAAGCTTTGTCAACTGAGTAATAATTAAATTAAGGAGTTAGGAACAATTTTGGGACCTGTAAAGCATGGATTAGGCGGCATAGGTACTAATTTCAACTTTGTTCTTCATGAAATGGCTTGGACAAAAAGTGAGAAAATGCCAACTTCATCTCTTCGATTCTCCCTACTCAAAAATGATCTTGAGGAGTTCTTGGATATTTTAGAAATCTTGCTATGTGCTATATAACTCATTTTTGAAATTAATTTTGAAATACCTCTTGGAACTAGGTGAAAAATTGTCATGAAGTTGGGTCCAAAACTTGCCTAAATTAGGGCAAAATTTCACTAAGTTATTTAGTTCATGACCATGTATTCATAAGTTTATATCTTGAGATCCAAGCATCTTTAGGGAAAAGTGTGTGAAGAAAAGTTGTATATTTCATGGAGGTCTACAACTTTCATGTTGGGAACTTTCCTTGAATCATTATGCATCATGGTGAAAAAATGGCCTAAAGTTAAGAAAAAATAAGAAAATTTTCTATACTTAGAAAATTTCTAAGTTAAGAAAATTTTCAAATTTAAACCCTAATCTTCAAATTTGGAATTATTGATGAAAAAGTTTCACATTTTGACATGTTTTGATGAACTATGACCCTTGGCACTTGATTTTGACCAAAAAGTCAAAGTTTGACTTTTCAGTGTACATTTGACTTTTAATCAGTTGACTGCAAATTTCATCTGTCAATCCAATGAAATTGAAATGTTTTGAGCCATGTAATAAGGTCAAGATGATGCAATTGAATCCTTAAAATCATGCTTTAACTCAATTGGTCATTTGCTAGGTCCAAAACCAGAAATTGCCCTTCCTTAGTCAAAAACCCTAATTTTGACCATTTTGCCCTTTTGGTGATTTGATCAAATTTCTTGAGGAGTTGGGATCCAAACTTGACCAAATGACACATATAAGTTTAAAATGTTGATGTGGATCAAGAAATTATGAAGTTTGACTGTAAATTGGCCATGGTTGACGTTTTCCCCAATACAGTTGATTTTTAGGTCAACTGTCCAATTGACTGATCAAAAATATGGTTCAAGGCCTGAAACTTGTCATGAGTGATCTTAGGGGTCCATAATGATGTTTGAAAGTCATATGAAGCATTGATAGTCCAAAAATCCTTGTGAAAACTCAAACCCTAATTTTGGGTTATCAGTGCAAGATGAGATGTCTTGAGCTGACCAAACCTTAATCCAGTCTTGAGTGAAAGAGATCTTGTTAGAAATTTTTTGATAAATGAGAGGGAAAATTTTGGGGTACAACAGTAACCATTCTGGTTTTGTTCAGTACCCATTGTATGCAAAACTGTTTGTCTTTTTATATTGAATCACCATGCATTGACTGTGTTTGTCTTGAACTAATCCATTCGTATTCACTCATTTACATTTTGTTATTGTACTTTCTTTTGATGCTTAACTCTTTTTAATTTAAAGAACAAAATAACTCTTGAGGGAGGATGATGAAGATTTGATACTTAGATTCTTAAACGGTATGCTTTTGAATAAAACCTTGCTGACGATGTACAAGCATTGTTTCAAATCCCCAAACACCGGAGTTATAAGGAAGTTAAACCCTCGCCAACCCTTTCAAGCTTTGAAGTAGGAGTTTCTTTTACACAGAAAAACCCTCAATTTTAACCCCTGGGCAGGTAGATTTTAGTTAATCCGATCGAGCATCCAGAACTCGTCAATAGGGAGTTCCTAGGGATACAACAATGGTTATCCATCAAAGGGCTAAGAGAAGTCAACACCAAATGATAAATCGTCACCTACCAGAAGCATGCATCGAGGAGAATGATATCCCGGTGGGTATCTTTTGCACAATCAGGAGGTCAGCAGATGACGATACAATAACCGTTATTCTTCATCTATCCAGGACTCAGACAACCACAACCATTTCCAAAAAATCGAAGATGGCGCAAAGATCAATAACTTGTTCAAAAAGAAAGAGACAAAAAAGCCCCGTTAAGTCAAAACTTGAAAAACAGGAGACTTAGGCAAAAGTTAGGGCATCTCACTGGACTGCAACTTTCAAATCAATAAATTGTCCAGGAAAAAATTAGGGAAAGCGAAATAAAAAATAATAATAATCCTCAGCAAAGAACAAGATCGAGTGATCAGACGCCAAGAAGCCAGTGATTGTCGGGTCTTAGAAACCCCTGTGGTTCCTCAATCATCGCATTCTCTCTTCTCAGGAGATGAGAGCTCGTATCGAGTTAACTGAACATAGGAATGGAGAACATCATGGAGAATGGGTGGGCACCAAATAATTTTGAGCCTTAAATCTTTTTTTCTAAAACCGTTAACCATGCCACATTACAACCCTTAAAATTCCTAACTGAAGCATGGGTTAATTCGAAAGCAATACTGTAGCGAGAATATGGTAACCTGACTCCTCGGGGATGTACTAAAATTTGATTTTGTAACACGTCACCTATTCATAAAAACAAAAAAAAAAAACTGATGCTTCGACATCATTTCAATAAAAGTTTTTCGAACTTCAAGACAAGAATAGAATTTGCATTAGAATCATCATTCTTAGACAAACATTCGTTGCATATAAATAAGTGCTTGAACATCAAGTAAGCTTGCGTGATGAGCATCAATTGAAAACGTGGTCATCTCGAAGGAAGAATTGCTGCAGAAACTTGTCAAAAAACAAATAATGATCTTATTCTGGGGCATTCCCTCAAGCTTCCAATCAGAGGCTATCACGTCGATAAATCTCTTCCATATTTCTCCAGTCAATCAGAAGCAATCAAACTTCAAACTGGGGAAATCAGGCTGAGTAACCTATTCAAAATTTGTGCAACATGGGGCAGTTACATCGATACTCGACAAATCTCTACGAGAATCCATGATCAGAGGCAGATATTGGGGCATGCCACTTTGTGTCGTATTATGACACAAATCTTCCAGCATTCCACTCGAAGAGATCCTTGCAGACATGGGCATTCCTCCTCCCCTCTTATGAAGCTACTCAAGCAAATTCATGTCATCAGTACAAATGCAATCAGGCTAAAAGCGTCATGACGTTCACTTTGGTTCAGTTAACATCCTCAGAATCATCATCATTCCCTGCAAATGTTTAAACACGCAACTCCCCGGCAATGAAGTGAACTCGGGGCATCTGAAGACACTCATGTCCATTTCCAAATCCCCAAGTGGTTCGTGAAGTAAGGAAAGTCAGACAGGGCCTTTTCCTCCCAGGCAATCGAGAAAACTTAGGGCATTTGATGAGATCTATGTCTCTATTAAGTCATTCACAAGTAGTCCAGTAGGTGAAGAAAGTCAGATAAAGCTACTCCTCCTCAACAAGATTTAATCCTCAGTGAACTCGACAAGGCTAAACCTTTTCTCTCAAATTTCAAGCACCAGTCCATATTAGTACCTCAAGATGACGGGCAACAGATCCCAATGAGCTTTTGGCACTTTACATTCAATAATCATCACGACATATTGGATTGCATCCTCAAACGCATAGCATATCCATGGATCATCATGTCACACTTCAAATGCATATGAAGCATGATTTAGATTTGGTACCTCGCTCGAAAGCCCCAAATCAATCCCCAAATGAACAAAACATACCCAATAAGAATATCATCCTCATAATTCCTAGTTAACATCTGTAATTATGCTACCAACTAAAATAAACCATGGTGCCAGTACGCCGTACTCCCCAACTCTCAATATTTATGTTATCTTTGCTAGGGTCGTAGGTCGTTCATAGGTCTTACCCCCAGGTTTCTTTCATATGGTCGTAGGTCGCTCGTAGGTATTACCCTCACATTATCTTTGCTAGGGTCGTAGGTCGCTCGTAGGTCTTACCCTCACATTATCTTTCATAGGGTCGTAGGTGACTAGAAGGTCTTACCCTCACATTATCTTTGCTAAGGTCGTAGGTCGCTCGTAGTTCTTACCCTCATGTTATTTTTCATAGGGTCGTAGGTCGCTAGTAGGTCTTACCCTCACATTATCTTTGCTAGGGTCGTAGGTCGCTCGTAGGTCTTACCCTCACGTTATATTTCATAGGGTCGTAGGTCGCTCGTAGGTCTTACCCTCACATTATCTTTGCTAGGGTCGTAGGTCACTCGTAGGTCTTACCCTCATGTTATCTTTCATAGGGTCGTAGGTAGCTAGTAGGTCTTACCCTCACGTTATCTTTTCTAGGGTCGTAGGTCGCTCGTAGGTCTTACCCTCACGTTATCTTTGCTAGGGTCGTAGGTCGCTCGTAGGTCTTACCCTCACGTTATCTTTGCTAGGGTCGTAGGTCGCTCGTAGGTCTTACCCTCACATTATCTTTGCTAGGGTCGTAGGTCGCTCGTAGGTCTTACCCTCATGTTATCTATTATAGGGTCGTAGGTCGCTCATAGGTCTTACCCTGACATTATCTTTCATAGGGTCGTAGGTCGCTAATAGGTCTTACCCTCACGTTATCTTTGCTAGGGTCGTAGGTCGCTCGTAGATCTTACCCTCACGTTATCTTTGCTAGGGTTGTAGGTCGCTCGTAGGTCTTACCCTCACGTTATCTTTGCTAGGGTCGTAGGTCTCTCGTAGGTCTTACCCTCACGTTATCTTTGCTAGGGTCATAGGTTGCTCGTAGGTCTTACCCTCAGGTTATCTTTCATAGGGTCGTAGGTCACTCGTAGGTCTTACCCTCATGTTATCTTTGCTAGGGTCATAGGTCGCTCGTAGGTCTTACCCCCACGTTATCTTTTTTAGGGTCATAGGTCACTCGTAGGTCTTACCCTCACGTTATATTTGCTAGGGTCGTAGGTCGCTCGTAGGTCTTACCCTCACGTTATCTTTCATAGGGTCGTAGGTCGCTCGTAGGTCTTACCCTCATGTTATCTATTATAGGGTCATAGGTCGCTCGTAGGTCTTACCATCACGTTATCTTTTTTAGGGACGTAGGTCGCCCGTAGGTCTTACCCTCACTTTACCTTTCTCTTGGGTCATAGATGTTACGTCTAACTTTACCCGTTGTCTTTACCTTTCTCTTGGGTCATAGATTATACGCTGATCTTTACCCACTATCTTTACCTTTCTTTTTGGGTCGTGAAATACCACTTGATAGATTCTCTGTCGTCATCAAGTTCTACTCACTGTACTTAAGTTGTCATTTTGTCAAGTAATTCTACTTTCAGTCATCACACCATCGTAAACCATATCCTTTCAGTCACTCTGCCGCCCACTCCCTCAAGAACCTTGTATTGGCACCGTTACCCTAATACGAGCTACCATTGTTCAACCATGTTTATCCATCATGACCAGTCCACCAGGAGACCAGTTTGTCCTTCCCCAGCAGACATTCACACTAATGAATGACACTCACACCATCTCTCCAGGGCAAATTTTGGGTCCTGGTATTTAATCATCTTCTACCTTGAACTTTCGAAAGGATGACGCCAATCTCACCTTCAGGTTCAAGACGATTAAATATGGGCAGTTGTCGTACCCCAAATTTTCCCTATCTCTTTTACTTTTGTCTGGATTTGAACTTTGCATCCCATTTGCACCATTTTTTTACTCAGTCATTTGCATATCCCGCATCTCATGGAATCAAGCGCCTTGGTTTGAGGTATTAGGGATGTGCCCTCTTTATGTCTAATTTTGTTTTGAAGTTCTCTTATCAGGTAAAAGGGAAACGCATCTGGTTATCAATTAGTGGATCATGGGATGGATTTTTAGGATATCATGAAGTTTTTGTCATCAAGTTTCAAGTCTTGAATCACAATTTTCCAAGAAAGTCGTTCACAAGGGCAAAATGGTCAAATGCACTCTGAAAAGTCAAACTTTGACTTTTGGTAAAAATCAAGTTTCAACCATTATATTTCATCAAGACAAGAAATTGGTTCATCAAGAAGTCAAAAATCAGAAACTACTTTGAGAAAAGAAAGAAATCAATTTTTTTAAATACTTGGAAAATTTTCTAAGTGGTAAGAGATTTCAAAACTTCTGGGCCAAATTCCACGCAAGTGCAATCAGAATTTGCAAGGACGGTTCAGAACATGGCTCTCCACTCAAAACATATGGGGTTTGTGTTCTTTGGTCAGAACATAACTCCTCAGCATATAGAGCTAACGTTCCAGGCTTCAGTCAAAACATATGGAGGCTTTGTTCTTTGATCATAACATGACTCCTCAGAGTTTCATTCTTTAGCACATAAAGGCTATGTTCTTCTTTCCATTCAGAACATCATCAAGACCCATAAAACCAGCTCTAGGAAACCTGCACTTCACTGCCCAAAAATGCATAAAACTGCCAAACCAGCTGCCACAACACTCCAAGGTGCTGCTGATCCAGTCCACGCCTGTGTTTTTCTCAAACCCCAAAATTGCACCAAATTAGCATAACCAAAACTGTGATTAAAAAGCAAAGGAACAGTATGCCAAAAGTGTTTAAAACTCATTAATTCCCCCCCCCCCCAAAACCACAACAAATCCATCTATAAATAGTTTGTTCCATCACACGTTCAAATGGTTGGGTTTTGAAGAGAGGATTATCAAATACACGGAAAAAAAAAAGAGAGAAAAAAAGAAACACTCATAAACTTAGAATTTTCCAAATCAAAAACCTTTATTTTTCCCTTTGAAACAAAGAAATTAACATTGTTGTTTCCTGTTCGTGCAAACCCCCGAACATTCAAAGGCAGTAGCTCAAATCCAAAACCCACACTTCAGGTTCAAGGTAAGTCATTCTAACTTTAAAACTCTCATTCAGAACATCATTTAACATGTAAATACTATGATGTTGATGCTGCCCATATCATTCGCATAAGTAGAAAAAACGGTGGATCAGAACTTCTAGATTAATGCTAGGCTCAGAATTAGGATTAGAACTTCTACAAACTGTCATGCTTTTTTCCTTCTGATTTGCTGTTATTAAGATCTGAACAAGTTACAGATATTCTGACTAATGTAAGGTAGGAAATGAGGCATAATACAGAACTTCTGAGTTCTACTCACTGTTTTAACACATACAGAACTTCTGAAATTTCCTCACTGTTAACATATACAGAACTTCTGAGTTCTACTCACTGTTTTAACACATACAGAACTTCTGAGTTCTACTCACTGTTTTAACACATACAGAACTTCTGAGTTCTACTCACTATTTTAACACATACAGAACTTTTGAGTTCTACTCACTGTTTTAACACATACAGAACTTCTGAAATTTTCTCACTGTCAACACATACAGAACTTCTGAAATTTCCTCACTGTTAACACGCACAAAACTTCTGAATTTTTCTCATTATTCTAACATTCAGAACTTCAGCATGTAGCGACCCAAAACATCTTCTTTTTTCTACCCTCTAACGTTTCTTTCAGGATTCCATTGGTATCAACCCAGAATTTCTGGTCACCTCTGACGTTTCATTCTGGACCACAACGCGCCTGGCATCAGAACTTCTGATCCCTTTCGTTTTGCTTTCAGCAACATGCTGATCCTATTTCTCTTTATCTTTCCTTTTTTCTCTTTTATTTTATTATTAGTACTATTTTTATTTTTTTATAAAAAAGACATAAAAAAACATTTTCTTTCATTAACTAATTATTTTTTCTTTTAGTTTATTAAAACAGAAAAAACCTTTTTCAAAACAAAAATAAAACAAATCTTTTCTTTTATTTCATGCATTGTATATTTCGATATGGTTGTAATAGTTAAATAAGATTAAAATTCTTACCCCTCCCCATGTTCTACTTAGCACCACCCTCTCTCTCTTTATTTATTCATTTATTTTTTACTTTATTACTTCAGAATTTTCTTAACTCTTTTTTTTTTGTTGTTTTAGTTTTAAAAAACTAAATAATCACCTTTTCGATTAATCAGATAATTCTTATTAAGTAGCTTAAATTTAATTTGATAATTTTGTTTATCTCAATATGTGATTTATTTTAATTAACATCTTTTGTTATTTTGCTTAGTTATAAAAATCACAAAAATATATATTAGAATATTTTAGGATTAGATTCTAGCTTACTTTTGAGTTCATAATTTGTTTAAGTTTTGATTTATAAAGGCATAAAAATATTTATAATTTAAGTTTCCTTATTTGTTTAAACCTTGAAACCATACCTTAGGGAGCTCCATGAGGCGATTAAACCCCGTTTCGATTGCCTTATGTCGAAATAGACTTTTAGTCCACTTGTACATAACATACAATTAGATTTTTAGTTTCCCTCTTAACCTTTTTATTTTGTAATTAAAACTCAACTGTCATAAATCAAAAATCCAAAAACACTTTTAATCATTAAATGAATTTATTTTAAAACTCGCAAAACACTCAACCAATCAAAGCTTCCCCCAAAGGGCATGTTATCTCCGTTCTACCGTGATACTGGCCGTGCCTATTGCTAGAATGTGTGCGTTAACATCGCCCACTAAAAAATACAAAAAAACAAACACTTTTCTAGAGGAACTACGGTGTTCTGATTCCTTCATTGGATATGTAGGCAAAGGGTCACGAAATCCTCACGAATGAAATAATAAAAACCATTCATTTCCCCTTAAGCAAGCATAGTTGTAGATAAATACACCCTTTAAGACAGGCAAACAAAATGGATCCCGTTGAGTACAACGGACGTGAGGGGTGCTAATACATTCCCCTCGCATAAACGACTCCCTTACCCTTTCTCTTGGTCGCAAGACCATCTTGTCCATTCCCTTGTGGTTTTATCGATATTTCCTCTTCCTTTGGGATAAATAAAGTTCGATGGCGGCTCTGTGTTTTCTGTCGGTAGCTTCAATTATTATGTGATAACATGATTTCCATCAATATTTCAAAGAATTTGGCCCAAAACAATTGAACCAAACATATTTGTATTTTCCATCACTTCATTAGGGATCTTGTAGATGATAAAGTGGCTAATTTGGAGAAAATCGCAATTGACTAACAGCTAAATGACATATACACTAAGCCATTAGATGATATTTTCTTTGAAAAGTTAAGAGGTTCACTTGGTGTGTTCATTTTTGAACCTTTATAGTAGTCAATAATAGGGAAACGTGCATAGAGACCAAGTCAAATAATCTATCCTACTTTTTATGGTGCACGTATATTCAGGGTGATTTATGATTTTTAAGTCACCTAATTTATCCAGAGAGGCGTTATAAGCCAGCCAAAAGTTCCCAAAAACCTATCTAGTACTAAGAAAGTAGTTCTATATTTCTTCTTTCAAGTGTGAGTACTAATCAACATGAGCCAAAACTAGAGCAATTCAAAGAGGAGTTCCTCAAGAAGGGTGGAAACATTGACCAGGCTAGTGAAAGGTTCCCTGAGCGAAGAAGAATAATATCAAGTAAGTTGGCTCCTCTACTTAATCAAGTATTGGAGGACACATGATGGATCATCTACTAGAGAAACTATTTTTGAGAAGACCCCGGTTACAAGGATGAAGATTGTTAAGAAGAAACCAGATGAAGAAAGTTACCCAAGGGCTGATGACGGTTGAATTACCTATCTAGCTTCAATAAGGCATAAAGACTGAAGCTCTGTCTACAAAGGGAGCTTCTGGTCCTGATGATTGAAGGGTTAATTTTGGGTGGCCCTTGTATGTGGCTAGATTATTTTTTTGGATATGCAATTACTATGTAGCCACTTAGCATTTTGTACTATTAAAACATATCTAGTATTACACATCGTTTGATGTTATTCTGGATGTTTTCTCAAGTTTTTAACTGTGAATGTGCTAGCATAATAACCTCTATATGACATACCTCTATATTCTTATTTGAATAACTAACCCTTTGCCAAATTATGGAAAAAATTGGGAGTAATGGTGTTGTTGAAGAAACAAATTTGTTTAGTAATGATGTGCTAATGTTGTTCTCCATGTTGGAGCATCGGGAAGGACATATGGCCATTGTATCTATGAAAATAGACCTAAGTTGGCATCTTTGTGTTAGTAGTATTCTTTGTAAATCCTATATGTCAACTACTAGCTTCTTGTGTGTGCACGACTAAGTATGTGAATGATTTACATGACTGTTTGTTTGGTTTGGAGAAACTGAATGGATTAGGTGTAAGCATATGAATGTTAATTCTTTTGACTTCTATATGACATACCTCTATATGCTTATTTGAATAACTAACCCTTTGCCAAATTATGGAAAAAATTGGGAGTAATGGTGTTGTTGAAGAAACAAATTTGTTTAGTAATGATGTGCTAATGTTGTTCTCCATGTTGGAGCATCGGGAAGGACATATGGCCATTGTATCTATGAAAATAGACCTAAGTTGGCATCTTTGTGTTAGTAGTATTCTTTGTAAATCCTATATGTCAACTACTAGCTTCTTGTGTGTGCACGACTAAGTATGTGAATGATTTACATGACTGCTTGTTTGGTTTGGAGAAACTGAATGGATTAGGTGTAAGCATATGAATGTTAATTCTTTTGACTTCTGTTGTTACTGGTTCTTAACTTTGATACATGAAAGAAGGTTTTTGGTGATTAAATTCTATGAAGAACAAAAAAAACTACTGGTTATCACTTGTTATGATGGAAGAAGTGTTATTTATATTGAAGAGTTTCTTTGCCATAATTTGTCAAAGGGGGGATATTGTTGTTCTTTTTGCATTGGCTGCATTTATGGAAAACAACAGTATGGAGAAGTGTTCAAGATTGGTCTAGCTTGTTAGAACATAGTTTGGTTCTACATCTTAGTAATAGTTTGATGATAACAAATACATGATATATATATATATATATATATATATATATATATATATATATATATATATATATATATATATATATATATATATATATATATATATATATATATATATATATATATATATATATATATATATATATATATATATATATATATATATATATATATATATATATATATATATATATATATATATATATATGAATAAATATAATCTCTAATAATTTATTTGAATATGCAGAGAAGTTCTGATAAAGAAGCATAGAAGTTGGCGAACAGAATTATGCCAAGAATATCTAATAAGAATTTGTGTACAACTATTGATATATCATGCTCAAAGAAGTTCTAAATGCTAAAACTTCTAAAGCACCAAAGATGCACGCTAAAACTCTGATGAAGTAATACTCTGATGATCTAAAGTCTCAACATTAACATTTTTATTATGATCAATTGTTAATGAAGAAAGTTCTGATACGTTATAATTAAATCATTGTCAATCAAAGAGTAATGGCTGGTACCAAACAAGATCTTTATTTTTGGAAAGTTCATCAACAACTCTTTATCAACCTTGAAAAATCATTTTCTCATGTCTCATATGCTTCGCTCATATAAAGGAGTCTTGAAGAGTGATCAAACACACTTGTGCATACAAAGAAATGTTCTCACAAGCTCTCTCTTACCCATTCATTGTGCTTTAACCTTGTGTATAAATCACAATTATGATATAGTCTTTCTAGAAACACTATTGTACACATTTTTTATTCATATTTTATAATACCTTGAGAAACCAAGTTGTGGTTTAATCTCAAGGAGACATTGACAGTAGTCTTTGTGATTGTGTAATCAAAGTTTTGATTATTGGATTAAGACCCCGTTTGAGAGAGGCAACATCACCTTGGCGGGTGGACTGTAGTAGTTTGAGTTTAAACGAACCAAGATAACCAAACGCGCCATACTGTTTTAATTTTTGAAAACCCTAATTCAAACCCCCCTTTCTTGTGTTTTTCTATCATTCAATTAGCATCAGAGCTCCGGGTTCTGGGTGCTAACACTTAACCGTGTCAGAAAAAGATCCTAGCATGAAAAAAACTATGGTGGGACCAAGTCAGATCAACAACAATGATAACTATAATGAGAAAGACAGAATCAGCGGAAAACCTACAATCTTTTATGGTGAGAACTTCGATTACTAGAAAGATAGAAATCGGTTAAGTGATGAAAGTGGTCAGAAGATTGACGGCATGAAAATGACAGATCAACAAAAAAAAGAATTCAGAAATCATCACAAAGCTAGAACATTCATCTTGAGTGCTATCTCGTATACCGAATATGAGAAGATCACAAACAAATATTTAGCTAAGAACATGTTTGACTCTCTGAGCATGACGCATGAAGGCAACACGTAAGTCAAATAGAAAAAACCTCTTGCACTCATCCAGAAGTATGAGGCCTTCAAAATGGAATAAGATGAAATAGTTGAGACAATGTTCTCAAGGCTTCAAATTTTGGTTGCTGGGCTTAAATTTCTGGACAAAGGGTACTCAAAAATAGATCTATGTAAAGAAAATCATCAAAAGCTTACCCAAGAAATGGAGACCCATGGTCATAGCCTTAAAACTATCCAAAGATCTAAACAAAATATCTCTTGAAGAACTTATCATCTCTTTGAGAAGTCACAAGATATAACTAGAAGAAGATGAGCCCAAAAAAAAGGTATGTCTCTTGCTCTTAAATATAATAAAAAATATGAAACTAAAGATTTTCAGGAAGAAGAAGAAAACTCTGACAGATCCTTCTCAGAAGAAGACAAACTATTTCGTCTCTCTAGAAGAGTCCATCAACTATGGAAGCATAGACAAAGGAAATTCAGAAACCCCAGAAGAACAGGAAATCACACTGAATCATCCTCTGGATACAGAAAATATAGCAAAAAAGATGTTGTATTCTAAGAATGAAAAGAGCCAGGTCACTACAAAAGCGACTACCCAAATCTTCTTAAAGAAAATCCTAAGAAGAAGTTCTCCAAAGAAAAGAATAAAAGTCTTATGGAAACGTGAGATGATTCAGAATCTTATGAAGCTGAAATAGAATCAGAAGATGAACGAGGCAATATAGCTTTAATGGCTAACATATCAGAAGATACAGATACATCAGAATCTGAATCAGATTCAAAAGAGGTATTTTCAAAATTCTCTAGATCTCAATTAGAAGAAAGTATGTATGAAATTCTTGAAAGATATCAGCAACTTCGAGTCAAATGCAAGAACCAAAAACACGTTCTTGTATCTGAAACTGAAGAAACTAGGAAACAAAAAACAGAAAACTCTATGCTAAAAGAAATTAATTATAAACTTAAAAATTAATTATGAAAAGCTCAGAAAGAATCTGTTTCAGAAGTTTCAAATAGTTCTGATAACATCATAAAAAAATGATCATAACTTTCAAATATTTCTAGCTAGAAACATAGGTAGAAGCAAGACCGCTTGAAACATCTATGGAATTAGCATAAACGACAAAAAGGCATAGGATATGTGAAACCAAGAGGAGAAGAATCATATCAACCCAAGAAAGTTGATGATATGGTTATAAAACACAGACCTTTAAACTCACACTTTACATATGGACACTCACATGATATAAAATATACTAGTGATTCTTATTCTACAAAACCAAAATAATTAGAAATTTGGAAACTCTGACAAACAAGGACCCAAAAATATATGGGTACCTAAGGATAAAATCATCTATGTTGCAGATATGTTTAACAACAAAGTTGAAACACCAATCTTGGTACATGGACTCTGGATGCTCTCGACACATGACAGGAAGAAAGCATATGTTCCAAAGACTGGAACTTAAATCTGGAGGATACATAGGTTTCAGAGGCAATTAGAAAGGAAAGATTATTGGCTCTGGAACCATTGGTAATGGTACACTTCCCTATCTAACTAATGTTATGTTATTAGATGGATTAATGGATAATTTGTTATCCATAAGTAAATTAAGTGATAGCGATTATGATATAATCTTTGATCAAAAGTCATGTAAAGAAGTTAGTCAGAAAGATGAAACTATCCTTTTTAATGGTAAGAGAAAGAAAAACATTTATAAAATAAAACTTTTTGAACTAAAAATTCAGAATGTAAAATGCCTTATGTCTGTTAACAGAGAGCAATGGGTCTGGCACATAAGATTGGGGCATGTTAGTATGAGAAGAATATCTCAGTTTAACAAACTCAATCTTGTGAGAGGACTTCTGTTTACCTCTGTATTTGGTAAATAACATTGGTCTCTTTAAAACAAGTTTACTGGCGAGATCGACCAGAGAATCTCACTATAATGCTTCAATTTGTGTGTGTAGTTAAAGTGTTTTCCAAAAGGTTTGTTTGATTCAAGGCCAAACGGCTTGATAAAAGACAAAGTAAATAAGAAAAAAAGCATTTTAAATTGTAAAAGGTAATGACATAACATTAAAGAAAGGTTGAAAATAGGTTGGTACAAACATACATTTCCTTTGCCTGACTCATTTCCTTGTTTGCTTGGTTACTCTGAGTGACTAGCATACAAGAATGTGAAAATTTGACCCTTTAAAAGTGTACTAAGTTCTTTATTTATAATACACAAAAATAACTACTTTTTAAGTGGGCTTCGTTTCCTTGCATGCCACATGTTCTTCATAACTTCCCTCCATGATCCCACGTTCATCACTTCTGATATCAAACCCATGTTTTCCCTCCATAACGCATCTCCTTTGTAGTTTAGGCGCTTATGGGCCTTTTAACCCTTTTGGGCTTCTTACCTCTCTTAGACCCAATACATTTACCATGAACCCTTCTCTGATGGACTGCACTTACGAAACCTAGGTCGACTACCTATGAGAGCATCCATGGTCGACATGCTTATGTAGTCGACTTCTCATAATTTAATGCTCTTAAAAGAAACTTTTTAACTTTTGGTTTGGATTTCTCTCTTTATGAAAATCTTATCCAACAAATTCCTAACTTAAAGTTCATCTCAGATGCTCTGTGGGAAGCATGTCAAAAAGGCAAGTTTACAAAAACATATTTTTTAAATCAAAAAATATTATTTCTACCTCTATACCATTAGAACTTTTGCATATAGATCTATTTTGACCAGTGAAAATTGCATCCATCAACGGCAAGAAGTATGGGTTAGTGATCGTAGATGACTATAGTAAATGGACATGAGTAAATTTCTTAACATACAAGGACGAGTCACACTCTGTGTTCTCTACTTTCCGTAACCAAGTTCAAAATGAAAAAAGAGTTTAGAATTGTTAAAGTCAGAAGTGATCATGGTGCGGAATTCGAAAACAAAAGTTTTGAAAAGTTTTTTAATGAGAATGGAATTTCTCATGATTTCTCTTGTCCTAGAACTCCTCAACAAAAAAAAGTTATAGAACTAAAGAATAGAACTTTACAAGAAATAGCCAGAACCATGATCAGTGAGACTAACATTGCTAAAAAAATTATGGACAAAAGTATTTAACACAGCCTGTTATATTCAGAATAGAATCTCAATAAGACCTATTTTGGAAAAGACTCCATATGAACTGTGGAAGAACAGAAAGTCCAACATCTTTTATTTCCACCCATTTGGATGTACTTGTTTTAAATTGAACACTAAAGAACATATGAACAAGTTTGATTCTAAGGCACGAAAGTATTTCATGTTAGGATACTCTGAATGCTCAAAAGGTTATAGAGTATATAACACAGAAACACGAATTGTGGAAGAATATATTCGTGTCAGATTTGGTGATAAGCTTGGCTCTCAAAAGTCAAAGCAGGTTGAATCTTTTGCAGATATAGAAGTTCAAATTACAGGTAGTGAAGATAGATCTTCTGAATATTAAAGTTCAAAACTTCAGCCAAATACAGAAGAAGACATTACAAATATTACAGCAGCTTCTGAAGAATCCATCCAGAAAAAAATATCCAGAAGCAACTTAGCATATCCTGAAAACATGATTCTGGGAAAGAAAGATGATCCAATCAGAACAAGATCTACATTCAGAAATACTGAAGAATCTCTTATGGGATTAGTGTCTCTGATCGAACCAACTTCAATAGGCAAAGAACTTCTAGACAATGATTGAATACTTGCAATGCAGGAAGAACTAAATCAATTTACCAGAAAAGATGTATGGGATCTAGTTCCTAAACCAAAATGTTTCAAAATCATTGGAACTAAATGGGTCTTCAGAAACAAGCTAAGTGAACAAGGAGAAGTTGTCAGAAACAAAGCATAACTAGTGGCACAAGGTTATAGTCAGCATGAATGGATAGACTATACAGAAACCTTTACTCCAGTCACCAGGTTAGAATCTATCAGACTCTTAATTTCATTTGCAGTAAATAATGACATCACTCTTTATCAGATGGATGTCAAAAGTGTCTTTTTAAATGGTTACATTGATGAAGAAATTTATGTGTACAAACCCCCTGGTTTTGAAAACACAAAACATCAAGAATATGTTTATAAACTTAAGAAATTTTTATATGGTCTGAAACAAGCTCCCAGAGCTTGATATGAAAGACTAAGTAACTTTCTGTTTGAAAATGATTTTACCAGAGGGAAGGTGGACACAACTCTATTCTGCTAATCATTTAAAAATGACATTCTGGTTTATCAAATTTACATAGTTGATATAATTTTTGGATCTACTAAAGCCTCCTTAGGGAAAGAATTTGTTACAACAATGTAGACATAATTTGAAATGAGCTTGATGGGTGAACTCAAGTTCTTTCTAGGAATTCAAATCAATCAAACTCTAGAAGGATCCTACATATATTAAAGCAAGTATGTTAAAGAACTTATGAAGAAATTTGAGATGTTAGAAAGTAAGTCATCTAAAACTCCTATGCATCGTACATGCATTCTGAAAAAGGAAGAGGTAAGTAAGAAAGTAGAACAAAAGCTCTACAGAGGTATGATTGGCTCTCTCTAATATTTAATAGCTTCAAGACCTGATATTCTATATAGCGTTTGTCTTTGTGACAGATTCCAATAAGATCCTAGAGAATCTCACTTAACAATAGTTAAGCGAATTTTTAAATATCTGAAAGGTACTACTAATCTTGGTCTTTGTTATAGAAAATCCAGAGAATATAAATTAGTAGGGTATTGTGATGTTGACTTTGCTGGAGATATAATAGAAATAAAAATCACTTTTGGAAGCTTCCAGTTTCTGGGAGATAACCTAATCTCATAGCCTAACAAAAGACAATCCATTATTACACTATCAACTGCTAAGGCTAAATATATAGTTGCAGCTGGATGCAGTATTCAGATGCTCTACGATAATACTTATGTTATCTATCTTTTATAAAAATACTATTTTACATTCTAGGGATAAACATATAGAAATTAAACAACATTTCATTAGGGACTATATTCAAAAGGGAATTCTTTGTTTAAAATTTATAGACACAGACCATCAATGGGCTGACGTTTTCACTAAACCCCTTGCTAAAGATAGATTTAGTTTCATTATGAAACACCTCAGTATGATTATGCCCAGAATAAAAGTGTAGTTTATGTATATTTAATCCTCGGAACTTTTTAATTTGTTTTTGTGAACATCTGAACAATAGTTCTTCAGAAGTGAGAAGGAAAATTGTATCAGAAACTATCCAGAAGATTTGAACATTTTCCAAAAATGCTTCACTTCTAATATAGAAGCAAGAACTTCACAACATCAAAATTTTTCAACCTTAAATGACAAGTCACTCTCTAAGGTTGAACAGGTGTTCAAAATTTGAAGGGATGGAATAATTGAGTTGATGCATTGAGGTGCGAGTCAAATCGGTAACTATTCAAAATCATCACGCCATCCCTCTTTTTCAGAAATCATTAATGCGGTTAATCATTTTGTTTATTTTATTAATTGACATTTAAATTCATGTTTTCTCCCCTTTGGCTATTTATACCTCACTTTCTCACAAACACTTTCACTCTTTCACTCCCACTCATCCTATTCTCTGTGTATTTATTCTCTTCCCTTTTGTGTGCTATTAAACCCTAAGTCTATGAACAATGACTTCTTTTCAACAAAAGTCTCAATATTCTCAAATCAAAATTCCTAGTTCATCCTCTACTACAAACGAATAAAGGTATGTTGAACCTTAAAGAACTCCCCTGACTTCGTTTGATTCTCTGGAAGTTCTCTGTGAACTCATAGTTGATTTTGAAAGCATGAAATAAAATGGGTATGACCTTACGCCTGATGTTGAGTTTTAAGGGTGGACAAAATATTTTGATCGACTAATTGGTCCAGTTTTCCCAAAACTAGTTAAAGAATTTTGGATTCATGTTACTGCATCAAATCATCAAGTAACCTCTTATGTTATAGGAAAGAAGATTGTCATCACTGAAGATCTCATTGTAAATCTTATTGGTCACGACCGAAGCGGCATAAGATGCAGTGAAATGGAAAAAAAGGTTCTGACCTAACCATAATATCCAAAGAAATCTTCTCCTCTGGATAACCCTCAAACAAGATCAAAGATCTGAAGGACTATCTCAGAATTTGGTCAAGAAAAATTATTGGGTGTATCAATCACAAAAAACCAACCAGTTCTCCTGACTACATTAATATTGATCAACAATACCTAATGTACTTCATCGCAACTAAATCCAAAGTCCACCTCTCTCACATTATATTCAATCATCTAAAGACAAGTGTCAAGTAAACAAGGGAATAAGAAAGAACCAAAAGAGATTGGATTCCATTGGTAAGGCTTATCTATGATATTATAACAGAGAATAAACTGATAGAACATCTGAGTGAGGCTCAACAAGCAAATGTTCTGGAACCATGTGCTAAAAAGCCTCTCAATGCCAAGAACATTAAGTAAATAAAGATTATAGAAACCATTAAGAAAGATCCCACACTTACTGCAAAGGAAGTCATCACCACAACAAGAGTCCCTCTGAAGGATTTTCCTCTCTTTACTCAAGCAGACTCTTCTCCAGAAATTATCCTCAGATATCTGGAAGCCAACAAGAGTGATGAAACAATTCCAAATGTAAATATCCTTGATCTCATGCAACAACCTCTAGAAGTTCTTACCAGAAAGACAAGAAAAAGGAAAGTTGCTGGAGAAGGAACTTCTGAGAAAACTCCCAAAGCTGCTAAAAAGAAAGATAACTCTTCTTTTGTTTTTGTTATTGAATCAGTTTTCTTATTAATATCTGAAACCTCCTCATCTTCAAAACCTGCTGAAAATCCTACACCTCAAACCATTGATGAATTTGACATAGAAATTGATACCTCAATACCCACTAATCATCCTCTGATTAATCCACTTTCTACCCAATTCGTTCAAACTCTGCCAGAAATTGCACAAGTTCTTTCTGATATTGATCAATTTGATCCATTTTTTGAAGCTCCCTAAACTGAAAATCCAAATATTGCCTCTGAACAAATGCCAGAACCCACATCAGCCACTCAACAACCAAATATCTCCACCATTACATCACAAGACTTCTCCCTTCTAAATATTCCATATCCCTATAATTCAACACCATTTAAATCTCATATAATTCTTTCCGACTCTCCCACTCCCACTGACTGAGAAGATCCCCTCAGAACCATAATTGATCTAGAAGCCTGGGACAATCTTGTCACAACTTCTCATAAAATAGTCATTCCAAAACAAACACCAAAACTATCTAAATCAGATGTTGGTAAATCTCTGTTGGTTTTTGAAACAGAAATACAGGAATAAGTTAACTCCTTGAAGTAAGCTTGCATGGATAATCTTAACCCAGATGCTTCTATTTCTCTCTGGACTCAGTTTGAAAAATGGTTTAATTCTGAATCTCTGAAGATGAAGGAACTCGATTATGAAATTGCTCAATAGAACTTTTGTGTTCACCTGAAAATCTTCAAGGATCAAGTTCTACATCACTGGGTAAGGAAACCCCTTCTTCTTATGGACAACACTTCTTGGGAAGCCTCACAAGAATCAGAATGTAAGGAACCATCTCCTGAACCTCAACCTCTTGCTCTGGTCATTTTTAAAGACAAAGGCAAGTCAATTGAAAATCTCCTGAGAAAGAATCTACTGCAGTAACTTCTGAGAATGCGACTTCTTCTGTTGAAATAACTTCCTCTTCTCTTGTATTGAAAACTTTGGATGAGTTAAATAAAGAGAATGCAATTTCTAAGGATAGGAAGGACAAACATGATGAAACGAACAAGGAAATTAATGACATGCTAGGGAAGCAATAAGAATCAAACAATCAGATCAAAAGCCTGTTGGAAGCCTTGCTCACATGACTTCCACCTCCTCCACAATGTTAGTTTTGATCTTTTGTTTGTTTCTTTTATTTCATTTCTTGTTTAAAAACTTCTGTTCATTTGCTTTTATCTGTATTAATATTTTTGAATACATAATCCATTTTGTTCTCTTTACATGTTTTATTGCTTTTTGATTTATGACAAAAAGGGGGAGAACATAAGATATTTTGAATATAACAGTGTCGGGACTTAGTCTCAAACATTTTGAATATCATAATATCTGTTTCACTTTTTGAAAGCAAATCAGGAAAAGTCTCTTGAAAGTAACTTCTGTCAAATGGACTTATTAGAACTTCCATCGAAAGCTCTGATCAAACATCTTCAGGAAAGTATCTATTTTTTCTTTATCTGAGTTTCCAACACAGGGGGAGAACCTAATTCTTTATATTATTACGTGATTTATCAAAATATACAAGTTTTTGTCATCATCAAAAAGGGGGATATTATTAGAACATAGTTTGGTTCTACATCTTAGTAATAGTTTTGATGATAACAAATACATGATATATATATATATATATATATATATATATATATATATATATATATATATATATATATATATATAAGAACAAATATGCTCTCTAATGATTTATTTGAATATGCAGAGAAGTTCTAATAAAGAAGCATAGATGTTGGCGAACAAAATTACGCTAAGAAGATTTGATAAGAATTTCTATACCACTATTGAAATATCATGCTCAAAGAAGTTCTAAATGCTAAAACTTCTAAAGCACTAAAGTTGCACGCTAAAACTCTGATGAAGTAATACTCTGATGATCTTAAGTCTCAATGTTAACATTCTTATTCTGATCAGTTGTGAAAGAAGCAAGTTCTAATGCATTTCAATTCAATCATTGCAAATCAAAGAGTAACATCTGGTACCAGACAAGATCTTTATTTTTGGAAAGTTCATTAACAACTCTTTATTAACCTTCCAAAATCATCTTCTCATGTCTCATATGCTTCTCTTATATAAAGGAGTCTTGAAAAGTGATCAAACACACTTGCGCATACAAAGAAATATTCTCACAAGCTCTCTCTTATCCATTCATTATGTTTTAACCTTGTGTATAAATCAGAGTTAGGATATAGTTTTTCTAGAAACACTATTGTACACATTTTTTATTCATATTTTATAATACCTTGAGAAACCAAGTTATGGTTTAGTCTCAAGAAGACATTGACAGTAGTCTTTGTGATTGTGTAATCAAAGTTTTGATTAGTGGATTAAGACCTCGTTTGAGAGAAGCGAGATCACCTTGGTCGTTGGACTGGAGTAGTTTGAGTTCAAAAAAACCAGAATAAACAAATGTGTCATATTGTTTTAATTTTTGAAAATCCCAATTCAAACCCCATTTCTTGTTTTTTTATATCCTTCATAGCTTGCATAAGCTGTAAAAGAGACACATGTTGAACCTGATGCTCCAACATGTTGGTACAACACCCGAGTCTTGTGCAATAGGCGCTAGATTGTTGCATTTTGAATGAAACTTTTGAGAAGAATCAATTATATATTATTGCTTTTGGTTTTTTAATATTATTATATGATTTATTAAATAGTGGTGAAAATCAAGTCATATTTAAATTTGAATTTGTAACAAATCATATCTTATCTTTTTGTTGGAGATATTCAAGGAGAAAATAAAATATCCAACAAAAGATGTCTTAATTATAGACGAAATAAAATCTTAAATTCATGAAGAAAAGCTCAGAATAATTATGCTATATAAGGATCATAAGACCTACATTGAAGATCAAGCTTTCCCATTTAAGATCTTAGAGTGCTAGGTTGTATTCCACGCTAATTGCCTAATAGAATTAGTGTAAAATCTTTATGTACACCAATACGTTTGAGTAACATGACATATAAGGTTTTTTTGGAATAAGTTTAGTTCAACACCTATAATCCTTAAGTTTTAAAGAAAACAAAGTATAAAGAACAATTTTGTACACTAATAGTTTCTTTAAGTGTGAAGAATCTTAATATGGGCGCAGACTTTGTACAAAGATTCTAGACTTTGAACACAGACTCTGGATAAACCAGATTATGTACTCTGGACTCTGGACATCATCTGATTCTAAAACAAGATTGAAATATGAAGAAG
The DNA here is from genome assembly GCA_948472305.1 of Vicia faba. Taxonomy (NCBI): domain Eukaryota; kingdom Viridiplantae; phylum Streptophyta; class Magnoliopsida; order Fabales; family Fabaceae; genus Vicia; species Vicia faba. The sequence goes on from OX451735.1 coordinate 561,574,523, forward strand.
TGTTTTTAACTGATAGTCAACCATCTGGATAACAAAGTGAACACTTCTGAAAAAATAATCCAGATTTACTCTAATAACCCAAGCCTCATTTTCACTAGACTCTAAAGTCTAATCTTCAAGTCTCTGAACTTTGATCAAGCTTTAAATCATCTAAAGTACGATGCCAATTATTTAGAGAATAATTTTGAAAGAATATTCTTGGAGAGAGTACATTTAAGAGGAAAAATAAAATATTTCTTTAAAAGGACAAATATGCTAGAACTCTTATGGAATGTACTACCAACGGATCTCCATAATTCACGGCTCAACCTCGTACCATTATTACAGTTGTGAAATTGAAGAAGAGAAACAAAAAGAAAAACAAGAGAAACAACATTTACAACACTCACTACACTTAGAGCTATTTCTTGTATATTTCTTTAAGTGTAAACTCTGAAATTAATTTTGTGTATTGTCGTACCCCAAATTTTCCCTACCTCTATGATCGTATTTTTAAGATTTAAAATGGAAGAAAGAAATGTTTTAATTAAGGATGGTCCAGTAATATCTGATGGCTCATTCTTAAATCTATGTCAATCAGGGGGTGTATTTTAATTCAGGAGAGTGGGGATTTTTTAAATCATAAATACTCATGTATCTATAGGCCCATATACAAAGCATGTTGATCAATGGCCCATGAGATGTGAATACGAGAAATTATTTCAAAAAAGAATTAAATTTTAATCATAAAAGTTCACTTAAATGTTTTTGTTGTTAGTAAAGAAAAGTGAGTGAAATGGCAATAAGAAGCTTATAAGAATTCGTATGGCCCATTCAGGTTTTTAAAATCGGTTCATTGGTCATTTTTGTTACCTATTTATTTTAGAAAAAAATATTATAAAACGTTTGCTGTTATTATTATTTTCTAAGAAAATTCTTCTTTACAACTTGTTAAAATAAATCTATTTCATTTGTTACTAAAAGGGGCTAAATTGTTTTGGTAAATAATATTTATAAAAATTTATTTGTTTATTAAAAGTTTTGTTTTGAATTTGTTACAAACTATAGGACAATTGAGTTTTTAGCCCTTTTGACATTTTTGAGAAAATCATTTTATTAAAACTTTATCTTTACCTTTTTATTTTTTTTTTCAAATTGTATTTTATTAAATATTTTTATAATTGATTTAATAAAAGATCTTTTTTTTGGAACGTGAATTTAGTGTTTGAAAAAATATTGATTGGATCATATCCTTTTAAAAGCCATTTCAGGCTCATGTGGTATCAAACAAAAGGAAATGTTGTTGCTGGATAAAACAAAGTAAATAACACAGGCCCAATAGCCTTTCTTTTGCAAATCTGTCTGAAAAATAACACTGGCCCGTATGGAAAAATAGACATTGTATCAATTAGACCAAAATAAACGCATGTTTTTCTCAATTAACATTTACTATTCAAATTAACACTAAATCAAATATGCAAATCTTCAACTAAAAAAATATTAAATCAAATCTCAAATTATAAAAGATATACAACAACAAAAAGCCCAAAATATTTACAATTGAAATCTAAGCATGCTGAATCAAATAGAACAAATACCAACAGAATCAAATCCCTATTACATTCAATCAATCAATTACAGAATAAATCCAATCCCTAATTTATCTCAAATCCCTAAATCTAAGATGAGTTTATAAACAGAAATTGTTCAAGCCCAATAATCGAACCCTATATATACTAAACAAAAATTAACAGAAAGGGAGAGGTCGAGGAACTTGAAACTGGAAGAACAGAATCGCGAGTAAGGGATGAACCATTTGCTATTGAAGACGAAGAAAGGAGCGATTAGAGTTTCAACATCTGAAACCCTAATCGTTATTACAGCTGCCGCCGTTAATCTATCTTAGGGGCTATCACCGGAAATCTACAAATCAGAAAACGAAATCAGAACCGAAGAGCATATCGCATAACAGAACACGAAATCACACGAAGGGTAATAAGCTTAGCTATTTATTATTTTTTCTTGTATTTTGGGTCATGAGGGTTTGATTTACGGTTGGGCTGGGTAATATGTTTGAGCCGCCGTAGTGGTTAGTGCTAGGGTTAGAGAAGAGGAGAAGGGTTAGGTCAGTGAAAGAGAAAGGAAAGGGGGAAAGATGTAAAACAAAAAAGTGAATTATAACGATGTAAAACAAAACGTATGATTCCGTTGGATTCAATAGGGGCGCGGGTACCATAATAGACATGCGCCTTTTAATCACACCCGCTTGATCGTCAGTGGATGGCCGATAGGCCAAGTCCCACTGTAACACCTTATACTCCCTCACGCAAACAATAAGCAGGCCCCTCTCAAACACGGCTTTGGGCCAAGCCCAATTTCTTTGTACTCCCCCTTTCAGTCACTTTGCTAAACTACCAAAAGATTCGCACCCCCCAGGATTACTGGGCCTGAATTGAATTCAGGCCCAAACTTTTTACACCATATCCCTTTTGCTACTCAATTAAAATCGCACCCCCCTGAGTTGATTATTATTTTCTTCTCTTTTTATTTTTCTATTTAATTACTCTTTTATAATAATAATTATATTTATTTTTTTATAAAAATTATATTATATTTTTTTGTTTTCTTAATTCTTATTTGTCGCATATTTTTATTTATTATCATATTATAATTATTATTATCATGTAAAATAAATAGTTTTATTCAAAAACTCATGCACGTATTATTTTCTATATTATTGAATTAAAATATTTTTTTATCATGCATTAATTAAGATTTTTTCAATCAATATGATTAAAAAATATTCAACGCATACCAAATTCTTTTTCGCAATAAACTAATCTAAAACAATCAATTTTTTTGCTAAAGGATTCCAAATATATTTTGACTAATCGTGCATTTAGTCTAAAATTCCGCAATCTCTACACTCGGTCAAATGTGAGACAATTCAAAATACTTTTGCAACCCCTAAAAGACACAAACCCATACGAACTACGAATTAGGACTCTGATTCCTCATAAGAGGATACGTAGGCATACGACTAAAATCGTGGTGAGTTCTCCTATTAAAAATTAAAATCCTATTTCACCCGAAACCTAAACTTAAAACCTAGTATCCTTAAGAATAAGGTAGATGAAAGGTGCCTAACACCTTCCTTTTGTCTAGTGAAGTCCGAATCTTAGAATCTCTGTTTGACAATTTAGGGTTTCCAATTATATGCCTTTCCTTAGGATAAAAACTAGTAGTGGCGACTCTCATTTAAAAACTAGTCACAACAGTTGGCGACTCTGCTGGGGACCTCAACCTTAGGTCTTAGGTTTTATTTTGGGTTTTTATTTTTATTTATTTATTTTATTTATTTATTTATTTATTGCATTTATTTATTTACTGCATTTATTTATTCTTGTATATTTTTTATCATCATATATTTACTACGTGGCGGGAATTTTATTTCAAAAAAATATATATTTTCAAATAACCCTTAGAAAGAAGGTTCGTCCATTAGCTTAGGGGATATATCATCCCTGCGAGTTTATATGACGACTTCGCCTAGAGTCAGTGGAATTCTGCAAAAGGAATACTTATCGAGAGATATCCTCTTGACGAGTAGGACTTTGGAAAGCCACCCATGACTCTTTGTAACGACCTTAACCAAAATCTTATGATGAGACCTTTCACGACCTTGAGACGAAAGTCTCAGTCCGTAAAGAGGCTCCACCTAAGGGAGACCCTTGTGCCTTTTTCCTCTGATGTTATTCATGATACCCTTAAGGAAGCCACCTTTTGGGAGGGTAGATTAACCGTAGGTTAAAATTAATAAGCCTACCTTATGAGGGTACCTATTAAAAAGTCCCGTCACTCAACTCTACATCCATGCATTCATACATTTCATATATTCATCATCTGTTTCTTTTATTTGTTTTATTCACAAGGTAAAAAAACAAAAATAATAAAATCAAAATTTTGGTGATTATCTTTGAAAATGGATACCCAAGGGAAACAACTTGTCTGCGTCAATGCGCCAAACATGTCTGAAATCAAAGCCACAAAAGGGAAATTATACAAAAGAGCTCTGAAGATGTTCGCTCTCTGATATGGAGACACCCCTGATCCTAAGGACGTAGAAGATTTTCTCAAGCTTTGCCGAGCAATGGTTGATGTTTTCAGAGCAGACATCCGCAAGCGCACCTAGAAGATTTATTTCCCTTTGCTTAATTTCATGCAAGCAAGTTTTGGTTTAAGATTGTAATATCTTTCAATATCAGAATTATGTTACTTTTAGTAAAGGTGTGTTATTTTTGTATCTCGTTTGCGTGTCTATTTTTACGATATTCACCAAATAAAAAAAAGATAAAAGAAGCAAAAACAAATATACACCCAAGTGAATAAGGCATTTAACCCCTTTCATATTTTTACATATTCATATGCATGCATGCATTTGCAAACACCTGCATATCATATTAAAACTCATGTCGGTTTTTCAAAATCTCTCCAGTTAAACCATTGGTAGAAGAAGATCAAACCTCCTTGGCCGCCATATCAAACAAGGGCCTACCAACAAAAAACAATGGAACAAATCGAGGAGAATTAGGTTGCATTCAAGGAGGATCTCAAACAAGTAAAGGGTGATGTAAGTTCAATAAAAGAAGACCTGAGTCAAGTTCTCCTGGATTTGAAGAACATTATTGACAAGCAAGATCCAATCCCCAAGGTAGCTTTCGAAGAAGTAGCTCAAACGATTGGTGCCTCAAGCGGTCACCAGCTAAGAAAAGAGCCAGAAACAGGACCTCAAAAGTACGTCATAGCCCAACAAGAGACATGAGAAGTTGAAACTGAAGGGTTTTTCCCACCACCATCAAAAGCAGGGGCATCACATACCCTAAAATTTCCAATCATCAATACAAATAACTACTTAGACCTGCAGTATGAAGACCACGACCTAGAGGATGTCAATCAAGCACCCTTGAAGACAATTGGTACTCATGCTGTTGATAATCCACTAGTGATGAACCAATATAAGGCTCTGGAAGAAAGGCTGAAAGATGTGGAGGGATTTGATTCCTTCGAAGTAGATGCTCTCGAAATGGGCCTAGTTCCTGATGTGATAATTTCGCTGAAGTTCAAAGTGACTGACTTTGAAAAATATAAGGGGCTCACTTGTCCAAGGAATCATCTATGCATGTATTGCAGGAAGATGCATGCCCATACCCGCGATCAAAAGCTGATGGTTCACTGTTTTCAAGACAGCTTAAGCAGAGCGTCTTTAGACTGGTATATGCAATTGGAGCGATCACATATTCGAATATGGGCAGATCTTGAAAATGATTTCTTAAAGCATTACAAATATAACCTGGACATGGCTCCTACGCGCATGCAACTCCAGAATCTATCCCAGAAGAAAGAAGAGTCCTTCAAAGATTATGCTCAGAGATGGAGAGAGAAGGCATCCCGTGTGCAACCACCAATGTTGGAAAAGGAGCTAGTCAATATGTTCATGGGAACCTTGCAAGGGTTATATTATGAGAAGATGGTGGGAGTATCTCTTCGGGATTCGCATACTTAGTGACTATCGGAGAAAGAATCGAGACTGGAATAAAGAGTGGGAAAATACCAGGGGGCCATCAAATGCCCCCCTACAATTCAAGAAGGCCTGCTTCAAACTTCCCCAATAGAAAAGAGGGAGAAATTAATGTTGTAGCCTCACAAACAAGGGCACAACAACCATTAATGATCCCACAAGGACAACAGCAAGGCGGGTTTGGAAGGCCGTAAAGAAATTTTGATCCACTCCCTATGCCACCTAGCCAATTATTACAACACCTGGTTAAGGCATCCTTAGTGGAATTGAAGCCTTTAGCTCCTCTAGTCGAGCCACTCTCGTGAAAGTAAAATGTCGACGCCAGGTGGCGAATACCATGCTAACTCTCCTGGACACACCATAGAACAATGTTGGGCATTCATGCACAAGGTTCAAGATTTATTAGAATCTCAAGACATCACTTTTGAGAAGCCTGGCATCAAATCAAACCCTATGCCTCCGTATGGTGGACCGATAATAAATGAAATTGAAGTAGTCACTGACTTTGGGGAAATCAAGCAGGCAAAGGCCCCTATAAACTTGATGAAGGAATATATGTTAGAGTGTGGGTTCCTATTGGAACATAATGAAGCCTTCAAAAGAAATCTGCAGAAACTAGTGGACCAGGGGATAGACCAATTCGGACCATACCCTGAAGAAAAATAATAAATCTAGCTTGAAGGGTAAAGCACGATTTCCTCCAATCCAAGAGACCTTTGTCAACAAGAGAATAGAACATGGCGGACATGTAGTGATGATATCCAACAAAGTCAACACCAAGAGGGCAACTGACTTCATCCGAGAATGCGCCCTAGGAGAAGAACTCAAAAGTTGGACTGCCGTGGAGATTCCCAAGATCTTTTTATTTCCTAAGTAATTTTTCTTGTTTTAAAAGAACCTATGTCAAGCTCGAGGCATAGGAGTTGCTTGTAAGGGTCCTCCCATTTTGTTTCAAACAATATTTACAATTAATAAAAGTTATATTTTATTTTCAATTAAGATCCTTGTCTTTCGCTTGCATTTATCTCTCAAATTTAAAAATGGCAATACTTTCTCTGCATATGCATTTTCAAAGTCCATATACTAAAATCTGCACCAAAACATGATAAACATGCATATCCATGCCTAAAACCACCGATAACGTTACTGCTGCGATCCGATAAAATTTCGATAATGTTATAGCCTGAGGAAGGTGATGAAGATCTTGAACTCTCTGAAGAAATGGCAAGGGAAATAGAGCGAAAGTCTAACAACATAAAACCGTATCAAGAGGCTATTGAGACCATTAATCTTGGCATAGAGGAAGATTTGAAAGAAATCAAGCTAGGGGTAATGTTAGAGTAGAGTGTCAAAGTGAGGCTGATCAAGCAATTGCATGAGTACATGGATATATTCGCCTGGTCCTACATGGATATGCCAAAGTTAGATACCAAACTTTTAGTACACAGACTACCTCTCAAAGAAGGTTGTTCTCCAGTTTAGAAAAAACTTAGAAGAACTCGTCCAGATATGTCTAGAAAAATTAGAGAGGAGGTTTTTAAACAATTTGATGCAGGGTTCTTAACAGTGGTATATTATCTGCCATGGATAGCTAACATTGTGCCAGTACCCAAGAAAGATGGCAAAGTACGCATTTGTGTGGATTATCGAGATCTGAACAAAGCAAGTCCCAAAGACGACTTCCCGTTACCTCACATGGATGTTTTGGTAGACAACACGGCTCAAGCCTCAATATTATCATTCATGGACGGTTTCTCAGGCTATAATAAAACCAAAATGGCACCCGAAGACATGGAAAAGACTACCTTCATGACACCTTGGGGAACCTTCTGCTTTAAAGTAATGCCATTCGGTCTAAAAATGCAGGGGTAACTTATCAAAGAGCCATGGTCACACTATTCCATGATATGATTCTCTGGTATATTGCATGGAGGCAGTACTTCCAGTTGAAATCAAAATACCATCACTCCGGGTCTTAATGGAAATAAATTTGGAAGAAGCAGAATGGGTTCAGACACGACTTGATCAGCTCAACCTTATTGAAGAAAAACGCTTGACAGCCCTATACCACAGTCAATTGCATCAGAACCGGATGAAAAGAGCCTTCGACAAGAAAGTTCATCCTCGGATATTCAAAGAAGGGGATTTACTGCTCAAGAATATTTTGCTACCTCGCCTCGATGCACGTGGTAAATGGACACCCAACTACGAAGGTTCATACGTAGTGAAAACAACATTCTCTGGTGGGGGTCTCATCCTCACAATAATGGATGAGGAAGAACTACCGCATCTGGCATACTCAGACGCAGTCAAAAAATACTATGTATAAAAAACTCGCTATGCTTGAACCTAAAATTGGCGACTAAGGAAAAAAGGAGTATCACAGTGGATCGACAACCCTAAAGGGCGACCCAGAAAAAAATTAGGGACATACAAAAAAAAACCCGGTGGATTGAAAACCCGAAAAGGCGATCCATGTAAAAATTATGGATTTTATGCAAAAGAAATAAAGAACAAAAAGACTGTGATCTAAGAACTACGACTACGAGTCACGAAGGGAGAGACGGATCAGAATCATACAACTCAGAAGCAAAGGAGATAGGAGCCATTAAAAGGATATCAGGGAACAACAGTAGCAATTATCATTTTCATTCCCATTTACAGTTTTGAAAATTCTTGTAATTACCCTTTTCAAGGAATTACATCTTGTACTTTCGCCTATTCAGAGGCATATTGTGATACGGTAGAAGAACCGACTGTTTTTACTGGTTTGCGTTTTGCGTTTATTATTCGCAAAATGTCGCAGTAAGCAAGAGTCGTCACCGACTTTTATTTCATCCAATCATGGAAAAGGAAAAAGAACAAAAAAAACCCTTTTTCGAGATATTCTGAGTACGGGGGGTAGATTATAGAAAGGGAAGATGTTAGCACCCTTTCTATCTGTAGTTATCTACGGGCTCTTAGGTACTTGCTCATTTTTCAAATTGCTTGTTTGTGTTTGTCTTGAAAATGTTTTACTTCGTGATAACCCTTGATCAGTCCTCAAGGATGTGACGAAGTATGTTTTGAAATTTGTTTGAAAAGGTGTTTGTGTGAAAAGTTTTTATTGAGCAAGTACTTAAGATTCTACCTACTCAAAAAAAGATTGTTCGTTCTATTTCCTGTAGACAACGCTATCCTACTATTAAGGAGTGGGTATCACCATCGCTGGAGTTGTAAGGGACATTCGAAAGGGACAAATACAATCACTAAAGAAATAGTTAGAAAACTTTAGTAGTAATCCTAGAGTCTTAACATCTTTCCGAGGAAACATTTCTGAGGCAACATTTCCGAGGAAACATTTCCGAGGCAACATTTTGATCTTTTAGACTGGAGGGCGACCACTAAAATATCCTATGCTTAAAGATTGTTTACCGAAGGAAACCGAAGTGAGGTAAACCCTAGGAGTGAATATGTGCATATGATTTGTTTCAGTTATTTAATCTTTGCACATTAGGTGATCTACTGTTTTAATTTTCCATACATTCTTGCCATACAATCCTATTAGTCATACATCTAGACAGTTAAAGATTGCGGAAATTAAAAGTGCGAGGAAATAAAACCTATCTATTACAAGGCTTCGGGGAGGGGGATTAATTACATAACCAAAAAAGGGGGAAAAGAGGTAAATAAAAACCCTAAGTTAACTATTACAAACCCTGAGCAGTTACAAAATAATGGTAAAAATAATTAACAAGTGTGCGGCAAATTAAATGCGAGGACGATTGAAATAATTTAAAACCCTAATTTGAACAAAAATATTTTTTGGATTTTATCTGAGAAAATATTTAATTGCAAATTAACTAACCTAATTTCTAATTGTTTTTAAATTATGAAAGAAATTAAATTAACCTAATTTTCTAATTAACCTAATTAATTAAAGGAATAAATATCTATGAGAAAAAATGATTCTTGATGTATTTTTTAAAGAAAATAAATTAAATTATGTATAATCTCAAACCCTAATTCTAATTATTTCTCATTATAAAAAGAAAATTAAGTTGCCCTAAATTAATTAAACTAATTAATTAAAAAATATTTATTAAGAAAATAAATCTTTTTGTTATTTTTGATTTATTAATTTAATAAAAATGATTTTTTGTATTAATAAAAAAAGGGAAAATAATTAAAGAAAAGAAATTAAAGAAAACAATAAAAATAACCAAATGGGCCTGTGTTTGGTAGCTGAAAAGGGGGGTATGAATCTGAATTCCTTGGCCCATTAAGCATCAAGCACAGTCAACCACGCTGGATCTTGTGCAGCGTTGACCTGGAGGAGTACCATGGACCTTCATTGTTGGCACGTTGGATCTGAGTAGAAGTGCATCCAGTGGCTGGACGTTGATGGTACATGATAGTCACTAGGAGAATTGATACGCTGGATCTGTGAACAGAAAATAAGAAAATATGGAAAACGCTGGGACCTGGGATCGAACCCAGGTCCTATTATTTACCACTAGCGCGCCTCACCATTGGGCCAACTGGCTTGTTGATTATTATGCTGAAAAAGAAATATGATATTGCAAAACAATTGAACAAAAACAGAAAGCGCGAAAGTTCAAATGAGCCAGTCACATGAAGCCAAGTCTTCGTCTTCTTCATGGATTCCGTCATATTAGGTATTCACCTATACCCACGGACAGTGTTCGTTGCTAAAAACTTGTGTCATTCAAAAATTCCATACAAGCATGATAAATCAATTGTGATGGTACCAATCAACTCGTCTTGGTCTCACGAGTATCATGGCACCTCATTCATGGCCCATTTTTTCTTGTATAACAAATCCCCAAATCGTGCTCTTAAACCCTAACAATGGTGGATATGGATTCCTGCACTGTTAGTACAATTAAGTGATGCAGAAAGCTTGCAAACATTATTATGAACAAGAATATATGGATAGAATGAACTTATCATGCGTAAAACCTAGAAGTCGAATTTGAGTTTGGGAGGTAAACCGTGATACTGTAATGTGATGATTCTTGATGATTTGAGGCTTGCAAATGAATGGAGAAGCTTCCTGAGATATCCATGAACGTATGGCTAGCCTTGAAACTCCTTGAGGATGGCTCTAAGATGGATTTTGATCTCACACTTTTGTCCAATTTTTTGAGTTCTCTTCCTGGCTTTTCACGGCAGCAATCCTTATGCTTATGGTCTGGAATTATTCAATACATATAGTAGACTGAATTAGGGTTGTAAAATTGCATCATATCTTTGAGAATTATGAAAATTGGATTTAATTTGCTTCATGTATGATATCTTTCTAAAACAAGCTTCAATCCAATCTTTTCCAACCCTAATGAGCCTTGCACGAATTGATCATCATGCTAGTTGTATATGGACTCCAAATGTGCACAAAAATCCCAAGATTGGATTTGATTTCATTATTTTACCATTTAATTTGATTTATTTTGATTTAAATGAATAAAAAATCAAAATAAATGATAAAAATAATAAAATAAGAGGTGAATGAGCTCAGGGGTCGTGGGTCCTATTAGAAACATGTTTCAAGCAAGAAAACATGGGCCCCTTTGGAAAAAATGCCAATTTGATCAATGTTGACTTTTGACAATTTTCCAAAAATTGCCAACTCTGACAATTCATATCTCTCTCAATTTTGACCCTAGGGAGATGTTCTGTGACTTTTTAGAAAGCTTAGGATGTTACCCAATCAACCTTTTTGGTTTCATATCTATTGGATCTTCCTCGTTCATGTATGAAGCTTTGACCCAAAAGGTGTTTTTGTTGACTTTTCAAAATGACCTATAATGTAAAAATTCATATCTTTTGATGAGTGCATATTTTGAACTTGAGGGATGAAGATGAATTGTAGGTAATTTAATTATCTTCAAAATTAGCCTTGGATGCAAAATTTATGATAAAGTATGAAGAAGTTATGCTTGGTCAAAGTTTGGTTGACTTTTACTAAGAAACCCTAATTTAGCAACTTTTGGGTTTTGATGAATTGTGAGCAATCCCTGAGGAATCATGATCAACCCTTGATCAAATTATGGATAACACATCAAAATGATGATGTTGACCAAAAATCTTAAGGTTTGACTGTATGTGGGCCACAGTTGACTTTTGACCTAGTACAGTCGATTCTCAAGCATTTGAGCAATTGATTGAGAAAACTTCTTGTGCAAGGCATGAAACTTGACATGTATGGTTTTGAGAACATATTAAGACCATGGAGAGCATATGATACTTTTTTGTCCACCCAACTTGATGAAAATAGAAACCCTAATTTGGGGTATACTGCCTTAGGAGAGAGTTTGTCTGGTCAACTCTTGGGCAATCTTGAGCAAACTTGGGGACCTCACTTGACATTTGTTGAGTAAAATAGGAGGGAAATTTTTGGGGTACAATAGCTGCCCCTGTTCAATCTTCTTAAACCTAAGGATGTAGATTGGCTAGCCTTCCTTTCGTGATCTGAAGGTGGAAGATGATTGAACACTAGAGTGCCCAGAAATTTGCACTTGCATGTAGTGGCACTCGACTTGTGTCATCGGGAATGGGCTTACAGATGTCATTTGGAGGTCGATGATAGAATATTGTCGAATATGGGCTTAAAGATTCCATCCAGAGAATGTGGATTTCCTGAGATATATTCCTTTGACGAGAGTCCCTGTTGTTGTCGTTGAGGAGGAATCTGCTTAGGAACATTGGTATATGTCTTGAGAGGAATAGAATTTTAGGAGCTTCAGTTGTCTGTTATTCTACTGGGGAAATGCGAAACTAATCGTGTTTGATTAGGTCCCTGGTCTTACAGTGTTATGGACTGATGTCTGGAGATAAGAGAGAAAGAACCTGGATAGTAAGGTTATGAGAAGGAATCGGGATAGCAGGGTTGCTTCGAAATGAAAGCCTGGATAGTAGGGTTGCGAGAAGGAACCTATGTCGTAGGTTTACTTCGATATGAAAGCCTGGGTAGTATGGCTATGGGAAGGAACCTGGATAGTAGGGTTACTTCGTGATACGTTCGTGTAAAACTTCAAAATGAACCGGGGTAAAGTTATTTTGATATGACAGACTGGATAAGGTTGTTTCGTGAGGAGTTTGGGTAAAACTGCAGCAGGAACCTGGGTAAGGTTACTTTGAGATAAGTTTGAGTAAAACTTCAGAACGAACCGGGGTAAGGTTATAAGTTTATGTAAAACTTCATGCTGAACTGGGGTAAGCTTATAAGTTTGTGTAAAACTTCAGGCTAAACCGGGGTAAGGTTATAAGTTTGTGTAAAACTTCAGGATGAATCGGGGTAAGGTTATAAGTTTGTGTAAAACTTCAGGATGAACCAGGGTAAGGTTATAAGTTTGTGTAAAACTTCAGGATGAACCGTGGTAAGGTTACTTTGGGATAAGTTCGTGTAAAACTTCAGGATGAACCGGGGTAAGGTTACTTTGATCTGATAATGTAGATTAGTTGACCCGTTTGATTTTGGAAACTGAGTTTCCATTAGTTGTCTGTAGATTTGATCTGTATAACTGCTGGATTTGTTGAAGCTAATCGTCTCTTCCTGAAAAGATATCAGGGTTAGTTGTATGCGATGCATGAAATGCAGGGTGAGATGATGTTCTCAAAACAAATGAGATTATGTTGCATATGACATGTATGCGTATGTCATGATGTATGTTCATGAAATGCTGTCGGGGTATGCTCGCGTCTGGGAAAATAAATCCCTGACTGTTGCTGGAGATTCGCAAATATTCTGTCGGAAGATGTGTTGGATAATAACTATGCGAGGACCAGACTTTGGGGGAAGAGATACTCTGTTGGTAGACCTGCTGATCTAGAGGAACAAATTTAGCTGGGGGTGAAATTCCGTTGCTGGAAGTGATAAGCTCTGTTGGAGAAATAAACTTTGCTTGGGGAATAAGTTTTATTGACTCGCCTGCGATTACGAACCTCAGCTGGGGATAGTTATGTCCTGTTTCGGGGAAACTGACATTAATGCCTTTGGATACTTTTACTTTGTGGGGAGTGTATGTACCAATAATTGTGTTCCCAAGCATGACTCTATCCCGATACCTTTTGGGCAGAGGAACCGTCGGGTTTGGCACTTCTTATTTTCCCTGTTTTTGGAATTACGAGTGATTGTCTTTGTTTCTTATGTAAATATTTATGAGCAGCAATCATTTCCAAATGCATATATCAAAAATAAATCATTAGACGTTCTCGCAAAACAAAACAAAAAAAGAAACAAATTAAAGTTTTGTAAGAATGACTTGTATTGATTTTTGAAGTTGGCCTGTAATAGGCATTTTGTACAAAGAGGATGACCCTCTAGTAAGAGAACGCCGCCAAAAGATAGAAATTATACAATTTTTGTAAAAGAAAGAAAAACAACTATGTGAAACGACCCCATTGGGTTCCAACTCTGCTATTGCCTTTATATCTTCAAGCGTCTCATCACTTTGCTACTTGGCCGAAGGTTGATCAGATTGATTGGCATCGTCCAAGCTTGATAATCGATACCAAATTCTGGTCGCAAGTTGATCCAATGAGACATAGTGATACGCTTTAATCCCTAACTTTTGCATGGATTGCCCTTTCGGGTTTTCAATCCACTGGGATACCCTTTTTTCCCCAAGCCTCCCTTTCGGGTTTTCGACTTGCCGGGTGTACAGATTTTTTTTCATTTTCATCCCTAACTTTTGCCCGAACCCTTTTGGTTCGCCGAGAAGCCCTTATTTTTTCCTAGGCCAATCGACCTAGCGGGTCTTTGATTACGCGTAGTATCTTTTCACTATGTTTGCATTGATGGGGTGAGGAAGGTCGTCACCGTCCATGGTAGTTAGAATCATAGCTCCTCCTGAGAAAATATTCTTAACCACAAATGGCCCTTTGTATGTGGGGGTCCATTTTCCCCTGGGGTCACCTTACGGTAGTATGATGCATTTGATCACTAGATCCCCAACTTGATATTCCTGGTGTCTGACTTTCTTGTTAAAAGCCTTGATCATTCTCTTTTGGTACGTCTGACCACGACATATATAAGTAAGTCTCTTTTTGTCGATTAGATTCAGTTGATCAAGTCGAGTTTGGATCCAGTCGTCTTTGTTCAAACTAGCATCCTTCATAATCCTGGGAGAGGGTATCTGGACTTCGATGGGTGGGACTGCCTCTATGCCATACACCAGAGAGTAGGGTGTTGCCCTTGTCGATATCCTTGCTGAGGTACGGTACCCATAAAGAGCGAATGGTAACATCTCATGCCAGTCTTTTTATGTCACCGTCATCTTCTGTACAATCTTCTTGATGTTCTTGTTAGCTGCTTCAACAACGCCATTCATCTTGGGACGGTAAGGAGAAGAGTTATGATGTTGTATCTTGAACTGTTTATAGAGCTCGGTGATCATTGCGTTGTTAAGATATGTACCATTATCAGTAATAATCCTCTCTGGTACACCATATCGACAAATCAAATTATGTCGGATAAACCGTGCCACGGCGTTCTTGGTCACATTAGCAAAAGGGGCTGCCTCAACCCACTTTGTAAAGTAATCAATGGCCACTAAGATGAAATGATGTCCATTAGACGCAGTAGGTCTGATCTCACCGATTATGTCGATGCCCCACATCGCAAAGGGCCAAGGAGTTGTCAAGAGGTTCAAAGGAACTGAAGGTACATGCACCTTATCAACATAGATTTGGCACTTATGACAAGTTCGAGAGTGCTGATAACAATCGGCTTCCATAGTGGACCAGTTATATCCAGCCCGTAGGATCTTCTTAGCCATGGTATGTCCACTAGAATGGGTTCTGGAAGTGCCTTCATGTAGATCTATCATGATCCTCTCTGCTTCGCTCTTGTCTACACACCGTAGTAGTGTGGAGTCATGGTTGCGTTTATAGAGGATCCCATTACAAAGGAATAACTTTGAAGCGAACCTTCTCAGAAACTTCTTATCATTGAGAGATGCCCCTTCGAGATATTCCTGAACCTCGAGATACCTTTTGACTTTGTGAAACCAGGGTTTGTCTTCCACTTCTTCGGTATCGATCTCGCAGTAATGTGCTGGTTCATCCAACTTCTCAATGGTAATCTGGGGAGCTTCATTGTCCCACCTGACTTTGAACATAGAAGACATAGTAGCTAGCGCGTCCTCCAACTGGTTCTCTTCTCGTGGGAAATGTTCAAAGGTTATCTCCTCAAAGTGTGGGAGCAATGTCAGTACATACTCTTTGTAAGGAATGAGATTTGGGTGCTTCGTATCCCACTCTCCTTTGATATGACTTATCACCAGAGCGGAATCTCCGAATACACTTAAGAATTTAATCCTCAGGTCAATAGCCGCTCGAAGACCCATGATACATGCTTCATACTCCGCCATGTTGTTGGTACAGTTGAAACATAAGCCGGCAATGAACGAAGTATGACAACCCTCAGGAGATATGATTACAGCGCCAATGCTGTTACTCAGTGCGTTTGAGGCTCCATCAAAATACATAGACCATCGGGATCCCTCCTCGGGTCCTTCACCCGGTCCAGGTTCTTCGTAGTCAGTCACTAACATGATATTCTCATCCTGGAACTCAAAATTCATGGACTGGTAGTCATCCACGTCCTTGTGAGCCAAATGATCAGCCAATACACTTCCCTTTATTGCTTTTTGGGTTGTGTATTATATGTCGTACTCAGTTAAGATCATTTACAATCTTGCTATCCTTCCGGAGAGAGCGGGCTTCTCGAAAATATACTTGATCGGGTCCATCTTCGATATCAACGAGGTAGTGTGAGTTAGCATATATTGTCTAAGTCATTGAGCAGCTCATGCCAAAGCCAACAAGTTTTCTTGAGCAATGAGTATCGGGTCTCACAGTCGGTAAACTTTTTGCTAAGGAAATAAATGGTGTGCTCTTTTCGACCAGACTCTTCATGCTGCCCCAACACACACCCCCATTGAATTGTCCAGCACAGTCAGGTATAAAATCAAAGGTCTTCCTTCAACTGGAGGCATCAGAATTGGCGGTTCTTGAAGGTATTCTTTCGAAAGCGGTCTGGCATTCATCATTCCACTTTACCACTTGATCTTTCTTCATAAGCCTGAAGATTGGCTCACAAGTAGCAGTCAGATGTGAAATGAACCTAGCGATATAATTTAGACGTACCAAGAAACCTCTAACCTCTTTCTCTTTGCGGGGAACCGACATCTCTTGTAAGGCCTTTACCTTTGTAGGATCCACCTGAATACCCTTGTCACTGACGATGAAGCCCAGAAGCGTACCAGATCTTACCCCGAAGGTGCACTTGTTCAGATTCAACCTCAACTTGTATGTCTTCAACCTGTCAAACAATTTCTGGAGATGATCAAGGGGATCTTCCTCAGTATGAGACCTGGCTATCATATCATCAACATAAACTTTGATCTCATGGTGAATCATGTCGTGGAACAAAGCGACCATAGCATGCTGATATGTTTCCCCAACATTCTTCAACCCAAAAGGCATCACCTTGTAGCAAAAGGTCCCCCACTGTGTAACGAAGGTTGTCTTCTCCATGTCTTCAGGAGCCATCTTGATCTGATTGTAGCCAAAGAAACCATCCATGAAGAAGAATATTTTGTGTTGCACGATGTTGTCGACCAGGACATCAATGTGAGGAAGTGGGAAGTCATCCTTGGGGCTTGCCTAGTTCAGATCTCTGTAATCAACACACATTCGTACCTTACCGTCCTTCTTAGGTACTAGAACAACGTTGGTGACCCACTGCGGATAAGAAGTGACAGCCAAGAATCCGGCATCGAACTGTTTCATAACCTCTGCCTTGATCTTCTCTCACATTTCGGGATGCATATGATGGACCTTCTGTTTAACAGGAGGACAGTCTTCTTTAATCGGCAGGCGATGTACTACAATATCAGTGTCCAAACCAGGCATGTCTTCATAGGACCAAGCGAAGATCTCAACATAGTCGTGCAACATCTGTATCAACTTCTGTTTGACGCTAAGCTCTAGATTTGCACCTATTTTAACCTCTTTTCTGTCTTCCTTAGCACCCAAGTTCATTGTCTCAACCGGCTCTTAATGAGGCTGTATGGACCTTTCTTCCTGCTGTAATAGTCTAGCAAGTTCTCCAGGCACCTCACAATCATCTTGACCTTCGTCTTTGGCTTGGTTGATCGGATTTTCGAAGTCATAACTGGCAATAGCAGAGCTATTATCAATGGGATCCAGAGTGGATATGGATCTGTATTATGATACGTGAGTGTGTGTAAGAGAATAGCTGTTTAAATAAAGTGAAAATAGAAAAGAAAAATAGAGAGTGAAAAATTTGTATGCAAGAAACGTCCAATGCTTTATTAATAATATATGAAATGACAAATAATAACCCTCACAAGCTAAGCCAATGTGCCTCGGGCAAGGCACAGGGACATAAAGTTTTAAATTGTTTATTACAAATCTTAAAACAAACAAGTCAATTACCGCGGAATAAAAGAAACGGGTATGAAGTCCCTAGTCGTCCAGTTACTCGGTCCACTGTTGGTAGTCGAGTAGATCGAACTGTCAATGTCTGAGTCCTCTTCACTGTCTTCAATAGCATTAATCCCATGATTGCTGATGCGTAGGGGAGGTTCTCCAGCCCGAGCGCATCTAACAGCCCTTTGAGCCCCTGTAGTAAAGCCCAAACCAAATTTTTATGTTTTATGAGTGAAATCAGGGAGCTGACCCAAACTAGCACACCCACCTTCTTCAACCACGGCCCCGACGTCTTTGAGAGAAGCCATCTTCGAAGGAGGTTTGTTGCTATTAGTTTCAGTTGATGCCGAGATCTGAGGGACCTCTTCAAAATTTTGACAAGGAGTTTCAATGAATTCCCCGTCCATCTCTATGTAGCGGAAGGAGTTGAGGTGACTAACCATATATTCTTCTTCACCCTGCACTGTGACAATTTTTCCTTTCACCGGATACTTCAACATTTGATGGAGTTTGGAAGTAACTGCCCCAGCCTCGTGGATCCAACGACGACCCAGCAAACAAGAATACAACGGCCTGATATCCATCACATAGAAAGTGGACCCAAAAGTCTGAGAACCTACTTTGATAGGCATGTCCACCTCCCCGTGCACTATTCTCTTTTATCCGTCAAAAGCCCTTAACATAATGTTACTAGACTTTAGAGTTAAACCCTCGCAATCCAATCGGTCTAATGCCTTCTTCGGCAGAACATTCAGTGAAGACCCAGTATCTACCAGCACATGAGCCATAGTGGTGCCCCTGCATTCAATCGAGACATGCAGTGCGTCATTATGCTTCCTTCCCTTTGGGGTCAAATCCGTATATGAAAAACCTATCCCATTATTAGCAGTCAGGCTGACCACACAATCTTTGAACTGGTCAGCTGAAGTCTCCTGCGGCACATGCGCAGTCTTGAGAAATGCAATCAAAGCCTTCACATGGCCTTCAGAACACAACAACAAAGACAACATGGATATCTTCTATGGGGTTTGTCCTAGCTGCTCGACCATATTGTAGTCGCTCTTCTTAATGATTTTTAGTATTTCCTCCATTTCTTTCTTAGAGGCTTCCACAAAAAATTTCTTACGCGCCTCCGTCTGGGCAGGCTCACCTATAACCTCTTTACCGCGGGTATCAGATGATTCGTCGACTGGAGTAACAACAGAAACAATAGTTGATGTACTAGCAAGAACATCAGATGTAATGACAATAGGCTTGTTAATAGTCTTAGGGGAAATCTCGGGAGAGAAGACCCTTCCACTTCAGGTGATTTTGCTGGTTCTGACAATGTTATCAATATCAGGATCAACTTCTTCATCTTTCAGATCTTGTTTGATGCCATGATAGTACACATCGAAACCATAATTCCATGGGACAGCTTTATCAGAGACATACGGGACAAGACCAGGAACAGTGATTATCAGCGGAGTAATTCTTGGAGTAGATGTAATCCTAACAGGTCTTCTCGAGGAAACCTTGGAAGGATTGGCGGAAATGGTTATAATGGCAATGTCTTCAACTGGAACAACGGGAATCAAAGTTTTCTCAAACATAATTTCTTTGCTATCTATCAGGCGTTGGATACCTAATTTTAGCAAACGACAACCAGAAGGTAGAAGCGAACACATGTGGCAACCTTTAACACAACCCATAAATAAACTAGCCAACAACAAATTCTTCTTGACAGTCATGAGAGGAGTAGACACTTCATCAACAGAGGTAATAAATAAATCAGTATCATTAGCATTAACTCCACGACCATGTTTAGGCATGGTAGCAGTTATGACATTTGGCTTTTCCGGAGCATCAAAATCTATCTCCTTGGCTTCAATCAAGTCTTGTATTTTGTTTCTCAGAGCCCAGCAGTCATTTGTATCATGGCCAGGACGCTCAGAATGATAGGAACACCGGCCATTTGGATTATATCGGGAAGATGTAGTATTTGTATTCTTGGGAGCTTCTCTCAAGGTTGCCAAGTTGGATCTCAACAGATGAGGTAGAACTTCAGCCAATGTCATGTTGATGCGGGTAAATTGCCATTATGGTCTTTCCACCCTTTGTTGATTGTTGCATTGTGGAGTAACTAAAGGTCTAGGTATCATCACAGAACTTACTGTCTGACTTTGTTCAGCCCTGTTCTGACCCTCGGGCTATAGACGACACTGGCTTCCTTCTTACCAGCAAAAGGATTCTTTACTGAACTTGACGAGGCATCCTTCTGTATTTTTCCGCTTCAAATCCCATCTTCTACTCTCTCCGGTTAGAATCAGCTCGATGAAACCAGCTGACGAGCTTCTTATCAGATGATTGAAAAATGGACAAGATAGCGTCCCCAGAAACATATCAACCAACTCCCTATCAGACAACGGGGGTTGGACTCTCCCAGCCAAGTCTCTCCATTTTTGTGCATAATCCTTAAAGCCTTCACTTGCACCCATGGACATACTCTGGAGTTGAGTATGAGTGGGAGCAAGGTCGGCATGATACTGATATTGCTTGTAGAAAGCAGCAACCAGATCTTCCCAATTTCGGACATTGGCTCCCTCCAGCTGGTAGAACCATTCAAGCTGAGTCCCTGACAGACTATCTTGAAAGAAATGCACCCAAAAATTTATATCAGCGATATGGGGATGAATCTTCCTGACGTAAGAGCGGAGATGGAGCTTTGGGCAGGACACCCCATCATACATGGAAAAAACTGGAGCTTTGAACTTCTGCGGGATGACCACTCCCGACACCAAACCCAATTCTTCAAAATCCAATCCAGGTATCCTCTGAACTTCCATGGCACTCAGACGATCTTCCAACTGTTTGTATCTATCCTCAGCAGGAGGATATTGCTCATTGTTATAATCAGTATCATTGTCAGAGACTGCATGACTAAGGTCCTTCTCTTCTTCTTGGTTCTCCCCTTCCTTAGATGAAGAGGTCAGGTGGACTTGTTGCTTCAACCGTTCTCCAAACCTTCTGCCCATGTTTAGAATACCAGCAGCCTTCTTATTCTTCTTCTTCTCTTTCAGAATGAGGGCTTTCAGATCCTCTTGCCCCTTTTCCAGACTGATGAACATTTGTTGGAACTGGGCGTTCTATGCCTGCAGGTGCTTAATGCTTTGTTCGGAAGACATTTCTGCTGAAATAAACATCAAAGAAGATGAGAAACCTGTAATGACGTGTATGATAATGGGATGTGTATGCAATGATTTCAAAGACTTCGGGAAATTCAAATTTGCAAACCAAAATGAACAAAACTTTATTAGCTGAATTTGAAGTTCAAATGCCTTTTAGGCGTTACAATTAAAAACAAATCTAAAACTATAAAAGACATCAAAAATCCCATGGATGTTTCCTCTTTGCACCGAGATAATCATTCAGTCCTTTTTCCTCATGCAGTTGCTTTGTGAGCTCTAAGACCTTCCTCTCCTGAGCATGGAACTGATCCTTGTAAGTATCCCGCTCCTTCATCATCTGAATATAAGACCTCTGTAATTCCCCAAGATCAGTGGGCATGTAAGGATAGAGAACCGTGTAAGAAATGCCTTCTTCAGTAGTGGGTTCCACAATCACTGGTAAAACGGCCACATAGGGAATCATAAGCTTCTGGGCACGAGCTCGTACCCATTTTAGATAAGGTTCCATTGGAATGGAAGTCTTTGGCCCCAAAGCCCTGACGCTCAATCTGTTTACCATGCCTCGAGCTCGTATGAACCTCCGACTATACTCTTGAATATCCTACTCATAGTTGAACACAATACCCTCGATAAGTAACTCATAGGGACCATTCCTTTGAGCGTGACCAAATTGTCGCAGAGCTAAACAAGGATTGTAGGTTATACCCCCTCTGATACCAAGCAGTGGGACATTAGGGTACTCCCCGTAGTGGTCAATGATAGCAATTTTTTCCATAGATCGAGAACACCAAAGAATCTCCGTATGAGCGAGTGATATTATCCTTTGTGACCAAACCAGACCTTCTTCATTCTTCAGTATGGACTTAGGGAGGTGAGAAATAAACCACCTCGACAGCAATGGCATGCAGCACACAAGAATCCCTCTTCTCCTCGTTGTACGAGTATGGAGAGTGTGCAAAATATCTCCGAGCAAAGTAGGCACCGGGTTGCGAGAAAGAAAGATCTTAATAACATTCACATATACGAATGAGTCCGAATTAGGAAAGAGAACTAAACCATAGATAAGAAGAGCCAAGACCTCCTCAAAAGCCTGAAAATCCATATTATCCCAAAACAGTTGGCCTTTATCTATCAGAAACTTAGCTAGAAAATCCTTGACTCCGCTTCTAGTTTCCCAATTGGATACCACGTCGACCCGTTTCAGATGTAAAGCTGAGGTAGTGACTTCTGGCTTAGGAACTTCTTCTAGACTTGTGAAGGGTACCGGTTCAAGAATAGGTATATCCAATAGCTGAGGGAATTCTTCCAAGGTAGGTACCAACTGATAGTATGGAAAGGTGAAGCAGTGGTACTTGGGATCAAAGAATTGAAAGAGTACACTCATCATCTTTTCATCAAAGTTTGAAGTAACCAGGTTGAGAAGTTGACCATGTCTTCTAGTGAATGTAGAAGTTTTAGAAACCCTTGATGCTAGCTCTTTGAGTTGGGAAGGTATCTTCAAAATAGAACAAATATAAATTCCCTTGGTCTTTGAAATGGTTAGTGCAATAAGCATGGATTCCATGTTATGATGCATGATGTCATGATAAACCACAGGTATGGAAAACGCAGGTATAGCAAACACAGTCAAGTCACACCAAGTCCTTAGGTTTAAGGCTTGCATGAGGTCAAAGGTAGTACCCTCTTGAAGTTTAGTTGGTTCAAACCTGTCCTAAAAAGTAATCGGGTTCTAGAGAATCTCAATATCACTGACCATCCTTTATCGGGCATTGTTTCAACTCTCAATCTTTTCTTGCGACAAAAATATTCCGAAAGTCTGATCTCAATGAGTGTAGCATCGAGTATCAACCAGTTCTCAGCTCTACACCGAGGCCGACTATCTCACTACTTTCTAATGGCCAAGTCGTTCAACTAAGGTTCTAAGGTCCGTTGGTGCTTCACGACACCACGTGGCGGCCCCGTATTCTCCTCGTTTCCCCATGAAGGATACCGGTACCAACCAAACTGCCACACCAACACAGCCATCGCTTGAACCATATCGGTCTACACCGTACAGTCTCCATGATCTATTGTTGTTTACCTAATGAGTGCCCCCAGATCCGGGTGTAGGATCTATAGTAAACCTAAACAGACCCTCAAAAGTAAATAAATCAAGATAATCAAGAGAAGCAATTTTTAATGACCTAGATCCTAAGGTGTACCCCACTTTATTTAATTTCCCAGCAGAATCGCCAGTTCTGTGATATGGTGGCAGAACCGACTATTTTTACTGGTTTGCGTTTTATGTTTTTTATTCGCAAAATGTCGCGGTAAGCAAGAGTCACCACCGACTTTTATTTCATCCAATCATGGAAAAGGAAAATGGATAGAAAAAAAAACCTTTTTTCGAGTATTCTGAGTACGGGGGTAGATTATAGAAAGGGAAGGTGTTAGCACCCTTTCTATCCGTAGTTGTCTACGGGCTCTTAGGTACTTGCTCATTTTTCAAATTGTTTGTGTGTGTTTGTCTTGAAAATTTTTTACTTCGTGATAACTCTTGTATCAGTCCTCAAGGATGTGAGGAAGTCTATTTTGAAAATTTGTTTGAAAAGGTGTTTGTGTGAAAAGTTTTTATTGAGCAAGTACTTAAGATTCTACCCACTCGAAAAAAGATTGTTTGTTCTATTTCCTTTGGACAGTGCTATCCTACTATTAAGGAGTGGGTAGCATCTTCGTTGGAGTTGTAAGGGACATTCGAAAGGGACAAATACAATCACTAAAGCTATAGTTAGAAAACTTTAGTAGTAACCCTAGAGTCTTAAGATCTTTCCGAGGCAACATTTCCGAGGCAACATTTTGATCTTTTAGACTGGAGGGCGACCACTAAAATATCCTATGCTTAAAGATTGTTTACCAAAGGCAACCGAAGTGAGGTAAACCCTAGGAGTGAATATGTGCATATGATTTGTTTCAGTTATTTAATCTTTGCATATTAGGTGATCTACCATTTTAATTTTCCAGACATTCTTTCCATACAATCCTATTAGCCATACATCTAGACAGTTAAAGATTGCGGAAATTAAAAGTGCGAGGAAATAAAACCTAGCTATTACAAGGATTCGGGGAGGGGGATTAATTACATAACCAAAAATGGAGGAAAAACGGTAAATAAAAACCCTAAGTTAACCATTACAAACCCAGAGCAGTTACAAAATAATGGCAAAAATAATTAACAAGTGCGCGGAAAATTAAATGCAAGGACGATTGAAATAATTTAAAACCCTAATTTGAGAGAAAAAGATTTTTTGGATTTTATCTGAGAAAATATTTAATTGCAAATTAATTAAACCTAATTTGTAATTGTTTTTAAATTATGAAAGAAATTAAATTAACCTAATTTTCTAATTAACCTAATTAATTACAGGAATAAATATCTATGAGAAAAAATGATTCTTGATGTATTTTTTAAAGAAAATCAATTAAATTATGTACAATCTCAAACCCTAAATCAAATTGTTTCTCATTATAAAAAGAAAATTAAGTTGCCCTAAATTAATTGAACTAATTAATTAAAAAAATATTTATTTAGAAAATAAATCTTTTTGTGATTTTTGATTTGTTAATTTAATAAAAAGTAAAGACAATTAAAGAAAAGAAATTAAAGAAATTAATAAAAATAACCAAATGGGCTTGTGTTGTTAGCTGAAAAAGGGGGGGTATGAGTCTGAATTCCTTGGCCCATTAAGCATCAAGCCCAGTCAACCATGTTGGATCTTGTGCAACGTTGACCTGGAGGAGTACCATGGACCTTCATTGCTGGCACGTTGGATCTGAGTAGAAGTGCATTCAGTGGCTGGACGTTGATGGTACATGATAGTACTTGGAGAATTATTACGCTGGATCTGTGAACAGAAAATAAGAAAATATGGAAAACGCTGGGACCTGGGATCGAACCCAGGTCCTTCTATTTACCACTAACGCGCCTCACCACTGGGCCAACTGGCTTGTTGATTATTATGCTGAAAAAGAAATATAATATTGCAAAACAATTGAACAAAAACAGAAAGCGCGAAAGTTCAAACGAGTCAGTCACATGAAGCCAAGTCATCGTCTTCTTCATGGATTCTGTCATATTAGGTATTCACCTATACCCACGGAAAGTTTTCGTTGCTAAAAACCTGTGTCATTCAAAAATTCCATACAAGCATGATAAATCAATTGTGATGGTACCAATCAACTCGTCTTGGTCTCACGAGTATCATGGCACCTCATTCATGGCCCATTTTTCCTGTATAACAAATCCCTAAATCGTGCTCTTAAACCCTAACAATGGTGGATATGGATTCCTGCACTGTTAGTACAATTACGTGATACAGAAAGCTTGCAAACATTATTATGAACAAGAATATATGGATAGAATGGACTTATCATGCGTAAAACCTAGAAATCAAATTTGAGTTTGGGAGGCAAACCGTGATACTGTAATGTGATGATTCTTGATGATTTGAGGCTTGCAAATGAATGGAGAAGCTTCCTGAGATATCCATGAACGTATGGCTAGCCTTGAAACTCCTTGAGGATGGCTCTAAGATGGATTTTGATCTCACACTTTTGTCCAATTTTTTGAGTTGTCTTCCTGGCTTTTCACGGCTGCAATCCTTATGCTTATGGTCTGGAATTATTCAATACATATAGTAGACTGAATTAGGGTTGTAAAATTGCATCATATCTTTGAGAATTATGAAAATTGGATTTGATTTGCTTCATGTATGATATCTTTCTAAAACAAGCTTCAATCCAATCTTTTCCAACCCTAATGAGCCTTTCACGAATTGATCATCATGCTAGCTGTATATGGACTCCAAATGTGCACAAAAATCCCAAGATTGGATTTGATTTCATTATTTTACCATTTAATTTGATTTAAATGAATAAAAAATCAAAATAAATGATAAAAATAATAAAATAAGAGTTGAATGAGCTGAAGGGTCGTGGGTCCTATTAGAAACATGTTTCAAGCAAGAAAACATGGGCCCCTTTGGAAAAAATGCCAATTTGATCAATGTTGAGTTTTGACAAGTTTCCAAAAATTGCCAAATTTGACAATTCATATCTCTCTCAATTTTGATGGTAGGGAGATGTTAATGGACTTTTTAGAAATCTTAGGATGTCACCTAACCAACCTTTTTGGTTTCATATCAATTGGATCTTCCACGTTCACGTATGAAGCTTTGACCCAAAAGGTGTTTTTGTTGACTTTTCAAAATGACCTATAATGTAAAAATTCATATCTTTTGATGAGTGCATATTTTGAACTTGATGGATGATTATGAATTGTAGGGGATTGCATTATATTAAAAATGAGCCTTGGATGGAAAATTTATGATAAAGTATGAAGAAGTTATGCTTGGTCAAAGTTGGGTTGACTTTTACTAAGAAACCCTAATTTAACAACTTTTGGGTTTTGATGAATTGTGAGCAATCCTTGAGGAATCATGATCAACCCTTGATCAAATGACGGATAACACTTCATAATGATGATGTTGACCAAAAATCTTGAGGTTTGACTGTATGTGGGCCACAATTGACTTTTGACCTAGTATAATCGATTCTCAAGCATCTGAGCAGTGGAATGAGCAAACTTCTTGTGCAAGGCATGAAACTTGACATGTAGGGTCTTGAGAACATATTAAGACCATGGAGAGCATATGAGACTTTTGTGGTCCACCCATCTAGATGAAAATAGAAACCCTAATTTGGGGTATACTTCCTTAGGAGAGAGTTTGTCTGGTCAACTCTTGGGCAATCTTGAGCAAACTTGGGGACCTCACTTGACATTTGTTGAGTAAAATGGGAGTGGAAATTTTGGGGTACAACACATATCAGTAAAACATTTGTTTTCTTTTCACCTTTCAAATTGCGTTTTTCCTTTTTCAGACTTGTTTACAAAATACTACGCTTATTTCTTATAAATATTGTTTTGAAATAATTTCGGGGAAGTGACAAATAAAAGCATTTGATAAAACATCGAAAAAGCATTTTGGTCAGAAAAACATCAAAAAGAAAATCCACGTCCACGTCCATACACATGTCTACACCCACGCTTTCACTTACAACACAAAAGTGTACACATATGCCATACATACGTCTACACCCACGCCTGCACCTGCAAAACAAAAAATCAAAAAACTTGCGAACACTTCTCATCATGTTCAAATCAATTCAAAGATACCACGACAATGCAACATGCAATGCTAGGGAATTGATAACTAAAAACCAATGGTTTAAAGGAGAGAAAGCTGGAAACAATTTTCATAACATTCCAAGGCATACACACACTTTGCATACATCACACATACAATCATTCAATACACATACCCACAGGGTTCCATATCAATAGCAGACATGATACACATACATACAACAAACAAACAATCTCACCTTCTACTTAGCTATCTAAGGGTCAGTCATCAAAACTCCCTTCTTCTACAAAATCCAACCTATCACCTAAGACTCAACGCAGTGATGTGTTCAACCCATCACCTAAGACTCCATGAAGTGATGTGTTCCTTACAACGTAGCATTACCTAAGTCTCCATGCAGTAATATGCAAAACCCAGTACATTACCTAAGACTCCACACCGCAATGTTCAAAAGCCAAATAAGATCTGCCACCTAAGACTCCATGCCATGACGTGTTCAGCCCATCACCTAAGACTCCACGCAGTGATGTTCTCCCTCAAAAATGTAGTTCATTACTTAAGACTCCATGCAGTAATGTACGAAGCTCGGTACATTGCCTAAGACTCCATACAATGATGTATTCTCCTCTCCTTACCCATTACCTAATACCCCAGGACGTAACGCACGAAACTTAGTTCATTGCCTAAGACTCCATGCAGCAGTGTAACATGAACCATTGTCTAAGACTCCATGCAACGATGTATTTCCCTCTCTTCACCCATTACCTAATACTCCATGTAATAATGTGTGACATTCCCCAATATAGATCATTGCCTAAGACTCCATGTCGTGGTGTTCGGAATCCAAATTTAGCTCGTCACCCAAGACTCCATGCAGCGATTCGCAAACAAAACTCATTGCCACAGTCTCCAAGCAGCCTTACGTTATCAAGTCTTATTCACCCCCCAAAAGGATGAATAAGAAAAATCCAAACCAAGACATACAATATTACCCTCTCAAACTCTAAACCATCTGCCTCGTCGTCAAACCCTGGTAAGCGATATATCATCAGCTTTGCCTATTTCCTCAAGACTCTTAAGGGTACGCTACATCAGCATAACCTTATGTTTGTCGGACAAATTTTAGGGTATTCCAAGTATTCAATAAACTCCCAATAAAAATGCGCAAGACTTGTGTATTCTAACGCTATTCGATTGGAAGATAATTGAATAGGGGCAACTGTCGTACCCCAAATTTGCCCTACCTCTATGATCGTATTTTCAAGATTTAAAATAGAAGAAAGAAATGTTTTAATTAAGGGTGGTCCAGCAATATCTAATGGCTCATTCTTAAATCCAAGTTAACCAGTGGGTGTATTTTAATTCAGGAGAGTGGGGCTTTCTAAATCAGAAAGACTCATGTATCCGTAGGCTCATATACGAAGCATGTTGGCCAATGGCCCATGAGATGCGAATACGAGAAATTATTTTAGAAAAGAATTAAATTTAATTATAAAATCCCAATTAAATGTTTTTGTTGTTAGTAAAGAAAAGGGAGTGAAATGGCAATAAGAAGCTCATAAGAATTCGTATGGCCCATTGAGGTTTTTAAAATCGGTTCTTTTGTCATTTTTGTTACCGATTTATTTTAGAAAAACATTATTATAAAATGTTTGTTGTTATTATTATTATTTTCTAAAAAAATTCTTCTTTACAACTTATTAAAAGAAATAAATTTCATTTGTTACCAAAACGGGGTAAACTGTTTTGGTAAATAATATTTATAAAAATTTATTTGTTTATTAAAAGTTTTGTTTTGAATTTGTTACAAACTATAGGCCCACTGAGTTTTTAGCCCTTTTGGTATTTTTGAGAAAATCATTTTATTAAAACTTTATCTTTACCTTTTTATTTTTTTTTCAAATTATATTTTATTAAATATTTTTATAATTGATTTACTAAAAGATCTTTTTTTTTTATCGTGAATTTAGTGTTTGAAAAAATATTGATTGGATCATATCCTTTTAAAAGCCATTTTCAGGCCCACGCGGTATCAAACAAAAGGAAATGTTGTTGTTGGATAAAACAAAATAAATAATGCAGACCCAATAGCCTTTCTTTTGCAAATCTGTCTGAAATATAACACTGGCCCATATGGAAAAAAATAGACATTGTATCAATTAGACCAAAATAAACGCATGTTTTTCTCAATTAATATTTAGTGTTCAAATTAACACTAAATCAAATATGAAAATCTTTAACCAAAAAAATATTAATTCAAATCTCAAATTATAAAAGATATACAGCAACAGAAAACCCAAAATATTTACAATTGAAATTTAAGCATGCTGATCAAATAGAACAAATACCAACAAAATCAAATCCCTATTACATTCATTCAATCAATTACACAATAAATCCAATCCCTAATTTATCTCAAACCCCTAAATCTAAGATGAATTTATAAATAGAAATTGTTCAAGCTCAATAATCGAACCCTATAAATACTAAACAAAAATTAACAGAAAGGGAGAGGTCGAGGAACTTGAAACCTGGAGAACATAATCGCGAGTAAGGGGTGAACCATTTGCTGTTGAAGACGAAGAAAGGAGCGATTAGGGTTTCAACATATGAAACCCTAATCGATATCACCGCCACCATCGTTAATCTATCTTCGGGGCTATCACCAGAAATCTGCAAATCAGAAAACGAAATCAGAACCGAAGAGCATATCACATAACAGAACATGGAATCGCATGAAGGGTAATAAGCTTAGATCTTTTTTATTTGTTCTTGTATTTTGGGTCATGGGGGGTTTGATTTACGGTTGAACTGGGTAATAAGTTTGCGCCGCCATGGTGGTTGGTGCTAGGGTTAGAGAAGAGGAGAAGGGTTAGGTTAGTGAAAGAGAAAGGAGAGGGTGAAAGCTATAAAAAAAGTTAATTATAATGATGTAGAACAAAACATATTATGTCGTTTGATTCAATAGGTGCACCGGTACCCTAATAGACATGCGCCTTTTAATCACACCCGATTGATCGTCAGTGGACGGTCGATAGGCCAAGTCCCACTGTAAGACCCTATACTCCCTCACGCACACAATCAGCAGGCTCCTCTCAAACACGGTTTTGGGCCAAACCCAATTTCTTTGTACACCCCCTTTTAGTCGCTTTGCTAAACTACCAAACTATTTACACCCCCAGGCTTACTGGGCCTGAATTGAATTCAGGCTCTAACTTTTTACACCCTATCTCTTTTACTACTCAATTAAAAACGCACCCCCTAAGTTAATTAATATTTTCTTTTTTTATTATTTTGCTATTTAATTATTATTTTATAATAATTATTATATTTAATTTTTTTAAATATTATATTATATTATTTTTTTTCTTAATTCTTATTTGTCGCACTTTTTATTTATTATCATATTATAATTATTATTATCATGTAAAATAAATAGTTTTATTCAAAAACTCATGCACATATTATTGCATTAAAATATTCTTTTATCATGCATTAGTTAAGATTTTTTGCAATCAATATGATTACAAAATATTCAACACATACCAAATTCTTTTTCGCAATAAACTAATCTAAAATAATCAATTATTTTGCTAAAGGGTTCCAAATATATTTTGACTAATCGCGTTTTTAGTCCAAAATTTCGCAATCTCTACACCTGGTCAAATGCGAGGCAATTCAAAATACTTTTGCAACTTCTAAAAGACACAATTCCATACGAACTACGAATTGGGACTTTGATTCCTCATAAGAGGATACGTAGGTGTGATACGGTGGGAGAATTGACTTGGGGTTTTGCGATTGTGTTCGCAAATGTTGCGGTTTAGCAAGAGTCGCCACCGACTTTTCTTTTATCCAATAAGGAAAGGTGAAAAAGCACAGGAAAGACCTTTTGAGATGTTTTCTTGAGTTCGGGGGGGGGGGGGGGGGGTAGATTATGAAAAGGGAAGATATTAGCACCCTTTCCATCCATGGTTTTCCATGGGCTCTTAGTTACTTGTTAGATCACTTGCTTTTGTTTGAAAATTGTGCTTTTGTGTGGTTTTGAAAGTATTTTGAAAAGGTGCCATCATTTAGGCGAACTTTGCAATGATTCCCGTTCGTAAGAATGTATGAAAAGTGTTGGGCTTTTGAAAATATTTCAATGTTTGAAAAGTGTTTTGAAGATGTATTGGAAAGTGTATGTGATTGTTTTGAAAATAGCAAGGATGTTTGTCTTGAGATTGAGCAAGTAACTAAAAGTAATCTACCTACTCAAAAGGTTTTAGATGTGTTTTTCCTCCTCCTTTAGATGTTGCTATCTTACCATTTATTTGATAAGAAGCCCCATCGTTAGATGTGAAGGGACGAGCGTTGGGTCATCGTATGACCATGATAGCAATGTTGTGAAATGACTTAGCACTTTTTCTGTAGGGACTAAGATCATTTTGAAAGGAAACTTTGATAGCATCATCGAGGGACTATGATATTTTTTCAATTCGTTTGTGCTAAGACATCCCACATGCATAACATGGCCATTTTTATAAGGCAACAAGTGGAATTTCCCTAAGGGTGCATGTGTGCAAGTGTGTTTTATTACATGCATTTTGTCTTTGATTTTTTTTGGGTTGTCTACTTGTTGATTTTATCTTGCCATACACACCTAATTACTAACATTTATATGAAGGTAATAAAAGAGTGCAAGAAATAAATCCTACACTATTACAACCATATTGAATTGCATGAAAATATAAAGGCAAAAATAAGGTAAAATCAAGAAAAAAATGGATCTTTCGATTTAGGGCAGCAAACCCTTCGACTCTGCCATTTCTGGCCCTCTTCGACCTTACCTGAAAAGGGGTGAAGGAATGAGTTTCGACTGGGGCCTAGAAGCCAGCATATTTTGGCTTTCGACTGGGGCCTAGAAGCCAGCATGTTGTGTCTCTCGTTTGGCTTGAAGGTTAGTATGGAAGCCAGAGGCTTCGTTTCTAACTTTTTTGTCCCCTGTTTCTTTCATTTGAGTTTGAATAGCAACATGGCCCAAGGCTATGCCAACATCACCTTAAGACTAGATTAGTTTTTTAAAGCGTATTTAAATGTACCAAGAGCAAAAGCCAAGAAGGTTGTTAATCATGAAACATATTAAAAAGGGTGGAAATGAAAAGAAGAACAATAGTATGTACATGTTTGAAACGAAAAGGAATTGTATTTACATGTTATGCTGGAAACGAAGGGCCAAAGGTTAAAAATGACTTACCTTGCTGGAGGTTGGAGCGTGTTCTGGACTTTGAAGCGGTTTCTTTGAATGCCTTTGGATTCAAAGGAAAAAGACCCAGGGTTAGCCTTCGACACTGGATTCGAAAGAGAAAAACCAGTGAAATATCCTTCTTTACTGGATTCAAAGGAAGGAACAAGTGGGATGCTCTTTGATTCGAAGGAAACTGGAATGCGTTGTTCTTCAGAAACAAGTGTTGAAGTGTTTGAGAATTTTATGGTGTGTGAGAATTTTGAAGATACATTCCCTCCCTCTCCTCTTCTCTTTTTTCTCCTCTCCCTTCTTTGTGCAAATGAACTCTCTATTTATAGAGAAAGGCTTTTAGGAAGCTTGGGAAGCAAAAATAATAAAATAAGGCTCAGCTGGAAAGTAAGTGTCCACTTGTGCCATAAAAGCAAGATGAATGGTTCAGATGGGTTGCTTCTTTCTAAAGGAAAACAGGCGCAAGGCTCAAGACAAACTTTTCTAAAAGGTAGTACTATGCTATTAAGTGCAAGTGGTCTTGGACAACAAATGGGTAAAGACCTATTTTATCTTGCATAAACAATTAAGTATAGAGTGAGTCATAAGTTTGAGGCCTGAAAAGGGAAAACACGTAGCCAGCCTATGGGTCTAAATGTTCAACTTGATCTTTTGAGTAGAATCCTCCATCTTTCTACACCTTTCGACCATACTAGAACAACACATCATTTGTTTTCACCAGTTGTGTCCTTCGAATGAACCAACTGTGTGTTCTTCGAATGGCCCTTTTTAGCTGAATATGCCATTTTGAGTCTTCTTGCTTTTTAATAACTTAGGCCCAAACCTTCGACTAGACTCCAAAGTAAGAGAACAATTATTCCCCAACTATGGCAAGTCCTTCGTATGGACCACCAAGTTGTGTGTCATAATGCAGGACTATGGCGTATTGAAGGGTTTACAGATGGATTTGAAGGTGATATGAAGGTGCATTCGAATCATACATGAAGATGAATTTGAAAGTCACAGGAAGGTAGCCATTCATCTAATCGAAAACTTATAAATCCAAGGCAAACAGGTGAGGGACGAATGGTGCAATCGAATGAAACTTTTCAGAAGGTTATTAACTTATGAATCGAAGGAAGATTTCTGAAGATTATTGACTTTTTGAGTTGAAGAAAACCAAAAGGAGGCCTTTACTTCCTGAGTCGAAGGACATTCCTGAGTCGAAATACATTCCTGAGTCGAAGGACACTATTTCAAAGGGAAATAAAAACTCAATTGAAGCTTGTATGAAGATCATTTCCTTCTTAATCGAAGGAGACCTATTTGAAGTCACATTCCCAGATGAAAGAGGCACACTAGCAACAACTTTTGAGCAATCGAAGGAGGTGCAAAGTCCAATCGAAGGGGGCTGAATCGAAAGAGACCTATTTTCCTCCAAATTCAGCAAAATGTTATTTTTATCTGTTTTCTCCCTTTTTGACAGCTTCCTCTTAATTCTGGTGCTGGAAAATCCCAATGTACTTGTGCAAGTTTGAATTTTGAGAATCATTGTGAGAGATGCCTGGAGAATTGAGAGGGTAAATTTTGGGGTACAATAGTTGCCCCTGTTCAAACTTCTTGAGCCTGAAGAGTTAGATTGGCAGATCCGGAATTCGTGACTTGATGGTGAAAGAAGTTTGAACACTATAGTGCCCAGAAATTTTCACTCGAAGATGGATGGTGAATGGGCTTATAGATGCCATTTGGAGGAATGTTGGTAAACTCTGGAAGAAGTATCAGCACAAATCTCCTGCTGATCCATACTAAACTTTCTGTTTTACCTGTGAGAAAGGGGTTAGGAAAACGCAGATGCTTGCATGATGCTTACCAGATGTGGTATCATGCTAAATGCATTGTTATGTACATGCTATGATGTATGAATGCGGAATGTGTGTTTTTGTCCGGGAAAATAAATCCCTGACTACTACTGAGGAAATCTTCGGAGGTTGAATCCTTGATTGCCTGTTGGAAATGAAGAATATGCATATCTTCAAATTCTATTGAAGAGATGCTTTTGCTGGGGAACATCACTCAAAGATCAGCTGTTATCTGGTCAGATCCAGGCTTCATGGTTGCTGAGGTTGAAGTAGTCGGTTGCTATCTGGTCGGGTCCAGGTTCCATGGCAACTTACTGGGGGAAGGGATGAATTAACTGTTATCTGGTCAGATCCAGGCTTTGCAGAAAATTCCTTGAAATTGAATAGTCATCTGGTCGGGTCCAGGTTTCATAACAACTTGTTGGGGAGGTGGAGGTTGACTTTTATCTGGTCGGATCCAGGCTTCACAGTAACTTGTTGGAGGTAAGGGTGAATTAACTGTTATCTGGTAGGATGCAGGCTTCATAGTAACTTCTTGAAGACTGTTATCTCGTTGGGTCCAGGATTTATGGTCTTTTGGAAAGTTATACTATTATCTGGTCGAGTCCAGGTTTCATAGTGTCTTTCTGGGGATCAGGGTCAATTGTTATCTAGTCGGGTCCAGGCTTCACAATATACCATTCGAAAAATGTTATCTGGTTGGGTCCAGGCTTCACAATAAACTGGTTGAAAACTGTTATCTGGTCGGATCCAGGCTTTGCAGATTTCTGAGGTTTGATGAGGTCAATTGTTATCTGGTCGGGTCCAGGATTCACAATGAACTGGTTGAAAAACTGGTATCTGGTCGGGTTCAGGCTTTGCAGATTTCTGATGAAGTTAATTATTATCTGGTCAGGTCTAGGCTTCACAATGAACTGGTTGAAAAACTAGTATCTGGTCGGGTCCAGGCTTTGCATATTTCTGAAAGTTAATTGTTATCTGGTCGGGTCCAGGCTTCAAAATGAACTGCTTGGAGATTTAGTTGTTATTTGGTCGATTTCCAGGTTTCACAATGAATCTCTGAGGATGATTACTATCTGGTCGGATCCAGGTTTCACAATGGCTTTCTTGAAAAGATGGAAATGAGGAATGATATCTGGTCGGATCCAGGTTTCTCAGTCCTTTGTCGGGGAATAAAGAGGCAACTCTAATGGCGACAAGTGGTCAAAACCCTGGTTGGATTAAGTTTAGTTTCTTCTATATATTTGAAGAGTTGGGCTGGTCGTGTCCAGGTTTCATAGCTTTTTGAGAAATGAGATCAATTGTTATCTGGTCGGATCCAGATTTCAGTAACTCAAGAAGTAAAACTGTTATCTGGTCGGGTCCAGGCTTCAGTAATCGAAGAAATCAAACTGTTATCTAGTCGGGTCCAGGCTTCAGAAATTGAAGAAGTCAAACTGTTATCTGGTTGGGTCCAGGCTTCAGTATAACTTGAAAATTGTGCTAATATCTTGTCGGATCCAAGCTTCATAGAATTTCTTGGTAATAATAAAGGCTTTGTTGAAGACTTTATTAGGGATTAGGGGTTGTGGCCCTGTGATTTGCAGTTATTTGAAGGGAAAATTCTAATTGGAGAGTATAGACTCAATCAGGCGAGGCCGACTTATCTTGGGGAGGATATACTCCGCTGGGGATGATGGACTCATCTGGGGAGGATAGATTATGTTTTGGAGAAAATAACCTTGGTGGGAAAAGATGTACTCAATTGGGCGATTCAGACTCAATTGGGGAATTTGGGTTCCGTTGAGGGATTTGTACTCTGCTGGGGGAATAGAATATTGGTTGGAAGATATACTTTGCTGGGGAAGATGGACTCAGTGGGGAGTGTTTATTCAGCTGGACTCAGCTTGGAGAATAAAATCTCGGTTGGAAGATACACTCTACTGGGGATAAAAACTCCTGGTTGGGAGATGTACTCCACTGGGGATAGAAAACCCTGGTTGGGAGATATACTCCACTGGGGATGATGGGATTATCTGGGAAATTTTGGACTCAACGGGGAGTGCTTACTCGACTGGGGAAATCGGGGTGTCTTGTACATTGAGGAATTTGCACTTGGCCCGGGGAAATAACTCAGTTGGGGAAATAAACCCTGCTGAGGAGATGAATTTCTTTTAGACAGAGACCTCTAGGCTTCAATTTTGTAGGAGTTGTCGAGAGATTGAGGCTCTGGCAGGGGGTTTATCCTTTGTGAAGAAATTTTTTTAGGCAATTCTGTTGGGGAAAGGTTGCGTTGGGGTTGTTCCGATAGGGATAATGATGACGAGATAACTCTGTGGGGAATAAAATATGTTGAGGAGATGGATTCCCTTTAATAAGAGATCTCCTAGGCTTTAACTGGAAAAAAAGCTGTCAAGAGATTGAGACTCTCGCCAAGGATCGTCTCGTGCAAGGATATTTTGCGGGAAACTCCGTTGGGGAAAGGTTTATTGCCAACGCCCCGGTGGGAATAATGATGGTGAGATAACTCTGTGGGGCTACTTCACATTCATTAAAGGGATGCTTACTGCAGTTATGCACTGATGCCCTGTTGAAGCTACTGCTTGGCAGGACACATGTGCCAAATAGCTTTAATTATGTTCATATGTATATGTTCATTCAATATTAGTCACTGGACAAATTTGCATTCAAAACAGAGATAGACAATTTTGCACTTCAAAGTGTGTGTATATTGATATTTTGCCCATGAATAGGCGTTTTTGTACATAGAAACGTAAATCCTAGTAAGAGGAAATCTCCGAAATGAAAACAAAATTGAGAATGAAAAATAAATAGCCATGTGAAATGATCTCATTGCCTTTCAGCTTTACTATTTCCCCAATGTCTTTGAACGTCCCTTGCAGTTGATCGAAGTTGATAGGATTGATCCTGGACCATTTGAACTTGGACCTTGGTGATAGTATTGACCGTGTTGATTTCACGGGACATAGTCGTACGCTTTCAATCCTTAATTTTTTCCTGAATCTCCCTTTCGGGTTTTCGGTCCACCAGGATACCCCTTTTTTTGCCCATGTCGCCCTTTCGGGTTTTCAACTTGTCGGGTGTATAATCTTTTGTATATGTCCCTAATTTTTGCCCAAACCTTTTGGTTTGCCGGGATGCCCCTTTCTGCTTAGGTGTGTCAACCTAACGGGTCTCTTATGCGTAGTATTTTTTAACTATGTTCGCTGTAATACGGTGGGAGAACTGACTTGAGGTTTTGCGTTTTATCGCAAATATCGCGGTTAGCAAGAGTCGCCACCGAATTTTCTTTTATCCAAAAGGAAAGGTAAAAAAGCACAGGAAAGACCTTTGAGATGTTTTGTTGAGTTCGGGGGGTAGATTATGAAAAGGAAAGCTGTTAGCACCCTTTTCATCCATGGTTTTCCATTGGCTTTTAGTTACTTTCTTAGATCACTTACTTTGCTTTGTTTGAAATGGTGTTTGGTGTTTGGCGTGGTTTTGAAAGTATTTTGAAAAGAGGCCCTTTATTTAGGCAATCTTTGTAATGATTCTCGTTTGTAAGAATGTATACAAAGACATTTGTCTTTTGAAAATGTTTTCAATATTTTGTAAGATGTTTTGAAATGTGTGTGTTTGTTTTTGAAAATAGCAAGGATTGTTTGAAATTGAGCAAGTAACTTAGAAGCTATCTACCCACTCAAATGTCTTTCTTGTGCATTTCTATTCCTTTGACATTGTTGACTTACCATTGATTTGGTAAGCAACCCTATCTTTGGATGTAAACGGGACGGGCGTGGGTCATCGTATGGCCATGATAGCAATGTTGCCAAGTATCTTAGAATTTTTGAGGGACCAAGATCATTTTGTTTAGGAAACCTTTGAATAGCGTCATCGAGGGACTATGATATTATATTTGTTTTGTTTTGCCAAGATACTTCGCATGCGTAACATGGCCATTTTATTTTAGGCAACCAAGTGGGAGAAACCCTAAGGGTGCTTGTGTTCAATGTGTGTCATTTTCATGCTTTTGTCTTGTATTTAGGGTTTTTCTATTTGCTTTGTTTTTGTTCTTTTCATGCAAACCCTAATTTACTAAACATGGTATATGAAAGTAATAAATTGCGTAAAATAAACTAAGCTATTACAACAATTATTATGGGATGGGGGATACAAGTTTGAATGGGGATTTTGCACAAATATAAACCTAAATATATTATTACAATCAAATCGAATATTGCGCGAATTAAATAAATAAAGTACAAATATTTAAAATGCAATGCAATGGATTCATGTAAAAAAATGTTTAGTGTCTTGTTTTTGTATGAGAAAAATAATTAATTTAAACCCTAAAAAAAAGAAAAAATAATATTATTTTTGGAGGGGGTTAAACCCTAGTTTTTATTGTAAAAGAAAATAAGGTTCTATATTATTATTTTGTATATTTTATTGTATAAGAGAAAAATAAATAATATTGTGTTTAAATATTAAAAATTAAATATGTATAGAAAATAAGTATTTATGAGTATAAATAGTATAATAAAAATAATAAGTATTTTTTATTATATTTACAAGTTATTTAGGAAAATAAGTTCTATTTATCAAAATAAACTATTTTTCATGTGAGAAAATAATAAAATAAAATAAAATAAAAGTGTGAAAATAAATAAGTCATTTTTAGGATTTTTTTTATCATTTACAAAAAATAAACAAAAGCATTAAATATGAAAATATGAAAAAAAAAATAAAAATATAAAAAACTAGTCAGGGGGTGCAATAGCAAGTCAGGGGGTGTGATTAGAAAAAACAAAAAGGGACCAGGCGCCAAAAAGCCCAAGACACTTCGTCCCTGTCCTTTGGCCATCTTCCTGCGCGCGCTTCCATTCAAACCTGTAACTTGCTCATGCTTGCATAAAAACAAAAATTCATAACATGAAACATGTGGCATTTGAGCTCACGATTCCAACCATATAAATTATGTAACCTAACTCTAAAAGATCAAGGAGAATTTTGGAACCCCTAATTTGTGACCTAAAAATTTCAGGGACTTCAAGCTTCAAATTCTCTTAGCACAAGTAACATAAATGAAAAGTAATGATATGTACAGTTTTTTCATGATAAGGACTACATTTTTTCTTCACAAATCGTGGCTTGAAGTTGCCTATTCAGAGAGATAGAGTTTTGAAAAATACCTCCTTCAGCTGGATTTGAGTAGGGCAATGTAGGGACTTTAATAGAGGCCTGATGACTGTTTGAGCTTCCTTGAACTTCCCTCAAGCTATTCTAATGCTTATCTGGCTTTGAGGATGGCTGAAACTCTCTGACCAAGTCCAACTGCAAGCTTGCAAAGTGAACATGGTGGATGCTGAAATAGGGGTTACAAAACCAAGGTGATGGCTTGGATTGATTAGTTATCAAGTGTATAAGATGTTTGAAGTGATTGAACACAAAACGCACGCGCCAAATGAGAGTTGGCTGTGCTTTTATAGAAACTCTGTATTTAGGCAGAATTTTGGTGTTTTTGAATTTGAGAGAGTTTCAGATGCAATCCAAGCGTGCTCTTCTTTGTAACAAGTTTGTATATTTGTATAGAAGTGATACAAAGTCAGCTCTTCACTAGCTGTGAAAGCCTTGGACCTTTTTGCAACTTTTCTTGCATTTTAAGTAAATTGAAGTGACAAATCCCACATGCTTGTACTAGCTGGCTTTAGGGTTGATAAGAGTTGGTATACATTGCTTGAGGCCTGTAGAGTTTGTATGCATCAAAGGGACAGGTTCAATGCTCAAGATTGACAAAGTTGCAAAAGTTCATCTTTATGAAAATGGCATTGTAACCTTTTTGCCCAAAATGGAAATACATCTTGTGTAAAGCTTAAAAAGCAAAGATAAAGGATTTAACTTCTGAGTATGAATTTAATTATGGAGTCTATAGAAAGCTTAGGACCTGTAAAGCAAGATATAACCAACATAGATTGGATTTGCAACTTGATGTTATGTGAAAATGGCTTGATCAAAAGTGAGAAAATGCCAACTTCCCTTCTTCGATTCTCCCTACTCAAAAATGATCTTGGAGAGTTCTTTGACATTTTGGAAAGCTTGAAATGTGATATATAATCCATATTTGAAATTAATTTTGAGATACCTCTTGGAACTAGGTGAAAAATACCCATGAAGTTGGGTCCAAAACCTGCCTAAATTAGGGCAAAATTTCACTAAGTTATTTAGTTCATGGACCTATATTCACAAATTCATAACTTGAGATCCAAGCATCTTTAGGGAAAACCTTGTGAATCAAAGTTGTATATTTCATGGAGGAATACAACTTTCATGTTGGTAACTTTTCTTGAATCAAAATGCATCAT
This sequence comes from Vicia faba, assembly GCA_948472305.1. NCBI lineage: Eukaryota > Viridiplantae > Streptophyta > Magnoliopsida > Fabales > Fabaceae > Vicia > Vicia faba. The sequence continues at coordinate 561,615,303 of OX451735.1, forward strand.
GGTGAAAAAATGGTGAAAAGTTGAGAAAAAATAAGATAATTTTTATAGTTTGAAAAATTCGAAGTTATGAAAATTTTCAAATTAAAACCCTAATTTTCAAATTTGGTTTTCTTGGTGAACAAGTTTCATATTTTGACATATCTTGATGAATTATGACCCTTGGTACTTGATTTTGACCAAAAAGTCAAAGTTTGACTTTTCAGTATACAGTTGACTTTTGATCAGTTGTCTGCAAATTTCATCTGTCAATTCAATGAACTTGAGATCTTTTGAGCCATGTAATTAGGTCAAGATGATGCCATTGAATCCTTGAAATCATGCATGAACTCAATTGGTCATTGGCTAGGTTAAAAATCAGAAATTGCCCTTTCTTAGTCAAAACCCTAATTTTGACCATTTTGCCCTTTTGATGATTTGATCAAATTTCTTGAGCAGTTATGATCCAAACTTGATCAAATGGTACATATTAGTCTAAAATGTTGACGTGGATAAAAAATTATGAAGTTTGACTGTAAATTGGCCATGGTTGACTTTTCCCCCAATACAGCTGATTTTTTGGTCAACTGTCCAATTGACTGATCAAAAATGTGGTTCAAGGCTTGAAACTTAACATGAGCAATATTAGGGGTCCAAAATGATGTATGAAAGTCACATGAAGCATTAGTGGTCCAAAAATCCTTGTGCAAACTCAAACCCTAATTTTGGGTTATCAGTGCAAGATGAGGTGTCTTGAGCTGATCAAACCCTAATCTTGTCTTGAGTCCAAGAAGTCTTGTGAGAAAAGTATTGATAAATGAGAGGGAACATTTTGGGGTACAACAGTTGCCCATGTTCAATCTTCTTGAACCTGAAGAGTTAGATTGGCGAGTTTTGTCGTTCGTGACTCGAAGGTAAAAGATGATTGGACACTAGAGTGCCCATAAATTTGCACTCGACAAAGTGTAGTTGAAGGAATGGGCTTAAAGATGCCATTTGGAGAGGTGATAGAATCTTGTTGGAGATGGGCTTGTAGATGCCATCCAAGAATGTCTGTTGAATTGTAAGTTGCAAGTCAAAAGAATAAATATCAGAATGGTGTCCGTATCTGGAACGTATCTGAACTGTATGAGCAATAGAATAGCGTCCGTGTCTGGAGCGTATCTGAGCTGTGTCTGTACTTGAGTCTGAATGAGTAACATAATGGCTTCTGTTTCTGGAGTGTATACGTATTGTATCTTAGAGTTGAATCTGAATAAGTGACAGAATGGTAACCGTGTCCAGAGCGTATCTGGACTAGAATCTGAATGAGGAGCAGAATGGCTACCGTGTCTGGAGCGTATCTGGACTAGAATCTAAGTGAGAAACAGAATGGCTACCGTGTCTGGAGTGTATCTGGCTGTATCTTGAAATTGAGGTTTGAATGAGTATTAGAATGGCATCCCTGTCTGGAGCGTATCCGTAATGTATCATGAAAGATGAATCTGAATGAGTAACAAAATGGCATCCGTGTCTGGAGTGTATCCGTATTGTATCATGAACTTGGAATCTGAATTAGTGACAGAATGGCATCCGTGTCTGGAGCGTATCCGTACTGTATCTGAACTAGAATCTAAATGAGTAACATAATGACTTCTGTGTCTGGAGTGTATCCATACTGTATCTAGAATCTTTGAACATTGTTAATGGTAGCTGTTAATCTTATCCTAAAAAGGGTAAAACGTTAGCTGAAGCACAAAGTTATGATGCATGAAATGTATGATGCAATACATGTGCTGTATCAATGTTTATGATATATGGATGTAATGTATGCGCATGTAAGCTGATTTGTTGTATTATTGAGGAAAATAAATCCTGGACTGCTGCTGTGGATATGTGGATTCTTCATGTCTTGAAGTGGGAGTATTGACAAAAATTCCGTTGTGAGAGTAATGACATATACTTCTTGAGGAATCTGCTTGGGGAATCCAGAGAACTTTGATGACTTCTACTGGGGAATTAATAATGAGAATCTTCATTCTGTTGGGGAGCAATGAAAACTCTGTGGGGAAAAAGCTTATTCCTGTTCGGAAAAAGTTCAGGAGTTTCGGTCGTCTTCCACTCTACTGGGGAGTTATCCTAGGTTGAGGAGAAACAAAAGTTAACTGTTATCTGGTTGTTTTTCAGACCTCAAGACAACTTGCTGGGGAATTTGAAGAAACTGGATGGTTTCCACTGGGGATTAACAGTTTGAAGTTTCGGCTCTGCTGGGGATCTTAATGATGTACTGTAGGGATTGCTCATGGAATAGCCCAGAGACGTTTTCCTATTCTTTCATCCTGTCAGTAATTGTTCTTTTCCATTTTTGTTTATTCGTAAACAATAATTATGTTCAAATGCATATGTTCATTAATGAATCATTGGACGTTTTTGCAAATATAACACAAGTGTAAAAAGAAAAGGACAAATGGTTTTCTGCACTTTAAAGAGATATCTTTGTATTTACTTTGAATAAGTATTTTGTACAAAGGAGACAGACATCCTAGTAAGAGGATGGTGTCATAAAAATGAGAAAAATTTAATACAAAGAAAGATAGCTAAGTGTAATAATCCCATGGGGTTCCCATTCTGCTATAGCCTCCGTATCTCTGAATATCTGGTCCATTTGTTGCTTCGTCCGAAGATGATTGAATTGATCAGAAGCTCTGAGTTTGTCCGTGAAGAGATTGTCCTCAAAGTGATCCGACGAGACATAGTCATACGCTTTAATTCCCTAAATTTTTCTGGACCGCCCTTTCGGGTTTTCAATCCACCGAGAAACCCTTTTTTCCCAAGTTGCCCTTTCGGGTTTTCAACTTGCCAGGTGTACAAATTTTTTATTATTTTATCCCTAATTTTTCCCAAACCTTTTAGTTCGTCGGGATTCCCCTTTTTTTTGCCTAGGTGTGTCAACCTAGCGGGTCTCTTATGCATAGTATCTTTTAACTATGTCTGCGTTCACAGGGTGTGGCAGATCGTCGCCGTCCATGGTGGTTAAGATCATTGCCCCACCAGAAAAGATGTTCTTGATTACAAATGGTCCTTCATAGGTAGGAGTCCATTTGCCCCTGGGATCACTTTGTGGCAAGATGATGCGCTTGATCACTAGATCTCTAACTTAATATACTTGGCGTCTGACTTTCTTATTGAAAGCCTTGATCATCCGCTTTTGATACGTCTGACCAGGGCAAACAGCAGTAAGTCTCTCTTCATCAATTAAGTTCAACTGATCAAGTCGGGTTTGAATCCAATCGTCCTCACTCAAACCTGCATCCTTTGTAATTCTCAAAGAGGGGATCTGAACCTCAATAGGTAGAACAACCTCCATGCCATAAACCAAAGAATAGGGTGTTGCCCCAGTTGATGTGCGAGCCGTGGTACGATACTAGTGGAGAGCAAACAGTAGCATCTCAAGCCAGTCCTTGCAGGTGACTGTCATTTTCTGTATGATCTTTTTAATGTTTTTATTAGCAACTTCGACTGCACCGTTCATCTTCGACCGATAGGGGGATGAATTGTGATGTTGAATTTTGAACTACTCGCACAAGGAGGTGATCATAGTATTGTTAAGGTTTGTACCATTATTAGTGATGATCCTTTCAGGGATACCATACCGGCAAATAAGATTCTGCTTGATGAAGCGGGCAACAACATTCTTAGTAACGGCGAAAAAGAAAGCTGCTTCAGCCCACTTTGTGAAATAGTCAATAGCCACTAGAATAAAGTGGTGTCCATTGGAGGTTGTAGGCTTGATCTCTCCAATCATATTGATTCCCCACATAGCAAAGGGCCAAGGAGCTGTTAAGACATTTAGAGGAACCGGAGGCACGTGCACCTTGTCTGCATAGATTTAACACTTATGTCAGGTCCGGGAGTGTTGATAGCAGTCTGCTTCCATGGTAGACCAATAATAGCCTGCCCGTAGGATTTTCTTTGCCATCGTATGCCCACTAGAGTGAGTGCCAAAGGTACCTTAATGAAATTCAGCCATTATCTTCTCAGCTTCAATCTTGTCCACACAGCGAAGAAGAATAAAATCATGATTACGTTTGTACAGGATGCTATTACTCAGGAAGAACTTAGCGGAGAATCTCCTTAAGAACTTTTTGTCATTGATTGAAGCTCCTTCAGGATATTCTTGAGCCTCGAGATACCTTTTGACTTCATGAAACCAAGGCTGGTCCACTACTTCTTCAGTATTAATCTCGTGACAGTGTGCTGGTTTGTCCATTCGTTCAATGGTGATCTAGGGAGCCTCGTCATCCCAATTAAGTTTAAACATAGATGACATTGTGGCTAGAGCATCTGCTAGCTGATTTTCTTCTCACGGGAAATGTTCGAAGGTAATCTGCTCGAAATGCGGTAACAATGTCAAAACATGTTCTTTGTAAGGGATAAGGTTTGGATGTTTAGTGTCCTATTCTCCTTTGATCTGACTGATGACCAAAGCTGAATCTCCAAACACAACCAAAGATTTGATTCCCAGGTCTATGGAAGCCTTGAGACTAAAGATGCATGCTTCGTATTCTGCCATGTTGTTCGTACAATTGAAACAAAGTCTGGAAGTAAAAGGAGTATGGAATCCTTCAGAAGATATGAGTACAACACCGATACCATTACCAAGTGCATTAGATGCCCCATCAAAGAACAGGGTCCATCGGGATCCTTGTCCAGGTCCATCATATGGTCTGATTTCTCCACAATTGTCTAATGTCATGATGTCTTCGTCGGGGAATTCAAACTTCATAGACTGATAATCTTCTACAGCTTGATGAGTAAGATGATCAGCTAGCATGCTGCCCTTTATAGATTTTTGGGTAGTGTATTGTATGTCATATTCTGTTAGGATCATCTGCCATCTAGCTATCCTCCCAGACAGAGCAGGCTTCTCAAAGATGCACTTTATCGGATCCATCTTAGATATCAGCAAAGTGGTATGAGTCAACATATACTGTCTTAGCCGGCGAGCATCCCATACCAGAGCGTAGCAAGTTTTCTCGAGCAGTGAATATCTGGTTTCACAATCGGTAAACTTTTTGCTCAGGTAATAAATAGCGTGCTCTTTTCGGCCAGACTCGTCATTCTGCCCTAATACGCACCCCATTGAGTTCTCTAAAATGGTCAGATACATGATCAGTGGTCTTCCCTCGTCTAGTGGCATCAAGACAGGAGGTTCTTATAAATACTCTTTGATTTTGTCAAAAGTCATCTGACACTCATCATTCCATCTGACTACTTGATCTTTCTTCAACAGCTTGAAGATTGGTTCACAAGTGGATGTTAGATGAGAAATGAATCTGGCAATATAGTTTAGGCATCCCAAGAATCCTCTAACTTCCTTCTCAGTGCGAGGAGCAGGCATTTCTTGTATCGCTTTGACCTTGGTAGGATCAACCTCGATGCCTTTGTTGTAGACAATGAAACCTAAGAGTTTACCGGACCGGACTCCGAATGTGCACTTGTTCGGGTTCAACCTTAGTTTGTACTCCTTCAATCTCACAAACAGCTTTTGCAAGTGATCAAGGTGCTCCTCTTCAGTTTGTAATCGGGCTATCATGTCATCTACGTAGACCTCTATCTCATGATGTATCATGTCATGAAACAAAGCTACCATGGCGCGTTCATAGGTTGCCCCGGCATTCTTCAGTCCGAATGGCATCACTTTGTAGCAGAACGTACCCCACTGTGTGACAAATGTATTTTTCTCGATGTCCTCAGGTGCCATTTTGATCTGGTTATAGCCTGAGAATCCGTCCATGAAAGAATATACTTTGTGCTGGGTTGTATTGTCAACCAGGATATCGATGTGTGGAAGTGGAAAATCATCTTTAGGGATGGCCCTGTTTAAATCTCTATAGTCCACACACATTCTTACTTTGCCGTCCTTTTTAGGCACGGGAACAATGTTGGAAACCCATTGAGGATAGGAAGTAACAGCCAGAAATCCAGCATTGAACTGTTTCATAACTTCAGCTTTGATCTTCTCTGACATGTCAGGTCTCATGCGGCAGACATTTTGCTTCACTGGTGGACAGTCTTCTCTTGTGGGTAGACGGTGTACCACAATGTCTGTATCAAGTCCCGACATGTCTTCGTATGACTAGGAAAAGATCTCAACATAATCATGCAATAGCTGAATTAGGCACTCCTTGACACTCGGTTCTAGATTGGCACCCACTCTGATTTCCTTTTTATCTTCCTCGGTACCCAAGTTGATCGTATCCAACAGCTCCTCATGAGGCTGAATAGCTCTTTCCTCTTGTTGTAGTAGTCTGGCCAATTCCCCTGGCACCTTACAATCTTCCTCACCTTCGTATTCGGCTTGGTAGATCAGATCTTCAGAGTCACTGAAGGCTATAGCAGTATCTTTACCCATGGGATCCGTAATGGAAGGGTACCTGCATTTGTGAGTGTGGGTGTGTGTAAGGGTATAGCCATCTTAAAACAATAAAATGTAAAAGAAAGACAATGAGCACAAAAGGTTTATATATGAAAAAGCGTCCATGATTCATTGAATGTTATATGAAAATGAAATAAAAACCCTTACAAATGGACCGTTGTGCCTCGGGTAAGACACAAGTTTTTTAAAGTGCGAATTGTTCGTGAATTATTACAAGTCCAACAGAAATGTAAAAGATAAATTACTGAGATATGAAAGTTATCGGGACAAAGTTTTTATCTTCCCAGTTGCGAAGTCCTCCGCTGACAGTAGGAAATATCCAATCTTCCAAGCTGCCATCTTCTTCATTGTCCTCCACTGCGTTGACCCCTTGGTTACTAATGTTCATAGGTGGCCCTCCGGCATGGGCGCGGTGCACAACCTTTTGAGCAGTCGAAGTAAACCCCAAGCCAAACTTGTCTGATTTGTATGGGATTTCTGGAAGGTGCCCCCAGATGGTACATCCACCCTCTTCCACTACTGCCTTTTCATCCTTTAGAGATGACATCCGAGGTGGAGGTCTTGTGATCTTAGGAATCGAGGACACTGCCTTGGTTACCGCCACTTCTTGAGAGACTTCTTCAAAATGTTGGAAAGGGGTTTCAATGAACTCGCCATCCAGCTCTACATATCGGAAAGAATTCAGATGACTAATCATGTATTCCTCTTCCCCGTGGACAGTTATGATCTTCCCTTGGACGAGGTACTTCAGCATTTGATGCAAAGTGGAGGTGACAGCACCGACATTGTGAATCCAGGGGCGTCCTAACAGACAAGATTAGGAGGGAAGGATGTCCATCACATAGAAGGTTGAATTGAAGGTCTGAGTTCCCACCTTTATCGAGATGTCCACCTACCCATGGACCATCTTCTTAGAGACGTCAAATGCTCTCACAATTATATTACTGGGTTTTAAAGTCAGCCCCTCGCAATCCAATCTATCAAGGGCTTTCTTTGGTAAGACGTTTAAAGATGATCCTGTGTCCACCAAGACACAGGCTAGGGTTGTTCCTCTACACTCCACTGAGACATGTAGTGCCTCGTTGTGTTTTCTCCCTTTGGGTGTTGTTGTACCCCAAAATTTGCCCTCCCATATTCATCAAGAAATGGCCAAGTCAGGGTCACAAAATTCCCCAAGGGTTATGCAGTTCAACTGTCTCCTATACAGTCAAAACTAGGGTTTGAGTTCTGGTCAAGCAAATGAACTTTTCAAAGGCCCAATCAAGTCTCATATGCCTACAAAGATGGTCAAGTATCCTCATATCAAGTTTCAAGGCATTCAGCTCAAAATTGCACAGTCAAAACCCTAGATTGCACTACAGTCAACTGTAGGGGCAAAATGGTCATTTGACAGTCAAAAGTTCAAATTTTTGGTCAACATCTTATTTTGAAGCCACAATCAACATTTGATCAATTCTTGATCATGATTCCACAAGCATGGCTCAAAAAGTCTCAAGATGCAAAAGTTTCTATTTTTGGACAGCTGAAAAAGTCAACTGAAATTGACCAGGGCATAACTTTCACATGGATTATCAGAAAAATTCCATCCAAATCTCATTTTGAAGAGAAGGACATTTCCTACAATTCATCTTCATGTTCCAAGTCCAAGAAATGCTCTCACAAAAAGTTATCAATTTCAACATTATAGGTCATTTTCAAAAGTCAACAAAAAGTGACTTTAAGTCAAAGGCCATAACTTGAGATTGGTAAATCAAAATGATATGGGACCAAAGGCATTGGTTAAAGGACTCAAAGACCTTTCCAAAATGTCCAAGAACATGTGGAAAGCTTAAAAATTGACCAAGTTATGCCTTGTGGAAGTTGGGAAATTTTTGGAAATTTTTGAAAGTCAACATTGATGCAAAAGGCCTAAAAATGCAAATGGGCCCAATTTTCTTCCAAGTTTCTTCATGCCAAGCCTATGCACGACCACTAGGCCCAAAGGGAAGTATTTTCATATTTTTTAATTATTTATTTGAATTTATATTAATTTATATTCATTTAAATCATTTTAATTCATGAAAAATATAACCTTAACCTAAACAAATCTTTTTATGCATGATTTGGACTTGAGATTTCGTGCACATGCTGATATAGAAGGTTTTGGCTTGATTGAAACCTAATTGACACAAGAACCATGAAAAAAGATTGTAAAAGATCCTTAACAAATCAAAGATTGAAAACAATTATGGACATGGATTTTATTGAATCTTTTTAACCTAATTGCTTCTATACAAGTACTAGATGAGAACCCTAATGCTATTAGACTGAAGCTGCGCCCAAAACAAGCATTACAATATTGAAAATTCTCCTAAAAACTCAAACACTGAAATCTAGGTTTTAGGTCGATTCAAGCTTTGATTTTTGTTTCATTAGCATCCTGAGACATCCCTAAACGTTTCTCAATCAAAAACAACAAGCCAAACGCCTTGAAACGGTACCAGGAACTCAGACTTTGTCACAAATTTTTCCAAATCGCATATCATAATCTAAGCATCTTTTTGCATTTTTCTTTGTGGATTATTGCTTACAATGAAGTTTGTGAACTAACCATTATATTCAATTGAGTTTTTGTGGTATATACACGATTCCACCATATGCGTTTTTTAGGTTTTGCAGGTTTCAAATTTGGGGCTTTTGTGTAAAAGAAAAATTACGCCTCCAGACCAATTCCAATAGCTTAAGCAGGATGAGACGAAGAAGTTGGCACCCTCGCGCTCAATTTATGAGCGACGAGGGGCTAGTCGCTATTTTCTTCTAAGTCCCCTAAAGCCACGATCAAAAACCGTTGCCCATGTGTTTCATGTTTCAGGAAAACAAAGAAGAAGGAGTCGTGTCTGAACGTGATTGGATCTTTTAAATTTCGCGCTAAAAGTCTCCACTAACTTTATTTTTCCTTTATATTATTTATGTTATATTATATATTAAATGAAATTGCATAGTTCAGCTGGCAAGGAGACGCGCTTATAACCTTCAAGACCTGGGTTCAAGTCCCAGGTCTGGCAAATTCCAATGCTATTTTTCAATGTGGAATTCCATGTTACGCTAACATCCAGGTACACCATACATCCTCCTCATCCATTGTCCACGCGTCCTAAATGATCAAACCAAAGGCGTGGATTCAAAAGGATACGCTACGCCTGGTCAAGCATGTCACATAGGATTCAGAAAAGTCAACAAATTCTGAATGCTTATTGGGCCAGATTACCAGGCCTTACCTCCTTATTTGGGGCAACACCCCACCCTGGTTTGCATTTTATATTTTTTTCTCACTTTTATTTTTATTGTTTTATTTATTTTATTGTCTTAATTCAATTAATTAATTTTTTCTATAAAATATAAAAACATTATAAAAAATCAGAAAATACAAAAAAATATAATATTATTTTATGTATTAATTATTTTTATAAATAAATTAGAATGTAAATTATGTAGTGTAATTAGGTTTTAATTTTAATTCCTTTTTAATAAAAAATCAAAAAATGTAGAATTTAGGTTTTAATTGTTAATTCTTTTTTATTCCCCTTTTTTCCACAATAATAATTATTATTTATTTATTTATTTATTTTCCTATTTAAATTGTACATAAATGAATTAGGTTTAATTTAGGTCATATTTTAATTCTTTCACAATAAATAAAAAATATTAGAATTAGGGTTTGCTTCTTAATTTAATTTTAATTAACTTTTTTTTTTCTTATTAAATCTAAAAAACATAAAAATACCTAAAAACATTTTTCTTCTTAATTTTAATTTTAATTCCTCTTTATTTAATTAATTCATTAACTTTAACTATTGTTTGTAAAAGGGTCCAACGCCCTAGTTTTGTTTTAATTATTTTCTTTTGCACATTTACTTTATCGTTTATCATAATTTTGTAATTGTCCCAAAGCATTGTAATTTAAATTTCTCGCCCTTTTATTTCTTCGCATTATTTATTTTCCGCTAAATCGGGTCCGGTTTAATTTTGGCGATGTGGACCCGCGCCTTTGTAATAGTCTAGCTTTATTTCCTCGCAACTTATAACTGTTAAATATGCATGCAAGAATGAATGGCCCTAATTAAAATCAAGCGTAGAACACGACAAACATGACAAGACAAAATATCTGAAAATAACACACGAATCGCACACACCACCCCTAGGGTACGCCTCACTGTTGCCTTGCCTTTCGAAAGGTGGTTGTCGAGTAGAGGGCGTCTTAGTAAGTCCTCATGATCCGGGAACCTGGCATGAGGGTAGCTTCTAAGGTGTCTTCCCATTGCTCCGGTGATCACCATGTCCCGAACCTCGAATTGACCCGAACACCTCCAACGGTGGTGCTACCTACCTCTCAATGGTGGGATGGCACTACTTTAAAGGACTCTTACACAGACGAATTCCTTAGGGTAGGTAGGTTCTCAAGGATACTTGCTCTAATCTCAAAACAAACTCAAAGAGACTTTTCACACCAACACATTTTCAAAAGCTTTCAAAGCAAATTTTTCAAACACTCTGACGTACGAGTCGATCTGAAATTTTTCAAAGAAACTTTTTTAGAACCCACAGTTGAAAAGCAAACAAACCATTTTTGAAAACACAAATGAGCAAGTATCTAAGAGCCCATGGATAACCATGGATAGAAAGGGTGCTAACACCTTCCCTTTCTATAATCTACCTCCCGAACCGAGAGCAATCTCTTAAAAGGAATTTTTCTGTGCTTTTGTCCTTTCCTATTGGAGAAAATAAAAGACGGTGGCGACTCTTGCTTCCGCGACATTTCGCGAACCAGCGTTAAACAGTCAGTTCCAGATCCACCGATCACAGAACTGGCGACTCTGCTGGGGATCCTTAAACTTAAAGTGAGGTGTACCTTAGGGCTAGCTTATAACTATGTTTTCAATTGTTTTCCTTGTGTGCTTTAAATTGTGGGTTGCTTGGGAGTTCTATAGATCCTACACCCGGATCTGGGGGATACCTTTCTTAGAAAGTAGCAACAAGGCTGTGAGGGAACTGTGCGGGGTATACCGACACGGTTGAAACAGTCTGCTACGTTGATGTGGCACTTTGGTGTGTACCGGTAACCCTTGAGTTCAGTCAAGGAGAGTACGGGGCCTCCGCGTGGTGTCGTGAAGCATCAACAGACCTTAGGAACCTTAATTGAACTATCTTGGCCTCTTTAGGGTAGTGAGATAACTGACTTTGGTGCAGTCCGAGGTTGGTTGATACTCGATACTACGCTCAATTGAGGGTTGCTTTCCTGGAATATTTCGGTCGCCAGTTCAGTGGCTAAATCGAAACGATGAACAATGAAAGCAATCCCGTGATATTGGGAACCTTAGAACCCGGTTACTTTGATTAGGACAGGTATGAACCCACCAACTCAAGAGGGTACTACCCAGACCCCATGCTGGCCTTAAACCTTAAGGACTTGTCTTGTGTGCCTTGTTTGCCCTACATGTTTGTCTTTGTAAATATCTGTGGTGTGTTCAATCATAGCATCATGACATCATCCAGCATCATATGCATTGACTAACCATTTCAGGGGTTCGAATTTTCATCTTTGTTCTTGTTTTGTAGGACATGGAAACTGTTCGTAGAAAGACAATCCAGGTCAATCTTGTAAGGATCCCTCCTCAGCTTAAGGAGCTTATATCCAGGATTCCCGAGAACTCTTCATTCAGCGACAGGCATGGAAGCCTCATCAGCTTGGTCAACACCAACATTGAGGAAGATATGATAAAGGTCCTGTTCCAGTTCTTTGATCCTCTGCATCACTGCTTTACCTTCTTGGACTATCAGTTGGTACCTACATTGGAGGAGTTCTCCCGGCTCCTGAAGATTCCTATCCTTGATCAGCTACCCTTCAACGGTACAGAAAAGGAACCTAAGCTGGAAGAGATTGCTAAAGCCTTGCACCTACAGTCATCTGACCTCAAGGGACATTGGGAAGTTAGAAGTGGCGTCAAAGGGTTCTTAGCCAGGTTTCTGTTTGAGAAAGCCCTTGAATGTTGGAACTCCCTTGACCTACAAGCTTTTGAAGAAGTGGTAGCCCTCCTTGTTTATGGTATGGTGTTGTTCCCTAATCCAGATCAGCTCATTGATATCAGTGCCGTTCAGATCTTTATGTCCAGGAATCCTATACCTACATTGCTGGGGGACATCCTTCACTCATGTTACACTCGAACCATGAGAAAAAGAGGTGTCCTTATGTGTTGCACTCCTCTCCTAGGAAGGTGGTTTATTTCGCACCTTCCCCAATCAGTCCTGAAGAATGAGCGGGGTTTGAGATGGTCACAATGGTTGATGACTCTTACACATGCAGATATACATTGGTGTCCTAGATCCAGAGGAGATGTCACTATCATTGATCGTTGTGGGGAATACCCTAATGTTCCTTTACTTGGAATCAGGGGAGGTATTACTTATAGCCCATGCCTGGCTTGGAGACAGTTTGGTTATGCTCGGAGGGACGGTCCTCATGACATGTTAATTCCTGACATAGTTTTTGACTTCGACAATGATACTCAAGGACTTCGTCAGAGATTTATCAGAGCCTGGAGGATGCCTAGTAGGATAGACAGCAAGACACTGGGGCATAGGAACTCCATCCCTTTGGAGCCTTATCTCAAGTGGGTACGAGCCCGCTCTCAGAAGTTAGTGATGCCTTATCCTCACATGCTTCCAGTAATCAAAGAACCTGTCTTGGAAGGGGAAGTGTCTCATGTTATTCAGCACCCTGATATGCCCACATCCTGGGAAGAGATGCAGAAGAGCTGGATCCAGCTTAAGGAAGAAAGGAATTCTCTCGAAGCTAGTCTGCATGCCAGTGAAAAGAAAGTCCTGGAGCTCACTCGCCTGTTGCATGAGGAGAGGAACCTCAACACCTACATAGCTCCGAAGAGGATGCGCAGTGTATTTTGGGATTGACTTGATTTTTGTACTTTTGCCCATGAGGCCTTGATGTATTAAACAGTGATTTCATTAATGATAACGTGTGTTCTTTTCTTGTCTACAACAAATTTGAACTTTCGAACCCTTGAATGCATCGCATACGCATTTCATACATCATGTGCATAGCAGGTTTTTCCCCTTTTCAGGTTGCTTACAGTTCTTCGCTGTTTATTTCAGCATCATGAATCCCGGATCTGAATCAACAGAGACATCAATCAAGGCTCTCCAGGCGCAGAATGCGCAGTTTCAAGAGCTAATCATGGGTCTAGCTAAAGGCCAAGAGGAATTGAAGACTATGCTCCTAAAAAAGAAGAAGAAAAGAAGAACTGTTCTATTCAACACGGGCCGAAGGTTGGGTAATACTCTGCACCAGGAAGAGGTTGGTTCTTCTGTTGGCAGGAGTCCTTCTCAGGCAGAAGTCAAGGTTCCTACTCCAGTGGTCTCCGACAACGAGACGGATTTTGATGAAGAGCAGTACCCTCCTGAAGACAACAGATACAAACAACTGGAGGACAGGCTGAAAGCTATGGAGGTGCAACAGGCACCTGGGCTGGATTTCGGAGATCTGGGTTTGTCGACTGGTGTGATCATTCCACATAAATTCAAAGCTCCCACCTTCTCCAAGTATGACGGGGCATCTTGTCCCAAGCTGCATTTGAGGTCTTATGTTCGAAAGATTCAGCCGTACTCTGCGGACAAGAATCTATGGATCCACTTCTTCCAGGAGAGTCTTTCAGGGACTCATCTCGAATGGTTCTATCAGCTGGATGGGACCAAAGTTCGTAACTGGGAGGAGCTGGCTACTGCTTTCTACAAGCAGTATCAGTATAATGCCGACCTTGCCCCCACACGTACCCAACTCCAGGGTATGTCGTTAGGTGCAAGTGAAGGTTTTAAAGAGTACGCGCAGAAATGGAGAGATCTGGCTGGCAGGGTGCAGCCACCACTGACTGATCGGGAGTTGGTTGACATGTTCTTGGGGACCCTATCTGGGCCATTCTTCAACCATCTCATTGGGAATTCTTCGGCTGGTTTCACTGATTTAATCTTGACTGGAGAGAGAATCGAAGCTGGGCTGAAATCTGGGAAGATTGCAAAGGGTGCATCATCTAGTACAGAGAAGAAACCCTTCAAAAAGGAATCTAGTGCCGTGTATGGCTCCAGGAAGTCAGAGAGACCTGATCACCGCCAATCTGTCAGCGCGGTAATGATCGCTAAGCCTGCTGCCGCTCCCCGGCCAAACAATCCTCAAAGGGTTGATAGACCCCGGAGAGAGTTTACCCGGTTAAGCATGACCCTCTCGCAGATTCTGCCACAGCTGCTCGCAACCAATTTGGTATCTGCCAAGGAGGCACCAAAGTTCCCTAACACTACCTCTCCTAAGTACAACCCGAATGCCCGTTGTGCTTACCATTCAGATAGCCCGGGGCATGCCACTGATGACTGTTGGGCACTAAGGAACAAGCTGCAGGACCTCATTGATGCTAAGGAGGTACAGTTTGAGGCATCTGACAAACCTAATGTGGTGACAGCTCCCCTGCCTGCTCATGGAGTTAATGCTATTGGTGATGAAGAGGAAGTGGATGAAGCTGAGTTCGATAGCTGGATTTACCCGGCAACTGATGGTGGACCCAACAATTGGAGTGCAAAGGATCATACCCCTGTTACCTTTGTGACACAGTAATGAATTCCCATGTTTTGTTATTTTGTAATAGACAATGATAAACTCTATGGCCCGGTGTCTTACCCGAGGCACCGTGGTTCTATTTGTGAGGGCATATGAACTGTCATTTTATACATCATGAATGAAAATCTTGGACGTTTTTCGCATTGCAAATATTGTGTTCCTTTTCTGTCTTTCATTTCCTTTTACATAATTTTCGAAAACAGCTGTATTTACACACACACTCACTCATACAGGTTCCAATCCACTCTGGATCTCACTGATAACAGCTCTGCTAATGCCAATTATGACTTCGAAAATCCGATCAACTTAGCCGAAGACGAAGGTGAAGATGATTGCGAAGTGCCTGGCGAGCTTGCAAGACTGTTGCTCCAGGAGGAGAGGGCAATTCAACCCCATGAAGAGCCAGTGGAAACTATAAACCTGGGTACTGAGGCAGACAGAAAAGAGGTAAAGATTGGTGCTAACCTAGAACTCAGCGTGAAGCAACGGTTAACCAAGATGTTACATGACTATATGGAGATCTTTGCCTGGTCCTACGAAGACATGCCAGGGTTGGATACCGATATTGTTGTCCATCATTTGCCGACTAGGGAAGACTGCCCTCCAGTTAAACAAAAGGTTCGTCGGATGCGTCCAGAGATGTCCGAGAAGATTAAGGCCGAGGTGATGAAACAGTTTGATGTCGGGTTCCTTGCAGTAACTTCTTACCCTCAGTGGGTTGCTAACGTGGTGCCGGTACCTAAGAAGGACGGTAAGGTCAGAATGTGCGTTGATTACAGGGATCTGAACAGGGCCAGCCCCAAGGATGACTTCCCCTTGCCTCACATTGATGTCCTCGTTGATAATACAGCTCAGCACAAAGTATTCTCTTTCATGGATGGCTTTTCAGGCTACAATCAGATCAAGATGGCACCTGAAGACATGGAAAAGACTACATTTGTTACTCAGTGGGGCACTTTCTGTTACAAGGTCATGCCGTTCGGGTTAAAGAATGCTGGGGCAACCTACCAGCGTGCCATGGTTGCCTTATTTCATGATATGATCCATCATGAGATCGAAGTGTACGTGGACGACATGATCGCCAGGTCCCAAACTGAAGAAGAGCATCTAGATCATCTACAGAAGTTGTTTGACCGGTTGAAACTGTACAAGCTGAGATTGAACCCGAACAAGTGCACCTTCGGGGTAAGATCTGGGAAATTGCTAGGCTTCGTGGTCAGTGATAAAGGTATTCAAGTGGACCCTGCTAAGGTCAAAGCTATTCAAGAGATGCCAGTTCCTAAGACAGAGAAGGAAGTCAGAGGCTTTTTAGGACGCCTGAATTACATCGCTCGATTCATATCTCATTTGACTGCTACCTGTGAGCCAATCTTCAAGCTGCTGAAGAAAGATCAGGTAGTACGTTGGAACGATGAATGTCAGGCTGCTTTCGACAAAATCAAAGAGTATCTCCAAGAACCACCCATCCTTATGCCACCGGTTGAAGGGAGACCTCTGATCCTATATCTGACAGTGCTAGACAACTCAATGGGGTGTGTGCTGGGGCAGCATGACGAGTCTGGCCGAAAAGAGCATGCCATTTATTACCTTAGCAAAAAGTTTACCGACTGTGAGACCCGATACTCACTGCTTGAGAAAACTTGCTGCGCTTTGGTATGGGCTGCTCGCCGGCTGAGACAGTATATGCTGACTCACACTACTTTGTTGATCTCAAAAATGGATCCTATAAAGTATATATTCGAAAAGCCTGCTCTGTCTGGGAGAATTGCAAGATGGCAAATGATCTTGACGGAATACGACATTCAGTATACGACCCAGAAAGCCATCAAGGGAAGTGTATTGGCAGACCACTTAGCTCATCAAGCTGTAGATGACTACCAATCAATGAACTTCGAGTTTCCGGATGAAAGCATCATGATTGTAACTGACTGTGAAGTACCTGGACCGGATGAAGGACCTGAGCCAGGATCCCGATGGTCTATGCACTTTGACGGGGCCTCTAATGCTTTGGGAAATGGTATCGGCGCCATTATCATATCTCCACAAGGTACTCATACTCCACTCACTGCCCGGCTGTGTTTCAACTGTACCAACAACATGGCGGAGTATGAGGCGTGCATCATGGGTCTTCAAGCTGCGATCGACCTAAGGATCAAATTTCTAAGTGTTTTCGGAGATTCCGCCCTTGTGATCAATCAGATCAACGGAGAGTGGGATACGAAACATCCAAACTTGATTCCTTACAAAGAATGTGTGTTGACCCTGATTCCCCACTTCACAGAGATAACCTTTGAGCATTTTCCAAGAGAAGAGAATCAGTTAGCGGACGCGTTAGCTACAATGTCTTCAATGTTCAAGGTTAAATGGGATAATGAAGCTCCTCGGATCATCATCTGGAAACTGGACGAACCGGCATACTGTTGTGATCTCGAAACTGAATTGGTAACTGAGAAACCTTGGTACCACGAAGTGAAGAGATATCTGGAAGCTCAGGAATACCCTGAAGGTGCCTCCATCAATGATAAGAAATTCCTGAGGCGGTTCGCAGCCAAGTTCTTCCTAAGCAACGGCATCTTGTACAAGCGAAACCATGATTCAACCTTACTGCGTTGTGTGGACAAGACTGAAGCGGAAAGAATCATGGAAGAGCTGCATGAAGGGACCTTTGGTACGCATTCCAGTGGGCACACTATGGCTAAGAAAATCCTACGGGCAGGATATTATTGGTCCACAATGGAAGCTGACTGCTACCAACACTCCAGGACATGCCACAAGTGCCAGATCTACGCAGATAAGGTACATGTTCCTCCGGTTCCCCTGAATGTTCTGACTGCGCCTTGGCCGTTTGCAATGTGGGGCATAGACATGATCGGCGAGATAAGACCTACGGCATCCAACGGACATCGCTTCATCCTAGTGGCGATTGATTATTTTACAAAGTGGGTTGAGGCAGCGTCCTATGCTACGGTAACCAAGACTGTTGTAGCACGGTTTATTCGGCACAATCTGATCTGCCGATACGGCGTCCCTGAGCGGATTATTACAGACAACGGTACCAATCTGAACAATAAGATGATTGCTGAGCTCTGCGAACAGTTCAAGATACAGCACCAC
The DNA here is from genome assembly GCA_948472305.1 of Vicia faba. Classification (NCBI taxonomy): domain Eukaryota; kingdom Viridiplantae; phylum Streptophyta; class Magnoliopsida; order Fabales; family Fabaceae; genus Vicia; species Vicia faba. The sequence goes on from OX451735.1 coordinate 561,633,467, forward strand.
AATTCTTCTCCTTACAGACCGAAGATGAATGGGGCTGTAGAAGCAGCAAATAAAAACATCAAGAAGATCGTGCAGAAAATGACAGTGACTTACAAAGATTGGCACGAGATGTTACCGTTCGCTTTGCATGGGTACCGTACCTCAGCTAGGACGTCAACCGGGGCAACTCCTTTCTCTCTGGTTTATGGTATGGAGGCAGTCTTGCCGATCGAAGTGCAAATTCCCTCTCTCCGGATAATGAAGGATGCAAACCTGAACGAAGATGATTGGATCCAGACACGACTTGACCAACTCAATCTCATTGACGAAAAGAGACTTGCTGCTATCTGTCATGGTCAGACGTATCAGAAACGGATGATCAGGGCATTTAACAAAAAGGTCAGACCACAGGAATATCAAGTTGGGGATCTGGTTATCAAGAGAATCATCCTTCCTCAGAGTGATCCAAGGGGCAAATGGACCCCCACATACGAAGGGCCATTTGTGGTTAAGCATGTGTTCTCAGGAGGAGCGATGATCTTAACTAACATGGATGGTGACGACCTTCCTCACCCCGCCAATGCAGACATAGTTAAAAAATACTACGCATGAAAAAGACCCGCTAGGCTGACATGCCTAGGCAAAAATTAGGGCTTCCCGTCGAACCAAAAGGGTTCGGGCAAAATTAAGGGATGAAAATGAAAAAATCTGTACACCCGGCAAGTCGAAAACCTGAAAAGGCGGCTTGGGCAAAAATGGGTATCCCGGTGGACTGAAAACCCGAAAGGGCAGTCCAGGCAAAAATTAGGGATAAAAGCGTAAAACTATGTCTCATTGATCACTTTGCATCCAGAATCCGGTATCTGCATCAAGTTCAAAACGGCATCGATCAGTCAGCTTCACCTTCAACCAAGGTCATCAAGTGATGAGACGCTCGGAGTTATAAAGGCAATAGCAGAGTTGAAACCCAGTGGATCATTCATCTTTCACACAGCTGTTTTACTTTTCTTTTATACAAAACTTGTATAAATTCTTTTGATCGGCGACGTACCTCTTACTAGGACGTCAGCCTCTTGTATACAAAACGCCTATTCAGGCCATTCAAAAATCAATAAAAATATATTTCCAGTTAAACGTGCCCAAGTTTTTTTCTTTTCTGTTTTGTTTTGCGAAGAACGTCCAAGGTTCAATTTGTGATGTATGCATTGACAATAATTTGCTAACTCATAAATATTTGCATACGAAACAAAGGAATTAATTGCAGGTGACACTAGAAACAGGGGCAATAAAGAGTTGTCTGAGCAGTCTAATTGTTCTATCCCCCAAGGTACTAAGGTAGGTTCAGCTACAGAACACGGCCAAGTGTATCTTAATTCCCAGAGAGTGGTTCAACAAAACAATACATTCTCCTCCAAGCAAATCATCAAATATCAAGGAAATTGAGTATCCTCCTGTAGTTCTCAATACCTCCCCAGCAGCACGCATTCTTAACAAGCATCCCCGGCAGTCTTGGTCTAAAGATTGTTCCCCGGCGGTATACCACTATTCAAAGGAATCACTTCCCTGCAATTCAAACCTCCCCCAGAAGAGTCCAATCCAGTTTCCCCAGGAAAGTTGGAATTCATATCTCCCCAAGCAGGAAGCTTATCCCCAGTAGATTCTGGAAGCTTATCCCTCGCAGAGCACGAACGCGTCGTCCCGGCTTGATTTAAAAAGTTATTTCCGTAACAGGATATAACTGGGTTATCCTCAGCCAAAAGCCACGGAAAAAGCGTCCTCAGCAAAATATCTTCCTACCCCCAGCGAAGTCTATCAACACTTCCAGCACAACAAGGATATCCCCAGCATAACTCATCAACGGTATCCCCAGCGGAGTTATCTTCATCAACTTAGCAAAGCATCGCTATCCCCACAGAGTAGCACTCCCCAGCATGATCGCTAGAGTATCTTTGCTCTCACAGAATTATTTCATTTGCCAAGTTTATTCCTCAACGGAGTTATCTTCTCCTACCGGTATTCTTGCAACGAATCATCCACAGCGGAAGAAAAATCTCTTCCTCAACATCAGCCCAGGATATGACTTCCCGGCACCCGTCAAGGATTTATTCTCCTAGACGAAAACATACATAAAACTTTACATACATCATCATAGCATGCATAACGCACTGCATCATATCATACGAATCTCATTTATGTTGAGAACATCATTACTTGATCCATATCATGCATTGCATATAACTGACCTTTACCTTTCAGGAAAGATGCAGTTGAAATTCTCAAACATATTTCAAGGATTTCTCATAGTCCAGTTAAATCGACTCCAAACAGATTTTTCTGATAAAGACTCAGTAGAAGTTCTCTTATGGTCCCCTCTCCAACGGCGTGTGAGGTGGTAATTCCTTCTTCAGATGTTTCCCTCTCCGGCATGAGCGTGAGGTGATATTCTCTTATGGTCCCCTCTCCAACGGCGTGTGAGGTGGTAATTCCTTCTTCAGATGTTTCCCTCTCCGGCGTGAGCGTGAGGTGATATTCTCTTATGATCCCCTCTCCAACGGCGTGTGAGGTGGTAATTCCTTCTTCAGATGTTCCCCTCTCCGGCATGAGCGTGAGGTGATATTCTCTTAGGGTCCCCTCTCCAACGGCGTGTGAGGTGGTAATTCCTTCTTCAGATGTTCCCCTCTCCGGCATGAGCGTGAGGTGATATTCTCTTAGGGTCCCCTCTCCAACGGCGTGTGAGGTGGTAATTCCTTCTTCAGATGTTTCCCTCTCCGGCATGAGCGTGAGGTGATATTCTCTTATGGTCCCCTCTCCAACGGCGTGTGAGGTGGTAATTCCTTCTTCAGATGTTTCCCTCTCCGGCATGAGCGTGAGGTGATATTCTCTTATGGTCCCCTCTCCAACGGCGTGTGAGGTGGTAATTCCTTCTTCAGATGTTTCCCTCTCCGGCATGAGCGTGAGGTGATATTCTCCTATGGTCCCCTCTCCAACGGCGTGTGAGGTGGTAATTCCTTCTTCAGATGTTTCCCTCTCCGGCATGAGCGTGAGGTGATATCTCCTTCCAGATTATAATGTCCTACAGTTCTCTCTCCAACGGTGAGTGAGGTGACTCCCTTTGAGATTATAATGTCCTTTGGTTCTCTTCCTGACACTACGAAGATGGTAATTCTCATCAAGATTTTATCAACGAGCGTTATTGAGGTTGAAATCATTCAAGGTTCTCTTACCATTCATGCTAAGGCAGTAACCATCCCTGGTTCATTCATCAGCGTTTGAAGCTCCAGACCCAGCTCCTGTAACTAGTCAGGACATATTTATACCAAGCATCTAAAATCAGCTCCTGCAACGTGTCAGGTACTCATTTTTTCTTTTACAGGTATGCAGGTTCTCGCTAAGGAATCTCCTACGCGATCAACATCCAGATGGCATCTATAAGCCCATCATCCTATCCAAGCAACATTCAAATGGCATCTACAAGTCCATTCCCTCATCATCATTGCTACTATGTGAGCGCAAATTTCTGGGCACTCTAGTGTCCAATCATCTTCTACCCTCGGATTACGAAAGGCATGTCAGCCAATCTGCATCCTCAGGTCTAAGAAGATTGAACAGGGGCAACTGTTGTACCCCAAAATTTGCCCTCCCATATTCATCAAGAAATGGCCAAGTCAGGGTCACAAAATTCCCCAAGGGTTATGCAGTTCAACTGTCTCCTATACAGTCAAAACTAGGGTTTGAGTTCTGGTCAAGCAAATGAACTTTTCAAAGGCCCAATCAAGTCTCATATGCCTACAAAGATGGTCAAGTATCCTCATATCAAGTTTCAAGGCATTCAGCTCAAAATTGCACAGTCAAAACCCTAGATTGCACTACAGTCAACTGTAGGGGCAAAATGGTCATTTGACAGTCAAAAGTTCAAATTTTTGGTCAACATCTTATTTTGAAGCCACAATCAACATTTGATCAATTCTTGATCATGATTCCACAAGCATGGCTCAAAAAGTCTCAAGATGCAAAAGTTTCTATTTTTGGACAGCTGAAAAAGTCAACTGAAATTGACCAGGGCATAACTTTCACATGGATTATCAGAAAAATTCCATCCAAATCTCATTTTGAAGAGAAGGACATTTCCTACAATTCATCTTCATGTTCCAAGTCCAAGAAATGCTCTCACAAAAAGTTATCAATTTCAACATTATAGGTCATTTTCAAAAGTCAACAAAAAGTGACTTTAAGTCAAAGGCCATAACTTGAGATTGGTAAATCAAAATGATATGGGACCAAAGGCATTGGTTAAAGGACTCAAAGACCTTTCCAAAATGTCCAAGAACATGTGGAAAGCTTAAAAATTGACCAAGTTATGCCTTGTGGAAGTTGGGAAATTTTTGGAAATTTTTGAAAGTCAACATTGATGCAAAAGGCCTAAAAATGCAAATGGGCCCAATTTTCTTCCAAGTTTCTTCATGCCAAGCCTATGCACGACCACTAGGCCCAAAGGGAAGTATTTTCATATTTTTTAATTATTTATTTGAATTTATATTAATTTATATTCATTTAAATCATTTTAATTCATGAAAAATATAACCTTAACCTAAACAAATCTTTTTATGCATGATTTGGACTTGAGATTTCGTGCACATGCTGATATAGAAGGTTTTGGCTTGATTGAAACCTAATTGACACAAGAACCATGAAAAAAGATTGTAAAAGATCCTTAACAAATCAAAGATTGAAAACAATTATGGACATGGATTTTATTGAATCTTTTTAACCTAATTGCTTCTATACAAGTACTAGATGAGAACCCTAATGCTATTAGACTGAAGCTGCGCCCAAAACAAGCATTACAATATTGAAAATTCTCCTAAAAACTCAAACACTGAAATCTAGGTTTTAGGTCGATTCAAGCTTTGATTTTTGTTTCATTAGCATCCTGAGACATCCCTAAACGTTTCTCAATCAAAAACAACAAGCCAAACGCCTTGAAACGGTACCAGGAACTCAGACTTTGTCACAAATTTTTCCAAATCGCATATCATAATCTAAGCATCTTTTTGCATTTTTCTTTGTGGATTATTGCTTACAATGAAGTTTGTGAACTAACCATTATATTCAATTGAGTTTTTGTGGTATATACACGATTCCACCATATGCGTTTTTTAGGTTTTGCAGGTTTCAAATTTGGGGCTTTTGTGTAAAAGAAAAATTACGCCTCCAGACCAATTCCAATAGCTTAAGCAGGATGAGACGAAGAAGTTGGCACCCTCGCGCTCAATTTATGAGCGACGAGGGGCTAGTCGCTATTTTCTTCTAAGTCCCCTAAAGCCACGATCAAAAACCGTTGCCCATGTGTTTCATGTTTCAGGAAAACAAAGAAGAAGGAGTCGTGTCTGAACGTGATTGGATCTTTTAAATTTCGCGCTAAAAGTCTCCACTAACTTTATTTTTCCTTTATATTATTTATGTTATATTATATATTAAATGAAATTGCATAGTTCAGCTGGCAAGGAGACGCGCTTATAACCTTCAAGACCTGGGTTCAAGTCCCAGGTCTGGCAAATTCCAATGCTATTTTTCAATGTGGAATTCCATGTTACGCTAACATCCAGGTACACCATACATCCTCCTCATCCATTGTCCACGCGTCCTAAATGATCAAACCAAAGGCGTGGATTCAAAAGGATACGCTACGCCTGGTCAAGCATGTCACATAGGATTCAGAAAAGTCAACAAATTCTGAATGCTTATTGGGCCAGATTACCAGGCCTTACCTCCTTATTTGGGGCAACACCCCACCCTGGTTTGCATTTTATATTTTTTTCTCACTTTTATTTTTATTGTTTTATTTATTTTATTGTCTTAATTCAATTAATTAATTTTTTCTATAAAATATAAAAACATTATAAAAAATCAGAAAATACAAAAAAATATAATATTATTTTATGTATTAATTATTTTTATAAATAAATTAGAATGTAAATTATGTAGTGTAATTAGGTTTTAATTTTAATTCCTTTTTAATAAAAAATCAAAAAATGTAGAATTTAGGTTTTAATTGTTAATTCTTTTTTATTCCCCTTTTTTCCACAATAATAATTATTATTTATTTATTTATTTATTTTCCTATTTAAATTGTACATAAATGAATTAGGTTTAATTTAGGTCATATTTTAATTCTTTCACAATAAATAAAAAATATTAGAATTAGGGTTTGCTTCTTAATTTAATTTTAATTAACTTTTTTTTTTCTTATTAAATCTAAAAAACATAAAAATACCTAAAAACATTTTTCTTCTTAATTTTAATTTTAATTCCTCTTTATTTAATTAATTCATTAACTTTAACTATTGTTTGTAAAAGGGTCCAACGCCCTAGTTTTGTTTTAATTATTTTCTTTTGCACATTTACTTTATCGTTTATCATAATTTTGTAATTGTCCCAAAGCATTGTAATTTAAATTTCTCGCCCTTTTATTTCTTCGCATTATTTATTTTCCGCTAAATCGGGTCCGGTTTAATTTTGGCGATGTGGACCCGCGCCTTTGTAATAGTCTAGCTTTATTTCCTCGCAACTTATAACTGTTAAATATGCATGCAAGAATGAATGGCCCTAATTAAAATCAAGCGTAGAACACGACAAACATGACAAGACAAAATATCTGAAAATAACACACGAATCGCACACACCACCCCTAGGGTACGCCTCACTGTTGCCTTGCCTTTCGAAAGGTGGTTGTCGAGTAGAGGGCGTCTTAGTAAGTCCTCATGATCCGGGAACCTGGCATGAGGGTAGCTTCTAAGGTGTCTTCCCATTGCTCCGGTGATCACCATGTCCCGAACCTCGAATTGACCCGAACACCTCCAACGGTGGTGCTACCTACCTCTCAATGGTGGGATGGCACTACTTTAAAGGACTCTTACACAGACGAATTCCTTAGGGTAGGTAGGTTCTCAAGGATACTTGCTCTAATCTCAAAACAAACTCAAAGAGACTTTTCACACCGACACATTTTCAAAAGCTTTCAAAGCAAATTTTTCAAACACTCTGACGTACGAGTCGATCTGAAATTTTTCAAAGAAACTTTTTTAGAACCCACAGTTGAAAAGCAAACAAACCATTTTTGAAAACACAAATGAGCAAGTATCTAAGAGCCCATGGATAACCATGGATAGAAAGGGTGCTAACACCTTCCCTTTCTATAATCTACCTCCCGAACCGAGAGCAATCTCTTAAAAGGAATTTTTCTGTGCTTTTGTCCTTTCCTATTGGAGAAAATAAAAGACGGTGGCGACTCTTGCTTCCGCGACATTTCGCGAACCAGCGTTAAACAGTCAGTTCCAGATCCACCGATCACAGGTGTCAAGTCAGCATCAGAGAAACCCAGGCCATTATCAGCTGTCAAACTGGCCACACACTCTTGGAATTGGTCTGCAGACGTCTCTTGCGGCACATGAGCTGTCTTCAAAAATTTTACCAGAGCTTTAGCATGTTCCTCAGAGCATAGCAGCAAGGCTAACATGGAGATCTTGGAAGGGGTTTTCCCCAATTGTTCAACCACATCATAATCACTCTTTTTTATTATCCTCTGGATTTCTTCCATTTCCTTCTTGGATGTTTCAGGGATAGCTAGCGATTGAGCCTTCGTCCGGACAGGCTCTTCTTGAACATTTTTTTCCTTTATTCTCAGCAGTGGAAGTAGGGATATGGATTGTATCGTCTTTGTTGGTAGGTACGCTTGCAGGTATAATCACTAGTACAAAGGTAATCTTTGGAGCGGCCACGGGTCCAAAGACTGCCTTTGGAGGGGCAATCTATGGAGAGAAGATTCTACCACTACGGGTAATCTTGCTTGTTCCGGCAATGTTGCTGATGTCGAAATTGTCCTCTTCGGAGCTTTCTTCTTTGACAGTTATTTCATCCTGTTTAATACCATGGTAGTAGATTTCTCCACTGTAATTCCATGGTACTGTTTTATCTGATTTGTACGGGGTCGGCCCGTGCATTGTAATCTTAAGTGGAGTAGTCTTTGGAGCAGATGTAATCCTAACGGGTCTTTTAGGGACCCTGGAAGGATTGGCTTATATGGTTATTATTGAAACTTCTTTAAATGGAACGGGTGAAACAGGAACTTTCTCAAATAAAATTTCTTGGTTATCAATCAGTCGTTGGATACCTTTTTTCAACAGAAGGCAGTCAAATGATGAGGATAGGAATATATGGCAGTATTTGTCACAACCTGGGAATATACCAGCTTTCAACAAATTCAACTTGATGATCGGGAGCGGAGTTAATAGTTCATCCACGGTGGCAACAAATAAATCCTCCTCAACAGCATTGGCATTGTGACAATGCCTATGCATTGGAGCAGAAATAACATTTGGTTTCTCAGGCGCTTCAAACTCAACTTACTTTTCGTCTATCAGGTCTTGAATTTTGTTCTTCAGAGCCCAACAGTTGTTGGTGTCATGCCATGGACTTTCAGAATGGTATGCGCATCTGGCATTCAGATGGTAGTGAGGAGACGCAGTATTAGGATTTTTTGGGGCCTCTTTTAAAATGGCTAGATTCAACTTCAGAAGATGTGGTAGGACTTGGGCTGGAGTCATGTTTATCTTGGTGAATTGCCAGATTGGCCTTTCCATCCTTGGTTGGTTATTTCTTGGCTGGTCTGATGCAGGCTTTGGAATCATAACGGTCCCCACCATTGGTCGACATTCGTTTCTTCCTTGATTTCTGTGTGAATAGACAGCAGACACTTCCTTTTTTCCAGTGAAGGGATTTTTTACAGCTGCAGAGGTAGACGCCTCCTTCTGAATTTTCCCACTTCTTATACCAGCTTCCACCCTTTCGTCGGTTAAAATCAATTCAGTAAACCCTGCAGAGGAACTTCCAATCAGGTGATTGAAGAAAGGGCCTGATAGAGTTCCCAGGAACATGTCCACTAACTCCCTTTCAGATAAAGGGGGTTGCACCCTTCCAGCTAGATCCCTCCACTTTTTGGCGTAGTCTTTGAAGCCCTCATTTGATACCATAGCCATACTCTGGAGTTGAGTACGGGTTGGTGCCAAATCAGTGTTGTACTGATACTGTTTATAGAAGGCTGCAGCTAAGTCTTCCCAATTACGGACATCGGCCCTTTCCAACTGGTAGAACCAATCAAGCTGCATTCCTGATAAACTGTCTTGAAAAAAGTGGACCCATAAGTCTTTGTCAGCAGAATGCGGCTGAATCTTCCTGACATACGACCGAAGGTACATTTTAGGGCAAGACACCCTATCATACTTGGCAAATAAAGGCACTTTAAACTTTGGCGGGATTACAATTCCTGACACCAGCCCTAATTCCTCGAAATCTAGCCCCGGTACTCTCTGTATTTCCATTGTGGTTAGACGCTCTTCTAGGTGTTTGTATTTGTCATCATCCAGAGGGCATTGTTGTTCAAAGTAGTCCTCTTCTTCCTCTTCTTCAGAATCTGATGGTACTGCCGTTTCTTTTCCTTTTCTTTCCCCTTCCTCAGAGGTTGTTGGAAATTCAAAGGTCCTTTTGTCTTGTCCCTGAAACCTTCTGCCCATGATAACCACACCAGCTGGCTTCTTCTTCTTTTTCTCTTTCTCTTTTTCTAGCAGACTCTTTAGCTCCTCCTGCCCCTTGGCTAAGGTCAAGAGTAACTGTTGAAATTGTGTATTTTGAGCTTGCATGTCTTTAACCGTTTGTTCGAGATCCATCTCTTTCTGAAATAAACAGTAGAGGGATGAGGAAACTTGTTGCAAATACCTGTTTATGCTCATGATGAATGATATGTATTCATGCAATGCTTTCAAGGATTTAAAATTTCAAATTTGTTTCAAACAAAAAGGAACACACGTTATATTAATAAAATAGAATTTAAGTACATCAATGCCCCTAGGGCAAAATAATACAAAATTCTAAGATAAAAAGACATTGCGCATCCTCTTTGGTGCAATGTAGGTATTGCGAGTCTGCTCTTCATGAAGTAGCCGAGTGAGTTCCAAAACCTTCTTCTCGCTTGCGTAGAATTGGGCTTCAAAAGTATTGCGCTCTCCTTTGAGCTGTATCCAATCCCTTTGTAAGTCTTCGAGAGATGTAGGCATATCAGGATGTAGGATAGTGTATGAAACTTATCCTTCCTTAACAGGCTCTATAATCACTGGGAGAATGGAGGGGTAAGGCATCATAAGACTTTGAGCGCGGGTTCGTACCCACTTGAGGTAAGGCTCAAGAGGGATGGAATTCTTGTGTCCCAAAGTCTTGCTATCCACCTTGTTTGGCATCCTCCGAGCTCGGATGAATCTTTGGCGAAGTCCTTGATTGTCGTTGTCGAAGTCGAAAACCAAGCCTTGAATCAGCATATCATGTGGACCATCCATTTGGGCATAACCAAACTGTCTTAGAGCCAAGCACGGGTTGTAGGTGATTCCTCCCCTAATTCCAAGTAGAGAGACATTAGGTAATTCCCCATAACGGTCGACAATGATAACATTCTCTTTGGATCGAGTACACCAATGAATATCTGAATGTTTAAGTGTCATCAACCTTTGTGACCACCTCAAACCTTGCTTGTTCTTCAAGACTGATTGGGGAAGATGAGAAATAAACCATCTTGCTAGAAGAGGAGTGCAACACATAAGAACACCTCTTTTCCTCATTGTACGAGTGTGAAAAGAGTGTAGGATATCTCCAAGCAATGTAGGCACTGGATTGCGTGACATGAAGATTTTGATAGCACTCACATCTATGAGTTGGTCAGGGTTGGGAAACAAGACCATCCCTTAGATGAGAAGAGCTACAATCTGCTCAAAAGCTTGCAAGTCCAAGGAGTTCCAACAGCTTTGGGCATTCTCAAACAAGAACTTTGTCAAGAAGCCTTTGACACCACTTCTAGTTTCCCAATGGGTTGTGACATCAGATGAGTGCAAGTGCAGGGCTTGAGCAATCTCTTCTGGCTTCGGATCTCTTTCCGTACCATTGAAAGGTAGTTGATTGAGAATGGGAATCATCAAGAGTTGAGGGAATTCTTCCAAAGTAGGCACAAGCTGGTAGTCAAGAAATATGAAGCAGTGATGCAAAGGGTCAAAGAACTGGAAGAGAACCTTCATCATGTCTTCCTCTGTGTTGGAGGTGACCAAGTTGAGTAGACGACCATGCCTCTCGGTGAATGGAGAGTTCTCAGGAATCCTTGAAGCTATCTATTTGAGTTGTGGAGGAATTCTTACAAGGTTGACTTGGATAGTTTTCCTGCGGAGTGACTCCATAATCTACAAAACAAGAACAAAGATGAATTTCCAAAATCCTTGAAATGGTTAGTGGATGCATATGATGCTCATGATGTCCATGATGTCATGCATAATTATATATGTACAAACAAATCAAACAATTTCCTAGTTTAGGCTTGCATGGGGTTTCATAGGTAATTACCCTCTTGAAGTTTAGTTGGCTCAACCTGTCCTAGTAATAGTAACCGGGTTCTAAGGAGCTCAATATCACCGGATTGTTTCCTTCTTCATTGTTTCAGCTCAAGCCTCTTTACTGGCGACCGAAACATTCCAAGAAACCAACCCTCAATGAGTGTAGTATCGAGTATCTACCAACTTCGGACTGCACCAAAGCCGGTCATCTCACTATATCCTAAAAGGCCAAGTTGGTCAAGTAAAGGGTTCTAGAAGTTCATTAGTGCTTCATAACATCACTCAGCGGCCCCGTATTCTCTTTGATTGACTCAAAGGCTATCGGTACCCACAAATATGTCACACTAACATAGCTATTGCTTAGACCGTGTCGGTATACCCCTCACAGTTTCCACAACATATTGCTATTTACCTATAATGTTTCCCAAATTCGGGTGGAGGATTCAAACCCAAACAATAGAACCAAAATATAAAGCAAACAAGTCAAACATGGTAAGAAAATAAAGGTGATCTAAACCCTAAGGTAACCCCAATTTTATAATCATCCCCAGCAGAGTCGCCAGTTCTGTGATACGGTGGGAGAACTGACTTGAGTTTTTGCGTTTTATCGCAAATGTCATGGTTAGCAAGAGTCGCCACCGACTTTTCTTTTATCCAAAAGGAAAGGTAAAAAAGCACAGGAAAGACCTTTGAGATGTTTTCTTGAGTTCGGGGGGTAGATTATGAAAAGGGAAGGTGTTAGCACCCTTTTCATTCATGGTTTTCCATGGACTCTTAGTTACTTTCTTAGATCACTTGCTTTGCTTTGTGTGAAATGGTGTTTGGTGTTTGGTGTGGTTTTGAAAGTATTTTGAAAAGAGGCCATTGTTTAGGCAATCTTTGTAATGATTCTCGTTTGTAAGAATGTATACAAAGACCTTTGTCTTTTGAAAATGTTTTCAATGTTTTTTAAGATAGTTTGAAATGTGTGTGTTTGTTTTTGAAAATAGCAAGGATTGTTTGAAATTGAGCAAGTAACTTAGAAGCTATCTACCTACTCAAATGTATTTCTGGTGCATTTCTATTCCTTTGACATTGTTGACTTACCATTGATTTGGTAAGCAACCCTATCTTTGGATGTAAACGGGATGGGTGTGGGTCATCGTATGACTATGATAGCAATGTTGCCAAGTATCTTAGCATTTTTGAGGGACCAAGATCATTTTGTTTAGGCAACCTTTGAATATCGTCATCGAGGGACTATGATCTTATATTTGTTTTGTTTTGCCAAGATACTTCGCATGTGTAACATGGCCATTTTATTTTAGGCAACCAAGTGGGATAAACCCTAAGGGTGCTTATGTGCAAAGTGTGTCATTTTCATGCTTTTGTCTTGTATTTAGGGTTTTTCTATTTGCTTTGTTTTTGTTCTTGTCATGCAAACCCTAATTTACTAAACATGGTATATGAAAGCAATAAATTGCGTAAAATAAACTAAGCTATTACAACAATTATTATGGGAGGGGGGATACAAGTTTGAATGGGGATTTTGCACAAATATAAACCTAAATATATTATTATAACCAAATCGAATATTGTGCGAATTAAATAAATAAAGTACAAATATTTAAAATGCAATGCAATGGATTCATGTAAAAAAAATGTTTTGTGTCTTGTTTTTGTATGAGAAAAATAATTAATTTAAACCCTAAAAAAAAGGAAAAAATAATATTATTTTTGGAGGGGGTTAAACCCTAGTTTTTATTGTAAAAGAAAATAAGGTTCTATATTATTATCTTGTATATTTTTTGTATAAGAGAAAAATAAATAATATTCTGTTTAAATATTAAAAATTAAATATGTATAGAAAATAAGTATTTATGAGTATAAATAGTATAATAAAAATAATAAGTATTTTTTATTATATTTACAAGTTATTTAAGAAAATAAGTTCTATTTATCAAAATAAACTATTTTTCATGTGAGAAAATAATTAAATAAAATAAAATAAAAGTGTGAAAATAAATAAGTCATTTTTAGGATTTTTTTATCATTTAAAAAAATAAACAAAAGCATTAAATATGAAAATATGAAAAAAAATATAAAAATATAAAAAACTAGTCAGGGGGGTGCAATAGAAAGTCAGGGGGGGTGATTAGCAAAAACAAAAAGGGCCCAGGCGCCAAAAAGCCCAAGACACTTCGCCCCTGTCCTTTGGTCAGCTTCCTGCGCATGCTTCCATTCAAACCTGTAACTTGCTCATGCTTCCATAAAAACAAAAAATCATAACATGAAACATGTGACATTTGAGCTCACGATTCCAACCATATAAATTATGTAACCTAACTCTAAAAGATCAAGGAGAATTTTGGAACCCCTAATTCGTGACCTAAAAATTTCAGGGACTTTAAGCTTCAAATTCTCTTAGCACAAGTAACATAAATGAAAAGTAATGATATGTACAGTTTTGTCATGATAAGGACTATATTTTTTCTTCACAAATCGTGGCTTGAAGTTGCCTATTCAGAGAGATAGAATTTTGAAAAATACCTCCTTCAGCTGGATTCGAGTAGGGTAATGTATGGACTTTAATGGAGGCCTGATGACGTTTTGAGCTTCCTTGAACTTCCCTCAAGTTATTCCAATGCTTATCTTGCTTTGAGGATGGCTGGAACTCTCTGACCAAGTCCAACTGCAAGCTTCCAAAGTGAAAATGGTGGATGCTGAAACACGGGTTACAAAACTAGGGTGATGGCTTGGATTGATTAGTTATCAAGTGTATAAGATGTTTGAAGTGATTGAACATAAAACGCACGAGCCAAATGAGAGTTGGCTGTGCTTTTGCAGAAACTCTATATTTAGGCAGAATTTTGGTGTTTTTGAATTTGAGAGAGTTTCATATGCAAGCCAATCATGCTCTGCTTTGTAACAAGTTTGTATATTTGTATAGAAGTGATACAGAGTCAGCTCTTCACTAGTTGTGCAAGCCTTGGACCTTTTTGCAACTTTTCTTGCATTTTAAGTAAAGTGAAGTAACCAATCCCACATGCTTGTACTAGATGGCTTTAGGGCTGATAAGAGTTGGTATACATTGCTTGAGGCCTGTAGAGTTTGTATGCATCAAAGGGACAGGTTCAATGCTCAAGATTGACAAAGTTGCAAAAGTTCATCTTTATGAAAATGGCATTGTAACCTTTTTGCCCAAAATGGAAATACATCTTGTGTAAAGCTTCAAAAGCAAAGATAAAGGCTTTAGCTTCTGAGTATGCATTTAATTATGGAGTGTATAGCAAGATTAGGACCTGTAAAGAAAGATATAAACAACATAGATTGGATTTGCAACTTGATGCTATGTGAAAATGGCTTGATCAAAAGTGAGAAAATGCCAACTTCCCTTCTTCGATTCTCCCTACTCAAAAATGATCTTGGAGAGTTATTATACATTTTGGAAATCTTGCAATGTGCTCTATAATCCATCTTTGAAATGCATTTTGATATACCTCTTGGAACTAGGTGAAAAATACCCATGAAGTTGGGTCCAAAACCTGCCTAAATTAGGGCAAAATTTCACTAAGTTATTTAGTTCATGGACCTATATTCACAAATTCATAACTTGAGATCCAAGCATATTTAGGGAAAACCTTGTGAATAAAAGTTGTAGATTTCATGGAGGACTACAATGTTCATGTTGGGAACTTTTCTTGAATCAAAATGCATCATGGTGAAAAAATGGTGAAAAGTTGAGAAAAAATAAGAAAATGTTTATACTTAGAAAAATTCTAAGTTATGAAAATTTTCAAATTAAAACCCTAATTTTCAAATTTGGTTTTCTTGGTGAACAAGTTTCATATTTTGACATATCTTGATGAATTATGACCCTTGGTACTTGATTTTGACCAAAAAGTCAAAGTTTGACTTTCAGTATACAGTTGACTTTTGATTAGTTGACTGCAAATTTCATCTGTCAATCCAATGAACTTGAGATCTTTTAAGCCATGTAATTAGGTCAAGATGATGCCATTGAATCATTGAAATCATGCTTGAACTCAACTGGTCATTGGCTAGGTTAAAAATCAGAAATTGCCCTTTCTTAGTCAAAACCCTAATTTTGACCATTTTGCCCTTTTGATGATTTGATCAAATTTCTTGAGGAATTATGATCCAAACTTGATCAAATGGTACATATGAGTCTAAAATGTTGATGTGGATAAAAAATTATGAAGTTTGACTGTAAATTGGCCATGGTTGACTTTTTCCCCAATAAGTTGATTTTTTGGTCAACTGTCCAATTGACTGATAAAAAATGTGGTTCAAGGCTTGAAACTTAACATGAGCAATCTTAGGGGTCCAAAATGATGTATGAAAGTCACATGAAGCATTAGTGGTCCAAAAATATTTGTGCAAACTGAAACCCTAATTTTGGGTTATAAGTGCAAGATGAGGTGTCTTGAGCTGATCAAACCCTAATCTTGTCTTGAGTCCAAGAAGTCTTGTGAGAAAAGTCTTGATAAATGAGAGGGTAAATTTTGGGGTACAACATCCGCATTTATAGGATGTGGGAAATCTTCACCATCCATGGTGGCCAGTATCATAGCACCGCTAGAGAAAACTCTTTTGACAACAAACGACTCTTCATAGGTGGGGGTCCATTTTCCTCTGGGGTCACCTTGTGGTAAAATGATGCGTTTTATCACCAGGTCGCCAACTTGATATACTCGAGGCTTGACCTTTTTGTTGAAAGCTTTTATCATCCTTTTTTGATACGTTTGACCGTGGCAGATAGCAGCTAATCGTTTTTTGTCGATCAAGTTCAGTTGATCCAATCTCGTTTGGATCCATTCATCTTTACTTAGGCATGCCTCAATCATAATCCTCAGCGAGGTAATTTAAACTTCCACTGGAAAAGCGGATTCCATGCCATAGACTAGAGAGAAGGTAGTTTCCCCAGTTGATGTTCTAACTAAAGTACGGTAACCATGTAGAGCAAATGGTAGCATGTCATGCCAATCTTTATAGGTCACTACCATTTTCTGCACAATCTTCTTGATATTTTTGTTGGCTGCTTCGACTGCGCCATTCATTTTCGGTCTATACGGGGAAGAATTGTGATGCTTGATCTTAAATTGAGTGCACAACTCCCTGATCATGGCATTGTTGAGGTTAGTCCCATTGTCGATGATGATCCTTTCGGGGATACCATAACGACAGATAAGATTGTGTCTGATGAATCTGGCTACAATATTCTTGGTGGCTGAGGCAAATGAGGCGGCTTCGACCCATTTGGTAAAATAGTCGATAGCAATAAGAATGAAGCGGTGTCCGTTGGAAGTTGTGGGCTTGATTTCTCTGATCATGTCAATACCCCACATTGCAAATGGCCACAGAGAGGTCATGACATTCAGAGGGATTGGAGGTACATGGACCTTGTCAGTGTAAATTTGGAATTTATGGCAAGTTCTTGAATGTTGATGGCAATCGGTCTCCATCGTTGACCAATAGTAGCCAGCTCTTAAGATTTTCTTAGCCATTGTATGTCCACTTGAGTGAGTACCAAAAAGGCCATTGTGCATGTCTTCCATGATTTCCTCCGCCTCCCTCTTATCCACACATCGGGGTAGAGTCGAATCGTGGTTGCGCTTGTACAATATCCCATTAATTAGGAAGAATTTGGCTACAAATCTTTGTAAGAACTTTCTGTCATTGATAGATGCTCCCTCTGGATACTCTTGTGCTTCAAGGTATCTCATTACCTCATGGTACCATGGATTTTCCGCATCGGCGTCAAGCTCATAGCAATGTGCAGGTTCATCAAATCTTTCAATTGTAATCATAGGGGCTTCGTTGTCCCATATGACTTTGAACATTGAGGACATGGTTTCCAGAGCGTCAGCCAACTGGTTTTCTTCTCTAGGGAAGTGCTCGAACGTGATTTCTTCGAAGTAGGGAATTAGGGATAGCACAAACTCCTTGTAAGGGATAATATTAGGGTGTTTAGTGTCCCAATCTCCTTTTACTTGGCTGATCACCAAAGCGGAATCTCCAAACACATCCAAATGCTTGATCCTTAAGTCAATAGCAGCCCTTAGTCCTAAGATGCATGCCTCATACTCAACCATATTATTTGTACAATTGAAGCATAGTCTGGAGGTAAAAGGAGTGTGGCATCCTTCAGGAGAGATGATCACAACACCAATTATGTTACCTAAGGCATTGGAATCCCCATCGAACACCATAGTCCATCGGGATCCTTGTTCAGGTCCGTCATACGGTCTAGGTTTTGCACAGTCGGTTACCAGCATAATATTCTCGTCAGGGAAGTCAAAGTTCATTGACTGATAATCATCCACAGCTTGATGGGATAAATGATCTGCTAGTACACTCCCTTTGATGGCTTTTTGATTTGTGTATTGAATGTCGTACTCAGTCAAGATCATTTTCCATCTGGCTATTCGTCCGGAAAGGGCAGGTTTTTCGAAGATGTACTTAATAGGATCCATCTTAGAAATCAACAAAGTGGTATGAGTCAACATGTACTGCCTTAGCCGGCGAGCAGCCCACGCTAAAGCACAACAAGTTTTCTTGAGCAGTGAATATCTGGTTTCACAGTCGGTAAACTTTTTGCTTAGGTAGTAAATTGCATGCTCTTTTCGGCCAAACTCGTCATGTTGGCCCAAAACACACCCCATAGAATTCTCTAGCACTGTCAAGTACATGATCAACGGTCTTCCTTCAACCAGAGGAATGAGAATAGGAGGTTCTTGCAGGTATTCCTTGATTTTGTCAAAGGCAATCTGGAATTCATCGTTCCATTTGACTACCTGATCTTTCTTTAAGAGTTTGAAGAGTAGCTCACAGGTAGCAGTTAAGTGTGATATGAAACGGGCAATGTAATTGAGACGACCCAAGAATCCTCTGATTTCTTTTTCAGAACGAGGGACTGGCATTTCTTGGATGGCCTTTATCTTGGCGGGATCTACTTCAATGCCTTTATTGCTGACAACAAATCCTAGAAGCTTTCTAGAGTGTACTCTGAATGTGCACTTGTTAGGATTTAACCTCAGTTTATATTTCTTCAGTCTCTCAAATAGTTTGTGCAGGTAACCGAGATGTTCTTCTTTGGTTTGTGATCTGGTGATCATATCATCCAAATATACCTCTATTTCATGATGAATCATGTCATGAAATAAAGCCACCATAGCCCTTTGATATGTTGCCCCTGCATTCTTTAATCCGAACGGCATGACCTTGTAGAAGAAAGTTCCCCATTGTGTAACGAAAGTAGTTTTTTCCATATCTTCGGGTGCCATCTTTATTTGATTATAGCCTGAGAAGCCGTCCATGAATGAGAAGACTTTATGCTGAGCGGTATTGTCGACTAAGACGTCAATGTGTGGTAGAGGGAAATCATCCTTGGGGCTTACCCTATTCAGATCCCTATAGTCTACGCACATGAAAACTTTCTCGTCTTTCTTTGGCACTGGCACTATATTAGCCACCCATTGAGGATAGGATGTTATAGTTAGGAATCCTGCATCAAACTGTTTCATTACTTTGGCTTTGATCTTTTCAGACATGTCAGGCCTCGTGCGACGAACTTTTTGTTTAACAGGAGGGCAGTATTTTTTAGTTGGCAGACGATGAACCACAATGTCGGTATCCAGCCCAGGCATATCTTCATACGACGAAGCAAATACTTCTACATAATCGCGTAACATCTGAACCAAACGACTTTTGACATTGCTTTCCAAATTAGCACCGATCCTGATTTCTTTCTTGTTTGACTCAGTACCCAGGTTGATAACCTCAATTGACTCTTCATGTGGTTGAATAGCCTTTTCCTCTTGTAACAGAAGTCTGGCTAGTTCTCCTGGTATGTCATAATCTTCCTCACTTTCGTCTTCGACTTGGTTGATAGGACATTCAAAGTTATAGTTGGCAATAATAGAGTTGTCGGTGATAAGATCCAGAGTGGATGTAGACCTGTAAGAGTGTGTGTGTGTGCATGTAAGATACATGGCTATCTTTTGGAGATGTATTTGAAAGAAAAGAAAGACAATGAATGCAAATATTTGAATGCAAAAGAGTCCAATGTACTGAATGATCATACGATTAGATGAACACAATATAAAACCCTTGACAAAAGAACCAAAGTGCCCCATGCTAGGCACATGGCTTAAAAGTCAATATCAAAATATTACAGACAAAGAGTTCTTGAATTGATTAAAAGCAAAAACAAGTAGATTACTCCTCAATGAAGGAGATGGGCACAAAGTCCTTCGCATGCCAATTGTTGGGCTTCCCCTTGGTTGTTGGGTAGATCCAGTCTTCGATGGCACACTCATCATCGGAATCCTCTGCGGTATTCACTTCATGATTCTTGAGGTGGAGAGACGGCTTTCCAGTACGAGCATCTCTAATTTCTTTCTGAGCTTTGGAGGTGAAACCTATCCCAAACTTATCTGCCTTGAACGGGATGTCGGGGAGCTGACCCCACATCTCATTGTTTCCTTCTTCTACCACCGCACGGGCATCCTTAAGAGAAACCATCTTGGGAATAACTTTATCGGCTTTTGGAGTGTCGGAAGATATTTTGGTGGTAGCCACAACTTCAAATGTCTGGCAAGGAGTCTCTATGAATTCGCCATCCATTTCTACGTACTTGAAAGAATTGAGGTGGCTTACCGTAAATTCTTCTTCACTGCAAACAGTGATAACCTTCCCTTGAACTGGGTATTTTAACTTCTGGTGGAGAGTAGAAGTGACCGCACCTGCCCCATGGATCCATGGGCGCCCAAGAAAGCAAGAATACGCAGGCC
Source organism: Vicia faba (assembly GCA_948472305.1). Classification (NCBI taxonomy): domain Eukaryota; kingdom Viridiplantae; phylum Streptophyta; class Magnoliopsida; order Fabales; family Fabaceae; genus Vicia; species Vicia faba. The sequence continues at coordinate 561,653,664 of OX451735.1, forward strand.
GTATGTCCATTATATAGAATGTGGAGTTGAAAATCTGTGAACCAACCTTAATTGGGATATCCACCTCTCCATGAACCATCCTTTTCGACCCATCAAATTCCCTCACAACAATATCACTTGGCTTCAAAACCAAGCCTTCAATGTCGAGCCGATCTAAAGCGCCTTTAGGTAACACGTTTAAAGATGAGCTTGTGTCCACCAAGACATGTGCCTGAGTGGTCCCCTTACATTCAACAGAAACATGCAAGACTTTATTGTGATTCTTTCCCATGGGGGTTAAATCTGCGTCGGAGAATCCCAGACCATTGTCAACTGTCAGACTTGTTACGCAGTTCTCAAACTAGTCGACTGTGGTTTCTTGAGGCACGTGATCCTTTTCCAAGAACTTCATCAAAGCTTGTGCATGGGCGTCGGAACATAGCAATAGGGACAACATTGATATTTTAGAAGGGATTTGTTCCAATTGCTCTACTATTTTGAAGTATCTTTTCTTGATGATTTTCATAATCTCCTCCATCTCTTGAGTGGATGGTTCTTCCATAACAGTCTTTTTAGAAGTGCCTCTTCCCTGGAAGACTCACTTTCTTTCTCTTTCCCTTTAGTACTGGCACCAGCATTGTCGTTAGTTATGCGGATTGGAACTGCGGTAGTGGTTGGTGGTGAGATATCAGGGGAAAAGACTCTTCCTATTCTTGTGACTTTACTAGAACCAATGATATTAGTAACACCTGCTTCATTATCATCAATCCAAGAATCTTGTTTTACCCCATGGTAATAAACATCGACACCATAATTCCATGGAACCGCTTTATCAGAGGTGTATGGAACGGGTCCGACAGCATTGATTATGAGAGGAGCAATGATTGGTTCGTTTGAAATCTTGATAGGACCTTTGGATGAGATCCTAAGAGGTTTGTTTGAAATTGTTATGATGGCCAATTCTTCAGCTTTGTCGACTGAATTTTTGATGGCAGGATTCTTTTTGAATAGAATTTCGCGGCTATCCATTAGGCGTTGTATACCTTTCCTCATTTTTTTCACACCCATCGGATTGTCTCATACAACCCACATAGTCTTTTTCACAGCCGGGGAAAGTCCCAGCTTTCAACATATTGCTCTTGATTACATTCAATGGAGTAGTTAACCCTTTGACAGAGGCAATGAAAGTTGTATCTTTGACGGCATTAACACCTTTGTCGTGCTTCGGCATGGGAGCGGTAATTACATTCGGCGTTGGAGGAGGATCAAATTAAATAGTCTTGTTGTCAATTAAATCCTGGATTTTGTTCTTCAGAGCCCAACACTGATCAGTCTCATGCCCTAGGCTATTTGAATGATAAGCACATTTTTCATTTGGATTACATCTCGGTGACGAGGTGTCAGCATTGGCAGGAGGATCCCGCAATGTCACTAAATTGGTCCTGAGCAGATGCTGAAGGGCTTGGGATAATGACATGCCTAACCTTGTGAATTGTATTCTTGGAGCTTCAAACTGTTGATGATTGGTAGATGGTCTTTTAGTAGCAGTCGGATTGGAGATTCGGACAACATTGATAGACAGATGATTATTCATATTGGTATGAGCCTTTGCTCTATACACAACATTAACTTCTTTCTTCGCGGCAAAAGGTTTCTTGACAGGATTGGGAGTGGAAGTAGACGCCACAAAGATCTTTCCACACTTAATGACACTTTCTACTCTTTCACCAGTTAGGATTAATTCGGTGAAACCAGATGAAGAGCAGCCAACCAACAGATTAAAGAAAGGACCAGATAATGTGCTCATGAACATGTCAATGTGTTCCCTATCAGTCAAGGGAGGTTTGACCCTACTTGCAAGGTCTCTCCACTTCTGCGCATACTCCTGAAATCCTTCATCCTTCCCCATGGTCATACCTTGCAATTGAACCCTCGTCGGTGCCAAGTCGGTGTTGTACTAATATTGATGGTAGAAGGCAGTAGCAAGACCCTCCCAAGTATTGATGCGATATCCATCCAACTGATAAAACCATTCAAGTTGTGTTCCAGCCAGACTCTCTTGGAAAAAGTGAATCTATAGTTTTTTATCAGCACTGTGCGGTTGTATCTTGCACACATAGGACTTCAAATGGAGCTTTGGGCAAGAAACCCCATCGTATTTTGCGAAGGTTGGTATTTTGAACTTGTGGGGAATGACTACTCCAGAGATTAATCCCAAATCGTCAAAATTCAAACTGGGAATAGCTTGGATTTCAACTGCTTTCAATCTGTCTTCTAGCTGCTTGTATTTGATGTCTGCGGGTGGATATTGTTCATTGAAATATTCATCATCAGATTCTTGGTCATTGATAAAGTCGGCCTGAGTACTCTTGACTTCACCAATTTGATTCTTGTCCTCTTCGGATGAATCTTCCTCTATTGGAATTTGACGGATTGTCTCTTTGAACCTTTTACCCATGTTGAGCAGAGCTTTCTTCTTTGGCTTCTTTTTAGCGGCCAACAAGGCCATCATATCATGCTGCCCCTTGGCCAGGGTGAGTAAAGCTTCTTGAAATTGATTGTTCTGGGCCTAGAGTTCCGTCACGGTTTTCTCTAGATCCATCTTGCTGAAATAAACAGCGGAGAGATAAGGAAACCTGTTATGCAGAGACATGTTATGTCATGATGCATGAATATGTAATATGCAAATGATTTCAAGGATTTAAAGAATTTAACTTTGTATAGACAAAGAGTGAACAAACGTTAACTTGCATTAAATAATCCTTGTTTTGAATACAAACATGCCTCTTGGGCTTACAACAACAGAAATAAGCATAAAGTAAACTCCTAAGACAAAAGTTGTGCGCATCTTCTTTGGCGCAATGTAGGTGTTTAAGCTCCTTTCTTCATGAAGTTCCCTTGTAAGCTCCAATATCTTCTTCTCGTTTCAATAGAACTTAGCTTCGAAGGTGTCTCGCTCTCCTTTTAACTGAATCCAAGCGTTTTGCAAATCTTCAAGAGAAGTAGGCATATCAGGATAGAGGATCATATATGGAATGTCTCCCTCGACTACTGGTACTATGATAATAGGTAAGACGGCTTCATAAGGAATCTTGAGACTTTGAGCGCGGTCCCTCATCCATTTAAGATAAGGCTCCAAAGGAATGGAATTATTATGCCCTAATGTCTTGCTATCAACTTTGTTAACCATACCCCAAGCTCGTATAAATCTTTGGCGGTAACCCTGGGTGTCTCTTTCATAGTCAAATGCAATTCCTTGGATGATTACTTCATGAGGGCCATCTCTTCTAGCGTACCCAAATTGTCGCAAAGCTAAACAAGGGTTATAAGTAATACCTCCCCTAATTCCAAGTAGAGGGACATTAGGGAATTCCCCACAGCGGTCAATGATGGTAATGTCTTTTGAGGAGCGATAATACCAACAGATATCAGCATGCGAAAGTGACATAAATCTTTTATACCATCTCATACCTTGTTCATTCTTCACCACGGATCGAGGTAGGTGCGAAATAAACCACCTAGCCAACAGAGGAGTGCAACACATCAAAGTTACCCTTTTCTTCAAAGTGCGAGAGTGAAGAGAATGCAATATGTCTCAAAGCAATGTAGGTACCGGATTATGAGATATGAAAACCTTAATCGCATTCACATCTATAAATTGGTCAGGATTTGGAAATAGTACCAATCCATAGATGAGAAGAGCCATAATTTCCTCAAAGGTTTTTGTATCCAAAATATTCCAACACTCTTGAGCCTTCTCCAACAAAAACTTTTCTAGTAACCCTTTAACGCCACTCCTTGTTACCCAATTTGTTACTATGTCAGATGGTTGCAAATGTAGATCTCGAGAAATTTCCTCAGGTTTAGGGTCTCTTTCAATACCTTTGAAAGGTAACCGATTAAGGATAGGGATCCCTACGAGTTGAGAAAACTCCTCCAAAGTGGGCACAAGTTGGTAATCAGGAAAAGTGAAGCAATGTTGCAAAGGGTCGAAGAATTGGACAAGCACCTTTATCATATCTTCTTCAATACTTGAGGTAACCAAACTAAGGAGTCGGCCATGTCTTTTGGTGAATGGGGAATCTTCAGGGACCCTTGACGCTAAATCCTTGAGTTGTGGAGGTACCCTCACAAGACTGACTTGGATAGTGCTCCTACGAGCGGAGGCCATGCCCTACAAAACAGAACAAAGATAAATCCAAAAATCCTTGAAATGGTTAGTGATGTTTATGATGTTTATGATGTTTATGATGTTTATGATGTTTATGATGTTTATGATGTTTATGATGTTTATGATGTTTATAATGTTTATGATGTTTATGATATTTATGTACAAATGCATATACAAAGCAAACAAGTCCTCGGTTTAGGCTTGCATGGGGTTTCAGGTAAGTGCCCTCTTGAAGTTTTAGTTGGCTCAACCTGTCTTAGTTAAAAGTAACCGGGTTCTAAAGGATCTCAATATCACTGATCTTTCCCCCAAATTTCGTTCAATAAGCGATTGACTCGCAACCAAACAAAACTCAAGAGTCAAACCTCAATGAGTGTAGCATCGAGTATCAACCAACTTCAGACTGCACCAAAGCCGATCATCTCGCTACGTCCTAATGGCCAAGTTGGACAAGTAAGGTTCTAAGGTCAGTTGATGCTTTATGACACCACGCGGCGGCCCCGTACTCTCCTTGACTGACTCAAGGGTTACCGGTACCAACCAAAGTGCCACATCAACGTAGCTACTGCTTCAACCGTGTTGGTATACCCCGCACAGTTCCCTCACAGTTTATTGCTACTTACCTAAAAGGTGTCCCCAAATCCGGGTGTAGGATTTTTTAACAGTAACCCAAACAAGGAACCAAAATATAAAGCAAGCAAATCAAACAATATAAGCAAGTAAATATGATCTAACCCTAAGGTAACCCCACTTTAGATAAATTTCCCCAGCAGAGTCGCCAGTTCTGTGATACAGTGGGAAAACTGACTTGGGGTTTTGCAATTGTGTTCGCAAATGTTACGGTTTAGCAAGAGTCGCCACCGACTTTTCTTTTATCCAATAAGGAAAGGTGAAAAAGCACAGGAAAGACCTTTTGAGATGTTTTCTTGAGTTCGGGGGGTAGATTATGAAAAGGGAAGGTATTAGCACCCTTTCCATCCATGGTTTTCCATGGGCTCTTAGTTACTTGTTAGATCACTTGCTTTTGTTTGAAAATTATGCTTTTGTATGGTTTTGAAAGTATTTTGAAAAGGTGCCATCGTTTAGGCGAACTTTGCAATGATTCCCGTTTGTAAGAACGTATGCAAAGTGTTGAGCTTTTGAAAATATTTCATGTTTGGAAAGTGTTTTGAAGATGTTTTGGAAAGTGTATGTGATTGTTTTGAAAATAGCAAGGATGTTTGTCTTGAGATTGAGCAAGTAACTAAAAGTAATCTACCTACTCAAAAGGTTTTAGATGTGTTTTTCCTCCTCCTTTAGATGTTGCTATCTTACCATTTATTTGATAAGAAGCCCCATCGTTGAATGTGAAGGGACGAGCATTGGGTCATCATATGACCATGATAGCAATGTTGTGAAATGACTTAGCACTTTTTCTGTAGGGACTAAGATCATTTTGAAAGGCAACTTTGATAGCGTCATCGAGGGACTATGATCTTTTTTCAATTCGTTTGTGCTAAGACATCCCACATGCATAACATGGCCATTTTTATAAGGCAACAAGTGAAATTTCCCTAAGGGTGCATGTGTGCAAGTATGTTTGATTACATGCATTTTGTCTTTTATTTTTTTGGGTTGTCTACTTGTTGATTTTATCTTGCCATACACACCTAATTACTAACATTTATATGAAGGTAATAAAAGAGTGCAAGAAATAAATCCTACACTATTACAACCATATTGAATTGCATGAAAATATAAAGGAAAAAATAAGGTAAAATCAAGAAAAAATGGATCTTTCGATTTAGGGCAGCAAACCCTTCGACTCTGCCATTTCTGGCCCTCTTCGACCTTACCTGAAAAGGAGTGAAGGAATGAGTTTCGACTGGGGCCTAGAAGCCAGCATATTTTGGCTTTCGACTGGGGCCTAGAAGCCAGCATGTTGTGTCTCTCGTTTGACTTGAAGGTTAGTATGGAAGCCAGAGGCTTTGTTTCTAACTTTTCTGTCCCCTGTCTCTTTCATTTGAGTTTGAATAGAAACATGGCCCAAGGCCATGCCACCATCACCTTAAGACTAGATTAGTTTTTTAAAGCGTATTTAAATTTACCAAGAGAAAAAGCCAAGAAGGTTGTTAATCATGAAACATATTAAAAAGGGTGGAAACGAAAAGAAGAAAAATAGTATGTACATGTTTGAAACAAAAAGGAATTGTATTTACATGTTATGCTGAAAACGAAGGGCCAAAGGTTAAAAATGACTTACCTTGCTGGAGGTTGGAGCATGTTCTGTACTTTGAAGCGGTTGTTTTGAATTCCTTTGGATTCGAAGGAAAAAGACCCAGGGTTAGCCTTCGAAACTGGATTTGAAAGAGCAAAACAAGTGAAATAACCTTCTTTGCTGGATTCAAAGGAAGGAACAAGTGGGATGCTCCTTGATTCGAAGGAAACTGGAATGCGTTGTTCTTCAGAAACAAGTGTTGAAGTGTTTGAGAATTTTATGGTGTGTGAGAATTTTGAAGATACATTCCCTCCTTCTCCTCTTCTCTTTTTTCTGCTCTCCCTTCTTTGTGCAAATGAACTCTCTATTTATAGAGAAAGGCTTTTAGGAAGCTTGGGAAGCAAAAATAATAAAATAAGGCTCAGCTGGAATGTAAGTGTCCACTTGTGCCATAAAAGCAAGATGAATGGTTCAGATGGGTTGCTTCTTTCTGAAGGAAAACAGGCGCAAGGCTCAAGACAAACTTTTCTAAAAGGTAGTACTATGCTATTAAGTGCAAGTGGTCTTGGACAACAAATGGGTAAAGGCCTATTTTATATTGCATAAACAATTAAGTATAGAGTGAGTCATAGGTTTGAGGCCTGAAAAGGGAAAACACGTAGCCTAGCCTATGGGTCTAAATGTTCAACTTTATCTTTTGAGTCGAATCCTCCATCTTTCTACACCTTTTGACCAGACTAGAACAACACATCATTCGTTTTCACTAGTTGTGTCCTTCGAATGAACCAACTGTGTGTTCTTTGAATGACCCTTTTTAGCTGAATATGCCATTTTGAGTCTTCTTGCTTTTTAATAACTTAGGCCCAAACCTTCTACTAGACTCCAAAGTAAGAGAACAATTATTCCCCAACTATGGCAAGTCCTTTGAATGGACCACCAAGTTATATGTCATAATGCAGGACTATGGCGTATTGAAGGGTTTATAGATGGATTCGAAGGTGATATGAAGGCGCATTCGAATCATACATGAGGATGAATTTGAAAGTCACAGGAAGGTAGCCATTCATCCAATCGAAAACTTATGAATCCAAGGCAAACAGGTGAGGGGCGAATGGTGCAATCGAATGACACTTTTCATAAGTTTATTAACTTCTGAATCGAAGGAAGATTTCAGAAGATTATTGACTTTTTGAATTGAAGAAAACCAAAAGGAGGCCTTTACTTCCTGAGTCGAAGGACATTCCTGAGTCGAAAGACATTCCTGAGTCGAAGGACACTGTTTCAAAGGGAAACAAAAACTCAATTGAAGCTTGTATGAAGATCATTTCCTTCTGAATCGAAGGAGACCTATTTGAAGTCACATGCCCAGACGAAAGAGGCACACTAGCAGCAACTTTTGAGCAATCGAAGGAGGTGCAAAGTCCAATCGAAGGGGGTTGAATCGAAAGAGACATATTTTCCTCCAAATTTGTCAAAATGTTATTTTTATCTGTTTTCTCCCTTTTTGACAACTTCCTCTTAATTCTGGTGTTGGAAAATCCCAATGTACTTGTGCAAGTTTGAATTTTGAGAATCATTGTGAGAGTTGCCTTGAGAATTGAGAGGGAAAATTTTGGGGTACAACAGTAGGCATACGACTAAAATTGTAGCGAGTTCCCCTATTTAAAATTAAAACTCTATTTCACCTGAAACCTAAACCTAAAACCTAGTATCGTTAAGAATAAGGTAGATGAAAGGTTCCTAACACCTTCCTTTTGTCTAATGAAGTACGAATCATAGAATCTCTGTTTGACAATTTAGGGTTTCCTATTAGATGCCCTTCCTTAGGATAAAAACTAGTAGTGGCGAATCTTAGAATCTTAGAATCTCATTTTGAGTTTGTCTTAGAATCTTAGAGTCTTAGACAAACTTAGAATCTTAGAATCTTAGTACCTCAAGGAATTTAACCAAAGTTAAAATACAAAAAAGTTGAGTGTGTAGCCTCGAGAAGTCATTAACAGTTGGTCTTTGAGTTTGTAATCTGATTGATTAGTGGATTAAGTCCTTATGAGAAGGTGAAATTACTCTAACGAGTGGACTGAATTAACTTAGTTAACATTGAACCAGTATAAAAACCATTGTGTATTTTTATCATTGTTGTTCTTGTCGTTGGGTTGCGAAAAAGTTGACATATAAGAAACCCAATTCAAACCCCCTCCCCCCTTTCTTATGTTCTTGAACCTTCAATGGGATTCAAAGCTCTGGTTCTAGTATTGACTAATTTGTGTCAAACACTTAACCATGTCAGATAAAGATCAATTTTTAGAAACATAATATGACATCTACCAACAACAATGAAAAAGATCATTACTCCACTAAACCTCTAATCTTTAATGGAGAAAAGTTTGACTACTGGAAAGATAGAATAGAAAGTTTCTTCCTTGGATATGAAACATATCTATGGGATGTGGTAATGGATGGTTACACACATCTCGTGGATTCAAATGGTGTAAAGCTTGAAAGAAACAAGATGGATGATCAACAAAAGAAAGACAATCATAATCATCACAAATCTAGAACAATCTTATTAAATGCTATTTATTATACTGAGTATGAGAAGATTACAAATAGTGACTCAACTAAGTCCATATTTGATTCTTTGAGGATGACTCATGAAGCAAACGAGTAGGTAAAGGAAATTAAGGCTCTGGACTAGATGCAATAATATGAAGCTTTCAAAATGGAAGAAGATGAAACTATTGGGGATATTTTCTCAAGGTTTAAAACTCTAGTTGTTGGATTCAAAGTTTTGAATAAGGGCTACACTGTTGCAGATCATGTTAAGAAAATCACCAGAAGCCTTCCAAAGAAATTGAGGCCAATGGTGACATGACTCAAGATGTCAAAGGATATGAATAACACAACTCTGGAAGAGATTGTAGGTTATCTAAGAAGTCACGAGATCGATATAGAAGAGGATAATCCCTAGAGGATAGGGAAGTCAGTTGCTCTGAAGTCTAAAGGCAAGACTAAAAAGACTAAAGCTCTTCAAGATGAAGTAGAAAAGTTTGAAGAAGGTTCTGATGAAGAGGACGAGATGTATCTACTATCCAAAATGGTTAACCAATTCTTGAAGCATAGACACCTAAATTCGTAGGCTATAGAAGAACAGGTGAATGCTCTGAGTCAACCTTTGGACAAAAGAAGTCTAGAGCTGACAAAGAGGATATCTACTATGAGTGCAAAGTTCCTGGCCACTCTAAGAATTAATGTCCCAAACTCAACAAAGAAAATCCTAAGAAGAAATTCTTCAGAGAAAAGAAAAAGGTTTTGATGGAAACATGGGGGTGACTCCGACTCTTCTGAGGATGACTCTAAAGAAGAGCAGGCTAACATGGCGCTTATGGATAGGACTAAAGCCTGTAAATTAGAATCTGAAGAGGTGTTTTCTTATCTAACTCATTGTGAACTTGAATCATATTTAGAAGAAATTCCTAAAAAGAGTCAGAGACTCTAGAAAAGATACAAGAATCTGAAACGGATACATGAATTTTGGATCCCATAGTGAGCTGATAAAAGATAATTCCTTTTTAAAAGAAAAATATGATATTTTGGAAAAAGAAAACTTTGTTCTCAAAATCAAGATTGAAAAACTAGAGAAGGAATTTCCTTTAGAAGCTTATATGGATTCAGAGTGTTTCTCAAAGAAATATGAAACATCTTTTAAAACATTTCTAGCAAGAAACATTGATAGAAGCATCTTTTAAAATATTTATGTACATTTCTATGTTTAATTCTAAACCTAAAGAAATGGTGATAAAAAATAAAAGCTTTGTATTCTCATTTTACTTTTGATCAGACACATGATACCTATTTTCAACAGAAACCCTGGGTTGACAAAACCTCTGGGAAAACTAACCATAAAGGACCCAAAAATATGTGGGTACCTAAGAAACAAATCATTTATGTTTCATATATCATTAGAAACAAATTTAGCACACCATTCATGTTACCTAGACTCTGGGTACTCTCGACACATGTGGGAAGAAGGCATATGTTCCGAGAGATGGAACTTAAGCCTGGAGGTTCTGTAGGATTTGGAGGAAATCAGAAGGGTAAGATCATTAGTATATGAACAATTTGTAATGGTTCTCTTCCTTCTATTAAAAATGTTTTATTAGTTGAAGGTCTAATGCATAACCTCTTGTCCATAAGTTAATCAAGTGACAATGCTTATGACATCATATTTAATCAACAAACTTGTAAAGTTGTAAGAAAAAGGGATGGCTATGTACCTTTCAGTGGTATGAGGAAAAATAGCATCTATAAAATCAATATTTTATATTTTTTAAAAGAAAATGTAAAATGTCCTATGTTAGTAAATGAAGAACAATGGACTTGGCATAGACAGTTGGGCCATGTTAGCATGAGAAGAATCTCTAAGCTCAACAAGCTCAACATAGTCAGAGGAATTCCAAATATGAAGTTTACTTCAAATTATCTTTGTGAGAATGCTAGAAAGACAAGTTTTTCAAAAACGTCTTTTAAAGCTAAGAATGTTGTTTCCACCTCTATGCCTCTGGAACTCTTGCATATTGATTTGTTTGGACCAAATAAAACAAATTCAGTAAATAGTAGGAAGTATGGTTTAGTTATTATAGATGACTATAACATATGTACATTGGTAAAGTTCTTAAGACACAAGGATCAGTCAAATTCTGTGTTTACTACCTTCTATTCACAAGTGCAAAGCAAAAAAGGTTCAACAATTGTTAAAGTCAGAAGTGATCATGTTGGTGAATTTAAAAATAAAGACTTTGAAAAACTTTTTGAAGATTATTGAATTTATCATGATCTCTAATGTCCCATAACTCCTTAACAAAATTGGGTTGTAGAAAGGAAAAAGCATACTTTGCAAGAAATGGCCAGAACCATGACCAATGAGACAAATATTGTAAAGCACTTCTGTGAAGAAGTGTAACACCCTTCTAAAATCCTATAAATATTATAATTAATAAATCAGAGTAATGCACCAAAATGGTGTCACATGCTTCATAAAAACATCATACATACATTTCTTGCTTCGTAACACAGGCTCTCAACGATTATAATCATTTCCTTTAGGAGTATCAACATATAAATCATTTATTATGCAGCGGAATTCATAGTCTCAAACCATTTCATGAAATAATATCCCTGTAAACATCATTAAGTCTCATCTTTCATGAGTTATGGTTTTAAAACATCTCAAAAAACACAAAAACTTATAAATCATTTAATTAAAGAAACAAAGTTTCACCTCAAACATTCCCAACCCAGATGTTACATATTCGAGCAAGACCTTATAAATCAACGGAAATAAACAATGCACTTCGAAGTTATCCTCTAAGATTCAACAAACTAATCTTGACCACCTGCGCATTACCCACTTGGAGGCAACATTCAAACAGAAAGGTTGAGTAATCACATTCATTACAAAATATATATGGAATATATGTAATAGACCGGGTCCCTTGCAAGGACCTCTCGACACTGCTACCTCACGATCTTCTCTACCCCCATCACTAGTAGAGTTTTTTTCCTTTCTTGGGGATCGAACCCTGTACCATGGGGCTGAAGTACATGTTAAATCCATTCCCACTACTTGAACCTCAGGGTATAGGGTTTAATTCCCACGAAAGGAAAAAATCTACTAAAGAGGGGGTCGAGAAGATCGTCAAGTGAAATTGCTTCGTTCGATGACGCTTGCCTTGCCTGGCGATGCGTACCAAACAACAACTCTCTATTGCGATTCTATATATGTTCAGTCCCATATTCTCTTGATATTTCATACCAATGACAATCCAAATTCATCCCAAATCAACATATTTTCATTACACAACAACAATACAACCTTATAGGCATCATGTGCATCAAATCATGGAAAAATAACATGGTATTTTCATCAATTTCATCATAACACTCATCATATTCAACATGTCATCAAATTCATCATAAACCCTAAAAAATACCTACATACATCTAAACTCCATATCAATTCTAATGATAGATCACCCCTTACCTTAGAGTCCTAGCGATTGACCTTTCTCTTTTCCTTTTACAATGATCTCCTTTGTTTCCCTATACCCTAGCTTTCCTTCACCGTTTCTTTTCCAAAATCGATCGTACAATATGATCCACTAAAATCCCAATTCTACATTTTGATTATTCCTACCCCTTGGACCCTAATATGGTCTTCCCATCACACCCTCACTTATTCCCCAAAAGTTACCAACATACCCTTATCATCTCTACTTCATATTACTCCATTATTTTAATAATAATAATTCTAAATAATTATTAACTAATTTTCTAAATTACTAATATTCTCATATTGACTCCAATTCAACATTACCTCACAACATAACATCACAACACACATCATACTCAACAAAACATCATATATTCACCAATAATTCACAAATGCTCATAATAAATCAATTAAATAAATAATTCTAAAAATTGGGGTGTTCCAAAAAGTAGTAAATATTGCATGTTACATTGAGAACATGATCTCCATAAGACATATTTTGGATAATATTCCTTATGAATTCTAGAAGAAAAGAAACCCAAAAATTTTCTATGTCATTCATTTGGTTGTATTTGTTTTATGCTAAATACTAAAGACAATCTAAATAATTTTGATTCTAAAGCTCAAAAGTCTATCATGTTAGGATACTCTGAATGCTCAAAAGGTTACAGAGTATATAACATTGAAACCAAAATTATTGAGGAATCAATTCATGTTAAGCTTGACTCTGAAAAGTCTAAACAAGTTGAAAAGTTTGCAGATCTGGAAATTATTGATTCAAACTCTAAAGACAAGGACTCTAAGGATAAAGATTCTAGAAGTGCTCAACATGAAACTGAACAATCAGCACCAAAAGTTACTGATACATGAGATCCTTAGAGAAAGTACAAGTAAAGATCCTCACATCCTAAATAATTGATTTTGGGGGACAAGACAGAACCTATAAGAAAGTTTTAATACGGTAGGAGAACTGACTTTTAGATTTCGTGTTTTATCACAAATGTTGCGAATAACAAGAGTCGCCACTGACTTTTCTTTTATCCAATAAAGAAAAGGGTGAAAAGAACAGGAAAGAACTTTTGAGATTTTTTCTGAGTAAGGGGGTAGGTTATGAAAAGGGAAGGTGTTAGCAACCTTTTCATCTGTAGTTATCTACAGGCTCTTAATCGCTAGCTCACTTTGGGAAATGCCTTGTGCTTGTATATGTTTGAAAATATTTTGAAAATGCCTAAGTGTGGCAATTTTGTAATGATTCTCGTATCGTTTGAGAATGTATACAAAATGTTTGTTTTGAAAATATTTGTGAATGAAAGTGTTGTTTTGTGAAAAAAATGTTTTTGTTTTTGAAAGGTTTGTGAGAAAGAGACTACGAGTGTTCTACCTACTCAAAAAGTCTTTGTTCTTTTCCTCCTCCTTTAGATAATGTTATCTGTAGTGGTAGAAATATTGAGACTAAGCCATTGGATTGACTTAACTCGCACATATCAAATAAAAATCATCACCGCGCTTTATTGTTTCCAAAGGAATGGTAAAAGAGAGAATAACCCAAAAAGAGAGGGAGAGAATCTAAGTTCGGGAGTTTTTTATGCAAAGGGAATGTATTATCACCCTAAACATCTATGGTACTCCGTAAGAACCTCTTTGAAAATCTGTGTATTTTGGCTATAAATGTTGTATACAAAAATGGATGGTGGAGATGAGAAAAGAAGTATTTTTTTATTATTTTTGCACCCCCACCCCCCCCCCCCCCCCCCCCCCCCGCGGTTGCGAACCTTTAGTGCCTACGTACCACCTTCCGTGCAATATGGGATCAGGGTACTCGTAGTTCACCTTTAAAAATTTTAAAACACAAGTGTGTTGGTTAATTTTAAGAGACGAGACATCATCGTCTTATCCGAGTTGAAAACATACTTACTACCCACGATTATGAGAAAGGAGAATTTACGTCATCTCAAAGTGGAGGATATAGCTTGGATTTTAAAATCAAAAAAACTCCACTCAACACCCAAGTGGAAAATATCTCACTTCACTACATATCGTAGAAGTATAGTAACTCGCATCACTACAAGGATTGACAAGAATCTAATATTTTGAGAAACTTTTAAAGTAAAAGGGCCAAAGTGGAAAAATAGTTCGAATGATATTGATTGACTTTTAGTATTCTCACAAAAAATGTCAAAGTATTATTAAATTGATTGAAGTTTGATTAAGAAATTATTCTGAAAATGCATAGACATAAGTCTAAGTTTATTGTGAAAACGGTTCAAGTTTAGAAAACAAGAATAATTTTGAAAAAGAGGGAGAAGATTTTTGAAATTAAAGAAGGTGGGAAGAGATGAAGGGACTATCCTAAATCATAAGGAAAAAACTAGGGAAAATAATCAACTAATCAATAAGAAGCCAACACTTGACACAATGAGTCAATGTAGAATTCTCATCCTTTGGATTGAAACCAAACAAGAAAATATGATAAACCTCTTAATAAAACAAAACTTTAATTGCATTAAGTCTTCACAAAGATTGGGCAGAGTAACGGCTGTATACAAATGAATTCTCAATCACAGACAAAGCATGTGATCACAATAACCCAGACACAAAGCAAACAATCAACCCAATGCCTTGGGGTAAACCCCCAAGAACTCCAGACCAAATGACAGTGAAGGTTATAAAGTCTCAATGTAGGCCACAACTTCTAACCATATGTCCAAGAATTCTACCATCTCCATAACACCAAGGATAGTAATCAAGTAGTCCAAGTAATATTAAAGCTTTTTATTGTTCAAATTGGTTATTAAGTATCTTCAAAAAGAAAATGAAAATCTCAAGTGAGAAAAACAAAATGACATAAAGATAAATGCTCAAGTGAGCAAAGATGAAAATAGCATGAAATGTAAATGCTAAGATAAGTGGTGCTTAAAGTAAAAGCATAAAGTAAAAGCAAAAAATAAAGTCAATTGTTAGAAATTAGAGGTTAGCTGAATGACCATCTTTAAACTTGCATTTGAAACTCATTAGAAGATTAATAAAATCAAATCCTCTCAACAACAAGTTTCATTTGCTTTTTGTCAAGTATATCATTTATTTAAAATTCTCAAGGCAACAATAAATGATCAACGATGTTTAAGTGATTCACTTTGACCAAAGCTTATGAAGATTCATTAGAGGATTAATAAGATCAAATCCTCCTAACAAATAATCTCAAGGTTATTGGATAAAAGGATTCAAATTAACATACTTGGGCTTAAAAACATGGGTTTGGGCCATGAATGATCACTTCTCGAATCGGGACAAATTTTAGCGCTATGTAAAGCAATTGTAATTGGACTTATATAGAAGTCGCACCTATTTTGAGGTCGGTCAATAGCAATCTATGTACCATATGTTTTGAGAAATGATATGTAAATTATTCTCCAATAACATTTAGCACAAGTAATAATGGGACAAGATGAAGAGGGAGGGGATGTATTAGATGAAATTTAGTTTCAAATATCATCAACATCATTCATATGTCTTGATGGATTTGGTTTTTTCAACCTATCAACACACAAGATCTATTGATGTTGAAGAATTTGTCCTAAAATAAGCTTCAAGTCAGTATAAAATGCCAAATCAAAAGTTAAACAAGAATTATGTACAAAACTTATCAATTACAAGTCTTGATCAAAAGTAAAACCCTAAGTACAAATCTAAGTCAAAAATTAGATTTAAAATAAGAAAATGACTTGTAAAATTATGAAATTAAAACTCAAATTTCATAAATTTCTATAAAAGTCATAAAGATAATTTAGAGTTCTTGGATTAAGGTGGAAGTTTGATTTAAAAATGTAAACTTTGAAACTAGCTAACAAAATGCCTAAACTAGAGATGTTTTGGAAAACAAATTATAAAAAAATGTGAAATCACATTTTAAAATTCCAGAAAAATGACCTTTGTGACCTTAACTTGTTCAAGCACTCTAAACAACTTCATCTCTGATTTTATAGGCATGGGAAGTTAGAAATTTTAATCAATTAGTGTGAATGATCAAACAAAACCCCAAAAAAAGGAAATTAAGTTCAAAGATAATCAATTTATTTTTGCATTCAAATAAATTTGATGTAAGATTATCTAAATGTCAAGAAAATTCTAAGGATCAGTAAGTATATTTTTCTTGAATTTTATCCCAAAATAAATAATTAAATGAAAATTAGTTACACAAATAATCAAAAAAAGACAAAGAAAAGATGATATGCCCAACAAATGATTTAATTTGTAACCCAAGAATTTTATAAAATTGGACAAAAATTATTTTTAAGAAGTAAAGTTAGAGAGATGCTAGAAAATAATTTTTTATAATTTTTTGATTTAGTAGAAATAGGAAAATAAATTTCAAAACTTAAAATAATATTAAAACCTTAATTAACTACATGAATTTATTTAATAAAAAAATGATAAAAAAATGAAATAAAAATCAAAATATGAAAATATATTGAAAAAGGAATTAAAAATATTTTTGTGATAATTTTTGAAGTGAGGAAAATATTAAAACAAAAATTTGAGAAAACAAATAAAATTTAAAAATACAAAGGCCTATTACACCTGTTTTTCTCATAACGCGCTCTAAAATGGGGAAATACCATGTTCAATAGAAAACAGCCATGTAGCCATCCCTACCAAAATACCAAACCCTTTCTATTTTTCAGTTTTGAAACCAAACTTTCAGATCATGATAACTCACGCGTTTCTTGATGAAAATAAAAAATGCAAACATTAAAGTTCAAGAGCAAAATGTACTGAACACAATGGTATCAAAAATCTCATGAAATAATGCATTGATGATAGAGAAAAACATGCGCGAATATTGATGTATGAACACAATTTTGATTTGGATAATTCATCAAACAAATTTCAACTTCACATTTCTCCTTCAATTCTCCACCAAGTTAAATGACCCAAAGATCAAAATTCATCACAAAAATGCAAGGAAAATGAATATGCTCTTGGATTTTTCAAAATACTCACGGATTAAGAAGAAGCACAAGCTGCTGTTAAGAGAGAGAAATTATGAAGCATCTACCTTGTGAACAGATTTATTGATGCTTGAGCTAAAATAAAGAGCAAGCAAATCAGAGATGCTTGACTTAAAGATTCAAAGACAATCAAGGGATGCTCGTACAAACTCAGTCTCCAAATACAGTTCAGATACGTTCCAGGTACGGACACCATTCTGATACTCATTCTTGGATGGCATCTTTAAGCCCATCTCCAACAAGATTCTATCACCTCTCTAAATGGCATCTTTAAGCCCATTCCCTCAACTACACTTTGACAAGTGAAAATTTACGGGCACTCTAGTGTCCAATCATGTTTTACCTTCGAGTCACGAACGGAAAAACTCGCCAATCTAACTCTTCAGGTTCAAGAAGATTGAACAGGGGCAGTTGTTGTACCCCAAAATTTGCCCTCTCATTTATCAAGATTTTTCTCACAAGACTTCTTGGACTCAAGACAAGATTAAGGTTTGATCAGCTTAAGACACCTCATCTTGCATTGATAACCTGAGATTAGCGTTTGAGTTTGCACAAGGATTTTTGGACCATCAATGCTTCATGTGACTTTCATACACCATCTTGGACCCCTAAGATTGCTCATGTTAAGTTTCAAGCCTTGAATCACATTTTTGCTCAGTCAATTGGACAGTTGACCTAAAAATCAGTTGTATTGGGGAAAAAGTCAACCATGGCGAATTTACAGTCAAACTTCATAATTGTTTATCCACAACAACATTTTAGGCTCATATGTACCATTTGATCAAGTTTGGATCACAACTCCTCAAGAAATTTGATCAAATCATCAAAAGGGCAAAATGGTCAAAATTAGGGTTTTTATTGAGAAAGGGCAATTTCTGATTTTTAACTTAGCCAATGACCGATTGAGTTCAAACACGATTTCAAGGATTCAATTGCACCATCTTTACCTAATCACATATTTCAAAAGATCTCAAGTTCATTGGATTGACAGATGAATTTTGCAGTCAACTGATCAAAGGTCAACTGTACAATGAAAAGTCAAACTTTGACTTTTTGGTCAAAATCAAGTGCCAAGGGTCATAATTCATCAAGATGTGTCAAAATATGAAACTTGTTGACCAAGAAAACCAATTTTGAAAATTAGGGTTTTGAATTTGAAAATTTTCATAACTTAGAATTTTTCTAATTATGGAAATTTTCTTATTTTTTCCCAACTTTTCACCACTTTTTCCCCATGATGCATTTTGATTCAAAGAAAACTTCCAACATGAAAGTTGTAGTCCTCCATGAAATCTACAAATTTTCTTCACAAACTTTTCCAAAAAGATGCTTGGATCTCAAGTTATCAATTTGTGAATATAGGTCCATGAACTAAATAACTTAGTGAAAATTTTCCCTAATTTAGGCAGGTTTTGGACCCAACTTCATGGGCATTTTTCACCTAGTTCCAAGATGTATCTCAAAATGAATTTCAAAGATGGATTGTAGAGTATGTTGCAAGCTTTCTAAAATGTCCAATAAATCTCCAAGATCATTTGTGGTTAGGGGGAATCGAAGAAGAGAAATTGGCATTTTATCACTTTTGTTCATGCCATTTTCACAAAGTGTCAAGTTGCAAATCTGATCTTGGATGCTTGTACCTTGCATTGCAGGTCCTAAACTCATTATACACTCCATAATTTAATGCTAACTCAGAAGATAAAGGCTTTATTTTGGCTTTTGGAACATTGTACAAGAGATAATTCCATTAATGGCATAAAGGGCACATTGCTATTTTCATAAAGGCAAGCTTTGTAACTTTATCAACCTTGAGCCATGGACCTGTTCCTTTGGTACAAACAACTTCCACATATATCAAGCAATGTATACCAACTCTCTGCAGCTAGCAAGCAGACGAGTACAAGCATGTTTAGTGTGGTCACTTCACTTTTCTTCAAAAGTAAGAAAAGTTGCAAAAGTCCAAAGGCTTGCACATCTGATGAAGAGTGGACTTTGTATCCATTCTATACATATTCACAAGCTTGTCACAACTCAGGACACGAATTGATAGCATCTAAAACACCCTAAAACTCAAAAACTTCATTTTTCTGCCAAAACATCCAGTTGTTGCAAAACTCTAGCCATTTCTTTTTTTGCTCGTGCGTTCTTTGTTTCAACACTTCAAACACCTTCCATATATCCTATCAAAGCTATCCAAGCCCTTGTCCTGGTTCTGTGAGCTCTGTTTCAGCCATTGCCATTTTCAAATTTGGAGGTTGCAGCTTGACTTCTACAGAGAGTTTTGGCCATCCACAAAGCAAGCTAGGTATTGGAATAGGTTGAAGGAACTTCAAGGAATCTCACACGATCCTCAGGCCTCACTCAAAGTCCCCACATTGTCATATCCAAATCCAGCTGAAGGAGGTATTTTTCAAAACTCTATCTCTCTATTTAGGCATCCTCAAGCCACGATTTGTGAAGCAAAAATGTAGTCATTAACATGGTGAAGTTGTACATATGCATACTTATCATTTATATTAACTGAGCTAAGAGAATTTGAAGCTTGAAGTTCCTGGATTTTTTAGGTCACGATTTAGGGCTGATAAAATTCTCCCTCATCTTTTAGAGTTAGGTTACAAATCTTATATCATTGGAATCGTGAGATTAAGTGCTACATGTTTCATGTTACAAGTTTTTGTTTTTATGCAAGTATGAGCAAGTTGCAGGTTTGAGTTGAAAGCGCGCGTAGGAGGAGACAGAGGACAGGGACGAAGCTTGCCTTGGGCTTTTTTGCATTTCTGGCCTTTTGTTTTTACTTTTCACACCCCCTGTATTACTTTTGCACCCCCTTGCATATTTGTTTTATTTTTCATATTTCTTTTTATATTTTTATATTTATTGCTTTTATTTATTTTTTTGAATCATAAAAATCATGAAAAATATTTTCTTTATTTTTTGCACTTTATTTTATTTTTTTATTATTTTTTGGCATAAAAAATAGTCTTATTAGGATAATGGACTTTATTTTCTTAAATAGATTGTGAATATATTTAAGAAATACTATACATTTTTATTTTATTATTTTACACATAAAATATTCATTTTCTCATACATATTTAATTTTTAATATTGTACATAATATTATTTATTATTTTCTTGTACAAAAATGGACAAAATAAACAATAGGAAACATATATTTCTTTTAATAAAAAATTAGGGTTTCACCCTTTCAAAAATAATGATATTTTTCTCTTATTTTTAGGGCTTAAATAAATCATTTTTCTCATATAAAAATACAAAACATTTTTACATTGCATTGCATATTTAAATATTTGTATATTATTTATTTCGCACAATATTCAATTGGGTTGTAATAGTATTTTTTAGGGTTTATTTTATGCAATATCCCCATTCAAAAACTTGTATCCCCCCTCCCATAATAATTGTTGTAATAGCTTAGTTTATATTTACGCAATTTATCGCATTTATACCATGTTTAGTAAACTAGGGTTTGCATGACAAGACCAAAAACAAACAAATAGAAAAAACCTAGTACAAGACAAATCAAATGCATGTAAAATGACACACATTGCACACAAGCACCCTTAGGATTTCACCCACTTGGTTGCCTAAATTAAAATGGCCATGTTACGCATACGAAGTATCTTGGCAAAACAAAACAAAAATAAGATCATAGTCCCTCGATGACGCTATCAAAAGGTTGCCTAAAACAAAAAGGATCTTGGTCCCTAAAACATGCTAAGATACTTGGCAACATTGCTATCATGGTCATATGATGACCCACGCCCGTCCCGTTTAACATCCAAAGATAGGGTTGCTTACCAAATCAATGGTAAGTCAACAATGTCAAAGGAATAAAAATGCATAGGAAAGACATTTGAGTAGGTAGATAGCTTCTAAGTTGCTTGCTCCATTTTAAAACAATCCTTGCTATTTTCAAAAACCAACACACACACACTTCAAAACACTTTAAAACATCTTTCAAAACATTGAAACATTTTTCAAAAGACAAACATCTTTGTATACATTCTTACGAACGAGAATCATTACAAAGATTGCCTAAACGAAAGGCATCTTTTCAAAATACTTTCAAAACCACACCAAACACAAAGCACCATTTCAAAAAATTTCAAAAGCAAAGCAAGTAACTAAGAGCCCATGGAAAACCATGGATGAAAAGGGTGCTAGCACCTTCCCTTTTCATAATCTACCCCCCGAACTCAAGAAAACATCTCAAAGGTCTTTCCTGTGCTTTTTTACCTTTCCTTTTGGATAAAATAAAAGTCGGTGGCGACTATTGCTAAACCGCGACATTTGCGACAAAACACAAAACCTCAAGTCAGTTCTTCCACCATATCACAGAACTGGCGACACTACTGGGGACTATCATAAAAGTGGGGTTACCTTAGGGTTTAGATCACCTTTATTTGCTTACAATTGTTTGACTTGTTTGCTTTACACTTTGGTTCTGTTGTTTGGGTTTGATTCCTCTACCCGGATTTGGGAAACATTATAGGTAAATAGCAATACGTTGTGGAAACTGTGTGGGGTATACCGACACGGTCTAAGCAATAGCTATGTTAGTGTGACCTATTTGTGGGTACCAATAGCCTTTGAGTCAATCAAAGAGAATACGGGGCCGCTGAGTGATGTCATGAAGCACTAACGAACTTCTAGAACCTTTACTTGACCAACTTGGCCTTTTAGGATGTAGTGAGATGACTGGATTTGGTGCAGTTCGATGTTGGTAGATACTCGATACTACACTCATTGAGGGTTGGTTCCTTGGAATATTTCGTTCGCTCGTAAGAGGCTTGAATTGAAACAATGAACAAGGAAACAATCCAATGATATTGAGCTCCTTAGAACCCGGTTACTATTTCTAGGACATGTTGAGCCTACTAAACTTCAAGAGGGTACTTACCTATGAAACCTCATGCAAGCCTAAACTAGGAACTTGTGTGATTTGCTTGTACATATATACTTGTGCATAACATCATGGACATCATGAGAATCATATGCATCCACTAACCATTTCAAGGATTTTGGAAATTCATCTTTGTTCTTGTTTTGTAGGATATGGAGTCACTTCGCAGGACAACTATCCAAGTCAACCTTGTAAGAATTCCTCCACAACTCAAAGAGCTAGCTTCAAGGATTCCTGAGAATTCTCCATTCACCAAGAGGCATGGTCGTCTACTCAA
Organism: Vicia faba; assembly: GCA_948472305.1. NCBI lineage: Eukaryota > Viridiplantae > Streptophyta > Magnoliopsida > Fabales > Fabaceae > Vicia > Vicia faba. Next base: position 561,676,273 of record OX451735.1, read on the forward strand.
CTTGGTCCCTTCCAATACAGAGGAAGACATGATGAAGGTTCTCTTCCAGTTCTTTGACCCTTTGCACCACTACTTCACATTTCCTGACTACCAGCTTGTGCCTACTTTGGAAGAATTCTCTCAACTCTTGAGAATTCATATTCTCAATCAACTACCTTTCAACGGTACGGAAATAGATCCAAATCTAGAAGAGATTGCTCAAGCCCTACACTTGCACTCATCTGATGTCACAACCCATTGGGAAACTAGAAGTGGTGTCAAAGGCTTCTTGGCAAAGTTTCTGTTCGAGAAGGCCCAAATCTGTTGAAACTCCTTGGACTTACAAGCTTTTGAGAAGATTGTAGCTCTTCTCATCTATGGGATGGTCTTGTTCCCTAAACCTGACCAACACATAGATGTGAGTGTTGTCAAAATCTTCATGTCTCGCAATCTGGTGCCTACATTGCTTGGAGATATCTTACACTCTTTTCACACTCGTACAATGAGGAAAAGAGGTATTCTCATGTGTTACACTCCTCTCCTGGCAAGATGGTTTATTTATCATCTTCCCCAATCAGTCTTGAAGAATGAGCAAGGTTTGAGGTGGTCACAAAGGTTGATGACACTTACACATTCAGATATTCATTGGTGTTCTCGATCCAAAGAGAATTTTATCATTATCGACTGTTGTGGGGAATTCCCTAATGTCCCTCTACTTGGCATTAGGGAAGGCATCACCTACAACCCTTTCTTAGCTCTAAGACAGTTTTGTTATGCCCGAAGGGATGGCCCACATGACATGTTGATTCAAGGCTTGGTTTTCGACTTCCACAACGACAATCAAGGACTTCGTCAAAGGTTCATCCGAGCTTGGAGGATGCCAAACAAGGTAGACAGTAATACCTTGGGACACAAGAATTCCATCCCTCTTGAGCCTTACCTCAAGTGGGTACGAACCCGTGCCCAAAGTCTTATGATGCCTTACCCCTCCATTCTCCCAGTGATTATAGAGCTTGTTAAGGAAGGAGAGGTCCCATACACCATCCTACATCCTGACATGCCAACATCACTCGAAGACCTGGAAAGGAGTTGGATACAGCTAAAGGGAGAACACGATACTTTCGAAGCCCAATTCTACTCAAGCGAGAAGAAGGTTTTGGAACTCACTCGGTTACTTCATGAAGAGCAGACTCTCAACACCTACATTGCACCAAAGAGGATGCGCAACGTCTTTTTATCTTAGAATTTTGTATTATTTTTCCCTAGGGGCATTGATGTACTCAAATTCTATTTTATTAATATAATGTGTGTTCCTTTTTTGTTTAACATAAATTTGAATTTTCAAATCCTTGAAAACATTGCATGAATACATATCATGCATCATGAGCATAAATAGGTCTTCGCAAGAAGTTTCCTCATCCCTCTATTGTTTATTTCAGCAAAATGGATCTTGAACAAACGGTTAAAGACTTGCAAGCTCAGAATTCACAATTTCAACAGATACTCCTGACCTTGGCCAAGGGGCAGGAGGAGCTCAAGACTCTGCTAGAAAAGGAAAAAGAGAAAAAGAAGCAGAAGCCAGTTGGGGTGGTTATTATGGGCAGAAGGTTCTAAGGACAAGCCAGAAGGACCTTGGAATTTCCATCAACCTCTGAGGAAGGGGAGAGAAAAGGAAAGGAGACGGAAGTACCATCTTATTCTGAAGCAGAAGAAGAGGAAGAGGAGGATTACTCTGAACAACAATACCCTCCGGTGGATGACAAATACAAAAACCTGGAAGAGCGTCTAACTGCTATGGAGATACAGAGAGTACCCGGGCTAGATTTCGAAGAACTAGGGCTGGTGTCTGGAATAGTAATCTCTCCTAAGTTCAAAGTACCTTTATTTGCCAAGTACGACGGGGTGTCTTGTCCCAACATGCACCTCCGCTCATATGTCAGAAAGATGCAGCCACATTCTGCGGACAAAGACTTGTGGGTTCACTTTTTCCAGGACAGTTTATCAGGGACGCAACTGGATTGGTTCTACCAGTTGGAAAGGGCTGATGTGCATAATTGGGAGGACTTGGCAGCAGCCTTCTATAAACAGTATCAATACAACGCCGATTTGGCACCAACCCGTACTCAACTCCAGAGTATGGCTATGGTGTCCAATGAGGGCTTCAAAGACTACGCCCAAAAATGGAAGGATTTAGCCGGAAGGGTGCAACCACCTTTATCTGAAAGAGAGCTAGTGGACATGTTCCTGGGAACTCTATCAGGTCCTTTATTTAATCACCTGATTGGAAGTTCTTCTGAGGGTTTCACTGAATTAATTTTAACTGGCGAGAAGGTGGAAGCCGATATAAGAAGCGGGAAAATTCAGAAGGACGCGTCTACCTCTGCTACTGTAAAAAAGCCCTTCACCAGAAAGAAGGAAGTGTCTGCTGTCAATGCACAGAGAAATCAGGGAAGAATCGAACAACGACCAACAGTGGGGGCCGTTATGATTCAAAAGCTTGCATCAGACCAGCCGAGAAACAATCAGCCGAGAAATAACCAGCAAAGGGTGGAAAGGCCTGTACGACAATTCTCCAAGATAAACATGACTCCAGTTCAAGTCCTACCACATCTTCTAAAGTTGAATCTGGCCATGCTAAAAGAGGCCCCTAAAAATCCCAATACTACATCTCCACACTACCATCCGAATTCCAGGTGCGCATACCATTCGGAAAGTCCAGGGCACGACACCAACAACTGTTGGGCTCTGAAGAACAAGATTCAAGATCTGATAGACGCAAAGGAAGTTGAATTTGAAGCGCCTGAGAAACCGAATGTTACTTCTGCTCCAATGCCTAGGCATGGACACAATGCCAATGTTGTTGAGGGAGATCTGTTTGTTTCTACCGTGGATGAACTGTTAACTTCGCTCCTGACCATCAAGTTGAATTTTTTGAAAGCTGGAATATTCACAGGATGTGACAAAGGTTGCCATGTTTGCCTGTCCTCATCATTTGACTGTCCTCTGTTGAAAAAAGGTATCCAACAACTGATTGATAATCAAGAAATCTTGTTTGAGAAAGCTCATATTTCACCCGTTCCAGTTAAAGAAGTTTCAATAATAACCATCTACGCCAATCCTTCCAGGGTCCCTAAAAGACCCGTTAGGATTACATCTGCTCCAATGACTACTCCGTTGAAGATGACAATGCCCGGGCCTGCCCCATACAAATCAGATAAAATGGTACCATGGAATTATGGTGGAGAAATCTACTACCATGGTGTCAAACAGATTGAACAAACTGCCGAAGACGAGAGCTCCGAAGAGGATAATTCCGACATCAGTAACATTTGTCGGAACAAGAAAAATTACCTATAGTGGAAGAATTTTCTCTCCAGAGATTGCGCCTCCAAAGGCAGTCTTTGGACCCGTGGTTGTTCCGAAGATTACATTTGTACCCGTGATTACGCCTGCAAGCGTATCTACCAACAAAGAAGACAATACAATTCTTATCCCTACTTCCACTGCTGAGAATAAAGGAAATAATGTTCAAGAGGAGCCTGTCCTAACGAAGGCTGAATCACTAGCTGTTCTTGAAACATCCAAGAAGGAGATGGAAGAAATCCTAAGGATCATTAAGAAGAGTAATTATGATTTGGTTTAAAAACTGGGGCTGACCCCCTCCAAAATCTCTATGTTAGCCTTGCTGCTGCGCTCTGAGGAACATGTTAAAGCTTTGGTAAAATTTCTGAAGACAACTCATGTGCCGCAAGAGACATCTGCGGATCAATTCCAATAGTGTGTGGCCAGTTTGACAACTCACAATGGCCTGGGTTTCTCCGATGCTGACTTGACATCCAAAGGGAGAAAACCCAACGACGCACTAAATGTCTCAGTGGAGTGTAGGGGAACCACCCTAGCCCATGTCTTGGTTGATACGGGATCATCTCTGAATGTCTTGCCAAAGAAAGCCCTGGATAGATTGGATTGTGAAGGGTTGACATTAAAACCCAGCAACATAATTGTGAGAGCATTTAACGGCTCTAAAAGGATTGTCCATGGGGAGGTGGACATCCCGATCAAGGTGGGTACCCAAAAGTTCAATTCAACATTCTACGTGATGGACATCCGTCCTTCTTACTCTTGCCTGTTGGGACACCCCTGGATTCACAATGACGGTGTTGTCACCTACACTTTGCACCAGATGCTGAAGTACCCCGTCCAAGGGAAGATCATAAATATCCATGGGGAAGAGGAATACATGATTAGTCATCTGAATTCTTTCCGATATGTAGAATTGGATGGCGAATTCATTGAAACCCCTTTCCAACATTTTGAAGAGGTCTCTCAGGAAATAGCAGCGACTAAGGCGGTATCCTCAATTCCTGTGATCACAAGACCTCCACCTCGGATGTCTTCTCTAAAAGATGCAAAGGCAGTAGTGGAAGAAGGCGGAAGCACCATCTGGGGGCAGCTTCCAGACATTCCCTACAAATCAGACAAATTCGGCTTGGGATTTACTTCGACTGCTCATAAGGCCGTGCGCCACGCCCGTGCCGGAGGGCCACCTGTGAAGATCAGCCACCAAGGGGTTAATGCACTAGAGGACAGTGAAGAAAATGACAGCCTGGAAGATTGGATATTTCCTATTGTCAGGGGAGGACTGTGCAACTTGGAAGCAAAAGACTTTTTCCCGATTACTTTCATATCTCAGTAATTTATCTTTTCCATTTTTGTTGGATCTGTAATAATTCACAAACAATTCGTACTTTTTCAACCTTGTGTCTTACCCGAGGCACATAGGTCCATTTGTAAGGGTTCTTATTTCATTTTCATATGTCATTTAATGAATCATGGACGCTTTTTCGTATATAAACCTTTTTGTGCTCATTGTCTTTCTTTTACATTTTGTTGTTTTAAGATGGCTATACCCTTACACACACCCACACTCACAAATGCAGGTACCCTTCCATTCCGGAACCCATGGGTAACGATACTGCTATAGCCTTCAGTGACTCTGAAGATCTGATCTACCAAGCCGAATACGAAGTTGAGGAAGATTATGAGGTGCCAGGGGAATTGGCCAGATTACTACAACAAAAGGAAAGAGCTATGCTTCCACATGAAGAGCTATTGGATACGATCAACTTGGGCACTGAGGAAGACAAAAAGGAAATCAGAGTGGGTGCCAATCTAGAGCCGAGTGTCAAAGAACGCCTAATTCAGCTGTTGCATGATTATGTTGAGATCTTTGCCTGGTCATACGAAGACATGTCGGGACTCGATACAGACATTATGGTACACCGTCTACCCACAAGAGAAGATTGTCCACTAGTGAAACAAAAGGTCTGCCGCATGAGACCTGACATGTCAGAGAAGATCAAAGCAGAAGTTATGAAGCAGTTCAATGCTGGATTTCTTGCTGTTACTTCCTATCTACAATGGGTTGCTAACATTGTGCCCATGCCTAAAAAGGACGGCAAAGTGAGAATGTGCATGGATTATAGAGATTTAAACAGGGCCAACCCTAAAGATGATTTTCCACTTCCACACATCTACATCCTAGTTGACAATACAACTCAACACACAGTATTTTCTTTCATGGACGGATTCTCAGGCTATAACCAGATCAAAATGGCACCTTAAGACATGGAGAAAACTACATTTGTCACACAGTGGGGTACGTTCTGCTACAAAGTGATGCCATTCGGACTGAAGAATGTCGAGGCAACCTATCAACGCGCCATGGTAGCTTTGTTTCATGATATGATACATCATGAGATAGAGGTCTACGTAGATGACATGATAGCCCGATCACAAACTGAAGAAGAACACATTGATCACTTGTAAAAGCTGTTTGTCAGGTTGAAGGAGTACAAGCTAAGGTTGAACCCGAACAAGTGCACATTCGGAGTCCGGTCTGGTAAACTCTTGGGTTTCATTGTCAGCAACAAAGGCATCGAGGTTAATCCTGCAAAAGTCAAAGCTATACAAGAAATGCCTGCTCCTCGCACTGAGAAGGAAGTCAGAGGATTCTTGGGACGCCTAAACTACATTGCTAGTTTCATCTCTCACCTAACATCTACTTGTGAACCAATCTTCAAACTATTGAAGAAAGATCAGGTAGTTAGATGGAATGATGACTGTCAGGTTGCTTTCGATAAAATCAAGGAGTATTTGCTAGAGCCTCATGTCTTGATGCCTCCAGTCGAAGGAAGAGCGTTAATCATGTATCTGACCGTCTTGGAGAACTCAATGGGGTGCGTATTGGGGCAGCATGACGAGTTTGGCCGAAAAGAGCATGCCATTTATTACCTGAGCAAAAAGTTTACCAACTGTGAAACCAGATATTCACTGCTCGAGAAAACTTGTTGCGCTCTGGTATGGGCTGCTCGCCGGCTGAGACAGTATATGTTGACTCATACCACTTTGCTGATATCTAAGATGGATCCGATAAAGTACATCTTCGAAAAGCCTGCTTTGTCTGGAAGGATAGCTAGATGGCAGATGATCCTAACAGAATATGACATACAGTACACGACCCAAAAAGCTATAAAGGGAAGTGTGCTAGCTGATCATATGGCTCATCAAGCTGTAGAAGATTATCAATCCATGAAGTTTGACTTCCCTGATGAGGACATCATGACATTGGATTTCAGACCATATGACGGACCTGAACAAGGATCCCTATGGACCCTGTACTTTGATGGGGCAACCAATGCACTTGGTAAAGGTATCAGCGCAGTACTCATATCCCCAAAAGGTTGCCATACTCATTTCACTGCCAGGCTTTGCTTCAACTGTACGAACAACATGGCAGAGTACGAAGCATGCATCTTTGGACTCAAGGCTGCCATATACTTGGGAATCAAATCTTTAGTTGTGTTTGGGGACTCAGCTTTAGTCATCAGTCAGATCAAAGGAGAGTTGGACACTAAGCATCCTAACCTTATCCCTTTCAAAGAACATGTTTTGACATTGTTACCACATTTCGAGCAGATTACCTTCGAGCACTTCCCGCGAGAAGAAAATCTGCTAGCAGATGCTCTAGCTACAATGTCATCCATGTTTAAACTTAATTGGAATAACGAGACTCCCCAGATCACCATTGAACGGATGGAAGAACCAGCGCATTGTCACGAGATTAATACTGAAGAAGTAGTGGACCAGCCTTGGTTTCATGAAGTGAAAAAGTATCTCGAGACTCAAGAATATCCAGAAGGAGCTTCAGTCAAGGACAAAAAGTTCTTGAGGAGATTCTTGGCTAAGTTCTTCCTAAGTAACGGCATCCTGTACAAAAGCAATCATGATTTTATTATGCTCCGTTGTGTGGACAAGATAGAAGCTGAAAGGATTATGGCTGAATTGCATGAAGGTACCTTCGGAACTCACTCTAGCGGGCATACGATGGCGAAGAAGATCCTACGGGCAGGCTATTATTGGTCTACCATAGAAGCAGACTTCTATCAACATTCCCGGACTTTCCATAAATGTCAAATCTATGCGGACAAGGTGCACGTACCCCTGATTCCTCTAAATGTCTTAACAGCTCCTTGGCCCTTTGCTATGTGGGGAATCAACATGATTGGGGAGATCAAGCCTACAACCTCCAATGGACACCGCTTCATTCTGGTGGCCATTGATTACTTTACAAAGTGAGTCAAAGCAGCTTCCTTCGCATCCGTTAATAAGAATGTTGTTGCCCGCTTCATCAAGAAGAATCTCATTTTCCGGTACGGTATCCCATAAAGGATCATCACTGATAACGGTACAAACCTTAAAAATACTATGATCACCACCTTGTGCGAGCAGTTCAAGATTCAACATCATAATTCATTCCCCTATCGGCCAAAGATGAATGGTGTTGTCGAAGCTGCGACCAAAAACATTAAAAAGATCATACAGAAAATGACAGTCACCTACAAGGACTGGCATGAGATGCTACCGTTTTCTCTCCACGGGTATCGTACCACGGCTCGCACATCAACTGGGGCAACACCCTATTCTTTGGTCTATGGCATGGAGGTTGTTCTACCTATTGAGGTTCAGATCCCCTCTTTGAGAATCATGAAGGATGCAGGTTTGAGTGAAGACGATTGGATTCAAACCCGACTTGATCAGTTGAACTTAATTAACGAAAAGAGACTTACTGCTATTTTCCATGGTCAGACGTATCAAAAATGGATCATCAAGGCTTTCAACAAGAAAGTCAGATGCCAAGTGTATCAAGTTGGAGATCTAGTGATCAAGCGCATCATTTTTCCACAAAGTGATCCCAGGGGAAATGGACTCCTACCTATGAAGGACCATTTGTAATCAAGAATATATTTTCTGGTGGGGCAATGATCTTAACCACCTGTAGCGATAAAAAATGTAGCGGGGTAAATCGGAGATCGAACTATTAATTAATTCGTCTCACAAAAGCAAGAGTCGCCACCGCGCTTTATTATTTCCAAGGGAAAAGGGAAAAGAGCGAAATAAAACCCTAAAATATGCAATGTAAAATAATACTTTAAAAAAAGTAATAAAAATACAAGGCGTTTTTTAAAAGAGGTCTAAGGTTCGGGGGTTGGTTATACAATGGGAAGGTATTAGCACCCAATGTATCTATAGTATTCTATAGTAACCTTTTGAAATATCTGTTTATTAAAATGTTTGTTTGATTAAAAAAAATTGTTTTGGCCAAAAATGGGTATGGACGGGTTTTTGAAGATACGACGACCTAATGTCGAAGTTTTGACTTAAAGGTGTGAGTTTTGAAAAATTGAATATTTGGGAAAATTATCTTAAGTTTTTAATGAAATGAGGGTATTCGCACAATATTTTTTGATGACATGAAGTCGAAAAAAATTAAACAATTCCCTTGGATTTTGCAAGCAACATGAAAATTAAAACTAAAAGTATAAACACTCCAAGATTTTAAAAGAAAACCAAAAGAGAAGCCATGGAATTGAAATTATCACAAACTCAACCAACATGTATCATGGGAGGAACATCATAAGGGGCAATAAATTCAAAGAGATAACTTACAAACTTATCAATAAAAGACTAGTTAAAAAACTAACAAAATTAACTAACATACTGACCAAACGAAATATCAAGATTTAAAAAAACTAAACTAATTAATTGGGTTATAAACTGAAAACGAAATAAAGGTCCAGCATGGGAAAGAAATCGAAATCGAACAATGCTCCTTCGAACTCCCTCTTTCGAACTCTCTCTTTCGAACTCTTTCTTTCGAACTCTTCTTTTCTCTCTTCGAACTCCCTCTTTCGAATTCTGTTTTTCTCTCTTCGAACTCCCTCTTTCGAACTATGATTTTCTCTCTTCGAACTATCCTTCGAACTCTGATTTTCTCTCTTCGAACTATCCTTCGAACTCTGATTTTCTCTCTTCGAACTATCCTTCGAACTCTCACTTCGAACTATCCTTTGAACCATCTCTCTTCTAGATCGAAATCGAACACTCTGCTCCTGGATTCGAACTCTCTCTACCCAAATCAAAATCGAACACTCTGCTCCCCTAAATCGAAATCGAACACTTACTCTTCTAGCTTCGAACTCCCTCTATTCCAGATTGAAGTCGAACACTCTGCTCTCTCTTTCGAATTCCTACTCTTTCTGAAACGAAATCGAAAAACAACACTATTTTCTAGCTTCGAACTCCTTCTTAAATCAAAAACAAACAACACCACTGCTACTTATTTCGAATTCTTCCTAAGTCAGAATGAACAACACTACTGCTACTGGCTTTGAATTCTTCCTAAGTCAGAACGAACAACAACACTGCTACTAGTTTCTAACTCGAGCAACACCACTGTTACTAGTTTCGAACCCTTCCCTCCCTAAATCGAAATCGAATAACGACACTAATTCTAGTTTTTTCATGCAGTTAAACATCAAATCAACAAGGCAACAAATATTCATGGCAAGCGAAACAACAATAACAATCTCAAGGGGTTCTGATTTATTGAAACATCAACAACAAAAAATGCAGCAACAACAACTAGTTCACAACATATATCCTTATGACAAGCATGGCAACAGATTTTGAGGAAAAAGAAGTAAGGAAACTTACAAGATCAGAGAAAGTCTGATGGTTTCGATTTTGATGATGAAATAAAATAAGAAATCTAGAGATGAGGTAATATACTCTTTTAATTCCTTCTGCTTCCAAAAACTGATTCGAAAATGTTGGTGTTGTTGAGTTTGTTGTTATGACTGAGCTTGGTTCGAAATAGGCTTTAAGTTATGCAGGCTTGTGCTTGGTTCGAAACAGGCTTTGAGTTATGCAGGCTTGTGCTTGGTTCGAAACAGGCTTTGAGTTTGTGGTGTGAGGACGTTTCGATGCAGATTTGTGCTTCTGCAAGTTTTGTGTTTTTTTTCTTTTGTGAACTATCTCTTTTTCACGCTCTCTCTATCAAGAACAAACAACAACACTGTAAGTTTTTTGTGTTTTTTCTCTTTTGTGAACTATCTCTTTTTCACGCTCTCTCTATCAAGAACAAACAACAACACTGTAAGTTTTTTGTGTTTTTTCTCTTTTTTGAACTATCTCTTTTTCACGCTCTCTCTATCAAGAACAAACAACAACACTGTAAGTTTTTTTTGTGTTTTTTCTCTTTTGTTCCTCCTCTATGAACTCTGTTTTTCTCATTCCCTACTGCCTGTTTATATAGTGAAACAAGAATGGGATTTTTGGAGGGAATTTTGGTGAATTTGAACAAAGGTGATAGTCTGATTTAATGCCTTCTTGATGCAGTTTTGGTGTGTGCCATTTGAGGCAATTCTTGGACAGATGTGCACAGGTTTTTGGACTGGAGTTTAACAGTTTTTGGTTGGTGGTGGAGCAGATGATATGACTGTTAGTTGGCATGGCTTGCGCAGGTTTGGCAGCAGAATTGAGCAGTAACATGAGGACAAACTTATATGGCCATTTTTATAATAATCATATTAAAAAAAATGACAATAATAATAAAATAATTGTTAGTAAAACTAAACTGAAAAATGAAAGTGAAATAAAAGATATTAATTTTTTGAGTTTTTTTCAAATAAAGTGATGCAAAAATATAAATTATATGTAACTAAGATTTTTTTGATAATTTTAAATTAACATAAAGAACTTGCAAAATAAAAATAAAAGAATGTGAAATTACTATTTTTTTTGAGATTTTTACTAAATTAAATCTAAGACTATAATTAACTTAAATGATACAAGAACAAAAAACTAAATGAAACTTAAGGAAACTAATAATTTTTTTTATATTTTGAATAAAAACGTAAATAGAATAAAAATAGCATGAACTAAATATTTTTTAGGATTTTTTTTATGGAAATAAGAATAAAAGAAAGATGATAAAAAAATGAAAAAACAAGATTTAATAAAGTCGGACAAAAATCAGTTAAATTTCACTAAATTCACAACAATTTCTAACGTTTCTATTTTTTGGTGGATTTTCAAAGCATAATCATCTCTTGACTTGTAATGAAAAGTTGTAGTTGTTGCAGAGGAGAATCATATGTGAACGAACCACTAAAAAATGTCTAAATTTGAAGAAGTTATGAATTTTTGAAATCTAACTCGAGAATTGACAAAAAAGGGTTGAAACGTTTGTGAATGCTTGTTATGTAACAATGCAGATGGGAGGTGGTATCTTAGGTCAAAATTTGGGGTATGACAGCTGCCCCTATTTAAGTTTCTTCTATCCGGAGATATGAAGATTAAAATCTTCGTCTCGACGAGATTGAAGGTACTTAAATACATAATACGCAAATTTTTCCCTAAGATTCCGCCATTATGTTTGTGATATGAATGTAGTATTTAAATTCACTGAGAATGATATGGTATGAGACAAGATAATGCTGGAGAAAACAAACATCAACAAAACACAGGAACATAGATTATACACTACTGGGGAAATGAGCCATCGACTTCAAATGATATACTCTTGACAGCGAATAAAAATTTGAGAGAAAACGACCTCTGACCCTAACAAAGAAGGCATCTTGCACAGGCCACAAAAACAGATTATTGACCCAAAACCGTGAGTTCCCAACTCAAGGTCAAAGATAGACAAAAGATGTATCAAATTTGCTGATAATGGATTACCGACTTCTGAAGGTAAAGATTCATAACAAACTTCTCTGCGAGATTTCCGGAGAGATACCAATTAATGCTGAAACAATAATATGGTTGTAGATACACAAGCTGCTCAAATAAAGAAGCTGCCACTTGCTGTCGTCCAAAAAAATATGACATACAAGCTGCTCAAATAAAGAAGCTGCCACTTGCTGTCGTCCAAAAAAAATATGACATACAAGCTGCTCAAATAAAGAAGCTTCCACTTGCTGTCGTCAAAAAAAATACTATGACATACAAGCTGCTCAAATAAAGAAGCTGCCACTTGTTGTCTTCCAAAAACTATGACATACAAGATGCTCAAATAAAGAAGCTGCCACTTGTTGTCTTCCCAAAAACTATGACATACAAGCTGCTCAAATAAAGAAGCTTCCAGTTGCTGTCGTCCAAAAAAAATACTATGACATACAATCTGCTCAAATAAAGAAAGTTGCCACTTGCTGTCTTCCAAAAACTATGACATACAAGCTGCTCAAATAAAGAAGCTGCCGCTTGCTGTCGTCCAAAAAATAATAACGTACAAGTTGCTCATGAAGAGCTGCCGCTTGTCGTTTTCCGCAGGAAAAGAACGTACAAGTTGCTCATGAAGAGATGCCGCTTGTCGTTTTCCAAAAATAACGCACAAGCTGCTCATGAAGAGCTGCCACTTGTCGTTTTCCAAAAATAACGCACAAGCTGCTCATAAAGAGCTGCCACTTGTCGTTTTCCAAAAATAATAACGCACAAGTTGCTCATGAAGAGCTGCCGCTTGTCGTTTTCCAAAAAACGCACAAGCTGCTCATGAAGAGCTGCCACTTGTCGTTTTCCAAAAATAACGCACAAGCTGCTCATGAAGAGCTGCCTCTTGTAGTTTTCCAAAAATAATAATGCACAAGTTGCTCATGAAGAGCTGCCGCTTGTCGTTTTCCAAAAATAACGCACAAGATGCTCATGAAGAGCTGCCACTTGTCGTTTTCCAAAAATAACGCACAAGCTGCTCATGAAGAGCTGCCACTTGTCGTTTTCCAAAAATAACGCACAAGCTGCTCATGAAGAGCTGCCACTTGTTGTTTTCCAAAAATAACGCACAAGCTGCTCATGAAGAGCTGCCACTTGTCGTTTTCCAAAAATAACGCACAAGCTGCTCAAGAAGAGCTGCCACTTGTCGTTTTCCAAAAAATAAACCAGAAGAAGATTGCGATACCACTACCAGAGAATAAAATCTTCGTCAAAGGGAACCATGAATCAATCCTTCCCGAGGAGATCAAATACTTAAATATGCAAAATAAATGCACCATTCGTCAAAGTTGCCTAGCTTGGAGAAAACCACGAGATATCCTATGCAAGAGACAACAACTCCCTCCCGGGATAAACCAGAGAGAAAACAGTCAAACAAGACCCAATGAGAAAATAACTTGATTGGGGATTCATCCTATCCAGAAACGGACAAGGAAGGCTAAATCAACAACTCATCCACGAGGATTAGCTCAGTTGGGGAATTTAGAAAGGAAGCGCATTTTTTGCCTAAGCTAACATTCTACTTGGAAAGAACATGTACATTGTCTTAATAAACATAAATAAGGTATACGACCCAAAATCAACGACAAGTGCGAGTATGCATGCGTGATGTAAGTGTAAATGAATGAATGAATGTCATGCTGACGAAACAGGCAGACGAAATATCTTGAAGATAATAAGATATCACGAAATAATAGTTACTCGGCCAATCTTAAAGAGACAGAAAATAACTGGAACTGGGACCACAAAACAATGTCAGAGCGTATCACGCTACAAGGCTCAAATCTTCTGGGGGAAAAGTATTCAAAACCAAACTTCTAATCTCCAATAGACCACTGGCATGAGACAAAGCGTACCACACTTCAGAAATCTGCTCGAATAAGGATAACCAAAACAACGCTTAACCGGAAAAGCTGGGGAGTTACCAAACTTATCACCCCTAGAAACAAAAGTTTACACAACCAACACCTCGTGACGATCTTGAAAGAAAACATGTTCATCATACAAGGATAAACTACTGTATTGTTTTGCATTTCATGGCTTGACCATCCTCGGAACAACTGTTAATATTCCTTTCAGTATTCACGACACATTTTTTTAAAATAAGAATATTTTAAATAACTTTGTTTCAAATATTGCCGTAAAAAATTAAAATTTTTCCCACAAAAGGTAAATGCTCAAATTTCATTAATAAGATGGTAGTTCGCTAACAACGCGACTCCAACGGTTTACAAAAGTTTGGGAAATAGTACATGAAAGAAAGGGTTACACAAAAACAATGATCACTATTCTCCCTAACAACTTCGAATTCCGAAATGTGTTCGAATGCCCCAGCCGGTCTGACCACAAACCCGCCTAAGCCGTCCCCTCGGGTTTTCAACTTAGCAAACTGTCAACTCAAAACCTAGGAGAAATACTTCTTGACTGCATCGGAGTTCACGGAGTGCGGGAGCTCTTCACCGTCCATATTTGTGAGAATCATGACACCTCCAGAGAAAACTTTCTTAACGACATACGATCCTTCATAATTCAGAGCCCACTTGCCCCTGGAATCAGGTTGGAAAGATAATATCTTCATGAGAACAAGGTCACCTTCTCTGAACTCGCGTGGTCGAACCTTCTTATCAAAAGCCTTCTTCATTCTCTGCTGATATAATTGACCGTGACACAACGTTGTCAATCTCTTCTCTTCAATTAAATTCAACTGATCATATCTACTTTGACACCATTCAGCTTCAGAAAGTTTAGCTTCCATCAACACTCTCATATATGGGATCTCAACCTCTACTGGGAGTACTGCTTCCATACCATAAACTAGGGAAAACGGGGTTGCACCTGTTGAAGTTCAAACTGAAGTACGGTATCCATGTAAAGCAAACGGAAGCATTTCATGCCAATCTTTATAAGTTACCACCATCTTCTGGACAATCTTTTTGATGTTCTTGTTAGCGGCTTCAACTTCCTCATTCATCTTCGGCCTGTAAGGAGATGAATTATGGTGTTCGATCTTGAATTCTTCACAAAGCTCTTTCATCATCTTGTTATTCAAATTCGAGCCATTATCAGTGATGATCTTGCTCGGGATGCCGTATCGACAAATGATCTGATTCTTGATAAATTTGACTACCACCTGTCTGGTTACATTAGCATAAGATGTTGCTTCCACCCATTTAGTAAAATAATCGATCGCTACCAAGATGAAACGATGACCATTTGAAGCTTTGGGTTCAATCATTCCAATCATATCAATGCCCCACATAGAGAAAGGCCAAGGTGAAGAGATAACATTGAGGAGGTTCGGTGGCATATGTATCTTGTCCTCATAAATCTGGCATTTATGACATTTCTTCACATATTTGCAGCAATCAGATTCCATTGTCATCCAATAGTAACCAGCTCTCAACATCTTTTTAGCCATTGCATGTCCGTTGGCATGAGTGCCAAAGGATCCTTCATGTACTTCTTGCATCAGCATATCTGCTTCACGTTTGTCTACACATCTGAGCAAGACCATGTCGTAATTCCTCTTATACAATACTTCTTCATTGAGGAAGAAACTGCTTGCTAATCTCCTCAACGTCTTCCTATCTTTATTGGATGCCCCAGGCGGGTACTCTTGAGTCTGAAGGACACATTTAATGTCATAGAACCATGGTTTGTCGTCGGTGACCTCTTCTACTGAGAACACATGAGAAGGTTTGTCGAGGCGCATAACTCTGATTGTAGGCACATCGTTCCAACCATTCACTTGGAACATTGAAGACAAAGTAGCTAAAGCATCAGCCATTTGATTTTCATCTCTAGGGATATGATGTAACTCCACTTTGTTGAAAAAGGTTAACAATCTTCTAGCATAATCTCTGTAAGGGATCAAACCAGGATGACGAGTCTCCCATTCTCCTTTGATTTGATTAATTACCAATGCCGAGTCTCCGTAAATACCAAGAATCTTAATCCTTAGATCCACTGCTTCTTCGAGACCCATAATACATGCCTCATATTCAGCCATATTGTTCGTACAGTCGAACTTCAATCTCGCCGTGAATGGGATATGAGTACCTTGGGGAGTGACGATGATTGCCCCAATTCCATTTCCATAAGAATTCACAGCTCCGTCAAATATCAAACCCCAACGGGATTCGGGATCAGGTCCTTCCTCAGGTAACGACTCTTCACAATCTTTAGCTTTCAAATACATAACATCTTCATCTGGGAAGTCAAACTTGATGGATTGATAATCTTCAATTGGTTGGTGAGCCAAATGATCGGCTAAAATACTCCCTTTGATTGCTTTCTGAGTGTGATACTCAATGTCATATTCAGATAACAACATCTGCCAACGGGCTATTCTTCCAGATAAGGTGGGCTTCTCAAAGACATACTTGATCTGATCCATTTTGGAGATCAACCAAGTGGTGTGGTTAATCATATATTGGCGCAGACGGCGAGCAGCCCAAGCTAAAGCACAACAGGTCTTCTCAAGCATTGAGTATCGAGACTCACAGTCTGTGAATTTCTTACTCAGGTAATATATGGCATGTTCCTTTCTTCCAGTCTCATCTTGTTGACCAAGCACACATCCCATGGAATCTTCCAATAGAGTCAGGTACATAATCAAAGGTCTTCCTTCCACCGGAGGAATCAAAATAGGAGGTTCAAGTAAATATTCCTTGATGCTATCAAAATCTCTCTGACAATCTTCTATCCACACACATCCTTGGTTCTTCCAGAGAAGCTTGAAAATCGGCCCACAGGTAGCAGTCATATGAGATATAAATCTAGAAATATAGTTCAGTCTCCCAAGGAATCCTCTTACTTGTTTTTCCGTCTTGGGTGCGGGCATTTCCCGAATAGCTTTGACTTTATTAGGGTCTACCTCAATACCTTTCTGACTGATAACGAAACCCAGAAGTCTTCCAGAACGAACACCAAAAGTGCACTTGTTGGGATTCAAACGGAGTTTATACTTTCTCAAACGCTGGAATAACTTCAATAAGTGTTCCAAATGATCCTCTTCAGTTTGCGATTTGGCAATCATGTCATCTACATACACTTCTATCTCTTTATGCATCATATCATGGAACAAAGCAGTCATGGCCCTTTGGTATGTTGCACCAACATTCTTCAAACCAAACGGCATTACCCGATAACAAAATGTTCCCCAAGGTGTAATGAAGGCTGTCTTCTCCATATCTTCTGGCGCCATCTTGATTTGATTATAACCAGAGAAACCATCCATGAAAGAAAATACTTTGAACTTTGAGATACTGTCGACCAATACATCAATGTGCGGTAAAGGAAAATCATCCTTTGGGCTAGCTCTATTCAGATCTCTGAAGTCTACACACATCCGAACTTTGCCATCCTTCTTAGCAACAGGCACTATATTGGCTAACCATTGAGGATATACCGATGTAACAAGGAAACCTGCATTAATTTGCTTTTGAACTTCTTCTTTGATCTTGTCAGCCATATCGGGACGAGTCCTTCTCAACTTCTTCTTAATCGGTGGACATTCAGGTCTCAACGGCAAACGATGCTCCACAATATTGTTGTCCAAACCTGGCATATCTTGGTAAGACCAAGCAAACACATCAACATACTCTCTGAGAAGCTCCAACATTTTCTCTTTGACCTCTGGGATAAGCAATGCTCCGACCTTGACTTCCTTTTTATCTTCTTCATCACCCAAATTGATCACCTCTATACGCTATGCAAACAGCTGAATAGTCTTTTCATCGTGCTCAAGCAAACGGGAAATTTGATCAGGAATCTCTTCACTATCTTCTTCCTCGGCTCCAAACACAGGGAATTCAAAGTTAGGAGGGGGCATAGGATCATTTTTTTCAATGGTTAAGTCATGGATTAATCTGCACATATGATTATGCTTTATTTTAGAAATCGATTAATATGAATGTTATACAAATGAAATAAAAGATTATTATATTTTCCTATTACTACCAATTAATTTTCATTACTATTTTCCCCAAAAAAGTGAAAAATAAAACAGTAGTGGATAAAATAACATTTTTATTCATGATTGGCAATACTTGAAACAAAGAGCCCAGACATTTTCTCTTTTGCCTTGGGCAGAGCAAAAGGATTTATTTTCAACATAGCCCGACACAAATACTCTTCGCCTTGGGCAGAGCGAAAGTTTTTTTTCAAAAATAAAAACAAGACATTACTCAGAAATGTGCATCACAACAGGAACATCAATAGCAATCCAGTTCTGGCAAACCACTCCATGCGTTACAAAGTCGGGTAAATCCTCTTCAGAATCGTCTCCTATTATGGCATCAACTTCAGGAGGTGTCAGATGGATAAAACCTGCACTTCGGGAAACCTCTTGTATCAGACGGGTAATTGTCTCCTGCTTGACCCTTGTAGACACGGGAGGAAAACCAAGACCTTCTCCAGATTTGTTCTCAAGAAAAGTCAACACCTGGCCCCAACCTTCAGCCGAACCACTTTTAACCACTCGTCGCGCATCCTCAAAAGAAGAAATAGATGTCCCTTGCTTCTTCACTTCATTATTAGCAACAGATAGAGCTTGGAATTAGGTTCCAACATCCTCGTCAGCATCAATAAAAGAGAAAGATGACAAATGGCTTACCACCATAGCCTGCTCTCCACCAATCATTACCAGCTTTCCATGCCTTACAAACTTCAATCTCTGATGGAGCGTGGAAGTAACTGCCCCTGCATCATGGATCCATGGGCGACCCAATAGGCAACTGTAGGCGGCACAAATATCCATTACTTGAAAAGTGATCTGAAAAGTAAAAGGACCGATTACCATAGGAAGATCCACTTCACCAATGACAGTCTTCCTAGAACCATCAAACGCTTTGACAATTACTCCACTGGGTCTCATGGGAGCACCTTGATATGAGAGTCGGGATAAAGTATTTTTTGGCATTACATTTAACGACGAACCTGTATCGACTAACACACTTGATAAAGTATCATTTCCACAACTTATTGAGATATGCAAAGCCATATTATGGTTCCTTCCCTCCTCTGGAAGCTCTTCATCACTAAAACCAAGATTGTTACACGAAGTAATATTTCCCACAATTCCATCAAACTGGTCAACCGTCACATCATGATCCACGAATGCCTGGTCCAAGACCTTCATCAAAGCTTCTCTATGGCCACCAGAATCTCTCAGCAAAGCAAGCAAGGAAATCTTGGAAGGAGTTTGCAATAGTTGGTCCACAATCTTATATTCACTTCTCTTGATGAGCTTCAGAACCTCATCATCATCAGGATGTGGGATAGGTTCATTGGATCGGCCTACCTCAACCCTGGGTTCAACATTTCTCGCTGGAATTTCTGCCGGTATGGGCCTCCTGACTTGAACTTCTGGCCTCTTCAAAGCTACTGCTGCAAAGACACGCCCGCTTCTCGTAACTCTACTCACATCAGCGATGTTAACAAAAGATGGCCTTGTTGGTATAGGGACTTCTACCCCATTCTCACTCATTGTGGCATTATACTTGTACGGTATAGCTTGGTTTGAGCTGTAAGGCACATGGCCAGGTGGATAAATGATCAAAGGAGTAACAGGTGCAGTCTGACTGTCGTAAACGATCTCTACCGGTTCAGGCAAGTTGAATTGTGGTATTATAACATTCACTTCATCCACCGGATCTCTGTCATGTGTAATAGTGATAACCCTCTGGTCCAACAATTTTTGAATATCCTCCTTCACAATAGGGCAATCAACTTCTCTTGAACAAAATTCACAAACATCATATTCATGGTGATGCCTAAAAAAGGCAAGTCTTCTTAAACTCTGATGTAACCTGATCAACGAATCTCTTATGTGTTCAACTTGAAAAACTCGAAACTTTCCCGGACAACCTTCTACCATATTCACTGATGCTGACCCATGTCGAGGCAAAGGATTATCTCTAACATTCGGGTTAACATCCTTGAAAGACAAGATACCGTTCTTAATCAATCTCTGCATCCACCTTTAGAGCAAAGCAATTTTCAAGGTTGTGCCCCGGCGACCCTTGATGATACTCACAAAACTGGTCTGCCTTATACCACGAAGAAGTACTATTCGGTGCGACAAGAGGAGGCTTCGTCGTTATGAGGTTCTTTCTTATCAGAGCAGGGTACAATTCAGTGTAAGTCATGGGAATGGAATCAAAATGCAGTTTCCTTGGTGAATGATTCTGGTTATTAAACTGATAAGCCTGTTGTCGAGGCTGCTGTTGAAATGGTCATTACTGAGTTGGTGGGGTTTGATGAGTTGGGGTCACCAATGTTGGGCGGACAGCCGGAGTGACTGCCGCAACATGTGAGTAACCTCTTCTTGGTCTCCCGGGGAAAACTACGCTGACATCTTGTTCTTTCCTTTTAGGGAAAGCACTTCCAAACTTCTTGCTACTGCTAGACGGACTTCCTTCCTTAACCAAACGTCCTTCACAAATCCCTTCCTCCAACCGCATGCCCATACTTACCATCTCGGTGAAGTCACTGGGTGTGCTGGCAATCATTCTTTCATAATAAAAGGAACCTAAAGTCTTCAGGAATATCTTTGTCATTTCTTTCTCCTCAAGAGGGGGATAGATTTGAGCAGCAATTTCGCGCCACCTCTGGGCGTATTCCTTGAAGGACTCTCTGTCTTTCTGGGACATCGCCCGAAGTTGATCTCTGTCCGGCGCCATGTCGACGTTGTACTTATACTGGTGAACAAAATCTTCACTAAGATCGTTGAAATTACGGATCTGAGTGTTGTCCAAACGCATATACCACTTGAGAGCGGCACCAGTCAAGCTGTCTTGAAAGTAGTGAATTAACAAGTCATGATTATCAGAATATGTAGACATCTTTCTCACATACATAGTTAAATGACTCCGCGGACACGAATCACCTTTATACCTTTCAAAGTCTGGCACTTTGAATTTGGCTGGAATCTTTACATTCGGAACTAAGCACAGGTCATGAGCATTCTTTCCAAACAAATCTTTCCCCTTTAACGCTCTGATCTCCTTCTGCATCTCTTGAAACTGGTCTTGAAATTCTTCCATTCTATCAAAAAGACCCAGACTTTCAGCAGGCTCAGCATGATAAGCAGGTTCATTCATGTATGGCATAGAATGAACCACAGGAGCGACAGTTGTCATCACTGGTTGAGGGAAAGGTGCCACAGGCGGCATTACAGGAGGCATAGCAGTTGTCTCTAGTTGAGGAAGAGACACAGTAGGTTGAACCAAAGGTTGTATGACAGGCTGATACCCTTCCGGCACAAAGTTATAAGGCATTCCCCACGGAAAACCTTTTGGCACCTGATGTTGAAACGGAGATTTGATTTGAGTCACGGATGTCGGAACGGTGACAATCTCAGAAACCACAGTAGTCGAAGTCTGAATCTCAGCAGCTGCAGTCGATGGCTGATTCTGAGCAGCCATCAAACTTTCCACCTGCGCAGTTAGTTTCTCCATACCAACACGAAGGGTAGCGACCTCCTCACGAAGCTCGTGGTTTTCCTGTTCTAGATCTTCCATCTTCCTCTGACGGTTGGCCCGAGTATCGTATCAATGAGACAGCTTGACAATCTACCGGAGTGGAAAAAAGAAACAAAGATAAGACTCTAGAAAAACACGTGAAGTGGGATGTTGGATGATGCATGATATGCGATGCAAATGATCGTTTGTTTTGATAGTTTTTTCAAGGAACTTCGATAATTTTGCACACATCAATGGTAAAGGAATTTGGAACAACAAAAACTCATTTCATTAATCAAAAGCGGTAAATTACAACTTACAACTTTGGAACAACAAAACAATAAATTACAGCTTTGGGACAACAACCCAATAAAAAGTAGTAAATTACAACTTTGGAACATGAAGCCCATAATAAAAGCAGTAAATTACAACTTCAGAACATAAAGCCCTTTTACATAGTTTTACAAAATGACAACAGTCAACTTCGAGTGTTTCTCCTTCCAAACTCCATAATACCTGAGATGTCTGCAAAAATCATCCTTAAGTTCCTTGAAAAACAAGTTTTTTTTACAAAAAATGTTGATGGATGCATGGATGAATGATAATGCAATAGTTACACACAAGTTCCCAAACATGGGGTTCAAAGGTTCAACGTTTGTGCATGGAGTCAAAGGTAAAGCCCACCCCAAGGTATGTACTAATGGTTTAATCACACCTGCAAGACAAGGTTCTAAGAGTTCCCGAAGTCTACATTCCTCCTTTGGATATTACCAACATCTTGATTACTCAATAATTAGCAATATTCTCAAGAGAAACTCGTCCGAGCGTAGCATCGTGTAACAATTACTTCCGGATTACTCCATTATAATCTTCGTGCTACACCTAAAAGGCCAAGTTGGGTTAGGGTTCCATGGTTCTCAATTTCTCTGGCTCCCAAGTTGAAGATAATAATGTCTTCTCGATTACTCGGTAAACAAATATTACGTTCAAAAGGGCCTTCCATTGAGTGGGGGATTTCATGCATCCTTCTTCGGGATTACTCCCTCAAAGTTAACATGACTATACTGCCCGTCCTATCCTTAAGTGTAACTTAATCCGGGTATAGGATTCGTCCTTTGCAAAAAAAACCAAACAACCCCAATATAAACACATAATCAAACAAATCAAATAATAATAACAAAACAGATATTGCAAATTAGGCTTAACCCACTTATGGATGGACCAGCAAGAGGTCAATCTTTCCCCAGCAGAGTCGCCAATTCTGTAGCGATAAAAAATGTAGCGGGGTAAATCGGAGATCTAACTATTAATTAATTCGTCTCACAAAAGCAAGAGTCGCCACCGCGCTTTATTATTTCCAAGGGAAAAGGGAAAAGAGCGAAATAAAACCCTAAAATATGCAATGTAAAATAATACTTTAAAAAAAGTAATAAAAATACAAGGCGTTTTTGAAAAGAGGTCTAAGGTTTGGGGGTTGGTTATACAATGGGAAGGTATTAGCACTCAATGTATCTATAGTATTCTATAGGAACCTTTTGAAATATTTGTTTATTAAAATGTTTGTTTGATTAAAAAAAATTGTTTTGGCCAAAAATGGGTATGGACGGGTTTTTGAAGATACGACGACCTAATGTCGAAGTTTTGACTTAAAGGTGTGAGTTTTGAAAAATTGAATATTTGGGAAAATTATCTTAAGTTTTTAATGAAATGAGGGTATTCGCACAATATTTTTTGATGACATGAAGTCGACAAAAATTAAACAATTCCCTTGGATTTTGCAAGCAACATGAAAATTAAAACTAAAAGTATAAACACTCCAAGATTTTAAAAGAAAACCAAAAGAGAAGCCATGGAATTGAAATTATCACAAACTCAACCAACATGTATCATGGGAGGAACATCATAAGGGGAAATAAATTCAAAGAGATAACTTACAAACTTATCAATAAAAGACTAGTTAAAAAACTAACAAAATTAACTAACATATTGACCAAACGAAATATCAAGATTTAAAAAAACTAAACTAATTAATTGGGTTATAAACTGAAAACGAAATAAAGGTCCAGCATGGGAAAGAAATCGAAATCGAACAATGCTCCTTCGAACTCCCTCTTTCGAACTCTCTCTTTCGAACTCTTTCTTTCGAACTCTGCTTTTCTCTCTTCGAACTACCTCTTTCAAATTCTGCTTTTCTCTCTTCGAACTCCCTCTTTCGAACTCTGATTTTCTCTCTTCAAACTATCCTTCGAACTCTGATTTTCTCTCTTCGAACTATCCTTCGAACTCTGATTTTCTCTCTTCAAACTATCCTTCGAACTCTGATTTTCTCTCTTCGAACTATCCTTCGAACTCTCTCTTTGAACTATCCTTCGAACCATCTCTCTTCTAGATCGAAATCGAACACTTTGCTCCTGGATTCGAACTCTCTCTACCCAAATCAAAATCGAACACTCTGCTCCCCTAAATCGAAATCGAACACTTACTCTTCTAGCTTCGAACTCCCTCTATTCCAGATTGAAATCGAACACTCTGCTCTCTCTTTCGAATTCCTACTCTTCTGAAACGAAATCAAACAACAACACTGTTTTCTAGCTTCGAACTCCTTCTTAAATCAAAAACGAACAACACCACTGCTACTTATTTCGAATTGTTCCTAAGTCAGAATGAATAACACTACTGCTACTGGCTTCGAATTCTTCCTAAGTCAGAATGAACAACAACACTGCTACTAGTTTCTAACTCAAACAACACCACTGTTACTAGTTTCGAACTCGTCCCTCCCTAAATCGAAATCGAATAACGACACTGATTCTAGTTTTTTCATGCAGTTAAACATCAAATCAACAAGGCAACAAATATTCATGGAAAGTGAAACAACAATAACAATCTCAAGGGGTTCTGATTTATTGAAACATCAACAACAAAAAATGCAGCAACAGCAACTAGTTCACATCATATATCCTTATGACAAGCATGGCAACAGATTTTGAAGAAAAAGAAGTAAGGAACTTACAAGATCAGAGCAAGTTTGATGGTTTCGATTTTGATGATGAAATAAAATAAGAAATCCAGAGATGAGGTAATATACTCTTTTAATTCCTTCTGCTTCCAAAAACTGATTCGAAAATGTTGGTGTTGTTGAGTTTGTTGTTATGACTGAGCTTGGTTCGAAATAGGCTTTGAGTTATGCAGGCTTGTGCTTGGTTCGAAACAGGCTTTGAGTTATGCAGGCTTGTGCTTGGTTCGAAACAGGCTTTGAGTTTGTGGTGTGAGGACGTTTCGATGCAGATTTGTGCTTCTGCAAGTTTTGTGTTTTTTTTCTTTTGTGAACTATCTCTTTTTCACGCTCTCTCTATCAAGAACAAACAACAACACTGTAAGTTTTTTGTGTTTTTTCTCTTTTGTGAACTATCTCTTTTTCACGCTCTCTCTATCAAGAACAAACAACAACACTGTAAGTTTTTTGTGTTTTTTCTCTTTTTTGAACTATCTCTTTTTCACGCTCTCTCTATCAAGAACAAACAACAACACTGTAAGTTTTTTTGTGTTTTTTCTCTTTTGTTCCTCCTCTATGAACTCTGTTTTTCTCATTCCCTACTGCCTGTTTATATAGTGAAACAAGAATGGGATTTTTGGAGGGAATTTTGGTGAATTTGAACAAAGGTGATAGTCTGATTTAATGCCTTCTTGATGCAGTTTTGGTGTGTGCCATTTGAGGCAATTCTTGGACAGATGTGCACAGGTTTTTGGACTGGAGTTTAACAGTTTTTGGTTGGTGGTGGAGCAGATGATATGACTGTTAGTTGGCATGGCTTGCGCAGGTTTGGCAGCAGAATTGAGCAGTAACATGAGGACAAACTTATATGGCCATTTTTATAATAATCATATAAAAAAAAAACAATGACAATAATAATAAAATAATTGTTAGTAAAACTAAACTGAAAAATGAAAGTCAAATAAAATATATTAATTTTTTGAGTTTTTTTCAAATAAAGTGATGCAAAAATATAAATTATATGTAACTAAGATTTTTTAGATAATTTTAAATTAACATAAAGAACTTGCAAAATAAAAATAAAAGAATGTGAAATTACTTTTTTTTTTGAGATTTTTACTAAATTAAATCTAAGACTATAATTAACTTAAATGATACAAGAACAAAAAACTAAATGAAACTTAAGGAAACTAATAATTTTTTTTATATTTTGAATAAAAATGTAAATAGAATAAAAATAGCATGAACTAAATATTTTTTAGGATTTTCTTTTTTTATGGAAATAAGAATAAAAGAAAGATGATAAAAAAAATGAAAAAACAAGATTTAATAAAGTCGGACAAAAATCAGTTAAATTTCACTAAATTCACAACAATTTCTAACGTTTCTATTTTTTGGTGGATTTTCAAAGCATAATCATCTCTTGACTTGTAAAGAAAAGTTGTAGTTGTTGCAGAGGAGAATCATATGTGAAAGAACCACTAAAAAATGTCGAAATTTGAATAAGTTATGAATTTTTGAAATCTAACTCGAGAATTGACAAAAAAGGGTTGAAACGTCTGTGAATGCTTGTTATGTAACAATGCAGATGGGAGGTGGTATCTTAGGTCAAAATTTGGGGTATGACACCACCATGGACGGCGACGACCTGCCAAACCCTGTGAACGCAGACATAGTCAAAAGATACTACGCATAAGAGACCCGATAGGTTGACACACCTAGGCAAAACGAGAGCATCCCGGCGAACCAAAAGGTTCGGGAAAAAATTAGGGATAAAATAAAAAAATTTGTACACCCGGCAAGTTGAAAACCCGAAATGGCGACTTGGGTAAAAAAGGGTTTACCGGTCGAAAACCCGAAAGGGTGGTCCAGGCAAAAGTTAGGGAATTAAAGCGTATGACTATGTCTCGTCGGATCACTTTAAGGACAATCTCTTCACAGACAAACCAGGAGCTTCTGATCAATCCAATCATCTTTTGACGAAGCAACAAATGGACAAGATATTCGGAGATACGAAGGTTATAGTGGAATGGGAACCCCATGGGATTTTTACACATAACTATCTTTCTTTGTATAAATTTTTTCTTACTTTTATGACACCATCCTTTTACTAGGATGCCTGTCTCCTTTGTACAAAACACTTATTCAAAGTAAATACAAAGATATCTCTTTCAAAGTATAGAAAAACTATTTGCCTTTTTTACACTTGTGTTTTTATTTGCAAAAAACGTCCAATGATTCATTGATGAACATATGCATTTGAACATAATTACTGTTTACAAATAAACAAAGTGGAAAAGAACAATTATTGACAGGTTGAAAGAATAGGAAAACATCTTTAGGCTATTCCAGGGGCAATCCCTACAGTACATCATTAAGATCCCCAGTGGAGCTAAAACTTCAAACTCTCAATCCCCAGCGGAGCTAAAATTACCAACTTTCAATCCCCGGCGGAGCCAAAATTTCAAACTACCAACCCCAGCGGAAACCATCCAATTTCTTCAAATTCTCCAGCAAGTGGTATTGAAGTTTGAAAATTAACCAGATAGCAGTTAACTTTTGTCTCTCCCTAACCTAGGATAATTCCCCAATAGAGTGGCAGACAATCCAAACTCCTGGACCTACTCCCCAGCAGTAAGCCTTCTTCCCCACAGAGTTTTTATTGCTTCCCGATAGAATGAAGATTCTCATTCTTATTTCCCCACAGAAGTCATCAGAGTTTTCTCTATTCCCCAGCAGAACAAGGATTCCCATTGTGTAATCCCCGGTAGAAGTCATCGAAATTCTATGGATTCCCCAAGCGGATTACTCAAGCAGTATATGGCATTGCTCGTAGCAGATTTTGGTCAATACTCCAACTTCAAGACATGAAGGATCCCTATATCCCCAAGAAATTCATTAAGGTTTTTTAATCCCCAACAGTCGCCAAGGATTTCTCATCCTCACTAATCAAGGAATTATTTTCCCCGGCAGCAGTCAAGGATTTATTTTCCTCAACAAAACAGCTAATCAGCTTACATGCACATACATTACATCCATATATCATAAACATTGTTAAAAGCACATTTATTGCATCATACATTTCATGCAACATAACTTTGTGTTTCAGCTAACGTTTTACCCTTTTCAGGATAAGATTAACAATTATCATTAACAATGTTCAAAGATTTCAGATACAATATAGATACACTCCAAACACGGAAGTCATTCTGCTACTCATTCAGATCTCAACTTCAGATACAGTACGGATACGCTCCAGACAAGGATACCATTCTAATACTCATTCAGATCTCAACTTCAGATACAGTACGAATACGCTCCAGACACGGATGCCATTCTGATACTCATTCAGATTTCAACTTCAGATACAGTACGGATACGCTCTATACACGGATGCAATTCTGATACTCATTCAGATCTCTACATCTTTCATGATACAGTCCAGATACACTCCAGACACGGAATTCATTCTGCTACTCATTCAGATCTCAACTTCAGATACAGTACGAATACGCTCCAGACACGGATGCCATTCTGATACTCATTCAGATCTCTACATCTTTCATGATACAGTCCATATACACTCCAGACACAAGTTATTATGTCGCCTATTCAGATTTCACTTATTCAGATACAGTCTAGATACACTCCAGACACGGAAGTCATTCTGTCACTTATTCAAATTCAGATTTCAAGATACAGTACAGATACACTCCAGACACAGAAGTAATTTTGTTACTCATTCAAACACAACTCGGATACGCTCCAGATACGGACACTATTCCATTGCTCGTACAAACTCAGTCTCCAGATACAGTTCAGATACGTTCCATGTATGGAGACCATTCTGATACTCATTCTTTTGACTCACAACTTACAATTCAGCAAACATTCTTGGATGACATCTTTAAGCCCATCTCCAACAAGATTCTATCACCTCTCCAAATGGCATCTTTAATCCCATTCCCTCAACTACACTTTGACAAGTGCAAATTTACGGGCACTCTAGTGTCCAATCATCTTTTACCTTCAAGTCACGAATGGCAAAACTCGCCAATCTAACTCTTCAGGTTCAATAAGATTGAACAGGGGCAGCTGTTGTACCCCAAAATTTTCCCTCTCATTTATCAAGATTTTTCTCACAAGACTTCTTCGACTCAAGACAAGATTAGGGTTTGATTAGCTCAAGACACCTCATCTTGCACTGATAACCTGAGATTAGGGTTTGATTTTGCACAAGGATTTTTGGACCATCAATGCTTCATGTGACTTTTTACACCATCTTGGACCCCTAAGATTGCTCATGTTAAGTTTCAAGCCTTGAATCACATTTTTGCTCAGTCAATTGGACAGTTGACCTAAAAATCAACTATATTGGGGGAAAAGTCAACCATGGCCAATTTACAGTCAAACTTCATAATTTTTTATCCACAACAACATTTTAGGCTCATATGTAACATTTGATCAAGTTTGGATCACAACTCCTCAAGAAATTTGATCAAATCATCAAAAGGGCAAAATGGTCAAAATTAGGGTTTTGACTGAGAAAGGGAAATTTTTTATTTTTAACTTAGCCAATGACCAATTGAGTTCAAAAATGATTTCAAGGATTCAATGGCACCATCTTTACCTAATCACATAGTTCAAAATATCTCAAGTTCATTGGATTGACAGATGAATTTTGCAGTCAATTGATCAAAGGTCAACTGTACACTGAAAAGTCAAACTTTGACTTTTTGGTCAAAATTAAGTGCCAAGGGTCATAATTCATCAAGATGTGTTAAAATATGAAACTTGTTGATGAAGAAAACCAATTTTGAAAATTAGGGTTTTGAATTTGAAAATTTTCATAACTTAGAATTTTTCTAAGTATGGAAATTTTCTTATTTTTTCCCAACTTTTCACCGCTTTTTCACCATGATGAATTTTGATTCAAAGAAAACTTCCAACATGAAAGTTGTAGTCCTCCATGAGATCTACAACTTTTCTTCACAAACGTTTCCAAAAAGATGCTTGGATCTCAAGTTATGAATTTGTGAATATAGGTCCATGAACTAAATAACTTAGTGAAAATTTGCCCTAATTTAGGCAGGTTTTAGACCCAACTTCATGGGCATTTTTAACCTAGTTCCAAGAGGTATCTCAAAATTCATTTCAAAGATGGATTGTAGATTATGTTTCAAGCTTTCTAAAATTTCCAAGAAATCTCCAAGATCATTTGCGATTAGGGGGAATCGAAGAAGAGAAATTGGCATTTTATCACTTTTGTTCATGCCATTTTCACAAAGTGTCAAGTTGCAAATCTGATCTTGGATGCTTGTACCTTGCATTACAGGTCCTAAACTCATTATACACTCCATAATTTAATGCTAACTCTGAAGATAAAGGCTTTATTTTGGCTTTTGGAACATTGTACAAGAGATAATTCCATTAATGGCATAAAGGGCACATTGCTATTTTCATAAAGGCAAGCTTTTGTAACTTTATCAACCTTGAGCCGTGGACCTGTTCCTTTGGTACAAACAACTTCCACAGATATCAAGCAATGTATACCAACTCTCTGCAGCTAGCAAGCCAGCGAGTACAAGCATGTTTAGTGTGGTCACTTCACTTTTCTTCAAAAGCAAGAAAAGTTGCAAAAGTCTAAAGGCTTGCACATCTGATGAAGAGTGGACTTTGTATCCATTCATACATATTCACAAGCTTGTCACAACTCAGGACACGAATTGATAGCATCCAAAACACCCTAAAACTCAAAAACTTCATTTTTCTCCCAAAATATCCAATTGCTGTAAAACTCTAGCCATTTCATTTTTGGTTCGTGCGTTCTTTGTTTTAACACTTCAAACACATTCCATATATCCTACCAAAGCTATCCAATCCCTTGTCCTGGTTCCGTGAGCTCTGTTTCAGCCATTGCCATTTTCAAATTTAGAGGTTGCAGCTTGACTTCTATAGAGAGTTTTGGCCATCCACAAAGCCAGCTAGGTATTGGAATAGGTTGAAGGAACTTCAAGGAAGCTCACACGATCCTCAGGACTCACTCAAAGTCCCCACATTGTCATATCCAAATCCAACTGAAGGAGGTATTTTTCAAAACTCTATCTCTCTATTTAGGCATCCTCAAGCCACAATTTGTGAAGCAAAAATGTAGTCCTTAACATGGTGAAGCTGTACATATGCATACTTGTCATTTATATTAACTGAGCTAAGAGAATTTGAAGCTTGAAGTTCCTGGATTTTTTAGGTCACGATTTAGGGCTGATAAAATTCTCCCTGATCTTTTAGAGTTAGGTTACAAATCTTATATCATTGGAATCATGAGATTAAGTGCTACATGTTTCATGTTACAAGTTTTTGTTTTTATGCAAGTATGAGCAAGTTGCAGGTTTGAGTTGAAAGCGTGCGCAGGAGGAGACAGAGGACAGGGACGAAGCTTGCCTTGGGCTTTTTTGCATTTCTAGCCTTTTGTTTTTACTTTCACACCCATTGTATTACTTTTGCACTCCCCTTGCATATTTGTTTTATTTTTCATATTTCTTTTTATATTTTTATATTTATTGCTTTTATTTATTTTTCTGAATCATAAAAATCATGAAAAATATTTTATTTATTTTTTGCACTTTATTTTATTTTTTTATTATTTTTGGCATAAAAAATAGTCTTATTAGGATAATGGACTTTATTTTCTTAAATAGATTGTGAATATATTTAATAAATACCATACATTTTTATTTTTTTATTTTACACATAAAATATTCATTTTCTCACACATATTTAATTTTTAATATTGTACATAATATTATTTATTATTTTCTTGTACAAAAATGGACAAAATAAACAATAGGAAACATATATTTCTTTTAATCAAAAAATTAGGGTTTCACCCTTTCAAAAATAATAATATTTTTCTCTTATTTTTAGGGCTTAAATAAATCATTTTTCTCATATCAAAATACAAAACATTTTTACATTGCATTGCATATTTAAATATTTGTATATTTATTTATTTCGCACAATATTCAATTGGGTTGTAATAGTATTTTTTTAGGGTTTATTTTGTGCAATATCCCCATTTAAAAACTTGTATCCCCCTCCCATAATAATTGTTGTAATAGCTTAGTTTACATTTACGCAATTTATCGCATTTATATCATGTTTAGTAAACTAGGGTTTGCATGACAAGACCAAAAACAAACAAATAGAAAAAACCTAGTACAAGACAAATCAAATGCATGTAAAATGACACACATTGCACACAAGCACCCTTAGGGTTTCACCCACTTAGTTGCCTAAATTAAAATGGCCATGTTACGCATGCGAAGTATCTTGGCAAAACAAAACAAAAATAAGATCATAGTCCCTCGATGACGCTATCAAAAGGTTGCCTAAAACAAAAATGATCTTGGTCCCTAAAACATGCTAAGATACTTGGCAACATTGCTATCATGGTCATACGATGACCCACGCCCGTCCCGTTTAACATCCAAAGATAGTGTTGCTTACCAAATTAATGGTAAGTCAACAATGTCAAAGGAATAAAAATGCATAGGAAAGACATTTGAGTAGGTAGATAGCTTCTAAGTTGCTTGTTGCATTTCAAAACAATCCTTGCTATTTTCAAAAACCAACACACACACTTCAAAACACTTCAAAACATCTTTCAAAACATTGAAACATTTTTCAAAAGACAAACATCTTTGTATACATTCTTACGAACGAGAATCATTACAAATATTTCCTAAACGAATGGCCTCTTTTCAAAATACTTTCAAAAACACACCAAACACAAAGCACCATTTCAAACAATTTCAAAAGCAAAGAAAGTGACCTAAGCAAGTAACTAAGAGCCCATGGAAAACCATGGATGAAAAGGGTGCTAGCACCTTCCCTTTTCATAATCTACCCCCCGAACTCAAGAAAACATCTCAAAGGTCTTTCCTATGCTTTTTTACCTTTCCTTTTGGATAAAATAAAAGTCGGTGGCGACTCTTGCTAAACCGCGACATTTGCTACAAAACGCAAAACCTCAAGTCAGTTCTCCCACCATATTACACATGTGAATGCTGAGCTGGAAACTTGATGTTGCTTAAAACAAGCATCGTACCATTCCATGCATTTTCATGCAGGATTTCCAAAATCATGATTCTATCTTTATCTCCTTATATCTCTCTCAATAGTGCATGAATCATAACAAAGTTTGAATCAAAAATGGAGAGGACACTTCATACTCCAACTTTGTTGTTCAAAATTTTTAAACACAAAGATTGAATCAATGAGATAAATAGCCAAGAGTGTATGCACGTCATGTGTTTGCTGGAATTCCAGGCTTCACACGTGCGTGACATGCCTTGTTGCTGGACAAAAATCAGCTTACATGGTACCTTCTTCCAATGATTATATCTCAAAATGTACAAGTTATTTTGAGAAACTTTCTGAAGCAAAGTTGTTTCTCACATTTAGGGCTTGATATTTGATGTTGGATACATTTCAAAAAAATCAAAATTTCAATGAGAAAAACGATGGTGATGGCATGCTCACAAACTACTTGATAAAATCTTGGCTTAGCG
Source organism: Vicia faba (assembly GCA_948472305.1). Taxonomy (NCBI): domain Eukaryota; kingdom Viridiplantae; phylum Streptophyta; class Magnoliopsida; order Fabales; family Fabaceae; genus Vicia; species Vicia faba. The sequence continues at coordinate 561,709,395 of OX451735.1, forward strand.
CACACATGGTTGAGCAAAACGCCATCTCCGGGCCCCAAATCCTAAGCAATATATCTCTCTCCACACTTGACCATTTGAAATGATCTTTGAACCAAAAATGAAGAGCACACTTCATACTCCAACTTTCATGTTGCCTATTTTTTGATTTGAGCTCAAATGGACATTCAAAATTAATCATGAAGGAATCAAATTTTTGTGCATAATTGAGAAATTTCACTAAGTGTCCAAAACTTCCAAGCTCTATAACTTTTTATCCTTTCACTTTTTGGACTTGAGGTCTCTAATACAAAGTTTAAGGATTTTTTATCCTCTTTCCAGGCATGTAAAGTTTGTACATTTTCAATAAAAATTGAGAAAATTATGACCAATCAAAATTCAATACTATGAACACTTAGAAAAAATTCAAAATTCCAAATAACTTCATTGACAAGTTATATCCAATTCACATTTCCTATTGTTTTTATGCAACCATTGTCCATGAAATATTAAAATAGGGACATTGAGTTGATAGTTGACCAAAAGTCCCTTTGGTCAACAGTTGACTTTGGTTAACTTTTGGAAAAATGACCAATTTACCCCCCTTTTTGTCATTTGAGCCATTTCAAACCCAAATTAATTATCAAATTTCCAATCATAGATGCTCATGAACATGTAGAGAAACATGGAATCAAGTATTGCCCAAAAATTCATAGATTTCCTGATTAAATTCCAAACCCTAGTTTTGGTCCTCTGTGCTAGGAGATGGTAAGATACATGCAATTGTGCCATTACCTACAAGATGACATTCAAAGAGACATATACATATATTTTTGAGTTATTCAAAAGGATATATGTACAAGATACATAATTCAAGGTGCTTGGTGATCCCTCATGGACAAACCTAAAGATAAGATGGAGTAGGATTAGTAACCAAAACCCTAATGTGTGATCTTGTTGTATTGTGATGGTATGAGATGATAGAGGAATCTTAGGGGGGAAAATTGGGGTACAACAGCTGCCCTTATTTAAGTGTCTTCTATCAGGAGATGCGGAGGTTAAAATCTTCATGTCGATAGGATTGAAGATACTTAAATATAAAACAAGCCCTATTTTTGGCCTTAAGATGCCATGCAATGCTTAGGATTATAAATGCAAATGAAAAAAATCCAAAAATGACACAAGACATCACTGGGGATGTAAGAAGTAAAAACAAGGATCAAAAGAAAAACCCGACCAGGAAAATAAATCACTGGTGTATAAAAGACTACACTCTATTGAGGTAAAGCCCAAAGAGGAGATAAGGCGTCATCAACTCAAAGTTTGAGGAGAGGAGGTAAGGGATAAAAGTGATCGACAGATGACTGCGAACTATCCACTCACTGAGAAGATAGCAAAAAAGTAACGTCGACCCACCAGGGAAAGAAATGGTAAGATAATATCGGTAAATACTAATATTATGGTAGGTAATAAATGATTAGCACTAGTACTCATGATTGGAAACAAATGAACTTCTTCAGAGTAACGCGAATCTCAACGATGAACTATCTCCCATAATGACGAGACTATATTTCATCGGAAAAAGATCTCAACAACGACCTACCTCCCATAATGACGAGGCTACCATTCATTGGAGTAACAAATCTCAACAACGAACTATCTTCCATAATGACGAGGCTACCATTCATTAGAGTAACAAATCTCAACAACGAACTACCTCCCATAATGACGAGGCTTCCATTCATTGGAGTAACAAATCTCAATAACCAACTACCTCCCATAATAACGAGGCTACCATTCATTGGAGTAACAAATTTCAACAATGAACTACCTCCCATAATGACGTGGCTACCATTCATTGGAGTAACAAATCTCAACAACAAACTAATGACGAGGCTACCATTCATTGGAGTCACAAATCTCAACAACGAACTACCTCCCATAATGACGAGGCTTCCATTCATTGGAGTAACAAATATCAACAACTAAGTACTTCCCATAATGATGAGGCTACCATTCATTGGAGTAAAAAAATCTGAATCTTCTCTGGGAACTGACAGACTTACTGGAGAAATACAGGTTGCTCAAATAAAGAGACCTGCCACTTGCTGTTATGAGAAGGAATTGCAATAATGATTTCTTAGGGAAAGAAATAGGACTTCCTGGGGAAATGCCAAAATATTCCTGCTGAGGGGCTAAAATCTTCACGTGCAAAATAAATGCACATTCTCAAACTAGGGCTCAAAGCTTGCAGAAATTAAAATAATAATGTTGTCGGGGACCACCAATTCAAACCAGAAATAAACCAGGATAAAACAGTCAACCAAAATAACACCTCATGAGAACTAAACTCAAGAGGGAACCACGTTTTACCCAGACAAAGATCCGGACTAGGAGGATGAAGAAAAATTCTTCCACGAAGGATAACTCAGTGGGGAAATTGAAAGAAATATACACTTTCTACTTAAAGTTGAAAAATCTAATGGAGAGAGGGTAACATAACTCTGCAAATAGGGTAGTATACCAACAAAATATAATGAATGCAAATAAGCAATGAATTTTTAGTTCAGCTATGCATGATGTGTGTATGAATGTTATTATGTATATGTTGACAAAACAGACATACAACAGTAGGAGTAACCAGACAAAACCAGCTTGGCTAAAGTTAACACTCGGCTAAGCCACATCCAGGATGAAAATTTCATAAGAAAGTAAGCACCAACTAAGGAAACAAACTTCTATTTCACGAATTAACTTCACTGGGAAGGAACTTAATTCGAAAGTGATCAAATCAAAACAGTAACATCACTACAGACACAAGAATATAACATCCTCCTCCCGGCTTCATCGGGGAACATCACATAGACTTTAATGGGGAAAAATGATTCAACGTCTATACTTCTACTGGGGATTTCAATACTGATTTCAATAGGGTAGACAAAAACCACATTATCGAGACATCAATTGAGGATCTCGTACTGACTTCATTGGGGAGCGAAACACCACATCATCGAGGGGAACCCAAAATACATTATTCAATGCTTAGAGTGATGATTACACCTACTTCTCTTGGGAGAAATTATGAAACCTCATGGGGATAAAAATATTCAGAGAGACACGTTATCTCAGCCTTACCCGGGGATCTAAGAAGTCAAACATTACATCAAGAAATCAAACTTATGGGGATTTTAAATCAAACCTGGAACTTTGCGGGAGAAAACCCAAAAAGTTAACAGTTGTTTCAACACTCTTTAGAGAAGATATTGCCCTTGTCTTATTGCCTGGGAAACAAACAACGACAAAAATGCTAGCACTGCAAAGGGTGATGTTTTGAAAATGATTTCATCTCAGCACACAAAGGGGAAAAGACTTTCGTCAAATGAGAAAAGACCTTACTTAGGAATCTGGGGTAGAGACTTCATACCATGAAGACCTGATAAACGAACCAAGACTTGATTGGGAAAAATGGGATCACAAACCCAACACCGCGCCATACATCAATTGGCATCATTTCCAACTATCTGAGGAACTCAAAAAGATCATACACATACCATCAAAAATGACCTGGGAGAGCCTTTCTGGGGAACACATACTTCTAAAACTTCAGAGTTCGTCTATCCTTGGAGTCACTATTTTTGTTCTCCTTGAGACACAAAATCTAAAGCAAGAAGAAATATGTAAATTCTTTTCAAATGAATAATTTTTGTTATTTAATATTTTCGCTTTTAATCACTATCAATAATAAATGAAATCTTTGTAAGCTGAATAAAATAAGAATTTCAAAGAATTGGATAAAAGCTCAAACTTTATTAATAGAATGGTAGTCGGCAAATGGCGAGACTCCATAGATGATTACAAATTTTGGAAAATGGTAATATATTGGAAAAGATACATTGAAGTACAATGACCACTATTTTCTGTAACTACTTTGAATTCTTGGGTAGAGACTTCAGTTGAAGAGTGGTGAGGATCCAAGAAGATTGTTGCTTCAATGACCAAGTCTTATCTGACGCAATTACTTGCCAGGAAATCCCTAACTTTTGGCTAGATTACCCTTGCGGGTTTTCAACCTACCTGGAAAATTTATTCGGTTTATGTCTCTAATTTTTTCCTAGACCGCCCTTTTGGGTTTTCGGCCTACCGAGACGCTCCTTTTTGCCTAAGCCGTTGTTGTACCCCCAAAATTTTCCATCTCTTTTCTCAAGGCATTTCTCACAAGGATTCTCAAAAATTTAAGCTTGCACAAATACAATTGGATTTTCCAGCATCAAGTTAAAGAGGAAACTGTTAAAAAAGGGGAAAATAGATAAAAACGATCTTTTTAAGGAACAACAAGTTTGCTTTGATTTCCCTTGCTTCGATTGGACAAATGGCTGCCTGCATGCCTGTTTCGATTGGACATTTGATGCCGGCATGTTTGTTCGATTGGATAAGTTTCAATTGGACAAATGATTGCCTTCATGCCTGTTTCGATCGGACAAGCTTTGATTGGACAAATAACTCCCTCCACGCTTGCTTCGAATTCACCTTCATGTCTTCTTCAAATCCACCTTCAGCATTGGCCTCCTATATGATGCACAAGGCAAGGGTGTTGTACCCCAAAATTTTCCCTCCCATATTCTTCAAGAGATCAATCTTCAAATGCTTCAAGATTCCTCAAGGGTTGCACAGTCCAATTACCTCCTAAGCCAGTCAAAATTAGGGTTTTGGTTCTTGCAAGGAAGTTGAGGTTTTCAAGGGCTCAATCAAGTCCCATAGGCCTATACACATTGTCAGGCATCTACATATAAAGTCTCAAGACTCACAGGGTCAAATTGCACAGTCAAAAGCCCTAATTGCTTCACAATCAACTGTAGGGGCAAAATGGTCATTTTGCAGTCAAAAGTCAGAATTTTTGGTCAACATCTTATTGAAGCCACAATCATCATTTGATCAAGTCTTGATCATGATTCTACAAGAATGGTTCAAAAATCATCAAGATGCAAAAGTTTCTATTTTTGGACAGTAGAAAAGTCAACTGTAACTTGACCAAGGCATAACTTTTTCATGGTTCATCAGAAAAATCCCATCCAATGCTCATTTTGAAGGGGATGACATTTCCTACAACTCATCTTCACATTCCAAGTCCAAGAAATGCTCTCACAAAAAGTTATCAATTTCTACATTATAGGTCAATTTCAAAAGTCAACAAAAAGGCACTTTAAGTCAAAGACCATACTTTGAGATTGGTAAATCAAAATGACATGGGACCAAAGGCATTGGTTAGAGGACTTCAAGACCTTTCCAAAATGTCCAAGAACATGTTCATAGCTTCAAAATTGAACAAGATATGCATTGGAGAAGTTGGGAAATATTTGGGAATTTGCAAAAATCAACTTTGCCCAAAACACTTCATTTTTGCTAATGGGCCTCAAATTCTTTCTTGAAACATTGTCCAAGGCCTATGCACGACCCATTGAACTTAAATTGAATTATTTTCTTATTTTTATTAATTATTTGGATTTTTAATTGATTAATAATCGATTTAATTGTAGGAAAATTCAAAAGATGTGTTTTTCAAATCTTTTGTGGAGCAAATATACTCAGGGAAAGCTGGCAATTTCGTTTGCCAATCAAAGAGACAAAATCATCCAATTTTGGCAAGTTTTATCAATCAAAAAAGTTGGAAAAGATTTGATTGAAATCAAATATTGAAATCATAAAGCCATGGACTTTTGGACCAAGATTTACCCTAGTTTTCATTCCAATACAAATACTGAAGCCAACCCTAGTGTTGTGGACGTGCAAAAAGCTGTTGCAGAAGCCATATGCAAATTTGAAAAATCAAGAACAAACTCAAAACTGAATTCCATAATTTAACGTGATTCAAAGCTTGTTTTTGTTTCTAATAGATTGCTTGCACTTCCAGGAACACGTAGGGATCAAAATCACACGCTAACACTCAAGGAATCCTGAGAAACAGTCCCACGGTTTGTCAATTATTTTTAGAATCGAAATCCATATTCCATGCATCATTAACACAATTTGTTGTTTGTTTTGTATTGTATGAATCCACAGGGAACTTTTGGCATGGTTTAATTGCATTATAACACGTAGAATCGTGACTTGCCATTAACATATTTTAGGGTTCTTAAGGTTTGGAATTGGGGCTTTCCACATACAGAAAAATTAAACTTCATGACGCCCATGGTTGGACTCAGAGGATCAAGACGAGTTCAATGGACATGTCGCGCCCAATTTATATAGCATACAGCTCTATTCGCTATTTTCTCCTATTGCAGGTTGTGGGGGTTAAAAACCCCCGCTATCTAACCTTGTTTATTACAATTTCAGGGAAGACGATGATGACGTGGTAATGTGTGGTTGGGCTATTCAAAATAATGGCGCGCGTTTTGTTGTTTTCAGCACATTGAATTATTTTTATATATTATCTTTGTTTCTTATTCATATTACAAAGCGTGCAATTTGGTTGAGTGGTTGGCCAGGTGTTTAGCAACCCTTGGGACCTGGGTTCGATTCCCAGGTCCACCCAAATCTCAATATTATTTTTTCTAACAAATTCCCATGCAGCGCTTTCCATGTGTTCCACCATAGACCTTACAAATCAGGGCGCCAAGTGTCTCAGCAGACTAATCCAAAGGCCAAAGGGTGATCCACACCATGCTCCAAGTCAATGAGCACGCACCTGATTCCAGAAGTCAACAAGGGCTTTGTGCTTAATGGGCCAGACTTGCAATTTTCACCTCCATTCTTGGGTCAACACCCCCACTGGTTTTATTACTCTTTTTATTTTATTTTCTTTTATAATTTCTCTTTTATTAATTATTAGTATTATTATTATCTAATTAATAAATTAATATTTTTCATAGTAAATTCAGAGAATAAGAAATGTGAATATTTTTATTAATTATTATTATTCTTATTTATTAACTTACTTTCTAAATAAAATACTAACCAAGTAATTAGTTTAATAGGTCAACTTTAATCTTTTTCATAAATAAATAAAAATCATGTAGAATTAGGGTTTGACAATTTTCAATCATATTTTCTTATTATTATTATTTATTAATTATTATTATTTTTGTAAATAAAATGTAAATTAATTCAATTAGTTGATTAGGTTAACTTTGACATTTTTTATAATAAGTAAAATAATTTAGAATTAGGGTTTTCTTGACTTTTAATTTCCTTTTTCTTTTATTTCCAAAAACATAAAAAACACAAAAAACATTTTTCTTGTAAATAATTAATTAGTAAATTAAAGTTAATATTTAATTAAATGCAAAAGACAATTTCTTTATTCCTCAAAAGGGTCAAAACCCTAGGACATCCCGATTTAAATTTCTATTCGCGCATTATCATTATTTTTTATTATTTATGTATCTGCTCAAGGGATGTAATAGTAATTAGGATCTTTACCGCTTTCTTTACTTTTTCATTTATTTTCCAAAACGGATTATGTTTTTGGCGATGTATAGACCCGCGCCTTGTAATAGCGTAGATTTACCTTTCCGCACTTTAATTTTCTGCACTCTTAACTGTTAATTATGCCTGCAAGACTGTATGACAATTAAAAACAACTCGTAGCTCACAAATGCATGTTCAAAGATAAACATTAACTGAAAAACAACACACAAGCACATGCCACTCTTAGGGTACGCCTCACTGGTTGCCTCGAACGTGGTCATTGAGTATAGGGTGTTTTAGAGGTTGCCCTCTTGTCTAAAGATCCAAGTTGCCTCGAAACGGTTGCCTCGGATAAAAAGGATCTAGGACATTAGGGTTACCGCTAAGGCGTCCTACTATTGCTTTGGTGACCACACATGTCCCTATAATCAAATCTACCCAACAAACTCCAACGACGGTGCTACCTACTTCTCAATAGTGGGATAGTACTGTCTAAAGGACATTTACACAGCTTAATTTCCTTAGGGTAGGTAGATCTCATGGGTACTTGCTCTATTCAAAAACAAACAAAATACTTTTCACACTGACACTTTCAAAAGTTTTCAAAATAAATTTTTCATACACTCTTGAGGACAGATACAAGAGTTACTTAGAAATCTTTCAAACGAAACTTTTTCAAAACCCACACACACTTGAAAAGCAAACAATTTTGAAAACATAAGAGCAAGTACCTAAGAGCCCATGGATAACCATGGATAGAAAGGGTGCTAACACCTTCCCTTTCTATAAATCTACCTCCCGAACCGAGAGACATCTCAAAGAAGGAATTTTGATGTGCTTTTGTCCTTTCCATGTTGGAGAACATAAAAGACGGTGGCGACTCTTGCTTACCGCGACATTTCGCAAACCAACTTAAAAAACAGTCAGTTCTATTTCCACCGATCACAGAACTGGTGACTCTGCTGGGGAATAGACTTAAAAGTGAGGTGTACCTTAGGATTAGATCATACTTATGTTTTCAATTTCCTGTTTTGATTGCTTTAATATTGTGGGCCTGTTTTGGGAGTTTCATAGATCCTAACCCGGATCTGGGGGGTACCTTTTAGGTAGCAACAAACTGTGAGGGAACTGTGCGGGGTAAACCGACACGGTTGAAGCAGTTGCTACGTTGGTGTGGCACTTTGGTGAGTACCGGTAACCCTTGAGTCAAGTCAAGGAGAGTACGGGGCCGCCGCGTGGTGTCGTGAAGCATCAATTGACCTTAGGAACCTTACTTGACCATCCTGGCCTCTTTAGGGGTAGTGAGATGACCGACTTTGGTGCAGTCCGAAGTTGGTAGATACTCGATACTACACTCATTGAGGGTTGTTTTCTTGGAATATTTTGATCGCCAGTTAAGTGGCTAAATCAAAACAATGAACACAGAAAACAACCCAATGATATTGAGCTCCTTAGAACCCGGTTACTTTTGATAGGACAGGTTTTGAGCCCACCAACTTCAAGAGGGTAGTACCCAAACTTCATGCTGGCCTGAACTCTAAGGGCTGTCTTGTGTGACTTGTGTGCCTTCAAACTTGACTACTTGCATGCTTGTTATCTGACACTTGAGTTTCTTGCAGGTTTTGTTTACAGTCCTTAATCTGGACTCATAACAGGGTTTACCTACATTACTCCACGCATAGCATAGCATCATACCATCATACCAATGCATACATCCTGCATAAGGACTAACCCATTTCAAGGATCTCAAGGGCTTGTGATGCAGGTCATGATGAATCAAATGTCCAGCAAGGGGAAAAGGGGATTTATTTTCCTCTAGCCAAGGTTAATGACTTGAGTCAGGGGCTATGACCCACTCGATATGGTGAGCCTTAACTCTTGAAGAAGGACTCTCAACAATATGCAGTTCCTTCAATCAAGCTACAAATTCAAATTCTAACAATTTTTATGTTTACCCCGCGAGATCCTTGAAAACATTGCATGCATACATACATATCATTGCATTACAGGTACCCCTTTTACAGGTCACTTACCTTCTTCGCTGTTTATTTCAGCAATCGTCATGAATCCTGAATCATCCAATGAACAAGCTATCAAGGCCCTTCAGGCCCAGAATGCCCAGTTCCAAGAGATGGTTATGAGCCTAGCCCAGGGTCAACAGGATTTGAAGACTCTGCTTCTGAAAGAGAAGAAGAAGAAGAAGAGGACTGTTTTGTTCAACCCTAGACGCAGATCTGGGAATGGATTACCGAATGAGGCTGAGCTGACTACTTCATCGGTGGGCAAAGACAGTCCCCAAGAGAGAAGGGTTCCTAGTCTCGTGGTCTCCGAAAACGAGACGGATTTCAATGATGAACAGTATCCTCCTGCCGAAGACAGGTACAAACAGCTCGAAGACCGGTTAAGTGCTATGGAGATACAGAAAGTGCCTGGCTTGGACTTCGAAGATCTAGGTCTATCCTCTGGGGTGGTGATCCCACACAAGTTCAAGGAACCTTCTTTTGCGAAGTACGACGGGGCATCTTATCCTAAGCTGCATCTCAGATCATATGCGAGGAAGATCCAACCGTATACTGTTGACAAGAATCTATGGATCCATTTCTTCCAGGAAAGTCTTTCAGGGACTCAACTCGAATGGTACTATCAGCTGGATGGGGCCAATATTTGTAACTGGGATGACTTGGCTACTGCATTCTACAAGCAGTATCAGTACAATTCCGACCTTGCTCCTACGTGTACCTAACTCCAGGGTATGTCACTAGGGACAGGTGAAGGATTCAAGGAATATGCGCAAAAGTGGAGAGACCTGGCTAGCAGGGTGCAGCCACGGTTGACTGACCGGGAGCTTGTGGACTTGTTCTTGGGAACCCTGTCTGGTCCATTCTTCAATCATCTGATTGGGAATTCTTCTGTTGGGTTTACAGATCTGATCTTGACTGGGGAGAGAACAGAAGCTGGTATCAAGTCTGGGAAGATACAAAAGGGTGACTCCTCGAGCACTGAGAAGAAACCATCCAAGAAAGAATCTAGCATTGTCAACGTGGTAGTTATTTCAAAACCGGCCAGTGCTCCTCAACATCGCAACCAACAAAGGGAAGAGAGACCTAAAAGGCAGTTCACTCCACTCAGCATGACCTTGTCCCAGATATTTCCATAGTTGTTGGAGACCAAGTTTGTAACTCTAAGGGACCCTCCTAAGAATCCCAAAGGACACCTTCAAGGTACAACCCCAACGTTCGCTGCGCTTATCATTCTGACAGCCCGGGGCATGCTACAGATGATTGTTGGACTTTGAGAAACAAGGTTCAGGATCTGATTGACGCAAAGGAAGTCCAGTTCGACTCTCCAGAGACTCCCAATGTGATCACTTCTCCCTTGCCAAAATATGGCTAGGATTGGAAAATTTTTTGTTCATTCGAATGTTCAAGTTGTATTTTTCTTTGATTGTTCAAACATTTTATTCATGTCAAACGTTGTTATTTCATTAATGCATTACACATGTCCATTTTGAAGTAATTATTTCGTATTCACTATATGCAAACTGTTTTCATATTTTTGTGATGATCAACTCTTGATTGAAAATTCTAAGCCTCTTGAGGGAGGATGACGAAAACGATACCGCAATCTACAATATGCTTTTGAACAGACCCCGCTGATGAGGTACACGCATTGTTTCAATTCCTAAACACTGGGAGTCATAAGGAAGATAATCCCTCGTCAACCCCTTTGAGCCAAAGAAGTAGGAGTTTTTCTTTCTGAAAATTAAAACCCTTAATCATAACCTGGGGCAGGGTAGTTCTCTCAGTTGATCCAAGTGCACAGCGAATAGCATCAAAGAAGTCCTTCCAAAAACAAAAGACCGTGATGGTTCCGAATAATCATGAAGACAGGCAGTCATTATCTTTCAACAACAAAAGCCTAATAAGTCAAAACCTATGAAGGAGACTTACAAAACTGGGGCATCCCGCTGACTATAATCACAAAAGAAACAGTTCAAGAAAAAAAACAGGGATAATGAAATCAGAAAAGAAAGAGGTCCAACAAACCCTCAACAAAAAAAGAAATGACTGCCTATTCAAAATAAACTGTCAATATCCGAACCATCACCAGAATCTCAGGACAAAGACTCAAACAAGGTCTAATGCATGATCAGCTGAGTTTAGGTTTGAAGAACATCACGAAGAGCGGGTGGGTACAAATACATTTTGAGCCTTATCCTTTATTTCTTAAACTGTGAACCAGGCCACGCTACAACCCTCAAAAGTCCTAGCTGAAGCATGGGTTAGTTCGAAAGCATATTGTTACGAAAGGTATCCTGACTCCTTAAGGCTTGCGGTAAAATAACGAGTTGACATCACATTTTACAAAACTTGCTCGTTTTACTAAAAATTTACATTTTCAAAAACTTCAAGACAGACATAAGTGTTGCATTTCTGATATAACATTGTTTGCATATGACTATTTGTTCAAACAGCAGAGAAATTTGCACGACGAATATCTAAGTGAACAAAAAGTACCTCCAACCAAGGGGCAAACGTGATCATTGTCCATCATTTGGGGCAGTTAAGTCAAGATTCGGAGAATCTCTCAAAGGGCCAAGTAGCTTGGGGCAAATCTCCATCTGGATCACTTGGGGCATTGGACAATCAGACGAAGATCTTCTGGTGGTATGACAACACAACACTATTGACAGTGACAATTCCCCGCATTCTGAGAGCGTGGACATAGTCGAAAAAATACTGCGCATAATCAAAGACCCGCTAGGTTGACACACCTAGGCAAAAATAAGGGCTTCCCGGCGAACCAAAAGGGTTCGAGAAAAAATAAGGGATGAAATGAAAAAAAATCTGTACACCCGGCAAGTCGAAAACCTGAAAAGGCGGCTTGGGCAAAAATGGGTATCCCGGTGGACTGAAAATCCGAAAGGGCAGTCCAGGAAAAATTTAGGGATCAAAAGCGTACAACTATGTTCCGTCATCTCGTCACTTACCTACCAGAAGAAGGTTTGTCAATCGGCAGTCACCAAGCACCTCTACAGGTACCTTCTCCCACAGAAGCTGGGGCAATCAGAATTGTCTAAGCGGTCTAGTCGCTCTGTCCACCAAGGTACCAAGGTAGGTTCAGCTGAAGAACGTGACCAAGATACCTTCACTCCCCGAAGAATAAGACAAAGTTCAGCAGTACTCTCCCCCGAGCAGAGTTGGTCTCCCATAAGCCCTAAAAAGGCACAGTATCCCTAGCAAGTCAGCAACACTCTCCCCAAGCAGAGTTAGGCTACTGTCAGCCTTAAGGAAGTTGGGCATCCCCAGAAGATCTCAATGTTCTCCAGCGGAGTATACAGATGTTCCTAAGCAAGCATCCCCGGCAGTCTTGATCTAAGATTGTTCCCCGGCGGAATACCAGACACCCCAGTGGAGCCATTTTCCCAGTGCAGTCCAAGAGTTTCCCCGGGAGAGTTGAATCAATCTCCCCAGTAGATTCTGGAAGCTTATCCCCAGTAGATTCTGGAAGCTTACCCTGCAGAGTACGAACGCATCTCCCCGGCTTTATTCAGAAGGTTATTCCCCACCAGAGCTTATAACTGGGTTATCCTCAACTAATTACCACGGAAGGATCGTCCTCAGCAAAGTTCTTCCTATCCCCAGCGGAGTTCATCAAAATCTCCAACAAAGCTTATCAACAGAAATCCCCAGTGGAGTTATCACCTCAGCGAAGCATCTCTTCCCACAGAGCAATTCCCCGCAGAGTAATCCCTTCAGCAAGTTTATCCCCCAACGGAGTCATCTTCTCCTACCGGTTTATTCTTGTAATCATCATCCTCAACGGAAACGAAGAACTCTACTCTTCAGCATCAGCCCAGGATTTAACAAAGCTCCCGGCATGCGTCAAGGATTTATTTTCCTAGACGAAAACACATTCATAAACATCACATTGTCATACATCATGATATATGCATATGCGCATCATATCATACAATCTCATTTATGTCGAGAACATCATTTCGTGATCCATATCATGCATTGCATATGACTGACCTTTACCTTTCGAGAAGGATACAGTTAAATAATCAGCTATGTCAAAGTAGACAAATACAGTCAAAGAAGACAAATCCAGTCAAAAAAGAAAAGTCCAGTTAAATCCCAAAGGTTTTTCTGATTCTAATCCGGTCAAAAAGACAAGTCCAGTTAAATCCCAAAGGTTTTTCTGATGCCCATCCAGTCAAAGAAGACAAGTCCAGTTAAAATTAATTCCTAAAGTCATTGAAGACAACCCGTCGTCATAGACACCCATCGTCATAGACACCCGTCGTTATAGACACCTGTCGTTATAGACATCCGTCAGTATAGACATCCGTCAGTATAGACACCCGTCGTCATAGAAACCCGTCGTTATAGACACCCGTCGTTATAGACACTCGTCGTCATAGACACCCGTCGTTATAGACACCCGTCGTTATAGACACCCATCGTTATAAACACCCGTCATTGAAGATATCATGTCATTGAAGACAACCCGTCCAAAGGAGACAACTCGTCAAAGAAGACAACACTTCCTGGTTCAGTTAAATCGATCCCCAAAGATTTTTCTGAGATAACTTGTCGGTAGAGACAATCCACCAACCTTTTGAAGTTCCAGATTCGGTACCTGTATCTAGCCAGGGCATATCTGTGAGCAATTGATTGTGGATTCGATACCTGTATCTAGCCAGGGCATATATGCATGAAGAGTTTGAAGATCAACCCTTGTAACAGGCCAGGAAATTATCTTTCTTTCTCAAAGTATGCAAGTTCTCGCTAAGGAATCTCTTACGCGATCGACACCCCCGATGGCATCTATAAGCCCATCCACCTACCAACAGTCTCCAAATGGCATCTATAAGCCCATTCACGATAAGGTTCTTCCACATCTCCAGATGGCATCTATAAGCCCATTCACGATAAGGTTCTTCCACATCTCCAGATGGCATCTATAAGCCCATCCTCCTATCCACCATCTCTCCAAATGGCATTTATAAGCCCATTCCCGCCATCACACTGTTGGTACTCTACTATGCGAGTGCAAATGTCTGGGCACTCTAGTGTTCAATCATCTTCCACCTTCGGATCACGAAAGGCACGCAAGCCAATCTACATCCTCAGGTCTAAGAAGATTGAACAGGGGCAACTGTTGTACCCCAAAATTTTCCCTCCCATATTCTTCAAGAGATCAATCTTCAAATGCTTCAAGATTCCTCAAGGGTTGCACAGTCCAATTACCTCCTAAGCCAGTCAAAATTAGGGTTTTGGTTTTTGCAAGGAAGTTGAGGTTTTCAAGGGCTCAATCAAGTCCCATAGGCCTATACACATTGTCAGGCATCTACATATAAAGTCTCAAGACTCACAGGGTCAAATTGCACAGTCAAAAGCCCTAATTGCTTCACAATCAACTATAGGGGCAAAATGGTCATTTTGCAGTCAAAAGTCAGAATTTTTGGTCAACATCTTATTTTGAAGCCACAATCATCATTTGATCAAGTCTTGATCATGATTCTACAAGAATGGTTCAAAAATCATCAAGATGCAAAAGTTTCTATTTTTGGACAGTAGAAAAGTCAACTGTAACTTGACCAAGGCATAACTTTTTCATGATTCATCAGAAAAATCCCATCCAATGCTCATTTTGAAGGGGATGACATTTCCTACAACTCATCTTCACATTCCAAGTCCAATAAATGCTCTCACAAAAGGTTATCAATTTCTACATTATAGGTCAATTTCAAAAGTCAACAAAAAGGCACTTTAAGTCAAAGACCATAACTTGAGATTGGTAAATCAAAATGACATGGGACAAAAGGCATTGGTTAGAGGACTTCAGGACCTTTCCAAAATGTCCAAGAACATGTTCATATCTTCAAAATTGAACAAGATATGCATTGGAGAAGTTGGGAAATTTTTGGGAATTTGCAAAAGTCAACTTTGCCCAAAACACTTCATTTTTGCTAATGGGCCTCAAATTCTTTCTTGAAACATTGTCCAAGGCCTATGCACGACCCATTGAACTTAAATTGAATTATTTTCTTATTTTTATTAATTATTTGGATTTTTAATTGATTAATAATTCATTTAATTCATTTAATTGTAGGAAAATTCAAAAGATATGTTTTTCAAATCTTTTGTGGAGCAAATATACTCAGGGCAAGCTGGAAATTTCGTTTGCCAATCAAAGAGACAAAATCACCCAATTTTGGCAAGTTTTATCAATCAAAAAAGTTGGAAAAGATTTGATTGAAATCAAATATTGAAATCATAAAGCCATGGACTTTTGGACCAAGATTTACCCTAGTTTTCATTCCAATACAAATACTGAAGCCAACCCTAGTGTTGTGGACGTGCAAAAAGCTGCTGCAGAAGCCATATGCAAATTTGAAAAATCAAGAACAAACTCAAAACTGAATTCCATAATTTAACGTGATTCAAAGCTTGTTTTTGTTTCTAATAGATTGCTTGCACTTCCAGGAACACGTAGGGATCAAAATCACACGCTAACACTCAAGGAATCCTGAGAAACAGTCCCACGATTTGTCAATTATTTTTAGAATCGAAATCCATATTCCATGCATCATTAACACAATTTGTTGTTTGTTTTGTATTGTATGAATCCACAGGGAACTTTTGGCATGGTTTAATTGCATTATAACACGCAGAATCGTGACTTGCCATTAACATATTTTAGGGTTCTTAAGGTTTTGAATTGGGGCTTTCCACATACAGAAAAATTAAACTTCATGACGCCCATGGTTGGACTCAGAGGATCAAGACGAGTTCAATGGACATGTCGCGCCTAATTTATATAGCATACAGCTCTATTCGCTATTTTCTCCTATTGCAGGTTGTGGGGGTTAAAAACCCCCGCTATTTAACCTTGTTTATTACAATTTCAGGGAAGACGATGATGACGTGGTAATGTGTGGTTGGGCTATTCAAAATAATGGCGCGCGTTTTGTTGTTTCCAGCACATTGAATTATTTTTATATATTATCTTTGTTTCTTATTCATATTACAAAGCGTGCAATTTGGTTGAGTGGTTGGCCAGGTGTTCAGCAACCCTTGGGACCTGGGTTCGATTCCCAGGTCCACCCAAATCTCAATATTATTTTTTCTAACAAATTCCCATGCAGCACTTTCCATGTGTTCCACCATAGACCTTACAAATCAGGGCGCCAAGTGTCTCAGCAGACTAATCCAAAGGCCAAAGGGTGATCCACACCATGCTCCAAGTCAATGAGCACGCACCTGATTCCAGAAGTCAACAAGGGCTTTGTGCTTAATGGGCCAGACTTGCAATTTTCACCTCCATTCTTGGGTCAACACCCCCACTGGTTTTATTACTCTTTTTATTTTCTTTTCTTTTATAATTTCTCTTTTATTAATTATTAGTATTATTATTATCTAATTAATAAATTAATATTTTTCATAGTAAATTCAGAGAATAAAAAATGTGAATATTTTTATTAATTATTATTATTCTTATTTATTAACTTACTTTGTAAATAAAATACTAACCAAGTAATTAGTTTAATAGGTCAACTTTAATCTTTTTCATAAATAAATAAAAATCATGTAGAATTAGGGTTTGACAATTTTCAATCATATTTTCTTATTATTATTATTTATTAATTATTATTATTTTTGTAAATAAAATGTAAATTAATTCATTTAGTTGATTAGGTTAACTTTGACATTTTTTATAATAAGTAAAATAATTTAGAATTAGGGTTTTCTTGACTTTTAATTTCCTTTTTCTTTTATTTCCATTAAAACATAAAAAACACAAAAAAAACATTTTTCTTGTAAATAATTAATTAGTAAATTAAAGTTAATATTTAATTAAATGCAAAAGACAATTTCTTTATTCCTCAAAAGGGTCAAAACCCTAGGACATCCCGATTTAAATTTCTATTCGCGCATTATCATTATTTTTTATTATTTATGTATCTGCTCAAGGGATGTAATAGTAATTAGGATCTTTACCGCTTTCTTTACTTTTTCATTTATTTTCCAAAACGGGTTATGTTTTTGGCAATGTATAGACCCGCGCCTTGTAATAGCGTAGATTTACCTTTCCGCACTTTAATTTTCCGCACTCTTAATTGTTAATTATGCCTGCAAGACTATATGACAATTAAAAACAACTCGTAGCTCACAAATACATGTTCAAAGATAAACATTAACTGAAAAACAACATACAAGCACATGCCACTCTTAGGGTACGCCTCACTGGTTGCCTCGAACGTGGTCATTGAGTATAAGGTGTTTTAGAGGTCGCCCTCTTGTCTAAAGATCCAAGTTGCCTCGAAACGGTTGCCTCGGATAAAAAGGATCTAGGACATTAGGGTTACCGCTAAGGCGTCCTACTATTGCTTTGGTGACCACACATGTCCCTATAATCAAATTGACCCGACAAACTCCAACGACGGTGCTACCTACTTCTCAATAGTGGGATAGTACTGTCTAAAGGACATTTACACAGCTTAATTTCCTTAGGGTAGGTAGATCTCATGGGTACTTGCTCTTTTCAAAAACAAACAAAATACTTTTCACACTGACACTTTCAAAAGTTTTCAAAACAAATTTTTCATACACTCTTGAGGACAGATACAAGAGTTACTTAGAAATCTTTCAAACGAAACTTTTTTAAAACCCACACACACTTGAAAAGCAAACAATTTTGAAAACATAAGAGCAAGTACCTAAGAGCCCATGCATAACCATGGATAGAAATGGTGCTAACACCTTCCCTTTCTATAAATCTACCTCCCGAACCGAGAGACATCTCAAAGAAGGAATTTTGATGTGCTTTTGTCCTTTCCATGTTGGAGAACATAAAAGACGGTGGCGACTCTTGCTTACCGCGACATTTCGCAAACCATCTTAAAAAACAGTCAGTTCTACTTCCACCGATCACAAAGGGCCTCCTACATACCTGCCTGCAAAAGGAAATGGCTTCCCTTCATGCTAGTGCCTAAAAATCAAGTGGCCTCCTGCATGCAAGCTTCGATTAAAGCAATGATCCTTACATGTTTGCTTTGATTCATAAAGCAATGGCCCTTTACAGTGTTTATTTCGATCCAGGAACCAAATGTTTCTTTCCTTCTTGTTTCAAATCATAAGGCAGGAACTTCCCTCATGCATTGGCTATTTTCATACTAGTTTTTAATGTACAATATCTCCCTTTGAAATAGCTTGCTTCGATTCCACCCTTGAAAATATTCAACACACAATTTATACACTATGACACACAATTGTTGTTCCATTCGAAGGACCTGCAAGACATACCTGGATGTCCCATTCGAAGGATATATTTGGTGGCCCATTCAAAGGACCTGCAAGACATACCTGAATGTCCCATTCGAAGGACATATTTGGTGGCCCATTCGAAGGACCTACAAGATATACCTAAATGTCCCATTCGAAGGTTTTATTTGGTGGCCCATTCGAAGGACCTGCAAGACATACCTGGATGTCCCATTCAAAGGACATGTTTGGTTGCATATTCTATGGACCTGCAAGACATATCTGGATGTCCCATTCGAAGGACATATTTTTGCGACCCATTCAAGGGGAACGCATTTGGCCCCTTCGAAGGATGCACAAAAATGGCCCATTTGAAAGACACATACTGTTTGGAAACAAGTATTGTTGTCTAAAGAGAGGATCTGGCAGAAGATTGGACTTATGAAGTTAAAATGAAAGGTTGGAAATATTTAAAGATGCTTGTTCTGCAAGTCCAAGCCTTCTACACTGGCTATAACGCTCCAAAACTACTACACAACAGTCCTGCTACGCTGCTCCCATACATGCACCAAATTGGCATACAAGCGCTGCATCTCGAAAGCTACAATAACAACATACTCAATTTATTCAAACTGTTTTGTTTTCCCTCCTAAACCTCAACCAACATCATCTATAAATAAGAGGCTCCATAACACATCTAAGGGAATGGACAAAACATCCATAAGGCTTTTGATAGCTGGAGAGACTTTGATTGTGTGAAAATCTTTAAACACTTAACACATTCTCAAACCCAGAATCAAAAGACCATACCCCTGTTTCTATTCCTTTTGAATCCAACACTAGAAACATAACACTTGTTTATTTTCCCTTTTGAATCCAGGAGCAACCCCATACTTTGTTCTTTCATTTAAATCCAGCAAAAAGAAACACTACACCTGTTTCTTTTCCTTCGAATCCAGAAACAACAAACACAACCCACTCTTCTTGACCTTCGAATCCAGTCAAAGAAACACCACACTTGTTTCTTTCCTTCGAATCCAGGAGCATCCAGTCCAATCTTTTAAGGTCCAGAAGCACAAAATTCAGAAGCAAGGTAAGTCCCCTGAGCTTAACCATTTCGTTTCAAGCATGTACATGACATTTGTTTACTTTTCGTTCCATCCCTTTTCGTTTGATTTTCTTGTCCAAATGTATGGTATAACTAACTTGTATAGACCCCAAACGAAAGAAGAAGTTATGTGTGAAATGAAGCATCAAGCTTCGCCCCCTTACTGTTTCACAGTCCCAAACGAAAGATAAAGGAGGCGTGAACGGAGGATGCGCTCTCATGCTGCTTTGCAGGCCCATATGGCTTCACAGTCCAAACGAAGGAGCAAGAAGGGAGAAACAAAGGGTGTCCACACTGACTTCCAAGCCTCAATCGAAAGAAGGACAAATGGCGTGATTGAAGGTTTTATCTCACACTGACTTCCAGGCCCAATTGAAAGAAGCAACAAGAAGGTTGAATTGAAGGGTCCATCTCACGCTGACGTCTAGGCCCAAATTGAAAGAAGCCAGGAAGAGCATAATCGAAGGGTGAATTCTGCCTAAATCGAAAAAATTATGTTCCCTTCTTTTATTTTGTTTTGTCTTTATATTTTCTTGCTATTCAATATGGTTGTAATAGTGTAGGATATTTATTTTCTGCATTTTGATTGCTTTATACAAGCGTTAGTAATTAGGATGTATGGCAAGATAAAAACAATAAATAGGCAACCCTAATCAGAGACTAAAGGCATGCAATCAAACACACTGTGCACACATGCACCTCTAGGATAATCTCACTTGTTTCCTCGAAAATAGTCATGTCCCTCGCATATGGATGTTTTAAAAAAGACCCTCAATAAAAGATCGTAGTCCCTCGATGTCCCTCAATGTTGCCTTCGGTAAACGATCTAGTCCCTAATGAAATTTCTAAAATGTCCCATAGGTTGCCTATTATGACTATACAAACGACCCACGCCCGTCCCTTCACATCCAACGATGGGTCTTCTTACCAAATCAATGGTAAGATAATAACATCTAAAGGAGGAGGAAAAGAACATTAGACCTTTCGAGTAGGTAGGACGCTCATAGTTGCTTGCTTGCTCACAACTAAAAAACATTTTCACACCAACACTTTCAAATTGAAACATTTTCAAAAGTCAAAGCTCTTTGTACGCTTTCTTATAGAGACGAGAATCATTACAAACGCAATTTTCAAAACCCCTTTCAAAAATATCTTCCACAAACAACTCTTTGAACTATTTTCAAAAACCAACACTTTGTACGCATTCTTATAGAGACGATAATCATTACAAAGACATTTTTTTCAAAATATTTTCAAACCCACACCACAAGCACATTTTCAAACAAAATCAAGTTATCTAACAAGCAACTAAGAGCCCGTAGATAACTACGGATGAAAAGGGTGCTAATACCTTCCCTTTTCATAACCTACCCCCCGAACTCAAGAAATTATCTCGAAAGGTCTTTCCTGTTCTTTTCAACCTTTCCTTATTAGATAAAAGAAAAGTCGGTGGCGACTCTTGCTATCCGCAACAATTGTGATCAACGCAAAACACCCAAGTCAGTTCTCCAACCGTATTACAGAACTAGCGACTCTGTTGGGGAGAAACTTAAAAGTGGAGTTACCTTAGGGCTAGATCACCTTTACTTGCTTTCCTTGTTTGACTTGCATGATATAAATAATGGTTCCTTGTTTGGGCTTTATTTATTATCCTCCACCCATATCTAGGGAACCTTTTAGGTAAGTAGCAATAGATTGTGGAAACTGTACGGTGTAGACCGATATGGTTTTAAGTAATGGCTACGTTAGTGTGACGCATTTGTTGATAGCGATATCCCTTGTGTTGAATCGAGGAGAATACGGGGCCGCTGAGCGGCTTCATAAATCACTAACTGACCTTAGAACCTTAATTGAATAACTTAGCCATTAGGAAGTAGTGAGATAGCCGACTTTGGTGTAAAGATGAAGATTGGTTGATACTCGATGATACACTCATTGAGATCGGACTTTTGGGATATCTCGATCGCAAAAAAAGATTGATTGTGCTGAGACAATGCCTAAAAGAAAGGTTGGTGATATTGAGATTCCCTAGAACCCGGTTAATTTCTAGGACAGGTTAAGCCAACTAAACTTCAAGAGGGTACTTACCTACAAACTTCATGCAAGCCTAAACCTAAGGACTTGTCTGCTTTGTGTGTATATGAATATTTATACATAACGACTTGCTTGCTTTGCATACTTGTACATAACATCATGATATCATACCATAGCATTTTCAATAACCATTTCAAGGATCTCAAGGGCCTGTGATGCAGGGTCACGTTGAACTAGACGTCTAGCAAGAGGAATGAGGATTTCTTCTCCTCTAACCAAATGCCGTCAAAGACCAAAGCATGATAACTTGAGTCAAGGGCTATGAACCACTCGACATGGTGAGCTTGATTCTCGTGGAAGGACATCCACCAATAAGAAATTCTCTAATAAAAGTTGTGATCAAAGTTTAACTTCTAACATCTTCTTGTGTTTACTTCGCGAGATCCTTGAAAACATTGCATCCACATATCATGCATGTCATCATAACAGATTTTCCCCACACAGGTTTCTCATCTGCTTACTGTTTATTTCAGTAGAGATGGCTCTAGAACAGACTATCAAGGAAATTCTGACTCAAAATGCTCAACTTCAAGAAATGTTCTTGAACATATCAAAGGGGCAAGAAGAAGTGAAAGCACTCCTCACTAGGGGTATGACCATGGAGAATCCTGAGGATAACAAGGATGACAAGTTGGAACAGCTACAAACTGAGATAGCCATAATGAAGATCCAGATGATGGGACAGATGGTGGCTCAGATTGCTCTTATCCAAAACATAGCTCGGGGACAAGAAGAGTTGAGAGCCCTCGTCAACAAACTTCATCAAGACGGATGCGACAGTATGAAACAACCAGTCGAGGCTGGGGATCAAGTCATTATTCAGCCTCCCATGAGACAAGAAGTCGATTTGATAGAGAGTAGACCTTTCCAAATTGCTTCTACATCGCGAGCCCAACAACAACCTCGCTAACAAGGAAAGGGTAATCAGCATAAGCGGAATGCATCCAATAGGCAATATACCAAATTCAACATGCCGATGTCGCAGGTCTTGCAACAAATGTTGAATATGAATTTGGTCACATTGAAGGATCCTTCTTGGAATCTCAATACTGCTTCTCCCCGTTACAATCATGAAGAAAGGTGTGCGTACCACTCCAACAGTCCTTGACACGACACTAACCATTGTTTGGCGCTGAAAAACAAGATTCAAGACCTAATCGATGAAGGAGTGTTTGAGTTTAGACAAGACGGTCAAATGGAGCTCTTTTATCACCCCTCAAAGGCATCCATATGAAGTGACGATCTAGGTGGAGAAATTTTCTGTTTATTCAAATTTTCTGTTGTAATTTCTTTGTTTGCTTAAACACTTATCTATATGTTAGACTTTGGTTACTTTCATTAACGCATTGCATATGCTTGTCTGGAATTAATCCATTCATTTTCATTATACTTAAAACTGTGCTTTTACTCCCTTTATGATATTCAACTCTTGTTTTAAAAAGTTGCAAGCCTTTAGTGGGAGGATGACGAAAAAAATGCCATAATTTCATACAGTATGCTTTTGAACAGACCTTGCTAACGATGTATAGGCGTTTGTTTCAATTCCTAAACACTAGAGTTATAAGAAGGATAATCCCTAGTCAACCCCTTTGAGCTAAAGAAGTAGGACTTTTCTTTTTCACATAAATTGAAACCTTTAATCAAATCCTGGGGCAGGGTAGTCTCACAATTAATTCAAATGTGCGTTCAGTCGCAAACTTTCACTTTGTACACAACAAATGACATCAAGAGCATCCTGATGAATCCAAAGACATCAATGGTTCCCTATCAAATAAGTAGTCATTATCTCTCAAGAGAAAAGCCCACTAAGTCAAAACCTACAAAGGAGACTTAAGAAAAACTGGGGCATCCCGCTGGCTGTAATTTCAAAACAAGAACAATCAGGCAAAATCAGGGATAATAAATCAAAAAAAGAGGTTACTACAAATCCTCGACAACATGAAAAATGTTGCAAAAATGACTGCCTTCCGACAAACTTAACTTGTCCGAACCATCAACAAAACGTTATATCAGATTCAATTGGAATCCAAATGCACAATTAACTGAGTTTAGGACTGAAGAACATCATGGAGAACGGGAGGGTACAAATACACTTTGAGCCGTATCCTTTGTTTATTAAACCGTGAACCAAGCCACGTTACAACCCTTCAAAAGTCCTAATTGAAGCATGGGTTAGTTCAAAAGCATACAGTTACCAAAGGTATCCTGACTCCTATAAGGCTTACTGCAAATCCTGAGTTGAATTCATATTCTTACAAAACTCTTTATTTGTTAAAAATTGCATTCTCAAAACTTCAAGACAAGCATAAACTTTGCATTGTTTAAATATCGTTGTTTGCATATGGCTAATTGTTTGATAGCAGAGAAATTCACACAACGAATATCCAGTGAACAAAAACTCTCTCAGTGAACAAAATCACTTCAAATGATAAGACACTTCCAATGACAAATCTCCTATAAGCAAGGGGGCATGATGTGTCTCTTTCCAACTTGTCTGGGGCAGTCAGGTCGAGATTCCAAGAAATCTCTTAAGAAATGCTGAATAATCAGAGGCAGGTCTGTATCTGAATCCCTTGGGGCATTGAACACAAACCTTACTACTAGGGGCAATGACAAATTCCCATAAAGTCCTTTTCATTGGATGATCCTCAGTCAAGTCCCCACAGATTCATCTCTATAAGGTTATCCCCACATAATAATCTTCATGGATAAAGGTACAAACCCCTCAAGGCCAAATTCATAGATATCCCCACAAGGTTGGATTCAGGCAATCCCCAGCCAGAGTTTCAATCTCTGGAAAACCTTCTTCCCAATTGAGTTGATCTCAAGAATCCTCGAGGAGTTCTTCCAAAATAAAACACCTCTCCAGCAGATTGGCAACAGGGTTTATTTTCCCAACAAACTACAGATTCCCCGGCTTGAGTTTGCCTCCCCGACTATTACAAATCAAGGGACCCAAACCCCTCTTCCATAGTAGTCTTTTCTACAAGCCCCAGTGAGTTTTTGCAAAGCCTGGGAGACAACCAGATAACAGTTAACTTCTTTATCCCCAACAAGTTGTTAACTTCCTTCCTCTTCCATAAAGAGATAACTCCCCAATAGAGCAACAAACAACTAAAACTCCTGAATTTCTTTCCCCAAGTAGGAATCAACACTCCCCACAGTGTTTTCTTCTCAAGAAAAATAAACATTCCCCGACATATTTCTCCTCAAACAGCAAGACGGGAATCCCCAGCGGAAACATTCTTAAACAAGGTCTGGAGAGGGGCATACTCTTCATCCCCAACGGCAGTCTGGGATTTAACTTCCCAAAACTCTCCAACATTTGTCAAGGATTTATTTTCCAAGACAAAGATACATTCCAACAACATTTCACATTTCATGCATCATATTATATACATGATAAATGCATACATCATAATCTCATTTATTTTGAGAATATCATCAAGCCATGCATACATCTGCATGCAACTAACCCTCTTCCTTGTAGGAAAAGTCAATCAACAAAAGTCCTTTTTGGAAAATACCACAACCATTTTCAAAAGGTCAGAGGTTAATTCATAAAACAAGATAGGTTAACTATCTTAACGACCGACAAAAACAAGTTCCAGATTAATACCTAAAACAATACAGGAAAACTATCTGTGAACGACTGATTATAGATTAATACCTGAAACAAGACAGGACAACTATCTACTCGACCAGCTAAAGCAACCCTATTCGGGTTCCTTCTCATACATTTCCAGATGAAGTTTTACACTGACTCATCATGAAGCAACCATACCCAGGTTCCTTCTCATACATTTCCAAATGAAGTTTTACACAGACTCATCATGAAGCAACCCTACCCAAGTTCCTTCTCATACATTTCCATATGAAGTTTTACACGGACTCATCATGAAGCAACCCTACTCAGTTCCTTCTCATTTTCAAGATGAAGTCTTACAATGACTCATCATGAAGCAACCATACCCAGGTTCCTTCTCATACATTTCCAGATGAAGTTTTTACACGGACTCATCCTGAAGGCACCCTACCCATGTTCCTTCTCATACATTTCCAGATGATGTTTCACACGGACTCATCATGAAGCAACCCCACCCAGGTTCCTTCTCATAAATTTCCAGATGAAGTTTTTACACGGACTCATCATGAAGCAACCCTACACAGGTTCCTTCTCATTTTCAGATGCAGTTTCACACGGACTCATCCTTAAGCAACCCTACCCAGGTTCCTTCTCATACATTTCCAGATGAAGTTTTACACGGACTCATCATGAAGCAACCCTACCCAGGTTTCTTCTTATTTTCCAGATGAAGTTTTACATGGACTCATCCTGAAGCAACCCTACCCAGGTTCCTTCTCATACATTTCAAGATAAATTTTAACACAGACTCATCCTGAAGCAACCCTACGCAGGATCATTCTCATACATTTCTAGATGAAGTTTTACACAGACTCATCATAAAGCAACCCTCCCCAGGTTCCTTCTCATTTTCCAAATGAAGTTTTACATGGACTCATCCTGAAGCAACCCTACCCAGGTTCCTTCTCATACATTTCCAGATAAAGTTTCACACGGACTCATCATGAAGCAACCCTACCCAGGTTCCTTCTCATACATTTCCAGATGAAGTTTTTACACGGACTAATCATGAAGCAACCTTACCCTGGTTCCTTCTCATTTTCAGATGCAATTTCACACGGACTCATCCTAAAGCAACCCTACCAAGGTTCCTTCTCATACATTTCCAGATGAATTTTTACATGGATTCATCATGAAGCAACCCTACCCAGGTTATTTCTTATTTTCCAGATGAAGTTTTACACTGACTCATCCTGAAGCAACCCTACCCAGGTTCCTTCTCATACATTTCCAGATGAAGTTTCACACGGGCTCATCATGAAGCAACCCTACCCAGGTTCCTTCTCATACATTTCCAAATGAAGTTTTTACATGAACTCATCATGAAGCAACCCTACCCAGGTTCTTTCTCATTTTTAGATGCAGTTTCACACGGACTCATCCTGAAGCAACCATACCCATGTTCCTTCTCATACATTTCCAAATGAAGTTTTACATTGATTCATCATGAAGCAACCCTACCTAGGTTCTTTCTCATTCCCAGATGCAGTTTTACCTGGACTCATCATAAAGCAACCCTGTCCAGGTTCCTTCTTATTTCGAGATGAAGTTTCACATGGATTCATCCTGAAGCTGCCCTACCCAGGCTTCCCTCTCATATATCTCCTAAAGCAGGCATACACAGGCTCTTCATAAAGTAATCTTACACAGATTCCTTCTAATACATTTCCAGACACGGCTTAACACGGGTCCATTCCAGCATATCATTCAGAGTTAAATCAACCAAAGATTAATTCTGACACTCCTCCTAGTTACAGTCAAGTTTAGACTTGGTCTAGATTCTATCAACAATCACCTTTGGATGGCATCTATAAGCCCATCTCCGATAACTCTCCATCATCTCTCCAAATGACATCTTTAAGCCTATTCCCTACATAATCAACCACCACATCATCGAGTGCAAATTTCTGGGAACTCTAGTGTTCAATCATCTTCTACCTTCAAGATACGAATGGCAACGTTCCATACTTGCTTTTCAAGTTTAAGAAGATTGAACAAGGGCAGCTGTTGTACCCCAAAATTTTCCCTCTATTTTCTCAAGGCATTTCTCACAAGGATTCTCAAAAATTCAAGCTTGCACAAATACAATTGGATTTTCCCGCATTAAGTTAAAGAGGAAATTGTTAAAAAAAAGCGCAAAACAGATCAAAATTATCTTTTTAAGGAACATCAAGTTTACTTTGATTTCCCTTGCTTTGATTGAACAAATGGCTGCCTGCATGCCTCTTTTGAATGGACATTTGATGCATGCATGTTTGTTTTATTGGACAAGTTTCGATTGGACATGATTGCCTACATTCCTATTTCGATTGGACATTTGATACCTACATGCCTATTTTGATCGGACAAGAATCGATTGGACAAATAACTCCCTCCATGCTTGCTTCGAATTCACCTTCGTGTCTGCTTTGAATCCACCTTCAGCATTGGCCTCCTACATGATTCACAAGGCAAGGGCCTCCTGTATGCCTGCCTGCACAAGGCAATGGCTTCCCTTCATGCTAGTTACCACAAAGCAAGTGGCCTCCTGCATGCAAGCTTCGATTGAAACAATGACCCCTTACATGTTTGCTTCGATTCACAAAGCAATGGCCCTTTACAGTGTTTGTTTCGATCCAGGAAGCAAAGGTTTCTTTCCTGCTTGTTTCAAATCACAAGGCAGAAACTTCCCCCATGCATTGGCTATTTTCATACTAGTTTCGAATGGACAATTATCAACATACAATTTATACACTATGACACACAATTGTTCTTCCATTTGAAAGACCTGTAAGACACACTTGGATGTCCCATTCGAAGGACATATTTGGTGGCCCATTCGAAGGACCTGCAAGACATACCTGGATGTCCCATTCGAAGGACATATTTGGTGGCCCATTCAAAGGACCTGCAAGACGTACCTGGATGTCCCATTCGAAGGACATATTTGGTAGCCCATTCGAAGGACCTGCAAAACATACCTGGATGTCCCATTCGAAGGACATGTTTGGTGGCCCATTCAAAGGACCTCCAAGACATACCTAGATGTCCCATTCGAAGGACATATTTTGGTGACCCATTCAAGACGCACGCATTTGGCCCCTCCGAATGATGCACAAAAAGGGCCCATTTGAAAGATACATATGTTTGGAAACAAGTATTGTTGTCTAAAGAGAGGATATGGTCGAAGATTAGACTTATGAAGTCAAAATGAAAGGTTGGAAATATTCAAAGATGCTTGGGCTGCAAGTCCAAGCCTATTACATTGGCCATAACGCTCCAAAACTGCTGCGCAGCAGTCCTGCTACGCTGCTCCCATACTTGCACCAAATTGGCATACAAATGCTGCATCTCGAAAGCTACAAAAACAACATACTCAATTTGTTCAAATTGTTTTGTTTTCCCTCCTAAACCTCAGCCAACTTCACCTATAAATAAGAGGCTCCATAACACATCTAAGGGGCTGGAAAACACATCTAGAAGGCTTTTGATAGCTTGAGAAACTTTGATTGTGTGAAAATCATCAAACACTTAACATATTCTCAAACCCAGAATCAAAAGACCACACCCTTGTTTCTGTTCCTTTCGAATCCAACACTAGAAACACAATACTTGTTTCTTTTCCCTTTCGAATCTAGGGGAAACCCCATACTTTGTTCTTTCTTTCGAATCCAGCAAAAAGAAACACTACACCTGTTTCTTTTCCTTCGAATCCAGAAACAACAAACACAACCCCACTCTTCTTGACCTTCGAATCCAGTCAAAGAAACACCACACTTGTTTCTTTCCTTCGAATCCAGGAGCATCCAGTCCAATCACTCAAGGTCCAGAAGCACCAACTTCAGAAGCAAGGTAAGTCC
This sequence comes from Vicia faba, assembly GCA_948472305.1. Lineage (NCBI taxonomy): Eukaryota > Viridiplantae > Streptophyta > Magnoliopsida > Fabales > Fabaceae > Vicia > Vicia faba. The sequence goes on from OX451735.1 coordinate 561,738,738, forward strand.
CATGAGCTTAACCTTTTCGTTTCAAGCATGTACATGACATTTGTTTACTTTTCGTTTCTGCCCTTTTCATTTGTTTTTCTTGTCCAAATGAATGGTAGAACTAACCAGTATAGACCCCAAACGAAAGAAGAAGTTATGTGTGAAACGAAGCATCAGGCTTCGCCCCCTTACTGTTTCATAGTCCCAAATGAAAGACAAAGAGGGCGTGAACGGAGGATGCGCTCTCATGCTTCTTTGTAGGCCCATATTGCTTCATAGTCCAAACTAATGAGCAAGAAGGGAGAAACGAAGGGTGTCCACACTGACTTCCAGGCACCAATCGAAAGAAGGACAAAGGGCATGATTGAAGGTTGCATCTCACACTGACTTCCAGGCCCAATCAAAAGCAGAAGCAAGAAGGTTGAATCGAAGGGTCCATCTTACGCTGGCTTCTAGGACCAAATCGAAAGAAGCCATGAAGAGTAGAATCGAAGGATGCATTCTTCCTGGATCGAAAAACTTATGTTCCCTTCTTTCATTTTGTTTTGTCTTTATATTTTCTTGCTATTCAATACGGTGGTAATAGTGTAGGTTATTTATTTTCTGCATTTTTATTGCTTTATACAAGAGTTGGTAATTAGGATGTATGGCAAGATAAAAACAACAAGTAGACAACCCTAATCAAAGACTAAAGGCATGCAATCAAACACACTTTGCACTCATGCACGTCTTGGGTAATCCCACTTGTTGCCTCGAAAATAGTCATGTTCCTCGAATATGGGCATTTTAGCAAAGACCCTCGATAAAATATCGTAGTCCCTCGATGTTGCCTTCAGTAAATGATCTAGTCCCTAAGGAAATTGCTAAAATGTCCTAGAGGTTGCCTGTTATGACTATACAAACGACCCACTCCCGTCCCTTCACATCCAACGATGGGGCTTCTTTCCAAATCAATGGTAAGATAGCAACATCTAAAGGAGGAGGAAACGAACATTAGACCTTTCGAGTAGGTAGGACGCTCATAGTTGCTTGCTTGATCACAACTAAAAAACATTTTCACACTAACACTTTCAATTGAAACATTTTCAAAAGTCAAAGCTCTTTGTACGCATTCTTATAGAGACGATAATCATTACAAAGGAACTTTTCAAAATCCCTTTCAAAAATATCTTCCACAAAAACCTCTTTGAACTATTTTTCAAAAACCAACACTTTGTACGCATTCTTATAGATACGAGAATCATTACAAAGACGTTTTTTTTTCAAAATATTTTCAAACCCACACCACAAGCACATTTTCAAACAAAAGCAAATGATCTAGCAAGAAACTAAGAGTCTGTAGATAATTATGGATGAAAAGGGTGCTAATACATTCCCTTTTCATAACCTACCCCCTGAACTCAAGAAATTATCTCGAAAGGTCTTTCCTGTTCTTTTCAACCTTTCTTTATTGGATAAAAGAAAAGTCGGTGGCGACTCTTGCTATCCGCAACAATTACGATCAAACACAAAACACCCAAGTCAGTTCTCCCACCGTATTACAGCCGCCCTTTCGGGTTTTCATATTAGCGAGTTGTTCTTTTATCTACTTAGGCGAAGTATTTCTTGACTACATCAGTATTCAAAGGACGTGGGAACTCCTCACCATCCATTGTTTCAAGAATCAATGCCCCGCTAGAGAAGGCTTTCTTGACAACATATGGGCCTTCAAAATTGGGAGTCCACTTGCCCCTAGAATCAGCGTTAAAAGACATGATCTTCCTGAGCACGAGGTCTCCTTCTCTGAATTCATGAGGCTTGACCTTCTAATCAAAAGCTTTCTTCATTCTCTTCTGGTATAACTGACCATGACACAAATTCGTCATTCTTTTCTCTTCAATTAAATTCAACTTGTCAAACCTGTTCTGGACCCATTCAGCCTCTGACAACTTGGTTTCCATTATCACGCGTACAGATGGAATCTCAACCTCAACGGGGAGTACTGCTTCCATTCCATACACAACAGACAACGAGGTTTCCCCTGTTGAAGTGTGGACAGATGTTCGATACCCATGCAAAGCAAAAGGGAGCATCTCATGACAATCTTTACAAGTAATAACCATTTTCTTGATGATCTTCTTGATGTTCTTATTAGCAGCTTCAACAGCCCCATTCATCTTTGGCCTATAGGGAGATTAATTATGGTGGACAATCATGAATTCTTCATAAAGTTTTGTCATCATCTTTTTATTCAAATTCGAGCCGTTGTCGGTGATAATCCTTCTTGGCACCCCATACCGGCATATAAGATTGTTGTTGATAAAACACACTACCACCTGCTTAGTAACATTAGCATATAAGGTTGCTTCCACCCATTTGGTGAAGTAGTCTATTTCCACCAAGATAAAATGATGTCCATTTTACGCCTTAGGTTCAATCATTCCAATCATGTCAATACCCTACATAGAGAAAGGCCATAGGGAAGAAATAACATTGAGAAGTGTCAAAGGCACATGAATTTTGTCAACATAAATCTGGCATTTATGGCACTTCTTTCCAAATTTATAACAGTCAGATTCCATTGTCAGCCAATAATAACCTGCCCTAAGCATCTTCTTTGCCATCAAATGTCCATTGGCATGAGTACCAAAGGAACCTTCATGGACTTCAAGCATCAACATGTCTGCTTTGTGTCTATCCATGCATCTGAGAAAGACCATATCATAATTTCTTTTGTATAGCACATCTTCATTGAGGAAAAAGTTGCATGTCAACCTCCTCAATGTCTTTCTATCTTTATTTGACGCACCAGCCAGGTATTCCTGAGTCTGGAGAAAATGCTTGATATCATAATACCAAGGTTTTTCATCTGCTACTCCCTCTGCTGTGAACACATGAGCCGGTCTATCCAAACGTTGCATTATGATACGAGGCACATTGTTCCAAGTATTCACTTGATACATAGAAGCCAGAGTCGCCAAAGCATCCACCATCTAATTTTCATCTCTAGGAATATGATGGAATTCAACTTTGTTGAAGAAGGGTAATAATATTATAGCATAGTCTTTGTCAGGGATCAAGCCAGGGTGATGAGTATCCCATTCTCCTTTAATTTGATTTACTACCAAATTTGAATTGCCATATACATCTAGAACTTTGACTCTGAGATTAATGGCCTCCTCGAGATCCATGATACAAGCCTTATAATCTTCCATATTATTGGTGCAATCAAATGTCAGCCTTGCAGTGAAAGGAATATGTGATCCATGAGGAGTAATAATCACATCACTAATCCTTTTCCCATAAGCATTCACAACTCCATCAAATACCATGCCCCACCGGGATTCATGGTCTGGACCTTCCCCGAAAAAAGGTTCATCACAATCTTTTACTTTTAGAAACATAACATCCTTATCAGGGAAATCATATTTAATTGACTGATAATCATCAACCGGTTGGTGAGCAAGATAATCCGCCAACACACTGCTTTTTATAGCCTTCTGAGTACGATATTCAATATCATATTCAGACAATAACATATGCCAAAGGGAAATTCTCCCAATAAGAGCAGGCTTTTCAAAAATATACTTGATTGGATCTATTTTGGAAATCAACCAAGTAGTATGATTCAACATATATTGCTGCAACTGCTTTTCCGCCTAGGCCAGAGCACAACATGTCTTTTCCAGCATAGAATACTGTAACTCACAGTCAGTAAACTTATTGCTGAGATAATAAATGGCATATTCCTTCTTTCCTATTTCGTCTTGTTATCCCAAAATACAGCCCATAGAATTATCTAACACTATCAGATACATGATTAATGGTCTTCCTTCAACAGGAGGGAGCAAGATAAGAGGTTCAAGCATATAGTCTTTAATACTTTCAAATGCCCTTTAGAAATCATTTGTCGACACACAACCTTGATCCTTTTTAACAGCTTAAATATTGGTTCACATGTAACAATCATATGGAAAACGAATCTAAAAAAGTAATTCAGACATCCAAGGAAGCCTCTAACTTGCTTTTCAGTCCTTGGTGCATATATTTCTATAATTTCTTTGACTTTATCAGGATCAACTTCAATTCCTTTTTGGCTGACAATGAAACCTAACAACTTCCTTGATCGGACACTGAAGGTACATTTATTTGGATTCAAGCGGAAACGATACTTCCTCAAACATTGAAACAATTTCAAAAAATCTTCTATACACCCTTCTTCAGTTTGGGATTTAGCAAATATATCATCAACATATACATCAATTTCCTTGTGCATCAGATCATGGAATAGGGTTGTCATAGCCCTCTGGTACGTTGCACCAGCGTTCTACAATCCGAAGGGCATCACTCTGTAACAGAATGCTCCTCAGGGTGTGATAAACGTTGTTTTTTCCATGTCCTCAGGAGCCATTCTTGTTTGATTATATCCAGAAAATCCGTCCATGAACAGGAATACTTTAAATTTTGAGGTACTATCAATTAACATGTCAATATGTGGTAATGGAAAATCATCTTTTGGACTAGCTCTGTTTAAATCTCTATAATCTACGCACATGCAAACTTTTCCGTCTTTCTTTGGTACTGGGACAATATTGGGAATCCACTGAGGGTACATTGATGTCACAAGAAAACCGGCATTAATCTGCTTTAAAACTTCCTATTTAATTATCATTGCCATATCAGGGTGAGTTCTTTGCAACCTCTACCTGACTGGAGGGCACTCTGGCTTTAGCGGAAAATTATGCACTACAATATTAGTATCCAAACCAGACATATCTTGGTATGGACAAGAAAATATGTCCACATACTCTTTCAACGGTTCAATTAACCTGCTCTTCACATCAGGATGCATAAATGCTCCAATCTTGACTTCTCTTGGATCTCCCTTTGAACTCAAATTGATTGTCTCCAACGGCTCTTTATATGGCTGAATGACACTTTCCTCGCGCTCAAGCAACCGTGAAACCTCTTCTGGAATTTCATCATATTCTTCTTATTCGGCCCCCATACACAGGATATTCAAAGTTTGGAGAGGGTGCATGGTCATTGTATTCAAGAAGTTTTTTTAATTTATCTGCACATATGATTTATGATTGCTTTTAGAAACTGACACATATAGCAAGTGATTATGCATATTTAAGTTGTTATTTATTCCAAAAGGGTTTTTTATGATTACCATTTTCCAAGAAAAAGCATAAAATAAAGACACAATTTGGGAATCAAAGACAACCTTTATTAATGATTTTAATGATCAAACCAAACAGATAAGCCCATACAATATCAACTTTCACCTTGGGCAGAGTGAAAGCTTTTTGAAAAGATTAACAAAAAAAAATACTTTGAGACATGAATGAAAGACGGAACATCAATAGTGACCCAGTTCTGGACTCTGACTATATGTGTCATGTAGCTCGTCATCTCTTTCTCTTCTTCATCCTCCACAATAACATTGATCCTAGAAACAGTTGGATGAAGATAACCTCCGATGTGAAAGATATCCTGATATTTTCCCAAAGTAGACTTTGACTTTATATTCTCACCTTTATCATTATTTGTAGAAAATCCCAAACCAGCCCTACTCTTGTTCACCGGCGGATCAAAAATCTGCCCCCATACTTTGCTAGGGCCATTATGCACAACCTGTTGAGCATCTTTGAATGAAGCCATAGAATTCTCATTCTCCCTTACATTATCAACGGATAAAGCTTGGAACTGGGTTCGAGCAACAACTTCATCTGCTTCCACAACACTGAAAGAGGAAAAATGAGATATTAACAATGCTTGCTCTCCATTTATGATAACCACTTTTCTTTCACATACGAACTTCAGCTTTTGGTGCAAAGTTGAAGTGGCAGCCCCTGCCTCATGTATCCATGGTCATCCTAGTAGACAGCTGTAAGCGGGCACAATATCTATGACTTGAAAAGTAATCTGAAATAGGTGCGGGCTTACATGAATAGGCAGTTCCACTTCCCCAATAATAGACTTCCTTGATCCATCGAAAGCTTTTACGATTATTCCATTTGGGCGCATGGGAGCTCCTTGATACTTCAACTTCATTAGCGTGCTCCTCGGTATGACATTTAAGGTGGACTCATTACCAATCAGCATACTTGATAATGAATCGTTCTTACAGTTCATGGAGATATGGAGAGCCAAATTATGATTCCTTCCTTCGTCAGGCAATTCATCATCATAGAAACTTAGGTTATTACAGGATGTAATATTCCCTACCACACTGCTGAATTAGTCCAACGACATATCACTTTCCATGAAGGCTTGATCCAATATTCTCATCAAGGATTCTCTGTGGGCGGAAGAATTCATCAACAAAACTAGAATAGATATCTTTGAAGGAGTCTGCAATAATTGATCTACGATTCTACAGTCGCTCATCTTGATAATCTTCAATATATCATCAACATCTTTTTCCAGAGTAGCATCGCTGGATTCCCCTACTCCTTTCTTAGTTTTAACACTTTCAACAACCTTCTTATCGGCACTGGCATTCCCTCGAATAACCGGTGCAAAAACACGGCCACTACGGGTCACTCAACGGGCTTCAGCAATATTCTTGACATCATACAAAGGTTGGATAGGAACTTCCACATCATCCTCTAGAATTGTAGCATTGTATTTGTATGGCACGACTTTGTCTGATTCGTAAGGAACATGACTCGGCAAGCAAATCACCACTGGGGCAACAACTGGTTTGCTACAATATTCAATCTCTACAGGGGCGGGATCATTGAAACATGGCACAATAACGTTCGCCCCTTCTTCAGAATATTTCAGAATATTTGGGCATTACAAAATCATTGTTGGAGAATATTTCTTCATTTGAGGAAAATAATTTGTTTGCGGAAGCATATTCATCATCTGATACAGTCTCTGCCAAACAATGTTCAATCACATTAATCACATTGTAATCATATCTATGGCATGAGACCTTGATAGTACCATTATCCAATAACAACTGAATACCTCTTCTCACAATGTTGCAACCTCGAGAATCTCTGTAACAAATTTGGAAAGATCCATAATGGTGTTCTACTTGACCATCCATGTGGCAGAAGGTAGCGTGCAATTGCACCAAATCATCACTCATATGGTTCACGTCGAAGATCCAAAATTCTCCAGGACATCCAAAGACCATGTTCACATCTTCCTCATATTCTTCTGTAGGACTGATTATATGAATGAGGCCTTCATCCATCATTTCCTGTAGATCAGCCTTTATCTTATCACACCCTTGTATATCTGTACTGTAAATACCACAACCAGCATGGTCATGCATATAGTAACTAAAATCACAGAGGTTAGTATGCATCTTTACCAAATCTCCTCTAATCAAGTTGATATCAAAAATCCTGAAGTCCCCTGGACAACCAGCAACCATGTTGACATCACTTTCTCCTCCATGTTTTGGCAAAGGATTATCTTTTACATTAGGGTCAACATCTTTAAAGGACAAAAGGCCAAATCTCACCCTCTTTTGTACCTCCGATTTTAGAGGATAACAATTTTCCACATTGTGCCTTGGTGCTCCCTGATGAAAAGCACATGTTTGATCTGCCTTATAATACCAAGGCAAAGGCGATGGTATAGCGGGGGCGGCCTGGTCTAAACTGACTTTTTATGAATCAATGATGGGAGTAACTCTTCCTAACTCATGGGGATAAATTCAAATTCTTATCTCCTCTGATTCTGCCCTTGATTCCCCTAAGAGGATGTTCTTTAATAAGTAACTGTGGTTAGAGCCGTATTGACAATTGGAGTTACAGAAGCAACATGTTAATGGCGTTGATGATTTATTCTAGGATGATTAACCCTTCTCTCTTGAATAACAGCATTCGTATCTCTCTCTTTCTTTTTAGCAAACCCGTAGGACGATTTCTTCATACTGCTGGAATTTTCACTTCTTGTCAAGCGACCCTCTCTTACAGCTTCTTTTAAACGAATGCCCATGCTTACCATTTCGGTAAAATCACTTGGCGCACTCTCCACCATTATTTCATAATAAAAAGCACCTAGATTATTTAGAAAAATCTTTGTCGTCTATTTTTCTTCCATTGGAGGGATCACTTGGGCGGCTACTTCATGCCATCTATGTGCATATTCCTTAAATGACTCTTTATCCTTATGGACCATTGCTCTGAGTTGATCACGGTAAGGTTCCATGTCCACATTATATTTGTATTGTCTAATAAAAGCTTTACCTAAGTCGTTGAAAGTATGAATATTGGCACTATCCAAGCTCATGTACCATTTCAATGTTGCACCCGTCAAACTATCTTGAAAAAGTGAATTAATAGTTGTTGATCATCAGTGTGAGTAGACATCCTTCTCACATACATCACAAGGTGAGCACGAGGACAAATATTTCCCTTGTACTTATTGAATTTCGGTACTTTGAACTTCGCAAGTATTTTCACATTTGAAACCAAACACAGATCATTCACATTTTTCCCAAACAATTATTTTCCGCGAAGGGCCTTCATTTCCTTCTGCATCTCATTGAATTGGTCTTGGAAGTCATCCAAAGGGTCATAGAAACCTATGCTTTCACTCGGAGGAGGAGCAGGACGATAAAATTCATCATTGACAAATGGCATAGCATTCACTGAAGGAGGTGCATTATAGTGGATCTCTTTTCTATCCATAGGAGTGACATGCACCACAGGAGGTGCAGAAACAACAGTTGTTTGAGCAAACGGAGCAACTTGAGTATCAAGATTATACAATTCTGAACAACAGTAACTGGAGTAATAGAGACGGGAACTAAAGGAGCTTCGGAAGTAACTATTGTCTGTTGAGGCTGAGTAAGTGGTGGATGATTCTGAGCAACCACCAACGATTCCATCAAAGAAGTGAGATTGGCCATATCGGCTTTCAGAGTAGTAAATTCTTCGCGCAACTCGCGATTCTCTTGTTCTAGATTTTCCATCTTCCTTCTGGAATTAGCCCGAGTATTGTACTGGTGAGACATCTTGCTGAAAGAAGTAAAGAAGCACATTAAGACACTTGGACATGAACAGAAATGTAATAAGTATGTTCAATATGATGCATGATATACAATGCACATGATTTATTTTATTATTAATATTTCAAGGAACTCAAAGTTTTATAGATAATTTGCAAATATTAAAGTACTAACACATTTGAAATACTGAAAATCTCATTATAATAACTTCAAAACGGATTACAACTTTTTAGTACAAGTTTAAATAATCTCAAGTACAAGATAAGAAAAAAAATCTACAAAGCTGATGAAGATCACGCCACACACTAACGCTTCCCTATGAGTCTTGCAATATGAGCCTTCAACTGCTTGTTCTCTTCTGCATACTTGTCGGCGACTTTTTTCCAATCACTAGAATCAGGAAGTGAGCAACTAGGTCCTGACTAAGCTCTAGAGTAAAATAAATCCTCTTGTATCTCCATCATCTCTACAACACGACTCTCAAGAATCTCGATCAGGTCATCTCTCCTTCAGGTTTGCTCGGTAGGAAACCTCTAAAGTCTGGCACTTATTCTTTCAAGCATCATTTTCCTGCTGCATCCATACTAGGGCGAGCTGAAGCTCTTCCACATCATATAATATGGGAGGAGTGGTCTTCAAAAACATATCGGGCATGGATGCTTCACGGGAATACAACATCTTCAACTAGATGGCTTTGCTTGTACCCACTGAAGATAAGGCTCCAAAGAAACAACCTCTCTAGGTCTCAAGTCCTTCCTACTCTTCCTGTGAATATGATGCCAAGCTTTTGCAATCTCCTATTTAGCTTCCTTATGAACCTCTCCATCTTTAAGGAAGAAACCACTCAGATGAATACTATTTGGTTTATCCCTCATCGGATATCCAAGCTATCGTTGTGCAAGAACAGGATTATATTTAATTCCTCCCTTTGTACCAAGAGGAGGTACATTTGGGAAACTACCACAACTATCGACAATTTCCACATCATAATAAGCCTGATGATACCAAATAATATCTAAATGAGTGAGGGTCATAATGTTTAGATCCCAACGAGGTTCCTTCTTGACATCCCAGAAAGCATCAGACCTAAGTAAGTGAGAAATAAACCACTGATACAACAAAGGTGTGCAGCAAATGATCATCCCTCCATGGTAAGAATCCAGAAGATGAATAGAATAATAAGCATCACCCAATAATGTAGGTAATTGGTTCCCAATCATAAAGATCTTGATGGCATTGATATCACCAAACTTGTCGACATTGGGAAATAAGAACAACTCATAAGCAAGTAGAGACAAGATGGCCTCAAAAGCAACCATACTCTTCACCCTAGAAAAGTAGCAAGCTTTCTCCAATAAGAACTGAGCAGGTAATCCTCTAATCCCCCCTTTGAAGAACTGAGCTTTCTTCAACCTCAGACTTCCCCAAATGGATCAAAGCAGCAATCTCATAAGATTTTGCCCTCCCCCCTCCAAACCGGTTAAAGGAAGACAATCGGTAATAGGTAAACCCAGTAGATAAGAATACTCTTCCAATGTAGGCATCAAATGATAATCATGGAAAGTAAAGCATCGATACATCGAATCATAGAACTGGACCAAAGTCGAGAGAATACCCTCCTTCATCCTGAGCTTCATAAGAGAAATGACGGACCCGTACTTCCTCCGAAAATCTGTAGAACTCTCGATCTCAGGTATCAGACTCATCAACTCATATATCTTGGGATCTTTGAAACTGTACTTCCTAGTCTTTCTTTTTCCAGAATCCATAGTTAAAAAGTACTTGAGATATTCAAAAAGAGTCAACTTTTTAGTCCCTTGAAACATAATGTTTTAAAGGATGCTCATGGGTGCATGAATGCATGATGAAGCAATCACAAACAAGATCACAAATATATGTGTTGTACCCCAAAATTTGCCCTCCCATATTCTCCAAGAAATTGCCAAGTCAAGCTGCAAAATTCCCCAAGGGTTGCACAGTGCAAAGGTCTCCCATACAGTCAAAACTAGGGCTGGTGTTCTGATCAAGAAAATGAAGTTTTCAAAGGTCCAATCAAGTCTCATATGCCTACAAATATGGTCAAGCATCCTCATAGCAAGTTTCAAGACATTCAGTACAAAATTGCACAGTCAAAAACCCTAATTGCACTACAGTCAAATGTAGGGGCAAAATGGTCATTTGACAGTCAAAAGTTCAAATTTTTGGTCAACATATCATTTTGAAGCCACAAACATCATTTGATCAATACTTGATCATGATTCTCAAAATTTGGCTCAGAAATCATCAAGATGCAAAAGTTTCCTTATTTGGACAGCTGAAAAAGTCAACTAAAATTGACCAGGGCATAACTTTCACATGGATTATCAGAAAAATTCCATCCAAAGCTCATTTTGAAGAGGAAGACATTTCCTACAATTCATCTTCATACTTCAAGTCCAAGAAATGCCCTCACAAAAAGTTATTAATTTCAACATTATAGGTCATTTTCAAAAGTCAACAAAAAGGGACTTTAAATCAAAGGCCATAACTTGAGATTGGTAAATCAAAATGACATGGGACCAAAGGCATTGGTTAGAGGGCTCAAAGACCTTTCCAAAATGTCCAAGAACATGAGAAAAGCTTAAAAATTGAGCAAGTTATGCCTTGTGGAAGTTGGGAAATTTTTGGATGTTTTGAAAAGTCAACATTGATTCAAATGACCTAAAATTGCTAATGGGCCCATTTTTCTTCCATGATTCATCATTCTAAGCATGTGAACGACCACTTGGCCCAAAGGGAAGTATTTTCTCATTTTTTATTTATTTATTTGAATTTTTGTTTATATTAATTCATTTAAATCATTTAAATATATGAAAAATATTTAATTCACCCTAACCAATCTTTTTATACATGTGTTAGACTCAATATTTCGTGCATATGCAAATGTGGAAAGATTTGGCTTGATTGGATCCTAATTGACACAAAAGCACATAAAAAAGATATGAAAAAGATCTTAAGAAATCAAATATTCAAAACCATGATTACAAGAGATTTGATTGAATTTTTTTGACCTAATGCACTCACTACATATGCCTGATCATAAACCTAATCATGCTAGAGACTAAGCTGCACAGAAGAACTAAGAACAAACTTGGAAAATTGTCAAAAAAAGTCAGAACTGAAATCATCTTTACAAGGCGATTCAAGGCATAAAAACCATTCCATTAGCTTCCTTGAAGGTTCCTGAACGTGTTCTAATCCATATCATTCCTCAAAGCTTAAAGAACTGGTATATTGAACCGGAACTGCATCAAGGAAAATTCACAATCGTGCATCATGATTCACGCATCCTTTGCATTTTTTATTCATTGATTCATGTTCATTATGATATTCTGATGCTAACCAACATATTCAATTGCGTTTTTATGCTGTGTATACGATTCCACCATGTTTGAATTTTAGGGTTTTGCAAGCTTCAGATTAGGGCTTTTGAAACGAGGAAAAATTGGGACTCCAAACCACCACCATTCAAACCAGCAAGCTTGGACGAAGAAGAATCCACACTCGCGATCAATTTATGAATACTACAGGGCTAATTGCTATTTCTTGATATGTTACCTTAGGCAACGCGTGAAAACCGTTGCCTATGTTTCTTTTATTTCAGGAAAAAAACAAAGACGCGAGGAAGACGACTACGTGGGAGGCATTGGTTGGTCCGTTTAAATTTAGCGCGCGTTAGGGGCCACTGACTCTCTTTTCTTTTATAATATTCATTAACTATTATATATTAAATACATACGCAGTGGCTCAGTGGCAAATGAAGTGGTTGGTAAAGTGAATGACCTGGGTTCGATCCCAGGTCTTCACCCTTTCCATTTGTTTTTTCCCAATATGCGTTCATATGCAGGCTCAGCAGTGTGGTTCACCATACACTTTCATTATCCAACGTCCACGCGTACTGGGAGATCAAATCAAAGGCATGGATTCAAAGAACACACTACGCCCTAGTCAACGCTTCAGCATGCTAATTGGAAAGGTCAAATGGACTCAGATTATTGGGCCAAATTATGCAATTCACCTCCACTTTGGGGACTACCACCCCCCCTGGTTTGCAATTTTCTACATTTTCCTTATATTTTATTTTTTTATTTTTTTATTTTCTTTATTGTTTTGATTTAATTAATTATTTTTACAAAATACAAAAAATGCCTAAAAATCAGAAAAGATAAAAAACATAATAAATATTTTATTTTAATATTTTCTTGTAAATAAATGCATGTAAATTAATTAGTTTTAAATTAGGGTTTAACTTTAATCCTTTTCATAATAAAAATATAAAAAAAACATAGAATTAGGTTTAATAAATTTTTATTCCTTTTAATTTTTCTTTTTCACAATAATATTATTTATTTTATTAATTTTCATAATTAAAATTGTACATAAAAAATTAGGTTTAATTTAGGTTGAATTTTAATGTTTTCTTAATAAATTAAAATAAAGTAGAATTAGGGTTAGTAGTTAATTTTAATTAATTCTTTCTTTTTTCTATTAAATCATAAAATACTAAAACACTAAAAAACACCAAAAACAAATTCTTGCTTTCTTTTTAATTTTAATTTTAATTCCTCATTAATTTTAATTTTTTGCAAAAGGGTCCAACGCCCACGTTCTTAATTTCTTATTTCTTCGCATATTTATTTTATGTCATTTAAATAATTATGTACCTCTCCCGAAGCCTTGTAAATAATTGCTCGCACTTTTAATTTATTTATTTTTCCGTCAAATCGGGTCCTGGTTAATTTTGGCGATGTGGACCCGCGCCATTTGTAATAGCTTTAGATTTACTTTTTTTCCACAATACTTTTAAACTGTTAAACAAAGCATGCAAGAATGAATGGACAAATAAAATCAAGCGTAGATCACTTTAACATGACAAGATAAATGCAAATGAAAACGACACACAAATCACACACCACCCCTAGGGTACGCCTCACTGTTGCCTTGCCTCAAAAGGTGATCGTCGAGTAGAGGATGTCTTAGTAAGTCCTCATGATCCGGGAACCTGGCATGAGGGTAGCTTCTAAGGTGTCTTCCCATTGCTCTGGTGATCACCATGTCCCTACAAACTCGAATTGACCCGAACACCTCCGACGGTGGTGCTACCTACCTCTCAATGGTGGGATGGCACTACTTTAAAGGACATTTACACAGACGAATTCCTTAGGGTAGGTAGACGACTCTAGATACTTGCTCTAATTTCAAAACAAATTCAAAAAATACTTTTCACACCAACACATTTTCAAAAAGCTTTCGAAAGCAATTTTTCAAACACTCTTGAGGACCGATACAAGAGTCGAACTGGAATTTTCAAAGAAACTTTTTAAAAACCCACAGTTGAAAAGCAAACAAACTATTTTGAAAACACAAATGAGCAAGTATCTAAGAGCCCATGGATAACCATGGATAGAAAGGGTGCTAACACCTTCCCTTTCTATAACCTACCTCCCGAACCGAGAGCAATCTCTATAAGGAATTTTTCTGTGCTTTTGTCCTTTCCAGTTGGAGAAAATAAAAGACGGTGGCGACTCTTGCTTCCGCGACATTTCGCGAACCAGCTTTAAACAGTCAGTTCCAGATCCACCGATCACAGAACTGGCGACTCTGCTGGGGACTCTTTATAAAGTGAGGTGTACCTTAGGGTTAGTTCATAACTGTGTTTTCAATTGTATTGACTTGTCTGCTTTAAATTTGTGGGTTGCATGGGAGTTACATAGATCCTAACCCGGATCTGGGGATACCCTGTTAGGTAGCATAAGCTGTGAGGGACCTGTCCGGCGTAGACCGACATGGGTGAAGCATTGGCTACATTGGTGTGGCACCTTGGTCTGTACCGATATCCCTTGTGTCACAACGAGGAGAATATGGGTCTTCCAAGGAGTCGTTAAGCACCAACAGACCTTAGAACCTTAAATGACACAACTTGGCCATTAGAACAGTAGCAGTATGCTACGCCCATTGAGGCTAAACTCTCGTGATGGTTCTGGCCGCAAGAAAAGATTGCGATGCTGGAGTTATGACCGATTGAGGGTAGTAAATGATATTGGGATCCTCTAAGAACCCGGTTACTTTGATAGGACAGGTATGAACCCACCAACTTCAAGAGGGTAATACCCAGACCTCATGCTGGCCTTAAACTCTAAGGGCTTCTCTTGTGTGACTTGCGTGCCTTCGTACTTGACTACTTGCATGCTTGTTATCTATCTGACACATGAACTACTTGCAGGTTTTGTTTATAGTCCTTAATTGGGACTCGTAACAGGGTTTACTAAGTCTCTTGCAGGTTTTGTTTATAGTCCTTAATTGGGACTCATAACAGGGTGTACTAACTACTTGCAGGTTCTGTTTATAGTCCTTAATTGGGACTCATGACAGGTTTTACTTGAGTTTCTTGCAGGTTTTGGTTTGCAGTCCTTAATTGGGACTCATAACAGGGTTACCTACATTACCCCATGCATCATGACATCATACCATTGTATACATCCTAACCCATTTCAAGGATCTCAAGGGTTTGTGATGCAGGTCAGGATGAATCAAACATCTAGCAAGGGGCAAAGAGGATTTGTTTTCCTCTAGCCAAGGTTGTCAGGGGCTATGACCCACTGGATATGGTGAGCCTTGACCCTCGAAGAAGGACTCTCAACAACATGAAGTACCTTCAATCAAGTTACCGGTTTCCAACTCTAACAAGTTTCTCTGTTTACCCCGCGAGGTCCTTGAAAACATTACATGCATGTCATACATCTCATTGCATTGCAGGTATCCCTTTGACAGGTTGCTTACCCTTCTTCGCTGTTTATTTCAGCCGATCGTCATGAATCCTGAATCATCAGCTGAGCAGTCCATCAAGGCCCTCCAGGCTCAGAATGCCTAGTTCCAAGAGCTGATCATGAATTTGGCCCAGGGGCAACAAGACCTGAAGACTCTGCTCTTGAAAAAGAAGAAGAAGAGGACTGTTTTCTTCAACCCCAGGCGCAGATCTGGGAATACACCGCAGATTGAAACTGAGAGGACAACTCCATCTGTGAGGGAAGGTAGTCATCAGGAGGAAAGGGTTCCCAGTCCAGTGGTCTCCGACAACGAGACAGATTTCAACGACGAACAATACCCTCCTGCCGAAGACAAGTACAAACAGTTGGAGGATAGGCTGAATGCTATGGAGATCCAACAGGTACCTGGGCTGGATTTTGGAGATCTGGGTTTGTCAACTGGTGTGATTATTCCTCAGAAGTTCAAAGCACCATCCTTTACCAAGTATGACGGGGCGTCTTGTCCCAAGTTACATCTCAGGTCCTATGTTCGGAAGATTCAACCATATACGGTGGACAAGAATTTGTGGATCCACTTCTTCCAGGAGAGTCTTTCAGGGACTCATCTCGAATGGTTCTATCAGCTAGATGGGACCAAGGTTCGTAACTGGGAGGAGTTGGCAACTGCTTTCTACAAGCAGTATCAATATAATGCCGACCTTGCTCCTACGCGTACCCAACTCCAGGGTATGTCGTTAGGATCAAGTGAAGGTTTTAAAGAATATGCGCAGAAATGGAGGGATCTTGCTGGAAGGGTACAACCACCTCTGACTGATCGGGAACTTGTCGATATGTTCTTGGGGACCCTGTCTGGTCCGTTCTACAACCACCTAATTGGGAATTCGTATGCTGGATTCACAGATCTTATCTTGACTGGAGAGCGAATAGAAGCTGGCATCCGGTCTGGGAAAATTCAAGAGGCTGCACCTTCTGATAAAAAGCCTCATCATGGAAAGAAAGAATCCAATGTTGTGCATGGTAAAAAGAGCCGTCATGAGGTAGGGGCAATCCAGATCTCCAATCCCGGACCTGCTCAACAAGGACAGGGGCAGCAGCGAAAGGAGAAATGACAGTACACCAAAATCAACATGTCGCTGGATCAAGCACTGCAACAAATGTTGAAGGCAGGGCTGATCACCTTAAGGGCTCCTCTCCGGAATCCGAACACTTCTGCTCCCAACTATCATCCCAATGATAGGTGCGCATATCATTCTGATAGCCCGGGGCATACTACGGACAACTGCTGGCCTCTCAAGAACAAGATTCAAGACATGATCGACACCGGGGAGATTCAGTTTGAAGTGCCTGAGACTCCAAACATAATCACTGCTCCGTTGCCCAATCATTGAAGCCTTTTGTTTATTTGAATTTTTGAGTTGTATTTTTTCTTTGCTTATACAAACAATTAATGTCATAGCAAACTCTTTTATTCTATCAATGCATCGCATACGTCTGTTTTGGGAATTAATACAATTGTTTTCATTATATTCAAATTTCTTTTCATATTTTTTCTGATGTCAACTCTGGATCTAAAATTCTAAGCCTCTTGAGGGAGGATGACGAAAACGATACCATAATCTACAGTATGCTTTTGAACAGACCCGCTGATGAGGTACAGGCATTGTTTCAATCCCTAGACACTGGAGTTATAAGGATGATAATCCCTCGTCAACCCCTCTGAGCCAAAGAAGTAGGAGTTTTTCTTTTCGAAATTTAAAACCCTTAATCATAACCTGGGGCAGGGTAGTCTCTCAGTTGATCCCAGTGCATAACGAATGGCACCGAAGAAGTCCTCACAAAACAAAGAAAGACAGTGATGGTTCCGAATAATCAATAAAGAAAGGCAGTCATTATCTCAAAAAATAAAAAACCCATTAAGTCAAAACCCATGAAGGAGACTTACAAAACTGGGGCATCCCGCTGACTGTAATTCCAAAAAAGGAAACAGTTCAGGCAAAAAAGAAAGGGATAACAAAAATCAGACAAGAAAGAGGTCTTACAAACCTTCAACAACAAAAAAAGAGAAAGGGAAATGACTGCCTATTCAAAATAAGTTATCAACATTCGAGTCATCACCGGAAAATCAGAGCAAAGACTCAAACAAGGTCTAACGTATGATCAACTGAGTTTAGGTTTGGAGAACATCACGAAGAGTGGGTGGGTACAAATAATTTGAGCCTTTATCCTTTGTTTCTTAAACCGTAAACCGGGCCACGTTATAACCCTTAAAAGTCCTAGCTGAAGCATGGGTTAGTTCGAAAGCATACTGTTACGAAAGGTATCCTGACTCCTTAAGGCCTACGGTAAATACGGAGTTGACATCACGTTTTACAAACATTCACTTGTTTTATGAAAAAAGAATGCATTTTCAAAATCTTCGAGACAGACATAAGCTTTGCATTTTTAACATAACTTTGTTTGCATATGACTTTTTGTTTGAACAGCATAGAAATTCGCATGACGAAAGTCTAATGAACAAGAGTATCTCCAATCAAGGGGCACGGCATGATCATGGTCTACCATCTGGGGCAGTTAAGTCAAGATCCAGAGAATCTCTCAAAAGGCCAAAAAGCCTGGGGCAAATCTCTGCCTGAGTCACTTGGGGCACTCCAGCAACGAATCTTGCACGATCAGACACCTTCTGGTAATATGGCAACACAAGCAGCCAGGGGCACCTACCTGCATTCTAAGAGCGTGGATATAGTCGAAAAATACTACGCAAAATCAAAGACCCGCTAGGTTGACACACCTTGGAAAAAATAAGGGCTTCCCGGCGAACCAAAAGGGTTCGGGCAAAATGAAGGGATGAAATGAAAAAATCTGTACACCCGGCAAGTCGAAAACCTGAAAAGGCGGCTTGAGCAAAAATGGGTATCCCGGTGGACTGAAAACCCGAAAGGGAGGTCCAGTCAAAAGTTAGGGATTAAAGCGTACGACTATGTCCTGCCATCTGTCTACCAGAAGAAGGTTTGTCCATCAACAACTATCAGCACCCCACAAGTGCCTCCCCCATAGAAACAGGGGCAATAAAGAGTGGTCTAAGCAATCTGATTGTTCTATCCTCCAAGGTATCAGGGTAGGTTCCGTTGAAGAACATAACCAATACAGTTCAATACTTCCCCAGGAGAGTCCAATCCAGCTTCCCCAGGAAAGTTGGAATCCATCTCCCCAAGCAGTAAGCTTATCCCCAGTTGATTTTGGAAGCTTATCCTTGCAGAGCACGAATGCGTCTCCCGGCTTTATTCAAAGAGTTATTTCCCTAACAGGATATAACTGGGTTATCCTCAGCCAAAAGCCACGGAAAGATCGTCGTCGACACAGTCTTCTTACCCCAGCGAAGTCCATCAACACTTCCAACAACAAGGATATCCTCAGCAAGTTACTATCAACAATCAACAGAGTGTCTATCTCCCCACAGAGTATTGCTCCCCAGCAAGATTACTAGAGTATTTGTCTCCCCGCAGAGTAACCCATTCGCCAAGTTTATTCCCCAATAGAGTTATCTTCTCCTATCGGAATTCTTGCAACTATCATCCCCGGCGGAAGCAAAACCAATTCTTCAACATCTTCCCAGGAGTGACTTCCCGGCACCCGTCAAGGATTTATTTTCTTAGACAAAAATACATTCATAAACATCACATCTTCATATATTATAGCATGCATATGCATCATACTACACGAATCTCATTAATTTTGAAGACATACAGTTCATGCATCACGATTTTGCATACAATTATGTTTTGCCTTTTCAGGAAAAAGATCAATACCAAAATGATTACTATCAACTATCGCAATTCTTTCTAGATATAGTTTCAGATATGACCCAGATATGGCGACGTTCTGATACTGCTTCCAGATTTCCTTCTAGATATAGTTTCAGATATGACCCAGATATGGCGACGTTCTGATACTGCTTCCAGATTTCCTTCTAGATATAGTTTCAGATATGACCCAGATATGGCGATGTTCTGATACTGCTTCCAGATTTCCTTCTAGATATAGTTTCAGATATGACCCAGATATGGCGACATTCTGATACTGCTTCCAGATTTCCTTCTAGATATAGTTTCAGATATGACCCAGATATGGCGACGTTCTGATGCTGCTTCCAGATTTCCTTCTAGATATAGTTTCAGATATGATCCAGATATGGTGACGTTCTGATGCTGCTTCCAGATTTCCTTCTAGATATAGTTTTAGATGTAAACCAGAGATGGTGACGTTCTGATGCTGCTTCCAGAGTTCCTTCTAGATATAGTTTCAGATGTAAACCAGATAGGGTGACGTTCTGATGCTGCTTCCAGAGTTCCTTCTAGATATGGTTTCAGATGTAAACTAGAGATGGTGACGTTCTGATACTGCTTCCAGACTTCCTTCCAGATATAGTTTCAGATGTAAACCAGATATGGTGACGTTCTGATGCTGCTTTCAGATTTCCTTCCAGATATAGTCCAGATATAAACCAGATATGGCGACATTCTGACACTTATTCCAGTTGAAGACATTTCAAGACCTAGACCGGTTCAGTTAATCGACCCTAAGATTCTCTGTTGTTATCCCGTCCAAGGCCTTCTCTAGTCCAGCTAAATCGGCTCCCAACAGATTTTTCTGATGAAGACTCAGTAGAAGTTATTTAGGTTCCTTTGGTTCTCTCTCCGACGGTGTGTGAGATGATAATTCCATTTTAGGTTCCTTTGGTTCCCTCTCCGACGGTGAGTGAGGTGATAATTCCTTTCAGATTATAATTCCCCAGGGTTCCCTCTCCGACGGTGAGTGAGTTGATAATTCCTTTCAGATTACAATTGCCTATGGTTCTCTTCCCGATACTGCGAAGATAGTAATTCCCATCAAGATTTTCTCAACGAGCGTTGTTGAAGTTAAAGTCACTCAAGGTTCTCTTACCATTCATGCTAAGGAAGTAACTATCCCTGGTTCATTCATCGCCGTTTGAAACTCCAGACTCAGCTCTTGTAACCAGTCAGGACACATCTATACCAAGCATCTGAAAACTAGCTCCTGCAACGTGTCAGGTACTCATTCGTTCTTTTGCAGGTATGCAGGTTCTCGCTAAGGAATCTCCTATGCGATCAACATCCAGATGGCATCTATAAGCCCATCATCCTATCCAGCAATCTCCAAATGGCATCTATAAGCCCATTCCCCCCATCACACTGCTAACATGTGAGCGCAAATTTCTGGGCACTCTAGTGTTCAATCATCTTCCACCCTCGGATTACGAAAGGCACGTCAGCCAATCTGCATCCTCAGGTCTAAGAAGATTGAACAGGGGCAACTGTTGTACCCCAAAATTTGCCCTCCCATATTCTCCAAGAAATTGCCAAGTCAAGCTGCAAAATTCCCCAAGGGTTGCACAGTGCAAAGGTCTCCCATACAGTCAAAACTAGGGCTGGTGTTCTGATCAAGAAAATGAAGTTTTCAAAGGTCCAATCAAGTCTCATATGCCTACAAATATGGTCAAGCATCCTCATAGCAAGTTTCAAGACATTCAGTACAAAATTGCACAGTCAAAAACCCTAATTGCACTACAGTCAACTGTAGGGGCAAAATGGTCATTTGACAGTCAAAAGTTCAAATTTTTGGTCAACATATCATTTTGAAGCCACAAACATCATTTGATCAATACTTGATCATGATTCTCAAAATTTGGCTCAGAAATCATCAAGATGCAAAAGTTTCCTTATTTGGACAGCTGAAAAAGTCAACTGAAATTGACCAGGGCATAACTTTCACATGGATTATCAGAAAAATTCCATCCAAAGCTCATTTTAAAGAGGAAGACATTTCCTACAATTCATATTCATACTTCAAGTCCAAGAAATGCTCTCACAAAAAGTTATCAATTTCAACATTATAGGTCATTTTCAAAAGTCAACAAAAAGGGACTTTAAATCAAAGGCCATAACTTGAGATTGGTAAATCAAAATGACATGGAACCAAAGGCATTGGTTAGAGGACTCAAAGACCTTTCCAAAATGTCCAAGAACATGAGAAAAGCTTAAAAATTGAGCAAGTTATGCCTTGTGGAAGTTGGGAAATTTTTGGATGTTTTGAAAAGTCAACATTGATTCAAATGACCTAAAATTGCTAATGGGCCCATTTTTCTTCCATGATTCATCATTCTAAGCATGTGCACGACCACTTGGCCCAAAGGGAAGTATTTTCTCATTTTTTATTTATTTATTTGAATTTTTGTTTATATTAATTCATTTAAATCATTTAAATATATGAAAAATATTTAATTCACCCTAACCAATCTTTTTATACATGTTTTAGACTCAATATTTCGTGCATATGCAAATGTGGAAAGATTTGGCTTGATTGGATCCTAATTGACACAAAAGCACATAAAAAAGATATGAAAAAGATCTTAAGAAATCAAATATTCAAAACCATGATTACAAGAGATTTGATTGAATTTTTTTGACCTAATGCACTCACTACATATGCCTGATCATAAACCTAATCATGCTAGAGACTAAGCTGCGCAGAAGAACTAAGAACAAACTTGGAAAATTGTCAAAAAAAGTCAGAACTGAAATCATCTTTACAAGGCGATTCAAGGCATAAAAACCATTCCATTAGCTTCCTTGAAGGTTCCTGAACGTGTTCTAATCCATATCATTCCTCAAAGCTTAAAGAACTGGTATATTGAACCGGAACTGCATCAAGGAAAATTCACAATCGTGCATCATGATTCACGCATCCTTTGCATTTTTTATTCATTGATTCATGTTCATTATGATATTCTGATGCTAACCAACATATTCAATTGCGTTTTTATGCTGTGTATACGATTCCACCATGTTTGAATTTTAGGGTTTTGCAAGCTTCAGATTAGGGCTTTTGAAACGAGGAAAAATTGGGACTCCAAACCACCACCATTCAAACCAGCAAGCTTGGACGAAGAAGAATCCACACTCGCGATCAATTTATGAATACTACAGGGCTAATTGCTATTTCTTGATATGTTACCTTAGGCAACGCGTGAAAACCGTTGCCTATGTTTCTTTTATTTCAGGAAAAAAACAAAGACGCGAGGAAGACGACTACATGGGAGGCATTGGTTGGTCCGTTTAAATTTAGCGCGCGTTGGGGGCCACTGACTCTCTTTTCTTTTATAATATTCATTAACTATTATATATTAAATACATACGCAGTGGCTCAGTGGCAAATGAAGTGGTTGGTAAAGTGAATGACCTGGGTTCGATCCCAGGTCTTCACCCTTTCCATTTGTTTTTTCCCAATATGCGTTCATATGCAGGCTCAGCAGTGTGGTTCACCATACACTTTCATTATCCAACGTCCACGCGTCCTGGGAGATCAAATCAAAGGCATGGATTCAAAGAACACGCTACACCCTAGTCAACGCTTCAGCATGCTAATTGGAAAGGTCAAATGGACTCAGATTATTGGGCCAAATTATGCAATTCACCTCCACTTTGGGGACTACCACCCCCCCTGGTTTGCAATTTTCTACATTTTCCTTATATTTTATTTTTTTATTTTTTTATTTTCTTTATTGTTTTGATTTAATTAATTATTTTTACAAAATACAAAAAATGCCTAAAAATCAGAAAAGATAAAAAACATAATAAATATTTTATTTTAATATTTTCTTGTAAATAAATGCATGTAAATTAATTAGTTTTAAATTAGGGTTTAACTTTAATCCTTTTCATAATAAAAATATAAAAAAAACATAGAATTAGGTTTAATAAATTTTTATTCCTTTTAATTTTTCTTTTTCACAATAATATTATTTATTTTATTAATTTTCATAATTAAAATTGTACATAAAAAATTAGGTTTAATTTAGGTTGAATTTTAATGTTTTCTTAATAAATTAAAATAAAGTAGAATTAGGGTTAGTAGTTAATTTTAATTAATTCTTTCTTTTTTCTATTAAATCATAAAATACTAAAACACTAAAAAACACCAAAAACAAATTCTTGCTTTCTTTTTAATTTTAATTTTAATTCCTCATTAATTTTAATTTTTTGCAAAAGGGTCCAACGCCCACGTTCTTAATTTCTTATTTCTTCGCATATTTATTTTATGTCATTTAAATAATTATGTACCTCTCCCGAAGCCTTGTAAATAATTGCTCGCACTTTTAATTTATTTATTTTTCCGTCAAATCGGGTCCTGGTTAATTTTGGCGATGTGGACCCGCGCCATTTGTAATAGCTTTAGATTTACTTTTTTTCCGCAATACTTTTAAACTGTTAAACAAAGCATGCAAGAATGAATGGACAAATAAAATCAAGCGTAGATCACTTTAACATGACAAGATAAATGCAAATGAAAACGACACACAAATCACACACCACCCCTAGGGTACGCCTCACTGTTGCCTTGCCTCAAAAGGTGATCGTCGAGTAGAGGATGTCTTAGTAAGTCCTCATGATCCGGGAACCTGGCATGAGGGTAGCTTCTAAGGTGTCTTCCCATTGCTCTGGTGATCACCATGTCCCTACAAACTCGAATTGACCCGAACACCTCCGACGGTGGTGCTACCTACCTCTCAATGGTGGGATGGCACTACTTTAAAGGACATTTACACAGACGAATTCCTTAGGGTAGGTAGACGACTCTAGATACTTGCTCTAATTTCAAAACAAATTCAAAAAATACTTTTCACACCAACACATTTTCAAAAAGCTTTTGAAAGCAATTTTTCAAACACTCTTGAGGACCGATACAAGAGTCGAACTGGAATTTTCAAAGAAACTTTTTAAAAACCCACAGTTGAAAAGCAAACAAACTATTTTGAAAACACAAATGAGCAAGTATCTAAGAGCCCATGGATAACCATGGATAGAAAGGGTGCTAACACCTTCCCTTTCTATAACCTACCTCCCGAACCGAGAGCAATCTCTATAAGGAATTTTTCTGTGCTTTTGTCCTTTCCAGTTGGAGAAAATAAAAGACGGTGGCGACTCTTGCTTCCGCGACATTTCGCGAACCAGCGTTAAACAGTCAGTTCCAGATCCACCGATCACAATAGGGTTCATAAGTGTTGTACCCCGAAATTTCCCCTCCCATTTTCACTCAAGACATGCCTCTAGAGGTCCCCAACTTGCCCTAGGATGACCAAGAATTGACCAGACAAATTCTCCTCATAAGCCAATAAACCTCTAATTAGGGTTTCAATTTTAAGAAAGGTGTGTGAATACCAAAGATCCAAAAGGTTCTCCATTGTCCTAATATGTCTTCAAGATAATCCATGCCAAATTTCATGCCTTGAACAACAAGTTTGCTCAGTCAACTGCTCAAATGCCTAAAAATCAACTATACTAGGTCAAAAGTCAACTTTGGCCCAAATATAGTCAAACTTCAAGATTTTTGGTCAACATCAACATTTTGAAGTGATATACATCATTTGATCAAGGGTTGATCATGATTCCTCAAGAAATGCTCCTAACTCATCAAAAGTAAAAAATGGCAAATTAGGGTTTCTATAGGAAAAGTCAACCAAATGTTGACCAGGCATAACTTTCGCATACTCTATTAGAAATTTTTCCACCAAGGCTCATTTTGAATAGAATCCAATTCCCTACAGCTTTTCTTAAGCCCTCAAGTTCAAGAAATGCCTCAATCAAAAGTTACAAGCTCATACATTATAGGTCCTTTCAAAAAGTCAACAAAAATACCATTTGGGTCAAAGCTTCTTACATGAACATGGAAGATCCAATTGAGATGAAACCAAAAAGGTTGTTTAGAGGACGTCCTAAGATCTCTAAAAAGTCAAAGAACACCCTCTTAGGATTAAAATTGATAGAGATATGCATTGCTAAAGTTAACAAATTTTTGGAAATATGCCTGAAGCCAATATTGACCAAACTTGAATTTTTTCTAAATGGGCCCATGTTTTCATGCTTGAAACTTGTTCCTAACATGCCCCGCTACCTCTGATCTCACTCATACTTTATTTCAATATTTTTAATATTTATTTTTATTTTTTATTCATTAAAAGTCAAAATTAAATAAAGAAATAATAGAAAATATGTAAGATATGATTTGAGAATCTTTTCACATCAAATGAAGAGTAAAACATGTTGGAAAATCAAAGGAAACGCGTGGGAATCATTTGAGCAAGTTTTGGCCAAAATTAGAAACATAAAATTCCAAGTGCAAATCAAATCTTTTCTACACAAATCTTCAAGATTCAATCCACTTTGTTACCCTAATACATCCAGATATATAAACAAAATTTTGCCAGACAAAAAGAAGAAGGGTTGGCCGCACGAAACTGACATTCAAAACTCCAAATTCTCAAGAAAAAGTGTCAATCGGATTTTGGATTATAGAAATATTCAAGGCATTCTGAAGCTTGCAATCAACTCACAGAGGACTTTTGAAGCTAGCTGCATCACTCCCAAGCGCCAAAGCTCCAAGAATCGTGCCCAATACAGTCACGGTTTGTCCTTCTTTTTTATTGAAAACAATTATGGTCTTACATACATTATAAATGGATTTGGATCATGCATTCTTGCTTGTATGAATGATTAGAACATGTTTGAATCGTTAATTGCCTGTTTTGATGAATATATGACAATATGCCATTGTTAGGGTTTTAACCTTTGATTTAGGGTTTTTAGATACAGGTAAAATTAGGACAAAAGAGGAGCACCATCATGCTCACGAGATCAAACTCAATTGATCCATGGTTTTAAATTTAATTTATATTGCTTGTTGAAGATTTTGGAAAATTGTAGGTGATTTAGTGACGGACACTGCCCGTAGGTAAAAGTCCATAGGCTAACACGATGAAGGGCTAGGGAAGAAGACTGTGTGGCACAGCCTGGTTGGCTAATTTGAATTTGCATGTGTTTTGTTTTAAATGTTGACCATTGTTCAAATATATCATTTTGTGTTTAGTTTATATAATGAATGACAGATTGGCATGGTGGTAGAAGGGACACTTGCAAAGGGAGAGACCTGGGTTCAATTCCCAGGTCTTGAAGTTTATTTTTCTAAGGAGTTTCTTCCAAATCCAGTGCAGCCAGGCCATCCATGCATACCATGTGTCATCAGGCCATCACCATCAGTTTAATTCATTCTCCAGATCTAACGCCCAACATGCAGTCCCCATGATGGACCTCTAGGCATGCCTCCCACTGGATCCAGCACAGTTGTGGGCCATAAGATCTGGGCTTTAGAATTCCATTCTGCACCCCCCCCCCCCCCCAACTTGCTTTCACACCCCCCTCAGGCCCATTTCTCAATTTCTTTATTCTTTTTATTTAATGTATATTTTTTTGTTTATTGCTTTTTTAAATCATAAAATTATGAAAATCATAAAATCACAAAAAAGAATAATAGACTTAGGTTTTTTCTAATTTAATTTGATTTTTGATAAATAAATAAATTTGATTTAATTATTTTGACCTATTTCATTAATTAAAATTAATTAGAGAATTAGGTTAAATTCCAAATTTGTTTCATAAAATACCAAAAAATATTTTTAATAGGCAATTAGATTTTTTAGAGTTTAGAATTTATTCCAATCTTAATTTTTGCGTGCCATTATTTTTCCATACGATTATTTTTTATCATTTATGTAATTGCGTCCGGTTTGTAATAGTTAATTAGGTTTTTCAATTCTCGCATTATTCTTTTTCAATTATCATTTATGTATGTACATCAAAGCCTTGTAATAGCGGTAGGACTTTATTTCTCACTTTATATTTTCTTATATGCTTGTATATAAATTGCTTGTAAATTAGGCGTGCATGACAAGATTAAATCAATTAATCATTAGGTCACTAACATAAGATGAAATATCTGGAAAAAAGCACATTGTTGCACACTTGCACCCCTAGGGTATGTCCCCACTTTGATTGCCTCGGAAAACAATGGTCATGTCCCTCGAACAGAGGGATATCTTAGCAATGACCCTCAACTCAAAAGTCATCATAAAGATCATGCTCCAATAACGTCCATCGAGTTGCCTACGAGAAATGATCTTGTCCCTTGATGTTGCCAATATGATGACAGCCCCTTCGAAATGCTAAGGTATCCTTACACGTTGCCTTCGATGACCATAACGTCCCTTTCAATAGTCCCTCAACATGCGACGATAGGGCTACCTACTCACTAATAGTAGAATAGTAATATCTAAAGGAAAGGTGGAAAAAAGTCCTTTTTTGAGTAGGTAGATAGTTCTTAAGTACTTGCTCAAATCTTATTCCCTTTTTTTACACTTACACACTTTCAAAAACTACTTTCAAAAACGCTTTATCACACTCTTGAGGACTGATACAAGAGTTACCATAAAGCAAACAAAATCTTTCGAAACATACAAACTCGAAAACAATTTTCAAAATGGGTAAGTACCTAAGAGCCCGTGGAAAACCACGGATGGAAACGGTGTTAACACCTTCCCTTTCCATAATCTACCCCCTTACTCAGAAAATCTCGAAAAAGGTCTTTTTTTGTACTTTTCACCCTTTCCTTTGTTGGATAAAAGAAAAGTCGGTGGCGACTCTTGCTTACCGTGACATTTGCAACAAAAAAACGCAAACCAATATTAACAGTCGGTTCTGCCACCGTATCACAGAACTGGCGACTCTGCTGGGGAAAAATAATAAAGTGGGGTTTACATTAGGGTCTAGTTTTATTTCTGTTTGTTTTGATTGCTTTACTTTTAAGGGTATTATTTGGGTTGATATAGATCCTACACCCGAATCTTGGAAAACCTTTTAGGTAAGTAGCAATAGATCATGGAAATTGTTCGGGGTATACTGACATGGTTGAAGCGATGGCTACATTGATGTTACACTTTGGTTGGTGTCGGTAGCCCTTGAGTTAATCAAGGAAATACGGGGCCGCTGCATGGTGTCATAAAGTGTCAACTAACCTTAGAACCTTTAATTGAACAACTTGGCCATTAGGACGTAGTGAGATGGCCGTCTTTGGTGTATTCCCAAAGTCAGCAGATACTTGATGCTATACTCATTAAGATTTGACTCTTGAGTTTTGTTTGGTTGCAAGTCAGTTTCCTATCAGAATGAAACTTGTGGGAAAGGTTAGTGATATTGAGATCCCTTAGAACCCGATTACTATTTATAGGACAGGTTGAACCAATCTGAACTTGAAGAGGGTATTACCTTAAAACCCATGCAAGCCTTAAACCTAAGGTATTGGTGTGATTTGCTTGTGCTTGCTATATATGTGATTTCTTAGCATAATAATGACATCATAACATGGCATATCATATGAACCATTTCAAGGATTTTCTAGGGCTTGTCTTTGTCTTGTTTTGTAGGACATGACATCCACTCGCAGGAACACCATCCAAGTCAACCTTGTGAAGTACCTCCTCAACTCAAGGACTTAGCATCAAGGATTATTGAAAGCTCTCCCTTCACTGAAAAACATGGTCGACTTTTCAACTTAGTCACTTCAACCCCTGATGAAGAAATGTTAAAGGTGCTCTTTCAGTTCTTTGACCTGTTGCACCAATGCTTCACTTTTCTGGATTACCAGTTAGTGCCTACTATGGAGGAGTTTTCTCAGTTATTGGGGGTACCTATCCTTAATCAACTACCATTTAACGGTATGGAAAGAGACCCAAATCCTAAAGGGATTGCTCAAGCCCTGTCTTTACAACGGTCTAATGTAGTGGCAAATTGGGAAACCAGAAGAGGTGTCCAAGGATTTCCAGTTAAGTTTCTATTTGAGAAAGCTCACTATTTTTGGGATAACCTAGATTTACAAGTGTTTGAAGAAGTGTTGGCCCTTCTCATCTATGGTATGGACCAACTCATAGATGTGAATGCGGTTAAGTTTTTTCTATCTCAAAATCCGGGGCCTACTTTACTTGGGGATATTCTACACTCTTTGCACACTCGCACTCTAAAGAGAAGAGGGACCCTTATGTGTTGCACTCCTCTATTGGCTAGGTGGTTTATTTCACACCTACCTCAATTTGTTTTGAAGAATGAGCAGGATATGAGATGGTCTCATAGGCTGATGTCCCTTACACATTCGGATATTCATTGGTGTTCGCGGTTCTCGGAGAATATCACCATCATTGATCGCTATGGGGAATTCCCTAATGTCCCTCTCTTAGGCATTAGGGGAGGAATCACTTATAATCCTTGTTTGGCGTTGCGATAGTTTGGTTATGCTAGAAGGGATGGTCCTCACGACACACTCGTCCAAGGAATCACATTTGACTATGAGAATGATGTTCATGGTTATCGTAAGAGGTTTATTCGAGCTTGGGGCATGATAAACAGAGTTGATAGCAAGATGCTGGGGCACAAGAATTCCATCCTTCTTGAGCCTTACCTTAAATGGGTGCAATCTCGTGCTTAATTTCTTATGATGCCTTACCCCGCCATCTCACCTGTGATTATGGAGCCAATTGTTGAAGGAGACACTCCTTACATTGTGCTTCATCCTGACATGCCAACTGATTTTGAGGAGCTACGGAAATCCTGGATCTAACTCAAAGAAGAACGCGATACCTTTGAAACCTAATTCTACGCCAGCGAGAAGAAGGTTTTAGAGCTCACCCGGTTACTTCACGAAGAGAAGAGTATAAACGCTTACATTGCACCAAAGAGGATGCGTCGGTGGGAAGCTTGAGTCTCTTTGCTTAGAGAGTTATTTTTGCTTTATTATATCTTTTGTAAGCCCAAGAGGCATTATGGTGACTGATAAAACTTCTTAGTGCAATTAACGTTTGTTCTCTTTCCGTTAAAGCAAATTTGAGTCTTAGAAATCCTTGAAAACATTGCATACATATATCATACATATCATGCATAAGCAGGTTTTGTAGCAGGTCTCTCACGTTCTCGCTGTTTATTTCAGCAATGAGACTCAAACAAGACAATAGAGATCTCCAAACTCAAGAGGTTCAGTTCATGGAAATGTTCCTAAACCTATCCAAGGGAAGGAAGAGTTGAAAGCACTCCTCGCTGGGAACCTGGCAAAGAAAAATATTGAAGACAATAAGGACGAACGATTGAAACAACTGCAAGCTAAAGTTGAAGCAATGAGAACCCAGATACTGGGGCAGATGGCTCTTATCCAAGGCCTAGCCCGGGGACAAGAAGAGATGAGAGCCATTATCAACAAACTTCATCAAGACGGCTGCATCCGTATGAAGAAAACAGTCGAGGTCGGGAACCAACTCATTGATCAACCTCCAAGAAGACAAGAGGTTGGTTTGGTCAGGAGTGGACCTTTCCAAATTGCTACTACACGGGTCTAACAACAACCTCGCCAAAAACAACGGGTTAATCTGAGTATGTCGGATACACCCAAGAGGCAGTTTACCAAACTCAACATGTTGTTGTCTCAAGCTTTACAACACATGTTGAGGATGAACCTGGCTATGGTGATAGGGCATCATCCGAATCCCAAGACTTATTTCCCTAACTACAACCCTGATGCAAGGTGTGCATATCACTCTGATAGTCTGGGGCATGATACTGGTGATTGTTGGAGGTTGAAATATAAAATCTAAAACTTGATTGATGAAGGAGCGCTGGAGTTTACAAAAGATGGTCATACTGAGTTCTTCTGCCATCCCTCCAAGGCATGCCATCTGAAGTGACAAGATCAAACGAAGAAGCTTTTGTTCATTAGAATTTTCAATTTGTAATTCTCTTTTGATCGTTCGTGCATTTATTCATATCAAACTTTGTTACTTTATCAATGCATTGCATATGTCTGTTTTGAATCAATTCATTCGTATTCAGTATATTTAAATTGCTTTCCTTTTTGTGATATTCAACTCTCGATCAAAAGCTCTGGGCCTTCAGAGGGAGGATGATGAAAATGATATCACAATCTCTACAGTATGCTTTTGAACAGACCTCGCTGACGATGTACAAGCATTGTTTCAAATCATAAACAGTGGAGTTAAAAGGAAGATAATCCCTAGTCAACCCCTTTGAGACAAAGAAGTAGGATTTTTCTTTCCACACAAATTAAAACCTTAACCGTAACCTGGGGAAGGGTAATTTCTTAGTTAAGTCGGAGGCGCATTCAGTCGCAAGCTCATCCTTCATACATGATAAATAGTGTAGAAGATACCTTCCAAAAGATGGTGATGGTTCCGCATAGTCATCAAAGTAGGCAGTCATTATTTTCCAAAAGAAAAGCCCGCTAAGTCAAAACCTATGAAGGAGACTTAAGAAAAAACTGGGGCATCCCGCTGATTGTAATCACAAAAGAAATAGTTCAGGAAAAAGAAGGGATAACAAAAAACAAAAAAAGAGGTTACTACAAATCCTCGACAAAAAGAAGATTACAAAAATGATTGCCTCTTAAAAAGAAACGTTCAATTTCTGAATCATCACCAAGTATCAGAGCAAAGATTCCATACTCAATCGGGATCTAAACGTGCAATTAACTGAGCGTACGACTGAAGAATATCACAAAGAACGGGTGGGTACAAATAAAATTTGAGCCTTTATCCTTTGTTTCTTGAACCGTGAACCAGGCCATGTTATAACCCTTAAAAGTCCTAGCTGAAGCATGGGTTAGTTCGAAAGCATACTGTTACAAAAGATATCATGACTCCTGTAGGGTTCGCTATAAATCCTGAGCTGACATCACATTTTTACAAAAATTTTTGTTTTACTAAAAAATGAATTTTCAAACTTCAAGACAGACATAAGCTTTGCATTCTTAAAGTACCACTATTTGTATATGACTATTTGTTCAATAGTAGAAAAATCCGCACGACGGATATTCGATGAACATAAATCTTCTCAGTGGACAGAATCACCTCAGATGGAAAGACATTCCAGTGATAGGCCTTTCATAATCAAGGGGCATAGCATGATGTCCAGCTGATCTGGGGAAGTCAAGTCAAGGCTCAAGGAATCTCTCAAAAGTGCCAAATAGCAAGGGGCAGATCTCCATCTGAGTCACTTGGGGCATTGGACATGAATTCCAGCAACAAATCATGTACGATGAAGCAAACATCTTCTGGAAGTGTGGCAACACTTACTACTATGGGCAACAACAATTCTCTGCACCCGATGTACGTGGACATAGTCAGAAAATACTATGCATGAACAAAGACCCGCTAGGTTAACTGGCATAGGCAAAAATAAGGGCATCTCGGCAAACTGAAAGGGTTCGGGAAAAAAATTGGGATATACATATGAAAATGTGTACACCCGGCAAGTCGAAAACCTGAAAGAGCGGCTTAGGTAAAAAAAGGGTATCCCGGTGGATTGAAAACCCGAAAGGGTGGTCCAGGCAAAAGTTAGGGATTGAAGCATACGACTATGTCCCGTCATCTTATCACTTTCCTATCAATAGAAGGCTTATCAGCATTTATCAAGCGCCCCATGAGTTGGGATGACACTAAACCCATCCATAAAGCCTTCGCATGTACTTTCTCCAACAGATACAGGGGCAGAAACGTCCTGATGCAAAATCACCGCTACATCCTCAACATACGTCCCAGTGACGTCTATGTTCCCCACAGAGTAGAAACAACCAAAGCTTTGATCTATTCTTCCCCAAACAGGAATTACTTCCTCCCGAAAAATTCCTTCAGAGAGCAGAAATCTGTATTCCCCAACCGAGTTTTATAATCTTAAGCGGCTTATGAAACCTCCTCCCCGGTAGAGCTTATTTCTCAAACTGTGGAAGTTCATTCCCCAACAAAGTTTATTTCTCTACATTGACAAAATCTTCCAACAAAGCATTATCTCTCTCCACAAAGTCAATCCCCGGAAGAATATCTTCAAACAGAAAGAGGAAATCCCCGACAAATCATATCCATTCATTATCCTCAAATGAAGGATCCGGCTTCCCAATACTCTTCAGCAAAAGTCCGAGATTTACTTTCCCAGACTAAAAAATATCGCAATAGCATCCCATTTTCATACATCATGGCATGCACATACACATCGCATACAACATAATCTCATTTATTTTGAGACCATCATCACAATGCATTTCATACATCATGACATTGCATACGACTAGCTCTTTACCATTTTTAGGGAAAGATCAAATCAACAAACACCATTGACTACTTACATGACCTGGTAGTCTTCTCAAAAGCTACGTCTAACGAAAGGCTATTTCATCATTTTCCTCAGAAAGAAGTTCTCAAAAGACCTTCTCTGGTTTAGTTAGATCGATACTAAGATCTCTCTGATTTCTATTCCAGTTTAAGATATTCCAAGACTTTTGTCTGGTTCAGTTGAATCGATACTAAGATTCTACTAATTTCCATTCCAGTCAAAGTTAATCCAAGACCTTCTCTGGTTCAGTTAGACCGATACTAAGATCTCTCTGATTTCTATTCCAATTGAAGATATTCCAAGACTTTTGTCTGGTTCAGTTAAATTGATACTAAGATTTTCCTGATTTCCATTCCAGTCAAATTTGATTAAAGACCTTTCTCTGGTTCAGTTATATCGACACCAA
The DNA here is from genome assembly GCA_948472305.1 of Vicia faba. Taxonomy (NCBI): domain Eukaryota; kingdom Viridiplantae; phylum Streptophyta; class Magnoliopsida; order Fabales; family Fabaceae; genus Vicia; species Vicia faba. The sequence continues at coordinate 561,772,959 of OX451735.1, forward strand.
GATTTTTCTGATTCCAGTTAAAGAAACTGCAAAGCCTGGAGTCCAACCAGATAGCAGTTAATTTCACGTTTCACCAGTAAGTTGCTACGAAGCCTGGAATCCAACTAGAGAGTAGTTAATTTCTTCAATCACTATGAAGCCTGGAATCCGACCAGATAACAGTATAAGGTGTTGTGAAGCCTGGAATCCGACCAGATAGCAGTTTACTCTGTCAATTACCATGAAGCCCATAATTCGACCAGATAATAGTCAATCAACAATTCAAGACACTGTGAAGCCTGGAATTTGACCAGATAACAGTATAAGGTGTTGTGAAGCCTGGAATCCGACCAGATAGTGTAACGCCTGTAATTTAATTAATTATTTAATTAAATTATTTTTGGAATATTTGTGAAGTTGTGTTATAATTAAATTGGATTTATTTTGTTAAGTGGAGAAATAGTATTAGAGATATAATATTATATGGTGAAATAATATTAGAAGTGTAATATTATTTAATGTGGGCTTATTTTGAAGGAATAGAAGTAATAAGGGGGTGTATTGGTTTTAAGCCCACTAAGGAATAATAGAATAATAGGGTTATTTTATTATTTGTTGTTAGAATAGAAAGAAAGAAGCAGTAGAAAGAATAAGGATTTGGAGGAGAACGTGCAAACTCTTGGAGAAAGTGGAAAACGACAAGAACGAGAATTCAACCAAAAATTGTAGAGCGACATTCAATCCAAGGTAAGGGTGGGGTTCTGACTCTATAATTGGGTTTATGATGATTGGTATGTGGGGTTGGTGGTGATTGTTGTCTTGTTCTTGAATTGAGAATATATGATTGATGTATGATGAGAATTGATGAATTTTGATGAATATTGATGTCTTGATCTTGTTAAAATGCTGTAGAAATTATAAGGTAATTATGGGTGGTGAATTGTCATGATTAGATTAAATTTTAAGGCTTTAGGTATGAATCTCGTAGCGAGATGCAGTGATGAAAAACGCAGAAAGTAGTAGTTCTGATGTTAGAAGTATGTTGTTAGAGGTTGCGTCATATTAGCAAAAAGTAGCAGTTCTATTGTTAGAATTATGTTGTTAGAAGTTGTGTTAGATTATTAGAAAGTAGAAGTTGTGTTATTAGAAGTTGTGTTGTTAGAAGTTATGCTGTTAGAAGTTGTGCTGTTAGAAGTTGTGCTGTTAGAAGTTGGGATGTTAGAAGTTGTGTTATCAGAAGTTGTGCTGTCATAAGTTGTGTTGTCAAAAGTTGTGCTGTCAGAAGTTGTGCTGTCAGAAGTTGTGCTGTCAAAAGTTGTGCTGTCAAAAGTTGTGCTGTCAGAAGTTGTGTTGTAAGAAGTTGTGCTGTCAGAAGTTGTGCTGTCAGAAGTTGTGCTATCAGAAGTTGTGTTGTCAGAAGTTATGTTGTCAGAAGTTGTGCTATCAGAAGTTGTGCAGTCAGAAGTTATGATGTCAGAAGTTGTGTTGTTTAGAAGTTGTGTTATTAGAAGTTGTGTTGTTAGAAGTTGTGTTGTTAGAAGCTGTGTTATTAGAAGTTGTGTTGGTTAGAGGTTGTGATGTTAGAGGTTATGCTGGCCAGAAGTTGTGTTGGCCTTTACGTTGTTTTGTGCAGAATGTGGAAGTTAGATGCTTAGAAGCTGTTGTTTAAACTATAACAGTAGGATAGTGACGGTAATGACGTTAGAGTTACAGAATGACAATGTTGATTTACTGTGGAAATTAAAATACATCTGAGTTGTTAGTGAGAAGTTATTAATAATATTGTGTTGATGATTTATAATAAATAAATGATGTTTGATGATTTATAATAAATAAATGATGTTTGATGATTTATAATAAATAAATGATGTTTAATAAATTATTTTGATGATATGAGATGTTGATGACGAGACGTTGAGATACATTTGAGATGTTGCTTATTTTGAGATGCTTTTGAGATGTTAATTGAGATGTTTTTGAGATGATTTGAGATGTTGTTAACTTGGGTGTTGTTATTACATTCATGGTTGTGTCGCATACATTGCATTTTTTAGATGGAGGTTATGCTCGTTGAGATGGCCTGTATTGGCGAATTTTGAGATGAAGGCTTATGCCTTGTTGATGCCTCTATTAATTGGAAAAAAATTTAGATGGGAGTTCTGCTCCAATGGTACCACATGCATTTGCATAGTATTGAGTCGCATTATGTGATTGCATAAAGAAGTGTATTTTGATGTTGATAAATGTGTATATGCGTTGTAATTATTGTTGATTATGGAATGAGAAGTGGTGATGTTATTAATCTAATTTAATATATTAATTATCATGCGCTTTATTATATTGTTAGATATCTCACCCCTTCTGTTTGAATGTTTCCCTTATGTTGGTAACGTGCAGGTAATCGAGAGTGAAGGTTGTATACCTTCGGTAGTTCGAGTCGGTGTCATTGCTCTGATATGTAACACTCGGGGGGATGAACGCTTGTTGTTTTGATTGTTGATTTTCTGTTGTTGAACTTTAAATTGACTATTATTAACTATGTGATGTTTCGAAGTTGTTGTTTTGTTGTTAGAGATGTTATTAAGAATTCCGCTGCGTAGATGTTGAATTATTTGATTAAAGATGTTATATTGATGGTTCACCCGAAGTTTTAAAAAGTGGTATATATCCACGATGAAAGCAATGAATTTTGATAGAAGAATTTGTGACGTCCCGATTCATTTGTAAGATTGAATTTTATAACTCTGATTTATTTATAGAATTTGCCGGGGTAGAATTGAGGTGTTACAAAGTTGGTATCAGAGCAAAAGGTTGGTCCGACCTTGTCGTCGAGTCATAGTTGTCTAACAATCGAGTATTGTTATTTTGATGTTCTAACTATTGTTTATGTTGTAGTGAGAAGTTGAGATGGCTGGAAAGAATGATGTTGCACTTGTTGCTGCTTTAGAAGCAATGGCTCATGCGATGGAAAATCAGCCGAATGCTGACGGGAATGCTGGATCTCGTAGCTTGGCGACCTTCCAGAGAGAGAATCCACCTACATTCATGGGAAAGTATGATCCTGGCGGAGCATTGGAGTGGTTGAAAGAGATTGAGAGAATTTTTCGCGTGATGGACCGCACTCCGGCGCAGAAGGTTCGTTATGGGACTCATATGCTAGCAGTCGAGGCTAATCACTGGTGGCTAGAGACTTTGCAAAAGTTAGAAGCTACAGGTGAGAATGTCACTTGGGCTGTGTTCCGTAGAGAATTTCTGAGAAAGTACTTTCCTGAAGATGTCTGTGGTAAGAAGGAAATTGAGTTCCTTGAGCTGAAGCAAGGAAATTTGTCAGTTGTTGAGTATGCTGCCAAGTTTGTTGAGTTGGCTAAGTTTTATCCGCATTACGCTGAGGAAAATGCTGAGTTTTCAAAGTGTATTAAATTTGAGAACGGGTTGCGCCCGGAGATTAAGAAAGCAGTTGGATATCAGAAAATCCGTGTCTTTGCTGATTTGGTTGATAGCTGCAGGATTTATGAGGAAGATAATAATGCTCATTACAAGATTATCAGTGAGAAGAGGGGTAAGCACCATCAGAATCGTGGTAAGCTTTATGATGCCCCAGCTGGTAAAGGTAAACAGAAATTTGCTCATGGTCAGAGGACTAGTGGGGGAGATGCTCCTGCTGGTGTGATTTGCTTTAAGTGTGGGAAACTTGGGCACAAGAGTAATGTGTGCATTGCTGAAGTGAAGAGATGTTACCGTTGTTGTAAGAACGGACATGTTGTATCTGAGTGTGAACACAAGAATGTGATTTGTTTCAACTGTAGAGAAGAAGGGCACATTGGTAGTCAGTGTCCGAAACCGAAGAGGGCTCAGTCAAGTGGAAAAGTGTTTGCTTTGGTTAAGGATCAGACAGCTGCTGAGGACATACTTATTAGAGGTACATGTTTCATTAATAGTACTCCTTTAATTACTATTATTGACACTGGTGCTACACATTGTTTTATTGCTGCTGATTGTGTTGAAAGATTGTGTCTTATGTTATCTTCTATGAATGGATAAATGGTCGTCGATACTCCAACCAAGGGGTCGGTGACTACTTCATTTGTGTGTTTGAAGTGTCCCTTGTCGATCTTCGACAAAGACTTTGTTGTTGATTTGGTTTGTTTACCGTTAAGAGGTTTGGATGTAATTTTTGGTATGAACTGGTTAGAGCATAACTGTGTTCATATTAACATGTATGACAAGTATGTGAAGTTTTCTACTCCTAGAGAAGAGGAAGATGGTCTGTTGTCTGCTAGTCAGTTGAGGAAGTTGATGCAAGAAGAGGCACATATGTTTTCGTTGATGATGTCGCTATCTGTAGAGACTCAAGCTATAATTAAGGAATTACAGGTGGTGTGTGAATATCCTGAAGTTTTCCCTGATGAAATTCATGATGTACCACTGGAGAGGGAAGTTGAATTTGCAATTGATCGTGTACCTGGTACCAGACCTGTGTCTATGGCACCATATAGGATGTCTGCATCTGAGTTGTCAGAGTTAAAGAAGCAATTGGAGGAGTTACTTGAAAAGAAGTTTGTGAGACCAAGTGTGTCGCCGTGGGGAGCTCCAGTGTTGTTAGTAAAGAAGAAAGATGGAAGTATGAGGCTTTGTGTTGATTATAGACAGCTGAATAAGGTGACGATTAAGAACAAGTATCCGCTTCCAAGAATAGATGACTTGATGGACCAATTGGTGGATGCTCGTGTGTTTAGTAAGATTTATTTGAGGTCGGGTTACCATCAGATTAAAGTGAAGGATGAAGATATTCAGAATACGGCTTTAAGAATGTGTTATGGACATTACGAGTATTCGGTGATGCCTTTCGGTGTTACTAATGCGTCAGGAGTATTCATGGAATATATGAATCATATCTTTCATACTTATTTGGATCGGTTTGTAGTGGTGTTCATTGATGATATTTTGATTTACTCTAAGTCAGAAGAAGAGCATGCAGAACACTTAAGGGTAGTATTGCAGATTTTGAAAGAGAAGAAGTTGTATGCAAAGCTGTCCAAGTGTGAATTTTGGTTAAAAGAGGTTCGTTTTCTTGGTCACGTGATTTCAGGTAGTGGCATTGTTGTAGATCCATCGAAGGTTGATGTTGTGTTGAAATGGGAAACTCCAAAGTCAGCTACTGAGATTAGAAGCTTCTTGGGATTAGCTGGTTATTATAGAAGGTTTATCGAAGGATTTTATAAGTTGTCCCTTCCATTGACTAATTTGACTTGTAAAGGTAGAGCGTTTGTACAGGATGTTCAGTGCGAAGAAAGTTTTACGGAATTGAAGAAGAGGTTGACGTCGGCTCCGATTTTGACATTGCCTAATCCAGGAGAGCCTTTTGTGGTGTATTGTAATGCTTCTAAGATGGGTCTAGGAGGTGTGCTTATGCAGAATGGTAAGGTAGTTGCTTATGCGTCAAGGAAGTTGAGGACTCATGAGAAGAACTATCCTACGCATGATTTAGAGCTTGCTGCTGTTGTTTTTGCATTGAAGATTTAGAGGCATTATCTTTATGGTTCAAGATTTGAAGTGTTTAGTGACCATAAGAGCTTAAATTATTTATTTGATCAAAAGGAGTTGAATATGAGGCAACGAAGATGGTTGGAATTGTTAAAGGATTATGATTTCAGTTTGAATTATCATCCAGGAAAAGCGAATGTGGTAGCTGATGCGTTGAGTCAAAAGACTTTACATATGTCAGCAATGATGATTAAAGAGTTGGAATTGATTGAGCAGTTCAGAGATATGAGCTTAGTTTGCGAGGTTACTCTGCAAAGTGTTATGTTGGGTATGTTGAAGATTAATAATGAATTTTTAGACAGTATCAGAGAAGCTCAGAAGTTGGATGTGAAACTGGTAGATTTGATGGTTGGGATTGATCAGTCGGAGAATAATGATTTTAAGCTAGATGCGCAAGGTGTGTTGAGATTTCATAATCGGATTTGTATTCCTGATGATGCTGAGATGAAGAAAGTGATACTTGAAGAGAGCCATAGAAGTAAGTTGAGTATTCATCCAGGAGCTACAAAGATGTCTCAAGATTTGAAAGGTTTGTTTTGGTGGCCTGGGATGAAGAGTGATGTGGCACATTTTGTGTATGCATGTTTGACTTGTCAGAAGTCGAAAGTTGAACATCAGAAGCCTGCAGGATTGATGCAACCGTTGGAAGTTCCAGAATGGAAATGGGATAGCATTTCAATGGACTTCATGACGGGATTGCCTAATACTTTAAGAGGACATGATTCGATTTGGGTGATTGTTGATAGGCTTACGAAGTCAGCTCATTTTATTCCTATTAACATCAGTTTTCCAGTGTCAAAGTTGGCTGAGATTTATATTAGTGTGATTATGAAGCTGCATGGTGTTCCTTTGTGCATTGTTTCAGATAGAGATCCAAGATTTACTTCTGATTTTTGGAAGAGTTTGCAAGAAGCGTTGGGTTCTAAGTTGAGGTTGAGTTCAGCGTATCATCCTCAGACATATGGTCAGACTGAACGGACTATTCAATCGTTGGAAGATTTGCTGAGGGCATGTGTTCTTGAGCAGGGAGGTTCGTGGGATACTTATCTTCCTTTTATAGAGTTCACGTATAATAACAGTTACCATTCTAGTATTGGCATGGAACCTTTTGAAGCATTGTATGGTCGAAGATGTGGAACTCCGTTATGTTGGCACGAATCTGGTGAGAGTGTAGTACTTGGGCCTGAACTTGTTCGTGAGACTACTGAGAAGGTGAAGTTGATTCGAGAAAAGATGAAAGCTTCACAAAGTAGACAGAAGAGTTATCATGATAAGCGAAGGAAAGATTTAGAATTCCAAGCTGGTGATCATGTGTTTTTGAGAGTTACACCTGTGACTGATGTTGGGCGAGCATTGAAGTCTAAGAAGCTCACTTCTCATTTTATTGGACCGTATCAGATTTTAGAGAGAGTGGGAAATGTTTCTTATAGAGTGGCTTTACCGCCTAATATTTCGAATTTGCATGATGTGTTTCATGTGTCGGAACTTCGGAAGTATATTTCAGATCCATCTCATGTGATTCATATGGACGGTGTGCAAGTACGGGACAATCTTATGGTGGAGACGATGCCTGTACGGATCGCGGATCGTGAAATGAAGACTCTGAGGGGCAAAGAGATTTCCTTGGTTAAAGTGGTTTGGCTAGGAGCTGCTGGTGAAAGCATGACTTGGGAGTTGGAGAGTAAGATGCGAGACTCCTATCCTGAATTGTTTGATTTAGGTAAATTTTCGAGGACGAAAATATTCTAAGTAGGGGAGAGTTGTAACGCCCGTAATTTAATTAATTATTTAATTAAATTGTTTTTGTAATATTTGTGAAGTTGTGTTATAATTAAATTGGATTTATTTATTAACTGGAGAAATAATATTAGAGATATAATATTATGTGGTGAAATAATATTATAAGTGTAATATTATTTAATGTGGGCTTATTTTGAAGGAATAGAAGTAATAAGGGGGTGTATTGGTTTTAAGCCCACTAAGGAATAATAGAATAATAGGGTTATTTTATTATTTGTTGTTAGAATAGAAAGAAAGAAGCAGTACAAAGAATAAGGATTTGGAGGAGAACGTGCAAACTTTTGGAAAAAGTGAAAAACGGCAAGAACGAGAATTCAACCGGAAATTATAGAGCGACCTTCAATCCAAGGTAAGGGTGGGGTTCTGACTCTATAATTGGTTTTATGATGATTAGTATGTGGGGTTAGTGGTGATTGTTGTCTTGTTCTTGAATTGAGAATATATGATTGATGTATGATGAGAATTGATGAATTTTGATGAATATTGATGTCTTGATGCTGTTAAAATGCTGTAGAAATTATAAGGTAATTATGGGTGATGAATTGTCATGATTAGATTAAATTTTAGGGCTTTAGGTATGAATCCCGTAGCGAGATGCAATGATGAAAAATGCAGAAAGTAGTAGTTCTGATGTTAGAAGTATGTTGTTAGAGGTTGCGTCATATTAGCAAAAAGTAGCAGCTTTGTTGTTAGAATTATGTTGTTAGAATTTGCGTTGGATTATTAGAAAGTAGAAGTTGTGTTATTAGAAGTTGTGCTGTTAGAAGTTATGTTGTTAGAAGTTGTATTGTTTGAAGTTGTGTTGTTAGAAGTTGTGATGTCAGATGTTGTACTGTCAGAAGTTATGTTGTCAGAAGTTGTGCTGTCAGAAGTTGTGCTGTCAGAAGTTGTGATGTCAGAAGTTGTGCTGTCAGAAGTTGTGCTGTCAGAAGTTGTGTAGTCAGAAGTTGTGCTGTCAGAATTTGTGTCGGTTAGAAGTTGTGTTATTAGAAGTTGTGTTGTTAGAAGTTGTGTTGTAAGAAGTTGGGTTATTAGAAGTTGTGTTGGTTAAAGGTTGTGATGTTAGAGGTTATGCTGGCCAGAAGTTGTGTTGGCCTTTACATTGTTTTATGCAGAATGTGGAAGTTAGATGCTTAGAAGTAGTTGTTTGAACTATAACAATAGGATAGTGACGGTAATGACGTTAGAGTTACAGAATGACAGTGTTGATTTACTATGGAAATTAAAATACAGCTGAGTTGTTAATGAGAAGTTATTAATAATATTGTGTTGATGATTTATAATAAATAAATTATGTTTGATGATTTATAATAAATAAATGATGTTTGATGATTTATAATAAATAAATGATGTTTAATAAATTATTTTGATGATATGAGATGTTGATGACGAGACGTTGAGATGCATTTGAGATGTTGTTATTTTGAGATGCTTTTGAGATGTTAATTGAGATGTTTTTGAGATGATTTGAGATATTGTTAACTTGGGTGTTGTTATTACATTCATAGTTGTGTCGCATACATTGCATTTTTGAGATGGAGCTTATGCTCGTTGAGATGGCCTGTATTGGCGAATTTTGAGATGAAGGCTTATGCCTTGTTGATGCCTCTATTAAATGGAAATTTTTTGAGATGGGAGTTCTGCTCCAATGGTACAACATTCATTTTCATAGTATTGAGTCACATTATATGATTGCATAAAGAAGTGTATTTTGATGTTGATAAATGTGTATATGCATTGTAATTATTGTTGATTACGGAATGAGAAGTGGTGATGTTATTGATCTAATTTAATATATTAATTATCATGCGCTTTATTATATTGTTAGATATCTCACCCCTTTTGTTTGAATGTTTCCCTTATCTTGGTAACGTGCAAGTAATCGAGAGTGATGGTTGTATACCTTTGGTAGTTCGAGTTGGTGTCATTGCTCTGATATGTAACACTCGGGGGGATGAACGCTTGCTGTTTTGATTGTTGATTTTCCATTGTTGAACTCTAAATTGACTATTATTAACTATGTGATGTTTCGAAGTTGTTGTTTTGTTGTTAGAGATGTTATTAAGAATTCCGCTGTGTAGATGTTGAATTATTTGATTAATGATGTTATGTTGATGGTTCACCCGATGTTTTAAAAAGTGTTATATATCCATGATGAATGCAATGAATTTTGATAGAAGAATTTGTGACGTCCCGATTCATTTGTATGATTGAATTTTATAACTGGTTTATTTATATAATTTGTCGGGGTAGAATTGGGGTGTTACATATAGCGCTTTACTCTGTCAATTACTATGAAGCCTAGACTCGACCAGATAGTAGTATACCTCAAATTCAAGATGAAGCCTGGATCCGACCGGATAACATCTTAAATTCTTCAAGTCACTGAAGCCTGGATTCCGACCAGATAACAATTTAAGAAACTGCAAAGCCTGGAGTACGACCAGATAACAGTTTAATCTCATTTCCCCAGTAAGTCGTTGTGAAGCCTGGAAGACGACCAGATAGCAGTCAGCCTTATTACCCTCAACAAGTCACGGTGAAGCCTGGATCCTAACCAGATAGCAGCTCACTTCCGTCTCTTCAATCAAGAGATGACTCCCCAATAGAGTAATGGACAACTGAAGCTCGTAAACTCTATTTCTCAATACAAAGACCGACATTCCTTAATGGAGTCCTCCTCAACAACAAGAATATGGATTCCTACAAAAGAATATCTCATAAAATCAAGATTGTTCTATATGTCATCTTTAAGCCCATTTCCGGCGACTCTTCATCACATTCTCTAGATGGCATCTCTAAACCCATCTCCGACGACTCTCATTCATATCCTCTGGATTGCATCTCTAAGCCCATCTTCGACGATCTTATGTCATATTCCCCAAATGGCATCTATACGCCCATTCCCGATATTATCTACACAGTCAAGTATCACTTCAGACAAGTGCAAATTTCTGGGCACTCTAGTGTTCAATCATCTTCCACCTTCGGATCACGAAAGATAGACCGGCCAATCTACATCCTCAGGTTTAACAAGATTGAACAGGGGCATATGTTGTATCCCAAAACTTGCCCTCCCATTTTCACTCAAGACATGCCTCTAGAGGTCCCCAACTTGCCCTAGGATGACCAAGAATTAACCAGACAAATTCTCCTCCTAAGGCAATAAACCTCTAATTAGGGTTTAAATTTTAGGCAAGATGTGTGAACCCCAAGGATCCCAAAGGTTCTCAATTATCCTAATATGTCCTCAAGATCATCCATGCCAAATTTCATGCCTTGAACAACAAGTTTGCTCAGTCAACTGCTCAAATGCCTGAAAATCAGTTGTACTAGGTCAAAAGTCAACTGTGGCCCAAATACAGCCAAACTTCAAGATTTTTGGTCAACATCAACATTTTGAAGTGATATCCATAATTTTATCAAGGGTTGATCATGATTCTTCAAGAAATGCTCCTAACTCATCAAAAGTCAAAAATGGCAAATTAGGGTTTCTATAGGAAAAGTCAACCAAACTTTGAACAGGCATAACTTTCTCATACTCTATCATAAATTTTTCCACCAAGGTTCATTTTGAAGAGAATCCAATTCCCTACAACTTATCTTCAGCACTCAAGTTCAAGAAATTCCACAATCAAAAGATACAAGCTCATACATTATAGGTCCTTTCAAAAAGTCAACAAAAACACATTTTAGGTCAAAGCTCCTTACATAAAAATGGAAGATCCAATTGAGATGAAACCAAAAATGTTGTTTAGAGGACATCCTAAGCTCTCTAAAAAGTCAAATAACACCCTCTTAGGGTTAAAATTAAGAGAGATATGCATTGCTAAAGTTGACCAATTTTTGGAAAAATACATGAGGCCAATATTGACCAAACTTGAATTTTTTCCAAATGGGCCCATGTTTTCATGCTTGAAACTTGTTCCTAACATGGCCCACGACCTCTGAGCTCACTCATACTTTATTTCATTATTTTTATTATTTATTTTGATTTTTTATTCATTAAAAGTCAAAATTAAATAAAGAAATAATAGAAAATATGTAAGATATGATTTGAGAATCTTTTTCTCATCAAATGAAGAGTAAAACATGCTGGCAAATCAAAGGAAACATGTGGGAATCATTTTAGCAAGTTTTGGCCAAAATTAGAAACATAAAATTCCAAATGCAAATCAAATCTTTTCTACACAAATCTTCAAGATTCAACCCACTTTTGTTACCCTAATACATCCAGATATATAAACATAACATTGTCAGACAAAAAGAAGAAGGGTTTGCCGCACGAAACTGACATTCAAAACTCCAAATTCTCAAGAAAAAGTGTCAATCAGATTTTGGATTACAGAAAGATTCAAGGAATTCTGAAGCTTGCAATCAACTCCCAGAGGCCTTCTGAAGCTAGCTGCATCACTTCCAAGCGCCAAAGCTCCAAGAATCGTGCCCAATAGAGTCACAATTTGTCCTTCTTTTTTTTGAAAATCATTATGGTCTTACGTACATTATAAATGGATTTAGATCACGCGTTCTTGCTTGTATGAATGATTATAACATATTTGAATCGTTAATTGCCTATTTTGATGAATATATGACAATATGCCATTGTTAGGGTTTTGACCTTTGATTTAGGGTTTTTAGATACAGGTAAAATTAGACCAAAAGAGGAGCACCATCATGCTCACAAGATCAAACCCAATTGATCCATGGTTTTAAATTGAATTTATATTGCTTGTTGAAGATTTTATAAAATTGCAGGTGATTTAGTGACGGACATTGTCCATAGATAAAAGTCCATAGGCTAACACGACTGAGGGCTAGGGAAGACGACTACGTGGCACAGCCTGGTTGGCTAATTTGAAATTGCGTTCATTTTGTTTTAAATGCTGACCATTGTTCAAATATATTATTTTGTGTTTAATTTATATAACGAATGACATATTGGCAGGATGGTAGAAGGGACGCTTGCAAAGGGAGAGACCTTGGTTTAATTCCCAGGCCTTGAAGTTTATTTTTCTAAGGAGTTTCTTCCAAATCCAGTGCAGCCAGGCCATCCATGCATACCATGTGTCATCAGGCCATCACCATCAGATTAATTCATTCTCCAGATCTAACGTCCAGCATGCAGTCCCCATGGTGGACCTCCAGGCATGCCTCCCACTGGATCCAGCGCAGCTGTGGGCCATAAGATCTGGGCTTTGGAATTCCAGTCTCCACCCCCAACTTGCTTTCACACCCCCCTCAGGCCCATTTCTCAATTTCTTTATTCTTTTTATTTAATTTATATTTTTTTGTTTATTCCTTTTTTAAATCATAAAATCAGAAAAATCAGAAAATCACAAAAAAATAATAGACTTAGGTTTTTCCTAATTAAATTTAATTTTTAATAAATAAATTAATTTGATTTAATTATTTTGACTTATTTCATTAATTAAAATTAATTAGAGAATTAGGTTAAAATCCAAATTTGTTTCATAAAATACCAAAAAATATTTTTAATAGGCAATTAGATGTTTTAGAGTTTAGAATTTATTCCAGTCGTAATTTTTGCGCGCCGTTATTTTTCCATACAATTATTTTTTTATGTATATGCGCCCGATTTGTAATAGTTAATTAGGTTTTTCAATTCTCGAATTTTACTTTTTCAGTTATCATTTATGTATCTACACCAAAGCCTTGTAATAGCGGTAGGACTTTATTTCTCGCTTTATATTTTCTTATATGCTTGTATATAAATTGCTAGTAAATTAGGCGTGCATGACAAGATTAAATCAATTAATCATTAGGTCACTAACATAAGATAAAATATCTGGAAAAAACACATTGTTACACACTTGCACCCCTAAGTTATGTCCCCACTTTGATTGCCTCAGAAAATAATGGTCATGTCCCTCGAACGTAGGGATATTTTAGCAATGACCCTCAACTCAAAAGTTATCATAAAGATCATGGTCCCTTAACGTCCCTCGAGTTGCCTACGAGAAATGATCTTGTCCATCGATGTTACCTATATGATGACAGTCCCTTCAAAATGCTAAGGTATCCTTACATGTTGCCTTCGATAACCATAATGTCCCTTTCGATAGTCCCTCAACATCCGACGATAGGGCTACTAACTCACTAATAGTAGGATAGAACTATCTAAAGGAAATGAGTAAAAGAACGTCCTTTTTCGAGTAGGTAGACAATTCTTAAGTACTTGCTCAAATCTTATTCCCCTTTGAAATTTTGGCAGCAGATACTCAATGTCACAGTGAATGTTATGACACCGTATCTGACACTCTTCAAGACAGTAAATTCAAAAGCAGTAAAGAACACAGTCAATTGTTTACCCAGTTCAGTGTGTAACAACACCTACTCTGGGGGCTACCAAGCCAGGGAGGAAATTCACTATAAGAGATATTAATTCAGGAATAAACCAACCGGTTTATCTCCTTCACTTAAGACCTACCCAATGCAACTTCAATCTAAGTTCAACTTAAACCTGAGTTCCTACTCACTCCCCCTCAATCACAGCAGTGATACTAAACAATTGACTAATGAAATTATGAAGACACTCTTCAGTACATACACTTGATTTTGCTTCACATCTTTTAATCAAGTAACACAAACACTCGTGCTTCAAAGCTTTGAGTGATACACAACCCTAACTTGACTTTGCTTCAAAGCTTTAATCAAGTAACACAAACACTCGTGCTTCAAAGCTTTGAGTGGTACACAACCCTTACAACCAAATCCTACTCCAAATCACTTATCACAATGATAATTGATTGGCTCACAGTAGTTACAACTATATAGTCCCTTATTGATCTTCTGTCAAAAAGTGTCTTTCACCAACAGTCTTCATGAGGAATATATAGCCAGCTATTCTTCTGTTAGGGCTTCCACGAAAATAGCTAGGGTTAATTAGGGTTAACCTCAAGACTTGGTCATAGGACTTTAACAACCAGATTAGGGTTAAGCAAAGTTAACCTAAGTCCACGTGGGAATCTGATCTGGACTGAATAAACCAGATTCCTGAAAATTCTCAGAAATAACAAATCTACATAAATGTTAGATCAGTACAGGATGTCTTAATATTGGTTATGACAACAAGAATCATGTTTACTGATTTTGGTAGAATGCAATAAATATGATCATTGCATAATGATCAGCTAAACACTCATATTGAGCAGCTCCTGTATGACATTCTTTTTCTGCAGAATGTACCTAGTATCCCAGAATGTTATGACATCAGTCATGACATTCACACAACTGGTTTTACCAAAAAACACGCCAACAACTAAACACTTACAGACTCCCCCTTTGGAAAAATTTTGGCTAAAACCCCTAAATAATCAGAGATTAGAAAGCAGCAGAATTAATAATATCTACCAAGTCTAATTCTACCAAAATTATCACAAAATCTTCTCCCCTTCTTTAGCCATAAATAGGCCAAAGATACTTGTACTTTTAGGTTATACAGTCATCCAAAAGGAATAATAAAAACACAGAGAGAAAAAATCAAAAGTCATTTGCAGCAACAGGTACCAGCAGCAAACTTGTCAACTACACTGATCTTCAAGCACTGTCATCTTCAGAGGAGGCACTATCTTCAGCATTAAGTTGGTCTTCGGCAGCATCCTCTTCCCTTCTTTGTCCTTCAATCTCCTCCTGTTCTAGTCTAGCAATCAGGTCCTCAAGAGTCCTTTTCCTTGTATCAAGCTCTTTGCAGGTTTCCTTCAGCACAGCTATAACATCAGTTTTCTTGGAATGGGATTTGACAGTTGATGCCTCAGCAGATGTCATGATAATGTCAGGGACATGTGTTCCCTGAAATAGCTTATAGTGCAACCCAAGAGCAGGGGCTCTTTTGCAAACAGTATCTTTTTCAACTAGAATGTCAGGATACTGAGCAAGGACTATACCACATAAGAGAGAGGGAAAGGCAATAGGGCCTTTAATAGCACAGCTTCCAGCATGTTTCAATGTTTGATCAAAGATATACTTGCCATAGTCAAAGTTTGTCCTGGTTACAACAGCATAAATAAATCTTCCCAAGCCTGTGGAGATGGTTGATTTATGGTTGGTGGGAACCCAGTTAGTTGCACCAATTTTGTGCAGAATGGAAAATTTCATGCTCAGCTTGCTTGCATTCAGCTTCCCTTTTAAGGGCCAGCTCTTGACTTGATTTTCAGTGATGGTTTGGCACACTTGGTTGTCAGTAACCTCTAGCTCAGGGCAAGCATCATCAGGTCTTCCTAGGAATTTGTTTATTTCAGAGGGAGAGAAATTTACCTTCCTTCCTCTCACATACACACACTTAAAATCAGCTGACTTTCCATCAGCACACCCATCAGATAAATTTACTATGAATTCTTTGACAAGAACTTCATAGCAGTTGGTAAACTTTACCACAGTATTTATTAGACCAGCAGTTTTGATTAGATCCATGATCTCATTACATTCCATGGCACTGTTGTTCAACTCTCTTTCCAAGGTGATCCTTTTCAAACATACATACTTCCACCTGTTTGCATTCTCTGGATGGTGAAAGGAGATGTTGTCAGTGGCAACTTCAGGGACTTTAGGCATTTTGCTTGAAGAGAGTTTCCTTTTGAGAGGAATGTCTTCAACATCAAACTCAAATTTTGATTCCTCATCAGATTCAGAAGGTTCATGCTCCTTCCTTTTCTTTGCTATTGGTTGTCTCAAAGGTTTTGAGAGACTACCAGCAGGTACACGAGTTTTCACCTTCCCTTTCTCTTTTGACAATCTAACCTTCACAGCTTCTACTCCAGTCTTGTTCTTAGACCTGGTTTTCTTATGAACAACATCAGCAGTCTTCTCTTTGGGGAGGCTTTTGGCAGCATCCTGCTTTCCTTTTCTGTTCATCATCCTTCTAGCTATGCTAGGGTTGATATTGGCAATTAAGTCATTGTCAGAGTATTCTTCATCAACATCAATAACCGAGGGTTCAACATCCTTCTCAGTAGGGTTCTGGTGATCATCACGAATTTCAGAAGATTTCCTAATGTTGTCATCAGGTGTCTCAACATTCTGAGTGACATCTGGATTCATTTCAACATTTGGACTAGCAGATTCTTGATTTAAAGGTACAGAAATGCCAGATACAGAGTGATTCTCATTTAGAATCCTAGTGACAAGTCTAGCTATAGCTTGATGAACATAAACTGAACCTTCCCTATTTGCGATTTCTGGAGGAACAGAAGATGATGGTTGAGAGGATTTACCAGATGAAGAGGCTTGTGACCTTCTTGCATGTCTGGTTCGCAGCTTCTTGACCTTAGTGGGGTCAGCTGCCAGTTCACGAAGAGGAGTTATCTCCAGAACATCAGAATCTATGCAGTTTGTAATTGCCCCAGGTTCTCGATCAGAGGATGCGAAAGAAGCAGTCGCCTTTGAAGAGGATGATGACATGGATAGTTGAGACATTTTTAGTGTTTTAGAAAACACGTAACAATGATAGTGAAGTCTTCGTTTGAGAGATTGAAGATTGTTGCATAAATGAGAGAAGAGGGAGATATATGAATGTCTATTCAACTTCTTAAAATTTTGGAAAGAAATAGAGAAGCAGATGATTAGCCCAAAAATATCTCTCTCATCCCTTGTTTTAAGCAAAATTAATTGCTACATTTCTTCATGTTGGCAAATACCCAGCTTGCCCCTCAAATTTTCAAATTGATTTGCATCAAGTGCCTTGGTAAAAATGTCATCCAGTTGTAGTTCAGTGGCAACATGTTCTAGTTTAATCGTCTTCTCCTCTATAAGATCTCTGATGAAGTGATGTCTAATGTCAATATGCTTGGTCCTGCTATGCTGAATAGGATTCTTGGAAATGTTGATAGTACTCAAATTGTCACAGTACAATGTCATAACATCTTGTGTGACATTATACTCAGTAAGCATTTGTTTCATCCAGATCATTTGAGAACAGCTACTAACAGCTGCTATGTATTCAGCTTCAGCAGTAGATAGAGACACACAGTTTTATTTCTTGCTGAACCAGGAGACAAGATTATTTCCTAAGAAGAAACATCCTCCAGATGTGCTCTTTCTATCATCAGCACTTCCAGTCCAATCAGCATCACAGTAACCAGTCAGAGTTGGTTCACATCCATGAGAGTACAGCAAGCCATAGTTGTAGGTTCCACTCACATACTTCAGAATTCTCTTCACTTGGTTGATATGACTTACTTTGGGTTCAGCCTGGTATCTTGCACATACTCCAACTGCAAAAGCAATGTCAAGTCTGCTGGCTGTTAAGTATAGCAGACTTCCTACATGCTTCTGTACAAGCTTTGGTCCACCTTAACCCCACTTGAATCTTTAGACAGCTTTAAATGAGTAGGTGCAGGAGTCCTTTTGTGACTGGAATTCTCCATCCCAAACTTCTTGACAATGTTCTTTGCATACTTGCTTTGAGACAGAAAAATTGAGTCTTCCATCTGTGTGACTTGCAGTCCAAGAAAGTAGGTCAATTCTCCCATGAGACTCATTTCAAATTCAGCTTGCATCTGGTCAGCAAAATGTTTAACCATTTTATCTGACATTCCCCCAAACACTATGTCATCAACATAGATTTGAGCTACCATTATCTTTCCTCCTTCATTTTTGACAAAAAGAGTTTTATCCAAGCCTCATTTCCTGTATCCTTTGTCAGAGAGGAATTTTGTCAACCTGTCATACCATGCTCTAGGAGCTTGTTTCAGGCCATATAAAGCGTTCCTCAATTTGTAGACATGATCAGGGTAGTTTGGATCCACAAATCCTTTAGGCTGTTCCACATAAACTTCCTCATTTAAGTACCCATTTAGGAAGGCACTTTTTACATCCATCTGAAATAACTTGAACTTAAGGAGACAGGCAATTCCCAATAGGAGTCTGATTGATTCCAGTCTGGCTACAGGAGAAAAAGTCTCATCAAAATCAACCCCTTCAACTTGAGTGTATCCTTGAGCAACAAGTCTTGCCTTATTCCTGGTGACAACTCCTTCAGCATCTGATTTGTTCTTGTAGATCCATTTTGTGCCAATGATGTTTGTTCCTCCTGGTCTAGGAACTAACTCGCATACTTCATGTTGCTTGAATTGGTTCAATTCATCTTGCATTTCTCCAATCCAGTATTCATCAGTCAACGCCTCCTTAACATTTCTTGGTTCAATCTTAGATACAAAGCAAGAGTTTGAGATGATTTCTCTAGATCTTGTAATGACTCCACTGTTAGAATCTCCTATGATGAGTTCCTTAGGATGATCTTTCTGAATTTTGATGGAAGGGTCTTTGTTAGCTTCCTTTAATTCTGATTCTGATGAAGTAGTTTTAGGAATATCATCCTTTTGAGTTGAAGTCTCAAAGAATGTCTCAACATCATATGGGACATTTGTTTCTTCATGGTAATCATCAACTATGACATTTATAGATTCCATCATAACTTTGGTCCTGGAATTGAATACCCTATAAGCTCTGCTGTTGGTAGAGTATCCTAGGAATATTCCTTCATCACTTTTAGGGTCCATCTTTCTCCTTTGTTCACGATCTGTAAGAATATAGCATTTGCTTCCAAATACATGGAAGTACTTCACTGTAGGCTTTCTTCCTTTCCAAAGTTCATAAATGGTGGATGATGTTCCCTTTCTCAAGGTGACCCTGTTATGGACATAACAGGCTGTATTCATAGCTTCAGCCCAAAAATGAATAGGAAGTATTTTGGCATCTATCATTGCTCTGGCAGATTCCTGTATAGTCCTGTTTTTCCTTTCCACAACTCCATTTTGTTGAGGAGTTATGGGTGGAGAGAATTCATGATTAATTCCTTCTGAGGAGCAGAACTCATCAAACTTACTATTTTCAAATTCCTTGCCATGATCACTTCTGATTCTGACAATGCATCCTTCTTTTTCTCTTTGAATTCTTTTGCACAGTTCCTTAAATACTTCAAATACATCAGACTTTTCCCTAATGAAGTTAATCCAGGTGAATCTGGAAAAATCATCCACAACAACATAGGCATATCTTTTTCCACCAAGACTTTCCACCTGCATTGGTCCCATCAGATCCATATGTAGAAGTTCTAGCACCTTAGAGGTGGTCAGATGTCTTGACTTTGGATGTGACATCCTAGTCTGCTTTCCAACCTGACATTCACCACAGACTCTCCCTTCATCAATTTGCAGCCTTGGAATCCCTCTGACTGCCTCCATGGATATAATCCTTTTCATTCCTCTTAGATGTAAATGACCAAGTTTTTGGTGCCACAGTTTCACTTCTTTTTCTTCTTTGGCAATAGAGCACACAGAAGAATAATTAGTGTTCTCAGACTCCCATAAGTAGCAGTTGTCTTTAGATATGACTCCTCTCATTACAACTTCTTGTTTCTCATTAGTTACAAGACATTCAGACTTGGTGAAGTTGACCTTGAATCCTAGATCACATAATTGACTGATACTTATGAGATTAGCAGTCAAGCCTTTTACCAGCAATACTTCATTTAGGTTTGGAACTCCAGGGCAGTCCAAGTTTCCAACTCCTTTGATTTCTCCTCTAGCACCATCTCCAAAAGTCACATAACTAGTAGTGTGAGGTTTAACATTATTGAGAAGATTCTTGATTCCAGTCATGTGTTTAGAGCATCCACTGTCAAAGTACCAGTCTTCCTTTGCAGAGACTCTAAGGGAGGTGTGAGCTATCAGGGTATTAGCCTTTTTCTTCCACTGTTGAGTATATGGTGCCTTGTTAGACTTAGGTTTGACAACTGGGGTCTGATTAGGATATCCATATAATCTGAAGCAGAATGGCTTTATGTGACCAAACCTCCCACAATGATGACATCTCCATCTTTGATACTTTTTCTTCATATTTCTCTGTTCTCGATGTTGAGTGCTATGTTGTGACATCTGCTTTGACATTTGTTTATCAGGCCTGATCTTCTTCTTGTCTACAATAGATTTCTTTGCTGCCACAAATCCTAGACCAGACTTGTTTCCCACATTTTGTCCAACCTGAAGGATTTCTTCTAATTTGTCAGTTCCATTTGTCAGCATCTTGACAAATTTGGTCATCTGGTCAAGTTTTGAGTTTAGCATTTGAACTTCCCCTTCTATATGACTTATAGTATCAATGCCTGCCTTCTTCTCAGCCTCCAACTTTACTATGAGTTTTGTTTGTCTCTCATTTTGTTGACAGACTTCAGCACTTCTGATACATAACTTCTTGTAGGAGTCATCCAGTTCTTCAAATGTCACTTCCTCATCACTAGAGTCACTATCAGAGTTACAAATACCAGTTAGTGCAGTAACTAGTTTGGCAGATTCTTCTTCAGAATTACTTTCTGAGTCACAGTCAGGCCAAGTAACAGACATTCCTTTCTTTTGTTTCTTAAGAAAGGTATGACATTCAACTCGAATGTGCCCATATCCTTCACATCCATGGCATTGAATTCCTTTGCTTTGATTTCCCTTCTCTTCAGACTTTGCTCTTCTGCTGGAGTCATAGGATCTGTTAATGTCAGAAGGAATGTTCTTAACATTTGACCTTGACTTTGGGTCCATTCTCTTGATGAGTTTGTTGAACTGTCTTCCAAGCATGGCTATAGCTTCTGAAATATTTTCTTCTTCATCCTCCTTGTTTTCATCTTCAGTATTAGATACAAGTGCTATGCTCTTGTTTTTCTTGTCGACATTGTCACTGATCCCCATCTCAAAGGTATGAAGTGACCCAATGAGTTCATCCACCTTCAAGTTGCAGATATCCCGAGCTTCCTCTATAGCAGTCACCTTCATTTCAAATCTTTTAGGCAAGGATCTGAGAATCTTTCTCACCAGCTTTTCTTCTGACATCTTTTCTCCCAATGCTCCTGAGGTGTTGTCAATTTCCAAGATGTTCATGTGAAACTCATGAATGGTATCATCTTCCATCATCCTTAGGTTCTCAAATTTGGTAGTCAGCATCTGAAGCCTTGACATTTTTACTTTGGATGTGCCCTCATGGGTAGTTTTGAGAGTGTCCCAAACCTCCTTGGCCAGTTCACATTGATGTACTAGTCTGAATATGTTTCTATCAATTCCATTGAACAAGGCATTTTATGCTTTGGAGTTACCCAGGGCTAACTCATCTTTTTCTTTGCTCCATTCTTCCTCGGGTTTCAGACTGGTTGTCCCATCTTTCCCAGTTATGGTGGGATGGTTCCATCCTTAGTCAACAGCTCTCCAAGCCTTTTTGTCCATTGATTTTAAGAAGGCAATCATATGAGGTTTCCAGTAGTCATAATTTGATCCATCCAGAATGGGTGGTCTGTTTCCAAATCCTCCTTCTTTGTCCATAGCGCCAGAAAATAATATCCCTAGATCTCACCCAGTAAGACAGGCAGGGTGCCTGCTCTGATGCCAATTGAAATTCTGGCAGCAGATACTCAATGTCATAGTGAATGTTATGACACCATATCTGACACTCTTCAAGACAGTAAATTCAAAATCAGTAAAGAACATAGTCAATTGTTTACCCAGTTCAGTGTGTAACAACACCTACTCTGGGGGCTACCAAGCCAGGGAGGAAATTCACTATAAGAGATATTAATTCAGGAATAAACCAACCAGTTTATCTCCTTCACTTAAGACCTACCCAATGCAACTTCAATCTAAGTTCAACTTAAACCTGAGTTCCTACTCACTCCCCCTCAATCACAGCAGTGATATTAAACAATTGTCTAATGAAATTATGAAGACACTCTTCAGTACATACACTTGATTTTGCTTCACAGCTTTTAATCAAGTAACACAAACACTCGTGCTTCAAAGCTTTGAGTGATACACAACCCTAACTTGACTTTGCTTCAAAGCTTTAATCAAGTAACACAAACACTCTTGCTTCAAAGCTTTGAGTGATACACAACCCTTACAACCAAATCCTACTCCAAACCACTTATCACAATGATAATTGATTGGCTCACAGTAGTTACAACTATACAGTCCCTTATTGATCTTCTGTCAAAAAGTGTCTTTCACCAACAGTCTTCATGGGGAATATATAGCCAGCTATTCTTCTGTTAGGGCTTCCACGAATATAGCTAGGGTTAATTAGGGTTAACCTCAAGACTTGGTCATAGGACTTTAACAACCAGATTAGGGTTAAGCAAAGTTAACCTAAGTCCACGTGGGAATCTGATCTGGACTGAATAAACCAGATTCCTGAAAATTCTCAGAAATAACAAATCTACACAAATGTTAGATCAGTACAGGATGTCTTAACATTGGTTATGACAACAAGAATCCTGTTTACTGATTTTGGTAGAATGCAATAAATATGATCATTGCATAATGATCAGCTAAACACTCATATTGAGCAGCTCCTGTATGACATTCTTTTTCTGCAGAATGTACCTAGTATCCCAGAATGTTATGACATCAGTCATGACATTCACACAACTGGTTTTACCAAAAAACATGCCAACAACTAAACACTTACACCCTTTTTTACACTTACAAACTTTTAAAAACTACTTTCAAAAACGCTTTATCACACTCTTGAGGACTGATACAAGAATTACCATAAAGCAAAAGAAAATCTTTCAAAACACACAAAAACGAAAACAATTTTCAAAATGAGCAAGTACCTAAGAGCCCTTAGAAAATCACGGATGGAAAGGGTGCTAACACTTTTCCTTTCCATAATCTACCCCCCTTACTCATAAAATCTCGAAAAAGGTCTTTTTCTGTTCTTTTCACACTTTCCTTTGTTGGATAAAAGAAAAGTCGGTGGCGACTCTTGCTTATCGCGACATTTGCAAACAAAAAACGCAAACCAGTATTAGTAGTTGGTTCTGCCACCGTATCACAATAGGTTTGACGTCATGAGCATGAGGTTAAAGGTACTACCTACAAGGTATGGTCTAAAAGTTTATCACCTGCCGAACAAGGTTCTAAGAGGTTCCCAGAGCCTACATCCTTCCTTCGGATATTACCAATGTCCCAATTGACTCGGTAATTAGCAATATTCTTAAGAAAAACTTGTTTGAGCGTAGTATCGCATGACAACCATTTCCGGATTACTCCGTCAAAGCTTTCACACTACACCTAAAAGGCCAAGATGGGTTAAAGGTTCTACGGTTCTCAGTTTCAGCAGGCTCCCAGGTCGAAAGCAGCACATCTTCCCAATTACTCGGTAAATGATACGACAGTCAAAGGGGCCTCCACTGAGTGGGGGATCTCATGTCCCCTTTTTTTGGATTACTCCCTCAAAGTTTACATGACTATACCGCTCGTCCTACTTTAAGTTCTCCCAAGTCCGGGTATAGGACTCATGAGTAATCACCAAGTACCCTGAAAACCATAAAAGTCCAGACAAACATATATACAACATATAATATACAATAGATAATAGATAATACATAAATAAATAAAGATAGGCTCAACCCACTTAAGGATGGACCAGCAATAGGTCAATATTTCTCCAGTGAAGTCGCCATTTTTCTGTAGCGGTAGAAATGTTGAGACTAAGCCATTAGATTGACTTAACTCACACAGATCAAATAAAAATTGCTACCATGCTTTATTGTTTCCAAAGGAATGGGAAAAGAGCGAATATCCCAAAAAGAGGGGGAGAGAATCTAAGTTCGGGGGTTGGTTATGTAAAGGGAAGGTATTAGCACCCTAAACATCTATGGTACTCCACAGGAACCTCCTTGAAAATCTTTGTATTTTGGCTATAAATGTTGTATAAAAAAATGGATGATGGATATGAGAAAAGAAGTATTTTTTTATGATTTTTGCACCCGTCGCGGTTGCGACCTTTAGTGTCTGCGCACCACCTTCCGTGAAATAGGGGATCAGGATACTCGTAGTTCACCTTTAAAAATTTTAAAACACAAGTGTGTTGGTTAATTTTAAGAGACGGGACATCATCGTCTTATCCGAGTGGAAAACATACTTACTACCCACGATTATGAGAAAGGAGAATTTGCATCATCTTAAAGTGGAGGATATAGCTTGGATTTTTAAAATCAACAAAGCTTCACTCAACAACCAAGTGGAACATATCTCACTTCACCATATATCGTAGAAGTATAATAGCTCGCATCACTACAAGGATTGACAAGAGTCTAATCTTTTGAGAAAATTTTAAAGAAAAAGGGACAAAATGGAAAAATAGTTTGAATGAGATTGATTGACTTTTTGTCTTCTCACAAAAAATGTCAAAGTATTATTAAATTGATTGAAGTTTGATTAAGAAAATATTTTGAAAATGCATGGACATAAGTCCAAGTTTATTGTGAAAACGGTTCAAGTTTAGAAAACAAGAATAATTTTGAAAAGGAGGGAGAAGATTTTTAAAATTAAAGAAGGTGGGAGGAGATGAAGGGACTATCCTAAAGCATAAGGTAAAAACTAGGGAAAAGAATCAACTAACCAACAAGAAGCCAACACTTGACACAATGAGTCAATATAGAATTCTCATCCTTTGGATTGAAACCAAACAAGAAAAGATAATAAACCTCATAATAAAACCAAACTTTAATTGCATTAAGTATTCACAAAAATTAGGCACAGTAACAGTTGTATACAAATGAATTCCCAATCACAGATAAAGCATGTGATCACAATAACCTGTACACAAATCAAACAAACAACCTAATGCCTTGGGTTAAACCACCAAGAATTCCAGACAAAATAAAAGTGAAGGTTATAAAGTCTCGATGTAGGCCACATCTTCTAGTCCTAAGTCCAAGAAGTCCACAATCTCCATAATGTGAAGGATAGTAACCAAGTAGTCCAAGTAACATTAAAGCTTTTTATTGTTCAAGTTGGTTATTAAGTATCTTCAAAAAGAAAATAAAAAATCTCAAGTGAGCAAAACAAAATGACATAAAGATAAATGCTCAAGTGAGCAAAGATGAAAATAGCATGAAATGTAAACGCTAAGATAAGTGATGCTTAGAATAAAAGCATAAAGTAAAAGCACAAAATAAAGTTAATTGGTAGAAATTAGAGGTTAGCTGAATGAGCATCTTGAAACTCATTAGAAGATTGATAAAATCAAAGCCTCTCATTAACAAGTTTCATTTGATTTTTGTCAAGTATACCTTTTATTTAAAATTCTCAAGGCAACAATAAATGATCAACGATGTTTAAGTGATTCACTTTGACCAAAGCTTATGAAGATTCATTAGAGGATTGATAAGACCAAATCCTCCTAACAATGAATCTCAAGGTTATTGGATCAAAGGATTCAAATTAACATACTTGGGCTTACAAATATGGGTTTGGGCCACGAATGATCATTTCTCGAATCGGGAAAAAATTTAGTGTTATGTTAAGAAATCGTAAGTGGACTTATATAGAAGTCGCACCTATTTTGAGGTCGGTAAATAGAAATCTATGTACCATATGTTTTGAGAAATGATATGTAAATTATTCTCCAATAACATTTAGCACAAGTAAGAATGGGACAAGATGAAGAAGGAGGGGATGTATTAGATGAAATTTAGTTTCAAATATTATCAACATCATTCATCCGTCTTGATGGATTTGGTTTTTTCAAACTATCAATACCCAAGATCCAATGATATTGAATAATTTGTCCTAAAATAAGCTTCAATTCAGTATCAAATGCCAAATCAAAAGTTAAACAAGAATTATATACAAAAGTTCCCAATTACAAGTCTTGATCAAAAGTAAAACCCTAAGTACAAACCTAAGTCAGAAATTAGATTTAAAATAGGAAATTAACTTGTAAAATCATGATTTAAAGTTCTATAAAAGTCATAAAGAGAATTTAGAGTTTTTGGATTGAGGTGGAAATTTGATTTAAAAATGTAAACTTTGAAACTAGCTAGCTAGCAAAATGCCTAAACTAGAGATGTTTTGGAAAACAAATTGTAAAAAAATGTGAAATCACATTTTAAAATTCCAGAAAAATGATCTTTGTGAACTCAACTTGTTCAAGCACTCTAAACAACTTCATCTCTAATTTTATAGGTATGGGAAGTTAGAAATTTTAATCAATTAGTGTGAAGGATCAAACAAAACCCCAAAAAAAGGAAATTAAGTTCAAAATTAATCAATTTATTTTAGGATTCAAATAAATTTGATGTAAGATTACCTAAATGTTAAGAAAATTCTAAGGATCAGTAAGTATATTTTTCTTAAATTTTATGCCAAAAGAAAAAATTAAATGAAATTTATTTACTCAATTCATCAAAAAAACACAAATAAAAGATGATATGTCCAACAAATAATTTAATTTGTAACCGAAGAATTTTATAAAATTGGACAAAAATTATTTTTAAGAAGTAAACTCAGAGAGATGCTAGAAATTTTTTTTTTAATTTTTTAATTTAGTAGAAATAGGAAAATAAATTTCAAAACTTAAAAGAATATTAAAACCCTAATTAACTACATGAATTTATTTAATAAAAAAATGAAATTAAAATTAAAATATGAAAATATATTGAAAAAGGAATTAAAAATATTTTTGTGATAATTTTTGAAGTGAGGAAAATATTGAAATAAAATTTGAGAAAACAAAGAAAATTTAAAAAAACTGTGAACCAAAGATTGGATTTGTGATTTGTAATAGAGGTCATGGGCCAATGATTAAACCAAAATTCCGATTTATGCAACCAATTAGGCCTTATACATGCGATTCAATTCTTGCTAGTTTGTGTGTTTGAAGTTGTGTTTTGCTGGAACATATGAAATTATTGGATTCTTGACAAACCATGATTGTTTTTTTCTTCTTTTTTGTGACATAATTTTTTTTTGAAAGTATGAAGTTTGTTAAAATGGAACTTGATGAGAATAATTGTGTTGTTGAATTTGTTCTCGTTGCTTTTGAGTATTTCTAACTTCACCCTCTTTGTTTTCTTTTCCATGGGATGATGCATTGTTGGCATGGATGATGGGATTTTTGCATAAAAAGTCGTGAAACTTTATAGGGCTTTAAACCATGGCATAGAGTTTAGAAAATGCAAGCATGAATTTAAAAGTTCCGGAGCTTCAAAGGAAATGTATTCAAGAAGCTTGGAGAATCTCTTGCTAAGCTTTAGGAACTTGAACTTGAAAGCTTAAAGGAAAGGAATATTTTTAATATTCTTGTCATTTGCATTCTTTGTAGAGTTAATCTAGGATGAAATTGATTCACATGTAGCACTTTTAAGCCTGAATGATAATGGATATTGCAACGTGTACCTTGAATTATGAACAAAAGTGGTAATGACTTGTAATAAAC
Organism: Vicia faba; assembly: GCA_948472305.1. Taxonomy (NCBI): domain Eukaryota; kingdom Viridiplantae; phylum Streptophyta; class Magnoliopsida; order Fabales; family Fabaceae; genus Vicia; species Vicia faba. The sequence continues at coordinate 561,800,502 of OX451735.1, forward strand.
TTTGCAATTCCATTTGAAATTTCTTGATTTTCGAATAAGAAAATGAATCATATGACTTGAAACCTTAGAAATCTCTTGAACATCATTTGAGTAAGCCTTTCAAATTTGGGAATTTTGACAAATATTGGATTTGAATTCCCATGATGAAACACTTCAAAATTTAGATTTAAATATTTATTTGAAAACCATGTAACCTTTGAAGAATGGAAAAACACAAGAAGGGGGTTTTAAAACTTAAAATAAAAGACACATTGGTTATCCGGGTTTGTTTGAACTCAAACTACTTCAGTCCACCCGCCAAGGTTTCGCCTCTCTCAAATGAGGTCTTAATCCACTAATCAAACATGATTACACAGATACAATGACAAATGCCAAAGTATTTTTGAGTTTAAACCACAACCCGGTTTTCTCAAGGTATTACACAGTACAATATTAGAAAGCATGCACAAAATATGTTTTCTAACAAAAAACAGTATCACAAAAGTGATGTATTACATAATTGAAAAACAATGTATTGAAGGTAGTGATATTTTCTCGTTTGCAGTGTGCAGCCAAAAATCGTAAATGATTTCTTCTTTAAGTCTCGTTTATATAGGAAATGCATGAGAAGTCCTTTTTGGAATGTTGATAAATAATAGTTAATGAACTTTCCAAACATATAGATTCTTGTCCTCTTCCAGTCGTTACTTTTGAATAGCCATGAATGAAATGTAACGCTTCAGAACATGCTTGCTAAAGATCACATCAGAAGTTGAATGTTACTGTTGAGACTCCTTTACTTCTTTCCAGAACATTACATATCAGAATAACATAGTTCTTTGTTTGCAACGTTTAGTGCACCCAGAAGTTGTAACACCATAACATCTTTATTTAAGCATGTTGCACAGGTCGCTTCTACGTAAGATGGTCATAATAGAGTTTTAACAATGATCTATCTCATCTTCTGTGCTTCTTACATCATAACTTCTCTGCAAAACTGAATACTTATTTAGGGAGCATAATTGTTATTTGAGAGTTTGTTATCATCAAAACTCTTACAAGGATGTAGAACCAAACAATGTTCTAACAACATTCTTCTTGAAACTTTGGAAGAAATGAAGCTTTATAAGTCCTCGAGATTTAATAATGAATATGACTCGAAGAATCAAAAGAAAACTCCTAACTTGAGATGAATTTTCCTTGATTTTGCAATGAATGAATTTAAATTCCATTTGAATAAACCTTTGGTTTATAATTTCTGAACTCGTGAAAATAAGACATTCCTTCAACCTTTTGAATCAAAATTTTGAATGAATTTTAATCCATGAACTCTTAAACTAAAAATATCATACCATAGCTCACTATTTTCCAATCCACTTCTTGACCAATGAAACTTCACACAAAAGTCCACTGCCTTAAAAATTCATGGCGTAAATTGAAATTAGAGGTCAAAATGACCTATAATGTTCCAATAGAAGCCACAACTTTCTAAGCACCATTTGACTTCGACCCTTAAAGAAAATTTGTAGACAAGGCCATTTGTGATACGGTGTAAAAAGAAACATCCCAAAATGATGAAAATTAAAAGTATTATGATCATCGAAATTTGGACGCCTGTCACTTGAAAATAGGTCAAAACCCTCAAAATGACCTCTAATGTACTCAAACTTTTGATGACCTTTCGCACATGATCAACTCTCGAATTATAAAGAGAACTTGTCATCAAAGAACACTTGTTGAGCTCTCATCTCAATCAAAAATACAGCATAATGAAGAGTTATGATCTTTGAACTAGAACTTGTAACTATTGACCTTTTGGTCAACCAACTTTGAATCAACTTGTACCTGAACTACTCTTTTCCACAACTCTCGAGGCTCACTTTTAAGCAGATATGAACTTGAGATGAAGAAATCCATCTCGAAGAGTCTTGAGAATTAAGCCACCAAACTTGCCTTAACCTTGCTGAATGAAGCTTGAGGATAGTGTGACCTAAGATTATAGTTTACCAACCTGAAACATAGGATTTTTTGGGAACCATCTTTGTCCTGAACAAACCACAACATCACCTGAACTCCTTGATCCCAAACCATGTCTTCTAAAAGAAACAAGATAAACAAGACATATTTTTGGATTTTTGTTAGAAGTCAGTAAAATATAAAAGCACATGTATACAATATATACAATTAGGGTGCTTGGCAATACTCCAAGAGCAAACTTAAAGATAAGAAACAAAAGAAGAAATACCCAAACCCTAATGTGTGATCTTGATGTATTGATAATATGAGATGATGGGGGGTATTAGGGGCAAAAATTGGGGTATAACAATAAGGTTTAAGATTTGTTGAATTCTCAGGATATCACTTTTGATAAGACGAACATCAAAACAAACCCCATGCCTCCGCATGGTAGACCAGCGGTAAATGAATTTGAAGTAGTCACCGACTTTGGAGTAGCTAGACAAGTAAAGGCCCCGATAAAACCTTTGAAGGAATATCTGTTGGAGTGTGGGTTCCTCTTGGAACACAATGAATCTTTTGGAAAAACGTTACAAAAATTGGTGTATCAAGGGATAGTCCAATTTGGGAAATGGCCTAAAGAAGAATATGTAGCTGCGATCGACGAAAGTAAAAGAAGCCATTGATAATTCCTTGCCAAGGGCCGAACCTTAATAAGAAAACTCTTGTGATTCCATGGGGAGAGTCAACAGAAGCATCAGTAATGATACCAAGACAAACTTTGAGGATACCAGTGGTTCTAAAGACTACAATGGTGATTAGGGGACCATCTCCCACCCCTTACGGAAGTGACAAAGAAGTACCACGGAGTTATGATTCTAATGTATACGTCAATAATTTAAAGCAAGAATGTGAGTCATCGATAAGTCCAGGACCTGCAATCTCAAATATAGCAAGAATAAGGGGCATGACTCGCAGTGGTCGAATCTTTAGCTCCGAATCACAAAAGAAGAATGATGATGTGGTGAAAAATAAGAATGATACTTTGGTAAAAGATAAATGAAAAGTTGTGTTGGAGGCAAGTCAAGAACAAGAACCTCCAAGCAAGAATTTTACTGACCAAGAGGCGGAAGAATTCTTGAAAATAATCAAGAGAAGTGATTATAGGGTGGTGGATTAGCTTCACTAAACCCCGACCAAGATCTCAATACTCTCGTTGCTCCTCAACTCAGAAGCAAATCGAGACTCTCTAATGAAGGTTCTGAGTTCTGCTCATGTCGCAGAAGAGATTACACTAAATCAGTTTGACAATGTTGTGGCAAATCTAACATCTGGAACATATCTAGGTTTTAATGACAGTGAGTTGCCTCCACAAGGTTGAGTTCACAATAAAGCGTTGCATATCTCTATTCAGATAGGTACTACAAGCCTGTCCAGGGTACTCACCGATATTGGTTCTGCCTTCAATGTGCTATCAAAATCCAACTTGATGAAGTTAGCACTAGGCAGTATTGTTATAAGACCAAATTCTACGATAGTTAAAGCTTTCGATGGTTCTCAAAGTTCAGTATTTTGAGAAGTAGATCTTTCTGTCAAGATCAGACCACATATATTTTATATCACTTTTCAAGTCATAGATATAGAATCAATATATACATGTTTATTTAGACGACTCTGAATTCATGCAGCAGAGACAATCACTTCAACTTTGTTGACTATGCCCTCTTTTTTTGGTGATTGTGGTTGTTGTAGTTATTTACATTTACTTGTGCATCTTATTGTGTTTTGGTGATTTTGATCTCGGGATTGGTACTACTTATACCTTTTAATGGTTTCCCTTATACTTTGCTCAATAGTGCTTTCTTTTTTTCTATATATTCCATTTGCTTTAAAAAAAAATAGTAATAGTATAATGGGTTGCGAAAACGTACATACCACATTTATTTAACGGAAATTTAAACCATAGTTTTATTTAAAATTTTAAAACAATATTGAATATAAAACAGGTGAACTATTCTTATAAAAAAAATATAACCATTTAATTTAAGAGAGAAATAAAAAAAAGAATTATGAGAAAAGAAATAAATTTATATAGTGCACTTGTTTTGATCCAAATAAGTAAGAATTAATAATTGTTCTTCGAAGGTGAACAACAACAACGGTCTTCAAGACAAGCTCCACACCGCCAGGATACTTCAATGATTTACAATAATTGAAACAATCCTCTTTACTTGAACAATGCACTCCTTTGCCATAGCAATGCATAAGAGGAATATCGGATTTACCTGCAATCAATATTGTCTTGTTAAAACTACGTATCAACACATATTGTTCTAAAAAATACAAAAGAAATTGAGTTATAAAAAAGGTTCTTTTTTTAGTTCTAAAAAAATGTAATTACCTGGAGTTGAAATGGTAGCAATGAATAGTATTGCAATGAAAAATAACATGCCGTTGATATATCACTACAATGACAAAACGATATTTGCTAGGAATTAAGCCCTTCACTAAGTATAAAAACTCTTCATTGAATAGCATTTTTAAGAGGATAAAAACTCTTCATTGAATATCATTTTTAAGAGGATAGATCCCCTAATAAAATTGGTCATCGCAAACTGTTTGTATTATGACATGTCCCTTGCAAATTTCTTTGGAGTTTGCCTCCTTGCAAAATGCAGAAACCCTGTTGACATATAGACATAAGCCAAATGTAGTGGTGCACTGTGGCACAATTATGTATCATTTATTTTGCTTGGAGTTTTCTCTCTCGTAAAATGCTTTTTGTTTGGGATAAACCCCCCGACAAATTATAAGTTTGTATTTTTTTGACAGGTTACCATAGCAATTATTTACAATATATTATATAAATACTATTATAATTTAAGGAGAATATAATAAATAAATTTAGAATTTAGAATTTTATAAAAATAAATTAAAATAAATTATAAAATTAAATCAAACATAACTAAAATTAAAATAAATTTAAAATTAAATTCAACATAATTAAAATAAACTTCATTCAAATTAAACTCCATACAAATTAAAATTCATACATATTCAACATAGTTAAAATAAACTTCATACAAACTTAAGCACTCTCTTCCTCTACCTCTTTCTCTTCAACAACTCCTCTATATTTACTGACTCCTTCATATCCACTACTAAAATTTTGTGATACGATAAATTGATCAAGTCTCTGTATCCGCTCATTTGCAATCCACACAGCTTCTTGATACTCAAGTGTTTTCCTCTTCATTTCTTTCCGCGACTATGTTTCTCTTCTCCTCATTTCTTTTTGCATCTCTATTTGTCTTCTTTTCATTTCTTCTATTTCTGCATTTATTGTTGCTACTTCACGTGTTGCCTCGGTATTTGCTAAGTTTCTCACAGTTTCAAGCATTTCAGCGGTTAATATTAGTGGAGTTGATGATCCTTCTCCATCAGCAAGTTTCATCCTGAAAGACATATTCTGTCACTTGATAGTTTTCACACCCTACAACACCATACACTCTCTATATTTCTTCTTTTCGCTGGATACATCATACCAAGTATGAAAACCCACACTAAGGTCAGTAGGATATTCGGATGGCGGTCCAGGTATTTCAAGATGCTCTGATAACCATAGGACAAGTCGTCTATCATACTCCTCCAGTAAAAATAAAATAATTAAATGTTATAATGATTTAAATAAGTTTAGCACATAAAAGAAATAAACAAATGACTTAATATAACAAAAACTTACTTGAGTGATTCTTGAGTGCTCATCAACAAACTCTGAATTTCTCTTGAGACGAGTCTCCATATGGATCTCATTAAGAAGTGGAGTTCTACCAAACTCTTCACGCTAATTAAATAAAAAAATAAAAAAATAAAAAATTTGTTATGAGTGATCTAAAATCTAAATGATAAATTAATTAATAAATAAATAAATTTATGATTATATGTCTTATACCGTCTGCTATATAGGCGTGTTTTGATTTACCCCCTTAAGAAAAAAATTGTGATTCTCGTTCAGTGAGATTCAAATCTAGGAATATTCTCACGAAAGTCAAACGTCCAACCACTAGACCATCAACTTTTATTTATAAATAAATTCTCTCAAATTGTATTTATTTTTTATATGCCTTATAACATAATTGCTTTGAACTCCAAAATTCCTTAAAGACCATAAATAAATAATTTGTATACACTGGTCTTAAATTTTTTTACAAAACCATGAGTATTCTAATATCATTTTTTGAAGCTTAATTGAACTTTAACATCAACTGAATTATGAGTGATTAATAACTGTGTAGTGTTTTGTTGTAGCCATCTTGATCTATCTATCAACATTATTTGTTTTGAAAACGTATTGTGTTGATGAGAAATGGAGCATAGAGTAATGATATATGAGCGCATGTGACCGTAATAACGAAATAGTGCTGGTTGGTGTTGAGGCTGCTTTTTGTTATTTTCTTATACATATCTCTCCCATTGTATTTTTTCCTAATGGATTTCCTTCTTGTTTCCATTTAAACAATTCAATTTTCTTAAGTCATCACTGTAACATTAATTCAATGTATTTGAACATATTTGGTTTTTAAAGAATGGTATTTCAAAAAATTTAAAGACCAGCATATAAAAATTATTTATTCATGGTTTTTAAAGAATTTTGGAGTCCAAAGCAATTATGTCATAAGGCATTTAAAGAATAAATATAATTTGAGGAAATTCATTTACAAATAAAAGTTGATGGTCTAATGGTTGGACATTTGACCATGGATACATATTTTTTGAGATAATTTCTAACTTATACAAGGTCCAGCATGACAATTTGTTTACAGCCACATTGAATTGGTCATGTAGGTTAAATAGACAGAATCTTTGACAAAAATCTGTATGATGATTTTTTCAGATGGAATATAGAAATGTTGAGGGGGAAATCACAATTTTTTTTCTTAAGGGGGTTAAATCAAATCTCGATACTATTGCAGGGAGTATAAGGCATTTAACTCATAAATTTACCATCCTTCGTTCAATTTTCAGCAACACTAACATTGTTTGTTGCATAGTTGCAGCCGCCAACTTCAGATTATCTATTTCTTTGCCTTCTCAGATGTTTCTATAAAGGCTTCAGGAGTCTAATGAACAATAAACTCTTGAAATATTTCTTCTCCTATCCAACATGGACGTGTTCCTTTTTCCCCATCTAAGTTTAACATTCCTCATGGTGTTAAAAAATCGGACATCACATTTTATGTGAAAATTTTCTTTAATTTGGACTTCATCTCTAACATTCGAACAACACTTGTCCTACATTATGGTGTGAATTCAAAAAATATTCAATAAAGTATGATCATGAATATCTCAATAAATATAAAGGAAATGCCTAAATGAGTAAGTTAATTATATCTAAAATGCCTTAAACCAATCTTTCATATCATCTTCAAGTACTGTTCCATAAGTCAGCCAAAAAAATTTATACTTCTCTTTGATAATGTTTGTTATTGTTGATAATGTCTAATGTGGCGACAAGATTCTAAACAACAAAATCTTGAGTTATTATTTATTAAATAAAACTCAAATTTAAAATATAATATAAAACATAAACAGTTAGGATCCTCCATCGGGCCAAATGATAAGTCTTCCTTGATGATATCTAATTTTTAACGGTGCATTTCTCAATATACGCCTCCTCCTCCTTTCCTCCTTAGGAGCATTGGTATCTCCATGAGCGTTGGTATCTCTATGAGCACTAGTATCTCCATGAGCACTAGTATCTCCATGATCATCTTCAAAAGGAATGGTAATGAATGGGGCATACTAGATCCATATGGCTCTATATACTGCAAAGGCATATCTACAGAATGTCGCATGCTAGGTTCAATCGACTGCATGAAAGGCATAGGAAAATATGTGGGGTGAGGAGTGCTAGGTTTACCTGGCTGCATATATGATGTATATCCAGGAGGACTAATAAATACTAGCGTGAACATGGGTGAGAATGAAGAAAAAGGAGGTGTGGATAGTAATCCAGTGAAAGATCTAGATATGGGTGTAGTATGCACATGAGGCATAGTAGAATGCATAGGCGGTGAAGTAGAATGTGGAGGAGGATGAGCCACTTGACTCGAAAGTTGCATAGGAATAAACAAATATGAATCAGGAACCTCTTCTACAATGAACCTGGTGCAATGAGGAGTCTTATGAATCTTATCTTTTTCCTCTCTTCGGGGTGGCATTTTTTCTATTTTGAAAGAAAAATAATAAACAATAAATGTTAAGAGTATTACATAAAAGATAATATTACACAAGATTTATTGACAATAGCTTATTACACAAAAGTAAGATTACATAATACATACTCAAATTATTCATCATCATAATCTTGATTTTCTTTATCGGATCTGATATTATTGTCTTCAGACTCTTCATGCTCTTCTTTCATGGGATTTGTTGACAACAAGATAGTTGTGTCATCTTGTTGACCCTCAATTGCAGTATCACACAATCTTATAATCTCCTCAATTTCAATTACCTCATTAACGTGTGAAATCTCATCATCTTGGTATGCAACATCTTCTATTACATCACCAATATCAATGTGACCCATTCGGTTGGACTTAATTACAACATACCCTTCTCATTTGTATGGGGTAATTGATGGATAAGGTACATAAAAAACTTGCCTAACATTATGTTTCATTATGAAAGGGTCACGCTCTTTGTACTTTCTATCTCTTCGAACCTAAACGATGTTATATTTTTTTATCAATTTTTGTTCCTCTAGAAGATGGATCATACCAGACACAATAAAACAAGACACGTGGAAGAAGAAGGGGAGACATAGGTGCAACACGTGCAACTGTGTTGCCTGACACGGGCTGTGTTGCCCCTCTTGGAGCTTAAATAAGAAAATAAAAATCAAGAGGCCAACATGGGCGGTCGTGTTTCCTGACACTGGTCGTGTTAGCTTGTGACGCTGATTTCCTAACTTTTCTATTTTGCCTATATGTTAAGTTATGGGGGCGTTTTGGGTACTTCCAACAGACCTAAGTGAGTTTTTTCAATTTAGATGAGTTTCTACGATGAATTAGGGGACTTTTTGCCAGCGAAGAATAGTTTACACGATTGAAGATTAGAAAGATCAAGGTTCTTGGAGAGCATAAGATTTTCATGATCGGAAGAAATTGAAGATCAAAGTTATCTAAATACTTGTAATGTCTAGTTTTTATCTTGTAGTTATTTTGAACAATATGAGTAGTTAAACCCCTTAATTCTAGAGGGTTTCCCTATTTTTCAAATGTAATGATTTTGAATTCTTAATTTTGATAAAATAGTTTCTTTTCAATTTAATTGTTCAATGTTCTTATGCTTTTCCTATCGGACAAATATGGATTGATTCACGGTTAACAATTAGGGTTGAACCTCTATTGTTAAGGTTTTTGAACGATTAAACTATAGTAGATATCACCTAGGACTAGAGATACCCTTTAGTTACTGGTAAAATCATGATAAAATAAATGCTTGGTTTCATCATAATTCTCTAAGAACCTAGGAATTAGGATGAAGGACCAAATGTTTTACCACTAAGGACTTAGGGGAAACAAACTAAAGATCTATAGTTGAAGGTTAGGAACTTGTTGAAGAAATCAAGAGTCAAGGTTATTACATGGACAAATTACACACTTGCCCCTAGCATTCTCCTCATATTAGTGAAAATCCAATTTATATTTGTGCTTATTATTAAGTTACAATTTCAAAATCAAAACCCCAATTCAAGTTTTTGTTTAATTGAACCACACATTAAACTCAATACTGATAAGCAGTCCTTGAGATCGATACTTTGGGATTTCCCATTATTACTACATTAGAGAATTAGTACACCTGCTAATATATCGACTGTGATCGGTGGGAATGAGAACTGACTGTTTTGGAATGCTGGTTCGCGTTTTGTGTTTGTTTTTGCAAAATGTCGCGGTAAGCAAGAGTCGTCACCGTCTTTTATTTTATCCAACAAGGAAAGGACAAAAGCACATAAAAATTCCTTTTCGAGATGTTTCTCGGGTTCGGGAGGTAGATTATAGAAAGGGAAGGTGTTAGCACCCTTTCTATCCGTGGTTATCCACGGACTCTTAGGTACTTGCTCATTGTGTTTTCAAAATTTTCTTTTCTTTGTGTTTGTGGGTTTGAAGAGAGTTTTTGTTTGAAAGAGAGTGTAAGTGCGAAAAGTTTCATTTTGTTTTTAAAAGGAGCAAGTACTTAAGAACCATATGCCTACTCAAAAAGGAATTAATCTATACAAATGTCCTTTAGACAATGCTATCCCACTATTGATGAGTAGGTAGCATCGTCGTTGGAGTTTTCGGGTCAATTTGATTAAGGGACGTGTGGTCACTAAAGCAATGTTAGGACGCCTTAGCGGTAACCCTAATGTCTTAGATCATTTTCCGAGGCAACCATTTCGAGGCAACTATGATCTTTGGACAAGAGGGTGACCTCTAAAACTTCCTATACTCAATGACCACGTTCGAGGCAACCAAGTGAGGTGTACCCTAAGAGTGGCATGTGCAAGTGTGTTAGTTCGGTTAATTTTGTATGTACATGTCATGGGTGAGCTATATTGATTTTAGGTTAAAGATTGATCTTGTCATGCATTGCCTATTTATCAAACATCTAACAGTTAATAGTTGCAGAATTTAAATTGCAGAAATTAAATCTAAACTATTACAAGGCGTCGGGTATTTACATCACCAAAAGCAACCCTTTAATTTAAATTGCGGAAAGTAAATAAAGCGATAAATAATTAAAGTCCTAATTAAAAGCTATTACATACCGGAAGCAATTACAATATCGGATAAAAATAAGACGCGTGCGAGAAAATTAGATCGGCGCATTCTTAGGGTTTTGACCCTTTTTGTTAAAGAAATCATGTTTTTTTTTTTGAATTAAATGAAATTAAACCTAAGCTAATTAATTAATTAAATAATATATATATATATATATATATATATATATATATATATATATATATATATATATATATATATATATATATATATATATATATATATATATATATATATATATATATATATATATATATATATATATATATATATATATATATATATATATATATATATATATATATATATATATATATATATATATATATATATATATATTTTATATTTAAGGAAATAAAATAAAAAATGATTAAAATTATTAAAAACCTAATTCTACATTAATTTTAATTTATTGCAAAAATGTTAAAATTATACCTAATTAAAAAAACTAAGTCAATTAAATTATTTATTTACAAAAAATAAAATAAGGAAATTAGTTTTAATAAATAAAAATAAAAATTTTTTTGTTTTCTGATTTTTATTAGGAAAAATAAGTTGGTTAGTATAATAATAATAATTAATAAAAACAAAAAATAAATAAAAAAATGAAATATGAAAAGAAATAACCAAATATGGGGTGTTGGGCCAGATTTGAGTGTGAAGATAGTATTTTCAAGGCCCAACAGGCGCTGGCCTGGGCTGACTTTTCGAATTCCCCATGGCGCGTTTGACTAGAGTGCAGAATGGTCATTCAATCTTTGCCCTTGGATTTGATTTGCAGGCCACTTGGCGTTTGAGATCTGGAGGAATATGGTAGTCTCTATGCTTGAGGGTATATTGGAATAGCTGAAAGAAAATAATAATAAGCGTTTTGGGGGACCTGGGATTCGAACCCAGGTCTCATGGGATAATTCAATAGCGCGTTACCAACCCAACTGATATGCTTAGTTGTTAGAATAATACAAAACAAATATTATATTGAAAAACATTTAATATGCCTGAAAATTAAAAAAAAGTAGCGCGAGATTTGAAACCGGCCAATGGGAGAGAGACATCTGGTTGTCTTCTCCAACCGAACCCTGGTTTTCTTACCTATGGATTTTTATCCGCAGGAAGATTTGTGGGATGCTTCAAAAATCCGTTCTAGGCCATGTAAACGCAAGCTAAGAACACCAACGTGTTCGTCTCTCCTCCCTAAGCATCCTTGTACCAATTATTCGTCCTAATTTTAACTGCATCAAAAATGCCTAAAAAACAAGAACACGAACCCTAGCTTCGGATCTAAGGTTATAGGCCATGAAAACAAAATTGAATAATGCAGACATGTTAGAAATTTGACATTAAGCATGATTATACAAAAGATTTGGCAAAAGGATGCAAGAGAATGGATTTACGATGCCATGTTCAGAGCTATGTTCGTGGGCACTTACAGCGCTATTCATGAGGTCTCAAGGCCTGGTTTTGATTGCTTTAGCTCCACTAGATGTCAGGCAAGAAGGCTATGTGGAGATCTTGGATTGAATCGTGCTCTAACCAAGGTTTTGATCTCACACTTTTTCACACTTTTTTCAATTTTTGCTTCGCCGTTTCTGCAGTGCTTAGCTCGTGTCCTTGATGTGTATGGCTTGTACATGTATATTGGAATGCATTTAGGTTAAAACTTGGGCTTGAATCCATACGAATTGATGAATCATGATTTGATATGATCTTCCATTAACAAGTTTCCAAAAATGCCTCAAATCAAATATTTTGTGCACAACAATGCTTGATACGAATTTGATTGAGTGTATCATGATATTTTCAAGTTGTAATGATCAAAAAAATCCCATTCCATTAATTTTCGGATTTTATTTGAATTAATATTGATTTAAAATGAATTAAATCAATAAAAATCAAATAAAATAGAAAAATAAATGTTTGGTCATGAAATTGAAGATGGGACACGTGTGTGGTGTGATAAAACCAAATCAAGTGGAAAAAAGTGGTCCCTTTTGTCAAAAATTAGAGTTTTGAGGATAATTGACTTTTGGCACTTTTGGAAAAATGCCCAACTTCAACAATGCATAACTTCTTAAATTTTGAACTTTTGGAGGTGTTCTTGGGCTTTTTAGAAACCTTGAGATGTCCTCTAACCAACCCTTTTGGTATCATCTCATTTTTATATTCCATGCTCAAGTTATAAGCTTTGGGTAAGTAGCAATAAACTGTGAGGGATCTGTACGGCGTAGACCGATACGAATGAAGCAGTAGCTACGTTGGTGTGGCACTTTAGTCTGTACCGATATCCCTTGTGTTGGAACGAGGAGAATATGGGTCTTCTAAGGGGTCATTAAGCACCAACTAACTTTAGAACCTTAAATTGACCAACTTGGCCATAGAACAGTAGCAGTATGCTACACTCATTGAGACTAAACTCTCGCGATGATTCCGGCTGCAAGAAAAGGTTGCTAAACTAGAATTATGACCGATTGAGGGTAGTCAGTGATATTGAGATCCTCTAGAACCCGGTTACTATTTTTAGGACAAGTTTAAACCAACTGAACTGAAAAAGGGTAGTACCTAAGCTCCTTGCCATCCTGAAAGCTAAGGGCTCTTTTGTGTGACTTGTGTTCCTTTACCATGTTTGCTTTTTGTGGATACTTGTGGTGTGCTTACTATCATGACATCATGACATCATAACATTGCATACATCTTGCATAAGGACTAACCTATTTCAAAGACAGGAGGGTTTCATCTTTTCTCTGTTTTATAGGTCATCATGATGCCTATGCGTAAGAATACCATCCGGATCAACTTTGTCCAAGTCCCTACCTTGCTTAAAGAGTTGGTTGCCAAGATTCCTGACACTACTTTCTTCATCAGGAGGCATGGTTCTCTTCTCAGTTTGGTCACCTCCAAATTGGACGAACATATGATGAGTGTCCTGGTCCAATTCTATGATCCGCTGTACCATTATTTTACTTTCCAGGACTTCCAGCTGGTTCCTACCCTAGAAGAGTTCTCTGAGCTGATCGGTATCTCTGTTCTGGTGCAGACCCCGTTTACTGGTTAGGAGAAGACCCTTAGGCCTAAAGAAATTTTTGCACCCCTTCATTTGACTAAAGAGGAGGTAATGGCTAATTGGGAGACTAGGAGTGGAGCTAAGGGCTTTCTGACTAAGTTCTTGGTTGGCAAGGCTAGCTACTTCTAGGATAGCCTAGACTTTAAGGCATTCGAGGATATTCTGGCTCTTCTGATTTATGGCTTGGTATTGTTTCCGAATCCTGACACTTTTGTTGATGTTAATGCCATAAAGATCTTCATCTCTCAGAACCCTGTACCCACTCTCTTGGGTAACATCCTTCATCAGCTTTATGCTCGTACTGCCCGAAAGCGGGGAACCTTAATGTGCTGTGCTCCATTATTGTCGAGGTGGTTTATTTCACACCTCCATAAGTCAGTACTGAAGAACAAAGAAGGAATGGGCTGGGCTTATAGGGTGATGTCTCTCTCTCATAATGACATTATCTGGACTCTCAAGGGTATGGATGAGGTGACTATCATTGATCGCTGTGGAGAGTATCCTAATGTTCCATTGCTAGGAACCCATGAATTTCTTACAACCCATGCTTAGCTCTCCATCAGTTTGGAAGATCCAGAAGAGAAGGACCTCATGAGATGCTAATGCCTCATATCATCTTTGATTTTCAGGGGGATAGCGACGAGCAGCATCGCAAATTCATAAGGGCTTGAGATAAAGTTCACCAATCTGATCCACATGAGCTGGGCCCAAAGACTTCTCTGCCAATGGAGCCATATCTCAGATGGGTCCGCATCCGTGCCCAGAAGCTACGTATGCCATATGAAGCTGTCCGACCTGTCACTCTTGAAGTTGCTAATGAAGAAGGGGTTCTTCCAACCATTCACCATCCTTACATGCCCACTGACATTGGGGCACTGAAGAGATCTTGGATGCAACTGAGGGAGGAACGAGATTCTTACCGAGAGAAGTTCAATGAACAAGAGAAAAAGATCCAGAAGCTGACTAGGCAATTAGAGAACGAGCGGATTCTCAGCGACTATGTCCGCACTGATAAGAAGAGACCATGGGAGCGTTGATGGACCTTTGATGATTTCCTTTCCAGTTTTTATTTACTTTTCAGTATTCCCATTCTTGTAACTCCCTGAGTTACCCTTCATAAACAGGTACCCTTTACAGGTCTCTCATGTTCTCGTTGTTTATTTCAGCAATGGCTCTCCAACAAGACAACCAAGATCTCCGGGCTCAAAACGCTCAACTTCAAGAAATGTTCTTGAACCTATCCCAAGGGCAAGAAGAAATAAAAGCTCTCCTCACAAGGGGCTTGGTCCTAGGGAATCCAGGCGGCATCAAGAATGATCAGTTGGAAGGGCTACAAATTGAGTTGGCAACAATGAAGATATAGATGATGGGACAGCTGGTGGGCCAGATGGCTCTCATTCAAAATCTAGCTCAAAGACAAGAAGAGCTCAGGGTCCTCGTCAACAAGCTGCTCCAAAATAACCAAGTGGGGCAAACAACTAGGGTTGAAGATCAAGTCATCATCCAACCTCCTTTGAGACAAGAAGACAAGGGAAAAGCTCCCCAGCTTGCTTCAGGGTCACAAGCCCAGCAACAACCTCGCCAATGGGGCAATCGGCGTAAGCAAAATACATCTGGAAGACATTTCTATGAGACTGATATACCATCATCTCTAATACTGAAACACTTGTTGGAGGTCAATCTGATTACTTTAAAGGATCCTCCCCGGAATCCCAATACCTCTGCTCCTGGCTATCGTCCCGACGCATTTTGTGTCTACCACTCCTATAGTTCTGGACATGACACCGACGACTGTTGGACTTTGAAAAACAAGATCCAAGACTTGATTGACGGAAGAGTTATGGAATTCATGTCGGATGGCGAGATGAAAATCTTCCGCTGAGGGTTCTCCATTTGAAATGACTAGCTCGAACTAAAAAAACTTTTTGTTCATTTGAATTCTGAAGTTGTATTTTTCTTTGCTTATTCAAACAATTATTATCATGTCAAACTTTTTATTTCATTAATGCATTACACGTGTCTGTTTTGAATCAGTCCATTCGTATTCACTATATTCAAATTGCTTTCATTTTTGTGATGTTCAACTCTCGATTAAAAAATTCTAAGCCTTTTGAGGGAGGATGACGAAAATGATATCAAAATCTCTATAGTATGCTTTTGAACAGACCCCGCTGACGAGGTACATGCATTGTTTCAAATCCTAAACGGTGGAGTTATAAGGAAGATAATCCCTAGTCAACCCCTTTGAGCCAAAGAAGTGGAGTTTTTCTTTTCACAAACTAAAACCCTTAAACACAACCTGGGGTAGGGTAGTTTTCTCAGCTGATCCAGGTGCACAATGAATGGAATCAAAGAAGTCCTTCCGAAACAAAAGACCGTGTTGGTTCCGTATAATTGTAAGGACAGGCAGTCATTATCTCTCAGAAATAAAAGCCCAATAAGTCAAAACCTATGAAGGAGACTTACAAAACTGGGGCATCCCACTGACTGTAAGCATAAAACAAACAGTTCAGGCAAAAGACAGGGATAATAAAAACTAAAAAGAAATCCTACAAACTCTCAACAAAATGACTGCCTGTCCCAAATAAGTAGTCAGTACCCGAACCATCACTGGTATATCAGAGCAAAGACTAAAACAAGATCTAATGCACGATTAACTGAGTTTAGGATCGAAGAACATCACGAAGAACGGGTGGGTACAGATAAATTTGAGCCTTTATCCTTTGTTTCTTAAACCGTGAACCAAGCCACGTTATAACCCTTAAAAGTCCTAGCTGAAGCATGGGTTAGTCCGAAAGCATACTGTTACAAAAGGTATCCTGACTCCTGTAGGGCTCGCTGTAAAATCCTGAGTTGACATCACATTTTACAAAAATTCGCTTGTTTTATTGAAAACTGGATTTTCAAAACAGACATAAGCTTTGCATTCTTAAAATAACATTGCTTGCATATGACTATTTGTTCGAACAACAGAGAAATTGGCACGACGAATATCCCGTGAACAAAAACCTTCACAGCAAAAAGGGTCACCTCAAGTGGAAAAAACACTTCCAATCAAGGGGCACGACATGATCGTTGTCCATCATCTGGGGCAGTTAAGTCAAGATTCAAGGAATCTCTCAAGGATGCCAAATAGCCTGGGACAAATCTCCATCCGAATCAATAGGGGCATTAGACTTGAATTCCAGCAACGAATCTTGCATGATCAAACGAAGATCTTCTGGTAGTATGGCAACACAACACTACCGGCAGTGACAACTCCCTACACTTCGAGAGCATGGACATAGTCAAAAAAGTACTACGCATAATCAAAGACCCGTTAGGTTGACTGGCCTAGGCAAAAATAAGGGCTTCCCGGTGAACCAAAAGGGTTCGGGCAAAATAAGGGATGAAAATGGAAAATTTGTACACCCGGCAAGTCGAAAACCTGAAAAGGCGGCTTGGGCAAAAAGGGTATCCCGATGGACTGAAAACCCAAAGGGGCGGTCCAGGCAAAAATTAGGGATCAAAGCGTACAACTATGTCCCGTCATCTCATCACTGGCCTACCAGAAGAAGGCTTGTCGTTTTAACCGAAAGATACCAAGCACCTCATAGGTGGGGATAATACTCGACCCACAGGGCCTCCGCAGGCACCTTCTCCCACAGAAACATGGGCAAGAGGAATTATCCAAACTACACAGTTGCTCTGTCCATCAGGTACAAAGATACATTCAGTTGACGAATACGGCTAAGACACTTTCACTCCCCGCAGAGTAAGACAGTAATGATAGCTCTCTCAGCTGAGACTTGCAGCTATGAACAAATCAGCAATACTCTCCCCAAGCAGAATTCATCCACCATCAGCACTAAAAAGGTTTGGTATCCCCAGAAGGTCTTAATATTCCTCAGCGGAGTATAAAGATGTTCCCCAGCGAAGTCCATCAGTGGAATCCCCAGCAGAATTTATCATTAAAATCCCCAGCTAAAACATTACATGTCCATACATCATGATACATGCATATACGCATCATACCATACAATCTCATTTATTTTGAGAACATAATTGCCTGATACATATCATGTATTACATACAGCTAACCTTTACCTTTCAGGAAAGATACAATCAAAATTTAAGTTATGAAGCCCGGGTACGACCGGATAGTATCTTGATTTCTACAGCATATTGTGAAGCCCGGACTACGACCGGATAACAATATCAGACTACCGCGAATCCTATATTACGACCAGATAGTGATATCTCTCAAAAGCAAGCCATGAAGCCCGGAGAACGACCAGATAATAGTTTATTCCCCAGTGAGCCGTGAAGCCCGGATTACGACCGGATAACAGCTCAGTAAGCACCATGAAGTCTGGATTCGACCAGATAGTGGTATATCATAAACACAAGCCGTGAAGCCCAGATCACGACCAGATAACAGCTCATCAAGTTATTGTGAAGCCTGGATTACGACCAGAAAGCAATACAAGGCCATGAAGCCTGGATTACGACCAGATAATGGTAGAAGATGTTGTGAAGACTGGATTATGACCAGATAGCAACCAAGAGTACTAAGAAGCCTGGATTACGACCAGATAGTGGTATATCTTTAATAAAAGTTATGAAGCCCAGATTCGACCGGGTAGTATCTTGATTCCTTCGAACACCATGAAGCCTGGATTTCGACCAGATAGTGGTATGATACATCGTGAAGCCTGGATTACGACCAGATAGCGTTAAGGGACACTGTGAAGCTTGGATTACGACCAAATAGCAGTTTACCCAGCCAGTTACTATGAAGCCTGGATTCGACCGGATATTAGTAAACCCAACAGTCAAAGGGAAGCCCGGATGCGACCGGATAACCACTTGGTTTGTTATGAAGCCTGGATTTCGACCAGATAAGAAGTGAGGTATTGTGAAGATTGGATTAGGACCAAATAGCAGTTTACCCAGCCAGTTACTATGAAGCCCGGATTCGACCAAATATTAGTAAACCCAACAGTCAAAGGGAAGCCTGGATGCGACCAGATAACCACTTGATTTGTTCTGAAGCCTGGATTTTGACCAGATAGTGGTATGATACATCGTGAAGCCTGGATTACAACCAGATAGCGTTAAGGGACACTGTGAAGCTTGGATTAGGACCAAATAGCAGTTTACCCAGCCAGTTACTATGAAGCCCGGATTCGATCGGATATTAGTAAACCCAACAGTCAAAGTGAAGCCCGAATGCGACCGGATAACCACTTGATTTGTTCTGAAGCCTGGATTTTGACCAGATAAGAAGTGCGGTATTGTGAAGATTGGATTCGACCAGATAGCAGTACGTGAAACCATGAAGCCTGGATTCGACCAGATAATGGTATAACACATCGTGAAGCCTAGATTACGACCAGATAGAGGTACAAGACACTGTGAAGCTTGGATTTCGACCAAATAGCAATTTACATGGATAGTTACTAAGAAGCCCAGAGTCGTACGAATATTAGTGTGCCCTAAATTCAAGTTGAAGCCCGGAAGCAACCGGATAACAAATCATTTCCTTCTGAATCTTGGATTACGACCAGATAAGAGTCAAGAAATTACGAAGCCTGGATTACGACCGGATATCATGTTTAATATCATCTCCCCAGTAAGTCACTGTAAAGCCTGGATTACGACTAGATAGCAGTCGGTCTTATCACTATGAAGCCTGGGTTACGACCAGATAGTAGTTCACTCTCACCTCTTCAACAGAGGTGATTCCCCAGTAGAATAACGGACGACCGAAGCTCCTAAAGTTCTATTTCTCCTAAGACAAAGAACAACATTCCCCAGCGGAATCTCCCTCAACAGCAGGTATACAAGCTCTCGCTAAGGAATCTCTTACGCGATCGACACTCCTTCGGATGACATCTTTAAGCCCATCTCCCATCATCAATCTCCAAATGGCATCTGTAAGCCCATTCCCGACATCACAAGACAAATACTACTTCATGCAAGTGCAAATTTCTGGGCACTCTAGTGTTCAATCATCTTCCACCTTCGGATCACGAAAGGCCCGAACGCCAATCTATATCCTCAAGTTTAAGAAGATTGAACATGGGCAACTGTTGTACCCCAAAATTTGCCCTCCCATATTTCTCAAGACATGTCAAGAATCATCTCCAAGTTGTTCAAGATGGCTCAAGAGTTGGACAGTCAAATCACCTCCTAAGGCAGTCAATTCAAAATTAGGGTTTTGTGTTGCATCAAGGTCCTTACATCCAAATGGTCTCAAGTGCTCCCCAATGTCCTAATATGTTGTATGCTTAACTTCAACAATGCATAACTTCTTCAATTTTGAACTTTTGGAGGTGTTCTTGGACTTTTTATAAACCTTGAGATGTCCTCTAACCAACCCTTTTGGTATCATCTCACTTTGATATTCCATGCTCAAGTTATAAGCTTTAGAAAAAAAGGTGTTTTTGTTTACTTTCAAAAATGACCTATAATGTCCAAATTTGTAACTTCTTGTGAGAGCATTTCTTGATCTTGGGGTATGAAGATGGATTGTAGGAAATTTCATCCTATTCAAAATTAGCTTTGGATGGGTCATTGCTCATAAAGTATGAGAAAGTTATGCTTGGTCAAAGTTGAGTTGACTTTTCCTGCAAAACTCTAATTTAGCAACTTTTGAGTCTTGATGAATTTTGAGCAATCCTTGATGAATCATGATCAACCCTTGATCAAATGATGAATTATCCTTCAAAATGAGAATTTTGGCAAAATATCTTGAGGTTTAACTATTTGTAGGTCACAGTTGACTTTTGCCCTAGCATAGTCGATTTTTGGACTTCTTGAGCAATTGACTGACCAAACTCTCTCTGCAAGGCTTAAAATTTGACATGGATGAGCTTGAGAACATATTAGGACATTGGGGAGCACTTGAGACCATTTGTATGTAAGGACCTTGATGCAACAAAAAACCCTAATTTTGAATTGACTGCCTTAGGAGGTGATTTGACTGTCCAACTCTTGAGCCATCTTGAACAACTTGGAGATGATTCTTGACATGTCTTGAGAAATATGGGAGGGGAAATTTTGGGGTACAACACAGACAAAGTTTTTGGCGTTGTTGTTGGGGACTTCCGAGTTATATAGTTTAATTATAGTTCAATTAGAATTTTATTGCTCTGCAACTAAAATTTTATTTTCTGTTATTTTTACATTTTTGTTATTACTTATTTGTGTCTAATATTTGTATACAAGGAAAGCCCTCAGTTGAATTTCTTTTTGACGCAGCGATAGAAAGAACATTTCACGCAAGGCAAAGACAAGCTCGACTAGCCAGACTAAGCTCTGACGAATAACATTCAGTTCATAACGACTCAGGTTCAGAATCAGAACCCGAAACTATGGGTGAATATCCACCACCACCAGAGAGACTTCTTAGGGACTATGGAGGAGAAAATGCTCCAACAGGTCGGTTGACTATCGTGAATCAACCGATAACTGTTGCAAATTTTCAGCTGCACCCTTCAACCATCTTCCATCTCGAGAACATATCTTTCACCAGAAAGATAAATGAAGATGCAAATAAACATTTTCAAAGGTTTCTCACTATGAGCACTAATTTGAAAATTGAGGGGCACTCTGAAGAGGAAAAGAAATCGAGAACGTTTCTATTCATGTTGTCTGGAGATGTTGAAAAGTGGTTTTACTCATTACCGGCTGGGAGTATTACTACTTGGAACAGATGGAGAAGATTTTTCTTGATGAATACTTTCATGCTTCTATTTACATTCGCAAAAGATATGATATTGTGAATTTTAAGCAAAAAGAAGGAGAGTCACTAGGTGATGCTTACAATAGGTTCGAGAGGTTATTGGTAGCTTGTCCCACTCATAGTATGGATCAAACTGAGAAAATGCAGATGTTTATGAGTGGCCTCTGAATGAAGACAAAGAAACTTATTGATACAGCAGCCACTCACTCATCCAACTTTACAACAACCACTAGTGTAAAGAAGATTATTGAAGCCATTGCTGCAAATGAGCATTTGGAGTTATATGAAAGGGTTGTAAGTAAATAAGAGAGAGTGATTGATCTGAAGTTAGAAGTTAACAAGCAACTTAAAATTGAAGAGGAAATTGCTGCAGAAGTGAAGAAAAAGCTTAAAGTAGTGAACATGGGCACTCAACAGGTAGCTCAGGTTCAACATGAATAAAATGTTTGTAAAATTTGTAGTGGACCACACATTACTGTGCAATGTCTTGTAACTCCACAATAAATTGAGGAGATAAATTTTTTAAACAAAATAACCCATATTCTAACACCTACAAAGTTGTGTGGAAAAATCATCATAATTTCTCCTGGAAAGATCAGTAGTAACAAGCTCCTCAGAAGGAGGAGTTGGAGGTGGCTATTGAAAAGATGGCTTCCCACACCTCTCAATTTCAAGAAGATACAAGGAGCAATCACAGGAATACCACAACTACAATAAAAAATTTGGAAGTTCAAATGAGACAGATTGCACAATAATTATCTCTGCAGGCACAAGGAAATAAAAAAACTCATGAGAATGTTAATGTTGTCACCACAAGGAATGAAAAAGTTTCTAAAGGAAAAAGAAGAAGAGGTAAAATTTGATGATCATATCATAGAAGTAGAGTTGGAAGTGAGAGAGAACAAGCAAAAACAGGAAGAACTAGTATCACCTGTGAAGCCAGTTGAAGAGAAGACTAAAACAGTGATTAAGTTGTCGTATCCCTCCCGAGTGGCAAAGAAGGACACAAAAGAGAAAGACTTTGATAAATTTGTCAAATTGTTCAAAAAGCTGGAGATCAACATATTGTTCTTTGAAGCAATCGAGAAAATGCCCTTGTACCAGAAATTCATGATGGATGTACTATAAAAAAAGAGACTAATAGATGATGGACGGGTACCCTTTGATGAGAAATTATGTGCAATCACGCGCGAGAGAAGAATCACTATTAAGCAGAAGGATATGGGGTCAGTTGGAATACATTGCACAATAAAAGACAGAAAGTTCAAGAGGGTTCTAATTGATTTTGGCTCTAGTGTGAGCTTAATGCCATTATCTATCTTCAAAAAGCTTGGTATTGAAAAGATAAGCGGGAGTGGGACAAAATTAAAATTTGTTGATCACACTACCAAGCAGTCATACGAGATAGCGAAAGATGTATTGGAGGAAATTGAAAATTTTATGTATCCAATTGATTTCCAAATCATGGATATTCCTGAAGACGAAGAGACCTCTATCATTCTTGGTCAATCATTTATGCGGACTAGTCGGTGCAATTTTGATAATGAGACAGGTAATCTGACATTAAAATCATTTGATGAGGAGATAACCTTGAAGGTGTTGGAAATCAAGAAGAAGGGTGCAGATGGAAAGAATAAATCTTTAGTCGGTATGATAAAAGTAGAAGGAGAAAGCAAATATTCAAAATCACTCGCAAAAGAAGTCTCAGGCACAATCTCTCAGGTGGCATCAATAAAAATTCCCAAGTTCAGTCAAGAATTCAAGAAGAGAAAGAAGAAGGAAAACCAAGGTGAGAAGATGGAAGTTAGAAGTGACCTGAAGCACAAAGTGGGCCATACGTTTGATCTAAATGAGTTACGGGTTGCGGAAAGAACAAGCAACAAGGTGTAGACAAGGAAGGACCCTCCATAATAAAAGGGATGACCCGTCGAGCCATGGAACGTTGAATGAAGCGATTCGTTGGAAGAAACCACGCTTTTATTGACTTAGTTTTTCATTTTGTTGTTTGTTTTGTTTGTAGGTAATAAAAAGGGAGCCTTTCAAGTGAAAGCTAGGATGCGGTAGTTAGTATTGCATTACCCTCTATGAGTCATCCTTCTCAATCTTGTTCTGAAACATCTAGGTCAATATTTAGTTCAAGTTTAGGGGGGGTTTACTGCTTTGCTTTGCGGTTTATTTGTTATTGTTATGCTATTTGATGTGTAAATCCGCTAGTTATTGCCCAAATTTTTTACCAAAAATTTTTGTTTTCCACTAGAGCTTGTAATTCAGAGAGATCGTGAATAGTATATAGAGATAAAGGGAAGATTGTTTGAGGGTAGAAAGTTCAGAATACAGTGATATGAACTTGCTTTGTTTGTGCTTCCAGATTTGACTTATTCTTCTGGATATCAAAGAGAGTTCATCATCATCTGAATCTTCTTCAGATTCTTCCTTAGCTTGATAAGCCTTGGTTTTCCCAGAAGTAGACTTTAGAGCAACTGATTTTACCCTCTTTTGAGTTTCATCTTGTTCCATCTCTATTTCATAACTTCTTAAAGAGCTAATAAGCTCCTTAAGAGAGGTGTTGTTCAGATCCTTTTCCAATTTTAAAGAAGTTACCATTGGTCTCCATTTTACAGGCAGGCTTCTGATAATTTTTTTAACATGATATGCGGTGGAGTAACCTTTATTCAGAACCTTAAGTCCTTCCACAAGAGTATGATATTTTGAAAACATCATTTCCAAACATTCGTCGTCTTCCATCTTGAAGGCTTATTATTTTTGAATTAAGGCCAAAGCCTTTATTTCTTTTAATTGTGTGTTTCCTTCATGTGTCATATGAAGAGAATAAAAGATAGACTTTGCAGTCTCTCCATCTGCGATTTTCTCATATTCATTATATGAAATAGCACTTAGAAGAATGGTTCTTACTTTGTAGTAATTTCTACATACTTTCTTATGTGCTTCTATCATTGCACCTCTTGCAATATTATGACCTTTATCAACTATTGGGTGAGTGTAGCCATCAACTGCCAAGTCCTAAAGATCCAAGTCATATGCTAGAAAGTAACTTTCTATTCTATCCTTCCAATAGTCAAATTTCTCCCCATCAAACATAGGAGGTTTTGAACTATAGTGATATCTATCATTATCTCTATTATCAACAGTGGAAGTAGGGGTAGCAATTGGTTTTTCACACACACTGGATCGGTATTGAACATTATTAAGTGTTGATAAAAATATTCCCCTTTAAGTTAAAATGATTTTTCCTTCACTATTGATAATAACGATAAGTAAGAACAAGAAGTAAAGAACAATGTATGTTTATACTAGTTCACTTGAAAATTATCAAGCTAGTCTAGTCCACCCACCAAGGTGATTTCGCCTAACTCAATTGAGGACTTAATTCACTATAACCAAACTCATTACAATTTGCACAAGCTACCCGCAAGTGATTAACAACCTCTAAGACTCGTAAATCCTAAACTTCTTAAGGATACAAACCTACCTGGTCCCTTAAGGAATATCAAATAATAATCAACCTTATTATTACAATGCACAAGCTACCCACAAGTCACTAACAACCTCTAAAACTTGTAAGTCTAGACTTCTTAAGGATACAGACCTACATGGTCCATTAAGGAAAATCAAATAACCGTTTAAATATAAGTTTTGTTTACAAGAGTATTACTTCTACACAAGTTAAATATGTAAATTATTTTAAGAATAATGACAAAATATGAAATTTGTGAACAACTCTTTGTGCGTGAATATTTTGTTGATTGGCTGCTTTCTCTCTTAGTACTCAAGCCTTTATATATCCAATAAAATAATATATCCGTTGAGGGGTACTCTTGGGATTTCCAAAAATGTTGGCAGCTTGAACATTAACATGGGGGACAAGATCGTGTGACGCGAGAACATTTCCAAAAACATATTAGTGGAATGAAACGTTGATTGTACCATGTACTATTTGTACCATGTTAACATTATCTTCTTTCCTTCTGGACTTCAGAGGCTTCTGTGAGCATGAGTTTAGAAACGAGAACATAACACAAGGTCATCAGAACTTCAAGTCTTCAGAGTCTTCAGAACTGCGTCTTCAGAGTCTTCAACACTTGGTTGTGGGAACTTTTTCTTGGAACCTTGGGTATTTATAACTTCAAGTCTTTATAATATTTAGAACTTTTGTGTTTAGAGTCTTCAACACTTGGTCTTTAGAACCCTTACCTTTAGAACCTTGAGTCTTTAGTAACTTGAGTCTTTAGTAACTTGAGTAGAAACTTATGTCTTGAGATCTTCCGACTGTTTTCTTTAAACAAACATCAGAGCTTACACTTCAGAGCCTTATAGAGTGTCTTGCTACTGCTCAACAGAACTTGTGTAGTGCAGAAGTGGAACTTATTCTCTTCTAATGTCTTGACCACGCCATCCATCAGAAGCAGAACCTGTTTATTAAGTACTCAACAATAACAAACATTAGAGTATCAAAAAATTTCATACAAACATACTTATTTGTTATCATCAAAACTCAGATAATATTGCAGAACCAAATCTTGTTCTTACAAAAACTGCATCCATCATCGGCAAGAAGTATAGATTAGTGATCGTAGATGACTATAGCAGATAGAAATAGGTAAAGTTCTTAAGACACAAGGACGAGTCACACTCTGTGTTCTCTAATTTCTTTAACCAAGTTCATAATGAAAAAGAGTTTAGAATTGTAAAAGTCAGAAGTGATCATGGTGGAGAATTCGAAAATAAAAGTTTTGAAAAGTTTTTATTTATGAAAAGGGTGTTTCTCGTGATTTATCTTGTCCTAGAACTCCCCAACAAAACAGAGTTGTAGAACGAAAGAATATAACTTTACAAGAAAGGGCTAGAACCATGATCAATGCGACTAACATTGCTAAACACTTTTGGGCAGAGGAAATTAACATAGCATGCTACATTCAGAATAGAATCTCCATAAGACCTATTCTGGAAAATACTCCATATGAACTGTGGAAGAATAGAAAGCCCAATGTTTCCCACTTCCATCCATCTGGATGTATATGTTATATGTTAAACACCAAAGATCATATGAATAAGTTTGATTCTAAGGAACAAAAGTGTTTTATGTTAGGATAATCTGAACGCTCAAAAGGTTACAGAGTAAATATCACAGAAACACGAATTGTGGAAGAATCCATTAGTGTCAGATTTAATGATAAGCTCGGCTCTCAAAATCCAAAGCAGGTTGAACATTTTGCATATATAGAAGTTCTAATTATAGGTACTGAAGACAGATCTTCTGAAGACAAAAACTCAGAAACTCAGTCCAATGCAGAAAAAGACATCAACACCAACGCTACAGAAACTTCTGAAGAACCCATCCAGAAAAGATAGTCTATAAGCATATTAGCACATCCTGAAGACATGATTATGGGAAAGAAGGATGATCCAATCAGAACAAGATCTACGCTCAGAAATATTAAAGTGTCTCTCATGGGTTTGGTATCTCTGATTGAACCAACCCCCATAGACGAAGCACTTCAAGACAATGATTGGATACTAGTAATCCAGGAAGAACTAAATAAATTTACCAGAAACGACATATGGGAACTAGTTCTGAAACCAAAAGGCGTCAATATCATTGGAACTAAATGGGTCTTCAAAAATAAGCTAAGTGAACAAGGAGAAGTCATCAAAAACCAGGCACGAGTGGTTGCACAAGGTTATAGTCAACAAGAAGGAATGGACTATACATAGACCTTTGCTTTAGTCGCCAGGTTAGAATCTATCATACTTTTAATTTCATTCGTTGTAAATTATGACATCACTCTCTATCAGATTTATGTCAAGAATGCCTTTTTAAATGTCTACATTGATGAAGAAGTATATGTGCACCAACCCCTATCTTTGAAAACACAAAACACCCAGAGTATGTTTATAAACTTAAGAAATCGTTATATTTTCTAAAAAAAGCTCGCAGAGCTTGGGATGAAAGATTGAGTAACTTTCTCTTAGAAAAAGAATTTACCAGAGGAAAATTAGACAAAACTTTATTCAGTAAAACACTTAAAAAATGACATTCTGATTTGTCAAATTTACATTGATGATATTATATTTGGATCTACTAAAGCCTCGATGGGAAAAGAATTTTCTAAGTCTATGCAGACAGAATTTGAAATGAGTCTGATGGGAGAACTCAAGTTATTTATGGGAATTCAAAATAATCAAACTCCTGAAGGAACCTTTATACATCAAAGCAAATATGTTAAAGAACTTCTGAAGAAATTTGATATGTCAGAAAGTAAACCATCCAAAACTCCAATGCATCCTACATACATTCTAGAAAAAGAAAAGGTAAGTAAAAAAGTAGAACATAAGTTCTACAGAGGTATGATTTGTTCTCTCCTTTGTTTAACTACTTCAAAACCTGATATTCTATATAGAGTTTTCCTATGTTATAGATTCCAATCAGATCCCAAAGAATCTCACTTAACAACAGTTAAGAAAATTTTTAGGTATCTGAAATGTACTACTAATCTTGGTTCTGTTATAGAAAATCTAGAGAATATAAAAGTAAGATAATGCGATGTAGACTTTGCTGAAGATAGAATAGAAAGAAAAATTATTTCTGGAAGCTTCCAGTTTCTGGGAGATAACTTAATATCTTGGTCTAGCAAAAGACAATCCACCATTTCACTATCAACTGTTGAAGTTGAATATATAGCTGCAGCTGGATGTAGTACTATGATACTCTAGATGAAAAGTCAGCTTGAAGATTATCATATATACAAAAGTAACATTCCTATCTTCTGTGATAATAATTCTACTATTTGTCTTTCTAAAAATCCTACTTTACACTCTAGAGCTAAACATATAGAAATTAGACACCATTTCATTAGGGACTATACTTAGAGGGGAATTATTTTCTTAAAATTTATAGATACAGACCATCAATGGGCTGACATCTTTACAAAACCCCTTGCTGAAGATAGATTTAATTTTATTCTGAAAAATCTCAGTATGGAATTATGTCCAGAATGAAAATGCTACTTTTGTATGCTTAACTCTCATAATGTTCTGATTTTTTTTTTGTGAACATCTGAGCAATAGTTCTTCAGAAGTGAGAAGGAAAATTGACTCAGAAACTATCTAGAAGATTTGAAGGTATAACCAAAATGTTTCATTTCAAGATAGCATCATTCAGTTCACCATATCAACATTTGTCAATCTTAAATGTTAAGTCACAATTAGAGAAAGAACACATGTTCACACCTAATTGATCAAACGGTTAAGTTGATGCATTGAGGCGCGAGTCATCGGTAACTGTTTCAAATATCTTCACATTATCTCCTTCATCAAAAATCATTTATTTTTTTTAATCATTATGTTTATTTTTTTAATTTCTATTAATTTCATGTATCTTTTCTTTTTCGTTGGCTATTTATACACCTCTCTCACAATCATTTTTCACCATATCTTTCACTCACTATTTGTTTTCTCTGAAATTTATTTTCCCTTCTTTTCTTCTAAAACCCTAAGATCTGTGAACAATGGCTTCCTCTTCTCGACAACAAAAAAATCTTGCTCTCTTCAACCATTGTTCCTACTTCTAGTTCAGTTCTAAGTGTAGAAAACTACGTTGAACCCAAAAGGAATCTCCTCACTCCGGTAGACAATCTTGAAGTGCTCTATGAACTTATGGTTGATTTTGAAAGTATGCAAGAAAATGTGTATGATCTTGTTCCTGATGTTGAGTTTCAAGGATGGACTAGACTCTTTGATAGGTTAATTGGCCCAGTCTTTCCAACACTTGTCAAAGAATTCTGGATTCATGCAAAAATATCAAATATGCGAGTTAGCTCGTTTGTAATGGGGAAGAAAATAGTCATCACTGAGAATCTCATCGCAACATTCATTGGGCATGATGGATCTGGAGTAAAGTGTATTGACATGGCAGAAAAAGGATCTGATGTGAACAAAGTTTCTCAGGATATTCTTACTTCTGGACAACCCTTCAACAAAATCAAAGATCTAAAAGACTATCTCTGAATCTGGGCTAGAATCATTTTGGGGTGTATCAACCACCGAAAACTAACTAGTTCTCCAATTACATCAACATTGTTCAACAATATCTACTGTATTTCATTACAACCAAGGTAAAAATCAACCTCCCTCGTGTTCTGTTTAATCATCTGAAGACCATTGTCAAAGAAACAAGAGAAGAAGAAAAATCCAAAAGAGATTGAATTCCTCTGGGAAGGATGATCTCAAATATTCTAACAAAAAACAAGCTGATATAAAATTTGAGTGACGTCCATCAAGTTAGTGAGCTTGAAACCAGTGTTAGAAAAATCCTTAACGCCAAAAACCTCAAGAAGATGAAGATCATTGATACAATCAAGAAGGACCCAACAAGCTTAGTGAAAGAAGTCATCTCCACAAGAAGAATTCCTCTAGATGTCTTTCCTCTCTTTTCCAAGATGGATCATCTCCTGAGATAGTTCTCAGATATTTGGAGGCCTGCAAAAGTGATGGAAAAACTCCACAGGTAAATATTCAAGATCTTCGGAAACAACCTCTAGAAGTTACTTCCAGAAAGTCAAAGAAAAGAAAATCTATTGGTGAAGGAACTTCTCACAAAGCTCCTAAAGCTGCTAAAAAGAAAGTTAACTCTTCCTTCATTTCTGAGACATCCATTTCACAAACTCTTGATGACTTTGACCTGGAAACTGACACCACCATATTTACTAATCAACCATTGTGTGATCCATCTTCTACACATATTTCTCAAACTCAGACAGAACTTACACAAGTTCTATCTGATATTGATCAATATGATCCACTCTTTGATACTCCCCAACTAGAAAACCCAAATACTGCTTCTGAACAATTGTTTGAAACCGTTCAAATACTAGGCATAACCTTCCCTCTCGAATCTACCCAACCACCATATATCATCACCACTCCATTATAAAATTTTCCATTCTAGATATTCCCTCTCTATATGAATCAACACCACTAAACTATCCTATCATCATTTCTGACTCTTCAATTTCCATAGACCTAACAGAAGATCATTTATGAACTGTTATTGATTAATAAGCCTGAAACAATCTTATCAATTTCTCTCAAAAAATAGCCATCCCAAAACCAAAACCAAAACCAACCAAACAGATGTTGGTAATTTGTTACTGATTTTTGAGACAAAAATGCTAGAATGGGTTAACTCTCTGAAGTAGGCTTGCATCAACAATGTCAACCCAGCTGCATTTGACTTCCTCTAGACTCAGTTTAGAAAATGGTTCACTTCTGAATCCATCAAGCTAAAGGAACTCAGCTATGAGCATGCTCAACATAACTTCCATGATCATCTAAAAGTCTTCAAGGATTAAGTTCTGAGACTTTTGGAAAGGAAACCTCTTAGACAATTGGACAATGCTCCTTGAGAACTCTCACATAAACCAGAAAATCGAGAACTATATCCTGAACCTCAACCTCTGGTTATCTTCAAAGACAAAGGAAAATTTGTTGAAGAATCTTTTGTGAGAGTAACTGCTGAAGAAACGATTCCTGCTGAAGAAATGGTTCCAACTTCTCTTATGTTGAAAACTATGGAGGAATTGAAGAAAGAAAACGAAGCTCTTAGAGAAAGGTTGGATAAATAAGATGAAACCAAAAAAGAGATCAAGGGAATGTTGGGAAAGCAAGAAGAAGCGAACAATCAAATCAAAGGTCTTATAGAAGAGTTGTTCACACGTCTTCCACCTACACAACCTTAGATCTAGTCTTTTGTTTCTTTTGTTCTGTTTTATTTTTGCTTAACTTCTGTTTGTTTTTGTTTCTCATTGTATTTTCCTCTGTTTTTAAATGCATAACTTTTTGTTCTGATTACGTGTTTTTATTTCTTTTTGATTTATGACAAAAGGAGGGAGAAAGTGAATATATTTTGATATAAAAAGTTCTGGACTAAGTCTCAAACATTTCAAATAATTTAACTTCTGTTTCCGATAGAAAACAAGGAAAGTATCACTCTAAACTGGTGGTATTTCGTACCGGCCTTCAACATAGGATTCTCATAACTTCCATCATATGCTCTAATATATTTTCAGCGAAGTATATACTCTTTTATTTAAATTTTATCTGAGTATTCAACTCAGGGGGAGACTCTGAAATTTTTATCTTCTGGAAATTATAAATTGTTCATAAAAAAGGGGGAGATTGTTAGAACATAATTTGGTTCTACATCTAAGTATTAGTTTAGATGATAAAATTTACATGATTATTATGAAGAAAAATTATGCTCTCTAATCGTTTGATTAGATGTACAGAGAAGTTCTGATGAAAAAGCATAGAAGATGTCACGCTGAAACTCTAATCAGAATATGCATACAACTTAGAAGCAAATTCAAGTAACATGCCTGAAGAAAATAAGTTCTGATGTTATAACTTCTGAAACACCAAACTGCAAGCTATACTCTATAAGTGAAAATTTTGAAGAACAAAGAAGCTTCAACGTGTCTGTCACATTCAAAGTTCTGATTACATGCAATCAAGCTCAAGAAACTCTGAAAGGACTGTAGAACCAACATCACATTAATGACAATCAATACGGGATCAAGAAAGTAATGGCTGAATAATTATGATTGGGAACAACATATGTATTTTTTGGAAAGGATATTAACATCAAATCATCAACCTTCCATAAATATTGCACATGTCTCCAACGGATATCCTGGATCAAATTCCTATATAAAGAAGACTATGAAGAAGAATTAGACAACTTATGCATACCAACAAGAGCGATCAAAAACATTCTCATATTTCTTATCTCTTGAATTATTCCTTGTGCTAAAATTTGTGTAAACATCACAATTGTGATAAAGCTTGTTAGAAGCAAACTCAAACACATTATATAATTATTTAGAACTGTAATTCCTTGAGAAACAAAGTTGTGGTTTCATCTCAAGAAGACGTTGACAGTTGTCTTTGTGAATTGTAATCATTTGTGATTAGTGAATTAAGATCTCTACCGAGAGAGGAGAAATCACCTTGGCGGGTGGACTGGAGTAGTTTTGAGTTTAAAACAAACCAGGATAACCAACGTGTTTTATAGCCTTAATTTTTGAAAACCCCAATTCAAACCCCCTTTCTTGTGTTTTCCTATCCTTCATTAACCAACAATTGATTTTGAGTTTTCAACTACTTCGTGTTGAAATATTAAACCTAATCCAAGTTGTGTAACCTAAGCCCAAGTCTAATTAGAGTTTGTTAGCTTACTTAGTATATAAGTTAGGTGTATATAAATAGTCATAGTTTGTACCATTATTTGTAACAATTCAATTTATAATAATACAATCCTTATTTCCTTATTCTCTCTTTCTCCCCTCACTAAAAGTGTCTCATGCACTAATAAAATGGTATCTAGAGCTCCGGTTAGATTCTTGATCATGCTTTCAAGAATAACACGTCACATATTTTGTTTATGGGATTATGGGTTATTGTCAATCAATCGTTGTAAAGATTAATGAATTAATGGAATTCCAAATTCTCTTCCAACTATTTATGGCAAGAATTAGGTTCGATGGAGAAAATAGATGCAATCTCTATTTGGATTTCATTAAACCTTAGAAGTGGTTATTAATGGCATTCATATGTTGGTTGCAGACTCAATGGAAAACCATAATATTGCTTACAGTGAAGCCAAGAAGAAGGATTGCAAGACTACATATTTCATTCAAACGGCGGTCGATGCGGTGAATTTCGACAGAATCTCTCATGCTAAATTAGTGAAGGAGACATGGGATATTCTTGTCAAGTACTATGAATCAGGTGAGAAAGTCAAGGTTTCCAAGTTGCATACCTTACTTCGATAATATGAATTGTTGTCGATGGGAGAAGATGAAAAGATTTCAAAGTATGTGTCAAAGGTACAAAAAATCGTCAATATCATAAAGGGTTGTGGTGAAACCCTAACTAAAAATATGATAGTTGAGAAGGTAATGCATACTTTGACCTCTCACTTTGATCATGTTATCGTATATATTCAAGAATCCAATCAACTTAAAACCCTAAAACTGGAAGATTTGGTTGGTTCGTTGGAAGCGCGTGAGATTAGGATTTTTGAAAGGAAAGGAGTTCAAGACTCGATATAAGCTTTATAGGCTCAATCATGCAAAAGGAATGGTAGTTCTAATAAATTCAAAGGCAAGTTCTACAAGACTCATGGCAAGAAGTCTTGGTCTAATCCCCACAATAATAAGGTCAGTGATAGGGCTTATGAATCCTCAAAAAGAGGAGGATGAAACTATTAAAAGGACACAGGAGATAAAAAAGGTGTGCAGCGGTACAATTGTGAAAAGTGGGGTCACTTTGCCAAGAATTGTTGGTACAGGAAAGAAAACAGATCGACAAGGAAGGACGAAGAAGAGAACCTTGCATGCCAAGATTTAGATGATTATAAAGGTATGGTTGTTATGGCTGAAGTTGCAGATAACCATGTCGAATCTAAGATTTAGTTCCTCGACTCAGCCTGCTTGAATCACATGACTAGTTAAAAGGCATGGTTGGCATATTTCGACGAGTAGAAGAAGATCAAAGTCAAACTTACATATAATAGCTCGTTGCAAGTAGAAGGTACTGGTAACATAGTTTTTCAAATGAGTAATGGAGGGAAATTTATGATCAAAGATGTACTTTATGTACCTGGAATAAAGCGCATATTGTTAAGTGTTGGATAAATGGTCGAAAAAGTTTTCTCAGTTGTCATTAAAGATGGAGCTTTAAAATTGTTCGACACCCAAAACAATTTTGTCTTGAAATCTCCCAAGTCGAAGAAAAGGACATTTAAGACTTTTATCAGTTCGACTGAAGTACAACGTCTAAAACAGTTGTTGACCACAAGGATAGTTGGTTGTGGCATTTGACGTTTAGACGTTTAAACTTTCGATCACTCAATTAACTGATTACTCAAGATATGGTAACTAGTATCCCAAGTCTTGATATTCCTGACAAACTCTGTGAAGGTTGTTTAGTTAGAAAGCAATCCAGAAATTCTTTTGTTTTAACAATGCCAATGAGATCATCCTTCATACTCGAAGTGGTACGTTCAAATGTATATGGCCCATTCAAATAACATACCATTGGTGGAAACATATATTTTGTTTCGTTTGTCAATAAGTTTAGTCGAAATCTATGGATCTATGTGATCAAAATAAAGGACAAAGTATTTTAAATCTTTAAGAGATTCAAGATACTTGTTGAAAACCAGAGTTAGAAGAAGACCAAAGCTATGCAAATAGATGAAGGTGGTGAATACACAATCCAATATGTATGAATATTTATGTGCAGAACATGGTGTCGATCATGAAGTAGTTGCTCTTTATACGCCTCAAGATATAATGGAATTATAGAAATAAGAAGCTGAACCATATTGGTTATGGCGAGAAGCGTGCTAAAATAAAAGAATTTGACAAAATCTTTATAGGGTGAAGTTGTTTCGGCTACAATTTATATTATGAACAAGATCCCTACCAAGAAATTGAAGAATAAGGTTCCTGAAGAAGTGTGGAGTGGAAAACTACCATCAGAGAGTCATCTGAAGGTGTTCCTGATGCGAGAAGAAGGAAGATTGATGACAAGAGTGAACCTATGATTCTAGTAGGATATCATAAAACTGGTGCATACAGGCTATTAAATCCAATCAATAATAAAATTATGATAAGTCGAGATATTGTGATTGATCATAATTCTTCCTAGGATTGGAATTCTAGTGATACAATTAACAATCCATTGATGAGCTATGGTTTCGACGAAGAAACTGATGAAGTCGAAGAAATTGCAGATATTTCAGTC
This sequence comes from Vicia faba, assembly GCA_948472305.1. Lineage (NCBI taxonomy): Eukaryota > Viridiplantae > Streptophyta > Magnoliopsida > Fabales > Fabaceae > Vicia > Vicia faba. The sequence goes on from OX451735.1 coordinate 561,835,882, forward strand.
GAAGTCGAAGTAGTTGCTTACATTCCTGACACAGTCGAAGTCGAAGAGGTGTGGCTAGCACAAGGCAAAGACCTCATAGAACTATAGTTCTTCTAGCAAGATTTCATGATTATGAAGTGATTTGTGATGATGAAGTCACACTAGATGGAGAATTATTTCATTTTGGTTTACTTGCCGGTGCTTAACTAGTCAATTATAGTGAGGATTTGAATATTAAACAATGGAAGTCTGATATGGTCGAAGAGTTATAGGAAATTGAAAGAAACAACACATGGGAGTTAGTCAAATTTCCAACACATACAAAAGCTATCGAAGTAAAGTGGTTGTTCAAGTTGAAACACAATGCCGATGGATCGATAGAAAGACATCAAGCAAGATTAGTAGCTCGAGGTTTTCTTTAGAGAGAAGAACTCAATTATTCTAAAGTATTTTCTCTAGTAGAAATATTTGATACTGTTCGACTAGTGGTATAATAGGTATTCAACCAAGGATGGTCGACATTTCATTTAGATGTGAATCAACATTTTTTAATGGTCCTTTAGACGAAGAGGTCTATGCCATACAATCTTCTAATTTTTTGATTCAAAAGGAAGTGAGTAAAGTATATAAGTTGCACAAAGCGGTCTATGGCCTCAAACGGGCACCTAGGGCATGAAACAAGAAGATCGACTAATACTTACTCGAATTGGGATTTGTAAAAAGAAAGTCAGAGTATGGTGTCTATATTCAGGTTGTGGCACAAGATATAATAATCATATGCATATTTGTCGATGACTTGTTGGAAATTGGAAATATCTTAGATAACTTGTCAAAGTTCAAAGAGCTGGTGAAGAGGGAATTTAAAATGTCAGATCTGGGAAAATTATTTTATTTTCTAGGCATGAAAATTAAAAATTTGAAGCAATGTATGGTGTTACGTCAAAGGAAGTATGTTAAAGAGATACTCAAGAAATTCAGGATGGATGATTCAACTCTAGCATCATCACTTTTCGAACCAAATTTAAAGTTGGAGAAGCATGGAGAAGAAGATAAAGTCGATGTAACTTTGTTTAAACAAATAGTTGGATCTCTGAGGTATGTGTGTAACAGTCGACCTGGTATAGTTTTCACAGTCGGTCTAGTGAGAAGATACATGAGTGAATCAAATATGTTGCAAATGAAGGCTATAAGAAGAATTTTGAGATACTTAAAAGGATCAATGGACTATGTAGTTCTATTTTGACGAGGTTTTGAAGGCAAAGAAGCAACCGTTATTTTTTTCTTCAGAATTTGATTGGTATGGAGATAAGGAAGATCGAAGAAGCACACCTAAATATTTATTTCAAGTATTTTGTTCCCTAATCTCAATTGTTCGAAAAAGCAACATGTGGTGGCATTATCGTCGTGTGAAGATGAATATATTGCAGGATCCTATGCTGCATGTTAAGCAATTTGGATCAGATTGGTACTTAAATAAATGGAGGTTGGAGTGAAGAAACCTCTTGTGTTGTAAATAGACAACAAGTCAGTCATAAATATGGAAAATAATGGAAGAAGTAAGCATGTCGAAGCTAGATTTCACTTCTTGAGGAAAATGTAAATTTAGGTGAACTTGAAGTTAGGAATTTGTCAAGTGAAGCACATTTGGCCAAAATTTTTACCAAAGGATTAAAGATCGACAAATTCCTAAATTTGAGAAAGAAATTAGGAATAGCTCAGATTGACTATTTTTATAGTATGTTTGTTAACTTGGATTAGGGGGGGGTGTGATACGATGGGAGAACTGACTTGGGTTTTGCGTTTGTTTTTGCAAATGTTTCGGTTGAGCAAGAGTCGCCACCGACTTTTTATTTTATCCTAAGGAAAGGTTAAAAAGCACAGCAAAAACCTTTGAGATGTTTTCTTGGGTTCGGGGAGTAGATTATAGAAAGGGAAGGTATTAGCACCCTTTCTATCCATGGTTATCCATGGGCTCTTAGTTACTTGCTTAGATCACTTGCCTTGCATTTTCAATTGTTTGAAATGGTGCTTTCAATTGTTTGAAATGGTGCTTTGTGTGTGGGTTTGAAAATGTTTTGAAAAGAGGCCATTGTGGTGGCAACCTTTGTAATGATCCATGTTTGAATGTATATAAAGGTGTATATCTTTTGAAAAGTTTTCAATGTTTTTGAAAGTTGTTTTGAAAGTGTGTTGTGATGTGTGTTTTGAAAAATGGCAAGGATTATTTTGCAAGATTGATCAAGTAACTAAGAGTTGTCTACCCCTAAATTTACTCAAAGGTTTTTCCTATGTTTTAACCCTTTTAACAATTTTGTTCCACCATTGTATTTGGTGGACAATCTTGTGTTAGGATGTTAACGGGACGGGCGCGGGTCATTGTTTAGACCATGATTGCAATGGTGCCAAGTGTCTTTGGCAATTTTTCCTTTAAGGGACTTGATCATTTTTAGGCAACTTTCGAAAGCGTCATCGAGGGACTATGATCATTTGAATTATTTTTGTTTTGCCAAAGAAACTCAACATGCAACATGGCCCATTATTGAAGGCAACGAGTGGAGTAACCCTAGGGGTGCAAGTGTGATTGGTGTTGTCCATTTTCATGCTTTTTTGTCTTTGAATTAGGTCAAACTTTGTTGTTTTTTATTTGCATACAAAACCCTAAGTCTATCATGGCATAATTGGAAAGCTTTAAAGTGCGGAAAATAAAATCCTAAATTATTACAACATAATTATGGGATGGGGGGTACAAATGTTCAAATGGGGGATATTTAGCAAGAAATTTAAATCTAAACTATTACATCCAAATTGAATATACAAGTTATCTAATTGTACAATAATTAAATAAAAATACAATAAATATGCAAGATGCAAAAAATGATTTTTATATGTATGTAAAAGTATTTTTCATGTGACAAATAAACAAAAATAAAAAGGTTAATTTTTGGGTATTTTCATGGTTTAGGGAAAAACCCTAATTTGCTAAATAAAAAGTATTTATTATTTATTATATACAATATTTATTAACTATATACAAAAAATAAATAAAAAGGAAGTATATTGTAAAAAAGTGATTTTTGAGGTTAGATATTAATAAAAGAAAAAATGTATTAGTTTTGTATTTTTATCCTAAATATTCTAATAATTATATAAGTATTTATATTATATATTAAATATATTAAATATACACAAAAATAAAAATATTTATTATTTACAAAAAAAGAGTATATTTTAAGAAAATGTTTTCAAAAGATAAAATAAAATAAAATCAGAAAATAAAATGTATTTGTATTATTTTTTAGTATTTTAAATAAAAGGCATTATGTTTATTTATATGTATAAATTCAAATAAAACAAATAAAATCCAAATAAAATGCAAAAATGGTTGAAAAATATTTTTAATATTTTTTATATTTTGACAAAAAATAAACAAGTCAGAAACAAAAATAAAAAATCAAAAATGATAAAAATAAAACACAATGGGCTAAGGGGGTGTAATTGTAAAAAGATGGTGTAAACAGAAAAAATAAGCCAGGCCCAGCCCAAAGGACCTTGTCTTCAACCTCCAGCAATTTTCAAACACGAACGCGCGCCTTCTTGTTCATCACACTAACTTCTGATTCTTTGATCTTTTGACAAATCTTAAAACATGAAACTTGTAGAGCTTGAAGCCACGATTTCAAATATATAAAAAAGTTGATCTAACTCTCAGAAATGAGAGAGAATTTCTTCTCCCCCAATTCCTGACCTAGCTTTTTTCAGATATTCAGTTTCAAAATTCTCTCAGTACACACAACATAAATGAAAAGTAATGACATGGGTAGCTTCAGGGCCATGAGTAGGACATAACTTCTTCACAAACCTAAGCCTAGATATGCCTGGATAGAGAGATAGAAGTTCAAACTTTTACCTGTTCAACTTGAATCGTGTACACCAATGGAGGTACTTTCAATGGATTTTGAGGACATGTACAGCTTGCTTGAAGTTCAGGGATGCTTCTCCAACCTCTAGCTTGCTCTGAAACTAGCTGAATCGAGCTATGGAAGTTCACCTGCAAAGTTGAAAACTGAAAATGGCAAATGATGTTAGGGATGTTACAGTTTGTGTTCAATGCTTGGGATAGCTTCAGTGGGTGATATGGAACATGTTTGAACTCTTTTTGGCTAAAGTGCACGAGTGGAAAGGTTTATAGAAGTCAAGTTGCAGAAGGGACTCTGTTTTTTGCAGTAGGATGGTGTTTCTGGGAATGAGAAGGTATTGAAGGTGGTTTGGTCGTGCTTTAGGTCTAGCTTGATTTTTTGAAAGTGTTCAAGAAGTTTGTTTAGGCTTGTGTTAACAGGAGATGGAAGTTGGCATGTGTTTGCAAGATTTCTTCTATGTGAAGCAAGGAAATGTGTTCTTGGATATAAACCAGTACAATGCCTCAATCTATGCTGCACCTCTTGTTATTGAAACTTGTAACTTGTAGATTTGATTTGGCTTCAGATATATGGCTCCATGCCTCTTGGATTTGGAACTTGACATAAAGTGTAACTTTATCAAAATGGCTAAAATGCTTTTTCTAATTATGGATTAATCTAACATGTATTGCCCAAATGAATGAAATAACATCTTGGCACAATGGTTTAGCATTGAATTATTGAGTAAGAAAGGGATTAGAGGCCTGTAACCTAGCTTGTGCAAGCTGACTTGAAAAATGCAAAGTGTTATGAACATGAAATTGGCCATGAACAAAGTGACTTTTGCCCAACTTTGCCAATTCGAATCTCCCTAACCACAAGGGTGTTTGATGAGTTCTTTGACAATTTTGAAAGCTTGGAATGTGTACTACAATCCATATTTGTAATGCAAGTTGAAATTCCAAGTGGAAGCATGTGAAAAGTGGCCATGAAGTTGGGCAAAAATCCTGCCTAAAATAGGTCAAAAATTTTCTAAGTTAAGAATGTTTTGCACCCCTATTCCAAAACTCATAACTTGAGCTACAAGCTTCTTTTGAGGAAACTTTGTGAATAAAAGTTGTAGATTTTGCAATGGAATATAACTTTCATGTTTTGAGTTTTGTTTGAATCCAAATTTATCTTGATGAAAAAATGGGACAAAGTTAGGAAAAAATAAGGAAGTTTCATAACTTAGAAAAATTCTAAGTTATGAAATTTTCTCATTCTAAACCCTAATTTGCAATTTTTGGTTTCTTGATGAACAAGTTTCATAATTTGACATGTCTTGATGAAAAATGAATCTTGGCACTTGATTTTGACCAAAAAGTCAAAGTTTGACTTTTCAGTATACAGTCAAATTTTGATCAGTTGACTGGAAAATTCATCTGTCAATCTTGTGCATTTGGGATCTTTTGAACTTGTTGAACATGTCAAGACAATGCCATTGAGTCCTTGAGTTCATATGTGAGCTTGGTTTGCCATTGGCCAGGTCAAACAGTCAAAAATTGCCTTTGTGCAGTCAAAACCCTAAAAATGACCATTTTGCCCTTTTGGTGATCTGATCAAATTTCTTGTGGAATTGTAATCCAAACTTGATCAAATGGTCCATATGAGTTTATAATGTTGATGAGGGTCAAAAATCATGAGGTTTGACTGTCAATTGACCACAGTTGACTTTTTCCCCAATACAGTTGATTTCTATATCAATTGTCCAATTGACTGGGCAAAGATTGGAATCAAGGCTTGAAACTTGGTATGGATAAACTTGTGAGTCCAACATGAAGCATGAAAGTCATTTTGGGCATTTTAGGTCAAAACATCTTTGTGCAAACTCAAACCCTAATTTGGGTCAACAGTGCAAGGAGGAGTCTTTAGCAGAGCAAACCCTAGCTTGATCTTGAGCTCCAAGGGTCTTGTGGTGAGAAAATAATGAGGAAATGAGAGGGAAAATTTTGGGGTACAACATTTGCCCCTGTTCAATCTTCTTGAACCTGAAGAGTTAGATTGGCAAGTTTGCCTTTCGCGACTCGAGGGTAAAAGGAGATTGGACACTAGAGTGCCCAGAAATTTGCACCCGCATAGTGGAGTATCAGCAATGTGATGTCGGGAATGGGCTTATAGATGCCATTTGGAGATATGATGGATAGGAGGATGGGCTTATAGATGCCATCTGGGGGTGTGACAGAACCTTGTCGGGAATGGGCTTATAGATGCCATTTGGAGGTGTCGATCGCGTAAGAGATTCTTTAGCAAGAACTTGCGTACCTGAGAAAGAAAGATGGTTTCCTGGCTTGCTACAGGTGTTGATCTTCAGTCTCTTCATGCAGATATGCCCTGGCTAGGTACATGTATCGAATCTACAATCAATTGCTCACAGATATGCCCTGGCTAGATACATGAATCAAATCCGGAACTTCAAAAGGTTGCCTACAGACGTGCCCTGGCTGGATACAGGTATCGAATCTCTAAACTATTCACGCAGATATGCCCTGGCTAGATACAGGTGTCGAATCCATAATCAAATACTCACAGATATGCCCTGGCTGGATACAGAAATCGAATCTGGAATTGGTCGTCTACAGATATGCCCTGGCTAGATGCAGGTATCGAATCTGGAATTTGTCGTCTACAGATATGCCCTGGCTGGATACAGGTATCGAATCCGGAATTTGTCGTCTACAGATATGCCCTGGCTGGATACAGGTATCGAATCTGGAATTTTTCGTCTACAGATGTGCCCTGGCTGGATGCAGGTATCGAATCTAGAAATTGTCGTCTACAGATATGCCATGGCTGGATACAGGTATCGAATCTGGAATTGTGATAGTTGATAGTAATCATCTTTGGATTGACCTTTTCCTGAAAAGGCAAAACATTAGTTGTATGCAATGTCATGATGATGTCATGATGTTCTAAAAAATAAATGAGATCGTGTGGTATGATGCGTATATGTATGCGTCATGGTGTATGATAATGTGATGAATGTAACTTTTGTCTAGGAAAATAAATCCTTGACGACTGCTGGGAGTTTGTGGAATCCTGGGCTGATGTTGAAGAGTGGAGTTCTTCGTTTCCGCTGGGGATGATGGTTGCAAGAATAAACCGGTAGGATAAGATGACTCTGTTGGGGAATAAACTTGTTGGAGAGATTATTCTGCGGGGAATTACTCTGTGGGAAGAGATACTTCGCTGAGGTTTTGATGAGAGCTCCGCTGGGGATTCCATTGATAAGTTATGTTGGGGAATTTGATGAACTCCGCTAGGGAATAGGAAGAACTTCGCAGAGGATGATCTTTTTGTGGTTATTAGCTGAGGATAACCCAGTTATACCCTGGTGGGGAAATAACCTTTGAATAAAGTTGGGGAGAGACGTATGCACTCTGCAGGTGATAAGCTTCCAGAATCTACTGGGGATAAGCTTCCAAAATCTACTGGGGATATGGATTCCACTAGGGTGTCCGTATTCCGCCGGGGAACAAATCTTATATTAAGACTGCCGGGGAAGCTTGCTGAGGAATGTCTATACTCCGCTGGGGAATGTTGAGATCTCCTGGGGATACCCAACTTCCTTAAGGCTGATAGTAGACTAACTCGGCTTGGGGAGAGTATCACTGACTTGCTGGAGATACTGTGCCTTTTTAGGGCTGATGGGAGGCCAACTTTGCCTGGGGAGAGTATTGCTGAATCTCGTCTTATTCAACGGGGAATGAAGGTATCCTGGTTACGTTCTTCAGCCGAATCTACTTTGGTACCTCGATGGACAGAGCAACTAGATCGCTTAGACAATTCTTTATTGCCCCTGTTTCTGATGTCATCTGTAATTAGTCCTTTTTTTCGCATGCAAATATTCATGATTAGCAATTAATGTCAAATGCATATATCAAAAATGAACATTGGACGTTCTTTGCAAAACAAAACAGAAAAAGGAAAAAACAATGGGTAATTTGTCTGAAAAATTGAACTTGTATTGATTTTGAAATTTGCCTGTAAATAGGCGTTTTATGTACAGGAGGCTGACGTCCTAGTAAGAGAACTCCGCCGAGCAACATAGAGTTTATACAATTTTGTGAAAAGGAAACAAAACAGCTATGTGAAAAATAATCCCACTGGGTTCCAACTCTGCTATCGCCTTTATGTCTTCAAGTGTCTCATAACTTTGCTGCTTAGTTGAAGATGAAGCTGATTGATTGTGCCGTCCGAGCCCGATAGTTGATGCCGAATTCTGGATGCAAGGTGATCCAATGATACATAGTATTACGCTTTATCCCTAACTTTTGCCTGGACCTCCCTTTCGGGTTTTCAGTCCACCGGGATACCCATTTTTGCCCAAGCCGCCTTTTCAGGTTTTTGACTTGCCGGGTGTACAGATTTTTTCATTTCGTCCCTTATTTTTGCCCGAACCCTTTTGGTTCACCGGGAAGCCCTTATTTTTGCCTAGGTGTGTCAACCTAGCGGGTCTTTAATTCATGCGTAGTATCTTTTTACTATGTCTGCATTGGCGGGATGAGGAAGATCGTCACCATCCATGGTGGTTAGAATCATAGCTCCTCCTGAGAAGATATGTTTAACCACAAATGGCCCTTCGTACGTAGGGGTCTGTTGTACCCCAAAATTTGCCCTCCGATTTTCTTCAAGATTTGCAAAGAGCATACTTCAAAATCTCCCCAAGGGTTGCACAGTTCAAAGGCCTCCTAACAGTCAAAAACTAGGGTTTTGGTTTTGGCAAAGAAATTGAAGTTTTCAAGGGTCCAATCAAGTCCCACATGCCTATAAACATGGTCAAGCATCCTCATGCCAAGTTTCAAGACTCACAGCACAAAATTGCACAGTCAAAAACCCTAATTGCTCAACAGTCAACTACAGGGGCAAAATGGTCATTTGACAGTCAAAAGTCAAAATTTTTGGTCAACATCTTATTTTGAAGCCACAAACATCATTGATCAATTCTTGATCATGATTTTCAATGCATGGCTCAAAAAGTCTCAAGATGCAAAAGTTCCCATATTTGGATAGTTGAAAAAGTCAACTGTAACTTGACCAAGGCATAACTTCCACATGGTTTATCAGAAAAATTCCATCCAAAGCTCATTTTGAAGAGAATGACATTTACTACAACTCCTCTTCACACTTCAAGCCCAAGAAATGATCTCATAAAAAGTTATCAATTTCAACATTATAGGTCATTTTCAAAAGTCAACAAAAAGGGACTTTAAGTCAAAGACCATAACTTGAGATTGGTAAATCAAAATGACATGGGACCAAAGGCATTGGTTAGAGGACTTCAAGACCTTTCCAAAATGTCATAGAACATGATCAAAGCTTAAAAATTGAGCAAGATATGCCTTGTGGAAGTTGGGAAATTTTTGGGAATTTTGAAAAGTCAACTTTACTTCAAATGCCTCAAATTTGCTAATGGGCCACATTTTCTTCCAAGAATCATTATCCAAAGGCTATGCACGACCATTTGGCCCAAGGGGAGTTATTTCATCATTTTTTATTATTTATTTTAATTTTTAATCACCATTAATTCATTTAATTAATTAAAATATGAAAAAAAATACTCATCCATGCTTTTCAAATCTTTTTGTGCATAGAATACCTTCAAGATTTCGTGCACTATTCAATATGGAAAGAATCAAGGTGATTGGCAATGATTGGAATATTCTTCACATGAAAAAGATTGGAAAAAGATACCATGAAAATCAAATCTCAAAAGCATTGATTACCAAGGTTTTGGACATGTTTTGCAACCCTAATCCATTGGCATACATATACTGATCATAACCCTAATGCTCACAAGCTTGAAACGGCGCCCAAAACCTAAGAAAAAAGTTGGCATTTTTTGTGGGAAAAGTCAAAACTGAAAACACCATTCCAAAGCGTTTCAAGGCGAGAGAACAATCCCATTACATTCCTGAGGCCTCAAGGAACGTTTCTGGATCAAAACCACTGCTTCTAACGCAAGGAATTGGTAGAACAAACCCGTCCTGTTCATAACTTTTCTCATATTCATGTCTCATGATTCATGCGTTATTTTCAATTTCTAATGCTTGATTTGTATTAAGTTAATCATTCTAAAGCTAACCATGTCATTTAATTGAGTTTTCGTGCTTTATACCTGAATCTACCATGGAAGCTGGCTAGGTTTTCAAGGTTGTGAAATTAGGGCTTTCCTCTTCAGGAAAAATTGAGACACGAGACCAGGGCCATTTAAACCGGAAGCTTCACACGAACTCAATCCATAGGCCGCTCTCAATTTATGAGCAACCAGGACCTATTCGCTATTTTCATGTTTATCACTTAGTGGGGGTTTAAAACCCCCGCTATTTAGTTTATTTTTTCAGGCAAAAATGCAGAACAATTGGAGAAGAAGGTGAGGTGTAAGCCAGCGGTTGGTGCGTTTGAATTTCGCGCGAAAAAACACCACTAATCGTTGTTTCACGTTATGTTGTTTATTGGTCATATTATATACAAAGCGCGTAAATGGTTCAGATGGCAAGGCGTTGATTTGGTAAACTCTGGGACCTGGGTTTGATTCCCAGGTCCCCTCCCTTTCTCAATATATTTTGGCTTAACGTGATTCCGTGCAGTTCCAACCCCAGGGCCTACCATGCGTCTTCATGCTTGTGTTTGCCACGCGCCCACTGATCTCAATCCAATGGCCATGATCTGAGGAGCACCCTATGCATTGGTCAATGGAGCCACACGTGACTACCAGAAGTCAACCAGGCCTCCAAAGATTGGGCCTAATTGCTGGCCAAATACCTCCAAATTGGGGTCAACACCCCCCAAATGTTTGTATTTCTTTTCTTTTCTATTTTTTATTATTTGTTTTAATTTAATTATTTCCTTTTAATTCATAAATTAATATTTTCTTAACATAAAAAATACCCAAAAAAAAATTCAGAAACTATAAAAAATAAAAAAAAATATTTTATTTAAGGTTATTTTGTAAAAAATCTTATCAATTAATTTAGTTTTAATTCTAGGTTTAATTTTAATGTTTTTTCTTAATAAACTAAAAAATGTAGAATTAGGGTTTTATACTTTTATCCTTTTTTTTTCTTCTGTTTTTACCGTATTTAATTATTAATTATTATTTTGTAAATAAATTTACCATGTAAATAATTAATGCAAAATTAGGTCAAACTTAAATATATTTTAATAAATTAAAAATAGTTTAGGATTAGGTTTTAATTCCATTAATTCCCATTAAACTCCATAAATGCAAAAAACTCCAAAAAATTCTTTCTTTTATTTTAACTTAATTAATTTGATTAATTGTAATTTAATTTCCTTAAAAGGGTCCAACGCCCTCGCATTCGATCACAATTCTAATTCGCGCGTTTATTTTATTTCCTTTTTCATGTAATTCTCCCAAAGCCATGTAATAGATTAATTAGGATATTTATTTTTTGCACTTTATTTTATTTCAAATCGGGTCTTGGATTAATTTGGCGATGTAGACCCGCACCTTTGTAATAGCGTAGGACTTTTAATTCTCGCATCTTTTAACTGTTAATAATTTGCATGAAAGAATGGATGTCAAAAATAAAAACAACGCGTAGATCACCAATGCATGACAAGACAAAAATATCTGAAAACGACACGCAAATCACACACCACCCCTAGGGTACGCCTCACTGTTGCCTTGCCCCTCGAAAGGTGGTCGTCGAGTAGAAGACGTTTTAGTAAGTCCTCACGTCCATGAACATGGCATGAGGGTAGCTTCTAAGGTGTCTTCCTATTGCTCCGGTGATCACCATGTCCCGAACCCTCGAATTGACCCGAACACCTCCAACGGTGGTGCTACCTACCTCTCAATGGTGGGATGGCACTACTTCAAGGACATTTACACAGACGAATTCCTTAGGGTAGGTAGACGACTCTAGATACTTGCTCTAATTCCAAAACAAATCAAAAATACTTTTCACACCGACACCTTTTCAAAAAGCTTTCAAAAGCAATTTTCAAACACTCTTGAGGACTGATACAAGAGTCGAACTGAAATTTTCAAAGAACTTTTAAACCCACAGTTGAAAAGCAAACAAACAATTTTGAAAACACAAAGGAGAAAGTATCTAAGAGCCCATGGATAACCATGGATAGAAAGGGTGCTAACACCTTCCCTTTCTATAATCTACCTCCCGAACCGAGAGAAATCTCTATAAGGAATTTTTCTGTGCTTTTGTCCTTTCCATTTGGAGAAAATAAAAGACGGTGGCGACTCTTGCTTCCACGACATTTCGCGAAACCAGCTAAAAAACAGTCAGTTCCAGATCCACCGATCACAGAACTGGCGACTCTGCTGGGGATACTTTTTTTGAAGTGAGGTGTACCTTAGGATAGTTCATAACTGTGTTTTCAATTGTATTGACTTGCTTGCTTTAAATTGTGGGTTGCATGGGAGTTACATAGATCCTAACCTGGATCTGGGGATACCCTGTTTAGGTAGCATAAGCTGTGAGGGACCTGTCCGGCGTAGACCGACACAGGTGAAGCAGTGGCTACGTTGGTGTGACACCTTGGTCTGTACCGATATCCCTTGTGTTGCAACAAGGAGAATATGGGTCTTCTGAGGAGTCATTAAGCACCAACAGACCTTAGAACCTTAAATGACACAACTTGGCCATTAGAACAGTAGCAGTATGCTACGCCCATTGAGGCTAAACTCTCGTGATGGTTCTGGCCGCAAGAAAAGATTGCGATGCTGGAGTTATGATCGATTGAGGGTAGTCAATGATATTGGGATCCTCTAAGAACCCGGTTACTTTGATAGGACAGGTATGAACCAACAAACTGAAAGAGGGGAATACCTAGACCTCATGCTGGCCTAAACTTTAAGGGCTTGTCTTGTGTGACTTGTGTGCCTTACCATGTTTGCCTTTGTAGCTATTTGTGGTGTGCTTTATCATAACATCATAACATCATGAGCATTGCATGCATCCTGCATAAGGACTGACCATTTCAAAGACAAGAGGGTTTCACCTTTGCTCTGTTTTGTAGGACACCATGATGCCTGTGCGAAGGAATACTATCCGGTTCAACTTTGTTCACTCACCTGAGTTGCTTGAAGAGTTGGTTAGCAGAATTCCAAATACCACTTCCTTCATCCAGAGGCACGGTTCTCTTCTCAGTTTAGTCACTGCAAAGCGGGATCAACAGTTGATGAGTGTCCTGACTCAGTTCTATGACCCTTTGTACCAGTGCTTCACCTTTCAAGACTTCCAGCTGGTCCCTACCCTGGAAGAGTTCTCTGATTTGCTTGGTATCCCTATCTTGGATCAGACTCCCTTTACTGGTTGGGAAAAGACCCTCAAGCTTGAGGAGGTTGGTGCAGCTCTTCCTTTGACCCATCAAGAAGTAATGGACAACTGGGTGACTAGAAGCAGAGTTAAGGGTTTCTTGGCCAAGTTTCTGATTGGTAAAGCTAAAAATTTCTGGAATGACTTGGACTTTAGGGCATATGAAGATATCTTGGCTCTCTTAATCTATGGGCTAGTCTTGTTTCCTAATCCTGACAACTTCATCAATGTCACTGCCATAAGGATCTTTATGTCTCAGAATCCTATACCCACTCTCTTGGGTGACATCCTGCAACAACTTTATGCTCGTACTACCCGAAGACGAGGAACTCTATGGTGTTGTATCCCTTTGTTGGTGAGGTGGTTTATTTCGCACCTCCCTAAGTTCGTGCTGAAGAACCAAGAAGGAAGAGGTTGGGCTCATAGGTTAATGTCTCTCACTGATAAGGACATCATTTGGACTTTCAGAGGTTTGGATGAGATAGCTGTTATTGATCGTTGCGGGGAATATCCTAATGTTCCTTTGATTGATACCCAAGGAGGGATCTCTTACAATCCATGTCTAGCACTCCGACAGTTTAGAAGGGCCAGAAGAGCAGGGCCTCATGAGATGTTGGTTCCTCACATCAGTTTTGAGTTTCAGGTGGATAGTGACGAGCTGCGTCGTAGGTTCATCAAGGCTTGGGACAGAGTTCATAAAGCTGACCCACAAGAGCTGGGGCCAAAGACTTCTCTACCTATGGAAGCCTACTACAAATGGGTTCGTATCCAGGCTCAGAAGTTAGGTATTCCATACGAAGCCGTCAGACCTATCACTCTTGAGTATCCTGACAAAGATGGTGTTCCTCCAACCGTCCTCCCTCCTCAGATACCTACTGATTATGAGACATTAAAGAGGTCTTGGTCGCAACTGCGAGAAGAACGGGATTCTTACTGGGAAAAGTTCAACGAGCAGGAATTGAAGATCCAGAAGCTGACAAAGCAGTTGGAGAATGAGCGAGCTCTGAATGACTACATCCGTACTGAGAAGAGGAGACCATGGGATCAATAAGGAGCTCTGGATGTTCTTTTACAGTTTTATTTCCCTTTTCAGTATTTCCCTTTTATGTAACGCCTAAGGGCAACATGTTGAACAATTTAAGTTTCAAAGTTGAATCTAATGAAGTGTGTTCCTTTTTGTTTACAAAGTTGATTCCCGATTGTCTTTGAAAATATAAATCATACGCATTCCATTCATCATGTGCATGGCAGGTTTTCTTCTTTTCAGGTTGCTTACTGTTCTTCGCTGTTTATTTCAACATCATGAACCCTGACTCATCACCAACTGAGATGTCTATCAAGGCTCTTCAGGCGCAGAATGCGCAATTTCAGGAACTAATCATGGGTTTGGCCCAGGGCCAAGAAGAGCTGAAGGCTTTGCTCCTGAAGAAGGAGAAGAAGAAGAAGAAGAGAACTGTTCTTTTCAACTCGGGCCGAAGGTTTGGCAACACTCTGCAGAATGAAGAGGCTGGTTCTTCTATAGGCAAGAGCAGTCCCCAAGGGGGAAAAGGTCCTAGTCCAGTAGTCTCTGACAACGAGACTGACTTCAACGAGGAACAGTATCCTCCGGCTGAAGACCGGTATAAGCAGTTGGAAGACATACTGAATGCTATGGAGATCCAACAAGTGCCTGGGCTGGATTTCGGAGACTTGGGCTTATCTACTGGTGTGATTATTCCTCACAAGTTTAAGGCACCATCCTTCACCAAGTATGACGGGGCGTCTTGTCCCAAGCTACACCTCAGATCTTATGTGCGGAAGATTCAACCGTACTCAGTGGACAAGAACTTGTGGATCCACTTCTTCCAGGAGAGTCTTTCAGGGACTCATCTCGAATGGTTCTATCAGCTGGATGGGACCAAAGTTCATAACTGGGAGGAGTTGGCTACTGCTTTTTACAAGCAGTATCAATATAATGCCGGCCTTGCTCCTACACGTACCCAACTCCAGGGTATGTCGCTAGGGTCAAGCGAAGGTTTCAAAGAGTATGCACAGAAGTGGAGGGATCTGGCTGGCAGGGTGCAGCCTCCGTTAACTGACCGGGAGTTGGTAGACATGTTCTTGGGGACCCTATCTGGGCCATTTTTCAATCATCTTATCGGTAACTCATCTGCAGGGTTTACTGATCTTATTCTGACTGGAGAGAGAATAGAGGCTGGAATGAAGTCTAGCAAAATTCAGAAGGGTGCATCTGCAAGTTCTGAGAAGAAGCCCTTTAAGAAGGAGGCCAGTGCTGTATATGGGTCTAGAAGACAAGAGAAACCTGAGCGCCGCCAGTCTGTCAATGCGGTGATGATTGCCAAGCCTGCTGCCGCTCCTCGGCAAACCAATCCTCAAAGGGCTGAAAGACCCAGAAGAGAGTTTACCCGGCTGAGTATGACTCTATCACAAATCTTGCCGCAGTTGCTGTCCACCAACTTATTGACTGTCAGGGAGGCCCTGAAAGTTGTGAATACTGCCTCTCCGAAATACAATCCAAATGCCCGTTGTGCTTATCACTCCGATAGCCCGGGGCATTCTACTGATGACTGCTGGGCCCTGAGGAACAAGCTGCAGGACCTTATTGATGCAAAGGAGGTACAGTTTGAGGCATCTGAGAAGCCTAATGTAGTGACAGCTCCCCTGCCTGCTCATGGGGTGAATGCTATCGGGGATGATGATGAAGTGGAAGAATCAGAGTTTGACAGCTGGATCTACCCGGAGGCCGACAGTGGACCTAGCAATTGGACTGCCAAGGACAACCTACTTGTTACTTTTGTTACGCAGTAATAAACTCCTTTGGTTTTTGTATTTGTAATAAACAATGAATTAAAACTCTATGGCCCGGTGTCTTACCCGAGGCACCGTTGGCTTCATTTGTGAGGGTATATTAAATTGTCATTTCATATATCATGAATAAAGATCTTGGACGTTTTCTCGCATTTCAAATCTTATGCTCCTTTTCTTTCTTTCCTTTCTTTATATATTGCAAAACAGCTGTATTTACACACACTCACTCATACAGGTTTCAATCCACCCTGGATCTCACTGGTAACGACTCTGCTACTGCCAGTTATGACTTCGAAAATCCGATCAACTTAGCCGAAGACGAAGGTGAAGATGATTGCGAAGTGCCTGGCGAGCTTGCAAGACAGTTACTCTAGGAAGAGAGGGCAATTCAACCACATGAAGAGCCGGTGGAAACAATAAATCTGGGTACTGAGGCAGACAAAAAGGAGGTTAAGATTGGTGCCAACCTAGAGCTCAGAGTGAAGCAACGGTTGACTCAAATGCTACATGATTATGTGGAAATATTCGCCTGGTCCTACGAAGACATGCCCGGGTTGGATACCGACATTGTGGTCCATCACTTGCCTACCAAGGAAGACTGCCCTCCGGTTAAGCAAAAGGTCCGCCGTATGCGGCCAGAGATGTCTGAGAAGATCAAAGCCGAGGTTATGAAACAGTTTGACGCCGTTTTTCTTGCAGTGACTTCTTACCCTCAGTGGGTTGCTAATGTGGTGCCAGTACCAAAGAAGGATGGAAAGGTCAGAATGTGTGTCGACTACAGGGATCTGAACAGGGCCAGCCCCAAGGATGACTTCCCCCTACCTCACATTGATGTCCTTGTTGACAATACTGCTCAGCACAAAGTGTTCTCTTTCATGGATGGTTTTTCAGGGTATAATCAGATCAAGATGGCTCCGGAAGACATGGAAAAGACTACCTTTGTCACTCAGTGGGGTACCTTCTGCTACAAGGTCATGCCATTCGGGTTGAAGAACGCTGGGGCAACCTACCAACGTGCCATGGTTGCTTTATTTCATGACATGATCCATCATGAGATAGAAGTGTATGTTGACGACATGATTGCAAGGTCCCAAACTGAGGAAGAACACCTTGATCATCTGCAAAAATTGTTTGACCGTCTGAAGTTGTACAAGCTGAGGTTGAACCCGAACAAGTGCACCTTCGGGTTAAGATCTGGAAAGTTGCTAGGCTTCGTTGTAAGTGATAAGGGTATTCAAGTGGACCCTGCCAAGGTTAAAGCTATTCAAGAGATGCCAGCTCCTAAGACATAGAAAGAAGTCAGAGGCTTTCTAGGACGCCTGAATTACATTGCTCGGTTCATCTCACACCTAACTGCTACCTGTGAACCAATCTTCAAGCTGCTGAAGAAAGATCAGGTAGTACGTTGGAACGATGAATGTCATGCCGCTTTTGACAGAATCAAGGAGTATCTCCAAGAACCACCCATCCTTATGCCACCGGTTGAGGGGAGACCTCTGATACTATACCCGACAGTGCTTGACAACTCAATGGGGTGTGTGATGGGGCAGCATGACGAGTCTGGCCGAAAAGAGCATGCCATTTATTACCTTAGCAAAAAGTTTACCGACTGTGAGACCCGATACTCACTGCTCGAGAAAACTTGATGCGCTTTGGTATGGGCTACTCGCCGGCTGAGACAGTATATGCTGACTCACACTACCTTGTTGATCTCAAAGATGGATCCTATAAAGTACATATTTGAAAAGCCTGCTCTGTCTGGAAGAATAGCAAGATGGCAAATGATCTTGACAGAATACGATATCCAGTACACAACTCAAAAAGCCATCAAGGGAAGTGTATTAGCGGATCACTTGGCACATCAGGCAGTAGACGACTATCAGTCAATGAACTTCGAGTTTCTAGACGAGAGCATCATGATTGTGACTGATTGTGAAGTACCTGGACCGGATGAAGGACCTGAGGAAGGATCCTGATGGTCTATGCACTTTGACGGAGCCTCCAACGCTTTGGGTAACGGCATTGGCGCTGTGATCATATCCCCCCAAGGCACGCATACTCCACTGACTGCCCGGCTATGTTTCAACTGTACCAACAACATGGCGGAGTATGAGGCATGCATCATGGGTCTTCAAGCTGCGATCGACCTTAGGATCAAGTTTCTGAGTGTCTTCGGAGATTCCGCTCTCGTGATCAATCAGATCAAAGGAGAGTGGGATACGAAACATCTGAATCTTATTCCTTACAGAGAATGTGTGTTGACCTTGATCCCCCACTTCACAGAGATAACCTTTGAACACTTTCCGAGAGAGGAGAATCAGTTAGCGGACGCGTTAGCTACGATGTCTTCTATGTTCAAGGTCAAATGGGACAATGAGGCTCCCCAGGTCACTATCTGGAAACTGGACGAACCGGCATACTGTTGTGATCTCGAGACTGAATTGGTGATTGAGAAGCCTTGGTACCATGAGGTGAAGAGATATTTGGAAGCTCAGGAATACCCTGAAGGTGCATCTGTCAATGATAAGAAGTTTCTGAGAAGGTTCACAGTGAAGTTCTTCCTTAGCAACGGCATCCTGTATAAGCGAAACCATGATTCGACCTTACTGCGTTGTGTGGATAAGACTGAAGCAGAAAGGATTATGGAAGAGCTACATGAAGGGACCTTTGGAACGCATTCCAGTGGGCACACTATGGCAAAGCAGATCCTTCGGGCAGGGTATTTCTGGTCCACAATGGAAGCCGACTGTTACCAACACTCTCGGACATGCCATAAATGCCAGATATATGCCGACAAGGTGCATGTTCCTCCAGTTCCTCTAAATGTCCTGACTGCACCTTGGCCTTTTGCAATGTGGGGCATAGATATGATCGGTGAGATTAAACCTACGGCATCCAACGGGCATCGCTTCATCCTAGTGGCGATTGATTACTTCACAAAGTGGGTTGAAGCAGCTTCCTACGCCACGGTAACCAAGAACGTTGTGACACGGTTCATTCGGCACAACCTGATCTGTCGATACGGCGTCCCAGAAAGGATCATTACTGACAACGGTACCAATCTCAATAACAAGATGATCACTGAGCTCTGCGAGCAGTTTAAGATACAGCACCACAACTCTTCTCCTTACCGGACGAAGATGAATGGGGCTGTAGAAGCAGCAAATAAGAACATCAAGAAAATCGTGCAGAAGATGACAGTGACTTATAAAGATTGGCACGAGATGTTACCGTTCGCTCTACATGGGTACCGTACCTCAGCCAGGACATCAACCGGGGCAACTCCTTTCTCCTTGGTCTACGGTATGGAGGTAGTCTTACCAATCGAAGTGCAAATACCCTCTCTCCGGATAATGAAGGATGCAGATCTGAATGAAGATGATTGGATCCAGACACGACTTGATCAGCTAAACCTTATTGATGAAAAGAGACTTGCTGCTATTTGTCATGGTCAGACGTACCAAAAACGGATGATCAGGGCATTTAACAAAAAGGTCAGACCACAAGAATATCAAGTTGGGGATCTGGTAATCAAGCGAATCATCCTTCCCCAGAGTGATCCAAGGGGCAAATGGACCCCTACGTACGAAGGGCCATTTGTGGTTAAACATGTGTTCTCAGGAGGAGCCATGATTCTAACCAACATGGATGGTGACGACCTTCCTCACCCCGCTAATGCAGACATAGTAAAAAGATACTACGCATGAATAAAGACCCGCTAGGTTGACATACCTAGGCAAAAATTAGGGCTTCCCGGCGAACCAAAAGGGTTCGGGCAAAATGAAGGGATGAAATGAAAAAATTTGTACACCCGGCAAGTCGAAAACCTGAAAAGGCGGCTTGGGCAAAAATGGGTATCCCGGTGGACTGAAAACCCGAAAGGGCGGTCCAGGCAAAAGTTAGGGATAAAGCATAATACTATGTCTCATTGGATCACTTTGCATTCAGAATCCGGTATATACATCAAGTTCAGACGGCATCGATCAGTCAGCTTCATCTTCAACTAAGGTCATCAAGTGATGAGACGCTCGGAGATATAAAGGCAATAGCAGAGTTGAAACCCAGTGGGATCATTCATTTCACACAGCTGTTTTATTTTCCTTTATACAAATTTGTACTCTTTTGTTCGGCGGCGTTCTCTTACTAGGACGTCAGCCTCTTGTACATAAACGCCTATTTACAGGAAAATTCATAAATCAATATAAATACACTTTTCAGCTACAAACTGCCTTTTGTTTTTCCTTTTTCTGTTTTGTTTTGCGAAGAACGTCCAAGGTTCAATTTGTGATATATGCATTGACAATAGTTTGCTAACTCATGAATATTTGCATACGAAACAAAGGATTAATTACAGGTAACATTAGAAACGGGGGCAATAAAGAGTTGTCTAAGCGATCTAATTGTTCCGTCCACCAAGGTACCAAGGTGAGTTCGGCTGAAGAACATAATCAGATATCTTAATTCCCCAAAGAGTGCGTCAGCAAGTCAATACACTCTCCCCAAGCAAAGTTACAGTCAACCTTAAGGAAGTTGGGTATCCTCCAGCAGATCTCAACATTCCCCAGCAATATACAGATATTCTTAACAAGCATCCCCGACAGTCTTGATCTAAGGTTGTTCCCCGGCGGTCTATCAAACATTCAGCAGAGACACTTCTCCAGTATAGTTCAAAATTTCCCCAGGAGAGTCCAATCCAGATTTCCCCAGGAAAGTTGAATCATCTCCTCAAGCAGTAAGCTTATCCCCAGTAGATTCTGGAAGCTTATCCCCGTAGAGCACGAACGCGTCTCCCGGCTTTGTTCAAAGATTATTCCCTACCAGGATATAACTGGGTTATCCTCAGCCAAAAGTCATGGAAAGATCGTCCTCGGCGAAGTCTTCTTATCCCCAGCGAAGTCTATCAATACTTCCAACACAACAATGGTATCCCCAGCGAAGTTACCATCAACATTTCAGCAAAGTACCTCTCTCCCCACAGAGCATTGCTCCCCAGCAAGATCGTTAGAGTACTTTTCTCCCTGCAAAGTAATCCATTCGCCAAGTTTATTCCCCAACGGAGTTATCTTCTCCTACCGGTATTCTTGCAACTATCATCCCCAGCGGAAGCAAAGATCTATTCTTCAACATCAGCCCAGGAGTGACTTCCCGGCACCCGTCAAGGATTTATTTTCCTAAGACGAAAGCACACATTCATAAACATCGTACTTCCATACATTATAGCATGCATATATGCATCATATCTTACAAATCTCATTTATGTTGAGAACATCATTGCTTGATCCATATCATGCATTGCATATGACTGACCTTTACCTTTCAGGAAATATCCAGTTAAATTCTCAACTATATTTCAAGACCTTGTCTGGTTCAGTTAAATCGACCCTAATATTTTCCTGTTTCTTATCCAGTCAAAGGCCTTCTCTGGTTCAGTCAGATCGACCCTAAGATCTCCCTGTTTCTTATCCAGTTGAAGATTCCAAGACCTTGCTTGGTTCAGTTAAGTCGACCCTAAGATTTTCCTGATTCTTATCCAGTCAAAGGCCTTCTCTGGTTCAGTCAGATCTACCCTAAGATCTCCCTGATTCTTATCCAGTTGAAGATATTTCAAGACCTTGTCCGGTTCAGTTAAGTCGACCCTAAGATTTTCCTGATTCTTATCCAGTCAAAGGCCTTCTCTAGTTCAGTCAGATCGACCCTAAGATCTCCCTGTTTCTTATCCAGTTGAAGATTCCAAGACCTTGTCCGGTTCAGTTAAATCGACCCTAAGATTTTCCTGTTACTTATCCAGTCAAAGGCCTTCTCTGGTTCAGTCAGATCGACCCTAAGATCTCCCTGTTTCTTATCCAGTTGAAGATTCCAAGACCTTGCTTGGTTCAGTTAAGTCGACCCTAAGACTTTTCTTGATTCTTATCCAATCAAAGGCCTTCTCTAGTCCAGTTAAATCGATCCCTAAAAGATTTTCCTGATGAAGACTCAGTAGAAGATATCCAAGATTCTCTCAGCGTTACTGTTGGGGTTGAAGTCGCCCAAGATTCTCTCAGCGTTACTGTTGAGGTTAAAGTCGCCTATGATTCTCTCAGCGTTACTGTTGAGGTAGTAATCGTCCCCAGATTCTCTCAGCGTTCCTGTTGAGGTAGTAATCGTCCAAGGTTCTCTCACCGTCTCGTTGAGGTAGTAACCATCCCTGGTTCATTCATCACCATTTGAAGTCCCAGATTCAATTCCTGTAACCAGTCAGGGCGCATCTATGCAAAAAGTTTGAAGACCAGCTCCTGTAACAGGTCAGGTAATCATTTTTCTTTTTCAGGTACGCAAGTTATCGCTAAGGAATCTCTTACGCGATCGACATCCAGATGGCATCTATAAGCCCATCCACCTATCCATCACCTCTCAGCATGGCATCTATAAGCCCATCATCCTATCCATCAATCTCCAAATGGCGTCTATAAGCCCATTCCCACCATCACACTACTATGTGAGCGCAAATTTCTGGGCACTCTAGTGTTCAATCATCTTCCACCTTCGGATTACGAAAGGCACGTCAGCCAATCTGCATCCTCAGGTCTAAGAAGATTGAACAGGGGCAACTGTTGTACCCCAAAATTTTCCCTCCCATTTTCTTCAAGATTTGCAAAGAGCATGCTTCAAAATCTCCCCAAGGGTTGCACAGTTCAAAGGCCTCCTAACAGTCAAAAACTAGGGTTTTGGTTTTGGCAAAGAAATTGAAGTTTTCAAGGGTCCAATCAAGTCCCACATGCCTATAAACATGGTCAAGCATCCTCATGCCAAGTTTCAAGACTCATATCACAAAATTGCACAGTCAAAAACCCTAATTGCTCAACAGTCAACTGCAGGGGCAAAATGGTCATTTGACAGTCAAAAGTCAAAATTTTTGGTCAACATCTTATTTTGAAGCCACAAACATCATTTGATCAATTCTTGATCATGATTTTCAAGGCATGGCTCAAAAAGTCTCAAGATGCAAAAGTTCCCATATTTGGACAGTTGAAAAAGTCAACTATAACTTGACCAAGGCATAACTTCCACATGGTTTATCAGAAAAATTCCATCCAAAGCTCATTTTGAAGAGAATGACATTTCCTACAACTCCTCTTCACACTTCAAGCCCAATAAATACTCTCACAAAAAGTTATCAATTTCAACATTATAGGTCATTTTCAAAAGTCAACAAAAAGGGACTTTAAGTCAAAGACCATAACTTGAGATTGGTAAATCAAAATGACATGGGACCAAAGGCATTGGTTAGAGGACTTCAAGACCTTTCCAAAATGTCCAAGAACATGATCAAAGCTTAAACATTGAGCAAGATATGCCTTGTGGAAGTTGGGAAATTTTTGGGAATTTTGAAAAGTCAACTTTACTTCAAATGCCTCAAATTTGCTAATGGGCCACATTTTCTTCCAAGAATCATTATCCAAAGGCTATGCACGACCATTTGGCCCAAGGGGAGTTATTTCATCATTTTTTATTATTTATTTGAATTTTTAATCACCATTAATTCATTTAATTAATTAAAATATGAAAAAAATACTCATCCATGCTTTTCAAATCTTTTTATGCATAGAATACCTTCAAGATTTCGTGCACTATTCAATATGGAAAGAATCAAGGTGATTGGCAATGATTGGCATATTCTTCACATGAAAAAGATTGGAAAAAGATACCATAAAAATCAAATCTCAAAAGCATTGATTACCAAGGTTTTGGACATGTTTTGCAACCCTAATCCATTGGCATACATATACTGATCATAACCCTAATGCTCACAAGCTTGAAACGGCGCCCAAAACCTAAGAACAAAGTTGGCATTTTTTGTGGGAAAAGTCAAAACTGAAAACACCATTCCAAAGCGTTTCAAGGCGAGAGAACAATCCCATTACATTCCTGAGGCCTCAAGGAACGTTTCTGGATCAAAACCACTGCTTCTAACGCAAGGAATTGGTAGAACGAACCCGTCCTGTTCATAACTTTTCTCATATTCATGTCTCATGATTCATGCGTTATTTTCAATTTCTAATGCTTGATTTGTATTAAGTTAATCATTCTAAAGCTAACCATATCATTTAATTGAGTTTCCGTGCTTTATACCTGAATCTACCATGGAAGCTGGCTAGGTTTTCAAGGTTGTGAAATTAGGGCTTTCCTCTTCAGGAAAAATTGAGACACGAGACCAGGGCCATTTAAACCGGAAGCTTCACACGAACTCAATCCATAGGTCGCACTCAATTTATGAGCAACCAGGACCTATTCGCTATTTTCATGTTTATCACTTAGTGGGGGTTTAAAACCCCCGCTATTTAGTTTGTTTTTTCAGGCAAAAATGCAGAACAATTGGAGAAGAAGGTGAGGTGTAAGCCAGCGGTTGGTGCGTTTGAATTTCGCGCGTAAAAACACCACTAATCGTTGTTTCACGTTATGTTATTTATTGGTCATATTATATACAAAGCGCGTAAATGGTTCAGATGGAAAGGCGTTGATTTGGTAAACTCTGGGACCTGGGTTCGATTCCCAGGTCCCCTCCCTTTCTCAATATATTTTGGCTTAACGTGATTCCGTGCAGTTCCAACCCCAGGGCCTACCATGCGTCTTCATGCTTGTGTTTGCCACGCGCCCACTGATCTCAATCCAATGGCCATGATCTGAGGAGCACCCTATGCATTGGTCAATGGAGCCACACGTGACTACCAGAAGTCAACCAGGCCTCCAATGATTGGGCCTAATTGGTGGCCAAATACCTCCAAATTGGGGTCAACACCCCCCAAATGTTTGTATTTCTTTTCTTTTCTATTTTTTATTATTTGTTTTAATTTAATTATTTCCTTTTAATTCATAAATTAATATTTTCTTAACATAAAAAATACCCAAAAAAAAATTCAGAAACTATAAAAAATAAAAAAATATATTTTATTTAAGGTTATTTTGTAAAAAATCTTATCAATTAATTTAGTTTTAATTCTAGGTTTAATTTTAATGTTTTTTCTTAATAAACTAAAAAATGTAGAATTAGGGTTTTATACTTTTATCCTTTTTTTTCTTCTGTTTTTACCATATTTAATTATTAATTATTATTTTGTAAATAAATTTACCATGTAAATAATTAATGCAAAATTAGGTCAAACTTAAATATATTTTAATAAATTAAAAATAGTTTAGGATTAGGTTTTAATTCCATTAATTCCCATTAAACTCCATAAATGCAAAAAACTCCAAAAAATTCTTTCTTTTATTTTAACTTAATTAATTTGATTAATTGTAATTTAATTTCCTTAAAAGGGTCCAACGCCCTCGCATTCGATCACAATTCTAATTCGCGCGTTTATTTTATTTCCTTTTTCATGTAATTCTCCCAAAGCCATGTAATAGATTAATTAGGATATTTATTTTTCGCACTTTATTTTATTTCAAATCGGGTCTTGGATTAATTTGGCGATGTAGACCCGCGCCTTTGTAATAGCGTAGGACTTTTAATTCTCGCATCTTTTAACTGTTAATAATTTGCATGAAAGAATGGATGTCAAAAATAAAAACAACGCGTAGATCACCAATGCATGACAAGACAAAAATATCTGAAAACGACACGCAAATCACACACCACCCCTAGGGTACGCCTCACTGTTGCCTTGCCCCTCGAAAGGTGGTCGTCGAGTAGAAGACGTTTTAGTAAGTCCTCACGTCCATGAACATGGCATGAGGGTAGCTTCTAAGGTGTCTTCCTATTGCTCCGGTGATCACCATGTCCCGAACCCTCGAATTGACGCGAACACCTCCAACGATGGTGCTACCTACCTCTCAATGGTGGGATGGCACTACTTCAAGGACATTTACACAGACGAATTCCTTAGGGTAGGTAGACGACTCTAGATACTTGCTCTAATTTCAAAACAAATCAAAAATACTTTTCACACCGACACCTTTTCAAAAAGCTTTCAAAAGCAATTTTTCAAACACTCTTGAGGACTGATACAAGAGTCGAACTGAAATTTTCAAAGAACTTTTAAACCCACAGTTGAAAAGCAAACAAACAATTTTGAAAACACAAAGGAGCAAGTATCTAAGAGCCCATGGATAACGATGGATAGAAAGGGTGCTAACACATTCCCTTTCTATAATCTACCTCCCGAACCGAGAGCAATCTCTATAAGGAATTTTTCTGTGCTTTTGTCCTTTCCATTTGGAGAAAATAAAAGACGGTGGCGACTCTTGCTTCCGCGACATTTCGCGAAACCAGCTAAAAAACAGTCAGTTCCAGATCCACCGATCACAGGGTCCATTTGCCCCTGGGGTCACTTTGAGGAAGAATGATGCGCTTGATTACCAGATCTCCGACTTGATACTCTTGTCGTCTGACCTTCTTATTAAATGCCCTGATCATCCATTTTTGGTACGTCTGACCATGACAAATAGCAGTGAGTCTCTTTTCATCTATTAGGTTTAATTGATCAAGCCGAGTCTGGATCCAGTCATCTTCGCTCAAACCTGCATCCTTCATTATTCGGAGAGAGGGTATCTGGACTTCAATAGGCAAGACTGCCTCCATGCCATAGACCAAGGAAAAGGGAGTTGCCCCTGTTGACGTCCGTGCTGAGGTACGGTACCCATGAAGAGCAAACGGTAACATTTCGTGCCAATCTTTGTAGGTAACAGTCATCTTCTGCACAATCTTCTTGATATTCTTATTCGCCGCTTCAACTGGATAAGAAACAGGGAGATCTTAGGGTCGATCTGACTGAACCAGAGAAGGCCTTTGACTGGATAAGAATCAGGAAAATCTTAGGGTCGACTTAACTAAACCGGACAAGGTCTTGAAATATCTTCAACTGGATAAGAATCAGGGAGATCTTAGGGTAGATCTGACTGAACCAGAGAAGGCCTTTGACTGGATAAGAATCAGGAAAATCTTAGGGTCGACTTAACTGAACCAAGCAAGGTCTTGGAATCTTCAACTGGATAAGAAACAGGGAGATCTTAGGGTCGATCTGACTGAACCAGAGAAGGCCTTTGACTGGATAAGAAACAGGAAAATCTTAGGGTCGATTTAACTGAACCGGACAAGGTCTTGAAATATAGTTGAGAATTTAACTGGATATTTCCTGAAAGGTAAAGGTCAGTCATATGCAATGCATGATATGGATCAAGCAATGATGTTCTCAACATAAATGAGATTTGTAAGATATGATGCATATCAATGCCGTAGGTCTGATTTCGCCGATCATATCAATGCCCCACATTGCAAAGGGCGAAGGTGTTGTCAAGATGTTCAGAGGAACCAGAGGAATATGCACCTTATCAGCATAGATCTGGCATTTATGACAAGTTCGAGAATGCTGATAACAATCGGCTTCCATTATGGACCAGAAATATCCTGCCCGAAGGATTTTCTTTGCCATGGTATGTCCACTGGAATATGTTCCGAAGGTACCTTCATGTAGCTCTGCCATGATCCTTTCTGCTTCAGTCTTATCCACACAACGCAGTAAGGTTGAATCATGGTTTCGCTTGTAGAGAATGCCATTGCTGAGGAAGAACTTTGCTGCGAACCTTCTCAGAAACTTCTTGTCATTAACAGATGCGCCTTCGGGGTATTCCTGAGCTTCAAGGTACCTCTTCACTTCATGATACCAGGGTTTTTTTGTTACCTCTTCGGTCTCGAGATCGCAGCAATGTGCAGGTTCGTCCAATTTCCAGATAATGATCCGGGGAGCCTCGTTGTCCCATTTGACTTTGAACATAAAAGACATCGTAGCCAACGCATCCGCTAACTGATTCTCCTCTCTTGGGAAGTGTTCAAAGGTTATCTCCTCGAAGTGGGGAAGCAACGTCAGCACATACTCCTTGTAAGGAATAAGATTTGGGTGTTTCGTATCCCACTCGCCTTTGATCTGATTGATCACGAGAGCGGAATCTCCGAAGACACTCAGAAACTTGATCCTTAAGTCAATTACAGCCTGAAGACCCATGATACATGCCTCATACTCTGCCATGTTGTTGGTGCAGTTGAAACATAGCCGGGCGGTGAGTGGAGTATGAGTGCCTTTAGGGGATATGATCACAGCGCCGATACCATTACCCAAAGTGTTCGAGGCTCCGTCAAAGTGCATAGACCATCGGGATCCTTCCTCAGGTCCTTCATCTGGTCCAGGTACTTCACAATCAGTCACTACCATGATATCTTCGTCTGGAAATTCAAAGTTCATTGACTGGTAATCGTCCACTGCCTGATGTGCCAAATGGTCTGCCAATACACTTCCCTTGATTGCTTTTTGAGTCGTGTACTGGATGTCATATTCCGTCAAGATCATCTGCCATCTTGTTATTCTTCCGGACAAGGCGGGCTTTTCGAAAATATACTTGATTGGATCCATTTTTGAAATCAACAGAGTAGTGTGAGTCAACATATACTGTCTCAGCCGGCGAGCAGCCCATACCAAAGCGTAGAAAGTTTTCTCGAGCAGTGAGTATCGGGTCTCACAGTCGGTAGACTTTTTGCTAAGGTAATAAATGGCGTGTTCTTTTCGGCCAGACTTGTCATGCTGCCCCAGCACACACCTCATTGAGTTGTCCAGTACTGTCAAGTATAAGATTAGAGGTCTCCCTTCAACCGGCGGCATAAGAATGGGTGGTTCTTGGAGATACTCTTTGATTCTTTCGAAAGCGGCCTGACATTCATCGTTCCAACGTACTACTTGATCTTTCTTCAGCAGCTTGAAGATTGGTTCACAGGTAGCAGTTAGATGCGAGATGAATCGGGCAATGTAGTTCAACCGTCCTAGAAAGCCTCTGACTTCTTTCTCTGTCTTGGGAGTTGGCATCTCTTGTATGGCTTTCACTTTGGCAGGGTCCACTTGAATGCCTTTGTCGCTTACGACGAAGCCTAGCAATTTTCCAGATCTCACCCCAAAGGTGCACTTGTCTGGGTTCAACCTCAGCTTGTACAACTTCAGACGGTCAAACAGCTTCTGTAGATGGTCAAGGTGTTCCTCCTTAGTTTGGGACCTTGCAATCATATCGTCGACGTATACTTCTATCTTGTGATGGATCATATCATGAAATAAATCAACCATGGCACGTTGGTAAGTTGCCCCAGCATTTTTCAATCCAAATGGCATGACCTTGTAGCAAAAGGTGCCCCACTGAGTAACGAAGGTGGTCTTCTCCATATCTTCAGGAGCCATCTTGATCTGATTATAATCGGAGAAGCCGTCCATGAAGGAGAATACCTTATGCTGAGCAGTGTTGTCAACCAGAACGTCGATATGAGGCAGAGGGAAGTCATCTTTGGGGATGGCCCTATTCAAATCCCTGTAATCAACACACATTCGGACCTTACCATCTTTCTTCGGAACTAGAACCACATTGGCAATCCACTGAGGGTAAGAAGTCACTGCTAGGAATCCGGCATCAAATTGTTTCATAACCTCAGCTTTGATTTTCTCGGACATTTCTGGACGCATACGGCGGACCTTCTGTTTTACCGGAGGGCAATCTTCCTTGGTAGGTAGGTGATGAACCACAATGTCGGTATCCAACCCAGGCATGTCTTTTTAAGACCAGGCAAAGATTTTCACATAGTCATGCAGCATCTGAATCAACCGTTGTTTCACACTGAGCTCTAGATTGGCACCAATCTTGACTTCCTTTCTGTCTGTCTCAGTACCCAGATTTACTGTTTCCACTGGCTCTTCATGTGGCTGAATGGCCCTCTCTTCTTGGAGTAACAGTCTTGCGAGCTCACCAGGCACTTCTCAATCATCTTCACCTTCGTCTTCGGCTAAGTTGATCGGATTTTCGAAGTCATAACTGGCAGTAGCAGAGTCGTTACCAGTGAGATCCAGAGTGGATTGGAACCTGTATAGGTGAGTGTGTGTAAATATAGCTGTTTTGCAATATATAATAAAGAAAGAAAAGGAACGCAAGATTTTGAAATGCAACAAACGTCCAATGTTTTTATTAATGATATATGAAAATGACACACAAAAGCCCTCACAAATGAAGCTATGGTGCCCCGGGTAAGACACCGAGCCATAAAAGTTTCAAAATATTGTCTGTTACAAATTCAAAACAAAAGAGTTCATTACTGAGTGACAAAAGTAATAGGTGTGAAGTCTTTGGCAGTCCAGTTGCTTGGTCCACCGTCGGTTTTTGGGTAGATCCAGCTGTCGAATTCAGATCCCTCCACGTCGTCTTCAATAGCATTTACTCCCGGGTTGGTGATGAACACAGGAGGTCTTCCAATCCTTGCCTTACAAACAGCCCTCTGAGCCTCTGCAGTGAAACCCAAACCAAACTTGTCGGTCTTCGGAGTAAAGTCAGGAATTCGGCCCCAGTTTGCACACTCACCCTTCTCAATCACAGCCCGAGCATCCTTTAAGGAAGCCATCTTCAAAGGAGAGTCTTCTTTAGTCACAATCTCAGCTGATGCCAGTGTCTGCGGCACCTCTTCAAAGTGCTAGAATGGAGTCTCAATGAATTCCCCATCCATTTCTATGTACTGGAACGAGTTGAGGTGGCTGACCATATACTCTTCCTCCCCCTGAACTGTAACAATATTCCCTCTGACCGGGTACTTAAGCTTCTGATGTAGTGTGGAGGTCACAGCTCCAGCCTTGTGGATCTATGGACGACCCAGCAAGCAAGAATAAGATGGTCGTATGTCCATCACATAGAAAGTAGAATCAAAAACTTGAGAGCCAACCCTGATTGGAATGTCAACTTCCCCATGTACCATCATTTTCGAACCGTCAAAGGCCCGAATAACAATGTTACTAGGCTTGAGCTCCAAACCCTCACAATCCAACCTGTCTAGGGCCTTCTTGGGTAATACGTTCAATGAAGAACCGGTGTCTACCAACACATGGGCAAGAGTAGTGCCCCTGCATTCAATAGAGACATGCAGGGCGTCGTTATGGTTCTTTCCTTTGGCAGTCAGATCAGCGTCAGAGAAGCCCAAACCATTATCGGCAGTCAAGTTGGCCACACAATCGGTAAATTGATCAGCAGATGTTTCTTGTGGCACATGGGCCGTCTTTAGGAAGGAAATCAGGGCCTTGGCATGGGCCTCTGAACACAACAACAGTGATAGCATAGAAATCTTTGACGGGGTGTGCCCCAGCTGCTCAACTACGTTGAAATCACTCTTCTTAATGATCTTGAGAATCTCTTCCATCTCTTGCTGGGAAGCTTCAACAGTGGTTGTCTTTGGTGCCTCCGTCCGGGCAGGCATATCAGTAGCAATCCCTTTGCCCCGAGCGTCAGATGACTCGGCAGCAGGGGTAGAAACAGGAACTTGATCAGGAAGGGGAGAAGGCACACTTGCAGGTGTGATGACAAGAGGTCTCTAAATAGCTGGTGGCGCAATATCTGGTGAGAACAGCCTACCACTGCGAGTAACTTTGGCGGGCCCAGTGATGTTACTGACACCGGTACTAGTATCAAACTCTTGCTTTACTCCAAGAACATAAACATATGCCCCATAGTGCCACTGGACAGCTTTGTCGGATGTATAAGGGAGAGGCCCCGGAACAGTAATGATGATAGGAGCAATCTTCTGAGTAGACATGATTTTGACAGGCTTCTTTGAGGGAGCCTTAGGAGGTTTATTGAAAATAGTGACAATAGAAACTTATTCGGTAGGGACAGCAAGAACAACAATCTTCTCGAACAAGATCTCTTTGCTATCCATCAGGTTTTGGACGCCTGACTTCAGCAAGGGACAACCAGCAGGTGAAACAGCACATAGATGGCAACCTTTACTACATCCCAGAAATAAACCGGCTAGCAACAGGTTCCTTTTGACGGTCAACAACGGAGTAACAATATCATCCACAGAGGCCACATACGGGTCTTCTTCCACAGTATTCACTCCATGCTGGGGCATGGGAGAAGTCACAACATTGGGCCTTTCGGGCGCCTCAAACTGTATTTCTTTAGCATCAATAAGGTCCTGAACCTTATTCCTCAGAGCCCAACAATCATCCGTAGTATGCCCCGGGCTATCAGAGTGATAAGCGCAACGGGCGTTAGGGTTGTAATTTGGAGAAGCTGTGTTCACTACCTTCGGAGCTTCTTTGACAGTTACCAGATTGGTTGACAGTAGTTGCGGCAAAATCTGAGACAGGGTCATGCTGAGTCGAGTGTACTGCCTTTTGGGTCTCTCACCCCTTGGTTGGTTATACTGCTGAGGAGCAGCAGTAGGTTTTGAAATTACCAACGCGTTGACAGCTTGGCGGCGTTCCAGTTTAATTTGTCTTCTGGGACCATAAACAGCACTGGCTTCCTTCTTGAAGGGCTTCTTTTCAGTACTCGAGGAGGCACCTTTCTGTATCTTCCCCGATTTGATACCAGCTTCTATCCTCTCACCGGTTAAGATCAGGTCTGTGAACCCAGCAGAAGAATTACCAATCAGATGGTTGAAGAATGGACCGGACAGGGTCCCTAAGAACATATCCATAAGCTCACAGTCAGTCAGCGGTGGCTGCACCCTGCCAGCCAGATCTCTCCACTTTTGCGCATACTCTTTGAATCCTTCGCCTGTCCCCAGTGACATACCCTGGAGTTGGGTACGCGTGGGAGCAAGGTCGGAATTGTACTGATACTGCTTATAAAATGCAATAGCCAAGTCCTCCCAGTTTCGAATACTGGCTCCATCCAGCTGATAGAACCATTCGAGCTGAGCCCCTGAAAGGCTATCCTGAAAGAAATGGATCCATAGATTCTTGTCTGCAGTGTAAGGTTGGATCTTCCTTACATATGATCTGAGATGCATCTTCGGGAAGGACAGCCCGTCATATCTTGCAAAAATTGGCACTTTAAACTTCGGGGGGATCACAATTCCAGCAATTAATCCCAAATCTTCAAAATCTAAGCCGGGAACTCTCTGCAGCTCCATAGCTGCCAATCTGTCTTCCAAACTCTTGTACTTGTCATCGGCGGGCGGGTATTGTTGCTCTGAGTAGTCTTCGTCTTCTTCAGCCTCTTCTTCTTCAGCTTCAGATTCGGAAGGTACCGCAACCCCTTTTCCTTTACTGGTTCCCTCTTCAGATGTAGGGGGAAATTCAAGAACTCTTATGGCTTCACCCTTAAACCTTCTTCCTAGGGTAGCCACCCCGACTCTTTTCATCTTCTTTTTCACTTGCTCTTTGTTCCCAAGCAGGGCTTTTAGATCCTCCTGACCCTTTTCCAAGGTCATCAGGAGATGTTGAAACTGTGAGTTTTGAGACTGCAAGTCCTTGACCGTCTGTTCGAGATCCATCTTACTGAAATAAACAGCAGAAAGATAAGGAAACCTGGTGTGGAGACATGATTATGCGCATGATGAATGATATGTTTGTTTATGCAATGCATTCAAGGATTTAGAAAATTCAAAATTGTTGCAAACAAAAAGAACGCACGTCATATTAATAAGAAGAAATTTGTCAGTACATAAATGCCCCATGGGCCAAATATTACAAAAACTTCTCAAGGTAAAAAGACGTTGCGCATCCTCTTTGGTGCGATGTAGGTGTTGAGGGTCTCTTCCTCATGGAGTCGGCGGGTAAGCTCCAAAACCTTCTTCTCACTGACGTAGAAGCTGGCTTCAAAAGTGTTTCGTTCCTCCTTGAGTTGGATCCAACTCTTCTGCATCTCCTCCCACGATGTTGGCATGTCAGGATATAGGATGGTGTAGGGAACCTCTCCTTCCTTAACAGGCTCTTTAATCACAGGGAGAACATGAGGGTAAGGCATCATTAGACTCTGGGCTCGGGTTCGTACCCACTTGAGATAAGGCTCAAGAGGGATGGAGTTCTTGTGCCCCAGTGTCTTGCTGTCTACCTTATTAGTCATCCTCCAAGCTCTGATGAATCTTTGGCGAAGTCCTTGCGCATCGTTGTCGAAGTCAAAAACTAGGTCAGGAATCAACATGTCGTGAGGGCCATCCCTCCGTGCATATCCAAATTGTCTCAAAGCTAGACAAGGGTTATAGGTAATGCCTCCTCTAATGCCAAGTAATGGAACATTAGGGAACTCTCCACAATGATCGACGATGATGACATTTTCTCTGGACTGAGAACACCAATGTACATCAGAGTGAGTGAGGGTCATCAACCGTTGTAACCACCTTAAGCCTTGGTCATTCTTCAAGACAGATTGTGGAAGGTGCGAAATAAACCACCTTGCAAGGAGAGGAGTACAGCACATGAGAACACCCCTCTTTCTCATTGTTCGTGTGTAAAATGAGTGAAGAATGTCCCCAAGCAATGTTGGTATTGGATTTCTGGATAAGAAGATCTTGACGGCGTTGACATCTATAAGCTGGTCAGGGTTTGGGAACAGAACCAACCCATAAATGAGGAGTGCCACAATTTCTTCAAAGGCTTGTAGATCCAATGAATTCCAACACCCTTGTGCCTTCTCAAACAAGAATTTTGCCAAGAAGCCTTTGACACCACTTCTAGTTTCCCAATGCCCCTTGATGTCAGATGGTTGCAAGTGTAGTGCTTGAGCAACATCTTCAGGCTTTGGTTCTTTCTCCGTACCGTTGTAGGGTAGTTGATTAAGAATAGGAATTCTCAAGAGTTGAGAAAATTCCTCCAAAATGGGCACCAATTGATAGTCAGGGAATGTGAAACAGTGGTGAAGGGGGTCAAAGAACTGGAACAACACCTTTACCATGTCCTCTTCAATGCTGGTGTTGACTAGGCTGAGCAGTCTACCATGTCTTTCACTGAAGGGAGAGCTTTCCGGAATTCTGGATGTGAGCTCCTTGAGTTGAGGAGGGATTCTCACAAGGTTGACTTGGATAGTTTTCCTGCGAAGAATTTCCATGACCTACAAAACAAGAACAAAGATGAAGATCCAAACCCTTGAAATGGTTAGTGTATGCATATGATGCTTTATGATGTTCATGATGCATGCACAAACATATGTACAAGCAATTCACACAAAACCCTAGTTTCAGGCTTGCATGAGGTTTCATAGGTAAGTACCCTCTTGAGTGTAGTTGGCTTAAAAACTTGTCCTATAAATAGTAACCGGGTTCTAAGGAGCTCAATATCATTGGATTGTTTTCCATGTTCATTGTTTTGGTTTAGCCACTTAACTAGCGACCAAAATATTCCAAAAAAACAACCCTCAATGAGTGTAGTATCGAGTATCTACCAACTTCGGACTGCACCAAAGCCGGTCATCTCACTACCCCTAATAAAAGGCCAAGATGGTCAAGTAAGGTTCTAGGTCATTAGTGCTTAGTGACATCACTCAGCGGCCCCGTACTCTCCTTGATTGAACTCAAGGGTTACCGGTACTCACAAATATGTCGCACTAATATAGCTATTGCTTCAACCGTGTCGGTATACCCCGCACAGTTTCCACAACGTATTGCTATCTATGAATGTTTCCCCAAATCCGGGTGTAGGATTTCAAGCCCAAACAAGAGAACCAAGATATAAAGCAATCAAAGCAAACAATTAGTCATGCAAGAGGGTGATCTAAGCCCTAAGGTTACTCCACTTTAAAAAAATTCCCCAACAGAGTCGCCAGTTCTGTGATACGGTGGGAGAACTGACTTGGGTTTTGCGTTTGTTTTTGCAAATGTTTCGGTTGAGCAAGAGTCGCCACCGACTTTTTATTTTATCCTAAGGAAAGGTTAAAAAGCACAGCAAAAACCTTTGAGATGTTTTCTTGGGTTCGGGGAGTAGATTATAGAAAGGGAAGGTATTAGCACCCTTTCTATCCATGGTTATCCATGGGCTCTTAGTTACTTGCTTAGATCACTTGCCTTGCATTTTCAATTGTTTGAAATAGTGCTTTCAATTGTTTGAAATGGTGCTTTGTGTGTGGGTTTGAAAATGTTTTGAAAAGAGGTCATTGTGGTGGCAACCTTTGTAATGATCCATGTTTGAATGTATACAAAGGTGTATATCTTTTGAAATTTTTTCAATGTTTTTGAAAGTTGTTTTGAAAGTGTGTTGTGATGTGTGTTTTGAAAAATGGCAAGGATTGTTTTGCAAGATTGATCAAGTAACTAAGAGTTGTCTACCCCTAAATTTACTCAAAGGTTTTTCCTATGTTTTAACCCTTTTAACAATTTTGTTCCACCATTGTATTTGGTGGATAATCTTGTGTTAGGATGTTAACGGGACGGGCGCGGGTCATTGTTTAGACCATGATTGCAATGGTGCCAAGTGTCTTTGGCAATTTTTCCTTTAAGGGACTTGATCATTTTTAGGCAACTTTCAAAAGCGTCATCGAGGGACTATGATCATTTGAATTGTTTTTGTTTTGCCAAAGAAACTCAACATGCAACATGGCCCATTATTGAAGGCAACGAGTCGAGTAACCCTAGGGGTGCAAGTGTGATTGGTGTTGTCCATTTTCATGCTTTTTTGTCTTTGAATTAGGTCAAACTTTGTTGTTTTTTATTTGCATACAAAACCCTAAGTCTATCATGGCATAATTGGAAAGCTTTAAAGTGCAGAAAATAAAATCCTAAATTATTACAACATAATTATGGGATGGGGGGTACAAATGTTCAAATGGGGGATATTTAGCAAGAAATTTAAATCTAAACTATTACATCCAAATTGAATGCACAAGTTATCTAATTGTACAATAATTGAATAAAAATACAATAAATATGCAAGATGCAAAAAATGATTTTTATATGTATGTAAAAGTATTTTTCATGTGACAAATAAACAAAAATAAAAAGGTTAATTTTTGGGTATTTTCATGGTTTAGGGAAAAACCCTAATTTGCTAAATAAAAAGTATTTATTATTTATTATATACAATATTTATTAACTATATACAAAAAATAAATAAAAAGGAAGTATATTGTAAAAAAGTGATTTTTTAGGTTAGATATTAATAAAAGAAAAAATGTATTATTTTTGTATTTTTATCCTAAATATTCTAATAATTATATAAGTATTTATATTATATATTAAATATATTAAATATACACAAAAATAAAAATATTTATTATTTACAAAAAAAGAGTATATTTTAAGAAAATGTTTTCAAAAGATAAAATAAAATAAAATCAGAAAATAAAATGTATTTGTATTATTTTTTAGTATTTTAAATAAAAGGCATTATGTTTATTTATATGTATAAATTCAAATAAAACAAATAAAATCCAAATAAAATGCAAAAATGGTTGAAAAATATTTTTAATATTTTTTATATTTTGACAAAAAATAAACAAGTCAGAAACAAAAAGAAAAAAATCAAAAATGATAAAAATAAAATACAATGGGCCAAGGGGGTGTAATTGTAAAAAGATGGTGTAAACAGAAAAAATAAGCCAGGCCCAGCCCAAAGGACTTTGTCTTCAACCTCCAGCAATTTTCAAACAAGAACGCGCGCCTTCTTGTTCATCACACTAACTTCTGATTCTTTGATCTTTTGACAAATCTTAAAACATGAAACTTGTAGAGCTTGAAGCCACGATTTCAAATATATAAAAAAGTTGATCTAACTCTCAGAAATGAGAGAGAATTTCTTCTCCCCCAATTCCTGACCTAGCTTTTTTCAGATATTCAGTTTCAAAATTCTCTCAGTACACACAGCATAAATGAAAAGTAATGACATGGGTAGCTTCAGGGCCATGAGTAGGACATAACTTCTTCACAAACCTAAGCCTAGATATGCCTGGATAGAGAGATAGAAGTTCAAACTTTTACCTGTTCAGCTTGAATCGTGTACACCAATGGAGGTACTTTCAATGGATTTTGAGGACTTGTACAACTTGCTTGAAGTTCAGGGATACTTCTCCAACCTCTAGCTTGCTCTGAAACTAGCTGAATCGAGCTATGGAAGTTCACCTACAAAGTTGAAAACTGAAAATGGCAAATGATGTTAGGGATGTTACAGTTTGTGTTCAATGCTTGAGATAGCTTCAGTGGGTGATATGGAACATGTTTGAACTCTTTTTGGCCAAAGTGCACGAGTGGAAAGGTTTATAGAAGTCAAGTTGTAGAAGGGACTTTGTTTTTTGCAGTAGGATGGTGTTTCTGGGAATGAGAAGGTATTGAAGGTGGTTTGGTCGTGCTTTAGGTCTGGTTTGATGTTTTGAAAGTGTTCAAGAAGTTTGTTTAGGCTTGTGTTGACAGGAGATGGAAGTTGGCATGTGTTTGCAAGATTTCTTCTATGTGAAGCAAGGAAATGTGTTCTTGGATATAAACCAGTACAATGCCTCAATCTATGTTGCACCTCTTGTTATTGAGACTTGTAACTTGTAGATTTTATTTGGCTTCAGAGATATGGCCCCATGCCTCTTGGATTTGGAACTTGACATAAAGTGTAACTTTATCAAAATGGCTAAAATGCTTTTTCTAATTATGGATTAATCTAACATGTATTGCCCAAATGAATGAAATAACATCTTGGCACAATGGTTTAGCATTGAATTATTGAGTAAGAAAGGGATTAGAGGCCTGTAACCTAGCTTGTGCAAGCTGACTTGAAAAATGCAAAGTGTTATGAACATGAAATTGGCCATGAACAAAGTGACTTTTGCCCAACTTTGCCAATTCGAATCTCCCTAACCACAAGGGTGTTTGATGAGTTCTTGGATAATTTGGAAAGCTTGGAATGTGTAATACAATCCATCTTTGTAATACAAGTTGAAATTCCAAGTGGAAGCATGTGAAAAGTGGCCATGAAGTTGGGCAAAAATCCTGCCTAAAATAGGTAAAAAAAATTCTAAGTTAAGAATGTTTTGCACCCCTATTCCAAAAATCATAACTTGAGCTACAAGCTTCTTTTGAGGAAACTTTGTGAATCAAAGTTGTAGATTTTACAATGTACTATAACTTTCATGTTTTGAGTTTTGTTTGAATCCAAATGTATCTTGATGAAAAAATGGGACAAAGTTAGGAAAAAATAAGGAAGTTTCATAACTTAGAAAAATTCTAAGTTATGAAATTTTCTCATTCTAAACCCTAATTTGCAATTTTTGGTTTCTTGATGAACAAGTTTCATAATTTGACATATCTTGATGAAAAATGAATCTTGGCACTTGATTTTGACCAAAAAGTCAAAGTTTGACTTTTCAGTATACAGTCAAATTTTGATCAGTTGACTGGAAAATTCATCTGTCAATCTTGTGCATTTGGAATCTTTTGAACTTGTTGAACATGTCAAGACAATGCCATTGAGTCCTTGAGTCCATATGTGATCTTGGTTTTCCATTGTCCAGGTCAAACAGTCAAAAATTGCCTTTGTGCAGTCAAAACCCTAAAAATGACCATTTTGCCCTTTTGGTGATCTGATCAAATTTCTTGTGGAATTGTGATCCAAACTTGATAAAATGGTCCATATGAGTTTATAATGTTGATGAGGGTCAAAAAGCATGAGGTTTGACTGTCAATTGACCACAATTGACTTTTTCCCCAATACAGTTGATTTCTAGATCAACTGTCCAATTGACTGGGCAAAGATTGGAATCAAGGCTTGAAACTTGGTATGGATAAACTTGTGAGTCCAACATGAAGCATGAAAGTCATTTTGGTCATTTTAGGTCAAAACATCTTTGTGCAAACTCAAACCCTAATTTGGGTCAACAGTGCAAAGAGGAGTCTTGAGCAGAGCAAACCCTAGCTTGATCTTGAGCTCCAAGGGTCTTGTGGTGAGAAAATAATGAGGAAATGAGAGGGCTAATTTTGGGGTATAACAGGGGGTATGTTGATATATTACACCTAATCCAAGTTCTGTAACCTAAGCCCAAGCCCAATTAGGGTTTGTTAGCATTCGTAGTGTATAACAGTATAAGTTAGGTGTATACAAATAGTCATAGTTTGTATCATTATTTGTAACAATTCAATTAAATAATACAATCCTTATTTCCTTATTCTCTCTTTCTCCCTTCACTAAAATTCCTCACGCATTAACACTTTGAATCCTTCTTAAATATTTTGGGGACCTCAACCTAGATGTACTATCGTACTCTAAGTTATTCACCTTAAGAGTTAAGGTGAGAATTTATAGCCATAATGTTTCCTTTGCTATTTAAAACTTTACGTAATTTGTAAACATGAAGCCATTGTAAATTTTCATGCTTGGTTGTAAGAAGGTTTGTGGGAATAACTTGTGAAAAGCTCACATTTTCATTTAGTGGAACTCTCAAGAAGAAAATCTTAAGGACAGGAGTAAGCCAAGTGATTTAGGTGAACTTGTATAAACCTCTGGTGCATTTTTTTCTTCTCGTATCTATTTATCTTGATGTTCTTTATTTCTTTTTGATGCACTTGCTTCTCTTAATCTCTCTGATATTCTTTGCTTCTTAATCTCTTTTTTATATATAAAATTAACTTAAACATTTTTATAAATCAAAACTTTTATAATTGGACTTTGTTTTTAAATTAACATAATTCACCCTCTATTTTGTGTTTGGAGTCACTTGGTCGATAGATGGTATTAGAGCCTAACTCATTATAAGACTAATCTAGGGAACCAATGTTTGCAGGTTATTCATGAAGTGACCAAAGCCAAATATGAATATCATGGTTTGATTTTTATGAAGACAAATAGGTTTCACTGATGAAGATGCAACCTTAAAGCATAAAGCTAAGCAAGTATGTCAAGCAGTTAAAGATGCAGAAGATAGTTTTTTCAAAGCACTTCCTCTGAATCAAAAAGATGAACTGGGATTTTAATGATCAATACAAACATCCTTTGATGAAGTAATTAAACTTGAAGACATCTCAAGACTCATCTAATGAAGATTCAAGCAAGTTATTATATGATTGGTTTATTCTTAAAAGTGTTGAAGCTTCAGAGTGTGAAAGAGGGAAGTGTGAAAGCTCGCCCAATCGTGCTTGAGTGATCTTTATGTTGTAAAAACATAAGGTCATTTTCATAAAGTAACATAGATAAATCACACAAACACTAAATATTCCTTAAATCCTCTATATATCAAAGAAAAAAACCAAAAAAGGGTTTGGATCCTAGCCATATGAATCAAGAACTGTTAGAAGGATTTAGACCAATTTTTGAAATATCCAATCAATTAAAACATATTCCCAATCAATTGGTTAAGTGAAAAAAATTTCCATTAACAATTATGATAATGTATTGATGAATGGAAACAACTATCTATCTTTTATTTCCAAAATGGGTCATTGCAAACGATTATTTGGGGCATCGAATTGATTGGCATAAAGCCTCAATCGATTGGAGCATTAATTTGGCTCATGGATCTTTTCCTTTTTTGTGTCAACCTCTAGCCTATAAATAAAGGAATATCCCCTTACTTTTATACATCTAGAAATGTGAATTATCTATCTAACTCTTATATCTCTCTCTAAAAATATTTTATACCTTCTCTCACTTTAATTTTGCCATAACACTTTGAGAAAATCATTGTGTTTAAGTAAGGTTTTTATTCAGGAAAATGGGTGATATTGTAAATTCACCAAGATGTATTTTTTCGTGGTTGAATAAATTCTCTTAAAGGAGTGTTTGTTATTGTTCATACCTAAAACCATGAAAAGCTTTGTTTGGGGATTTAATTTTTAAGTTATCATTTCAGTTTGGGAGCTCACCCTATTTAAAAGCTTACTTGGTTCATGAGTTCGTCCTGTGTAAAATCTCACTTTGGTTCAAGATCCTCCTGGTGTAAAATATCAACTGGTTCACGTTTAACCTTGTAAAGTCCTGGTTCTATTCGTGGCCAGTCTGTATAAAACCATCAATTTAGTTTAGAGGATAGCCAATCAAAAAATCTGCATTGGTTTGAGATTACCCTTTGTAAGAAATCAGAGTTTAGGCCGAGAGACTATCCACTCAAAGCTTTATTTATGATTGGAAGAAAGACTAACCGTTTCTCTCCACTATTCATTGTTTGGTTGGAAGTTATCTCGAAACTTAATTCCTTGTATAAATGGTCTCTTTGTTCCTACTCACTTTTTTATTAGTGAAGTAGTAAATAAACCAAATAATCTATGGACTACAGGAGATAAGAGAAAAGTAAAATTAAATTTTAAAGCCAAGTACTTGATGATAAGTGCATTGAGAACTATAGAGTACCTCTTGTAACACCCCTTCTAATTACCCCAAATAAAAGGCAAGAATTAAAATCAGAGAAAATAAATTGCACGGAAGGGATGTCACAACACACATCACATTCCAAAATTTTAAAGAAAAACGGACAGGGTACGTTTGTAAATTTAAGCATATCAACACAAAACAAACATACATAAATATTTAACTTCTTTCTCTCGTGCAAACGCAACGGAGTTTCAATATTTAACTTCATCTCCATTCATGGAGGAATCAAAACATAATCCAAGGCATCAAGCCATGATAATTCACATAAAGCATATGTTATCAAGTCTCACATACACAAAATAATATACACAAAGTAAGGATTATATACATCATAATCCGAATACAAAATAGACGAGTTCGACACTAAATATACCCCCCCCAGGTGTTACTACCAGAGCATCGACTCGACTCTAATCAAAATAAAACAGATTGCAATCCAATGCATCCGCTAACTAGCGCCTCGCGCTACCATCCTCGGTACCTGAACAATGCCATCAAAAGCATTTTCAAACAGAATGGTAAGAATTCCAATAATCATATAACATGTAATTAAGGTAAAGCAATGGCAATAAATAAAGCAACACATCATGATCATATTCATTTTATCACATATAGTATCCGTACTCAAGGAAGTCATTTCCAACACATTAACCATATAAACCAATTATCCGAATACTCACATCATTGGCACATAACCATTATTCAAACAACAACAATATTGACACATAACCAAACACATCAACACACATACACAATATACACAATTATGCATGTGACTCACAACACGACTCAACACATGCGAATGCGGTACCGACTTGTGGACCCAAAGTTCCACCGCTTATTTTTCCACATAGGGTCAAAGCCACTACGTCTATTTCCACTATAGGATCAACGTCTATTTTTGTGAACCCATGTTTCACCGCCTATGTTCCCTTTCCGGGTCAAAGCCACTACGTCTATTTCCATTCAAGGATCAACGTCTATAAAATATGAACCCACTGTTTCACCGTCTCTATTTCAAGACCAACCATGCCATGCAATGTACAACCAACAACTCGTATGCAATTAAGACCACTTCCGACCTTAACATACACATACCACATATTCCAACATAATGAAATACCAACAATTGTACATGCATTGCAAATATAATTCACAAATCAAGTAATGTACAAGTTTAAACAATGTTACTTCCATGATTTATTCAAATCAAACACAATTTCATAAACCGGAAGCATTCAACTTAATTCGACTTCACCTGCAAAAATTCCATTTTTCAACAAAAATGTCACCCAACAGATCAACCAAAATTACTACCATAAACCGCATAATAATTCAGACTATTTGGACTAAAATCGGTTAATTAATTATCGGCCAAAAATTCTATTATTTCTATTTTTTTAAATCCTACAAAATTAGTTATTAAATATATTAAATCATTATTATTAAATATTTTTCATTGATAAATCGGAACGTAATTACTTCTTAAATTCGCTACAGCATGTAAAACAATTTTTCCTAATATCGCTACATTAATGCAAATAATTACCAAAGCTACTTTATAAATCGCTACAGTAACAGCCAAAGCTCCAAGTGCCACTCATGATACTCCATTATATTGTCGCTACAGTATGTAATGTAATTTCTCTATATACTACACCTTCATTTGAACTACAGTAGCAAGCCATGCCTTTAAGATGCTACCACATTAGTTGTGCTACAGTACAAGAAAATGTAATTAGCTATCATAGTTACTTCCATCTTTGCATTGCAGGAAGAATAACTAGTATCCTGAATACTACATTGTCTAGCGCTACATTATTCAAGGCAATTGCTTTTAATTACCATTCAATTATATGCGCTACAGCAAGTAACCAAATGCATTTATATATTGCTTTATTGGATCTGCTACAGCACTCAAAATAGTTGCCTTACATTGCTACTACTCGTTCTTGTGCTACTGAATGCAAGGCAGGTGCTTTCAAAAGCTACTTCACACTACCAATTTCCATGCGCTACTGTAATGCGATTGTCTTAAAATATTACTACATCATTACTGCTACAACATGCCAAATGTCATTAAATAAATTCAATTCGCTGCTACTGTATTGCTACTTAATTCTAGCACTACAGGAATAAAACAAATGGAATCCTTTCAAGGAGAAATATTAAGTCACTTATTTATGTGTATAACTAATAATATTGGGTCCTAAATCATCTCTCAATTTCATCAATACACCAATTTTTTTCATCATAGCATAGTAGTGAAACTAATACCCTAAACCCCTAATTTATTCCAAAATCAAAACTATAAAATCACACACTAAATAATTGGTGGAAGTCAAACCCTTACCTCTAGTGTTGATTTTCTTGGAACAAGATGATAATTTTGTAGAACAAAC
The DNA here is from genome assembly GCA_948472305.1 of Vicia faba. NCBI lineage: Eukaryota > Viridiplantae > Streptophyta > Magnoliopsida > Fabales > Fabaceae > Vicia > Vicia faba. Next base: position 561,880,359 of record OX451735.1, read on the forward strand.
CCTAGCCTTCTCCTTCTCTTCTCTTCTTCTTCTCTCTTTTCTTTCTTCTTTCTCTTCTTACCAACTACTCTTACTAACTCTACTTTTCTATTTTATAAAACTATCCTTCTACTACTAACTTTCCTCCCTCTATCTTTCTAAAATTATAATTTGGCCCAAACAATTATTTAATTCAAATTATAATATATAACTCTATTAAAACAATATTACACTAAATAATATTTATTCTATATAAACCTAATCATGCCAATTAATCAAACAAAGTCAAATATTACTACACACCAAATTAATATTATTCAAAATAATATTTCGACATAATAAATATTTTTATTTCATATTACCCAATTAATATTTTAATCGATATCAATTGAATATATTTCTCAAAATAGATATAATTTAATAGTTTTGGAAAATAATTAATGAAATAACATTTAAATATAAACGGCGTGTTACAACTCTCCCCCACTTAAAAGATTTTTGGCCTCGAAAATTACCTCTAAACGAACAATTCGGGATAGGAATCCCGCATCCGACTTTCAAGCTCCCACGTCACATTACCATTCGCCGAACCACCCCATGTAACTTTAACCAAAGCAATCTCTCTTCCTCTTAGTTGTTTCACCTTTCTATCTTCAATCCTCACCGGTAAAACCTCAACCGTCAAATTGTCTCTTACTTCCAAATCATCCGCTTGAATAACATGAGACGGATCCGCAATATACTTTCGTAATTGCGAAACGTGAAACACATCATGCAAATTTGAAAGTGATGGCGGCAATGCAATCCGATAAGCCATACTTCCAATCCGCTCTGAAATCTGATAAGGACCAATAAACCGAGGTGTTAACTTCCGCGATTTAAGCGCCCTTCCAACACCCGTAGTTGGATTCACCTTCAAAAACACATGTTCATCCTTCTTGAACTCAAGCGGTTTCCTCCTCTTGTCATAGTAACTCTTTTGGCGATTCTGAGACACTTTCATCTTCTCTCTTATCAATTTGATCTTATCTGTAGCCTCTTGAACCAATTCCGGACCAACTATAGCACTTTCTCCCGTCTCGTACCAACACAAAGGTGTCCTGCACCGTCTTCTATACAATGCCTCAAAAGGAGCCATGCCAATGCTAGAATGAAAACTATTATTATAAGTAAACTCAATCAAAGGCAAATGACTCTCCCATGAACCTCTTTGATCCAAAACACAAGCACGCAACAAATCCTCAAGTGACTGAATTGTTCTCTCCATTTGACCATCCGTCTGAGGATGATAAGCGGAACTCAATCTCAGCTTAGTACCCAAGGCTCTTTGTAAACCTTCCCAAAATCTTGAAGTGAAACGCGGATCTCTATCTGAAACAATACATGTAGGAATACCATGTAAACAAACAATTCGTTCCACATACAACTTAGCAAGCTTCTCCATAGTATAATCCATCCTAATCGGAATAAAGTGTGCAGATTTAGTCAATCTATCCACTATGACCCAAATAGCCTCATGGTTACTCGGAGTCCTCGGCAAACCAGAAACAAAATCCATCGAGATACTATCCCACTTCCACTCGGGAATAGACAACGGTTGCAACAAACCCGAAGGCTTCTGATGTTCAATCTTAGACTTTTGGAAAACCAAACAAGCATACACAAACTCAGCAATTTCTTTCTTCATACAAGGCCACCAAAATAGCTTCTTTAAATCTTGATACATCTTCTTAGCACCAGGGTGAATACTTAACCCACTTATATGACCTTCCTCAAGAATCCTCTTTTTCACATCCCCCACATCGAGAACGCAAACTCTATCATGACATCTCAAAATTCCATTCTCATCAATTCTGAACTCTCCACCTTGACCTTGATTCACCAAAGTAAACTTGTCAACCAAAACCAAATCTGACTTTTGCCCATCTCTAATCTCTTCCAAGACACCACTAGTAAGCTTCATCATACCAAGCTTCACGCTAAAATAAGTCTCTTCACACACCAAACTCAAATCTCGAAATTGCTCCAACAATTCCCATTCTTTAACCATCAACATAGACATGTGTAAAGACTTCCTGCTCAAAGCATCTGCAACCACGTTTGCCTTACCAGGATGGTAATTCAAACTGAAGTCATAATCTTTAAGAAACTCTAGCCACCTTATTTTCCTCATATTCAACTCTTTTTGATCAAACAGATATTTCAAACTCTTATGATCGCTAAAGATGTCGAATCTCGACCCAAACAAATAATGCCTCCAAATCTTTAACACAAAAACCACCGCTGCCAACTCCAAGTCATGAGTTGGATAATTCCTCTCATGCACCTTGAGTTGCCTCGAAGCATACGCCACAACCTGCCCATTTTGCATTAACACACCTCCTAAACCCATCAAAGAAGCATCGCAATAGACCGTAAATGGTTCAGATGGTTTAGGCAAAATCAAAACTGGCGCAGTTGTCAACCTTCTCTTCAACTCTTGGAAACTATCTTCACACTGCGGAGTCCACACGAACGCTTGACTCTTCCTAGTCAATTGTGTCAACGGTAAAGCTAGCTTGGAAAAGCCTTCAATGAACTTACGGTAATAACCCGCTAAACCAAGAAAGCTTTGAATCTCAAAAACTGACTTTGGAGATTCCCATTCTGACACGGCTTCTATCTTCGAAGGATCCACAGCAATACCTCCACGAGATATCACGTGACCAAGGAAACTCACTTGTTCTAACCAGAATTCACACTTCGAAAGTTTAGCAAACAAATGATTTTCCTTCAGAATTGACAAAACAATTCCCAAGTGTTCGGCATGCTCTGCTTCACTCTTGGAATAAATCAAAATGTCATCGATGAACACCACCACAAACTTATCCAGAAACTCATGAAAGATTCTGTTCATATACTCCATGAACACACCAGGTGCATTCGTAACACCAAAAGGCATCACCGAATACTCATAGTGTCCATAACGAGTTCTGAACGCAGTTTTCTGAATATCACCCGCTTTCACGCGAATCTGATGATAGCCTGACCTCAAGTCAATCTTGCTAAACACACACGCACCCACCAGCTGATCCATTAAATCATAAATCCTTGGCAAAGGATACTTGTTCTTAATGGTCACTTTGTTTAGCTGCCTATAATCCACACAAAGTCTCATTATTCCTTCTTTCTTCTTCACAAGTAAAACTGGAGCACCCCACGGACTCACACTAGGACGAATAAACCTTTTGTCAAGCAACTCTTCCAGCTGACTCTTCAGTTCCACTAGTTCCGACGATGACATCCTATAAGGAGCCATCGAAACAGGACTAGTACCAGGAATTAAGTCGATGGAAAACTCTACCTCACGCTCAAGAGGTAAATCCGTAATCTCTTCAGGAAACACTTCAGGAAATTCGCATACCACAGGATAATCCTTTCTTACTCTACCATCTTCCAAAACCATACTCGCCATAAGCATAAACAACCCATCTCCATTCTTCACACTCTTCTCAACTTGCTGTGTAGACAAGAAAACCACACCATCTTTCTCGGACTCGAGAAAAAGAACAGCCTTAGCAAAACAGTTGATATAGACATGGTTGGCTTTCAACCAGTCCATACCCAGAATCACATCTATCTGATGCAAAGGAAGACACACGAGATCAACTTCGAAATCTCTTCCGCACATGCGCAAAGGACACTTCAAACAAACAACTGAAGTAGAAACTGAACCCATCGCAGGTGTATCTACCTCCATACTTCGATCCAAAGTAGACAAGACAAGGCCCAATCTCTTGGCACAATCTAAAGCAACAAAAGAATGCGTCGCACCCGTATCAATAATAGCAACCAAAGGCACATTAGAGATAAAGCATGTACCTCTGATTAGACGTTCCTCAGCAGAAGTCTCTGCTCCAGATAAAGCGAATACTTTTCCAACTTCTTTCTTTGGCTTTGGACATTTGGTACTTATGTGGCCTTGCTCACCACAATTAAAGCAAGTTACACTCACACCAACTCTACAATCCACCGCTTTGTGACCCACCCTGTCACACTTGAAACACTTAACTATCCCCTGGCGACATTCCATAGCACGATGTCCCTCTTTACCACATTTAAAACATTTGATTGGAGTAGTCACTCCCCCACTCGGACTCTTTCCACTACTTATTGGTCTCTTTCCTCTTCCATCATAAGGCTTAGGACGCATATGTCCCTTACCTCTTTTCTCACTCAAGCTCTTGTAATAAGCAGTGCTATCCCGACTGCCTTCATCGTAGATACGACTCTTATTAACCAACTCAGAGAATCTTGTAATTTGCTGATACCCAATCGCCTTCTTTATGTCCGGCCTCAAACCATTAACAAACTTAAGGCACTTCGACCTCTCAGCATTAACAGTGTTGTAGTGAGGACAGTATTTGATCAAATCTTGAAATTTAGCCGCATAGTCAGCTACCGAACCACTACCTTGTTTCAATTCCAGGAATTCAACTTCCTTTTTACCACGAACATCCTCCGGAAAATAATTCTCCAAGAATGCATCTCGGAAAATTTCCCAAGTCACCACAACATACTCCTCCTCATACCTCTGACTAGCGTTGATCCACCAGTCTTCGGCCTCTTTAATCAGCATGTGTGTTCCGAATTGCACTTTCTGAGCGTCGGTGCAATTCATCACACGAAAGATTTTCTCAACTGCTTTTAACCATTCTTGAGCTTCCACCGGAGCATGCTCTCCCTTGAAAGTAGGCGGGTTGTTCTTTTGGAACTTCCCAAGAGCACGGAAAGCATCTTCAGTACCATCATGTGGCGCTTGAGTCGTTTGCAGCATCTGATTTATTGACCCCACAAGCAACCTCAATGCCTCAGCTAAAGCATCATCATTCCTTCTACCAGCCATCTTCTCTACAACACAAAGTATTGATCGCGTTAGCCACACAATCAAATACAAGGGATTAACAAAATAAGACCTGACAACTGACCGACTATGCTCTGATACCACTATTGTAACACCCCTTCTAATTACCCCAAATAAAAGGCAAGAATTAAAATCAGAGAAAATAAATTGCACGGAAGGGATGTCACAACACACATCACATTCCAAAATTTTAAAGCACTATTGTAACACCCCTTCTAATTACCCCAAATAAAAGGCAAGAATTAAAATCAGAGAAAATAAATTGCACGGAAGGGATATCACAACACACATCACATTCCAAAATTTTAAAGAAAAACGGACAGGGTACGTTTGTAAATTTAAGCATATCAACACAAAACAAACATACATAAATATTTAACTTCTTTCTCTCGTGCAAACGCAACGGAGTTTCAATATTTAACTTCATCTCCATTCATGGAGGAATCAAAACATAATTCAAGGCATCAAGCCATGATAATTCACATAAAGCATATGTTATCAAGTCTCACATACACAAAATAATATACACAAAGTAAGGATTATATACATCATAATCCGAATACAAAATAGACGAGTTCGACACTAAATATACCCCCCCCCCCCCAGGTGTTACTACCAGAGCATCGACTCGACTCTAATCAAAATAAAACAGATTGCAATCCAATGCATCCGCTAACTAGCGCCTCGCGCTACCATCCTCGGTACCTGAACAATGCCATCAAAAGCATTTTCAAACAGAAGGGTAAGAATTCCAATAATCATATAACATGTAATTAAGGTAAAGCAATGGCAATAAATAAAGCAACACATCATGATCATATTCATTTTATCACATATAGTATCCGTACTCAAGGAAGTCATTTCCAACACATTAACCATATAAACCAATTATCCGAATACTCACATCATTGGCACATAACCATTATTCAAACAACAACAATATTGACACATAACCAAACACATCAACACACATACACAATATACACAATTATGCATGTGACTCACAACACGACTCAACACATGCGAATGCGGTACCGACTTGTGGACCCAAAGTTCCACCGCTTATTTTTCCACATAGGGTCAAAGCCACTACGTCTATTTCCACTATAGGATCAACGTCTATTTTTGTGAACCCATGTTTCACCGCCTATGTTCCCTTTCCGGGTCAAAGCCACTACGTCTATTTCCATTCAAGGATCAACGTCTATAAAATATGAACCCACTGTTTCACCGTCTCTATTTCAAGACCAACAATGCCATGCAATGTACAACCAACAACTCGTATGCAATTAAGACCACTTCCGACCTTAACATACACATACCACATATTCCAACACAATGAAATACCAACAATTGTACATGCATTGCAAATATAATTCACAAATCAAGTAATGTACAAGTTTAAACAATGTTACTTCCATGATTTATTCAAATCAAACACAATTTCATAAACCGGAAGCATTCAACTTAATTCGACTTCACCTGCAAAAATTCCATTTTTCAACAAAAATGTCACCCAACAGATCAACCAAAATTACTACCATAAACCGCATAATAATTCAGACTATTTGGACTAAAATCGGTTAATTAATTATCGGCCAAAAATTCTATTATTTCTATTTTTTTAAATCCTACAAAATTAGTTATTAAATATATTAAATCATTATTATTAAATATTTTTCATTGATAAACCGGAACGTAATTACTTCTTAAATTCGCTACAGCATGTAAAATAATTTTTCCTAATATCGCTACATTAATGCAAGTAATTACCAAAGCTACTTTATAAATCGCTACAGTAACAGCCAAAGCTCCAAGTTCCACTCATGATACTCCATTATATTGTCGCTACAGTATATAATGTAATTTCTCTATATACTACACCTTCATTTGAACTACAGTAGCAAGCCATGCCTTTAAGATGCTACCACATTAGTTGTGCTACAGTACAAGAAAATGTAATTAGCTATCATAGTTACTTCCATCTTTGCATTGCAGGAAGAATAACTAGTATCCTGAATACTACATTGTCTAGCGCTACATTATTCAAGGCAATTGCTTTTAATTACCATTCAATTATATGCGCTACAGCAAGTAACCAAATGCATTTATATATTGCTTTATTGGATCTGCTACAGCACTCAAAATAGTTGCCTTACATTGCTACTACTCGTTCTTGTGCTACTGAATGCAAGGCAGGTGCTTTCAAAAGCTACTTCACACTACCAATTTCCATGCGCTACTGTAATGCGATTGTCTTAAAATATTACTACATCATTACTGCTACAACATGCCAAATGTCATTAAATAAATTCAATTCGCTGCTACTGTATTGCTACTTAATTCTAGCGCTACAGGAATAGAACAAATGGAATCCTTTCAAGGAGAAATATTAAGTCACTTATTTATGTGTATAACTAATAATATTGGGTCCTAAATCATCTCTCAATTTCATCAATACACCAATTTTTTTCATCATAGCATAGTAGTGAAACTAATACCCTAAACCCCTAATTTATTCCAAAATCAAAACTATAAAATCACACACTAAATAATTGGTGGAAGTCAAACCCTTACCTCTAGTGTTGATTTTCTTAGAACAAGATGATGATTTTGTAGAACAAACCCTAGCCTTCTCCTTCTCTTCTCTTCTTCTTCTCTCTTTTCTTTCTTCTTTCTCTTCTTACCAACTACTCTTACTAACTCTACTTTTCTATTTTATAAAACTATCCTTCTACTACTAACTTTCCTCCCTCTATCTTTCTAAAATTATAATTTGGCCCCAACAATTATTTAATTCAAATTATAATATATAACTCTATTAAAACAATATTACACTAAATAATATTTATTCTATATAAACCTAATCATGCCAATTAATCAAACAAAGTCAAATATTACTACACACCAAATTAATATTATTCAAAATAATATTTCGACATAATAAATATTTTTATTTCATATTACCCAATTAATATTTTAATCGATATCAATTGAATATATTTCTCAAAATAGATATAATTTAATAGTTTTGGAAAATAATTAATGAAATAACATTTAAATATAAACGGCGTGTTACACCTCTATTTTTAATTTTAATACTGACAAGGAATTATGTGACACTCTTGAAATAATATATGGAGATCAAGAGAGGATGAACACACCTATTCAAGAAAATGATACATCGAGTGAAAGTGAAGGTTAGCTTAAAGGATGGTTCTCAAACATTTAAATCATTAAAATCTATTTCACAAACTCGATATCTAACAAATATCTTAGATTCAAGATTTGGTGTCAGAAACCTGACTCATTACTTGATTCCAAAGGTAGAAAGGCTTGTGATGGATTTCATGAAAAATTCATGAAGGAGGAGATCATCCTGAAACTTGAAGAGTTGATTCAGTTTCTAAAAGATGAAAATATGAATTCAATAATAATAGAATAATGTACATCTTTAGAGTTGCATGAATAAAATGTTGAAATACTAACACCAAAAGTATCATTCAGAAGAACTCCCATTGTGTACGAAAAATCCTCCAAGGAATCAACTTCCTGAAGAATTTTTGAAGTATCATCATCGAGAAGATCATTTGAAAAATAGTTATATCACAATATTATCATGAAGCATCTTTAAATAGATCAAATAAAGATGAAGAGGGACATATGTGCTTCAAAGCTACCTACGAAGAAGATGACACCAAGATAACTACTCTTTCCTACATAAAAATATTTAAATCAAATGTTAAGCTTAGTAAAGAAATTGAGAAATTAGAAAGAAACATCATAGAATTTAAAGATCATATTAAATTTCTTGTAAATAGTAATGAAATGCTTGGAAATGAAATAATTGATTTTATAAGGCAATTATTAAAATATAGTAAATATGAAACCTATGATTTTTTTAAAATGAAGTCGGTAGTTTTAATGAAACCCTTGGTAGATTTAGTAAGGGCAAAGAAAATCTAGATTTAATATTATAAAATCAAAGGGCTTCATATAATAGAACTGGATTAGGTTATCCACCTAATAAATTGTTATAAGTATTTGTCATGCTAAGAAAAATACCAATCATCCTATTTATAAATGAAATTATCATCATAAGTTTGGTCATTTAGAACTTTTATGGTTTTCTAAAATGCATGATTTAATATGATTTACAAAGGATGACTTGTGATATCTTAAATCCACTAATGCGCGAGAACCCAAAAGTATTTGGATACCAAAACAAAAATTTGATTTGTTTTGCAAGAATGCTTGGCATTTTCAAGGGTTTAAATGTAAATTAAAAAAAAGTTGTGTAAAGCACGAGTTTTAATATTCCACTAAAGAAATATGGTTTTTGATGGTATTGATGGTTAAGGAATTATTTGAAAATTATTTTTGGTGAAAGGTCCTTAAGAGATATCTACCTCAGGAAGAAATTATGTTCTAGATAACTTCTACTGTCAAGCAATTCAGAGAGATATAATTTTTTCAAGTTTGTTCATTCTCTTTTAAGGGGGGATAATCTCATAAAGTTCTTGTGTTTACGTAAAATCTCAATAAGTTTTCAATAATCTTTTGTTTTGAGAAATAAAATGTTTTTAGCAAAGAGGTGAAAAACCAAAAGAAACGGGTGCATAAAGCAAATCAAGTATCGAAGCCTCTCACAGGTCCAAAGAGACCAATGAAGTTCAAGTATCCTCATTTAATTGATTAAATCCATCAGGACAACCGATTTAAGATTAAATCTTCTTCTAATCAAATGCTTTAAAGACAAAATAAATGGATTAAGAAATCACACCCTTAATCAAATCTTTAGTAAATCCTCATTAATTTTATTCACAATTAGAATCAATGAAGAAATAAAATCTCCATGAATATTATCAATAAACTAAGGTTTATAAACGATTAAAAGGATTAATTCAGAAAGTTTCTCAAATCAAATATTTTTGGACCAAATTCATATGATCAAAAATGATTTTTCTTGTCCAAATTAAATTTAAAACGCTCTTAGAAAAGGCTATAAAAGGTATACCCTCTTTTCTCTGTTTGTCATCCTAAAATTGATTTATTCTCTTCTTTTCTTAAGAGTTTCAACTTATTGTCACTATTATCTAGGGGTAGCAAAACTGGTCGTGACTCATCGGGCTGGCTCGCGAACCTACCAAAAAATGGCGGGTTGGGTTGTGATTTTGGATCCTTTGTCCATCAAAACTCGATCCGCCATCCACCAAAATCTGCCCCATTAAAGACCGTTGTCTGTCAAAGTTCGCCCCGCAAAAACCCACCATCTGTGACGTTTATTTGTTCAGCTTGTCCCACCTTAAATCCATTTTCGTAGTCAATTCTAGTAGGTCTAATTCTTGATGATTTTATTTTATATATTTATTTGTGAATATGTGCAATACTTTTTAAAGTAAATTTTGTTAAAAAGATACTTTATAAAAAATTATTCTGAAAAATAAATGAAAATCTAAATGATGTTATGAATAATTGGATGATTGGTCTCCCAATAACTTTATTCCTTATTTAATCAATTTGTATTTATTATATTGTTTATATGATATCCTATAAATATGACTAATCTCATTATATACGATTACACCGATTAAATAATACATAACTATTTACATCTTTCTCTCTTCTTTCTCTTATTTTAGAACATGTTATCAGCACGAAACTCTATAAAACTTTTAAAGTACAAAAATTGAAGAATTAACTGTTAAAGGTAATATCAGTTTATTATTTTATTCTTTCTATTTTTCATAACTTGTGGTAAGTTTCTATACTATAATTTATTAAATTATTAATAGTCCATAAAGGATTATAAAATAATGTGTTTGGTATATAGTTCCTGAATGACTTACTAAGCGTCCCTGAAGGATAGCAAATCAGTAGATTATTATAAAGTTCCTATAGAACTTATCAAGCATCCCTGAAAGGGATAACAAATTAATACTTTATTATAGAGTTCCTGAAGAACTTATCAAGTATTCCTAAAGGGGATAACAAATTAATACTTTATTATAGAGTTCCTGGAGAACTTATCAAGCATCCCTGAAGGGGATAACAAATTAATACTTTATTATAGAGTTCCTCAAGAACTTATCAAGTATCTATGAATCATACAAAAATAATAAGTTTATATTGTTCCTAAAGAACATATGAAGCATCCATATAAGATCGAAAAATATTGAATCTCTTATATAGTTTCTAAAGAACATATAAAGCATCAATGAAGGATAGAAAAATAATTAATTTCTTATATAGTTCCTGAAGAACAGATAAAATATCTTTGAAGGATTAATTTTTTATATAGTTCCTGAAAAACAGACAAAGCATCCTTGAAGGATTAATTTTTTATATAGTTCCTAAAAAATAGATAAAGCATCCTTGAATGATAGCAAAATAATGAATTTATTATATAGTTCATGAATAATTGATGAATTGCAAATATTATTATTTTTATTAATAAAAAGATTTGTGATTGTGTTCTCGAAGAACTGTATGAAAGATTTCTGAAAAAGTTCCTAAAAAAAATGTAATTGAGTTCCTGAAAAACTTCAAAAATAAAAAATAAAAAATGTTGATGAGTTCCGGAAGATTTAGAATTTAATAGTGATTTAATTCCCTCCAATATAATAATTTTTTCTATTTGATAATTTTATTTTTTATTTTTGTTTTCATAATGAATATTAAGTTTTTATGACATATATAAGTAGAAAAAAATCTTTTCGATTGTAAATTTATTAAGGTTGATAAATATTTGTTTCAAAATTGAATATTATTAATTTGTGATTATTATCAAAATTTGTAAATATTTGATTTAGATGTTGAAATTGTAATTAAATTATATGGCATCTATTTTTAAAAATATATTTTATTATTTACTTTGGATTGAAACAAATTAGAAATATAATCATATGTATTACTATAAACCAGAAGTTTACAGAACACATTAAAATGTATTGTTGGCAAAATTGGTTGGGTCATCTTGAATGTATTATGATGCGATAATTAATTTTGAAGAACCAGAAGTTTCTTCAATGTGTTTCTAAAGAAAAATTTAAAAAATTGAGTTTTTATGACATTAATTGTTGCATCGACTAAAAATCATGCATATGTCATTCATAACTAAAAGTTTATGAAATTATTTTCTCAACTAATTAGACTAAGATCTTGTTTTCTGGATTTTTTAGAAAATCCTGAATTAGTATCATATATATTAAAATTTATATTGAACATCATGTAATATATGTTCATAAAAAAATAGACTTGAAGATCCATTATTTAGACGTCTAAAATTAATTATATGGTTGATACTTATAAAATCATCAATTCTAAATTATATATTTGAAACACCCAATGTATGGTATTAAAAAATTTATTCGCATCAAACCAACACATTGTGATACATTTCTCATTCCTTGATATAATGTATTTTAGGATAATAATCTGATACTTCTCGTCTAAGTGAATATTTGGATGTGTTGTACGTTTTCCAATTGCTCCAATATAACACACTAAGACGAGTCCTAAAAAAATATTGGAAAAATATATTTGATATGAATCCCAATTTTGAGGATATAATTTGATAAAATAATTAAATACTTGATTGCAGCCTAGTAGGCTGATTATCACTTGATTAATTAATTTCCCCAATATTAAAGGGAGGGAATACGCAGCTGAAATCATGAAAAAGAAGTTTAAACGAAAAATTTCATATCTTGATCCTCGTACAAACTAATATGAACCAGAAGTTTAAAAGATTATTCATTTGTAAATTTTATACAATCAATTATAGCTGTCAATACTACAATCGAAGTGAATTTTTCTATTGGATTATTTAATAGTGCAAATGAATTGAAACCGTGCATGAAGCATGGTAGGTGTGATACGGTGGGAGAACTGACTTGAAGGTTTTGCATTTGATTGCAAATGTTGCGGTTAGCAAGAGTCGCCACTGACTTTTCTTTTATCCAAAAGGAATGGTGAAAAAGCAAAGGAAAGACATTTGAGATTATTTCTTGAGTTCGGGGGTAGATTATGAAAAGGGAAGGTATTAACACCCTTTTCATCCATGGTTTTCCATGGGCTCTTTGTTACTTGCTAGATCACTTGCTTTTGTTTGAAATTGTTCTTTGTGTGGTTTTTGAAAGTATTTTGTAAAGAGGCCATTGTTTAGGAAATCTTTGTAATAATTCTCGTTCGTAAGAATGTATACAAAGATGTTTGATCTTTTGAAAATATTTTCAAGTTCATAAGAGATTTTGAAAGTGTAAGTGTTTGTTTTTGAAAATATCAAGGATGTTTTGAAATTGAGCAAGTAATTAGGAGCATTTTACCTACTCAAAAGTCTTTCTTGTTTTTTTTCTTTTCCTTTGACATTGTTATCTTACCCTTGATTTGGTAAGTAACCCTATCTTTGGATGTAAACGGGACGGGTGTGGGTCATCGTATAACCATGATTAGCAATGTTATAAGGTATCATAGCATTCTCTTTTTAGGGACTAAGATCATTTGAAATGCAACTTAGATAGCGTCACCGAGGGACTATGATCTTATATTTTGCTTGTTTTTTCTAAGATACCTCACATGCATAAAATGCCATTTTGTAAATGCAACCAAGTGGATTTAACCTAGAGGTTGCTTGTGTGAAAATGTATTGTTTTTCATGCTTCATTTTGTCTTAGATTAGGGTTTTCTATTTGATTGGTTTTAGTCTTTCCATACAAATCCTAATTACTAGCATTTGTATATAAAGCGATAAATTGCGGAATTTAAAGTTACTATGCTATTACAATACTTGTGGGATGGTGTGTACAAAGTATAAACGGGGATTGCAAGAATTTAAAGCCTGATTATCTATTACAACCATATTGAATTTATACAATAATTGAAATAAATAATGTACATGATGAATAAATATGTAAGAATGTAAATGTGAAGAAAATGGGTATTTGTTTGGATTTTTTTTTGAGAAAAATGGGTTTTTGTTTTTAACCTAATTAGTTAAAAGGAAAAATAATTAATTAAAAGTAAAACCTAAATTTACTAAGAAAAAATTTTAGGAGGACCGGAGATGAGGCTGGATTTTCCTCACATAGAACCGAAGATGTATTTTGGGACATGAAACTCTGTCATATTTGGCGAACACAGGTGCTTTGAATTTTGGAGGAATGACAATCCCCGATACTAACCCCAACTCCTCAAAATACAGTCCAGGCACTTTTTGGATCTCTATTGCACTTAATTGTTCTTCTAGATGCTTATACTTGTCGTCGGCTGGAAGATATTGTTCTTCAGAATAATCTTCTTCTTCCTCTTCCTCTTCTGAATCTGGCTAAACAACTGCTTCCTTGCCTTTCCCGTCTTGATTGTCTTTCTCACCAGATGACGTAGCAAAGTCTAAAGTCCTTCTTGCTTGTCCTTGCAATCTTCTTCCCATGTTTAGAACTCTGGTTATTTTCTTTTTCTTCTTTTTCTCTTCAACCAGCAAGGTCTTCAACTCTTCTTGTCCTTTGGCTAGAGTTAAGAACATGTATTGAAACTGGGCATTTTGAGCTTGGAGGTCCTTCACCGTTTGCTCGAGATCCATCTTATTGAAATAAACAGTAGAAAGATGAGGAGACTTGTTGCAAGAAACCTGCTTATGTTATGATGAATGGTAAATGCGTATGCAATGATTTCAAGGATTTTAAAGATTCAAATTTGTTTTAGACAAAAAGGAAACACACGTTATATTAATAAATTAAAGCTCGAGTACATCAATGCCTCTTTGGGCAAAACAAATACAAAAACTCTAAGATAAAAAGGTAGTATGCATCCTCTTTGGTGCGATGTAGGCATTCAGAGTCTGCTCCTCATGAATTTTCTTAGTGAGTTCCAAAACCTTCTTCTTGTTGGCGTAGAATTGGGCTTCTAAAGTATCTCACTCCCCCTCGAGTTGTATCCAATCTCTTTTTAAGTCTTCAAGAGAGGTGGGCATGTCAGGATGTAGGATAGTGTATGGAACATCTCCTTCCATAATAGGATCAATGATTACCGGGAGAATGGAAGGATATGGTATCATAAGACTCTGAGCACGAGTTCATACCCATTTGAGGTAAGGCTCAAGAGATATGGAATTCGTATGCCCCAATGTCTTGCTATCTACCTTGTTCAATATCCTCCAAGCTCGGATAAATCTCTGGCGAAGACCTTGATCGTCGTTCTCGTAGTCAAATACCAAACCTTGAATGAGAATCTCATGAGGACCATCCCTTCGGGCATAACCAAACTGTCTTAAGGCTAAGCAGGGGTTGTAGGTGATACCTCCCCTAATTCCAAGTAAGGGGACATTAGGAAATTCTTCATAACGGTCAACAATAGTAACATTCTCTATAGATCGGGAACACCAATAGATGTCTGAATATTTGAGCGTCATCAACCTTTGTGACCACCTTGAACCTTGATCGTTCTTCAATACAGGTTGGGGAAGATGTGAAATAAACAATCTTGCCAAGATAGGAGTGCAACACATAAGGACACCTATTTTCCTCATAGTGCGAGTGTGAAAAGAATATAGGATGTCCCCTAGCAAAGTAGGCACCGAGTTACGAGACATGAAGATCTTGACGGTGTTCACATCTATGAGATGGTAAGGATTTGGGAACAAAACCATCCCATAGATGAGGAGAGCCACAATTTCCTCAAAGGCTTTCAAATCCAAGGAGTTCCAACAGTTTCAGGCTTTCTCAAACAAGAACATTGCTAGGAAACCTTTGACACCACTCCTTGTTTCCCAATTAGTTGTGACATCAGATGAATGCAAGTGTAGAGCTTGAGCAATATCTTTTGGCTTTGGGTCTCTTTCCGTACCATTGAAAGGTAGTTTATTGAGAATGGGAATCCTCAAGAGTTGGGAGAATTCTTCCAAAGTTGGCACAAGTTGATAATTGGGAAATGTGAAGTAATGGTGTAAAGGATCAAAGAACTGAAAGAGCACCTTCATCATGTCCTCGTCAGTGTTGGAAGTGACCAAGTTGAGTAGGCGACCATATCTCTCAGTAAATGGAGAATTTTCAGAAATCCTTGAAGCTAGCTCCTTATGTTGTGGAGGGATCCTCACAATATTGACTTGAATAGTTTTCCTGCGAATAGAATCCATGTCCTACAAAATAGAACAAAGATAAATCCCAAAATCCTTGAAATGGTTAGTGAATGAGTATGATGTTCATGATGTTATGTACAAGTAAAAATACACAAACAAAACAAACAAGTCCTTAGGTTTAGGCTTGCATGGAGTCTCATAGGTAAGTACCCTCTTGAAGATTAGTTGGCTCAACCTGTCCTAGAAATAGTAATTGGGTTCTAAGGGGCTCAATATCACTGGTTTGTTTCCTTGGTCATTGTTTCAGCGCAAGCCTCTTTAATGGCAACCGAAATATCCCAAGAAACCAAACTTTAATGAGTGTAGTATCGAGTATCTACCAACTTCGGACTGCACCAAAGCCGGTCATCTCACTACGTCCTAATGGCCAAGTTGGTCAAGTAATGGTTCTAAAAGTTCATTAGTGCTTCATGACATCAATCAGCGGCCTCGTATTCTCCTTGATTAACTCAAGGGCTACCGGTACCCACAAATATGTCGCACTAACGTAGCTATTGCTTAGACCATGTCGGTATACCCCTCACAGTTTCCACAATGTATTGCTACTTACCTGTATGGTATCCCAAATCCGGGTAGATGATTCAAACCCAAACACAGAACCATAATTTAAAAGCATACAAGTCAAAAAAAGAAAGCAAGTAAATGTCATCTAACCCTAAGGTAACCCCAGTTTTAGAATTTTCCCTAGCAGAGTCGCCAGTTCTGTGATACGGTGGGAGAACTGACTTAAAGGTTTTGCGTTTGATCGCAAATGTTGTGGTTAGAAAGAGTCACCACCGACTTTTCTTTTATCCAAAAGGAAAGGTGAAAAAGCACATGAAAGACCTTTGAGATTATTTCTTGAGTTCGGGGGGTAGATTATGAAAAGGGAAGGTATTAGCATCCTTTTCATCCATGGTTTTCCATGGGCTCTTTGTTACTTGCTAGATCACTTGCTTTTGTTTGAAATTGTGCTTTGTGTGGTTTTTGAAAGTATTTTGTAAAGAGGCCATTGTTTAGGAAATCTCTGTAATGATTCTCGTTTGTAAGAATGTATACAAAGATGTTTGATCTTTTGAAAATGTTTTCAAGTTCATAAGAGGTTTTGAAAGTGTAAGTGTTTGTTTTTGAAAATAGCAAGGATGTTTTGAAATTGAGCAAGTAATTAGGAGCATTCTACCTACTCAAAAGTCTTTCTTGTTTTTTTTTTCTTTTCCTTTGACATTGTTATCTTACCCTTGATTTGGTAAGTAATCCTATCTTTGGATGTAAACTGGACGGGCGTGGGTCATCGTATAACCATGATTAGCAATGTTTTAAGGTATCTTAGCATTCTCTTTTTAGGGACTAAGATCATTTGAAAGGAAACTTAGATAGCGTTATCGAGGGACTATGATCTTATATTTTGCTTGTTTTTGCTAAGATACCTCACATGCATAATATGGCCATTTTGTAAAGGCAACCAAGTGGATTTACCCTAGGGGTGCTTGTGTGCAAATGTATTGTTTTTCATGCTTCATTTTGTCTTTGATTAGGGTTTTCTATTTGATTGGTTTTAGTCTTTCCATACAAACCCTAATTACTAGCATTTGTATATAAAGCGACAAATTGCGGAATTTAAAGTTACTACGCTATTACAATACTTGTGGGAGGGGGGTGTACAAAGTATAAATGGGGATTGCAAGAATTTAAAGCCTAATTATCTATTACAACCATGTTGAATTTATACAAGAATTGAAATAAATAATGTACAAGATGAATAAATATGTAAGAATGTAAATGTGAAGAAAATGGGTATTTGTTTGGATTTTTTTAGAGAAAAATGGGTTTTTGTTTTTAACCTAATTAGTTAAAAGGAAAAATAATTAATTAAAAGTAAAACTTAAATTTACTAAGAAATTTTTTTAAATAAAACTCTAAATCTATTAATTGATTAAAAAGAAATTAAATTTAAGAAAAGTATTTTTGGTATTTTTGTCTTGAATATAATTATAGTGTTATAAAATATTTTTGACCTTTTTTATATTAAAATAATATATTTTAAATTGGTGTAAAAGAAAATAACTGTAACCTATTTTTGACCTTTTTTATATTAAAAAAATGAGAAAAGGAAATAAAACTGGGCCAGGGGTGTGTAAATGAAACAGGGGGGTTAGCAACAAGAAAAAAACATAGAGGCCCAAAGGAAAGCCCAACGCCTGCCAAAAAGAGAGTCAGAAATGCAAAAAAATGTGAAAAAATCAAAAGGGTACCACTAGGGCTCGAACCCAGGTCCTTAAGGTTACAGGCGCGCGCTTCTACCACTGGGGTGGCTATACATTCGTTAACATAAGCAAACAATAAATATATGATACGAAACGCACCCAAATTTATACTTCATCTTCAACCTCCAGCCAGACCAACTGTAACTTATTCATTTCTCAACAAAAATGAAAATTGTAAACATGAAACTTGTAGAAAATTTCCTCACGATTTCAAAAATGTAAAGCATTAAAGCTATAGATCAAAGACAAACATGAATTTCACTGGCCCTAATATGAACCCTAAAAATCTCAGAAATTTCAATCTTAAAATTCTCTAAGCTCAAACAAAATTAATGAAAACTATGAACATGGTTAGCTTTAGGGAAATCATATCTACATGTTTCATTCACAAATAAATCATTGATGATGCATGTATGAAAAGTTCCAAAGTTAGAAAACTTACCTTGCAAGAGGGTGTCGGGTTTGAATTTTGAGCAGATTTTAGTGAGTTCTAATGATTGGGTTAGCTTCCTCAAGTTCCCAGGAAGCTAAAGGGATGCTTAGCTTGAGCTGGAAGTGGATGAGGAGTTCTGGAGAAGTCCACTTGAAGATCCTTGTTTTTGAAAATGGAGGATGGTGCAAATGGTGTTACAATTATGTAGTAAGGGTTTGGATAGCCTCTATATGAGTTATAGAAGCTTTGTAATTGATTAAAAATGAAAATGCACAAGTGGATTGTATATTTGAATTTCAAGGTCAAAAATGACAAGTAATGGAGGTTTTTGGTGCAAAGTCTGATTTCAAAGTGTTTAAGGGCTTAAGCATTCGTCTTTTTTTTTGCAAAATGGTTTGTGTATGCATAAACAAAATAGTTTGAGAGCTTTGGACCATCAGAAGTACAAGTCTCAAGCTAATTTCTAGGTTACTTGATTTTGAAGAAAAGTGGGAAAATAAGTTTTAATGTGAAGTACAAGCATGGGCTGGGTGATTGTAAGTGTCTAAACCATTTCTCTTGTGTTATGAGACATGTATGATCATAAGAGAACAAGTGCAAGGCTCACGAACAAGTTTTGTGCAAAAAGTCACTTTATCAAAATGGCAATGTGCACTTTCTTCCCAAAATGGATATAAAGCATGGCCTTGCATTGAATGCTTGAAATGAGACCTCTAACAGTTGTGCAAGTAATTAATTATGGAGTACCTAACAAGTTTAAGGCCTGAAAAGTAGATTTTATGCAGCACAACTTTGAATTTGAATTTTGTTCATCACAAATGCCTTGTAATTCAAGTGATAAAACCCTAACTTCATCTCTTTGATTCTCCTTACTCAAGAATGATCTCAAGGAGTTCTATGACATTTTGGAAATCTTGTAATGTTCTCTACAATCAATATTTTAATTGATTTTAAATATTCCCCTTGGAACTATATGAAAAAGTGCCATGAAGTTGGGTCAAAATCCTGACCAAATTAGGGCAAAAATTTCACTAAGTGTTTTGTTTCATGACCACATGTTCTTAAAATTATAACTTGAGATACAAGCACTTTTGGAAGAAGTTGTGTGAGTCAAAGTTGTATATTTCATGTAGATATACAAATTTCAAGTTGGAAGTTTCTCCTGAATCATCTTGCATCATGGTGAAAATTTTGCTCAAAGTTGTGAAAAAAAAGAAATTTCCAACACTTAGAAAAATTTCTAAGTTTAGAAATTTTCACTTTTCAAAATGAAATTTTGAATTTTGGATTTCTTGATGAATAAGTTTCATATTTTGACATGATTTGATGAATTGTGATCTTTGACATTTGATTTTGACCAAAAAGTCAAAGCTTGACTTTTCAGTATACAGTTGACTTTTGATCAATTGACTGAAAAAATCATCTGTCAATCCATTGGACTTGAGCAATGTTTGAGCCATGTAATTAGGTAAAAATGATGCAATTGGACTCTTAAGATCACTCGTTAAGCCAATTGATCATTTTCTAGGTCAAAAATCAGAAATTGCCCTTTCCCAATCAAAACCCTAATTTTGACCATTTTGCCCTTTTGGAGATTTGATCAAATTTATTGAGGAATTATGGTATAAACTTGATCAAATGATACATATGAGTTTAAAATGTTTATGTGGATCAAAAATTATGAAGTTTGACTGTAAATTGGCCATAGTTGACTTTTTCCCCAATACAACTGATTTTTAGGTCAACTGCTCAATTGACTGAGCAAAAGTGTGATCCAGGGCTTGAAACTTGACATGAGTAATCCTGGGGGTCCATAATGATCCATGAAAGTCATATGGGGCATTGGAAATTCAAAAATCCTTGTGCAATCTCAAACCCTAATTTTGGTCATTAGTGTTTAAGGAGGTGTCTTGAGCTGATCAACCCTAGTGCAGTCTTCAGCCAAAGGAGATCTTGTGAGCAAAATTCTTGATAAGTGAGAGGGAAAATTTTGGGGTACAACAGTAGGAAAGTTGGTTCCAATATTAATAATCCTCCACCAAGCAAATAAGCTAAAATTAAAGATGACCCAAGTAAGGATATGAAAATTCTAAGAATATTTTGATATAATTTATTTTTAGTTCCAGAAAAACTAACCAGTGGTACCTGAAATTTATGAAATAAAGAGATCCCGATAAATTATGTCATAAATGGAATATGATGGAACCAAATAAAGTCAATATTGATAATATCTTTGAATGAAATATAGCGCTAAATATGATAAATGATAACGAGGATCGTGAATCAAAATCTATCAAAGATTGTAGACAAAGTGAGAGTTGGCCAAAATGAATAGATCCAAATGAAGGAGAAGTTAACTCACTTTACAAGAGACTCGCTTTGGACCTGTTGTCCAAACACCTCGAGGTGTGAAACCAATTGAATATAAATGGGTTTTTTATGAAGAAGCAAAATAAGAATATAAAGCTTGGTTTGTGGCTTAGTGATTTTCACAATGACCTAAGATTTACTTTGATGAAACATATCCACTTGTAGTGGATTCAATTAGTTTTCAAATTTTAATTAGCCTTATAACACATGAAGGGCTTAATTTAAAAATGATGAATATTGTGACATCTTACTTATATGACTCACTTGATAATGACATTTACTGAAACTCGCTAAAGGGTTTAATATCTCAGATGTAAACAATTTTGGACCTCGAGAAAGCTACTCCATCAAATTTAACAGATGTCTCAATGAATATTTACTTAGGGAGAGATATAAAAACAAATACGTATGTCATTGTATTTTTATGAAAAAGGTCTAGAAAATCATTTTCTATAATAATTGTATATGTGGATGACATAAAATTATTGGAACTCTTGAAGAGATTCCAAAATTTATAAATCTCTTAAAGAAACGGTCTGAAATAAAGGACATAGAAAAGACAAAGTTATGCCTATGTTTACAAGTTAAGTGTTTGGATAGTATAGTATTTCTATATTAAGAATCTTATACAGAAAAGGTGTTAAAACATTCTTATATGGACAAATATTGTCTACCCTTATGATGTTAGACCATTGGATTTTGAAAAGACTCTTTCCGACCTCGAGAAGATGAGGAAAACTACTTGTTTTAGAAGTACCATATATTAGTGTAATTCAAGCACTGGTGAACCTGGCTATATATATATATATATATATATATATATATATATATATATATATATATATATATATATATATATATATATATATATATATATATATATATATATATATATATATATATATATATATATATATATATATATATATATATATATATATATATATATATATATATATATATATATATATATATATATATATATATATATATATATATATATATATATATATATATATATATATATATATATATATATATATTATCAATATCTATTAGAAATATATATTTCTTCACCTACACAAAGAAGTTGAAATAAAGTCAAACAAATACTTTGTTACTATAGAGGTTTATGTTACTTATCTCATCCTTATAATTGTATATCACAAATATGTCACTTGTTTACTTGTGGAGGTACAACAATTTCATGGAGATCTAAAAAAATAACTCATGGAAACAACTTTATCAAATCCTTCATAACTATTAGCACTACATGAAGTCACTTCTAAGAAGAACTTTTAAGCAACTACTACAAAGAATATTGTCTCACATATAAATGTAAGCATGAGGGGAAGAAATAACCATGTTTTTCACTCTTTTTCCCTTCACCATGGTTTTGTTCCACTCAGTTTTCATGGTAAGGTTTTTAATGAGGCAGTTCTCATTTAAAGGATGTTGTAATATTTTTTCTTCACTAGATTTTTTCCTATTGGGTTTTTTCTAGTAATGTTTTAACGAGACATATCCAAAACAAACATCCAAGGGCGAGTGTTATGAATAATTGGATGATTTATCTCCCAATAATTAATCAATTTGTATTTATTATATTATCTATATGATGTCCTATAAGTAGAACTAATCTCATTGTATACAATTACATCGATGAAATAATACATAATTATTTGCATCTTTATCTCTTCTTTCTCTTTATTTTATAACAAATGAAATGTAAAAAAAAACCTTTTAACATATTAAAAAAATAAAAAATAAAAAAGTATGCGGGCAAGCCCGCCGCTCGCCAACCCATCACCTTGACGGGGCAAACATGATTTTTATGCCCATTTCCACTTGGTGGGCTTGTCCTCCCCGCTTTTTTTAGCGGGCATAAGACAATGTGAGGCGGGACGGGCGACTTGTTTTGCCACCCTTACTATTATCATCATCCTCATGACTTCACCAAGAATCATTCTCGTTAGAAATCATTCATCTAGTATCTACGCTTCAATTGACTTTTCCTCAAGAAGCCATGAAGAAATTTTGACTTGCACTTCCTCAACTGCAAAGTTTTTTAGAGCCTTCAGCCCCTGTGATAATATTTTTCAAGATTTTCTCAAAGAATTCTTTGTAAAGAAACATGCACCTACCTATCCAAGGGTTGTCAAATTTTTATATACAAATCTCAAATTTGAAGATATGGCTATCGTATTAGAAGTTTGCAAGACCAATATTTTATCTCCAAGAATGACTTTGAAAATTTACGTAATCTACCAGCCCGTGGAAGCACTTACACCATTGTTCTTCTATCGTTTCTAACAATTTCAATATTTCTATTTCTATTTCAAGTCCCCTTATCAATATAATGGGAAATCATAAACTTCCTATCAGGGTCAAAATGTTGAAAGAAAATTTCAATTTTGTGCACCACCTTATAGTCATGTGGTTGTTGACTCAAAATTATCAAATTAATAGGGCATATGGAGTGATGTGCCATATGTTTAAATGCAAGAGGATAAACATAGACTTACTACCCTATGGTAATTTCGTCACCAAGATTTTAATCAATGCTAGAATAAATGTGGAAGGTGATTAATCAAATCCATTATCTGCCATTCACATTAGATCAGAGTCTCTAAGTAAGATAAGATCTGAGTCGTATTGGAAATTTAGAGAATTTACCAATGAATTTAGAATAAAATGATGTCGAGGCTCCTTAAGATTTGACAACTGGAGATATTATTTCGACCATCCTCTTAATCTCCCTAGAGAACTCTTTAAATCCTCAAAGTGTATCCAAGGAAGTTTTATTTCTTAAGAAGTATGTGATTATGAAATAAAAACCAATTGTTAATGATGATAGTGATAATGAGTAGTCGTCTTGCTCCTCATTCTTATTTCTTGCTTTAAGTGTGTTTACTCTTCTGCAGTTTTTGCTTCATTGTTTTCAAACCTTTTTCAATCAGTTTAATATTAAGTTACATTTTCTCTTAAATGATTATTTGTGATATATGGGCTTGCACTTTTATCTATCTTTGTATTTTCCTGCATTTTTTATAATTCTAAAGGGAGATAAGTATATTCTTAGGGAAAGTACATTATACTTTCTTTATTTTTACCATCTTAAATCTTTTATCATTCTTAGACACTTAAATCGTTTATCTATCTATTTTCTATTTTACCATCTCCCTGAGATATGTGCTTTCATCATTAAAAAGGAAGATAATATGGATCTATGTGCTTGAAGGTACAATTTTCCACATCCGTTAGATGATCGTATTAGTTTTGATGATGACAACACAGAAAAAATTCAATGAAGTGTTTGTCCATTAATGGTCAAGATGTTATTTGTGAGATAAAATGTCAAGCCACCTTAATGATAATAACAACTAAGGTCAACGACGTTCAATGAATTCTTCGGTAACAAGTGCCTAAAAATAGCTGATGATGGCGTATGATCAAAGAAGTTATCTCAAGCACCATCAGTTAGAAGAGTCAAGTTCTAGATGAAGTTATAAGTCAATTTTGAATTAATCAAGGTACTTGAAGCTCCAAATTTTTTAAAGAGAAGAAGTGTGAAATCTCGCATGGTCATGCACTTATTGTGTTTCTAAGTAATTATTTTAATGTAAAGTTATAAAAATAACTCTAGAGATGATGTGCACTACTACAGATAAGGCCTTTAGTAACGGTTGGAAATGATATATAATAACACGGGACTAGGCGTTATTGTATAGAGAGTTGTTGTAAATTCGTTACTAATAATTATGGTCCTAGGACCGATGTAATATATTGGAAAGCACGCGGGATATCACAACAGTTATTCTTATCTACCATTGTTAAATATACGGTACTGGGTTTGAATCCAACAAGTAATAAATTACATTAAATCACGGTTAAAATAGAAAACCATTGGGGAAGATACCCTTAATTTATTATATACAAATATATATCGTTGTTTTACCATACACCTCGTTAAATAAATACAACCACTAAATTGGTAAAAACTATATAATTTGAAAATTAAACTATTCTTGAAAATCACCTTAAAAACACAATTGTATTTCGAATTGCATACGTCTCATTCAACATATTTTATGTTCCTTAACCCATAATATATATGATTCAATGATCGATTTCCTTCAATACATCGATATCTTTTATTTTTATTTACCTCATCATCGTCACTTATCATCGTGATTGTTAGGATGACTGATCATCATAACAATCATGATCTTAACAATCACGATGATAAATAACGACGACGACGAGGTAAAGTAAACTAATAGATATCGATGTATTATAGGAAACTGACCATTGGATTATATATTATGGATTAAGGAACATAAACATGTTGAATGAGATGTATGCAATTAGAAATATTGTGGTGTCTTTAATTTGGTTTTTAAATACATCTTAATTTTCAAATTATATGTTTCTATATCAATATAAATGATTGCATTTTATTTAAAAGGTTAGTGAAACAAATAATATACATAGTATATAATAAATTAAACTTCATCTTTTGCCAACCTGTATAAGAATTTAAAGAATAAAATATTGCTAAGTCACAAGAAGCCTTCTTCTTATGACTTAACATTACTTTATTCTTGTTTTGAGAATATTTATCAAAAACAATATCATACAACAACACAACAAATACATGTAACACAATAAATAAAAACAAACATTTTAGCCACAAAACACTAAGAACATACAATATTACAAAATATATTAAGTTGTTTATAGAATGCACATTTTATTAAAAATAATCATGAAACTATGAGGTTCATCTAGTTTGTGAAGCTATGAGGAAGAAGTATAAGGTGGATGAAGTTAACACAATAGCTTCATACTTCTTATATTTCTTTTCATAGATTCTAAAACTAGATGAAGTTTGTTGTTGTTGTTGTTGTTGTTTCTTCATCCACTTCTCTTGAGTCCTACAAACACCATGGAATTATCAACATATGAAACTAAAAACTTATTTGTCATCAACACAATAGGAAATAACAACATACAATAACATACAAAAATAGAAGAACCATAAACTATCTAACCAGAGAAGTGATGAAGAAGAACAAGATTAATAACAACAACATACACGAAAATGAGAGAATAAAAGAAAAAGAATAATACCTTTATTTAAGATCAAGAACAAGATTAACAACTATATTGTAGAATAGGAATGGTAATGATAAAGAAGAAGAGAAAAAATGGGTTCTAGGATTTTGCTGAGAAAGATACGACGTTACTGTGAATGAACGAGAGTACATTTGCTTATATATTATAATACTTACAACGGTTGACCTTAGCAACCATGGTAATACATATAAATATATCACAACGGGTGAACTAAGGAACCACAATCGTAACCCTTTATTTTATATAAAAATAAATATAATAGAAAAGACGCGCCTCAACGTTAAATGTGAGGACACTAAGGTTCGAACCCAAGAAAGTCTAGAATCTATAACCACGGTTATGTCTGAAACCGTTATTAGATACTAACAATTTTTAATAAAAATATAAAAATAAAATATTCGCGCCTGAGTTTAGAGATGTCATCTCGGTGTTGGGAAGAGCCGTGGTGAACAAGACATTGTTGTTTGTGAATTTTGTAGTAGTGAAGGAAGCTCTAACACACACTCAAATATGTTTTGAAGTCTCTCTTATTTGATTAGAAAACTAAAAATACTTTATGCATGTACTTAACTTATTGCAAACTTGCTTAATCAATTAGCAGGACTTTCTACATAAGTTTATCGATGATCACATTAGGATTAATTGATTAACACATTTGTAACACCTCAAATCGATTAGAAAATCCTTTATCGATTAATGATGATATAATTAAAAAACCTTTCATATTTGTCTTGTATAATCATTTAAAAATCGGGGTTAATAAATTAAGACATTAAAAATACCTATGAATCATTTTCTTTTTGAGTCAATTATTTTCCTATAAATTGAGGGCTTATACTCATTTCATTTACACAAAAATTTGAATTTGAAATTATTGTTTCTCACTATTTACTCTCTTCTTCTTCATTTTATAAATTCTTCACTGAAGCTGCCATATTGTCGAGAGAGGAAAAAATACATATGAGATTTTTTGTTGGATCAATGTTGTTCTTATCTTCTAATTTATTCAAGATGGTGTTGTCTCTTGAGTAATATCTTTGAAAGAAGTTTCTATTTGGCTCTTGAAATTATCCAATGAAAATATTTGTTTGGTTCTTTAGATTAGCCAATAAAAATGTTTATTTGGTTCGTGAATTTAGTGGGGGAAAAAGATGTTGTATGGTTTGGAGATTAACACGTATAATTTCTCTTGTTTGGTTTGGAGATTAGAATAAATAAAATATCATTTTTTTAGTTGGGAATTAGTCAGTGTAATATCTCATGTTTGGTCAAAAGAAGGTTTGTTGACTTAACCTATGAAATATTCATATCTCTGTTTAGCGGATCTCTCAAGAGGAAACTCTTATAAACAAAAGTAGACAGTGTGGTTAGGCTAAACATGTATAAATATATTGCATTTATCTCTTATCTTATCTCTTTATATTTTTATTATTCTCAAGAGGAAACTCTTATAGTTAGAAGTAGACACGGTGGTTACGCTAAACATGTATAAATATATGGTGCATTTATCTCTTATCTTACCTCTTTATATTTCTTTTATTTATTTATTTCCACTACATTTTCTTCTGTTCATATTATTCGTTTGGAAAAAATATTTTTTTTAGTCCTTTATCTTTATCTCGAGGTCTATTTTTGTTCTTTAACTTTTAAAAAGACCAATACACCCCCTTATGTATTCAATGAACATTATTTAAGTCTTTTACGTCTAATTCTCATAAACGGTGTCTATGTTAACACACGTGACATTTGAAATGACATATATTTGCAAGCGTGACATTTGACGTAGTACACATGCATCACCAAATACATCAAAAATCCAATAAAAAGTCTAAAATTAGACTTCTACTTGGATTCAAAACAAGACCGTCTTGACTACGGAACAAAATTGATTACCACTAGACTACTCATTTTTTGTTTAAATTTACAAATTGGAATATATTTACATTTCTTTACCAGAAACATACACCTCCCCTCTTCTCAAAGTAAAAAGCACCATTATGCCATTAATCTATTCTCCTCGCATGTATCTGATAACTAATCACAACTTCATAATGATAACCTTAACCATTGATACATAAACCTCAATATTAACAATAAGCAAGTACTAGTAGTAATTAACCACACACTAATTAATGTGTATAAAGAAAATGTTAAACCTCCAATCATCCTCTTGCAGCAAGTGAAGATGGCATAACAAATAAATTTGGAGTAGCATTAATCTTATCATTAGAATCTCTAATGATATCTCTTTTATTATGATGATTCTCTTTACAAGAACTTTGCTACTAAAAGCTCTCATTGGACTTGCAAAAGCTTATGAGAAACTACCTTTAATATACCTTCACGTTGAGATTCAACTCTTCTGAGAGTTTAATCTCCAAATCCATTTGAGATCATTTAGAAAAGCTTCTGCTACCACAACCAAAAAATCTAGATCTTGAAATTTTGCGCTTAATAAAAGAACATGTGTTGTTGTTGTTCTTTTGCTAGGACTAAAATATTAATCATCTCCATCAACCAAAGAGTTACTAATACCTCTTCTTGGTGTTGCAAATGATTTTCTACGTTTCATTATGATATTATTATTCGATGTAGCAGAACCAGAACCAAAAACAATACTATTTTTACTTTGTGAAGAGGGAAGGTAAATGCTTCAGGTAAAGAAATGAAAATATATTTCCAATTTTTGTAAATTAAAATAATAAATGCGAACTAGCCTAATGGTACTCAATCTTGTTCTGCAGTTAAGACAATCTGGGTTAGAATTCAGGGTAAAGGGAAATTTTTGGACTTTTTCATAGATTTTTTATGACTTTGGTGATGCACCTATACCATGTCAGATGCCTCCTATAAAAACATATGTCATGTCGGTTGCCACGCGTGCTAACACATACATTGTTTGTGAAAATTATATAGAAATGACTTAAATGATAATATTTAAAGATATAAGAGATTATATTGGTTTTTTTAAAAGTCAAAGAACTAAAATGAATCTTGAGATAAAGATAAAGAACTAAAAAGAATATTTTTTCTATTCGTTTTAATTACTCAGGTACTTTACTTGTATTTGTTTTATAAAATTAACTTAACTATTTTTTATAAATATTTTATTTATATTTAGATTTCACTTTTCAATCAAAACAATTCAACTCATTTTATGTTTAGAGTCACTTGATCAATAATAGGTCTAATGATGATATGGATATTATAAAGATTAACAAGGGTTCCTTAACTATAATAAGAGTAATGAGGACTGCATGTAACATCTATAAACTATTGAAGAATAATGATGTAGGTGTTGTTGCATTAATTGAGTTTGATAATGATACAATCAAATTCTGATATATATGTATGAATCATCTCACTTTCAAAATTATGGAACTTCATAAGAGAAATCTATTCAAAGGTGTTTTTGACAGAAATATGGATTTGTGCAAGTATTATGAACTTGTGAAATAGCGCCCTGTTTGATTTAAGATTAGAAATCACAAAACAGAGAGAATTTTAGACTATACACATTAATGATGTCCAGGGGCCTACCAAAAAGATTTCCATAGATGGTTCTAGGTATTTTGCAACTTCGTCAAATGATTTTTCTTATAAGGTTTGGGTGTATTTATTGAAGTAAAAGTATGAAGTTTTTGCCAAATTAAAGTTATGGAAGATAGAGGTAAAGAACCAAGCAACAGAATAATCAAGTATTTATGGTTAGATAATGGAACAAAGTAAACTAATTGGAATTTCAAGAGGTTCAATGAAGAACATGATATCCAAAGGCATTTCTTAGTTTGTAAGACACCACGATAAAATAGTGTGACATATAGAGTGAATAGGTCTTTAACTAAAAGAGCAAGATGTCTCTTATTAAATAATGGACTATCAAAAGGTTTTTGGGAAAAAGCACTTAACACGACCTGTTATCTTATTATCAACTAGTCACCACTAGCTTCATTGAAGGGGAGGGTTGTAGAGGAGGTATTGATATTTAATTCTATTGATCTTGAAATTTTAGGAATTTTTAGATGTCCAACTTATGAGCATATATCTAGTGAAGATCGATCCAAATTTGATCTAAAGTCGAAGAAATATGTCTTCGTTAGTTATGCAAAAGGTGTGAAGTGGTTCAAGTCATAGGATTCGATTAAAAATAAGATGGCAATTAGTAGAGATGTTATTTTTTATGAATATTTAGTTTTAAAGTAGTCTATTGTTATAGATGTGTCAACATCTCAAAGAGAAACTTATAGAAAACAAGTGATTCAAGTGGATGTTGATCCTCTACCAGTGTCCAATATGTAAGTAGTGCTCGAACCACAAGAGGAAACAGATTCCAATACTTAAATTGACCATGTGAGCTTGACGAAAAATCAAACATGTGAGCTTGTTTAGCTTCTTAAGAGGAATATGGTCATCGCTTGTAAGTGTGTGTTCAAGAGAAAACTAAAAGTAATTGAAAAAGAAGGGGAAATGTTCAAGGACAATATTGTATTAGTACTCACACTAGAAAGAGATTGGCTATGATGAAATATTTGCACCGATCATCATACATACTTAAATCAGACAAGTGTTATCATTGGTAGCTAGACGGGACATATATTTAGAGTAGATGGATGTGAAGAAAAAGTTTCTTCATAATAATCTAGGTGAGCAAATTTACATGGAGAAACTAGAGGGATTCAGTGACACATGACATGAAAGACTATTTTATAAATTAAATAGGTATTTGTATAGTTTAAAGCAATTTCCAAGGCAATGGCATAAATACTTTAATTCATACATGCCTCAGATTGACTAAAGAAGATGTGAGTATGACAATTTTGTTTATGTTGGGAGTTTTGATGATGGTTCTTTTATTTTCTTGTTATTGTTATTGTATGTTGATGATATATTGATTGCTACTAATAATTTTATGTGCCATAAATGAGCTCAAAATGATGTTGGAAAAAAAGTTTGACATGCAATACTTAGGTACTACTAGGAAGATTCTTAGTATGGAAATTCAAAGAGATATAAGTGCTCAAAAAATTTATGTTGAGAATGTGTTATACAAGTTTGACATGAGGAATTCGAAGGTTATGAGTACTCCTTTGAAAAACTAGTTTAAACTCTCATTAGATCATTGTCTAAAGACATATTCAAATATTAAGTATATGTCAAAGGTTCCTTATGTCAGTGATGTTGATTATTTAATGTATAATATGATCTGCACTAGATTAGATTTGGCACAAGATATAAGTCAATTTGTAAATTTATGTCCAAACTAATCAAGCGTCACTGATAAGCAGCCAAGTAGGATATAGAATGTCATGGTATCATGTTTAGTACTGAATAAGGTGATCCATTAGTTGTAGGATATGTTGACTGATACTATGTTGGTAATATGAATGATAAAAGGTATATAACATGGTATGTATGTCTTTACTTTAGCAAAAGAATCTATTTGTTGGAAATTATTGAAGTGGAGTACATGGATGCAAGTGAAGCTTCCAAATAAGCCATGTGACTTATATGATTGGTGAGAGAATTGAGTGTTGAGAAAGGTGGAGTTTAGTGCACTGTGATAGTCAGAGGGTCATATATTTAAAAAACAATCGGATGTATCTTGCTAGGACCAGACATACTGATGTGAGGTTTCACAACATCATATAGTTAATTGTTTCTGGACAAATATTACTATTTTATAGAATGCAATTGATATATTGACCAAGTCAGTCAATAGTAACAAGTTCAAGAATTACTTAGACATTTTATATGTTTTTTAGTGTTAAACAACATTGTACCTCTCCAATTGTTAGGATTTAATCGTCATTCAGAAATTTTTTATAGGAGTTTGATATTCGCTAAAGTATATATATATATATATATATATATATATATATATATATATATATATATATATATATATATATATATATATATATATATATATATATATATATATATATATATATTGGAAGCTTTTTGATAAACTAAAAGATTTAAAAAATTAAAAAATTAAAAATTGAAAAGAAAAAAAAAGGAAAGAATGATCTTTAGTGATCATCAAAAAATTTATTTGAGTTTTTTTTTGCTAAATTTAAATGATTAATTGAGTAAGTGAAAGAGATAGACACAAGAAATCCATGTACATTTAACTCCATTATCAATAATAACAATTTAATGAGCCGATTCTTCCAACTCTTAAAGGCTAAGACTATTTCATTGAAGTTAACAACAAAGTATAAAATATTTTCTTATAAAGTGATCAGATAATTTCCAATTTATTACATGTAAAGAAGAAGAAAATATGGCTCGAATCCTAAGTTCATATGCTTTGATCATGTTTGTTTTCTTATTTCTTGTTGTATTCATCAACAGTGAGTAATTTTTTCTAACCATTTTTAAAATCTAATTTATCTTCTATATGTATAGAATATTCCATCACCTTTCAGTAACATTTATTTTGTTTTTATTAGACATTGCAGCTATTCCCTGCCTTTTAAGCCATGATTGTCCAGGAGATTTGTGTCTTCCACATCTTACTCCAAAGTGCATTAATCTTTTTTGTCAATGCTATTTAGAGGTTGACGACTAAGTTTCATAATAAGTATAAGTTATTTCCAGTCGTATAATTTTATCTGTATGTCATAATATCTGTACTCTTATAATTTCCCTAATAGTTTTATTTATGTTCCTTTGACCTTTCAATTTGATTGACAATGTCAAATGTGTATTGTATACTAAAAAACTATTTTACTTCACGCTCATATAGAATAAATGGAGAACATATGTATAATACTTCAATAGATAAATAAGTGAAATATATGGTCGTGTAAATGAATTGTTTATTCTTCTTCTATATTTTTCATTGATATAATTTGAATCAATATTGTTGGAGAAATTCGGGAGGGTAAAAACCTGAGAGTATTTTTAAATTTTAGGATTTTTTTTTAGCAATACATATTTGTGTGAACATATTATCAGGATTGAAAAAACAGACTCGATCTTTTACGTGTGTTCATTTTACCTGTATTTTAGTGCGGAATAAATCAAAGATTTAGGCCTTCACCCTCTAATGTGTCAGTCTCGTCCCGCTCCATTTTATTCACAAACTTTTTCAGGCGCGGTAATTTATATAAATTTGGTTTTAGGCTTAAAAGATACAGTGTTCGTGGACTTTCTCCGTCCCGACTTCACTTTTTTGTAGGGTGGGCCTATGTTTTAGGCTCGCATCCTCAACTATGTCCATCCCGCTCCACCCTATTTTTTGTGGACTTTTGTGGGCCGGGCCTTAATGGGGTGGTCATATGCCCATTTGTCACTCCTACACATCACATACTCATCCAAAATATAGATGATATGTGTGAGTTCTCTCACTTATAAATACTCAAGTCTCTACATTTCTAATCAATGTGAGACTTTCCCGCACTACTCACACTAGTAATTCTTTTTTCACACTCTCCCCTCAAGTGTGAGTCTATCCACAATGCTCCCTCTCAAGGAAAAAGTTTTTTATCCACATATACTTGTACCTCCGTTGACACTCTATCAATGAGACACCTCCTATGAACATTTTGATACAAGTAAGCAAGTCCCTTCTCTCGAACTAAAGACTCATGATATCATTTGTGGGGGCAACTCAAAGGATCTAATGAGGAGCATTTTTACACTTGAGAATATTTCCTTTTGAGTTATACACCTTTGTGGGAAACACAACACATACCTATCCAAAACTTTAAAGTGATAGGTGTGTGGATTCTCCCACTTATAAATTCTTAAGTCTCCACATTCTTAACCAATGTAAGATTTTTCTATATTACTCATACTTGTAGTTATTTTTCTAAAAATATTAGTATCTATTTATAGAGTCATTGAAATAGCTATAAATTTAATTTATTTTTAAAAAAAATTTATGTTACATTTTGTATTATTGCTCCAAGTGCATAATAGAGCTTCCAAACAAAGGAAAGGAGCACATGTTTGCCTTCCTTTAAACCTGTCTCCAAAAATTTCATAATTTTCAATTGTAACTTACGAAAATTTTGTGTTATGAAAAGAAAAAAGTTTTTCAAAACTTTGTTCTTTTATATCTCTCAATTAATTTTATTTTATTTTTAAAATAATCTCTTTCTATCTTTTTCCCATCAAACTCACAAACAAAAACAACTTTATACTTAATACATAATCAAATTAATCAAATGTTGGTTCTGACCATAAAAATTAAACTTTGAAATCTAACCCATGAAGAATGGTGTTAGATTATTCACTTACTTACTATGCAAGTTTTCCATCTTTCTTATTACCTTGTATTCAATAAGTTTGTTAGAATATTGATTACTTGTTAGTTAAGTTTTTTATTAACCAACATATCTACTTGTACTCTATATAAAGAGCATTTCTTTTGTATTCAATAATGCAAGCTTTACCTTGCTTCCATTAGTGAGAATGAGTATCTTAGCTTGCAAGTTACCATATTAACATGGTATCACGATCAATTTCTGCTTCTCTCGTTCTTCTCCATCTGCTTTGATAATTCATTTTCTCTTCTTCTTCCTCCTCCCCTCCAATGGCTCTTGTCAACTTTGGAGATTTGTCAACAGACTCTTCAAACCCCTATTACCTCCCCCCCCCCAATGAAAACCCAACCCTCATTCTTGTTTCACCACCCTTAGATAACAAGAATTTTCATTCTTGGGATAGATCCATGCACATTGCTTTAATCCCCAAGAACAAGGAAAAATTCATCGATGGTACTCTACCTAAACCTAACGCCAATGATCCTTTATATACTATATGGATAAGGTGAAACACCACAGTTATTTCATGGCTTTAACGCTTCATTAGTGACTCCATTGCAAGATCGATTCTCTGTATTGATTCTTCACCGGATGTGTGAGTATAAGTTCTTCATCAAATGTTTTGCATGATGTCAAAACTGGACAAAGCTAGCACTTTTGTACATTGGACAATATCCCTATGTCTTGTGGAACTCCTTTTTATTAGAGTTCTTAGAAATCATTAAAAAGTATTTTGAAATAGATCTAAGTCATTAAAAACAAGTTTTTGCAGAATTTTTCATTGCATGTGTCATATGTTTTTCAGGTTAACACACATAACTCAGTTTCAAGGCCTGTAGCCTCTGGAAGGCTCGGGTCAACACATGCATTGCATAGTTCAACACATACTGAAGCATTTCTAAAATTACAAAAATTATTATTTTATGTGTCGACACATCTAATGTTATTTTAAAGCTTCTAGCTTCTAACTTGGTTGGATCGACACATACCTTCTTTCAGGTGGACACATACACCTTAAGATTGACATATGATTTTACACATACGAGTTATAGGTCGACACATACTGATTATTTTGGTCAATTTTTTAAATCTTTTTAATTCCAAATAAGTCTATTTGCTCTAAATGTCCAAAACTATAAATACATCATTCATGCATCATTTAAAACTTGGTGATACCATAAAATTAGCCTACATTTTCTCTTCATCTTCAACCTCTAACATATGCATACACACTGACATTCCATTGTAACAATTTTCTGTCGAGGTTCTATCTAGACGAGGTTTGATAACATCCGATTAGGTTCTTGTGTAGCCGGAGATATTGGGTTGAGATTTGTAGGGGTCTTCATCCGGAAAAACCGCGGGTTTCTCCTCCAAGATCATTGGTTGATTTTGGGGTTTTCGTGCAAGACATTCAAGAGGTAATTGCAGCCAAGTGAAGTCCTTGGGAGATAAATAACACAAATGAAGTAGTGAGAGAACGA
The DNA here is from genome assembly GCA_948472305.1 of Vicia faba. Classification (NCBI taxonomy): domain Eukaryota; kingdom Viridiplantae; phylum Streptophyta; class Magnoliopsida; order Fabales; family Fabaceae; genus Vicia; species Vicia faba. Next base: position 561,916,320 of record OX451735.1, read on the forward strand.
TGAATTACAATTGAAGTTTTGTGTGGCAATAGTTGAAATTGACGGTGAGCAAAAACTTTGGAGATAAAGTATGCAAAGGAGTAGCAAGATCTAAATAGTGAATTTTCATTATTGTGTCTTGGTCTTTCTCAAGATCAAAAAAGGGGAAGGGGTTGAATCAACAACAAGCATTAGGGTTTGTGGAGTTGCTATTGAACACTTATCTTGTATCAACTTTTTCCATAGTAAAAATTATCCTAATTCTATTGGAATTAGGCGCAGACACACCCATACTCGAGGACGATAATGGAGAACTGTGAAGACAAATCCTCGCGTCTCTTTTATTTTTGATTTTACTTGATTTGATATTCATTAATCAATTTGTCAAATATCATTGTGTTATCAATTGAATTGTAAGAAATTTTCTGGACTATTTTTTATGCTGTGATATGGGGGGAGAACTGACTTGAGGTTTTACGTTTTTCGTTCGCAAATGTTTCGGTTTAGCAAGAGTCGCCACCGACTTTTTATTTTATCCAAAGGAAAGGTCAAAAAGCACAGGAAAGACCTTTGAGATTGTTTTTGGTTTCGGGGGGTAGATTATGAAAAGGGAAGGTGCTAGCACCCTTTTCATCCATGGTTTTCCATGGGCTCTTAGTTACTTGTTTTAGATCACTTTCTTTTACTTTTTAATTGTTTGAAATGGTGCTTTTATGTGTGGTTTTGAAAGTATTTTGAAAAGAGGCCTTTGTCGAGGAAACCTTTGTAATGATTTTTGTTTGAATGTATACAAAGGTGTTTGTCTTTTGAAAAATGTTTCAATGTTTGAAAGTTGTTGGGAAATTGTTTTGAAATTGAGTGTGTTTGTTTGAAAATAGCAATGATGGTTTGTAAGTTTGATCAAGTAACTAGGAGTTGTCTACCCTACTCAAAGATCTTTCCTACACATTTTTATTCCTTTGACATTGTTGTTTTACTATTGCATTTGGTAAACAATCCTATCTTTGGATGTTAAACGGGACAGGCGTGGGTCATCGTATGACCATGATAACAATATTGCCAAGTATCTTTAGCAAGTTTTTTTAGGGTTTAGATCATTTTTGTATAGGAAATCAAGATAGCGTCATCGAGGGACTATGCTCTTTTTGTTTTTGATTGATTTTGCCAATATACCTAGTATGCATACCATGGCCATGTTTTTTAAGGCAACAAGTGGATGAAACCCTAGGGGTGCTTGTGTGCATTGTGTTGTCATTTTTCATGCATTTTTGTCTTGTGTTTAGTCATGCTATTTGTTTTGATTTTGGTCATTTGCATACAAACCCTAATTTTACTATCATGCATATCAAAGCGATAAAATGCGTAAAAGTAAATCTAAGACCATTACAACATTATTATGGGGAGGGGGATACAAGTTTGCATAAGGAGATATTGCTCAAAAATAAACCCTAAAACTATTATTACAACCAAATTGAAATATTGCACAAATAAATAAATGGACAATTATTTAAATGTACAAATAATTATAAATATGCAAAGGATGTTTTTTTGTATTTTATTTTATGTATGTAAAATAAATTATTTATGTCTCAAAAATAAGAAAAATATTAATGATTATTTTTGAAAGGGTGGAAACCCTAGTTTTTGTTTTAAGAAAATATATATTCTATAATATTTATTTATGTACAAGAAAATAAATAAAAATATATACAAAAGTGTTAAAAAATTAAAGTGTGTGAGAAAATATTATTTAAGTGTATAAATAATAAAAATAAAAATATATGATATTTTTGTATTATTTACAAATTTTGATTAAGAAAATAAAGTAATATTAACCTAATAATAATTTATTATGCAAATAAAAATAAAATAAAAATATGATAAAATTCCAAAAATAAAGAAAATATTTTTTGTGATTTTTAATGTTCAAGAAAAAATAATAAAGTCAGAAAATAAAAATAGAAATGAAAAAATATGCAAAAATAAAGAAATGGGCCAAGGGGGTGCAAAAAGCAGGATGGGGGTGTCAATAGTAGGACAAAGACAGGCCCAACCCAAGTTGTACTTCGTCCATGTCCTCTTGTCAAACGCGCGCTCCTGCAACTTCAAACATGTTCTCTCTATTCTTTGCTTGAAATCAAAAACTCATAACATGAAAATTATAGAGCTTTAAACCACGATTTTAATGATATAAAAAACTTGATCTAACTCTCAAAGACCAGAGAGAATTTCCTTGGCCCTAAATTCTAACCTAGTTTTTTCAGCAACTTCAACATCTAAATTCTTCTAGCTCAGTTAACATAAATGAATTCTATGCATATGTACAATTCAAGGACATTAAGGGCTACATTTTTTCTTCACAAACCTAAGCCTAATGATTCCTAAATAAGGAGATAGAAGTTTGACAAATACCTGTTTCAGCCAAGTTTGGATATGGAAATGTAGTAGTTTTGGATGATGCCTGATGGTCTTGTTAGCTTGCCTGAAATTCACTCAACCTTTCCCAATGATTAGCTTGCCTTGAACTTGCCTGAATGTGCTTGTAGAACTCAACCTGCAAAGCTTCAAAGAAAAAATGGTGAAGTGTGAAAATGGAGTTACAGTGGCTGGACAAGTGCTTGGACAGTTTAGGTATGTTGTATAGAGTGTGTTTGAAGTGGTTTGGGACAAAACGCACGAGGCAATGTGAAGATGGCTTGAGTTCTGCAGGGCTTGCCCTGTTTTTGCAAGAACTTGGTGTTTTGATGTATTTGGGTGTTTTAGATGCTAAGAGATCGTGTTTCTGGCTTGAGATAATGTGTTGAGATCGTTTTAAATGTTCACAAGACTTGCTCTTATCATATTACAAATTTGTCGAGTTTTTGCACACTTTCTTGCTTTTTAAGCAAAAGTGAAATGACAATGCTCAAGGGCCTGTGCAGGCTAGCTTAGGGACTGCACATAGTTGGTACCAATTGTCTGATATTCATGGACTTTGTTTGCTGAAAAAGATTGGGTCCTTGGCTCAAGATAAACAAATTTGCTAAAAGTGACCTTTATCAAAGTTGCATTGTTATCTTTTTGCCATTTTTGGAATAGTTCTTTGTACAATGCTCTAAAGCTCAAAACAAAACCTTAATCCAATATGTTTGCATTTAATTTATGATTGTAGAAAGGATTAGAACCTGTAAACCAAGTACAAGCATGATCCAAACTGATTTGCAACTTGAACCAATATGAAAAATGCCTTGGACAAAAGTGATCATTTCCTATTTTCAATCCTTCGATTCTCCCTAACCACAAATGATCTTGGAGAGTTCTTGGACATTTTGGAAATCTTGTAACATGCTCTAAAATCCATCTTTGAAATTCATTTTGAGTTTACAATTGAAACTATATGAAAAGTTGCCATGAAGATAGGTCAAAATCCTACCTAAACTAGGGCAAAATTTTACCGTTAAAAGTTTCATGGACCCTTATTCACAAAATCATAACTTGAGATCCAGGCATCTTTTTGGAAAACTTTGTGATTAAAAGTTGTAGATTTTGTGGAGGACTACAACTTTCAAGTTGGAAGTTTTGTTTGAATCCAATTGCATCATGATGAAAAAGTTTAGCAAAGTTGGGAAAAAATAAGAAATTTTCATAACTTAGAAAATTTCTAAGTTATGAAAATTTTCCATTTTAAACCCTAATTTTCAAAATTAGGTTTCTTAGTGAACAATTTTCATGTTTTGACACATCTTGATGAAAAATGACCCTTGGCACTTGATTTTGACCAAAAGGTCAAAGTTTGACTTTTCAGTGTACAGTTTATTTTTGATCAGTTGACTGGAAAATTCATTTGTCAATCTAATGCATTTGAAATCTTTTGAACCTTGTGATTAGGTAAAGAGGATGCCATTGAGTTCTTGAAATCATGCTTGAACCCAATTTGCCATTGGCTAGGTGAAAAATCAGAAATTACCCTTCTGTAGTCAAAACCCTAAAAATGACCATTTTGCCCTTTTGAAGATCTGATTAAATTTCTTGAGGAGTTGTGGTCAAAACTTGATCAAATGGTTCATATGAGTCTATAATGTTGTTGTGGATAAAAAATTATGAAGTTTGACTGTAAATTGGCCATGGTTGACTTTTTCTCCAATACAGCTGATTTTTAGATCATCTGTCCAATTGACTGGGCAAAAATTTGATTCAAAGCTTGAAACTTGGTATGAGCAATATTATAGGTACAACATGAAGTATGAAAGTCACATGAGGCCTTGGAAGTCCAAAAATCTTTGTGCAAACTCAAACCCTAATTCCAGGTCAACAGTGCAAGGAGATGTCTTGAGCAGAGCAAACCCTAATCCTGTCTGGAGTCCAAAGAGTCTTGTGAGGGGAAATCTTGATAAAATGAGAGGGAAAATTTTGGGGTGAAAAAACTTCCCCTATTCAATCTTCTTGAACCTGAAGAGTTAGATTGGCGAGTTTGTCGTTCATGGCTCGAAGGTAAAAGATGATTGGACACTAGAGTGCCCAAAAATTTGCACTCGTCAAAATATTGTTGAGGGAATGGGCTTAAAGATGCCATTTAGAAAGGTGACAGAATCTTGTCGGAGATGGGCTTAAAGATGCCATCCAAGAATGTCCGCTGAGTTGTAAGTTGTAAGTCAGAAGAATGAGTATCAGAATGGTATCCGTGTCTGGAACGTATCTGAACTGTATCTGGAGACTAAATCTGTATGAGCAATGGAATGGCGTCCGTGTCTGGAGCGTATCCGAGCTGTAACTATGTTTGAATCTGAATGAATATCAGAATGACTGTCGTGTCTGGAGTGTATTTGTATTGTATCTGAATCTGAAGTCTGAATAAGCGACATAATAGCATCCGTGTCTGGAGCATCTCTGGGATGGGGAAAAAGTCAGAATAAGTGACAGAATGGCATCCGTGTCTGGAGCGTATCTGGACTGTATCTGAAGTTGAGATCTGTATGAGTAGCAGAATGACTTCCGTGTCTGGAGTGTATCTGAACTGTAACTGGGATCTGAATAAGTGACATAATGACTTCCGTGTCTGGAGTGTATCTGAACTTGAAGTTGATAGTTGAATCTGAATGAGAAATAGAATGGCTTCCGTGTCTGGAGCGTATCTAATCTATATCTGATTTTTGAAGTCTGAATGAGTGACAGAATGGCAACCGTGTCTAGAGCGTATCCGTACTGTATCTTGACTTTGAAATTCTGAATGAGTAGTAGAATGACCTTCGTGTCTGGGGTATATCCATACTGTATCTGAATAAGAGATCTGAATGAGTAACAGAATGACTTTCGTGTCTGGAGTGTATCCGTACTGTATCTGAAATATTTGGATATTTGTTAAAGATAGGTTTTAATCTTATCCTGAAAAGGGTAAAATGTTAGCTGAAACACAGAGTCATGTTGCATGAAATGTATGATGCAATAAATGTGTTTTATTAATGTTTATGATATATGAATATAATGTATGCGCATGTAAGCTGATTTGCTGTCTTGCTGAGGAAAATAAATCCTTGATGGCTGGAGATAATAAAATCCTTGACTGCTGTCGGGGAAAATAAATCCTTGACCGCTGTTGGAGATTCAAAATATTTGATTGCTGAGGATGAGAAATCCTTGGACCACTGTTGGGGATAGAAAATCCTTGGCAACTCGCGGGGATTATCAAAAACTTTGACAACTTCTGTGGGGATGTGAGAATCCTTCACGACTTTCCTGGGGATACAAGGATCCTTCAAGTCTTTGGAGTTGGAGGATTATAAATATTATGTTGTGAGCATAATGCCAAGTGCTGCTTAAGAAACCTGCTTGGGGAATCCCGAGAACTTTGATGATTATGGATGGGGATTACACCATGGGAATCCTTACTCGGCTGGGGAATAGGGAAAACTCTGGCGATCTCTACCAGGAATCAAACAAAGGAAAACCTTGATCTGCTGGAGAATAAGGAAGACTCTGATGGCTTCTACGAGGAACTAAGAATGAGAAACTTCGATCTCCTGGGGAAATTGAACCCTTGGAGGCTTCACTTGAGAAGTGGGAATGAGAATCTTCGATCTAAAGGGGATTAAAAATTCTGACAAATTCATGTTGATAAGTAATGAAAACTCTGGAAACATCGCTGGGGAATCAGGAGTGAGAATCTTCAATCTGCTAGGGGAATTTGAATCCTTGGGGACTTCAAGTTGTGGAGTTAAGAATGAGAATCTTCATTTTGTTGGGGAGTAAAACCTCTGTGGGGAATAGCTATGCTGCTGGGGAATAGCTATCCTTCTGGGGATATCAGGAGTTTAGGGTTGTATGCCAATCTATTGAGGAGTTATCCTAGGTTGGGGATAAAAGTTAACTGTTATCTGGTTGATTCTCAGACTTTAAGATAACTTGTTCGGGAATCTGGGGAAAACTGAATGGTTTCCGCTGGGAATTGGTAGTTGGAAATTTGACTCGACTGGGGAAGAAAGTTTCATCTCCGCTGAGGGTCTGTAGTTCAAAGTTTTGCTCCGTTGAGGATTGAGAGTTTGGAGGTTTGACTCTGATGGGAATTAAAGGTTTGAAATATAACTCCGTCGGGGATTGGGAGTTTGAAGTTTTGAATCTGGCGAGGATTTTGAAATTTATTTCTGCTGGAGGTATGTATTTCAGGGTTTTAGCTCCGCTAGGGATCTAGATGATGTACTGCAGGGGATTTCTCTTGGAATAGCCTAAAGACGTTTTCCTATCCTTTCAACCTGTCATTAATTATTCTTTCACATTTTGTTTATTTTTAAACAGTGATTGTATTCAAATGCATATGCTCATTTAATAAACCATTGGACGTTTTCAAATAAAACACAAGTGTAAAAAAGAAAAAGACAAACAGTTTTCTGAAATTTGAAGTATCTTTGTATTAACTTTGTGTAAGTATTTTGTATAAAGGAGACAGACATCCTAGTAAGAGAATGTTGTCATAAAAAATGAGAAAATTTTATACAAAGAAAGATGGCTATGTGTAAAAATTCCATGGGGTTCCCATTCTGCTATAGCCTTCGTAACTCTGGATATCATGTCCATTCGTTGCTTCGTTCGAAGATGATTGAGTTGATCAGAAACCCGGAGCTTGTCCGTGAAGAGATTGTCCTTAAAGTGATCCGACGAGACATAGTCATACGCTTTAATTTCCTAACTTTTGCCTGGACCGCCCTTTCGAGTTTTCAGTCCACCGGGAAACCCTTTTTTGCCTAAGTCGCCCTTTCGGGTTTTCAACTTGCCGGGTGTACAGATTTTTTATTTATCCCTAATTTTTTCCTGAACCGCCCTTTCGGGTTTTCGATTCACCGGCCCATTTTTGCCCAAGCCGCCCTTTTGGGTTTTCAACTTGCCGGGTCGTTTATGCGTAGTATCTTTTGACTATGTCTGTGTTCGCAGGGTGCGGCAGGTCATCGCCGTCCATGGTGGTTAAGATCATTTCCCCACCAGAAAAGATATTTTTAATCACAAATGGTCCTTCGTAGGTAGGAGTCCACTTGCCCCTGGGATCACTTTGCGGCAAGATGATCCGCTTGATTACAAGATCCCTGACTTGATATACCTGGAGCCTGACTTTCTTGTTGAAAGCCTTGATCATCCATTTTTGATACGTATGACCATGGCAAATAGCAGTAAGTTGCTTTTCATCAATCAAGTTAAGTTGATCAAGTCGGGTCTGAATCCAATCGTCTTCACTCAAACCAGCATCTTTCATGATTCTCAAGGATGGAATCTGAACCTCGATAGGTAAAACAGCTTCCATGCCGTATACCAAAGAATAAGGTGTTGCCCCAGTTGATGTTCGTGTCGTGGTACGATACCCGTGCAAAGCAAATGGTAACATTTCATGCCAGTCCTTGTAGGTGACTGTCATCTTTTGTATGATCTTCTTGATATTTTTGTTTGCAGCTTCGACATCATCGTTCATCTTTGGCCGATAGGGAGATGAATTGTGATGTTGAATTTGGAACTGCTTGCACAAGGCGGTAATCATAGTGTTGTTCAGGTTTGTACTGTTGTCGATAATGATCCTTTTGGGGATGCCGTACCGGCAAATGAGGTTCTGCTTGATGAACCGGGCAACAACATTCTTTGTAACGAATGAGAAGGAAGCTGCTTCGACCCACTTGGTGAAGTAATAAATGGCCACCAGAATGAAGCGGTGTCCATTGGATGTTGTAGGCTTGATCTCTCCAATCATGTCGATTCCCCACATAGCGAATGGCCAAGGAGATGTTAAGACATTGAGAGGAACTGGAGGTATATGTACCTTGTCCTCATAGATTTGACATTTGTGGCAAGTCCTGGAATGTTGATGGCAGTCAGCTTCCATGGTAGACCAGTAATAGCCTGCCCGTAGAATCTTCTTAGCCATCGTATGTCCGCTAGAGTGAGTGCCAAAGGTACCATTGTGTAGTTCAGCCATAATCTGCTCAGCTTCAACCTTGTCCACACAATGGAGCAGAATGCAATCATGATTGCGCTTGTATATGATGCCATTGCTCAGGAAGAACTTAGCTGCGAACCTACTTAAGAACTTTTTGTCATTGACTGAAGCTCCTTCAGGGTATTCTTGTGCTTCGAGATACCTTTTGACGTCATGGAACCAAGGTCGGTCCACTACTTCTTCGGTATTAATCTCGTGACAATGTGCAGGTTCGTCCATCCGTTCAATGGTGATTTGTGGAGCCTTATTGTCCCAGTTAAGTTTAAACATGGATGACATTGTAGCTAGAGCATCCGCTAGCTGATTTTCTTCTCGCGGGAAGTTCTCGAAGGTAATCTGCTTGAAATGTGGTAACAATGTCAGGACATGTTCTTTGTAAGGGATGAGGTTTGGATGTTTATTATCCCACTCTCCTTTGATCTGACTGATGACCAAAGCGGAGTCCCTAAATACAATCAAAGATTTGATTCCCAAGTCAATTGCAGCCTTGAGACCAAAGATACAAGCTTCATACTCAGCCATGTTGTTGGTGCAGTTGAAACAGAGTCTGGCCGTGAAAGGTGTATGGTAACCTTTTAGAGAGATGAGTACTGCACCGATACCGTTGCCAAGTGTGTTGGAGGCACCATCAAAGTACAGGCGCCATCGGGATCCTTGTTCAGGTCCGTCATATGGTCTGAAGTCTTCAATGTTGTCCAAGGTCATGATCTCCTCGTCGGGGAAGTCGAACCTCATGGATTGGTAGTCTTCGACAGCTTGATGGGCCAGATGATCGGCTAGCACACTCCCCTGTATAACTTTTTGGGTCGTGTACTGTATATCGTATTCCGTCAAGATCATCTGCCATCTAGCGATTCTTCCAAATAGAACAGGCTTCTCCAAGATGTACTTGATCGGATCTATCTTACAGATCAACAACATGGTATGAGTCAACATATACTGCCTTAGCCGGCGAGCAGCCCATACCAAAGCGCAGCAAGTTTTCTCGAGCAGTGAGTATCGAGTCTCACAGTCGGTAAACTTTTTGCTAAGGTAATAAATGGCATGCTCTTTTTGGCCAGACTCGTCATGTTGGCCCAATACGCACCCCATTGAATTCTCCAGGACAGTCAGATACATGATTAGCGGCCTTCCTTTGACGGGTGGCATCAAGATAGGAGGTTCTAGCAAATACTCCTTGATTTTATCGAAAGCAAATTGACAGTCATCATTCCATTTAACCACCTGATATTTCTTTAACAACTTGAATATTGGTTCACAGGTAGATGTTAGGTGAGAAATGAACCTTGCAATGTAGTTTAGGCGTCCCAAGAAACCTCTGACCTCCTTCTCAGTGCGAGGGGCAGGCATTTCTTGTATAGCTTTGACTTTGGCAGGATCAACCTCGATGTCTTTGTTACTGACAATGAAACCCAAGAGTTTACCGGATCAGACTCCAAAAGTGCACTTGTTAGGATTCAGTCTGAGCTTGTACTCTTTCAATCTGACAAACAGCTTTTGTAGATGGTCAAGGTGTTCTTCTTCAGTTTGTGAATGGGCTATCATGTCGTCTATGTAGACCTCTATCTCATGATGTATCATATCATGAAACAAAGCTACCATGGCGCGTTAATAGTTTGCCCCGACATTCTTCAGTCCGAATGGAATCACTTTGTAACAGAACGTACCCCACTGTGTAACAAAAGTAGTTTTCTCCATGTCTTCAGGTGCCATTTTGATCTGGTTGTACCCTGAAAATCCGTCCATGAAAGAAAATACCTTGTGCTGAGTTGTATTGTCAACCAAGATGTCAATGTGCGGCAGTGGAAATTCATCTTTAGGGCTGGCCCTGTTTAAGTATCTGTAATCTACGCACATTCTGACTTTGTCGTCCTTCTTAGGCACGGGCACAATGTTAGCAACCCATTGTGGATAGGAGGTAACAGCAAGAAAACCAGCATGAACTGCTTCATAACTTCAACTTTGATCTTTTCAGACATGTCGGGCCTCATGCGGCGGACTTTTTGTTTAACTGGTGGACAGTCTTCTCTTATGGGGAGACGGTGTACCACAATATCTGTATCAAGTCCCGGCATGTCTTCGTATGACCAGGCGAAGATCTCAACATATTCATTCAACAGCTGAACTAAGAACTCTTTGACACTTGGCTCTAGGTTAGCACCCACTCTAACTTATTTTGTCTTCCTCAGTTCCCAAGTTGATTGTCTCTAACAACTCCTCATGAGGTAGAATAGCCCTTTCTTTCTGTTGTAGCAGTCTAGCCAATTCTCCCGGCACTTCACAATCTTCATCACCTTCGTATTCGGCATGGTAGACCAGATCTTCAGAGTCATTGAAGGCCATAGCAGAATTGTTACCCATGGTATCCGGAATGGATTGGTACATTCATTTGTGAGTGTGGGTGTGTGTAAGGGATAGCCACCTTTAAACAAATAAAATGTAAAAAGAAAGAAAATGAACACAAAAGTTTATATGTGAAAACGTCCATGATTCATTAAAATGGCATATGAAGATGAAAAATCAAACCCTTACAAATGGACCTATGTGCCTCGGGTAAGGCACAAGGTTAAAAGTGTACAAATTGTTTAAGAATTATTACAAACCAACAGAAATGCTTGAAAGATAAATTACTGATTGATGAAAGTAATGGGAATAAAGTCCTTTTCCTCCCAATTGCATAGTCCTCCGTCCACAGTAGGGAAAATCCAGTCTTCCAAGTTGCTCTCCTCTTCACTATCCTCCAAAGTGTTGACTCAATGATGGGTGATCTTTACTGGTGGCCCTCCAGCCCGGGAGCGGCGTACAACCTTTTGAGCAGAAGCAGTGAAACCCAAGCCGAACTTATCAGATTTGAAAGGAAAATCGGGAAGTTGCCCCCAGATTGTGCTTCCTCCTTCTTCAATCACAGCCTTTGCATCTTTCAAAGAAGACATCCGAGGCGGAGGTCTGGTAATCATGGGTACAAAAGGCACTATCTTGGCTGCCGCAATCTCCTGAGCTACCTCTTCAAAATGCTGAAAGGGGGTTTCGATGAATTCACCATCCAATTCCATATAGCGGAAAGAATTTAGATGGCTTATCACGTATTCCTCTTCGCCGTGAACAGTTACAATTTTCCCCTGGATAGGGTACTTGAGCTTCTGATGCAAAGTAGAAGTGACGGCTCCAGCATGATGAATCCAGGGTCTTCCCAACAAGAAAAAATAGGAGGGACGGATGTCCATGACATAGAATGTGAAGTTGAAGGTTTCAGTTCCCACTTTAATCGGGATGTCCACCTCCCTGTGGACCATCCTTTTAGAACCATCAAAGGCTCTGACAATGATGTTGATGGGCTTCAAGGTTAAACCTTCACAATCTAGCCTATCCAATGCTTTCTTTGGTAAGACGTTCAGCGATGAACCAGTGTCTACCAGAACGTGCGCTAGAGTAGTCCCTCTGCATTCCACCGAGACATGCAAAGCGTCATTATGTTTTCTTCCTTTGATTGTTAGATCAGCACTGGAGAATCCTAGACCATTATCTACTATTAGGCTAGCTACACATTCCTGGAATTGGTCCGCGGAGGTTTCCTGGGGCACATGGGCCGTCTTCAAGAATCTGATCAAAGCTTTGGAATGAGCTTCTGAATAAAGAAGCAGGGCCAACATATATATTTTTGAGGGGGTTTTCCCCAGTTGCTCCACAATATTATGATCGCTTTTCTTGATTATTTTCAAAATCTCTTCCATTTCTTTTTTAGAGGTTTCAGGGATGATCAACGGCTGAACCCTCGTCCTGACGGGCTCTTCTTGGATCCCTTTCCCTCTATCATCAGCAGCAGCAGGGGGGACAACTTCAGGAGTCACAACTTCTTCAATAATTGGAGTTCTTGCAGATACGTTGACCGGTACAGGGGTATCCTTAGGAACAACTGAGGGTCCAAAGATTGCCCTTGGAGCAGCAATCTCGGGAGAGAAAAATTCTTCCACTGCGGGTGATTTTACTTGTTTCGGCAATGTTTCCAATGTCGGAAGTCTCTTCATCAGAACTGTCTTCAGTTGATTCAATTTGTTTAATACCATGGTAAAAGATCTCTCCCCCATAGTTCCACGGTATTGATTTGTTGGACTTGTACGGGATAGGCCCCAGCATGGTTATCTTCAACAGTACAATCTTCAGATTGGATGTAATCTTAACAGGTCTTTTGGAGACCTTAGAAAGATTGGAGGATATGGTAATTATTGAAATATCATTGACAGGAGTCGGTGTAACAGGAGTCTTTTCAAAAAGGATTTCTTGGTTATCCATTAGGCGTTGGATGCCTAACTTCAACAATGGACAGTCGGTTGGTAAGGATGAACAAGGGCATCAATCTTCTTCATAACCTGGGAAAATCCAAGCCCTCAGTAAATTCAACTTGATTATCGATAGCGGAGTCATCAAATCATCAACAGTAGCAACAAAAAGATCTTCTTCAACAGCATGGGCATTGTGACCTTGTTTTGGCATTGGAGCAGAGATCACATTAGGCTTTTCAGGGGCGTCGAATTCAACTTCTTTAGCATCTATCAAATCCTGAATCTTATTTTTGAGGGCCCAACAATTGTTGGAGTCTTGCCCCAGGTTGTATGAATGATAAGCACACTTGGAATTTGAATGGTAGTAAGGAGAAGATGTATTTGGATTCTTCGGTGCCTCCTTCAAACTTGCAAGGTTTAACTTCAAGAGATGGGGGAGTACCTGAGCAGGTGTCATGTTGATCCGGGTGAATTTCCATGCAGGCCTTTCCACCCTTGCTTGGTTGGTTCTGGGTTGATTGTTTCTAGGCTGATCAGCTGCAGACTTCTGAATCATTACAGCCCCCACCGCTGGCCGGCACTCAACTCTTCCTTGACCTCTTTGGGAGTAGACAGCTGAGACCTCCTTCTTTGCTGGAAAAGTCTTTTTGATGGCGGCAGAAGCAGATGCATCCTTTTGAATTTTCCCGCTCTTGATTCCGGCTTCAACTCTCTCACCGGTAAGAATCAACTCGGTGAACCCCGCAGACGAACTTCCAATCAGGTGATTGAAAAAGGGGCCTGACAGTGTACCCAAGAACATATCTACCAGATCCCTCTCAGATAGAGGTGGTTGTACTTGCCCCGCCAAGTCTCTCCATTTCTGGGCATACTCTTTGAAACCTTCATTTAAAACCATGCCCATACTCTGTAATTGAGTACGGGTTGGTGCTAAATCCGCATTATATTGATATTTTCTGTAGAAGACGGCCGCCAAATCCTCCCAATTATGCACATCAGACCTCTCTAGCTGGTAGAACCAATCTAACTGCGTCCCCGAAAGACTGTCTTGGAAGAAATGGACCCACAGATCCTTGTTAGAAGAATATGGTTGAATTTTTCTGACGTAAGATCGTAGATGCATCTTTGGACAAGACAAACCATCGTACTTATCAAATATAGGCACCTTAAACTTGGGGGGAATCACAATCCCAGCAACCAGCCCTAACTCTTCAAAGTCCAGCCCAGGCACTCTTTGCACCTCCATGGCAGCCAAACGCTCTTCCAGATTCTTGTATTTGTCATCTGCAGGAGGGTACTGCTGTTCAGAATAGTCTCCATCCTCTTCATCTTCTTCTTCCTCAGACTCAGATGGCACTGCAGCTCCCTTACCTTTTCCTACCCCTTCATCAGATGTTGAGGGGAAATCCAGGACCCTTCTAGCTTGACCTTCAAATTTTCTACCCATGGTAGCCACACCAACCCTCTTCTTTTTATTTTTCTATTTTTCCTTTTCCAGTAAGGTTTTGAGCTCCTCCTGACCCTTAGCCAAGGTCATGAGTAGCTGTTGGAACTGTGAATTATGCGCTTGTAAGTCTTTGACCGTCTGCTCTATATCCATCTTGCTGAAATAAACAGTAGAGAGATAAGGAAACCTGGTGTGAAGACCTGCTTATGCATATTATGAATTATATGTATTCATGTAATGCATTCAAGGATTCAGAAATTCAAATTTGTTTTAAACAAAAAGGAACACACTTCATATTAATAAGATAGAATTTGTTAGTACATCAATGCCCCATGGGAAAAATAATACAAAATTCTAATGTAAAAAGATGTTGTGCATCCTCTTTGGTGCAATTTAGGTGTTAAGAGTCTGCTCTTCGTGAAGTTGGCGAGTAAGTTCCAAAACCTTCTTCTCACTGGCGTAGAATTGGGCTTCAAAAGTATCGCGCTCTCCCTTGAGCTGTATCCAACTCCTTTGCAAATCTTCTAGTGATGTTGGCATGTCAGGACGTAGGAGGGTGTATGGAACCTCTCCTTCCATAACAGGATCTTTGATCACAGGAAGCATGTAAGGGTAAGGCATCATAAGACTTTGGGCGCGGGTCCGTACCCACTTGAGGTAAGGCTCAAGAGGGATGGAATTCTTGTGTCCCAAGGTCTTACTATCCACCTTGTTGGGCATCCTCCAAGCTCGGATAAACCTTTGTCGGAGTCCTTGATCGTCGTTGTCGAAGTCAAAAACCAAGTTTGGAATCAGCATGTCATGTGGGCCATCCCTTCGGGCATACCCAAACTGTCTCAGAGCCAAGCAGGGGTGTTAGGTAATGCCTCCCCTAATGCCAAGTAGATGGACATTAGGGAATTCCCCACAATGATCAATGATGATAACATTTTCTCTGGATCGAGAACACCAATGAACATCTGAATGTGTAAGAGTCATCAATTGTTGTAACCATCTCAAACCTTGCTCGTTCTTCAAAACTGATTGGGGAAGGTGAGAAATAAACCACCTTGCTAGAAGAGGAGTACAGCACATGAGAACACCTCTTTTCCTCATTGTTCGAGTGTGTAATGAGTGGAGGATATCCCTAAGCAATGTAGGCACCGGGTTGCGAGCCATGAAAATTTTGACAGCACTTACATCTATAAGCTGGTCAGGGTTTGGGAACAAGACCAGCCCATAGATGAGAAGAGCTACAATCTCCTCAAAATCTTGTAAGTCCAATGAATTCCAGCAGCTTTGGGCCTTCTCAAACAAGAACTTTGACAAGAAACCTTTGACACCACTTCTAGTTTCCCAATGGCCTATGATATCAGATGGTTGCAAGTGTAGGGCTTGAGCAACATCTTCAGGCTTTGGAGCTCTTTCCGTACCGTTGTAGGGTAGTTATTGAGAATAGGAATCCTCAAGAGCTGAGAAAATTCCTCCAAAGTAGGCACAAGGTTGACTTGGATTGTTTTCTTGCGAAGTGAATCCATTACCTACAAAACAGGAACAAAGATGAAGATCCAATTCCTTGAAATGGTTAGTGGATGCATATGATGCTTCATGATGTCCATGATGTTATGCACAAGTATGTATGTACAAACAAATCACACAAGCTCCTAGTTTCAGGCTTGCATGGGGGTTTCATAGGTAAGTACCCTCTTGAAGTTTAGTTGGCTCAACCTGTCCTAGAAATAGTAACCGGGTTCTAAGGAGCTCAATATCACTGGATTATTTTCTATGTTCATTGTTTCAGCTTAGCCACTTTACTGGCGACCGAAATATTCCAAGAAAACAACCCTCAATGAGTGTAGTATCGAGTATCTACCAACTTCGGACTGCACCAAAGCCGGTCATCTCACTACCCCTAAAAAGGCCAAGTTGGTCAAGTAAAGGTTCTAAAAGTCCATTAGTGCTTCATGACATCACTCAGCGGTTCTGTATTCTCTTTGGTTAACTCAAAGGCTACCAGTACCCACAAATATGTCGCACTAATATAGCTATTGCTTCAACCATGTCGGTATACCACGCACAGTTTCTACAATGTATTGCTATTTACCTATGAATGTTTCCCAAATCCGGGTAGAGGATTCAAACCCAAACAATAGAACCAGATGTAAAGCAATCAAGTCAAGCAAGATAAGCATGTAAAGGTGATCTAAAACCATAAGGTAACCCCGCTTTTAGATTGAATCCCCAGCAGAGTCTCCAGTTCTGTGATGCGGTGGGAGAACTGACTTGAGGTTTTGCATTTTTCATTCGCAAATGTTTCGGCTTAGCAAGAGTCGCCACCGACTTTTTATTTTATCCAAAGGAAAGGTCAAAAAGCACAGGAAAGACCTTTGAGATTGTTTTTGGGTTCGGGGGGTAGATTATGAAAAGGAAAGGTGCCAGCACCCTTTTCATCCATGGTTTTCCTTGGGCTCTTAGTTACTTGTTTTAGATCACTTTCTTTTACTTTTCAATTGTTTGAAATGGTGCTTTTGTGTGTGGTTTTGAAAGTATTTTGAAAAGAGGCCTTTGTCGAGGCAACCTTTGTAATGATTCTTGTTTGAATGTATACAAAGGTGTTTGTCTTTTGAAAAATGTTTCAATGTTTGAAAGTTGTTGGGAAATTGTTTTGAAATTGAGTGTGCTTGTTTGAAAATAGCAAGGATGGTTTGCAAGTTTGATCAAGTAACTAGGAGTTGTCTACCCTACTCAAAGATCTTTCCTACACATTTTTATTTCTTTGACATTGTTGTTTTACTATTGCATTTGGTAAACAACCCTATCTTTGGATGTTAAACGGGACAGGTGTGGGTCATCGTATGACCATGATAACAATATTGCCAAGTATCTTTAGCAAGTTTTTTGAGGGTTTAGATCATTTTTGTATAGGAAATCAAGATAGCGTCATCGAGGGACTATGATCTTTTTGTTTTTGATTGATTTTGCCAATATACCTAGTATGCATACCATGGCCATGTTTTTTAAGGCAACAAGTGGATGAAACCCTAGGGGTGCTTGTGTGCATTGTGTTGTCATTTTTCATGCATTTTTGTCTTGTGTTTAGTCATGCTATTTGTTTTGATTTTGGTCATTTGCATACAAACCTTAATTTTACTATCATGCATATCAAAGCGATAAAATGCGTAAAAGTAAATCTAAGACCATTACAACATTATTATGGGGAGGGGGATACAAGTTTGCATAAGGAGATATTGCTCAAAAATAAACCCTAAAACTATTATTACAACCAAATTGAAATATTGCACAAATAAATAAATGGACAATTATTTAAATGTACAAATAATTATAAATATGCAAAGGATGTTTTTTTGTATTTTATTTTATGTATGTAAAATAAATTATTTATGTCTCAAAAATAAGAAAAATATTAATGATTATTTTTGAAAGGGTGGAAACCCTAGTTTTTGTTTTAAGAAAATATATATTCTATATTATTTATTTATGTACAAGAAAATAAATAAAAATATATACAAAAGTGTTAAAAAATTAAAGTGTGTGAGAAAATATTATTTATGTGTATAAATAATAAAAATAAAAATATATGATATTTTTGTATTATTTACAAATTTGATTAAGAAAATAAATTAATATTAACCTAATAATTATTTATTATGCAAATAAAAATAAAATAAAAATATGATAAAATGCCAAAAATAAAGAAAATATTTTTTGTGATTTTTAATGTTCAAGAAAAAATAATAAAGTCAGAAAATAAAAATAGAAATGAAAAAATATGAAAAAAATAAAGAAATGGGTCAAGGGGGTGCAAGAAGTAGGATGGGGGTGTCAATAGTAGGACAAAGCCAGGCCCAGCCCAAGCTGTACTTCGTCCCTGTCCCCTTGTCAAACGCGCGCGCCTGCAACTTCAAACCTGTTCTCTCTATTCTTTGCTTGAAATCAAAAACTCATAACATGAAAATTATAGAGCTTTAAACTACGATTTTAATGATATAAAAAACTTGATCTAACTCTCAAAGACCAGAGAGAATTTCCTTGGCCCTAAATTATAACCTAGTTTTTTCAGCAACTTCAACATCTAAATTCTTCTAGCTCAGTTAACATAAATGAATTCTATGCATATGTACAGTTCAAGGACTTTAAGGGCTACATTTTTGCTTCACAAACCTAAGCCTAATGATTCCTAAATAAGGAGATAGAAGTTTGACAAATACCTGTTTCAGCCAAGTTTGGATATGGCAATGTAGGAGTTTTGGATGATGCATGATGGTCGTGTTAGCTTGCCTGAAGTTCACTCAACCTTTCCCAATGCTTGGCTTGCCTTGAACTTTCCTGAATGTGCTTGTAGAACTCAACCTGCAAAGCTTCAAAGCAAAAATGGTGAAGTGTGAAAATGGAGTTACAGTGGCTGGACATGTGCTTGGACAGTTTAGGTATGTTGTATAGAGTGTGTTTGAAGTGGTTTGGGATAAAATGCACGAGGCAATGTGAAGATGGCTTGAGTTCTGCAGGGCTTGCTCTGTTTTTGAAAGAACTTGGTGTTTTGATGTATTTTGGTGTTTTAGATGCTAAGAGCTCGTGTTTCTGGCTTGAGATAATTTGTTGAGATTGTTTGAAATGTTCAAAAGACTTGCTCTTATCAGATTACAAAGTTGTGGAGTTTTTGCACACTTTCTTGCTTTTTAAGCAAAAGTGAAATGACAATGCTCAAGGGCCTGTACAGGCTAGCTTAGGGACTGCACATAGTTGGTAACAATTTCCTGATATTCACGGACTTTGTTTTCTGCAAAAGATTGGGTCCTTGGCTCAAGATAAACAAAGTTGCTAAAAGTGACCTTTATCAAAGTAGCATTGTTATCTTTTTGCCATTTTTGGAATAGTTCTTTGTACAATGCTCTAAAGCTCAGAACAAAGCCTTAATACAATGTGTTTTGCATTTAATTTATGAGTGTAGAAATTATTAGAACCTGTAAACCAAGTACAAGAATAATCCAAATTGATTTGCAACTTGAACCAATATGAAAAATGCCTTGGACAAAAGTGATAATTTCCTGTTTTCAATCCTTCGATTCTCCCTAACCACAAATGATCTTGGATATTTCTTGGACATTTTGGAAATCTTGTAACATGATCTAAAATCCATCTTTCAAATTCATTTTGATGTTCCAATTGGAACTATGTGAAAAGTTGCCATGAAGATAGGTCAAAATCTTGCCTAAACTAGGGCAAAATTTCACTAAGTTAAAAATTTCATGGACCCTTATTCACAAAATCATAACTTGAGATCCAAGCATCTTTTGGGAAAACTTTGTGAATCAAAGTTGTAGATTTTGTGGAGGACTAAAAATTTCATGTTGGAAGTTTTGTTTTAATCCAATTGCATCATGGTGAAAAAGTTTGGCAAAGTTGGGAAAAAATAAGAAATTTTCATAACTTAGAAAATTTCTAAGTTATGAAAATTTTCCATTTTAAACCCTAATTTTCAAAATTAGGTTTCTTGGTGAACAAGTTTCATGTTTTGACACATCTTGATAAAAAATGACCCTTGGCACTTGATTTTGACCAAAAGGTCAAAGTTTGACTTTTCAGTGTACAGTTGATTTTTGATCAGTTGATTGGAAAATTCATCTGTCAATCCAATTTATTTGAAATCTTTTGAACCTTGTGATTAGGTTAATATGATTCCATTGAGTTCTTGAAATCATGCTTGAACCCAATTTGCCATTGGCTAGGTGAAAAATCAGAAATTGCCCTTCTGTAGTCAAAATCCTAAATATGATCATTTTGCCCTTTTGAAGATTTGATCAAATTTCTTGAGGAGTTGTGGTCCAAACTTGATCAAATGGTTCATATGAGTCTATAATGTTGTTGTGGATCAAAAATTATGAAGTTTGACTGTAAATTGGCCATGGTTGACTTTTTCCCCAATACAACTGATTTTTAGGTCATCTGTCCAATTGATTAGGCAAAAATTTGATTCAAAGCTTGAAACTTGGTATGAGCAATCTTATAGGTCCAACATGAAGTATGAAAGTCACATGAGGCCCTGGAAGTCCAAAAATATTTGTGAAAACTCAAACCCTAATTTCAGGTCAACAGTGCAAGGAGATGTCTTGAGCAGAGCAAACCCTAATCCTGTCTGGAGTCCAAAGAGTCTTGTGAGGGGAAATCTTGATAAAATAAGAGGGAAAATTTTGGGGTACAACATATTCTAAATAAAGTTTTGATATAACTTATAATCAATTTTAATTATAAATGGTTTTTTATAAACATAACTTAAAGAAAAGTTCTGAAAACTCACTTGCTCACCAAGTGTTTGAGAAATTGATTTTGTTAGTTCTATGAATATTTCTATTGGAAATAACTTTACTAGTAACTTTCTATAAACGTTACATAAGTCATAAAGTGATTCAAGAATATTAATTCAATTGTCATTATTTTTCATAATCTATTTGTTTTTAAGTTTTCATATCCGAGTTTCCAATAACGTTCGTATAGATGACTCTTTGAAAAAGATTCCGCTAAACTCTTTGTTAAAATAACTTTTTCAAAACCAGAGTTTTTCTGGAATTTTTCAAGGGCCCGATACGTTGACGTCGTCTAACAAGTGGCATCAAGAGCCCGGTTCATTCTGGATTCGACACTCTTTAGAAAATGGCTTACGAATCTAAAGGGGATTATAAAATAGCCCTAATTTTCATGGGAGAAAATTACTGTTATTGGAAATCTTGTATGCAAATTCATGTTAAATCATATGACAAAGGTATTTGGGAAGCCATTCAAAATGGTCCAATAGCGGTGACATATATGGTTAATAATGTTACTGTTCCAAAGCCGATAAACTTATGGAATGAGGATGATACTAAAAAGTGGTCTTATGATTGGAAAGCTAAGAACATTGTTATATTCGCACTTGGTGTTGATGATTTTTGTCGTATTTCCCATTGCAAAACCGCTAAATCTATGTGGGAGTCTCTACAAGTTACCAATGAGGGAACTAATGAGGTCAAACAATCTAGAATTAATACACTTAATCAATCTTTAGCATGAAGCAAGGTGAAACTATTTCTCAAATGCAAAAGCGTTTTTCGCACCTTATTAATCGTTTAAATTTATTTGGTAATCCTATTTCCAATGTTATTGCTACTAATAAAGTTTTAAGATGTCTTACTAGAAATTAGAAACCAAAGGTCACCACAATCATGAAATCCAATAACCTTGCTACACTTGATCTCACCACTTTGTTTGGAAAGTTGGAAGAACACGACCAAGAACTCAATTGCTTGGAAAAACATGAAAAAAGCCTTGATAAAAAGAAGAAAGAGAAAGAAACCCATAAGAAGGAAGGATTGAAGTCTAAAGCTCGAAGGTCTTCAAGTTCAAGATCCATAAGGGATGAGCCCACTAATGATAGTGACTCGAGCAATGAAGAGAATTCGGATGATGAAGAACTGAGATTATTTGTAAGGAGATATAAGTGATATATTCGGAAGAATGGTGTCAAACACTCCAACAATAATCTTGTCAAATTTAGAAGACAATCTTCTTCCTCTAAAGATGAAGAAAACAAAAAGGATAATGAAAAAGGGTATATGTTATGAATACTAAAATTAGGTCATTATAGAGAGGATTATCCATCTCTTAATAAGAAGAAAGGAAAGGGTCAATGAAACAACTATAGAAGCTCTAGAAAAACCTATGTTTCTTGAGATAGTGATAGTGATGTTTCAAGAAATGAAAGCTCAAGTGAGAGCGATGAAGAGGAAAATTATTGTTTCATAGAAAATCATCGTCAAGGAAAGAAAAAGGATGTAAGTCGTTCTAAATACTCTAACATTTCAAATTTGTCGTTTAATGAGTTAAAAATGTATTTGAAAATCTGCAATAAGAAGCTTTATATGCTCACAAAGTTTTCCTCCCAAGAAAAGGTTTTTACATGTTTAGAGGTCAAGGTTGAAGAAACCAATGCACAACTTGAGGCATTAAAGAAATTAATTGTAGATAGTTCAAATCATGTAAAGGAGGATTAAAAATCTTGTAAGTTTGGATGTGAAACATGTCAAATTTGGCAACAAGAAGTGAGTACTCTTGAAACTAAATCAGACAAAATATATCATCCTATTAATATTATTGCTATTAAATGTTATAAGGTTGAAAATCCTCATAAAAACTATAACTTGATTAAAAAGAAGTCTAATAGAAAAGGTGATTCTCATTATAGGTTATTTTGTCACTGTTGTTGCAAAAAAGGCCATACTATTGAAAAAAAGCAAATTTAGGTGCTTTTTGGTCCCTAAAGACAATTTCTAATGGTTGCCCAAATGCAACAATTATTTAACTCACTCTCAAGGACCCAATGAGAATTTGGTACCTAACACTTTTGTTTGTTTTTTTTGGGATGAGTGTCTTGATGTTATGACAAAAAAATGGATTCTCAATAGTGGATGTTTAAGATATATGACGAGAGACATGTCTCTTTTATTTGACTTTATGGTGAAAAAGAAAGGTTTTGTATCCTACAATGATCACAACAAAGGTGAAATACTCGGAAAAATGTAGTATAAGTAATCCCTCAACTATTACTATCTCCAATGTTATGTTAGTTTAAGGCCTTAGATATAGTCTTCTTAGTATTAGTCAATTATGTGACAGTGGGTATAAGGTAACTTTTCCTAAAGTTTGTTGCATAATGAAATATAATGAAAAGAAGGATTTTAAATTTAAGGGTGTAAGGGTTAGTAATATCTATATGATTGGCTTAAGATAAATTTCCTTGAATAATACCCAATTTCTTGTTACCTTGAGGGAAGACTCTTGGCTATGGCATAGGCGTTTGGCTCATGTCAACTTTGATCTACTTAATAAAACAGTTTTAAAAAATTTAGATAATTGGTCTACCAAAAATGAATTTTTCAAAAGATCACCTATGTAATACATGTCAAAAGGATAAATAAACAAGGGTCTCTTTTAAGTTTAAAAATGTCGTTTCAACATCGAGACCACTTGAGCTCCTTCACATGGATTTATTTAATCCCTCACGACCAAAATCATAGGTGGTAATTACTATGGACTTGTAATAGTAGATGATTACTCAAGATTTTGCTGGACTATTTTCTTACGTAGTAAAGATGAAACGTTCTAGGATTTCACACGTTTTGCCAAGTTAGCTCAAAAAAACTAAAGTAAAAAATTGTTGCAATTCGAAGTGATCATGGAGGTGAATTTGAAAACTACCTCTTTGAAGAATATTATGATAAATTTGGAATTGAACACAATGTTAGGACATAGTTTGATTCTACAACCCTTAATTAGAGTTTTGATGATAACAAACACAAAGAACAAATATGCACTCTAAATTTATGTTATTTTGTATGCAGAAGTTCTGACCAAAGTAGCATCAGCAGTTAAGCTTTAGAAGCTTTCATGCTGAGGTAATCAGAATCTGCGCTGAAGAATGATGATCAGAAGATGCGCTGAAGTGAAGAATACTCTGATTCTGAACAGAAGGTTCATATACAATCAGATCCTTACATCTCTAAGTCATCAATGTTCTGAAGCAATTGCAGCATGCAAGATTGTAAAATTCTGAAGCGTTACTATTCAATCAAGACAACATCACATGTAACAGCTTCATTCAGACAAGAATCTTCTCAATATGGAAACAATTTAAATGTCCATTATCACGCTTTATATTGGACAGGATTCTTATGCCCATATAAACAAGCTAAGAGGATAAATCGTTTACGATTTTGAATACGACGACAATACATCTCTAAACGCTGCAAGCTTACATACTCTTTTCTATGCTCAAAATTGTGTAAAAAATCACAATTGTGATAACAGTTTTTGTAAAGAAAAACAACCATACACATAATTCTTTTATCTTGATTAAGCCAGTTTTCCTTGAGATTAACCGGTTTATGGTTGTACTCAAGAGGACTTTGACAGTTGTCAAAGTAGTGATTGTAATCATTTTTTGATTAGTGGATTATGTCCTCGTTGGAGAGAGGCGCAATCACCTTGACGGGTGGACTGGAGTAGTTTGAGATCAAACGAACCAGGATAAAAATATCGTGTCCTTGTGTATTTGATTTTAAGTTTTCAATTCAACCCCCCTTCTTGTGTTTTTCACTTCTTCAATTGGTATCAAAGCGCATGGTTCTGAGTTCATACACTTAACCGTGTCAGTACAAGATCCAAGCTTTTGAAAAACACTATGGTGGGACCAAGCCAAAACATCAGCAATGACTATCATGAAGACAAGGACAGAATCAGTGGCAAACCTCCAGTCTTTGATGGAGAAAATTTTGACTACTAGAAAGACAGAATTAAGAGCTTCTTTCTGGCCCATGATGCTGATCTATGGGACATGGTAATTGATGGATACACACATCCAGTGTATGAAAGTGGTCAGAAGATAGACAGAAAAAGGATGTTTGACCAGCAAAAACGTGATTTCAAAAACCATCATAAAGCCAGAACAATACTTCTCAGTGTTATCTCATACTCAGAATATGAGAAAATCTCAAACAGAGAGAAAACCAAAAACATGTTTGACTCTTTGAGAATGAAGCATGAAGGAAACGTACAAGTCAAAGAAACCAAGGCCCTTGCACTCATTCAGAAGTATGAAGCATTCAAGATGGAATACAGTGAATCCATAGAAGCAATGTTCTCAAGATTCCAGATCCTTGTTGATGGGCTGAAGGTTCTTAACAAAGGATATTCTACTGCTGATCACGTAAAGAAGATCATCAGAAGTATACCCAAGAAATGGAGGCCAATGGTTACAACACTTAAGCTAGCTAAAGATCTCAACAAGATATCTCTGGAGGAACTTGCCAGCTCCCTCAGAAGTCACGAGATAGAGCTAGAAGAAGATGAGCATTAAAAGCAAGGTAAGCCACTAGCATTAAAATCTAACAAAAAATCTGATTCTAAGGTTTTGCAGGCTATGGAAGAAACCTCTGATGGATCCTTATCAAAAGAAGATGAATTGTCTCTCCTCTCCAGAAGGGTGAATCAACTGTGGAAGCAGAGACAAAGGAAATTCAGAAATCCTAGAAGATCAGAGAATCAAAATAAATCCTTCTTCAG
The DNA here is from genome assembly GCA_948472305.1 of Vicia faba. NCBI lineage: Eukaryota > Viridiplantae > Streptophyta > Magnoliopsida > Fabales > Fabaceae > Vicia > Vicia faba. The sequence continues at coordinate 561,941,566 of OX451735.1, forward strand.
ATACATAAAGTCTGAGTCTTCCTCTGGACATAGAAGATCTAAAGGTTCTTCAGGACACAGAAAGTCAAATAACAAGGACATCATCTGCTATGAGTGAAATGAGAAAGGGCACTACAAAAGTGACTATCTAAGGTGTTGTACCCCAAAATTTGCCCTCCCATTTTCCTCAACATTTTCTCATCATAAGACCCTTGAAGCTCAAGACCCAGTTAGGGTTTCCTCTGCTCAAGACTTCTCCTTGCACTGTTGACCCAAATTAGGGTTTGTGTTTGCAAAAAGATATTTTGACCCAAAATGCCTAAGATGACTTTCATGCTTCATGTTGGACTCCCAAGTTTATCCATACCAAGTTTCAAGTCTTGATTCCAAATTTTGCCCAGTCAATTGGACAGTTGACCTAGAAATCAACTGTATTGGGGAAAAAGTCAACTGTGGCCAATTGACAGTCAAATCTCATGAAAATTGACCCACATCAACATTATGAACTCACATGGACCATTTGATCAAGTTTGGATCACAATTCCACAAGAAATTTGATCAGATCATCAAAAGGGCAAAATGGTCAGTTTTAGGGTTTTGACTGCACAAAGGCAATTTTTGACTGTTTGACCTAGCCAATGGCAAACCAAGCTCACACATGGACTCAAGGACATCATGGAATTATCTTGACATGCTCAAAAAGTTCAAAAGATCCCAAATGCACAAAATTGATAGTTGAATTTCCTAGTCAATTGATCAATTTTGACTGTATACCGAAAAGTCAAACTTTGACTTTTTGGTCAAAATCAAGAGTCAAGATTCATTTTTAATCAAAACATGCCAAATCATGAAACTTGTCCATCAAGAAATCAAAAATTGCAAATTAGGGTTTGAAATGAGAATTTTTCATAACTTAGAATTTTTCTAAGTTATGAAAAACCCTAATTTTTCCCAACTTTGCCCCACTTTCTCACCAAGATTCATTTGGATTCAAGCAAAAGTCAAAACATGAAAGTTGTAGCTTGTTGCAAAATCTACAACTTTGATTCACAAAGTTTTCCCAAAAGAAGCTTGTATCTCAAGTTACAATTTTTGGAACAAGGGTACCAAACCATTCTTAACTTAGTGAAATTTTGACCTTTTTAGGCAAGGTTTTTACCTAACTTCAAGACCATTTTTCACATGCTTCCACTTGGAATTTCAATTTGCACTTCAAAGATGGATTGTATTACACGTTCCAAGCTTTCCAAAATGTCCAAGAACTCATCAAACAACCTCATGACTTGAGAGAATCGAATTTTGCAATATAGCAAAAAGTCACTTTTGTTCTTGACCAAGACATGTTCATACACATGGCCATTTTCAAGTCAGCTTGGTTTATGCTACATTACAGGCCTCTAAACCACCCAACACTCAATAATTTATTGCATACTCATTGTGCCAAAGCCTTATTTTGTGTATCCAAGCATTGTATGCAAGATTAGGCCATAAATGGAAAAAGTGAAATAGCCATTTTTGTAAAAGCAAGCTTTATGTCATAATGCAAATCCAAGAAGTACAGATCAAATCTAATTGGCACAAGTTTATGAGTTAATCACTCTGATCAAGACAAGGTTTTGCAGCATGTTTAGGGGGCCTCTACCTGTCTAGAACACAAAGTGACCATTGCTTGCTTAAAGTTTAAGAAACACATCATAACATGTACCAACTTCCATATCAGTTAACCAAGGCTTAAACAAACTTATCAAACATATTCCAAACATTCATGCTAAGCTGAAGCACGACCCTAAGATCCCCAATACCCTCACATTCCCAGAATTGCCTTCAAACTGCCAAAACAGAGTTCTTACGGCAGCTTGAGTGCCAACTCTCATCCCTTGCATGTTTTCTTGCTAACAACTTGTCAAACACATTCCCTAGCATCAATGCAAGCTAACCAAAACCTAAAACACGACATGTAACACTCCCAGGCCACTTCACCATTTTCATTTTCTTGTTTTGCAGTTGAAGTCCTCTAGCACGATTCAAAAGGTTTCAAGACAAAGTAAGGCTTGGAATAGCATCCCTGGACCTCAAGGAAGCTATACCAATCATCACCTTGCACTGAAAGCTTCCCCATTGCCAGATACAACTTCAACTGAACAGGTAAGTTCATGAACTCGTATCTCTCTTATTAGGCATTGTTAGCTTTAGGTTTGTGAAGAGAATATGTCACATTCATAGCCCTGAACATGCTCATGTAATTAGATTTCATTTATATTATGTGTGCTGCAAGAATTTAAGGTCTGAACATTGATGAAAAACTAGGTCAGGAATTGGGGGAGAAGAAATTCTCCCTCATCTTAGAGAGTTAAGTCAAGTTCTTTATATGGTTGAATTCGTCTTCTCATGCTCTACATTTTTCATGTTGTGAGTTTTGCTTGAAAGTCCAGGAATTGGGAGATAGGAAACGTGCGTTTTCTTGAACAAAGTTTGTTCTGAGGTTGAAGATGACTGGTTCTGGGCTGGGCCTGGAATGTTTTTCCTATTTGCACCATACATTTACTTCTGAACCCCCTAAGCCCATTTTGTTCATTTTAATGATTTTTTGACTTTTTCTTTTTTTGGTTTGACTTATTTATTTTTTCTTATGATAATAAAAATATAAAAAATATTTTTCTCACTATTTTCCTATTTATTAGGTATTTATTTGTTTAGATTAGTTTTTGAACATAAATAAATAAATAGATATAGTTTTGTTTAAAAAATGTTAAAATAATCTAAACACATTTTATTTTCATTTTCATTTTGTTTTATCTTCTGGAAATATTTTATATAAAAAAATACTTTTTTTTATAAATATTAAATATTATTATTTTTGTATATATAATACATATTTAGAAAATAATACATATGTATATATATCTATTAATATATTTAGGTTAAATTACAAAATATACACACTTTTATTTTTCTTATTAATATTTAATATAAAAATATCTTTTGACAAATATACTTCATTTTATTTTTATTTTTGTATACAATAAATAAATACTTGTACATAATAAATAAATAATGCATTTTATTTAATAGAATTAGGGTTTAACCCTAAACATGAAAAAACTCCCAAAAATAATACTTTTCTTTTTGTTTATTTTGATACATAAAATACTTTTTTTCATATATAAAAAAACCATTTTTGCATCTTGCATATCTATTCTTATTTTATTTAATTTGTGCAATTAAATTATCTTGTAAACAGTTCAATGTTGATGTAATAGTTTTAGGTTTAAATTCCTTGTCAAAATCCCCATTTGAACATTTGTACCCCCCTCCCATATATGGTTTTGTAATAGCTTAGTAAATTTATTTTTCGCACTTTATTGCTTTCTAATTATACCATGTTAGAATTAGGGTTTGTATGCGAAAAAAAACAACGAAAATAGTTTGACCTAATTTCAAGATAAACAAGCATGAAAATGGACACACAAATCACACTTGCACCCCCTAGGGTATTCCACTTGTTGCCTTTAATAAATGGGCCATATTGCATGTTAGGTCTCTTTGGGCAAAACAAACAATCAAATGATCATAGTCCCTCGATGACACTTTCGAAAAGTTGCCTAAAATGATCAAGTCCCTTTCAAGGAAGAATTTCCCAAAGATACTTGGCACCATTGCAAATATGGTCTAAACGATGACCCGTGCCCGTCCCTTTCACATCCTAACATGAGATTGTCCACCAAATACAATGGTGGAACAAACTTGTTAAAAGGGTTAAAACATAGCAATAATCTTTGAGAAATTTAGGAGTAGATAACCTCTTAGTTACTTGAATCAAACTTGCAAAAACAAAACACTTGCCTATTTTATAAAACCACACCTCACAACACTTTCAAAACAAACTTTCAAAAACAAATGAAAACCTTTTCAAAAGACATACACCTTAGTATACATCCCAACATGGATCATTACAAAGGTTGCCACCACATTGGCCTCTTTTCAAAACAATTTTTAAACCCACACACAAAGCACCATTTCAAACAATTGAAAACAAAAGGCAAGTGATCTAAGCAAGTAACTAAGAGCCCATGGATAACCATGGATAGAAAGGGTGCTAATACCTTCCCTTTCTATAATCTACTCCCCGAACCCAAGAAAACATCTCAAAGGTTTTTGATGTGCTTTTTAACCTTTCCTTAGGATAAAATAAAAAGTCGGTGGCGACTCTTGCTCAACCGAAACATTTGCAAATACAAACGCAAAACCATAGTCAGTTCTCCCACCGTATCACAAAACTGGCGACTCTGCTGGGGAATAAACTTAAAAGTGGAGTAACCTTAGGGCTTAGATCACCTTTGTTTTCAATTGTTTGCTTTGTTTGCTTTTATATTTGTGGGCTTTGCATCGGAGTTTCGTAGATCCTAACCCGGATCTGGGGAATACCCTTTTTAGGTAGCTTAATCTGTGAGGGACCTGTCCGGCATAGACCGACATGGGTGAAGCAGTGGCTACATTGGTGTGGCACCTTGGTCTGTACCTATATCCCTTGTGTTTCAATGAGGAGAATATGGGTCTTCTAAGGAGTCATTAAACACCAACCGACCTTAGAACCCTAAATTGACCAAACTTGGCCATTAGAACAGTAGCAGTATGCTACACTCATTGAGGCTAAACTCTCGCGATGGTTCTGGCCGCAAGAAAAGATTGCGATGCTGGAGTTATGACCGATTGAGGGTAGTCAATGATTTGAGATCCTCTAGAACTCGGTTACTTTTGATAGGACAGGTTTTAACCAACGAAACCAAAAGAGGGTAATACCTAAACTTCATGCTGGCCTGAAATGTAAGGGTTGTCTTGTGTGACTTGTGTGCCTTATCATGCTTGTGTGAATACTTGTGGTGTGCTTCATCATAGCATCATGCCACCATCCCATTGCATGCATCCTGTATAAAGGACTAACCCATTTCAAAGACAAAAAGGTTTCATCTTTGCTCTGTTTTGTAGGACATCATGATGCCCGTGCGTAGGAATACTGTCCGGCTCAACTTTGTTCAACCATCAGTTTTGCTCAAGGATTTGGTTGGTAGGATTCCAAACACTTCCTCCTTCATCAACAGGCATGGTTCTCTCCTTGGCTTGATCACTGCAAAATGGGACCAACAACTAATAAGTGTTCTGACCCAGTTTTATGACCCTCTGCATCATTGTTTCACCTTTCGTGACTTCCAGCTGGTTCCTACCCTGGAAGAATTCTCTTATCTACTCGGGATCCCTGTCTTGGAGCAAACTCCATTCACTGGCTTGGAAAAGACTCCTAGGCCTGAAGAGGTTGCTGCAGTTCTCCCCTTGACCAAAGAGGAGGTATTGGCTAACTGGGAAACTAGAAGTGGAGTAAAGGGATTTTTGGTCAAATTTCTGGTTGGCAAAGCTAATGATTTCTGGAATTACTTGGACTTCAAGGCGTACGAAGACATTCTGGCTCTTTTGATCTATGGTCTGGTATTGTTTCCCAATCCTGACACCTTTATCAGTATCCATGCCATAAGGATCTTCATGTCTCGGAATCCTGTACCCACTCTTTTGGGTGATATCCTGCAACAACTCTATGCTCGTACTGCTCGAAAACAGGGAACTCCATGGTGTTGTGCTCCTTTGCTAGTGAGGTGGTTTATTTCGCACCTTCCTAAGTTCGTGCTGAAGAATGAAGAAGGAAAAGGTTGGGCTCATAGGTTAATGGCTCTCACTGATAATGACATCACTTGGACTCTCTGAGGTTTGGATGAGGTAGCTGTTATTGATCGTTGCGGAGAATACCCTAATATTCCGTTGATTGGTATTCAAGGAGGAATTTCTTATAATCCATGCTTAGCTCTCCGCCAGTTTGGAAGAGCCAGAAGAGTTGGGCCTCATGATATGTTGGTCCCTCACTTCCATTTTGAGTTTCAGGCAGACAGTGACAAACTACGCCATGGATTCATTAAAGCTTGGGGCAGAATTCACAAAGCTGACCCACATGAGTTGGGACCAAAGACTTCTCTACCAATGGAGCCATATTGCAAATGGGTCCACATCCGTGCTCAAAAGTTAGGTATGCCGTATGAAGCTGTCAGTCCTATCATTCTTGAATCTCCTGATAAAGATGGGGTTCCTCCAACTGTCCTCCCTCCTCAGATACCCACTGATTTTGACACAATGAAAAGATCTTGGGCGCAGCTAAAAGAAGAACAGGATTTTTATCGGGAAAAGCTCAACGAGCAGGAACGGAAGATCCAGAGGCTGACTAAGCAATTGGAGGAAGAGCGGGTCCTGAATAACTACATCCGCACTGAGAAGAGGAGGCCATGGGAGAACTGATGGGCTTTGGATATTTCCTTTTACAGCTTTTATTTCCTTTTCAGTATTTTTCATTCCTGTAATGCCTAAGGGCAAGTTGTTGAACAATTTAAAATTTGAATCTAATGAAGTGTGTTTCCCTTTTGTCTACGAAGTTGAATCTTGTTTGTCTTTGAAAACATAAAACATACGCATCTCATTGCACCATATGCATAGCATGTACCCTATTTCACAGGTTGCTTAATCTTCTTCGCTGTTTATTTGAACAGTCATCATGAATCCATACTCATCCAGTGAGCAAGCAATCAAGGCCCTTCAGGCCCAAAGTGCCCAGTTTCAAGAAATGGTCCTAAGCCTGGCCCAAGGTCAGCAAGAGTTGAAGGCTCTACTCCTGAAGAAGAAGAAGAAAAAGAGGACTGCGTTATTCAACACCGGACGCAGGTTTGGGAACACACTCCATAATGAAGCTGATCCAACTACTTCTTCTGCTGAGAAAGACAGTCCCCAAGGGGGAGGAGCTCCTAGTCCGGCAGTCTCTGACAACGAGACAAACTACAATGACGAACAATACCCACCTGCTGCTGACAGATACAAGCAATTAGAAGACCGCTTGAGCGCCATGGAGATTCAGAATGTGCCGGGGCTGGATTTCAGAGATTTGGGGTTATCTTCTGGGGTAGTAATCCCACACAAGTTTAAGGCGCCTGCCTTTGCCAAATATGACGGGGCTTCCTGTCCAAAGCTGCATCTAAGGTCGTACGTAAGGAAGATCCAACCTTACACGACAGATAATAACCTTTGGATTCACTTCTTCCAAGATAGCCTTTCGGGGTCACAGCTTGAGTGGTTATACCAACTAGATGGAACCAGTATCCGACACTGGGAAGATTTGGCAACAGCATTTTACAGACAATATCAATACAATTCTGATCTCGCTCCTGCGCGTACCCAACTTCAGGGTATGTCTCTCGGAACGGGCGAAGGGTTCAAAGAATATGCACAAAAATGGAGAGATTTGGCTGGCAGGGTGCAGCCTCCATTAACGGATCGTGAGCTGGTTGATATGTTTCTAGGGACTTTGTCTGGTCCATTTTTCAATCATTTGGTTGGTAACTCCTCCGCTGGGTTTACGTATTTGATTCTGACGGGTGAGAGAATTGAAGCTGGCATCAGGTCAGGAAAGATACAAAAAGCTGCCTCCACAAGTATTGAGAAAAGGCCTTTCAAGAAAGAAGCAAGTGCAGTCTATGGTCCTAGAAGACAAGTCAAGCCAGAAAGCCGCCAAGCCGTCAATGCTTTGGTCATTTCAAAACATGTTGCTGCTCCTCAGCAGTACAATCAACAAAGAGGTGAAAGGCCCAAGAGCCAGTATACTCGGCTGAGTATGACCTTGTCACAAATTTTACCGCAACTGTTATCAACCAACTTGGTGACCATCAAAGAAGCTCCTAAGGTCGTCAATACTGCATCTCCTAAGTATAACCCAAATGCCCGGTGTGCTTATCATTCTGATAGTCCCGGGCACACTACTGATGATTGCTGGGCCTTGAGAAACAAGGTGCAAGACCTTATCGACGCGAAGGAAATTCAGTTTGAAGCGCCTGAGAGGCCAAATGTTGTAACTGCTCCTATGCCCCAGCATAGAGTAAATGCCATTGAGGAAGATTTGTATGCTGTTTCGGTGAATGACGTTGCTACCCCTCTTTTGACTGTTAAGAGGAACTTACTACTAGCCGGTTTATTTCCGGGTTGTAGCAAGGGTTGCCTCCTGTGTGCTGTTATCCCTACCGGTTGTCCGCTGCTGAAATCAGGCATCCAAAGCCTGATGGATAGCAAAGAAATTTTGTTCAAGAAAACTGCTGTTTCGTTTGTTTCCGCTGAAGAAATATCTGTTGTCACAATTTACAATCCTACCAAAGCTCCCCCGAGGAAGCCAATCCAAATTATGTCTGTTGCACCCATCATTATTACTGTTCCGGGGCCTCTCCCCTATGAGTCTGATAAAGCGGTCCCATGGCATTATGGGGCCGACGTGTATGTGCTTGGAGTGAAGCAGGAGTTCAACACCAATACCAGTATCAGTAACATCACTGGTCCCTCCAAGATTACCCATAGTGGCAGGCTCTTCTTGCCTGACATTGCACCGCCAGTTATCCGAAAACCTCTTACCATCACACTCGCAAGTGTGCATGTTTCAAATCAAGTTCCTGTGTCTACTACTGCCGTCGAGTCCTCTGATGCTCGGGGCAAAGAAGTTGCTACCGATTTGCATGCCAGGACGGAGGCACCAAAGAAGGCTGATGTCGAAGCCTCCCAACAAGAAATGGAGGAAATCCTTAAAATCATTAAAAGGAGTGACTTCAATGTTGTTGAACAGTTGGGGCATACTCCCTCCAAAATCTCTATGCTGTCATTGCTGCTATGCTCAGAGGCCCATGCAAAAGCCCTGATTTCATTTCTGAAAACGGCCCATGTGCCGCAAGAGACCTCTGCAGATCAATTCACTGACTGTGTAGCTAATTTGACAGCTGACAATGGTTTGGGGTTCTCAGATGCTGACCTTACCGCCAAAGGGAAAAATCACAATGATGCCCTGCATGTTTCCATAGAATGCAGGGGCACTACTCTCACACACGTGTTAGTGGATACCGGCTCTTCCCTGAATGTTTTGCCCAAAAAGGCATTGGATCGCTTGGATTGTGAGGGTCTAGAATTGAAGCCTAGTAACATCATTGTTAGAGCCTTTGACGGTTCTAAGAGGATGGTGCACGGTGAAGTAGACATTCCTATTCGTGTGGGTTCCCAGGTTTTCAACTCAACGTTCTATGTAATGGATATTCGTCCATCTTACTCCTGCTTGTTGGGTCGACCCTGGATTCACAAGGCTGGGGCAGTAACATCCACTCTACACCAAAAGCTCAAATACCCTGTCAAAGGGAAGATTGTTACTGTGCAGGGTGAGGAGGAATACATGGTTAGTCACTTGAATTCATTCCGGTATATCGAGATGGACGGGGAGTTTATTGAAACCCCCTTTCAGCATTTGGAGGAGGTTCCTCCAACGTTGGCATCGGCTGAAACAGCGGTTGAAGAAGACTTTCCGTTGAAGATGGCGTCCTTGAAGGATGCCCGGGCTGTAATCGAGAAAGGCAATTGTGCAAACTGGGGTCAGCTTCCTGACTTCACTCAAAAGAACGACAAGTTTGGGCTGGGCTTTACTGCAGAGGCTCAGAGGGCAGTGCGCAAGGACAAGATCAGAAAGGCTCCAGTGTTTATCACCAGTCCAAGGGTGAATGCTATCGAGGAGGATATAGAGGAAGCAGAGTTTGACAGTTGGATCTATCCAACCACCAGCAACGGACCAAGAAACTGGACGGCAAAGGATTTTACACCTATCACATTTTTCACGCAGTAATTAACTCTTTTGATTCTCAATTTGTAACAAACAATATGTTGAAAACTTTATTGGCTCGGTGTCCTACCCGGGGCATCGTAGCTCCATTTGTGAGGGCTTTTTGTATGACATTTCCATATATCATTAATCAAAACATTGGACGTTTTTTGCATTTCAAATCTTGCGCTCTTTTTCTTTCTGTGTTATATATTGCAAAACAGTTATATTTACACACACTCACTTATACAGGTTTCAATCCACTCTGGATCCCACTGGTAACAGCTCTGCTACCACCAGTTATGACTTCGAGAATCCGATCAACTTGGCCGAAGACGAAGGTGAAGATGATTGCGAAGTGCCTGGTGAACTCGCAAGACTGCTACTCCAGGAAGAGAGGGCTATTCAATCACATGAAGAGCCGGTGGAAACAGTTAACCTGGGTACTGAGACAGATAGGAAAGAGGTCAAGATTGGTGCCAATTTAGAGCTCAGCATGAAGCAACGATTGATCCAGATGCTACATGATTACATGGAGATATTTGCTTGGTCCTACGAGGACATGCCTGGTTTGGATGCCGACATTGTAGTTCATCACCTGCCAACCAAGGAAGACTGCCCTCCGGTAAAGCAAAAGGTCCGCCGTATGCGCCCAGAGATGTCCGAAAAGATCAAGGCTGAGGTTATGAAGCAATTCAATGCCGGGTTTCTAGCAGTGACCTCTTACCCTCAGTGGGTTGCCAATGTGGTGCCAGTACCAAAAAAGGATGGTAAAGTCAGAATGTGCGTCGACTACAGGGATTTGAACAGGGCAAGCCCCAAAGATGATTTTCCTCTACCTCACATCGACGTTCTTGTTGACAATACTGCTCAACACAAGGTGTTCTCCTTCATGGATGGTTTTTCAGGGTATAATCAGATCAAGATGGCTCTAGAAGATATGGAAAAGACTACCTTTGTGACTCAGTGGGGCACCTTCTGCTACAAGGTCATGCCATTCGGGTTGAAGAATGCTGGGGCAACCTATCAACGTGCCATGGTTGCTTTATTTCATGATATGATCCATCATGAGATTGAAGTATATGTTGATGACATGATTGCAAGGTCCCAAACTGAGGAGGAGCACCTTGATCATCTGCGGAAGTTGTTTGACCGATTGAAGTTATACAAGCTGAGGTTGAATCCCAACAAATGCACCTTTGGGGTAAGGTCCGGAAAATTGCTAGGTTTCATCGTAAGTGATAAAGGTATTCAGGTGGACCCTGCCAAGGTGAAAGCCATACAAGAGATGCCAACTCCAAAGATAGAAAAAGAAGTCAGAGGCTTTCTGGGACGACTGAATTACATTGCCCGTTTCATCTCACACCTAACTGCTACCTGTGAGCCAATCTTCAAATTACTGAAGAAAGATCAAGTAGTACGTTGGAACGATGAATGTCAGGCTGCTTTTGAAAAGATAAAAGAGTATCTCCAAGAGCCACCCATTCTTTTGCCACCAGTGGAAGGAAGACCTCTGATATTATACTTGACTGTGCTTGATAATTCAATGAGGTGTGTGCTGGGGCAGCATGACGAGTCTGGCCGAAAAGAGCATGCTATTTATTACTTGAGCAAAAAGTTTACCGACTGTGAGTCTCGTTACTCACTGCTCGAGAAAACTTGTTGCGCTCTGGTATGGGCTGCTCGCCAGCTGAGACAGTATATGCTGACTAACACCACTTTGCTGATTTCAAAGATGGATCCCATCAAGTACATATTTGAAAAGCCTGCTCTGTCTGGAAGAATAGCGAGATGGCAAATGATCTTGACAGAATATGATATCCAGTATACAACTCAGAAAGCAATCAAAGGAAGTGTACTGGCAGATCATTTGGCACACCAACCTGTGGATGATTACCAATCATTGAACTTTGATTTTCCGGACGAAGATATCATGGTAGTAACATATTGTGAAGTGCCTGGACCGGATGAAGAACTTGAGGAAGGATCCCGATGGTCTATGCATTTTGACGGAGCCTCCAATGCTTTGGGTAATGGCGTCGGCGCTGTAATCATATCTCCCAAAGGAACTCATACTCCACTCACCGCCCGATTGTGTTTCAACTGCACCAACAACATGGCAGAATATGAGGCATGTATCATGGGTCTACAAGCTGCAATCGACTTAAGGATCAAATTCCTGAGTGTCTTCGGAGATTCCGCTCTCGTGATCAATCAGATCAAAGGCGAGTGGGATACGAAACACCCAAATCTTATTCCTTATAAGGAGTATGTGTTGACCTTGCTTCCCCACTTTGAAGAGATAACTTTTGAGCACTTCCCGAGAGAGGAGAGTCAGCTAGCGGACGCACTAGCTACGATGTCTTCAATGTTCAAAGTTAAATGGGACAATGAGGCTCTCCGGATCATTATCTGGAAGTTGGACGAACCGGCATACTGCTGCAATCTTGAGGCCGAAAAGGTGACTGAAAAACCCTGGTATCATGAGGTGAAGAGGTACTTGGAAGCTCAGGAATACCCTGAAGGTGCATCTGTCAATGACAAGAAATTCATGAGAAGGTTTGCGGCAAAATTCTTCCTCAGCCACGGCATTCTCTACAAACGGAATCATGATTCAACTCTAATGCGTTGTGTAGATAAGGCTGAAGCAGAGAAGATCATGATAGAACTGCATGAAGGAACATTCGGAACGCATTCCAGTGGACACACCATGGCAAAGAAAATCCTTCGGGCAGGATATTTCTGGTCCACAATGGAAGCCGATTGTTACCAACATTCTCGGACTTGTCAAAAATGCCAGATTTATGCTGATAAGGTGCATATCCCTCCAGTTCCTCTGAATGTCCTGACGGCACCTTGGCCTTTTGCAATGTGGGGAATCGATATGATCGGTGAGATCCGACCAACGGAAACCAATGGGCATCGCTTCATCTTGGTGGCAATCGATTACTTCACGAAGTGGGTTGAGGCTGCTTCCTACGCCACGGTAACCAAGAGCATTGTGGCACGTTTCATCCGGCATAACCTGATCTGTCGGTACGGCGTCCCGGAAAGAATCATTACGGACAATGGTACCAATCTTAATAACAAAATGATCACTGAACTCTGCGAACAATTCAAGATACAGCACCATAACTCTTCTCTTTACCGGCCGAAGATGAATGGGGTTGTAGAGGCAGCTAATAAGAATATCAAAAAGATTGTGCAGAAGATGACAGTGACCTATAAAGATTGGCACGAGATGTTACCGTTTTCTCTTCATGGGTACCGTACCTCAGCAAGGACGTCAACCGGGGCAACGCCTTTTTCCTTGGTCTATGGCATGGAGGCAGTCTTGCCAATTGAAGTCCAGATACCCTCTCTCCGAATAATGAAGGATGCAGATCTGAGTGAAGATGATTGGATCCAGACACGACTTGATCAGTTAAATCTAATTGACGAAAAGAGACTTGCTGCTATTTGTCATGGTCAGACGTATCAAAAACGGATGATCAGAGCATTTAACAAAAAGGTCAGACCACAAGAATATCAAGTTGGGGATCTGGTAATCAAACGTATCATCCTTCCTCAGAGTGATCCAAGGGGCAAATGGACCCCTACGTACGAAGGGCCATTTATGGTTAAACATGTGTTCTCAGGAGGAGCCATGATTCTGACTACCATGGATGGTGACGACCTTCCTCACCCCGCCAATGCAGACATAGTAAAAAGATACTACGCATAAATAAAAGACCCGCTAGGTTGACATACCTAGGCAAAAATAAGGGCTTCCCGGCGAACCAAAAGGGTTCGGGCAAAAATAAGGGATGAAATAAAAAAATCTGTACACCCGGCAAGTCGAAAACCTGAAAAGGCGGCTTGGGCAAAAATGGGTATCCCGGTGGACTGAAAACCCGAAAGGGCGGTCCAGGAAAAAGTTAGGGATAAAGCATAACACTATGTCTCATTGGATCACTTTGCATCCGGAATTCGGCATCAACTATCTGGCTCAGACTTCGGCATCGACCAATTAGCTTCATCTTCAACTAAGCAGCAAAGTGATGAGACGCTTAAAGACATAAAGGCGATAGAAGAGCTGGAACCCAGTGGGAATATTGTTCACATAGCTGTTTTGTTTCCTTTTCAAAATTGTAAATTCTATGTTATTCGGCGGCATTCTCTTACTAGGATGTCAGCCTCTTGTACAAAAACGCCTATTCACAGGCAAAATTCAAAATCAATACAAATTCACTTTCCTATAACAAATTGCCATTGTTTTTCTTTTTTCTGTTTTGTCTTGCGAAGAACGTCCAATGTTCATTTTTGATATATGCATTTGACATTAAATTGCTAATTCATAAATATTTGCATATGAAACAAAAGACTAATTACAGGTGACATCAGAAACAGGGGCAATGTAGAGTTGTTTAATGCAGTCTGGTTGCTTTGTTCGCCAAGGTACCAAGGTAGATTCTAACCGAAGAATGTGACCAAATCATCTCAACTCCCCGCAAAGTAAGACAAGATTCAACATTACTTTCCCCAAGCAGAGTTGGTTCCCTGTCAATCCTGAAAAGGCACAACATTCCCCAGAGGAGTATAGGTATTCGTCAGCAAGCATCCCCGGCAGTCTTGATCTAAGATTGTTCCCCGGCGGAGTACAGGCACCCCCAGTGGAACCATTTACCAGTACAATTCCAAAAGTTTCCCCAGGAAAGTGGAATTCTTATCCCCAGCAGGTCTTGAAGCTTATCCCCAGTAGATTCTGGAAGCTTGTTCCTTGCAGAGTACGGACGTCTCACCCGAGTTTTATTCAAAGTTATTCCTTACAAGGGCTTATAACTGGGTTATCCTCAGCTATTTGCCACGGAAGATCGCCCTCGGCAAAGTTCTTTCAAATCCCCAGCGGAGTTTATCCTTGGTATTCCCCAGCGGAGTTTATCTTTGTTATCCCCAGCGGAGTTCATCATCACAATCCTCAGCGGAATCCATCATTGAAATCCTCAGTGAAGCCTTTGTCAAACTTCAACAAAGTATCTCTTCCACAGAGCATTTCCCCGCAGAGTGATCTCTCCAACGAGTTTATTCTTCAACGGAGTCATCTTCTCCTACCAGTGTATTCTTGCAACCATTATCCCCAGCGGAAGCAAAGAGCTCTACTCTTCAACGTCAGCCCAGGATTTATTCCCCCAGCCGGTCGTCAAGGATTTATTTTCCTAGACGAAAATACATTCATAAACATTTCACACATCTTGCTTACATACACAAATAAAATGCATGCAGCATTATCTCATGTTGAACATCACGACATCATGCATTTCATACATCATGACATTGCATACAACTGATGTTTTTTGCCTTTTCAGGGAAAAAGACAATCCCAAAGACAACTACCTTCAACTGTCACAATTCCAGATTCGATACCTGTATCTAGCCAGGGCACATCTGAGAGTGATCAGTTTCCAGACTCGATTCCTGTATCTAGCCAGGGCACGTCTGAAGAGTTCGAAGATTCGATTCCTGTATCCAGCCAGGGCATGTCTGTTGACGACTATTCCAGATTTGATTCCTGTATCCAGCCAGGGAATATCTGTTGACAACTATTCCAGATTCGATTCCTGTATCCAGCCAGGGCATATCTGTTGACAACTATTCCAGATTCGATTCCTGTATCCAGCCAGGGCATGTCTGTTGACGACTATTCCAGATTTGATTCCTATATCCAGCCAGGGCATATCTGTTGACAACTATTCCAGATTCGATTCTTGTATCCAGCCAGGGCATATCTATTGACGACTATTTCCGGATTCGATTCCTATATCCAGCCAGGGCACATCTGTGAGCAACCGATTGTAGATTCGATATCTGTATCTAGCCAGGGCATATCTGCATGAGGAGATTGAAGATCAAACACCTGTAACAAGCCAGGAAAACATCTGTCTTTCTCAAGTACACAAGTTCTCGCTAAGGAATCTCTTATGCGATCAACGCTTCCAAATGGCATCTATAAGCCCATTCCCGACAAGGTTCTGTCACATCTCCAGATGGCATCTATAAGCCCATCTCCCTATCCACCATCTCTCCAAATGGCATCTATAAGCCCATTCCCGACATCACATTGCTGATATTCCAACATGCGAGTGCAAATTTCTGGGCACTCTAGTGTCCAATCTCCTTTTACCCTCGAGTCACGAAAGGCAAACTTGCCAATCTAACTCTTCAGGTTCAAGAAGATTGAACAGGGGCAACTGTTATACCCCAAAATTTTCCCTCCCTTTCCTCAACATTTTCTCATCACAAGACCCTTGAAGCTCAAGACCCAGTTAGGGTTTCCTCTGCTCAAGACTTCTCCTTGCACTGTTGACCCAAATTAGGGTTTGTGTTTGCACAAAGATATTTTGACCCAAAATGCCTAATATGACTTTCATGCTTCATGTTGGACTCCCAAGTTTATCCATACCAAGTTTCAAGTCTTGATTCCAAATTTTTCCCAATCAATTGGACAGTTGACCTAGAAATCAACTGTATTGGGGAAAAAGTCAACTGTGGCCAATTGACAGTCAAATCTCATGAAAATTGACCCACATCAACATTATGAACTCACATGGACCATTTGATCAAGTTTGGATCACAATTCCACAAGAAATTTGATCAGATCATCAAAAGGGCAAAATGGTCATTTTTAGGGTTTTGACTGCACAAAGGCAATTTTTGACTGTTTGACCTAGCCAATGGCAAACCAAGCTCACACATGGACTCAAGGACATCATGGAATTATCTTGACATTCTCAACAAGTTCAAAAGATCCCAAATGCACAAAATTGACAGTTGAATTTCCCAGTCAATTGATCAATTTTGACTATATACTGAAAAGTCAAACTTTGACTTTTTGGTCAAAATCAAGAGTCAAGATTCATTTTTCATCAAAACATGCCAAATCATGAAACTTGTCCATCAAGAAATCAAAAATTGCAAATTAGGGTTTGAAATGAGAATTTTTCATAACTTAGAATTTTTCTAAGTTATGAAAAACCCTAATTTTTTCCCAACTTTGCCCCACTTTCTCACCAAGATTCATTTGGATTCAAGCAAAAGTCAAAACATGAAAGTTGTAGCTTGTTGCAAAATCTACAACTTTGATACACAAAGTTTTCCCAAAAGAAGCTTGTATCTCAAGTTACAATTTTTGGAACAAGGGTACCAAACCATTCTTAACTTAGTGAAATTTTGACCTTTTTAGGCAAGGTTTTTACCTAACTTCAAGACCATTTTTCACATGCTTCCACTTGGAATTTCAATTTTCACTTCAAAGATGGATTGTATTACACATTCCAAGCTTTCCAAAATGTCCAAGAACTCATCAAACAACCTCATGACTTGAGAGAATCGAATTTTGCAATATAGCAAAAAGTCACTTTTGTTCTTGACCAAGACATGTTCATACACATGGCCATTTTCAAGTCAGCTTGGTTTATGCTACATTACAGGCCTCTAAACCACACAACACTCAATAATTTATTGCATACTCATTGTGCCAAAGCCTTATTTTGTGTATCCAAGCATTGTATGCAAGATTAGGCCATAAATGGAAAAAGTGAAATAACCATTTTTGCAAAAGCAAGCTTTATGTCATAATGCAAATCCAAGAAGTACAGATCAAATCTAATTGGCACAAGTTTATGAGTTAATCACTCTGATCAAGACAAGGTTTTGCAGCATGTTTAGGGGGCCTCTACCTGTCTAGAACACAAAGTGACCATTGCTTGCTTAAAGTTTAAGAAACACATCATAACATGTACCAACTTCCATATCAGTTAACCAAGGCTTAAACAAACTTATCAAACATATTCCAAACATTCATGCTAAGCTGAAGCACGACCCTAAGATCCCCAATACCCTCACATTCCCAGAATTGCCTTCAAACTGCCAAAACAGAGTTCTTACGGCAGCTTGAGTGCCAACTCTCATCCCTTGCATGTTTTCTTGCTAACAACTTGTCAAACACATTCCCTAGCATCAATGCAAGCTAACCAAAACCTAAAACACGACATGTAACACTCCCAGGCCACTTCACCATTTTCATTTTCTTGTTTTGCAGTTGAAGTCCTCTAGCACGATTCAAAAGGTTTCAAGACAAAGTAAGGCTTGGAATAGCATCCCTGGACCTCAAGGAAGCTATACCAATCATCACCTTGCACTGAAAGCTTCCCCATTGCCAGATACAACTTCAACTGAACAGGTAAGTTCATGAACTCGTATCTCTCTTATTAGGCATTGTTAGCTTTAGGTTTGTGAAGAGAATATGTCACATTCATAGCCCTGAACATGCTCATGTAATTAGATTTCATTTATATTATGTGTGCTGCAAGAATTTAAGGTCTGAACATTGATGAAAAACTAGGTCAGGAATTGGGGGAGAAGAAATTCTCCCTCATCTTAGAGAGTTAAGTCAAGTTCTTTATATGGTTGAATTCGTCTTCTCATGCTCTACATTTTTCATGTTGTGAGTTTTGCTTGAAAGTCCAGGAATTGGGAGATAGGAAACGTGCGTTTTCTTGAACAAAGTTTGTTCTGAGGTTGAAGATGACTGGTTCTGGGCTGGGCCTGGAATGTTTTTCCTATTTGCACCATACATTTACTTCTGAACCCCCTAAGCCCATTTTGTTCATTTTAATGATTTTTTGACTTTTTCTTTTTTTGGTTTGACTTATTTATTTTTTCTTATGATAATAAAAATATAAAAAATATTTTTCTCACTATTTTCCTATTTATTAGGTATTTATTTGTTTAGATTAGTTTTTGAACATAAATAAATAAATAGATATAGTTTTGTTTAAAAAATGTTAAAATAATCTAAACACATTTTATTTTCATTTTCATTTTGTTTTATCTTCTGGAAATATTTTATATAAAAAAATACTTTTTTTTATAAATATTAAATATTATTATTTTTGTATATATAATACATATTTAGAAAATAATACATATGTATATATATCTATTAATATATTTAGGTTAAATTACAAAATATACACACTTTTATTTTTCTTATTAATATTTAATATAAAAATATCTTTTGACAAATATACTTCATTTTATTTTTATTTTTGTATACAATAAATAAATACTTGTACATAATAAATAAATAATGCATTTTATTTAATAGAATTAGGGTTTAACCCTAAACATGAAAAAACTCCCAAAAATAATACTTTTCTTTTTGTTTATTTTGATACATAAAATACTTTTTTTCATATATAAAAAAACCATTTTTGCATCTTGCATATCTATTCTTATTTTATTTAATTTGTGCAATTAAATTATCTTGTAAACAGTTCAATGTTGATGTAATAGTTTTAGGTTTAAATTCCTTGTCAAAATCCCCATTTGAACATTTGTACCCCCCTCCCATATATGGTTTTGTAATAGCTTAGTAAATTTATTTTTCGCACTTTATTGCTTTCTAATTATACCATGTTAGAATTAGGGTTTGTATGCGAAAAAAAACAACGAAAATAGTTTGACCTAATTTCAAGATAAACAAGCATGAAAATGGACACACAAATCACACTTGCACCCCCTAGGGTATTCCACTTGTTGCCTTTAATAAATGGGCCATATTGCATGTTAGGTCTCTTTGGGCAAAATAAACAATCAAATGATCATAGTCCCTCGATGACGCTTTCGAAAAGTTGCCTAAAATGATCAAGTCCCTTTCAAGGAAGAATTTCCCAAAGATACTTGGCACCATTGCAAATATGGTCTAAACGATGACCCGTGCCCGTCCCTTTCACATCCTAACATGAGATTGTCCACCAAATACAATGGTGGAACAAACTTGTTAAAAGGGTTAAAACATAGCAATAATCTTTGAGAAATTTAGGAGTAGATAACCTCTTAGTTACTTGAATCAAACTTGCAAAAACAAAACACTTGCCTATTTTATAAAACCACACCTCACAACACTTTCAAAACAAACTTTCAAAAACAAATGAAAACCTTTTCAAAAGACATACACCTTAGTATACATCCCAACATGGATCATTACAAAGGTTGCCACCACATTGGCCTCTTTTCAAAACAATTTTTAAACCCACACACAAAGCACCATTTCAAACAATTGAAAACAAAAGGCAAGTGATCTAAGCAAGTAACTAAGAGCCCATGGATAACCATGGATAGAAAGGGTGCTAATACCTTCCCTTTCTATAATCTACTCCCCGAACCCAAGAAAACATCTCAAAGGTTTTTGCTGTGCTTTTTAACCTTTCCTTAGGATAAAATAAAAAGTCGGTGGCGACTCTTGCTCAACCGAAACATTTGCAAAAACAAACGCAAAACCATAGTCAGTTCTCCCACCGTATCACATAAGGCTTCAGAAGGAGAAGCCCAAAAAGAAGTTCTTCAAGGAGAAGAAGAAAAGCCTCATGGCAACATGGGACGATTCAGACACTTCTGATGCTGACTCGGAGTCAGATGATGAAAGAGAAAACATAGCTCTCATGGCAAACGTGTCAGAAGACAGTGAAGCTTCTGGTTCAGACTCAAAATCAGACACTGAAGAGGTATTCACTGACTTCACTATTAATTTTATTAAGGCTGAACTTGCAGAAAGTCTAAATGAAATTTTGGAAAGGTATCAGCAAATCAGAGTCAAATTCAAGAACCTAAAAATGGATCTTGTCTCTGACTCTGAAAAGACTGAGAGTCTCAGATTAGAAAATTCTGAGTTAAAAGAAAAGGTTTCAAAATTAGAAAATGATTTGCAAAACTCTCAGAAGGAAATAATCTCAGAGACTCCCAGTAATGCTGATGAGATTATCAAAGAGTATGATCACAGCTTTCAAAAGTTTCTGGCTAAAAACATAGATAGAAGCAAGATGGCTTCAATGATCTATGGATTTAGAAGGAATGGCAGAAAAGGGATAGGATATCAAGGTAAGGTATCTACACCCAAGAAAGTCATGGACCTAGTCATAAAACGCACACCACTAAAATCACACTTCATATATGGGCACACACATGACCTAAAATACAATAGTAATGATTACTCTGTCAAACCATAATTCAACCAGAATTTTGGTAAAACTAACAAACCAGGACCCAAGAAGATATGGGTACCTAAGGACAAAATTATATATGTAGCAGATATCTTTAGCAGTAAGGCTAAAACACCAGTCATGGTACCTGGACTCTGGATGCTCTCGACACATGACGGGAAGAAAGCATATGTTCCAAAGCCTGGAACTTAAACCTGGAGGCTACGTGGGCTTTTGAGGCAACCAAAGAGGAAAGATCATTTTCTCTGGAACAGTAGCTAATGCAAATCTCCCCTCTATAAATAATGTGCTCTTAGTTGATGGATTAATGTATAACCTGCTATCCATAAGTCAATTAAGTGATAACGGTTATGATATAATCTTTAATCAAAATTCATGCAAAGCTGTTAGTCAGAAGATGGATCTATCCTTTTTAATGGAAAGAGGAAAAACAACATTTATAAGATAAAACTTTCTGAACTAAAGAGTCAGAATGTAAAATGTCTTCTCTCTGTTAACAACGAGCAATGGGTCTGGCACAGAAGATTGGGGCATGTTAGTATGAGAAGAATATCTCAGATTAACAAACTCAATCTGGTCAGAGGACTTCCTAATTTGAAGTTCAACTCAGATGCTCTGTGTGAAGCATGTCAGAAAGGCAAATTTGCAAAACCTGCTTTTAAATCTAAAAATGTTTTTTCCACCTCTAAGCCATTAGAACTTCTGCACATAGACTTATTTGGACCAGTAAAAGCGTCTGTTAGTGGCAAGAAGTATGGGTTAGTGATCGTAGATGACTATAGCAGATGGACATGGGTAAAGTTCTTAAGACACAAGGACGAGTCACACTCTGTGTTCGTTGCATTCTGTAACCAAGTTCAGAATGAAAAAGATCTTAGAATTGTCAAAGTCAGAAGTGATCATGGTGGAGAATTTTAAAATAAAAATTTTGAATCATTTTTTAATGAAAAAGGCATCTTGCATGACTTATCTTGTCCTAGAACTCCCCAACAAAATGGAGTTGTAGAACGAAAGAACAGAACACTACAAGAAATGGCCAGAACCATGATCAATGAGACTAACATTGCTAAGATCTTCTGGGCAGAAGCAATTAACACAGCGTGTTACATTCAGAATAGAATCTCTATAAGACCTATTCTGGAAAAGACTCCATATGAACTGTGGAAGAACAAAAAGCCCAACATTTCTTATTTCCATCCTTTTGGATGCACTTGTTTCATTCTGAATACTAAATATTATCTGAACAAGTTTGACTCTAAAGCACAAAAGTGTATTATGTTAGGATACTCGGAACGCTCAAGAAGGTACAGAGTATACAATACAGAAACATAGATTGTTGAAGAGTCAATCAGTGTTAGATTTGATGATAAGCTTTGTGGTACGGTGGGAGAACTGGCTGTTTTTGGAATGCTGGTTTTGCGTTTTGCGTTTTGTATTCGCAAAATGTCATGGTAAGCAAGAGTCGCCACCGACTTTTATTTTATCCAACAAGGAAAGGAAAAAATCACAGGAAAAACTCCTTTTTCGAGATATTTCTCGGGTTCGGGGGGTAGATTATAGAAAGGGAAGGTGTTAGCACCCTTTCTATCCGTAGTTATCTACGGGCTCTTAGGTACTTGCTCAATTGTTTTCAAAATTGTTTTCTTTGTGCTTGTGGGTTTGAAAAAGTTTTTGTTTTGAAACTTCGATTTAACTCTTGCTTCTTCCCTCAAGAACGTATGAAGTGTTTTTTTTAAAAACATTGTTCGAAAAGTGTAAGTGTGAAGAGTTTTATTTTTGAAAGAGCAAGTATCTAAGAACCATCTACCTACTCGAAAAAGGAATCGTTCTATGCTATTTTCCTTTAGGCAATGCTATCCTACTATTGATGAGTAGGTAGCAACGTCGTTGGAGTTTGAGGTTCAATTCGAATTAAGGACTTACAGTCACTAAAGCAATGTTAGGACACCTTAGCGGTAACCCTAATGTCTTAGATCATTTGTTTGAGGCAACAATATCCGAGGCAACCATTTCGAGGCAACTATGATCTTTTAGACAAGAGGGCGACCTCTAAAGTGACCTATACTCAATGACCGTGTACGAAGGCAACCAAGTGGGGTGTACCCTAAGAGTGCGCATGTGCGAGTGTGTCATTTTCAGTTATTTTTATCTTTGTACATGTTAAGAGTGATCTAATTCAATTTTAAGATTAGACATTCATTCTTGTCATGCAAACCCTATTATCAAACATCCAACAGTTATAATTTGCGGAAGTAAAATGCGGAATTTAAATTACAAGGCGTCGGGTATTTACATCGCCAAAGACAAACCCTTTGAAATAAAATAAAATAAATCGAATAAAAATAATTAAATGTCCTATTAACTATTACAATCCGGAAGCAAGTACATTATTGGATAAAAATAAGCAACGCGTGTGGGGAATTAAATCGGGCGCATGATTAGGGTTTTGACCCTTTTGGTTAAAGAAAATATCTCTTTTTTTGTTTTTATTTTAAGAAAGAAATAACCTAAATTAAATACTAAATTAAATTAAATTAATTAATTAATAAAAATAAATTACTTTTGGAGTTTTTTGATCATTTAGGAAAGAAATTATAATAATTAAATTAATGGTTAAAAACTAATTAAGTCTAATTAAATTTATTTGTTTTACAAAAGGAATTAAAGTTCTCTAATTAAAACCTAATTAATTAATAAATTTATTTAAGAAAAATAGAAGTTTAAAATTTGATTTGAAATAAAAATATATTTTGTGATTTTATTTAATAAAAAGGGAATTTTGAATGGTTAGTAAATTAAATAAAAATAATAAAACAATTAAAATAAAATAAAATAAGTGAAAGAGAGAGTTTGGACCTGAATTATGGGGGTGCTGGTAGCAATTTCGTGGCCCAATATTGTTGGCCTTGTTGACTTTCTGGGATCCAGTATGCACGCTTGGACTTGGCCTATGGTGGACCTCCAATCATGGGCCACCAGATCTGGCCTTTGGCCATCTGACATTTGGATGGATGAAGGCGCATGGTAAGCTGCACGGTTGGGCAAGCATATGAATATCTGAAAAAACAATGAGAAAATGCAAAGTGCTGGAGGCAGGGATTGAACCCCTGACCTCCAGCGTTGGAAACCTTTGAAGCTGACATAGCAACCGCGGGGGCATGTTTGTTGTTTGTTAATAATAACGCAAATAATATATTATATAGAAAAATCAAATCAGATGCCAGAAAAACAAAAAAACGCGCGCGATTTCAAATGGACTTATGGGAGAACGACAGCTCATCGTCTCCTTCCTCTAAAACCTGCAAATATTACCTGCGGATTTTTGTCCGCAGCTAAAAGCGCATCATCATTCAAAAATCTTCCTCAGGCTTTGAAAATAAACTCTAAGGCTAGGGTTGAGTTCGTCTCAACCCCTTGGACACAACCATGTCCATCTTGTAGCTTAATTTCTCCTGAAAAGAAAACCCCCAAAAACGTCCAAGAAACCCTAACTATGGTTGTTTGTAAAACAGGTTAGATAAACGAAATTAAATGATGCCAAAAGTTCACAAATGATGTGAGGATTACAAATATGCAGTTATCTCATTCAAATGATGCTAGAATGAGCCAAATCGAATTCAAGAACAGGGGGGAGTTTGCGTGACACTTACAGCGTGTTATGGAGTCTGAGGATGCTTGGTTTTGATCCAGGTAGCTTGAGTGAATGCCCAGGAAGCGATTGGGACAAGTCTTGGCCTCTGAAAATGCCTCTAACCTGGATTTCAACTTCTCACTTTTTTGTGATTTTTTCACTTTTTGTTCTGCCTCTCTCTGCACTTTCCAACCCTGATTTTGTATCCCTTGGCTTGCTTATGTAATATGCTTTGTATTAGGGTAAGAATCATGGACTGAATCCCTTCATATCAATGCACATGAATGTGATTTGATCTCCATTATTAAACCTTCCAAATTGATTTGATTTGGATCTTTTTGCACATGATTTGCTTTGATACGAGTTTGGAGATGTGCTAGATGTCCATTGAAGCCTATAATCAATAAAAAAATCTTTGGTTATCAATTTTTTTGATTTTATGTGATTTAATTTGATTTAAAATGAATAAATTCAAATAAAAATCAAATTAAATAATAAAAATGATATATGGACACATGGATGAAGCTAGGGCACGTGGACAATGATGCAAACTCAAATCAAGTGGAAAGGAATGGGCCCATTTTACAAAATTTGAAGTTTTGGGGATAGTTGACTTTTGGCAATTTTGCAAAAATGTCCAACTTCAACAATGCATAACTTCTTCAATTTTGAACCTTTGGAGGTGTTATAGGACTTTTTAGAAATCTTGAGATGTCTTATAACCAACCCTTTTGGTATCATCTCATTTTGGTATTCCATGCTCAAGTTACAAGCTTTGGAAAAAAAGGTGTTTTTGTTGACTTTCAAAAATGACCTATAATGTCAAAATTCATAACTTCTTGTGAGTATATTTTTTGAACTTGGGGTATGAATATGGATTGTAGGAAATTGCATCCTCTTAAAAATGAGCTTTGGATGGGTCATTTCTCATAAAGTATGAGAAGTTTATGCTTGGTCAAAGTTGAGTTTACTTTTCCTACAAAACCCTAATTTAGCAACTTTTGAGTCTTGATGAATTTTGAGCAATCCTTAAGGAATCGTGATCAACCCTTGATAAAATGATGAAATATCCTTCAAAAATGAGAATGTTGACAAAAATTCTTGAATTTTGACTGTATTTGGGTCACATTTGACTTTTGCCCTAGCATAGTCGATTTTTGGACCTTTGAGCAATTGACTGAGCAAAATTCCTCTGCAAGGCTTGAAGTTTGACATGGATGATCTTGAGAAAATATTAGGACATTAGGGAACACTTGAGGTAATTTGGATTCAAATATCTTGATGCAACACAAAACCCTAATTTGAGGTAGACTGCCTTAGGAGATAGCTTGTCTGACCAACTCTTGAGCAAACTTGAGCACCTTGGAGATTTTTCTTGCAATGTATTGAGAAATATGGGAGGGAAAATTTTGGGGTACAACAAGCTTGACCCTCAAAATTCAAATCAGAATGAATTCTTTGCAGATATAGAAGTTGAATTCACAGGTATTGAAGACAACTCGTCAGAAGTTCTCAACAGAGACACTCCAACAACCTCAGAAAGAAATGTTACAAGCAATCCAGCATGTTCTGTTGATCAACTTCAGAAAAGGCTATCCAGAAGAAGAATAGCTCACCCAAAAGATAAGATCCTGGGAAAGAAGGATTATCCAATCAGAACAAGATCAACATTCAGAAACTCTGAAGAATCCCCCTCATGGGTATGGTCTCTCTGATCGAACCAACAACAATTGATGAAGCGCTTCTAGACAATGACTAGATTCTGGAAATGCAGGAGGAACTAAATCAGTTCACCAGAAATGACGTATGGGATCTGGTTCCCAAACCAAAAGGATTCAACATCATTGGAACAAAGTGGGTGTTCAGAAACAAACTGAACGAGCAAGGAGAAGTCATCAGAAACAAAGCACGACTGGTGGCACAAGGTTATAGTCAGCAAGAGGGGATAGACTATACAGAAACCTTTTCTCCAGTCGCCAGGTTAGAATCTATCCGACTCTTAATCTCATTTGTTGTAAACAATGGTATCACTCTGTATCAGATGGATGTCAAAAGTGCATTCCTAAATGGCTATATAGATGAAGAGGTATATGGGCACCAACCCCCTGGGTTTGAGAATTCCAAACACCCAGAATATGTTTTCAAACTAAAGAAGTCACTTTATGGTCTGAAACAAGTTCCTAGAGCTTGGTATGAAAGACTAAGTAACTTTTTTTTAGAAAAGGAATTCACCAGAGGGAAAGTGGACACAACCTTGTTCTGTAAGACATTTAAGAATGACATTTTAGTGTGTCAGATTTATGTAGATGATATCATCTTTGGATCTACTAAACCTTCTCTGGGAAGAGAGTTTTCTAAGTGCATGCAGGCAGAGTTTGAGATGAGCTTAATGGGGGAACTCAAATTCTTTCTGGGCATTCAGATAAACCAAAATTCATAAGGAACTTACATTTATCATATAAAATATGTCAGATAACTTCTGAAGAAATTTGATCTCTCAGAATGTAAGCCCTCAAAGACTCCAATGCACCCCACGTGCATTCTAGAAAAGGAAGAGGTAAGTAAAAAGGTAGAACAAAAAATCTACAGAGGTATGATTGGCTCTCTCCTTTATCTGAAGGATTCAAGGCCTGATATTTTATTCAGTGTTTGCTTATGTACTAGATTCCAATCAGATCCTAGAGAATCTCACTTAACAGTAGTTAAGCGAATTTTCAAGTATCTGAAAGGTACTACTAATTTAGGTTTGTTTTATAGAAAATCCAATGAATACATCTTAGTAGGATACTGTGATGCTGACTTTGCTGGAGACAGAGTAGAGCGTAAAAGCACTTCTGGAAGCTGCCAATTTCTGGGAGACAATCTGATAACATGGACCAGCAAGAGACAGTCCATAATAGCATTGTCAACATCAGAAGCTGAATACATAGCAGCTGCTGGATGTAGCACTCAAATGCTCTGGATGAAAAGTCAACTTGAAGACTTCAACATATTTGAGAGTAACATTCCTATCTTCTGTGATAACACTTCTACCACATGTCTTAGTAGAAATCCCATTTTGCATTCTAGGGCTAAGCATATAGAAATAAAACATCACTTTATTAGGGACTATATTCAGAAAGGAATTCTTACCTTAAAATTTATTGACACAGACCATCAATGGGCTGATGTATTTACAAAACCCCTTTCTGAAGATAGATTCAATTTCATTCTGAAACATCTCAGCATGAAGTTATGCCCAGAATAAAATGTTTTATTTTCATATCTTAACCCTCAGAACTTTATTGTTTTTTGTGAACATCTGATCAACTTGTCTTCAGAAGTTAGAAGTACAGTTGCCTCAGAATCTATCTATGAAGATCTGAACGTTTTATTTCAAGAATAGAGGCGTGCAGTTCACATCATCAAACATATGTCATCCTCTCACAAGCTACCTTATGAGGCTGAATACGCGTTCAAATTCTGAAGGGTCCAAGGCTCTGATTGGATGCATTGAGACACTTGTCAGTGGTAACCATTCAATATCTTTCTAAATCCCCTAATATTAGGTTTCATTAATGCATATAATCATTACTTATTTTCTTTCTTATTGTTTACGTTTTCTAAAAACCTATATAAACTCAATTTACTATTTTATTCATTCACATTTTACTCTCTTCTATATTATCTCTTGTTCCAAGTTTTGTTTTCAAAAACCCTTTCCATTTTCTTCAACGAACCCGTGTGAACAATGGCATCATCATCAAGTCTCAAGAATCTTAGTGCTCCTGAATCTTCATCAACGGAACAATATGAAGAACCCATTAGAACGCTTCTCACTCTTGTTGACAACCTAGAAGTTCTCTCTGAATTGATCATTGATTTTGAAAGTTTACAAGAAAATGGGTTTAATCTCTATGAAGATGTAACCGCACAGGGATGGAACAAATATTTTGACCGTCTGTTGGGTCCAACATTTCCCATTCTCGTCAAAGAGTTATGGATTCATGCTACCTCTTACAACCACCATATTCTGATAGTCTCTCTCTGACTACTGCTTCAGAAGACAGGATTGCAGCAGAATAAGTGGTTCCATCAGAAGAGGCTGCAGAAGGTTCTGAACAACATGCAACCCCTGAAGATACACAACTTCGTCTCTAGTCATGCAAACTCTATAAGAGTTGAAGAAAGAGAATGCCTCAATCCATGCCAGATTGGATAAGCAAGAGGATACAAACAAAGAGATCAAGGGTATTCTGGATAAACAAGAAGATACTACAAAAGAAATCAAATACATTATGGGAAAGCAGGAAGAATTAAGCACTCAGATCAAGAGCTTGTTGGAAGCGTTGTTCACACGTCTTCCCCCTCCTTCTTAGATTTTTTTTAAAAAAATGTTTATCTGTAAAAAATTTTAATATTTACCTCCTTGTTTCTGAAACTTGTCATTGCATTCTATTTTCAATATAACTCATCTTTTTTACTCTGATTATTTTTGTACCTGACAAAAAGGGGGAGAAAGTAAGATATTTTCAATAACAGTATACCGGGACAAAGTCTCAAACATTCTGAATATCTTAACCTCTATATTTTCTGAAAAGTTTGAACAGGAACACATTCTGACAAGGACAGAAGGAGATGCATCAAAAGCTCTGACGAGAAGGAACTTCAGGGAAGTAATTAACTCAGGGGGAGTCTCTCTTAAGCTTTTTGTTCTCTATTTTTCATTGAAAATCCTAGTTTTTGTCATCATCAAAAAGGGGGAGATTGTTAGAACATAGATTGATTCTACAACCCTTAATTAGAGTTTTGATGATAACAAACACAAAGAACAAATATGAACTCTAAATTTGTGTTATTTTGTATGCAGAAGTTCTAACCAAAGAAGCATCAGAAGTTAGGCTTTAGAAGCTTTCACGCTGAGGTAATCAGAATCTACGCTGAAGAATGATGATCAGAACCTGCACTGAAGTGAAGAATACTCTGATTCTAAATAGAAGGTTCATATACAATCAGATCCTCACATCTCTAAGTCATCAATGTTCTGAGGCAATTGCAGCATGCAAGATTGTAAGATTCGGAAGCGTTACTATTCAATTAAGACAGCATCACATGCAACGACTTCATTCAGACAAGAATCTTCTCAATATGGAAACAGTTTAAATGTCCATTATCACGCTTTATGTTGGAAAAGATTCATATGCCTATATAAACAAGCTAAGAGGATAAATCGTTTACGATTTTGAATACGACAACAATACATCTCTAAATGCTGCAAGCTTACGTACTCTTTTCTACGCTCAAAATTGTGTAAAATATCACAGTTGTGATAACTGTTTTTGTAAAGAAAAACAACCATACACATAATTATTTTATCTTGATTAAGCCAGTTTTCCTTGAGATTAACCCGGTTTTGGTGGTACTTAAGAGGACTTTGACAGTTGTCAAAGTAGTGATTGTAATCATTTTTAGATTAGTGGATTAAGTCCTCGTTGGAGAGAGGCGAAATCACCTTGACGGGTGGACTGGACTAGTTTGAGATTAAACGAACCAGGATAAAAATATTGTGTCTTTGCGTATTTTATTTTAAGTTTTCAATTCAAACCCCCCCCCCCCCCCCCCCCCCCCCTTCTTGTATTTTTCCCTTATTCACTCAATTCTTAAGCTCCTAGAACTTTACAAAAAAATAGTGTTGTTGAGCGTAAAAATCGTGTTTTAGCATAATTGGCAAGAACAATGCTCAATAATTATGGTCTACCAAAATACTTTTGCGCCGATGCTATTAGCACATCATATTATGTCTTGAATAAGATACGTATTTGTACAATTCTTGACAAAACTCCTTATGAACTTTTAAAAGGTAGAAAACCAAATTTGTCTCATCTTCATGTCTTTAGATGTAAATCTTTTCTTTTAAATAATGGAAAAAATAATCTTGGAAAATTTGAGTCGAAAGCCGATGAAGGTATTTTTCTTGGATACTCTCAATCTAGTAAAGCATTTAGAGTTTATCCCAAAAGATTACTTATTGTTGAAGAGTCGGTCCATGTTATTTTTTATGAGACTTCCCCAAATAGTGTTGGGAAATATAGTTCTTTTCATGGTGTAGGTGCGTCTACGAAAGACATACTCAAAGACACCGATAAAGGAGTTGATCAACCTAAACGGTGTAAATTTTAGAAGAATAGAGATGGCAACCAATAAAAGAAATATAATGAGAGTCAAGAAGAAGATGATGGTCTTCCATTGGAGTGGAGAACCTCCAAAGATCATCCAATTGACAATATTATAGGTGATATCACAAAAGGGATAACAACTCGCTCTAAGATAAGTATTTTTTGTTATCATCATGCTTATATATCACAAGTTGAACCTAAAAATTCTAATGATTCCTTACTTGATGAGCATTGGCTTATGGCCATGCAATAATAATTAAATCAATTTGAAAGAAATGATGTTTGGGACCTTGTTCTTCGTCCACAAAATCATAAAATTATAGGCACTGGGTGGGTATTTAGGAATAAGCTTGATGAACATGGTGTGATAACAAGAAATAAGCCCCGTCTTGTGGCTCAAGGGTATAATAAAGATAAAGGCATTTATTATGAGAAGACTTATGCTCTGGTTACCCGACTTGAAGTTGTACGCCTTTTATTAGCTTATGCATGCTCTAAGAACTTCAAATTATATCAAATGGACGTAAAAAAAGTGTG
The DNA here is from genome assembly GCA_948472305.1 of Vicia faba. NCBI lineage: Eukaryota > Viridiplantae > Streptophyta > Magnoliopsida > Fabales > Fabaceae > Vicia > Vicia faba. Next base: position 561,972,613 of record OX451735.1, read on the forward strand.
TTCCTTAAAAGATACATAAGTGAAGAGGTGTATGTTGATCAACCTCTTGGTTTTGAAAATTATGAGTTTCCTAATCATGTGTTTAAGCTAAAACGTGCCCTGTATGGTCTTAAACAAGCCCCTAAGGCATGGTATGACTGACTTAGAAATTTTTTGCTAGAGCAAGGATACTCTAAAGGGAAGGTAGACACCTCACTCTTAATTAAATGTCAAGGAAAGCATAATTTTACTAGTTCAAATTTATGTTAATCATATCATTTTTGGATCAACTAATATGCATCTTGTCAAGGAGTTCCCTAAGCTTATGTAGGGAGAGTTTGAAATGAGTCTAATGGGAGAGTTGAACTACTTTCTCGAACTATAAATTAAGCAACTTAATGAAGGAACATTTGTATGTCAAATCAAGTATTGTCTCAATTTTCTCAAAAGATTCGGTATGGACGGTGCAAAGGTGATTGACACACCTATGGAAACAAATGTAACTTGGATAGAGATGAAAAGAGTAAGGATGTTGACGTTAAAAGGTATAGAGGTATGATTGGATCTCTTATTTATCTTACTACATCTAGGCCCAAAATTATGTTTAGAGTTTATATGTGTGTACGATATCAATCTGTTCCTAAGGAATCACACCTAAAAGCGGTTAAGTGCGTTCTTAGATACCTCATTGGTACCTCTAAATTTGGGCTTTGGTATTCCAATGGAAACGATTGTAGCTTGGTTAGTTATTCTGATTCCTATTTTTCTGGTTGCAAATTAGATAGGAAAACTACTAGTGGAACTTGTCATGTGTTTTCAAAATCCTTGGTAATTTGGCTAGTAAAAAGAAATTTTCCATCGCTTTATCAACTGTCAAGGCAGAACATGTGGCAGTTGGTAGTTGTTGTGCACAAATTTTGTGGCTTAAGTAACAACTACTTGATTTTGATATTAAATTTTCACGTATTCCTATCATGTGTGACAACACTAGTGCCATCAATTTAACCAAAAATCCTTCACTATATTCACACACTAAACATATTGAGATACGTCACCACTTCCTTCGCGATCGTGTTGAAAAAGGGGATGTTGTCTTTGAGCATGTTGATAGCAAAAATCAACTTGCTGGCATTTTCACTAAACCTCTCGCAACTGAACCTTTTGTCAACATACGTGGGGAATTGGGGATAATTGATATCTCCAATGTTTCTTAGTTCTATCTTGTTGTTTTCACTTTATATTTTCACTCTAACTTTGTGTTTGAGTGTTTTACATCATGTGAATGCAACTTACATTCCATCAAGAGTGAGGTAATATTGTTTCAATTTCTCCTTGAAAGTAAGATTTGCCTTAATGCATGTTACTTGTTTACTTCCAAAAATGCTAGATATTTTCTCAAATGATGAAAACCATGAATGTTTATTTCCAAAAAAAATTAATTGATAATCATTGTGTGTTCTTGATCTATATGCTTATAATGACTTCTTGTATTAATTCTTTCACACTTATATAAGTTTGATCTTGTTTTGAAAGTATGTGCTTTTGTTTATTCTTTATTTCTTGCACTTGTGCTTGAGCTATTTGTATGCATGTTATTTGCAATGTGTGTTTTGTGTTTTCTTGGTTACATGGCATGAAAAACGTCTTCATTTTGGTTTTAGTAGCGACATATTCTTGTCGCTATGCTAGGCACATATGTATGTGGCATCGGGAGTCTCATTATGAAGTATTACTTGATCGTACCGCTATAAAAATAACTTGACATTATTCCTATTTCCTTCTTGTGTATTCTTTATGAATTGCATTTAATTTGTTGTAATTTTGTTTGCTTGTTATTTAAAACTTCGCATCATTACATATATATGGGGATATGTGATTGTTGCTCTTCTATGCAAAATAGCCTCTAAATGATATATTATTATTGTTATGGAACTATGATACTTCTCACGGTTTTGTATCCTTCTTTTTGATATTGTCAAAGGGGGAGAAGCAAATGCGAGACCAAGTAGGGAAGCACAAATTCAGTAGGAGCCTTCAATAAATACAAGAAATGCATCGTCGCAAGTTTTTTCATCATCAAAAAGGGGGAGTATGTGAGTACAACTTCGTCATAAAATGTTTTCCATGATGTTAAAACTAGGAAAAGCTAGCACTTTTGTACATTGGATGGTATCCTTATGTTTTGTGGCCCTCCTCTATATTAGAGGTCTTATGAATCATTAAAAAGCATTTTGAAATTGATCTAATCATTAAAAACAAGCTTTTGCATAATTTCTCATTGCATGTGTCGACACATACATTTTTCAGGTCAACACATGTGTAATACGGTGGTATAACTGACTCTTTTGTTTTATCACAAATTTTGTGGTTAGCAAGAGTCTCCACCGACTTTTCTTTTATCCAATATTTAGGAAAGGTGGAAAAAACAGGAAAGACCTTTCATAGATTTTGAGTTTGGGGGGTAAGTCATGAAAAGGGAAGGTGTTAGCATCCTTTTTTCATTGGTAGTTATCTACGGGCTCTTAATTTCTTAGCTCACTTTGAAAAACTTGCTTTGTACGTGTTTGATTTGTTTAAAAATATTTTGAAATTCCAATGTAAGGCTAACTTTGTAATAATTCTTGTATCAATCCTCAAGAATGTATACAAAGTGTTTTTTAAAATATTTGTTTGAAAGTGATGTGTAAAATGTATTGGTTTTGTGAAAAATGTTGTGAGAAAGCATTCAAGAGTTCTTACCTACTAAAGTCTTTCTTGTTATTTTCCTTCTCCTTTGGAGATGGTATTATCCATACCATTAGTTGGTAGGTAATCCTATCTATTGGATGTGAAGGGACAAGCATAGGGTCATCGTATGGTCATCAAAGACAACATGTAAGGATACTTTAACAAAAAAAAAATACAACATAGAAAACTATTCTACATATTCAAACTTCTTCTCAGTCCACTCAACTTCAACATTATTCCTAACTACTACTAACTTAGAGAAATGTTCACAAAGAACTCTTCCATATAATATGAGGAAAGTCATTTTCTCCCAAGAAATGCTTATCATTTTCTTCAAAAAGTTGAAAATGGTAAGAGGAAGATTAAATCTGACATTGTAGGTGAGGAATTACAAGAGATGCTTGTCATATCAAGTAAGTGTTTTCAGTTGTTTCTCTCTTGAGCGAAGATTTTTCACTAGAAGTTGAAACAAAAATTTTGCAATATGGAGTAGAGAACCATGACTGATGGGCTTATCTTGGTTGGCATAAGTTCTATGAAGGCGAGTTGAGTAGACATTGTTGAATTGATAATGTTCAACATAACTACCTGTCTCTTGACAGTTGATTGTCATAGCAATCAATGATGGAGTAATGAAGAAATGAGAGTCATTGATATAGGACTGGATAACTTCATCATGATCAGCTAGCACAACTAATGCATTCATCCATAACTCTTTAACGAGATTAGTGTATATGTGACCATGTAGAATGTGAAAGTAATCATTCAAACTTTATTTGTTAACAACTTTCCTTAGTTCAAAAAGATCGAAATCATTGAAATCAACAAACTTTTATTTGATAAAGAACAAAAAACTTGCATCCATTTTTTAATAAAAAAAGACTTTGAAACAAAGAAACAAGACACAAAGAGTTTTAAATGAGACGTTGAAAATAAGAAAAGACTTTGAAACAAAGTTTGAAGACACAACGAGTTGGAAATGAGATGTTTAAATAGCTCAAAAGTCTCCTTGAAAATCCAAGAGACGTTACGACTTGAATATAGATGATCATTGTTATTGTTAAGGACTAAAATATGGATATATTTGTTATTAATTTTATGGTCTTTTACACTTAATTTTGATGATTAGTAGTGTTTAGACTTTTAAATTAGTGTAAATAAATAATTCTTAGCTTATGTTTGTAAAAGTTGGGTTTGCTTACTTTTGACCTCATTCTTGTAGGTATTATGATTTTGAGAGAAGCTTTGGAGCATTAGACAAACATGGATCAAGCAAGGTTGCTAAAAAGTCAAATTTTGAAGAATTTTTCTAGAAAACCCGCTAAGCCAACCTTCAAGCACGCTACAAGGATTTTTCCATTTGGTGGAGGTTTCTTTTTGAGCATGCTAAGCCAGCTCAACCCACTTAGTGCGATCCCCTAGGCAGAACCAGATATTTTTGTGCAACCTTCTAAGTGCGGTCCACCCGCTTAGCGGGAGGGTACTTTTTGGCACTTGTGTAAGTGGCCATTGGAGATATTTTTCACCACATTCTACTTTCTACAAACACCAAAAATCGCTATTTTAGGTTAAGAGGTCATTTTTCTTCATTTGTAACTCAAACTCAAAGCTTTCAAGCTTCAATCTTTGATACTTTCAAGTTTGATGTTTCTAAAGCTTTGTTCTTTACTTGTTTCTCAAGTCAATGTGGTTATGGATAGCTAAATACTTTCTTGTGTCAATATTAGATGTAGTTAAACTTTATTTTTATGCATTTCTTTTTATATTTTGTATGTAGATAAGTTAATGATCAATATATGTTGAATATATTTTCTCTTTATGACATATCTTTATCAGAGGCTAGATTGAACAACATAGTCTTCTCGTCAGCGTTAATACTATTTAGATTGTTGGTTGACGACTTCTGACAGATGCATCCCAAAATAATATTAGCCCATACTCTCCGAAAGGGTTGAAGATATTTTACATACTTAGAACTTTTCTTGTCCAAAAAAATCTTTGAATTAACTAATCTCAGTATTTTCCTGTTGATATTCTTATCACTGAGATTGCAACATTTTTTACCACTCTCGTAGTGATTTAGTAGTTGTGCAATAGATCTTTCAGTGTGTTTACCCTGTAATTTGGTAAACAACCGTTGATCTTCTAAATCTCTAAAAAGACTCAGTTACTTGCAAGATCGATCAGATTGATCTCAGGACTATTATGTTCTAGTTTTTAGGAAAAAGGTTTTGATGATAACTTCTTTAAACAAAGAGAATCACTTTGATATCAAAATAAAGTGTCCTTATAAAAGCAATAAAATAGAAAACTACTCTAGACTGTAAACCGTATAGAATATAAATGACATGAAGAAATTTCATTAAATGTAAATAACTTTCGAGTGTAAATATGGTGCATCATACGTACATGTCTCACTAACTCGTTTCTCTAACACTGATACTTTGAGTATTTGAGTATATTGTACAAAGATGTGAACACCTTGAATCCTAACATCTAAGACTCATATTTATACTAATTCGACCCTAACGGTCTTTCTATGAGATTACGCCATGTTCGACACCTTTTACATGCATACATTCAGGCGCTTCCACGCGTCTTCCTGGCGAAACGCATTACTTTGAAATTTAAACTTCCCGCTCGAAGCTTTTGAATTCAACTTTGAATTCAACCAACGTAATTGTCGAAGTATTCATATATCTTGAAATATTCCTTTCACTTTAAGTTGCCTTTCGACATGTCGAATCATAAAAATGAGCTTTATAAAATAACCTTATATGGTCAAATTTCATGTTATTTTTAAAACATGATCTTCTCAAATCCACTTTCATATTTTTATCAAATGTCAAAATCTTCAGATAACAAATTGCCCTCAATAAATGTCCATTTCGAATCAATGCAGAAATGGCCATTTTTTGTAATCACCAGATTTCGACTAGCAACCTTTTATTTCCTTCATTTCCTGACGTCATAGTTAATCATAACTGCTTTTTTCAAAACGTATCATCAATACATGCGTGCAACAGTTTCGCCATCATAATATACCAACTTCCAAGGACATGAATAATGATCTTTCAATTTTCTCCGTCAGATATTGACACGTGCCCCAATAACTTCCTGAGGTGTAACCTCCAAAGTTTCCACTTACCACTATAAAAAGTTACCTCTTTTATTATTTCTTTTTTCTACTTTTGCAAACCCTGACCGTGATTTTCCTTGCAATCTTTCCTTTTTTAGGGTAGTGTCTTACCCCCTAAAACACGAAAGAAAAGAAAAGCTTCTGATGAAGAAACAATCATTATTCCTGATGATGATGATGATGTCCCCCTCACTCCTTTCAAAGCCAAGAAAAAACATAAGAAAGTCAAAACATCGAAGGGTGCTCCATATCAAGCCACCAATCAAAAAGATGTCAAAGTAAAAAACCTTCCTCCTCCTCAACGTGAAGTTCAACCTGCACCTTTTGGGGTTATAATTTTGGAGCATATTGGAAGCAATGCTTCTAACCCTGATGATCAAAAGGTTCATCTTTATTTCAATCTTTTTACTTCTTGCTCAAATATCTTTTGACCTAACAACTTCTTTTTTATCTGCAGGATAAATCCACTCCTCCTCCCATTTCTCCTATCAACCAAGATGCTCCTCTGAATACAGAGACTCCTTCGCCTCCTCCCACATCCAGTGGTGCTGTCCAAAATAAAGGGTCTTCGAGTGTGGTTCCCCAATCTAAAGCAGGTGACGTCCAAGTCGAACAGGAGACTTCCTCTCCTAGTGAAGATGACTTGCCAGAATTTGGCAAGCAAATATTGGAGGAAAATGAATACTATGAAAGCATTCCTAGAGATTCTTCTCTAAAAAGGGCTCAATTTCCTGTAGATTATGCCGAGGATGAAGAGCAATATTCAGATGGGGTTGAGACATACATTCGAGATGATGAGGACATGGAGGACGTTGAACCAAAACCTAAAGATACTCATCTGACACATCCTGATACTACTGATGAACCAAGCATACAAACTCGATCAATTCCACATCCCATCATGACTCCAACACTCACTGAAGAGGAAATAATAGCGCTAAAGAAGAGTGATCCCCTAAAATATGTTGAGTTGATGATGGCTCTAAGGGATTCTTCTCTTGACAAAAGCGCTTCTGGGGCTTCGACCTAATCTGGCGCTAGCGCTAGTGAAGCTTCTTATGACGAACTCCTTCAGCAAGTGAAAAAAGTTGTGTTCGAAGCTGATTTGTTTGATGTGTTGAAAACAGATGTTACTGCTCGCTTTGGCATGAAAAGGCTGATTAATCACATTAACATTACTGCTTATCCTGCTAATGTAGGTGAGGTCTTAATGGATATTCAAAATCTAATTGACCAAATCTGCGTTGAGTACAACAGAGAGGTTGATGTAACTTTGAAGCTTCAAGCAAAAGAACAAGAGCAAACTGCTGAATTTGACAAAGCTCAGAGTACTTCTAAAGCATATAAGGATTTGTTGGCTTCAAGGAAGGCAGCCCAAGCGGAATTCGACACTTACACCGCTTTGATCACACTTTGGGAGTCTCATATTATGGAGTTACAGAAGAAAATAGTTGATGCTTGGGCAAAACAAGCTGCTATCAAAGGATTGGACACCACTGAAGCTGATATTTTGGCTGCAAAGAGCATTGAGCATGTCGAAAGAGCTTCAGTCATGACTGGAGACATTGTACGCCTCAAAATCATACACTCTACTGTTCAATATAAGCTTGGCCTAGAAAAGATCAAGTATGAAAGGATGAAGAAAAATATCCCGTTTTGATTTATGTAATAAACCATTCACCATTTTTCTTTACATTGTAAGCATGCTTAGACAAAGCCATTTTGGCACCCTTATGTTTTATACCATGTTGGCTTCATTACTTCACTAATTTACTAGTTTTTTGCAATCTTTAAATCTTGAAGAAAAGGTTTGTATTTTTTCAAATACTTACCGTTAACTTTCAAGATTCTTCGATCTTCTGCCAGTTCTTCGATTTCATAGGCACTGTTAGTGAATGTTTGAATGACTCGAAAGGGGTCTTCCCAATGTGGGGACCATTTTACCAATAACTTATTCTTTCGATCCATTGGAAGAATCACCTTCCAAACCACATCACCATTTGAGAAGGTTTTGCCCTTAACTCTCTTATTATATGCTCTGGCTACTATTTCTTTTTGCCTTCTTATAATTTCCAAAGCATGTAACCTTTATTGATCTAAATCCACCAATTCGTTCATCATCATTTCCCAATAAAGATCTGTAGGAATTTCGTTTTGTCTTTGGATTTTGACTGACTGTAAGTAAATCTCTACTGGAAAAACTGCATCATGTCCAAACGTTAGACGAAACGGAGTTGTATTTGTTGCCTCTTTGGGGGATGTTCGACAAGCCCATAAGACTTGATCTAAGGTTTTGTGCCAATTTTTTGGCTTTCTGCCCACATGTTTCTTGATTAAACCAATGATTACCTTGTTAGCGGCTTCAACTTGTCCATTTGCTTGTGCATAATAAGGCGTAGAAGTTAGTAATTTAAAACCCATATTCTTAGCGAACTCTTGCATCCTTCGACTAGTAAATACCGATCCTTGATATGTTGTATTAGTTTCTGGAATTCCAAACCTATAAACTATATGCCTCTGGATAAATTCGATGATGTTTTCTTAATCAACATTCACCAAAGGTATTGCTTCTATCCATTTTGTAAAATGATCTATTCCCACCAAAATGTATTTCTGATTTTTTGAAGATGATGGTTTAATTTTGCCAATCAAATCCAATGCCTAACCCCTAAAAGGCCATGGCTTAATAATTGAATGTAGTTAACTTGCAGGAACATGCTGAATTCTTGCATGAATCTGGCACTCTTGGCATCCTTTGGCAAAATCTATACAATCTTTTAGAACTGTAGGCCAATACATGCCATATCAAAACAAAAGCCACTTCATCTTGTGACCTGCCTGATTTGCTCCACATGCCTCACTATGCACGTTGGCTAGTGCTAAATAAGCTCCACTTTCTCCTAAACATTTCAACAAGACCCCCTCTGGGGTTTTCTTAAACAATTCATTGCCGTTTAGCATATAACTTAAGGTACGATATTTTACCTTTCTTTCAGTATTTGTTGTTGGGTTTTTTAAATAACTTATTATTGGATTTCTCCAATATGTATTTGCTAAATTGTCCATGGCTAATACTTTGAAATGTACTTCGTTTGCATAACCTAGACTTGAGTTTTTTAAATCTGTTGGAGAAAGTTTAGTAGCTAGTACCTTTCCCCGTACTTTGATCAAATCTTCCAATCTTTCTTTTGATACTTTATATCCTGAGGCAATCTGGGCCAAATCATTTGCTTCTTGATTCTTCAACCATGGGATGTGATTAATATCTAAATATTCAAATTTCCAGAGCAATATATTTGCTATCACGAAGTAAAATATCAAGTTTTCTTTTATGCACTTGTACTATTTGGTAATTTTCCTGATTACTAATTCAGAGTCACCCATTATTTCGACATTAGTTTCCCCCAATTCCAATAAAGCTTCAAGTCCTGCTATCAATGCTTCATATTTCGCTTCATTGTTCGAACAAGGGGGCCGTCTATTTTGTACTTAAGCTTTATTGGTATTTTATCTAGAGAAATAATCAAAAATCCAATTACACTTCCTTCCTTATGTGTAGAACCATCAAAGAACAATTTCCAAGGTTCCAACTCCACAAGGTTCTGGGATGTTTTGACCAATGCAAGGTCGACAATGAAATCAGAGACTACTTGCCCCTTCATTGCTTTTAAAGGCATAAAAGTTAAAGAGTACTCTGTTAGGGCCAAAGCCCACTTACCAATTCGACTATGTAGAATTGGTTTCGACAACATATGCTTAATAACATCAAAATATGAGGAAACGTAAACATCAACTGGCTTTATATAACATTTTAACTTGGTACATGAGAAGTACAAGCAAAGACATAATTTTTCTTTTGAAATATATCTAGTCTCTGCGTCATTCATTACTCTACTTAAGTAGTAAATGGCCCTTTTGACACCATTTTCATCCTCTTGAGCCATCATGCTTCCTATAGTTTTATCTGACGCAGATATGTATAACCTCGCGCACTTGTCTCTTTGAGGAGGCGTTAGAATAGGTGGATGCATCAAGTATTGTTTGATTTTCTCGAATGCCTCTTGATGTTATTCGTTTCATGCAAAGTCTCCTTGCTTCAGCCGCAAGAGTGGAGAAAAGGCTTGAGTTCGACCACTTAAGTTTGATATAAATCTTCGCAAGAAGTTTATCTTTCCCAGTAGTGATTGCAACTCTTTCTTCGTTGATGGTGCTTTTTCTTCCATTATTGCCTTTGTTTTGTTTTGGTTGATTTATATGCCTTTCTTATGGACCAAAAAGCCAAGAAAGTCACCAGCATGCACAAAGAATGCACATTTAAGGGGATTCATCTTCAGGACATATTTTCTCATCCTTTCGAATGACTGGCGAAGGTGATCCATGTGACTAGATCCTAATATATATTTCAATACTATATCATTAATATAGACCTGCATGAAGGTTTCTATGAAATCGTGAAATATAGAGTTCATGGCTCTTTGATAAGTTGCCCCAACATTTTTTAAACCAAATGGCATAACCACCCATTCATAGGTGCCTATTGCCCCAGGGCATCAAAATGTTGTCTTTGGAACATCTTCTTCTACAATAAAAATCTAATTGTATCATGAATACTCATCAAGCATACTAAGATATTCAAAACCAACACCAGAATCTACTAACATTTCATCCACAGGCATTGGATATTCATCTTTAGGAGTTGCAGAATTTAAATCACGAAAATCTATGCATACTCTAAGAGATCCATTTTTATTAATTACTGGTAGTATATTTGCAATCCATTCGACATACCTTGTGGTCCGGATGAATTTACAGCACAAGAGTCTTTCGACTTCTTCCTTTATCTTCGGGAGGATCTCCGGTGCAAATCTTCGTGGTGTCTGTTTGATGGTTTTTTTGCCTCTTTTATGGGAAGATTCAGTTCGACCAGGTCCCTGCTTAAACCTGACATTTCGTCATAGTCCCAAGCAAAACAATCTTTATACTCCATAAGCAACTGTATAACTTATACTTTCACTCATGGACTATGCTTCGAACTGACATACGTGGGTCTTCTGACAATCCCATCTCCCAGATCCACTTATTCAAGAGGGTCCTGCGCTAGCATCTTTGCGTTTGACGCCATTGGATCCTTCTCGAATCCCAAAGGCCCATCATCATATATTGTGTCTAGCCTATAGTATTTTTCTTCGACGGGCTTCTCTTCGTCAGGGGGTTTTGGCTTGAAGAAAATCCCAGGTCCTTTTGCATGATTTATTTCTTCATTGGCCTTTATAGCCATAATCTTTACTTCGGCTTCTAAAGCCGTTTTTATTCTGTTTTCATCCAAATAGGCCGAAATATTTTCGATGAAGGAAGATTCAGACATGGTCACTTTCTTCATCATCCCAGCCTGTTGGCCGTATCCCTGGAAGTCCAGGTACATCATCTTCCTGCCCTAAAGCCTCTCTATCCCAGCAAAATCCATGCCTTGGATGCAGGGCCAGAAAGTACATAGCATTATTGTTTGGGGGCATATGCGCCATCTGCAGCACTGCAAGGCCCTATGTTGGCCAAGTTTCGATCAAAATTCCTTCGATCAACCTGGTTAACCTCTGCCATATAATAACTTTGGTCTGCTTCAATATTTTCCACAATTCCATCTTCTCTCCAAATTTCCACGCGCTGGTGCATTGAGGAGGGAACTGTGCCTATCCCATGAATCCATTCACGGCCCAAGATTAAATTGTATTTTGTCTTGGCCGCTATAACCATGAACATCGTTGGTCTGGTGATGGTTCCTACAATGAGATCAACTTGAACTACGCCAAGTGTATGGCCAATTTTTCCTTCATAATTAGACAATACCATATTATGAGGTTTTATATATGTATCATACATACCTATCCTCTTCAGAAAGAATTAAGGCATAAGGTTGACAGCAACACCCCCATTTATCATTACTTTATTGATCCCTACTTGTTCTTCTTTTCCCCTGATAAAGAGAGGCTTCAGATTGTTCTTCATACCCTGGTCTGGTTTTTCAAAGAACGCGTTTTGTTCTTCGACTGCTCCACTATTCATAACATAATAGCACACAAGTTTATGGTTTTCCATCTCTAATTCATTTGCTTCTTTAGAATCTTCTACCTCTGTTACTTGATCATATTCATGTGGTAGTACAGAAACCACATTGCAGACGATATTCAAAGTGGACTCCCCATCTGAGTCGAAGTTGTTAGTAAGCATGTCCTCATCGTTGGTTGGCTCTTCGTTAGTTGGTTCCTCTGGAGCCCTTTCGATGGATACCTCAGTCTTTCTGGGGGGAAAAAACCTTGTTTGTGCTGGTGGCTTCTCTTCGACAAGTGCAGTAGACGGAGTTTGATTCGTACTGGATTCCCCTACTTCGTTTCTGGTGAGTTCCCTTTGAGCCTTATTGGTACTTTGGTACCTTCTCCATTGGGTCCTTGTCATTGGGTTTTTCCTTTTGTAGTTCTCAGAAACATAGGCTTATTACTTTGTTGACTGGAATTGTCTTCGATATGCCCATGCGGATCTGCCACCTTCTTCAAAATTCTTCCATTTCCCTTTGCCTTTTCCTTTCCCCTTGATTTGACTAGACTCCAACCATTTATCTATTGGGATGTTGGATGGTGGCTTGAAGGTGACTTGTCGGTTCACTCTGGGGTGTGGGCTATCTACCCTTTTTGGAATTCCTTTCGCATTGGTTACATACCTGCCCCTGCTACTCCTTTGATTGTTCTAGTATTGTGTAGACTGAATTCTTTCGAATGCTTTTGTTGCTTTCCTGTCATAAACAGCACTGCACCATGGGCACATTAAAAATTTTGATCCTGTCTTATGACACCTAACAAAAAATCCCATCAAGCTTTCTCCCATTTTTGAGTATGTCAGCAATTCTTTGGCATTCCTCCAGTTGTTTCTAGCCCTCTCTTGGTACACTTTCTGGTATGTCGTTGCAGCACTTAGATCATTCTTCACGCTGCACCTTGGACACACTAGTCCTTCAGAATTATTCGTATGGAAATGAAAAAGATATTCCACCAGGCTTACTTTCTGGTGCCCAGTTCGCATCTTGTCATCCTCCATCTTCAAACGTCGCCATCTCTGGGGATAGTTGGTTCAGATTCACCATGTTTACTTTGAACTTGGGACCTTCAGCATTCTCAAGATCGTCGATTTGACTCTAAGACCCTCAGTAGTCTTAGATTTGACAGCAACTTTAGCCCTGCCCCCAGTTTTGTTAACATCGAACTTAGGACCTTTAGCAATCTCCAGCTCTTCAAATTTGACTCTAAGACCCTCAGTAGTCTTAGGTTTGCCTGCAATTTTGGTATTTCCATCAGTAGCATTCCCTTCGAACTGGCCCATGAGATCCTCAGTAGTCTCCCGCCCATGAGCATCTTCAGATACTTTGTCGAGTTCACCTTCTTTGATTTCAACAACGTCCACCATGTTGATATCTACAGGCTTTGCAAAATTTGTCTCAACAACCTGAAGAGGATTGTTGCACCCCAAAATTTGCCCTCCCATATTCTTCAAGAAATTGCCAAGTCAAGTCACAAAATTCCCCAAGGGTGGTGCAGTGCAACTGTCTCCTATACAGTCAAAACTAGGGTTTGTATTCTGGTCAAGAGAATGAAGCTTTCAAAGGCCCAATCAAGTCTCATATGCCTACAAATGTGGTCAAGCATCCTCATATCAAGTTTCAAGGCATTCAGTTCAAAATTGCACAGTCAAAACCCTAAATGGCACTACAGTCAACTGTAGGGGCAAAATGGTCATTTGACAGTCAAAAGTTCAAATTTTTGGTCAACATATCATTTTGAAGCCACAAACATCATTTGATCAATGCTTGATCATGATTCTCAAAATTTGGCTCAGAAAATCATCAAGATGCAAAAGTTACTATATTTGGACAGTTGAAAAAGTCAACTGAAATTGACCAGGGCATAACTTTCACATGGATTATCAGAAAAATTCCATCCAAAGCTCATTTTGAAGAGAAAGACATTTCCTACAATTCATCTTCATATTCCAAGTCCAAGAAATGCTCTCACAAAAAAGTTATCAATTTCAACATTATAGGTCATTTTCAAAAGTCAACAAAAAGGGACTTTAAGTCAAAGGCCATAACTTGAGATTGGTAAATCAAAATGACATGGGACCAAAGGCATTGGTTCGAGGACTCAAAGACCTTTCCAAAATGTCCAAGAACATGTGAAAAGCTTAAAAATTGAGCAAGTTATGCCTTGTGGAAGTTGGGAAATTTTTGGATATTTTGAAAAGTCAACAATGGTTCAAATGACCTAAATTTGCTAATGGGCCCATTTTTCTTCCATGATTCATCATTCCAAGCCTATGCACGACCACTTGGCCCAAAGGGAAGTATTTTCTCATTTTTTATTTATTTATTTGAATTATCATTTATATTAATTCATTTAAATTATTTAAATACATGAAAAATATCAAACTTGACCTAAAAAATCTTTTCATGCATGTTTTACTCTCAATATCACGTGCACATCCCAATATGGCAAGATTTGGTTTGATTTGGCATGATTGAACAAAATTGCACATGAAAAAGATTCAAAAAGATCTTAAGGAAATCAAATATGCAAAACAATGAATGCCTTGGATTTTATGCAGTTTTGTTGACCTAATAGCTTCCATACATAATGAGAATCACAACCCTAAGCCTTAGACACTCCATGCTGCGCAGAAAACTCCATTACAAACTTGAAAATTTTCCATAAAAACTCAATTCTGAAAAGCATTCTAGGGGACGATTCAAGCCCTAATCTTGATCCCAATAGCTTCATTGTGGTTCTCTGAACGTGTGCCAATCAAAAACAACAACAAAAGCTCCAAGAATCGGTAATAAGGACACCTCCTGTATAGAGAAAAAGTCACCATCGTGCTTTGCATTCTAGACATTTTCATAGCATTCTAATCATATATTTGTGTTCCTCATGATGTTCTAAAGCTAACCCACACATTTAATTTGATTATCGTGCTGTATATACAATTTCGCCATGGCCAGTTTCTAGGGTTTGCAGGTCTTTCAATTTAGGGCTTCCCAGCCAAGGCAAAATCAGGACTCTTGAGTATCACCATTGGAATCACCATGCCCAAACGAACAAAGACCAACCCTCGCGCCTAATTTATGTTTGGAGATGAACTAATCGCTATTTTTTCAAAAGCTGCCTAATGAAACGCATGAAAAACGTTGCCTTTGAGTTTTGTTTTACAGGGGTGGTGAGGACGATGATGTGGTGTCAACCAATGATTCGTTCATTCAAAGTTTCGCGCGCTTCAGTCACTAACGCGTTGCTTTTTTCTTATATGATTTATTTGTTTATTATATAACAAATGGGTTAAGTGGCACAGATGGCAAGCGAACGCATGGGCAATACACAAGACCTGGGTTCGATCCCCAGGTCTTCAATAATTTCAATATTATTTTCTTGTTCACATTCACATGCAGCGTCAGTATTGATGTACACCATATGCCTCAACATCCAAAGAGCCACGCGTCTAGCTGCTTCAAATCAATGGCCTGGATCTGAAGAACACGTACACAAGAGTCAACGTACCAACATGTTGCACAAAAAAGTCAATGGATCCAGAGCTATTGGGCCTGATTTGCTGAACCAAAACCTCCAATTTGGGGCTACCCCCCCCCCCCCCCCCCCTGGTTTGCTATCATCATTTTTTTTCTTTTATTCTTGTTTTAATGTTAATTTTTACTTTTAATTACATGTTTATTTAATTAATTATTATTTTTTTACAATATATAAAAACATCCTAAAAAACAGAAAAGGCAAAAATATAATATTTATTTTATCTTAATTATTTTTCATAAAAAAATTTGCATGTAAATTAGTTAATTTAAATTAGGGTTTATTGTTAATTCTTTTCATAACAAAAATACAAAAATGTAAAATTTAGGTTTAATTGTTAATTTTGATTCTTTTTTAATTCCCCTTTTTTACAATAATAATATTTATTTTATTTATTTTCATAAATTAAAAAATGCATGTAAATTAACTTAGGTTTAAATAGGTTAAAAATTCAATATTTTTCTTAATAAATCTAAAAAACACTAGAATTAGGGTTTACACTTCAAATTTCATTCTAATTAATCCTCTTTTTTCTTTTAAATCTTAAAAAATATAAAATACTAAAAAAACATTTTCTTTTCAATTTTAATTTCAACCCTTCATTAGCTTTTAATTTTTTGCAAAAAGGGTCCAACGCCCATGTTCGTAATTGTTAATTTCGCACATTTATTTTATGTCGCTTATTATAATTATGTAATTCTCCCAAAGCGTTGTAACTTAAATTTCTCGCACTTTTACTTTGCTTTATTTTCCGTCAAATCGGGTCCGGTTTAATTTTGGCGATGTGGACCCGCGCCATTTGTAATAGTTTAGATTTATTTTCCTCGCAAATATTAACTGTTAAATAAGCATGCAAGAATGAATGGCCCTAATTAAAATCAAGCGTAGATCACAATGAACATGACAAGACAAATATCAATGAAACTGACACACAGAATCGCACACACCACCCCTAGGGTACGCCTCACTGTTGCCTTTCGAAAGGTGATCGTCGAGTAGAGGATGTCTTAGTAAGTCCTCATGATCCGAGAACCTGGCATGAGGGTAGCTTCTAAGGTGTCTTCCCATTGCTCTGGTGATCACCATGTCCCTACAAACTCGAATTGACCCGAACACCTCCAACGGTGGTGCTACCTACCTCTCAATGGTGGGATGGCATTACTTTAAAGGACATTTACACAGACGAATTCCTTAGGGTAGGTAGGTTCTCAAGGATACTTGCTCTAATTTCAAACAAATCAAAATACTTTTCACACCGACACCTTTTCAAAAAGCTTTCGAAAGCAATTTTTCAAACACTCTTGAGGACCGATACAAGAGTCGAACTGAAATTTTCAAAGAGACTTTTTAAAACTCACAGTTGAAAAGCAAACAAACAATTTTTGAAAACACAAGTGAGCAAGTATCTAAGAGCCCATGGATAACCATGGATAGAAAGGGTGCTAACACCTTCCCTTTCTATAATCTACCTCCCGAACCGAGAGCAATCTCTATAAGGAATTTTTCTGTGCTTTTGTCCTTTCCATTTGGAGAAAATAAAAGACGGTGGCGACTCTTGCTTCCGCGACATTTCGCGAACCAGCGTTAAACAGTTAGTTCCAGATCCACCGATCACAAGGATCTATGTCGACCTTCATCTTGCGCTTCTCTCCAAACTTCAACTTTCATTCCTTGATTGGACTCTGTATCAAATCCCTGAAAAGATAGCATTGTGGGGTCTTATGGCCTAAAAAATTATGATATTTACAAAAAACCCTTTTCTTCCGTTATTCTAACGGAGGAATTTTAGCGCTAGGGGGCACTATCATCTGTCCATATTTTACTAATAAGTCAAAGATTTCATCACCCTTGGTGATTTCAAAGGTATAGGCTTTCTTTGGGAATTTGTCATTCTTTTCTGGTTTGACGGGATTCTTCCCGTTCGCAGGTGTTAGCCCTTTGCAAAGATAAGGTGGTCCTTGCTTTAATTCTGCAAGATCTATCCCGTGCTCTTCGACCTCTGAAGAGTCATCTTCGATATCTCTTTCATCTGAGCATGCTTCGACTTAAGCGACTCTTTCTTTCTTGAGGCTTTTGTTAGCCCTTGTGTTGCACCCCAAAATTTGCCCTCCCATGTTTTCCAAAGTCTTCCCCTTGCATGGTTGATCACAAACCCTTTCCTAAGGAAAAAGAAATTTTTTGAGTGGTACTTTAAGTACCTTTCGATTGGAATTCTGAAAGACCCTTCGATTGGTATTCTGAATGAGCCTTTCGATTGGCATTATGGACAAGCACTTCGATTTGCATTCTGAAAGACCCTTCGATTGGTATTCTGAAGGAGCCTTTCAATTGGCATTATGGACAAGCACTTCGATTTGCATTATGAAAGACCCTTCAATTGGCATTCTGAAAGCCCCTTCGATTGGTATTCTGAAGGAGCATTTCGATTGGCATTATGGACAAGCACTTCGATTGGCATTATGTTAAGGCCTTCAATTGGCATTATGAAAGACCCTTCGATTGGTATTCTGAATGAGCCTTTCGATTGGCATTATGGACAAGCACTTCGATTGGCATTATGTCAAAGCCCTTCGATTAGCATTCTGAATGAGCCCTTCGATTAGCATGAACAACACCTTTCGATTGGCCTGTTAACAAAGCCTTTCGATTGGAATTTTAATTAGTACCCTTTGATTGATATTGGGACAAGGACCAATCGAAGATCATGGTCTGAAGGCATTCGAAATTCAAAGTGTCCAGGTTCATTCAAGAGACACGAACATTTCAAAAAAATGAAATATTTTAATGTGTCTGATTCTTGTCTCATTGCTTTAATGGCCTGGTTAAATGGCTGTCTCTTGCCGTTACAAGACCCTCACACCCCTATAAATACAGAGGCCAGCATACATATCCAGGACACGAACGAAACACAGAAAAAAAACAGAGAACTTGGAGATACGTTGCCAAAGATCATCAGCATTTTCAGAATTTTCCAAGCCAAAGCAGTCCTTCAGATCGAAGGTGCCCACGCCCAGAAGCCCTCAGATTGAAAGTGCTCCCATCTAGCCAGTACCCAAATCGAAGGTCCCAACTACTGGTAAGAGAGGGTAAAATATCAAATTTTGTGTTTACATAACATATCCATATTTATTGTTTCATTCAATTGTCATTTTAGACAGAATTCAAGGGCATGAGTTTGGCCCCAGGTCATGTTCTTCGTTTGCTAACATTTGCTGCAGATTTAGCCTGGAAAGACTCAGCGCACGCAGGATCGAAGGGCCTGGGGTTCGATACCAGGCCCTGAGTTTTATTTTGCTAACATACTTTTGCAGGTATATCATCCCAGATCGAAGGAGACATCTTCTCTGGATCGAAGCTTCCCATAGTCCTCCTGGATCGAAGACGGCATTTTTCCCAGGATCGAAGGGAAATCCCCTTCCCTGGATCGAAGGCTGTTCATGCCCACTTCCTGGCCCAGTCGAAAGAGCCATGACCCTGTTTGGATCGAAGCTTCCCATGCCTCCAAAATTATGTTTTTTTTATTTGCTACCTATTTCCTTTTTTTTATCCTTATTTTAACTATTTTCATTTCTTTTTTAATCAACGTAAAATCAAAAAAACACAAAAACATTAGGCTAGTTTTTCCTATTAAATTATTTTTACTAATTAATCTTTTAATTATCTTAACGTTTTTTTAAAAAACTAAAATTAAGTAGATTTAGATCATTTTTTTCAAAATAAAATAAAACTCAAAAAATATTTTCTTTTTAATTAATTAATCATTAGTTAGGCTTAATTCTTAAATCAAAAATGACAAAAAAAATATGCTTTATTTAATAAAAAAAAGGGTCAAAACCCAAGGACATTCCGATTCAATTTTTTTCCGCGCGCGCTTATTTTATTGTAACTGCCTACTGGTTTGTAATAGCTTAACTAGGACTTTTACACTTTACTGCTTTTATTCCCCCAATTTTTGGACATGTAAATAATCCCCCTCCCCGAAGCCTTGTAATAGCGTAGGATTTACAATTCCCGCACTTTAAATTCCTGTACATATATTAACTGTTTAGATGTATGCTAACTAGGATTGCATGACAAGAACTTAAAGTCAACAGTAGTTCACCATGACACGCAAAGATAATATAACTGAAAATCGACACACTTGCACATGCCACTCTTAGGGTACACCTCACTTGGTTGCCTCGAACGTGGTCATTGAGTATAGTAAGTCTTAGAGGTCGCCCTCCTGTCCAAAGATCAAAAGTTGCCTCGAAATGGTTGCCTCGATAAAAATGATCTAAGACATTAGGGTTACCGCTAAAGCATCCTAACATTGCTTTAGTGACCACACGTCCCTTAATCGAATTGACCAGAAAACTCCAACGACGGTGCTGCCTACTCCTCAATAGTGGGATAGCACTGTCTAAAGGACATTTACACAGTTTAATTCCTTTTTGAGTAGGTAGAGGTTCTTAAGTACTTGCTCCTTTTAAAACAAAACAAAAACTTTTCGCACTTACACTTTCTTCAAGAACAAAACTCTTTTCAAAACCTACAAACACAAAGAAAAGCAGACTTTTGAAAACATAGTGAGCAAGTACCTAAGAGCACGTGGATAACCACAGATAGAAAGGGTGCTAACACCTTCCCTTTCTATAATCTACCTCCCGAACCCGAGAAACATCTCGAAAAGGAATTTTTCTGTGCTTTTGTCCTTTCCTTGTTGGATAAAATAAAAGACGGTGGCGACTCTTGCTTACCGCGACATTTTGCAAAAACAAACGCAAAACACGAACCAGCATTCCAAAACAGTCAGTTCTCATTCCCACCGATCACAGAACTGGCGACTCTGCTGGGGAAACTTTATAAGTGAGGTGTACCTTAGGATTAGATCCCTATTGTTTTCAATTGTATGCTTTGTATGCTTTAAATTTGTGGGCTTGTATCGGAGTTCTATAGATCCTAACCCGGATCTGGGGATACCCTTTAGGTAAGTAGCAATAAACTGTGAGGGATCTGTCCAGCGTAGACCGACACGGATGAAGCAGTAGCTACGTTGGTGTGGCACCTTAGTCTGTACTGATATCCCTTGTGTTGGAACGAGGAGAATATGGGTCTTCTAAGGAGTCATTAAGCACCAAATGACCTTAGAACCTTAAATTGACCAACTTGGCCATAGAACAGTAGCAGTATGCTACACTCATTGAGACTAAACTCTCGCGATGATTCCGGCCGCAAGAAAAGGTTGCTAAACTAGAATTATGACCGATTGAGGGTAGTCAGTGATATTGAGATCCTCTAGAACCCAATTACTATTTTTTAGGACAGGTTTAACCCAACTAAACTGAAAGAGGGTAATTCCTAAACTCCATGCCAGCCTAAACTTAAGGCTATATGTGTGACTTGTGTGCCTTCAAACTTGAACTACTTGCACATTCTTGTTATCTGACAACATGAGTTCCTTGCAGGTTTTGTTTACAGTCCTTATCCAATAACTTGGATTTATTATAGGGCTTACTTACATCACCTCACATTTTTGCTTAAACGCATAGCATATACATCATAACATCATGCCTTAACATTTCTTTAACCATTTCAAGGATCTCAAGGGTCTGTGATGCAGGTTATGGTAAATCAGATGTCCAGCAAGGGGCAAATGGGATTTATTTTCCTCTAGCCAATGCCATCTAAAGATCAAAACACAATAACTTGAGTCAGGGGTTATGACCCACTCGATATGGTGAGCTTGACTCTTGAGGAAGGACTCTCAGCAACATGAAGTTCCTTCAATCAAGCTACCAGATTAAGATTCTAACAGTTTCTTGTTTACCCCGCGAGATCCTTGAAAACATTGCATACATATATCATACATATCATTGCATAAGAGGTCTCCCAGTACAGGTCTCTTATCTTCTTCGTTGTTTATTTCAGCAATCATCATGTCTACTGAACCTTCAACCGAGCAAGCTATCAAGGCCCTCCAGGCCCAGAATGCCCAATTTCAAGAGTTAGTCATGAGCCTAGCTAAGGGTCAGCAGGACTTGAAGACCTTGATTCTAAAAGAGATGAAGAAGAAGAAGAAGAAGAGGACTATCCTATTCAACACTGGACGCAGGTTTAGAAACGGGCTGCAGAATGAAATTGATCTGACCACCCCATCTGGAGAGAAAGACAGTCCACAAGAAAGGAGGGCTCCTAGCCCTTTTGTCTCCGACAACGAGACAGACTATGATGAAGAACAATATCCTCCTGCTGAGGATAAGTACAAACAGCTGGAGGACCGGTTGAATGCTATGGAAATACAGAAGGTGCCCGATCTGGACTTCGGAGATCTAGGTCTATCATCTGGGGTGGTGATTCCCCATAAATTCAAGGCACCTGCCTTTTCCAAGTATGACGGAGCTTCCTGTCCAAAGCTGCACCTCTGGTCATATGTGAGGAAGATCCAACCTTACACTGCTGATAAGAACTTGTGGATCCATTTCTTTCAAGACAGTCTTTCAGGGACTCAGCTTGAGTGGTTCTATCAGTTGGACGGAGCCAGTATCCGCAGCTGGGAGGATTTGGCTACTGCGTTCTATAGGCAGTATCAGTATAACTCCGACCTCGCTCCTACGCGTACCCAACTCTAGAGTATGTCAATAGGGACGAGTGAAGGATTTAAAGAGTATGCTCAAAAATGGAGAGACCTTGTCAGAAGGGTGCAACCACCTTTAGCTGATCGTGAACTTGTTGATATGTTTTTGGGGACCCTGTCTGGTCCATTTTTTAACCACTTGATCGGAAGCTCTTCAGCCAGGTTCACCGAGCTAATACTGACCGGCGAAAGGGTCGAAGCTGGCATCAAAAGGGGGGAGATTCAAGAAGCTACACCTTCTGATGCTCAGAAAAAGCCCTACAATGGGAAGAAAGAGTCCAATGTTGTGTATGGTCAAAAGAGTCGTCATGACCAACACGTAGGAGAAATCTTGATCTCTAATCCTACGCCTACTCAACAAAGACAGGGGCATCAGCGTAAGGAGGTCGCGCCTAAAAAACAATTCACTAAGATCAACATGTCACTGGGTCAAGCGCTACAACTCCTGTTGGAGGCAGAGCTGATTACGTTAAAGGCTCCTCTACGGAACCCAAATACTTCCGCTCCAACCTACCATCCCAATGAAAGGTGTGCATACCACTCTGATAGTCTGGGACATGACACGAACAACTGTTGGGCTCTGAAGAACAAGGTCCAAGACATGATTGATGCCAAGGAGATCAAGTTTGACCCTCTGGAGACTCCAAACATAATCACTGCTCCTATGCCGAATCATTGAAAGCTTTTGTTCATTTGAATTTTCAAGTTGTAATCTCTTTGTTGTTCAAACAATTATATATTAATGCCAAATTCTGTTTCATTAATGCATTGCATATGTTTGTCTTGATTTGATCCAATCATTTTAATTACATTTAAACTATGCTTTTTACTCAATTTATGACATTCAACTCTTGCTAAAAGTTACAAGCCTTTAGAGGGAGGATGACGAAACAATGGCATAATCTCATACAATATGCTTTTGCACATACCTTGCTGACGATGTACAGGCATTTCTTTCAAATCCTTAACACTGGAGTTATAAGGAAGATAATCCCTAGTCAACCCCTTCAAGCCAAAGAAGTAGGAGTATTCTGTTTTAAACACAAATTGAAACCTTTAATTTAAACCTGGGGCAGGGTAGTCTCTCAGTTAATTCAAAAGATGCGCATTGAAGTCGCAAAAAACTCTCAGTTCATAATACAACGAACAACATCAAAAGCATTCCTCTGGAATCAAAAGACAGTGGTGGTTCCTTATCTCATGGGCAGTCAATCTCTCAAAAGAGAAAAGCCCACTGAGCCAAAATCTATAAAGGAGGCTTAAGAAAGTTGGGGCATCCCGCTGACTGTAATCTCAAAAATAGGAACAGTCAGGCAAAAGTTAGGGATAACAAATCAATAAAACGAGGTCGCTAAAAATCCTCAACAACATGAAAAATGTTGCAAAAAAAAATGGTTGCCTTCAAAAAATCAAACTTGTGTGAACCATCACCAAAAACGTCGTTCCAGACTCATTTGGATTTCAAATGCACAATTAACTGAGTTTAGGATTGAAGAATATCACGAAGAGAGGGTGGATACAAATATACTTTGAGCCTTTATCCTTTGTTTCTTAAACCGTGAACCAAGCCACGTTACAACCCTTCAAAAGTCCTAACTGAAGCATGGGTTAGTTCGAAAGCATACTGTTACAAAAGGTATCCTGACTCCTGTAAGGCTTTGCCCTAAATCTTGTGTTGAATTTGTCTTATAAAGAGTTTTCTGCTAAAAAACGCATTTTTCAAAACTTCGAGACAAGCATAAACTTTGCATTATTTGAATATCATTGTTTGCATTTGGCTATTTGTTTGACAGCGGAGAAATTCACATAACGAATATCCGATGAACGAAAGCCCTCTCAGTGAACAAAATCACTTCAAGAAGGATGACACTTCCAATCAAGGGGCATGGCATGATCATTGTCCATCACCTGGGGCAGTCCAATCAAGATTCCAGGAAATCTCTCAAAGAAGTGCAGAGTAACCAGGGGCAAGTCTCCATCTCCGTCACTTGGGGCATTTAACATCAATCTCAGTGAAGGGTTACATGCAGTCAAACATTTCCAGGCAGTGCCACAAACACTCACTGCTAGGGGCAATGACAAATCCCCCCAAAATCCTTCTCATAGGATGGCATCCCAGCAAGGGTTTAATCTCTGAAAGCCTTTTCCTAGCTAAATCAACCTCAAGAATCCCCGAGGACTTCCCCCAATGAAAATGTCACCTCTCTAGCGGACTGACGACAAGGTTTATTTCCCCAACAACACCAGGATTCCCCAGCTCGAGTTTGCCTCTCCGACTACTACAAATCAAAGGACCACAAATCCTCTTCCCCAGTAGACTACTCTACAATCCCCAACAAGTTATTGTGAAACCTGGACACAACCAGATATCAGTTCAACTTCGACTCCCCAGTAGAGCAATGAACGACTAAGACTCCTAAACTCTTTTCCCAAGCAGAAATAAACATACTCCCCACAGAGTTTTCAATATCCCCCAGCGGAGTTCTCCTCAAACAACAAAGCAGGGATCCCTGGTGGAAACATTTTTCCAAGACAAAATTACACTTCAAACATTCATAACATATGCATACATATGACACAAATCTCATTTTATTTTGAGAACATCATTACACAATGCATACATCATGACATTGCATGCAACTAACTCTTTACCTTTTCAGGAAAGATCAATCAACAGGCAAAGATCATCATATTTTGAGACTCCTTCTAGAGACAGTTCAGATACGAACCAAATATGGCTGACATTCTGATACTTATTCCAGATTCCTTCTAGAAACAGTTTAGATGCGACCCAGATATGGCTGACATTCTGATACTTATTCCTGATTCCTTCTAGAGACAGTTCAGATGCGATCCAGATATGGCTGATATTCTGATACTTATTCCAGATTCCTTCTAAAGATAGTTCAGATGCGATCCAGATACGACTGACATTCTGATACTTATTCCAGATTCCTTCTAGAGATAGTTCAGATGAGATCCAGATACGGCTGACATTCTGATACTTATTCCAGATTCCTTCTAGAGATAGTTCAGATGCGATCCAGATATGGCTGACATTCTGATACTTATTCCAGACTCCTTCTAGAGATAGTTCATATGAGATCCAGATATGGCTGACATTCTGATACTTATTCCAGACTCCTCCTAGAGACAGTCCAGATGCGACCTAGATATAGCTGACATTCTGATACTTATTCCAGATTCCTTCTAGAGACAGTTCAGATGCGACCCAGATATGGCTGACATTCTGATACTTATTCCAGATTCCTTCTAGAGATAGTTCAGATGCGATCCAGATATGGCTGACATTCTGATACTTATTCCAGATTCCTTCTAGAGATAGTTCAGATGCGACCCAGATATGGCTGACATTCTGATACTTATTCCAGATTCCTTCTAGAGATAGTTCAGATGCGATCCAGATATGGCTGACATTCTGATACTTATTCCAGACTCCTTCTAGAGACAGTTCAGATGCGACCCAGATATGGCTGACATTCTGATACTCATTACAGACTCCTTCTAGAGACAGTTCAGATGCGATCCAGATATGGCTGACATTCTGATACATATTCCAGACTCCTTCTAAAATACAGTCCAGATACGATCCAGATTCGGATGTCATTCTGTCACTCATTCAAATTACAGTCCAGATACGATCCAGATTCGGATATCATTCTGTCACTCAAAATACAGTCCAGATACGATCCAGATTCGGATATCATTATGTCACTCATTCAAAACACAGTCCAGATACGATCCAGATTCGGATGTCATTCTGTCACTCATTCAAAATATAGTCCAGATACGATCCAGATTCGGATATCATTCTGTCACTCATTCAAATTACAGTCCAGATACGATCCAGATTCAGATGTCATTCTGTCACTCATTCTAAATTACAGTCCTGATACGATCCAGATTCGGATGTCATTCTGTCACTCATTCAAAATACAGTCTAGATACGATCCAGATTCGGATGTCATTCTGTCACTCATTCAAATTACATTCCAGATACGATCCAGATTCGAAAGTCATTCTGTCATTCATTCAAATACATTTCAGATACGCTCCAGATGCAGACGCAATTCTGACAATCATCCATACTCAACATCTATTCTCCAGCAGCTCCAGGATTTATTTTCCCCAGCTAAAACATCACAGCCCCATACATCCTGATACATGCATATACGCATCATACGAATACAATCTCATTTATTTTGAGAACATCATTTCCTAATCCATATCATGCATTGCATATGACTGACCTTTACCTTTCAGGAAAAATGCAGTTAAGTTCTCAGCTTAGTCGAAGATCTGACCAGTTCTTAAATCTCAATTGAATTATCATCGGTTGAATTTCAGATAAGGTTCTCAATCTCGACAGTCTCCTCCGTCATAGTGTGGACAAGTTCTATAACCTCAGTGGTATACTCCCGGTGGGCACGAGACAGTTCCTAGATCTTGATGAAGATGTTTCCATACGTCATAGTGTGGACAAGTACTATAACCTCAACGGTATACTCCATTGAGCACGAGTCAGTTCCTAGATCTTGATGTTCTCCTCCGTCATAATGTGGACAAGTTCTATAACCTCAGCGGTATACTCCCGGTGGGCACGAGACAGTTCCTAGATCTTGATGTTCTCCTCCATCATAGTGTGGACAAGTTCTATAACCTCAGCGGTATACTCCCGGTGGGCACGAGACAGTTCCTAGATCTTGATGAAGATGTTTCCCTACGTCATAGTATGGACAAGTACTATAACCTCAACGGTATACTCCCTTTGAGCACGAGTCAGTTCCTAGATCTTGATGTTCTCCTCCGTCATAGTGTGGACAAGTTCTATAACCTCAACGGTATACTCCCGGTGGGCACGAGACAGTTCCTAGATCTTGATGAAGATGTTTCCCTACGTCATAGTGTGGACAAGTACTATAACCTCAACGGTATACTCCATTGAGCACGAGTCAGTTCCTAGATCTTGATGTTCTCCTCCGTCATAGTGTGGACAAGTTCTATAACCTCAGCGGTATACTCCCGGTGGGCACGAGACAGTTCCTAGATCTTGATGAAGATGTTTCCCCCCAATTGAATTATGAACAGGTTCTCAAAACTCAGCTGAAGCATTCTCTCAGTTGAAGTACAGGCAGGTTCCTAAATCTCAACAAAGTTAGACTTCCTCAGTGGAATCTTCTACAACAACAGGTATGCAAGTTCTCGATAAGGAATCTCTTATGCGATCGACACTCCTGCAGATGGCATCTTTAAGCCCATCTCCTACCAACAATCTCCAAATGGCATCTGTAAGCCCATTCCCGACATCATAATGCTGATACTACACCATGCGAGTGCAAATTTCTGGGCACTCTAGTGTTCAATTATCTTCCACCTTCGGATCATGAAAGGAACGCAAGCCAATCTACATCCCCAGGTTTAAGAAAATTGAACAGGGGCAACTGTTGCACCCCAAAATTTGCCCCCCCCCCCCCCCCCCCCATGTTTTCCAAAGTCTTCCCCCTGCATGGTTGATCACAAACCCTTGCCTAAGGAAAAAGAAATTTTTTGAGTGGTACTTTAAGTACCTTTCGATTGGCATTCTGAAAGACCATTCTATTGGTATTCTGAATGAGCCTTTCGATTGGCATTATGGACAAGCACTTCAATTTGCATTCTGAAAGACCCTTCGATTGGTATTCTGAAGGAGCCTTTCGATTGGCATTATGGACATGCACTTTGATTTGCATTCTGAAAGACCCTTCGATTGGCATTCTGAAAGCCCATTCGATTGGTATTCTGAAGGAGCATTTCGATTGGCATTATGGACAAGCACTTCGATTGGCATTATGTTAAGGCCTTCGATTGACATTCTGAAAGACCCTTCGATTGGTATTCTGAATGAGCCTTTCGATTAGCATTATGGACAAGCACTTCGATTGGCATTATGTCAAAGCCCTTCGATTAGCATTCTGAATGAGCCCTTCGATTAACATGAACAACACCTTTCGATTGGCCTATTAAAAAAGCCTTTCGATTGGAATTTTAATTAGTACCCTTCGATTGATATTGGGACAAGGACCAATCGAAGAGCATGGTCTGAAGGCATTCGAAATTCAAAGTGTCCAGGTTCATTCAAGAGACACAAACATTTCAAAAAAGGAAATATTTTAATGTGTCTGATTCTTGTCTCATGGCTTTAATGGTCTGGTTAAATGGCTATCTATTGCCGTTACAAGACCCTCACACCCCTATAAATACAGAGGCCAGCATACATATCCAGGACACGAACGAAACACAGAAAAAAAAACAGAGAACTTGGAGATACGCTGCCAAAGGTCATCAGCATTTTCAGAATTTTCCAAGCCAAAGCAGTCCTTCAGATCGAAGGTGCCCACGCCCAGAAGCCCTCAGATTGAAAGTGCTCCCATCCAGCCAGTACCCAAATCGAAGGTCCCAACTACTGGTAAGAGAGGGTAAAATATCAAATTTTGTGTTTACATAACATATCCATATTTATTGTTTCATTCGATTGTCATTTTAGACAGAATTCAAGGGCCTGGGTTTGGCCCCAGGTCATGTTCTTCGTTTGCTAACATTTGCTGCAGATTTAGCCTGGAAAGACTCAGCGCACGCAGGATCAAAGGGCCTGGGGTTCGATACCAGTGTGATCGGTGGATCTGGAACTGACTGTTTAACGCTGGTTCGCGAAATGTCGCGGAAGCAAGAGTCGCCACCGTCTTTTATTTTCTCCAAATGGAAAGGACAAAAGCACAGAAAAATTCCTTATAGAGATTGCTCTCGGTTCGGGAGGTAGGTTATAGAAAGGGAAGGTATTAGCACCCTTTCTATCCATGGTTATCCATGGGCTCTTAGATACTTGCTCATTTGTGTTTTCAAAAATGGTTTGTTTGCTTTTCAACTGTGGGTTTTAAAAAGTTTCTTTGAAAAATTTCAGTTCGACTCGTACGTCAGAGTGTTTGAAAAAATTTGCTTTGAAAGCTTTTGAAAATGTGTTGGTGAAAAGTATGATTTGTTTTGAAATTTAGAGCAAGCATCTAGAGTCGTCTACCTACCCTAAGGAATTCGTCTGTGTAAATGTCCTTAAAGTAGTGCCATCCCACCATTAAGAGGTAGGTAGCACCACCGTTGGAGGTGTTCGGGTCAATTCGAGTTTGTAGGGACATGGTGATCACCAGAGCAATGGGAAGACACCTTAGAAGCTACCCTCATGCCAGGTTCCCGGATCATGAGGACTTACTAAGACATCCTCTACTCGACGACCACCTTTCGAGGGGCAAGGCAACAGTGAGGCGTACCCTAGGGGTGGTGTGTGCGAATTGTGCGTCGTTTTCATTGATATTTGTCTTGTCATGTTCATTGTGATCTACGCTTGATTTTATTATGGTCATTCATTCTTTCATGCTTTTGTTAACAGTTAAAATATTTGCGGGAAAGTAAATTCTAAGCTATTACAAATGGCGCGGGTCCACATCGCCGAAATTAAACCGGACCCGATTTGACGGAAAATAAAGAAGTTAAAAGTGCGAGAAGTTAAATTGTCCGAGTTACATGGCTTTGGGAGAGATACATAATTATTCAAGCGAAATAAAATAAATATGCGAAATTAAATAGTTAAGAATACGGGCGTTGGACCCTTTTGCAAAATATTAAAGTTAACGAGGAATCAAAATTAAAAATGTTTTTTTGGTATTTTTGTATTTTTTAAGATTTAATAGAAAATTAAAATTAAACTAAAAGGCAAACCCTAATTCTAATAGCTTTTAAATTTATTGTGAAAATATTAAATTAAAATCTAAATGAAACCCTAATTGATTATGTACAATTAATTATGAAAATAAATAAATAAATAATATGGTAAAAAGGGAAAACAAATTAAAGGGATAAAAATCAAACCTATTTCTACATATTTTTTGTATTTTTGTTATTAAAAGAAATTAAAATTGTAACCTAATTAAAACTAATAATTACATATTAATTTATTTATGAAAATATTAGAATAAAACATTTATTAGGTTTTTCTTGTCTTTTCTGATTTTTTAAGCCTTTTTTATATTTTGTAAAAAATAATTAATTAAAACAAATAAAGAAATAAAATAGCAATTAAAAAATAAAATAAGAAAAAAATGTAGAGAAGGCAAACCAGGGGGATGGAAGTCCCAATATGGAGGTATACTTTGAATAACCTGGCCCATTAAGCTTCAGATTCGCTGACTTTTCCAAGCACTATGTGGCAGGTTGACTGGGGTGTAGGGTGTTCATCCATCCGGTGCCTTTGATCTGATCTCACAGGACGCGTGTATGGATGGATGGTGAGGGAATAGGATGCGTCTGCAACTTTGAAGCATATGGGAATTGCTTTTGAAAAATAATATGGAAACTGGTAAGACCTGGGGCTCGAACCCAGGTCATGTACCATTCCAAACAACGCGCTTGCCACTGAACCATTGCTTGTACCTTTAACATATAACAACATTCAAATATAATAAATAAAACATGATGTTAGTGGGTTAAAAGCGCGCGAGATTCAAATTAGCGTATCATACGCCGCCACGACTCCATCTTCTCCATGCGTTCCTGAAAACAAACACATATGGCAACGGTTTCTTAAGCGTGGTTTTAAGCATGTTTCCAGAAAATAGCGACTAGCGCTGTAGGGATCATAAATTAATCGCGACAAGTGTTTCTCCTTCGTCTAGGTCTGCTGAATGGAATGGTAGTGATCTCAAGGCTTAATTTTGCCTTGTTTCAAAAGCCCCAAATCAAAGTCCTGTAAACCCAGTTCTTTGCGTTTGAGTTGATGTTAGGGATTGGAATCGCTTCTGGGAACCCTGAGGAAGCTATTGGAAAAGGAATGGTGTTTTGAATCGACCTCTAGCAATGATTTCAGAATTGAGTTTTTTCAACAATTTTCCAAGTTTGTCTATTGTTCTTCTGCGCAGCTTAGAGTCTTTTTGTGATTAGGGTTCTCTTTGTGCTTATGTAATGAGGCTATTAGGTTAAGAAAATTGATAAAAATCCCTTGTAATCTTTGATTGAAGATTTGATTTGCTTAAGGATCTTTTTGAATCTTTTTCACATGCTCTTGTACCAATTTGCATCCAATCACCCCAAATCTTTCCTAATTTGCCTTTACACGAAATATTGACCTTAAAACATGTATAAAAAGATTGGTTTGGTTAATTTAAACATTTTTCATATATTTAATTGATTTAATTGAATTAATATAAATACAAATTCAAATAAATAAATAAAAAATGAGAAAGTGCTTCCCTTTGGGCCAAGTGGTCGTGCATATGCTTGGAATGATGAATCATGGAAGAAAAATGGGCCCATTAGCATTTTTAGGTCATTTGGATCAATGTTGACTTTTCAAAATATCCAAAAATTTCCCAACTTCCACAAGGCATAACTTGCTCAATTTTTAATCTTTTCTCATGTTCTTGGACATTTTGGAAAGGTCTTTAAGTCCTTTAACCAATTCCTTTGGTCCCATGTCATTTTGATTTACCAATATCAAGTTATGGTCTTTGACATAAAGTCCCTTTTTGTTGACTTTTGAAAATGACCTATAATGTTGAAATTGATAACTTTTTGTGTGAGAATTTCTTGGACTTGAAGTATGAATATGAGTTGTAGGAAATGTCTTTCTATTCAAAATGAGATTTGGATGGAAATTTTCTGATAATCCATGTGAAAGTTATGCCCTGGTCAATTTCAGTTGACTTTTTCAACTGTCCAAATATAGTAACTTTTGCATCTTTGATGATTTCTGAGCCAAATTTTGAGAATCATGATCAAGCATTGATCAAATGATGTTTGTGGCTTCAAAATGATATGTTGACCAAAAATTTGAACTTTTGACTGTCAAATGACCATTTTGCCCCTACAGTTGACTGTAGTGCAATTTAGGGTTTTGACTGTGCAATTTTGAGCTGAATGCCTTGAAACTTGATATGAGGATGCTTGAACATCTTTGTAAGCATATGAGGCTTGATTGGGCCTTTGAAAACTTCATTTCCTTGATCAGTACACAAACCCTAGTTTTGACTGTATAGGAGGTCTTTGCACTGTGCCACCCTTGGGGGAGTTTTGTGACTTGGCTTGGCAATTTCTTGAAGAATATGGGAGGGAAAATTTTGGGGTACAACAACCAGGCCCTGAGTTTTATTTTGCTAACATACTTTTGCAGGTATAGCATCCCAGATCGAAGGAGACACCTTCTCTGGATCGAAGCTTCCCATAGTCCTCCTGGATTGAAGAAGGCATTTTTCCCAAGATCGAAGGGAAATCCCCTTCCCTGGATCGAAGGCTGTTCATGCGCACTTCCTGGCCCAATCGAAAGAGCCATGACCCTGTTTGGATCGAAGCTTCCCATGCCTCCAAAATTATGTTTTTTTTTATTTGCTGCCTATTTCCTTTTTTTTATCCTTATTTTGACTATTTTCATTTCTTTTTTAATCAACGTAAAATCAAAAAAACACAAAAACATTAGGCTAGTTTTTCCTATTAAATTAATTTTGTTAATTAATCTTTTAATTATCTTAACGTTTTTTTTTAAAACTAAAATTAAGTAGATTTAGATCATTTTTTTCAAAATAAAATAAAACTCAAAAAATATTTTCTTTTTAATTAATTAATCATTAGTTAGGCTTAATTATTAAATAAAAAATGACAAAAAAATATGCTTTATTTAATAAAAAAAAGGGGTCAAAACCCAAGGACACTCCGATTCAATTTTTTCCGCGCGCGCTTATTTTATTGTAACTGGCTACTGGTTTGTAATAGCTTAACTAGGACTTTTACACTTTACTGCTTTTATTCCCCCAATTTTTGGACATGTAAATAATCCCCCTCCCCGAAGCCTTGTAATAGCGTAGGATTTACAATTCCCGCACTTTAAATTCATGTACATATATTAACTGTTTAGATGTATGCTAACTAGGATTGCATGACAAGAACTTAAAATCAACAGTAGCTCACCATGACATGCAAAGATAATATAACTGAAAATCGACACACTTGCACATGCCACTCTTAGGGTACACCTCACTTGGTTGCCTCGAACGTGGTCATTGAGTATAGGAAGTCTTAGAGGTCGCCCTCCTGTCCAAAGATCAAAAGTTGCCTCGAAATGGTTGCCTTGATAAAAATGATCTAAGACATTAGGGTTACCGCTAAAGCATCCTAACATTAATTTAGTGATCACACGTCCCTTAATCGAATTGACCCGAAAACTCCAACGACGGTGCTGCCTACTCCTCAATAGTGGGATAGCACTGTCTAAAGGACATTTACACAGTTTAATTCCTTTTTGAGTAGGTAGAGGTTCTTAAGTACTTGCTCCTTTTAAAACAAAACAAAAACTTTTCGCACTTACACTTTCTTCAAGAACAAAACTCTTTTCAAAACCCACAAACACAAAGAAAAGCGGACTTTTGAAAACATAGTGAGCAAGTACCTAAGAGCCCGTGGATAACCACAGATAGAAAGGGTGCTAACACCTTCCCTTTCTATAATCTACCTCCCGAACCCGAGAAACATCTCGAAAAGGAATTTTTTTGTGCTTTTGTCCTTTCCTTGTTGGATAAAATAAAAGACGGTGGCGACTCTTTCTTACCACGACATTTTGCAAAAACAAACGCAAAACACGAACCAGCATTCCAAAACAGTCAGTTCTCATTCCCACCGATCACACCTTGCTTTTTCAATCTTCAAACGCTCCACTTGTCGAACACTGTCACCCAGTTATGCCATGTCTATTAGATACCGAGGATCTAACTTCTTTCTGATAGAGAAGTCCAATCCTCTTGCTGCCATTTCGACCAACTCGTGTTCAGGCACTTGTGTGAAACACCTTACCTTTAACAGATGGAACCTGTTAAGATAATCATCTATAGGCTCGCTGAATTTGCGCTTAACATTTTCCAATTCGCTTAGGCTGATTTTGGATTGACCTACATAAAATTGTTCATGATATAATCTCTCTAAATGAGTCCAATCATGGATAGAATTTGCTGTAAGAGTTGTAAAACAAGTAAAAGCGTTTTTGGTTAGTGAACTAGGGAAATATTTAATCCTTAAATTTTCATTAATTGCTATATCCCCTGCTTCTGTAAGATATCTAGCCACATGTTCTATGGTTGAATCACTGGTGTCACCAAAGAACTTTGTGAATTTTGGCACTTTCCATCCCCTAGGTAACTCAGTTTGCTGAGTGTACTCAAACAAAGGGCATATATAGTTTGGCCTTCACATGCCAATATTTACTCCATTCCATGCCACTACTCTTTCGACTATGGCTGCTAGATTATTGTTTCCTACCATAAAATCATGTCGACACCCTTGGAGAATTTCGCCAGCGTCTTGGTTCCGATTGACCGTGACTACCCTTCTTCGTGGCTCCTCCCTAGGAATAGCCTGTTGAAATCTATGTGGTTCTTCCATTCGAACTGGTTGTTAAATTTCAACTTCTGGGTGTATCACTGGTTGGGCCTGGTCAATGGTTGGTTCTTCTTGAAACAATATGCCTTAATTCTCCCTTATCCATGTGGGTTGTGGTTGTCGAGTTGATTCTCTGGGTGCACCAAAAAAATCTGCAAGGCGCCCAATTTACGCTGCCATTTATTGGTTTGCTTGGGCATTCTGCAAATTCGTGTGTGTGGTGATTTGGATTAGAGGGTTAAATATTTTAATCATTTGTTGGGCAAGTATTTCCACCATTTCGTGGTTACTATCATCCATCTGTTGCCTTAAAAGTGCCTACGTATTTGTGGTAATAAGAGGCAATTGGGCAACATATCCTGGCTGCGAATTGTTTCGTGACATATGGTTTACCCCTGATCCTGATCCTTGTAATGGTGAGAAGGTAGATGTTAAAGGACGTGTGTATGTCGGATTGTTATTTTGAAGTCTTGTCATGAATGTAGTTGGCATGCCATATATTGGATCCGACGTTGGGATTGTGAATCCTAGTACATAAGTTCTAGAGACACTGCCTACTAAAGGTCTGGGGGAAACAGGCGGATTTTGGCTAGCCACAGACATTACAAAAGGTTAATTTTGTGCATTTGACAATATGGTTGAAGCACTTGTATTTGGGGGTATGACTGTAGCGTTCATAGTCGAAAGGATAATCGTAGTCCCTTGACTTGTCTCCATGGCTTCAGTTGTATTCAAAGGATTTGTATTCCCTTCCGTGGGGGGAGGAACTCGTTGTGCACTGCTAATGGGTGGGTTAGCCCTTCTCCTATTGTTCTGCTTTTTTGTTCTAGGATTTGTGGTATTGGCTATTTTTCCACTTCTTAATTTCATGCAACGAAACAAGTTAGATAAAAACTGAAAACTAGATACAGGGTCCCACTGGGCGTGCCAATTTCTTTACCCTGTAATTTGGTAAACAACCATTGATCTTTCAAATCTCTAAAAAGACTCAATTACTTGTGAGATCGATCAGATTGATCTCAGGACTATTGTGTTCTAGTTTTTAGGAAAAAGGTTTTGATGATAACTTCTTTAAGCGAAGAGAATCACATTTATTTTAAAATAAAGTGCCCTTATAAAAACAATAAAACAGAAAACTACTCTAGACTTTAAATCGTATAGAATATAAATGACATAAAGAAATCTCATTAAATGTAAATAACGTTCGAATGTAAATATGGTGCATCATATGTACATGTCTCACTAACTCGTTTCTCTAACACTGGTACTTTGAGTATTTGAGTATATTGTACAAAGATGTGAACACCTTGAATCCTAACATCTAAGACTCTTATTTATACTAATTCGACCATAACGGTCTTTCTATGAGATTACGCCATGTTCGACACCTTTTACATGCATACATTATGGCGCTTCTATGCGTCTTCATGGTGAAACGCATTAGTTTGAAATTTAAACTTCCCGCTCGAAGCTTTTGAATTCAAATTTGAATTCAACCAACGTGATTGTCGAAGTATTCATATATCTTGAAATATTCCTTTCACTTTAAGTTTCCTTTCGACATGTTGAATCATAAAAATGATATTTATAAAATAACCTTATAAGGTCAAATTTCATGTTATTTTTAAAACATGATCTTCTCAAATCAACTTTCATATTTTTATCAAATATCTAAATCTTCAGCTAACACAGTGATACACACATCCATACCAATAACATTCGCTGAAAGTTATTCTATGGATTCCTTAGACATAATCCAAAACTGCTTCCCCAATTCAGGAAGAACTGGTTCAATGAGAAGATCAAAGAAAGTTCCTCATCCTTGAATATCCATATCTTCAGTAAGGTCAAACCCAATGACTTTGAGATTATAAAATTTCATGATCGACTCACTAAGAACTGTTAACTAAGACACATGAATTGAACATTGAAGATCAGGAAGTCTATCCTTCACTTGATGTTGTTGTTATAGGAGAGACAAACCTTCAACATATTGTTGAGTAGATGATTGTTGTTGTTGAGAAGCCATTATTGAACCACGAATAAGAACCAAAAGGGTTTTAGGGTTTCAAAGAACTTAGGCTTTAAAGAGAAAAGTGTGGGATAGTGGTAGCGAAAATGTGTGAAGTGGAAGTGAGTGGGTTTTAGGGTCCTTTGTAGCAACATCATTACCTTCTGAGTCTGAAAAGGTAATCTCCAGAATTGCAAAATTTTCAAATATCTTTGACTTTTCAAGGTCAAGCTTATCATTGAATCTAACATGAATATATTCTTCAACAATAAGAGTTTCAGTGTTATACACTTTGTAGCCTTTTGAGCGTTTAGAGTATCCTAATATGATACAATTTTGTACTTTAGAATCAAACTTGTTAAGATTCTCCTTAGTGTTCAACATAACACAATCACATCCAAAAGGATGAAAATATGAAATGTTAGGTTTTCTGTTCTTCCGCGGTTCATAAGGAGTCATACCCATAATAGGTCTTATAGAGATTGTGTTGTGAATGTAACATGTTGTGTTGATTGCCTATATCCAGAAGTGGTTTTCCATGTTAGTCTCGTTGATCATGGTTCTGGCTATTTCTTGCAAAATCTCATTCTTCCTCTCTACAACTCCATTTTATTATGGAGTTCTAGGGCAACAGAAATCATGTGAAATGCCTTTTGCATCAAAAAAAATCTTTTCAAAGTTTTTATTTTTAAACTCACGACCATGATAACTTTTGACTTTGACAATTTTAAGATCCATTTCATTTTGCACTTGATAACATAAGGTAGTAAATACATAATGTGACTCAACCTTGTGTTTAAGAAGCTTAACCCATGTCCATCGACTATAGTCATCAACAATGACTAATCCATAATTCTTACCATTGACAGAAGTAGTTTTAACTGGTCCAAACAAGTTAATGTGCATAAGCTCCAATGGCCTAGAAGTATAAACACCATTCTTTGCTTTAAAATAAGTTTTTGAAAACTTGCCTTTTCTAACATGCTTCACAAAGAGCTTCTGAAGAGAACTTCATTTTTGGAAAGCCTCTAACAAGATCTAGCTTATTTACCTGAGAAATCCTTCTCATGCTAACATGGCACAAACGTTTATGCCATATCCATTTCTCTTTATTTACAGACGGGAGGCATTTTACATTTTTCTATGTAAGATCATAAAGTCTAATCTTATAGATGTTGTTTTTCCTCTTTCCATTAAAGAGAATTGGGCCATCCTTCTGACTAACAGTCTTAGAGGAGTTTTTATTAAAGATTAGATCATAAGCGTTTCCACTTAATTCACTTGTAGACAATAAGTTATGCATTAATCCATAACCAAGCAAAACCTTATTAATAGAAGGGAGAGAGTCGTTACAATTGATCTGGAGCCTATGATGTTACCTTTTTTATTACTTATGAAACCCATGATGCCTCCAGACTTAAGTTCCAGGTTGTGGAACATATGCCTTCTTCTCGTCATTTACCACAAGCAGCTAGAGTCCAGGTACCATGATTGGTGTCTTGACTTTGCTGCTAAGGATATCTGCAACATATATTATATGATTTTTATGTACCCACAACTTATTGGGTCTTTTTTTTATTTTTCCCAGAGTTGTTTACAACCTTGGTCTTAGGAGCAGGATAAACATATTAAATTGCATTTTTGAAACGGGACATTGCTTTAGGTTTAACCTTTGGAACATAAAGAGTTTTACCTTTTTCTTTTTCTTTAGGCTCAGAACCAGTAGAGACAAAATAAGAATGAAGAGTATTTGGTTTATCTTCTTTTTCTGAATTATATTCTTCATAAGAATCATAACCAATACCTTTTATATTGTTTCTGCTTATGCCATAGATCATTGAAGCCATAAAGCTTCTACCTAGGCTTCTAGCAAGAAATTTTTAGAATTATTTGTCATATTTCTTTATGAAATCATCAGTGCTCACATAAGCTTATGAAATAATTTCTTTCTTAAGGCTAGAACTTTTTCTTTTGATAATAAAATAATCAATTTTAAGAATACAATTTTCTTCTCTTAAGGGTGAAAATTCTTTCTTAAGTTTGTTGTGTTCTTTAGAAACATATTCATAGATATTTTTAAGCTCCTTGAATTCGTTCTTAAGTAACTCGTGTTTTTCCAGAATTTCAAGTAAAGAACATTTAATTGAAAGTGATGAAGGTCAGAAAATACCTCTTATGTGTCTAAATCAGAGTCTACAACAACTTCTGGATGAATCATCTCATCCGAAGCTTTAACGCTATCCATAAATTCTATGTTAGCTTGTTCTTCTTTGGAATCATCACCTTCTGATGAATCAGAATCACTCCATGTCGCCATTATCCTTTTCTTCTTTCCTCTGAAAGCTTTCTTCTAGGTCTTTTCCTTCTTGAGTTTGGGACAATCACTTTTGTAGTGTCCTAGAAAGTAACTTCTTTTCTACCACAAAAATTTCTTTGTCCAGAAGTATACTCAAAGTGACCACCAGTCCTTTTGGCTCCTCTGAACTTGTTGTCTTCTTCCACTTCCAGAGTTGGTTAACCCTTCTGGACAGTAGTGACAACTCATCTTCATCTTCATCAGAATGTTCTTCGGAATCATCGATCTCTTTTGCTTGAAGAGCTCTCGTCTTCTCAAATCTTCTAATGGATTTAAGAGCAACAAATTTGCCTCTCTTCTAAGGTTTATCTTGTTCCAAATCTATCTCATGACTTCTAAAAGAACTCACCAGTTCTTCTAGGGAAGTGTTGTTCAGATCCTTAGATAATTTAATAATAGTTACCATATGCCTCCATTTGATGGTAAGCTTCTAATAATCTTCTTCACATGATCTGAAGTAGAATATCCTTTGTTCAGAACCCTAACTTCTGCAACCAAATTTTGAAACCTTGAGAACATAGTCTCAACCGTTTCATATTCTTCCATTTTAAAGGCTTCATATTTCTGAATCAAAGCCAAAGCTTTTGTCTCCTTAACTTGAGCATTTCTTTCATGTGTCATTCTTAAAGAATCAAATATAGACTTAGATGAGTCTCTATTTGTTACCTTTTCATAATTAGTATAAGAAATCACATTTAACAAGATAGTTCTTGCTTTATGATGATTCTTATAATCTTTCTTTTGTTGGTTGTTCATAGATCTTCACTCGATCTTGTTTCCTCTTTCATATGTATAATGTTTGTAGCCATCGACTACCATATCCCAAAGATCATTATCATGACCTAGAAAGAAACTTTCTAGTCTATCCTTTCAATAATCAAATCTTTCACTAACGAAGATGAGAGGTTTATCATTATAGTTTTATCTCTCATTAAGAACAAGCA
This sequence comes from Vicia faba, assembly GCA_948472305.1. Classification (NCBI taxonomy): domain Eukaryota; kingdom Viridiplantae; phylum Streptophyta; class Magnoliopsida; order Fabales; family Fabaceae; genus Vicia; species Vicia faba. The sequence continues at coordinate 562,012,470 of OX451735.1, forward strand.
CAACATCAACATGTTGTAGAATAGTCATAATGTTTCTAAAACATCTGGATCTTTATCTTACACGATTAAGTATTTGATAATAATTAATACCAGAACCGGAACTCTGATATCAATTAAAGGTGAAAGAAACACAAGAAAGGGGAAGTTGAATTGGGTTTCTAGAAATAAAATCATTTCGAAACCAAGCACTTAAAGTTAACACACGAACAAAAATAAATAAAAACAACTATTTTTATCCTAGTTCACTGTTAACGAAGTTAATCCAGTCCATCCACCAAAGTGATTCGCCTTTTATAATCAAGGCCTTAATCCACTATAATCAAACTGATTGTAATCCACAAAGACAAACTGTTAATGTCTTCTTGAGAACCCTGACTAAACCCTAGTCTCTCAAGGAACAATAACTCAAAGGCAAATTCTCAATGACTTCTTGAGTAATCATACTAACACTTAATCACTCAAGGAACAACAACTCAAAGACAAATTGTCAATGACTTCTTGAGTAATAAGACTAACACTTAGTCACTCAAGGAACAGTTAACCCACTGTTGAATACAAGTTTATGTGTTTATAATATTGCTTCTTGAAAGCAGATTACACATAAATTGAAGAACAAATAACACAACAATGTTAAGCAAATTAGCAAACAACAGTTCATTGCTAGCAAATTAACGAACAAAAGTTCCTTGCTTTATAAAACATTAAAAAATTATTTTTTTAGTAAATTGAATCAACACAAAATCGTTGTTTTCCAATTCTTCCAAGCCTTCCTTTTATGGGAAAAAAGAAATCAGTTGGAGGGTAGAATAAGAATACCAAAATTCTAGCTGTCTTTTTGCAATGATAAGTGTGAGTAGTAGATAACATAGTACCAAAATTACAGTCCTTGCATCACAAAAATAGGGTAGTGGAAGGATATGAGTTTGTACTATCACTTCAGGTGAGACCTTTGATCTTCCCTTCTAATCTCCAGAGGCTTCAGGGTGTGTAAGAGTAAAATCATATTTAGAAGGATCAAAACCAATCTTCACAATCTTCGTCTTCAAAGTCTTCAGAACTTTGTTCAACAGAACCTTGTCTTCAGAGTCTTCAGCATGTTGATCTTCACAGTCGTGTCTTCAGAATCTTCAAAACTTGTTCAATTAGAACCTCGTTTTCAGAATCTTCAGAATTTTTGGTCTTCAGAGTCTTCAGAATTTGTTCAATAGAATCTTCTCTTTAGAATCTTCAAAACCTTGGAGCAAGAGAGCTTTGGAATCTTCAGAGCTTGAGAAACCTTTTGAAGCTCTACTATCAGAGTCACAGTTTGAAGCTCTACTATCACAGTTCGAGGGACATGATTGTTTTTTCGAAGGCAACAAGCGGAGGTACCTTAGAGGTGCGCGTGTGCGAGTGTGTTGTGTTTCAGTTATTTATCTTTAAACATTTAGTTTTTTTACCGTTTTGTTTTTAGATCTTATCATGCAATCCTATTAAGCATACATCTACCAGTTAAATATAGATATGTACAGAAAATAAAAAGTATGAGAATTTGAATCTACACTATTACAATGCTTCGAGATGGGGGAATTACAAACCAAAAATGGGGGAAATAAAAGTGTAAAGGGTCCTAAATTAAACTATTACAATCCATATGCAATTACATAATATAAAAATGTGAATAAAATAAATTACTATACGGAGAATAGAAAGCCCTAAAAAAATTCTAAATGGTGAGAGAAGAAATATTTTTTGTTGTTTTTTCATTTAGGAGAAAGAATGATTAAGTTTATAAAGACCTAAAAATTCTAATTAATTAAGAAAAATAAAAATGATTAAAAACAACTATTTGAAAAATAATTTAATTAATGAAAATCTAAGTCTAATTATTTTTATGATTTTGGTTTTATGATTAAGAAATTAATTAATTTTAAAAAAGAAAATGAATTAAGTTAAACAAAACAAAATAAAAATAATAAAAATAATGGGCCAGGCTGCAATAAGAAAATAGGGGGTGAAGATTTGGAAAAAAATCATTAGGCCCAAAGCAGAAGGCCCAGGCGCTGCCAAAAAGATCTTGTATGGTCATCCCTGAGGGATGCATTGTGGGAATGCGCATCTGAGGCGCTCTGATCGTGTTTGATGAGATTTGAGGGATAGGAGTTAGAGTGCGCCGTGCGCATGCTGGATCCATGTAGCATTAGATCTGAAAGGAATTTATTAGAGAAATAAAATTGTAAAACCTGGGATAGAACCCAGGACCTTGAGAGAGAGTGACTTTAGGACGCGCTTTCTACCATTGGACCATGCTTGTTCATTCGTTAGATTAAATAAAACAAAAATATATAATATGAACGTAAGGTAAATCTGAGTTAGCAAACACGCGTGCGTTTAATAGGGTCCAGATATTTTGAATAAACCAATCAGGGAGTGAGGTTTGGACACGCAAGCCCGGGGAGGGTCAAACCACCACACGTGGTGGTTAACCTCCTTCTTCTCCGGCAAGTAGAATTCTAATCTGCAAAAAAATGATGGCTTAATAAAAAAAGACCATAACCCCCCTAATTCGGGGGCTACGAGTTTAGTGGCACCATCTGTTTGGACTGAAACTCATGGAATCGCTCAATTCGAAGCTCAATCATTTGGAGCCCTAACAATGGCATCCTACAATTCTAACATGGAAGCTTCGATTTAAACAACCAAAACTGACCTATGGATTCATATGAACACAAATAAGGGTTAGCATGCCATGAAATATGATTAAAACCAAAGGTTTGAATTTCATAACTTTACCAAACCGAAGCTATTTTTTTTGTTGGTCCTAGGATGTTTCAAGTGTTGAGAAGGACAGGGATGAGTCTTGGGAGTCTCAAGAGCAAAAATGCAGGATTGGTTTTTATGGAGGAAAGCTGGAGGTTTAGTTTTTAACTTTGGAAACTTTGAGAATTTTTTCAATTTTTGTAGCTTTTCATTTGGAAGCTCGTGCGTGTCCCTTTGACCTTCTTAGGATCCATATTTATAGAGGAGAGTGTGTTGACAAACAAGGCAAGAGATCAAAGCTTCATGGCCCTAATAAACTCAAAATCAAACAAATTAAAAAACTTCCTTTTGCATGTTTTCTTGCCCTTTTGAATCTGCAACGAATCTGGACATGTTTTATACGTCTTGCACAAAATCTTGAGCTCCATGATGGGTCAAGTTAAGCCCAAATGCTCTAGCCATTATTTCTTGTATTTTTATCTAATTTATTTGATTTTAAATTAAATAAAATCAAGATATATATAAATAAAATTCAAGGAAATTCAAAAATGTATTTAGATGTCCTCTAAGATCTTATGAACATGTTTGAACATCAAAAACTAGGCTCATTGGTTCAAAAATGCAATTTTTCTCAAAGTTGACTTCATGCATTTTCACAAATTTTCCCAACTTGTGTAAACCATAACTTGCTCAATTTTCATCTTTCGAAATTGATATAGAACTTTTTGGAAAGCCCAAGATGTCCTATACAATCTCTATATTGATCATATTTTCTTTTGAAGACATTATATTGATGTAAGTTGCCTTGACAAAAAGTGTCTTTTGTTGACTTTTGAAAATGACCTATAATGTAAGGGATCATATCTTCCAACTGAAGCATTTTTTGGACTTGAGAATAAAATAAAAGTTGTAGAGAATGGAATTTTATTCAAAATGGTATTTGTTTAGGGAAAATTTGATGAAGCATGTGAATGTTATGCCTGGTCAAAGTTCATTTGACTTCTCCTAAGGAAACCCTAATTTGACAAATCTCGACTTTTGATGATTTGAGGACTTTACTTGGGTAATCATGATCAACCCTTGATTAAATGATGAATATAACTTCAAAATGTTGATGTTGACCAAAAATCTTAAAGTTTGACTATATGTTGACCACATTTGACTTTTTGACCAATACAGTTGATTTTAAAACATTTGTGCCATTGACTGAGCAAACTTGTGATGTACGGATTGGAACTTGACATGAGCCTTGTTGAGGACCCATGAAGAACCATGAAAGCCACTTGAGACCTTTGCAAACCAAATTTCCTTGAGAAACTTTAAACCCTAATTGTAGGCCTTTGACTTAGGAGGAGCATCTTGACTAGTCAACTCTTGAGTGTCTTGACTATTTGAAGAGCCTTAAAAGAATATTTTGAGAGAAATGAGAGGGCAAATTTTCGGGTACAACACTACGCTTTGGAATTCGACACTAGTATGGTGAAGCAGGTATACATCTGTCGTCCATTAGTTACACTAATATGATCGATCAACTTTATATATGATATAAATAATTCTGATGCAAAGATGGTATATTAGATATATTGTTTTCATTTCTTCAAATTAATCACATAATTATTGTTATTCTTTTGAAAGATAATTATTCATTCGCTTCGGAATCTGATGTTACTATGGTAAAGCAATGGCATATTGGTCGATCATACCATATTATCAATCGAGTTGTGTTTGACGGTATGAAATTATTTGCATTAGGATTGATGATTGAACAGGGGCAGCTGTTGTATCCCAAAATTTTCCCTCTCACTTATCAATAATTTGCTCACAAAGATCTCCTTGGGCTCCAGACTGCACTAGGGTTTGATCAACTTAAGACACCTCCTCATGCACTGATAACCAAAATTAGGGTTTGAGATTGCACATAGATAATTAAACTTCCAATGTCCCATATGACTTTAATGGATCATTATGGACCCCCAAGATTGCTCATGTCAAGTTTCAAGCCTTGGATCACATTTTTGCTCAGTCAATTGAGCAGATGACCTAAAAATCAGCTGTATTGGGGAAAAAGTCAAATATGGCCAATTTACAGTCAAAATTCTTAATTTTTGATCCATACCAACATTTTAAACTTATATGTATCATTTGATCAAGTTTTGACCATAAATCCTCAAGAAATTTGATCAAATCTCCAAAAGCGCAAAATGGTTAAAATTATGGTTTTGACTGAGAATGGGCAATTTTTTATTTTTGACCTAGAAAATGATCAATTGGTTTAAGGAAGAATCTCAAGAGTCCAATTTAATCATTTTGACCTAATGATATGGTTCAAAACATTGCAAGTCCATTGGATTGACAGATGAATTTTTTTAGTCAACTGTATACTGAAAGTCAAACTTTAACTTTTTGATCAAATTCAAGTGCCAAAGATCATAATTCATCAAAACATGTCAAAATATGAAATTTATTCATCAATAAATCAAAAAGTAAAGATTTCATTTTGAAAAGTAAAAATTTCTAAACTTAGAAATTTTTCTAAGTGTTGGAAATTTCATGTTTTTTCATAACTTTGAGAAAAAATTTCACCATGATGCACGATGATTCAAGAAAAACTTCCAACATGAAAGTTGTATATCTCCATGAAATATACAACTTTTCTTTACACAACTCCTTCCAAAAATGCTTGGATCTCAAGTTATATTTTTATGAACATGTGGTCATGAAACTAAACACTTAGTGAAATTTTGCCCTAATTTGGACAAGATTTTGACCTAACTTCATGACACTTTTTCACATAGTTTCATGGGGAATATTCAAAAGAAATTCAAATAGGGGTTGTAGAGCATGTTACAAGATTTCCAAAATGTCCAATAACTTCTTGAGATCATTCTTGAGTAGGGAGAATCGAAGAGATGAAGTTAGGGTTTTGTCACTTAAATTACAAGCCATTTTGTAATGAACAAGAAGTCAATTTCAAACCTATGCTGCACAATCTTGTTTTTCAGGCCTCCAAACCTCAAGACCTATCTATAATAAGAAGATTACACTTGCTTTTGAGCTATTATCCAATTGTTCCAAGCATTGTCCAAACCAATTTGCCATTTTAGGAAGAAAGTTACCATTCCATTCTTGAAAAGTTGCTTTAATCACAAAGTCAACTTGTCTTGAGCTTCTAACTTGTTATTTTTGCACACACAACCCCTATAAACCAAAAGAAATGTGTCTAAAGTCTCAAGAAGCTCAGAACATACTTGTACAATACTTGAGATTTGTCACTTCACTTTTCTTAAAAAAGCAAGTTATATAGCCATAACCCTATAACTCAAACTTGGAGTGATTTTATGCTCTAATCTTTTCCATACATATTAACAAGTCAATTGCAACACAACACACGATTTTGGAAAGCCTGAAACTCTCTCAAAATCCCTCTAGCCAGAAATTGCACAGAAAACTCTATTTTTGTGCAGGTTCTGACCTTGAACTTGTATCTTATATTTCCATCGTGCATTCTTTGGCCTTTTAGTTCATAAAGTTCTTATACATCAAATATAACTTGTCCTTGTCCCTGTTACACGACTGTAACATCATCTTCCTCAACTTCCATAGCCAAAAACAGAGCATTACAGTTGGACTTCTCCAAGTCATTTCAGCCACTCTCAACTCAAGCAAACCATTGCATTAGCTTCTTAGGACCTCAAGGAAGCTAACCTGGTCATCACCATCACTTGAAACAAGCTCAAACTCCAAACACGATTTCCAGTTTTGAGGTAAGTTTTCTCAACTTGAAACTCTTCATACAGGCATCATCAATAGTTTATTTGTGAATAAAACATGTAGATATCATTGCCCTGAAGCTAACCATGTCCATAGTTTCCATTAATTTTGCTTGAGCTTAGAGAACTTTGAAACTGAAATCTCTGAAATTTTTAGGGTTCAGATTAGGGCCATTAAAATTCTTGCTTATCTTTGATCTATAGTTTTAATACTTTACATTTCTGGAATTGTGGAAAAATTTGCTATAAGTTTCATGTTTTATAGTTTTCATTTTTGATGAGAAATGAGCAAGTTACAGTTGGTCTGGCTGGAGGTTGAAAATGAAGTCTTCAGAACACATTTTGCCTTACATATTTATTGATTCATTTGTATTAACGGATGTATAGCCACCCCAGTGGTAGAAGCGCGCGCTTGTAACCTTTGGGACTTGGGTTCGAGCCCCAGTGGTACCCTTTCGCATTTTTTTTCTTCATATTTTCACAATTCTTACCCTTTTTTTTGTTTGGCAGGCGTTGGGCCCTTTGGGTCTGGCTCATTTTATTTTTTGCTAGTTGACCTCCCGGTTTCCCATTGACACCCCTGGTCCAATTTTATTTTCTTCTCTTATTTTCATTTTATTTATTTTCTTAAATCATTTTTATAATAATAAAAAATCATAAAAATACAAAAAAATGATATATTTATATTTTGACATATTTTATTTTATTTTTTCCATAAATAAAAATATTTGTATACTTCGTTCATTTTATTAAGTAGATTTTATAAACTTAATTAATATTATATTGTTTATTTATTTTTCTTCACACCATTTAAAATACATTATTTTAATATAAAAATGGACTAAAAATATTTTATAATACTACAAATATTTTCAAGATGAAAAATACCAAAGAATATATACTTTTCTTAAAATTATTTTCTTTTGATTAATTAATAGAATTAGGGTTTTCTTTTAAAATCTTTTTCTTAATAAATTCAAACTTAATTAATTACTTTCTTTATTTAAATTAGGTTAAGACAAAAAAAAATTTCATGAAAACCAAACAAAATTCATTTTCTTCATATTTTGCATCCTTTGTACATTTATTCATTTTTATACTAGTATTTAAATTCCTTGTATATTCATGCCAATTCAATACCACAAATGTTGTAATAGCATAGTAACTTTAAATTTCGCAATTTATCGCTTTCATATAACATGCTAGTAATTAGGGTTTATATGAAAAGACTAAAATCAATGCTTAGAAAACACTAATTTAAGACAAAAGCAAGCATGAAAACAATAAACTTGCACACAAGCACCCCTAGGGCTATTCCACTTGGTTGCCTTATACAAAATGGCCATATTACGCATATAAGGTATCTTAGCAAAAACAAGCAAATACAAGATCATGGTCCCTCGATGACGCTATCTAAGTTGCCTTACAAATGATCTTAGTCCCTCAAAAAGTATGCTAAGATACTTTACAACATTGCTAATCATGGTTATCCGATGACCCACGCCCGTCCCGTTTACATCCAAAGATAGGGTTGCTTATCAAATCAATGGTACGACAACAATGTCAAAGGAAAAGAAAATGAATAAGAAAAACATTTGAGTAGGTAGATTTCTCCTAATTACTTGCTCCATTTCAAAACAAACATCCTTGCTATTTTCAAAACAAACACATACGCTTTCAAACATCTTACAAAATTTAAAACATTTTCAAAAGATCAAACATCTTTGTATACATACTTACAAACAAGAATCATTACAAATATTGCCTAAACAATGGCTTCTTTACAAAATACTTTCAAAAACCATATCAAGCATAATTTCAAACAAAAAGCAAGTGATCTAGCAAGTAACTAAGAGCCCGTGGAAAACCATGGATGAAAAGTGTGCTAATACCTTCCCTTTTCATAATCTACCCCCCGAACTCAAGAAATAATCTCAAAGGTCTTTCCTGTGCTTTTTCACCTTTCCTTTTGGATAAAAGAAAAGTCGGTGGCGACTCTTGCTAACTGCAACATTTGCGACCAAACACAAAACCCTCAAGTCAGTTCTCCCACTGTATCACAGTTATGTTGTCAGAGAGTTATGTGGTTAGGGTTGTAATAACACAAGGGTTGACCATTGTCCGCTGAACGATCAAGGGAACCACCGTCTGCTGATCGGGCAGCGAAACCCTTGGCTAACTCTGGGTAGTGTGATGAATCAACAGAATTTAATTTGATTTATTTAATTATCATAATTTAATATGATAATGATAATAAAGTTTTTATTATTGTTGTCTTGTGGTGATCAGTTATGGCCTCAGATTCCTTTATTTTGTTTTTGGGATTTTAAGAAATATGACTTGTATGTCATGCCTTTCTCTTAATATCTTGATGTACCTTCTCTTCTCATCTTATTCCCTCATATGTAAAATGAGTATTCTTTGATGTAATATAATGTAGTTAAGAAAATAAGAAAACAAGATCGAAGGAGGACAACCATGGAGATCTAGCTTGGAGAAGCATAAATCTTTATTAGGTTTAGCTTAGGTTCTCTCATTGGCTTGAGAAAACAATTACTCTAGAGGCCATAACTCTATATTTTTACATGTATATTGATCCATGTGTTTGTATGTTGATGCATATGAGATACGGTTTACATGTTAAGCCGGTGAGATCAAACTAATAACAAATTCCCTCAAAATGAATATTAAGTTCATGCTTTCCAAGTTTTAGCACTCATCAAGACTAGTATCGAACAATGTAGGTTTCGTCTAACGCGAGGTGGATGTTCTATATTAGTAAGGTGTAATGGGATAAATGTAATATCCAATTACTAAAACAATGGGTCAAACTTAACTAAACAAATTATAATAATATTATATATGCTTAAAAGCAGGAGTTGGGAATGATCCATATGATGGATTAGAATAAGGAGTTATTCGCCTAACTAAAATAATCAAGAATTGTATTAGATACAATTGGAAGGAGTTCCTACCTAAATAATTGAGTTTTGTGTAATTAGCATAAAGTTGACTTAAAACAAAGAGAAATATGGATCTCAACCCACTAGAAAATCTTCCAACGAAATTTTCCTAATCAAATGGTAAGGGTCATTTGGTTTGAGTAAAATAGTGGGAGCATATTTAATTAAAGTCCTAATTGAATATGTAAATTTAATGATACTTATATTTTTTATTTTTCCATGTATATTACCATGACTCAAAACACATCTAACAACATATTGCGATCAATCCCTGACAAGGAAAAGTTTTCTGGGAATTTTTTTTGGATTGGCACCGAAATCTAAGGATTATCCTCAAATATGAAAAAAAGTTGTACGTCTTAGAGACACATGTTCCTGAAGAGGAACCTCCTAGTTCTTCTCCCAATGATAAAAGAGATGCTTATAAGAAGCATGTCGATGATGCCAATGAAACTGCTTGCCTCATGCTGGCTACCATGAACTCAGAGTTGCAAAAGCAACATGAGAACATGGAAGTGTTTGATATGATCTGACATCTGAAGATGCTCTATCAAGAGCAGGTAAGAAATGAGAGGTTTCAGGTTTCAAAGGCCCTTTTTAATAAAAAGTTAGCTGAGGGAACCCCTGTAGGTCCTCATGTACTCAAGATGATTAGGTATATAGAGAACCTTGAAAGGTTACGGTTTCCCCTTGGAAAGGAACTTGCAACTGATTTTATCTTGTAATCATTTCCAGAGAGTTTCAGTCAATTTGTCCTGAATTTCAACATGAATGACATGGACAAAAGTCTTCCAGAACTACTAAGCATGTTAAGAACTGATGAGTAGAATGTGAAGTCAAAAGGGAAATCCATTCTACTGGTCAGTAATGGAAAGAAGCTTAACAAAAGGCCTACCAAGCAGGTTGGTAAAGGAAAAGGAAAGGAAGTTGCCAAACCCAAACATATTGCTCCTGCTTTGAAGCCTAGTGGAGGAATAGCAAAAGAGTGCACTTTCTTCCATTAAGGTAATGTGGCACCCCAAAATTTGCCCTCCTATTTTTCTTTTGTTTGACTTATGTTTTGTATTACACCACCATAACATACATGCATCCATAAAGCACTTTGGTTCAAAAAAAATCGACAAAATTAAAGTTTTACAGTATTTGCGGTGTACATGTCCCATAAAGTCTTATTTCTCAGATTTCTTCTACAAGCAGTGAAATGTGCAAATTAGAGTTTCTATGGACTATGAGGATCTCATCCTATTCATAGGATATTCTCCATCCAATTTCATTAATATAAGAGGCTATTAGGGTTTATTTCCCTATGTGTGATCAAAGATTTAAGTTGATTCAAAGTAGTTTGCTCTCAAAGTCAACATTTCAAAGTTCAAGTTCAGAAGATCATAAATTTTTCATTATTAAATATTTTTAGCGATTCTTTGGGCATAAGAATCTTCTTGCCATCCTCTTCATCTTCTCTTTACAATTCAAGAGCTGATTATGTATGGAAAATCATCAAAAGTTTGAATATTTGAGAGGTCATTTTATGGATTTGACTTAATTCTAAAATCCTGTTACCCAACTTGCAAGGATCGTAACTTCCTCAATTTTCAGTATTTTAGGACGATTCTTTTTGCACAACATCACAAACGGCATCATCTACAAGATTGCTTCAAGGATCAATCTCAGATTATGCTCAGAAGGTTGTGAAATCGCGTGAGACGTTATAAACCATTTTTATGGTTTATAAGTTTCTCTATTCATCTTATTTATAATTCATGACGGTTCAAATATGATTCAAGTCCGTATCGATTTCAGGTTAAAAGTTCCACTTTCATTCTATTTAAATTTCTATAGTCATTTTATTTTCATTTCTTTATTATTTCAAAAATCTCAAAAATATAATAATCTTGATTTTTATATTAACCTTTAGTTTTAGTTTTAATTTTAATTCAAGTAGAAATATTTTCTTTCATTTGAATTACTATTGAAAATAAAATTAATCTTTAATATATAATCAATTCTTTTTCTTATCCATTTTAAAATCAATTTTTAATAAAAAATTTATCTTTTTTTACTAACCATTTTTGTAGTATTATTATTATGTTATTGTTTATTTTCTTAAATGTCCAAAATAGAAAAATAAAGAGAATTTAAGTGGGACCCTATTCATGCTCATACACGGTTTACATCCAAGGCCATTCACGATTTACTTCACAGAATATACACCAAATTCTAGCCAATTTCACCAATATTTTACTCGAATTCTAAAACCAATTCCATTAAATACCAAAATTCAAATTCAAATTTCCTCACTGTTGCATTGCTTCACACTTCTCATACCTTCAAACAAGTTCAATTCAGTCAATCTTGACCCTCCATTCCCGTTTATCAAAGGCCTCAAATATCTATCTTTTGTAGCTTTTCATTTTGTTTTTTTTTATGATATAACTTGTTGGGCCTCACCCTAACTTACACATAGCGTAGCACCCAATTTACAGTCTACACTCCCCTTTTTTCTGATTTCAGCAAGCATCCAAAAAAAAAACTTTGTGCCAGCTAACCCCTCACAAGTGCAGTGGTTTAATTATCTCTCACCCCCCATTTTGTTTAAATTTCTACTTCCTTTTCTATTTTTCTATTAATTGTTATGATTAATTTTTCTTGTTACTAATTTTCTCTTAATTCCTTCACATTCAAAAAATGATCATAAAAAAATATTATAATAGGATTTTTATTTACTTTTAGTTTTTAATTTTCTTCATGATAAAAATTCCAAAAAATATTAGAATTAGGGTTTCATTTCTTTTTAACATCTAATTTCTTTTCATAAGAAAATATCAAAAATAGTATTTAGGATTTTTTAATTCTTGAATTTTCGTTTAAATGTTAGGATAGCTATTATTTGATTTTGATATGAAAACCACAAAAAAATATAGTTAGAATTTTACTTCTTGTATTTTGAATATTAATTGTTAAGTTGATTATGCCATGATCCTTTGTTGCTTCTTGATGATATTTTGTGATTAATTCTTGATAATTTTGAGTAAGTCTCTACTTCTCATATTAATGTGTGATTGTCTAATTGCCATATTTTCTCTTCTTACCTTGATGATATGATATCTAGGCTAAGTGTTTGTTTCTCGAGTAAAGTTTGTACTTCTCGTGTGATATCTTATTTGCTTTCATTATCTGATCTAAGTATTTGATTGCTTACTTCTTTTTTCTTATTCCATCTCGCTTATGAGATTACATGCTCCCCATAAGACCTTTAGTTCATTCTTCTCTAAGTTTGAACTAAGTAGACCTTAGGTAGGAATCCATGTATGACAATATTAGGTAGATCTCCCTCTTATCCAAACTTTAGGTCCACAGTCATGACAGCTTATAAGTTTGAGATCCCCTTTTGTTGAGTCTTTCACTTTTGCATCCATGTTAAAACTAAAACTTCTTTTTTCTTTCAAATTTCAAAACACTTAATAAATAAATAATGAGAGTCACACTCCCACGAGCCATAAGCAATGAAAATGATAAGAGGGTTTCTTCTTGATCTTATCATTATTTCATTCTTAGTCTTTTGTGTGGTTCGAATCTCAAAGACTATTTTCATTGATAAGTGGAGAAATGACTAATATCTCTCTCTTGAGGTCAACTAGCTATTATTCACAACAAAAATACCAACCAATGCAAACCTTTTTGTCTTTGGACTTTTTCTTTTAAAATTTTTCAAAAAGGACATGCTTCGCTAGCATCGTTCATAAAAACACGCAACAAACTAAAACACCTTTTTAGGTGAACTACAAGTGCCTTGATCCCCATTGCGCGGAAGATGGTACGTAGGCACGAAGGTTCACAACCGAGGCAGACACAACTAATAAAAACTTTCTTTCAATAAATACTTAGCATGCATTCCTTTTTAGCATTAAGCTTTAGACTTAGATTTTTACACATCCTTAGATTAGAGCAAACTTGAGTGGATCCTATGGAGTATCAAAGATGTGAGGGGTGTTAATACCTTCTCCTCGCGTAATCGACTTCCTTACCATTTATCTTGGACGTGAGACCATGTTCTTTTACTTCCTTGAGGTTTACTCAGTGTTTCCTTTCCCTCTCTTGGGATAAATAACATTAATGGAGACTCTTCTTTTCCGCTTCCGTTTGCGCCTCGATGAAAATCCCAGATGCGACAGGTAAGATCGGATATTGGAAGAGAAACTGCTCAAAGTACCTGGAAGATAAGAAGAATAGAGTAGAGACTTCAAATCCAGGTATTTTTGTTATAGAAATTAATATATCTACTTCTGCATCATGGGTATTAGATACTAGACGCAGTTCTCACATTTGTACCAATGTGAATGGGGCTTAAAAGGAGTCGAAAATTGGAAAAAGGTGACGTTGATCTACGAGTTGGCAATGGAGCAAAGGTTGCTACTTTAGCCATAGGAACTTATGTATTAACTTTACCTAGCGGTTTAATGATTCAGTTAGAGAACTGTTATTATGTACCTGCAATTAGCAGGAATAATATTTTTTTTTCTTGTTTGGAAAAGTTTGGTTTTTCTCATAATAAAGAGTAACTATTACTCTATTTATATGAATGATATATTATATTCTTCGACACAAATGAACAATGTATTATATGTCCTTGATCTTGAAATTCCAATTTATAACATTGATACTAAAAGGATTAAACCTAATAAGTTAAATCCAAGCTACGTTTGGCATTGTCGCTTAGGCTACATAAATGAGAAGTGCATTTCCAAACTCCATAAAGATGGACTTTTGGACTCTTTTGATTATGAATCATATGAGACATGCAGATCTTGTTTAATTGGAAAGGTGAAAAAATCCCCATTCAGAGTAAAAGGTGAAAGGGCTAATGATCTTTTGGCCCTCATACATATTGATGTATGTGGACCACTAACATACCAGCCAGAGGAGGTTTTCAATACTTCATCACATTTATTGATGATTTCAATAGATATGGTTATGTGTATTTAATGAAACACAAATATGAGACCTTTGAAAAGTTAAAGGAACTCAATAATGAAGTACAAAACCAACAAGGTAAGAATATTAAAGTTCTTCGATCAGATCGAGGAGGTGAATATCTAAGCCTAGAGTTTGATGACCATCTAAAGGAATGTGGGATTCTATCCCAACTTACTCCTCCAGGAACACCACAATGGAATGGTGTATCTGAGAGAATAAATCGAACCTTGTTAGATATGGTCTGATCCATGATGAGTCCCACCGATCTTCCAAACTCCTTTTGGGGACATCCTCTGTTGGCAGCAACTTACACACTTAACCATGTTCCATCCAAAAAGGTTGAGAAGACACCATATGAGATATGGAGTGGTAAGAAACCAATATGTATTACATGAAGATTTTGGGTTGCGAAGTTTATGTGAAACAAAAAATCTCAACTAAGCTTGAGCCCAAATCTGACAAATGCTTATTTTTGGGGTTTCCTAAAGAAACAAGAGGATATTACTTTTACAATCCTTCTGAGGGAAAAGTGTTTGTCACTCGAATTGGAGTTTTCTTGGAAAAAGATTTTATTTCCAAAGGAATCAGTGGGAGGAAAGTAGAGCTTGAAGAAATTCAAGAATCACAAAGCATTTATACACCTATGGAGGAATTAGTGCAGGAAACACAAGTAGTTGTGGAAGAGCAACCTGCTCAAGTAGAATAAGACCAACATAGGTCAAACATGATACGTCACCAACCTGAGAGATATGGGTGTCTCATAAATGATCAAGGTGATGTATTTCTCATGGATCAAGATGAACCAATGACCTAACAAGAGGCCATTAGTGGTCTTGAGTCTGAGAAGTGGCTAGAAGCCATGAAATATGAAATGGATTCTGTTGTACCCCAAAATTTTACCTCTCACTTATCAAGAATTTTCTCACAAGATCTCTTTGACCCAAGACTGGATTAGGGTTTGACCAGCTCAAGACATCTCCTCATGCACTGATGGCCAAAATTAGGGTTTGAGTTTGCACAAGGATTTTTGGACTATCAATGCTTCATATGACTTTCAAGGATCATTATGGACCCTCAAGATTACTCATGTCAAGTTTCATGCCTTGAATCACATTTTTGGTCAGTCAATTGGACAGTTGACCTAAAAATCAACTGTATTGGGAAAAAAGTCAACCATGGCCAATTTACAGTCAAACTTCATAATTTTTTATCCACATCAACATCTTAGACTCATATGTATCATTTGATCAAGTTTGGACCACAATTCCTCAAGAAATTTGATCAAATCATCAAAAGGACAAAATGGTCAAAATTAGGGTTTTGATTGAGAAAGGGTAATTTCTGATTTTTTGACCTAGCAAATGGTCAATTGGTTTGAAGCATGATGAGTTCAATTGAATCATCTTGACCTAATGACATGGTTCAAAACATTACAAATCCATTGGGTTAACAGGTGAATTTTGCAGTCAACTGATCAAAAGTCAATTGTATACTGAAAAGTCAAACTTTGACTTTTTGGTCAAAATCAAGTGCCAAAGATCATAATTCATCAAAACATGTCAAAATGTGAAACTTGTTCATCAAGAAACCAAGGATTTAAGATTTGGTTTTGAAAAGTTGAAATTTCTTAACTTAGAAATTTTTCTAAGTATAGAAAATTTCTTATTTTTTCTCAACTTTGAGCTAAATTTTCACCATGATGCAAGATGATTAAAATGAAACTTCCAACATGAAAGTTGTAGATCTCCATTAAATCTACAACTTTACATCACACAATTTCTCCTAAAAATGCTTAGATCTCAAGATATAATTTTGTGAATACATGCTCATGAACCAAAATAACTTAGTGAAATGTTGCCCTAGTTAGGCAGATTTTTTACCTAACTTCATGTCAATTTTTCACATAGTTCCAATGGGAATCTTCAAAAGAAATTCAAAGATGGGTTGTAGAGCGCATTTCAAGATTTCCAAAATGTCCAAGAACTCCTTGAGATCATTCTTGAGTATGGAGAATTGAAGAGATGAAGTTGGTGATTTATCACTTTGATTTCAAGTCATTTCATGAAGAACAAAAATTCAAATCCTCAAGCATGCTGAACAAATATTACTTTGCAGGCTCCTAACTTATTTCTCACTCCATAATTAAATTTTTTCATAGATGTTGGAAGCTTTAATCCAAGCATTGAATGCATTGTACAAGAACAATTCTATTTTTGGCACAAAGGTGCCATTTCCATTTTCATAAAGCACTACTTTTGCAATTTTCCACTTCTTGAGCCTTGCAATTGTTTTCTCTGAACACAAGCAAAGCCAAAACCAAAATCAACTTGCCTGAAGCCTCTACCAAACCAGACCATGCTTGTACAAACTTAGAGACTTGTCTCCTTACTTTTCTTCAAAAGCAAGTAATAGAGCCAAAAGGCTATATCTCAGAAATCTTGAGAAAGCTTGAAGTCTAACCTTCTCCATACATATACACAAGTATGATGCAACCTAACATACGAAGGCTAAGACTCATAAACACTCCCAAACACTTTGCCATTGAAAATCTGCCATAGCTGGACAGTTTGGTATTTTACACAGCCATCTCCAAAACCACTCGTGCGTTTTGAGTTTTAACCACCTAAACACTTAATATACTTCATATCTAAGTGATCCAGACCTCTGTTCCCTCACTGTAACTCCTCTTTCTCCATCCACCATTTTCAAATATCAAGCTTGCAGGTTGACTTGAGTAGGGAAATTCAGGGACTTTCAAGACAAGGTAAGGGTTGGAATACACTCAGGGAGGTCTAAGAAAGCTAAACAGATCCTCAGGCCTTCTCAAAACTTGCCCAAACTCCATTCACGATCTCAACTGAAAGAGGTAAAAACTCAAACTTCTATCTCTTCATATAAGCATCATTTGGTCCTGATTTGTGAAAGAAAATGTAGATATCTTTGCACTAAAGCTAACCATGTTCATAGATTTCATTTATATTAACTGTGCATAGAGAATTTTGAATTTGAAATTTCTGTAAAAATTAGGTTTCAAATTATGGCAAGTAAAATTAGCTTTGATCTTTGATTGTTAGTTTACATAAATTAGATAGTTGAACTCGTGGGAAGAAATCCCATAATTTTCATGTTTGGACTTTCCATTTTCATGGAGAAATGAGAGAGATATAGGTGGTCCGGCCATGGCTCAAGGTTGAAGATGAAGTTGCCTTCAGGGGGCGTTTTCTAATATATATTTATCTTTATGTTTCTATAAACGGGTGTACAGTCACCTCAGTGGTAAGGCAACGCGCAAAAATGCCACAGGTCATGGGTTCGAGTCTTGGCGCCTGCCTTTTGCAATTTTTCATACATTTTCCATTTTTTTGTTGTTTTGCAGCGTGGACTTCTGAATCTTGGGATTTTGTTTTTTTTCTAACATTCACCTCCTGTCTACTTGTATACACCTCTGGCCCAATAATTTTATTTATTTATTTTACTTCCATTTTATTTTCTTAAATATATTTTTCTTAATATTAAAAATCATAAAAAATATAAAAATGATAGATTTATATTTTAGCTTATTTTATTTTATTTTTCTCATAAAAAATATATTATTTATTTATATATATATTATCCTTTTCTTTTTCTTAATTAAATTTGTAAATTAAATTAGAACTAGTTTAATATTTATTTTTTATTTATACCCATTAAATATTTTTTTTAATATAAAAAGACCAAGATACCTCATAATGCTATGTATTATTTTCAAGACAAAAAATACAAAAATACTTACTTTTTCTTAAAGAAATTTATTTTCTTATAATCAAATAGAATTAGGGTTTATTCAAAAATCTTTTCTAAAAAATAATTTCTTTTCTTAATTGATTTAAGTTAATCTTGATTTATTTAGTAGGTTTAGGTTAAAACTTTCTTTTCATATAAAACCAATTTGGTTGTAATAGACTAATTATGTTTATATTATTGCAAATCCCCATTCATAAATTGTATACCCCTCCCACAGAAGTTGTAATAGCGTAGGACATTTAAATTTCGCAATTTATCGCTTTGTATAACATGCTAGTAATTAGGGTTTGTATGGAAAGATAAAACCAATCAAATAGAAAACCCTAAATCAAGACAAAATCAAGCATGAAAATGACACACTTGCACACAAAACACCCCTTAGGATTATCCCACTTGGTTGCCTTATACAAAATGGCCATATTACACATGTAAAGTGTCTTAGCAAAAACAAACAAATACAAGATCATAGTCCCTCGATGACGCTATTCAAATTTGCCTTACAAAAATGATCTTAGTCCCTCAAAAATGCTAAGATACTTTGCAACATTTCTAATCATGGCTATACAATGACCCACGCCCGTCCCGTTTACATCCAAAGATAGGGTTGCTTACCATATCAATGGTAAGACAACAATGTCAAACGAAAAGAAAATGAACAAGAAAGACATTTGAGTGGGTAGATTACTTTTAGTTACTTGCACCATTTAAAACAAATATCCTTGATATTTTCAAAACAAACACACACATCCCCAAATATCTTACAAAATTGAAAACATTTTCAAAAAAGATCGACATCTTTGTATACATTCTTACGAACGAGAATCATTACAAATATTTCCTAAACAATGGAATCTTTTACAAAATACTTTCAAAAACCACACAAAGCATAATTTCAAACAAAAGCAAGTGATCTAGCAAGTAACTAAGAGCCCATGGAAAACCATGGATGAAAAGGGTGATAATACCTTCCCTTTTCATAATCTACCCCCCTAACTCAAGAAACAATCTCAAAGGTCTTTTCTGTGCTTTTTTACCTTTCCTTTTTAGATAAAATAAAAGTCGGTGGCGACTCTTGCTAACCGCAACATTTGTGATAAAATGCAAAACCATCAAGTCAGTTCTCCCACTGCATCACAGAACTGGCGACTATGTTGGGGAAAATTCTAAAAGTGGGGTTACCTTAGGGTTTAGATCACATTTACTTGCTTACATTGTTTAACTTGTATGCTTTACATTATGGTTCTTTGTTTGGATTTGAATCCTCTATCCGGATTTGGGATACATTATAGGTAAGTAGCAATACGTTGTGGAAACTGTGCGGGGTACACCGACATGGTCTAAGCAATAGATATGTTAGTGCGACATATTTGTGGGTACCAGTAGCCTTTGAGTTAATCAAAGAGAATACGGGGCCGCTGAGTGATGTCATAAAGCACTAATGAACTTCTATAACCTTTACTTGACCAACTTGGCCTTTAGAATGTAGTGAGATGATCGGCTTTGGTGCAGTGCGAAGTTGGTTGATACTCGATACTACACTCATTGAGGTTTGGTTTCTTGGGATATTTTGGTCGCCATTAAAGAGGCTTGAGCTGAAATAATGATCAAGGAAACGATCCATTGATATTGAGCTCCTTAGAACCCGGTTACTATTACTAGGACAGGTTTAAGCCAACTAAACTTCAAGAGGGTTCTTACCTATAAAACTCCATGCAAGCCTAAACCTAATGACTTGTTTGCTTTGCTTGTATATGCATACTTGTACATAACATCATGAACATCATATACATCCACTAACCATTTCAAGGATTTTGGGATTCATCTTTGTTCTTGTTTTGTAGGATATAGATTCACTTCGCAGGAAAACTATTCAAGTCAACCTTGTGAGAATCCCTCCACAACTTAAGGAGCTAGCTTCAAGGATTCCTAAAAACTCTCTGTTCACCGAGAGACATGGTCTCCTACTCAACTTGGTCACTTCCAATACATATGAGGACATGATGAAGGTGCTCTTTCAGTTCTTTGATCCTTTTCACAATTGCTTCACATTTCCCGACTATCAACTTGTGCCTACTTTGGAAGAATTCTCCCAACTCTTGAGGATTCCCATTCTCAATCAACTACCTTTAAATAGTACAGAAAGAGATCCAAAGCCAGAAGAGATTGCTCAAGCTCTACACTTGCACTCATCTGATGTCACAACCCATTGGGAAACAAGGAGTGGTGTCAAAGGCTTCCTAGCAAAGTTCCTATTTGAGAAAGCCCAAAACTGTTGGAATTCCTTGGACTTGCAAGCCTTTGAGGAAATTGTGGCTCTCCTCATCTATGGGATGGTTTTTTTCCAAATCCTGACCAACTCATAGATGTCAACACCATAAAAATCTTCATATCACGTAACCCGATGCCTACATTGCTAGGGGATATCCTACACTCTTTTCACACTCGCACAATGAGGAAAAGAGGTGTCCTTATGTGTTGCACTCCTCTCTTGGAAAGATGGTTTATTTCTCATCTTCCCCAATCAGTCTTAAAGAATGATCAAGGTTCAAGGTGGTCACAAAGGTTGATGATGCTCAAGCATTCAGACATTCATTGGTGCTCCCGATCCAAAGAGAATGTTATCATTGTCGACCATTGTGGAGAATCCTTAATGTCCCTTTACTTGGTATTAGGGGAGGAATCACCTACAACCCCTGCTTAGCCTTAAGACAGTTTGGTTATACCCGAAGGGATGACCCGCACAAGATGCTGATTCAAGGTTTGGTATTTGACTACGACAACGACGATCAAGGTCTTCGCCAAAGATTTATCCGAGCTTGGAGGATGTTGAACAAGGTGGATAGCAAGACTTTGGGGCACAAGAATTCCATACCTCTTGAGCCTTACCTCAAATGGGTACAAACTCGCGCTCAGAGTCTTATGATGCCTTACCCCTCCATTCTCCCGGTAATCATTGAGCCTGTCATGGAGGGAGACATTCCATACACTATCCTACATCCTGACATGCCCACGTCTCTTGAAGACTTCCAAAGGGATTGGATACAACTCAAAGGAGAGCGAGATACTTTCGAAGCCCAATTCTATGCAAGCGAGAAGAAGGTTTTAGAGTTCACTAGGATACTTCATGAGGAGCAGACTCTGAATGCCTACATTCCACCGAAGAGGATGTGTACTACTTTTCTATCTTAGAGTTTTGTATTATTTTTCCCAAGGGGCATTGATGTACTCAAACTTTATCTTATTAATATAACGTGTGTTTCTTTTTTGTCTAAAACAAATCTGAATCTTTGAAATCCTTGAAAACATTGCATGTGCATATACCATTCATCATAACATAAACAGGTCTTTTGCAACAAGTCTCCTTATCTCTCTACTATTTATTTTAGTAAGATGGATCTCGAGAAAACAGTGAAAGATCTCCAAACTCAGAATACGCAGTTTCAACAATTACTCATGACCCTAGCCAAGGGGAAAGAAGAGTTGAAGACTCTGTTGGCTAAAGAGAGGAAAAAGGAAACAAAGAAGGTAACCGGAGTCTTAAACATGGGAAGAAGATTTCATGGGCAGACAAGAAGGACTTTGGAATTTGCAATAACATCTGGTGAAGGAGAGGGGAAAGGCAAGGAAATAGTTATCCCGTCAGAATCGGAAGAGGAAGAGGAAGAAGAGGACTACTCTGAGGAACAATACCCTCTGGCTGATGATAAGTATAAACATCTCAAAGAGCGATTGAGCATGCTGGAAATCCAAAAGGTACCAGGCTTGGACTTTGAGGAATTGTGTTTAGTGTCGGGGATTGTGATTCCTCCGAAATTCAAAGTGCCTATATTTTCCAAATATGACGGAGTTTCATGCCCTAAGATGCATCTTCGGTCATATGTGAGGAAAAATCAACCCCATACCGCTGATAAATACTTATGGGTGCACTTCTTCCAAGACAGTCTGTGTGGGACTCAACTTGGCTGGTTCTACCAACT
This sequence comes from Vicia faba, assembly GCA_948472305.1. Taxonomy (NCBI): domain Eukaryota; kingdom Viridiplantae; phylum Streptophyta; class Magnoliopsida; order Fabales; family Fabaceae; genus Vicia; species Vicia faba. The sequence continues at coordinate 562,034,676 of OX451735.1, forward strand.
AGAAAGGGCTAATGTTCACAATTGGGAAGATCTTGCTACAGCTTTCTACAAGAGATACTAGTACAATGCTGATTTGGCACCTACCCGTACTCAACTCCAGAGTATGGCCACGGTGTCCAATGAAGGTTTCAAGGACTATGCACAAAAATGGAGAGATTTGGCTGGAAGAGTTCAACCCCCTCTATCTGAGAGAGAATTGGTAGACATGTTCTTAGGAACCTTGTTTGGTCCCTTATTCAATCATTTAATCAGAAGTTCATCTACTGGCTTCACTGAACTAATTTTGACCGGAGAGAGGATAGAAGCCGGTATAAAGAATGGAAAGATTCAGAAAGATACATCTTCTTCCACAACTGTAAGGAAGCCTTTCATTGGGAAGAAAGAGGTGGTTGTCGTATATCCGCAAAGAAACCAAGATAGGGCTGAACACCGACCAATGGTGGGAGGTTTTATGATCCCAAAGCCTACATCTGATCAACAAAGAAGTAATCAACCAAGGGTAGAAAGGCCAGCCAGGCAGTTTACCAGAATCAACATGACTCTGTCTCAAGTATTACCTCATCTGCTAAGATCCAATTTGGTGACCTTGAAGGAAGCTCCGAAAAACCCCAATACAACATCTCCTCATTATTATCCCAATGCCTGTTGCGCATATCACTCTCAAAGTCTTGGTCATGATACTAATAACTGTTAGACCTTGAAGAACAAAATATAAGACCTCATTGAAGCAAAAGAAATTGAGTTTGATGCGCCCGAGAAGCCAAATGTCATTTCTTCTCCTATGCCCAGACATGGCCACAATACCAATGCCATTGAAGAAGATTTGTTTGTTACCTCAGTTGACGAGCTCATGGACCCACTTCTGACTGTTAAAATGAATTTGTTGAAAGCTGGCGTGTTCCCGGGCTGTAATAAAGTTTGCCATTTCTGCTTATCCTCACTAACTTACTGTCCTTTGTTAAAGGCAGGCATTCAGGGCCTAATAGATAACAAAGAGATTTTGTTTGAGAAGACTCGTGTTCCACCTATTCCTATTGAAGATATTTCTATCATTACCATTTCCGCCAATTCTTCCAGGGTCTACACCAAAAGACCTGTTAGAATTACATCAGGTCCGAAAGAAGCTCATTTAATAATCACAATGCATGGGCCAGTCCTATATACATCAGACAAAACTATACCATGTAATTATGGAGGGGATGTCTATTACCATGGTATTAAGCAAGACTAGCCGGTCGTCGAATAGATGAATTCCGAGAAAGAAGACTCCGACATCAGCAATATTGCTGGAGCTAGCAAAATTACCCGAAATGGTAGGATCTTTTCTCCAGAAATTGCTCCCCCAAAAGCAGTTTCTGGACCCGTGATTATCCCTGTGGCTTCTCCAAAGGTTACTCCTACACCAATAATCATCTCTGCAAGTACTCCAATTGACAAAGTCGTTACAACCCCTGTAATCATTCTTACTGACACTCCTCCTGCCGAGTTAACTGAGGCTCGAGGAAAAGGTGTTATGGTTGAGCCTGTCCTGACGAAGGCTCAGTCATTGATTATCCCTAAGACCTCCAAGAAAGAAATGGAGGAGATCTTAAAAATTATAAAGAGAAGCGACTACAATGTAGTTGAACAACTAGGGAAAACTCCATCTAAGATCTCCATGCTGGCATTACTACTATGTTCTGAGGCACATGCAAAAGCCTTGGTGAAGTTCTTAAAAACCGCCAATGTACCTCAAGAGACATCTGCTGATCAATTGCAAGACTACGTGGCTAGCCTAACTGCGGACAATGGTTTAGGTTTTTCAGATGCTGATCTGACACGAGGGGAATGTAGCGGTGAAAATCGGAGATCAAGCTATTAATTAACTTGACTCACAAAAGCAAGAGTCGCCACCGCGCTTTATTATTTCCAAGGGAAAAGGGAAAAGAGAGAAATAAAACCCTAAAGTATGCAATGTAAATTAATATTTAAAAGTAATGAAAATACAATGCGTTTTTAAAAGAGATCGAGAGTTCGGGGGTTGGTTATACAACGGGAAGGTATTAGCACCCAATGCATCTGCGGTACTCCGCAGGAACCTTTTGAAATATCTGTTTTTGGTTAAAATTGTTTGTTTGATTAAAATGGTTCGTTTGGCTAAAAAAATAGGTGTTGGCGAGATTTTGAAGATGTGATAACTTAATGTCGAAGTTTTGACTTAAAAAGGGGTGTGAGTTTAAAAATTGATTTGTAGGAGATTCGTCTTAAGATTAATAAAACTAAAAAAAAGTATGAAGGGACTTCACATAATCGTATTAGATACTCGATGACATGAAGTCAACAAATTAATTCTTTCCCTTGGATTTAAAGCCACAGACAGATAAGTAAGCTAAGAGTATACCAAACCTTAGGTGAAAATAAATCACAAGCCGACAGCATCAAAAAAACCTGATGTGAGATAATACTCCAAGCGTCAGATAAAACGCATCAAGTGAAAATAAATCACATATGAGAAAAGCGTGTCAGGAGAGGAATCAGATAAAGCACAAAGGCGATGGATAAAGCTCACGGTGTCAGATAAGAATCCCTGCATCACAAGAGATATACCGACAAAATCTAACAGCACGGGGAAACTTATGTGCGTCCGCACAATTTTCAGAAGTTAGTTGGAATTAAAAACAAAATCACAATGTAATGAAAATAATATTTTCAAAACCTGAATTTATTTACAAGTAAAATATACAGTCAAAATATTATATACAAGTATATATTTACAGTACCAAATATTAAATCAAAATAGTAAAATACAATAAAAAGGTAAAAGGGAGAAATATGGGAATTGTGGATGCGCTATGTGAGAATGAGTGCATAAAATAGATTTTCGGAAACCTTCACAATAACAAACGCGTTAGTAGCATAAGCGGTATACAAATTAAAATTGAAACAAAATTGCAACAATTAGTATTTACAAGATATAAAAAGAAAATGAAACTTGCATGAATGCACATGGACAAATCAAGAACCAAACAAATGATGATTATTCAATTCCAAACACGGTAAACGATGTTCTAAACAACCCTTTACTCCACCAAACCGAATCCGGGCAGCAACTATACCATCCAAAAATGCTCCATAGAATTTACCTCAAATAATCAAGTTCAAACTCAAAGAAAAAAAAATACTACCCACAAGTTAAACCTTTGAAATCCAATTGAATTAAACAACAAAATACCAATACAAACCTTTAAATTATCTCAAATAACATGTTGTCCCAACGAAATTAGAACTCAAACAAAAATAACATTCAAGGTTCAATCTCATTAACTCAACATAGACTAATCAACAATTGTATCACAAATTCGACATTGAAATCTCATCACAAGCTTGACACAAACATTAGCATCAAGAACTTCACTCATATCTACCATTAAACCCTTGCACATTGCAAACAAAACCTCACAGCATAACCAATTTTCAGATTTAAACTCAAGAAATAATCATGGTAGCATAACGGTTTCTTACTCAAACAGTTTGAAGTTAAACAATTACCGACCAGGTTCTTTAATTATAATTCACAGACTACTCGAAACAGCATAACAGCTACAAGTAAATAAATTGAAAGTTACCGAATCGTTTGCAGAATGTTGAAGCTGTTGACAAAGGCAGATGCGCACGAATTTAAGTTGCTACTGGTTGTTGTTGGTGGTGTTGTGCGAACAGGATGCTTGAGTTGTTGACAGAGTTGGTGTTTGGAGCTTGTTGTATTTGGAGACCTCAACTTCACACAAACTGCAATAGAACATGCCATCTTCACTGGTTTGCTTATCAGAAAATTCCTCACTTGAACCAGAGCAGCGACATATATAAGCACAAGGAGAGAAAACCACAAGGAAACATGACAAACAAGAAGATGAATTTGCCTTCTCTACTGAATTATAAGCATCTTTCATATTTCCTTCAGTTCCAAATGTTTCACTGTCAATGGAATTCCCTCCAACTGTTGAAGCGGTTGCATCATGCATTGATGGAGTTGACTCTTCACCTAATTTAGAACTCTTTAGCCCAACAACTTTTTTAATGTTTGGAATTTTAAGATACTTTTTGGACTTGAAAACCCCAGGATCTGCTGGATCTGAAGAGGATGGTAAGGTAGCTGCCATCCATGCTTCCTCATAGTTCCACTTCTGAAAAAAAACCGTACAAAAAGAACACAATACAATGCAAAGAATAGAGAGAGTGAAATGTTAAGTTTTGTTTGTTTCCTCTAACATTTTCTCTCTTTTCAAACAGATTTGAAGTTAGATAAGATGTGATGGTGGTGGTGGTGGTGAACAGAGAGGGTTTACGGTTTATAACAGAAGGGCGATTGGTGGGTGATTTGGGACGGTGGTGGGTTAATCAACGAGTTACGGTAATTGAGTTGAGAGGAAGGTTGTTGTAAACGGAAATAAAGGGAGCGGATGATGCTGAGATTGGATCGATGAAGGGAGTTCGTTGGGTTGTGTGAACTGAACGAAGGTGAGGCTATGATGTTGAAAGGTTGACGAAATGGGTTATAGTTGAAGTGGTGGAAAACGTGAAGCTAGCGAAGACGGTAAGTGAGCAGGTTGTTGGGGTAGTTGTTATTTATGTTGTGTTGGATTGAAGGCGGAGGAGTGTGCTAGAGGAGACAGAAGGGTGTTGTGGTAGTGAGGGAGGCTTGCGGCATCGGAAGCAGCGGGCGAGTTATGTGTTTGCGGAAAAGATTGAAGGTAAAGGGTGAATCAGATAACAGAAGTGAAGTGGTAATGGAATTTGCATAATTATTGATGAAGATTAGATAGAGGTCACTGATGGTGGTTCGGTGATGATGTTACGGTGATGGATCGAAAAATCGATGAAGGAAGAAGGGAAGATGGTATGTGGTTAGCAGATACGGTGGTGAGTCACAGAGGGGGTATGCGAGAAAGGTGAAGGGAATTTGGTGTTTGTATGCTTCTGGTGGTGATGATGCTGTTTTGGGCGGTGATAGGTGGTGGTGATGGGTAGAGAAAAGGAAATAGGGATATGGTCGCTGTAAGCGGAGAAGATTGAAGGAGGTTAGTTACGGTAGATGATAAAATTGAAGAAAGGTTTTTTTGTTTTTTGTAACTGAAAGAAAAGAATAGAAAATTACAAAAGTGGTCGTGGAGAGAGAGAGAGAGAGAGGGAATAGATGAAGAGCTACTGTAGGTGTTATTTTGTTTTGTGTTTTTTTTCTTTACAAAGAACCAAAGCTATTAAATATAAAAAAATAAGAGGAAAAAATATGATATCAAAGTAAATCACATCCGTTGCTTTTCTTTCAATTCCATTGGCAAATTTAGTTATCCGAAACATGTGTTAACAACCAATAGGAATCAAGCATAGTATAATCAATAAATATTTTGTGACCAAAAAGCCCCTGAATGACAAAAATAAATAAAAACCTGAAATTATAAAAAATAACTCAATTTAAAATGATTTTTTTTGAATATTTTATGAATAAAAAATAAAGACCCAAAATGACCGAAAATGATAAAAAACGGACGAAAATTTATCTGAAAAAATAAAATGAACACATTAAATTAATCTACATGTCACAAAGATTAAAAAAATATTCAAGAAGTAAAAAAAAATCAAAAATAAAATAATAATAAAAATATCAGACTAAACAGACGTTTAAGGTTAAAAACGAGACTTCGAACTGTACCGAAAAAATAAAGCGAGCATACCGTCATAATCTATGCGAAGCGCAGATTCATAAAATGATCGGTAAAAGGTGAAAACTTGAAATATTTTTTCGCTACTTTCCCGCATAGTGTCGAATCGCTTTTAACAGTCTGTCTATAAAACCGAAATATTTTATTATCGACATATAAACAACTTGGAGCAATGCAAGAAAAATAGTAAACAGATAAAAATGAATGAAGTGAAATGTCGGGTATTTTACAACTGAAGGACGATGCAAACTTTGATTTAAACTGACTTTTTCTGGTCAACTTAAATACGACTAATGATGCAAAATGTGATGAATGAAGATGTTTACTAATGATTGTGACCAAATAACAAAATATGATATGAAAGTGCGACTAAAACATATTAGGGGCGAAATTAAGGGTGCAACAGTGTGCCTTGATGAATCAGTCTTCGAGAATCCACAATCAACCGTACTTCGGGCTTGAGAGACTCAAAACTTTAATTGAGGCGCGACACCTGATGCTCTTGATTCAGACCTGTCTCTGCACATGAAGCAAAAGAAAACATGAACATACACCTTTGTATGGATTAGAAATTAGTGATACATAGGTTAAAAATGTTCAAAACACTTGACAAACTTCGCATAGTCAATGCTTGAAGGTGAGAGATTAAAACCGACTGTATTTCGTGACCTTGACTTATCTTTAAAAATGCAAAAATAAAAATGGGATCTTAGGTCAAAAATTGGAGTACAACAGCGGCCCCTATTTAAGTTTCTTCTATCTGGAGATATGAAGATTAGGATCTTCATTTCGACGAGATTGAAGGGACTTAAATATAGAATACACAATTTTTGGCCTTAAGATACCGCGATTATGTTCATGATATGATATGAATGTAATGCTCTGAATTTTATGGGGAATGACGCCATACGAGACAGACTATGCTGGAGAAACCAAGCACATTATACAGTAATCCCACAGAGGAAGAGGTTGTAACTCCACTGGGGAAACAGAGTCATAGACTTCAAATGAGAGACTCTTGAATGATTTACATCAGTGTTGATACTGGAAAAGAAATGATTTACATCAGCACTGTGGCTGGAAAAGGAAATGATTTACATCAGCACTGTGGCTGGAAAAGAAATGATTTACATCAGCACTGTGATTGGAAAAGGAAATGATTTACATCAGCACTGTGGCTGGAAAGCAAAATGATTGACATCAGCACTGTGATTGGAAAAGGAAATGATAAAATGCAAACTTCCCCACAAGACTTTTCCGAAGGGATGCCATTTGCTGAGTAGACATTATTGTTGGGGATACACAAGCTGCTCAAATAAAGAGGCCGTCACTTACTTCCTTTCAAAGGTGTCAATAACATACAAGCTGCTCATGAAGAGACTGCCACTTGCTGTCTTCAAAGAATATCAAAGCACACAAGCTGCTCATGAAGAAGCTGCCACTTGTTGTCTTCAAAGAATATCAAAGCACACAAGCTGCTCATGAAGAAGCTGCCACTTGTTGCCAAAAACCCACAAGCTGCTCATAAAGAAGCTGCCACTTGCTGTCTTCCAAAAATACTAACGTACAAGCTGCTCATGAAGAAGCTGCCACTTGTTGCCAATAATCCACAAGCTGCTCATAAAGAAGCTGCCACTTGCCGTTTTCAAAAAGTGTTGATAACATATAAGTTGTCCATGAAGAGACTGCCGCTTGCTGTTTTTAAAAGTGTTGATAACATACAAGTTGTCCATGAAGAGACTGCCGCTTGCTGTTTTTCAAAAGAACAATAACACACAAGTTGCTCATGAAGAGACCACCTCTTGTTGTTTTTCAAAGGTATCAATAATACACAAGTTGCTCATGAAGAGACCGCCGCTTGTTGTTTTTTCCAAAAGTAACAATAACATACAAGTTGCTCATGAAGAGACCGCCGCTTGTTGTTTTCAAAGGTGACAATAACATACAAGTTTCTCATGAAGAGACCGCCGCTTGTTGTTTTCAAGAGGACAATAACACACAAGTTGCTCATGAAGAGACCGTCGCTTGCTGTTTTCTCAAAGGTAACGACAAAGTATCGTGAAGATATTTCTGGAGGTGAGAATCAATAATTTCCTCGGCGACGGACAAACTGCTCATGAAGAAACCGCCATTTGTCGTAGAGAAATCAGAAATAATCAAACTGCTCAAATAAAGAGTCAGTCGCTTGTTGTCATGTCGATATTCTAGAAGAAGGTTGTGATAACACTACTAGGGAATAAAGTTCATCTTCAATGGGAAACCATGAATGGATTCTTCCCGAGAAGACCAAGTATTTACATTGCAAAATAAATGCACTCTCCATCTAGGTTTCACAGCCTAGAGATATCCACAGGGTATCGTTCACAAGAGACAAAGCTCAATCCAGGAATAACCTGGAGAGAAAAACAGTCAAACAAGACTCCACCCAATGAGGAAACAACTCAAATGGGGATTTATCCTATCCAGAGATGGAAAAGGAAAGCTAAAGCAAGATTCTTCCACGAGAGTTAACTCAGTGTGGAATTAGAAAGAAGACGCACTTTCTGCTTAAGTTGGCACTCTATTTGGAAAGATCAAATACATTATTTGAATAGACACAACCAAGGTATACGAACTCAATGACATCAGCAAATACAACTGTGCGTGCATGATGCAAGTGTGAATGAATAAATGAATGCCATGTATGTGCTGACAAAACAAATAGACAAGATAAACTGGAGATGATAAGACATCATAGCACAACCCAACACTCGGCTAATCTCAACAGGATGGGAACATTACTGGAGATAAAACACAGGCCATCGTTGGAGCAAAGTCCTTTTACAAGGCTTAAATCTCTTCGGAGAGGAAGATATTTTCAGGTAGAAAACCCAAAGTCCAGTCTTCTACTGCAAACAATCCATTGAAAGGATAACAACACAAACAAAGTTTCAGCTGGAAAGAAGTCTTGCTTAGCTGGAGATACTGGGAACACCACCCTCTGATAATGTATGAAAAACATATCTTGACAAATCTGGATTGCTCCTGGGATTAATTTTGGATGCCCCAAGTTTACTGCTGATAAGCTGCGTGATGCACGACAATTCTTGCGAATAGCTTCACCTCTAAAATGCCCCGAGCTATATGGTTGATGAGAAGAAATCGTCTCAAGAGGATTGTACAAAAGACCTGGCATCCACCGGGCTCTGGTGTCTTCAAACTCTTAGAGAGATTCAATAAGTCTCGACGTGATTGCCCCAAATTGACTGTAGTTGGCCCAACAAAGTCTTCAAATTTTGCCCCAAAAGGGTAAACAAGTTGGAGAAGCATTAACTGGGAGAAGCAATATGTTCGTGCTTACGGTCTTCAGGTGACATGCCCCTGGATATGATTTTTTTCTTGAAATGATTCGCCAATTACTCAACATAGTTTCAAGCCTTAAAAGAATAAACTCATCACTTGTGCTTATGTGAGCTTCCTTGATATCAAACAAATGTTTTGCAGTTAGAAAAAGTTTACAATGAGAATGAAAATTCTAATGCAACAATTATGTAAGTCTTGAAGATTTTGAAAGATATCGCACAAATTTTGTGAGCTAAAGCACCATTTATTTTTGTATAGGAAAAACATATGATACCAACATAACTATTTAGAACATTCATGGGAGTCAGGAACACTATCTCATTAAAGTATGCTTTCAAAATAACCTTGCTTCAATTAGGACTTTTGAAGGTTGTAACGTGGTCTGGTTCATGGTTTTTAGAAAAAAGATTTTAAGGCTCAAAATATTTGGTGCCCACCCATTCTTCATGATGTTCTCCAACCCTATGTTCAGTTAATTCAACATGAGTGTTCATCTCTCAAAAGGATTTTGTGACGGTCAAGGAAACGACGAGGCTTTCGGAGTAGAAACCGCCCTCATGTCTTCGTGTTTGTAGTCACCAATTTGTTCTTTGTTGAGGACTTTTTCTTTGCAGTCCTTTTCTTTGCAATTTTTATTTTCCCTAACTTTTGCCTGAACTAATTCTTTTGAATTGATAGTCCAGCGGGATGCCTTAGTTTTTGCCTAAGCCGTAAGTTTTCATGTTTTTTTTTTGACTTAGCAGGCTTTTCTTTTTTCTTGATTTTTTCGACTTTTTGAACAAAATGTGTGACATTAGCTTGTCTTTGCTTGTTGAGAGGATTGTGATTGCCTCGTTTCTTGATGAGTGAGGGATAACATTGTGGTTCCACATCCTCTAGATTCATTATACATGAAGGATAGCCCTCGTAGTTTCTCTTCAAAAAACATCTTCCTTATGAATTTTGAACACTCGGTCAGATTAACTAAAAACTACCCTGCCCCAGGTTAAAATTCAAGGTTTTTTCGTATAGAAAAGAAACTTCTGCTTCAAAGGCTCAAAAGGGGTTAGCAAGGGATTATCTTCCTTATATCTCCGGTGTTTAGGGATTTGAAACAATGCCTGTACATCATCAGCAAGATTTTATCCAAAAGCAAACAACCAGAGATTTTGTGTTCTTTAGATCATCATCCTCCCTTCAATCTCTGCCTAGGAAAGAGAATGGGCAACAAGTTGGTATCATAATTCCAAAAGAAATTTAAAATTTGAAAACAAATATGAGTGAAACGAATGAATTTCTTCAAGACAAACATACTCATTATATTAAGATAATCATACAGATGCAAACAAGTTCTTACATGCAAACAATGTTTTGATAAATAAGAAAAATTACAAAAAGCAGAAATAAGTTAATGATCTGGGGAGGCTTTCCATCTGGACTTGAATTACCGAAAACATCCTTCAAAAGTCACCATCAATCGTGTTTACTCTTCGGCGCATGCTTGATTTGAACTTCAAAACCAACGTCCTTGAATGACAAGATACCACTTCTGACCAACTTCTGAACCTCAATCTTCAAAGCAAAGCAACCCTCCAAGTCATGCCCAGGAGCACCTTGATGAAAGGTACAAGCCAAATCAGCTTTGTAGTACCAATGTATCTTCTCAGGAACCTTCGGTGGAGGTCGGGTCTGAACCAAATTCCTCTGCATCAGGATAGGGAACAACTCTGTACAGGTAATTGGAATTGGATCAAATTGGGTTTTCCTCTGATTAGGAACTTGCTGATTCTGTTGATGAATAGGAGAAACATGATGATTCTGACGATGATTATTTCTTCCTCTGGTTCTCTTCTTGGAAAAGTTATTATCAAACTTCTTCACACCATTAGCTGAGCTACCATCTTCATATGAACATCCCTTTCCGACATCTTCTTCTAGACGCACTCCCATATTCACCTTGTCAGGAAAGTCATTAGGTGCATTAACCAACACCTTCTCATGAGAGAATGATTTTAGAGTTTCAGTGAAGACTTTTATCATCGCTTCCTCCCTCCTAAAAGGATTGACTTGAGCGGCAACCAAAATTTCGACCAAACCAGTTAAGTGCTCCACACTAGCTTTCAAATTAGTCATCTCTCTACGAAGTTCAGAAACCTCTTGATTGATATTCTCCATTGTTCTCTTAGCGCGAGTGTTGTACTGGTGAGACCAAAGGAAAAATAAGACTCGGAAAAAGACCTTTGAAAGTGAAACAAAAAATGTAGAATGATGTATGATATACAAAAGAGAGTTTTTATTTGATTTTCAAGGAACTCAAGATATTAAGTCGTAAACATCAAAGTATGAAGATAGAAGATGAATTTTAAATTGGCTCCAAACATTGATCAAGTTATCATCAAGATCAATCATCCATTTTGGTGGATTAGGGTTTTCGCCCTATCAACACCCAAGATCCATTGAGCTTGATGAAACTTGTGATGTTTACAAAGAAAGACCTCCAAATTCCTTCAAAGTCAAGTGAAAAGGGTTTTATGGATGCATGAATGCATGGCTATGCAACAACCACAAGCAAGGTCACAAATAAAGTCGAAAGGTTCAACGTCACGAGCATGGAGTCAAGGTAAGGAACACCCCCAAGGTATGTACTAACGGTTTAATCACACCTGTAGAACAAGGTTCTAAGAGTTTCCGGAGTCTATATTCCTCCTTCAGATATTACCAATGTCTTGATTACTCAATAATCAGCAATATTCTCAAGAGAAACTCATCCGAGAGTAGCATCGCATAACAATCACTTCCGGATTACTCCGTTATAACCTCCGCGCTACACCTAAAAGGCTAAGATGGGTTAGGGTTCTACGGTTCCCAGCTTCTCTGGCTCCCAGGTCGAAAATAATAATGTCTTCCCGATTACTTGGTAAACAAATATTACGTTCAAAAGGGCCTTCCACTGAGTGGGGGATCTCATGCCTCCTTCTTCGGGATTACTCCCTCAAAGTTAACATGACTATACCGCCCGTCCTATTCCTAAGTGTAACTTAGTCCGGGTATAGGACTTGTCCTTTGTAAATATTATCAACACCCAAATAATCATAATATATACATATAATCAAACAATCAAATAATGATAAAACAGATAAAACAAATTAGGCTTAACCCACTTAGGGATGGACCAGCAAGAGGTCAATCTTTCCCCAGCAGAGTCGCCAATTCTGTAGCGGTGAAAATCGAAGATCAAGCTATTAATTAACTTGACTCACAAAAGCAAGAGTCGCCACCGCGCTTTATTATTTCCAAGGGAAAAGGGAAAAGAGCGAAATAAAACCCTAAAGTATGCAATGTAAATTAATATTTAAAAGTAATGAAAATACAATGCGTTTTTAAAAGAGATCGAGAGTTCGGGGGTTGGTTATACAACGGGAAGGTATTAGCACCCAATGCATCTGCGGTACTCCGCAGGAACCTTTTGAAATATCTGTTTTTGGTTAAAATTGTTTGTTTGATTAAAATGGTTCGTTTGGCTAAAAAAATAGGTGTTGGCGAGATTTTGAAGATGTGATAACTTAATGTCGAAGTTTTGACTTAAAAAGGGGTGTGAGTTTAAAAATTGATTTGTAGGAGATTCGTCTTAAGATTAATAAAACTAAAAAAAAGTATGAAGGGACTTCACATAATCGTATTAGATACTCGATGACATGAAGTCAACAAATTAATTCTTTCCCTTGGATTTAAAGCCACAGACAGATAAGTAAGCTAAGAGTATACCAAACCTTAGGTGAAAATAAATCACAAGCCGACAGCATCAAAAAAACCTGATGTGAGATAATACTCCAAGCGTCAGATAAAACGCATCAAGTGAAAATAAATCACATACGAGAAAAGCGTGTCAGGAGAGGAATCAGATAAAGCGCAAAGGCGATGGACAAAGCTCAGGGTGTCAGATAAGAATCCCTGCATCACAAGAGATATACCGACAAAATCTAACAGCACGGGGAAACTTATGTGCGTCCGCACAATTTTCAGAAGTTAGTTGGAATTAAAAACAAAATCACAATGTAATGAAAATAATATTTTCAAAACCTGAATTTATTTACAAGTAAAATATACAGTCAAAATATTATATACAAGTATATATTTACAGTACCAAATATTAAATCAAAATAGTAAAATACAATAAAAAGGTAAAAGGGAAAAATATGGGAATTGTGGATGCGCTATGTGAGAATGAGTGCTTAAAATAGATTTTCGGAAACCTTCACAATAACAAACGCGTTAGTAGCATAAGCGGTATACAAATTAAAATTGAAACAAAATTGCAACAATTAGTATTTACAAGATATAAAAAGAAAATGAAACTTGCATGAATGCACATGGACAAATCAAGAACCAAACAAATGATGATTATTCAATTCCAAACATGGTAAACGATGTTCTAAACAACCCTTTACTCCACCAAACCGAATCCGGGCAGCAGCTATACCATCCAAAAATGCTCCATAGAATTTACCTCAAATAATCAAGTTCAAACTCAAAGAAAAAAAAATACTACCCACAAGTTAAACCTTTGAAATCCAATTGAATTAAACAACAAAATACCAATACAAACCTTTAAATTATCTCAAATAACATGTTGTCCCAACCAAATTAGAACTCAAACAAAAATAACATTCAAGGTTCAATCTCATTAACTCAACATAGACTAATCAACAATTGTATCACAAATTCGACATTGAAATCTCATCACAAGCTTGACACAAACATTAGCATCAAGAACTTCACTCATATCTACCATTAAACCCTTGCACATTGCAAACAAAACCTCACAGTATAACCAATTTTCAGATTTAAACTCAAGAAATAATCATGGTAGCATAACGGTTTCTTACTCAAACAGTTTGAAGTTAAACAATTACCGACCAGGTTCTTTAATTATAATTCACAGACTACTCGAAACAGCATAACAACTACAAGTAAATAAATTGAAAGTTACCGAATCGTTTGCAGAATGTTGAAGCTGTTGACAAAGGCAGATGCGCACGAATTTAAGTTGCTACTGGTTGTTGTTGGTGGTGTTGTGCGAACATGATGCTTGAGTTGTTGACAGAGTTGGTGTTCGGAGCTTGTTGTATTTGGAGACCTCAACTTCACACAAACTGCAATAGAACATGCCATCTTCACTGGTTTGCTTATCAGAAAATTCCTCACTTGAACCAGAGCAGCGGCATATATAAGCATAAGGAGAGCAAACCACAAGGAAACATGACAAACAAGAAGATGAATTTGCCTTCTCTACTGAATTATAAGCATCTTTCATATTTCCTTCAGTTCCAAATGTTTCACTGTCAATGGAATTCCCTCCAACTGTTGAAGCGGTTGCGTCATGCATTGATGGAGTTAACTCTTCACCTAATTTAGAACTCTTTAGCCCAACAACTTTTTTAATGTTTGGAATTTTAAGATACTTTTTGGACTTGAAAACCCCAGGATCTGCTGGATCTGAAGAGGATGGTAAGGTAGCTGCCATCCATGCTTCCTCATAGTTCCACTTCTGGAAAAAAACCGTACAAAAAGAACACAATACAATGCAAAGAATAGAGAGAGTGAAATGTTAAGTTTTGTTTGTTTCCTCTAACATTTTCTCTCTTTTCAAACAGATTTGAAGTTAGATAAGATGTGATGGTGGTGGTGGTGGTGAACAGAGAGGGTTTACGGTTTATAACAGAAGGGCGATTGGTGGGTGATTTGGGACGGTGGTGGGTTAATCAACGAGTTACGGTAATTGAGTTGAGAGGAAGGTTGTTGTAAACGGAAATAAAGGGAGCGGATGATGCTGAGATTGGATCGATGAAGGGAGTTCGTTGGGTTGTGTGAACTGAACGAAGGTGAGGCTATGATGTTGAAAGGTTGACGGAATGGGTTACAGTTGAAGTGGTGGAAAACGTGAAGCTAGCGAAGACGGTAAGTGAGCAGGTTGTTGGGGTAGTTGTTATTTATGTTGTGTTGGATTGAAGGCGGAGGAGTGTGCTAGAGGAGACGGAAGGGTGTTGTGGTAGTGAGGGAGGCTTGCGGCATCGGAAGCAGCGGGCGAGTTATGTGTTTGCGGAAAAGATTGAAGGTAAAGGGTGAATCAGATAACAGAAGTGAAGTGGTAATGGAATTTGTAGAATTATTGATGAAGATTAGATAGAGGTCACTGATGGTGGTTCGGTGATGATGTTACGGTGATGGATCGAAAAATCGATGAAGGAAGAAGGGAAGATGGTATGTGGTTAGCAGATACGGTGGTGAGTCACAGAGGGGGTATGCGAGAAAGGTGAAGGGAATTTGGTGTTTGTATGCTTCTGGTGATGATGATGCTGTTTTGGGCGGTGATAGGTGGTGGTGATGGGTAGAGAAAAGGAAATAGGGATTTGGTCGCTGTAAGCGGAGAAGATTGAAGGAGGTTAGTTACAGTAGATGATAAAATTGAAGAAAGGTTTTTTTGTTTTTTGTAACTGAAAGAAAAGAATAGAAAATTACAAAAGTGGTCGTGGAGAGAGAGAGAGGGAATAGATGAAGAGCTACTGTAGGTGTTATTTTGTTTTGTGTTTTTTTTCTTTACAAAGAACCAAAGCTATTAAATAGAAAAAAATAAGAGGAAAAAATATGATATCAAAGTAAATCACATCCGTTGCTTTTCTTTCAATTCCATTGGCAAATTTAGTTATCCGAAACATGTGTTAACAACCAATAGGAATCAAGCATAGTATAATCAATAAATATTTTGTGACCAAAAAGCCCCTGAATGACAAAAATAAAATAAAAACCTGAAATTATAAAAAATAACTCAATTTAAAATGAGTTTTTTTGAATATTTTATGAATAAAAAATAAAGACCCAAAATGACCGAAAATGATAAAAAACGGACGAAAATTTATCCGAAAAAATAAAATGAACACATTAAAATAATCTACATGTCACAAAGATTAAAAAAATATTCAAGAAGTAAAAAAAAATCAAAAATAAAATAATAATAAAAATATCAGACTAAACAGACGTTTAAGGTTAAAAACGAGACTACGAACTGTACCGAAAAAATAAAGCGAGCATACCGTCATAATCTATGCGAAGCGCAGATTCATAAAATGATCGGTAAAAGGTGAAAACTTGAAATATTTTTTCGCTACTTTCCCGCATAGTGTCGAATCGCTTTTAACAGTCTGTCTATAAAACCGAAATATTTTATTATCGACATATAAACAACTTGGAGCAATGCAAGAAAAATAGTAAACAGATAAAAATGAATGAAGTGAAATGTCGGGTATTTTACAACTGAAGGACGATGCAAACTTTGATTTAAACTGACTTTTTCTGGTCAACTTAAATACGACTAATGATGCAAAATGTGATGAATGAAGATGTTTACTAATGATTGTGACCAAATAACAAAATATGATATGAAAGTGCGACTAAAACATATTAGGGGCGAAATTAAGGGTGCAACGGTGTGCCTTGATGAATCAGTCTTCGAGAATCCACAATAACCGTACTTCGGGCTTGAGAGACTCAAAACTTTAATTGAGGCGCGACACCTGATGCTCTTGATTCAGACCAGTCTCTGCACATGAAGCAAAAGAAAACATGAACATACACCTTTGTATGGATTAGAAATTAGTGATACATATGTTAAAAATGTTCAAAACACTTGACAAACTTCGCATAGTCAATGCTTGAAGGTGAGAGATTAAAACCGACTGTATTTCGTGACCTTGACTTATCTTTAAAAATGCAAAAATAAAAATGGGATCTTAGGTCAAAAATTGGGGTACAACAGCGGCCCCTATTTAAGTTTCTTCTATCTGGAGATATGAAGATTGGGATCTTCATTTCGACGAGATTGAAGGGACTTAAATATAGAATACACAATTTTTGGCCTTAAGATACCGCGATTATGTTCATGATATGATATGAATGTAATGCTCTGAATTTTATGGGGAATGACGCCATACGAGACAGACTATGCTGGAGAAACCAAGCACATTATACAGTAATCCCACAGAGGAAGAGGTTGTAACTCCACTGGGGAAACAGAGTCATAGACTTAAAATGAGAGACTCTTGAATGATTTACATCAGTGTTGATACTGGAAAAGAAATGATTTACATCAGCACTGTGGCTGGAAAAGGAAATGATTTACATCAGCACTGTGGCTGGAAAAGAAATGATTTACATCAGCACTGTGATTGGAAAAGGAAATGATTTACATCAGCACTGTGGCTGGAAAGCAAAATGATTGACATCAGCACTGTGATTGGAAAAGGAAATGATAAAATGCAAACTTCCCCACAGGACTTTTCCGAAGGGATGCCATTTGCTGAGTAGACATTATTGTTGGGGATACACAAGCTGCTCAAATAAAGAGGCCGTCACTTACTTCCTTTCAAAGGTGTCAATAACATACAAGCTGCTCATGAAGAGACTGCCACTTGCTGTCTTCAAAGAATATCAAAGCACACAAGCTGCTCATGAAGAAGCTGCCACTTGTTGTCTTCAAAGAATATCAAAGCACACAAGCTGCTCATGAAGAAGCTGCCACTTGTTGCCAAAAACCCACAAGCTGCTCATAAAGAAGCTGCCACTTGCTGTCTTCCAAAAATACTAACGTACAAGCTGCTCATGAAGAAGCTGCCACTTGTTGCCAATAATCCACAAGCTGCTCATAAAGAAGCTGCCACTTGCCGTTTTCAAAAAGTGTTGATAACATATAAGTTGTCCATGAAGAGACTGCCGCTTGCTGTTTTTAAAAGTGTTGATAACATACAAGTTGTCCATGAAGAGACTGCCGCTTGCTGTTTTTCAAAAGAACAATAACACACAAGTTGCTCATGAAGAGACCACCGCTTGTTGTTTTTCAAAGGTATCAATAATACACAAGTTGCTCATGAAGATACCACCGCTTGTTGTTTTTTCCAAAAGTAACAATAACATACAAGTTGCTCATGAAGAGACCGCCGCTTGTTATTTTCAAAGGTGACAATAACATACAAGTTTCTCATGAAGAGACCGCCGCTTGTTGTTTTCAAGAGGACAATAACACACAAGTTGCTCATGAAGAGACCGTCGCTTGCTGTTTTCTCAAAGGTAACGACAAAGTATCGTGAAGATATTGCTGGAGGTGAGAATCAATAATTTCCTCGGCGACGGACAAACTGCTCATGAAGAAACCGCCATTTGTCGTAGAGAAATCAGAAATAATCAAACTGCTCAAATAAAGAGTCAGTCGCTTGTTGTCATGTCGATATTCCAGAAGAAGGTTGTGATAACACTACTAGGGAATAAAGTTCATCTTCAATGGGAAACCATGAATGTATTCTTCCCGAGAAGACCAAGTATTTACATTGCAAAATAAATGCACTCTCCATCTAGGTTTCACAGCCTAGAGATATCCACAGGGTATCGTTCACAAGAGACAAAGCTCAATCCAGGAATAACCTGGAGAGAAAAACAGTCAAACAAGACTCCACCCAATGAGGAAACAACTCAAATGGGGATTTATCCTATCCAGAGATGGAAAAGGAAAGCTAAAGCAAGATTCTTCCACGAGAGTTAACTCAGTGTGGAATTAGAAAGAAGACGCACTTTCTGCTTAAGTTGGCACTCTATTTGGAAAGATCAAATACATTATTTGAATAGACACAACCAAGGTATACGAACTCAATGACATCAGCAAATACAACTGTGCGTGCATGATGCAAGTGTGAATGAATAAATGAATGCCATGTATGTGCTGACAAAACAAATAGACAAGATAAACTGGAGATGATAAGACATCATAGCATAACCCAACACTCGGCTAATCTCAACAGGATGGGAACATTACTGGAGATAAAACACAGGCCATCGTTGGAGGAAAGTCCTTTTACAAGGCTTAAATCTCTTCGGAGAGGAAGATATTTTCAAGTAGAAAACCCAAAGTCCAGTCTTCTATTGCAAAAAATCCATTGAAAGGATAACAACACAAACAAAGTTTCAGCTGGAAAGAAGTCTTGCTTAGCTGGAGATACTGGGAACACCACCCTCTGATAATGTATGAAAAACATATCTTGACAAATCTGGATTGCTCCTGGGATTAATTTTGGATGCCCCAAGTTTACTGCTGATAAGCTGCGTGATGCACGACAATTCTTGCGAATAGCTTCACCTCTAAAATGCCCCGAGCTATATGGTTGATGAGAAGAAATCGTCTCAAGAGGATTTTACAAAAGACCTGGCATCCACCGGGCTCTGGTGTCTTCAAACTCTTAGAGAGATTCAATAAGTCTCGACGTGATTGCCCCAAATTGACTGTAGTTGGCCCAACAAAGTCTTCAAATTTTGCCCCAAAAGGGTAAACAAGTTGGAGAAGCATTAACTGGGAGAAGCAATATGTTCGTGCTTACGGTCTTCAGGTGACATGCCCCTGGATATGATTTTTTTCTTGAAATGATTCGCCAATTACTCAACATAGTTTCAAGCCTTAAAAGAATAAACTCATCACTGGTGCTTATGTGAGCTTCCTTGATATCAAACAAATGTTTTGCAGTTAGAAAAAGTTTACAATGAGAATGAAAATTCTAATGCAACAGTTATGTAAGTCTTGAAGATTTTGAAAGATATCGCACAAATTTTGTGAGCTAAAGCACCATTTATTTTTGTATAGGAAAAACATATGATACCAACATAACTATTTAGAACATTCATGGGAGTCAGGAACACTATCTCATTAAAGTATGCTTTCAAAATAACCTTGCTTCAATTAGGACTTTTGAAGGTTGTAACGTGGTCTGGTTCATGGTTTTTAGAAAAAAGATTTTAAGGCTCAAAATATTTGGTGCCCACCCATTCTTCATGATGTTCTCCAACCCTATGTTCAGTTAATTCAACAGAAGTGTTCATCTCTCAAAAGGATTTTGTGACGGTCAAGGAAACGACGAGGCTTTCGGAGTAGAAACAGCCCTCATGTCTTCGTGTTTGTAGTCACCAATTTGTTCTTTGTTGAGGACTTTTTCTTTGCAGTCCTTTTCTTTGCAATTTTTATTTTCCCTAACTTTTGCCTGAACTAATTCTTTTGAATTGATAGTCCAGCAGGATGCCTTAGTTTTTTCCTAAGCCGTAAGTTTTCATGTTTTTTTTTTGACTTAGCAGGCTTTTCTTTTTTCTTGATTTTTTCGACTTTTTGAACAAAATGTGTGACATTAGCTTGTCTTTGCTTGTTGAGAGGATTGTGATTGCCTCGTTTCTTGATGAGTGAGGGATAACATTGTGGTTCCACATCCTCTAGATTCATTATACATGAAGGATAGCCCTCGTAGTTTCTCTTCAAAAAACATCTTCCTTATGAATTTTGAACACTCAGTCAGATTAACTAAAAACTACCCTGCCCCAGGTTAAAATTCAAGGTTTTTTCGTATAGAAAAGAAACTTCTGCTTCAAAGGCTCAAAAGGGGTTAGCAAGGGATTATCTTCCTTATATCTCCGGTGTTTAGGGATTTGAAACAATTCCTGTACATCATCAGCAAGATTTTATCCAAAAGCAAACAACCAGAGATTTTGTGTTCTTTAGATCATCATCCTCCCTTCAATCTCTGCCTAGGCAAGAGAATGGGCAACAAGTTGGTATCATAATTCCAAAAGAAATTTAAAATTTGAAAACAAATATGAGTGAAACGAATGAATTTCTTCAAGACAAACATACTCATTATATTAAGATAATCATACAGATGCAAACAAGTTCTTACATGCAAACAATGTTTTGATAAACAAGAAAAATTACAAAAAGCAGAAATAAGTTAATGATCTGGGGAGGCTTTCCATCTGGACTTGAATTACCGAAAACATCCTTCAAAAGTCACCATCAATCGTGTTTACTCTTCGGCGCATGCTTGATTTGAACTTCAAAACCAACGTCCTTGAATGACAAGATACCACTTCTGACCAACTTCTGAACCTCAATCTTCAAAGCAAAGAAACCCTCCAAGTCATGCCCAGGAGCACCTTGATGAAAGGTACAAGCCAAATCAGATTTGTAGTACCAATGTATCTTCTCAGGAACCTTCGGTGGAGGTCGGGTCTGAACCAAATTCCTCTGCATCAGGATAGGGAACAACTCTGTACAGGTAATTGGAATTGGATCAAATTGGGTTTTCCTCTGATTAGGAACTTGCTGATTCTGTTGATGAATAGGAGAAACATGATGATTCTGACGATGATTATTTCTTCCTCTGGTTCTCTTCTTGGAAAAGTTATTATCAAACTTCTTCACACCATTAGCTGAGCTACCATCTTCATATGAACATCCCTTTCCGACATCTTCTTCTAGACGCACTCCCATATTCACCTTGTCAGGAAAGTCATTAGGTGCATTAACCAACACCTTCTTATGAGAGAATGATTTTAGAGTTTCAGTGAAGACTTTTATCATCGCTTCCTCCCTCCTAAAAGGATTGACTTGAGCGGCAACCAAAATTTCGACCAAACCAGTTAAGTGCTCCACACTAGCTTTCAAATTAGTCATCTCTCTACGAAGTTCAGAAACCTCTTGCTTGATATTCTCCATTGTTCTCTTAGCGCGAGTGTTGTACTGGTGAGACCAAAGGAAAAATAAGACTCGGAAAAAGACCTTTGAAAGTGAAACAAAAAATGTAGAATGATGTATGATATGCAAAAGAGAGTTTTTATTTGATTTTCAAGGAACTCAAGATATTAAGTCGTAAACATCAAAGTATGAAGATAGAAGATGAATTTTAAATTGGCTCCAAACATTGATCAAGTTATCATTAAGATCAATCATCCATTTTGGTGGATTAGGGTTTTCGCCCTATCAACACCCAAGATCCATTGAGCTTGATGAAACTTGTGATGTTTACAAAGAAAGA
The DNA here is from genome assembly GCA_948472305.1 of Vicia faba. Lineage (NCBI taxonomy): Eukaryota > Viridiplantae > Streptophyta > Magnoliopsida > Fabales > Fabaceae > Vicia > Vicia faba. Next base: position 562,056,589 of record OX451735.1, read on the forward strand.
CCTCCAAATTCCTTCAAAGTCAAGTGAAAAGGGTTTTATGGATGCATGAATGCATGGCTATGCAACAACCACAAGCAAGGTCACAAATAAAGTCGAAAGGTTCAACGTCACGAGCATGGAGTCAAGGTAAGGAACACCCCTAAGGTATGTACTAACGGTTTAATCACACCTGTAGAACAAGGTTCTAAGAGTTTCCGGAGTCTATATTCCTCCTTCGGATATTACCAATGTCTTGATTACTCAATAATCAGCAATATTCTCAAGAGAAACTCATCCGAGCGTAGCATCGCATAACAATCACTTCCGGATTACTCCGTTATAACCTCCGCGCTACACCTAAAAGGCCAAGATGGGTTAGGGTTCTACGGTTCCCAGCTTCTCTGGCTCCCAGGTCGAAAATAATAATGTCTTCCCGATTACTTGGTAAACAAATATTACGTTCAAAAGGGCCTTCCACTGAGTGGGGGATTACTCCCTCAAAGTTAACATGACTATACCGCCCGTCCTATTCCTAAGTGTAACTTAGTCCGGGTATAGGACTTGTCCTTTGTAAATATTATCAACACCCAAATAATCATAATATATACATATAATCAAACAATCAAATAATGATAAAACAGATAAAACAAATTAGGCTTAACCCACTTAGGGATGGACCAGTAAGAGGTCAATCTTTCTCCAGCAGAGTCGCCAATTCTGTAGCGGTGAAAATCGAAGATCAAGCTATTAATTAACTTGACTCACAAAAGCAAGAGTCGCCACCGCGCTTTATTATTTCCAAGGGAAAAGGGAAAAGAGCGAAATAAAACCCTAAAGTATGCAATGTAAATTAATATTTAAAAGTAATGAAAATACAATGCATTTTTAAAAGAGATCGAGAGTTCGGGGGTTGGTTATACAACGGGAAGGTATTAGCACCCAATGCATCTGCGGTACTCCGCAGGAACCTTTTGAAATATCTGTTTTTGGTTAAAATTGTTTGTTTGATTAAAATGGTTCGTTTGGCTAAAAAAATAGGTGTTGGCGAGATTTTGAAGATGTGATAACTTAATGTCGAAGTTTTGACTTAAAAAGGGGTGTGAGTTTAAAAATTGATTTGTAGGAGATTCGTCTTAAGATTAATAAAACTAAAAAAAAGTATGAAGGGACTTCACATAATCGTATTAGATACTCGATGACATGAAGTCAACAAATTAATTCTTTCCCTTGGATTTAAAGCCACAGACAGATAAGTAAGCTAAGAGTATACCAAACCTTAGGTGAAAATAAATCACAAGCCGACAGCATCAAAAAAACCTGATGTGAGATAATACTCCAAGCGTCAGATAAAACGCATCAAGTGAAAATAAATCACATACGAGAAAAGCGTGTCAGGAGAGGAATCAGATAAAGCGCAAAGGCGATGGACAAAGCTCAGGGTGTCAGATAAGAATCCCTGCATCACAAGAGATATACCGACAAAATCTAACAGCACGGGGAAACTTATGTGCGTCCGCACAATTTTCAGAAGTTAGTTGGAATTAAAAACAAAATCACAATGTAATGAAAATAATATTTTCAAAACCTGAATTTATTTACAAGTAAAATATACAGTCAAAATATTATATACAAGTATATATTTACAGTACCAAATATTAAATCAAAATAGTAAAATACAATAAAAAGGTAAAAGGGAGAAATATGGGAATTGTGGATGCGCTATGTGAGAATGAGTGCTTAAAATAGATTTTCGGAAACCTTCACAATAACAAACGCGTTAGTAGCATAAGCGGTATACAAATTAAAATTGAAACAAAATTGCAACAATTAGTATTTACAAGATATAAAAAGAAAATGAAACTTGCATGAATGCACATGGACAAATCAAGAACCAAACAAATGATGATTATTCAATTCCAAACATGGTAAACGATGTTCTAAACAACCCTTTACTCCACCAAACCGAATCCGGGCAGCAGCTATACCATCCAAAAATGCTCCATAGAATTTACCTCAAATAATCAAGTTCAAACTCAAAGAAAAAAAAATACTACCCACAAGTTAAACCTTTGAAATCCAATTGAATTAAACAACAAAATACCAATACAAACCTTTAAATTATCTCAAATAACATGTTGTCCCAACCAAATTAGAACTCAAACAAAAATAACATTCAAGGTTCAATCTCATTAACTCAACATAGACTAATCAACAATTGTATCACAAATTCGACATTGAAATCTCATCACAAGCTTGACACAAACATTAGCATCAAGAACTTCACTCATATCTACCATTAAACCCTTGCACATTGCAAACAAAACCTCACAGTATAACCAATTTTCAGATTTAAACTCAAGAAATAATCATGGTAGCATAACGGTTTCTTACTCAAACAGTTTGAAGTTAAACAATTACCGACCAGGTTCTTTAATTATAATTCACAGACTACTCGAAACAGCATAACAACTACAAGTAAATAAATTGAAAGTTACCGAATCGTTTGCAGAATGTTGAAGCTGTTGACAAAGGCAGATGCGCACGAATTTAAGTTGCTACTGGTTGTTGTTGGTGGTGTTGTGCGAACATGATGCTTGAGTTGTTGACAGAGTTGGTGTTCGGAGCTTGTTGTATTTGGAGACCTCAACTTCACACAAACTGCAATAGAACATGCCATCTTCACTGGTTTGCTTATCAGAAAATTCCTCACTTGAACCAGAGCAGCGGCATATATAAGCATAAGGAGAGCAAACCACAAGGAAACATGACAAACAAGAAGATGAATTTGCCTTCTCTACTGAATTATAAGCATCTTTCATATTTCCTTCAGTTCCAAATGTTTCACTGTCAATGGAATTCCCTCCAACTGTTGAAGCGGTTGCGTCATGCATTGATGGAGTTAACTCTTCACCTAATTTAGAACTCTTTAGCCCAACAACTTTTTTAATGTTTGGAATTTTAAGATACTTTTTGGACTTGAAAACCTCAGGATCTGCTGGATCTGAAGAGGATGGTAAGGTAGCTGCCATCCATGCTTCCTCATAGTTCCACTTCTGGAAAAAAACCGTACAAAAAGAACACAATACAATGCAAAGAATAGAGAGAGTGAAATGTTAAGTTTTGTTTGTTTCCTCTAACATTTTCTCTCTTTTCAAACAGATTTGAAGTTAGATAAGATGTGATGGTGGTGGTGGTGGTGAACAGAGAGGGTTTACGGTTTATAACAGAAGGGCGATTGGTGGGTGATTTGGGACGGTGGTGGGTTAATCAACGAGTTACGGTAATTGAGTTGAGAGGAAGGTTGTTGTAAACGGAAATAAAGGGAGCGGATGATGCTGAGATTGGATCGATGAAGGGAGTTCGTTGGGTTGTGTGAACTGAACGAAGGTGAGGCTATGATGTTGAAAGGTTGACGGAATGGGTTACAGTTGAAGTGGTGGAAAACGTGAAGCTAGCGAAGACGGTAAGTGAGCAGGTTGTTGGGGTAGTTGTTATTTATGTTGTGTTGGATTGAAGGCGGAGGAGTGTGCTAGAGGAGACAGAAGGGTGTTGTGGTAGTGAGGGAGGCTTGCGGCATCGGAAGCAGCGGGCGAGTTATGTGTTTGCGGAAAAGATTGAAGGTAAAGGGTGAATCAGATAACAGAAGTGAAGTGGTAATGGAATTTGCAGAATTATTGATGAAGATTAGATAGAGGTCACTGATGGTGGTTCGGTGATGATGTTACGGTGATGGATCGAAAAATCGATGAAGGAAGAAGGGAAGATGGTATGTGGTTAGCAGATACGGTGGTGAGTCACAGAGGGGGTATGCGAGAAAGGTGAAGGGAATTTGGTGTTTGTATGCTTCTGGTGATGATGATGCTGTTTTGGGCGGTGATAGGTGGTGGTGATGGGTAGAGAAAAGGAAATAGGGATTTGGTCGCTGTAAGCGGAGAAGATTGAAGGAGGTTAGTTACGGTAGATGATAAAATTGAAGAAAGGTTTTTTTGTTTTTTGTAACTGAAAGAAAAGAATAGAAAATTACAAAAGTGGTCGTGGAGAGAGAGAGAGAGAGGGAATAGATGAAGAGCTACTGTAGGTGTTATTTTGTTTTGTGTTTTTTTTCTTTACAAAGAACCAAAGCTATTAAATAGAAAAAAATAAGAGGAAAAAATATGATATCAAAGTAAATCACATCCGTTGCTTTTCTTTCAATTCCATTGGCAAATTTAGTTATCCGAAACATGTGTTAACAACCAATAGGAATCAAGCATAGTATAATCAATAAATATTTTGTGACCAAAAAGCCCCTGAATGACAAAAATAAAATAAAAACCTGAAATTATAAAAAATAACTCAATTTAAAATGATTTTTTTTGAATATTTTATGAATAAAAAATAAAGACCCAAAATGACCGAAAATGATAAAAAACGGACAAAAATTTATCCGAAAAAATAAAATGAACACATTAAAATAATCTACATGTCACAAAGATTAAAAAAATATTCAAGAAGTCAAAAAAAATCAAAAATAAAATAATAATAAAAATATCAGACTAAACAGACGTTTAAGGTTAAAAACGAGACTTCGAACTGTACCGAAAAAATAAAGCGAGCATACCGTCATAATCTATGCGAAGCGCAGATTCATAAAATGATCGGTAAAAGGTGAAAACTTGAAATATTTTTTCGCTACTTTCCCGCATAGTGTCGAATCGCTTTTAACAGTCTGTCTATAAAACCGAAATATTTTATTATCGACATATAAACAACTTGGAGCAGTGCAAGAAAAATAGTAAACAGATAAAAATGAATGAAGTGAAATGTCGGGTATTTTACAACTGAAGGACGATGCAAACTTTGATTTAAACTGACTTTTTCTGGTCAACTTAAATACGACTAATGATGCAAAATGTGATGAATGAAGATGTTTACTAATGATTGTGACCAAATAACAAAATATGATATGAAAGTGCGACTAAAACATATTAGGGGCGAAATTAAGGGTGCAACGGTGTGCCTTGATGAATCAGTCTTCGAGAATCCACAATCAATCGTACTTCGGGCTTGGGAGACTCAAAACTTTAATTGAGGCGCGACACCTGATGCTCTTGATTCAGACTTGTCTCTGCACATGAAGCAAAAGAAAACATGAACATACACCTTTGTATGGATTAGAAATTAGTGATACATAGGTTAAAAATGTTCAAAACACTTGACAAACTTCGCATAGTCAATGCTTGAAGGTGAGAGATTAAAACCGACTGTATTTCGTGACCTTGACTTATCTTTAAAAATGCAAAAATAAAAATGGGATCTTAGATCAAAAATTGGGGTACAACAGGGAAGAAAGCATAATAAGGCGTTGCATGTCTCAGTGGAATATAGGGGCACCACTCTGGCGCATGTTTTGGTGGACACTTGACTGTGAAGGGTTGACTTTGAAGCCAAGCAACATAGTGGTAAGGGCTTTTGACGGTTCGAAGAGGATGGTGCACGGGGAGGTAGACATTCCCATAAAGGTTGGAACCCAAAACTTCAATTTAACTTTTTATGTGATGGACATCCGCCCTTCATACTCCTGCCTGCTAGGCCGACCCTGGATCCATAATGCTAGCATTGTTACCTCTACACTGCACTAGATGCTGAAGTATCCAGTTCAAGGGAAGATTATCATCGTACATGGAGAGGAAGAATACATGATCAGCCATCTCAATTCCTTCAGATATGTGGAATTGGACGGCGAATTCATTGAAACTCCATTTCAACACTTTGAAGAGGTCCCCCAAGAGGTGGCAGTGACCAAGGCTGTTCCCAAGATTACCAGGCCTCCAATCCGGATGTCATCACTAAAGGATGCCAGAGCAGTGATAGAAGAAGGAGGATGCACTATCTGGGGACAACTCCTAGATATCCCATATAAGTCTGACAAGTTTGGCCTAGGTTTCACTTCAAGTGCTCAAAAGGCTGTACGTCGTGCCCGTGCTGGAGGGCCACCCTTGAAGATCAGCAACCGTGAAGTCAACGCAGTGGAAGATGGTGAAGATGGTTGCAACCTGGAGGAATGGATCTTCCCGACTGTCAATGGAGGGCTCGGCAATTGTGAGGCTAGAGTCTTCATCCCAATCACTTTCATCCCTCAGTAATTTATCTTTACATTTTTTCAGATCTATAATATTTAAAACAATCCGCACTCTTAAAACCTTGTGTCTTACCCGAGGCACAATGGTCCATTTGTAAGGGTTATTATCTCATTTTTCATATGACATCAATGAATCATGGTCGTTTTCGCATTCAAACTTTTGTGCTCATTGTTTTTCTTTTACATTTTATTTTCTTTCAAAGATAGATATACCCTTACACACACCCACTCTCACAATGCAGGTATACATCCATTCTGGATCCCATGGGTAACGATACTGCTATGGCCTTTTGTGACTCTGAGAATCTAACCTACCAAGCCGAAGACGAAGGTGAGGAAGATTGTGAGCTACCAGGGGAACTTTCCAGACTGCTACAACAAGAAGAGAGAACCATTCATCCTCACGAGGAACCCGTGGATACGATCAACCTAGGTACCGAGGAAGATAAAAAAAGAGAGGTCAAAGTGGGTGCCAATCTAGAACCCAGTGTCAAGAAGCGTCTAATTCAGTTGTTGCATGATTATGTCGAAGTCTTTTCCTGGTCGTATGAAGACATGCCAGGACTTGATGAAGATATTGTGGTATATCGTCTGCCTATAAGAGAGGATTGTCCGCCAGTAAAGTAAAAGGTTCGCCACATGAGGCCTGATATGTCAGAAAAGATTAAAGCAGAGGTCATGAAACAATTCAACACTGGATTCTTGGATGTCACCTCTTACCCCCAATGGGTTGCCAATGTTGTTCTCGTACCCAAAAAGGACGGCAAGGTGCGAATGTGTGTGGACTACAGAGACCTGAATAGGGAGATTCCTAAGGATGATTTTCCACTCCCCCACATTGATATCCTAGTTGATAATGCGGAACAACACAAAGTGTTTTCCTTCATGGACGGATTCTCAGGTTACAACCAAATCAAAATGGTGCCAGAGGACATGGAGAAAATAACATTTGTCACACAGTGGGGCACATTCTGCTACAAGGTGATGCCATTCGGACTGAAGAACGATGGGGCAACCTATCAGCGTGCCATGGTAGCTCTATTTCACGACATGATACATCACAAAATAGAAGTCTACGTGGATGATATGATAGCCAGATCACAAACAGAAGACGAGCACCTTGATCACTTACAAAAATTGTTTGAAAGACTGAAGAAGTACAAGCTAAGGTTGAATCCCAACAAATGCACATTTGGGGTACGGTCTGGTAAACTTCTAGGCTTTATCGTCAGCAACAAGGGTATCAAGGTCGATCCTACCAAAGTTAAAGCAATACAAGAGATGCCTGCTCCTCGCACTGAGAAGGAAGTCAGAGGATTCTTGGGACGTTTGAACTATATTGCCAAATTCATTTCTCACCTAACAGCTACTTGTGAGCCAATCTTCAAACTATTGAAGAAAGATCAAGTAGTCAAATGGAATGATGAATGCCAAGTTGCTTTTGACAAATTCAAAGAATACTTATAAGAACCTCCTGTGTTGATGCCACCTGTCGAGGGAAGACCATTGATTATGTATCTGACTATTTTAGAAAACTCAATGGGGTGTGTATTGGGGCAGCATGACGAGTCTGGCCGAAAAGAGCATGCTATTTACTACCTGAGCAAAAAGTTTACCGACTGTGAAACCAGATATTCACTGCTAGAGAAAACTTGTTGCACTCTGGCATGGGCTGCTCGCCGGCTAAGACAGTATATGCTGACTCATACTACCTTGTTGATATCTAAGATGGATCCGATAAAATACATCTTCGTGAAGCCTGCTCTTTCTGGGAGAATAGCAAGATGGAAGATGATCCTGACAGAATATGACATACAGTATACTACCCAGAAAGCTATAAAGGGGAGCGTACTAGCTGATCACCTTGCTCACCAAGCTATAGAAGACTACCAGTCCATGAAGTTCGAATTTACAGATGAAGACATCATGACATTAGACAACTGTGAAGAATTCAGGCCATATGACGGACCTGAACAAGGATCCCGATGGACCCTGTTCTTTGATGGAGCCTCCAATTCACTCGGAAATGGTATTGGTGTTTTACTCATATCTCTGGAAGGGTGTCATACTCCCTTTACTTCCAGACTTTGCTTCAATTGTACAAACAACATGGCGGAATACGAAGTGTGCATCTTCCGTCTCAAAGTTGTCATAGACTTGGGGATCAAATCCTTAGATGTGTTTGGAGATTCAGCTTTGGTCATCAGCCAGATCAAAGGGGAATGGGACACCAAACACCCTAACGTTATTCCTTACAAAGAACATTTTTTGACATTGTTACCACATTTTGAGAAGATTACCTTCGAGCATTTCCCGCGAGAAGAAAATCAGCTAGCAGACGCACTAGCCACAATGTCATCTATGTTTAAACTTAATTGGGATAATGAGGCTCCCTAGATCACCATCGAACGAATGGATGAACCAACACACTTTCACGAGATTAACACTGAAGAAGTAGTGGACTAGCCTTGGTTTCACGAAGTCAAGAGGTATCTTGAGGCTCAAGAATATCTAGAAGGAGCTTCAATCAATGATAAGAAGTTCTTATGGAGATTTTATGCTAAGTTCTTCCTTAGTAATGGAATCTTGTACAAACGCAATCATGACTCTGTGTTACTTTGGTGCATAGATAAGGTTGAAGCTGAAAGGATCATGGCCGAACTGCATGAAGGAACTTTTGGTACCCATTCCAGTGGGCATACGATGGCAAAGAAAATCCTACGGGCAGACTATTACTGGTCTACCATGGAAGCAGATTGCTATCGACAATCTCGAACCTGCCATAAATGTCAGATTTATGCAAATAAGGTGCACGTACCTCTAGTTCCTATGAATGTCATGACGGCTCCTTGGCCCTTTGCTATGTGGGGAATAGATATGATTGGGGAAATCAAGCCGACAACCTCCAATGGACACCGCTTCATCCTAGTGGCCATTGACTATTTTACAAAATGGGTGGAGGCAACTTCCTTCGCTTCTCTCACCAAGAACGTTGTTGTCCGTTTCATCAAGCAAAATCTCATTTGCCGGTACGGTATCCCAGAAAGGATCATCACTGACAACGGTATAAATCTCAACAACACTATGATCACCGCCTTGTGCGAGTAATTCAAGATTCAGCATCACAATTCTTCTCCCTATCGGCCAAAGATGAATGGTGTTATCGAAGCTGCAAATAAGAACATTAAAAAGATCATACAGAAAATGACAATCACATACAAAGACTGGCATGAGATGTTATTGTTCGCTCTCCACGGATATCGTACCACGGCTCTCACATCAACCGGGGAAACACCCTATTCTTTGGTTTTCGACATGGAGGTTGTCTTGCCTATCGAGGTTCAGATTCCCTCTATAAGGATTATGAAGGATGCAGGGTTGAACGAAGATGATTGGATCCAGGCTCGACTTGATCAATTGAACTTGATTGATGAAAAGAGACTTTTTGCTGTTTGCCATGGTCAAATGTATCAAAAACGGATGATCAAGGCTTTCAACAAGAAAGTCAGGCGCCAAGTGTATAAAGTTGGAGATCTAGTGATCAAATGCATCATCTTGCCACAAGGTGATCCCAGGGGAAAATGGACTCCTAATTATGAAGGACCATTTGTAATCAAAAACATCTTCTCTGGTGGGGAAATGATCTTGACCACCATGGATGGTGACGACCTGCCACACCCTGCAAACGCAGACATAGTCAAAAGATACCACACATAAGAGACCCGCTAGGTTGACATACCTATGAAAAACAAGGGCATCTCGGCGAACCAAAAAGGTTCGGGAAAAAATTAGGGATAAAGAAAAAATCTGTACACCCGACAAGCTGAAAACCCGAAAGGGAGACTTGGGCAAAAAAGGTTTTCCCGGTGGACTGAAAACCCGAAAGGGCGGTCCAGGAAAAAGTTAGGGAATTAAAGCTTATGACTATGTTCCGTTGGATCACTTTATGGACGACCTTTAGCTTCAACTAACAAATTCAATGGTTCTAATCGATTCAATCAGCTTCGGACAAGGCAACAAATAAACAAGACGCTCGGAGATACGAAGGCTATAGCAGAATGGAAACCCCATGGGATTTTTTGTACAAATAGCTATCTTTTCTTTGTATCAAAATTTTCATTTTTTTACGACAATATTCTCTTACTAGAATTTTTGTCTCCTTGTATAAAAAATACTTATTCAAAGTCAATACAAAATATTCCTTTGAAAGTGCAAAAACTATTTGTCTTTTCTTTACGCTTGTTTTGTTTACAAAAACTTCCAATGATTCATTGTTGAGCATATGCATTTGAACATAATTACTGTTTACAAATAAACGAAATGAAAAGAGACAATTACTGATAGGTTGAAAGGATAGGAAAATATATATAAGCTATTCCATAAGTAAACCCCTACAGTACGTCGTTTAAATCCCCAGCGGAGCAAAGTTTAAAATTATTGATCCCCAGTAGAAGTCGTTAAATTTCTCAAGATTCCCCAATAAGATTTTACAAACAACACATGACATTGCCCTAACAACAAAGTTTATTTCTCTCGGTAGAAATTCATCAAAACTTCGACTTCAAGACATTAAGATTCACATATCCTCAGCAACAATCAGGGATTTTATTTTTCCTAATCCAACTACAATACAACAAATTAGATCACATACGCATACATCACATTCATATATCATAAACATTGATAAGCACGAATGCATACAACATAATCCCATTATGCATACATTTCATGTATCATGACTTGGCATTTTAACTAACATTTTTTCTTTTCAGGATAAGATTAATAACTATCATTAACAATGTTCAAAGTTTTCAGATACAGTTCAGATACGCTCCAAACACGGATGTCATTCTGATACTCATTCAGAACCTCTTTCAGATACAGTCCAGATACGCTCCTGACACGGACGCTATTCTGATACTCATTCAGAATTAACTTTCAGGTATAGTTCAGACACAATACAGATATGTTCCAGACACGGATGCCATTCTGATACTCATTCAGATTCAACTCTTTGACACAGTACAAATACGCTCCAGACACGGATGCCATTCTGATACTCATTCAGAACCTATTTCAAATACAGTCCAGATACGCTCCAGACACGGACGACATTCTGATACTCATTCAGACTCAACTTTCAGTTATAGTTCAGACACAGTACAGATACGTTCCAGATAGGGATACCATTATAATACTCATTCAGATTCACCTCTTTGATACAATTCAGATACACTCCAGACACATACGCCATTCTGATACTCATTCTTTCAGTTTACAAATTATAATTCAACAATCACCTTTGATGGCATCTTTAATCCCATCTCCTACAACTTTCTATCACCTCTCCAAATGGAATCTGTAAGCCCATTCCCTCTATTATCGCATCATCGAGTGCAAATTTATGGGCACTCTAGTGTTCAATCATCTTCCACCTTCAAGTCACGAATGGCAAAGCTCGCCAGTCTAACTCTTCAGGTTTAATAAGATTTAACAGGGGAAGCTGTTGTACCCGAAAATTTTCCATCTCACTTATCAAGAATTTTCTCACAATATCTTTTTGACCCAAGACTGGATTAAGGTTTGACCAGCTCAAGACATCTCCTCGTGCATTGATGGCCAAAATTAGGGTTTGAGTTTGAACAAGGATTTTTGGAATATCAATGCTTCATATGACTTTCAAGTATCATTATGGACCCTCAAGATTACTCATGTCAAGTTTCAAGCCTTGAATCACATTTTTGGTCAGTCAATTGGACAGTTGACCTAAAAATCAGTTGTATTGGGAAAAAAGTTAACCATGGCCAATTTACAGTCAAACTTCATAATTTTTGATACACATCAACATCTTAGACTCATATGTATCATTTGATCAAGTTTTTACCATAATTCCTCAAGAAATTTGATCAAATCATCAAAAGGACAAAATGGTCAAAATTAGGGTTTTGACTGAGAAAGGACAATTTCTGATTTTTTGACCTAGCAAATGGTAAATTGGTTTGAAGAATGATTTCAAGAGTTAAATTGCATCATCTTGACCTAATGACATGGTTCAAAACATTAAAAATCCATTAGATTAACAGATGAATTTTGCAGTCAACTTATCATAAGTCAACTGTATACTGAAAAGTCAAACTTTGACTTTTTGGTCAAAATCAAGTGCCAAAGATCATAATTCATCAAAACATGTCAAAATGTGAAACTTGTTCATCAAGAAACCAAGGATTTAAGATTTGGTTTTGAAAAGTTGAAAATTCTTAACTTAGAATTTTTTCTAAGTATAGAAAATTTCTTATTTTTTCTCAACTTTGAGCCAAATTTTCACCATGATGCAAGATGATTCAAAGGAAACTTCCAACATGAAAGTTGTAGACCTCCATGAAATATAAAACTTTGCTTCGCACAATTTCTCCTAAAAATGCTTGGATATCATGATATAATTTTGTGAATACATGCTCATGAACCAAAATAACTTAGTGAAATGTTGCCCTAGTTAGGCAGATTTTTTACCTAACTTCATGCCAAATTTTCACATAGTTCCAATGTTAATCTTCAAAAGAAATTCAAAGATGGGTTGTAGAGAACATTTCAAGATTTTAAAAATTTCTAATAACTCCTTGAGATCATTCTTGAGTAGGGAGAATCGAAGAGATGAAGTTGGTGATTTATCACTTTGATTTCAAGCCATTTCATGAAGAACAAAAATTGAAATCCTCAAGCATGCTGAACAAATATTACTTTGCAGGCTCCTAACTTATTTATCACTCCATAATTAAATGTTTTCATAGATTTTAGAAGTTTAAGCCAAGCATTGAATGCATTGTACAAGAACAATTCCATTTTTGGCACAAAGGTGCCATTTCCATTTTGATAAAGCACTACTTTTGCAATTTTCCACTTCTTGAGCCTTGCAATTGTTTTCTCTGCACACAAGTAAAGCCAAAACCTAAAGAAACTTGCCTGAAGCCTCTACCAAAACAGACCATGCTTGTACAAACTTAGAGACTTGTCTCCTCACTTTTCTTCAAAAGCAAGTAATAGAGCCAAAAGGCTATATCTCAGAAATCTTGGGAAAGCTTGAAGTCTAACCTTCTCCATACATATACACAAGTATATTGAAACCTAACATACAAAGGCTAAGACTCAGAAACACTCCCAAAAACTTTGCCATTGAAAATCTGCCATAGCTTGACAGTTTGGTATTTTACACAGCCATCTCCAAAACCACTCGTGCATTTTAAGTTTTAACCACCTAAACACTTAATATACTTCATATCTAAGTGATACAGACCCCTGTTCCCTCACTGTAACTCCTCTTCCTCCATCCACCATTTTCAAATATCAAGCTTGCAGGTTGACTTGAGTAGGGAGATTCAGGGACTTTCAAGACAAGGTAAGGGTTGGAATACAATCAGGGAGGTCCAAGCAAGCTAAACAGATCCTCAAACCTTCTCAAAACTTGCCCAAACTCCATTCACGATCTCAACTGAAAGAGGTAAAAACTCAAACTTCTATCTCTTCATACAAGAATCCTTTGGTCCTGATTTGTGAAAGAAAAATGTAGATATCCTTGCACTAAAGCTAACCATGTTCATAAATTTCATTTATATTAACTGTGCATAGAGAATTTTGGATTTAAAATTTCTGTAAAAATTAGGTTTCAAATTAGGGCAAGTAAAATTAGCTTTGATATATGATTGTTAGTTTACATAAATTAGATGGTTGAACTCGTGGGAAGAAACCCCATAATTTTCATGTTTGGACTTTCCATTTTCATGGAGAAATGAGAGAGATATAGGTGGTCCGGCCATGACTCAAGGTTGAAGATGAAGTTGCCTTCAGAGGGCGTTTTCTAATATATATTTATCTTTATGTTTCTATAAACGGGTGTACATCCACCCCAGTGGTAAGGCAACGCGCAAAAATGCCATAGGTCATGGGTTCGAGCCTTGGCGCCTGCCTTTTGCAATGTTTCATACATTTTCCTTTTTTTTTTGTTTTGCAGCGTGGGCTTCTGAATCTTGGGCTTTTGTTTTTTTCTAACATTCACCTCCTGTCTACTTGTATACACCTTTGGCCCAATAATTTTATTTATTTATTTTACTTCCATTTTATTTTCTTAAATATATTTTCTTAATATTAAAAATCATAAAAAATATATAAATGATAGATTTATATTTTAGCTTATTTTATTTTATTTTTCTCATAAAAATATATTATTTAGTTTTATATATATTATCCTTTTCTTTTTCTTAATTAAATTTGTAAATTAAATTAGAACCAGTGTAACATTTATTTTTTCTTTATACCCATTAAATATTTATTTTAATATAAAAAGACCAAGATACCTCATAATGCCATGTATTATTTTCAAGACAAAAAATACAAAAATACTTACTTTTTCTTAAAGAAATTTATTTTCTTTTAATCAAATAGAATTAGGGTTTATTCAAAAATATTTTCTAAAAAATAATTTCTTTTCTTAATTTATTTAAGTTAATCTTGATTTATTTATTAGGTTTAGGTTAAAAAAAATTTCATATAAAAAACCAAACAAAATCTTCTTTGCATTTACATACCTTTGCATATTTAATGTAAGTGCCCTGGCTGGAGAGTTGGCTTCATTTGTAAAACAAATAAGAAAGCAAGTTTACCCATATTCCCTCTGTTGTTTTAATATGTTGGGTTGAAGAAGTTCAACATCTGGACCAACATGTTATGTGAAATGTCACAACATCAGCATATGACATCGCGCCTGAAATTAAGTTAATATTAGTTAACTATGTTATATGTTGAATGTTTGTAACAGCTGTGACTTGTAACCTAATTGTTTTAAGTGATCTAATTTATGAAAGAGGTTATTTGTTGTATCAGCAAATGAGCGTGGTTCTCCTAAACATGTTGTATTGAAGAAGTTCAACATCTGGGACAACATGTTAGATGTAATGTCATGACATCTGACTAGACATCACGCCAACGGAATTGGTAATTCAGTTACAGTTCTGGTACTTAAATATTCTGAGAGTATATGTGGCGTTTCTTATGGAGAATCTGAAGATCAATCAAGAATCAATCAGAATATTTGAAGAAAATGTTGTTTCTAAATATGGAGATATTTTAGGAACTAGAAGATTGAAGACCTTGATTGTAGCAGAAGTTTGTTGCTGTTTTGTAACAGTAAGGAGAAAAGCTTGCTGCGATTTTGAAGGCCCAAATCCAGTTGGGTAATAGGTTATAAATAGCAGATTGTAACCTAGGGTTTGCAAGCCTCAAATAATGTAATATTGGGGGTGTTCTGTTAGGTAAACCTGTCGGTCTGTGGCAAGGTTACCATGTGTGTAACTCGATACCTGTAGGTAAGAGTTTGAGTGTTCTTGGACGAAGCTGTGAAGCAAGTCTAAGTATTTTTGCATTACTTCATATTCATTGTAATGTAGGAAACCAAGTGGGAGGGCACTACTTCTTGAGTAGGAGTAAGACTTCTGTTGTTGCGACAATAGGAATGGAAACTGGTAGGTTTCTATCTAGGAGTTCCTAGGTATAGGTTGCACTGGGTAAATGATTAAGTGAGGGATGGGAACTTGTGAAGTTTAGTCCTGAATTAATATTGCTGATAGTGGATCTTCTTCCTGGCTTGGTATGCCCCCAGAGTAGGTGTGTTTCACCGAACTGGGTCAACAACTGATTTGTGTTTTTACCTTCAACACTTTATAATTTTGTCTGTTATATATCAAGATAAAACTGTAATGTTGTAACAGATGATGTCTCAGAACATGTTAAGACATCATGCTGATATCTGTGCAGGAGAAACAAAACTGTGAAGGTTGTTTGCTCTCTGCTGATCATGTGCAACAGATGAACAGAACTAGGTACATCGTGTGTTCTATCCTCTGCACCTTCAAAGTATATCTGGCGCAGCTTGGATAAAACTGGGCTTCTGTTATTCTTTAGTACTGAATCACGAAAAATTGGGTATCTACCTTGCAGTGTATTTATTATGTCATATCAGATGTCTAGACATTGAGTATAACATCTGAAGCCTGGCATACACCAGAATTTCAATTGGTATTAGAGCAGGCATCCTGTTCTGTTTCTGGATGAGATCCATGGGTGATACTTTCTGGTATCTGCAAGGACAATCTTAGTACTGGAGATTGTAACCTGGAAAGGTTTGTTATTTCCTTGAATGGTCCCTTAAAGTGGGAGGATGGACTATTCATGACAGGAACTGTGTGTACCTGTCTTTGGTGATTGGCATTTGGCCTGGTTGTATGGTAGCTGCTCTAGGTTTGATTTATTTTCAAACCTAGGATTTGTGTACGCCTAAAGTGTGTGTGCAAAGATTGAGTTGTATTATGTTCTTCCGCTGTGTAATACTTGGCAAAACTCAAGCTCTGATGTGTTTCCCCTCTTGTGGATTGAAGGCTACTGTATTCAAGAATTCAACATAAGCTATTGAAGATGTCACAGATACTTGAGTCCTCTCAAGTCCACTCATGAAGACGTTCTTCGTTCAGGATGGTAAGAATCACATAATCACGGATTAGTGTTATACAAAGACCTTGAAGAATTTCAAGGAGGGCCTTGTTCCAAGGTGATGGAACTGATGTTCTATGTGATGGTGGAACAAGTATGCAGCTACTAGTTGAAGAGCATATGTTTTGGGTGTCAAACAAAGGGATACTTTTGTTTGGAACCTACTCCTGACCTGGAAGAGGAGACATCTGTGTGTGCAAAGTTGACAATGGTAGAGTCAACTATGTCTGTGTGCTCCCGAAGGTTACTTTTAGGAGTCAGAACTCTAGAAGTGAAGCTGGTTGAGATGTGACATTGATCAGGGCTGAGCAGTTGTTCCCTGGAGTACTATGGTGTGAAGAAAGACAAGCTCATTGGTTAATAAAAGTCAATGATGGTGCAGCATTATTGCTCCTTCATAGAAGTAGATTGGGATCATGAATCTTGTCATTTAAACATCATGATTAGAAGTGGAAGATCTTTCAAGATGTGAGAATATGAAGACTCAGAATTTGGTTAAGGTAGTATGTTCTGGAAATACATATCTGCTGATGATTGGTGTTGTTGTCTTCTCTGAAGTACTTAAGGTCAGCTGAAGTCTGATTGGTGTGATTGGAGTATGAACAGGTATAACTCTTGGAGTTACTTGAATCTGGTAGGGATGTCATATGTCATGTCGAGACATTTGTGGATATTTTGTGTGGAGCTTCCATGATTGGTAGTTTGAGGGGGAGATTTGGTTAACCTCCTCACATTAGTTCAGCCTGGTGTTTAGCTGGCTGTTGACCTATGTCACATGGGTTCTGGGTGTTGTGTGACATATTTGCAAGGAAGGATTCATCTCTCTCATTCCTAAGGATGAATCTGATCTGGTAGGAGTTTCAAATCTGTTGAGGTGAGTAGAGTTTGTTCAGAGAAAATTCTATTTACTTGAGTCAAGGGTGGCAACCTAGATATCTCAACTCTTTGGTCTCTCAAAGAAAGTGCTTGCAAGAAGAAGATATTAACACACGAAGAGTATGTCAAAGTATTCAAATGGTGAAAGTATCTTACAGGATAATGGGAAGGATTTATGATCAATTGCTATTTGTGACAAGTACAAGTATTTAATTGATTATCCTTGGAGTTCAAGATAACTGATGTTCTTAAAGATGTGGGAACATTCCTTCTTCTAGACCCTGTGAAGAATCACAGGAAGAGTGATGCTTTAGAGCTATCTCTTTGGTGATAGCAAAATCATTTGATCCTTGAAAAGGTTTCCTGGAAACGTGTTCAGACTTGAAGGTACAAGAAGAAGAAGACATCATAATCTTGATGATGGTTACTTGGATCAGTTTGGTTCTGATCTAGGTAAGGAAGTAAATTAGAGAAGGAGCTGAATTCAACAACTAGATGTTATAACATAATGTTGTGACATTTGGTTCAACATCAGATTCTTGATTGGTGAAGTGGCACATCAACTTAAGATAGGATGATCTACGAAGTTGAATATTGGATACTTCAAAAAGATCGTCTCTTTGCAGCTCTTTGGAGTTGTTGGGTGGAGAAGATGTTACATGTTCCTGTCTTAGTGTATCTAAGCCTTTTGTGATAACTTGTAGCTTGAAGTTCAAATTTCAATTGGAAGATCAGAATATCTTTGGGAGAAGTCTGATGAACATGGAGAAGTCAAAAGGTGACATTTGATTTTTTTTCATATGAGGATTCATGAAGGAGATAATCAAACAGTGGCATTTGGTCTATCTCAGCAGTGGATTCAGAGAATCAAGATAATCAACATGTGGCAGCTGATTATTATCGAGAAAGTTTGATTCAGAGTATGAATGCGTTCAACCAATATTGTTGAACAGAGGGTGCACTCTTGAAGACATGAAGATGCGTCTTATGTTTTCCATTCATCAAGGGGTCTTATTTACTTTGAATCAGAAGTTGTCTTGAAGGTCCAACTGAGTATTGAATGTGACCTACTTGTTTCCATGAGGAGAAGTGATTGTCCCTAACAGGGGGAGTATTGGTTTGTACGAAAAGTCTTCATCAAACGCGTAGGATATAAAGTGTGGCACTTTATTAACTATTGGGATGATGTGTTCGAGACTGAAGAGGACTATGTCTGACCGAATGTCATCACATTGCCTAATGACATTGTTCCTAATTTCCTCTAAAACTACAGACAGGAGGAAAATTGGATGAAGTGTGGATTATTATTAATAAACCCATGTGTGTACAGTTGTATGACTCAGAGGGAGTAACCATCCTCTTTGTGAAAATGGAATGGTTTCAAGCTGCTAATATGAAAATAGCAGAATGTATGACGACATAGGATTTGAGCATGTTTTCATCTGCTAAGAAAACAGGGCGGTTGTGTCTCATTATGAAACAGTTTAGTGAGCTGGAATGTTTAGGTGATAACTTGTCATCTAATAAAGGTATTATATAACTGAGGCAGAGACAAGTACATAAAGGGAGTAGTCTGTTCTAAAAGACAAATGTCTGTTTTAAAAGGGCAAGACATACTTCATCCTGACATGGTCAAAGGGTCAAACCCAAGGGTAGGTACCTGCATTAAAACCAGTCCTAGGGTACTGAAACTGTCAGAGTAAAGTACCAAGGTCGTTACTATCTATGCCAAAGTTGCATTATTTATGAAGACTCTCTCTATTCTTTCTCTTCATCAGAGGGTTTCAGCAATATGAAGTTTGTTAGCATCTGGGAAAATTGTGCATGGGTATGGATCTGTATGGGAAGTCTTTGTCAAATTCTGGCCAAAAAGAGGGAGAAAGATAGGGACCCAGACTCAGGCGAGACTCAGGTGAAAGCAACAGACGGCAATGTCCAACATGCTGAATGGAACGCTCTAACTAAGTGACTTTGTTTGTGTCTTGTGTTCTGAGTTAAGAGGATAGTTGTGACTTGTGATCTGAGTTACATGATCTATGTAATCAGTATCAAGATTATCAACAATAATTGAGAGAAAAGAAATCCTCTTGGGCCATCGATGGCTTGGAGTGGCTCACAGATGAGGGATAGAGGTTTGTTTTTTGCTCAAAGGACATCAGTCTCTGCAAAGAAGATGTTGGACAAGATGTTGTAACATCTCAACTGTGTTGTGGCCTGGTCCCAATATGCAACCTGCACTTATTTGTTTTAGCCAAAATTTACCAAAGGGGGAGATTGTAAGTGCCTTGGCTGGAGAGTTGGCTTCATTTGTAAAACAAATAAGAAAGCAAGTTTACCCATATTCCCTCTGTTGTTTTAATATGTTGGGTTGAAGAAGTTCAACATCTGGACCAACATGTTATATAAAATGTCACAACATCAGCATATGACATCGCGCCTGAAATTAAGTTAATATTAGTTAACTATGTTATATGTTGAATGTTTGTAACAGCTGTGACTTGTAACCTAATTGTTTTAAGTGATCTAATTTATGAAAGAGGTTATTTGTTGTATCAGCAAATGAGCGTGGTTCTCCTAAACATGTTGTATTGAAGAAGTTCAACATCTGGGACAACATGTTAGATGTAATGTCATGACATCTGACTAGACATCACGCCAACGGAATTGGTAATTCAGTTACAGTTCTGGTACTTAAATATTCTGAGAATATATGTGGCGTTTCTTATGGAGAATCTGAAGATCAATCAAGAATCAATCAGAATATTTGAAGAAAATGTTGTTTCTAAATATGGAGATATTTTAGGAACTAGAAGATTGAAGACCTTGATTGTAGCAGAAGTTTGTTGCTGTTTTGTAACAGCAAGGAGAAAAGCTTGCTGCGATTTTGAAGGCCCAAATCCAGTTGGGTAATAGGTTATAAATAGCAGATTGTAACCTAGGGTTTGCAAGCCTCAAATAATGTAATATTGGGGGTGTTCTGTTAGGTAAACCTGTCGGTCTGTGGCAAGGTTACCATGTGTGTAACTCGATACCTGTAGGTAAGAGTTTGAGTGTTCTTGGACGAAGCTGTGAAGCAAGTCTAAGTATTTTTGCATTACTTCATATTCATTGTAATGTAGGAAACCAAGTGGGAGGGCACTACTTCTTGAGTAGGAGTAAGACTTCTGTTGTTGCGACAATAGGAATGGAAACTGGTAGGTTTCTATCTAGGAGTTCCTAGGTATAGGTTGCACTGTGTAAATGATTAAGTGAGGGATGGGAACTTGTGAAGTTTAGTCCTGAATTAATATTACTGATAGTGGATCTTCTTCCTGGCTTGGTATGCCCCCAGAGTAGGTGTGTTTCACCGAACTGGGTCAACAACTGATTTGTGTTTTTACCTTCAACACTTTATAATTCTGTCTGTTATATATCAAGGTAAAACTGTAATGTTGTAACAGATGATGTCTCAGAACATGTTAAGACATCATGCTGATATCTGTGCAGGAGAAACAGAACTGTGAAGGTTGTTTGCTCTCTGCTGATCATGTGCAACAGATGAACAGAACTAGGTACATCGTGTGTTCTATCCTCTGCACCTTCAAAGTATATCTGGCGCAGCTTGGATAAAACTGGTCTTCTGTTATTCTTTAGTACTGAATCACGAAAAATTGGGTATCTACCTTGCAGTGTATTTATTATGTCATATCAGATGTCTAGACATTGAGTATAACATCTGAAGACTGGCATACACCAGAATTTCATTTAATTCATTTTTGTATATTATTTATTCCAATATTTGTACAAATTCAATTTGGTTGTAATAGACTAATTAGGTTTATATTATTGTAAATCCCCATTCATAAATTGTATACCCCCTCCCATAAAAGTTGTAATAGCGTAGGACATTTAAATTTCGCAATTTATCGCTTTGTATAACATGCTAGTAATTAGGGTTTGTATGGCAAGATAAAACCAATCAAATAGAAAACCCTAAATCAAGACAAAATCAAGCATGAAAATGACACACTTGCACACAAAACACCCCTTAGGGTTACCCTACTTGGTTTCCTTATACAAAATGGCAATATTGCGCATGTAAAGTGTCTTAGCAAAAACAAACAAATACAAGATCATAGTCCCTCGATGACGCTATTCAAAGTTGCCTTACAAAAATGATCTTAGTCCCTAAAAAATGCTAAGATACTTTGCAACATTGCTAATCATGGCTATACGATGACCCACGTCCATCCCGTTTACATCCAAATATAGGGTTGCTTACCAAATCAATGGTAAGACAACAATGTCAAAGGAAAAGAAAATGAACAAGAAAGACATTTGAGTAGGTAGATTACTTTTAGTTGCTTGCTCCATTTCAAACAAATATCCTTGTTATTTTCAAAACAAACACACACATTTCCAAATATCTTACAAAATTGAAAACATTTTCAAAAAAGATCAACATCTTTGTATACATTCTTACAAACGAGAATCATTACAAAGATTGCCTAAACAATGGCATCTTTTACAAAATACTTTCAAAAACCACACAAAGCACAATTTCAAACAAAAGCAAGTGATCTATCAAGTAACTAAGAGCCCATGGAAAACCATGGATGAAAAGGGTGCTAATACCTTCCCTTTTCATAAGCTACCCCCCGAACTCAAGAAACAATCTCAAAGGTCTTTCTTGTGCTTTTTTA
The DNA here is from genome assembly GCA_948472305.1 of Vicia faba. NCBI lineage: Eukaryota > Viridiplantae > Streptophyta > Magnoliopsida > Fabales > Fabaceae > Vicia > Vicia faba. Next base: position 562,078,783 of record OX451735.1, read on the forward strand.
CCTTTCCTTTTTGGATAAAAGAAAAGTCGGTGGCGACTCTTGCTAACCGCAACATTTGCGATGAAACGCAAAACCATTAAGTCAGTTCTCCCACCGCATCACAGATTCCATGTACACAAACCAAGTTTAGACCTTGGTTGAGCCACCTATAGGAGTTCATCCTATAGGATACAAGTGGGTCTTCAAAAAGAAGACTGACATGGATGCTAAGGTACATACCTATAAAGCAAGACTGGTTGCAAAAGGCTATAAACAAATTCACGGGGTAGACTATGATGAAACCTTTTCCCCAGTTGAAATGCTTAAATTTGTTCAGATTTTACTTGCTATCGGTGCATATCATGATTATGAAAAATGGAAGATGGATGTCAAGAATGATTTCCTTAATGGCAACCTTCTAAAGGATGCGTATATGAAATAACATGAAGGACTTGACATACCAGAAGAAGCCCAAAAGATATGAAAGTTACAACGATCAATATATGGATTGAAGAAAGCTTCCAGAAGATAGAATGTTCATTTTGATGAAACTGTAAAACAATATGGATTCATCAAGAATGAAGATGAGCCTTGTGTCTACAAGAAGTTTAGTGGAAGTATAATCGTCTTCCTGGTATTATATATAGATGACATATTACTCATTGGAAATGATATCCCTACCTTGCAATAAGTGAAAACTTGGCTCGGGAAATGATTTTCTATGAAAGACCTGGGTGAAGCAGCATATATATTAGGACTCAGGATCTATAGAGATAGATCATAAAAACTGCTTAGCCAAAGTCAAAGTACTTACATAAACAAAGTGTTGAGACGCTTTAATATGCATGATTCCAAGAATGGATTCATACCTATGCAACATGGCTTGGATCTATTAAAAACACAATCTCCTTCAACTAAGAAAGAAAGGGATCGCATGAATAAGATTCCATATGCATCTGCGATAGGATCTATCATGCATGCCATGTTATGTACTTGACCATATGTCTCGTATGATTTAAGTGCAACGAGTAGGTACCAATCTGATCCTGGTGATGCTTATTGGGTGGCTGTCAAGAATATCCTTAAGTACTTTAGAAGGATTAAGGAATCATTCTTGATATATGGAGATCAGGAAGAGCTTGCTGTAATTGGATACATTGATTCTAGCTTCCAGATTGATAAGGATGACTTTAGATCACAATCTAGTTATTTGTTTTGCTTTAATGGTGGCGTTGTAAGCTGGAAGAGTTCAAAGCAAGAACAATTGCTGATTTTACGATCGAGACCGAGCATATTGTTGCCTCGAATGTAACAAAGAAAGTTTTTTGGATCAAGAAGTTCATTAGTGAACTTGGCATAGTCCCTAGAATTTTGGATCCTATTAATCTCTATTGTGATAACAATGGTGCTATCGTAAAATCTAAGGAGCCTAGATCTCACCAGCGATCCAAACACATACTTAGGCATTATCACCTCATTTTAGAGATAATAGATCATGGATATGTGAAGATATGAAAAGTATCTACACTTGACAATGTTGTTGACCCACTAACAAAGCCTCTTACCCAGCAGAAGCATGATGGCCATACTACATCTATGGGTATTATGGGTATTCTTGATTGGCTCTAGTGGTAGTGGGAGGTTATTGGTGTATGCCCTAGAGGCCAATACTTTTGATACTTATATAGAATTATTTATTAATAATAAAAGGCATTTCTTTATTATGTTTGATTTTTAAAAATAATAAAGTCTCTAGAATAGTTAGTCTATTTAATGAAATGTTATGTGTGACTTAATCATGAGATTCCATCAAACATAGAGACACTACTCTTAAATTATATTTAGTCGAGCTTTATTGTGAAGTGGGATAACATTAAAGCATTGATATTATTATGTAGATAGACTAAAGATCACATATCATGGATCTTGGATAAGGAGTTATCAAGTCTTGACATAGGTATAAATATTAGGAGTAATATTTATAATAGATTGACCCGCTATGAGAATACTACATAGAATATTATGCAAAGTATCATAAGTTATTCTCATGGTGATAGTGGTGTATACCACCCTTCGATCTGAAACCATTATGGATCCTAGATGTAGAGTCAAACATTATCCGTAACTGGATGACCATAAAGACAATTGATGGGTATTTCACAAAGCATGTTAAGGGACACGAGTGACCTAGATGGAATTTTCCCATCATGCGTAACAAGATAAATTTCTAAGGGCCCAATATTGAACTGGTCAAGGGTTACACGGTCTAAGCTTTGTGTTCAATATAGACATAAGGGTAAAAGTGTAATTGTACACACAAGTATTATCACAAAAAGGTTTTGTCAGATCACTTAACATTTTCGTGACTTGGATAGCAGTGATGTGTTGCTAGATATCCCTCATTGTTTATTATCTTAAATATGTGATTTAATATAATTGCCAATGCCGCAAAAACCTACAAAGTCACACACATAAGGACATGTTTATGAGAGATAGAGTAAATAAGGAACAACATAAGGTACGATGCACTTAAGTTAATTGTACAACACCGTAAGGTATGATAGGCTTAAGTGGAATACAAAACATGGTAAGGTACCATGCGGTTAAGTGATATACGATACATCATAAGTTATGATGCCCGTAGGCTTAATTGGGCTTTTAGCTTGCAGCCTTAATTGGGCTTTTAGCTTACAGCTCACACAAGTGGTTTTATAAATAGAACCCTTGTGCTGTAGCATTTTTACTTGATGAAAATTTGTTCTTGAAACTCTAGCCGTATTTTTTGTCACTCTCTCACTTAAAGTTTTCGTTTGTAAGCAGCTAGACTGAGTAGAGACGTTGTTCTTCATCAATGCTCGTGATCACAACATCGAAGGTCTGAATCGCCACAAGAGGTAATAGTTTCTATCACTGACCATACCCATTCTTAAGGATCACTAAAGGAAAATATTAATTTCCACTGCATATTGTATCGCAACTTTCCTTCACACAGCCCTTGGGTGTCCTTCCCTTCGCCATGGTCATATCTGGCGGGGGATTTAACAACTTCAACATGGGTTCGGTAAAGTGGAAGTTCGAGGAACTTATTGATGCGAGCTCGAGCCATAAAGTTACCCTTGATAAGTATTGGGGAAACTCAAACCCCATCACATTCTACTGAGAAGAGCTTCTCTATGTCTCCCCCAACTCCAGCATCCCTATACTCGTTAGAGCGCGGATGGAAAATTTTGATGTTCGACGTATTTTGGTCAATCAGGGAAGCTCGGTCGACATGATGTACTCTCACTTGTTCAAAACTTTGCAGCTGGACGAAACTTACTTGACACCTTACATGGGATCTGATATGCAGGGCTTCAACGAAGCGACCACAAGACCATGGGGTTATGTCGAGCTTATTGTCACCTTTCGAACACTTGAGACTGCAAGAGCAGTCAAAACCTAATTTCTGGTGATAGACTGTCTATCTCTGTTATAGTGCATCCTGGGAAGACCAACTCTGACATAACTAATCGTCGTCCCTTCCATGGTTAACCTGAAGATGCAGTACTACACCTTAAGAGCCTTGTCGCCACTCTTTACGGGGACATTGAACCCGCAAAGAGATGCTTTGAAACAGTCGCAAAGGGGCAGAACTCCAACAACATGTCATCCAGGACCGTCGAAAAGTATGCTTGTCCAAGCAGCTCAGAGGATCCAAAACCAATTCCTCGCGCCGAATTGATTAATCTTAATAGCCGCTTGGCCAAGGACGATATGAAGATACAAAAGAAGAAAGAACGGGAAGCACGACTGACAAAACCAAAAGATGGCGAGGAGCCTCCCCATTCTATGCACCCCATATCAGACAGAGAGTTTGAAGTCATCCTCCTTGGAAATGACCTGGACAAAGGAGATAAGATTGGCACTGGCCTCCCCGACCTGGCGAGGAAGCAGCTGAAAGCCTACCTGAGGGAAAATACAGATCTGCTCGTGTGGATCGCAACTGAGATACCTGGACCAGACCTCGAGGTCGCATGCCACCAGGTGAACATAGATATCGTCGCTAGGACCATAGTAAAACATAGGCGTAGGCAGTCTCTCGAGAAATCTAAAGTTACTGAAGAAGCTGTAAAAGATATCTTAGAGGAAAATTTTATTTTAGAAGCCCATCACTCCACTTGGCTGTAAAATGTTGTACTCATTAAGAAATCTAATGGAAATTGGCGAATATGTGTTGATTACACTGATCTTAATTGGACATGCCCAAATAATGCATACCCATTGTTGTACCCCAAAATTTGCCCTCTCATGTTTTCCAAAGTCTTCCCCCTACATGGTTGATCACAAACCCTTGCCTAAGGAAAAAGAAAAATTTTGAGTGGTGCTTTAAGTACCTTTCGATTGGCATTCTGAAAAACCCTTCGATTGGTATTCTGAAAGAGCCTTTCGATTGGCATGGATAATTCCCTTCGATTTGCATTATGGACAAGCACTTTGATTGGCATTCTGAAAGACCCTTCGATTGGTATTCTGAAGGAGCACTTTGATTGGCATTATGTCAAGGCCTTCGATTGGCATTCTGAAAGACCCTTCGATTGGTATTCTGAAGGAGAATTTCGATTGGCATTATGGACAAGCACTTCGATTGGCATTCTGAAAGACCCTTCGATTGATATTCTGAAGGATAACTTCGATTGGCATTGTGTCAAGGCCTTCGATTGGCATTCTGAAAGACCCTTCGATTGGTATTCTGAAGGAGCATTTTGATTGGCATTATGGATAAGCACTTCGATTGGAATTATGTCAAAGCCATTCGATTAGAATTCTGAAAGACCTTTTCATTTGGCACCCTGGGCCAAGCCTTTCAATTGGCATGCCAAGGGATCCTTTGATTTAGCATTGTGTCAAGGCAGCTTTGACAGGCATGTTAACCATGTCCTTCGATTAGCATGAACAACACCTTTCGATTGGCCTGTTACCAAAGCCTTTCGATTGGAATTTTAATTAGTACCCTTCGATTGATATTTGGACCAGGGCCATTTGAAGAACTCCTTCCAGGCCATTTGAAAGAGGCCATCAAGAGGGCACTCAAAAAACACGTCCAGGTACACTGAACATGAGAAAATGGCATGTTTCCCTTGCAAATATAGAAATAATTAAATGTTGTTTGTAGATTTAATTCCTGAGTTAAAGGCCAGATTCTTGCCTTTTCTGTTCCTAAAGAGCTGATTCGACCAGAGCGATTCTGTTCAAATCAAGACCAATCGAAGAGCAGGGCCTGAAGGCATTCGAAAATCAAAAGTGTCCAGATTCATTCCAGATTCCAAAGAGACACGAATGTTTCAAAAAAGGAAATATTTTAATGTGTCTGATTCTTGTCTCATGGCTTTAATGGCCTGGTTAAATGGCTGTCCCTTGCCATTTTCATGCACCCTCACACTCCTATAAATACGAGGTCAGTGACACATTACCAAGGACGAAAAAAACATTACAAAAATTATAATAAAGAAAAGAAAACTCTGCATAAACAAAACAGGACAGAAAAGAAAAAAGGGGAAAAAGACACAAAAACTCTGCAGCAACAGAAAAAACACCACGAAGACGGCCACACATACCTTGCCTCGCAAAAGCACCAGCCTGCCCCACGAAAGGCTAGACTCCATTGCAGGCACCTTCCGTCCAAATTCAGGCACCTCCAGTGGTATAATTTTCAATCTCACTTAATCTTAAAATTACTCATAATTGCATATTCATATTATTTTGTTATTACTTGTGAGCGATTTAACAAAGCGTGTATAAGCTGCAGTGTTCATACGTTTGAACCCCCCATGGATAAAGTTTCTTTCAAAGCAGGTTACATTTGAAATCCATGATCTTGGCTGTGACAAATCAAAACCAACCCAGATCTGGGTTTAGGAATTGATTTCAAATGAGACGTTTCTCTATGTTGTTTAGTTCCGAGTTGACTGATTTGCATGGCCAAAAGCAGGAGTCATGCCTTTTGAATGAGCAAGCAGATCAGGGGAGAAAAGGAATTCGCTCAATCGAAGGGACTGGGATCCAATATCACAGGCCTTGTATTTTCAATTTCTAACAAACTTCCTTGCAAAATTCCAGATCGAAGGATGACATATCCAGATCGAACACCCCCAGAGTGCAGCCCCTCAGGCACCTTCGATCAAGCCTCTTCACTGGGTCAAAAGACAACCCACACCTCTTTCGACCCAGGCCTCCAGAATTATACTTTTTTTTTTATTTACTGCCTGTTCCTTCGATTTCATCCTTGTTTTGACTATTTTATTTCTTTTTTTTAATCAACATAAAATCAATTAAACAAAAAACCACAAAAACATTAGGCTAGTTTTTTCTATTAAATTAACTTTGTTAATTAATCTTTTAATTATCTTAACATTTTCTCAAAACTAAAATTAAGTAGATTTAGATCATTTTCCTAAAATAAAATAAAACAACAAAAAAGATTTTATTCTTAGGATTTTTAGAGGTTATTTTCAGATTCGCGCGCGTTATTTTATTGTAACTGCCTACTGGTTTGTAATAGCTTAACTAAGACTTTTACACTTTACGTCTTTATTCCCCCAATTTTGGACATGTAAATAATCCCCCTCCCCGAAGCCTTGTAATAGTGTAGGATTTACAATTCCCACACTTTAAATTCCTGTACATATATTAACTGTTTAGATGTATGCTAACTAGGATTGCATGACAAGATTAACCTTTAATTTAAAATCAACCGTATCTCACCCTAACATGTACAAAGATAATATATCTGAAAAAAACAATACACTCGCACATGCCACCCTTAGGGTACGCCTCACTTGGTTGTCTCGAACGTGGTCATTGAGTATAGCAAGTCTTAGAGGTCGCCCTCCTGTCCAAAGATCAAAGTTGCCTCGAAATGGTTGCCTCGATAAAAATGATCTAAGACATTAGGGTTACCGCTAAAGCATCCTAACATTGCTCTAGTGACCACACGTCCCTTAAATCGAATTGACCCGAAAACTCCAACGACGGTGCTACCTACTCCTCAATAGTGGGATAGCACTGTCTAAAGGACATTTGCACAGTTTAATTCCTTTTTGAGTAGGTAGATGTTCTTAAGTACTTGCTCCTTTTAAAAACAAAACAAAACTTTTCGCACTTACACTCTCTTCAAAAAACAAAACTCTTTTCAAAACCCACAAACACAAAGAAAAGCAAACTTTTGAAAACATAGTGAGCAAGTACCTAAGAGCCCGTGGATAACCACGGATAGAAAGGGTGCTAACACCTTCCCTTTCTATAATCTACCTCCCGGACCCGAGAAACATCTCGAAAAGGAATTTTTGTGTGCTTTTGTACTTTCCTTGTTGGATAAAATAAAAGACGGTGGCGACTCTTGCTTACCGTGACATTTCGCAAAAACTAACGCAAACGCGAACCAGCATTCCAAAACAGTCAGTTCTCATTCCCACCGATCACAGAACTGGCGACTCTACTGGGGACTAATAAGTGAGGTGTACCTTAGGATTAGATCACTTGTGTTTTCAATTGTATTGCTTTGTATGCTTTTAATTTTGTGGGCTTGTATCGGAGTTCTATAGATCCTAACCCGGATTTGGGAAACATTCATAGATAGCAATACGTTGTGGAAACTGTGCGGGGTATACCGACATGGTTGAAGCAATAGTTATATTAGTGCGGCATATTTGTGAGTACCGGTAGCCTTTGAGTCAATCAAAGAGAATACGGGGCCGCTGAGTGATGTCACTAAGCACTAATGACCTAGAACCTTACTTGACCATCTTGGCCTTTTTTAGGGGTAGTGAGATGACCGACTTTGGTGCAGTCCGAAGTTGGTAGATACTCGATACTACACTCATTGAGGATTGTTTTCTTGGAATATTTTGGTCGCTAGTTCAGTGGCTAAACCAAAACGATGAACATAGAAAACAATCCAATGATATTGAGCTCCTTAGAACCCGGTTACTATTTATAGGACAGGTTTTGAGACAACTAAACTCAAGAGGATACTTACCTATGAAACCTCATGCAAGCCTGAAACTATGGTTTTTGTGTGACTTGTGTGCTTTCAAACTTGAACTACTTGCACATACTTGTTATCTGACAACATGGGTTCCTTGTAGGTTTTGTTTACAGTCCTTATCCAATAATCTGGATTTATTGCAGGGCTTACTTACATCACCTCACACTTGTGCTTAAACGCATAGCATACACATGCCTTAGCATTTCTTTAACCATTTCAAGGATCTCAAGGGTCTGTGATGCAGGTTATGGTAAATCACATGGCTAGCAAGGGGCAAAGGGGATTTATTTTCCTCTAGCCAAGGTTGTCTAGAAATCCAAGCATGATAACTTGAGTCAGGGGCTATGACCCACTCGATATGGTGAGCTTGACTCTTGAAGAAGGACTCTCAGCAACATGAAGTTCCTTCAATCAAGCTATCAGATTCAAATTCTAACCGTTTCTTGTTTACCCCACGAGATCCTTGAAAACATTGCATACATATATCATACATATCATTGCATAACAGGTCATCCAGTACAGGTCTCTCATGTTCTTGCTGTTTATTTCAGCAATGGCTCTCCAACCAGACAACCAAGATCTTCAAACTCGAGAAGCTCAGTTCAGGGACATATTCCTAAACCTATCCAAGGGGAAGGAAGAGTTGAGAACACTCCTCATGGGGAACTTGGTCAAGAAAAGTCCTGAAGACAATAAGGACGAACGGCTGGAACAACTACAAGCTGAGTTTAGTGCCATGAAGACCCGGATGCTGGGGCAGATGGCTCTTCTCCAAGGCTTAGCTCGGGAGCAAGAAGAGTTGAGAACCATTATCAACCAGCTTCATCAAGACAGATACAACAGTATGAAGCAAACGGTCAAGGCTGGGGATCAAATCATTAATCAGCCTCCAAGAAGACAAGAGTTTGGTATGGCGAAGAATAGACCTCTCCAAGTTGTTACTACCTCACAGGTCCAACAAAGACCTTGCCAAGAATGCCCAAGAGGCAATTTACCAAGCTTAACATGTCACTGACTCAAGCACTACAACACATGTTGAAGGCAGAGCTGATTACATTAAAGGCTCCTCTCCGGAACCCAAATACTTCTGCTCCTACCTATCATCCCAATGAAAGGTGTGCATACCACTCTGACAGTCCGGGACATGACACAAACAACTGTTGGACTTTGAAGAACAAGATCCAAGACTTGATTGACGGAAGGGTGCTGGAGTTCATGCCGGATGGCGAGATGAAAATCTTCCACTGAGAATTCTCCATCTGAGATGACTAGTTCAAACTAAGAGACTTTTGTTCATTTGAATTCTGAAGTTGTATTTTTCTTTGCTTATTCAAACAATTATTATCATGTCGAACTCTTTTATTTCATTAATGCACTGCACGTGTCTGTTTTGAATTAATTGTTTTCACTATGCTTAAATTGCTTCATATTTCCTTTTTGTGATGTTCAACTCTTGATTAAAAAAAAACTAAGCCTTTAGAGGGAGGATGACGAAAATGATACCACGATCTTTACAGTATGCTTTTGAACAGACCCCGCTGACGATGTACAAGCATTGTTTCAAATCCTAAACAGTGGAGCTATAAGGAAGATAATCCCTCGTCAACCCCTTTGAGCCAAAGAAGTTGGAGTTTTTCTTTTCACAAATTAAAACCCTTAATTATAACCTGGGGCATGGTAGTTCTCTCAGTTGATCCAGGTGCACAATGAATGGCATCAAAGAAGTCCTTCCGAAACAAAAGACGGTGATGGTTCCCTATAATCGTTAGGACAGACAGTCATTATCTCTCAAAATAAAAGCCCATCAAGTCAAAACCTCTGAAGGAGACTTACAAAACTGGGGCATCCCGCTGACTGTAATTACAAAAGAAACAGTTCAGGCAAAAGACAGGGATAATAAAATCAAAAAGAAAGAGGTCCTGCAAACTCTCAATAAAATGACTGCCTGTTCAAAATAAATTGTCAGTATCCGAACCATCACTGGTATGTCAGAGCAAAGACTCAAACAAGATCTAATGCACGATTAGCTGAGTTTAGGATCGAAGAACATCACGAAGAGAGGGTGGGTACAAATAAAATTTGAGCCTTTATCCTTTGTTTCTTAAACCGTGAACCAGGCCACGTTATAACCCTTAAAAAGTCCCAGCTGAAGCATGGGTTAGTTCGAAAGCATACTGTTACAAAAGGTATCCTGACTCCTGTAGGGCTTGCTGTAAATCCTGAGTTGACGTCACATTTTACAAAATTTTCCTATCTTACTGGAAAAATGCATTTTCAAAATTTCAACAGACAGACATAAGCTTTGCATTCTTAAAATAACATTGTTTGCATATGATTATTTGTTCAAATAGCAGAGAAATTCGCACGACGAATATCTAGTGAACAAAAACCTTTTCAATAAAAAAGGATCACCTCAAGTGGAAAAACACTTCCAATCAAGGGGCACGACATGATCATTGTCCATCATCTGGGGCAATCAAGTCAAGATTCAAGGAGTCTCTCAAAATGCCAAATAGCCAGGGGCAGATCTCCATCTGAATCAATTGGGGCATTGGACATGAATTCCAGCAACGAATCTTGCACGATCAAACGAAGATCTTCTGGTAGTATGGCAACACAACACTACCGACAGTGACACCTCTCTACATCCTGAGGGAATGGACATAGTCAAAAAATACTGCACGTGAATCAAAGACCCGCTAGGTTGACTGGCCTAGGCAAAAATAAGTGCCTCCCGGCGAACCAAAAGGGTTCGGGCAAAAATAAGGGATGAAAATGAAAAATTTGTACACCCGGCAAGTCGAAAACCTGAAAAGGCGGCTTGGGCAAAAAAGGGTATCCCGATGGACTGAAAACCCGAATGGCGGTCCAGGCAAAAATTAGGGATCAAAGCGTACGACTATGTGTCGTCATCTCGTCACTTACCTACCAGAAGAAGACTTGTCATTTCAATCGAAAGAGACCAAGCACCTCATAGGTTGGGATAATACTCGATCCACAAGGCCTCCGCAGACACCTTCTCCCACAAAAACAGGGGCAAATAAGAATTGTATGAACTGTACAAGTTGCTCTGTCCACCAGGTACCAAGGTACATATTCAACTGAAGAATATGGCTAAGATACTTTCACTCCCCGCAGAGTAAGACAATAATGATAGCTCTCTCAGCTGAGACTTGCAACTATGAAAGAATCAGCAATACTCTCCCCAAGCAGAGTTGGTCTACCATCAGCCCTAAAAAGGTTGGGTATCCCCAGAAGGTCTTAATATTCCCCAGTGAAGTATAAGGATATTCCCCAGGAAGCATAAGAGTATCCCTGGCAGTCTTAATATTCCTCAATGGAATATAATAATGTTCCCCGGCAGAATGCAAGATACCCCCAGTGGAGCCATTCATCCAGCGCAGTCTAAAAAAGTTCCCCAACAGTGTTGAATCATCTTCCCTAGTAGATTCTGGAAGCTTATCCCCTGCGAAGCACAAATAAGTCTCCCCAGCCGAATTCAGAAGGTTACCCTCACAAAACCCTAACTGGGTTACCCTCAGCAAATTGCAACTGAAAGATCATCCCCAGCAAAGTTCTTTCTTTCCCCCCAGCAGGACTTCTATCCTTAACAGGTTCAATATCACCAGCAACGGTAATCTATCCCCAGCGGAGTCTATCATCAAAATCCCCAACAAAGCTTATCAATGGAATCCCCAGCGGAGTTTATCGTTAAAATCCTCAGTAGAACATCTCTTCCCCACAGAGTAATTCCCCTCAGAGTAATCTCTTCATCAAGTTTATTCCCCAACGGAGTTCTTTTCTCCTGCAGGTTTATTCTCACAATCATCTTTGTTCATCATCCCCAGCGGAAACGAAGAACTCAACTCTATTCTCCAGCAGCTCCGGGATTTATTTTCCCCAGCTAAAACATCACATTCCCATACATCATGATACATGCATATACGCATCATACGAATACAATCTCATTTATTTTGAGAACATCATTGCCTGATCCATATCATGCATTGCATATGACTGACCTTTACCTTTCAGGAAAGATACAGTTAAAGTTCTCAATTACGTCGAAGACCCAACCGGTTCTTAAATCTCAATTGAATTATCCTCGGTTGAATTTCAGATAAGGTTCTCAATCTCGACGGTTTCCCTACGTCATAGTATGGATGAGTACTATAACCTCAACGGTATACTCCATTGAGCACGAGTCAGTTCCTAGATCTTGATGTTCTCCTCCGTCATGGTGTGGACAAGTTCTATAACCTCAGCGGTATACTCCCGGTGGGCACGAGACAGTTCCTAGATCTTGATGAAGATGTTTCCCTATGTCATAGTGTAGACGAGTACTATAACCTTAATGGTATACTCCATTGAGCACGAGTCAGTTCCTAGATCTTGATGTTCTCCTCCATCATAGTGTGGACAAGTTCTATAACCTCGACGGTATACTCCCGGTGGGCACGAGACAATTTCTAGATCTTGATGAAGATGTTTCCCTACGTCATAGTGTGGACAAGTACTATAACCTCAGCGGTATACTCCATTGAGCACGAGTCAGTTCCTAGATCTTGATGTTCTCCTCCGTCATAGTGTGGACAAGTTCTATAACCTCAGCGGTATACTCCCGGTGGGCACGAGACATTTCCTAGATCTTGATGAAGATGTTTCGCTACGTCATAGTGTGGACATGTACTATAACCTCAATGGTATACTCCCATTGAGCACGAGTCAGTTCCTAGATCTTGATGTTCTCCTCCGTCATAGTGTGGACAAGTTCTATAACCTCAGCGGTATACTCCCGGTGGGCACGAGACAATTCCTAGATCTTGATGAAGATGTTTCCCTACGTCATAGTGTGGACAGGTACTATAACCTCAATGGTATACTCTCTTTGAGCACGAGTTAGTTCCTAGATCTTGATGATCTCCTCCGTCATAGTGTGGACAAGTTCTATAACCTCAGCGGTATACTCCCGGTGGGCACGAGACAGTTCCTAGATCTTGATGAAGATGTTTCCCTACGTCATAGTGTGGACATGTACTATAACCTCAACGGTATACTCCCTTTGAGCATGATTCAGTTCCTAGATCTTGACGTTCTCCTCCGTCATAGTGTGGACAAGTTCTATAACCTCAGCGGTATACTCCCGGTGGGCACGAGACAGTTCCTAGATCTTGATGAAGATGTTTCCCCCCAATTGAATTATGAACAGGTTCTTAAAACTCAGCTGAAGCATTCTCTCAGTTGAAGTACAGGCAGGTTCCTAAATCTCAACAAAGTTAGACTTCCCCAGCGGAATCTTCTACAACAACAGGTATGCAAGTTCTCGCTAAGGAATCTCTTATGCGATCGACACTCCTGCAGATGGCATCTATAAGCCCATCATCCTACCAACAATCTCCAAATGGCATCTGTAAGCCCATTCCCGACGTCACAATGCTGATACTACACCATGCGAGTGCAAATTTCTGGGCACTCTAGTGTTCAATTATCTTCCACCTTCGGATCATGAAAGGCTCGAAAGCCAATCTATATCCCCAGGTTTAAGAAAATTGAACAGGGGCAACTGTTGTACCCCAAAATTTGCCCTCTCATGTTTTCCAAAGTCTTCCCCCTGCATGGTTGATCATAAACCCTTGCCTAAGGAAAAAGAAATTTTTTGAGTGGTGCTTTAAGTACCTTTCGATTGGCATTATGAAAAAACCTTCGATTGGTATTCTGAAAGAGCCTTTTGATTGGCATGGATAATTACCTTCGATTGGCATTATGGACAAGCACTTTGATTGGCATTCTGAAAGACCCTTCGATTGGTATTCTGAAGGAGCACTTCGATTGGCATTATGTCAAGGCCTTCGATTGGCATTCTGAAAGACCCTTCGAATGGTATTCTGAAGGAGCATTTCGATTGGCTTTATGGACAAGCACTTCGATTGGCATTCTGAAAGACCCTTCGATTGATATTCTGAAGGAGCACTTCGATTGGCATTGTGTCAAGGCCTTCGATTGGCATTCTGAAAGACCCTTCGATTGGTATTCTGAAGGAGCATTTTGATTGGCATTATGGATAAGCACTTCGATTGGCATTATGTCAAAGCCCTTCGATTAGAATTCTGAAAGACCTTTTCGTTTGGCACCCTGGGCCAAGCCTTTCAATTGGAATGCCAAGGGATCCTTTGATTTAGCATTGTGTCAAGGCAGCTTCGACAGGCATGTTAACCATGTCCTTCGATTAGCATGAACAACACCTTTCGATTGGCCTGTTAACAAAGCCTTTCGATTGGAATTTTAATTAGTACCCTTCGATTGATATTTGGACCAGGGCCATTTGAAGAACTCCTTTCAGGCCATTTGAAAGAGGACATCAAGAGGGCACTCAAAAAACACGTCCAGGTACACTGAACATGAGAAAATGGCATGTTTCCCTTGCAAATATAGAAATAATTAAATGCTGTTTGTAGATTTAATTCCTGAGTTAAAGGCCAGATTCTTGCCTTTTCTGTTCCTAAAGAGCTTATTCGACCAGAGTGATTCTGTTCAAATCAAGACCAATCAAAGAGCAGGGCCTGAAGGCATTCAAAAATCAAAAGTGTCCAGATTCATTCCAGATTCCAAAGAGACACGAATGTTTCAAAAAAGGAAATATTTTAATGTGTTTGATTCTTGTCTCATGGCTTCAATGGCCTGGTTAAATGGCTGTCCCTTGCCATTTTCATGCACCCTCACACTCCTATAAATACGAGGCCAGTGACACATTACCCAGGACGAAAAAAACATTACAAAAATTATAGTAAAGAAAAGAAAACTCTGCAGAAACAAAACAGGGACAGAAACGAAAAAAGGGGAAAAAGACACAAAAACTCTGCAGCAACAGAAAAAACACCACGAAGACGGCCACACATACCTTGCCTCGCAAAAGCACCAGCCTGCCCCACGAAAGGCTAGACTCCATTGCAGGCACCTTCCGTCCAAATTCAGGCACCTCCAGTGGTATAATGTTCAATCTCACTTAATCTTAAAATTACTTATAATTGCATATTCATATTATTTTGTTATTACTTGTCAGCGATTTAACAAAGCGTGTATAAGCTACAGTGTTCATACGTTTGAACCCCCCATGGATAAAGTTTCTTTCAAAGCAGGTTACATTTGAAATCCATGATCTTGGCTGTGACAAATCGAAACCAACCCAGATATGGGTTCAGGAATTGACTTCGAATGAGACGTTTCTCTATGTTGTTTAGTTCCGAATTGACTGATTTGCATGGCCAAAAGCAGGAGTCATGCCTTTTGAATGAGCAAGCAGCTCAAGGGAGAAAAGGAATTCGCTCAATCGAAGGGACTGGGATCCAATATCACAGGCCTTGTATTTTCAATTTCTAACAAACTTCCTTGCAGAATTCCAGATCGAAGGATGACATATCCAGATCGAAAACCCCCAGAGTGCAGCCCCTCAGGCACCTTCGATCAAGCCTCTTCATTGGGTCGAAAGACAACCCACACCTCTTTCGACCCAGGCCTCCAGAATTATACATTTTTTTATTTACTGCCTGTTCCTTCGATTTCATCCTTGTTTTGACTATTTTATTTCTTTTTTTTAATCAACATAAAATCAATTAAACAAAAAACCACAAAAACATTAGGCTAGTTTTTTCTATTAAATTAACATTGTTAATTAATCTTTTAATTATCTTAACATTTTCTCAAAACTAAAATTAAGTAGATTTAGATCATTTTCCCAAAATAAAATAAAACAACAAAAAAGATTTTATTCTTAGGATTTTTAGAGGTTATTTTCAGATTCGCGCGTGTTATTTTATTGTAACTGCCTACTGGTTTGTAATAGCTTAACT
The DNA here is from genome assembly GCA_948472305.1 of Vicia faba. Lineage (NCBI taxonomy): Eukaryota > Viridiplantae > Streptophyta > Magnoliopsida > Fabales > Fabaceae > Vicia > Vicia faba. Next base: position 562,094,632 of record OX451735.1, read on the forward strand.
AAGACTTTTACACTTTACTGCTTTATTCCCCCAATTTTGGACATGTAAATAATCCCCCTCCCCGAAGCCTTGTAATAGCGTAGGATTTACAATTCCCGCACTTTAAATTCCTGTACATATATTAACTGTTTAGATGTATGCTAACTAGGATTGCATGACAAGATTAACCTTTAATTTAAAATCAACCGTAGCTCACCCTAACATGTACAAAGATAATATATCTGAAAAAAACAATACACTCGCACATGCCACCCTTAGGGTACGCCTCACTTGGTTGCCTCGAACGTGGTCATTGAGTATAGGAAGTCTTAAAGGTTGCCCTCCTGTCCAAAGATCAAAGTTGCCTTGAAATGGTTGCCTCGATAAAAATGATCTAAGACATTAGGGTTACCGCTAAAGCATCCTAACATTGCTCTAGTGACCACACGTCCCTTAAATCGAATTGACCCGAAAACTCCAACGACGGTGCTACCTACTCCTCAATAGTGGGATAGCACTGTCTAAAGGACATTTGCACAGTTTAATTCCTTTTTGAGTAGGTAGATGTTCTTAAGTACTTGCTCCTTTTAAAAAAAAAACAAAACTTTTCGCACTTACACTCTCTTCAAAAAACAAAACTCTTGCTTAAAAGACGGTGGCGACTCTTGCTTACCGCGACATTTTGCGGAAAAAAACGCAAACACGAACCAGCATTTCAAAACAGTCAGTTCTCATTCCCACCGATCACACCCATTACCTAACATAGGTAGGTTGGTCGATAACTCATCCAGTTTTAAATTAGTATCTTTCAAGACGCGTATTTCGAATACAATCAAATCCCCATATGTCCATAACGGAAAAAATACATGGCCTTTATGAACGAGTCGGGAAATTACTTCTATAACGTAATACCCTTCAGCCTAAAAAACATTGGCACTAAATATCAACGGATGATGAACAAAGTCTTCCGACGTGAAATTGGAGACATGCTCAAAGTATACATGGACGATATGATAGTGAAATCCCAAGGGGAGTCCGACCATATGCTCCACTTGAAGAGAGTCTTTGACCAGGAAAGGAAATGCAAGATGAGATTCAATCCAGAGAAGTTCACCTTCAGCATCCGAGCAGGCAAGTATCTCGATTTCTACTTGACTAAATAAGGAATCAAAGCGAAACTTGACATATGAAGGGCCTTCTCTAAATTCCCAACCCCTAACTCGAATAAATCCATCCAATTCCTAAACCGGATGCTCACCTTGTTATCCTGCTTCATAGCGAAGTCTGCCCAGCATGCACTTCCCCTTTTTTAACTCCTTCGCAAAGAAGCAAAGTTCAAGTGAAAGAGGAATGCGAGAAAGCCCTCCTCCATTTTAAATAATCTCTTTCGCAACCACATGTCCTCTCGCGACCAGACAATGGTGATATTATATATCTTTACCTCATCATTGCTACCGAGGTTGTCAGTGCCACCCTTATCTGTGAGACCCTCGAGTGGCAGAAGCTCATATACTTTACAAGCAAGGCCCTGCAAGGACCAGAGCTCTGATACCAGAAAATTAAGAAAGTGGCTCTGGCCCTCATCAATACAGAGAGGAGACTGAGACACTACTTCCTGGCTCACACAGTTATAGTTCACACCGACCAGCTTGTAAAGCAACTTCTCGGCCGCCCCGATATGGCAGTTAGGATGCTCAAATGGTCACTCGAGTTATCTGAATTCAATATCCAATATGAAATCAGGAAAGCCCTCAAGGCCCAAATATTAGCTAACTTCATGGAAGCAATGTCCACACCTATCTCTCTGAACGACAAGGACCATAGGTGGACCATTTACATAGATGGAGAATCCAGCTCGACGGGAAACAGAGCGGGAATCATCCTCGAGAACGAGGAGGGAATCCTGGTAGAAGTTTACCTCTCCTTATCCTTCCTAGCCTCGAATAACCAAGAAGAATACGAAGCCTTCCTCGTAGGGCTACGTCTGGCCGAAGACTTGAGCGTGAAAGAAGTAAAAATATTCACTGATTCCCAGATCGTCACCTCTCAGGTTCGGGGAGAATATCAGGCCAAAAGCGACAACCTCGTTGAATACTTGGCCCTAGTTCCAGATATAATAACGAGATTTAGTTCCGCTGAAGTGAAACACATACTTCACGAGCACAACATTTGGGAAGACATCTTGTACAAACTCACGAGCACGAAGAAAAAAGGCGGAGAAAATTTGTCATCCAGGAAATACTTTCTCGACCGAGCATCAAGAAACCCTCTGTGATCCTTGACGTGAACAACATCAGCGACGATGACTGCTGGATGACTCCAGTATATAATTACCTTACAATAGAGGTGTGATACGGTGGCAGAACCGACTGTTTTTACTGGTTTGCGTTTTGCGTTTTTTGTTCACAAAATGTCGCGGTAAGCAAGAGTCACCACCGACTTTTATTTCATCCAATCATGGAAAAGGAAAAAGAATAGAAAAAACCCTTTTTCGAGATATTCTGAGTACGGGGGGTAGATTATAGAAAGGGAAGGTTTTATCACCCTTTCTATTTGTGGTTTTCCACGGGATCTTAGGTACTTGCTCATTTTTCAAAATTGCTTGTGTGTGATTGTTTTGAAAATTTTTGCTTCGTGATAATCCTTGTATCAGTCTTCAAGGATGTGACAAAGTTTGTTTTGAAAATTTGTTTTGAAATGTGTTTGTGTGAAAAGATTTGTCTTAAGCAAGTACCTACTAGCATCTACCTATTCGAAAAAAGATTGTTTCTGTTCTATTTCCTTTAGACAACGTTATCCCACTATTAAGGAGTAGGTAGCACCATCGTTGGAGTTTATAAGGGACGTTCGAAAGGGACGAATACAATCACTAAAGAAATAGTTAGAAAAATTTAGTAGTAACCCTGTAGTCTTAAGATCTTTTCGAGGCGACGTTTCTGAGGCAACATTTTCGAGGCAACATTCGAATGGGACAATTTGATCTTTTTAGACAGGAGGGCCACCACTAAAATCTCCTAGGCTTAATGATTTTGTACCGAAGGCAACCGAAGTGAAGTAAACCCTACAAGTGAACATGTACCAGTGATTTGTTTCAGTTATTTTAATCTTTGCACATTAGGGTTTTCTAATTGTTTTTAATTTCATGCATTCTTTCATACAATCCTATTAGCCATACATCTAGACAGTTAAAAGTTTGCTGAAAGTAAAAGCGGAAATAAACCTAGCTATTACATGGCTTTGACAGTTACACAATTGCCTTAACGTGAAATAAAAAAAAAGCGGAATTTAAAATCCTAATTAAAACTATTACAACCTTGAAATAGTTACAAAATAATGGCAAATATAATAACAAGCGCACGACAAATTACATACGAGAGAAATTAGGGTTTTGACCCTTGACTAATCCTAATTGCAATTGGTTAAAGAAAAAAAATCATTGTTTTTGTCGTTTTTGTGTTATTTAAGAAAATAAGGAACCTAACTACTTAATCAATTTAAGAAAAAATAGTTAAATCTCATATTTTTGGTTTTTTTTTGTTTGTTTGAAGAAAAGAAAAGAATTAAATCAAAAAGTTAAACCTAGCTTTCTAATTGATTTTAATTATAAAAAACAAGTTAAAGTTTCCCTAATTAAATAAGCTAATTAATTTAATTAAACTTGATAAAAATAAAAAAAAAACTAATTCTAATTTTTATGACTTTTTTATTTTTGTGATTTTATATAAAAGAAACTGATTTAAAAAAAAGAATAAATATTTAAGAATAAAGAAAATAAAATAATAAAAAGAGATTTTTTTTGAGAAATGGGCCTGTGTTGTTAGGAGTTTTGGGGGTGTAGAACTGAAAATCTGTGGCCCATTAAGCTCCAGGCCTGGATCTGGTATGGTATTGACTTTGTGGAGTACCATGGTCCTTCATTGGAGAGGCGTGAGATATGGTCAACGTGCAATCTAGTGGAAAGGCATTGAGGGTGTATGATGGTCTCCTGGAGATGAAGTATATTGGATTCTGTAAAGAAAACAAGCAAATGAGAAAATGTTGGAGTCAGGGGTCGAACCCCTGACCTCCTGCCTACAACGCCTTATCTCTCCTCCTGGCTACCACTGGACCAACGTGCTTTGTTGGTAACATAAACAACCAAAATATAATATATTAGAAAAACATTAATAGTCATGAAAACACGCGCGAAATTTGAACTGGTCAACCATGCTTTGACACGCACCATCTTCTTCCTTGTACCGTTGCTTTAGGTAAAACACTTTTACCTACAGACATTTGTTCGTAGCTACAACCCTGTCCATCTCTAAAATCTTGTACATTTAATATAAATCAATTGTAATGGTACCAATCAACTCGTCTTGGTCTCACGAGTGTCATGGTACCCCATTCATGGTCCAATTTTCCTTATATAAAAAAATCCCAAATCGAGCTCTTAAACCCTAGCAATGGTGAATCTGGATTCATGCGTTGATAGTACAATTAAACTATACAGAAAGCTTGCAATCATGATTATGAACAAGAATATATGGATAACATGCGTTTAGGATGCGTAAAACATTGAAATCGAGTTTGAGTTTTTTGTGCAAACCACGATGTTGTAACGCGATGATTCTGGGTGCTTCAGGGCTGAAAAACGATGCTATTAGCTTTCTGAGATATCCAGGAATGGTTTAGAAACCTTGGAATGGTTCGAATTGGCCTGTGGAAGAAGATAGGTTTCACACTTTTCTTTGAATTTTTGCAGTTTTGTTCTGCCTCCTCCCATGATTCTAACCCTTGTTCTTGCCTTGAATGTGTTCCTTATATATCATAGAGTGAATTAGGGTTGCAAAAACAAATCACATCTTTGAAAGTTTTGAAGATTTGATTTGATTTTCATGGCATATGTAAACTTGCTATATTGAGCCAAATTATGCCTTTCTTGTATCAATCAGCCTTGATTCGAATTGATCATGGCATCCTTGCATTATTTGATTGAAATCCTGTCCAAAAATCATATCACAACATATCTTTTCCATTATTAAACAATTATTTGATTTAATTGAAATTTTAATTAATAAAAAATCAAAATAAATTGAAAAGTGAAGCAAATAACATGAGGTTTGATATTTGGGTCGTGAATCATATTATAAGTGAGGTGAAAGCATAAAAAGTTAGGTCTATTTGGCTAAAAATGCAATTTTGAGCCTGTGATCGGTGGATCTGGAACTGACTGTTTAACGCTGGTTCGTGAAATGTCGTGGAAGCAAGAGTCGCCACCGTCTTTTATTTTCTCCAATATGGAAAGGACAAAAGCACAGAAAAATTCCTTATTGAGATTAGCTCTCGGTTCGGGAGGTAGATTTATAGAAAGGGAAGGTGTTAGCACCCTTTCTATCCATGGTTATCCATGGGCTCTTAGATACTTGCTCATTGTGTTTTCAAAAGGTTTGTTTGCTTTTCAAGGTGAGTGGGTTTGAAAAAGTTTCGTTTAAAATTTCAGTTCGACTCTTGTATCAGTCCTCAAGAGTGTTTGAAAAATTGTTTGAAAGCTTTTTGCAAAGTGTCGGTGTGAAAAGAAGTTTTTTTTTTATTTGTTTTGAATTAGAACAAGTATCTACGAGTCATCTACCTACCCTAAGGAATTAGTCTGTGTAAATGTCCTTAAGATAGTGCCATCCCACCATTGAGAGGTAGGTAGCACCACCGTTGGAGGTGTTCGGGTCAATTCGTTTTTAGGGACAGTGTGGTCACCAGAGCAATAGTAGGACACCTTAGAAGCTACCCCCATGCAATGTTCATGGACATGAGGACTTACTAAAACGTCCTCTACTCGACGACCACGTTTCGAGGGGCAAGGCAACAGTGAGGCGTACCCTAAGAGTGGTGTGTGAATTGTGTGTCATTTTCAGATAATGTTTGTCTTGTCATGCATTTAGTGTGCTACGCTTATTTTTATTTGGGCATACATTCTTTCATGTGATTAGCAGTTTAAAAGTGCGGAATTTTAAAGTGCGGAAAATAAAAGTCCTACGCTATTACAAGGCGCGGGTCGATACATCGCCAAATTAACAAAACCCGATTTTGAATAAAAGTGCGGAAAGTAAATGTCCTAATTATCTATTACAAGGCTTTGGGGCAATTATATAAATTTAAAATGAAAAATATAAATAAACGCGCGAAACGAAATAAGAATCAAGAGTGCGAGGGCGTTGGACCCTTTAAGGAAATTAAATTGAAATTACAAATTAATTAAATTATTCAATAAGGAAAAGAAGTTATTTTTGGAGTTTTTGTATTTATGAAAAAAAAAGGAAGATTAATTGAAATTAGAAATTTAAATAAAAACCCTAATTCTAGTTTGTTTTTAATTATTAAAGAAAATTGTTTAAGTTTGACCTAATTTAACCCTAATTAATTAATTACAAGTATTTACAAAAATAATTAATGGTTAATAATAATTATAATAAGAAAAAAAATATTTATTAAAAAAAAGAATAAAAGTATTAAATCCCTATTTTTATATTTTTTAGTTATTAAGAAAAAAACATTAAAATGAAACCTAAAATTAAACTAATTGTTTATTGGAATTTATTTACAAAATTAATAGAAATTAATATTAATAAAACATATTTTTTTGTTTTATGATTTTCTGGTTTTTTGAGTTATAAAATTATTTTGTGGAATTAATTAAAAAAAACAATAAAACAAATTAAAAAGAATTAAGAAGAAAAAGAAAGAAAAATTAAAAAGGAAGAATACAAACAGCAGGGGGTGTCTGGCCCCTTTGGAGGTGTTTTGTGAGTAATCTTGGCCCAATAACTCCAGGCCTTTTTGACTTTTCAGACTTGTGTATGGAGTTGTTGACCAATGCATATGGTGATCTGCAAGTTCTGACCATTGGATTGGTCTCTGAAGCCATGTGGCAGGCACAAGCGTTGGGGAGTTTGGTGGACCACTGGAAGGGAATTGTACCTGAACGCATTATAAGAAAAAATATAGGGAAATATGGGGGACCTGGGAATCGAACCCAGGTCCCATTGCTTGCATGACAACGCATTTACCAATGGAGCTAGTGCGTTTCTTTGTTTATTTAGTGGGCGATGAATATTATATGTGACAAATAAGCGTTATACTGGACAATAAAAAAGGGCGCCAGTTATTCAAACTGGCCAATCATCATTCAACACGCTAGCATCTTCTTCTCCCTTCTTTGTTTTTGCCTGAAAATAAACAATGGATAGCGGGGGTTTTAAGCCCCCACTAAATGGTACCTACAAAAATAGCGAATAGAGCACAGTTAATCATAAATTGAGCGCGAGGTGGTCAATCGTTTCATCCAGTTTGCCCTGGTTTCGATAGTACTAGTCTGGTTGTCCAATTTTTCCTCAAGCGTAAAACCCTAATTCAAGGTTCCTGAAACCCTAAAAAATATCCATGGTGGAATCTCCTACAGGCAGCCATTCTTCAATTGAACGATGCCATTAGCTTTAGAATGATCATGTTAGTATAAATCAAACATTAAAATGCATGGAAAATGTGTATAAATTCAAATACGAATATGCAAAAGTTCATGAACAGGGTGACTGTGTTCTACCACTTCTGGATGTATGGGGCTTGGAAAGGTGTTGAATCACGTTCAGGAAGGTCCCAGCAATTGTTTGGAATCCTTTTTAGGCATTGAAAGGAGCTCTATCTATGAAAACAATTTTGAAGTTTTTGTGTGAAAAATGCAAATTTGTTCTCTCAATTCCCGCGCAACTTTCTTGTTTTTTTCATTAGGGTTATGTTTGCATATGTATGAGGAATCATTCTAGGTCAAAAACAAAGCCCATAATCCATGTATTCAATGCTTTTGAATTTGTGATTTTCCATGATCTTTTCAATCTTTTCTTGCCATGGAACTTGCCTATTTTGGAAGATTTGATCTCTTGAGCATGTGCACGAAATATTTAGGTCATAAAGAGTGAATATGGTGCATAAAAAGATTTGGAAAACATGTTTTAGTATTTTTCTTATATTTAATTTTAATTAAATGAATTAATAGAATTAAAAACTCAATTAATCAATTAAAAATAAGAAAATAACTCCCCTTTGGGTCAATGGGTCGTGCATAGCCTTTGGGTAATGATCCATGGAAGAAATTGAGGCCCATTAGCAATTTTGAGGCATTTGAAGCAAAGTTGACTTTTCAAAATTCCCAAAAATTTCCCAACTTCCACAAGGCATATCTTGCTCAATTTTTAAGCTTTGATCATGTTCTTAGACATTTTGGAAAGGTCTTGAAGTCCTCTAACCAATGTCTTTGGTCCCATGTCATTTTGATTTACCAATATCAAGTTATGGTTTTTGACTTAAAGTGCCTTTTTGTTGACTTTTGAAAATGACCTATAATGTTGAGATTGATATCTTTTTGTGAGAGCATTTCTTGGACTTGAAGTGTGAATATGAGTTGTAGGAAATGTCATTCTCTTTAAAATGAGATTTGGATGGAATTTTTCTGATAAACCATGTGGGAGTTATGCCTTGGTCAATTTGCAGTTGACTTTTCCAACTGTCCAAATATAGAAACTTTTGCATCTTGAGACTTTTTGAGCCATGCTTTGAGAATCATGATCAAGAATTGATCAAATGATGTTTGTGGCTTCAAAATAAGATGTTGACCAAAATTTTTGACTTTTGACTGTCAAATGACCATTTTGCCCCTGCAGTTGACTGTCGAGCAATTAGGGTTTTTGACTGTGCAATTTTGTGCTGTGAGTCTTGAAACTTGACATGAGGATGCTTGACAATGTTTATAGGCATGTGGGACTTGTTTGGACCCTTGGAAACTTCAATTTTCTTTGCCAGAACCAAAACCCTAATTTTGACTGTTAGGAGGCAACTGGACTGTGCAACTCTTGGGAGATTTTGAAGCATGCTCTTGGCAAATCTTGAAGAATATGGGAGGGCAAATTTTGGGGTACAACAGAGCCCATTTGACTTTTGGTAATTTTGCAAAAAAGGTCAACTTTGACAAGGCATATCTCCTCCAATTTTGACCCTAGAGAGGTGTTCTTGGACTTTTTAGAAACTTAGGATATCCCCTAAGCAACCCTTTTAGTCTCATCTCAATTGAGTCTTCCATGTTCATGTATAAAGGTTTGACCCAAAAGGTGTTTTTGTTGACTTTTCAAAAGGACCTATAATGTCAAAATTCATATTTTTTTATGAGTGCATATTTTGAACTTGTGGGCTGAATATGAATTCTAGGGAATTTCATCCTCTTCAAAATTAGCTTTGGATGGAAAATTTCTAATAAAGGATGTGAGAGTTATGATTGGTCAAAGTTGGGTTGACTTTTCCTACAAAACCCTAATTTAGCAACTTTTGGGTTTTGATGAATTTGGAGCATTCCTTGAGGAATCATGATCAACCCTTGATCAAATTATGGAAGTCACTTCAAAATGGTTATGTTGACCAAAAATCTTGAAGTTTGACTGTATGTGGGCCACAGTTGACTTTTGACCTAGTACAATTGATTTTCAGACATATGAGCAGTTGGCTGGGCAAACTTCTTATGAAAGGCATGAAACTTGACATGTAGGGTCTTGGGAACATAATAAGACCTTGGAAAGAATATGAGACCTTTGTGGTCCACCCATGTTGATGAAAATATAAACCCTAATTTGGGGTATACTTCCTTTAGGAGAGAGTTTGTCTGGTCAACTCTTGAACTTCCTTGAACAACTTGGGGACCTCAATTGACATTTATTGAGTAAAATGGGAGGGAAAATTTTGAGGTACAACAGCTGCCCCTGTTCAATCTTCTTAAACCTGAGGATGTAGATTGGCTGCTCTGCCTTTCGTGATCTGAAGGTGGAAGATGATTGAACACTAGAGTGCCTAGAAATTTGCGCTCGCATGAAGTGGCACTTGATTTCTGATATTGGAAATGGGCTTACAGATACCTTTTGGAGGTCGAGGATTGAAGATCGTCAGAGATGGGCTTAAAGATGCCATCCTGGATGCGACTAAGTATTGCAGGAGATGGACTTAAAGATGCCATCTAGAGGATGTTGATTGCCTGTCTTGGGAGAAATAGAGCTTCAGTTGTCCGTTACTCTACTGGGGAATAACTCTGGCTTGAGGTAGCGGAAGTGTACTGTGTATTTGGTCGGGGTATATGCTACACTGTGATTTACTGGGGAAACGCGAAACCAATCATGTTTGATCAGGTCCCGGTCTTACAATATCGTGGACCGCCATTTGGGGATAAGAGAAGAGGAACTTGGATAGTAAGGTTATGAGAAAGAACCCGGGTAGTAGGGTTGCTTTGATATGAAAGCTTGGATATTAAGGCTATGAGAAGGAACCTGGATAGTAGGGTTACTTTGATATGAAACCTGGATAGTAGGGCTATGAGAAGGAACCTGGATAGTAGGGTTACTTCAATATGAAAGCCTGGATAGTAGGGTTACTTTGATATGAAAGCCTAGATAGTAGGGCTTGTAAGAAGGAACCTAGATAGTAGGGTTACTTCAATATGAAAGCCTGGATAGTAGGGTTGTGAGAAGGAACCTGGATAGTAGGGTTACTTCGATATGAAAGCCTAGATAGTAGGGTTGTGAGAAGGAACTTGGATAGTAGGGTTACTTCGATATGAAAGCCTGGATAGTAGGGTTGTGAGAAGGAACCTGGATAGTAGAGTTACTTCGATATGAAAGCCTGGATAGCAGGGCTTGTGAGAAAGAACCTGGATAGGGTCATAAGTTTGTGTAAAACTTCAGGATGAAACCGGGGTAAGGTTGTTCTGGTATGATAATGTTGATTAGTTAACCCGCTTGATTTCGGGAACTAAGCTTCCATTAGTTATCTGTAGATGTGATATGTACAACTGCTGGATTTGTTGAAGCTAATAGTCTTTTCCTGAAATATATCAGGGTTAGTTATATGCGATGCATGAAATGCAGGGCGAGATCATGTTCTCAAAATAAATGAGATTACGATGTACATGTCATGTATGCGTATGTCATGATGTATGTTTATGAAATGCTATCGGGGTATGCTCTTGTTCGGGAACATGAACCCCTGATTATTGCTGGAGAGTTATAAATATTCCATCGGGAAGAAGATGCTGGAGAATAACTCTGCGGGTACCAAACTTTGGGGGAAGAGATACTTTGTTGGTAGACCTGTCGATCTGGAGGAACAAACTTAGTTGGGGATGAAATTAAGTTGCTGGAGGTGATGAGCTATGTTGGAGAAGTAAACGCTGCTTGGGGGATGAGATTTATTGACTCGCCCGCGATTATGAACCTCAGCTAGGGATAGTTACGTCCTGTTTCGGGAAAACCGACATCAATGCCTTTGGGTACTTTTACTCTGTGGGGAGTGTTTGTACCAATAATCATGTTCCAAAGCAGACTCTATCCCGATACCTGCTGGGAAAAGGAACCGTCGGGTTTGGCACTTCTTATTTTCCTGTCTCTGGAATTACGAGTAATTGTCTTTTGTTTCTTATGTAAATGTTTATGAGCAGCAATCATTTTCAAATAAATATATCAAAAATAAACCATTGGACGTTCTTGCAAAACAAAATAGAAAAAGAAAAAACAAATTGAAGTTTCTTGTGAAAATGACTTGTATTGATTTTTAAAGTTGGCCTGTAATAGGCGTTTTTGTACAAAGAGGCCGACGTCCTAGTAAGAGAACGCCGCCGAAAGATAGAAATTACAATTTGTGTAAAAGAAAGGAAAACAGCTATGTGAAACAACTCTGCTATTGCCTTTATATCTTCAAGCGTCTCATCACTTTGCTACTTGGTCGAAAGTTGATCAGATTGGTTGGTGCCGTCTGAGCCTGATAGTCGATACTGAAATATGGTCGTAAGATGATCCAACAAGACATAATGATACGCTTCAATCCCTAACTTTTTCCTGGATTTCCCTTTCGGGTTTTCAACCCACCGGGATACCCTTTTTTTCCCAAGCCACCCTTTTGGGTTTTCGACTTGCCGGGTGTACAGTTTTTTATTTATTTTTATCCCTTAGTTTTTCCCGAACCCTTTTGGTTCACCGGGAAGCCCTTATTTTTGCCTAGGCCAGTCGACCTAGCGGGTCTTTGATTATGCGTAGTATCTTTTCACTATGTCTGCATTAACGGGGTGAGGAAGGTTGTCACCGTCCATGTTGGTTAGAATCATGGCTCCTTCCGAGAAAATGTTCTTAACCATAAATGGCCCTTCGTACGTGGCGGTCCATTTGCCCCTGGGATCACCTTACGACAGTATGATGTATTTGATCACTAGATCCCCAACTTGATATTCTTGACGCCTGACTTTCTTGTTAAAAGCCTTGATCATTCGCTTCTGATATGTCTGACCATGGCAGATAGCAGTAAGTCTCTTTTTGTCGATTAGATTTAACTGATCAAGCCGGGTTTGGATCCAATCGTCTTCGTTTAAACCCGCATCCTTCATGATTCTGAGAGAAGGCATTTGTTCTTCTATGGGTAGGACTTCCTCCATACCATATACCAGAGAGTAGGGTGTTGCCTCTGTCGACGCCCGTGCTGAAGTACGGTACCCATGAAGAGAAAACAGTAACATCTCGTGCCAGTCTTTATATGTCACCGTCATCTTCTGTACAATCTTCTTGATGTTCTTGTTAGCAGCTTCAACAACCCCATTCATCTTTGGCCGGTAGGGAGAAGAGTTATGATGCTGTATCTTGAACTGTTTATAGAGCTCGGTGATCATTGTGTTGTTGAGATTTGTACCATTTTCAGTAATAATCCTCTCTAGTACACCATATCAACATATCAGATTATGTCGGATAAACCGTGCCACGACGTTCTTGGTCACAGTAGCAAAAGAGGCTGCCTCAACCCACTTTGTAAAGTAATCAATGGCTACTAAGATGAAACGATGCCCGTTAGATACAGTACGTCTGATCTCGTCGATCATGTCAATGCCCCACATTGCAAAGGGCCACGGAGCTGTCAGGATGTTCAACAGATATGGAGGCACATGCACCTTATCAGCATAGATTTGGCATTTATGACAGGTCCGAGAGTGCTGATAACAATCGGCTTCCATAGTGGACCAGTAATATCTTGACCGTAGGATTTTCTTAGCCATGGTATGCCAACTATAATGGGTTCCAAAAGTGCCTTCATGTAGATCTGTCATGATCCTCTCTGCTTCACTCTTGTCTACACACCGTAGTAGTGTGGAGTCATGGTAGCATTTATAGAGGATCTCATTGCTAAGAAAGAACTTCGCAGTGAACCTTCTCAGAAACTTCTTATCATTGACAGATGCCCTTTCGGGATACTCCTGAACCTCGAGATACCTTTTGACTTCATGAAACCAGGGTTTGTCTGCCACTTCTTTGGTATCGATCTCGCAACAGTATGCTAGTTCATCCAACCTCTCAATGGTAATTTGGGGAGCTTCATTGTCCCACCTAACTTTGAACATAGAAGACATGGTAGCTAGCGTGTCCGCCAACTGGTTCTCTTCTCGTGGGAAATGTTCAAAGGTTACCTCCTCAAAGTGTGGGAGCAATGTCAGTACATACTCTCTGTAAGGAATGAGATTCGGGGGCTTCATATCCCACTCGCCTTTGATCTGACTTATCACCATAGCGGAATCTCCGAATACACTCAAGAGCTTAATCCTTAGGTCAATAGCATCTCGAAGACCCATGATACATGCTTCATACTCCGCCATGTTATTGGTGCAGTTGAAACATAATCGGGCAGTGAACGGAGTATGACAGCCCTCGGGAGATATGATTACAGCGCCAATGCCATTACCCAGTGAGTTTGAGGCTCCATCAAAATACATAGACCATCGGGATCATTCCTCAGGTCCTTCATCTGGTCCAGGTTCTTCGTAATCAGTCACCAACATGATATTCTCATTCGGGAATTGAAAATTCATGGACTGGTAATCATCCACGGCCTGATGAGCCAAATGATCAGCCAATACACTTCCTTTAATTGCCTTTTTGGTTGTATATTATATGTCGTATTCGGTTAAGATCATTTTCCAGCTTGCTAACCTTCCGGAGAGACCTGGATTCTCGAAAATATACTTGATTAGATCCATCTTCGATATCAACAAGGTAGTGTGAGTTAGCATATACTATCTCAGTCGGCGAGCAGCCCATGCCAAAGCGCAACAAGTTTTCTCGAGCAATGAGTATCGGGTCTCACAGTCGGTAAACCTTTTGCTAAGGTAATAAATGGCGTGCTCTTTTCGACCGGAATCGTCATGCTTCCCCAGCACGCACCCCATTGAATTGTCTAGCACTGTCAAGTATAATATCAAAGGTCTTCCTTCAACTGGAGGCATTAGAATTGGTGGTTCTTGAAGGTATTCCTTGATTCTTTCGAAAGCGGTCTGGCATTCATCAATCCACTTTACAACTTGATCTTTCTTCAGAAGCTTGAAGATTGGCTCACAAGTAGCAGTCAGATGTTAAATGGACCTGGCGATGTAATTCAGACGTCCCAAGAAACCTCTAACCTCTTTCTCGATGCGGGGAGCCGACATCTCTTGTATGGCTTTTACCTTCGCAGGGTCTACCTGAATACATTTGGCACTGACGGCGAAACCCAGAAGCTTACCAGATATTACCCCGAAGGTACACTTGTTCGGATTCAACCTCAGCTTGTATGTCTTCAACCTGTAAAACAATTTTTGGATATGATCAAGGTGCTCTTCCTTAGTCTGAGACCTGGCTATCATGTCATCAACATACACTTCGATCTTATGGTGAATCATATCGTGAAACAAAGCGACCATGGCATGCTGATAGGTTGCCCCAGCATTCTTCAACCCAAAAGGCATCACTTTGTAACAGAAGGTGCCCCACTGTGTAATGAAGGTCGTCTTCTCCATGTCCTCTGGAGCCATCTTGATCTGGTTGTAACCAGAGAAACCATCCATGAAGGAGAAGATTTTATGCTGCGTGGTGTTGTCGACCAGAACGTCAATGTGAGGAAGTGGGAAGTCATCCTTGGGGCTTGCCCTGTTCAGATCTCTGTAATCAACGCACATCCGTACCTTACCGTCCTTCTTAGGTATCAGGACAACATTGGCAACCCACTATGGATAGGAAGTGACAGCTAAAAATCCCGCATCGAACTGTTTCATGACCTCTGCCTTGATCTTCTCTGACATTTCAGGGCGCATACGACGGACCTTCTGTTTATCCGGAGGACAGTCTTCTTTAGTCGGCAGGCGGTGTACCACAATATCATTGTCTAAACCAGGCATGTCTTTATAGGACCAGGAAAAGATCTCAACATAGTCGTGCAACATCTGTATCAACCTCTGTTTGACGCTAAGCTTCAGATTTGCACCTATTTTAACCTCTTTTCTGTCTTCTTCAGTACCCAAGTTCACTGTCTCAACCGGCTCTTCATGGGGTTGTATGGCCCTTTCTTCCTGCTGTAGTAGCCTAGCAAGTTCTTCGGGCACCTCACAACCATCCTCACCTTCGTCCTCGGCTTGGTTGATCGGATTTTTGAAGTCATAACTGGAAATAGCAGAGCTGTTATCAATGGGATCCAGAGTGGATATGGATCTGCATTATGATACATGAGTGTGTGTAAGAGAGATAGTTGTTTTGATAAAGCGAAAGACATAAAATAAAAATAGAGAGTGCAAAATTTGTATGCCAGAAACATCCAATGCTTTATTAATGATTATAAAATGACAAATAATACCCCTCACAAGCAAAGCCATGGTGCCTCGGACAAGGCACCAGGCCGTAAAGTTTCACATTGTTTATTTCAAATCTTAAAACAAATAAGTCAATTACTGCGGAATAAAAGAAACAGGTATGAAGTCCCTAACCATCCAGTTACTTGGTCCACCTTTGGTGGTTGGGTAGATCCAGCTGTCAATGTCTGATTCCTCTTCACTGTCTTCAATGGCGTTAATCCCACGATTGTTGATGCATAGGGGAGGTCCTCCAGCCCGAGCGCGTCTAACAGCCCTTTGAGCCCCTATAGTAAAGCCCAAACCAAATTTGTCATTTTTATGTGAAATCAGGGAGCTGTCCCCAATTGGCATACCCACCTTCTTCAACCACAGCCCTGACGTCCTTGAGAGAAGCCATCTTCAAAGGAGGTTTATTGCTAGCAGTTTCAGTCGATGCCAAGATCTGAGGGACCTCTTCAAAATTCTGACAAGCGGTTTCAATGAATTCCCCGTCCATCTCTACGTAGCAGAAGGAGTTGAGGTGACTCACCATATATTCTTCTTCACCCCACACTGTGACAATCTTTCCTTTCACCGGATACTTCAGCATTTGGTGGAGTGTGGAGGTGACTACCCCAACCTCATGGATCCAAGGACGACCCAACAAGCAAGAATATGATGGCCTGATATCCATCATATAGAAGGTGGACCCAAATGTATGAGAACCTACTTTGACAGGGATGTCCACTTCCCCGTGCACCATTCTCTTGCATCCATCAAAATCCCTTACCACAATGTTACTAGGCTTTAGATTTAAACCCTCGCAATCCAACCGGTCCAACGCCTTCTTCGGTAAAACATTCAATGAAGACCCAGTATCTACCAGCACATGATCTATAGTGGTACCCCTGCATTTAATCGAGACATGCAGAGCATCATTATACTTCCTTCCCTTTGGTGTCAAATTCGCATATGAAAAACCTAGCCTGTTATCAACAGTCAGGCTGGCGACACAATCTTTGAACTGATCAGCTGAAGTCTCTTGCGGCACATGCGCAGTCTTGAGAAATGCAATCAAAGCCTTCACATGGGCTTCAGAACACAACAGTAGAGACAACATGGATATCTTCGATGGGGTCTGCCCCAGCTGTTCGACCATATTGTAGTCGCTTTTCTTAATAATTTTCAGTATTTTCTCTATTTCTTGATTAGAGGCTTCCACAACAGTTTTCTTAGGCGCCTCCATTCGGGCAGGCTCACCTACAACTTCTTTGCCGTGGGTATTAGATGATTCATCGACTGGAGTAAGAACAGGAACAATAGTTGATGTACTAGCAAGAACAGCAGATGTAATGACAATGGGCTTGCTGACGGTCTTAGGGGAAATCTCGGGAGAGAAGACCCTTCCACTTCGGGTAACTTTGCTGGTTCCGACAATGTTACCAATATCAGGATTAGCCTTTTCGTCTTTCAAGTCTTGTTTGATGCCATGATAGTACACATCAACACTATAATTCCAGGGGACAACTTTATCGGAGACATACGGGACAGGACCAAGAACAGTGATTATCAGTGGAGCAATTCTTGGATTGGATGTAATCCTAACAGGTCTTCTCAAGGAAACCTTGGAAGGATCGGCAGAAATGGTTATAATGACAATGTCTTCATTTGGAACAACACGAATCATAGTCTTTTAAAACAGAACCTCTTTGCTATCTATCAGGCGTTGAACACCTAATTTCAACAAACGGAAACCAGAAGGTAGAAGCGAACACATGTGGAAACCTTCACCATAACCCGAAAATAAACCGACCAATAGAAAATTCTTCTTGACAACCATGAGAGGAGTAGAAACTTCATCGATAGAGGAAAAAAACAAATCAGTATCAATAACATTAACTCTACGACCGTGTTTAGGCATGGGAACAGTTATGACATTTGGCTTCCCCGGAGCATCAAAATCTATCTCCTTAGCTTAAATTAAGTCTTGTATTTTGTTTCTCAGAGCCCAGCAGTCATTTGTATCGTGGCTAGAACTCTCAAAATGATAGGAACACTAGGCATTCAGATCATTTTGGGGAGATGTAGTATTTGGATTCTTGGGAGCCTCTCTCAAGGTTGCCAAGTTAGATCTCAACAGATGAGGTAGAACTTCAGCCAATGTCATCTTGATGCGGGTAAACTGTTGCTGTGGTCTTTCCGCCTGTTGTTGATTGTTGCATTGTGGAGCAACTGCAGGTCTAGGTATCATCACGACACTCACTGTCTGACGTTGTTCAACCCTGTTCTAACCCCTCGGGCTGTAGATGGCACTGGCTTTCTTCTTACCAACAAAAGGCTTCTTTACTGAACTTGAAGAGGCATCCTTCTGTATTTTGCTGCTTTGAATCCCTGCTTCTACCCTTTCCCCAGTTAGGATTAGCTCAATGAATCCAGCTGATGAACTGCCGATCAAATGATTGAAAAATGGACCAGATAGCATCCCCAGAAACATATCAACCAACTCCCTATCAGACAACGGGGGTTGAACTCTCCCAGCCAAGTCTCTCCATTTTTGCGTGTAATCTTTAAAACCTTCACCTACACCTATGGACATACTCTGGAGTTGAGTACGAGTGGGAGCAAGGTCGACATTATACTGATAATGCTTGTAGAAAAAAATAGCAAGATCTTCCCAATTTCAGATATTTGCTCCCTCTAGCTGGTAGAACCATTCAAGTTGAGTCTCTGACAGCCTATCTTGAAAGAAATGAACCCACAGATTTCTATCAGCTGTGTGGGGCTGGATCTTTCTGACATAAGAGCGGAGATGGAGTTTTGGGTAGGACACCCCATCATACTTGGAAAAAACTGGAGCTTTGAACTTCTGCGGGATGACTACTCCCGACACCAATCCCAGTTCTTCAAAATCTATCTGAGGTATCCTCTAAACTTCCATGGCACTCAAACAGTCTTCTAGTTGTTTGTATCTATCCTCAACAGGAGGATATTGCTCATCGTTATAGTCAGTATCGTTATCAGAGACTGCAGGGCTAGGGTCCTTCTCTCCTTCTTGGTTCTCCCCTTCCTTAGATGAAGAGGTCAGATCAGTTGGACGCTTCAACCGCTCTCCAAACCTTCGGCCATATTCAGAATACCGACAACCTTTTTCTTCTTCTTCTTCTCTTTCAGAATGAGGGATTTCAGATCCTCCCGCCCTTTTTTCTAGATTGATGAACATTTGTTGGAACTGGGCGTTCTGTGCTTGAAGGTCCTTGATGCTTTGTTCAGAAGACATTTCAGCTGAAAGAAATGGCGAAGAAGATGAGAAACCTTTAATGGTACCTGTAATGATGTGCTATGGATGGGATGCGAGTGCAACGATTTCAAAGACTTCGAGAAATTTAAATTTGCAAACCACAATAAACAAAAACTTTATTAGCTGAATTTGAAGTTCAAATGCCTTTTAGGCGTTACAATTTAAAAAAAAAAACTGAAACAATAAAAGACAATAAAAATTCCTATGGATGCTTCCTCTCTGTTCCGGAATAGTCATCGAGTCCTCTTTCTTCATGAAACTACTTTGTGAGCTCTAAAACCTTCCTCTTCTGAGAATGGAACTGATCCTTGTAGGTATCCCGCTCCTCCATCAACTGAATCCAAGACCTCTGTAATTCTCCAAAATCAGTGGGCATATAAGGATAGAGAACTGTGTAAGGAATACCCTCCTCCGTAGTGGGTTCCACAATCACTGACGAAACAGCCACATAGGGCATCATAAGCTGCTGGACACGAGCTCGTACCCATTGTAGGTAAGGTTCCATAGGAAAGGAAGTCTTTGGTCCCAAAGTCCTGGCGCCAGATCTATTTACCATGCCCCAGGCTCGTATGAATCTTCGGCGATGCTCCTTGACATCATCCTCATAGTTGAATACAATACCCTTGATAAGTAACTCATGGGGACCATCCCTTCAAGCATAACCAAATTGCCGCATGGCTAAATAAGGGTTGTAGGTTATACCCCCTTTGATGCCAAGTAGCGGGACATTAGGGTATTCTATGCAGCGATCAATAATGGCAGTATTTTCCATAGCTCGAGAACACCAGAGAATATCCATATGAGCGAGCGACATTATACTTTGCGACCAACCCAAACCTTCTTCATTCTTCAGTATGGACTTAGGGAGGTGAGAAATAAACCACCTCGACAGCAATGGCATACAACACATAAGAATCCCTCTTCTCTTCATGGTACGAGTATGGAGAGCGTGTAGAATATCTCCGAGCAAGGTAGGCACCGGATTGCGAGAGAGAAAGATCTTGATAGCACTCACGTCTATGAATGATCCCGGATTAGGGAATAGGACTAACCCATAGAATAGAAGATCCAAGACCTCCTCGAAAGCCTGAAAGTGTGCATCATCCCAAAACAATTGTGCTTTGTTTATCAGAAACTTAGCTAGAAAACCCTTGACTCCGCTTCTTGTTTCCCAATTGGATACCACATCGTCCCATTTCAAGTGCAAAGCTGAGGCAATGACTTCTGGCTTAGGAGGTTCTTCTAAACCCGTGAAGGGTAACTGCTCAAGAATGGGTATATCCAACAGCTGAGAGAATTCTTCCAAGGTAGGTACCAACTGATAGTCTGGAAAGGTGAAGCAGTGATGCTTGGGATCAAAGAACTGAAAAAGTACACTCATCATCTTTTCATCAAAGTTTGAAGTAACCAGGTCGAGAAGTCGACCATGTCTCTTGGTGAACGCAGAGGTTTCAGAAACCCTTGATACTAGCTCTTTGAGTTGGGAAGGTATCTTCACAAAGCTGATTTGGATAGTGTTTCTACGGACAGACGCCATGATCTGCAAAACAGGGAAAAGATAAATTCCCTTGGTCTTTGAAATGGTTAGTGCGATAAGAATGGATGCTATGATATGATGCATGATGTCATGATAAAACATAGGTATAGCAAACACAAGTATAGCAAGCACAGTCAAATCACACAAAGCCCTTATGTTTAAGGCTTGCATGAGGTCAAAGGTAGTACCCTCTTGAAGTTAGTTGGTTTCAAACCTGTCTTAGAAATAGTAATCAGGTTCTAGAGGATCTCAATATCACTGACCATCCTTTATCGGTATTGTTTCAGCTCACGCAATCTTTTCTTGTGGCCGAAATATCCCGAAAGTCTGATCTCAATGAGTGTAGCATCGAGTATCAACCAGTTCTCAGCTCTACACCGAGGCCGGCTATCTCACTACTTTCTAATGGCCAAGTTGGGCAATTAAAGGTTCTAAGGTCAGTTGATGCTTCACGATACCATGCAGAGGCCCTGTACTCTCCCTGATTGACTCAAGGGTTACCAGTACCAACCAAAGTTCCACATAAACGTAGCTACTGCTTCAATCATGCCGGTATACCCCAATGTTGTACCCCAAAATTTGCCCTCCCATATTCTTCAAGATTTATCAAGAATCATCTTCAAATGGTTCGAGACTACTCAAAGGTTGCACAGTCCAAATGCCTCCTAAGCCAGCTGAAATTAGGGTTTTGGTTCTTGCAAGGAATTTGAGGTTTTCAAGGGTCCAAACAAGTCTCATAGGCCTACATACATTGTCAAGCATCTACATGTCAAGTCTCAAGACTCACAGGGTCAAATTCCACAGTCAAAAGCTTCATTTGCTTCACAGTCAACTGCAGGGGTAAAATGGTCATTTTACAGTCAAAAGTCAATTTTTTTGGATAACATCTTGTTTTGAGCACACAATCATCATTTGATCAAGTCTTGATCATGATTCCACAAGCATGGCTCAAAAATCATCAAGATGCCTAAAATTACTATTTTTGGACAGCAGAAAAGTCAACTGTATCTTGACCAGGGCATAACTTTTTCATGGTTCATCAGAAAAATCCCATCCAATGCTCATTTTTAGGGGGATGACATTTCCTACAACTCATCTTCACATTCCAAGTCCAAGAAATTCTCTCACAAAAAGTTATCAATTTCTACATTATAGGTCAATTTCAAAAGTCAACAAAAATGCACTTTAAGTCAAAGACCATAACTTGAGATTGGTAAACCTAAATGACATGGGACCAAAGGCATTGGTTAGAGGACTTCAAGACCTTTCCAAAATGTCCAAGAACATGTTCATGTGATCAAAATTGAGCAAGATATGCATTGGAGAAGTTGGGAAATTTTTATGAATTTGCAAAAGTCAACTTTGCTCAAAACACTTTGTTTTTGCTAATGGGCCTCAAATTTCTTCTTGAAACTTTATCCAAGGCTTATGCACGACCCATTGAGATTATTTGAATTTATTTTCTTATTTTTTATTAATTAATTGGATTTTTAATTGATTTTAATTCATTTAATTAATTTAAAATGTAGGAAATTCAAAGATTTGATTTTTTCAATCTTTTGGTGAAGCAAACAAGCTCAATATATGCTGGAAAGTTCGTGTGCCAATCAATTAAAAAGATGCAAAAAGATGCAAGCTCCAAGTTTTCTTGTCAAGTTTTTTCAATCAAAAAGATGCAAAAAGATATGATTGAAAATCAAATATTGAAACCATAATTCCATGGATTTCTTGTCAAAGATTTAACCTAAACTCAGTCTCCTATATATACACAACTCAACCCTAATGCATTGGACGGGATTTTGCTGCAAGAAAGCCATAAGCAACATTGAAAAAAACCAAGAAAAAGTGAAAATTGTTTTCCATAATTTAGCACGATTCAAAGCTTTTTCTTGTTTCTAATACATTGCAGGAACTCTCAGAGACACATTGCAATCAAAATCAAGTGCTAACACTCAAGGAATCCAAAGAAACAGAATCACGGTTTGTCCACTTTTTTCAGAATCGAAACTCGCGATTCATAAGCATTTGATGTGAGTTATGGTTTGTTTTGTATTGCTTGCATCCATATAAAGCTAATGGTATTAATTAATTGGATTATAATGCACAGAATCGTGAATTGCCATTAACGAATTTTAGGGTTCATGAGTTCTTGAATTAGGGCTTTCCAAATCCAGCAAAATTGAGACCCCTAATGCATATGGTTGAACTCAGGAGACTCAGACGAGCACAAAGCCATATTTGCGAAATATTTATATTGCTCACAGGCCTAGTCGCTATTTTTCGTCCTTGCAGGTTGTGGGGGTTAAAAACCCCCGCTATCTGTTTATTATTTACAGGCTTCAGCGAAGGAGATGAAGACGTGTAAGCATGGGGTTAGTTCATTAAAAAGGAACGCACACTTTTTCATAATTTCCAGCATATTAATTGTTTGCATATATTATATTTGATTATTATCATTATATCAAACGCATGTAAGTGGTTCAGTGGATGGTGAGGTGGTTGGTAATCATTGGGACCTGGGTTCGATTCCCAGGTCCACCCAAATAATTGTTTCTATTTTTCATAACATGATTACATACAGTCATTTAAAAGCATTCCACCATGTACTGCAAACCTCCAAGCGCCATGTGTCTCTGAGCCCAGATCTGAAGGCCAAGCGTGAGGGTTCACGGTACTCCCAGTCAATGAACGTGCAGCTGATCCAGAAAGTCAAACAGACTTGTGTGCTTATTGGGCCAGAATTGCTAACATAACTCCATTATTGGGTCATCACCCCCTCTGGTTTCTTTGTTCTTTCCTTTTTATTTTCTTTTTCTTTTAATTTCTTTTATTAATTATTACCACTATTATTTAATTAACTTAATTAATATTTTTCACAATAAATTCAAAAAACCAAAAAATGTGAATATTTTTGTTAGTATTATTATTTATTAATTTCACTATTAATTATTTTTGTAAATAAATTCTAACAAATCAATTTAGTTTAATTAGGTTTAATTTTGACTTTTTCATAATAAATAAATAAATTAGAATTAGGTTTTACTAACTTTCAACTTTTAATTTCTTTTATTTTTATTTTCATTAAAGACCTGAAAAACTAAAAAAATACTTTTTCTTGTAATTATTTAATTAATTAGTAAATTAGGTTTAATATTTAATTAAATGCAAAAAAGGACAAAATTCATTCTTTCTCAAAAAAGGGTCACAACCCTAAGGACGTCCCCAATTCAATTTCTTTTCGCGCATATTTATTTGATCATATTTATGTATCTGCTCCGAGAATGTAATAGATAATTAGGACTTTTATCGCTTTCTTTAATTTCTCGCAATTTATCTTTTCAAGGGTTATGTTTTTGGCGATGTAAATACCCGACGCCTTGTAATAGCGTAGATTTACTTTCCGCCATTTATTTTCCGCACAATTATTAACTGTTAACTATGCATGACAAGACTTGCCTGACAAATAAAATCAAAACGTAGCTCACCATAATACATGTGCAAAGACAATTTAACATGAAACATGACACACGTGCACATGCCACTCCTAGGGTACGCCTCACTTGGTTGCCTCGAGGTGGTCATTGAGTATAGGGTGTTTTAGAGGTCGCCCTCCTGTCTAAAGATCCAGTTGCCTCGAAACGGTTGCCTCGGATAAAAAGAATCTAGGACATTAGGGTTACCGCTAAGGCGTCCTACTATTGCTTTGGTGACCACACCTGTCCCTATAATCGAATTGACCTGAATAACTCCAACGACGGTGCTACCTACTTCTCAATAGTGGGATAGTACTGTCTAAAGGACTCTTATACAGCTTAATTCCTTAGAGTAGGTAGATTTCTCCTGGGTACTTGCTCTTTCAAAACAAAAAAACAACTTTTCGCACCTACACTTTCAAAAAGTTTTCAAACAAACACTTCATACACTCTTGAGGACTGATACAAGAGTTACCTAGAAGTTTTCAAAACGAAACTTTTTCAAAACCCACATACACAAGAAAAGCAAACAATTTTTGAAAACATAGTGAGCAAGTACCTAAGAGCCCGTGGATAACCACAGATAGAAAGGGTGCTAACACCTTCCCTTTCTATAATCTACATCCCGAACCGAGAAACATCTCGAAAAGGAATTTTGTTGTGCTTTTGTCCTTTCCTTGTTGGAGAACATAAAAGACGGTGGAGACTCTTGCTTACCGCGACATTTCGCAAACCAGCATTTCAAAACAGTCAGTTCTATTTCCACCGATCACAGAACTGGCGACTCTGCTGGGGACTTTAATAAGTGAGGTGTACCTTAGGATTAGATCATTCTATGTTTTCACTTGTATGCCTTGTTTGCTTTAATATTGTGGGCTTGTTTTGGAGTTTCATAGATCCTAACACGGATCTGGGGAATACCCTTTAGGTAGCAAAAAGCTGTGAGGGACCTGTCTGGCATAGACCGACACGGGTGAAGCAGTAGCTACGTTGGTGTGACACCTTGGTCTGTACCGATATCCCTTGTGTTGGAACGAGGAGAATATGGGTCTTTTGAGGAGTCATTAAGCACCAACCGACCTTAGAACCCTAAATTGACCCAACTTGGCTATAGAACAGTAGCAGTATGCTACACTCATTGAGGCTAAACTCTCGCGATGGTTCTGGCCGCAAGAAAAGATTGCGAAGCTGGAGTTATGACCGATTGAGGGTAGTCAGTGATATTGAGATCCTCTAGAACCCGATTACTATTTTCTAGGACAGGTCTTAACCAACTGAGACTGAAATAGGGTAGTACCTAAACTTCATACCGGCCTGAAATCTAAGGGCTCTTTTGTGTGACTTGTGTGCTTTCAAACTTGAACTACTTGCACATCCTTGTTATCTGACGCATGAGTTTCTTGCAGGTTTTGTTTACAGTCCTTAATCTGGACTTATTACAGGGCTTACTTACACCTCACACCTTTGCATCCACGTACATAACATCATACCATCATACCATTGCATACATCCTGCATAAGGACTAACCCATTTCAAGGATCTCAAGGGTTTGTGATGCAGGTCATAATGAACCAAAGGTCTAGCAAGGGGCAAAGGGGATTTATTTTCCTCTAGCCAAGGTTGTCTGAAGATCAAAACATGATAACTTGAGTCAGGGGCTATGACCCACTCGATATGGTGAGCCTTGACTCTTGAAGAAGGACTCTCAACAACATGAAGTTCCTTCCATCAAGCTACAAAATTCAAATTCTAACAATTTTCTTGTTTACCCCGCGAGATCCTTGAAAACATTGCATGCATATATCATACATATCATTGCATAACAGGTCATCCTTTACAGGTCTCTCACGTCCTCGCTGTTTATTTCAGCCATGGCTTTCCAACCAAACAACCAGGATCTCCGTACTCAAGAGACTCAGTTTAGGGAAATCTTCCTAAGCCTATCCCATGGGCAGGAAGAGTTGAGATCACTCCTCATGGGGAACTTGGTTAGGAACACTCCTGAAGACGATAGGGACGAACGGCTGAAACGTCTGCAAGCTGAGGTAGATACAATGAGGACCCAGATGCTGGGGCAAATGGCTCTTATCCAAGGCTTGGCTCGGGAGCAAGAAGAGCTGAGAACCATTGTCAACCAGCTTCGTCAAGACAACGACATGAAGAAAACAGTCCAGGTTGAGGATCAAGTCATTAATCAACTTCCGAGAAGTCAAAGGTTTGGTTTGATGAAGAAGGGACCTCTCCAGGGTGCCACTACCTCACAGGTCCAACAACAGCCTGACCATAAGCAACGGGCTACTCCGAGGCCATTTACCAAGCTCAACATGCCACTGTCCCAAGCTTTGCAACACCTGTTGAGTTTGAATCTGGTGACGTTGGTAGAACCTCACCCGAATCCTAAGACTTCTTCACCCAACTACAATCCTGATCCCAGGTGTGCATACCATTCTAACAACCCGGGGCATGATACAGACGACTGTTGGAAGTTGAGATACAAAATCCAAAACCTGATTGATGAAGGAGCATTGGAGTTTGCACAAGATGGTCAGGCTGAGTTCTTCTACTATCCCTCCAAGGTTCACCATTTGAAGTGACAAGTCCTGAGATGAGAAGACTTTTTGTTCATTTGAATTTTCAATTTGTAATTTTCTTTTGATTGTTCAAACAACTGTTGTCATGGCAAACCTTTTTATTTTATCAATGCATCGCATATGTCTTGTTTTGAATCAATCCATTCGTATTCACTATATTCAAATTGCTTTCATTTTTGTGATGTTCAACTCTCGATTAAAAATTCTAAACCTTTTGAGGGAGGATGACGAAAACGATACCACGATCTTTACAGTATGCTTTTGAACAGACCCCGCTGACGATGTACAGGCATTGTTTCAAATCCTAAATAGTGGAGTTATAAGGAAGATAATCCTTCGTCAACCCCTTCCAGCCAAAGAAGTAGGAGTTTTTTGTTTAAACACAAATTAAAACCCTTAATCATAACCTGGGGTAGGGTAGTTCTCTCAGTTAATCCAGGTGCACAATGAATGGCATCAAAAGAGTCCTTCCAAAACAAAAGATGGTGATGGTTCCGTATAAACATAAGGACAGACAGTCATTATCTTTCAAAAAACAAAAGCCCAATAAGTCAAAACCTATGAAGGAGACTTACAAAACTGGGGCATCCCGCTGACTGTAATTACAAAAGAAACAGTTCAGGCAAAAAAATAGGGATAATAAAATCAAAAAAGAAAGAGGTCCTACAAACCCTCAACAAAAAAGAAATGACTGCCTATTCAAAATAAACTGACAATATCTGAACCATCACTGGTATATCAAAGCCAAGACTCAAACAAAATCTAATGCACGATTAGCTGAGTTTAGGATTGAAGAACATCACGAAGAACGGGTGGGTACAAATAAAATTTGAGCCTTTATCCTTTGTTTCTTAAACCGTGAACCAGGCCACGTTATAACCCTTAAAAGTCCTAGCTAAAGCATGGGTTAGTTCGAAAGCATACTGTTACAAAAGGTATCCTGACTCCTGTATGGCTCGCTGTAAATCATGAGTTAACATCACATTTTATAAAAAATAAAATAAAAAAATTGCCTGTTTTACTGGAAAAATGCATTTTCAAAAACTTCAAAACAGACATAAGCCTTGCATTTTTAATATAACATTGTTTGCATATGACTATTTGTTCAAACAGCAGAGAAATTCGCACGAAGAATATCTAGTGAACAAAAACACTTCTAACCAAGGGGCAGACATGATCATGGTCTATCATCTGGGACAGTCCAGTCAAGATTCAGAGAATCTCTCAAAGTGCCAAATAGCCAGGGGCAAATCTCCGCCTGAGTCACTTGGGGCATTGGACATGAATTCCAGCAACGAATCTTACATGATCAGACATCTTCTGGTAGCATGGCAACACAACACTACTGACAGTGACAACTCCCTACATTCTGAGAGCATGGACATAGTTGAAAAAAATACTACGCATAATCAAAGACCCGCTAGGTTGACACACCTAGGCAAAAATAAGGGCTTCCCGGTGAACCAAAAGGGTTCGGGCAAAAATAAGGGATGAAAATGAAAAAATCTGTACACCCGGCAAGTCGAAAACCTGAAAAGGCGGCTTGGGCAAAAATGGGTATCCCGGTGGACTGAAAACCCAAAAGGGAGGTCCAGGCAAAAATTAGGGATCAAAGCGTACGACTATGTCCTGTCATCTCGTCACTTACCTACCAGAAGAAGATTTGTCAATCGGCAGTTATCAAACACCTCCACATGTATCTTCTCCCACAGAAGCTGGGGCAATAAGAATTGTCTGAACTGTACAAACTGCTCTGTCCTCCAGGTACCAAGGTATATATTCAGCTGAAGAATATGACCAAGATACCTTCACTCCCCGGGAGTAAGACAAATCAACAATACTCTTCCCAAGCAGAGTTGGTCTCCCATCAGCCCCGGAAAGACACAGTATCCCTAGCAAGTCAGCAACACTCTCCCTTAGCAGAGTTAGGCTACTGTCAGCCCTAAGGAAGTTGGATATCCCCAGAAGATCTCAATATTCCCTAGAAGAGTATACAAATGTTCCTCAACAAGCATCCCCGGCAGTCTTCATATTCGTCAATGAAATATAAGATTGTTCCCCGGCGGAATACAAGACACCCCAGTGGAGCCATTTCCCCAGTGTAGTCCAAAGTTCCCCAGGAGAGTTGAATCATCTCCCCAGTAGATGCTGGAAGCTTATCACCTGCAGGGTACAAATATCTCTCCCCGACCATGTTCAAAGGTTATTCCCCACCAGAGCCTATAACTGGGTTATCCTTAGCAAATTGCAATGGAAAATCGTCCTCAGCGAAGTTCTTCCTATCCCCCAGCGGAGTTCATCAAAATCCCAACAGAGTTTATCAACAGAATCCCCAGCGGAGTTATCGTTAAAATCTCAGCGGAATATCTCTTCCCACAGAGTATTTCCCCACAAAGTAATCTCTTCGCCAAGTTTATTCCCCAACGGAGTCATCTTCTCCTACCGGTTTATTCTTGTAATCATCTTCGTTCATCATCCCCAGCGGAAACGAAGAACTCTATTCTTCAACATCAGCCCAGGATTTAAGCTCCCGGAATTCGTCAAGGATTTATTTTCCCAAACGAAAATACATTCATAAACATCACATTTTCATACATCATGACATTGCATACAACTAATACTTTGCCTTTTCAGGAAAAGGTCAATCAAAAGATGATTACCATCTACCTTTGTGGTTCCAGATCAACACCTGTAACAAGCCAGGAAAATTCTGTGGACGACTGATCATGGGTTAATACTTGAAACCAGACAGGACAATTATCTACTTGATCATTATAAAGTAACCCTACACCGGTTCCTTATCTCTCTCCAAGATGTAGTTTTACACGAACTCATCATCAGGCAACCCTACACCGGTTCCTTCTCATTTCCAAGATGAAGTTTTACACGGACTCATCATCAAAGTAACCCTACACAAGTTCCTCCTCCCTTCCAAGACGAAGTTTTACACGGACTCGTCCTCAGGAAACCCTACACCGGTTCCTCCTCAGTTCCAAGATGAAGTTTTACACGGACTCATCATCAAAGTAACCCTACACAGGTTCCTCCTCCCTTCCAAGACGAAGTTTTACACGGACTCGTCCTCAGGCAACCCTACACATGTTCCTCCTCAGTTCCAAGACGAAGTTTTACACGAACTTATCTCCTAGTAACCTTACCCCGGTTCCTCCAGAAGTCTTACACGGACTTATTCCAAAGTAACCTTACCCTGGTTCCTCCAGAAGTCTTACACGGACTTATTCCAAAATAACCTTACCCCGGTTCATCCAGAAGTTTTACACAAAATTATCCCGAAGTAACCTTACCCTGATTCCTCCAGAAGTTTTACACGAACTTATCCCGAAATAACCTTACCCCGGTTCATCCAGAAGTTTTACACGAACTTATCCCGAAGAAACCCTACACCGGTTCCTTCTCAATTTCAGATGAAGTTTTACATGAACTCATCAACGGGCAACCCTACACCGGTTCCTTCTCAACTCCAGGCATAGTTTTACACGGACTCGTCACCCAGAAACCCTACACAGGTTCTCTCTTTCCAAAGATGAAGTTTTACACGGACTCGTCACCCAGAAACCCTACCCAGGTTCTCTCTTTCCAGAGGCAGTTTTACACGGACTTGTCATCAAGAAAGCCTACACAGGTTTCCTTCTTAATTCCATAGGCAGTTTTACATGGACTCGTCATCAAGAAACCCTACACAGGTTTCCTTCTCAGTTCCAGATGCAGCTTCACACAGGCTCATCATCAGTCAACCCTACACAGGTTTCCTTCCTTCAAAGATGCAGCGTCACACAGGCTCATCATCAGTCAACCCTACACAGGTTTCTTTCTTTCCAAGATGCAGTTTTACACGAGCTTATCATCATGCAACCCTACACAGGTTCCCTTGTTCAACCTACCAAGTCACGATTCAACGAACAATCTCTAGATGGCATCTATAAGCCCATCCCCGACAAGATTCTGTCGCATCTCCAGATGGCATCTATAAGCCCATCCTCCTATCCATCATCTCTCCAAATGGCATTTGTAAGCCCATTCCCGACATCACATTGCTGATACCACACTATGCGAGTGCAAATTTCTGGGCACTCTAGTGTTCAATCATCTTTCACCTTCGGATCACGAAAGGCCCGAAAGCCAATCTACATCCTCAGGTCTAAGAAGATTGAACAGGGGAAACTGTTGTACCCCAAAATTTTCCCTCCCATATTCTTCAAGATTTATCAAGAATCATCTTCAAATGGTTCGAGACTACTCAAAGGTTGCACAGTCCAAATGCCTCCTAAGCCAGCTGAAATTAGGGTTTTGGTTCTTGCAAGGAATTTGAGGTTTTCAAGGGTCCAACCAAGTCTCATAGGCCTACATACATTGTCAAGCATCTACATGTCAAGTCTCAAGACTCACAGGGTCAAATTCCACAGTCAAAAGCTTCATTTGCTTCACAGTCAACTGCAGGGGTAAAATGGTCATTTTACAGTCAAAAGTCAAATTTTTTGGTCAACATCTTATTTTGAGCACACAATCATCATTTGATCAAGTCTTGATCATGATTCTAAAAGCATGGCTCAAAAATCATCAAGATGCCAAAAATTGCTATTTTTGGACAGTAGAAAAGTCAACTGTATCTTGACCAGGGCATAACCTTTTCATGGTTCATCAGAAAAATCCCATCCAATGCTCATTTTTAGGGGGATGACATTTCCTATAACTCATCTTCACATTCCAAGTCCAAGAAATTCTCTCACAAAAAGTTATAAATTTCTACATTATAGGTCAATTTCAAAAGTCAACAAAAATGCACTTTAAGTCAAAGACCATAACTTGAGATTGGTAAACCTAAATGACATGGGACCAAAGGAATTGGTTAGAGGACTTCAAGACCTTTCCAAAATGTCCAAGAACATGTTCATGTGATCAAAATTGAGCAAGATATGCATTGGATAAGTTGGGAAATTTTTATGAATTTGCAAAAGTCAACTTTGCTCAAAACACTTTGTTTTTGCTAATGGGCCTCAAATTTCTTCTTGAAACTTTATCCAAGTCTTATGCACGACCCATTGAGATTATTTGAATTTATTTTCTTATTTTTTATTAATTAATTGGATTTTTAATTGATTTTAATTCATTTAATTAATTTAAAATGTAGGAAATTCAAAGATTTGATTTTTTCAATCTTTTGGTGAAGCAAACAAGCTCAATATATGCTGGCAAATTCGTGTGCCAATCAAAGGGACAAAAATCTCCAAGTTTGGCAAGTTTTCTCAATCAAAAAGATGCAAAAAGATATGATTGAAAATTAAATATTGAAACCATAATTCCATGGATTTCTTGTCAAGGATTTAACCTAAATTCAGACTCCTATATATACACAACTCAACCCTAATGCATTGGACGGGATTTTGCTGCAAGAAAGCCATAAGCAACATTGAAAAAAACCAAGAAAAAGTGAAAACTGTTTTCCATAATTTAGCATGATTCAAAGCTTTTTCTTGTTTCTAATACATTGCAGGAACTCTCAGAGACACATTGCAATCAAAATCAAGTGCTAACACTCAAGGAATCCAAAGAAACAGAATCACGGTTTGTCCACTTTTTTCAGAATCGAAACTCACGATTCATAAGCATTTGATGTGAGTTATGGTTTGTTTTGTATTGCTTGCATCCATATAAAGCTAATGGTATTAATTAATTGGATTATAATGCACAGAATCGTGAATTGCCATTAACGAATTTTAGGGTTCATGAGTTCTTGAATTAGGGCTTTCCAAATCCAGCAAAATTGAGACCCCTAATGCATATGGTTGAACTCAGGAGACTCAGACGAGCACAAAACCATATTCGCGAAATATTTATATTGCTCACAGGCCTAGTCGCTATTTTTCGTCCTTGCAGGTTGTGGGGGTTAAAAACCCCCGCTATCTGTTTATTATTTACAGGCTTCAACGAAGGAGATGAAGACGTGTAAGCATGAGGTTGGTTCATTCAAAAGGAACGTGCGCTTTTTCATAATTTCCAGCATATTAATTGTTTGCATATATTATATTTGATTATTATCATTATATCAAACGCAAGCAAGTGGTTCAGTGGATGGTGAGGTGGTTGGTAATCATTGGGACCTGGGTTCGATTCCCAGGTCCACCCAAATAATTGTTTCTATTTTTCATAACATGATTACATACAGGCATTTAAAAGCATTCCACCATGTACTGCAAACCTCCAAGCGCCATGTGTCTCTGAGCCCAGATCTAAAGGCCAAGCGTGAGGGTTCATGGTACTCCCAGTCAATGAACGTGCAGCTGATCCAGAAAGTCAAACAGACTTGTGTGCTTATTGGGCCAGAATTGCTAACATAACTCCATTATTGGGTCATCACCCCCCCTGGTTTCTTTGTTCTTTCCTTTTTATTTTCTTTTTCTTTTAATTTCTTTTATTAATTATTACCACTATTATTTAATTAACTTAATTAATATTTTTCACAATAAATTCAAAAAACCAAAAAATGTGAATATTTTTATTAGTATTATTATTTATTAATTTCACTATTAATTATTTTTGTAAATAAATTCTAACAAATCAATTTAGTTTAATTAGGTTTAATTTTGACTTTTTCATAATAAATAAATAAATTAGAATTAGGTTTTACTAACTTTCAACTTTTAATTTCTTTTATTTTTATTTTCATTAAAGACCTAAAAAACTAAAAAAAATACTTTTTCTTGTAATTATTTAATTAATTAGTAAATTAGGTTTAATATTTAATTAAATGCAAAAAAGAACAAAATTCATTCTTTCTCAAAAAAGGGTCACAATTTCCTTAACGTGAAATAAAAAAAAGCAGAATTTAAAATGCTAATTAAAACTATTACAACCTTGAAATAATTACAAAATAATGGCAAAAATAATAACAAGCGTGTGGCAAATTACATACGGGAGAAATTAGGGTTTTGACCCTTGAGTAATCCTAATTGCAATTGGTTAAAGAAAAAAAATCATTGTTTTTGTCGTTTTTGTGTTATTTAAGAAAATAAGGAACCTAACTACTTAATCAATTTAAGAAAAAATAATTAAATCTCATATTTTTGGTTTTTTTTGTTTGTTTGTTTGAAGAAAAGAAAATAATTAAATCAAAAAGTTAAACCTAGCTTTCTAATTGATTTTAATTATAAAAAACAAGTTTCCCTAAATTAAATAAGCTAATTAATTTAATTAAACTTGATAAAAATAAAAAATAAAACCTAATTCTAATTTTTATGACTTTTTGATTTTTGTGATTTTATATAAAAGAAACTGATTTTAAAAAAAAATAAAATGAATAAAGAAAATAAAATAATAAAAAGATAAAATTTTTGAGAAATGGGCCTGTGTTGTTAGGAGTTTTGGGGATGTAGAACTGAAAATCTGTGGCCCATTAAGCTCCAGGCCTGGTCAGGGCTGGATCTGGTATGGTGTTGACTTTGTGGAGCACCATGGTCCTTCATTGGAGAGGCATGAGATCTGGTCAACGTGCAATCCAGTGGATAGGCATTGAGGGTGTATGATGGTCTCCTGGAGATGAAGTATATTGGATTCTGTAAAGAAAATAAGCAAATGAGAAAATGTTGGAGTCAGGGGTCGAACCCCTGACCTCCTGCCTACAACGCCTTATCTCTCCTCCTGGCTACCACTGGACCAACGTGCTTTGTTGGTAACATAAACAACCAAAATATAATATATTAGAAAAACATTAATAGTCATGAAAAAACACGCGAAATTTGAACTGGCCAACCATGCTTTGACACGCACCATCTTCTTCCTTGTACCGTTGCATTAGGTAAAACACTTTTACCTACCGACATTTGTTCGTAGCTACAACCCTGTCCATCTCTAAAATCTTGTACATGCAATATAAATCAATTGTAATGGTACCAATCAACTCGTCTTGGTCTCACGAGTGTCATGGTACCCCATTCATGGTTCAATTTTCTCTGTATCAAAAAATCCCAAATCGAGCTCTTAATCCCTAGCAATGGTGAATCTGGATTCTTGCGCTGTTAGTACAATTAAACTATACAGAAAGCTTGCAATCATGATTATGAACAAGAATATATGGATAACATGCATTTAGTATGCGTAAAACATTGAAATCAAGTTTGAGTTTTTTGTGCAAACCGCGATGTTGTAAAGTGATAATTTTGGATGCTTCAAGGCTGGAAAATGATGCTATTAGCTTTCCGAGATGTCCAGAATGGTTTAGAAACCTTGGAATGGTTCGAATTGGCCTGTGGAAGAAGATAGGTCTCACACTTTTCTTTGAATTTTTGTAGTTTTGTTCTGCCTCCTCCCACGATTCTAACCCTTGTTCTTGCCTTGGATGTGTTCCCTATATATCATAGAGTGAATTAGGGTTTCAAAAATAAATCACATCTTTGAAATTTTTGAAGATTTGATTTGATTTTCATGGCATATGTAAACTTGTTATATTGAGCCAAATTATGTCTTTCTTGTATCAATCAGCCTTGATTCGAATTGATCATGATATCCTTGCATTATTTGATTGAAATCCTATTCAAAAATTAGACCACAACATATCTTTTCCATTACTCATCAATTATTTGATTTAATTGAAATTTTAATTAACAAAAAATCAAAATAAATTGAAAAGTGAAGAAAATAACATGAGGTTGGATATTTGGGTCGTGAATCATATTATAAGTGAGGTGCAAGCATAAAAAGTTAGGCCTATTTGGCTAAAAATGCAATTTTGAGCCCATTTGACTTTTGGCAATTTTGCAAAAAAGGTCAACTTTGACAAGGCATATCTCCTCCAATTTTGACCCTAGAGACGTGTCTTGGACTTTTTAAAAAGCTTAGGATGTCCCGTAAGCAACCCTTTTGGTCTCATCTCAATTGAGTCTTCCATGTTCATGTATGAAGCTTTGACCCAAAAGGTGTTTTTGTTGACTTTTCAAAAGGACCTATAATGTCAAAATTCATATCTTTTTATGAGTGCATATTTTGAACTTGTGGGATGAAGATGAATTGTAGGGAATTGAATCCTCTTCAAAACAAGATTTGGATGGAAAATGTAGGATAAAGCATGTGAAAGTTATGCTTGGTCAAAGTTGGGTTGACTTTTCCTACAAAACCCTAATTTAGCAACTTTTGGGTTTTGATGAATTTGGAGCATTCCTTGAGGAATCATGATCAATCCTTGATAAAATGATGGAAGTCACTTCAAAATGTTGATGTTAATCAAAAATATTTAAGTGACTGTATGTGGGCTACAATTGACTTTTGACCTAGTACAGTTGATTTCCAGGCATCTGAGCAGTTGGCTGGGCAAACTTCTTGTGAAAGGCATGAAACTTGACATGTAGGGTCTTGGGAACATAAAAAGACCTTGGAAAGCATATTAGACCTTTGTGGTCCACGCATCTTGATGAAAATATAAACCCTAATTTGGGGTATACTGCCTTTAGGAGAGAGTTTGTCTGGTCAACTCTTGAACTTCCTTGAGCAACTTGGGGACCCAATTGACATTTGTTGAGTAAAATGGGAGGGAAAATTTTGGGATACAACAAGGGGCACTGCTCCCGACCAAAAAGAGGACAGTGTAACACGATGATGAGCTCACGCATATGTCCTTGTCTAGGAAAAGCTATACCGATAAGGATTCTCCATCCCTCTCCTTAGGTGCATCGAGGATTCTAAGGTCCCCTATATCCTGCACAAAATCCACGAAGGAATCAACTCTCAACATATCAGATTAAGATCCCTTGCACGGAAATCCCTATGAACATGATACTACTGCCCACCATGCAACACGATGAAAAGGAACACGTCAATAAATGCAATAAGTTCCAACGCCACAGGGACATGCACTTGGTGCCTCCCAACAAGCTCAAAACTCTCTCCTCCTCGTGGGCCTTCGCCTAGTGGGTAACGGACATCCTCAGTCTATTTACCCCAGGAATAAATCAGAATAAGTACCTGATTGTCGATGTCGATTACTTCACGAAATGAATAGAGGCAGAAGCCCTCATTTAAATTACGGTGCACAACATACTTCATTTCTACAAAATAAACATACTCGCCTGTTGTACCCCAAAATTTGCCCTCCCATCTCTCAATGATTTCTCATCACAAAGCCCTTGAAGCTCAAGATCCAGTTAGGGTTTCATCTGCTCAAGACTCCTCCTTACACTGTTGACCCAAATTAGGGTTTGTGTTTGCACAAAGATATTTTGGCCAAAAAAGCCTAAGATGACTTTCATGCTTCATATTGGACTCCCAAGTTTATCCATACCATGTTTCAAGTCTTGATTCCAAGTTTTGTCCGGTCAATTGGACAGTTGACCTAGAAATCAGCTGTATTGGGGAAAAAGTCAACTGTGGTCAATTGACAGTCAAATCTCATGAAAATTGACCCACATCAACATTATGAACTCACATGGACCATTTGATCAAGTTTGGATCACAATTCCATAAGAAATTTAATCAGATCATCAAAAGGGCAAAATGGTCATTTTTAGGGTTTTGACTGCACAAGGGCAATTTTTGACTGTTTGACCTAGCCAATGGAAAACCAAGCTCACATATGGACTCAAGGACCCCATGGAATTGTCTTGACATGCTCAACAACTTCAAAAGATCCCAAATGCACAAGATTGACAGTTGAATTTCCCAGTCAATTGATCAATTTTGACTGTATACTGAAAAGTCAAACTTTGACTTTTTGGTCAAAATCTAGTGTCAAGATTTATTTTTCATCAAAACATGCCAAATCATGAAACTTGTTCATCAAGAAATCAAGAATTGCAAATTAGGGTTTGAAATGAAGATTTTTCATAACTTAGAATTTTTCTAAGTTATGAAAAACCCTAATTTTTTCCTAACTTTGCCCCACTTTCTCACCAAGATTCATTTGGATTCAAGCAAAAGTGAAAACATGAAGGTTGTAGCCTATTGCATAATCTACAACTTTGATTCACAAAGTTTTCCCAAAAGAGGCTTGTATCTCAAGTTACAATTTTTGGAACAAGGGTACCAAACCATTCTTAACTTAGAGAAAATTTGACCTATTTTAGGCAGGATTTTTGCCTAACTTCAAGACCATTTTTCACATACTTCCACTTGGAATTTCAATTTGAATTTCATAGATGGATTGTAGTACACATTCCAAGCTTTCCAAAATGTCTAAGAACTCATCAAACAACCTCATGGT
Organism: Vicia faba; assembly: GCA_948472305.1. Classification (NCBI taxonomy): domain Eukaryota; kingdom Viridiplantae; phylum Streptophyta; class Magnoliopsida; order Fabales; family Fabaceae; genus Vicia; species Vicia faba. Next base: position 562,132,392 of record OX451735.1, read on the forward strand.
TTGAGAGAATCGAATTTTGCAATATGGGAAAAACTCACTTTTGTTATGACCAATTTCCATGTTCATACACTTAGGCAATTTTCAAATCAGCATGCATTCCTTGATTACAGGCCCTAAATCTCTTTTACACTCATAAATTTAATGCAAACTCTTTGTGCCAAGACCATATTCTATGTGTTCAAGCATTGCATAAAGGTTTAATCCATTTTTAGAAAAAGCAATATATCCATTTTGATAAAGTTGCACTTTATGTCAAATTGCAAATCCAAGCAAGTACATTTGAAATCTCTTTGGCACAAGTTTATGGACTAAACACACTGATCAAGGGGAAGGTTAGCAGCATAGCTTGGGGGCCTGCATCAGTGTAGAACACCAAGTTGCCTTTTGTTGCTTAAAGTGTAAGAAACATAGCATATCACATACCAACTTTCATCTCAGCAAACCAGGCCTAAAGAAAAGTTATCAAACATATTCTAGACATCCATTCTGAGCTAGAACACGAGCCAAACATCCCCAACACCCTCTCATTCACAGAATCACCATTGAACTGCCCAAAACAGGGCATCCCTGCAGTTTGAGTTCCATAGCTCAAACCTTCCATGCATTCTTGCTAAAAACACTTCAAACACATTCCATAATATCCATATAAACTATTCCAAACCTTGAACTGAGACTGTAACAGCCATAGCACCATTTGCCATTTCCATTTTTCTATCTTGCAGGTGGACTTCTGCAGCTTGATTTGGCACGATTCAAAACACACCAAGCATTGGAATAGCATCACTACACTTCAGGCAAGCTCTACAAATCATCATCTTGCCCTGAAAGCTCCTCCATTGCAAGGCACGATTCCAACTGAACAGGTATATTCATGAACTTCTAACTCTCAATGTAGGCATTGTTAGCTCTAGGTTTGTGAATAAAAAGTGTTCTACTCATGCCCCTGAAACTGTACATGCCTTTACTTTCCATTTATTTTGCATGTGCTATGAGAATTTTAGGTCTGAACATTGATAAAAATCTAGGTCAGGAATTGGGGGAGAAGAAATTCTCTCTCATTTCTGAGAGTTAGATTGATTTCTTTATATGTCTGGAATCGTGGCTTCAAGCTCTACAGGTTTCATGTTGGAAGATTTGGCAAAAGATCAAGGAATTGGAAGTTAGCAAACACGTGTTTTCTTGAACAAACATGTTCTGAGGTTGAAGATGACAGGGTTCTGGGCTGGGCCTGTTTGACTTTTCTTTTCACACCATGTTATTACTTTCACACCCCCTAGGCCCATTTTGCTTATTTTTATGATTTTTTGACTTTTCTTTTTTTATTCTGACTTATTTATTTTTCCTCATGATATTAAAAATATAAAAATAATTTTTTGAACCATTTTTGAATTTATTAGGCATTTATTTGTTTAGATAAGTATTTGTACATAAATAAATATATAAACTTGCTTTTATTTGAAAATACTAAAAAAATATGCAAACACATTTTATTTTCCATTTTTATTTCATTTTATCTTCTGAAAATATTTTATATAAAATATACCTTTTTTTTTATAAATATTAAATATTATTATTTTTGTATATATAATATATATTTAGTAAATAATACAAATATTTATATGTATATTAGTATATTTAGGTTAAAAATACAAAATATTTACATTTTTATTTTTATTAATATTTAATATAAAAAATACCTTTTTGACAAATATACTTCATTTTTGTTTTTATTTTTGTATATAAAAAATAAACATTGTACACATTAAATAAATAATACCTTTTACTTAATAAAATTAGGGTTTTACCCTAAACATAAAAAATTCCAAAAAATAATACCTTTTATTTTTGTTTATTTGACATATAAAAATACTCTTTTTCATACACATAAAAACCTTTTTTTGCATCTTGCATATTTATTTTATTCCCATTTAATTTGTGCAATCAATTATCTTGTAAATAAATTCAAAATTGATGTAATAGTCTAGGTTTAAATTCCTTGTCAAATACCCCCCATTTGAAAATTTGTACCCCCTTCCCATATTGTGTTGTAATAGCTTAGGAACTTTAATTTTCGCACTTTAATGCTTTCTAAATATACCATGTTAGAATTAGGATTTGTATGCAAATAAAAACAACCAAATAGTTTGACCTAATTTCAAGATAATCAAGCATGAAAATGGACAACACCAATCACACTTGCACCCCTAGGGTATTCCACTTGTTGCCTTCAATAAATGGGCCATATTGCATGTTAGGTCTCTTTGGGCAAAACAAACACAATTCAAATGATCATAGTCCCTCGATGACGCTTTCGAAAAGTTGCCTAAAAATGATCAAGTCCCTTAAAGGAAAATTTCCCAAAGATACTTGACACCATTGCAATTATGGTCTAAACGATGACCCGCGCCCGTCCCTTTTCACATCCTAACACAAGATTGTCCACCAAATGCAATGGTGGAACAAAATTGTTAAAAGGGTTAAAACATAGCAAAAATCTTTGATAACTTTAGGGTAGATAGCTCTTAAGTACTTGTCAACTTGCAAAACAAAAAACACTTGCCTATTTTTCAAACCACACTTCACAAACACTTTCAAAACAAACTTTCAAAAACCTTGAAACATATTTTCAAAAAGACAAACACCTTTTGTAAAACATTCGAGTAAAGAATTGTTACAAGGGTAGCCTAGACAAGGCATCTTTTTCAAAACATTTTCAAAACCATACACAAAGCACCATTTCAAACAATTGAAAACCAAGGCAAGTTGATCTAAGCAAGTACCTAAGAGCCCATGGATAACCATGGATAGAAAGGGTGCTAATACCTTCCCTTTCTATAATCTACTCCCCGAACCCACAAAATATCTCAAAGGTTTTTGCTGTGCTTTTTAAACCTTTCCTTAGGATAAAATAAAAAGTCGGTGGCGACTCTTGCTCAACCGAAACATTTGCGAAAACAAACGCAAAACCATAGTCATTTCTCCCACCGTATCACAGAACTGGCGACTCTGCTGGGGATAATTTTAAAAGTGGAGTAACCTTAGGGCTTAGATCACCCTCTTGCATGACTAATTGTTTGAATTGATTGCTTTATATCTTGGCTCTTTTGTTTGGGTTTGCAATCCTATACCCGGATTTGGGGAAACATTCATAGATAGCAATACGTTGTGGAAACTGTGCAGGGTATACCGACACGGTCGAAGCAATAGCTATATTAGTGCGACATATTTGTGAGTACCGGTAACCCTTGAGTTCAATCAAGGAGAGTATGGGGCCGCTGAGTGATGTCATTAAGCACTAATGACCTAGAACCTTACTTGACCATCTTGGCCTTTTATTAGGGGTAGTGAGATGACCGGCTTTGGTGCAGTCCGAAGTTGGTAGATACTCGATACTACACTCATTGAGGGTTGTTTTCTTGGAATATTTTGGTCGCTAGTTAAGTGGCTAAACCAAAACAATGAACAATGAAAATAATCCAATGATATTGAGCTCCTTAGAACCCGGTTACTATTTATAGGACAGGTTTTTAAGCCAACTACACTCAAGAGGGTACTTACCGATGAAACCCCATGCAAGCCTGAAACTAGGGTTTGGTGTGATTTGCTTGTACATATGTTTGTGCATACACCATGAACATCATAAAGCATCATATGCATTCACTAACCATTTCAAGGATTTAGATCTTCATCTTTGTTCTTGTTTTGTAGGTCATGGAAATTCCTCGCAGAAAAACCATCCAAGTCAACCTTGTGAGAATCACTCCTCAACTCAAGGAGCTCACCTCAAGAATTCCGAAAGCTCATCCTTCAGTGAAAGACATGGTAGACTGCTCAGCTTAGTCAACACCAACATTGAAGAAGACATGATGAAAGTGCTATTCCAGTTCTTTGACCCTCTTCACCACTGTTTCACTTTCCCTGATTACCAGTTGGTGCCCACTTTGGAGGAGTTTTCTCAACTCCTAAGAATCCCTATCCTTAATCAACTACCCTTCAACGGTACGGAAAAGGAACCAAAGCCGGAAGATGTTGCTCGAGCATTACATCTACAACCATCCGACATCAAGGGGCATTGGGAAACCAGAAGCGGCGTCAAAGGATTCTTAGCAAAATTCTTGTTTGAGAAGGCACAAGAATGTTGGAATTCATTGGACCTACAAGCCTTTGAAGAGATTGTGGCACTCCTTATCTATGGGTTGGTCTTATTCCCAAATTCTGACCAATTGGTAGATGTCAACGCCGTCAAAATCTTCTTGTCCAGAAATCCAATACCAACATTGCTTGGGGACATTCTTCACTCATTTTACACATGAACAATGAGAAAGAGGGGTGTTCTCATGTGCTGTACTCCTCTCCTTGCAAGGTGGTTTATTTCGCACCTTCCACAATCTGTCTCGAAGAATGACCAAGGCTCAAGGTGGTCCCAACGATTGATGACTCTTACTCACTCTGATGTACATTGGTGTTCTCGGTCCAGAGAAAATGTCATCATCGTCGATCGTTGTGGAGAGTTTCCTAATGTTCCTTTACTTGGAATCAGAGGAGGTATCACCTACAACCCTTGCCTAGCTTTGAGGCAATTTGGATATGCACGGAGGGATGGCCCTCATGACATGTTGATTCCTGACCTAGTTTTTGACTTCGACAACGATGCGCAAGGACTTCGCCAAAGATTCATCAGAGCTTGGAGGATGCCCAACAAGGTTGACAGCAACACTCTGGGACACAATAACTCCATCCCTCTTGAGCCTTATCTCAAGTGGGTACGAGCCCGAGCCCAAAGTCTAATGATGCCTTATCCTCATGTTCTCCCTGTGATTAAAGAGCCCGTCAAGGAAGGAGAGGTTCCCTACACCATCCTACATCCTGACATGCCTACATCGTGGGAGGAAATGTAGAAGAGTTGGATTCAGCTCAAGGAGGAACGAAACACTTTTGAAGCCAGCTTCTACGCTAGCGAGAAGAAGGTTCTAGAGCTTACCCTCCGAATCCATGAGCAAGAGGCCCTCAACACCTACATCGCACCAAAGAGGATGCGCAATGTCTTTTTACCTTGAGAAGTTGTTGTTGTAATATTTGGCCCATAGGGCATTTATGTACTAACAAATTTCTTCTTATTAATATGACGTGTGTTCCTTTTTGTCTACAACAATTTTGAATGTTCTAAATCCTTGAATGCATTTCATACATAAGCATACCATTCATCATGTGCATAAGCAGGTCTCACTCCAGGTTTCCTTATCTGTCTGCTGTTTATTTCAGTAGGATGGATCTCGATCAAACAGTCAAAGACCTACAAGCTCAAAATGCACAGTTCCAGCGACTCCTGACGACCTTGGCCAAGGGTCAGGAGGATCTCAAGACCTTGCTGGGGAATAAAGACCCAGTGAAGAAGAAGAAAAAGAGACTCGGGGTGGCTACTTTAGGGAGAAGATTTGACGGAGAGGCCAGGAGAGTGCTTGAATTTCCTCCTACTTCTGATGAAGGAACCAGCAAAGGAGGTGGGGCTGCGGTACCTTCCGAGTCCGATGTGGAAGAAGAGGAGGTCGAAGAGGATGAAGACTACTCTGATCAACAATACCCTTCGGCTGATGATAAATACAAAGGTTTAGAAGACAGGTTGGCCGCCATGGAGCTACAAAGAGTACCGGGTTTGGATTTTGAAGACTTGGGTTTGGTTGCCGGGATTATGATTCCCCCAAAGTTCAAAGTACCAGTTTTTGTGAGGTATGATGGGTTGTCCTGTCCAAAAATGCATCTCAGGTCCTACGTAAGGAAGATTCAACCTTATACGGCAGATAAAAACCTTTGGATCCACTTCTTTCAAGACAACCTTTCTGGAGCTCAACTGGAGTGGTTTTATCAGCTAGAGGGAACCAGCGTCCGAAACTGGGAAGACTTGGCCACCGCCTTCTACAAACAATATCAGTATAATTCTGACCTTGCTCCCACACGTACCCAACTTCAGGGTATGTCACTGGGAACAGGCGAAGGATTCAAAGAATATGCACAAAAATGGAGGGATTTGGCTGGCAGGGTGCAGCCACCTTTAACCGACTGTGAACTTGTTGATATGTTTCTAGGGACCCTATCTGGGCCATTTTTCAATCATCTGATTGGTAACTCTTCCGCGGGGTTTACCGATTTGATCTTAACAGGCGAAAGAATAGAAGCTGGCATCAAGTCAGGAAAAATTCAGAAGGGTGTTGCTGCAAGTGTTGAGAAGAAACCTTTCAAGAAGGAAACGGCTGTGGTATATTCTCAGAGAAGAGCAGGGAAGACTGAGCGTCGACCGACTGTGGGGGCCGTAATGATTCAAAATCCTTCAAGTGAGCAGCCTCGCCATAACCAGTCCAGACCAAATCAACAACGGGTGGAACGGCCACAACGGCAGTTCACCCGCATTAATATGACTCCAGCGCAAGTTCTTCCCCATCTGTTGAAGTTGAATCTCGCCACTATCAAAGAGGCACAAAAAAATGTGAATACGTCCTCTCCGCATTATCATCCTAATGCTAAATACGCCTACCATTCTGACAGTGTCGGGCACGACACCAACGATTGTTGGGCACTCAAGCATAAAATCCAAGACCTGATAGAGGCGAAGGAGGTGGAGTTCGACGCTCCAGAGAAGCCGAACGTGATATCTGCTCCAATGCCGAAGAATGGCCGAAATGTCAATGCCATTGAAGAAGATTTGTATGTTGCCGATGTCAATGATCTGATAACTCCGTTGCTAACCATCAAGTTGAATCTGTTAAAGGCCGGGATTTTCCCGGGATGTAAAGAAGACTGCTATTGTTGTTACTCTCTGTCGTTTGATTGTCTGTTACTGAAGAAAGGCATCCAAAGCCTAATGGACAGTCGACAAATTTTGTTTGAAAAATTTTCCGCTATTCCAACCCCTACTGAAGATATCTCAATCATAACCATTCACGCCAATCTTTCCAAGGCCGTCAGAAAGCCTGTTAATATTACACCAGCTACGAAATCTGTTCCTTTGAAGATAACAATGCCAGGGCCTGTCCCCTATGTTTCTGAGAAGTCAATACCATGGAACTATGGCGGTGACGTCTACTACCATGGTATTAAACAAATCGAAATAACTGAAGAAAGTCTGGATGATGAAGAAGCCAGCATTGGAAACATTGCAGGCACAAGCAAAATCACCCGGAGCGGGAGAATATTTTCTCCAGAGATTGCCCCTCCAAGAGCAATCTTTGGACCCTCATCTGCTGACAAGGTCTGCACCAATAAAGCTCTCCGCTAGAACCCATTTGATTGAAGATGTTGTTGTTCCCAGTATTGTCCCTCCTACCGCTGCTGATAAAGGTAAGGGAATCCAAGATGAGCTCGTCAGGACGAGGGCTCAACCCTTGGTCATCCCGGAAACCTCCAAGAAAGAAATGGATGAGATCTTGAAGATAATCAAAAGGAGTGATTACGATGTGGTAGAACAACTGGGGCAAACCCCCTCAAAGATCTCCATGCTGGCACTACTACTTTGCTCGGAAGCGCATGCTAAAGCTCTGATAAAATTCCTGAAGGCAGCCCATGTGCCCCAGGAAACCTCTGCAGATCAATTCCAAAATTGTGTGGCTAGCCTTACTGCGGACAATGGATTAGGTTTCTCTGATGTCGACCTAACTCCTAAAGGTAGAAACCACAATGATGCGTTGCACATCTCAGTCGAGTGCCGAGGAACTACTCTCGCACATGTCTTGGTCGACACTGGTTCGTCGCTGAATGTACTGCCTAAGAAGGCCTTGGACCGACTAGATTGTGAAGGGCTGGAGTTGAAACCGAGTGATATTGTTGTCAAAGCTTTCGATGGTTCGAAGAGAATGGTCCATGGGGAGGTTGATATTCCCATCAAGATAGGCACTGAGGTGTTTAAATCTACTTTCTATGTGATGGACATCCGTCCGTCATACTCTTGCTTGTTGGGTAGGCCTTGGATACACCATGCTGGGGCAGTCACCTCCTCCTTACATCAGATGTTGAAGTATCCTGTCAAGGGGAAGATCATTACCGTCCATGGTGAAGAGGAGTACATGATCAGCCACTTGAACTCATTCCGGTATGTGGAGGTAGAGGGGGAGTTCATTGAGACGCCTTTCCAGCATTTCGAAGAAGTCCTTCCTGAAATAACAGAAGCAAAGTTGGCAGCTGAGACACCGAGGCAGATGGCCAGGATGGCATCTCTGGAGGACGCAAAAGCCGCAATAAAGGAGGGGAAGAATTCAGCATGGGGGCAGTTGCCTGATATTCCACATAAAACAGACAAATTTGGATTAGGGTTCACTACCGCGGGCCAGAAAGCTATGCGCCGTTCGAAGATTGAAAGAGCGCCATTCAAAATTTCTCCCTACGGAATCAACGCTTTGGAGGATGAAGACAAAGAGAGCAACATCGAAGAGTGGATTTACCCAACTGTCAAAGGAGGATTGTGCAACTGGGAGGAAAAAGACTTTGTCCCCATCACTTTTATTCATCAGTAATTTATCTGTCAATATTTCCTATTTGGTCTGTAATATTTATTTTTAAACAATCCGTACACTATCTTTTCACCTCATTCCTTGCACGGGGCATGTAGGCCCATTTGTAAGGGTTTTGATTATTTTTCATATCCATATGCCATGTTTAATGATCCATTGGACATTTTTCATTTGATAAACTGCTTGTGTTCATTTCCTTTTGCATTTTTTGTTTAAGGATGGCTATCCCTTACACACACCCACACTCACAAATGCAGGTACCCATCCACTCTGGATTCCATGGGTGACTATTCTGCTATATCCTTCCATAACTCTGAAGATCTGGTCAATCAAGCCGAGTATGAAGATGAAGAAGGTTGTGAAGTACCAGGGGAACTAGCCAGACTTCTACAGCAAGAGGAAAGGGCCATCTTACCGCACGAAGAGTCATTGGAAACTGTCAACTTAGGGACCGAGGAAGACCGGAAGGAGGTGCAAGTGGGTGCCAATTTGGAACCAAGTGTCAAGGAACGCCTGATACAGTTGGTGAATGAGTATGTTGAAATCTTCGCTTGGTCTTATGAAGACATGTCGGGTTTAGATACAGACATCGTGGTTCACCGTCTCCCCACAAGAGAGGATTGTCCACCGATCAAGCAAAAAGTCCGCGGAATGAGGCCTGACATGTCTGAAAAAATCAAAGCGGAAGTGATGAAGCAATTCGACGCTGGCTTTCTGGCTGTTACGTCCTATCCTCAATGGGTCGCTAACATCGTGCCAGTACCTAAGAAAGATGGCAAAGTTCGGATGTGTGTGGACTACCGGGATTTGAATAGGGCCAGCCCCAAAGATGATTTTCCACTTCCACACATTGACATTTTGATCGACAATACAGCTCAACACAAAGTGTTTTCCTTCATGGATGGATTCTCGGGCTACAATCAAATCAAAATGGCCCCCGAGGATATGGAGAAAACAACTTTTGTCACGCAATGGGGCACTTTCTGTTACAAGGTGATGTCGTTCGGGCTAAAGAACGCAGGGGCAACTTATCAACGCGCCATGGTAGCTTTGTTTCATGATATGATACATCATGAGATTGAAGTTTACGTAGACGATATGATAGCTCGATCACAAACAGAAGAGGAGCACCTTGAACATCTAGAAAAGCTGTTTTCCAGGTTGAAAGAATACAAACTCAGGTTGAATCCAAGTAAATGCACCTTTGGAGTTAGGCCTGGTAAACTTCTAGGATTCATTGTAAGAAACAAAGGCATTAAAGTCGATCCAGCAAAAGTGAAAGCAATACAAGAGATGCCTGCTCCCCATACTGAAAAGGAGGTTAGAGGGTTCTTGGGGCGCTTGAACTATATTGCCAGATTCATCTCTCATCTGACTTCTACCTGTGAGCCAATTTTCAAACTCTTGAAGAAAGATCAGGTAGTCGAATGGAACGACGATTGCCAAGCTGCTTTTGATAAAATCAAGGAGTATTTGCTAGAACCTCCTATTCTGATGCCACCCGTCAAAGGAAGACCATTGATCATGTATTTGACCGTCTTGGATAACTCAATGGGGTGTGTCTTGGGCCAGCATGACGAGTCTGGTCGAAAAGAGCATGCTATTTATTACCTTAGCAAAAAGTTTACCGACTGTGAGACTCGCTACTCACTGCTTGAGAAAACTTGTTGCGCTTTGGTATGGGCTGCTCACCGACTAAAGCAGTATATGTTGACTCATATTACCTTGTTGATTTCCAAAATGGATCATATCAAGTATATCTTCGAAAAGCCCGCTTTGTGTGGAAGAATAGCCAGATGGAAAATGATCCTAACTGAGTATGACATCCAGTACACCACCCAAAAAGCTATAAAAGGGAATGTACTAGCTGACCATCTGGCTCATCAAGCTATCGAAGATTATCAACCCATGAGATTTGACTTCCCAGACGAGGACATCATGAATTTGGACAACATTGAAGGTAACGGACCGTATGACGGACCCGAAAAGGGATCCCGATGGACCCTGTACTTTGATGGTGCTTCAAATGCACTTGGAAACGGTATCGGCGCAGTACTCATTTCTCCGGAAGGTTGTCACACACCTTTCACGGCCCGACTTTGCTTCAGCTGCACAAACAACATGGCTGAGTATGAAGCTTGCATCTTTGGTCTCAAGGCTGCTATAGACTTGGGGATCAAATCTTTGATCGTATTTGGGGACTCGGCTTTGGTTATCAGTCAAATCAAAGGAGAGTGGGATACCAAGCACCCTAATCTTATCCCATACAAAGAACATGTCTTGACATTGTTGCCTCATTTCGAGCAAATTACCTTCGAGCATTTCCCGCGAGAAGAGAATCAGCTAGCAGATGCTCTAACTACAATGTCCTCTATGTTTAAACTCAACTGGGATAACGAGGCTCCCCAAATCACCATCAAGCGAATGGATGAACCTGTGCATTGTCACGAGATTAATACCGAAGAAGTAGTGGAACAACCCTGGTTCCATGAAATCAAAAGGTATCTCGAGACTAGAGATTATCCCGAAGGAGCTTCTGTAAATGACAAGGAGTTCTTAAGGATATTCGCTGCCAAATTCTTCCTGAGCAACGGCATCCTTTACAAACGAAGCCATGATTGTGTATTACTCCGATGCATAGACAAAGCTGAAGCAGAGTTGATCATGACCGAGATACACAGCGGCACATTTGGCACTCACTTGAGCGGGCATACAATGGCTAAGAAGATCCTAAGGGCAGGCTATTACTGGTCTACCATGGAAGCTGACTGCCATCAACATTCCCGTACTTGCCACAAATGTCAAGTCTACACTGACAAAGTTCATATCCCTCCGGTCCCTCTCAACGTTCTGACTGCTCCTTGGCCATTTGCAATGTGGGGCATTGACATGATTGGAGAGATCAAGCCCACGGCTTCTAACGGACATCGTTTCATCCTGGTTGCCATTGACTATTTCACCAAATGGGTCGAAGCAGCTTCCTTCGCCTCTGTTACTAAAAATGTGGTTGCCCGCTTCATCAAGCAAAATCTCATATGTCAGTATGGTGTTCCAAACAGGATCATCACGGACAACGGTACAAATCTGAATAACACGATGATCACCGCTTTGTGCGAACAGTTCAAGATTTATCATCACAATCCATCTCCCTATCGGTCGAAGATGAACGGTGCTGTTGAAGCTGCGAACAAAAACATTAAGAAGATCATTCAGAAAATGACAGTCACTTACAAAGACTGGCATGAGATGTTACCGTTTGCCCTACATGGATACCGTACGACGGCACGTACTTCAACCGGGGCAACCCCATTTTCGTTGGTATATGGCATGGAAGCTGTCCTGCCTATGGAAGTTCAGATTCCTTCTCTAAGGATTATGAAGGACACAGGTTTGAATGAAGATGATTGGATGCAGACCCGACTTGATCAACTCAATCTGATCGACGAGAAGCGACTCGCTGCTATATGCCATGGTCAGACGTATCAAAAACGGATGATCAAGGCCTTCAATAAGAAAGTCAGACGTCAGGTGTATCAAGTCGGAGATCTCGTAATCAAGCGGATTATCTTGCCGCAAAGTGATCCCAGGGGCAAATGGACTCCTACATATGAAGGACCATTTGTGATCAAGAGCATATTTTCTGGTGGTGCGATGATTCTGACCACCATGGACGGCGACGATTTGCTGCACCCTGCGAACGCAGACATAGTCAGAAGATACTAGGCATAAAATAACCCGACAAGTCGAAAACCCGAAAGGGCGGCTTGGGCAAAAATGGGCATCCCGGTGAACCGAAAACCCGAAAGGGCGGTTCAGGCAAAAGTTAGGGATAAAAACAAAAAAATCTGTACACCCGGCAAGTTGAAAACCCGAAAGGGCGGCTTGGGCAAAAAGGGGTTTCCCGGTGGATCGAAAACCCGAAAGGGCGATTCAGGCAAAAGTTAGGGAATTAAAGCGTATGACTATGTCTCGTCGGATCACTTCAAAAGACAATCTCTTCATCAACCAGTTCCAGGCTTCTGATCAATCCAGTCATCGGCAGACGAAGCATTGAATGGACAGATATTCAGAGTTGTGAAGGCTATAGCGGAATGGAATCCCATGGAATTATTTCACATAGCCATCTTTATTTTGTATAAATCTTTCAATATTTACGACGAAATCCTCTTACTAGGATGATTGTCTCCTTTGTACAAATACACTCATAGAAAGTCCATACAAATACTTTTCCCAGAAATTTGTGTCATTTCCTTTTTCTTTTCTCTTGCACTATTTGTTTTATTTTGAGAAACGTCCAATGTTTTGTTAAATAGGCATATGCATTTGAACATAATCATTTCCTTATGAATCAGGAAAGAGGATTACTGATAGGTTGAAGGTACAGTTGGATATCTTGATACCCTTTCAAAGGAAACCCCCAGGAGATTTGGAATCCATATCCCCAGCAAGTCTTGAAGCTTATCCCCAGTAGATTTTGGAAGCTTATCCCCTGCAGAGTACGGACGTCTCTCCCGAGCTTTATTCAAAGTTATTCCTCACAAGGGCTTATAACTGGGTTATACTCAGCTAATTGCCACGGAAGGTCGCACTCGGCAAGTTTCTTCCTATCCCCAGTGGAGTTCATCAGAGTTCCCCAACATGACTTATCAATACAATCCCCAGAGGAGTTTATCTTTGTTATCCCCAGCCAGAGAATCCTCCAGAACTCAATTCCCCTCAGAGTTTAAGTTTCAGTATCCCCAGCAGAGCTAAAAATTCAAACTATCAATCCCCAGCGGAGCCAGACTAGTGAACCTTTTCCCCACAGAAATGCTTCTCACTAGACTAGAGATTCTCAGTCTTATCTCCCCAGCTTAAGTCTACCAGGTTCTAAAATCCCCAGTAGAAATCATCAAAAATTCTTTTACCCTGCAAGTCACCAAGGAGATTCCAAGTCCCCGCAAGTGGTTCTAAGGCCCCTCGACGATTGAAGGTCTGGTATTCCCCAAGCAAATTTGAATACTTTCAGTTTTTGGTTCCTCATTGTATATTCGAAGATTCTCCAGTGAAGATATCCTCAAGACAGGAATTCCCCAGAAGATTGGTATACAACCCAAGCTCCTTATTCCCCAGCAACAACCAGGAATTATTCTTCCCGGCAGCAGTCAAGATGCTTTTATCTTCGGCCATCTCGAATTCATTTATCCTCCACAAGACAGCTCTCCAGCTACATGCGCATCCATTTACATTCATATCATATAACATACATTGTATCATGCATAATGACATTGCATATAACTAACTCTTTGCCTTTGCAGGTAAGATCAGTCGACAGACAAAAATCATTATCTTCCGAGATTCTTTCCAGGAATAGTTCAGATGTGACCCAGACATGGCAATATTCTGATGCTTATTCCAGATTCATCCAGATGCAGTTTTACACGAGCTCATCATCAGGAAACCCTACACCGGTTCCTCCTCAAACTTCAAGATTTCTGAAAACAGTTCACGGGTTCTCCAAGTAACGGATGTTGACCTATCACTTGTTCAGATTCTTCTCAAGACTTCTGAAAACAGTTTACGGATTCTTCCCAACAACGGATGTTAATCTATCGCTTGTTCAGATGCAACTTTTGAAAACAGTTTATGGACACTTCCCAACAACGGATGCTGCTCTATTGCTTATTCAACTTCAAGATTTCTGAAAACAGTTCACGGGTTCTCCAAGTAACGGACGTTAACCTATCGCTTATTCAGTTTCTTCTCAAGACTTCTGAAAACAGTTTATGGATTCTTCCCAACAACGGATGTTAATCTATCACTTGTTCAGATGCAACTTTTGAAAACAGTTTACGGACGCTTCCCAACAACGGATGCTGCTCTATTGCTTATTCAACTTCAAGATTTCTGAAAACAGTTCACGGGTTCTCCAAGTAACGGATGTCAACCTATCGCTTGTTCAGTTTCTTCTCAAGATTTCTGAAAACAGTTTATGGATTCTTCCCAACAACGGATGTTAATCTATCGCTTGTTCAAATGCAATTTTTGAAAACAGTTTACGGACACTTCCCAACAACGGATGCTGCTCTATTGCTTATTCAACTTCAAGACTTCTGAAAACAGTTTATGGATTCTTCCCCACAACGGATGTTAATCTATCGCTTGTTAAGACTCTTCTCAACTTTTGAAAACAGTTTACGGATGCCTCCAGATACGGATGTCAATCTATTGCTTATTCACACCCCCAGTTCAGATGTGGTTCAAAACATGGACACCTTTATGATACTCATTCCAGATGGCATCTTTAAGCCCATCCCCGACAAGTTTCTGTCACTCCTCCCGATGGCATCGTTAAGCCCATCTCCAAATGGCATCTCTAAGCCCATTCCCGCATCCATTGCTTTGACGAGTGCAAATTTAAGGGCACTCTAGTGTCCAATCTCCTTTTACCCTCGAGTCGCGAAAGGCAAACTTGCCAATCTAACTCTTCAGGTTCAAGAAGATTGAACATGGGCAACTTTTGTACCCCAAAATTTGCCCTCCCATCTCTCAATGATTTCTCATCACAAAGCCCTTGAAGCTCAAGATCCAGTTAGGGTTTCATCTGCTCAAGACTCCTCCTTGCACTGTTGACCCAAATTAGGGTTTGTGTTTGCACAAAGATATTTTGGCCAAAAAATCCTAAGATGACTTTCATGCTTCATATTGGACTCCCAAGTTTATCCATACCAAGTTTCAAGTCTTGATTCCAAGTTTTGCCCGGTCAATTGGACAGTTGACCTAGAAATCAACTGTATTGGGGAAAAGGTCAACTGTGGTCAATTGTCAGTCAAATCTCATGAAAATTGACCCACATCAACATTATGAACTCACATGGACCATTTGATCAAGTTTGGATCACAATTCCATAAGAAATTTAATCAGATCATCAAAAGGGCAAAATGGTCATTTTTAGGGTTTTGACTGCACAAGGGCAATTTTTGACTGTTTGACCTAGCCAATGGCAAACCAAGCTCACATATGGACTCAAGGACCCCATGGAATTGTCTTTACATGCTCAACAAGTTCAAAAGATCCCAAATGCACAAGATTGACAGTTGAATTTCCCAGTCAATTGATCAATTTTGACTGTATACTGAAAAGTCAAACTTTGACTTTTTGGTCAAAATCAAGTGTCAAGATTCATTTTTCATCAAAACATGCCAAATCATGAAACTTGTTCATCAAGAAATCAAGAATTGCAAATTAGGGTTTGAAATGAAGATTTTTCATAACTTAGAATTTTTCTAAGTTATGAAAAACCCTAATTTTTTCCTAACTTTGCCCCACTTTCTCACCAAGATTCATTTGGATTCAAGCAAAAGTCAAAACATGAAGGTTGTAGCCTATTGCATAATCTACAACTTTGATTAACAAAGTTTTCCCAAAAGAGGCTTGTATCTCAAGTTACAATTTTTGGAACAAGGGTACCAAACCATTCTTAACTTAGAGAAAATTTGACCTATTTTAGGCAGGATTTTTGCCTAACTTCAAGACCATTTTTAACATACTTCCACTTGGAATTTCAATTTGCATTTCAAAGATGGATTGTAGTACACATTCCAAGCTTTCTAAAATGTCCAAGAACTCATCAAACAACCTCATGGTTTGAGAGAATCGAATTTTGCAATATGGGAAAAACTCACTTTTGTTATGACCAATTTCCATGTTCATACACTTAGGCAATTTTCAAATCAGCATGCATTCCTTGATTACAGGCCCTAAATCTCTTTTACACTCATAAATTTAATGCAAACTCTTTGTGCCAAGACCATATTCTATGTGTTCAACCATTGCATAAAGGTTTAATCCATTTTTAGAAAAAGCAATATATCCATTTTGATAAAGTTGTACTTTATGTCAAATTGCAAATCCAAGCAAGTACATTTGAAATCTCTTTGGCACAAGTTTATGGACTAAACACACTGATCAAGGGGAAGGTTAGCAGCATAGCTTGGGGGCCTGCATCAGTCTAGAACACCAAGTTGCCTTTTGTTGCTTAAAGTGTAAGAAACATAGCATATCACATACCAACTTTCATCTCAGCAAACCAGGCCTAAAGAAAAGTTATCAAACACATTCTAGACATCCATTCTGAGCTAGAACACGAGCCAAATATCCCCAACACCCTCTCATTCACAGAATCACCATTGAACTGCCCAAAATAGGGTATCCCTGCAGTTTGAGTTCCATAGCTCAAACCTTCCATGCATTCTTGCTAAAAACACTTCAAACACATTCCATAATATCCATATAAACTATTCCAAACCTTGAACTGAGACTGTAACAGCCATAGCACCATTTGCCATTTCCATTTTTCTATCTTGCAGGTGGGCTTCTACAGCTTGATTTGGCACGATTCAAAACACACCAAGCATTGGAATAGCATCACTACACTTCAGGCAAGCTGTACAAATCATCATCTTGCCCTGAAAGCTCCTCCATTGCAAGGCACGATTCCAACTGAACAGGTATATTCATGAACTTCTAACTCTCAATGTAGGCATTGTTAGCTCTAGGTTTGTGAATAAAAAGTGTTCTACTCATGCCCCTGAAACTGTACATGCCTTTACTTTCCATTTATTTTGCCTGTGCTATGAGAATTTTAGGTCTGAACATTGATAAAAATCTAGGTCAGGAATTGGGGGAGAAGAAATTCTCTCTCATTTCTGAGAGTTAGATTGATTTCTTTATATGTCTGGAATCGTGGCTTCAAGCTCTACAGGTTTCATGTTGGAAGATTTGGCAAAAGATCAAGGAATTGGAAGTTAGCAAACGCGTGTTTTCTTGAACAAACATGTTCTGAGGTTGAAGATGACAGGGTTCTGGGCTGGGCCTGTTTGACTTTTCTTTTCACACCATGTTATTACTTTCACACCCCCTAGGCCCATTTTGCTTATTTTTATGATTTTTTGACTTTTCTTTTTTTATTCTGACTTATTTATTTTTCCTCATGATATTAAAAATATAAAAATAATTTTTTGAACCATTTTTGAATTTATTAGGCATTTATTTGTTTAGATAAGTATTTGTACATAAATAAATATATAAACTTGCTTTTATTTGAAAATACTAAAAAAATATGCAAACACATTTTATTTTCCATTTTTATTTCATTTTATATTCTGAAAATATTTTATATAAAATATACCTTTTTTTTATAAATATTAAATATTATTATTTTTGTATATATAATATATATTTAGTAAATAATACAAATATTTATATGTATATTAGTATATTTAGGTTAAAAATACAAAATATATACATTTTTATTTTTATTAATATTTAATATAAAAAATACCTTTTTGACAAATATACTTCATTTTTGTTTTTATTTTTGTATATAAAAAATAAACATTGTACACATTAAATAAATAATACCTTTTACTTAATAAAATTAGGGTTTTACCCTAAACATAAAAAATTCCAAAAAATAATACCTTTTATTTTTGTTTATTTGACATATAAAAATACTCTTTTTCATACACATAAAAACCTCTTTTTGCATCTTGCATATTTATTTTATTCCCATTTAATTTGTGCAATCAATTATCTTGTAAATAAATTCAAAATTGATGTAATAGTCTAGGTTTAAATTCCTTGTCAAATACCCCCCATTTGAACATTTGTACCCCCCTTCCCATATTGTGTTGTAATAGCTTAGGAACTTTAATTTTCGCACTTTAATGCTTTCTAAATATACCATGTTAGAATTAGGGTTTGTATGCAAATAAAAACAACCAAATAGTTTGACCTAATTTCAAGATAATCAAGCATGAAAATGGACAACACCAATCACACTTGCACCCCTAGGGTATTCCACTTGTTGCCTTCAATAAATGGGCCATATTGCATGTTAGGTCTCTTTGGGCAAAACAAACACAATTCAAATGATCATAGTCCCTCGATGACGCTTTCGAATAGTTGCCTAAAAATGATCAAGTCCCTTAAAGGAAAATTGCCCAAAGATACTTGACACCATTGCAATTATGGTCTAAACGATGACCCGCGCCCGTCCCTTTTCACATCCTAACACAAGATTGTCCACCAAATGCAATGGTGGAACAAAATTGTTAAAAGGGTTAAAACATAGCAAAAATCTTTGAGAACTTTAGGGTAGATAGCTCTTAAGTACTTGTCAACTTGCAAAACAAAAAACACTTGCCTATTTTTCAAACCACACTTCACAAACACTTTAAAAACAAACTTTCAAAAACCTTGAAACATCTTTTCAAAAAGACAAACACCTTTTGTAAAACATTCGAGTAAAGAATTGTTACAAGGGTAGCCTAGACAAGGCATCTTTTTCAAAACATTTTCAAAACCATACACAAAGCACCATTTCAAACAATTGAAAACCAAGGCAAGTTGATCTAAGCAAGTACATAAGAGCCCATGGATAACCATGGATAGAAAGGGTGCTAATACCTTCCCTTTCTATAATCTACTCCCCGAAGCCACAAAACATCTCAAAGGTTTTTGCTGTGCTTTTTAAACCTTTCCTTAGGATAAAATAAAAAGTCGGTGGCGACTCTTGCTCAACCGAAACATTTGCGAAAACAAACGCAAAACCATAGTCAGTTCTCCCACCGTATCACAGAACTGGCGACTCTACTGGGGATAATTTTAAAAGTGGAGTAACCTTAGGGCTTAGATCACCCTCTTGCATGACTAATTGTTTGAATTGATTGCTTTATATCTTGGCTCTTTTGTTTGGGTTTGCAATCCTATACCCGGATTTGGGGAAACATTCATAGATAGCAATATGTTGTGGAAACTGTGCGGGGTATACCGACACGGTCGAAGCAATAGCTATATTAGTGCGACATATTTGTGAGTACCGGTAACCCTTGAGTTCAATCAAGGAGAGTACGGGGCCGCTGAGTGATGTCACTAAGCACTAATGACCTAGAACCTTACTTGACCATCTTGGCCTTTTATTAGGGGTAGTGAGATGACCGGCTTTGGTGCAGTCCGAAGTTGGTAGATACTCGATACTACACTCATTGAGGGTTGTTTTCTTGGAATATTTTGGTCGCTAGTTAAGTGGCTAAACCAAAACAATGAACAATGAAAATAATCCAATGATATTGAGCTCCTTAGAACCCGGTTACTATTTATAGGACAGGTTTTTAAGCCAACTACACTCAAGAGGGTACTTACCGATGAAACCCCATGCAAGCCTGAAACTAGGGTTTGGTGTGATTTGCTTGTACATATGTTTGTGCATACATCATGAACATCATAAAGCATCATATGCATTCACTAACCATTTCAAGGGTTTAGATCTTCATCTTTGTTCTTGTTTTGTAGGTCACGGAAATTCCTCGCAGAAAAACCATCCAAGTCAACCTTGTGAGAATCACTCCTCAACTCAAGGAGCTCACCTCAAGAATTCCGAAAAGCTCATCCTTCAGTGAAAGACATGGTAGACTGCTCAGCTTAGTCAACACCAACATTGAAGAAGACATGATGAAAGTGCTACTCCAGTTCTTTGACCCTCTTCACCACTGTTTCACTTTCCCTGATTACCAGTTGGTGCCCACTTTGGAGGAGTTTTCTCAACTCCTAAGAATCCCTATCCTTAATCAACTACCCTTCAACGGTACGGAAAAGGAACCAAAGCCGGAAGATGTTACTCGAGCATTACATCTACAACCATCCGACATCAAGGGGCATTGGGAAACCAGAAGCGGCGTCAAAGGATTCTTAGCAAAATTCTTGTTTGAGAAGGCACAAGAATGTTGGAATTCATTGGACCTACAAGCCTTTGAAGAGATTGTGGCACTCCTTATCTATGGGTTGGTCTTATTCCCAAATTCTGACCAATTGGTAGATGTCAACGCCGTCAAAATCTTCTTGTCCAGAAATCCAATACCAACATTACTTGGGGACATTCTTCACTCATTTTACACACGAACAATGAGAAAGAGGGGTGTTCTCATGTGCTGTACTCCTCTCCTTGCAAGGTGGTTTATTTCGCACCTTCCACAATCTGTCTCGAAGAATGACCAAGGCTCAAGGTGGTCCCAACGATTGATGACTCTTACTCACTCTGATGTACATTGGTGTTCTTGGTCCAGAGAAAATGTCATCATCGTCGATCGTTGTGGAGAGTTTCCTAATGTTCCTTTACTTGGAATCAGAGGATGTATCACCTACAACCCTTGCCTATCTTTGAGGCAATTTGGATATGCACGGAGGGATGGCCCTCATGACATGTTGATTCCTGACCTAGTTTTTGACTTCGACAACGATGCGCAAGGACTTCGCCAAAGATTCATCAGAGCTTGGAGGATGCCCAACAAGGTTGACAGCAACACTCTGGGACACAAGAACTCCATCCCTCTTGAGCCTTATCTCAAGTGGGTACGAGCCCGAGCCCAAAGTCTAATGATGCCTTATCCTCATGTTCTCCCTGTGATTAAAGAGCCCGTCAAGGAAGGAGAGGTTCCCTACACCATCCTACATCCTGACATGCCTACATCGTGGGAGGAAATGCAGAAGAGTTGGATTCAGCTCAAGGAGGAACGGAACACTTTTGAAGCCAGCTTTTACGCTAGCGAGAAGAAGGTTCTAGAGCTTACCCGCCGACTCCATGAGCAAGAGGCCCTCAACACCTACATCGCACCAAAGAGGACGCGCAATGTCTTTTCAAGGCTTTCACCTCATCAACTTCGTCCTCAGTAGGTGTCGCATAAGCCTTAAAATCAATAATTTCATCCCTGAGAGCCTTCTTCTCGAGCAACCAGACACCCTTCTCTGCAGAAAAATTAGTTACCTCCTCTTCCATCTTCTTCAGATTGGTGGTCTGGAGCCGAAACTTGTCTTTATATCTACCAAGGTCATATTCTACCTTGTTCTCCTTCGCCTCGAGGGCCGAATTCGTTGTCTGCAGTTTCTCCAGTGCTGCAGTAGGACTAGTCTACTCGTTAGTGAGGACCACAACCATCTCCAAAACCCTCATCATGGAAGCATCATCTTTAGCCAGTTTATTTTCTCTTGCCCTCCAAACCAAGGCCCTGGACGACCAGAGACTCTGCATGAGGCATGTTCAGAGGAAACCCTTCAAAGAAGTCCTTCTCAAGGAATCAAGGAGGCAACATGAAATTGGGTTCAGGAGCATCCCCCATTAGATCTAGAACATCATCCTCCTCTGTGTGACCCCTCTTTCTACCAGAGTTTTCCTGCATGGAAGAAGGTTGATTAATGGTTGGAGATGAAGAAGAAGTACCAGAACTGTTCTTGGGCTGGTTCGGAGCTGGGATGAAGCGAGTCTTGGTTATTTTCATTTGAAAATGCAGGGCCTTCCCTATGCTTTGCACCACCTTGAGCACGCGCTTCGGGAGACTTGGGATCTTATCTATGACAAATAACAAACATAAGTTAGTACGACGAGGAAAAAAGCATATGAGTACACTAGAAGAGAATACACCACGACTACCTAAAAGCACTACGACTTCCTCAAAAATTTTACACTCGAGAAGATCCTTACTATTGATGTGTCGAGCTTCATATACGGGCTGACCCTCATTATAGAGGAACTCCTCCCTATTTCTGATATCCCACTTGCCAAGAAAGAAACCGTCAACAAACTTGGCAAGTTTACCGTAAGACTCTTCGTCCTCGGAGTCTAAATACTAAGGCCCAGTGAGGTAATAATCCGTCCCTTTCTGGAAATGACTATCACACTAATGGAGAGGGAACTTCGAGACCAATTTTTACTACTCGTTCTCGTCATCATCATAACACACAATCCCATCCTTGTCAACTAAAATCTCCTGCTCGAACACTGTCGAAGGCCTCCCACGACACATGTTTAATAAGGTAGTACCTATCCTTGAAATCATAGATAGAGTCCATGAACGTCTTAAATAGCCTCCTCGTCTGCTTTAGGGAGACCCATCTATGATTTCCCTTCAAAGTCTTGAAGGTAGAGAAAACAGAAGAAAGGGGGAGTTTCAATTGGGTTTATAGAAAATATTCCCCTTTATAAATTCTGGGCACTGGAATGATAATAGCGATAAAGACAATGAAGAGTAAAGGACACAAGAGATTTATCCAGGTTCACCTTAAACAAGGCTAATCCTGTCTACCTCCTCAAGGATGATTTTGCCTTCAACAAGGACTTAAACCACTATAACCAAACTGATTACAAATTCACGAGCAACGACTGATGACTAACACACAATGACACATTCAATGATCCAACCAAATATAACGTTCATTGAACCAATAGAATCATATTCCTCAAGATCATCTACCAGGATTTCACAATAACCAGCAACCATTGTCATCTTGAGATTAGACCTTCAATCAGTCACTCAAGGAACTTTCCAATGATATGTTCATTGATCCGATTTAATGAATATAACAATCATTGACCCAATATAATCATATCCCTCAAGATCATCTACCATGATTTCTCCATAATGATATCCATCAGTGATCTCTTAAGAATTCCGACCTTCACTCGCCCCCCTAAGAGATATGACTATCATTGACCCAACATAATTAGATCACACAAGATCTTCTATCATGTTTTCCTACAATGACTAGCATCCACTTTCTTGTTGAGATCAAATCTTCACTCAATCACTCAAGGAATCAATCAACAACATTTGATGAGGTTCTTCTGTTTACATGATTACTTCTTCTAAGCAGATTACACAAAAGATTTAAGCACATATTATTTAACACATTTTCAAGTAACAACTCTAGTGTTAAAAAAAATTACATGAAGAGATTTGAATTGTAACATAATACGAGAAACAATTCTTGTGTTCACTACAATGTTATATCAAGATGTATTTGATCATAAATTGAGTAGCATCTTCTAGTGTTCTTCTTCTTCATCTTCTTGTTGAGCAAG
This sequence comes from Vicia faba, assembly GCA_948472305.1. Taxonomy (NCBI): domain Eukaryota; kingdom Viridiplantae; phylum Streptophyta; class Magnoliopsida; order Fabales; family Fabaceae; genus Vicia; species Vicia faba. Next base: position 562,155,783 of record OX451735.1, read on the forward strand.
TTACAAGCAACAACTCCTTGCTTCTTCTGAGATCTACCAAGATGTATGTGATTAGAAGTTGAGTAGCATCTTGTAGTCTTCTTCTTTATCTTTCTTTCTTTTCTATCATTTCTGTGTAGTGGTCTTCAGAATGTTTAACATTGCATCTTTTACATCTTCAACATCCACAACGTTTTATCTTGATGGCCAACGACGACTTTTTCTTTGAATCTTTGATCTTATTTTATAGCCTTGAAAGCGAGAGACATTGTGAGGATAGAAAAGACTTTTCCTCCACCAACGGTTAGTTCCCAATGAATAGAATAAGGTGTAAGATTTTAGACATTATAAAATAATATTTCTGTATCCTGCCACTGTTCAATGAATGCTTTCCACCTTTTCTTTGAATAATGTTTTTCTAATAAGCTTGTAAACAAGTTCCATTAAGTAAATAAAGATAGCTGAAAATCCAGCTGTTTGTTCCCAACGATCACAATGAGAGTGGTTGACAATACAGTATAAAAAGAATTTTACTTACGCCAGTCTAGAGGGTAGAGGTCACAAACTACTTTATGTACCTTATGTACACCATCACACGTTAACCATTTTGACCTTCTTCTTATCATCGGAGGCTTCAGATAAATGGAATGTTGAACGTTGAAGCTTGTTGTAGAAGATTCATTCTTTAGTCTTAGAACCTAAGTCTTTGAGTATTTAGAACTTATCCTATCAAAACCTTGTCTTTAGAGTCTTCGACACTTGGTCATAAGAAATTTCTTTTCTTTATATCATTAGAACTTGTTCAGTAGAACCTCGTCTTCATAATCTTTAGAACTTGTAACACACAAAAACAAAGATTTAGAAGGCATCCAAAGCTTAACCACAAGGTCACGATCAGAACCTCTTGTACTAACATTCCTTAGACGTCTTGCAGAAGATGAATTCAGAATCTTGACTTCAACTGTAACACATAACTACATGTTTTCTTCTAGTAGTGTATGTTCAGAATCTGATGACGTCACACACCTTGATATCAGAGTCAGGACATTATAGTAGAAACTACACACTAGAACAAAACCATTAGTGTATACAATTGTTCTCTAAGATAACATGTAAAGTTAACATCAAAATCTTAAGGCTAGATGTAGAAACACTTCTTGTTCTTACAGTCTCCCCCTTTTTTATGATGACAAAACCATGTATTTTGATGGAATAATTTATACAGGGTAATCACCTCAACCGAAAAATTCAGAGTTAAGCTCAAAGCTCCCCCTAAATCTGTTAATCCAAAGTTTTCATTTAAGCTTGTTTAGAGTCTCCCCCTGAGCCCAAGACTCACAAAATAAATTTTGAGTATTCAGAACATAGATAGAGAAGTAACATTTCCCTGTAACAACTCATCAGAGTCTGAATAGAGCACATGGTCTTCATCTAAGAACATGGTTACTATCAGCACTTGATGAAGAATCAAAAACTTGATTTTGAGCCTGATTGAATAATGCCACACATCATGTATCAGCACTTCTGTTTCTTGATTCTGATATCACAACCAAACCATTATACTTTTGTAGAAGTTTACTACTTCTTAAGTACCAGCGTTTGACCTGATATATTCCAATGTATCAGATATTCCGATAGTTCACAACTTCTGAATAGAACATAAGTTGTGAAAACACACGTATCAGAGCACATCTTCTGAGTACCATCTCTGTATGATAGCATGCATCGGAATGTTGACTTGTCTTCCTTTCTGGAGAGCACAGCTTCTGAAGCTTTAAGTCTAAATTCCAAACTTTCATAAAGTTCACAACTTCTGAACACTATGATATCAAGAAATATTACCTCACTTTCAGTAAGTTTATAACTTCTGAATTTTGTTTGATACATCTGTTTGAATAATCATATATTCATAAAGTGTACAACTTCTTATATATGAAATCAGAGTTGATTTCATCCATAAGGTTATCAACCTTAGAATCAGGATCTTCATCTTCAACTTGTCTTAGGACACTCAGTGAACTTGTTTGAAGTTCCTGGATTGAAACAACAAATAAGTAGTTAGTAGCAATAATGTTTTATATGTTTAAGTTAAAATATTCTGAACTTAATTATTATCAAAATCATTTTACTTTCTCCCCCTTTGTCAGAAATAAAAAAGGTGATAGAGAAATAGAAAAATATTGAAAGTTATTAATCAAAGAAGCAAAGTAGAAATGTTAAATAGAATTATAAAAATACATTTCTATTAATTATAGATAGAGGAGTACATATAATACACAATAAGCAGGACTACAGGTGGACATAATTTAACCAGCAAAAGAAGCAAAATTCATTGATTTTAAACTTAGACATAGAGAGAGACCTAGACACTAAACATACATCATTTAACCATTAAAGACTTCACACTTTTTCTTCACCAGAACACTTGTAGGGCTAGTTCTCTAGATGCTTTCAACAATTCCTTCTCTAAAGAAGATTTCAGAGAGAACTCTTCCAAAAGGTATGAAGGCAAGAGACACATGCCCCTATTTTAAAAGACAACAGATAACAAAATGGAAGAACATACAAGCAGTTATCCTAACATAAGAAAAGAGACTATGATGAAGGGATCGAACTAGTCAACCTATCTTAACAACACAACATGCATAACAAAAGTTTAAGGTAAAATATTGTCTTGGTTGTTTTGTTCAAACTTGCTAATAAACCCCTTCATCATGTTATTGAAATCCATTTGTTTTTCCAAAAGCTCTTTAACTGGTTCTTATTCCTTATGTATCACCTCCATAGACTTTAGAAGCTTAGGAAATAATCCAGAACTTCTGCTGGAGAATTATTCTATCTCAACTTGATCCTTCTAGGCAACTTCTCTTTCCGCGACCTCTTTTTCAGCTACTTTTTGAGCTTCTAAGGCTAGATATTTTTCTTCTCTTTTAGTTAAATACTTTTCCGTAGTATGGTCAGACAAATCATGTATTCTTTTAAATTCAACATCCATCCATTTGCTAAACTCATCCCAGTTGTTACTTAGAAGAGATAAATCAGTGTTTGAGCCAGATAGGTTTTGAAGCTTCCCAATTTTTGTCAAGGCAACTTATTTGAAAAATGAGATACTCTCTTCAAGATCCAGATCTGGTATATCAGAACTTTGATGATTAAGAGAAATTTCTTCACCAGGAAACTCTGTAGATTCAGTTATGTTTTGATTGATGATAAGATTGGGTGGGGAAGGATCAGATACTTCTAAAGGTGTTGAGATATATAGGGTTGGAACAATGATAGGTGAGATGAATACTTATGAGGAAGTAATAAATGAAGGAGTTTCTTAATATGTGTTTATTTGATGGAGTAGGGAGGTAACAATGGTTGTGGGGAACACTATAGTGGATGAAGGAAGTGGTAATACTATATTCCTAAGATCAGAGCTAGAGCAAGAGGCATTAGACCGAGTAGTAGTCATCTCAAATGAAGAAGAGGAGTAAAAATATGAGATTACTTCATTAGTATCCATGGATGAACCTATCCTTTTCTTTTTCATCTTTTTCCTTTGAGATGTTTTAGACTCTTGAATCATGACATTTATGGCTGGCCTTTTCTTGCTAGATAGATTTTTGTCTAGTGTAAAAAGATGTGGTTTCTTATAACATTGTCTCCTCTCTTCTTCACTATATGCTTCTATATTGGAGTTTATAAAAAGAAACATTACCCTTAAGATTTCATTTTGATTCTAGATTGTGAACTGAGGAGTTTTTCTTAGTAGAATGACGTTCATAGCCTTTTCTTCAGGTGCTTTGGATGTATTCTCCAAAATTCCCATCTCTATTATGTTCACAGAGTTGAAGGGTTCACCAATGATCATGTTAAGATCTTTTTCATCTAGATCTCTTAGAACAATGCTCTCAATGATGATACCAGATAAGATTCTTCCAAGATGAATATTACTCTTCATTCTATCACTTCCATCTCTAGTCATTCTTACATTATCTCTCAAATGATGGAAAATAAGAGAGGGGAGATTTATACAAATGCCTAAGGAAATGAAGTACAATATGTATAACAGATCTCTAGGAATAATCGATGAATGCCTCCTTTGTGGTACTTGGATTATTGATGATTCAAAGATTTTAGACCAGATTCTTAGATAATCATGAATACCATCACTCTTCGAGGCTTTCTGTGATTTGAAGATGACTTTATAAACTTATATCATTTATGACCATCAAATGTTTTCTTCATATCACCTTATTACTTTTCCATAAAGGTTAAGAACTTTGGAGATGATTTGTCATTGATGATAATTTTCTTCCCTTTAACAAATGACACTACTTGGAAGGTTGATGGCATAGCATGTAGGCAGAACTCTTTCACAAGGTGGGGAAGAACGAGTCTATTGAGAAGGTTGAAGTAGTTTTTCCACCCTTGGTTTGTAACATTAGCCAAAAGATCAAAGCCATTATCTTTGATGTTTTGAAAATCTACGAAAGATTCACAAATAACTTTTAAAGAGTCCAAATCTGTATTCAGAGTAACTTCAGGAGCATCATATGGTTGTTCTTCTATACTCTCTTGATCATTCCAATATGATAAAGAGAGAATATGAGGAAAATTTTTGTGGTTAGGAGTTCAGAGCCTTTCGTGAACAATTTTGTTCTGAGAGTTCATAACTAATTTTGGGAGTTTAGGGTTTAAACTAGAAACTAGGGAAGCAATGAAAGATGGGCAGATTATTTAAAAGACATATTAAGATAATTTTGGAACGTGTACGCAAGGAAGGTAATGATTACCTATACCTATTTTCAAGAATATGATATAATGCATGTTGTGACATATTACGACAAAATGAAGAGAGATCGCAAATAATTGTCTAATCTAAATAGTCTTTTCAATAAAAAAAATATAAGAGAGTTTAGATGACACCTTTTGACGCTTTATGAGTCTGATTCTAAATCCTTATTAAGAAATTATTTGAAGGTCACAAAATTCTATTCCATTTATACTTCTGAGAGCTTGCAACTTCTTCGTCTAGAGTTGATCAGTCTAGAGTCCCATTTTATGTTTCTGATTCTTCATTTCTGCTTGACTTCCTTTGAGCAGATATCTTTAAGTAGCCATTCCTTCTTCAGAGCTTGAAAAGAAGAAGCTTTTCGAAGATCATTTTAACACCCCAAAAATATAGATTAATTATCTAATTAGTTATTTAATTGATTTAGTATGAATGTTGGTGATTATCAACGAATATACAAACTATTGTGATTTATATGATGCGATGAGGTGTGTTGGTGATATGGTGTTGTGGAATAATGTTGGAGTAATAGAAATAAGATGATCATTTAATTAATCTATAATTATTTATAATTTAAATAATTATTTGGGATTAAATATATTTAATAATAATATTTAGAATTATTACTATTAATAAAATAAAGGAATAATGATGTAGAGACAAGAAGGGCTATATAGTGAAGTTATGTGGATTAAGTGAGGACAGGGATGGAATAACATATTATGGATCCTAAGATTAAATAAGGAATAAGGGAAATTATTTCATTTTGTACGATTGTGACTTTTGGAGAAAAGTGAGAAGCAGCTAGGGCATAGAGGGGAGAGAAGAGAGATTCATTTGTAGAGCTTGAAAGAGATCAAAGCTAGGAATCTAAGGTAAGGTGTGTTAATCATTGTAATTATAATTGATCTAAGGTTTAGATAATTGTAGGTTTTGTGCTAGGTTTGTTTGATGATGAATTGTTGCAATTGTAATGAGTTTATGTTGAAATTGATGAAAATTATAGATTGAATTAATGAATAAATATTTGATAAATGTATGATGTTAGGATCTCTAGATAAGTGTTATAGGTTGTTATAAATGGTATATAATCATAGGATTTTGAATTCTGAAATCGGGGCTTTTTACGGAATCGAATTCGGAAGTCTGGAAGGCCTTAAACCATGGAAAATTACAGGAGAAGAAATGTTGTCTGGTATACGGCGTCGGGCGATGCAGAGGAGATGCAGCGCCCCAGCAGCGTTGGGCGACGCAGAAGCGACGAACACTAGAGGAGATGCATAAGCAACGTTTAAAACATTGTAACTTGAGTTTCAGTAGTTTGTTTGATGCGTCGTTCGAAGTGTTGGGAAGCTGATGTGATGAACTATATTATGATTGAATTATATGAGTGTTTTTATGCATGATTCTAGTATATATATGTTTATGAGATTGATTTATTACATGTTTCTATACTATTATGTTCTATTTTTATGATAAACATGATGATGATTATGAGGTTCTATTGTGGTGATTTGTTAATGATGTGGTTGTGACGTAAATGATGTGATTCACGATGATGATTTAGTGATGTGTGTGTACAAACACAATACATGCTATTGTGATTATTCTATGATGTATCATGATGTTGAAGTACTATGAAGTTGATATAGGTAATGAGTATTAGGATATGTTGTTGTTGTGTGATGGAAATATGTTGAATTTTGTGCATGTTTGACTGAGACAGTATTGGTCTAGAATCACAAGAGAATTGTGGCTGAACAGGTACAGAATAGAAAAAAGGGATTGCAGACTGGTGTGTGTTGTTGGGCGATGATGGTGTCGCTTGGATTTCTCCAGGTGATGAAGGGTAGATAAGAAAGATGCTACTGAAGTGTGTCGCTTGCACTGTCACCGGGCAAAGCAGACGTGATGGGTGTGTCGCCAGGTGATGGAAGTGGTGTCGTCGGGAGATGGTGTCCACAATTGAATGGTTGTGTTGGATTTTCTTAAAAGATTTGTAACTTGAGTTTTAGAACTTGGTTTGAGGTGTAGTTCAAAGTGTTGGATAGTTAACGCGATGAACTTTAGTTGGATGGAATAAAATAATAAATAAGAAGTATTTTCCCAATATCTATGCTAGGATGAAGTTAGTATCCCTGTGTTGGATTATAATGATGCTTTGTTTATTTAAGATGATATGATGATTTTATGATGATGCTTTGTTTATTTAAGATGACATGATGATGTTATGATGATGCTTTATTTATTTAAGATGCTATGATGATGTTATGATGATGCTTTACTTATTTGAGATGATATGATGACTTTATGATGATGCTTTGTTTATTATGATGATATGATGATGCTGTGATGATTTCATATATGATGATGCATTTTGACTAGTCGTGGTCGTATTTGTTATGTTGTTATACCTCTTGCATTCATGGCATAGTTTAGGACTTCGGTATAGTGATGTTATTAGGACTTCGGTCTAGTGAAGATGATAGGACTTTATGGTCCAGTGATAGCCTCAATCCTATAGTATGGATTGAGTGTAATTTTTTGAAGTGCCTTGGTTCCAAGTGGGAACCGATCCTATGGTGGGGATATTTGGAAATAATGATGACTAAGTCATCAATAATGTTTTGGCACCACACGTATGAGTTTATGATGTTGCATTTCATTATAAGTGACATTGCATAAGGATGTGATTAAATGATACTTGTTAATAAATGGTGTTATGATGATATGTTATCGTGTATTGATGATATTTTGAAGGTGTGAGTATAACATGAAGTTCTGATAATGTGTGATGTCTTGCCTATGTGCATGTCTATTATATTTATTCCATATGTATGTTATAACGATTATGACTTACTCATATTTTCGACTTGAATGTTGCCTCCACATGGGTAACGCGCAGGTGATCAGGATTAGTCGTCGAAGCATTAGAGGATTGCTTTATGAAGTATTTCTTTAGTTCCGTCGAATAGAATGTGTCTTGCTCTGATATGTAACATCATGTTGGGAAACATTTGACTTGTATATTGTGTTCCTTTTTGTTGACAGAATAATATTTCGTTCTAGTTGTTTTAAGCTATTGGAATATCATGACTATAGAGGATGTAAATTGATGATGATTTGAAAGATATTATAAATTAAGTTATGTTGTGATTATGATTTCCGCTGCGTAGTGGTTTGAAGAATATGTGCTAATTTTCTGAAAAGGATAAATGAGACAATAGTTGAAAGCCCGTGTTATGGAGCAAGATGTTTTTGTTTAAGATGTTTTATGAAGCATGTGACACCTTCGTTGGTGCTTTACTTTGATTTATTTATTAAATTATTCATGAATTATTCGTTGGGTTTAGAAGAGTGTTACATTAGTGGTATCCGAGCAGGTCGGTCCTTTTGACCAAGTTGTATACTTGCTTGTTTTTCTAACTGTTGTCTGCAGGGGTTGGTTTGAAACAAGTGGGGGAGAAGCTTTTTCTTATCTGTGATGTTTTAGGTATGGGAGTTAGTGTAGTATACTATTGTGCTGCAAGAGTGCAAGTGTTGTTAGAGCTATGATGTTTCTCGAAACTGAAGAGAGTGCAGATTCTTGAGTTTTTTTCTGTCGGTCAAGTTGGGATGTCTTTAAAGAAGATCGATTGGGTATTTTTGACGTCTGTTTCTTGGAGAATAGAGATCAATGTGACGGATAGTGATATGCTAGTGTTGTTTTATTCCTGATGTTTTTCCTAAAGATATCTGTGACTTGCCTCCAGAACGTGGATCTGAGTTTGGTGATAGTAGAGAACTGGTGTTTTTATCTACTAAGCAAGTAGGATAACTCTTGGGATATGAGGCTCATATGTTTGCATGTCTGTAATAATAATTGTATGAGGTTGCGTGTGAATTACCGACAATTAAGTAAGATAATGATTGAGATTAAATATCCACTTCAAGGGATTAACAATTAGATGGACCAACTGTTAGGAAAGTATGTCTACAGTATAATCAAATTGAGGTCGGGTTACATTCAAATTCAGGTGAAGAGTGAGGACAACTTTTAGAACTCGGTGTAGGCATTATGAATATTTTGATCAGTTTGTTGCGGTGTTTATTGAGGACATTCTGATTTAATCTAAGTCAGAATAAGGGCATGTTGAACATTGTGATTTGAATTAAAGTGTCGAAAGGGAAGAAATTTTATGTTAAGTTGTCAAGGTGTAGATTATGGTTCAGGAGGTGAGTTTTCTTGAGCATGTTATTTCGAATGATGGAATATGTGGATCCATCTAAAGCAGGTATAGTTCTACATTGAGAGACTCCAAAGCCGGTTACAGAGATTAGAAACTTCTTGGGCTTAACTAGTTATTATTGCTTTTTTTTAGACGACGTCAAGTACAATATGTTATTAAGGAATGAATTGAGGGAATGGGATGTTTGGTATTAGGAAGGATGTGAAGATATTAGGGAAGCGCATGGAGATGCAACTTATTATGAGTAAGAATGATTAGAGTGACAATAGATTTTGAGGAAAAGATAAGTAATGGTAAAATAAATTGTGGAAGCATTTGTAAACCTTAAAGGAGATTAGTTGGACCATGGTGCTTTAGGTAAATTTGAGCATAAGTTCTAAAGAAACGATATTATAGTTTAGTAACGATGGTTTATGCGCCATCATGGTTATCGCCTACCTATTGACAAATTGAGGAACTGATCACCCTTAATATCTTGTTGATAGTAGACATGACCATGTTGGATGGGATAGACTTATCTTACCAGCTTGATGGTGTTTAAAGTGTTTAACGTTCTATCGAGAGGATAGTCGTTCATCATTTCGGGTGAATCTAATGGATAAATGACTATGAAAGATGCTGGGACTTATCGAACAGTTCAGAGACTTGAGGTTGTATGTGAGCTAACGCTACAGAGTGGAAGGTGGAGGTTACCAAAAGTGAACAATGACTTTCTGGTGATATTAAAGAGAGTCAGGAGTTACAGGTGAAACTTGTGGATCTAATAGTTAATGGAAATCAAAGTGAGAACAATGACTTTAAGGTAGATGATCATAGTAGCACAGCTGAAGCGTGAATGCGGCATAGTTCATTGTGCGTGTGTGACTTGTTAGGAGTCAAGAGTAAAACTTCAGAAGCCTACGAGAATTATGCAAGCCTCTGAGGAATCCATAATGGACGTGATAAGTGAAAGATTTATACATTATTCGAGATATCTCCATGTCAATAGATGTATCGAGTTGCATGTTCAATTAATAAATTATATCATTATTGTACTAATGTTGTGTGTCAATCTTGTCAATATTATAGTTATATTGATGTCCTTATGACGATGTTGTTGTGTGGTGAAATGATAAAGACGAGGTTCATGCCTTGGGACTCTATGTTCTTAAACTATGTTGTTGCCTCATTGTCGAGGGTTCGAGTCCGAGTAGCTCATGTTCAAGAGGGAACGAGATCCTAGGATGATGGGACAAGGAGTAAAAGGAAATTATGCGCCATAACTCGGTAGCATTGCATCTTGTTGGATTATTGTGGTTAACAATTTTGAATGTTGATTAGTGGTATTTGAAATGTTGACAAACATGATGTGGGAGTCGTAGGAAAAGTTGTGTACATCAAGAAAATTTTTGAGGATGAAAATTATTTAAGTGGTGGAGAGTTGTAAGAGAATTTTTGAGGACGAAAATTATTTAAGTGGTGGAGAGTTGTAAGAGAATTTTAGAGGAAGAAAATTTTTTAGGACGAAAATTATTTAAGTGATGGAAACATGATGAATTCTATTCATGTTTGACTGAGACGATATTGGTATATAATCATAAGAGAATTATGGTTGAACAGGTACAAAATCGCAAAAAGGGATTGCAGACTGGTGTGCATCATCGGGCGATGGAGTGTCGTCGTCGGGCGATGATGGCGTTGCTTGGATGTCACCAGGCGAAAATGGAGGCGATGAAGGGCAAATGCTACTAGAGTGAGACGCTTGCACCATCACCTAGAGTAGCAGACATGATGGGTGTGTTGTCGGGCGGTGGAAAAGGTGACGCTGGGCGATGGTGTCCAGAATTGAATGGTTGTGTTAGATTTTCTTAAAAGAACCGTAACTTGAGTTTTAGAACTCTGTCTGAGGTGTATTTTGATGCGTTGGATAGTTAACACGGTGAACTTTAGTTGGATAGAATAAAATTATAAATAAGAAGTATTTTCCCAATATCTAAGCTAGAATGAATTTAGTCTCCCGTGTTGGATAATGATGATTCTTTATTTATTTAAGATGATATCATGATGTTATGATGATGCTTTGTTTATTTAAGATGACATGATGATGTTATGATGATGCTTTATTTATTTAAGATGATATGATGATGATTTGTTTATTTAAGATGATATGATGAAATTATGATGATGCTTTGTTTATTATGATGATATGATGAGGTTGTGATGATTTCATGAATGATTATGCGTTTTGACTAGTCGTTGTCGTATTTGTTATGTTGTTGCACATCATGCATTCATGACATAGTTTAGGACTTCGGTCAAGGGATGTTATTAGGACTTCGGTTCAGTGAAGATGATAGGATGTTATGGTCCAGTAAAGGCCTCAATCCCATAGTGTAGATTGAGTGCAATTTTGTGAAGTACTCTGGTTTCAAGTGAGAACCGATCCTATGGTAGGGATCTTTGGAGATGACAATGACTGAGTCATTAGTGAAGTTTTGATATCATATGCATGAGTCTATGATCTTGCATTTCATTATAAGTGGCATTGCATAAGGGTGTGATTAAATGATAATTGTTAATAAATGGTGTTATAATGATATGTCATTGGGTATTGATGATGTTTTATCAAGGTGTGAGTATAACATGAGGTTCTGATAATGTGTGATGTCTTACCTATGTGTATGTCTACTATATTTATCCCTTATGTCTTTTATAATGATTATGATTTACTCACCCTTTCGGCTTGAATGTTGCCTCAATGTAGGTAACGCGCAGGTGATCAGGATTAGCCATCGAAGCATTAGAGGATAGCTTTATGAAGTATTTCTTTAGTTCCATCGAATAGAATGTATCTTGTTCTGATATGTAACATCAGGATGGGAAATGTTTGATTTGTATATTGTATTCCTTTTTGTTGACAGAATAATATAAGTCGTTCTATTTGTTTGAAGTTATTGGAATATCATTACTATGGATGATGTAAATTGATGATAATTTGATAAATATTATAAATAAAGTTATGTTGTGATTATGATTTCCGTTGCATAGTCTTTTGAAGAATATGTGCTGATTTTTCGAAAAGGATAAATTAGATAATTGTTCAAAGCCCGTGTTACGAAGCAAGATGTTTTTGGTTAAGATGTTTTATGAAGCATGTGACACCATTGTTGGTGCTTTACTCTGATTTATTTATTAAATTATTCGTGAGTTATTCGTTGGGTTTAGAAGAGTGTTACAATCATCTTCTGATTTCTTCACTTCTTGTTCTTCAGTAGCAACTTTAATTTCTTCAGATTCTGATAGTAGTTTCCATATATTTCCGAGTTGTTATGACTTGTTCTGCTCCCTGGTGAATGGAATTTTCTCCTCTTGACTCCTAATTCTTCTAGTGATCCTGAACATTTTACTAAACATAAGATTCTTCTACGCAACACTTCTTTGAAGATTTCAAACGACTCCTCCTTCTTAGTGCATATTTTTGAGAAGCTTTGGTCTTCTTAGAGTTCTTGATGGATCTTCTTGAGATGACACTGATTAGATCCATTGTAGCTTGAATCGATTTGTCATTTGGATGAGAGCTTCAATTGATAAGTTGGAGTGTTGTTAGTTGACCTTTGTTTATGATAGAGAACTTATATTGTTTGAGAAGATGAGCCCTTTTTATCAGGAACTTGAGCCTTCAGAATCCTGAAAACTTGTTTCAGAGATTATTTCTTCATATTTCGGATTCTTTCCCGAAGTCTTGAATCCTCTACAAAACGGGTTTTAAATCAGAAAAGCTTTTTATCATTCGAGTAGCAGGCAACCATAGAATTTTCTATTACTAGATCTCTCTACACGATTAAGTGTTTGATTCTTGAATCAATAACAAAGCTAAGCTTTGATACCAATTAAAGATAGAGAAAACACAAGAAATGGGGGTTTGAATTGGGTTTATTGAAAACATTTCCCTTTAAAAATTCTGGGCACTCAAATGATAATAGCGATAAAGACAATGAAGAGTAAAGGACACAAGTGTTTTATCCAGGTTCACCTTAAACAAGGCTAATCATGTCAACTCCCTCAAGGATGATTTCACCTTCAACAAGGACTTAATCCACTATAACCAAACTAATTATAAATGCATGGGCAACGGCCAGTGACTAACACACAATGACACCTTCAGTGATCCAACCAGATATAATATTCATTGACCCAATAAAGTCAGATCCCTCAAGATCATCTACCATGATTTAAATGACAAGCAACCATTGTCATCTTGAGACTAGACCTTCACTTAGTCACTCAAGGAACTTTCTAATGATATGTTAAGTGATCTGATTTAACGAATATAAAAATCATTGACCCAATAGAATCAGATCCCTCAAGATCATCTACCAGGATTTATCCACAATGATATCCATCTGTGATCTCTTAAGAATTCTGACCTTCACTCGGCCCCCTAAGAGATATGACTATCATTGAACCAACAGAATTAGATCACACAAGATCTTCTATCGGGTTTTCCTATAATGACCAGCATCCACGGTCTTCTTGAGATCATATCTTCACTCGATCACTCAAGGAATCAATCAACAACAGTTGATGAGGTTTTTGTGCTTACATGATTGCTTCTTCTAAGCAGATTACACAAAAGATTTAAGCACATATTGTTTAACATATTTTCGAGTAACAACTCTAGTGTTAAAAAAATTTACATTAAAATATTTGAGCTATAACACAATACGAGCAACAAATATTGTGTTCATTACAATGTTCTATCAAGATGTATTTTATTAGAAGTTGAGTAACATCTTGTAGTGTTCTTATTCTTCATCTTCTTGTTGAGCAATTTACGAGCAACAATTCCTTGCTTCTTCTGAGATCTACCAATATGTATGTGATTAAAAGTTGAGTAGTATCTTGAAGTCTTCTTCTATATCTTTCTTTCTTTTCTCTCATTTATGTGTAGTGGTATTCAGAATGTTTAGCATTGCAGCTTTGACATCTTCAGCATCCACAACATTTTAGCTTGATGGCCAACAATGGCTTTTTCTTTAAATTTTTTATCTTCTTTTATAGCCTTGAAAGAGAGAAACATTGTAAGGATAGAAAACAATTTTCCTGCACCAACGGTTAGTTCCCAATAGATAGAATAAGGTGTAAGAGTTTAGACAGTATAAAATAATATTTTATATATCCTGTCACTGTTCAGTGATAGCTTTCCACCTTTTCACTGAATAATGTTTTTCTAATAAGCTTGTAAACAGAGACCCGTTAAGTAAAGAAATATAGCTGGAAATCCAGTCATTTGTTCCCAACGATCACAATGAGTGTGGTGTATAATACAATACAAAAAGATGAGCGAAAATCCTGATCTGAAAATCGCTGAAGGGAAGACGAAGTTCCAGTTCCTTGAAAACAAAGTCATACATTAGAAATGATTACCTGAGTAGTACGAGAAGATCCTTTCATTCTCAGTATAACAGTAAACCTTCTAGCTCTTCTCAAAACCTGGCTCTCCCATACCCGACTCAAATATCATGAAGGCATCCTTCGAGGAGGCAACAAAGCGAGAAACAATACCCTGAGATTCCAGACTAAACCAAGCCAAGTCAGTATCAGTAACTGTGTTGGCGAGTTAAATGCCCTCAACACTACGAACCATCAAACCTGTAAAGTAGAGGAAGAAATTGAATTCGACAATCAAATCAAATCTACCCTTCCACCGCAAATACGTGAAAATGCGTACAGAGGCACGGGAATGAATTCCCCGACCAAAGCCCTTACTCAACGACAAAAAAGGAAGTCATGACAAACCTTCCTTAACTCAGGGTTCAATGGGCCCGCCAACGAAGCTACGGTGAGGACCCCCTCGATGCTTTCAAGCTCATGAATTTCACGGGGAAAAGTCTCCCCACCATATGAACTTCATCATAAATTCATTAGTTTCATTGGGAAAATCCTCCGGGTCACATGAACTTTATCATGTATTCATGAGTTTCACGGGGAAAAGCATCCCCATCACATAAACTTCATCATGAATTCTTGAGTTTCACTAGGAAAAGCCTCTACGTCACATGAACTTTATCATGAATATATGAGTTTTGCAGGGAAAAACCTCCCTGTCACATGAACTTCATCATGAATTCATGAGTTTCGCAGGGAAAAGCCTCCCATTCACATGAAATTCACCAGAAATCAAACACATCATAAGTTTTCTTAATCTAAAATGCACAGCGCTAAGAACAAACAACCTAAAAGTATAAAAACGACATACAAAGGAAACAAAAAGGAGAGAAAACTTACTGGGTTAAGAAGAAAAATGGAGACTGGTGAAGTTCCGGACGATAATAGTAGAAGAACGCTATCAGAATCTGAAGACCAGAGAGGAGCATATAAAGTTGGCAGAAGGAGAAAATTTGCAAATGGCACCCATTTGCACATATTTGTTTGCACGAGAAACATGACAGCGCATGAGAAGGCGTGTCGTTGAAACGACGCATCATTATCCCTACCCCTAGGTCGTCATAACTCTATGCATAGGCCATTATTGTGCATTAAATGCTATGACACATAGCTTAAGGAACAGATCTTTTGTCTTCTCAAGACCCTCATATTTTCTCAGACACCTCCCCATGGGAACAACAAGGAGAAGTTACGAGCATCATGATAATTCAAGAGTTGGGCCGATCTTACAACAAGGGGCACGGGCAGATGAAATTGTCAACCACGACACATACGTGTTATCTCACTCACGTAGATAAGATAATACTGGTCACAGGAAAAATACCTTCCTCGTGCGTGCTAGCCCACAAATGAAAATCTCCCAAGGAGAACACCGCCATCACGGGTATACAAGCATGAGCACAAACGAAGGTCCACCTCACATATGTCCTTTTGATCTTCCTCAACACACAGGCTAACTCTAAGTCATTACTCCTTCGCCTAGGAGCAATGACTTGGGGGGATCCTGTTCTAGACTAGGCCCTTACCTGGCCCACTGCCGGGAACGACCCAAGTTGCTCATTGTATCCACAACAGCCCAGATGATGGCCCAATCCTATGGGATTTAAGTTGAATACGTGTCATCCACGTGCTCCTCACTTGAGGACACATCATTAATGTTCTCTTCACTCTTCGGAGCCATTACACCCCTCGTAACGGAAGTGGTCAACCTACTACCCACGAAGTCCACGAAGCACTTGACCCATGATGATGGGTACGTGTTGTTCATCCTTACTACCACATGAGAATTCTGGTAGCCATCTAGTATGGGCCTGAATACTCAGCTCATAATAGATTTCATTGGCCCAGCGTTTGGGGCTCTATAAATACTCTCTTATACAGGAGAGTCAGGTATCTTATTCACAACTCTCATCATACTTACCTCTCACTCTTTCTGACTTTAGCATCAGAGTGCATTGTAGGTAAACCCCCCTCTGAGGAGTACCTTGGAGCAATGCACAATTGGACCGACCACACATCTTTTTTTGATCTCGGTAAGATCAATTACCTATAAGAATTCCATTGAAAAAATTATGTGAGCACGTTCACCAAGAAACGAAAATTTAAAACTGGTGGAATATGCTGATGATGAAGTATTTTCCATTATCTTTCAAATCATATTTGCTGCTGACCCCGAAGATATATGTGATTTGAATGTCATCTCTCTCCCTCTAGTGGAGTATTCTAATAGGGTCTTTGAAATCGAAGAATTAAATTAACATTTACAAAGTCTAGACCTTGAGGAAACTCAATTCTTTAAATGTTATGCTCTTTAGGATTTATTTGTGAGTTTGGAGGGGGAAAAATAGGAGAATTTTGAAAAAAAGGAAAGGATTGAGTAGAAAGAATTGAAGGATTTTGGTTGGAAAGGTTTTTGAGAGTTTGCTTTTATTCATAACACTAAAAACCTCATAATTTAAGGGAACTTAAAATTTGTATTGAAGAAGAGTTTTTTGAGAGCTTACATAAATTTTCCAAATATCACTTATGTTATTAAAATATTCTAAAAATTAAAAATATAATAATGATAAACACTTTTTTATCATTTTATAAAAAAAAATTTAAATGAAGTATTTTTTTTATATTTTAAAAAAAATCCATTTTCATAAGTCTTATATTCCCCTTCCCTCCTAACTCTCAAATAAAGTCTAAAAAATATCCAAAGTTATAGGTCATTGTACATGCTTTGATCGCCTAAATGATCAAATGATAACCCCTGTGAAACCTTTGTTAATGCAAGTTAAATTTGGTGATATGAAAATAAACAAGTATTGATTGGTTGTGGTGCAGTAGTGAAGATGATGCTAGAATTACTTTTGCAAAGTCTTAACAAGACAAAAAAGAATTTTTCTCCGTTCAACATGGTTATTAACGCCTTCAATAAAAATATATATAAATCTAAATGTGTTATTGCACTAAATATGAAAATTTGATCAATTATTTGGTTAACTACTCTCTCCATTTCAAAATGACACTCGTTTAAGGTTTTTGCACACAAATTAAAGAATGATATGATGTTATAATAAGATGTTACACTTTTACAAAATTAACCCTATTAATATATTGGAAATAGTGTAAAGAGTAAAAAGTAAAAGGCTCAATTTATTGAAACAAAATGAATTTGTTAAAACGATAGTCATTTCAGAAGGAGTATATTCATTGAAGTTCTTTTTAAGTCCAATTAGAATTTTCTAATCTGACAAAGTGTATTCACAATGTATATGGCATTCTTTCCACTTTCCATTGGGTGTTAGTCATGTTGAACGAGTGGAGAAATGTAGAATATCCAGAAACTGATGACATTGTCTTCAAGATAGAAAATTCATAAGTTTTGAATGTTTACAAAATGAGACATTTAAATAATGGGAGAAGTGTTGCAGCATGGATAGAAAAAATTCAAGATTACTCTAAAATTATAAGCAAGTGCTTGAGAAAAAAACAAAACAGAGAAAAAAAAGAACAACAAAATACCAACACAAGAGATTAACGTGAAATCTCTAAAATCGGAGAAAAAATCATGACCATTGTCAAATGACAACCAAAGAATATTACTATGTAAAAATTGTTACAACACATAGACTACCTTCAATCATCCTAAGACCCTAATACATCCTCACTTTCCCAAGCAAACAAGAGTATAAGAGAAAATATAAAATATCAAATACAAATTTAAAGTGCTTTTGACTGGTCATCTTGTAAAGAAAAACTCGAATCTTATATATAGCTTTGGATTCTCTCTTCCTTCACAAAACTAAATGATGTGAGACTTTTTAAACATGTATATTTTCAACCAACTTCAACAATCTCCACCTTGATTGAAAATAATACATAAGCTTTTATTGTCTTCATCAAAAATCAGACTCCATCAAAAAGAGTATAGTCACTTAAACCTACACCACTCCAAGAATTTTCACATTGTTTTCACCGATAATCATAGTTTTAAAAACTATCATACTCCATCTAAAGAAGAGTATACTTCACTTGAAGCTAAACCCCTTCAAAAATTTTCACATGTTGAAAATCAGGTTGAAACTTTATGGTGCAAATTCTATGTTGGCAGGAAGCTCTTCAACCATCGACATAATCTCACAACATACTTTGCATCAATTCTCATGTGTTAATTTTCTAGCAATAACTCGTTCTTTTCCTTGACAGTGGAAATGTCATGAGGACATAATTCTCAATTTTCACACAAGATTACCCTTTCTCATAGCGAGAGAGACATTGCTAGCATTGGACTTAGAGTCCTTCTCAGACGCTGCCCCATCAGAACATTTATACTTTATATATGTCCAATATTTCCACATCTCCAACATCTACCAAAATTGAATTTGATGAAGTATTAAACTCATCTTTCAATCTTCTCTCTTCAGAAATAATTTTACTAGCAACTTCTTCAAAATTTAAAGTTTCATTCTCATATATCAAAACATGTTTAATATGCTCATAGGAAGATGGAAGAGACCATATGAGTCTCAAAGTTTTATCTTCATCGTCAATCTTGACTGTAATAGTTTCTAATTCATAAATAATACCATTTAGAACACTTAGATGATCAGACACTTTTGTATGTTCATCCATATGCAAGCTATTAAATTGCTCCTTCAATAATAAATGGTTTGATATACCCTTTCCTTGATATAGCCCTTCAAGTTTCTCTCAAATCTCTTTGGCTGACGATGTACCAAGAACATTCGCAAGAATATTCTTAGTCAAAGACATATGGATTATACTTGAAGCTCTCAAATCTAGTTCCACCCACTTTTCGTTGTCCATGTTAGAAATGTTTCCTTTCAACGCTTTGTGTAATCCTAATTGTATAAAAATATCTTTGACTAGAATATTATATAAGCCAAATTGATTATTCCATCAAATTTCTCTAAGTCAATCTTCATTGCACTTGAAAAACTTGATATTGAAACCAAAACCTTTCATGCAGAAAACCAAAATTTTACCAACCAACACAAAGTATAAAATTTCTTTTATGATGTGAAAGATCAAATAAAACTGCAATCACAGAGCAATACTAAAATTTATACCCTACCAAACCAAGGCTCTTGATACCACTTATTGAGAAAAAGAGGAAAAAAATAACTACACAAGAGATTAACGTGGAAACTCCAAAATTGGAGAAAAAACTATGATCGTTGTTAAATGACAACCAAAGAATATCACTATGTGAAAATTGTTTCAACATATAGACTACCCTCAATCACCTCAAGGCCCTAATACATCTGCAATATCTAAAGAAAATATTTAACTACCTCTCACAATACTCTAAAACAAGAGTATAAGAGAAAATATAAAAAGTCAAATACAAACTTGAAGTATTTTTGACTGGTACATCTTGTAAAGAAAAACTTGAATTCTTATATATAGCCTTGTATTCTCTCTTCCATCACTAAACTAAGTGATGTGAAACTTAGAAGAACTTTAATCCTATATATTATCTTGGACTCCCTCTTTCTTCACAAAACTAATTGATGTAGGACTTCTTCAATATGTATATTTTCAACCAACTCCATCACAAGTTTCCAATTGCATGTCATCAGTGAAGATGATAACCATGGCCACTAATTAGATACTAAATTAATATTTGAAATGGATATAATGATTTGTACTGCACAAAATTTTGCTTATATAAAAGAAACAAAACCAAGAGTGTCCTTTAAGGCTAAAAACAAACTTAACATGACCTTTAGGTCCAAAGAGGAACATATGGCGATGTGCTATTTATAGGCCTACTTTTGTCCAGATTCTCTATAGATTGAATAAAAGTGAATGGGAGATAAAGGAGGAAGTGGAGAAGAAACTGTAATTGTGGTGCATTTTTTCAGGCTCAGGACTTCATGACGAGCGTCAGCCTAGCTTGATTGACTTTTTTAAATGGGAACTGATTGTGGGGCCATGACGGGGATCAGCCAGGATGACAATTTTCCTGTCATGGATCCTAGACTCGCGCTCCTGATTTTCACCTTGCTTGGCTGACGATCACGCTTTGTGTAACGCCCCGGTATTTAATTATTTATTTAATTAAATATTTTTGAATATTTTTATATTAATTCAAATTTTTATCGTCAAAGTCATAATTATTTTATTAATTTGGAATAATAATTAATTAGATTTAATTTGGTGGAATTAAGTTAAAGTGTTATTTTCTTATTAAGCTTAAATAAGATATTGGGCTTAATTGGTGGTGTTGTGTAGTAATAGTGGGGTGTAGCATTTAGGCCCAATTAGATTTATTTGGATTAATATAATGATATATTATATTAGAATAGAAATAGAAGAATAGAAGAGAGTTTTGTTATCAGGAAGAAGAAAAAGAGGAAAATAGGGTTTGTGAGGGGAGAAGAAGAAGAAGAGGAAAAATTGCTTCTAGTGCCAAAATTTCCCAAAAATTTGGTTGAAGTCTCTTTGAGCTGCTCCTAATCCAAGGTAAGAGTGGGGTTCTGACTCTATAATAGGATGTATAATTAATAGTATGCGAATTTGGATTATGAAAATTATTTCTAATATGTTTGAAATTGGTATATTAATGAAATTAAGAGATGATTTAGGACCCAATATATTTAGATAATACGTATATTTAAGTACATTAGTATTTTCTTTACAAAAACCGTAGTTTTACTGTAGCGATAGAAAGAATTAGCACTTAAAGGTTTATGTTTTTCTAGTACAGTAGCGCATAAGATGAAAAGAAATAGCATTTTGAAGACACATTGCATTGCAACACTGTAGTGCAGATTTATGAAGTGACAATTGGAAGTACTTGCTTGCTTATACTGTAGCGAATATATATATATATATATATATATATATATATATATATATATATATATATATATATATAGAGAGAGAGAGAGAGAGAGAGATAGAGATAGAGAGAGAGAGCAGTGCTTAGAAGCACTTGTTTGCAATACATTAGCATAAAAGGTATATGCTTGCAAAACTGTAAAGTGATGAAAAGAATTAATTTTGATGGCACATGTTTTGCTACAGTAGCGCATAAACTGAATTAGCAATGAAAGGCAGCTAGTAGACATTCTGTAGCGCTTAGGTGAGGTAGCGCAAGAAAGAAGCATATGTAATGGCATTTATTCTGAAGCACTGTAGCGCTAATTGAAAAGTTATATAAAAGCATTATGTAGCGGTATTGAAAAGCAATGGCACTTGTTTGGCTTGCTACTGTAGCATGTAATAAATTAGGAAGTAGCACTTAGAAGTTATATGGCAATTGCTATTGGAATACTGCAGCGACATTATGTAGTAATATTTAAAAGCAATGGCATGTGGCAATAAATTGTGAAGTAGCATTAAGCCACATGCTTTGGCGTTACTGTAGCAGAATATAGGAAGTAGTATTTAAAAAAACATGATTGCCACTGTAGCGCGTGGAAAAAGAATTAGTACATGAAGCATTTGTTTTGGTTCACTGTAGAGAAATTTGTGAAGTAATACTTAAAGGCCCATGAATGTTACTGTAGTGCAAGAAGTGAATTAATATTTAATGGCAATTGTTTTGGAATACTGTAGCAATATTTGAGAAGCAGTATAGAGGAGAATTAAATTATTTTGTTACTGTAGCGAATTTAAAAAGTAATTATGTCTCGGTTTACAAATACAATTATTTAATAATAATGATTTAATATCTTTAATAATTAATTTTGTAGGATTTATAAAATAGAAATAATAGAATTTTTGGCCGATAATTAATTAACCGGTTTTAGCCAAAATAGTCCGAAATAATTATGCGGTTTATTGTAGTAATTTTTGGTTGATTTGTTGGATGGCATTTTTGTTGAAAGATGTGAATTTGCAGGTGATTTTATTGCCTCTATTTATGGAAAAATTATTAAGTTGCAGGCTTATGGCCAATGTTAAATTAAGTTGAATTATTGTTGTTGTTGTTGTTATTACGTTCATGTCGTTAATGCATACATAGCATATCATGTTGGAGCTGATGTCGTCAAGTTGGCCTGTGTGATGCGGTGGGAGAACTGACTTGAGGGTTTTGCGTTTTATCGTAAATGTCGCGGTTAACAAGAGTCGCCACCGACTTTTCTTTTATCCAAAAGGAAAGGTGAAAAAGCACAGGAAAGACCTTTGAGATTGTTTCTTGAGTTCGGGAGGTAGATTATGAAAAGGGAAGGTATTAGCACCCTTTTCATCCATGGTTTTCCATGGGCTCTTAGTTACTTACTAGATCACTTGCTTTTGTTTGAAATTGTGCTTTGTGTGTGGTTTTTGAAAGTATTTTTGAAAATGGAACTTCGTAATGGTTCTCGTCTCTATAAGAACGCATACAAAGTGTTTGTTTCGAAAAATAGTTCAAAGAGATGTTTGTGAGATGTGTTTTTGAAAGTGATTTTGAAAAGGTGTCTTTGTGATGATTCTCGTCTCTATAAGAACGCATACAAAGTGTTGTCTTTTGAAAATGTTTCAAATGAGAGTGTTGGTGTAAAAATGTTTTTGTTGTGAGCAAGCGAGTAACTAAGAGAGAACCTACCTACTCAAAAGGTCTTAGATGTTCTTTTCCTCCTCCTTTGGATGTTGCTATCTTACCATTGATTTGGTAAGAAGCCCCATCGTTGGATGTGAAGGGACGGGCGTGAGATGTTTTTGTATAGTCATAGAAGGCAACCCATGGAACGTTTTAGCAATGTAGTTTTAGGGACTAGATCGTTTATCAAAGGCAACATCGAGGGTCATCGGGGGACTACGATCTTTTATCGAGGGTCTTTTGCTAAAACACCCATGTTCGAGGGACATGACTATTTTCCGATAGGAAACAGTGGAGTAACCGTAGGGGGTATTTGTGTGCAAGTGTGTCATGTTCATGCTTGATTTTGTCTTTAATTAGGGTTTTTTATTTGATTGGTTTTATCTTGCCATACAAACCCTAATTATTAACATGTTATATATAAAGCGATAAATTTGTGGAAAGTAAATATCCTACGCTATTACAATCATTTGAGGATGGGGTGTACAAGTTTACAAATGGGGATTATAAGAAATTAAAGTCCTAATTATCTATTACAACCATATTGAATAGCCATGAAGAAAATATATGAAGCACATCAAAGTAATGAAAGGAAAATAAAACATTTTGGATCATTATGTGTCAACAGATGCCGTAAACTCAAGCTTCTCGAATGCAATCTTGTTTTGATAAAGACAAATCATGATTGATAAAGAAAACAAAAATTATTGATCATGCTAAAAGCCTCCTTGGATTAAGTCTTTGGTTTAAGTCCTTAGCAAATTTCAAGGTATAATGATAATATGTACCTTGAACTTAAGATATAGATGCTCAATAACTAAAAGAAACATTTTTATATTGTCCAAACCTTTATTCAAGTTCTTTCAAAGCAAAAATTCAATTTTTATTTGTGTGCAATCGATTTGCATGTTAGTGCAATTGATTGCACGCTTCAGTTTTTCAAAACATTGGCTACTGACTTCCAGTGCAATCGATTTGCATGGTTGTGCAATCGATTTCACAGTCAAAAAATTTGGAAATTTGGCTACTGGAACCTTGTGAAATCGATTTGCATAGTTGTGCAATCGATTTCACACTCAATTTTTTTGGAAATTTGGCTACTGGAACCCCGTGCAATCGATTTGCATGGTTGTTCAATCGATTGCACGTTGTATGATTTTGAAAAAGAGTTGCCTTACACCTGCCTGTTCATGATACTATTTCATGGAAAACTTCTCACTCAATCTTGGAAATTGTTCATGATTTTTTACAAACCTTTTCTTCAAAGGTCACTGCATTTTAGCCTAAAAAATGAACCAAATGATGATGATTGAAATGAAGAGTTTAAAGCCAAGAAAACTTACCTTGAAACTGAAATTTGTGCTTTGAGTTTGAGCTGCTGTATGGGCTGTTGTTGAACTTGGGAAGTGATGATAGTGATGTTACAAAAGTTTTTTCTTGTGTTTGAATAATTTCTATATGATGCATGTGGAGTGTTTAGATGGTTGGACAGAATTTGCAAGGCATGAGAGGTTCAAAGGTTTGGACTTTAAAACTCAAGAGTGGAAGTTTTGTAGACTGTTATGGATTTTGATGGTTAGTTTACAACAAGACTTATGGCTTTTCTTTCTATTTTTATAACTTCTCTCCCTCTTTTTCCAACCTCTTTCTCTTGCAAATGCTTCTTCTATTGATAGGCAAGAGGTTTGTGCATATGAGCTGACTGAGTTTGCAAGACAGCATGTTATGGTTTGGTTGGGATGTAAGTATTAAATTATGTCAAGTACTCCATGGTTCCAAGATGAAGTACCAAAGTTGCTGGTTTAGAGGGGTTGATTTCCATGTTTTATGGTGGAGTGGAATCAGAAACAAGCAAGGTATGGGCTCAAGACAAACTTTGTACAAAAAGCTTGCTTTTCAAGAATAGCAATGGTGCCTTTATGCCATAAATGGAAATATCTTTTGGACAATGGCTCAAACACTTGGGTAATAGCTCAAGCTCTTGTGTAAACATTAAATTATGTAAAGATTTGCAAGTCACAAGGCCTGCAAAGTAAGATTATGTAGCATAGCATAATGGTTTTGTTGTGTGTTCTTCAATAGAATGACTTGCAAATCAAGGGTGGATACCCAACTTCATGCCCTTGAATCTCCTAGCTCAAGTATGATAAATTCATGCTCTTGGATGTTTTAGAAAGCTTGAAACTCCCTCCATAACTTTCATGTTGCCCATTTTGACAAAATCATCTTAGAACTATGTGAAAAAATGCCAAGAAGTTGGGATAAAATCCTGCACAAAAATATGTTGAAAATTTCCCTAAGTCTTAAATGAAAATGCCATGACTTCATGAACTTATAACTTGAGATCCAGGCATATTTAGGAGAAGTTGTGTAAAGCAATGTTATAGATATCATGGAGATCTATAACTTTCATGTTTAAAGTTTCCCTTGAACCGTCTTGCGTCTTGGTGAAAGAATGGAATGAAGTGATTAAATTATCATGTATAAAAACACTTAGAAAATTTCTAAGTCTTGGAAATCTTGACTTTTCAAGTTGACTTTTGACTTTCTTAACTTCTTGATGATCAAGCTTGATATTTTTTAATGTCTTGATGAATTGTGATATTTGAAACTTAATGTTGACCAAAAAGTCAAAGTTTGACTTTCCAGTATGCAATTGACCATTTTGCCCTTGTTCCAATTTCAAGCCTAAATTGATGTATCAGTGCTGCAAACTTGATGTCGTAGAATACCTTGTGAGCAAATACTTGACAAATGAGAGGGAAAATTTTGGGGTACAACAGCTGCCCCTATTCAATCTTCTTAAACCTGAAGAGTTAGATTGGCGAGTTCTGCCATTCGTGACTCAAAGGTGGAAGATGATTGGACACTAGAGTGCCCAGAAATTTGCACTCGGCAATGCGATGATAGGAGGAATGGGATTAAAGATGCCATTTAGAGAGGTGATAGAATCTTTTTGGAGATGGGCTTGTAGATGCCATCCAAGAATGCTTGTTGAATTGTAATTTGTAAGTTGAAAGAATGAGTATCAGGATGGCATCCGTATCTGGAGCGTATCTGAAAGCTGGATCTGAATGAGTATCAGGATGGCATCCGTGTATGGAGCGTATCTGAAATGTATCTGAAAACTCAGCAGGATGATGAAGGAATCTTGGATGATTACTACCTCAGCAGGATGATGAAGGAATCTTGGATGATTACTACCTCAGCAGGATGATGAAGGAATCTTGGATGATTACTACCTCAGCAGGATGATGAAGGAATCTTGGAAGATTACTACCTCAGTAGGATGATAGAGGAATCTTGGACGATTACTACCTCAGCAGGATGATGAAGAAATCTTGGACGATTACTACCTCAACAGGATGATGAAGGAATCTTGGACAATTACTACCTCAGCAGGGTGATGAAGGAATCTAGGACGATTACTACCTCAACAAGTGATGAAGGAATCTTGGACGATTACTACCTCAGCAGGATGATAAAGGAATCTTGGATGATTACTACCTCAGTAGGACGATGAAGGAACCTTGGACGATTACTACCTTAGGAGGATGATGAAGGAATCTTGGATGATTACTACCTCAGTAAGATGATGAAGGAATCTTAGACGATTACTACCTCAGCAGGACGATGAAGGAACCTTGGATGATTACTACCTTAGCAGGACGATGAAGGAATCTTGGACGATTACTACCTCAGCAGGATGATGAAGGAATCTTGGATGATTACTACCTCAGCAGGATGATGAAGGGATCTTGGACGATTACTACCTCAGCAGGATGATGAAGGAATCTTGGACGATTACTACCTCAACAGGATGATGAAGGAATATTGGACGATTACTACCTCAGCAGGATGATGAAGGAATCTTGGACGATTACTACCTCAGCAGTATGATGAAGGAATCTTAGACGATTACTACCTCAGCAGGATGATGAAGGAATCTTAGACGATTACTACCTCAGCAGGATGATGAAGGAATCTTGGATGATTACTACTTTAGCAGGATGATGAAGGAATCTTGGGCGATTACTACCTCGGCAGGATGATGAAGGAATCTTGGACGATTACTACCTCAGCAGGATGATGAAGGAATCTTGGACGATTACTACCTCAGCAGGATGATGAAGGAATCTTAGACGATTACTACCTTAGCAGGATGATGAAGGAATCTTAGACGATTACTACCTCAGCAGGATGATGAAGCAATCTTGGACGATTACTACCTCAGTAGGATGATGAAGGAATCTTGGGCGAATCTTGGGCGATTACTACCTCAGCTGGATGATGAAGGAATCTTGGACGATTACTACCTCAACAGGATGATGAAGGAATCTTGGATGATTACTACTTCAGCAGGATGATGAAGGAATCTTGGACGATTACTACCTCAGCAAGATGATGAAGGAATCTTGGACGATTACTACCTCAGTAGGATGATGAAGGAATCTTGGATGATTACTACCTCAGCAGGATAATGAAGGAATCTTGGGCGATTACTACTTCAGCAAGATGATGAAGGAATCTTGGACGATTACTACCTCAGCAGGATGATGAAGGAATCTTGGACGATTACTACCTCAGCGGGATGATAAAGGAATCTTGGGTGATTACTACCTCAGCATGGTGATGAAGGAATCTTGGATGATTACTACCTCAACAGGATGATCTTGGACGATTACTACCCCAAAAGATGATAACCTTTATCTGTCGATCGATCTTTCCTGAAAAGGTAAAGAGTTAGTTGTATACAATGTCACGATGTATGCATTGCGTAATGATGTTCTCAAAATAAATGAGATTTATGTTATATGTATTTTGTTTACATATGATATGAATGTTGTTGAAATGTAATTTTGTCTTGGAGAATAAATCCTTGACAAGTGTTGAGAAGTTATTAAATCCAGGATTGTTGTTGAAGAGTAGGTGTGTCTTCAAACTTTTCTTAGAATGTTTCCACTGAGGATTCCTGTTTTATTGTTTGAGGAGAACTCCGCTGGGGGATTATGAAAGCTCTGTATAGAGTGTTGATTCCTGCTTGGGAAAAAGTTCAGGAGTCTCGGTTGTTCGTTGCTCTACTGGGGAGTCGAAGTTGAACTAATGTTTGGTTGGGTCCAGGCTTCATAGTAACTTGTTGGGGATTGTAGAGTAGTCTACTAGGGAAGAGGAATTGTGGTCCTTTAATTTGTAGTGGTCGGGGAGGCCAACTCAAGCTGGCGAATCCTGTCATTTGTTAGGAAAATAAACCCTGTTGCTTAGTCTGTTGGAGAGGCGGCGACTTCACTGGAAGAAATCCTCGAGGATTCTTGAAGTCGATTTAGTTGGAAAAAGTTTTCAGAGATTGAAACTCTGGCTGGGAGTCATCCTATGAGAAGGATTTTTGGGAGATTTGTCACTGACCCTAGTAGCGAGTGTTTGTGGCACTGCCAGGAAATGTTTGACTGTATGTAACCCTTTGTCGGGATTCACGTTCAATGCCCCAAGTGATTCAGATGGAGACCTGCCCCTGGTTATTCTGTACTTCTTGAGAGATTTCTTGGAATCTTGATTGGACTGCCCTAGGTGTGCTTAGATAGTGACATGTCATGCCCCTTTGTTGATAGGAGATTTGTCATTGTAAGTGTCATCCCACTCGAAGTGATTTTGTTCACTGAGAGAGCTTTCGTTCACTGGATATTCGTTGTGTGAATTTCTCCGCTATCAAATAAATAGCCATATGAAAACAGCGATATTCAAATAATGCAAA
This sequence comes from Vicia faba, assembly GCA_948472305.1. Classification (NCBI taxonomy): domain Eukaryota; kingdom Viridiplantae; phylum Streptophyta; class Magnoliopsida; order Fabales; family Fabaceae; genus Vicia; species Vicia faba. The sequence goes on from OX451735.1 coordinate 562,184,489, forward strand.
GTTTATGCTTGTCTTGAAATTTTGAAAATGCATTTTAGCAAGTGAAGAATTTTGTAAGAAAATTCAAACTCAAGATTTAGATTAAAGCCTTACAGGAGTCAGGATACCTTTTGTAACAGTATGCTTTCGAACTAACTCATGCTTCAATTAGGACTTTTGAAGGGTTGTAATGTGTCTTGGTTCACGGTTTAAGAAACAAAGGATAAAGGCTCAAAATGTGTTTGTACCCACCCGTTCTCCGTGATGTTCTTCAGTCCTAAACTCAGTTAATTGTGTGTTTCAACTCCAATGACGTTTTGGTGATGGTTTAGACAAGTTTAGTTTATCTGAAGGCAGTTACTTTTTGCAACATTTTTCATGTTGGTCGAGGATTTGTAGTGACCTCTTTTTGATTTATTATCCCTGATTTTGCCTGACCATTCTTGTTTTTTTTAGATTACGGTCAGCGGGATGCCCCAATTTTTTTCTTAAGCCTCCTTTGTAGGTTTTGACTTAGTGGGCTTTTCCTTTTGAGAGACAATGATTACCTATGTGATAGGGAACCATCACCGTCTTTTGATTCCAAAGAAATTTTTTGATGTCATTCGTTGTATTTACGAGATAAGAGTTTGCGATTTGAATGCACATTTGAATTCACTGAGAGACTACCCTGCCCCAGGTTTTGATTAAAGGTTTCAATTTTGTGAAAAAAGGAAAAACTTCTACTTCTTTGGTTCGAAGGGGTTGACTAGGGATTATCTTCCTTATAACTCCAGTGTTTAGGATTTGAAAGAAATGCATGTACATCGTCAACAAGGTCTGTCTAAAAGCATACTGTATGAGATTATGGCATTGTTTTCGTCATCCTCCCTCTAAAGGCTGGTAACTTTTAGCAAGAGTTGAATGTCATAAAGAGAGTAAAAAGCATAGTTTAAATAAAATGAAAACAAATGAATCAATTCAAGACAAACATATGCAATGCATTAATGAAACAAAGTTTGACATTAATAGATAATTGTTTGAATAACAAGAGGAATTACAAATGAAAATTTCAAAATGAACAAGACGCTCTCAATGATTTGGCATAGGAGAAGTGATCACGTTTGGAGTCTCCGGAGGGTCAAACTTGATCTCCTTGGCATCAATTAAGTCTTGAATCTTGTTCTTCAAAGTCCAACAGTCATCGGTGTCATGTCCGAGACTGTCAGAATGATAGGCACATCTTACGCTTGGATTATACTTAGAAGATGAGGTGTCGGGATTTTGAGGTGGATCCTTTAGTGTGATTAGTTTCACCTTCAGCAAATGTTGTAACGCTTGAGACAAAGGAATGTTGATGTCAGCATACTTCCTCTCTTGGTATTTTATCCTACGCCTGTTTCCCTGTCTTTGTTGAACAGGTGTAGAATTAGAGATCAAGATTGCCCCTACGTGTTGATCATGACGACTCTTTTGGTTGTACACAGCATTAGACTCTTCCTTTCCATTGTATGGATTTTTCTGAACGTTAGAGGGTGTAACTCCTTGGATCTATCCACTTTTGATGTCAGTTTCGACCCTTTCGCCAGTCAGTATTAGCTCGGTGAACCCGACCGAGGAGCTTCCGATTAGGTGTTGGAAGAAAGGCCCTGTCAAAGTTCCCATGAAGATGTCAATCAGCTCCCTGTCAGTTAAAGGGGTTTGTACCCTACCAGCCAGATCTCTCCACTTTTGGGCGTATCCTTTGAAGCTTTCGTTGGAACCCATGGTCATGTTCTGCAACTGCACACGAGTTGGTGCAAGATCTGCATTATACTGATATTGCTTATAGAAAGCAACAACTAAATCCTCCCATGTGTGGATGCAAGAACTCTCCAATTGATAAAACCATTCGAGTTGAGTCCCTACTAGGCTTTCTTGGAAGAAATGGATCTAAAGCTTCGGATCAGATACGTATGGTTGAATCTTGCGGACATAAGACTTTAAGTGCATCTTAGGGCAAAAGACTCCATCGTACAGGGCAAAGGTAGGGACTTTGAACTTTTGCGGGATGACCACTCCAGAAACCAAACCCATGTCTCCTAAATCCAAGCCAGGTATTTGTTGAATCTTCATAGCACTGAGGCGATCCTCCAACTGTTTGTACTTATCATCAGCGGGAGGATATTATTCCTCGGAGTAGTCAACTTCAACTTCATCAATCTCCAAATTATGGTCTTCTTCAAGACTATCCCCTAGGTTGGATGGAGTTGAAAGATCCAGGGCTTTAGGTCTTCTTCTCAAGTTCAGGACGCCTACTGACTTCTTGGACTTCTTCCTCTTGTCTTTGAGAAGGAGAGCTTTCAGGTCCTCTTGCCCCTTAGCCATAGCCAGAAACATTTGTTGGAATTGAGCGTTTTGAGCTTGGAGATCTTTTACAGTCTGTTCCATATCCATCTTACTGAAATAAATAGTAAGAAGATAAGGAGAACTGTACGGGAGAAACCTGTCATGATATGATGCATGATATGTGGATGCATGTTTTCAAGGATCTCGCGGGGTAAACACAAGAAAAAGTTAGAAGTTGAACTTTGATCAACATCTTTGATTGGAGAACTTTGTATCGGTGGATGTCCTTCCACGAGAATCAAGCTCACCATGTCAAGTGGGTCATAGCCCTTGACTCAAGTTACCATGCTTTAGTCTTGACAGTGTTTGGTTAGAGCAAATTAAATCCTCTTGTCTCTTGATGGACGTCTGGTTCAACGTGACCCTGCATCATAGACCCTTGAGATCCTTGAAACGATTATTGAAAAGGCTATGGCATGATGTTATGTACAAGTATGCAAAGTAAACAAGTTTATACAAATAATCATATACACGCAAAGCAGAGAAGTCCTTAGGTTTAGGCTTGCATGGAGTTTGTAGGTAAGTACCCTCTTGAAGTTTAGTTTGCTCAACTTGTCCTAGTTGATGGTAATCGGGTTCTAAGGGATCTCAATATCACCGACCTTTCTCTTAGGCATTGTCTCAGCACAACAATCTTTTCTTGCAGCTAAGATATCCCAAAAGTCTAGCCTCAATGAGTGTAGTATTGAGTATCAACCAATTTTCAGATCTACACCGAAATCAGCTATCTCACTACGTCCTAATGGCCAAGTTTGTTTAATTAGGGTTCTAAAGTCAATTAGTGCTTCATGACGCCACTCAGCGGCCCTGTATTCTCCTCGATTCACCACGAGGGATACTGGTACCTACAAATGCGTCACACTAACGTAGCCATTGCTTCAACCATATCAGTCTATGCCGTACAGTTTCCATAATCTATTGCTACTTACCTAAAAAAGGTGTCCCAGATCCGGGTGGAGGATCAAAGCAAGCCCAAACAGAGAACCATAATGTAAAGCATACAAATCAAACAAAGAAAGCAAGTAAATGTGATCTAACCCTAAGGTAACCCCACTTTAGTTAATTCCCCAGCAGAGTCCCCAGTTCTGTGATGCGGTGGGAGAACTGACTTGAGGGTTTTGCGTTTTATCGCAAATGTCGCGGTTAGCAAGAGTCGCCACCGACTTTTCTTTTATCCAAAAGGAAAGGTGAAAAAGCACAGGAAAGACCTTTGAGATTGTTTCTTGAGTTCGGGGGGTAGATTATGAAGAGGGAAGGTTTTAGCACCCTTTTCATCCATGATTTTCCATGGGCTCTTAGTTACTTACTAGATCACTTGCTTTTGTTTGAAATTGTGCTTTGTGTGTGGTTTTTGAAAGTATTTTTGAAAATGGAACTTCGTAATGGTTCTCGTCTCTATAAGAACGCATACAAAGTCTTTGTTTCGAAAAATAGTTCAAAGAGATGTTTGTGAGATGTGTTTTTGAAAGTGATTTTGAAAAGGTGTCTTTGTGATGATTCTCGTCTCTATAAGAACGCATACAAAGTGTTGTCTTTTGAAAATGTTTCAAATGAGAGTGTTGGTGTAAAAATGTTTTTGTTGTGAGAAAGCGAGTAATTAAGAGCGAACCTACCTACTCACAAGGTCTTAGATGTTATTTTCCTCCTCCTTTGGATGTTGCTATCTTACCATTGATTTGGTAAGAAGCCCCATCGTTGGATGTGAAGGGACGGGCGCGGGACGTTTTTGTATAGTCATAGAAGGCAACCCATGGAACGTTTTAGCAATGTAGTTTTAGGGACTAGATCGTTTATCGAAGGCAACATCGAGGGTCATCGAGGGACTACGATCTTTTATCGAGGGTCTTTTGCTAAAATGCCCATGTTCGAGGGACGTGACTATTTTCCGATAGGCAACAAAGTAGAGTAACCCTAGGGGGTGTTGGTGTGAAATTGTGTCATTTTCATGCTTGATTTTGTCTTGAATTAGGGTTTTCTGTTTGATTGGTTTTATCTTGCCATACAAACCCTAATTATTAACATGTTATATATAAAGCGATAAATTTGCGGAAAGTAAATATCCTACGCTATTACAATCATTTGGGGATGGGGTGTACAAGTTTACAAATGGGGATTGTAAGAAATTAAAGTCCTAATTATCTATTACAACCATATTAAATAGCCATGAAGAAAATATATGAAGCACATAAAAGTAATGAAAGGAAAAGAAAACATTTTGGATCATTATGTGTTAACACATGCCGTAAACTCAAGCTTCTCGAATGCACTCTTGTTTTGATGAAGACAAATCATGATTGATAAAGAAAACAAAAATTATTGATCAAGCTAAAAGCCTCCTTGGATTAAGTCTTTGGTTCAAGTCCTTAGAAAATTTCAAGTATTAATGATAATATGTACCTTGAACTTAAGATGTAGATGCTCAATGACCAAAAGAAACATTTTTATATTGTCCAAACCTTTATTCAAGTTCTTTCCAAGAAAAAAATCAATTTTTATTTGTGTGCAATCGATTTGCATGTTATTGCAATCGATAGCACGCTTCAGTTTTTCAAAACATTGGCTACTGACTTCCAGTGCAATCGATTTTCATGGTTGTGCAATCAATTGCACAGTCAAAAATTTTGGAAATTTGACTACTGGAACCCCGTGCAATCGATTTGCATGGTTATGAAATCGACTGCACACTCAATTTTTTTGGAAATTTGGCTACTAGAACCCCGTGCAATCGATTTGCATGGTTGTGCAATCAATTGCACGCTGTATGATTTTGAAAAACAGTTGCCTTACACCTGCCTGTTCATGATACTATTTCATGGAAAACTTCTCACTCAATCTTGGCAATTGTTCATTATTTTTACAAACCTTTTCTTCAAAGGTCACTGCATTTTAGACTCAAAAATGAACCAAATGATGATGATTGAAATGAAGAGTTTAAAGCCAAGAAAACATACCTTGAAACTGAAATTTGTGCTTTGAGTTTGAGCTGTTGTATGGGCTGTTGTTGAACTTGGGAAGTGATGATAGTGATGTTACAGAAGTTTTTTCTTGTGTTTGAAAATTTTATATATGATGTATGTGGAGTGCTTAGATGGTTGGACAGAATTTGCAAGGCATGAGAGGTTCAATGGTTTGGACTTTAAAACTCAAGAGTGGAAGTTTTGTAGACTGTTATGGATTTTGATGGTTAGTTTACAACAAGACTTTTGGATTTTCTTTCTATTTTTCTAACTTCTCTCCCTCTTTTTCCAACCTCTTTCTCTTGCAAATGCTTCTTCTATTTATAGGCAAGAGGTTTGTGCATATGAGCTGACTAAGTTTGGAAGACAGCATGTTATGGTTTGGTTGGGATGTAAGTATCAAATTATGTCAAGTACTCCATGGTTCCAAGATGAAGTACCAAAATTGCTGGTTTAGAGGGGTTGATTTCCATATTTTATGGTCGAGTGAAATCAGAAACAAGAAAGGTATGGGCTCAAGACAAACTTTGTACAAAAAGCTTGCTTTTCAAGAATAGCAATGGTGCCTTTATGCCATAAATGGAAATATCTTTTGGACAATGGCTCAAACACTTAGGTAATAGCTCAAGCTCTTGTGTAAATATTAAATTATGTAAATATTTGCAAGTCACAAGGCCTGCAAAGCAAGATTATGTAGCATAGCATAAGGGTTTTGTTGTGTGTTCTTCAATAGAATGACTTGCAAATCAAGGGTGGATGCCCAACTTCATGCCTTTGAATCTCTTAGCTCAAGTATGATAAATTCATGCTCTTGGATGTTTTAGAAAGCTTGAAACGCCCTCCATAACTTTCATGTTGGCCATTTTGACAAAATCACCTTGGAACTATGTGAAAAAATGCCAAGAAGTTGGGATAAAATCCTGCACAAAAATCTGTTGAAAATTTCCCTAAGTCTTAAATGAAAATGCCATGACTTCATGAACTTATAACTTGAGATCCAAGCATATTTAGGAGAAGTTGTGTAAAGAAATGTTATAGATATCATGGAGATATATAACTTTCATGTTTAAAGTTTCCCTTGAACCGTCTTGCATCTTGGTGAAAGAATGGCATGAAGTGATGAAATTATCATGTATAAAAACACTTAGAAAATTTCTAAGTCTTGGAAATCTTGACTTTTCAAGTTGACTTTTGACTTTCTTAACTTCTTGACGATCAAGCTTGATATTTTTGAATGTCTTGATGAATTGTGATATTTGAAACTTAATGTTGACCAAAAAGTCAAAGTTTGACTTTCCAGTATGTAATTGACCATTGTGCCCTTGTGCCAATTTCAAGCCTAAATTGATGTATCAGTGCTGCAAACTTGATGTCGTAGAATATCTTGTGAGCAAATACTTGACAAATGAAAGGGCAAATTTTGGGGTACAACAGCCTGGATTGACAAATATAAAGTTTAAGGCTTATGCCTTGTTGATGCTTCTATTTATTGGCAGATTTCTAAGTTGGGAGTTCTGCTCTATTGGTACCACATGCATGTGCATAAAAACGAGTCACAGTTCATGTTGCATTCTGAGTTGTCGTGTGGATGAATTAATTATGTTGAATGTTGATAAAAAGATGTGAAGTGGTGAATTGTACGATCTAATACTAATATATTATTTATTGTATATCCGATTATATGGTTCGATATCTCACCCCTTCTCTTTGAATGTTGCTCTCTGTTGGTAACGTGCAGGTAATCAAGAAGGTTAGATGTTACCCTTGTTAGTTCGAGTCGGTGTTGTCGCTCTGATACATAGCACTCGGGGGGATGAACGCATGTCTTCTTTATTGTTGATTTTCATTATGTTACTAAATTTTTAAGTTGTTTTCATTAAAGACTTATTGTCTTAAAGTTGTTTTGAGTTGGATAAGATGTTACAGTGTGTTCAGTTGAATTTTGTGAATCCGCTGCGTAGTAATGAAAGTTGTTTTTATTTTTAAAGATTAAGAAGGTTGTTATCGGTTCATCCGAAATCCATGTGTTATGTATCTGAACTATAGATGATTGAATGTCGTAGTTTTAAGTTGAAAGTGTAGCATTCTATTTGTTTGTTGGAAATTTTTATAACTCTGATTTTATTTAACTCGTTGGGTAGAAATGGGGTGTTACACTTTGTTAGGCAGTGACAAGCGTCATAACTTATTGAGCCATTTTTATTTGTTTTTTAGTGCATAAACTTTTAGGTGATAAATACATGAAACATAACAAATAACCAGTATAAAACCATTAAAGTGCAAAACTTTACCATAAAATAAGTACGATTCTAGCTAAATAAATAGTTCATTTTACATGTTATCAAACTCCCTCACACTTGAACAGTTGCTTGTCCACAAGCAACTTAGTTTACAATTTACATTCCTAAAGAAAAATTGTGGCATAAAATGACCTTTATCACAATCATAATGACAAGCAACTTATTATACTAAGGTAAAGAATGTGATTTGAAATTACTTGCTTTTGAGACTCTTTGCTTGAGTATTTCCATCAAAAAAATTATTAGTTACTTCTTTGCTTTAACTTATGCTTCAACAAGTTTGGATAATATATTCGATAATGACTGTGTTTAAAACACAGAAAGCATGTTTCTTTCCTTTATTCCTTCTTGTTGTCATCTCATTTCTTTTCATATACTTGTTGTCCCAATTAACGAACAATCCATTTCTTCTTCTATGAAATATTCTTCATTGGAACTATCTTCATCATCTTTTACGATGACCTTGGGAGTGAAGGTATTCAAGGAGATGTCTTTCTTCTCTTTGTTAACCTTTTTCTTCTTTTTTAGGTTACCTTCAGTTGCTTCAAGCATTTTAGTTGATGTTCATGTTCTACATGCTTTCCAAAAGAAATTGAAATATCTAAAATCCTTAAGTCATATGACTTGGTTGTCATTCCTTTCACATAGAACTTAATAGTTTATTAGCATAATCTTGGTTAGATAAATTCATTTCTAAATTATTTAACTCGTTGATTATATGAATAAAGTGTGTCTTTAGGGATTTCATGATTTCACCGGACTCCATAGTAAAAACCTCGTATTCTTCTATTAAATTATCATCTAAGATTTCTTCGTAAAATCCAAATTATTTTATCATCTGACATTAAAAAATTTGGGTATGGTCTTCACACCTCTTTTTGGGAGGATTAGGTTTCCAAGACTCTTTACTTGCTCAAGATGGTAAAGCAAGTGAGTTAGGAAATTTGTAAAGTGGGATGATTATTTGGGATCTTAGGTGGTTGAGATCATTCTTTGTTCATGAAGAACCCTTGATATCTGAATTTTTCTCAATTCTCAGTCAATTTCAATTTAGTGAGGAGAAAGATAGGTGGTTTTGAAAGCATAATAGATAATGTATTTTTTTTCATTGACATCTATTTACTTAGTCCAATTATGGCTCAGTCTCCTCTCATATTCCAACCTAGTGAAGGATATCTCATTTCTTCCCCGCTTTTGGAATAGATGGGCTCCCTATATGGTGTTGGTCTTCTCTTAGAAACTTTTGCTGGATAAGTTCTCCTCTAGAGAGAATATATTCAAGTGTGTGGTTATTGTTGGCCCGGATGGTCTTTCTCGTGTGTTGTGTGGGGAATGACTTAAGTATGTCTCTCATTTTTTTATAACTTTAGAATCTAAGGTTAAGAGTAGAGGATGTTTTGCTATGATTTGAAATATTGTGGTCTGGGCCATTTGATCAGTGTGTAATGATAAGTTGTTTTCTAATTCGTCAACATGGATGAAATAACTAGAAGAAAAAAGTTTTTTTTATTGGAATTGATTTCTAAGAAGCTCTTAATTGAACTCAAGCTACTTCTCTGATTGGCGCCTGAATCTTATCATGTGTCTTGATTGATAGTGGATCAAGAGTTCAAACTTGCTCTAGAGGTGTTCAATAATTTTAGTTTTGGTTTTGCTAGTGACTTCTTTATTCTCTTGATGTGGGTCAAGTGGTCTGAATTCTAATCATATTTTTTTGCTCGGAGGTGCTTTGATGAGTTATTTCTCTTTTTGGAACATTCTCTTTTGGTGGCCGCTCTTTGTCTACGATTTTGTTGTTGTTGCTTTTGTTTTTTCTGTTTGTCTTTTGATCGACTGTGTTTCTCTTTCATGGCACCTCTTGCGTTTTTTGTTGTCCTTCTCTTAGTTGTAAGGTTTATTACCAACTCTTATATATTGATATGCATTATTTTGCCTTTAGAAAAACTTCTTCAATACATTGTTTTTACAATTAGGTTATTTTATCGTTTATTATTATTATTATTTTTTATTGTCTATCATGAAAAGTTAAAAATAATAATAGATAATAAACTAAAATTTTAATAAAGGACAAGATTGATCTTTCATGGTCATCAAGATTTTTTTTATTTGAGATTTATAGTAAATATTTGTGATTAATTGTGTAAGCAAAAGAGGTAGACACAACAAAATCATGTATATTTAAAACATTTTATCAACGGCTTCTTCCAACGTCTAAAGGCTAAAACTATTTCATTGAAGTTTTTTTTCTTATAAAGTGATCTAATAATTTTCAATTTATTAAATGTAAAGAAGAAAATAATATGGCTCGAACCCTAAGTTCATTTTATGCTTTGGTCATGTTTTTTTTCTTAATTTTTGTTAACGCTGAAAACCGTGAGTAATTTTTCATAACATTTTAAAAATCTAATTTATTTTATTTACAAGATTCCATTATCTTTTAGTAACATTTATTTTATTTTATTTTTAAATATTGCAGGTATTCCCTGCCTTTGGAGTATGGAGTGTCCAAAAGACATGTGTCCCATTAAATATATTCCAAAGTGCATTAATCTTTCTTGTCAATGTCATTTTGAAAAGGAATAAGGTTAAAAATAAATCTGTTATTTCCACTCGTATAATTTTATTTGTAATTCATAATATTTGGACTACTTATAATTTCCCTAACAGTTTTATTTATGTTTCTTTGACCTCTCAATTTTATTGACAATGTCAAATGTGTATTGCATATTAAGCAACTATTTTAATTCATGTTCTTGTACAATAAATGGAGAACGGATGTATTATACTTCCGTAACTAAATAGATAAATATATGATTGTGTAAATGAATTATTTTGTCTTACTACTTCCGTCCTTAAATATAAAATTTTATTGAGAAAATAGCAGGAATTAAAACAAATTTATAATATTAAATTTATTATTTATTTTGTTTAATTTTACAAATTTATCTTTATGAAATAAAAATAATTAATGTGCATGTAATTATTTCTCATAGATTATAGAAAAAGAGATAATATAATTAGGAGTAAGTTTGAAAAAAAAATCATTAATATATTTTAAAAGTTGAATGAGATCTTATGAAAAAGAATAAAAAAAGTTCAAGAAAATTTTATAATTAAGGAAGAATGTAGTATTCTACACAATATTTTTGATTGAGATCAATCGAATAGATATTAATATCGATTTAAAGTCATTGAAAAGATCTATCAATTTAATTAATTGAAACAAATTTATCTCCGTCCAATCAAAATTTTAGTTGTAGTTTAAAAGCCTTTGATCTACGAGTCTAGTAATTATTTACCACTTTATATACATACAAACAAAAATTAAGAGATTTTGAGTTACTAAAAACAATAAATCTTTCAAAATTTTCCTTTCAAAATTTCTAATTTTTAATTTAAAATCCTCCAATCCTTTTTCTCTAAACTATCCAACAAAACTTTATACATAATCACATCAATCAAATATGTTGGTTTTCACCATAATAATTAAATAATAAAATCTAGTTATAGCATGCCAATCATTCCAAATTCACACTTTTGTCAAAATCTATTACAACATGCTCATCTTCTACCCATAGATATGCAGACAGAAGAATAGTAAACAGTGTGGTATTATACTCTTATATTTTTTTTTTATATGCAGACAGAAGAAAAAAAGAAGATTGTGGTATTATAAAGATAGTCAAACGACTCACATCTACTCAATTATTTTAGATAATCAAGTGGATATTTACACCACTCATAGAAATTACAACAAAACATATTTTTGGTACCTAGAACGAGTCACCTTCACGAGAATAATTTAATCTTAAATAATAAATCGTTAACATTCCCTCTTCTTTCGTTAAATACCACGTCATTTCTTATTGTCCAAATACACCAATACACAACCAATCCAATCATCCCAACCATATATTTTCTCACTTTTCCCTATAAACCAAGTATACATAACATGAAGTTTTTGCAGCAATCTCCGCCTACCATGAATACCGTATCAAGCCATGTTTGAATTTTCTTCAATATTCTTCTAGTAACTTGACAATTCATCATCAAATGCTCCAAGTCTTCAGCAAGATTAGAGCAAAAACAACACGCCAAATCGTGATCGTTATGAATGATATTCCTTCGTGCTAGTTGGTTCTTAATAGGAAACCTGTGAAGTGCTAATTCCTTTTCTTGAGTCATTACTTCGACCTCCAGCCCCTACATAAATTGTTTGTAACATGAATTCACAGTAAATACTCTCGTCGATCAAATGGCCAAATAATTTTGTCCTTCTGGTGCCTAATAACTTCTTTAATCTCTTCCCTTGTGTACCAAACTCCCGGTCCTTCCCTATCTTCTCTATACAACTTTTTGAAAGATAATATATCTAAATTTGACCTACAGATCCTACGGTTTTTGAATCTGTCACCAAAAAACTCTTTAACCTTACCCTTTACCTCCTTAACACCTTCCACCAGACCATCTTCTGTTTGAATAGAAATCGTAATTTTCCTTCTATTCCTTATTTTGAGCATAACATGGAAATATCTTGTGTTCAAATCACCTTTATGTAACCATTTTTTCCGTGACTTTTTCTTAATAATACTTTCCTTTACATGTAAATTATTCCACAAATTTTCAATTGTCGAGTCCCTCAACCCTGTAGCTCCTTATCAACTTGTGTGTTTAAGTTACACAAGTCTTCCTCCAATTCATTTAGCAAATTCACTCCCTTCTCAATACTCAAATCGACCCACCCAAACACTTCCCTACTCCATCATTTCAACATTTCTTTTACAAACTTTAGCTTTTCTTTAATCATGAAAGATTTCCTCCCCTCCCTAATACAAGCATCCCATTCAGTTTCGACAAATCCTAGGAACTCCTTATGGTCAAACCAAGCTTTATACACTTTGAACGGTTTCGGGCCCTAGTTTAATTTACTCCTTTTTAACCATACATGTCAATGGTCTGATATATCTCTATCGCCAGCCACTTGAGCCACCAAACACCAGTCATTAATTAGACCTTCAGTTATAAAAAATTTGTCTAACCTGCTTCCAGCTCTTCCATTAGGTTTTACCCAAGTGAATTTATTACCCATGACTGGTAAATCAACTAGATTCATCGTATCCATGAAACCCTGAAAATCCTCCATCTCCTTGGTTCTATCTCCCCTCCCCACCCTGTACATTTCCTCCATATCTTTAACAGTATTGAAATCCCCTCCTAGTACCCAATCGCTCGGGCTTAATATGCTCTTTAAGCTCAATAACTCTTCCCACAATTTTCTTTTCTCCACAGCCAAACAGGAAGAATATACATTAACAAAATAAAAACATTTACCTCTTACCTCTGCATAAACCCCCAACTATCTGATACTTGAGAAAGAGAAGATTGGTGAGACAATCCCTTTCCTCCAGATCATCAACTTACCCCCAGATTTTCCTACTGAGCTCTTTGTAGACCACTCAAATTTGCCTGAACTCCACAAACTACTGATCAATTCCACTTCCACTTTCTGAACTTTTGTTTCTTGTATGAAGCATACATCTTCCTCCCCTATTCAAAATCATATTCAATCTTCTTATTTTTATTGAAGATCCACACCCCTGAACATTGTAGGTTATGATATTCATTGATAACCACTTGAATTCTCCAATCATCTTTGAATATTCGACGATCTCTACTTTCTAGCTCACAGATTATCCCCTCAAATACCTCATCATCCTCTCCCTCCACCCTTAATTCTGTTAGTGTATTCCACACTTTCTTTGGGGAGAGGCCAACACATCTCAAGTGGTTTTCTAGATTCAAGGGTATAATGCCAATTACTTGTTAATTGGCTTGCATATTGTTCGTCATTTGGATTAAGAAAAAAAATATCATGTTGGAATTAATTTAATAACAATTAATCACATATACATGTTCTATATATTATATCATATACTTTAATTCGGAATAGAATAAATAAATATCAAAATGTATATAATTATAGGATCTAAGACATGTTAGTATATGAAAGATGAGATTTCAAGAATACTTGAATCCATAAGATAAAATACTTTGGACAATGATAATTGTAATCTTGAAATGCAAACGTATAGAGACAAATGACTGACACTTGTTGGCTTATGGATCTTCCTAAATCGGTACTCCTAATGCCTTGAACACTCTTCAGAAATATTGGGGATCATAGATTATATTGGGGACCATAGCCTTTATTGGGGGACCATAGCTTATATATAGTGTGATGGCCAATTAAGTTTTTATGATTTTAAAATTGGTTTACCTGACATTCACTCATATTTGAGTTTATACCAGATTATTTAATTAATTAATTAATTAAATAATTTCTAAATAAAATTGAAATAACCTTTTAATGTTATTTGATCACATAATTATTTAAGACACTTTATTTGATAAAATTGTTAATATAATTAAATAAATCTATTTTGCCACATAATTATTGGAATACTAATATAAGACTAAATTATTAAAATATTCCAACAATCTCACAATTAGCCAATATATCTTAATAATTTTATCATAATTCTTTAGTCGCGCATCCGAATGTTATTTATCTTTAAATTTCAACTTTGCAATCTGGTCCACCTCATACATCAAGTACCACTTGTTGGAACTAATTTAATAACAATTAATCATATATACATGTTTTATATATTATACCATATACTTTAGTGCTGAATAGAATAAATAATCATCAACATGTATATAATTACATGATCTACGACATGTTAGTATATGAGAGATGAGATTTCAGGAATACCTAGATCCATGAGATAAAAGTCTTTTGATAATCATGATTGTAATCCTGAAATGCAAAAGTGTAGAGGCAAGTGATTGACACTTGTTGGCTTATGGATCTTTCTTAGTTGATACTCTTAATACCTTAAAAACTCTTCAGATGAGAAGAATAGATAAACGGCTTATATACAATATGTTAGACACCATAACCTATATATAATGTGATGATCAATTAAAGTTCCCATGACACTATTGGAGAAATTTGTGAAATAGGAGAGATTGTAAACAACACTAAATTACTTGCTTGGATTTGACATGTTATAAGGTTGAAATCCAGAGGTAGTGTCAACTTTTATGATCGGTGAAAGACTCATTTAGTCTCTCTCAATTTGTATTTACCTTTGTATTTAGGAGGAGTACCACCTTGTACTCACTTTTATTCAATTTCTTTTATTCAATTGCTTAGAAAAAAACAATATATACCCATTAAACACAAACACATGAACCATAATAAAATCTCATAAATTTTGTATAACATCTTAAGAATGGTGGTATCTCTTATTTTTCGTTCCTTCTTCCATACATTCATTAATCACCTAGCATTTCTTCTTTAAATATCTAATACAATTGGTGTCTAGTTTTGCTTTCATAATGTTTGATACAAACGGAGAAACGCCTAGATGTTCTAAAATTTTATGATGATGGGTTATACCACTACCACTAGTTAGAATTAATCATTAGAAAAAAAGGGAAGGAAAAGTAGAAGAAATAAATTGATAAGTATGAATATTCATATCATGGAGATAACAATAATAAATTAAAATATTTAAACTTCTTAGTGGATCGAAGTAGCAGTAGTACGTCAAAGTCCTCTGGACCGAAGACCTCTTAGAGAAAAAGCAATTAAATTAGAGGATTTCTTATTGCACTTTTAATGTTGTTCATGCATCCTAGTGAAAAATTAAAAATGTGTCTCAAATACAAAGATGCTCTTTCGGAAGCACCACAATTCCACACCACAGTATTTTGTAAGAGCCACCCTCATTTAGCCATAAATTAGTACAGAGATACATCTACGTAAAATTCATAGAAGTATATATTCGAAATAGTTTTGAGTTATATTATTACGTCAGACCTTCTCCTTCATCATTTCTAGATAAACTTCCTTTAAATAAATAAAAAAGTGTGCGTGAGAAACCCCAAACCAATCATTTTTCAACTTTTATCTAACTTTCTAGTACATTGCACCTAGTCCAAGAGCTTTCTCAATCACTACTCAAGTTCATTCAATCCAAAAGCTTCCACTTCTCACATTTGTTATGTTTTTTCATTTCCCTCCTTTATTTTTTTGTGATGTATGAATTGCTAAATAGGTTATTTAAGTTATATTAGGTTGTAGTTACACTCATATGTAGTTTATTGAAGTACGCGTTGACATTTAGAGCATAAGGCATGAGATAATTATGCTTTTTTTCTTGTATTTTATGTTATTTCAGTGTTTCAAGAAAATATCGAAGTACACTTCTGTATATTGTCTGAATTTAATTTTCCCGAGTTACAAAAGTGCATTTCCGTATTTTGTCTATATTGTTTGATTTTGCATGTCTATCATCTAGGTTTGATTTTTTCAGATTTTTCTATGTTGTTTGATTTGTATATATGTCATCTGATTTATTTATAGGTAAAATAACTTACACCCAGGATCAATTAATGCACGATAAAGTGATCAAACATGCATTTGCTCGTAGGAAAAGAGATAGACCATCACAACCACTAGCTTGTTCTAGTTCATTTGATGCGAAGATTTCACTTCGAGAGTTCAAGTCTCTCTAACTTTGTCTTCCCAGAGGCATGTGTCAGATGCTGCTACCCAGAAGCCCCACCAACCCATGTTGATGCACCTACTATTGATGTTGCCATTCATGATGTCGTTCCTCAGGTTTTTGGAAAAGACACATATGACACTTCACTACTACCATTGTATACAATCCATGTTGCTAGGCACGTGTGTTATGGAGAGGTAAAATAAATATGTATTTATTCTTTGAAACATATGTGTTATAATATTTAAACTTTCTAACGATGATGTATTTTTTGTAGTATCATGATGCTTTAAAATTCATCAACCATGATAGGAAGATTGTGATGCTACAACAATTTGAGGAGCAATGGTTTCATGATGTCATGCATTTATCTAGGCTGCAAGATTTATGCATGATTACTTATACTATTATTAACCATGGTATGCTGATAGCTTTTATAGAGAGATGGCACTAAAAAATGTCATGTTTTCATCTTTCGCGTGGATAGATGTTCATCACACTAGATAATGTGTCATATCTACTACACTTTCCGTTCAGGAGGAAGATTATTAAACCGCTCCTAAATCACCAGACCTAATGTACTAGACATGATGGTGAACTATTTGGGAGCTAACCTAGGTGATGCCCAAAAGTAAATGGATGATACCAATGGGTGCCATGCTAGATTTGCATTTCAAGAGGACTTGTACAAAACCCAACTAGCTATGAAAGTGCAATTCAATGGTGATGATTCAAAGGTTTTACATCATAGAGCATATGCATTGAGGTCATACCTCATGTATTTGGTTGGCATGTCCATGTTTATGGAAAAAATGCTTATTATGTCGATGTGGTTTACCTTGGATACTTCATGGGCTTCAAGCAGATTCGTGAGTAAAACTAAGGCCCTCTTGTTTGGTTTACTTGTACTCAAAGTTAGATGGAACTTGTCTTTGGAAGATTAGATAGATGACAACAATTTTCACTCTCTTTACTAGAATATATTTGTGTGTAACCTTGTTTTGCATGTGATATGCTTTTAACGAGGACATCAACTTTTGATGATGTTAACTAATGTCTACTGATAAGTCAAGAATAAGCGGTTAAGTAGATAAAGATGCAAACCAATTATTAAGGTTTGTTGGACTTGAATATCCGACGATGGAAATCAAATGTAATGTAACTAAACCCTCATCTCAAGGAAACTCAAGAAAGTGTCTACAAAAGGAAGCATCTGACGAAGTCTTGAAGTGCAAGAAAGCCCTAACCAAATTAGTGTGAGTGAACACTTTGTAAAACATAAGGGAATTCTCGTAAAAAATACATGGAAAAAGCACACACACTAAAAAATCTTTTCAAACTAATTTTTATCCAGAAAATATCTTGAAAGATGTCTTGAAGTTATGCCATATGAATTGGAAGTTGTCAAAATTTCTCTAGGCAAAGTTTTAACTTTTCTAATCGATTATCACATTGATCTAATCGATTAGCTCATTTCAAAATTGAGTCCCAAGCGATTGGGATGACACCTTAATGATGTGCAATGACTAAATATATTTTATTTCCCATTTTGAAGTTATAATCGATTATATTTTGAAAAATCTAATCGATTGTCAGTAGGAGCCAATCGATTAGAATGTTACAAACAACATTTATTTCAAATTCCTTTTTAAGCCAACATCTAACCTACAAATAGAGGTCCTTTCCCTCATTTCAAATCGTCTATAACTGTGTTTTATCACTCTCACTATCTCTCTTAGTCTCTAAACCTTTTCTTTTACTTTCTCTCACTAATATTTTGTTAAAGTGCTTCTGCAAGAAAGTTCTTTTATGAGTGAGGATAAGTTGTGATTCTAGAATAATAGAATTATAAAATTCACCATGGGATTATTTTCGGATTAGAAGTTGAACCTGTAAAACATTTTGGTTTAGGGATTGCATGATCAAGCCCTTGTTTAGGTTTGAGATCAAATAGTTATAAAATCTCTTTATTTTCTTTATAAGCTTGTGGTAAAACCAATATTAGTTAAAACTTATCCCATGGTAAAATCTTAGATAAGGTTCGAGAGTAGTCTGGTATTAAAATATTCCAGGTTATTGGTTAGCTTGTATAAAACTAAGGTTTAATGTTTGCGAAATCAATTCATGGTAAAAGCTTACAAAGTTTGTTTATACGCTTGAAGACTAACCGCTCGAAGATTCTCATGGAAAGAAGACTAACTGTTTGGATATAACTTATGTGGAAAGAGGACTGACCACTTCAATCCACTGTTTGGAAGATAAGACTCAACTGTTATATTCCTAGTCTACTATTTGGGTTGAAGTCAACCATTTTCCTTGTATAAGGGGGTTCTTGATTATTTCCTACTAAAAGCTCTTAAAGCTTATCAGATACTCTCTGTTGTACCCCAAAATTTTCCCTCTCATGTTTTCCAAGGTCTTCCCCCACATGATTGACCACAAACCCTTTCCTAATAAAAAAAAGGAAAATTTTTAAGTGGTGCTTTTAATACTTTTCGATTGGCATTCTTGAAGACCCTTCGATTGGTATTCAGAAGGAGATTTTCAATTGGCATGGACAATGCTCTTAGATTATCATTGCAGACAAGCCTTTTGATTTATATTCCAAATGCTTCGATTGGCATGGTAGCCAAGCCCTTTGATTGGCAGGGACACAAGGCCTTTCGATTGGCCTCATGACAAGTCTTTCGATTGGCATTGTGTCAAGGCCTTTGATTGGAATTCTGAAAGACTCTTTCATTTGACCCTGGGCCAAGCCTTTCGATTGGCATGGCAAGGGATCCTTCAATTTGGCATTGTGTCAAGGCAGCTCCGACAGGCATGGTAACAGTGTCCTTCGATTGGCATGTCAACAAAGGCCCTTCGATTTGCATTCCAAAAGGTCCATTCAAAGAAGATTTCAAAGGGTCCATTCGAAGAGCATTCAAAGGGTCCATTCGAAGAGCATTCAAAGGGTCCATTCAAAGAAGACATCAATCCCTTTGAAAGAGGGAATTCGAAGACTAGTTACATATCATTCAAAATTCAAAAAAAGGGACAAGATCCCATGTATTTGGCCAACGTTACAAATTCCCATTCATGGATTTCAAACACAATCAAGGCTATTTAAACCTTTGCCTTCTTGTCCCCTCTACCCCCTCTATATAAAGAGATTACAAGTGTTGAGAGGGGGAGAAAAAAAAGGAACAAAAAAGTTGGAGAGACGCTGCCCAAAAAATCCACCAAAGGTTGTCAAACATTCATAAGTAATTCAAGCCAAAGTAGCCCTTCAGATCGAATGTGCCCATGCCCAGAAGTCACAGATCAAAGTTGCACATATTTAGGAAGTGCCAAAATCGAAAGTTTAATCTACTGGTAAGAGAGGTTAAATTGTCCAACCCTGTATTTGCATAGCGCATCCATACTTATTATTACCTTCGATTTGTCATCCTAGACAGGATCAAAAGGCTTGGGTTTGGCACCCAGGTCATGTACTTTGTTTGCTAATGCTTGCTGCTGATTTAGCCTGAAAAGACCCAGCGCGCGCAGGATCGAAGGACCTGGGTTTCGATACCCAGGTCCTGTGTTTTATTTCGCTAACGTACTTTTGCAGGTATAGCATCCCATATCGAAGGAGATACCTTCTCTAGATCGAAGCCATATTCTCCTGGATCGAAGAAGGCATCTCCCCCTAGATCGAAAGATGTTCCCTTTCCCAGGATCGAAGGGCAATCCCCTTCCCTAGATTGAAGGCTATTCACGCCCACATCCTAGCCCAATCGAAAGAAAGCATCTCCCCCTAGATCGAAAGACGTTCCCTTTCCCAGGATCGAAGCCCCCACTTTTCCATGCAATCGAAGGGTGCCTCACATGTATTTTTACTTTTTGGTTCATTTTTCTATTGACTTCTTTTTTAATATTAAAATCAAAATCACAAAAATATTAGGCTAGTTGTTTTTCCAACTAAATTAATTTTGTCAATTAATTAATTATTTTAACATCTTTTTCTTAAAATTAAAATTAAATAGACTTAGGCTTTATTTTCTTTTATACCAAAATACAACAAAAAGATTTCTTTTCTTAAGGATTTTTTAGACGTCTTTTCTATTTAACGCGCGTTTATTTAATATTTTTACTATTATTGTATCTGTTTACTGGGTGTAATAGATAAATTAGGATATTTACTGCTTTATTCCCCATTATCCTTGTATAATGTAAATCCCCTCCCCAAAACATTATAATAGCGTAGGACCTCTATTTTCTGCATTTTCTTTTACTGCTTTTCATATTAACTGCTAGTAACTATACATGTATGACAAAGACTGAAATCAAATGCTAGCAAACTTAATAAAAAGACAAAAATAACTGAAACACAACACAATTGCACACAAGCACCTCTAAGGTACGCCCACTTTGGTTGCCTTTAAAAAACAGTCATGAGGCAGGAATGCTTTAGCAAAGACCCGTATAATCAAGAGATCATAGTTCCTCGATGACCCTACAGTTGCCTTCTCGGTAAATGATCTAGTCCCTAAAACAGAATTGCTAAATCATCTCCATAAAATTGCCTTTGTGACTGTAACGTCCCTTCGGTTGTCCCTTAACATCCAACGATAAGGCTACCTACTCACTAATAGTAGGATAGCATTGTCTAAAGGAAAATAGGAAAAGAACGACCCTTTTCGAGTACAAAAGTAGATAGCTGTTAGAAGTTTGCTCAAACTTTTTTTGCACTTACACATAAAAAACTACTTTTCAAAAGACATTTTTAAAAACATTTTGTATACGTTCTCTACTATTCCGAGAAACATTACAAAGTTTGCCGTACTAAGGTGTTTCTCAAAAAATTTCCAAACACACAAAGCACAAAAGCATCTTGAAAAATGAGCAAACCTCTAAGAGCCCATGGAAAACCACAGATGGAAAGGGTGCTAACACCTTCCCTTTCCATAATTTACCCCCCTTACTCAGAAAACTATCGAAAAGGTATTTTTATGTTCTTTTCACCCTTTCCTTTGTTGGATAAAAGAAAAGAAGGTGGTGACTCTTGCTTACCGCGATATTTGCGAACAAAAAACATAAACCAATATATAGCATCTGGTTCTTCCACCGTATCATAGAACTGGCGACTCTGCTGGGAAAAAATAAAAGTGGGGTTTACCTTAGGGTCTAGATCATTTTGCTTCTTTGTTTGTTTGTTTACTTTTATTTTAAGGGTATTTGTTTGGGTACTATAGATCCTACACCCGGATCTGGGGAAACCTTTTAGGTAAGTAGCAATAGATCGTGGAAACTGTACGGGGTATACCGACACGATTGAAGCAATGGCTACGTTGATGCGACACTTTGGTTGGTATCGGTAGCCTTTGAATTAATCAAGGAGAATACGGGGCCGCTGCATGGTGTCATGAAGCATCAACTGACCTTAGAACCTTTAAATGAACAACTTGGCCATTAGGACGTAGCGAGATGGTCGTCTTTGGTGTATTCCCAAAGTCGGCAGATACTCGATGCTACATTCATTGAGACTTGATTCTTGAGTTTAGTTTGGTTGCGATTCAATCGCCTATCGAACAAAGCTTATGGGAAAGGTCAGTGATATTGAGATCCCTTAGAACCTGGTTAGTATTTATAGGACAGGTTGAACCAATCCAACTTCAAGAGGGTACTACCTTAAAACTCATGCAAGCCTTAAATTTAAGGTCTTGGTGTGATTTGCTTGTTTCTTGATATATATGTGATTTCTTAGCATAATCATGACATCATAACACGAAATATCATACTAACCATTTCAAGGATCTTCTATGGCTTATCTTTGTCTTGTTTTGTAGGACATGACATCCACTCGCAGGAACACTATCCAAATCAATCTTGTGAAAGTGCATCCTCAACTCAAGGAATTAGCATCAAGAATTCCTGAAAGATCTCCCTTCACTGAAAGACATGGTCGACTTCTCAACTTGGTCACTTCAAACCCTGACGAAGAAATGTTAAAGGTGCTCTTTCATTTCTTTGACCCATTGCACCACTGCTTCACTTTTCAGGATTACCAGTTAGTGCCTACTATGGAGGAGTCTTCTCAGTTATTGGGGGTACCTATCCTTAATCAACTACCATTCAACGGTATGGAAAGAGACCCAAAGCCTGAAGATATTGCTCAAGCTCTATCTTTACAACGATCTGATATAGTGGCAAATTGGGAAACCAGAAGAAGTATCCAAGGATTTCCAGCTAAGTTTCTATTTGAGAGAGCCCACTATTTTTGGGATAGCCTGGATTTACAAGCTTTTGAGGAGGTGTTGGCCCTTCTCATCTATGGGATGGTACTATTCCCTAACACGGACCAACTCATAAATGTGAATGCGGCTAATATTTTATCTGTCACATAATCTGGTGCCTACTTTACTTGGGGATATTCTACACTCTTTGCATACTCACACTCTGAAGAGAGTAGGGACTCTCATATGTTTCACTCCTCTATTGGCTAGGTGGCTTATTTCGCACCTACCCCGGTATATTCTGAGAAATGAGAAGGGTATGAGATGGTCTCATAGGCTGATGTCCCTTACACATTCAAATATTCATTGGTGTTCCCGACCCTTGGAGAGTATCCCCATCATTGATCACTGTGGGGAATTCCATAATGTCCTTATTTTAGGCATTAGGGGAGGAATCACTTATAATCCGTGCTTGGTGCTGCGACAGTTTGGTTATGCTAGAAGGGATGGTCCTCGCGACACACTCATCCAAGGAATCATGTTTGACTATGATAATGATGTTCAGGATTCTCGCAAGAGGTTCATTCGAGCTTGGGGCATGATAAACAAAGTTGATAGCAAGACATTGGGGCACAAGAATTCTATCCCTCTTGAGCCTTACCTCAAATGGGTGCGAGCTCGTGCTCAATGTCTTATGATGCCCTACCCCTCTATCTTACCTGTGATTATGGAGCCAATTGCTAAAGGAAACACTCCTTACGTTGTTCTTCATCCCGATATGTCAACTAATTTTGAGGAGCTACTGAAATCCTAGATCCAACTTAAAGAAGAACGGGATACTTCCGAAGCCCAATTCTATGCCAACGAGAAGAAGGTTCTAGAGCTCACCCAGTTACTTCATGAGGAGAGGAGCATAAATGCCTACATTGCACCAAAGAGGATGCGCCCGTGGGAAGCTTGAAGTCTTTCTTTTGCTTGGAATTTTATTGTTGCTTTATTCCATTTGTAAGCCCAAGAGGCATCGTTGTGGCCAATAAAACTTCTTGATGCAATTAACGTTTGCTATCTTTTTGTTTGAACAAATTTAAGTTTTAGAAATCCTTGAAAACATTGCATACATATATCATACATATCATTGCATAAGCAGGTTTCAAAGCAGGTTTCTCACCCTCTTCGTTGTTTATTTCAGTAATGGCTCTAGAACAAACAGTGAAGGATCTACAGACTCAGAATGCCCAGTTTAAACAGATGATCGTGGCTCTGACCAAGGGGCAAGAAGAACTGAAAGCCCTACTTGTTAAAGAGAAGAAGAATCCAAAGAAGCCATTTGGGTTAGTGAATCTGGGAAGAAGGATCAGAGGACCAGTGCAACAAGCCTCTGAACTGATAACTTCATCAAAGGGGGGAAATAATCAAGAGGAGGAAACAAGAGAGGAAGACTCCAGTACAAAAGAATCTGATGATGAATCTGACTATGATGAGGAGAAGTATCCTCCTGCTGATGAAAAATACAAATAGCTGGAGGATCGTTTGAATGCAATGGAGGTCCGGAAGGTACCAGGTTTGGATTTTGAAGAGTTGGGTTTGATCTCTGGGGTTTTCATCCCGCAAAAGTTAAAGGTGTAGGTGTTCACCAAATATGATGGGGTCTCATGTCCCAAGATGCACCTTCGATCTTATGTGAGGAAGATCCAGCCTCACACTGCTAGCAAGGACTTATGGGTCCACTTCTTTCAGGATAGTCTATCCGGAACATAACTAGAATGGTTTTACCAGCTAGAAGGAGCCAACATCCGTAATTGGAAGGACATGGCTGCTGCTTTCTACAAGCAGTATCAGTACAACTCAGACCTTGCTCTCACCCGTACACAACTCCAAAATATGTCTATAGGTTCGAGTGAGGGCTTTAAGGACTATGCTCAGAAGTGGAGGGACTTAGAAGGAAGAGTCCAGCCTCCCCTGTCTGATAGGGAACTAGTGGATATGTTTCTAGGGACCCTGTCTTGTCCATTTTTCAATCATCTAATTGGAAGTTCCTCAGCCGGCTTCACTAAATTGATTTTGACAGGAGAACGGGTGGAAGCTGGAATCAGGAGTGGGAAGATTCAAAAGGATGTGTCCTCCTGTACGGTAAGGAATCCATTCGCTGGGAAGAAATAGATTGGTGATATGTACCATCAAAGGAATCAGAACAGAACTGAACACCATCCAGCGGTAGGGGCTGTCATGATCTTTAAACCTGCACCCACCCAACAAAGGAATAATCAACCGAGAACAGAAAAGCCGGTAAGACAGTTTACCCGGATAAATATAATGATGTCTCAAGTCTTGCCACATTTGTTGAAATCTAATCTGGTAACCCTACGGGAAGCCCCGAAGAATCCCAACACTACCTCTCCTCACTACAACCCTAATGCTCGTTGTGCTTACCATTCAGAAAGTCTAGGCCATGATACCAATAACTGTTGGGCTTTGAAAAACAAGGTACAAGACCTTCTCGAGGCAAAGGAAATTGAATCTGACGCCGCTGAGACTCCAAATGTTATCACTGCTACTATGCCCAAGCACGGCCGTGGTGTTAACGGTGTTGAAGATGATGTGTTTTTTACTGCTATTGATGAACTTATTACTCCTCTCCTGACCGTCAAGAGGACCCTGTTGAAGGCTAGTTTATTTATGGGTTGTGGCGAAGGTTTCCACCTCTGTTTATCTCTACCGACTGGTTGTCATTTACTGAAGGCAGGTGTCCAGTGCCTGATGGATGACAAAGAGATTTTGTTTGAAAAGACTCTCGTTCCAACCACTTCTTACAAGGATGTTTCAATAATAAACATTTCTGCCAATCCTCCCAGGGTCTCCACCAAAAGACCCGTCAGGATTACATCTGTGCCGAAGGTGACTCCACTGATAATCACTATGCCAGGGCCAATCCCATACTCCTCAGACAAAACTATTCCCTGGAACTATGGGGGTGACGTCTACTACCACGACGTCAAGCAAGATTGGCTGGCTGATGAAGACTAGGTTTCTAGGAAGGCTGACCCCGACATTGGCAACACTTTGGGAACCAGCAAAATAACCAGAAGTGGAAGAGTGTTCTCCCCTGAGATTTCTCCTCTGAAAGATGTTACTGGTCCTATGATTATTCCTGCTTTTGTTCCTACTGATACTACTACTATATTTCCTATGATTACCCTTACTGACACCCCTATCACCGAGTCGACCGAGACTCGGGGCAAAGACATATTGGTTGAGCCTGTCCGGACGAAGGCACGGTTAGTATCTACCCCAGAGGCTTCCAATAAGGAAATGGAAGAAATTTTGAAGATTGTCAAGAAGAGTGACTACAACATGGTCGAACAGCTAGGGCATACCCCTTCAAAGATTTTTATGCTAGCCTTACTGTTGTGCTCCGAAGCTCATGCGAAGGCTTTAGTGAAATTTCTTAAGACGGCCCATATGCCACAGGAAACCTCTGCTGACCAATTTGAAGATTGTGTGGCTAGTTTGACGGATGACAATGGTTTGAGTTTTTCTGATGCTTATCTGACACCCAGAGGGAGAAAACACAATGATGCACTACATGTTTCCGTCGAGTGCAGGGGCACTACTTTTGCCCACGTCCTGGTAGATACTGGTTCATTATTGAATGCGCTGCCTAAGAAGGCTCTGGATAGACTAGATTGTGAAGGTTTGACCTTAAAGCCCAACAACATAGTGGTAAGGGCCTTCAATGGTTCGAAGAGAATGGTGCACGGGGAGGTGGACATCCCCATCAAAATCGGTTCTCATACCTTTGACTCTACCTTCTACGTGATGGATACCAGACCATCTTATTCTTGTTTATTGGGTCGCCCTTGGATTCATGGGGAAGGAGATGTTACATCCACTCTACATCAGATGATAAAATACCTGGTAAAAGTAAAGATTGTCACGGTGCAAGGTGAAGAAGAATACATGGTGAGTCATCTGAACTCCTTCAGGTACGTAGAAATGGATGGCGAGTTCATCGAGACTCCGTGTCAGAATTTCGAAGAGGTACCTCAGACTACGGCTGCAACTGAAGTTGTCACCAATCTACCAAGGATCACTGAACCTCCCTTGAAGATGGCTTCTCTCAAGGATGCAAAAGCAGTTATTGAAGAAGGTGGGTCTACCATATGGGGTCAGCTCCCTGACATACCATACGAGTCTGACAAGTTTGGCTTAGGTTTCTCTTCAGGGGCTCAAACGGTTGTTCGCCGTGCTCGTGCTGGAGGACCTCCTCTCGTATCAGCAATCACGGAGTCAACGCTTTAGAAGATAATGATGTTGACGATGACATGGACAGCTGGATCTTCCCTACTACCAATGGTGGACTCAGTAACTGGACATAAAGAGACTTTATACCGGTTACTTTTGTTCAGAAGTAATTATCTTTTTTGTTTTGGATATGTAATAATTAAACAACATAAACTTTATGGCCTTGTGTCTTACCCGGGGCATAATGGCTTATTTGTGAGGGTCATCATGTTTAACTTCATATGGAATTAATAAAGAATTGGATGTTTATGCATACAAATTTTGTGCTCTCTGTTTTTCTTTTATGCTTTTTAGTTTGCCTATACAGCTATGCTCTTACACACACTCACGTATCAAACTGCAAATCCATATCCAGTCCGGATTCCATTGATAATAGTTCTGCTATTGGCGATTATGACTTTGAAAATATGATCAACCAAACCGAGGAAGAAGGTGAGGATGATTTTGAGGTACCCGAAGAACTTGCTAGACTGTTACAGCAGGAAGAAAGGGCTATACAACCTCATAAAGAGCCAGTTGAGACAATGAATTTGGGCACAGAAGAGAATAGAAAAGAGGTCAAGATAGGTGCAAATTTGGAGCTTCGTGCCAAACAGCGTTTGATTCAGATGTTGCATGATTATGTTGAGATCTTTGTCTGGTCATATGAAGACATGCCATGACTAGACACGGATATTGTGGTTCATCATCTGCCAACTAAAGAAGATTGCCCTCCGGTAAAGCAGAAGGTTTGTCGTATGCGCCCTGAGATGTCAGAGAAGATCAAAACAGAGGTTATGAAACAATTCAACACTGGGTTCCTAGTTGTCACTTCTTATCCCCAATGGGTTGCTAACATAGTCTCGGTACCTAAAAAGGACGGCAAGGTACGAATGTGTGTGGACTACCGAGATTTGAACAGGCCAAGCCCCAAGGACGACTTTCCGCTCCCCCATATTGACATTCTGGTTGACAACATCGTGCAACACAAGATCTTTTCCTTCATGGACGATTTCTATGGCTACAATCAGATCAAGATGGCACCCGAAGACATGGAGAAGACAACCTTCGTCACACAATGGGGTACTTTCTGCTACAAAATGATGTCGTTTGGGTTGAAGAACGCTGGGGAAACCTATCAGCGAGCCATGATAGCTCTGTTTCATGACATGATTCACCATGAGATAGAGGTTTATGTTGATGACATGATAGCCAGGTCTCAAACTGAGGAAGAGCACCTTGATCATTTATAAAATTTGTTTGATAGGTTGAAGACGTACAAGCTAAGGTTAAATCCGAACAAGTGCACCTTTGGGGTAAGGTCTGGTAAACTCCTAGATTTCATTGTCAGTGACAAAGGTATTCAGGTAGACCCCACAAAAGTGAAGGCTATACAAGAGATGCCGGCTCCTCGCACCGAGAAGGAGGTCAGAAGTTTCTTAGGACGCCTAAATTACATTTCCAGGTTCGTTTCCCATTTAACTGCTACTTGTGAGCCAATCTTCAAACTCCTGAAGAAAGATCAGGTGGTAAAGTGGAATAATGAATGCCATACCGCCTTCGAGAGAATCAAGGAATACCTTCAAGAGCCTCCAATTCCGATACCTCCGATTGAAAAAAACCTTTGATAATTTACTTAACAGTGTTGGATAACTCAATGGGGTGTGTGCTGGGGCAGCATGACGAGTCCGGTCGAAAAGAGCATGCAATATACTACCTTAAAAAAAAGTTTACCAATTGTGAAACAAGATACTCACTACTCGAGAAAACTTGCTGCGCTTTGGCAAGGGCTGCTCGCTGACTGAGATAGTATATGTTGACCCACACGACTTTGTTGATATCTAAGATGGATCCAATCAAGTACATATTCGAGAAGCCCGCACTCTCCGAAAGAATAGCAAGATGGAAAATGATCTTGACCGAATATGATATCCTATACACAACCCAGAAAGCAATCTGTAAGTATGAAGTGCGCCTAAGAGGGGGGGTGAATTAGGTACTTTTAAAAATTTTGGTTTTTAGTGATGATGGTTCTTATTTTTCTGGTTATAAGAGATTTTAAGAAAGCTTAAAAATGCAGAAAAATAAAGAGACTCGGGCAATATATCCTGGTTCCCCTCACAGTCCGAGAGTACTCCAGTCCCCTTTCGACATGAAAGAGATTTCCTTATTGTGGCAAACTTACATGAGAACTACCAACCAAACCAAGAACAATCCTCTTGGATTTTCACTAAGTTACCTATGAGAAAAATCCTCTCAATGTAACTACACTTGTATCCAACAACTTGGAAAGACAAGATTTCAACAAAAACACTTAAACTTAATTCCAACAATCCTGGAAATTAAGTAAGTAAATATCAATTTGTGAGTTTGAGTGAGTAGAGTATATTGATCACTTAAGATTGATTTTGACAATGAATAATCTTCTTCTTTCAATAATAATATTGTACAAAGACTCAAGATATATTTGCTCAAAGTTTTCTGTTTTAAAGTATGAAAATAAATGCAGAAAACTTATGCATGAAAATGAAGAATGCTTGAGTTTGTATTTTTAAAGTTTGGAAAAATATTATGAAAGAAGGTTTTTGATATGGATTTGAAATTGAATATTTATATGTTCATAACGCCCTTTTGAAACATCATGAAGATCTGTAAATGTATCATGAACAAATGCCAAGTTTGAGTGAAAAGATGTAATGAAAAGGCATGATCAAAAGGCATGAACAAGGCTGTAATTTTTCAAATTCGTGCAGTGTGTAATCGATTGCACCTTTAGTGTAATCGATTGCACAAGGTTTTCAACAGCTATATTTTCAAAATTTTAAGAGTGCAATCGATTGCATTAACAATGTAGTCGATTGCAGGCTAAGTCAGTAGCAAAATTTAACTGAGTGCAATCGATTGCACCAACTATGTAATCGATTGCATGCTAAGACAAAATCAATTGTTTTGAAAATTTTAAGTGTGCAATCGATTGCATAAACTATGTAATCGATTGCATCAAGAAACAGAAGCAAAAGATTTGGAATTTTTAAAGAGGGTAATCGATTGCACTTAGATGTAAATCGATTGCATGCATATGAAAAATGAAAATTAATCTTTGAAAAGCTTGAGTAATGATTCTTAAACTATTTCTTTTTCATTTTTGAGCATCTATATCTTAAGATCAAAGTAGATAATATTATTATACCTTTAAAGTTGTAGAGAGCTTTGATTGAAGATATTATCCTTAGATGCTTAGATGCTTGACCAAAGTCTTTGCCTTCTTTTGTAAGCCATGGTTTGTCTTCATCAAAACAAAAGCTTTATTTGAGAAGCTTGATTTTACACAATCAAGGGAAGTGTACTAGCTGATCATTTGGCTCATCAAGCCGTGGATGACTACCAGTCCATGAATTTTGAGTTCTCGGATGAGAATACTATGTTAGTTACGGACTGTGAAGAACCTGGATCGAACGAAAGACTTAAGGAAGGATCCCGATGGACTATGGTTTTTGATGGAGCCTCCAACGCACTCGGTAATGGCATCGGTGTTGTAATCATATCTCCCGAGGACTGTCATACTCCTTTCACGGCCAGATTATGCTTCAACTGTACCAACAATATGGCGGAGTATGAAGCATGTATCATGGGTCTAAGAGCTGCTATTGACCTGAGAATCAACTTCTTGAGTATTTTTGGGGATTCAGCCTTGGTAATCAGTCAGATCAAAGGTGAGTGGGACACGAAGCACCCGAATCTCATCCCTTACAAAGAACATGTGCTGACACTGCTCCCATACTTTGAAGAGTCACATTTGAACACTTTCCACGAGAAGAGAATCAGTTAGCAGGCGTGTTAGCTACCATGTCATCTATGTTCAAGGTCAGGTGGGATAACGAGGCCCCTTGGATCACTATTTAAAGGTTGGATGAACTGGCATACTGCTATGAGATTGACACTGAAGAAATAGCATACAAACCTTGGTTTCATGAAGTGAAAAGGTATCTCGAGGCTCAAGAATATCCTGAAGGGGCATCTGTCAATGATAAGAAGTTCCTGAGAAGGTTCGCCGCAAAGTTCTTCCTCAGTAATGGAATCCTCTATAAGTGCAATCATGACTCTACTTTACTTCGGTGCATAGATAAAAATGAAGCAGAGAGGATTATGACAGATCTACACGAAGGTACTTTCGGCACCCATTCTAGTGGACACACCATGGCTAAAAAGATCATACGGGCGAAATACTATTGGTCCACTATGGAAGCAGACTGCTATCATCATTCCCAAACTTGTAGCAAATGCCAGATCTATGCTGATAAGGTGCATGTACCTCCGGTTCCTTTGAACGTCTTGACGGCTCCATGGCCCTTTGCAATGTGGGGCATTGATATGATCGGAGATATTAGACCTACCGCTTCCAATGGGCATCGCTTCGTCCTAGTAGCCATTGATTACTTCACGAAGTTGGTTAAGGCTGCCTCTTTTGCTTCTGTTACCAAGAATGTTGTGGCGAGATTTATCAAACATAACCTGGTTTGCTGGTATGGTGTTCCAGAGAGAATCACTACTGGCAATGGTACAAATCTCAATAATACAATGGTCACCGAACTCTGTAAGCAATTCAAGATCCAGCATCATAATTCTTCCCCTTACCTGCCGAAGATGAATGGCGTTGTGGATGCTGCTAACAAGAATATCAAGAAAATCATACAGAAGATGATGATGATATACAAAGACTAGCATGAGATGTTACCATTTGCTCTTCATGGCTACCGCACCTCAGCACGCACGTCGACAGGGGCAACACCTTATTCTCTAGTATATGGTATGGAGGTTGTCCTGCCTATTGAGGTCTAGATCCCTTCTCTGAGGATCATGAAGGATGCAGGCTTAAACAAAGACGATTGGTTCCAGACTCGACTTGATCAACTAAATCTGATTGATGAGAAAAGGCTTACTGTTATCTGTCATGGTCAAATGTATCAAAAACAGATGATCAAGGATTTCAACAAAAAGGTCATACGTCAAGTGTATCAAGTGGGTGATCTAGTAATCAAGCGCATCATACTGTCGCAAGGTGATCCCAGGGGCAAATGGACTCCTACGTACGAAGGGCCATTTGTGATTAAAAGCATATTTTCTGGTGGAGCCATGATTCTGACCACCATGGACGGTGACAACCTTCCTTACCCTGTTAATGCGGACATAGTGAAAAGATACTACGCATGAATAAAGACCCGCTAGGTTGACTGGCCTAGGAAAAAGTAAGGGCATCCCAGCGAACCAAAAGGGTTCGGGCAAAAATTAGGGATAAAAAACAAAAAAAAATACACCCGACAAGTCTAAAACCTGAAAAGGCGGCTTGGGCAAAAAAGGGTATCCCGGTGGACTGAAAACCCGAAAGAGTGGTCCAGGAAAATTAGGGATTTGAAGCGTACCACTATGTCCCATTGGATCACCTTGCGATCATACTTCAGTATCAACTATAAAACTCAAACACTACTGACCAATCTAGCCAGCTTCGGAAAAGCAGCAACGTGATGAGACACTCGAAGACATAGGGGCAATAGCAGAATTGAAACCCAATGGGATTATTGCACATAGCTGTTTTCTTCTCTTTGTACACTATTTTGTATAATTTTCACTCTCACGGCGGCATTCTCCTACTAGAATGCCAACCTCTTTGTACGAAATGCCTGTTATAGGCGAGCTTCAAAAATCAATATAAGTCATTTAAAGTACAAAACTGTTCTTTGTTCTTTTCCTGTTTTGTTTTGCAAAAATAACTTCCAATGACTTATTTTTTACATATGCATTTAAATATGATCACTGTTCACAAATACTTGCATAAAAAACATAAAGACGGTTACTAATGACTTTAAGAAACAGGGCAAAATCTGAAAACATTTGCAGTCCCGACAGTTACTCCTTCCAACAGGTACAAGGGCATAGACAGTTTGAGACAGAGTCACCATTACATACGACCCCGTGACATCTATGTTCCCCATATAGCAGAAACATCCAGAGTTTTAACCTCTTCTTCCCCAAGCAGGGATTACCTTCTCCAACTGAAGTTTGTTTTCCCCAACCCAGTTTAAACAGTTGTAAAACCTCCTCCCGAATAGAGTTTATTTCTCAAACTGCGGAAGCTCATTTCCCAACAGAGTTTATTTCTCTACATCAGTAGAATCTTTCAACAAGAATCTCTCTCTGCAGAGTTATCCTCGAGCAGAATCAATTCTCAAGCAGAGTCAATCCCCAGCAGGTTATCCTCAAACAGAAAGAGGAAATCCCTAGCGAATCATCTCCATTCATCATCCCAGCAGAAATGAAGGATTCAGCTTCCCAAAACTCTCCAGCAGTAGGTCAGGATTTATTTTCCTAGACTAGGAAACATCTCAATAGCATCCCATATTCATACATCATGGCATATGCATACACATCGCATACATCATAATCTCATTTATTTTGAGAACCTCGTCACAATGCATTTCATACATCATGACATTGCATATGACTAACTCTTTACCTTTTTTAGGGAAGGATCAAATCAAAAAAGACCTCTACTTATGTGACCTGGTAGTCTTCTCAAAAGCTATGAAGGCTATTGCAACAAATTTTCTCAGAAAGATGTCCTCCCAAGACTTTCTCTGGTTCGGTCAGATCGACACTAAGATCTCTCTGATTTCTATTCAAGTTAAAGATATTCCAAGACTTTTGTCTGGTCCAGTTGAATCGATGCTAAGATTCTTCTGATTTCCATTCCAGTCAAAGTTAACCCAAGACCTTCTCTGGTTCAGTCAGATCGACACTAAGATCTCTCTGATTTTCATTCCAATTGAAGAAACTGTGAAGTATGGATTTCGACCAGATAACAGTATAAGGTGCTGCGAAGCCTGGAATTCGACCAGATATTAGTTCACCTCTTCATAGACACTGTGAAGCCTAGATTTCGACCAGATAACAGTATAAGGTGTTGCGAAGCCTAGAATCCGACCAGATAGTAGTTCACTTCTTCAAAGACACTGTGAAGCCTAGGTTTCGACCAGATAACAATTAACTTTTTTCATATACTACGAAGCCTGGAATCTGACCAGAATGCAATTCACCCAGTTAGTTACTATGAAGCCTGGAACCCAACCGGATAATAGTAAACCAATAATTTAAGACACCGTGAAGCCTGGATTTCGACCATATAACAGTATAAGGTGCTGCGAAGCCTGGAACCCGACCAGATAGTAGTTCACTTCTTCAAAGACACTATAAAGCCTGGATTTCGACCAGATAATGTTAGAACATAGTTTGATTCTACAACCCTTGATTAGAGTTTTGATGATAACAAAATACAAAGAATAAATAAATTCAAAGATATATATAAAGAACAAATATGCTTCTTAAAATTATGTTTTGTATATACAGAAGTTCTGATGGAATCAGCATCAGATTGGAATCAGCATCAGAAGATCAGTAATATGTGCTACACGCTGAAGCTACCAGATTATACGTTGAAGCTTGATGACCAGAATCTACGCATAAACAAATACACTCTGACTCTGATCAAAGACATCTTTACCAAGTCATCAACACTCTGAAGCGTTATCAGCAGTTAAAGCAAAGAAGACTCTGAAGCGTTATTAATTATTCAAGACATAATTAAATGCTAACGGCTTTCTTCAGACAAGATCTTCTTCAAAAGGAAAGTGCGTTATTATCATTAAACTTGCTTTATGGACAACGTATCTTTGCCTTGCCTATATAAACAAGTCTGCTTGAGAAAATAAGTACGTACGTACGCACACAACGATTTGCCAAGCCTTCCAAACCACGCATATTCAAAAGCTTTAGCAAATTCATTTTATTCCAAGCTTAATTTGTGTAACTATCACAGTTGTGATATACTGTTTTGTTAGAAAACAACAACACACTCTTGTTCATTTCTTGTAAAAGATTTCCTTGAGATAAACCGGTTTGTGGTTATACTCAAGAAGACTTTAACAGTTGTTAAAGTAGCTGTTGTAATTCTTTGAGAATAGTGGATTAAGACCTCGTTGGAGAGAGGCGAAATCACCTTGACGGGTGGACTAGAGTAGTTTGAGATCAAACGAACCAGGATAAAAATATTGTGTCTTAAAGCTGTTTTTATTTGATCCAAGTTTTTCAATTCACCCCCCCTTCTTGTGTTTTTCACGTCTTCAATTGGCATCAGAGCGCCTGGTTCTAAGCTTATAACACTTAACCGTGTCAGTACAAGATCCAGCGTCAGAAAAACACAATGGCAGGACCAAGTCAAAACATCAGCAATGACAACAATGAAGAAAGGGACAGATTCAGTGGCAAACCTCCAGTCTTTGATGGAGAGAACTTTGACTACTGGAAAGACAGAATTGAGAGTTTATTTCTGGCCCATGATGCTGATCTGTGGAACATGGTGACTAATGGATACACGCACCCAGTGGATGGACGTGGTCAGAAGATTGACAGGAAAATGATGTCTGATCAGCAAAAGCGTGAGTTCAGAAATCATCACAAGGCCAGAACAATTCTTCTCAGCGCCATCTCTTATTCAGAATATGAGAAGATATCAAACAGAGAAACTGCCAAGAATATGTTTGACTCTTTGAGAATGACGCATGAAGGCAACATTCAAGTCAAAGAAACCAAAGCCCTTGCGCTCATTCAGAAGTATGAGGCATTCAAGATGGAAGATAGTGAATCAATATAAACCATGTTTTCAAGATTTCAAATTCTTGTTGTTGGTCTAAAAGTTCTTGACAAAGGGTATTCCACTGCTGATCACGTTAAGAAGATCATCAGAAGCTTGCCAAAACAGTGGAGGCCAATGGTCACAACGCTTAATCTAGCCAAGGATCTCAACAAAATCTCTCTGGAGGAACTTGTCAGCTCCCTCAGAAGTCACGAGATAGAGCTAGAAGTAGATGAACCTCAAAAGTAAGGTAATCCATTAGCTTTAAAATCTAATAGAAAATCTGACTCCCAAGTTTTGCAGGCTGTGGAAGAAACCTATGATGGGTCCTCATCAGAAGAAGATGAACTGTCTCTCCTCTCCAGAAGGGTGAACCAATTGTGGAAGCAGAGGCAAAGGAAGTTCAGGAATCCCAGAAGATCAGAAAATTAGAATGAATCTTCCTCCAGATACAGAAGGTCAGAATCCTCCTCTGGACACAGAAGATCTGAAGGTTCTTCAGGAAACAGAAAGCCAAACAACAAAGACATCATCTGCTATGAATGTAACGAGCAAGGGCACTACAAAAGTGATTGCCCAAAGCTTCAGAAGGAGAAGCCCAAAAAGAAGTTTGGCAAGGAAAAGAAGAAAAGTCTCATGGCTACATGGGATGATTTTGACACATCTGAAGCTGACTCAGAATCAGATGATGAAAGAGCAAACATAGCTCTCATGGAAAACATAACTGAAGACAATGAAGCTTCTGAGTCAGACTCTGAATCAGATACAGAAGAGGTATTCTCTGACTTTACTATAAACTTTACTAAGGCTGAACTAGCTGAAAGCCTTAATGAAATTCTGGAAAGATATCAGCAGATCAGAGTCAAATTCAGAAACCTGAAAAGGAATCTTGCTTCTGACTCTGATAAGACTGAGAGTCTCAAATTGGAGAATTCTGAGTTAAAAGATAAAATTTCAAAATTAGAAAACCAATTGCAAAACTCTCAGAAGGAAACAATCCCTGAAACTCCCAGCAATGCTGATGAGATCATCAAGGAGTATGATCACAACTTTCAGAAGTTTCTAGATAAAAACATAGACAGAAGCAAAATGGCTTCAATGATCTATGAAGTTAGCAGAAATGGCAGAAAAGGGATAGGATATCAAGGTAAGGTACCTACACCAAAAAATGCCATGGATTTAGTTATAAAACGTACTCCACTTGATTCACACTTTATATATGGGCACACATATGACATAAAATATATAAGTAGTGATTACTCTGTCAAACCAAAATTCAACCAGAGTTTTGGTAAAACTAACAAATTAGGACCCAAGAAAATATGGGTACCTAAGGATAAAATAATACATGTGGCAGATATCTTTAGCAGCAAAGCAAAGACACCAATCATGGTACCTGGACTCTGGCTGCTCACGACACATGACGGGAAGAAGGCATATGTTCCAAAGCCTGGAACTTAAGCCTGGAGGCCACGTAGGCTTTAGAGGCAATCAGAGAGGAAAGATCATTGGCTCTGGAACAGTAGGTAATGGAAATATTCCCTCTATAAGTAATGTTTTATTAGTTGATGGATTAATGCATAACCTGTTATCCATAAGTCAATTAAGTGATAATGGTTATGATATAATCTTCAATCAAAATTCATGCAAAGCTGTTAGTCAGAAAGATGGGACTATCCTATTTAATGGAAAGAGGAAAAACAACATCTATAAAATCAAACTTTCTGAACTGAAAAGTCAGAACGTAAAGTGTCTTCTGTCTGTTAACAACGAGCAATGGATCTGGCACAGAAGATTGGGACATGTTAATATGAGAAGAATATCTCAGATTAACAAACTCAATCTGGTCAGAGGACTTCCTAACCTGAAGTTCAATTCAGATGCTCTGTGTGAAGCATGTCAGAAAGGCAAGTTTACAAAACCAGCTTTCAAATCCAAAAATGTTGTTTCCACCTCCAAGCCATTAGAACTTCTGCACATTGACTTATTTGGACCAGTTAAAACTGCTTCGGTCAGTGGCAAGAAGCATGGGTTAGTAATCATAGATGACTATAGCATATGGACATGGGTAAAGTTCTTAAGGCACAAGGACGAGTCACAATCTGTGTTTGTTACCTTCTGCAACCAAGTTTAGAATGAAAAGGATCTTAGAATCGTCAAAGTCAAAGGTGATCATGGTGGAGAATTTGAAAACAAAGATTTTGAGTTATTCTTTAATGATAAAGGCATTATGCATGATTTCTCTTGTCCTAGAACTCCCCAACAAAATGGAGTTGTAGAACGAAAGAACAGAACATTGAAAGAAATGGCCAGAACCATGATCAACGAGACTAATGTTGCTAAGATCTTCTGGGCAGAGGCAATAAACACAGCGTGTTACATTCAGAATAGAATCTCCATAAGACCTATTCTGGAAAAGACTCCATATGAATTGTGGAAGAACAGAAAGCCCAACATTTCCTATTTTCACCCATTTGGATGTACATGTTTTATTTTGAATACAAAAAATTATTTGAACAAGTTTGACTCTAAAGCACAAAAGTGTATTATGTTAGGATATTCTGAACGCTCAAGAGGGTACATAGTATACAATACAGAAACACAAATTGTGGAGGAGTCAATCAGTGTTCGTTTTGATGATAAGCTTGACTCTCAAAAGTCAAAGCAGAATGAATTCCTTGCAGGTATGGAAGTTGAACTCACAGGTACTGAAGACAAATCATCAGAAGCTCTTAACAGAGACACTCCCTCAACATCAGAAAGATTCACTGCAAGCAATCCAACACCTTCTGTTGATCAACTCCAGAAAAGACCATCCAGAAGCAGCATGGATCACCCAGAAGAAACAATCTTAGGAAGGAAGGAAGATCCAATCAGAACAAGATCTACCTTCAGAAACTCTGAAGAATCCCTCATGGGACTGGTTTCTCTGATTGAGCCAACAACAATTGATGAAGCACTTCTGGACAATGACTGGATTCTAGCAATGCAAGAGGCGCTAAATCAATTCACAAGAAATGACGCATGGGATCTAGTTCCCAAACCAAAAAGATTCAACGTCATTGGTACAAAATGGGTGTTCAGAAACAAACTGAACGAACAAGGTGAAGTCATCAGAAACAAAGCACGACTGGTAGCACAAGGTTATAGTTAGCAAGAGGGGATAGACTATACAGAAACCTTTGCTCAAGTCGCCAGGTTAGAATCTATCAGACTCTTAATTTCATTTGCTGTTAATAAAGGCATCACTCTGTATCAGATGGATGTTAAGAGTGCATTCTTAAATGGCTATATAGAATAAGAGGTATATGTGCACCAACCCCCTAGTTTTGAAAGTTCCAAAAATCCAGAATATGTTTTCAAACTAAAGAAGTCACTCTATGGTCTGAAACAAGCTCCCAGAGCTTGGTATGAAAGACTAAGTAACTTCCTGTTAGAAAAGGAATTCACCAGAGGGAAAGTGGACACAACCTTGTTCTGTAAGACAGTTAAGAATGACATTTTAGTATGTCAGATTTATGTTGATGACATCATATTTGGATCCACTAAACCCTCTCTGGGAAGAAAGTTTGCTAAATGTATGCAGGCAGAATTTGAGATGAGCCTAATGGGGGAACTAAAATTCTTTCTGGGAATTCAGATTAATCAAACCCTAGAAGGAACTTACATTCATCAGAGCAAATATATCAGAGAACTTCTGAAGAAATTTGATCTCTCAGAATGTAAGCCATCAAAGATTCCAATGCATCCCACGTGCATTCTGGAAAAAGAAGAGGTAAGTAAAAAGGTAGAACAGAAGGTCTACAGAGGTATGATTGGTTCTCTTCTCTATCTGAAGGCTTCAAGGCCTGACATTCTATTCAGTGTTTGCATTTGTGCTAGATTCCAATCAGATCCTAGAGAATCTCACTTAACAGCAGTTAAGCGAATTTTCAAGTATCTGAAAGGTACTGCTAATCTGAGTTTGTTTTATAGAAAATCAAGTGATTACATCTTGATAGGATACTGTGATGCTGATTTCGCTGGAGACAGATTAGAACGTAAAAGCACTTCTGGAAGCTGCCAGTTTCGGGGAGAAAATCTGATCTCATGGTCCAACAAAAGACAATCCGCAATAGCTCTACCAACAGCAGAAGCTGAATACATAGCAGCAACTGGATGCAGCACACAAATGCTCTGGATGAAAAGTCAACTTGAGGACTTCAATATATTTGAGAGTAACATCCCTATCCTCTGTGACAATACTTCTGCTATTTGTCTCAGTAAAAATCCTATTTTGCATTCTAGGGCTAAGCATATAGAAATAAAACATCATTTTATTAGGGACTATATTCAGAAAGGGATTCTAAATTTAAAATTTATTAACACAGACCATCAATGGGCTGATATCTTTACAAAACCTCTTTATGAAGATAGGTTCAACTTCATTCTGAAACATCTCAGCATGAAGCTCTTCCCAGAATAAAACTGTTTTAATTCCATATCTTAACCTTTAGAACTTTGTTTATTTTTCTGTGAACTACTGATCAATCTTCCTTCAGATCTTTAGAAGTACAGATTGTATCAGAATCTATCCATGAAGATCTGAGCGCTTCACTTCAAGGATAGAAATGTGATGTTCACTCAAGCAAACAGGTGTCATCCAGTCATCAGCTACTTTCTGAGGCTGAACACGCGTTCACGTTTCTCAAAGGTCAAAAGCACTGATTGGATGCATTGGGACACATGTCATGGGTAACCGTTCCAATATCTTTTTGAATCCCCCAAAATCAGCTGTCATTAAATGCTCATAATCATTATAATTTATTTCTCTCTCTTGCCGTTTATGTTTTCAAAATCTTTTTCAAAATCTATGTAAACACATTCCTCACTCTTTACACTTTTTCACTTTCACTTTCATTTTCTCTATAATCTAATTGATTTCAGTTTGCATCCTTTCTCAAAACCCTTTCAATTTCTTCTCAAAACCTTCGGTGTGAACATGGCTTCCTCAAGCAACCCTACTTCCAGTACTCAGAAAACAGATTCCTCCGAACAATATGAAGAACCCTTCAGAACTCTTCTCACACCCATCAAATATCTAGAAGTACTCTCAGAATTGATTGTGGACTTTAACAGTCTTCAAGAGAACGGGTTTAATCTCTCTAAAGAGGTAAAGGCTCAAGGATGGGACAGATATTTTGACCGACTGGTAGGTCCAACATTCCCAATCCTTGTGAAGGAATTTTGAATTCATGCTTTATCTTCCAACCATCAAGTTACTTCATACATAATGGGGAAGAAGATAGTCATAACTGAGGACCTCATTGCAAGATTAATAGGCTACAATGGTGGTGGTGTACGATGCATTGACATGGATGAAAGATGCGCCAATGTCGCCCTAATTGCTAGAGAAATATTCACTCCGGGTCTTCCCTCCAGCAAGATAAGGGATCTAAAAGACCATCACAGAATATGGGCCAAGATTATTCTGGGATGCATAAACCACAGGAAGCCTACCAACTCTCCTGACTACATCAATATTGATCAGCAATTTCTGATCTACTTCATCTCCCAGAAGATTAAGGTGAATCTGGCTCATCTGCTGTTTAACCATCTAAGGACTAGTGTTAAGGAAACCAGAGAAGAGGAGCGCACAAAAAGGGACTGGATACCCCTAGGAATGCTTATATCAGATATTCTAACAGAGAATAAGCTGATTGATCATCTAACAGAAGCTCAGGAAATCAGCTCTTTGGAAGCTACTGTTGGAAAACAGTTGAATGCAAAGAATCTGAAGAAGATGAAGTTAATTGAGAACATCAAGAAGGAACCCAATGTCACTTCTTTTGCAGCAATCTCCAGCAGAAGAATCCATCTGGATAACTTTCCCATGTTCTCAAAGATTGACTCTAAACCTGAGATAATAGTCAGATATCTGGATGCATGCAAGGCGGATGGTACATCACCAGATTTGAACATTCAGGATCTGCAGCAGAAGGCTCCAGAAGTTGTGCTGAAGAAAAACAAGAAAAGGAAGGCTGTAGCAGAAGGATCATCCCAGCGGACTCCTAAAAAGAGAGGTAATCCTTCTTCTGTAACTGTTTTAAATTCAATTTCTGTATCAACATCTATACCAATTCCCACTCAATCAGAAAACCCCACACCACAAACACTTGATGACTTTGACATTGAATTTGACCCCTCAGAAACCTTAACTCTTAGAGGATCTCACTCCCTACCTCCAAATCCAAATATTGAAGCAACCCAACAAGAACTTGCAAAAGTTCTATCAGATATAGAAACCTTTGACCAACATATTTCTGCTCCCATGCCAGAAAATCCAAACTCTGAAACCACCACAGAAGCACCACAACCAGAAATTCCCCTCTCTCCACAACCAGAAATACCACTACCTCCATCTCCTCAACTAGAAATTCATCCACCTTCTCCACAACCTGAACTATTTCAACCAGAAGTTTAAACTTCTAAGGCTCAACCTTCTACATCCTGTGAACCAGAACCTCATAACGATCAATCCAACCAAACTGTTGATTCTGATACCATTCCCATTCCTGGAATCACTGAACCTCTGGCCATCCGTATGCCCCTAACCATTATGGATATTCCCCAAATTCCCTCTTCACTAGAATCAACTCCACCAAACTCCCCAACTAGTCCAATAATTATTCCAGACTCTCCCACTCCCTCACCAAAGAACAATCCAGATGACAACGCCAAGACTGTCATTGATTTAATGGTTTTTGAACGTCTTACTGTCATAACCCACAAAACAGCTATTCCAAAACCAAAACCATATGAACCCTCTCCAGATGTTGGTACAAGTTTATTGAAGTTTAAAACAGAAATGCAGAAGTGGATAACTTCCCTGAAGCAAGCTAGTCTTGAGATGATCAATCCTGCTGCTTTAGATTATCTTTGGACAAGTTTCAGAAAATGGGTATGTTCTGAAACTCATAAGATGCAAGAACAGTGCTACGGACAAGTTCAACAG
Organism: Vicia faba; assembly: GCA_948472305.1. Taxonomy (NCBI): domain Eukaryota; kingdom Viridiplantae; phylum Streptophyta; class Magnoliopsida; order Fabales; family Fabaceae; genus Vicia; species Vicia faba. The sequence continues at coordinate 562,226,826 of OX451735.1, forward strand.
AATTTCAGAAATCTGCTAAAAGTAATTGAAGACCAAGTTCTGAGCCAACTGCTCAAGGAAGAAGTTCTCCTTATGGACAATGCTCCCTAGTCAGAACATCATCCAGCAGACAAACCTCAACCAGAGCCAGAAGGTCTCATTCTGACTGATACTCCAGAGCAGATGATTCCTGCAAAAGAACTGGGTCAAAAAGATGACATTACCGAATGCTCTGAGAAGCATGCAGTTGCTGAAGATTCTCAAGCTTCCTCCTATGAAAGGAAGACGCTGGAAGAACTGAAGAGAGCAGACATTATTATGCAGGAAAGGATGGATAAACAGGATGACAAAATTTCAGAAATCAAGAGCATGTTAACCAAACAAGAGGAAACCAACACCCAGATCAAGGGCTTGTTGGAAGCTTTGTTCACGCGTCTTCCTCCTCCATCTTAGATTTTCTTTGTTTTTTAAAATCTGTTTATCTGTAATCGTTTCTACATTGCTGATGTTCTAAACTTCTTATCGTTGCTTCTAATTATAATATAAATCTTTTTTGTTTCTGATTATATGTTCTTTTTGATAACTGACAAAAAGGGGGAGAAAGAACAAGATATTTTCAATAACGGATTACTGAGACATAAGTCTCAAACATAAATTCCTTCTTCTTAAAAACTTGAACATGTACAAAACTATGATGAAAGACATAGTTCTGATGCTCAAGGAGTCAAAGAATTTAAGGGAAGTAATCAACTCAGGGGGAGTTTTTCTACTTAAATTCTATACTCTTTATTCTTTATTTTTAATTGAAAAATAAGGTTTTTGTCATCATCAAAAAGGGGGAGATTGTTAGAACATAGTTTGATTCTACAACCCTTGATTAGAGTTTTGATGATAACAAAATACAAAGAATAAATAAATTCAAAGATATATATATATAAAGAACAAATATGCTTCTTAAAATTATGTTTTGTATATACAGAAGTTCTGATGGAATCAGCATCAGATTGGAATCAGCATCAGAAGATCAGTAATATGTGCTACACGCTGAAGCTACCAGATTATACGTTGAAGCTTGATGACCAGAATCTGCGCATAAACAAATACACTCTGACTCTGATCAAAGACATCTTTACCAAGTCATCAACACTCTGAAGCGTTATCAGCAGTTAAAGCAAAGAAGACTCTGAAGCGTTATTAATTATTCAAGACATAATTAAATGCTAACGGCTTTCTTCAGACAAGATCTTCTTCAAAAGGAAAGTGCATTATTATCATTAAACTTGCTTTATGGACAACGTATCTTTGCCTTGCCTATATAAACAAGTTTGATTGAGAAAATAAGTACGTACGTACGCACACAACGATTTGCCAAGCCTTCCAAACCACGCATATTCAAAAGCTTTAGCAAATTCATTTTATTCCAAGCTTAATTTGTGTAACTATCACAGTTGTGATATACTGTTTTGTTAGAAAACAACAACACACTCTTGTTCATTTCTTGTAAAAGATTTCCTTGAGATAAACCGGTTTGTGGTTATACTCAAGAAGACTTTAACAGTTGTTAAAGTAGCTGTTGTAATTCTTTGAGAATAGTGGATTAAGACCTCGTTGGAGAGAGGCGAAATCACCTTGACGGGTGGACTGGAGTAGTTTGAGATCAAACGAACCAGGATAAAAATACTGTGTCTTAAAGCTGTTTTTATTTGATCCAAGTTTTTCAATTCAACCCCCCCCCCCCCCTTCTTGTGTTTTTCACATCTTCAGATAACACTATAATACACTGCGAAGCCTGAAATCCAATCAGATAGCAGTTTACTCTATTAGTCACTATGAAGCCTGGATTTGACTAGATAGTAGTACATCTCAGATTCAAGTTGAAGCCTGGGCCTGACCAGATAACAGCTTAATTTCTTCAAACTACAAATCTTGGGTGCGACCAGATAACAATTATATCTCATTTCCCCAGTAAGTCGCTGTGAAGCCTAGAGCACGACCAGATAATCGTTTGCCTTATTATCCTCAGCAAGACATTGTAAAGCCTGGATCCTGACCAGATGACAGTTCACTTTCGTCTCTTCAATCAAATGATGACTCCCCAGTAGAGCAACGGACAACTAAAGCTCCTAAAACTCTATGATCCAAGACAGAGTCCAACATTCCTCAGCGGAGTCCTCTCTAACAGCAAGAGCAGGAATTCCCACAAAGGAATATCCCGGGAAATCAACATTCATCTGGATGGCATCTTTAAGCCCAACTCTGACGACTCTCCGTCAGGTTCCGGGGATGGCATCTTTAAGCCCATATCTGACAGTCTCCTGTCACCTTTTCCAAATGGCATCTGTAAGCCCATTCCCAATATTATTCACCAAAAATATCACTTCAGAGGAGTGCAAATTTCTGGACACTCTAGTGTTCAATCATCTTTCACCTTCAGATCACGAAAGGCAGGCAAGCCAATCTACATCCTCAGGTTTAAGAAGATTGAACAGGGGCAACTATTGTACCCCAAAATTTTCCCTCTCATGTTTTCCAAGGTCTTCCCCCACATGATTGACCATAAACCCTTGCCTAAGAAAAAAAAAGGAAAATTTTTAAGTGGTGTTATTAATACCTTTCGATTGGCATTCTGAAAGACCATTCGATTGGTATTCTAAAGGATTTTTTCGATTGGCATGGATAATGCTCTTCAATTATCATTGTAGTCAAGCCTTTCGATTGATATTCCAAATGCTTTGATTGGCATGATGGCCAAGCCCTTCGATTGGTAGGGACACAAGGACTTTAGATTGGCCTCATGACAAGCCTTCCGATTGGCATTGTGTCAAGGCCTTCGGTTGGAATTCTGAAATACTCTTTCGTTTGACCCTGGGCCAAGCCTTTCGATTGGCATGGCAAGGGATCCTTCGATTTGGCTGTCAAGGCAGCTTCAACAGGCATGGTAACAGTGTCCTTTGATTGGCATGTCAACAAAGGCCCTTCGATTGGCATTCCAAAAGGTACATTTGAAGAAGCTTTCAAAGGTTCAATTCAAAGAGCATTCAAAGGGCCCATTCGAAGAGCATTCAAAGGGTCCATTCGAAGAAGACATCAGTCCCTTCGAAAGAGGGCATTCGAAGACCAGTTACATATCATTCAAAATTCAAAAAAAGGGACATGATACCATGTGTTTGGCCAACGTTACAAATTCCCATTCATGGCTTTCAAACACAATCAAGGTTGTTTAAACCTTTGCCTTCTTGTCCCCTTTACCACCTCTATATAAAGAGATTACAAGTATTGAGAGGGGGAGAAAAAAAAAGAACGAAAAAGTTGGAGAGACGCTACCCACAAAATCAACCAAAGGTTGTCAAACATTCATATGTAATCCAAGCCAAAGCATCCCTTCAGATCGACGGTGCCCACACCCAGAAGTCCCAGATCAAAGTTGCACACATTCAGGAAGTGCCAAAATCGAAAGTTCAATCTACTGGTAAGAGAACCTTGTATTTGCATAGAACATCCATACTTATTATTACCTTCGATTTTCCATCCTATACAGGATCAAAAGGCTTGGGTTTGGAACCCAGGTTATGTTCTTCGTTTACTAACACTTGCTGCAGATTTAGCCTGAAAAGACCCAGTGCGTGCAGGATCGAAGGACCTGGGTTTCGATACCCAGGTCCTGCGTTTTATTTCGCTAACGTACTTTTACAGGTATAACATCCCAGATCGAAGGAGATACCTTCTCTAGATCGAATCCATAGTCTCCTTGATCGAAGAAGGCACCTCCCCCTGGATCGGAAGAAGTTCACTTTCCCAGGATCGAAGGCCAATTCCCTTCCCTGGATCGAAGGCTATTCACGCCCACTCCCTAGCCCAATCGAAATAAAGCATCTCCCCCTGGATCGAAAGACGTTCTCTTTCCCAGGATCTAATCCCCCACTTTTCCCTGCAATCGAAGGGTGCCCCCATTTGTATTTTTACTTTTTGGTTCATTTTTCTATTGACTTCTTTTTTAATATTAAAATCAAAATCACAAAAATATTAGGATAGTTTTTTTTCCAACTAAATTAATTTTGTCAATTAATTAACTAATTATTTCAACATCCTTTTTATTAAAATTAAAATTAAATAGACTTAGGCTTTATTTTTCTTTTATACAAAAAAACAACAAAAAGATTTCTTTTCTTTAGGATTTTTTAGACGTCTTTTCTATTTCAAGCACGTTTATTTAATATTTTTACTATTATTGTATCTGTTTACTGGCTGTAATAGATAAATTAGCATATTTACTGCTTTATTCCCCATTATCCTTGTATAATATAAATCTCCTTCCCGAAACATTGTAATAGCGTAGGACCTCTATTTTCTACATTTTCTTTTACTGCTTTTCATATTAATTGCTAGTAACTAGACATGTATGACAAAGGCTGAAATCAAACACTAGCAAACTTAATAAAAAGACAAAAATAACTGAAACACAACACAATTGTGCACAAGCATCTCTAAGGTACGCCCACTTTGGTTGCCTTTAAAAAACAGTCATGAGGCAGGAATGCTTTAGCAAAGACCCGTATAATCAAAAGATCATAGTCCCTAGATGACCCTACAGTTGCCTTCTCGGTAAATGATATAGTCCTTAAAACAGAATTGCTAAAGCATCTCCACAAAATTGCTTTCATGACTATAACGTCCCTTCGATTGTCCCTCAACATCCAACGATAAGGCTACCTACTCACTAATAGTAGGATAGAATTATCTAAAGGAAAAGAGGAAAAGAACGACCCTTTTCGAGTATATAAGTAGATAGCTGTTAGAAGTTTGCTCAAACTTTTTTTGCACTTACACATAAAAAACTACTTTTCAAAAGACATTTCAAAAACACTTTGTATACATTCTCTACGATTCCGAGAAACATTACAAAGTTCGCCGTACTAAGGCGTTTTTCAAAACATTTCCAAACACAAAAATCACAAAAGCATCTTGAAAAATGAGCAAACCTCTAAGAGCCCATGGAAAACCACAGATGGAAAGGGTTCTAACACCTTCCCTTGCAATAATCTACCCCCTTTACTCAGAAAACTCTCGAAAAGGTCTTTTTATGTTCTTTTCACCCTTTCCTTTGTTGGATAAAAGAAAAGATAGTGGTGACTCTTGCTTACTGCGATACTTGCGAACAAAAACGCAAACTAGTATATAACAGCCGGTTCTGCCACCGTATCACACTCTCAATATCAATTCTTGAGAATATGAGTACTTCCTTTAGTTTTGACCGAACCTCTATAATTCTTGGTGTTCTCTCTTTTCCATTAAATTTCTTTATTTTCTGGAATTTATTTTTTTCTACTTAAATATTTAAAATGTTTTAAACTCTCATTTTTATCCGAAAATTTTTATGTGTGAGAGAGAGAGAGGGAGAGACAGAGAGAGAGAGAGGGGTTTTTAGAAGGAACTCTTATGAGGGATACTATAGAGACCATTCTATCCAAGACACAAAATTAATTGAAATACAGGAGGCATAGAAGGAACATGAGGATCAAATATACCTTGTAGTTCACTTTTACTTCTATTATGATAGTGTTTGTATTATGGTTTGTAATTTGTCAACAATGATGCTTGATTATGAATTCTGGGTTGATTCTAATATATGGCATTTTAATTATATTACATAAGTGTATGTTTTAATTGATAACAAATTTATTTTTATAGTATATTTAATATAAATGGTCTATAATATAAGATTTTCTAAAAATGTTAAACTTATAACAATATTACTGTGAAAGGATTATTACATAAGTATAATTTTGTATTATGCCATGAGTTGTGAAATAAACACACTACAATAAGTCCAAAATGTGTCCAAGGTTATTACGGAAGTGCACATACGAACTCACCCTTCTTTACGTACGAAGATACGTTTTCAGATGATTTTTTGACAAAATGGGATGGGTGACTCACTTACGAATAGATGTGGTGTATTTGGGGTTGTTGTACCCCAAAATTTTCCCTCTCATTTCATCAACATTTCTCATCCCAAGACTCTTGGAATTCAAGATCAAGCTAGGGTTTGCTCTGCTCAAGACACCTCCTTGCACTGTTGACCTAAATTAGGGTTTGAGTTTGCACAGTGATGTTTTGACCAACAATGCCAAAAGTGACTTTCATACTTCATATTGGACTCACAAGTTTATCCACACCATGTTTCAAGCCTTGATTCAAATTTTTGCCCAGTCAATTGGACAGTTGACCTAGAAATCAATTGTATTGGGGAAAAAGTCAACTGTGGCCAATTGACAGTCAAACCTCATGAAATTTGACCCACATCAACATTATGAACTCATATGAACCATTTTATCAGGTTTGGATCCCAATTCCATAAGAAATTTGATCAGATCATCAAAAGGGCAAAATGGTCATTTTTAGGGTTTTGATTGTACAAAGGCATATTTTTTACTGTTTAACCTAGCCAATGGCAAATCAAGCTCAACCATGGACTTAAGGACTCAATTACATTGTCTTGACCCATTTAACAAGTTCAAAATATCTCAAATGCATAGGATTGACAGATGAATTTTTCAGCCAACTAATCAAAATTTGACTGTATACTGAAAAGTCAAAGTTTGACTTTTTGGTCAAAATCAAGTGCCAAGGGTCATTTTTCATCAAGACATGTCAAATTATGAAACTTGTTCATCAATAAACCCAAAAATGCAAATTAGCGTTTAAAATGGAAAATTTTCATAACTTAGAATTTTTCTAAGCTATAAAATTTTCTTATTTTTTCCTAACTTTGTCCCAGTTTTTCACCAAGATTCAAATGGATTCAAACAAAACTTGCAACATGAAAGTTGTAGTCCATCACAAAGTCTACAACTTTTATTCACAAAGTTTTCTCAAAAGAGGCTTGTATCTCAAGTTATGATTTTTGGAACAAGGGTACCTAAAACTTTTAACTTAGAGAAATTTTGCCCTAGTTTAGGCAGGATTTTGACCCATCTTCTTGGCCATTTTTCACATATTTCCACTTGGAGTTTCAAGTTGCATTTCAAATATGGATTGTAGTACATTTTGCAAGATTTCCAAATTGTCCAAGAACTCCTCAAACACCTTTGTGGTTAGGGAGAATCGAATGCTTGAAGTTGGCAAAAACTCACTTTGATCCATGGCCAATACATGTTCATACAACTTGCATTTTCAAATCAGCATGCTTTGTACTAGCTTGCAGGCCTCTAAAAAATTTTACACTCCTTAATTGAATGCAAATCCACTGAGCTAATGCATTATCTTGGCCATTTGGACATTGCATGCAAAACTAATCCCTATTTGGAAAAAGGTATAATGCCATTTTTGAAAAGTTACACTTTAAGTCAAACCAAAATCTTTGAGGCATGGGGCCATATCTCTGAGGCAAGATAAAATCCACAAATTTCAACTATCAAGGGCAAAGGATGCAGCATACAAGATAGGGATTACAGGCCTGTATTGACAAGTTACACACTCTTGCTTCAAGAAGATGAAATTTGTCCAAAATCTTCCCAACTCAAAAACCAGCCATAGTCAACTTACACAAACATTGCAAATACATTTTACACAACCCTTTGAGTCAAAAACACGAGCTCTTCACCACTCAAACCTCCTTGTACACAAAATCACCATTTTTCTGCAAAAACAGGGCAAGCCCTGCAGAACCACCTCCATCTCCATTTTCCCTCGTGCGTTTTGCCTCAAATTTGTTCCAATACCTTCCATCCAACTCACTTGAACTATTCTAGACATCCATTGCTAGCTGTAACACCATTAACACACATTGCCATTTTTGTTTCAAAGCTTAGCAGGTTGAGTTCTGTAGCACGATTCAGGCTACTTCAAAACAAACTAAGTATTGGGAAAGCTTCATTGGACCTCAGGCAAGCTCAAAAGAAACTCAAGCACCCTTGGAAGTTGCTGCATTGTCCAGTTCGAAGTCAATTGAAACAGGTATTTCATGAACTTCTATCTCTCTATTTAGGAACAGTTATACTTAGGTTTGTGAATGAAAGATGTTGTATTCATAGCCCTGAAACTATACATGTGCTTAGTTTTCATTTATATTAATCGTGCTAGGAGAATTTTGTTCATGAACTTTCTGATAAAACTAGGTTAAGAATTAGGGCCAGAGAAATTCTCTCTGGTCTTTGAGAGTTAGCTTAAGTTTTTTATATGGATAGATTCGTTGTTTGATGCTCTACAAGTTTCATGCTATGAGTTTTGTCAAAAAAGCAAGGAATCAGGAGATAACATCTTGTGTACACAGCGCGCGTATTTCTGTTCAAAGGAAGAAGACGAAGTTGCTTGGGCTGGGCCTGGTTGTTTTTGCTTCTCACACATGCATTTTCAATTCACACCCCCCTGACCCATTGCTTTGTTTTTTCATTATTTTTGTATTTTTATTTTTTCTCTGGCCTTGATATTTTATTTTCAAATATAAAATAAATACTAAAAAATATTTTCATTAATTTTTATATTTATTTGATATTTATTTTAATTAATCCTAGTATTAATACATTAAATACTTTATATTTACTTTTGTTTAAATGTAAAATTAATGTAGAAAAATACTTTTATCTTTATTTCTTATTTTTATACATACTTGAAAACATTTTCTTGAAATATATACCTTTTTGTAAATGATTTATCTTATTTTTATACACACTTAATATATATATATATATATATATATATATATATATATATATATATATATATATATATATATATATATATATATATATATATATATATATATATATATATATATATATATATATATATATATATATATATATATATATATATATATATATATATATATATATATATATATATATATATATATATATATACATATATTTTATTAAATAATTAGGACAAAAAACACAAAAATAATACATTTGATTTTTATTAATATTTTATACTAAAAATACCCCTTTTTCAATATACTTATATTTTTGTACAAACTAATACATTATTGTATATAAATAATAAATAATACTATTTATTTAAGAAATTAGGGTTTTGCCCTAAAAAAACAAAATAATTGAAATTAACTTTTTATTTATTTACATTTCATATTAAAAATACTTTTTCATACATAAAAAAAAACATTTTTTTTTGCATAATACACTTTATTTAATATTTATTTATTGTATTTATTTAAATAGTGTATATTTAATATTATGCCTTACCCATTCAATATGGTTGTAATAATTTAGGATTTAATTTCTTGCAAAATAGTCCCCAATTCAAATTTGTACCCCCTCCCTATATCATGTTGTAATAATGTAGAATTTAAATTCGCGCACCTTTAAGCTTTCAATTATGTCATGTTTAGACCTAGGGTTTTGTATGCAAAAATCAAATTAACAAATAGCTTGACCTAATCCAAGATAACAATGCATGAAAATAAACACAATGCACACTTGCACCCCTAGGGTTACAATCCACTTGTTGCCTTCAAAAATGGGCCATGGTATGCATGTCAAGTATTTTGGCAAAACAAAAACAAAATAAAAGATCATAGTCCCTCGATGACGCTATCTAGGTTGCCTAAACAAAATGATCAAGTCCCTCAAGAAAATTGCCAAAAATACTTGACACAATTGCTATCATGGTCTATACGATGACCCGCGCCTGTCCCGTTTAAACATCCTAACACAAGGTTGTTAACCAAATACAATGGTGAAACAACACTGTTAAAAGGGTTAAAAACATAAGAAAGATCTTTGAGTAAAATAGGGTAGACAAACTCTTAGTTACTTGATCAAAATCTTGCAAAACATCCTTGCCATTTTCAAACACACTTCACAACACAACTTCAAAACAACTTTCAAAACAATTGGAATATCTTTTCAAAAAGACACACACCTTTGTATATATTTAAACAAGAATCATTACAAAGGTTTCCTAGACAAGGCATATTTTTCAAAGCATTTTCAAAACCACACACACAAAGCACCATTTCAAACAATTGAAAAGCAAAGGCAAGTGATCTAAGCAAGTAACTAAGAGCCCATGGATAACCATGGATAGAAAGGGTGCTAATACCTTCCCTTTCTATAATCTACTCCCCGAACCCAAGAAAACATCTCAAAGGTCTTTTCTATGCTTTTTGACCTTTCCTTAGGATAAAATTAAAAGCCAGTGGCGACTCTTGCTAAACCGAAACATTTGCGAACACAAACGCAAAATCCCAAGTCAGTTCTCCCACCGTATCACAAAACTGGCGACTCTGCTGGGGAATATCTTTAAAAGTGGAGTAATCTTAGGGCTTAGATCACCCTTTGCATGATTATATTGTTTGCCTTGATTGCTTTACATTTGGTTCTCTTGTTTGGGCTTGAAATCCTATACCCGGATTTGGGAAACATTCATATGTAAATAGCAATACGTTGTGGAAACTGTGAGGGATATACCGACATGGTTGAAGCAATAGCTATATTAGTGCAACATATTTGTGAGTACCGGTAGCCTTTGAGTCAATCAAAGAGAATACGGGGCCACTGAGTGATGTCATGAAGCACTAATGAACTCTTAGAACCTTACTTGACCATCTTGGCCTTTTATTAGGGGTAGTGAGATGACCGGCTTCGGTGCAGTCCGAAGTTGGTAGATACTCGATACTACACTCATTGAGGGTTGTTTTCTTGGAATATTTTGGTTGCTAGTTAAGTGGATAAACCAAAACATTGAACATAGAAAACAATCCAGTGATATTGAGCTCCTTAGAACCCGGTTACTATTTATAGGACAGGTTTTGAGCCAACTAAACTTAAGAGGGTACTTACCTATGAAACCTCATGCAAGCCTGAAACTAGGGTTTTGTGTGACTTGCTTGTACATGTGCTTGTGCATACATCATGAACATCATAAAGCATTATATGCATCCACTAACCATTTCAAGGGTTTGGATCTTCATCTTTGTTCTTGTTTTGTAGGTCATGGAATCTCTTCGCAGGAAAACAATTCAAGTCAACCTTGTGAGAATCCCTCCTCAACTCAAGGAGCTTACTTCTAGGATTCCAGAGAATTATCTCTTCAGTGAAAGACATGATAGACTCCTCAACTTGGTCAACACCAACATTGAAGAAGACATGGTGAAAGTCCTCTTCCAGTTCTTTGACCCCCTACACCACTGGTTCACATTCCCTGATTACCAGTTGGTGCCTACTTTGGAGGAATTTTCTCAACTCTTGAGAATTCCTATTCTTAATCAACTACCCTACAACGGTACGGAAAAAGAACCAAAGCCTGAAGATGTTGCTCAAGCATTATACTTGCAACCATCTGACATCAAGGGACATTGGGAAACCATGAGTGGTGTCAAGGGTTTCTTGGCAAAGTTTCTGTTTGAGAAGGAACAAGACTGCTGGAATTCTCTTAATCTACAAGCCTTTGAAGAGATTGTGGCACTCCTTATCTATGGGTTGGTTTTGTTCCCAAACCCTGACCAACATATAGATGTGAATGCTGTCAAGATTTTCATATCCAGGAATCCTATACCCACATTGCCTGGGGACATCCTACACTCATTTTACACACGAACAATGAGGAAAAGAGGTGTTCTCATGTGCTGTACTCCTCTCTTAGCAAGGTGGTTTATTTCTCACCTTCCACAATCAGTTTTGAAGAATGAGCAGGGTTTGAGGTGGTCACAACGGTTGATGACCCTCACACATTCTGATGTACATTGGTGTTCTCGGTCCAGAGAAAATGTCATCGTCATTGATCATTATGGGGAATTTCCTAATGTCCCATTACTTGGCATTATGGGAGGCATTACCTACAACCCTTGTCTAGCTTTGAGATAATTTGGATATGCTCGGAGGGATGGCCCCATGACATGCTGATTCCTGACCTAGTTTTTGACTTCGACAACGATGTGCAAGGACTTCGACAAAGGTTCATCAGAGCTTGGAGGATGCCCAACAAGGTGGATAGTAAGACACTGGGGCACAAGAATTCCATCCCCCTTGAGCCTTATCTCAATTGGGGACGAACCCGTGCCCAGAATCTTATGATGCCATACCCTCACATTCTCCCCTTGATCAAAGAGCCTGTTATGGAAGGAGAGGTTCCATACAGCATCCTACATCCTGACATGCCAACATCATGGGAAGAAATGCAAAAGAGTTGGATCCAACTCAAGGAAGAACGAAATACTTTTGAAGCCAGCTTCTATGCCAGTGAGAAGAAGGTTTTAGAGTTTACCCGCCGACTTCATGAGGAGGAAATGCTCAACACTTACATCGCACCAAAGAGGATGCACAATGTCTTTTTACATTAAGAATTTTGTAATATTTTGCCCATGGGGCACTTATGTACTAACAATTTCTTCTTAATATGACGTGCGTTCTTTTTGTTTGCAATAAATTTGAATTTCTGAACCCTTGAATGCATTACATGAATAACATACCATTCATCATATGCATAAACAGGTCTTCACACCAGGTTTCCTTATCTTTCTGTTGTTTATTTCAGCAAGATGGATTTGGAGCAGACGGTCAAAGATCTGCAGGCACAAAATTCACAATTCCAGCAACTCCTTATGACCTTAGCAAAGGGTCAAGAGGATCTGAAAGCTCTGTTGGGGAAGAATAAAGAGAAAAAGAAGAAGAGGCCCGGGGTAGCTACTTTTGGAAGAAGGTTTGAAAGCAATGCCAGAAAGGTTCTTGAGTTCCCCTCAACGTCTGACGAAGGGGCTGGAAAAGGGAAAGGGGTTGTTGTACCTTCTGAATCTGAGGTTGAAGAGGAAGAGGAGGAAGAAGACGAAGACTACTCCGAACAACAATACCCTCTAGCAGATGATAAATATAAGAATCTTGAGGATAGACTGGCATCCATGGAGTTGCAGAGGGTACCCGGTTTGGATTTTGAAGAACTAGGGTTGGTAGCTGGGATTGTTATCCCTCCCAAGTTTAAGGTGCCAACATTTGCCAAGTATGACGGTCTGTCCTGTCCAAAGATGCACTTGAGATCATATGTCAGAAAGATCCAACCCCACTCATCTAATAAAGACCTCTGGGTGCACTTTTTCCAAGACAGTTTATCTGGCACACAGTTGGATTGGTTCTATCAACTCGAGAGATCAGAGGTTCACAATTGGGAAGACTTAGCAGCTGCTTTTTATCGTCAATATCAATACAATGCTGATTTGGCGCCCACTCGTACTCAACTACAGAGTATGGGGATGGCTTCCAATGAAGGGTTTAAAGAGTATGCCCAGAAGTGACGTGATCTGGCTGGAAGGGTGCAACCACCTTTGTCGGATAGGGAGTTAGTTGACATGTTTCTGGGGACCCTGTCTGGCCCTTTCTTCAATCATCTAATCGGGAGTTCTTCCGCGGGATTTACTGAACTAATTTTGACCGGCGAAAGGGTCGAGGCCGGTATTAAAAGTGGAAAGATTCAAAAAGAGGCATCCACGTCCACCGCTATGAAGAATACTTTCCCGGCTAAGAAGGAGAGTTCTGTTGTTTACACCCAGAGAAATCGGGAAAGAGAGGAACGTCGGCCAACAGTGGGGGCCGTGTTAATTCAGAAGTCCGCATCAGACCGTCCTAGAAGCAGTCAACCGAGGAATGATCAACCCATAACCTATCAGCAAAGGCCACCACGATAATTTACCCCAATAAATATGACACCCGCTCAGATCCTTCCACATCTCCTGAAATTAAACCTTGCTAATTTAAAAGAGGCACCTAAGAATGCAAACACCACTTCTCCACATTATCATCCCAATGCAAAATGTGCCTACCATTCAGACAGTTTAGGGCATGACACCAACGACTGTTGGGCCCTCAAAAACAAAATCCAGGACCTGATTGATGCCAAAGAAGTAGAATTCGATGCTCTTGAGAAGCCCAATGTGATTTCTTCTCCGATGCCCAAGCACAGTAATAATGTTCATGATGTTATGGAGGACCTTCATGTTACTGATGTTGTTGACCTGTTGACGCTGTTACTTGTGATTAAAGAGAATTTGATGAGAGACGGGATCTTTCCTGGTTGCGATAAAGACTGCTATTTTTGTTTGAACATACGAGGTGATTGCCCAATGTTGAAGTCAGGTGTCCAACGCCTGATGGATACCCAAGAGATACTTTTCCAGAAAACCCCTATTGATACCTTTAATCCTGTTACTCCTGCTACTTTTGCTACTTCAACCAACGATATTGCAATCATAACCATTTCCGATAATCCTCCCAAGGCTTGCAAAAGGCCTGTCAGGATTACACCCAACTCTAAATGTGTACCATTAAAGATCACCATGCCGGGACCTGTCTCGTACCAATCAAGCAAAACAATACCATGGAACTATGGGGGAGAAATCTTCTACCATGGTATCAAACAAATTGAGGCAGTCCAAGAGATTTCTGAAGAAGAAGACCTTGATATAGGGAACATTATGGGTACAAGCAAGATAACCCGCAGCGGTCAGATCTTTTCTCCGGAGATTTCTCCCCCTCGAACAATTTTTGGACCCTTGAAAGCTTCTGTACCTGTTGGACCATCTGTGCAAGGACCAATGATTGAAGAATTGGATACTCCTGAAGTGAGACCATCTGCTGATATTACCAATAAGGGTAAGGGGATACTAGAAGTGCCTGTCAGGACGAAGGCTCATGATGCGGTTATCCCCGAAACCACTCAGAAAGAAATGGATGAAATCTTGAAAATAATCAGAAAAAGTGACTACGACGTTGTGGAACAGTTAGGGCAGACCCCTTCTAAAATTTCAATGTTGGCTCTTCTACTCTGTTCTGAGGCTCATGCTAAGGCCCTGATCAAATTTTTGAAAGCGGCACATGTACCCCAAGAGACTTCAGCTGACCAGTTTCAGGAATGTGTAGCCAGTCTTACTGCTGATAATGGTCTGGGCTTTTCCGATGCTGACTTGACTCCCAAAGGAAGGAAACACAACGACGCGCTACATGTCTCAGTTGAATGCAGGGGAACCACCCTCGCCCATGTCTTAGTTGATACTGGTTCTTCCTTGAATGTGTTGCCGAAGAAAGCCTTAGACCATTTGGATTGTGAAGGATTGACCCTCAAACCTAGTAACATCGTTGTTAGGGCCTTTGATGGGTCCAAAAGAATGGTTCATGGAGAGGTTGATATTCCTATCAAAGTAGGCATAGAAGTTTTCAACTCCACCTTTTACGTGACGGACATACGTCCGTCATATTCGTGTTTGTTAGGAAGACCATGGATCCATTATGTCGGGGCAGTTACCTCCTCCTTGCACCAAATGCTGAAATATCCTGTTAAGGGTAAGATTATAACAGTGCACGGCGAGGAAGAGTACATGATAAGTCATCTCAATTCCTTTCGCTAGGTGGAGTTGGATGGCGAGTTCATCGAAACGCCTTTCCAACATTTTGAGGAAGTTTCTCCAGAGGTAGCAGTTGCGAAGATAATGGTTGAGGTGCCTATCATTCCCAAGCATGTATCTAGGATGGCATCTCTCAAGGACGCAGAGGTTGTAGTTAAAGAAAGGAAGAGTACAGTATGGGGACAATTGCCTGACTTTCCCCATAAGACGGACAAGTTTGGGTTAGGGTTCACTGCTGCAGGACAAAAGGCTATGCGTCGCTCCAAGGCTGGAGGACCACCCGTCAAGATCTCTCACCATGGAATCAATGCGGTAGAAGATGAAGATGAACAAGGCCACTTTGAAGATTGGATATTTCTAACCGTCGAAGGGGGTTTAAGCAACTGGGAAGCAAAGGATTTTGTTCCCATCACCTTTATCAACCAGTCATTTTATCTTTGAACAATTTCCCGTTTGTGGTCTGTAATAACTAAACAATTTGCACACTATTTTTCACCTCATGCCTTTGCCCGGGGCATGTAGGTCCATTTGTAAGGGTTTGATCTTCTTCATTATCATATGCCATGTTTTAATAAATCATTAGACATTTTTCATCTATAAACTGTTGTGTTCATTTTCTTTCCTTTTGCATTTTTGTTTGTTTAAGGATGGATATCCCTTACACACACCCACACTCACAAATGCAGGTACCCATCCACTATGGATTCCATGGGTGACTATTCTGATTTAACCTTCGATAACTCTGAAGATTTGGTCAATCATGTTAAGTGCGAAGTTGACGAAGATTGTGAAGTGCCGGGAGAGTTAGCCAGACTTTTGCAACAAGAAGAGAGGGATATTCTGCCTCATGAAGAGTTGCTAGAAACCATTCACTTGGGGACAGAGGAGGACAGGAAAGAAGTAAAAGTGGGTGCCAACCTGGAACCAAGTGTCAAGGAGTGCTTAGTGCAGTTGTTGAACGAATATGTTGAAATCTTCGCCTGGTCTTATGAAGACATGCTAGGGCTAGACACAGATATCGTGGTTCACCATCTCCCTACAAGAGAGGATTGTCCACTGATCAAGCAAAAGGTCCGCCGAATGAGGCCCGACATGTCTGAGAAGATTAAGGCTGAAGTAATGAAGCAATTCAACGTTGGCTTTCTGGCTGTTACTTCCTATCCACAATGGGTTGCTAACATTGTGCCCGTGCCTAAGAAGGACGACAAAGTCAGAATGTGTGTGGACTATCGGGATTTAAACAGGGATAGCCCTAAAGACGATTTTCCACTGCCACATATCGACATCTTGGTTGATAACACAACTCAGCACAAGGTTTTTTCCTTCATGGATGGATTCTCGGGATACAACCATATCAAAATGGCCCCCCAGGACATGGAGAAAACTACCTTTGTCACGTAATGGGGTACCTTCTGCTACAAAGTGATGCCATTCGGACTGAAGAATGCAGGGGCAACCTATCAACGCGCCATGGTAGCTTTGTTTCATGATATGATACATCATGAGATCGAAGTTTACGTAGACGATATGATATCTCGATCATAGACAGAAGAAGAACACCTTGATCATTTGCAAAAGTTGTTTGCCAGATTGAAGGAGTATAAGCTCAGATTGAACCCAAGCAAGTGTACTTTTGGAGTTAGGTCTGGTAAACTTTTGGGATTTATTGTCAGCAACAAAGGCATTGAGGTCGATCCAGCTAAAGTAAAGGCTATACAAGAAATGCCTACTCCCCGTACTAAAAAGGAGGTTAGAGGATTCTTGGGACGCTTGAACTATATCACCAGGTTCATCTCTCATCTGACATCTACCTGTGAGCCAATCTTCAAGCTGTTGAAGAAAGATCAGGTGGTTGAATGGAACAACGATTGTAAAGTTGCTTTTGATAAGATCAAGGAGTATTTACTAGAACCTCCTATTTTGATGCCACCCGTCAAAGGAAGGCCCTTAACCATGTATCTGACTGTTTTGGATAACTCAATGGGGTGCGTGCTGGGCCAACATGACGAGTCTGGTCGAAAAGAGCATGCCATTTATTACCTTAGCAAAAAGTTTACCGACTGTGAGACTCGCTACTCACTACTCGAGAAAACTTGCTGCGCTTTGGTATGGGCTGCTCGCCGGCTAAGGCAGTATATGTTGACTCATACCACTTTGTTGATTTCCAAGATGGATCCGATCAAGTATATCTTCGAGAATCCTGCTTTATCTTGAAGAATCGCTAGATGGCAAATGATCTTGACTGAATATGATATCCAGTATACTACCCAAAAAGCTATAAAAGGGAGTGTACTAGCTGACCATCTAGCTCATCAAGTCGTCGAAGATTACCAATCTATGAGATTCGACTTCCCTGACGAGGACATCATGACATTGGACAACATTGAAGGTAACAGACCGTATGAAGGACCTGAACAAGGATCCCGATAGACCCTGTACTTTGATGGTGCTTCAAATGCACTTGGCAACGGTATCGATGCGGTACTCATTTCTCTGGAAGGTTGCCATACACCCTTCACTGCCCGACTTTGCTTCAGTTGTACCAACAACATGGCTGAATATGAAGCTTGCATCTTTGGTCTCAAGGCTGCTATAGACTTGGGGATCAAATCTTTGGTCGTATTTGGGGACTCGGCTTTGGTTATCAGTCAAGTCAAAGGAGAGTGGGACACCAAGCATCCCAATCTTATCCCATATAAAGAACATGTCTTAACATTGTTGCCTCAGTTTGAGCAGATCACCTTCGAGCATTTCCCGCGAGAAGAAAATCAGCTAGCAGATGCTTTGGCTACAATGTCTTCTATGTTTAAACTCAACTGGGATAATGAGGCTCCCCAAATTACCATCGAGCGAATGGATGAACCTGTGCACTATCATGAGATTAATACCGAAGAAGTAGTGGAACAACCATGGTTTCATGAAATCAAAAGGTATCTCCAGACTAGAGAATACCCTGAAGGAGCTTTCATCAATTACAAAAATTTCTTAAGGAGATTTGCTGCCAAGTTCTTCCTAAGCAATGGCATCCTTTATAAACGCAGCCATGATTGTGTTTTACTTCGTTGTGTGGACAAAGCTGAAGCAGAGTTGATCATGACCGAGATACACAGCGGCACATTTGGCACCCACTTGAGCGGACATACGATGGCTAAGAAGATTCTAAGGGCAGGCTACTACTTGTCTACCATGGAAGCTGATTGTCATCAATATTCCGGTACCTGCCAAAAATGCCAAGTCTATACCGACAAGGTACATATTCCTCCTGTTCCTCTCAACGTTCTAACAGCTCCTTGGCCATTCGCAATGTGGGGCATTGACATGATTGGGGAGATCAAGCCTATGGCATCCAATGGACATTGTTTTATCTTGGTCGCTACTGATTATTTCACCAAGTGGGTCGAGGCAGCTTCCTATGCCTCAGTTACAAAGAATGTGGTCGCCCGCTTCATCAAACAGAATCTCATATGCCGGTATGGTGTCCCCGACAGAATTATCACGTAAAACGATACAAATTTGAAAAACACTATGATCACCGCTCTATGCGAGCAGTTCAAGATTTATCATCAGAATTCATCTCCTTATCGGCCGAAGATGAACAGTGCTATTGAAGCCGCGAACAAAAATATCAAGAAGATCATTCAAAAGATGACAGTCACCTACAAGGACTGGCATGAGATGTTACCGTTTGCTCTGCATGGATATCGTACCACGACACATACTTCAACAGGGGCAACCCCATTTTCTTTGGTGTATGGCATGGAAGCTGTTCTACCCATGGAAGTTCATATTCCTTCCTTAAGGATTATGAAGGACGCTGGTTTGAGTGAAGACGATTGGATTCAGACCCGACTTGACCAACTCAATTTGATCGACGAAAAGCGACTTACTGCTGTTTGTCATGGTCAGGCGTATCAAAAACGGATGATCAAAGCTTTCAACAAGAAAGTCATACGTCAGGTATATCAAGTCGGAGATCTTGTAATCAAGCGGATCATCTTACCGCAAAGTGATCCCAGGGGCAAGTGGACTCCTACTTACGAAGGACCGTTTGTGATTAAGAGCATCTTTTCTGGTGGGGAAATGATTCTGACCACCATGGATGGCGACGACTTGCCACACCCTACGAACGCGGACATAGTCAAAAGATACTACGCATAAAACGACCCGGCAAGTTGAAAATCCGAAAGGACAACTTGGGAAAAAATGGGCATCCCGGTGAATCGAAAACCCGAAAGGGCGGTTCAAGCAAAAATCAGGGATAAAACAAAAAAATCTATACACCCGGCAAGTTGAAAACCCGAAAGGGCAACTTGGGCAAAAAAGGGTTTCCCGGTGGATCGAAAACCCGAAAGGGCAGTCCAGGCAAAAGTTAGGGAATTAAAGCGTATGAGTATGTCTCGTCGGATCACTTTAAGAACAATCCTTTCACCAACAAGCTCCAAGCTTCTGATCAATCCAGTCATCAGCGGACGAAGCAACAAATGGACAAAATATTCAGAGTTGTGAAGGCTATAGCAGAATGGGAATCCCATGGAATTGTTACACATAGCCATCTTTCTTTTGTATAAAATTTTTCAATTTTTACGACAACATTCTCTTACTAGGATGTCTGTTTCCTTTGTACAAAGATACTCACAAAATTTAAATACAAATATACTTCAAAGTACAAAAATTTGCTTGCCTTTCTTTTCTTTTTACACTTATGTTTTATTTGAAAACGTCCAATGTTTCGTTAAATAGGCATATGCATTTGAATATAATCACTGCTTACAAATAAAACGAAATTGAAAAAAGATAATTACTGATAGGTTGAAGGTGTAGGAAGATATCTTTGTGCCATTTCAGAAGAAATACCCTACGATACATCATTCAGATCCCCAACAAAGCTAAAGTTTGGAGTATATTTCCCCAGCGGAGTCAAGCTTCAAGATTCCCAGTGGAGCCCGAAAACCCTGAAAATCCTATCCCCAGCAGAACCAGAATAATGAACATTTTCCCCACAGAGTTATCTCCCCAGCAAGATCGAAGATTCTCGGTCTCATTTCTCCAAGCAGAAGACTCCCAGGTTTTAACTCCCCAGTAGAGATTTTCAGAGTTTTCCCTATTTCCCAGGAAAATCATGAAGGATTCCCATTCCCTGCAGAAGTTGTCAAAGGCCTTGTTAATCCCCACAAACCGCAGAGGATTTTTCAAACTCCAGCAGTGGCCCAGGGATTTCTCCTTCTCAGTATTCAAAGATTTTTGAATCCCCAAGCAGTCAGCATGGATTTCTCCTTCTCAGTATTCAAAGATTTTTGAATCCCCAAGCAGTCTGCAAGGATTTCTCATCTTCAGTATTCAAAGATTTTTGAATCCCCAGCATCGGTCAAGGATTTACTTTCCACGACAGCAGTCGGGAATTTATTTTCTTCTGCAAGATAGCTCATCAGCTTACATGCACATACATTACATTCATGTATCATGAAAATTTATAAAACACAAATATTGCATCATACATCTCATGCAACATAACTTTTTGTTTCGGCTAATATTTTACCCTTCATAGGATGAGATTAACAAGCTACAAACTTCAAGACTTCTGAAAACAGTTTACAGATTCTCCAAACACGGATGTTAATCTATCGCTTGTTCAGATTCAACTTTTGAAAATAGTTTACGGATGCTTCCCAACATGGATGCTAATCTATTGCTTATTCAACTTCAAGACTTCTGAAAACAGTTTACGGATTCTCCAAACACAGATGTTAATCTATCGCTTGTTCAGATTTAACTTTTGAAAACAGTTTATGGATGCTTCCCAACATGGATGCTAATCTATTGCTTATTCAACTTCAAGACTTCTGAAAACAGTTTACGGATTCTCCAAACACGGATGTTAATCTATCGCTTGTTCAGATTCAACTTTTGAAAACAGTTTACGGATGCTTCCCAACATGGATGCTAATCTATTGCTTATTCAACTTCAAGACTTCTGAAAACAGTTTACGGATTCTCCAAACACGGATGTTAATCTATCGCTTGTTCAGATTCAACTTTTGAAAACAGTTTACGGATGCTTCCCAACATGGATGCTAATATATTGCTTATTCAACTTCAAGACTTCTGAAAACAGTTTACGGATTCTCCAAACACGGATGTTAATCTATCGCTTATTCAGATTCAACTTTTGAAAACAGTTTACGGAAGCTTCCCAACATGGATGCTAATCTATTGCTTATTCAACTTCAAGACTTCTGAAAACAGTTTACGGATTTTCCAAACATGGATTTCAATCAATTGCTTGTTTAGATTCAATTCGCTGAAAACAGTTTACGGAAGCTCCAAACGCGGATGCTAATCTATTGCTTATTCAGACCCCTAGCTCAGAGATGTTCCAAACACAGATACCTTTCTAATACTCATTCTTTCACCTGCAACATACAATTCAACAAACATTCTCGGATGGCATCTCTAAGCCCATCTCCGACAAGATTTTGTCACATCTCCAAATGGCATCTTTAAGCCCATTCCCTCAGTTATGCTTTGACGAGTGCAAATTTACGGGCACTCTAGTGTCCAATCCTCCTTTACCTTCGAGTCGCGAAAGGCAAACTTGCCAATCTAACTCTTCAGGTTCAAGAAGATTGAACAGGGGCAACTGTTGTACCCCAAAATTTTCCCTCTCATTTCATCAACATTTCTCATCCCAAGACTCTTGGAATTCAAGATCAAGCTAGGGTTTGCTCTGCTCAAGACACCTCCTTGCACTGTTGACCTAAATTAGGGTTTGAGTTTGCATAGTGATGTTTTGACCAAAAATTCCCAAAGTGACTTTCATACTTCATATTGGACTCACAAGTTTGTCCACACCAAGTTTCAAGCCTTGATTCAAATTTTTGCCCAGTCAATTGGACAGTTGACCTAGAAATCAGCTGTATTGGGGAAAAGTCAACTGTGGCCAATTGACAGTCAAACCTCATGAAATTTGACCCATATCAACATTATGAACTCATATGAACCATTTGATCAGGTTTGGATCCCAATTCCACAAGAAATTTGATCAAATCATCAAAAGGGCAAAATGGTCATTTTTAGGGTTTTGATTGTACAAAGGCATATTTTTACTGTTTAACCTAGCCAATGGCAAATCAAGCTCAACCATGGACTCAAGGACTCAATGAAATTTCCTTGACCCATTCAACAAGTTCAAAAGATCTCAAATGCATAGGATTGACAGATGAATTTTTCAGCCAACTGATCAAAATTTTACTGTATACTGAAAAGTCAAACTTTGACTTTTTGGTCAAAATCAAGTGCCAAGGGTAATTTTTCATCAAGACATGTAAAATTATGAAACTTGTTCATCAAGAAACCCAAAAATGCAAATTAGGGTTTAAAATAAAAAATATCATAACTTAGAATTTTTCTAAGTTATAAAATTTTCTTATTTTTTCCTAACTTTGTACCTTTTTTTCACCAAGATTAAAATGGATTCTAACCAAACTTGTAACATGAAAGTTGTAGTCCATCACAAAGTCTACAACTTTTTTTCACAAAGTTTTCTCAAAAGCTGCTTGTATCTCAAGTTATGATTTTTGGAACAAGGGTACCTAAAACTTTTAACTTAGAGAAATTTTGCCCTAGTTTAGGCAGGATTTTGACCCATCTTCTTGGCCATTTTTCACATAGTTCAACTTGGAGTTTCAAGTTGAATTTCAAATATGGATTGTAGTATATGTTGCAAGCTTTCCAAATTGTCCAAGAACTCCTCAAACACCTTTGTGGTTAGGGAGAATCGAATGCTTGAAGTTGGCAAAAACTCACTTTGATCCATGGCCAATACATGTTCATACAACTTGCATTTTCAAATCAACATGCTTTGTACTAGCTTGCAGGCCTCTAAACCATTTTACACTCCTTAATTGAATGCAAATACACTGAGCTAATGTATTATCTTGGCCATTTGGTCATTTCATGCAAAACTAATCCCTATTTGGAAAAAGGTATAATGCCATTTTTGAAAAGTTACACTTTATGTCAAACCAAGATCTTTGAGGCATGGGGCCATATCTCTGAGGCAAGATCAAATCCACAAATTGCAAGTATCAAGGGCAAAGGATGCAGCATACAAGATAGGGATTACAGGCCTGTATTGACAAGTTACACACTCTTGCTTCAAGAAGAAGAAATTTGTCCAAAATCTTCTCAACTAAAAAACCAGCCATAGTCAGCTTACACAAACATTGCAAATACATTTCACACAACCCTTTGAGTCAAAAACACGAGCTCTTTACCACTCAAACCTCATTGTACATAAAATCACCATTTTTCTGCAAAAACAGGGCAAGCCCTGCAGAACCACCTCCATCTCCATTTTTCCTCGTGCGTTTTGCCTCAAATTTGTTCCAATACCTTCCATCCAACTCACCTGAACTATTCCAGACCTCCATTGCTAGCTGTAAAACCATTAACACACATTGCCATTTTTGTTTCAAAGCTTTGCAGGTTGAGTTATGTAGCACGATTCAGGCTACTTCGAAACAAACTAAGCATTGGGAAAGCTTCATTGGACCTCAGGCAAGCTCAAAAGAAACTCAAGCACCCTTGGAAGTTACTGCATTGTCCAGTTCGAAGTCAATTGAAACAGTTATTTCATGAACTTCTATCTCTCTATTTAGGAATAGTTAGACTTACATGTTGTATTCATAGCCCTGAAACCATACATGTGCTTAGTTTTCATTTATATTAATCGTGCTAGGAGAATTTTGTTCATGAACTTTCTAAAAAACCTAGGTTAAGAATTAGGGCCAGAGAAATTCTCTCTGGTCTTTGAGAGTTAGCTTAAGTTTTTTATATGGATAGATTCGTTGTTTGATGCTCTACAAGTTTCATGTTATGAGTTTTGTCAAAAAAGCAAGGAATCAGGAGATAGCATCTTGTGTACACAACGCGCATATTTCTGTTCAAAGGAAGAAGATGAAGTTGCTTGGGCTGGGCCTGGTTGTTTTTGCTTCTCACACATGCATTTTCAATTCACACCCCCCTGGCCCATTGCTTTGTATTTTCATTATTTTTGCATTTTTATTTTTTCTCTGACCTTGATATTTTATTTTCAAATATAAAATAAATACTAAAAAATATTTTCATAAATTTTTATATTTATTTGATATTTATTTTAATTAATCCTAGAATTAATACATTAAATACTTTATATTTACTTTTGTTTAAATGTAAAAATAATGTAGAAAAATACTTTTATCTTTATTTCTTATTTTTATACATACTTGAAAACATTTTCTTGAAATATATACCTTTTTGTAAATAATATATATATATATATATATATATATATATATATATATATATATATATATATATATATATATATATATATATATATATATATATATATATATATATATATATATATATATATATATATATATATATATATATATATATATATATATATATATATATATAATTAAATAATTAGGACAAAAAACACAAAAATAATACATTTTATTTTTATTAATATTTTATACTCAATATACTTATATTTTTGTACAAATTAATACATTATTGTATATAAATAATAAATAATACTATTTATTTAAGAAATTAGGGTTTTGCCCTAAAAAAACAAAATAATTGAAATTAACTTTTTATTTATTTACATTTCACATTAAAAATACTTTTTCATACATAAAAAAAACATTTTTTTTTGCATAATACACTTTATTTAATATTTATTTATTGTATTTATTTAAATATTGTATATTTAATATTATGCCTTACCTATTCAATATGGTTGTAATAATTTAGGATTTAATTTCTTGCAAAATAGTCCCCAATTCAAATTTGTACCCCCCCCCCCCCCCCCTATATCATGTTGTAATAATGTAGAATTTAAATTCGCACACCTTTAAGCTTTCAATTATGCCATGTTTAGACCTAGGGTTTTGTATGCAAAAATCAAATTAACAAAATAGCTTGACCTAATCCAAGATAACAATGCATGAAAACAAACACAATGCACACTTGCACCCCTAGGGTTACAATCCACTTGTTGCCTTCAAAAATGGGCCATGGTATGCATGTGAAGTATTTTGGAAAAACAAAAACAAAACAAAAGATCATAGTCCCTCGATGACGTTATCTAGGTTGCCTAAATAAAATGATCAAGTCCCTCAAGAAAATTGCCAAAAATACTTGACACAATTGCTATCATGGTCTAAACGATGACCCGCGCCTGTCCCGTTTAAACATCCTAACACAAGGTTGTTCACCAAATACAATGGTGAAACAACACTGTTAAAAGGGTTAAAAACATAAGAAAGATCTTTGAGTAAAATAGGGTAGACAAACTCTTAGTTACTTGATCAAAATCTTGCAAAACATCCTTGCCATTTTCAAACACACTTCATAACACAACTTCAAAACAACTTTCAAAACAATTGGAATATCTTTTCAAAAAGACACACACATTTGTATATATTCAAACAAGAATCATTACAAAGGTTGCCTAGACAAGGCATCTTTTTCAAAGCATTTTCAATACCACACACACAAAGCACCATTTCAATTGAAAAGCAAAGGCAAGTGATCTAAGCAAGTAACTAAGAGCCCATGGATAACCATGGATAGAAAGGATGCTAATACCTTCCCTTTTTATAATCTACTCCCCGAACCCAAGAAAATATCTCAAAGGTCTTTTCTGTGCTTTTTGACCTTTCCTTAGGATAAAATAAAAAGTCGGTGGCGACTCTTGCTAAACCGAAACATTTGCGAACACAAACGCAAAATCCCAAGTCAGTTCTCCCACCGCATCACAGGGGTGCGTACGGAATTATACTTCCAGATATGGGAAGGGAAATTTTGAATTTTAAAAGGTTGATTATTCACAACTAAGGACAGAAAGAACAACCCCTTTAACTATTGTTGAAATAATGTAAGACAAAAATAATTAAGCGACAAAGTCCATTTTTTTTATAAGCAAAGGGATGTAATAAAAAAACACAAGGGATGCCTAACCCATGGTTACAAAAAAGAAATTCTGGAGAGAGAAAACACTCATCTGAAACCACAAACTTAAACCCAACTAGATAATCATCTTAAATCCACTCTCAGGTCGATACACCAAACCGCCCAAGACAAAGAACTCATAACTTTAAAATAAGAAAAGAACCAATCCCACGCAAGAAATTAAATCAAACCTACCCCATCAAAGTTAGACAAAATGACACCTTTGAAAAGGATGTCGTTCTTGAAGGGTGAGAAAAACCACAAGGGGGGTTAGAATTGAGTTTTCTAAAAAAAACTTGTTTTCTTAAAAACTAATCCTCAAATTAACTAAAGAAATCAATACTAAGGAAATAAGTAAGGACACATTTGGTTTATACAAGTTCACCTTTAACAAGGCTATTCTTGTCCACCTGCCAATGTAATTTTTCCTTCAACAAGGACTTAATCCATTAATCTCAATAGATTACAATTACACGGGCCAATTTTGGTGACTAACAACAATCGTCTAAGAGTCTCAATACACACCTTAGCCCTCTCAAGTCTACAGACTAACAACCTAGTCACATGAGGTAATAATCAATTCTTGACAGAATTTAAATCAACTGTGTTTACAAGGTTTGCTTCTAAAAAGCATATTAACACAACAATGAAGAACAAAGTCTCTAATACAAATAATAAGCAACAACCCTTTGTACTGATAACTCTTAATATCTTAACATAATAACTAGCAACAACTCTTGTATTTTTTATACTTCTCTAAAAGAATATATGAATAAGTATTTGAGAAGTGATTTGATTCTTCTTTTCTCTTGATGTTTGAATATTTGTTTCAAGCTTGATGATTGTATGTTCAGCAATTCTTTTGTTATTCGTCAATCTTCCAAATGTTGTTGAGGTCTTCTTATATAGTCTTCAAAGATTTGAACATTGGTAGTACAAAACAGAACTTTCCATTTCCATCTACATTAGTGGTAGCATTTCATTGTGGGAGACAAATAGTACAGTACATGGGCATGTAGTGGAATTTCAAGCGTATTACCTGTACTATATTATTCATGACTAAGTTTCTTTTATCCTTACCTTCCGATGATTTACTTTTGGTTTGAAGTAGTAGGCTTGGAAGATATCTTGTTTCTTGACCTTTGTTTCTCATCTTCTGATGACTTACTTCTTGCTTAAAGTAGTAAGCTTGGAAGATATCTTGGTTCTTGACCTTTGTTTCTCATCTTCTGATGATTTACTTCTGGCTTAAAGTAGTAAGCTTGGAAGATAAATTGTCTTTTAACCTTTTCTTCTTGTTGGATTAATTCTGATTTGGATAGTGAAGATGATCCAGAATATACTTCATTGTTGTAACATCATAATCTTTTAGATGTTTGAATATTGTTTTCATATATATATATATATATATATATATATATATATATATATATATATATATATATATATATATATATATATATATATATATATATATATATATATATATATATATATATATATATATATATATATATATATATATATATATATATATATATATATATATATATATATATATATATATATATATATATATATATATATATATATATATATATATATATATATATATATATATATATATATATATATATATATATATATATATATATATATATATATATATATATATTAAATATATTAAGTGTGTATAAAAATAAGATAAATTATTTACAAAAAGGTATATATTTCAAGAAAATGTTTTCAAGTATGTATAAAAATAAGAAATAAAGATAAAAGTATTTTTCTACATTAATTTTACATTTAAACAAAAGTAAATATAAAGTATTTAATGTATTAATACTAGGATTAATTAAAATAAATATCAAATAAATATAAAAATTAATGAAAATATTTTTTAGTATTTATTTTATATTTGAAAATAAAATATCAAGGTCAGAGAAAAAATAAAAATGCAAAAATAATGAAAATACAAAGCAATGGGCCAGGGGGGTGTGAATTGAAAATGCATGTGTGAGAAGCAAAAACAACCAGGCCCAGCCCAAGCAACTTCGTCTTCTTCCTTTGAACAGAAATATGCGCGCTGTGTACACAAGATGCTATCTCCTGATTCCTTGCTTTTTTGACAAAACTCATAACATGAAACTTGTAGAGCATCAAACAACGAATCTATCCATATAAAAAACTTAAGCTAACTCTCAAAGACTAGAGAGAATTTCTCTGGCCCTAATTCTTAACCTAGTTTTTTCAGAAAGTTCATGAACAAAATTCTCCTAGCATGATTAATATAAATGAAAACTAAGCACATGTATAGTTTCAGGGCTATGAATACATCATCTTTCATTCACAAACCTAAGTGTAACTATTCCTAAATAGAGAGATAGAAGTTCATGAAATAGCTGTTTCAGTTGACTTCGAACTGGACAATGCAGCAACTTCCAAGGGTGCTTGAGTTTCTTTTGAGCTTGCCTGAGGTCCAATGAAGCTTTCCCAATACTTAGTTTGTTTTGAAGTAGCCTGAATCGTGCTACAGAACTCAACCTACAAAGCTTTGAAACAAAAATGGCAATGTGTGTTAATGGTGTTACAGCTAGCAATGGATGTCTAGAATAGTTCAGGTGAGTTGGATGGAAGGTATTGGAACAAATTTGAGGCAAAACGCACGAGGGAAAATGGAGATGGAGGTGGTTCTGCAGGGCTTGCCCTGTTTTTGCAGAAAAATGGTGATTTTGTGTACAAGGAGGTTTGAGTGGTGAAGAGCTCGTGTTTTTGACTCAAAGGGTTGTGTAAAATGTATTTGCAATGTTTGTGTAAGCTGACTATGGCTGGTTTTTGAGTTGGGAAGATTTTGGACAAATTTCATCTTCTTGAAGCAAGAGTGTGTAACTTGTCAATACAGGCCTGTAATCCCTATCTTGTATGCTGCATCCTTTGCCCTTGATAGTTGCAATTTGTGGATTTTATCTTGCCTCAGAGATATGGCCCCATGCCTCAAAGATTTTGGTTTGACTTAAAGTGTAACTTTTCAAAAATGGCATTATACCTTTTTCCAAATAGGGATTAGTTTTGCATGCAATGTCCAAATGGCCAAGATAATGCATTAGCTCAGTGGATTTGCATTCAATTAAGGAGTGTAAAATGTTTTAGAGGCCTGCAAGCTAGTACAAAGCATGCTGATTTGAAAATGCAAGTTGTATGAACATGTATTGGCCATGGATCAAAGTGAGTTTTTGCCAACTTCAAGCATTCGATTCTCCCTAACCACAAAGGTGTTTGAGGAGTTCTTGGACAATTTGGAAATCTTGCAAAATGTAATACAATCCATATTTGAAATGCAACTTGAAACTCCAAGTCGAAATATGTGAAAAATGGCCAAGAAGATGGGTCAAAATCCTGCCTAAACTAGGGCAAAATTTCTCTAAGTTAAAAGTTTTAGGTACCCTTGTTCCAAAAATCATAACTTGAGATACAAGCCTCTTTTGAGAAAACTTTGTGAATCAAAGTTTTATACTTTGTGATAGACTACAACTTTCATGTTTCAAGTTTTGTTTGAATCCATTTGAATCTTGGTGAAAAACTGGGACAAAGTTAGGAAAAAATAAGAAAATTTTATAACTTAGAAAAATTCTACGTTATGAAAATTTTCCATTTTAAACCCTAATTTGCATTTTTGGGTTTATTGATGAACAAGTTCCATAATTTGACATGTCTTGATGAAAAATGACCCTTGGCACGTGATTTTGACCAAAAAGTCAAACTTTGACTTTTCAGTATACAGTCAAATTTTGATTAGTTGGCTGAAAAATTCATCTGTCAATCCTATGCATTTGAGATCTTTTGAACTCGTTGAATGGGTCAAGACAATGTCATTGAGTCCTTAAGTCCATGGTTGAGCTTGATTTGTCATTGTCTAGGTTAAACAGTCAAAAATATGCCTTTGTACAATCAAAACCCTAAAAATGACCATTTTGCCCTTTTGATGATCTGATCAAATTTCTTATGGAATTGGGATCCAAACCTGATAAAATGGTTCATATGAGTTCATAATGTTGATGTGGGTCAAATTTCATGAGGTTTGACTGTCAATTGGCCACAGTTGACTTTTTCCCCAATACAATTGATTTCTAGGTCAACTGTCCAATTGACTGGGCAAAAATTTGAATCAAGGCTTGCAACATGGTGTGGATAAACTTGTGAGTCCAATATGAAGTATGAAAGTCACTTTTGGCATTGTTGGTCAAAACATCACTGTGCAAACTCAAACCCTAATTTAGGTCAACAGTGCAAGGAGGTGTCTTGAGCAGAGCAAACCCTAGCTTGATCTTGAATTCCAAGAGTCTTGGGATGAGAAATGTTGATGAAATGAGAGGGAAAATTTTGGGGTACAACAACCCCAAATACACCACATCTATTCGTAAGTGAGTCACCCATCCCATTTTGTCAAAAAATCATCTGAAAACGTATCATCTGAAACAATTTCTTGATTTGAATGAAAGCTTTTCTGATTTAATCCTTGAGTCTCGTTTTTATGAACTTTTGATTCTGATCTTGGATTTTGATCTTTTATCCCAACTTTTTTGAGCTGAATATCTGATGTCTGATTTCTAAAGCAATAAGTTGTATCAGTACATATGAGTTTATGACTTGTAAGTTCTGATCTAATCCTTGACTTCTGAGCTTGTAACACAGGCTTTCCTTTGATGTATTCAGAGTTTTGACTTTGTCTTCAAAGATATGAGCAACAACTCTTCTGATGAGCAAATCTTAACTTCTGAACTTGACGTAAAGACTCTTCTTGGAAGCGTATGTGATTTCTAATCTTGAGTAGAGCTTTTGTTAGAACACAATTGATTCCCTTTATGATGAAGATTTAACATTTCATAGAACTGCTGATGTTTCTTTAGAAATGGTCACAATAGTTATTTTGGTGAGTGCAATGGTGTTTCTAATGATATCTTAAGAAAGACTATCCAGAATCCTAATATCTGCACACTCAATGAAAATATTAGAAAATAAAATTGTTTCTTATCAAATATATGTGTTATTATTATCAAAACTTCGAGATTATATTGTAGACACAAATTTTTTTCTAACAATCTTCCCCCTTTTGATAATGACAAAACATGTATTTTGATAGAACAATTTTATAGGGTTAAATCATAAGCATAATAGTATAAGAGTTTAGAAAACTCCCCCGGAATTTGATAACTCCCCCTGGGATAATCAATCTCTCCCTGAATCATAAACTTATGATCTTTCAGAGCATAGGAGCATTGTTAACATTTTCAGAATTCTGATTTAAGAAAGTGGAAGGGATTTATCAGATAGGTTTATCATCACAGATTGATCTTTCAGACCCTTCACAATGTTTGAAGTTCATTATCAACACTCGATCTCTCAGACAATTCTATACCTTAGAATTTATTTTATCTGAGTTTGATCAACAGACCCTTCCAAACATTAGAAGTTCTCAATTTAATTCATTTATCCATTCTTCTAAATGTACCTAAATAAAAATTCTAAATTCTTTGCATATATATATATATATATATATATATATATATATATATATATATATATATATATATGTTAGAAATGTAAGCAATGAATTTTCAGAGCAATGGTATGTATCAAAATCATCATTACTTTCTCCCCCATTTTGTCAAAATCAAAAAACATGTTAAGATTGAAACAAAAATGTCATTAAGCAGAATTTATGAAATGTTTTAAAAAAATATAAAAAGAAAGTCCTAAAGTTCTTAGAGGGTGGAGGAATTATGATTTTGCTGAAGAAGTTTGTTAAGCATATCCTTGACAGAGTTGTTGATTTGTACTAGATCACGTAGTGTTTCTTGGATAAGTTTTTGTTCCTTTTGCATTTCTTAAATAGATTTCAAAAAGTAAGGAAAAATCGCATAGATGTTTTGAGAAAGCTCTTTTATCTCTTTTTGTTCCTTTCTTTTAGTTTCTCTTTCTGCAGCTTCCTTGGCAGCTTCTTGCTCCGCATCCTTCTGAGCTTCTATAGCCAGCAATCTATCTTCAGCTTCTTTAACAAATTTCTCTTTTGTCAGATCTGAGAGATTTTGAATTCTATTAAATTCAACTAATATCCATCTTCAAAGTCTATTCCAGGTCGCTGATAAATGAGAACAATCGGAGCTGATGTTAGATACCTCTCGAATCCTTTCCAATCTTCTGAATGCATTATCTTTGAATTTTGCAATAAATTCTTCAAGACTTAAGGAAGATCGGACAGAGTTATGATGACCAAAAATGGCTTCTTTATTAGAGATAAATTCATCAGGTTGAATGTGTTCAGAGTCTGAACTGATGTCTGGTTGATCAAGATTTAGGTTAGGTGAGGATGGATCAAAAGGTTTTGAATGAGGAGTGGAGCTAGTACATATATCATAGGTTCTGAAGTAGGGACTTCATGAGTACACTGAGTTTTTGATGTGATGATTTTAGAAAATATGAAGGAATGAGAATAGATTTTGTGGGAGCAAGAGCTGAGGTAGGTTCAACTAAGTTGGTTAAATTTGAAGTTGGTGAAAATGCAAATTCAACCATTGACTTTGTATACGTGTTGGTAGTAATTGGAATGATAGTTTTTAGACAAACTAGTTGTGAAGTGGTTGTTGGAGGAGCGGATGATTGAGGTATTTTAGGTTTCTTATTAGGTGTCAATACAGTGATAGTGGAAAGTGGAATGGTTGTAACAGTGGAGAAGGTTGGTGGTGTTGAAATAATTTCTGTAGAAACAGGGATGAGAGGCATATAAGGCTTACTAAATGAAGAAACTAATACAATATCTTTTGAGAGGTTTGCAGTATTCTTCAGAACTTTAGGATTTTTCTATGGAGATTCTTCCTTCTACTCATGAGATTGAATCTTTCTTTTGCCCAAGGGAGGCGGTTTGTTTGGAAAATAATCATAGGAAATACCATAAGTATCAAGTCCTTCCTCCTGAAGCATTTTGACATATGCTGCTAGAACTTCTGGTGGATCCTGTTTTGTGAAGTAAGGATAATCATCAACACGTGTTCTCTGAAGCTTTATACTTTGTATATCAACAAGTTTCCTTTGTTGAGTTACTGTGTGTGATTTATCAATAATCTTCATACTCTTAAGATTGTTTTCAATAAAGGGCTTTCCAGTTTCTGCAGTGACATCCTCCATTTGATTTGTTTTGATTAAATAACCTATAATTGTACTCTCAGTGAGAAAGTATGATATTAATCTTACAAGTGGAATGAAACTCTTCTTAGGCTTTCTAGATCCATCGTTTCTCGTCTTAATAATTGTATCTCTCAGATAATTAAAGAGTAAAGAAGGTAGGTTTAACCTGAATTTCTTCATCAAACAATAAAGGATATATTTATGATCAGCATTGATTGAATTAAATAATCTTGCTGAAGGTATATGATGAATACATCCTAAGATAATTCTGAACCACACACAAAGGTTCTTATTAAGTTCTAGAATCTTCGAGGATTTTTCCTTTGAAGCTCCTTACCTTCTTTCTGTAAAAATGTTTGGTTCTACAACATTGTGTAAGAACCCTGGCTTAACATCTGCTTTAGAGACCAATCTTCCTCCTTCTTTTTCCATCCCTAGTAGGATAGAAATTTATTTAACATTGATGATAATTTTTGCACCAAGAACGTGAGAGACAATGTGATCCTCATCAACGATAGCGAATCTCCAAAATTCTTTTACCAATTTTGTGTATATAGGGCCATGAAGTCTTTCGAAATAATTTCCACATTTTTGAAAGTTGAGTTCCTCAGTTAGATCAACATCGTTCATCTTCGGGCTCTAAAAATCAACTAGAAGTTCAGGAATAAGTTCTAATTTATCAGCCGAAGTTTCCATATGAACATGTGCAAGTTGATCGAGAATGGAGATTTCTTGGGGTTTTTGATATAGAGGAAATGATTGATGAAGTGTTAACAAATCTAATGATGAGGAACTTCTTGAATTACTCTGTTTAGATACTTTTTGTCGTTCCATTTCTTGAGAGAATTTGTACAGTTCTAGTTGTTGAGCATCCATGGATAGTCAAGTACGAGCAAGAAATGGTTTTTAGGGTTTGCAGTTAAAGAGTTTAAAAATGTGAGTAGTGAGTTAAATAAAGAAATTGTTGCCAACAAAATTCATTGTACTTTATTCTTTTTATTTTACTTTACAAATACTTATGGTTACATAATAGGATTAGTGGGACGCAATTTAAACTTTTTGATGGATGACATGGATATTTATCAAATGTAGTTTAGTGGCTTAAATTATTGAAAAGTATAAAATAATATAGAAATTTAGGTGGGTCCATTTAAGAACCAAAACTAATGTCATGGATGGGACTGATCTTAATTGTGCTAAGGTTGATAGTTGTGTAGATTACATGAGGCGGTTTATTACTTCTTGGCCTCATGATCAGGCTACGAAAGTGACAAGGCATCACTTTATTTATTTGGATGGTTGCCAGGTGGAAGATTCATATAAGGATATTCTTATAGGGATGTAGACCTTTCACTATTTAAGGTTAATTCTCTCCCTATAATTTTTCCTTTGAGTCCAATAAAGGTGGAGAATGATAGTTATTTTTTATGGTTAAATGCCAAAAAGTTTGCGTCAAGCTCCAATAGTTTTATGACCCGCATGATCAATGTAAGATTTCCTTTTATTATGGAGCAAGTAATGGGTGGTTGGTCCTATGACCTAGGATTTGCACCCTCTCATTATGATTTAGGGGTGCAAATAATGCTCTTGCAAATCCATTTGGCGGTTAGCCATTCAAGCCCAAAATTGAAATTCTTTTCCCAACCTAGTAGGAATTCATTTTACACCTCTATTGCACTAAATATTACCTCTTCTCCTCATCCACTTGGAGCTTCCCCTCCTTTTTTATGTTGTGGGATTGAATTTTGATACTTCAACCTCCCCATGAATGTTATGGGTTCGACTTAGATTCGTTAGTTAGGCCTTTTTTAAGACAAAATGATCTCTTGTCACATCTCTCTAGAAATTTGGCATCATAAGAGTGTCAATTCACCTTTTCCTCATACATTGGGCATCTAGAGTTCAAATAATTAATTAGCTCCTTCATTTCTATGTGTATTGCCATCAAACTTTTAGTTAGATGTATTCGTAGCTCACCACTCCTCCTTCAGAATCAAGTACGGTTAGACCTTACACTTCTATTGGTTTATATTTACAGGACAATGACATTACGCATATATCATTATGATGGATGAATACTCAATGATTACCCTATATATTTGTATAGAATATGGTTCTGGTCCACTTTCTTCATATTTTTTGAGTCTGAGATAGTTTTCCCTCAATATTTATAACAATTTAAATAGTAGGAAATCAACTAATATTTTTAAGTTATCTGAATAGTTAGGTTGCTATTTTTCCTCTTAGTGATGAAGTAGAAGTAGAGATGTTGTTGAGATTAGAAAGAAGAGTTCTACAACAAAAGGCTACATGAGTATCTAAGAGTCTTTCATGATGTTCATTTTTCCCGGTTAAGAGCTTTGGAACAATATCAAACTCTTAGTGTCCTCTAAAATCCCTCTGCAATCTATGATATGAATGATTGGGTCTTAGAAATTTTTGATATTGTTCCGTTCTAGAACTAGAAGTGAATGTAGTTAAAGAATTGATGATCTTGAAATAGTGGTGCTGATCTTTGTTACATAGGAGCGGGGTATAACTACATGGTTAATGTTGGATATGTGACTCTCCATACACAAAAGGGGGGTGAACTGTGGGTTTCAAAAAAACTTTGGTTTGAAAAGGATTCACAATTTTTTCAGAGTTTAAAAATATTTGGAAATGTTTTTGAAAGTAGAAAGTAAAAAAGTTAAAGGAAGAGAGAAGACACTGCAATTTTTTACATGTACAGTAAAAAAATGTCATCATACCAGGATGTTGTCACTTTGACCTTTTGAACTGCAAAACATGGTTCCATAGTTAGCACTTCAACACCTAATCCAGTTCAAGATTAAAGATGAGTGTTAGACTACGACAGCGGATCTAGATGGGGGTGAATAGATCCTCAAATAAAAATTATCTTTCAAAATGATTATTTAAAACTTATTTGAAAAAGAATGATGAGCGGAATGTTTTTGGCCTAGATCAATATAGTAGTCTAGACGAACGTAGTTATTGGAAACTTGGATATGCACGAGCCATGTGGAATTAACATAATGATAAAATCAATCAATGTAATAATATCTCAATTAACCGTTTAATATCCAACATAATGGTTTCCTATTTCTAATGAGATCATATTAAAAACATAACTCAAAACTTTATAGAACATGTCGCACACAACCAATTTTTCAAAATTTTATTTGAGCTCAGTTGATATGAAAAAACACTTAAAATCAAAGTGATTATAAGCTAATCAACAAATCAATTCAAACTTTAATAATCAAGGAAAAATTCTATATGAATTGACCAATCAAACAACACATTCAACAAATTGCACATAGAGAGTAAATGAGAGTAACTGATAGAACATTGCAATTTTCCTTTTAGTTGAACAAGCTAAGCAATTTGTCAAACACTTGGTGTACAAGTGAATTTTCATAAATTTCCTTTAAGTTGTGTTGATACACAAAAGCACTTATAATCAAAAGTGATTATAAGCAATATCAACACTTGATGTAAATAAAAAACTGTTCGAAAAATTACTTACAATCCAATTGATAATGCAATGCTATTGAAAATTTTATTGAAGAATATTAAAGCATGTAAAAGCGATAAAAGAAAAGATACACAAGAATTTGTCTACACAGTTCCCCACTTTCGTCCTCGCATGTGGGTACGTCTGTGCCCAATTCCAATGTTGAATTAGGATACTTTCTTACTTTGTAAAAGCATGAGTACAAGTGACATGTTCAAGAGAAACATTACAAACCATAACAGTTTGATGTCGATTCAACGTCTTCTCCCCTTTTGATGTTCATCAATATCAAGACCAACACCGATAGATGAAAACTATTCACCGCTTAAGCTATTTCCTTGCAAAGATTTCAAACACTCCAACGACCATGCAAAGATTTCAAACACTCCAAGGGATTTCACTCGGGTAAATCCGATTGCACTCTATCAACACAAGATCTTCAATTTTATCTTCCAATACTTTCTACTTCCTTGAAAATATTTCAAATACTCCAAGGATCCTTGCAAAGATTTTAAACACTTCAAGGTGATTAACATGGATGATTCCTTCTCGAACGATCTTGCACGAAAATCCCCAAATTAACCAATAATCATGGAAGACAAACCCGATGTTTTTGTTGGATGAAAACCCCAAAAAAAACTCAACCCAATACACAATTGGACACTAACAATCCTCGTCTAGATGACACCCTAATGAAACATCGCTATAATGTAATGTTAGTGTGTATGCATAGATTGAAGGTTGAAGATGATGAGATAAATAGGCTAATTTTTATGGTTTCACAAATTTGGAATGATGCATAAATGATATATTTATAGTTAGACTCTTTTAAAGTAAAATAGGGTAGTTTCAGAATAAAAAAATTAATGAAAAAATTACACATAAAACAATATGTGTCGACCTGAAAAGTTTATGTGCCGACACATGCAAAATAGTGGCTAAAAGCTTTAATAATGTAGTACATGTGTTGACACATAAATCGTATGTGTTGGCGCATAGGTCGTATGTGTCGACACATAAATTGTATGTGTCGACACATACTGACGCTTTTAAGAAAATGATAATTTATGTGTTGACACATAAGTGCTAATTTTGTGCAAAATCTAATTTTTTATGATTGAGACCAGTTTTAAAGTTGTTTTAAATGATTCCTAAGACCTCTAATGCAATGGAGTTCCATAAGACATAAGGATACCGTCCACCATATTGAAATTCTAGCTTTCCGAGTTTTGACATCATACAAAACATCTAATAGTGAAGTT
Organism: Vicia faba; assembly: GCA_948472305.1. NCBI lineage: Eukaryota > Viridiplantae > Streptophyta > Magnoliopsida > Fabales > Fabaceae > Vicia > Vicia faba. Next base: position 562,265,119 of record OX451735.1, read on the forward strand.
GCACTCACAAACTCCCCCTTTTTGATGATGACAAAACTTGCGACGATGCATTTCATGTAGTTATTGAAGACTCCCCCTGACTTTGTGCTTCCCATCTTCATCTCACATATTCTTCTCCCTCTTTGACAACAACAAAAAGAAAGAAGGCAAATCGTGAGAATTATCATATTCCAATATTAATACTAATATATCACACAATAGCATTTTTACAAAGCAGAGCATACAATTACATATCCCCATATATATGTAATGATGCAAAAAATAATAGATAACAAACATAAAACATTATCAACCATGTAATGCAATTGCATGAATAATAATGAATTCGTTGCAAGTACAAGCTAATTAAGTTGCTTCTACAACGTCACGATTTCATAACACAACACAATGGAACTCCTGATGCCGCACACACATGTGCCTAGCATAGTGACAAGAACATGTCACTACTCAATCCAAAACGAAAATGTTTCCATAAAATGTGACTGAACTACAACATAAATCGTACATGAAATTAACATGCTTACATTCAACTCATGCACAAATGCAAGAAATAATAATTGAAACACATACTTGTACATACAAGAACAAACTTATACAAATGTGAATGAATTAATATATGAAGTCATGATAAGCATATACATTGAGAACACACAATGGTTATCAATAAAAAATTTTGGAAATGAACATTCATGTTTTTCATCATTTGAGAACATAAAACATTTTTCATCAACTAAAACATGTACTAAGAAACTTCTTACTTTCAAGGATAGATTTGGAACAATATTACTTCACTCTTGATGGAATAGAAGTTGCACTCACATGGTGTAAAATACTCAAACAAATTGTTAGAGAAAAAGTATAAAAGTGCAAGCATCATAATATAAAAAGCAACATTGAATATATTAATAATCCCCAATTTTCAACATGATCGCGAAGGTAATTCCCCACGCATGTGTTCCTTCCTTGAGCTACTATATTTTAAGTCCAGGAAAGCAATACAACTACCTGTAAGACTCATTTCAAACACTCCCTGCATAAACTTAGATAACTCTTTGACAAGTTACACGTTAGTAGAATCAAATATGATATAATGTCAAATGTGTTATGCTTGATGTTTAATGAAGTTAAACATGCTTATGTACACATATGTGTTTCTAAGAAATACATGAAAATATAATATGATGAGGTCATTTCAAGTATATAAATTGATAAGTTACTATCATAATAAATTAAGAATCATGTTGTAAATGAGTACTCGTAATATATAAACCATGCACCAAGTATATCATGCATTTAGAGAAATAAACAAGTAAAAGAGAGAACTTACTAACAAAGCAAAAGTTTAATCGATAATACCTCACTGTACAATATGATGGGGGATGCACTTGCATTTCACACAGAACTCTCAAAAGGAAGCTGAACTAAATGTAAAGTATGCCACAAAGGTCTTAGAACATCATGATCTTACCATTTTTCACTTTGACAAAGTACCTGAAAGTATATCTTGTGATGAATCTAAGAAGGTCATTAATTTTATAAACATTCATTTTAATTGAACTATTATCTTTATCCTTTTTCATTTTAGCTATCTTTCTCCTCCTCATGTTTCACCGGTTCGAGTTTATCAATTTACTCTTTAGCATCATTGAGTATGTCTCTTGAAGATAAACCTACATCATGAAATGAAATACTTATTCTGAGTATTCTCGGATACAACATTAAAAGTAACTTACATATCTTTTACCAATAAAACAAAACTTGTTGTTGCTTTCTAGATCACATAATCCATCATCTTACCCCATATACAATAGAATTAGAATATATTCATATTCCTTGAGCCACCATAAATGAGAATTCATATTCTCTTCAAAGAGTCAAGACAATGTTCCTATAAAACATAAAGACAAGCTAGGTACCCAATCTTAATTAGGTCCTTAGGTGTTATTGAAATAATTTGTTAAATTTGGGCAAGCCTTTCATACAACCATAGTGACAATTTAAATCTTCACCATCACTAAAATCACTGTTGCGTACGTGCTCACTTTTTGAGGACCTTGAACTTGACGTCCTAAGAGCTTTATACTTTGTTCTTTCCTCCTTATTTGTGTCCTTCTTCTTTTTCTTCTTCTTCTCAAGCTTTTTCTCATGCTTGTCTAAGAAAGTAAGTTCTTTCTCATGTTCATCAAACTTACCAAACAATGTAGTGATATAAAGTATGGTAAGATCATTAGCCTCCTTGATCGCAGCGACCCTCGGTTGCCAATTCCTAGTAAGACATCTCACAACTTTGTTAATAGCAATTTCATTGGAAATAAGATTACCAAGTGCGTTCAAACTATTAATGAGATTTAATGTATTTTTCTAATCAACATTATTCTATAGTGCTTCCGGCTTAGATTTGACAACACCATTAGCATTGTTTTGAGTAATAGCGTCACACATATCCTTGTCATATGAATTAACATGAATGTGAATATAAGCTTTCCAATAACTATATTTTTCTTCAAAAAACAATTTGGGGTTGTTTTGAAATCCCTTTTAGGTTTGTACGCCATTTCCTGCTAAGAGTTTCAAAGCAACGAATAAATTGGTCTCTGATATCACTTGTTAGACTATGGCACCAGATCTAGAGGGGGTAAATAGATCCCCAAATAAAAATTACCTTTCAAAATGATTATTTAAAACTTATTTGAAAAAAAAGGCTTAGTGGAAGGTTTTTGGCCTAGATCAATATAGTAGTCTAAACGAACCTAGTTATTGGAAACTCGGATATGCACAAGCCATATGGAATAACATAATGATAAAATCAATCCACATAATAATATCTCAATTAACCGTTTAATATCCAACACAAAGGTTTCCTATTTCCAATGAAATCATATTAAAAATATAACTCGACACTTTATAAAACATGTCGCGCACAATCAATTTTTCAGAATTTTATTTGAGCTTAGTTGATGTAAAAAAGCACTTACCATCAAAGTGATTATAAGCTAATTAACAAAGAAATTTAAACTTTAACAATCAATGAAAAATTATATACAAATTGATCAATCAAACAACACATTCAACAAATTGCAAAAAGAGAGTAAATGAGAGTAAGTGAAAGTGAATTTTCAGAATTTTCCTTTAAGTTGTGTTGATACACAAAATCACTTATAATCAAAAGTGATTATAAGAAATACTAACACTTGACGTAAATCAAAAACAATTCATAAAACTACTTACAATTCAATTGATAACGCAATGATATTTGACAAATTTATTGAACAATACTAAAGAAAATAAAAGCAATAAAATAAAAGAGACACAAGGATTTGTCTACATAGTTCCCCATTTTCGTCCTCGCATGTGGGTACGTCTGCGCCCAATTATAATGTGGAATTAGGATACTTTCTTACTTTGCAAAAGTATGAATACAAGAGAAGTGTTCAAGAGCGACATTACAAACCATAACTGTTTAATGTCGATTCAACCCCTTCTCCTCTTTTGATCTTCAACAATATCAAGACTAACATCGATAGATGAAAACTATTTGCCGCTTAAGCTACTTCCTTGCAAAGATTTCTTACACTTCAAGGATCCTTACAAATATTTCAAACACTCCAAGGGATTTCACTCAAGTAAATATGATTTCACTCTATAAACATAAGAAATTCAATTTTATCTTCCAATACTTGCTACTTCCTTGAAAATATTTCAAACACTCCAAAGTTCGTTGCAAAGATTTTAAACACTCCAAGGTGATTCACATGGACGATTCCTTCTCGGACGATCTTACATGAAAACCCCTAAATCAACCAATGATCTTGGTGGAAAACCCCAATGTTTTTTTTGGATGAAAACCTCACAAAACTCAACCCAATAAACAATTAGATACTAACAATCCTCGTCTATATGGAACCCCAATTGAACATCACTACAATGTAATGCCAATATGTATGCATAGATTGGAGGTTGAAGATGCTGAGAGAAATAGGCTAATTTTTATGGTTTCACCAAGTCGGAATGATGCATGAATGATATATTTATAGTTGGAATCTTTTTAGGTAAAAGAGGGTAGTTTCAGAATGAAAAAATAATGAAAAAATGACCCACGAAACAGTATGTGTCGACACATGCAAAACAATGGCTAAAAGCTTTAATAATGTAGTGCATGTGTTGTCACATAAATCGTATGTGTCGGTGCATAGGTCGTATGTGTCGGCACATAAATCGTATATGTCGACACATACTGAAGCTTTTAATAAAATGCATAAATGCATAATTTATGTGTTGACACATACAAGTTTCAGGATGACACATAAGTACTGATTTTATGCAAAAACTAATTTTTTATGATTGGGACCAATTTTAAAGTTGTTTTAAATGATTCTTAAGACCACTAATGCAAGGGAGTGCGACAAGACATAAGGATACCGTCCACCATACTGAAATGCTTGCTTTCTGAGTTTTTACATCATGCAAAACATTTAATAGTGAAGTTGCACTCATGATGAGTATAGTGAAAATGGATATTAGATAATGTACCTTGCTCTTGCATCTTCTTCATGTTGAACATACTTAAACTTCTAAAGTTAAAGTGTCCATACATGTGATGCCATAACCAGTTCTTGTCTTCTTTTATAGTTGAATGAAGACATTGATGATCAACCATGTTAATCTCAACCTTGAAGGTTTTATTGTCTTCCAATGGTGCTCTTAGGATAAAGCTTCATTCATCATCATACGCCTTCATTTCATTATCTTGCATCTTCATGTTGTAAACTTTTGCAAGTAAATGATGTATGCTTATAAATTTACTTGTCATATAAGGTACGTATAGTACATCGTAAATGGTAGCCTTCTGACCATATTTTCTCACCATAGTTATGTTTCCCTTTCTTTCTGATATGACATGCCAGCCATCTACAAACCTTATCACCTCCTTCACTAATTATTCTAACATGATGAACCATTTCATGTTACCAGTCATCTGGTTGCTACATGCTGAATCTAGATACCATACAGATTAATCATCACTATATTGAGTGTTACTGTAACACCCCACTTTCCCCATGAGAACAATTATAATAAAATATACAGAATATACATCAGAGTCCACAAGTATGATGTCACATCATTCAAAAACTCATAAAGTCTCAAGTTACTTCATTACTTCATTTCATATAAAAAAATCAATAGCGGAATAATAAAATTGATTCACTTCCATGGCCCTAAGGCCTCAATAACAACAAAAAATCCACAGAATACATGGTCGAACATAAGTATTAAAGGTAACATATGTAACAAATAAAATAATGTAAACATATAGCAAGTTCCCAAATCCCGTGTTATATATCAGAGCAACTCCTAAGACTCGATCAGGTAACAGTCACTCTAAGCACTACCTGGGTACCTGATTATATGTACTCCCCGAGGAGCACAGACACAACAACAGAAAAGGGGTAAGAATTACATTCAATAAATATACAATGGATGTCACATGCTAAGGAGTAGTAATTTACACCATTCACATCATTCACAAAATGCATATTTCACACAATACTTTGCCACATATTATTCATTCACATAACACAACATCAAATCAAGATAGTGCAGTGCAATGCAACCGACAATAACTAAATGCATGTGGTACCAATAGGGCATAAGCCCACAATATAATGCCAAATAGGGAAACAACAGGACATAAGCACTCAACATAACGCCATTACAGGCCAACAACAGAGCATAAGCTCTCACCAATGCTTTCATGAAACACCAAAATGCACAACATAATTATGCAACCACAAGACATAAGCCCAAAATATTTACCAATGAGGCCACCAACATCATTATCATTATTATGCCATATAATTAAGAAACTCACACAAATTTCTGTGGTTCAATCCAAATTTCCTTATTTCTAGCCTTCCTATGTTTACCTAAGTCATACTATTCATTACAAACCAAGAGAAACTACATTGCGCGCGAAAACGAGAAAGAAATTACGAAAATAATAATTTCTGCACTTCAGCCTGCTCATACGCGTATGGCCTTGTCCCATACGTGTATGTCTTCTTCTTAGTCCATCTCATACATGTATCATACGCGTACCACCAAGAGCGTTCCCCCCCCCCCCAAACCCCTCCAGAGTTCCCATACGCGTACTGGCTAGTCCATACTCGTATGACCCCCTCTCATACGCGTACCATACGCATACAACCAGAAGGTCGTGCTAGCTTGGGGACAGGGCGCGTACCATACATGTACGGCCCCTAGGGACGTCCCCCATATGCGTACCATACTGGTATGGCCAGTCTACTACTTCCAAAAATCTAATTTTGCACCAGTACAATTTCCACCCGTTTTGAGCACTTTCAATCTCCTAATTTGGGTCAAAACAGTATTTTTACACATAATAACCTATAAACTTCATCTAATTTTGTTAAACACTTATTCTATAGAAATTTCTTACATCAAAACATCATTTTTTTCATCATCTCTATAAACCTATATTTTCATATTTGGATTTCCATGGAACAACACCACTACATAGCAATTACCAACAACAATCACATCATTGACATCAATTTAATCACAGCTTCACATAGATTCACATATAGATAATATCAATTACACAAAAGAAGAAAATAAATCAATTATACACAAAATCTAAAGAGGGAAAGGAACCCTCACTACCCTCTCATGTTATAATCATCTTTTAGAGAACACATTCTCCCCTTACCTTAGTTTAGAGCTTTGATCCTTCAACAATTGTGGAATTCTCTCTTGCCCTAGTTATTCCTTCTCTTCTCTTCTTTGTTTCTACGTGACAACAATTTTCTCCCAAATATTCTACCACTCTCCTAATTAGGGTGTTTTATTCTTAATAACAAGTAATAATAATAATAATAATAATAATAATAATAATAATAATAATAATAATAATAATAATAATAATAATAATAATAATAATAATAATAGAATAATTACAACTATAATAATAACTATAATATTATTAATAATAATAATAATAATAATAATAATAATAATAATAATAATAATAATAATAATAGTGGTAATTCTACCATATATCTAATAATATTTTTATTAATAATAATAGTGTATTCCATCATTCACCAATATTATAATTATTATAACATAGACTAAGTTTAATTCCAATTGTTTAACTAAACTAAGTTCTCACACACCTTTAGCCATTCCTACATACCCTTGTTATACCAAAATAAATCAAAGTCAACAAACAATGACTAAATATTGAAACGGAACGTTACAACTCTCCTCCACTTAGAATATTTTCGTTCTCGAAAATTCACCTTATGTGAACAATTCTAGATAAGACTCCCGCATTTTTCTCTTTAATTCTCACGTCATAATTTCTCTAGCTGCTCCTCCCAAAACTAATTTCATGAGAGGAATTTCCTTGCCCCTCAACTTCTTTACTTCACAGCTTTCGATTCTCATCGGTAAGGTCTCAACTGTAAGGTTATCCTTCACCTGTACGTCGTCCATCAGAATCAAATGAGATGGATCCGAAATATAATTCTGAAATTGCGAGACATAGAACATATCATGCAAGTTTGAAAGGTTAGGTGGAAAGGCCATCCTATAAGAAATTGTTCCCACTTTGTCCGAAATCTGATACGGATCAATAAACCAAGGATTAAGTTTCTACGATTTCAATGCTCGTCCAACACCAGTCACCTGGGTGACTCTCAACAATACATGATCTCCTTCCTGAAATTCAAGGTCTTTCCTCCGCTTGTCATGGTAAATCTTCTGCCTACTTTGCGAAGTTTTCATCTTTTCCCAAGCTAGATTCACTTTTTCTGTAGTTTGTCGAATAATTTCTGGCCCAAGCACTATGCTTTCACCATACTCATACCAACATAACAGAGTCCTACATCTCCGACCATATAACACCTCAAACGGTACCATTCCAATGCTATAATGGTAGTTATTGTTATCAGTAAACTTTATCAAGGGAAGATAACTATCCCATGTTTCTGCTTGTTTAAGTACGCAAGCTCTCAACAAATCTTCCAATGACTGAATAGTTCTCTCTATTTGTCCATCTGTCTGTGGATGATATGTCGAACTTAATCTCAGCTTAGAGCCCAAAGCATCATGTAAACTCTTACAAAATCCATATGTGAACCTTGGATCTCTATCAGATACAATGCTAGATGGAACACCATGAAGCTTCACAATCACACAGATATAAACCTCTTCTAATTATGGTACTCGAAAATTGATACTAATCAGAATAAAATGAGATGAATCCGTTAGTCTATCTATAATTACTGAAATCGTATCATGCCTTATTGGAGTACTCAGAAACCCCGTTAAAAAGTTCATGGATACTATCCCATTTCCATTCTGGAACATCTAACGGTTCCAACAACCCTGCAGGTTTCTGATGTTCGACTTTCAACTTCTAACAAGCCAAACATGCATACATAAACCGCGCCATATATTGTTTCAATTCGGGCCACCAAAACAACTTCTTCAAGTCTTGATACATCTTAGTCGTACCTAGGTGAATACTCAAACTACTTCTATGGCTTTTGTAAGTGTTTGTTGGCAACAATTTTGGTAAAACAATATGTTGTTAATGTTTTGCTAAATGTCTTGAAATTTATAGCAAACTGTTTTGAATGATGTCAAAGCAAATGTCTTGATATCTTCCTCTTGAACTGAACTCAGCCAGCATCAGTTTATGTTTTCTATTTCCTGATTTCCTGTGCACCATAATTCAGGATTTGTGACTCATAGGCTGCAAAAAATACGGAGGAGTATTGTTCTATTTAAATTATCTGCATGGATTTTATCTTGGCCTGTTTTTAAGGAAATATTCAAAAGATTTGAATATTTGTTTTTAAGCTTAAGCCCACAGTTGCGTGTATATAAGGACTTGCTTCATTATTCAAACCACTGCAACTTTTGAAGAAGAATACTTTCTTTATGTTTTAAAAAGTCCAAGTCTTTTAATTGTAAAACACTCTAATATTGAATTAATACTTGTGTTGTAATTTGGGTTATTAATTGTGTATCATTCATAAGCTTTTAAACATTGAATGCTTGAAGTTTTTAAACTTAGTATTTCTATTGTTTCTTCACTGTAAGTGATTGAAGGGATTTGAGGAGGGCCTCATACCTAGGTGAGTCTTAGGTAGAAGTATAGCACAGGTAGTGATTAAGTGATTAGATCGTAAACTGGTAGTTTACTAAGGGTCTATGAATTGATACTATTTATTAGACTTATCCCTGGCTTGGTAGACTGCAGAGTAGGTGTTGTTGTATACTGAACTGGGTGAGAAATCTCTTATGTTTTTACTGCTTTTTTATTACTGCTCTTTACTTGTAAACAAATATTTGTGTCGTGACATCTCATTCGACATCACATATCTAATACCAGAATTTCAATTGGTATCAAAGCAGGCATCCTGCTCTTTATCTGGGTGTGATCTAGGGAAGATACTTTCTGGTACTATGGACAAGGAATGAGGATTTGTGAACAGACCACCCATTCTAGATGGAAGTAATAATGACTACTGGAAACCATGTATGGTGGCCTTTTTAAAGTCATTAGATAGCATGGCTTGGAAAGCTATTTTAAAAGGATGGAAACACCCTGTCAAATTGGGAGAAAATGGAGAACCTACTTATGAGTTAAAACCAGAAGAAGATTGGTCTAAAGAAGAAGATGAAATTGCTCTTGGAAATTCTAAAGCCTTGAATGTTATATTCAATGGAATTGACAAGAATATATTCAGATTAGTGAACACATGTGAAGTAGCTAAGGATGCATGGGGAATTCTTCAATCTACTCATGAAGGCACATCTAAAGTTAAGATGTCAAGACTTCAGTTGCTCACCACAAAATTTGAGAATTTGAGAATGAAGGATGATGAAAGTATTAATGACTTCCATATGAATATTCTTGAAATTGCTAATGCATCCAGTGCATTAGGAGAGAAAATACCAGAAGACAAATTGGTGAGAAAGATGCTTAGGTCTCTTCCCAAGAGATTTGATATGAAAGTGACTGCTATAGAAGAAGCTCAAGACATTGACAAAATGAAAGTGGATGAACTTGTTGGATCCCTCCTGACATTTGAATTAAGCATCAATGAAAGATCTGAAAAGAATAACAAAAGCATAGCCTTTGTATCAAATACTGAAGATGAAGAGGAAGACTATGATTTGGATACAGATGGAGGAATATCAAATGCCTTAGCTATGCTTGGAAGACAATTTAACAAAGTGATAAAAATAATGGATAGGAACCAAAGATCAAATGTCAAGAACATCTCATCTGAAATCTATAAGTCAAATGAGTTTGGAAGAAAAAGGGCTGAAGAAAAATCCACTCAAGGGAAGGGAGTACAATGTCATAAATGTGAAGGATTTGGTCACATTAGAGCTGAATGTCCTACATATCTTAAGAAACAAAATATGAATTTGTCTGTTACTTGGTCTGAAGAGGAGACAGAGAGTGATCTTGAAGAATCTGCCAAGTATGTTAAAGAATTGACAGGAAAGTATGTATCTGATGAAGAGTCTAGTGATAGGGAACTAACCTTTGATGAGTTAGCTGCTTCATACAGAGAATTGTGTCTCAGAAGTGCAGAAGTGTGCCTTGAAGGGGAGAAATAGAAAATCCTTATAACTCAGCTGAAGGCAGAAAGGGAAGAGCATTTAAAAACTATTTCTAAACTGGAAAGTGAAGTGACCTCCTTGAATTCAAACCTTGATAGAATGGTCAAATCTCTCAAAATGTTGAATAATGGGTCTGACACTTTAAATGAAATTCTTCAAGCAGGAAGAGTGACAGGAGACAAGAGTGGTCTAGGATTTAATGAGAAAAAGGAACCAAATTATAAAGAACCATCAGTAGATTCCTCTCATGCCAAGCCTAAACCAAGGATGTCGAATCAAATGTATAAACATCATGGCAAGAAAGGACATCATGGCAAGAAAAAGTTTAATCACACCAAGGAGAATCCCCAGCCCTGGAGATGTCATCATTGTGGAAGGCTTAGTCATATAAGGCCCTTCTGTTTCAAGTTGTATGGGTATCCTAAGACTAATCCTCCTCCCAAGACTGATAATATTCCACAAAATAGCAAAAAGAAGAAACAGTGGATTCCCGAGTCTAATGTTGCTAGTTTCATAGCTCACACCTCCCTCAGAGTATCAACCAAAGATAACTGGTATTTTGATAGTGGCTGTTCTAGACACATGACAGGTGTCAAGAACCTATTGGTGGATGTCAAATCTCATTCCACCAGTTATGTGACTTTTGGTGATGGAGCAAAAGGTGAAATCAAAGGTGTTGGCAATCTTGATTATTCAAGAGTACCTAAGCTTGATAATGTGTTACTTGTTAAAGGGTTAACAGCTAACCTGATAAGTATATCCGAATTGTGTGATCAAGGATTCAAAGTTAACTTCACTAAGGAAGAATGTCTTGTATGCAATGAAAAGAATGAAGTTATTATGAAAGGAACCAGATCGAAAGATAACTGTTATTTATGGGTTCCTCAAGAGTTGAACATCTCCTCAACATGTGTTTTAGCCAAAGATAATGAAGTTAAACTATGGCATAAAAAATTGGGTCACTTGCATCTGAAAGGTATGAAAAGAATTATATCTGAAGAAGCAGTGAGAGGGATTCCTAAGCTCAAGATAGAAGAAGGTAGAATATGTGGTGACTGCCAGATTGGAAAGCAAACTAAGATGTCACATCAAAAGATCCAACATCTCACTACATCAAAAGTTTTGGAACTTCTTCATATTGACTTGATGGGACCTATGCAAGTTGAAAGTCTTAGTGGTAAGAAGTATGCCTATGTTGTTGTAGATGATTTTTCTAGATACACATGGATAAGCTTTATTAGAGAAAAATCAGAAACTTTTAAAGTGTTTAAAGATCTATGTCAAAAACTTCAAAGGGAAAAGGAAAGTCATGTCATAATAATCAGAAGTGATCATGGAAAGGAATTTGAGAATAATAAATTTGTTGACTTTTGCTCCTCTGAAGGAATCACCCATGAATTCTTTTCTCCCATTACTCCTCAACAAAATGGGATTGTGGAATGCAAGAATAGAACTCTCCAAGAATCTGCCCTACCATTTCTGGGCTGAAGCTATGAATACGACATGCTATATCCATAACATAGTCACTCTAAGGAAAGGCACTTCAGCCACCTTGTATGAAATTTGGAAGGGAAGAAAACCAATTGTTAAATACTTTCATGTTTTTTGAAGTAAATGTTACATCTTAGCTGATCGTGAACAAAGGAGGAAGATGGATCCCAAGAGTGATGAAGGAATATTCCCGGGTTACTCTACAAATAGCAGAGCCGACAGGGTTTTTAACTCGAGAACCAAAGTTATGATGGAGTCAACAAATGTTATAATTGATGATAGAGGATGGAGTGCTGAAGAAGATGTCTCAGAAGATGTTGGAACATCTGTGTCTGATATTCCAACAGAATCAAATGACAGAAGTATTGATTTTAATCCACCTCAAGAAGATCCTGAGCCTAGTCATATCAATAAAGAACCTTCAATTAGAACACAAAGAGACCATCCTAAGGAGCTTATCATAGGAGATTTAAATAAAAGAGTTACTACCAGATCAAGAGATGGGATATCAAACTCTTATTTTGTGTCAAAGATTGAGCCTAAAAATGTCAAAGAGGCCCTAACTAATAAGTTCTGGATCAATGCTATGCAAGAAGATCTAGAACAATTCAGTAGAAATGAAGTTTGAGATCTTGTTCCAAGACCTGAAAGGACAAATGTGATTGGCATAAAATGGGTGTACAACAATAAATATAATGAAACAAGAGTGGTCACTAGAAACAAAGCAAGGCTAGTTGCACAAGAGTATACTCAAATTGAAGGAGTTAACTTTGATGAAACTTTTTCCCTGTGGCCAGACTTGAATCAATCATACTACTCTTGGGAGTTACATGCATACTGAAATTTAAATTGTTTCAAATCGATGTAAAAAAGTTCCTTCTTAAATGGCTATCTGAATGAAGAAGTTTATGTGGAACAACCAAAGGAATTTGTTGATCCAAGTTTTACTAAACATGTTTACAAACTGAAGAAAGCTCTGTATGGATTAAAGCAAGCTCCAAGAGCTTGGTATGAGAGACTAACAAAATTTCTTGTTGAGAATGGATACAGGAAAGGTGGCATAGAAAAAACTCTTTTTGTCAAGGAAGAAGAAGGGAAGATCATGATTGCACAAATTTATGTTGATGATATTGTGTTTGGTGGGATGTCAAATGAGATGGTTCAACATTTTGTCAAGCAAATGCAGTCAGAATTTGAGATGAGTCTTGTTGGTGAATTAACCTATTTTCTTGGTTTGCAAATTAAACAAATGGAAGATTCCATATTTTTATCTCAGAGCAAGTATGCCAAGAATATAGTGAAGAAGTTTGGGATGGAAAATGCCAGTCACAAAAGAACCTCTGCTCCCACACATCTGAAGTTGACTAAAGATGAAAAAGGAGTAAGTGTAGATCAAAATCTTTACAGAAGTATGATAGGCAGCCTTCTATATCTCACAGCTAGCAGACCAGACATTGCCTTTGTTGTAGGAGTGTGTGCAACATATCAAGATGATCCTAAAGTTAGCCATGTCAACATGTGAAGAGAATTCTTAAATATGTGAATGGGACATGTGACTATGGCATGCTCTACTCTCATGGATCTAATTCTGCCTTAACTGGTTTTTGTGATGTTGATTGGGCAGGAAGTGCTGATGATAGAAAAAGTACATCAGGAGGATTCTTCTTTCTGGGAAATAATCTCATATCTTGGTTCAGTAAGAAGAAAAATTGTGTGTCTCTATCCATTGCGGAGGCTGAGTATATTGCTACAGGAAGCATTTGTTCTCAATTGGTTTGGATGAAACAAATGTTAACAGAATACAATGTCAAACAAGATGTCATGACATTATTCTGTGACTATTTAAGTGCCATTAACATATCAAAGAATCCCATTCAATACAGCAGGATCGAACATATTGATATCCTTCATCACTTCATAAGAGAGCTTCTTGAAGAAAAGATTGTTGCCTTGGAACATGTAGCCACTGAATTGCGACTGGCTGACATTTTCACTAAGGCTTTGGATGCTCAGTTTGAGAACTTAAGAGGAAAATTAGGGATTTTCCTATATGAGGGATTGTAGAAATTAAAGGCGTATAGGAATATCATTAAAGTGATATTATATTATTTGTGTTTCCAACAAAAAAAAATTTCGAAAGCAATCATTGCAGGACTGCCTCAAAGTGTTTCCCACATGCTACAAAATAACATCCTTCTATTTTCACAAACTCTTCATTCTTCTCTACAGAAAAAGAACCCTTGCCATTCTTCATCCCTTTGTTCAAAAATTCTCAAACATGTCTCAACATCATACATCATCTTCCTCAAAATCTGTCAACCTCCCTGAAAATCTTTCCCTTGATAGAGTACTCAATGCTACTCCTCTAACAACCACCCCACCTCTTGATAAAAAGGTCAAGAAACCCAGATCATCACCTGCAAAGAAATCCAAAAATGATAAAGGTAACTCTTCCACTGCTACTGATAATAGGACATAAGAAGAGATTATTAATGTTGATAGAAGCATCAAAAGGCTAGTAGGCAGAGTATTAAATGAAGGCTTTGTTGTGCCTGGGATTTCTACTCCCCTTGCTCGCAGGCCTCCTCCGACTGTCAAAGGAAGTAACCCTAAAAGTGATGTTGCTGAATCATCCACCTTCAAGAAAGATGTTGCTGAAGGAAAACTTGAGAAGCTTGTTATCTCTGCTCTGAAGAAAGTGGAAGAAGAAAATGTTGAACAAGATGTTGAAGAGAACTCTCATACTAAGGAAGATGTTGCTGCCTCCAAGGATGGAAAAGGTCACAATGCTGAGAATGTAGTCAATGTAGAAGAGCTTCTGAAAATGAGCTCATTACTAACATGGTACACGGTATTCCAAGAAGGCTAAAATCCGGGAAAGTAAAGAATGTAAGTGTCACACCCCCTGCCAAGACAACTAAGAATAAAATCATGTATGGACCCCAAAGTCAGGAAGCAAAGTAGTTTCTCCCTCTAGAAAAAGAAAAGCTAGACCTGTTAGCTCCACAGATGATGATGAGGATGTTTTAAAAAGATCCAAGAGTAATAAGAAAGTTGTGGTTGTTGAAGAAGTTGACTCATGCTATGATGTCGAGCAAGATGTCCAGGACATCTCTCCTATCAAAAAGTCTGCAAGCAAGAAGATTTTTGTTAGGGTTCCTGATGCCCCAGATGACAACATCTCCTTCCATTTTGTTGGGAATGCTGAAAAGTGGAAGTATATGTATCAAAGGAGGATTTCCATGGAGAGAGAACTGGGAGCTGGTGCTTTGGAATGTAAAGAAATCATGGAGAGAGAACTGGGAGTTGGTGCTTTGGAATGTAAAGAAATCATGGAGCTGATATCTTATGTTGGATTGATGAAAACAGTTACCAGGTTTTCCAATTGCTATGAAACTCTTGTTAAGGAGTTTATTGTCAATATTCTCGTTGACTGTGCTGACCATAAAAGTAAGGAGTATAGAAAGGTTTTTGTTAGAGTAAAGTGTGTAAATTTTCTCCTATCATCATAAATAAATTTCTAGACATGTCTAAATATGTCTGTTGTGAGCTACAAGTTACAGATAATCAAGTGTGCAGAGCCATCACTGCTAATCAAGTGAGTGGCCCATGAAAAATAAACATCTTGTCAGCAAACTGAGTGTGAAATATGTTATTTTACATAGGATTGGAGTTGTAAACTAGGTTCCCACTAATCACACTTCAACCATCTCCATTGGATTAGGAAAGTTCATTTATGCTATTGGAAATCAGAAACATTTTGATTATGGGACTTACATCTTTGATCAGACCATTAAACATGCAGGAACTTATGCCATTAAGATGCCAATTGCTTTTCCTTCCCTCCTTTTTGGAATTATCTTTAATCAGCATCCTGGAATCCTAAGTGGAAATGATGTTGTGTGCAAGAGGGAGTCTGCCTTGACCCTCCATTTTAAGCTCTTTTCAGGAAAACATGACCCAGACATTGTTTTGACATCTGCACCTATTGAAAAGACCTCACCAAGGATGATACGATCAAATAATTAAGAGAAGCCTACAAGGAATTGGATGATGTGATCAGGGTTAGCTTAGCAAGGAATCTAACCTTTGAAAAGATGATCAAGGACCTGCAAAAGGACAGTAACATTGATGGTATAGTGAACTCTGAAGGTGAAAACTCTAGTGAGGAAGGAAATTTTGGCTCAGCTAAGTCAACTGGTACTGATGATAGTTAGACTAATTGATGTCTCTTTATTTGACCCTCTTGTTTCTTTTTAGCACTTGCGTGTGCTTGATATTTGATTTCTATGGTATGTACGTTAATTACTAATACACTCTTGAATGCATCCATTTATTTGGCATATTATAACTAAAAAGGGGGAGATAAAATGACTGATTGACCACTAACCACTAACTGATATATGATTGAGGGGGAGCTTAATACTTCAGGGGGATCCTCATTTCTCAGAAGATGTTTTGACATCTTCCCTGCTAACAGCTAACTGCTAACTGAGTTGTTTTTTGTTTTTCTTGCTTATGTTGTTGCTCTGATAATGCTCTGATATTGCTCTGATAATATATTACTTTGATAATGTCTTAGCCAAAATTTTCCAAAGGGGGGTTTGTAAGTTTTTGTTGGCAGTAATTTTGATAAAACAATGTGCTTTTAATGTTTTGATAAATGTCTTGACATTTATAGCAAACTATTTTGAATGATTTCAAAGCAGATCTCTTGAAATCTGCCTTCTGAACTGAACTCAGCCAACGTCAGTTTATGGTTTATGTTTCCTGATTTCCTGCGCACCATAATTCAGGATTTGTGACTCATAGGCTGCGAAAAATATGGAGGAGTATTGTTCTGTTTAAATTATCTGCATATATTTTATCTTGGCCTGTTTTTAAGGAAATATTCAAAAGATTTGAATATTTGTTTTTAAGCCCAAGCCCACAGCTGCGCATATATAAGGACTTGCTTCATTATTCAAACCACTGCAACTTTTGAAGAAGAGTACTTTCTTTCTGTTTTAAAAAGTCTAAGTCTTTTAATTGTAAAACACTCTAGTATTGAATTAATACTTGTGTTGTTATTTGGGTTATTAATTGTGTATCATTTATAAGATTTTAGGCATTGAATGATTGAAGTTTTTAAACTTAGTATTTCTGTTGTTTCTTCACTGTAAGTAATTGAAGGGATTTGAGGAGGGCCTCATACCTAGGTGAGTCTTAGACAGGAGTATATCACGGGTAGTGATTAAGTGATTATATCGTAAATTGATAGTTTACTGAAGGTCTATGAATTGATACTATTTAGTGGACTTGTCCCTGGCTTGGTAGCCCCCATAGTAGGTGTTGTTGTACACTGAACTGGGTGAACAATATCTTGTGTTTTAACTGCTTTTGTTATTACTGCTCTTTACTTGTAAAAAAATATTTGTGTCGTGACATCTCATTCGACATCACATATCTGATACCAGAATTTCAGCTTTCTTCTAGGATCAGCTTTTTCATCTCAGAGTCATCAAGAATACAAATTCTATCCTGAAATCTCAACACACCTTGTGCATATACCTTGAGGTCATTATCTTCAGACTAATTACCTCCCACCATCAAATCTACTAGTTTTACATCCAACTTATAGGCTTCTTAATATTATCCAAGAACTCGTTATTAATCTTCAGCATTCCTTACATCACACTAAGCAGTGTCAACTCACGGGCTAAACTCATGTCTCTGAATTGTTCGATCAAATCTAGTTCTCTAACCATTATGGCAGAGATATGTAGTGACTTCCGACTCAAAGCGTCTGCCACAACATTAGCTTTACTCGAATGGTAATTTAAGCCAAAATCGTAGTCCTTCAACAACTCTAGCCATCTCTGTTGTCTTATATTCAACTTCTTTTGGTTGAACAGATATTTCAAGCTCTTGTGATCACTAAATACATCAAATCTGGAGCTGTAAAGATAATGCCTCCAAATATTTAGTACAAACACCACTGCATCTAATTCTAAATCATGAGTAGGGTAATTCATTTCATGAATCCTCAATTGCCTCGACGCATGAGCTACCACCTTATCATTCTACATAATCCCACCACCTTAACCCGATTTAGAAGCATCACAATATACAATAAATGATTCTTCAGGATTAGGTAATATCAAAATCGAAGTCGTCGTCAATTTCTTCTTTTGCCCAAACCCTTTTGGTTCGCCGGGAAGCCTTTATTTTTGCCTAGGCTAGTCAACCTAGCGGGTCTTTGTTTATGCGTAGTATCTTTTCACTATGTCTGCATTGACAGGGTGAGGAAGGTCGTCACCATACATGGTGGTTAAAATCATAGCTCCTCCTGAGAAAATGTTCTTAACCACAAATGGCCCTTCGTAAGTAGGGGTCCATTTTCCCCTGGGATCTCCTTGAGGTAGGATAATGCGCTTGATTACCAGATCCCCAACTTGATACTCTTGTCGTCTGACTTTCTTGTTAAATGCTTTGATCATCCGTTTCTGGTATGTATGACCATGACAAATAGCAGTAAGTATCTTCTCATCGATTAAATTCAGCTGATCAAGCCGGGTCTGAATCCAGTCATCTTCGCTTAAACCTGCATCCTTCATGATTCGGAGAGAGGGTATCTGAACTTCGATTGGAAAGACTGCCTCCATGACATAAACCAAGGAATAGGGTGTTGCCCCTGTTGACGTCCGTGCTGAGGTACGGTACCCATGAAGAGCGAATGGTAACATCTCGTGCCAATCTTTGTACGTCACTGTCTTCTTAATGTTCTTATTAGCCGCTTCGACAACCCCATTCATCTTCGGCCGGTAGGGAGAAGAGTTGTGATGTTGTATCTTGAATTGCTCGCAGAGCTCGGTGATCATCTTGTTGTTGAGATTGGTACCATTGTCCGTAATGATCCTCTCTGGTACACCATATCGACAAATCAGATTGTGCCGAATGAATCGTGCCACGACATTCTTGGTTACAGTAGCAAAGGAAGCTGCTTCAACCCACTTCGTAAAGTAATTAATTTCTACCAGGATGAAACGATGCTCGTTGGATGTCGTAGGTCTGATCTCACCGATCATATCAATGCCCCACATTGCAAAAGACCAAGGAGCTGTCAGGACGTTCAGAGGTACTGTAGGTATGTGCACTTTATCAGCATAGACCTGGAACTTGTGACATGATCGAGAATGATGATAACAGTCATCTTCCATTGTGGACCAATAATATCCTGCCCGAAGGATTTTCTTTGCCATGGTGTGTCCACTGGAATGAGTTCTGAAGGTACCTTCATGTAACTCTGCCATGAACCTTTCTGCTTCATTCTTATCCACACATCGCAGTAAGGTTGAATCATGGTTGCGCTTGTAAAGAACGCCATTGCTGATGAAGAACTTCGCCCCGAACCTCCTCAAAAATTTATTGTCATTAACAGATGCACCCTCGGGGTATTCCTGAGCCTCAAGGTATCTCTTCACCTCATGAAACCAGGGTTTATTTGCTACCTTTTCAGTCTCAATATCACAGCAATGTGTAGGTTCATCCAATCTTTCAATGATAATCTGGGGAGCCTCGTTGTCCCAATTGACTTTGAACATAGAAGACATTGTAGCTAGCGCGTCCGCCAGCTGATTCTCCTCTCTCGGGAAGTGTTCAAAGGTTATCTCCTCAAAATGGGGAAGCAATGTCAACACATACTCTTTGTAAGGAATAAGATTAGGGTGTTTCGTATCCCACTCGCCTTTGATCTGACTGATCACGAGAGTGGAATCTCCGAAGACACTTAGAAACTTAATCCTTAGGTCAATAGCTGCTCGAAGACCCATGATGCATGCCTCATACTCCGCCATATTGTTGGTGCAATTGAAACATAGTCGGGCGGTAAACGGAGTATGAGAGCCTTTAGGAGATATGATCACGGTGCCAATACCATTACCCAAAGCGTTCGAAGCTCCATCAAAGTACATAGACCATCGGGATCCCTCCTCTGGTCCTTCATCCAGTACGGGTGTCTCACAATCAGTCACTATCATGATATTCTCGTCCGGGAATTCAAAGTTCATAGACTGGTAATCATCCACTTCCTGATGTGCCAAATGGTCTGCCAATACACTTCCCTTGATTGCCTTTTGGGTCGTGTACTGGATGTCATACTCAGTCAAGATCATCTGCCATCTTGCTATTCTTCCGGACAAGGCAGGCTTTTCGAAGATATACTTGATTGGATCCATCTTTGATATCAACAGAGTAGTGTGAGTCAGCATATACTGTCTCAGCCGGCGAGTAGCCCATTCCAAAGTGCAGCAAGTTTTCTCGAGCAGTGAGTATCGGGTCTCACAGTCGGTAAACTTTTTGCTAAGGTAATAAATAGCATGCTCTTTTTGGCCAGACTCGTCATGCTGACCCAGCACGCACCCCATTGAGTTGTCGAGTACGGTCAAGTATAAGATCAGAGGTCTCCCTTCAACTGGTGGCATCAGAATATGTGGCTCTTGGAGATACTCTTTGATCCTTTCGAAGGCGGCCTGGCATTCATCATTCCAACGTACCACTTGATCTTTCTTCACCAGCTTGAAGATTGGCTCACAAGTAGCAGTCAGGTGCGAGATGAATCGGGCAATGTAGTTCAGTCATCCCAGAAAGCCTCTGACTTCTTTCTCTGTTCTGGGAGCTGGCATTTCCTGTATAGCTTTCACCTTTGCATGATCCACTTGAATACCTTTGTCGCTCACGATGAAACCCAGTAGCTTACCATATCTCACCCCGAAGGTGCACTTGTTCGGGTTCAACCTCAGCTTGTACAACTTCAACCTGTCAAATAGCTTCTGAAGATGGTCCAGATGTTCTTCCTCAGTTTGAGATCTTGCAATCATATCATCGACGTATACTTCAATATCGTGATGGATCATGTCATGAAACAAAGCGACCATGGCACGCTGATACATTGCCCCAGCGTTCTTCAATCCAAAAGGCATGACCTTGTAGTAAAAGGTACCCCATTGAGTAACAAAAGTTGTCTTCTCCATGTCTTCGGGAGCCATTTTAATCTCATTATAACCGGAGAAACCATCCATAAAGGAGAATACCTTGTGTTGAGCGGTGTTGTCAACCAGAACATCGATATGAGGTAGAGGGAAGTCATCCTTGGGGCTTGCCCTATTCAGATCCCTATAGTCAACACACATTCGAACCTTACCATCCTTCTTCGGAACAGGAACCACATTGGCCACCCACTGAGGGTAAGAAGTCACTGCTAGAAAACCAGCATCAAACTGTTTCATAACTTCAGCCTTGATCTTCTCAGACATCTCTGGGCGCATGCGACAGACCTTCTGTTTCACTGGAGGACAGTCTTCCTTGGTAGGCAGGCGGTGAACCACAATATCGGTATCCAAACCAGGCATATGTTCATAAGACCAGGCAAAGATCTCAACATAGTCAAGCAGCATCTGAATCAACCGTTACTTCACACTAAGCTCCAGATTTGCACCGATCTTGACCTCCCTCTTGTCTGTCTCTGTACCCAGATTTACTGATTCCACCGGCTCTTCATGTGGTTGTATAGCCCTCTCCTCTTGGAGTAACAGTCTTGCAAGTTCACCAGGCACCTCGCAATCATCTTCACCTTCGTCTTCGGCTAAGTTGATCAGATTTTCAAAGTCATAACTGGCAGTAGCGGAGTCGTTACCAGTGAGATCCAGAGTGGATGTAGACCTGTATATGTGAGTGTGTGTAAAATAGCTATTTTGCAATATATAATAAAAGAAAAACAAGGAGCACAAAATTTGAAATGCAAGAAACGTCCAATGCTTTTATTAATGATATATGTAAATGACACACATAAAGCCCTCATAAAATGAAGCCGCAGTGCCCCGGGTAAGACACCGGGCCATAAAGTTTAAAACATTGTCTGTTACAAATTCAAAACAAAAAGTTTCATTACTGGGTAACAAAAGAAATAGGGATGAAGTCCTTTGTTGTCCAGTTGCTTGGTCCACCGTCGATCATAGGATAGATCCAGCTGTCGAACTCAGACTCTTCCATATCGTCTTCAATGGCATTCACTCCCGGGTTGTTGATGAACACGGGAGGTCTTCCGACCCGTGCATTCCTAACAGCCTTTTGAGCTTCTGCAGTGAAACCCAAACCAAACTTGTTAGTCTTCTGTGTAAAATCAGGGAGTCGGCCCCAATTCGCACACCCATCTTTCTTGACAACAGCCCGGACATCCCTAAAGGAAGCCATCTTCATAGGAGAATCTTCGACAATAGTCTCAGCGGATGCCAGTGTCTGGGGAACCTCTTCAAAATGCTGAAATGGGGTCTCAATGAACTCCCCATCCATCTCTACATATCGGAAAGAGTTTAGGTGGCTCACCATGTAATCCTCTTCTCCTTGCATTGTCACAATCTTCCCTTTCACTGGGTACTTCAGCTTCTGGTGGAGCGTTGAGGTTACGGCCCCAGGTTTGTGGATCCATGGACGACCCAACAAATAAGAATAAGATGGTCGAATGTCCATCACATAGAATGTAGAGTTGAAAACCTGAGAACCAACCTTGATCGGAATATCTACTTCTCCATGCACCATTCTCTTAGACCCATCAAAGGCCCTAACAACAATGTTGCTTGGCTTCAGCTCCAACCCTTCACAATCCAACCGGTCTAGAGCTTTCTTAGGCAAAACGTTCAATGAAGAACCAGTATCCACTAATACATGAGCAAGAGTAGTTCCCCTGCATTCGATGGAGACATGCAGGGCATCATTGTGATTCTTCCCTTTAGCAGTCAAGTCGGCGTCAGAGAAACCCAACCCATTATCAGCAGTCAGATTGGCCACTCAGTCTTTAAACTGATCAGTTGATGTCTCTTGTGGTACGTGTGCAGTCTTCAGAAATGTAATCAGAGCCTTGGAATGGGCCTCTGAGCATAGCAACAGTGACAACATAGAAATCTCGGACGGGGTTTGCCCCAGCTGCTCGACTACATTGTAATCACTTTTTTTGATAATTTTAATAATCCTTCCATCTCTTGTTTAGAAGCTTCAACAGTAATCGTCTTCAGTGCCTCCGTCTGGGCAAGCACATCAGTGGTGCTCCCTTTTCCTCGAGTGTCAGACGACTCGGTGACAGGGGTAAGAATAGGAACTTGAACAGGAATGGTAGCAGGTACACTGGTAGGTGTAATAACAATAGGCTTTCGGGCAGTTGGTGGAGAGATATCAGGTGAGAAAAGTCTTCCGCTACAGGTGACTTTAGCAGGTCCAACAATATTGCTAACGTCAGTATCAGCTTCCAACTCTTGTTTAACTCCATGAAAATAAACATCGGCCCCGTAATGCCAAGGGACAACTTTATCAGAGGTGTAGGGGATAGGCCCAGGAACAGTGATGATCAATGGTGCGATTCTTGGAACAGATGCAATTCTAACAGGCTTCCTCGAGGGAGCCTTGGAATAATTGTCGAAAATGGTGATAATGGCAACTTCTTTAGTATGAACTAAAGGAACAACAGTCTTCTCAAACAGAATTTCTTTACTATCCATCAGGCGTTGGACACCCGAATTCAAAAGGTGGCAATCGGTAGGTAGAGCAGAACACATACGACAACCTTCATCACAGCTCGGAAATAAACTGGCTAGCAAAAGATTCTTCTTCACAGTCATCAAAGGGGTAACAATGTCGTTCATAGAAACCACAAACAAGTCTTCATCTATAGCATTCACTCCATGCTTTGGCATAGGAGCAGTCATAACATTAGGCCTTTCGGGCACCTCAAAATCAATCTTCTTTGCATCAATTAAGTCCTGTATCTTATTCTTCAAAGACCAACAATCATTTGTATTATTGCCCGGGCTATCAGAGTGAAAAGCACAGCGGGCATTAGGGTTATACTTCGGTGATGTCGTATTTGGATTCTTCGGGGCTTCCCTTGGAATCACTAGGTTGGTTTTCAGTAACTGTGGCAGAATCTGAGACAAAGTCATGCTGAGACGGGTGAATTGCCTTCGAGGTTTCTCGTCTTTTTGCTGATTTTTGTGCTGAGGAGCACCAGCAGGTCTTGAAATAACAACCGCATTAACAGCTTGGCGGTGTTCAGGTCTATTCTGGTTTCTTGAACTGTAGACAGCACTTGACTCTTTCTTAAAAGGCTTCTTCTCGGTGCTTGATGAAGCACCCTTCTGTATCTTACCAGCCTTAATACCAGCCTCAATCCTCTCACCGGTCATAATTAGCTCCGTAAACCCAGACGAAGAGCTTCCAATCAGATGGTTGGAAAATGGACCAAACAAGGTCCCCAGAAACATGTCCACAAGCTCCCAATCAGCCAAGGGTGGTTGTACTCTTCCGGCGAGGTCCCTCCACTTCTGAGCATAATCTTTGAAACCTTCACCCGTTCCCATTGACATACCCTGGAGTTGGGTACGCGTGGGAGCGAGGTCGGAATTTTACTGGTACTGCCTATAGAAAGCAGTAGCCAAATCTTCCCAACTGCAGATGCTGGCTCCGCCCAACTGATAAAACCATTCAAGCTGAGTCCCTGAGAGACTGTCTTGAAAAAAGTGGATCCATAGGTTCTTATCAGCGGTGTACGACTGAATCTTCCTTACATAGGACCGGAGGTGCAGCTTCGGACAAGAAACTCCGTCATACTTAGAAAAGGCTGGTACTTTGAATTTATGGGGAATCACCACCCCAAATGATAGACCCAGATCACCAAAGTCCAGACCAAGCACTTTCTGAACTTCCATCGCACTCAACCGGTCTTCTAGTTGTTTGTATCTATCCTCGACAGGAGGATACTGGTCTTCATCGAAGTCCGTCTCGTTGTCGGAGACCACAGGGCTAGGAGCCCTCCTTTCTTCTTGACTATATTTCCCTCCAGATGAGGTGGTCAAATCAACTTCCTCCCGTAGCCTGTTTCCAAACCTGTGACATGTTCTAAACAGTACTATCCTCTTCTTCTTCTTCTTCTCTTTCAGAATCAGGGTCTTCAGATCTTGCTGACCCTTAGCTAGATTCATGAACAGCTCTTGGAATTGGACATTCTGAGCCTGTAGGGCCTTGATTGCTTGCTCAGTTGATGGTTCAGTAGACATGATGAGTGCTGAAATAAACAGCGAAGAAGATAAGAGACCTGTAATGGGTACCTGTTATGAAGTGCATGGGATGAAATGTGTATGATATGATTTCAAAGACATCGAGAGATTCAAATTTGTAAACAAGAAATGAAACACACTTTTATTAGATAAACTTTGAAATTCAAATTGTTCAACAGATGCCCTTAAGGCGTTACAAGAAAGGAAATACTGAAAAGTGAATAAAACTGGAAGGGAAATAAACAAAGGACAATCAGTGCTCCCATGGTCTCTTCTTGTCGGTGCGGACATAGTCATTGAGAATCCGCTCGTTCTCCAGTTTCCTAGTCAACTTCTGGATCTTCTGTTCTTGCTCGTTAAACTTTTCTCAGTAAGCATCCCGTTCTTCTCTCAGCTGCATCCAAGACCTTTTCAGTGCCCCAATGTCAGTGGGCATGTAAGGATGGAGGATGGTAGAAAGAACCCCATCTTCATTAGCAACTTCAACAATGATAGGCAGGACGGCTTCATATCGCATACCCATCTTCTGGGCACGGATACGAACCCGTCTGAGATATGGCTCCATCGAAAGAGAGGTCTTTGGACCCAACTCATGTGGATCAGATCTGTGAACTCTATCCCAAGCCTTTATGAATCTGCAGCGTTGCTCGTTGCTATCCCCTTGAAAATCAAAGATGATACTAGGCATTAGCAGCTCATGAGGTCCTTCTCTTCTAGCTCGCCCAAACTGACATAAGGCTAAGCATGGATTATAAGAAATTCCTCCATGGGTTCCTATCAGTGGAACATTGGGGTATTCCCCACAGCGATCAATAACGGCCACCTCGTCCATACCCTTGATAGTCCAGATGATATCATTATGAGAGAGAGACATAACCCTATAAGCCCAGCCCATGCCTTCTTTGTTCTTCAGCACTGATTTTGGGAGGTGCTAAATAAACCACCTCGCCAATAATGGAGCACAGCACATCAAGGTTCCCCGCTTTCGGGCAGTACGGGCATAAAGTTGATGAAGAATGTCACCCAAGAGAGTGGGTACAGGATTACGAGAGATGAAGATTTTCACCGCATTCACATCAACAAAGGATTCAGAGTTTTGAAACAATACCAAGCCATATATCAAAAGAGCCAGAATATCTTCGAATGCCGTCTAGACTATCCCAGAAATGATTAGCCTTACCAACCAAGAACTTAGTCAGAAAGCCTTTTGCTCCACTTCTAGTTTCCCAATTAGCCATTACCTCATCCTTTGTCATATGAAGGGATGCAGCAATCTCTTCGGGCCTAAGGACCTTCTCCCAACCAGTAAACGGGGTCTGCTCCAGAATAGAGATATCGAGCAGATCAGAGAACTCTTCTAAGGTGGGAACCAACTGGTAGTCCTGAAAAGTAAAGCAATGGTACAGCAGATCATAGAACTGGACCAAAACACTCATCATCTGCTCGTCCAATTTGGAGGTGACCAAACTGAGAAGATACCCATGTCTTCTGATGAAGGAGGTAGTATCAGGCATCTTTGCAATCAATTCTTTAAGCATGGTAGGAACCTAGTCAAAGTTGATCCGGATGGTATTCCTACGCATAGGCATCATGACCTACAAAACAGAACAAAGATGAATCCCTCCTGTCTTTGAAATAGGTTATTACAATGCAAGATGTATGAAATGTTATGATGTCATGATGTCATGATTGAAAGCACATCACAAGTATCCACAAATAGCAAACATGGTAAAGGCACACAAGTCACACAGAGAGCCCTTAGATTTCAGGCTGGCAAGGAGCTTAGGTACTACCCTCTTTCAGTCAGTTGGTTTAAACCTGTCCTAAAAATAGTAACCGGGTTCTAGAGGATCTCAATATCACTGACTACCCTCAATCGGTCATAATTCCAATTTAGCAACCTTTTCTTGCGGTCGGAATCATCGCGAGAGTTTAGTCTCAATAAGTGTAGCATACTGCTACTGTTCTATGGCCAAGTTGGTCAATTTAAAGGTTCTAAGGTCAGTTGGTTCTTAATGACCCCTTAGATGACCCATATTCTCCTCGTTCCAACACAAGGGATATCAGTACAATCTAAAGTGCCACACCAACGTAGCTACTGCTTCAACCGTATCGGTCTACGCTGTATAGTTCCCTCACAGTTTATTGCTACTTACCTAAAGGGTATCCCCCAGATCCGGGTTAGGATCTATAGTAACTCCGATACAAGCCCACAAATATAAAGCATACAAAGCAAACAATTGAAAACACAATGATCTAATCCTAAGGTACACCCCACTTATAAAATCTCCCCAGCAGAGTCGCCAGTTCTGTGATACGGTGGGAAAGAACTGACTGTTTTTGGAATGTTGGTTTGCGTTTTGCGTTTGTTTTCGCAAAATGTCGCGGTAACCAAGAGTCGCCACCGTCTTTTATTTTATCCAACAAGGAAAGGAAAAAAAGCACAGAAAAATTCCTTTTTCGAGATGTTTCTCGGGTCCGGGGGGTAGATTATAGAAAAGGAAGGTGTTAGCACCCTTTCTATCTGTGGTTATCCACGGGCTCTTAGGTACTTGCTCAAAGTGTTTTCAAAAATTGCTTTTCTTTGTGTTTGTGGGTTTGAAAGAAGTTTTTGTTTGAAAGGTGTAAGTGCGAAAAGTTTTTTTTATTTTGAAGGAGCAAGTACTTAAGAACCATCTACCTACTCGAAAAAGGAATCGTTCTATGCTATCTTCCTTTAGACAATGTTATCCTACTATTGATGAGTAGGTAGCACCGTCGTTGGAGTTTAAGGGTCAATTCGATTAAGGGACGTGTGGTCACTAAAGCAATGTTAGAATGCCTTAGCGGTAACCCTAATGTCTTAGATCATTTTTCTGAGGCAACTGTTTCGAGGAAACTATGATCTTTGGACAAGAGGGCGACCTCTAAAACTTCCTATACTCAATGACCACGTTCGAAGGCAACCAAGCGAGGTGTACTCTAAGAGTGCGCATGTGCGAGTGTGTTATTTTCAGTTAATTTATCTTTGTACATGTCAATGGTTATCTATGTTGATTTTAGGTTTAAACATTTGATCTTGTCATGCATTCCCTATTATCAATCATCTAACAGTTATATAAGTTGCGGAAATTAAATTGTGGAAATTAAAACTAACTATTACAAGGCGTCGGGTATTTACATCGCCAAAAACAACCCTTGAAATTAAAATGCGAAAAGTAAATAAAGCGATAAAAATATTTAGAGTCCTATTAAACTATTACATTCCGGGAAACAGATACAATATTGAAACAAAATAGATCGCGTGCGGGAAAATTAAATCGGGCACATTCTAGGGTTTTTACCCTTTGATTATTAAAGAAAAGATTTTTTTGGTTTATTTTGAATTAAAAGAAAATTAAATTAAGTTATTTATTAAATTAATAAATTAATTAATTAATAAAAATATTTTTGGATTTTTGATATTTAAAGAAATAAAAATAAATTGATTAATGTTAATAAAACCTAATTGTCTAAATTAGTTTTAATTATTGCAAAAAGAAATTAAAGTTATACCTAATTAAAACTAAATTAATTGAATTAATATTTGTTAACAAAAATAAAATATTGAAATTAATTTAATGAACAAAATATTTTTGGTTTTATTTTTATGAAGAAAAAAAGTTTAATTGGTTAGTTAAATAATAAAAATAATTAATCAAACAAAATAAATAAATAAAATAAAAAGAAAGAAATAGAAATACTCAAGGGGGTTTTGGGCCTGATTAGGGGGTTGATTTGCAATTTTGGTGGCCCAACACAAGCAGGCATGTATTGACTTTCCTGATTCCACGTGTGCATGTTGACTAGGGCATATGGTAGGCATCCCATCTGGGCCATCAGATTTGGCCTGGGGGCCATCTGTCCACTGATTGCATGAGGGAGCATGGTATGCTACGCGTTTGATACTGCATGGAATTACCTGTTGAAAAATAACACAAATGCATTTGGGGGACCTGGGATTCGAACCCAGGTCCTGTTGGATTTTGCACTGACTCCCTTGCCACTCAACCACTATGCTTCAGTTGTCATTATATTGGGTAATAATAATAATATTGGAAATCAAATAAATACCAGAAAATATAAAAAAAATAAAGCGCGAAGTTTGAATCATCGAATGGGAGGGAGACGCGTCATCGTCTTCTTCGTTGGACCTGGTTATTTACCTGCGGATTTATATCCGCAGCTAAATTCGTAGCTCGTTCCTAAAATTGGTTCTAGGCCATGAAAACACAATCCAAGACTATGGACATGTTCGTCTTCCTCCACTGATCATGCTTATGTCCATCAATGGCATCAATTTTGTCTGCAAATAAAATGCCCAAAAACAAGAACCAAGAACCCTAGATTCGGCTAGGGGGTTATAGACCATATAAATACAATTAGCTAATGTAGAAAGCTTACAAATTGAATAAAGATCATGAATATGCAAAGATTTTGTCAAAAAAATGCAAGAACATGGAGTTGCGGTTTCAAATACAGGGCGGTGTTTTGAGAGACTTACAGCGCGATTGAGAGGGTGAGAGAGCTTGCTTTTGATTGATTCTAACTCAGTGATTGCCCAGCAATAGAGTGGTGTTGAGATTTTGTGTTGAAACTGCCTCTAAGCACGATTTCAGATTCCCACTTTTTCCAAGTTTTCTCAAGTTTGCTTTTTGTGATTCTGCAGCCTCTAACCTCTAAAACTCGTGCCTTTTCATTGTATATGTAATGAGCAATGTATTAGGTTAACTTTTGGCTCTTGTATCTTTGCAAATCAATGCTTGGAGATTTGATTTGATCCTCCATTGATAACCTTCCAATTTTGTCCAAAATCCAATATTTTTGCACATGAAAAGCTTGATGCAGATTTGATCATGTCATTGATGATAATCAAGATCTATAACAACCAAAAAGATCCTAAATAATCAATATTTGGATTTTATTTGATTTAAATTGATTTAAAATGAATTAATTCAATAAAAAATCAAATAAAATAAAAAAACTAATAAATGGACACAAGGCTGAAGCTAGGAAACGTGTGTAGTGTGACAAGATCAAATCAATTGGAAAAGAATGGGCCTATTTGACAAAATTTGAAGTTTTTGGGATAGTTGACTTTTTGGCAATTTTGCAAAAATGCCCAACTTCAACAATCAATAACTTCTTCAATTTTGAACTTTTGGAAGTGTTTTTGGACTTTTTAGAAAGCTTGAGATGTCCTATAACCAACCCTTTTTGTCTCATCTCATTTTGATATTCCATGCTCAAGTTATAAGCTTTGGCAAAAAAGGTGTTTTTGTTGACTTTCAAAAATGACCTATAATGTCCAAACTTGTAACTTTTTGTGAGTGCATTTCTTGATCTTGGGGTGTGAATATGGATTGTAGGAAATTTCATCCTATTAACAATGAGCTTTGGATGGGTCATTTCTCATAAAGTATGAGAAAGTTATGCTTGGTCAAAGTTGAGTTGACTTTTCCTACAAAACCCTAATTTAGCAACTTTTGAGTCTTGATGAATTTTGAGCAATCCTTGATGAATCATGATCAACCATTGATCAAATGATGAAATATCCTTCAAAATGAGAATGTTGACAAAAAACTTGAAGTTTGACTGTATTTGGGTCACAGTTGACTTTTGCCCTAGCATAGTCGATTTTTGGACCCTTTGAGCAATTGACTGAGCAAACTTCCTCTGCAAGGCTTGAAATTTGACATGGATGATCTTGAGAAAATATTAGGACATTGGGGAGCACTTGAGGTCATTGGGATGCAAGGACCTTAATGCAACACAAAACCCTAATTTGAGGTTGACTGCCTTAGGAGATAGCTTGACTGTCCAACTCTTGAGCAATCTTGAGCCACTTGGAGATTTTTCTTGCAATGTCTTGGGAAATATGAGAGGGAAAATTTTAGGGTGCAACACCTGTCATTCTCCAAAATTAACCATGAGCAAGATAAATGCAAACTAGGGCCACCAATCGATTCGTCTGGACCTCTTGAGTGTAATGGGGGCCCTTTCATGGCCTAATTTCGTCTGCACAGAAAACTCCTAAATCGAAGCTGTAAACCCTAACCATGGTGAAATCCAGCACAAGCCATCAAAATGCAATCAAATGATACAGAGAGCTTGCAAATGCTTTATGAATCAATAATATATGGTTAATTCATGTTAACAATGCCTAAATCGTGCAAACCGAATTCAAAAATTCATGGATGTCGTGGATGACTTACAACGCTTTTTGGTACTGGAAAGGCTTTGTTCTTGATTGCTTCTGCTTGCTTACACTCCCAGGAATCGATTGGAATGGGCAAAGAGTCTTGAATTGGTCTGGAACAATGAAATCGTGTTTGCACTTTTTCTTGATTTTTTCAAGTTCTCTTCTTGATGTTACGCCTCTTTTCTCCCCCCGTTTTTGGTCTGCCTTCATTCTATATGTATCAAGGAATGGATTAGGGTTGATAGAATGTACTCAATCTTCTTCCATTATTGAATTTGATTGTGATTTGATTCTCTTGAATATCATTCAAAAATTGGCCTAAAATCAATCTTTTTGTCCACCCCAATGCCTTGCACGATTTTGATTTGATGCTAACTTTAATTTAAAACCTGAAACAAGCACAAAATCTTTTGTTTTCAATATTTTGGATTTTATATGATTTGTTTTGATTTAAATAGAATTAATTCAAATAAAAATAAAAATAAATAATAAAAACATGATAAGGACAAGTGTCAAGGGCTAAAGCTCGTGGACTATGTTGCCAACTCAAAACAAGTGAAAAAGATTGGGCCCATTTGGCAAAAATTGATGTTTTAGGCATAGTTGACTTTTGGCAATTTTGCAAAAAAGGTCAACTTCACCAATGCATAACTTCCTTAATTTTGACTCTTTGAATGTGTTCTTAGACTTTTTAGAAATCTTGAGATGTCCTATAAGCAACCCTTTTGGTCCCATCTCAATTTGATATTCCATGCTCATGTATGAAGCTTTGACAAAAAAAGGTGTTTTTGTTGACTTTTCAAAATTACCTATAATGTCCAAATCCATAACTTCTTGTGAGTGCATATTTTGAACTTGGGAGATGAAGATGGATTGTAGGGAATTGCATCCTATTCAAAATGAGCTTTTGATGGGTCATTTCTCATAAAGTATGAGAAAGTTATGCTTGGTCAAAGTTAAGTTGACTTTTCCTGCAAAACCCTAATTTAGCAACTTTTGAGTCTTGATGAATTATGAGCAATCCTTGATGAATCATGATCAACCCTTGATTAAATGATTAAATATCCTTAAAAATGAGAATTTTGACTAAAATTATTGAAGTTTGACTGTATGTGGGCCACAGTTGACTTTTGCCCTAGCATAGTCGATTTTCAGGCCTTTGAGCAATTGACTGTGCAAACTTTCTCTGCAAGGCTTGAAACTTGACATGGATGATCTTGAGAACATATTAGGACATTGTTGAGCATTTTGGATCCCTTGGAATCAAGTATCTTGATGCAACATGAAACCCTAATTTGAGGTAGACTGTCTTAGGAGAGAGCTTGTTTGGCCAACCCTTGGACTACCCTGAGCAACTTGAGTATCTTTCTTGAAATGTTTTGAGAAATATGGGAGGGAAAATTTTGGGGTACAACAGGTAGCCATGAAGATAAAATAGTAACATCTCATGCCAATCTTTGTAGGTTACTACCATCTTCTACACAATCTTCTTAATGTTTTTGTTGGCGGCTTCCACTGTGCAATTCATTTTAGGTCTATAGGGAGAAGAATTGTGATGCTTGATTTTTAAATGAGTGCAAAGTTATGTGATCATAGCATTGTTGAGGTTATTCCCATTGTCGGTGATGATCCTTTCGGGGATACCATAGCGGTAGATGATGTTATGTTTGATGAATCTGGCTACCACATTCTTGGTGACTGAGGAAAATGAGGCGGCTTCGACCCATTTGGTGAAATAATCGATAGCGACAAGAATGAAGAGATGTCCATTGGAAGCAGTGGGTTTGATCTCTCCAATCATGTCAATGCCCCACATTGCAAATGGCCATGGAGTGGTCATGACGTTCAGAGGGATAGGAGGCACATGGACCTTATCAGCATAGATTTGGCATTTGTGGCAAGTTCTTGAGTGGTGATGGCAATCAGTCTCCATTGTTGACCAATAGTAACCATCTCTCAGGATTTTATTGGCCATAGTATGTCCGTTAGAGTTAGTCCCAAAGAGACCATCATACATGTCTTCCATAATTTCCTCTGCCTCCTTCTTTCCCACACATCGGAGTAGAGTAGAGTCATGGTTGCGTTTGTATAATATTCCATTACTTAGGAAGAATTTAGCTGAGAATCCTCATAAGAACTTTCTGTCATTGATGGATGCTCCTTCGGGATACTCTTGTGCTTCAAGGTATCTCTTCACCTCATGGTACCATAGCTTTTCTGTTTCAGTGTCGAGCTCATAACAGTGTGCAGGTTCGTCGAATCTCTAAATTGTAATCATAGGAGCTTCATTGTCCCATTTTACCTTGAACATATAAGACATTGTAGCCAAGGCGTCATCCAGCTGATTTTCTTCCCTAGGGAAGTGTTCAAATGTGATCTCTTCGAAGTAAGGAATCAGAGACAACACAAGCTCCTTGTAAGGGATGAAATTAGGGTGCTTATTGTCCCAATCTCCTTTTACTTGGATAATCACTAGAGTGGAATCCCCAAACACATTCAACTGCTTGATCCTCAAATCAATGTCAGTCTTCAGGCGCAAAATGCATGCTTCGTACTCAGCTATATTGTTCTACAATCGAAGCATAGTTTGGCAGTGAAAAGAGTGTGGCAACCATCAGAGGATATGACCACAACACCAATTCTATTACCCAAGACGTTGAAAGCCCCATTGAAGACCATAATCCATCGGGATCCTTGTTCAGGTCCGTCATACGGTCCAGGTTTCGCGCAGTCGGTCACTAGCATAATGTTCTCATCTGGGAAGTCAAATTTCATAGACTAATAATCATCAACAGCTTGATGGGCCAAATGATCTCCTAATACACTTCCTTTGATGGCCTTTTGCATTGTGTATTGAATATCACACTCAGTCAAGATATTTGTCATCTAGCTATCCATCCGGAAAGAGCGGGTTTCTCGAAGATGTACTTGATGGGGTCCATCTTAGAAATCAGTAAAGTGGTATGAGTCAACATATACTGTCTTAGTCGGCGAGCAGTCCATGCCAGAGCGCAGCAAGTTTTCTCAAGCAGTGAATATTTGGTTTCACAGTCGGTAAAATTTTTGCTCAGGTAATAAATATCATGCTCTTTTCGGCCAGACTCGTCATGTTGGCCCAAAACACACCCCATAGAATTCTCTAGCACCGTCAAGTACATGATCAAGGGTCTTCCTTCAACTGGAGGCATGATAATAGGAGGTTCTTGCAAATATTGTTTGATTTTGTTGAAGGCAGATTGGCATTCATCATTCCATTTGACAACTTGATCTTTCTTCAAGAGTTTGAACATTGGCTCACAAGTGGCAGTTAAGTGAGATATAAAGTGGGCGATGTAGTTAAGACGACCCAAGAATCCTCTAAATTCCTTTTCAGAGTGGGGGACTGGCATTTCTTGGATGGCCTTCACTTTTGCAGGATCGACTTTGATGCCTTTACCACTGACCACAAAACCTAGAAGCTTTCCAGATCGTACTCCGAATGTGCACTTATTAGGGTTCAACCTCAACTTGTACTTTTTCAGCCTCTCGAATAGCTTGTATACGTGATTGAGGTGCTCCTCTTCAGTTTGTGATCTTGCAATCATATCATCCACATAGACCTCTATTTCATGATGGATCATATCATGAAACAAAGCTACCATAGCCCTTTGATATGTTGCCCCTACATTCTTTAATCCGAACGGCATGACCTTGTAGCAAAAGGTTCCCTATTACATAACGAAAGTGGTCTTCTCCGTGTCTTTGGGAGCCATCCAAATTTGATTATAGCCGGAGAAACCATCCATGAAATAGAAGACTTTATGTTGAGCAGTGTTATCGACCAAGACATCAATATGAGGTAGAGGGAAATCATCCTTGGGGCTTGCCCTATTCAGATCCCTATAATCTACGCACATGTGAACTTTTCCGTCTTTCTTCGGCACTGGAACCACGTTTGCAACCCATTAGGGATAAGATATCACAGCTAGGAATCATGCATCAAATTGTTTCATCACCTCATATTTTATCTTTTTAGACATGTAAGGCCTCATGCGACGAACTTTTTGTTTGACAGGAGGACAATCTTCCTTTGTCGGCAGACGATGAAATACAATGTCGGTATCCAACCCTGGCATATCTTCATATGACCAAGCAAACACTTCCACATGGTCATGCAACATCTGAACTAATCTGCTTTTGACACTACTTTCCAAGTAAGCGCCGATCTTGACCTCTTTCTTGTCTGTCTCGGTACCTAGATTGATGACTTCAACTGACTCTTCATGCGACTGAATAGCTTTTTCCTCTTGTAATAGAAGACTTGCTAGTTCTCCCAGTATTTCACAATCTTCCTCGCCTTCGTCTTCGGCTTGGTTAATTGGACGTTCGAAGTCATAGTCGGCAATAGTAGAGTCATTGGCAATGAGATCCGAAGTGGATGAGGACCTGCAAGAGTGTGTGTGTGTGTGTGTGTGTGTGTGTGTGTGTGCATGTAATATACATGGCTATTTTGAAAATGCATTGAAGAAAAAGAAAGACAATGAGCACAAAAGTTCGAATGCAAAAAAAGTCCAATTGTTTGTATTGAATGATCATATGATAAAATGAACATAAATAAAACCCTTGACAAATGGACCATATTGCCTCGGTCTAGGCACATGGCTTAAAAGTCATTGTTAAATATTACAGACAAAATGTTCTTGAATTAATAGAAAGCAATAAACAAGGAATTACTCCTCAATGAAGGAGATGGGAATGAAATCCTTTGCGTGCCAATTGTTGAGCTTTGTTGTAGTAGGGTATACCCATTATTCAAATGCACATTCATCATCAAAATCATCCACAATGTTAACTTCAAGACTTCCAATACAGAGAAGGGGCATCCCTGCACGAGCGCGCCTCACTTCTTTCTAAGCCTTGATAGTGAAACCCAAACCACATTTTTCTGCTTTGAATGGGATCTCGAGGAGTTTCCCCTAAGTATCACAACTTCCTTCTTCAACTACGGCATGAGCATCTTTAAACGAAACCATCTTTGGCACGACCTTAACAAATTTGGACACATCAGAGGAAAATTTAGCAGTAGCAACCATTGGTGGCACAACTTCAAAAGCCTGGCACGGGTTTTCTATAAATTCGCCATCCATCTCCACATATTTGAAAGAATTGAGGTGGCTTACCATGAACTCCTCCTCACCATAAATAGTGATAATCCTTCCCTTGACCGGCTATTTGAGCTTTTGATGAAGGGTTATGTTACCGCCCCTTCTCCATGAATCCAAGGTCGACCCAACAGACAGGAGTAAGAAGGACGAATATCCATGATGTAGAAAGTAGAGTTAAAAATTTGTGAGCCCACCTTGATCGGGAAATCCACCTTTCCATGAACTGTCCTTTTGAACCCATCGAAAGCCCTCACAATAATATCACTTGGTTTCAAAACTAGTCCTTCACAGCCTAAACGGTCCAAAGCCCCCTTGGGTAGCACGTTTAAAGAAGAGCCAGTGTCAACCAGAACATGTGCTAAGGTAGTCCCCTTACATTCAACATAAACATGCAGAGCTTTGTTATGGTTCTTTCCCAGTGGCGTTAAATCAGTATCTGAAAACTCCAAACCATTATCGGCCGTCAAGCTTGCAACACAATTTTCAAACTAGTCTATCGTGGTCTCATGAGGGACATGAGCCTTCTTCAGGAATTTGATTAACGCCCGAGCATGAGCATCAGAACAAAATAGAAAAGATAACATGGAAATCTTGGAAGGGGTTTGTCCCAACTGCTCCACAATCTTGGAATCACTCCTTTTTATAATTTTCAAGATATCGTCCATTTCTCGAGCGGAAGGTTCCTCAGTAGTAATGTCTTTTGTGGGTATTTCTATCTCAGCAGGCTCAACTACTTTATCTTTTCCCCTTGTGTCAGTACTAGGCTTAGCAGTGGTGATGCGGACAGACGCCTTTGTAGTAGTTGGTGGTGAGATGTTGGATGAAAAGATTCTCCCAATTCTGGTCACCTTACATGAGCCATTAATGTTACCAATGTCATCAGCTTTGCTTTCTTCAATCCAAGCGTCTTGCTTTATTCCATGGTAAAACACCTCAGCACCATAGTCCCATGGCACTGCTTTGTTGGAAGAATACGGAATTGGCCCGGGGGAGGTAATTATTAGAGGAGCAACAATCGGTTCATTTGAAATCCTGATAGGACCCTTGGAGGAGATCCTAAGAGACTTGTT
Organism: Vicia faba; assembly: GCA_948472305.1. Lineage (NCBI taxonomy): Eukaryota > Viridiplantae > Streptophyta > Magnoliopsida > Fabales > Fabaceae > Vicia > Vicia faba. The sequence goes on from OX451735.1 coordinate 562,302,791, forward strand.
TGAGATAGTTATGATGAAGAGGTCTTCAATCTTATTGGTCAATTTTTGGCGGACGGAGTCTTCTCAAATAGAATCTCATGGCTATTCATCAGGCGTCGAATGCCTTCCTTCAGCCTTTTGTATCCATTGAGTTGTTTGGCACAACAATTGCAATCCTTCAAACAGCCAGGGAAAATCCTGGCTTTCAGCATATTCTTTTTGATAATGGTTAACGGAGTAGTCAAGTCTTCGACGGAGGAAACAAAAATGGTGTCTTCAACAGCATTGACACCCTTGCCATGATTTAGCATAGGCACGTTGATTACATTCGGAGTTGGAGGAGGATCATATTCAATGGTCTTGTTGTCTATTAAGTCTTGATATTTATTCTTCAGTGCCCAGCATTGGTCAGTCTCATGCCCGGGACTATTCGAGTGATATGCACACTTGGCATTCAGATTGTATTTAGGTGAAGTTGTATCTGGATTAGTCGGGGGATCACGCAGTGTCACCAAATTAGCCTTTAACAGGTGTTGTAAGGCTTGGGATAGCGACATGCCTATCCTTGTGAATTGTCTTGGTGGAGCCTGAAACTGTTGATGATTGGAGGATTGTCTTTGAACATGAGTTGGATTGGAAATTCGAACAACATTAACGGATGGGCGGTCATCCTTCTTGGTATGGGCCCTTGCCCCATACACAACACTGATTTCTTTCTTCCCGGTAAAATGTTTCTTTAAGGGATTGGAGGTGGAAGCATATGCTATGGGAATCTTCCCGCTTTTGATACCACTTTCAACTCTTTCACCAGTTAAGATCAGCTTGGTGAAACTGGAAGAAGAACAACCAACCAATAAGTTGAAATGGACCAGATAAAGTTCCCATAAACATATCAATGTGCTCCCTGTCAGTTAGTGGTGGTTGGACCCTACTGGCAAGATCCATCCACTTTTGGGCGTACTCTTTGAAACCTTCATCATTACCCATTGTCATGTCTTACAGTTGAACTCTTGTCAGTGTTAGCTCGGTATTGTACTGGTATTGGTGATAGAAATCAATGGCTAAGTCTTCCCATGTATGGATACGGGAACCATCCAATTGGTAAAACCACTCTAGTTGCGCCCCAGCCATGCTTTCTTGAAATAAGTGAACCCAAAGTTTCTTGTCAGTGGTGTGCGGTTGAATTTTGCGCACATAAGACTTCAGGTGAAGTTTTGGGTAGGAAACCCCATCGTATTTCACAAAGACTGGTATCTTGAATTAGTGGGGGATGACAACCCCAAATATTAAACCCAAATCGTTAATATCAAAACTAGGGATGACTTGAATCTCAACGGCCTTCAGTCTGTCCTCTATCTGCTTGTACTTAACGTCGGCAGGAGGATACTGCTCGTCAAAATAATCTTGATCATCGGACGCTTGATCATTGATACACCCAACCTGGATACTCTTTGCTTCTCCAATCTGATTCCCGTCTTCCTCAGACGAGTCTTCCACTATCGACATCTGACGGATCGGCTCTCTGAATCTTCTACCCATATTGACTAGGGCTTTCCTCCTTGGCTTCTTTTTGGTTGCCAGCAATGTCATCAACTCTTGTTGTCCCTTGGCTAGGGTCAGCAGAGTCTCTTGAAACTGGGAGTTTTGTGCTTGTAGGTCCTTCACTGTTTTCTCGATATCCATCTTACTGATATAAATAGTAGAGAGATAAGGAAGTCCGTCGTGGAAAACCTGTTATGTTATGATGCATGGAAGATGTGTATGCAAATGATTTCAAGGATTTAGGAAATTTAAATTTGTATAGACAAAGAATGAACAGACGTCAACTTCCATTAAGTAGTTCAAAATGATTACATCGTGCCTCTTGAGCTTACAAAATAAATCTCTAAGATAAAAAGGTCGATCACATCCTCTTCGGTGCAATGTAGGCGTTCAAGCTTTGTTCTTCATGGAGTTGCTTTGTAAGTTCTAAAACCCTTTCTCACTAGTGTAGAATTAAGCTTTGAAGGTATCTCGTTCTTCCTTTAGCTGAACCCAACCTTTTTGCAAGTCTTCAATAGAAGTAGGCATGTCGAGATGGAGGACAGTATATGGGGCATCTCCTTCAACCATCGGCTCCATGATAACTGGTAGGATCGAGGGATAAAGCATCACGAGCTTCTGAGCACAAGCTCGTACCCACCTAAGGTAAGGTTCAAGGGGAATAGAATTCTTATGTCCCAGCGTCTTACTATCCACTTTATTTACAATCCTCCAAGCTCGTAAAAACCTCTGACGGTAGCCTTGATCGTCGCTTTCATAGTCAAATACCACTCCTTGGATGAGCATATCATGAGGAACATCTCTTCAGGCATAACCAAAATGTCGTAAGGATAAGCAAGGGTTGTAAGTGATGCGTCCCCTAATTCCAAGCAAAGGTACATTAGGGAATTCCCCACAACGGTCGATGATAATAATGTTCTCCAAGGATCGAGAACACCAATGAATATCTGAATGTCTGAGCATCATCAACCTATGGGACCACCTTAAACCTTGCTCATTCTTCAACACAGACCGGGGAAGATGTGAAATAAACCATCTATCCAAAAGAGGAGTGCAACACATGAGGGGCCCTCTCTTCCTTATAGTGCAAGAGTGGAGAGAATGTAGGATATCTCCCAACAAAGTAGGCACCGGATTGCGAGACATGAAGATTTTGACAACATTTACATCTATGAGTTGGTCAGGGTTTGGAAACAAAACCACCCTATAGATGAGAAGGGCCAAGATTTCTTCAAAAGCTTGTAAGTCCAAAGAGTTCCAACAATCTTGAGTTTTCTCAAACAAGAACTTGGCTAAGAATCCTTTGACACCACTCCTTGTTTCCCAATTAGTCGTGACATCAGATTGTTGCAAGTGTAGCGCTCAGGAAATCTCTTCAGGTCTCGGATCTCTTTCCGGACCGTTGAAGGGTAGTTGATTGAGAATGGGAATCCTCAAGAGTTGAGAGAATTCTTCCAGAGTAGGTACGAGCTGATAATCAGGAAAGGTGAAGTAATGGTGTAGAGGATCAAAGAACTGGAAAAGCACCTTCATCATATCTTCATTAGTGCTCGAGGTAACCAAGTTTAGGAGGCGACTATGTCTTTCGGTGAATTAAGAATTCTCAGGGACCCTTGATGCTAACTCTTTGATTTGATAAGGAATTCTTACGTGATTGACTTGGATAGTATTTCTGCGGATAGAAGCCATGTCCTACAAAACAGAACAAAGATAAATCCTAATAATCCTTGAAATGGTTAGTGAGAATGCTTATGATGTTATGATGTTTATGATGTTATGTACAAGTAAGCATATACACACAAGGCAAACAAGTCCTTAGGTTTAGGCTTGCATGGAGTCTTATAGGTAAGTACACTCTTGAAGTTTAGTTGGCTCAAACATGTCCTATAAATAGTACCGAGTTCTAAGGGATCTCAATATCACTGGTATTTCTTGTCGGGCATTATTTCAGCGCAAGCCTCTTTAATGGCGACCGAAATATCCCGAGAAGTACGATCTTAATGAGTGTAGTATCGAGTATCAACCAACTTCAGACTGCACCAAAGCCGACTATCTCACTACTTCCTAATGGCCAAGTTGGTCAAGTAAAGGTTCTAAAGTCAGTTAGTGTTTCATGACACTGCACATCGGCCCTGTATTCTCCTTGACTACTCAAGGGATATCAGTACCCATAAATGTGTCACACTAACATAGCTATTTCTTAGACCATGTTGGTATACCCTGCATATTTTCCACAATGTATTTCTACTTACTTATAAGGTATCCCAAATCTGGGTAGAGGATAAAAAACAAACCCAAACAAGGAACCAAAATGTAAAGCAAGAAAGTCAAACAAATGAAAGCAAATAAAGGTGATCTAGACCTAAGGTAACCCCACTTTAAAGGTAAATCCCCAGCAGAGTCGCCAGTTCTGTAATACGATGGCAGAACTGACTTGGGATGTTTTGTGTTTGATCACAAATGTTGCGGTCAGCAAGTGTCCTTCGTTTAGGCAAACTTTGTAATGGTTCTCATTTCGTAAGAACGTATACAAAGTGTTGGACTTTTGAAAGTATTTCATGTTTTGAAAGTATTTCATGTTTTGAAAGTGTTTTATGTGTGTTTGTTTTGAAAGTGTTTGGTGTATTTGTTTTAAAAGTGAGCAAGCAACTAAGAATGTTTCTACCTACTCAAAAGGCTTTGTTCATTTCTTCCTTCCTTTGATATTGTTATCTAACCATTTATTAGTAAGAAGCCTTATATTTGAATGTAAAGGGATGAGCATGGATCATCGTATAGTCATGATAGCAATATTGTGAGATATCTTAGCATTTATTTTGAGGGACTAAGATCATTTGAAAGGCAACATTTCTAGTGTCATCTAGGGACTATGATCTTGTATTTTTTATTGTTTTTGCTAAGACATACCACATGCATAACATGACAATTTTTTAGGCAACAAGTGGAGTTAACCTTAGGGTTGCATGTGTGAATATTGTGTTTGATTTACATGCATTGTTCATCTTGAATTAGGGTTATCTACTTGTTGATTTTATCTTCCCATACAAACCCTAATTACTAGCATTTATATGAAAGCGATAAATTGCGGAAAGTAAATATTCCACGCTATTACAATCATTAGGGGGATGGGGTATACAAATTCACAAATGGGGATTACAAGAAATTAAACCTAATTATCTATTACAACCATATTGAATAATGTACAAGAAATGAATAAATATAATGTGTAAGAATGTAAGTGGAAAAGAAATGGATTTTTGTTTGTTTTCTGTTAAGGAAAATGGTTTTAACCTAATTATCTAAAAGAAAATAATTAATTAAATTAAGAAAGTTAAACCTATATTAATTAATAAAATAAATTATCTTAGAAAGCATTTTTAGGGTTTTTTAGAAAAGGTTTTAAGTTTAATCAAAATAGTATGGAAATTAATTAATTAAAGGAAATCTAAATTCTAAGTTAATTTTTTTTGAATCAAAATATATGTATTAATTCAAAAATCAATTAAGTACAGAGTGCAATCAAAGGATCCAGCAAACACGCAAGGCAAAAACCAAAGCATTAGCTCAGCTACATGCTTTCTTAATTTTTTACTATGCTATCCCCTATATATAATTTTCTCAATAATATCTTCCTCAATATTCTTGGTAACCAAGTTATTAAAGGTGATGACCCAATCAACCTCTTCCTTCCAGACAAGGGGAATGTGTTGAACCTCCATCCAGTTTAGAATTCCTATCCATATCCTAACAGTGTTCCTGCATTGGAAAAAAAGATGCTCAATGGTTTCAACATGCTCCAAAAAAAGGCTACAAATGTCATCCTGAATAAAACCAATTCTGCAAAGTCTCTCTTTAGTAGGTAATTTTCCATGACAAATCTGCCATAAGTTCAAAATAGCACGGGGTCTAGCAGCATTCTTAGTGGTTAACTGCCTCCACAGGACACGAGTGCCATCATCAATTAGCAGCCTGTATATCTTGCTCATTTGGATTTTCTCTTGCTGCAAGTAGTCAATCCAGGAAGCTGGAAATTGGCATGTAAGGACTCTAACTTGCATTATGCTCTTCATGACCCAGGACCAATTATTATTGACAGCCATGTCCATGATATTTCCATCTATTAAATAATAGCTGTTGTTGTACCCCAAAATTTGCCCTCCCATATTCTTCAAGAATTGCAAAGAGCAAGCTTCAAAATTCCCCAAGGGTTGCACAGTGTAAGGGCCTCCTAACAGTCAAAATTAGGGTTTTGGTTCTGATCAAGAAAATGTAGTTTTCAAGAGATCAATCAAGTCTCCTATGCCTATAAACATTGTCAAGCACCTACATGTCAAGTTTCAAGACTTTCAGCACAAAATTGCACAGTCAAAAACCCTAATTGCACTACAGTCAACTGTAGGGGCAAAATGGTCATTTGACAGTCAAAAGTCCAAATTTTTGGTCAACATCTCATTTTGAAGCCACAAACATCATTTGATCAGTGCTTGATCATGATTCTCAAAGCTTGGCTCAAAAATCATCAAGATGCAAAAGTTTCCTTATTTGGACAGTTGAAAAAGTCAACTGTAAATTGACCAGGGCATAACTTCCACATGGATTATCAGAAAAATTCCATCCAAAGCTCATTTTGAAGATAAAGACATTTACTACAACTCTTCTTCATACTCCAAGTCCAAGAAATGCTCTCACAAAAAGTTATCAATTTCAACATTATAGGTCACTTTCAAAAGTCAACAAAAAGGGACTTTAAGTCAAAGGCCATAACTTGAGATTGGTAAATCAAAATGACATGGGACCAAAGACATTGGTTAGAGGACTCAAAGACCTTTCCAAAATGTCCAAGAACATGAGCAAAGCTTAAAAATTGAGCAAGTTATGCCTTGTGGAAGTTGGGAAAGTTTTGGATATTTTGAAAAGTCAACATTGCTTCAAATGACCTAAAATTGCTAATGGGCTTCTTTTTCTTCCACAATTCATTATCCAAGGCATGTGCACGACCATTTGGCCCAAAGGGAAGTCTTTCTTCATTTTTATTTATTTATTTGGATTTTTATTATTAATAATTCATTTAAATTAAAATAAATACATGAAAAATGCTAAACCTAGGTTTTAAATCTTTTTATGCATAATATATACTCAAGATTTCGTGCCTAACCAAATATAGAAAGAATCAATTGAATTGGTCATGATTTGGTAGCAAAAGCATGTGAAAAAGATTTGAAAATCATGGTTTAAAAATCAAGTATCATATTCATTAATTCATGGATTTTGGATCAATTTTCTTTGACCTAATCATTCATACACATATAAGGATGCAAACCCTCATGCCTTTAGACTGGAAGCTGCGCAGAAAAAGCATATGCAAACTTGGAATTTTTCAAGAAAACTCCAAATCGGAAAACCAATTTCCAGGGCGATTCAAGGCCAAAGATCAATTCCATTAGCTTGCTGAGGCTTCAAAGAAGGGATTTGGATCAAAAACTACAAGCTTTCGTGCCCAGAAACGTGAGAACGATCTCACCTGTACAGAGAAAATTTCATATTCTTGCATCTCAATTCATGCGCATTTAGCAATTTTTAACATGTGATTTATGTTCATTATGCAATTATGAAGCTAACTGTGTGGTTTGATTTTGTTTTCGTGCCCTATATGAGGATTCACCATTAGAGACATCTAGGGTTTCCAGGTATTCAATTTAGGCGTTTCTCATCCCTGTAAAATTAAGACTCATCAATACCATGAACAAAACCAGCAGGTTGGGACGAATTGGAAGAGACCATCGCGCCTAATTTCTGAGGCCACATGGCCTAATCGCTATTATCAGAATAAGCTTGTTTTGAGGGGGTTCAAAACCCCCGTTAACCGTTTTCTATTTTTTCAGGAAAACAAAACCACGAAGAAGACGACCCCTGTGGCATAAGCTGATTGGCTAATTTGAATTCTCGCGCTAAAAAGTTCACTAATACGCGTTTTGTTTTATATTGTTTCTTAGTTATATTATAATCAAATGCGTTGGATGGTTCAGTGGTAAGCATAGGCGTTGGTAACGTTCATGACCTGGGTTCGAGCCCCAGGTCCTCACTATTTCCATGCTATTTTTCAATCAGTGTTCCTATGCAGGTTCAACGCTGAAGGTTCACTATGTTCACAATATCTGGCCATCCACGTGCCTATGGAGATGGATCAAATGGCCACAATCTGAAGCGCACCATGGACTGCAGTCAACCACCTCACACACTAGTGGCAAAAGTCAGAGAGGCCAAAGTTATTGGGCCCAGATGGCTAAAGAAAAAACCTCCAAATTAGGGGCAGACCCCCTAGGTTTGCAACCTTTTTTTACATTCTTTGTTTTTTTTATTATTTTTACTTTCTTTTACTTATTGTTTTTTTAATTAATTTAATATTTCCATAATATATAAAAAACACCAAAAAAATCAGAAAAGATAAAAAAAAAATAATAAATATTTTTATTTTAGTATTTTTGTAAATAAATTGCATTAATTCACTTAGTTTTAATTTAGGGTTTAATCTTAACATTTTTTTAATAAAAACCTAAAATTGGTAGAATTAGGGTTTATAATCATTTTTCTCCCTTTTTTCTTTTCTTTCATAATAATTAAATATTTCCTATTATTTATTTTTATAATTAAATTGCATGTAAAATAATTAGGTTTAATTTTAGGTTAAAATTTAATCTTTTCTTAATAAACTAAAAACAACTAGAATTAGGGTTAGCATTTTATTTTAATTAATTCATTTTTCCATTAAAATCTTAAAATACCAAAAACTAATTTCTTTTTAATTTTATTAATTTAATAGTAATTTAATTTAATTCCATTAAAAAGGGTCCAACGCCCTCGTTTTTTTAATTCTTACTTAATTCGCATATTTATTTCCTTTTTTATTTTGGTTACTTATGTATCTCTCCCAAAGCCGTGTAATTAATTTCTCGCACTTTACTTTTCATTATTCCTTTATTTTCCTGTCAAATCGGGTTCAAGAAATTTTGGCGATGTGGACCCGCGCCTTTTGTAATAGCTTAGAACTTTACTTTTCTCGCACTTTTAAATGTTAATCAATGCATGCAAGAATGAATGGACAAAAATAAAAACAAACGCGTAGATCACCTTTAACATGACAAGATAAATGCAAAGGAATCCGACACACGAATCACACACCACCCCTAGGGTACGCCTCACTGTTGCCTTGCCTCGAAAGGTGATCGTCGAGTAGAGGATGTCTTAGTAAGTCCTCATGATCCGGGAACCTGGCATGAGGGTAGCTTCTAAGGTGTCTTCCCATTGCTCTGGTGATCACCATGTCCTGAACCTCGAATTGACCCGAACACCTCCAACGGTGGTGCTACCTACCTCTCAATGGTGGAATGGCACTACTTTAAGGACATTTAGATACTTGCTCTAATTTCAAAACAACTTAAAAATACTTTTCACACCGACACTTTTCAAAAGCTTTCGAAAGCAACTTTTCAAACACTCTTGAGGACTGATACAAGAGTCGAACTGGAATTTTCAAAGAAACTTTTTTTAAAACCCACAGTTGAAAAGCAAACAAACCTTTTTGAAAACACAAATGAGCAAGTATCTAAGAGCCCATGGATAACCATGGATAGAAAGGGTGCTAACACCTTCCCTTTCTATAAATCTACCTCCCGAACCGAGAGCAATCTCTATAAGGAATTTTTCTGTGCTTTTGTCCTTTCCATTTGGAGAAAATAAAAGACGGTGGTGACTCTTTCTTCTGCGACATTTCGCGAACCAGCGTTAAACATTCAGTTCCAGATCCACCGATCACAGAACTGGCGACTCTGCTGGGGACTTAAACTTAAAGTGAGGTGTACCTTAGGGTTAGTTCATAACTGTGTTTTCAATTGTATTGACTTGTCTGCTTTAAATTTGTGGGTTGCATGGGAGTTACATAGATCCTAACCCGGATCTGGGGATACCCTATTTAGGTAGCATAAGCTGTGAGGGACCTGTCCGGCGTAGACCGACACAGGTGAAACAGTGGCTACGTTGGTGTGGCACCTTGGTCTGTACCGATATCCCTTGTGTTGCAACGAGGAGAATATGGGTCTTCTAAGGAGTCATTAAGCACCAACAACCTTAGAACCTTAAATGACACAACTTGGCCTTTAGAATTGTAGCAGTATGCTACGCCCATTGAGGCTAAACTCTCGTGATGGTTCTGGCCGCAAGAAAAGATTGCGATGCTGGAGTTATGACCGATTGAGGGTAGTCAATGATATTGGGATCCTCTAAGAACCCGGTTACTTTGATAGGACAGGTATGAACCAACAAACTGAAAGAGGGTAGTACCTAGACCTCATGCTGGCCTAAACTTTAGGGGCTTACCATCATGAGCATTGCATGCATCCTGCATAAGGACTGACCATTTCAAAGACAAGAGGGTTTCACCTTTGCTCTGTTTTGTAGGACATCATGATGCCTGTGCGAAGGAACACTATCCGGTTCAACTTTGTTCATTCACCTGAGTTGCTTGATGAGTTGGTTAGCAGAATTCCAAATACCACTTCTTTCATTCAGAGGCATGGTTCTCTTCTCAGTTTAGTCACTACAAAGCGAGATCAACAGTTGATGAGCGTTCTGACCCAGTTCTATGACCCTCTGTACCAGTGCTTCACCTTTCAAGACTTCCAGCTGGTCCCTACCCTGGAAGAGTTCTCTGATTTGCTTGGTATCCCTATCTTGGATCAGACTCCCTTTACTGGTTGGGAAAAGACCCTCAGGCTTGAGGATGTTGCTGCAGCTCTTCCCCTGACACATCAAGAGGTAATGGACAACTGGGTGGCTAGAAGCGGAGTTAAGGGTTTCTTGGCCAAGTTTCTGATTGGTAAAGCTAACAGTTTCTGGAATGACCTGGACTTTAGGGCATATGAAGACATCTTGGCTCTCCTAATCTATGGGTTAGTCTTGTTTCCTAATCCTGACAACTTCATCAATGTCACTGCCATAAGGATCTTTATGTCACAGAATCCCGTACCCACTCTCTTGGGTGACATCTTGCAACAACTTCATGCTCGTACTACCCGAAGATGAGGAACCCTATGGTGTTGTATCCCTTTGTTGGTGAGGTGGTTTATTTCGCACCTCCCTAAGTTCTTACTGAAGAACCAAGAAGGAAGAGGTTGGGCTCACCGGTTAATGTCTCTCACCGATAAAGACATCATTTGGACTTGCAGAGGTTTGGATGAGATAGCTATTATTGATCGATGCGGGGAATACCCTAATGTTCCTCTGATTGGTACCCAAGGAGGGATCTCTTACAATCCATGTCTAGCGCTCCGTCAGTTTGGAAGAGCAAGAAGAGCAGGGCCTCATGAGATGGTGGTGCCTCACATCAGTTTTGAGTTTCAGGTGGATAGTGACGAGCTGCGTCGTAGGTTCATCAAGGCTTGGGACAAGGTTCATAAAGCTGACCCACAAGAGTTGGGGCCAAAGACTTCTTTACCTATGGAAGCCTACTACAAATGGGTTCGCATCCGTGCTCAGAAGTTAGGTATGCCGTATGAAGCCGTCAGACCCGTCATTCTTGAGTGTCCTGACAAAGATGGTGTTCCTCCAACTGTCCTCCCTCCTCAGATACCTGCTGATTATGAGACACTGAAGAGATCTTGGTCGCAACTGCGAGAAGAACGGGATTCTTACCGGGAAAAGTTCAACGAGCAGGAATTAAAGATCCAGAAGCTGACAAAGCAGTTGGAGAATGAGCGAGATCTGAATGCCTACATCCGTACTGAGAAGAGGAGACCATGGGATCAATAAGGAGCTCCGGATGTTCTTTTACAGTTTTATTTCCCTTTTCAGTATTTCCTTTCATGTAACGCCTAAGGGCAACCTGTTGAATAATTTCAGTTGCAAAGTTGAATCTAATGAAGTGTGTTCCTTTTTGTTTACAAAGTTGATTCCCGATTGTCTTTGAAAACATAATTCATACGCATCTCATTCATCATGTGCATAGCAGGTTTTCTTCTTTTCAGGTTGCTTACTGTTCTTCGCTGTTTATTTCAGCATCATGAATCCTGACTCATCCTCAACTGAGATGTCCATCAAAGCTCTTCAGGCGCAAAATGCGCAATTTCAGGAATTAATCAAGGGTTTGGCTCAAGGCCAAGAAGAGCTGAAGGCTCTGCTCCTGAAGAAGGAGAAGAAGAAGAAGAAGAGAAGAACTGTTATGTTTAGCTCGGGCCGAAGGTTTGGCAACATTTTGCAGAATGAAGAGGCTGGTTCTTCCATTGGCAAGAGTACTCCTCAAGCAAAAAAAGGTCCTAGTCCGGTAGTCTCTGACAACGAGACTGATTTTGATGAAGAGCAGTATCCTCCTGCAGAAGACAAATACAAGCAACTGGAGGATAGGTTGAATGCTATGGAGATCCAACAGGTACCTGGGATGGATTTTGGAGATTGGGGTTTATCTACTGGTGTAATTATTCCTCGGAAGTTCAAAGCACCATCCTTCACCAAGTATGACGGGGCGTCTTGTCCCAAGCTACACCTCAGATCCTACGTGCAGAAGATTCAGCCGTACTCAGCGGATAAGAATTTGTGGATCCACTTCTTCCAGGAGAGTCTTTCAGGGACTCATCTCGAATGGTTCTATTAGCTGGATGGGACCAAGGTTCGTAACTGGGAGGAGTTGGCTACTGCTTTCTACAAGCAGTATCAGTATAATGCCAACCTTGCCCCTACACGTACCCAACTCCAGGGTATGTCGTTAGGTTCAAGTGAAGGTTTTAAGGAGTACGCTCAGAAGTGGAGGGATCTGGCTGGCAGGGTGCAGCCTCCGTTGACTGATCGGGAGTTGGTAGACATATTCTTGGGGACCCTATCTGGGCCATTTTTCAACCATCTCATCGGGAATTCGTCTGCAGGGTTCACTGATCTGATTCTGACTGGAGAGAGAATTGAGGCTGGGTTGAAGTCTGGAAAGATTCCGAAGGGTGCATCGTCTAGTTTTGAGAAGAAACCCTTCAAAAAGGAGGCTAGTGCTGTATATGGCTCCCGGAGACCAGAAATATTTGAGCGCCGCCAATCTGTCAGTGCGGTAATGATTGCTAAACCTGCTGCCGCTCCTCGGACAACCAATCCTCAAAGGGCCGAAAGACCCCGGAGAGAGTTTACCCGTTTAAGCATGACCTTATCGCAGATTTTGGCACAGTTGCTATCCACCAATCTAGTGACTGTCAGAGAGGCCCCCAAAGGTGTAAATAGTGCCTCTCCAAAATACAACCCAAATGCTCGTTGTGCGTACCATTCTGATAGCCCGGGGCACTCCACTGATGACTGTTGGGCCTTAAGGAATAAGGTGCAAGACCTTATCGATGCGAAAGAGATACAGTTCGAAGCGCCTGAGAGGCCGAATGTGGTTACTGCTCCTATGCCTCAGCATGGGGTAAATGCTGTTGATGAAGAAGTGTACGCTGTCTCTGTGGATGATCTAGCCACTCCTCTGAAGACTTTCAAGAGGAACCTGCTGCTGGCCGGTTTATTTCCGGGTTGCAGTGAGGGTTGCCTGTTCTGTGCTGTTTCCCTATGTGGTTGTCCCTTGCTGAAGTTAGGCATCCAAAGCCTAATGGATAGCAAGGAGATTTTGTTTAAGAAGTCTGTTGTTCAATTGGTTCCGGTAGAAGAAGTTTCTGTGGTTACCATCTTCAATAATCCAATCAAGGCTCTCCCGAAGAAGCCTGTCCAAATCATGACTGTCGCACCTGTGGTTATCACTGTTCCGGGGCCTCTTCCCTACGTATCTGATAAAGCTGTCCCCTGGCACTATGGGACAGATGTGTATGTGAATGGAATTAAACAAGAGTTCAACACTGGCACCAGTATCTGCGATATCACTGGTCCAGCCAAGGTTACCCGCAGTGGCAGGCTCTTCTCGCCTGACATTGCACCGCCCGCTACTCGAAGACCCCTCCTTATAACACCTACAAGTGTACCTGTTCCTGTTGCTGATCAAGTTGTTTCCCCTGCTGCCGAGTCATCCAATGCTCGGGGCAAAGGGATTGAAGTTGAGCCTGCCCGGATGGAGGCACCGATACCTATAAATGCTGAGGCCTCCCAACAAGAGATGGAGGAAATCTTGAAAATTATAAAGAAGAGTGACTTCAATGTTGTGGAACAGTTGGGGCACACGCCCTCCAAGATCTCCATGCTCTCCTTACTGCTATGCTCCGAGGCCCATGCTAAGGCCTTGATCTCATTCCTCAAGACGGCCCATGTGCCACAAGAGACATCTGCAGTCCAGTTCACTGATTGCGTAGCAAATCTAACAGCGGACAACGACTTGGGTTTCTCAGATGCTGACTTGACTGCGAAAGGAAGAGACCACAACGATGCTCTGCATGTCTCTATCGAATGCAGGGGCACTACTCTGGCACATGTATTGGTAGATACTGGTTCTTCCTTGAATGTTCTACCAAAGAAGGCTTTAGACCGTTTGGATTGTGAAGGCCTGGAATTAAAACCCAGCAATATCATCGTCAGGGCCTTTGACGGTTCAAAAAGGATGGTTCATGGAGAGGTTGACATTCCTATTTGTGTGGGCTCTCAGGTGTTTGACTCTACTTTTTATGTGATGGATATCCGTCCATCGTACTCTTGTCTACTGGGTCGACCTTGGATCAATAAAGCTGGGGCAGTGACCTCTACCTTGCACCAGAAGCTGAAGTACCCTGTCAGAGGGAAGATCGTCACTGTGCAGGGAGAGGAGGAGTATATGGTAAGCCATCTGAATTCCTTCAGATACATTGAGATGGACGGGGAGTTTATTGAAACCCCCTTTAAGCATTTCGAGGAGGTGCTTCCAATTTCAGCGGCAGCAGAAACAGCGGTCGAAGAGGATGTTCCCTTGAAGATGGCTTCCCTAAAGGATGCCTGGGCTGTGGTTCAGAAAGGTGATTGTGCTAACTGGGGCAGGCTTCCCGACTTTACACAGAAAACTGACAAGTTTGGGCTGGGTTTTACTGCAGAGGGTCAGAAAGCTATGCAGAAGGCGAAGACCAGAAGACCTCATGTGTTCATTACAAATCCAGGAGTCAATGCTGTTGGTGAAGACAATGAAGTGGACGAAGCTGAGTTCAATAGCTGGATCTATCCAACGACTGAAGGAGGATTGACCAATTGGATTGCTAAAGACCATACTCCTGTTACTTTTGTCACGCAGTAATAAACTTCCTTGTTTCGTTATTTGTAATAAACAATAAATAAACTCTATGGCCCGGTGTCTTACCCGAGGCACCGTGGTTTCATTTGTGAGGGCATATAAATTGTCATTTCATATATCATGAATGAAAATCTTGGACGTTTTCTCGCATTTCAAATCTTATGCTCCTTTTCTGTCTTTCTTTCCTTTACATATATTTCAAAACAGCTGTATTTACACACACACTCACTCATACAGGTTCCAATCCACTCTGGATCTCACTGATAACGACTCTGCTACTGCCAATTATGACTTCGAAAATCCGATCAACTTAGCCGAAGACGAAGGTGAAGATGATTGCGAAGTGCCTGGCGAGCTTGCAAGACTGTTGCTTCAGGAAGAGAGGGCAATTCAACCACACGAAGAGCCAGTGGAAACAATAAACTTGGGTACTGAAGAAGACAGGAAAGAGGTAAAGATTGGTGCCAACCTAGAGCTCAGCGTGAAGCAACGGTTGACTAAGATGCTACATGATTATATGGAGATATTTGCCTGGTCCTACGAAGATATGCCCGGTTTGGACACTAATATTGTGGTCCATCACTTGCCAACTAAGGAAGACTGCCCTCCAGTTAAGCAAAAGGTCCGCCGTATGCGTCCAGAAATGTCTGAGAAGATTAAAGCCGAGGTTATGAAACAGTTTGATGCCGGGTTCCTTGCAGTGACTTCTTACCCTCAGTGGGTTGCTAATGTGGTGCCGGTACCTAAGAAAGACGGTAAGGTCAGAATGTGTGTCGACTACAGGGATCTGAACAGGGCCAGCCCCAAGGATGACTTCCCCTACCTCAAATTGATGTCCTTGTTGATAATACTGCTCAGCATAAGGTGTTCTCTTTCATGGATGGCTTTTCATGTTACAATCAGATCAAGATGGCACCTGAAGACATGGAGAAGACTACCTTTGTTACTCAGTGGGGCACCTTCTGCTACAAGGTCATGCCTTTTGGACTGAAGAATGCTGGGGCAACCTACCAGCGTGCCATGGTTGCTTTATTTCATGACATGATCCATCATGAGATAGAAGTGTATGTTGACGACATGATCGCAAGGTCCCAAACTGAGGAAGAGCATCTAGATCATCTGCAGAAGTTGTTTGACCGGTTGAAACTGTACAAGCTGAGATTGAACCCGAACAAATGCACCTTCGGGGTAAGATCTGGGAAGTTGCTAGGCTTTGTTGTAAGTGACAAGGGCATTCAAGTGGACCCTGCTAAAGTTAAAGCTATTCAAGAGATGCCAGTTCCTAGGACAGAGAAAGAGGTCAGAGGCTTTCTAGGACGCCTGAATTACATTGCTCGATTCATCTCACACCTAACCGCTACTTGTGAACCACTCTTCAAGCTGCTGAAGAAGGATCAGGTAGTACGTTGGAATGATGAATGTCAGGCTGCTTTTGACAATCAAGGAGTATCTCCAAGAACCACCTATCCTTATGCCACCGGTTGAAGGGAGACCTCTGATACTATATCTAACAGTGCTTGACAACTCAATGGGGTGTGTGCTGGGGCAGCATGACGAGTCTGGCCGAAAAGAGCATGCCATTTATTACCTTAGCAAAAAGTTTACCGACTGTGAGACCCGATACTCACTGCTTGAGAAAACTTGTTGCGCTTTGGTATGGGCTGCTCGCCGGCTGAGACAGTATATGCTGACTCACACTACCTTGTTGATCTCAAAGATGGATCCTATAAAGTACATATTTGAAAAGCCTGCCCTGTCTGGGAGAATTGCAAGATGGAAAATGATCTTGACGGAATACGAAATTCAGTATACAACCCAGAAAGCCATCAAGGGAAGTGTATTGGCAGACCACTTGGCACATCAGGCCGTAGATGACTATCAGTCAATGAACTTCGAGTTTCCGGACGAAAGCATCATGATAGTGACTGATTGTGAAGTACCTGGACCGGATGAAGGACCTGAGGAAGGATCCCGATGGTCTATGCACTTTGACGGAGCCTCCAATGCTTTGGGTAACGGTATCGGCGCCATAATCATATCTCCTCAAGGCACTCATACTCCGCTCACTGCCCGGCTATGTTTCAATTGTACCAACAACATGGCAGAGTATGAGGCGTGCATCATGGGTCTTCAAGCTGCGATCGACCTAAGGATCAAGTTTCTGAGTGTCTTCGGAGATTCCGCTCTCGTGATCAATCAGATCAAAGGAGAGTGGGATACGAAACATCTGAATCTTATTCCTTACAGAGAATGTGTGTTGACCTTGATCCCCCACTTCACAAAGATAACCTTTGAACACTTTCCAAGAGAAGAGAATCAGCTGGCGGACGCGTTAGCTACAATGTCTTCTATGTTCAAGGTCAAATGGGATAATGAGGCTCCCCGGATCATCATCTGGAAACTGGACGAACCGGCATACTGTTGCGATCTCGAGACTGAATTGGTAACTGAGAAGCCTTGGTACCATGAGGTGGAGAGATATTTGGAAACTCAGGAATACCCTGAAGGTGCATCTGTCAATGATAAGAAGTTCCTGAGGAGGTTCGCGGCAAAGTTCTTCCTTAGCAACGGCATCTTGTACAAGCGAAACCATGATTCAACCCTACTGTGTTGTGTGGATAAAACTGAAGCAGAAAGGATCATGGAAGAGCTACATGAGGGGACCTTCGGTACACATTCCAGTGGACACACTATGGCTAAAAAGATCCTTCGGGCAGGGTATTACTGGTCCACAATGGAAGCCGACTGCTATCAACATTCTCGAACATGCCACAAGTGCCAGATTTATGCAGACAAGGTGCATGTTCCCCCAGTTCCTCTGAATGTTCTGACTGCGCCTTGGCCATTTGCAATGTGGGGCATAGACATGATCGGTGAGATTAAACCTACAGCATCTAATGGGCATCGCTTCATCCTCGTAGCGATTGATTATTTTACAAAGTGGGTTGAAGCAGCTTCCTACGCTACGGTAACCAAGATTGTGGTGGCACGGTTCATTCGGCATAACCTGATCTGTCGGTACGGCGTCCCAGAAAGAATTATTACAGATAACGGTACCAATCTGAATAACAAGATGATCACTGAGCTCTGCGAGCAGTTCAAAATACAGCACCACAATTCTTCTCCTTACAGACCGAAGATGAATGGGGCTGTAGAAGCAGCAAATAAAAATATCAAGAAAATTGTGCAGAAGATGACAGTGACTTATAAGGATTGGCACGAGATGTTACCGTTCGCTCTACATGGGTACCGTACCTCAGCCAGGACGTCAACCGGGGCAACTCCTTTCTCTCTGGTTTATGGTATGGAGGCAGTCTTACCGATCGAAGTACAAATACCCTCTCTCCGGATAATGAAGGATGCAAATCTGAACGAATATGATTGGATCCAGACACGACTTGATCAATTAAACCTTATTGATGAGAAGAGACTTGCTGCTATCTGTCATGGTCAGACATACCAGAAACGAATGATCAGGGCATTTAACAAAAAGGTTAGACCACAGGAATATCAAGTTGGGGATCTGGTAATCAAGCGAATCATCCTTCCTCAGAGTGATCCAAGGGGCAAATGGACCCCTACGTACGAAGGGCCATTTGTGGTTAAACATGTGTTCTCAGGAGGAGCCATGATTCTAACCAATATGGATGGTGACGACCTTCCTCACCCCGCTAATGCAGACATAGTAAAAAGATACTACGCATGAAAAAAAGACCCGCTAGGCTGACATGCCTAGGCAAAAATTAGGGATTCCCGGTGAACCAAAAGGGTTCGGGCAAAATGAAGGGATGAAATGAAAAAAAATCTGTACACCCGGCAAGTCGAAAACCTGAAAAGGCGGCTTGGGCAAAAATGGGTATCCCGGTGGACTGAAAACCCGAAGGGGCGGTCCAGGCAAAAGTTAGGGATAAAAGCGTAATACTATGTCTCATTGGATCACTTTGCATCCAGAATCCGGTATCTACATCAAGTTCAGACGGCATCGATCAGTTAGCTTCATCTTCGTTTAGGTCATCAAGTGATGAGACGCTCGGAGTTATAAAGGCAATAGCAGAGTTGAAACCCAGTGGGGTCATTCATTTCACACAGCTGTTTTATTTTTCTTTTTGTAAAAAATTTGTATAAAACTCTTTTGTTCGGCGGCGTTCTCTTACTAGGACGTCAGCCTCTTGTACACAAAACGCCTATTTACAGGCAATTCAAAAATCAATACAAATATACTTTTCAGTTAAAAGTGCCAATTGTTTTTCTTTTTCTGTTTTGTTTTGCGAAGAACGTCCAAGGTTCAATTTGTGATATATGCATTGACAATAATTTGCTAACTCATAAATATTTACATACGAAACAAAGGATTAATTACAGGTAACATTAGAAACAGGGGCAATAAAGAGTTGTCTAAGCAATCTAATTGTTCTGTCCTCCAAGGTACCAAGATGGGTCCAGCTAAAGAACATAACCGGCATATCTTAATTCCCCAGAGAGTACGTCAGCAAGTCAACATACTCTTCTCGAGCAAAGTTACAGCCAAACTTAAGGAGTTGGATATCCTCCAGCAGATCTCAACATTCCCCAGCAGCATATATATTCTTAACAAGCATCCCCGGCAGTCTTGGTCTAAAGATTGTTCCCCGGCGGCATACCAACATTCAAAGGAATCACTTTCCCCGCAGTTCAAAACTTCTCCAGGAAAGTCCAATCTAGTTCCCCAGGAAAGTTGGAATCCGTCTCCCCAAGCAGTAAGCTTATCCCCAGTAGATTCTGGAAGCTTATCCCTCACAGAGCACGAACGCGTCGTCCGGCTCTATCCAAAGAGTTATTTCCTTACCAGGATATAACTGGGTTATCCTCAGCCAAAAGCCACGGAAAGGTCGTCGTCAACACAGTTCTTTCTTATCCCCATCAAGTTATTATCAACATTCCAGCAAAGTATCTCTCTCCCCACCGAGTATTGCTTCCCAGCAAGATCGTTAGAGTACTTTCCTCCCCGCAGAGTTATTCCATTCGCCAAGTTTATTCCCCAACAGAGTTATCTTCTCCTACCGGTATTCTTGCAACTATCATCCCCAGCGGAAGCAAAATCTATTCTTCAACATCAGCCCAGGAGTGACTTTCCGGCACCCGTCAAGGATTTACTTTCCTAGACGAAACATACATCCATAAACATCGCACTTCCATACATCATTATAGCATGCATAGACGCATCATATCTTACAAATCTCTTTTATGTTGAGAATATCATTGCTTGGTCCATATCATGCGTTGCATATGACTGACCTTTACCTTTCAGGAAAGATTTAGTTAAATTCTCAATCATATTTCAAGACCTAGACCGGTTCAGTAAATCGACTCCAAAGATTTCTTATCCAGTCAAAGGCCTTCTCTGGTCCAGTTAAATCGACCCCAAACAGATTTTTCTGATAAAGACCCAGTTGAAGACATTCCAAGACCTAGACCGGTTCAGTTAATCGACTCCAAAGATTTTTTTATCCAGTCCAAGGCCTTCTCTAGTCCAGTTAAATCGACCCCAAACAGATTTTTCTGATGAAGACTCAGTAGAAGTTATCCAAGGTTTTTCTCAATGATTGCTATTGAGATTGTAATTGCCTATGGTTCTCTCCCCGATCCTGCGGAGACGATAATTCCATTCCAGGTTTTTCTCAATGATTGCTATTGAGATTGTAATTGCCTATGGTTCTCTCCCCGATCCTGCGGAGACGATAATTCCATTCCAAGTTTTTCTCAATGATTGCTATTGAGATTGTAATTGCCTATGGTTCTCTCCCCGATCCTGCGGAGATGATAATTCCATTCCAGGTTTTTCTCAATGATTGCTATTGAGATTGTAATTGCCTATGGTTCTCTCTCCGATCCTGCGGAGACGATAATTCCATTCCAGGTTTTTCTCGATGATTGCTATTGAGATTGTAATTGCCTATGGTTCTCTCCCCGATCCTGCGGAGATGATAATTCCATTCCAGGTTTTTCTCAATGATTGCTATTGAGATTGTAATTGCCTATGGTTCTCTCCCCGATCCTGCGGAGACGATAATTCCATTCTAGGTTTTTCTCAATGATCGCTATTGAGATTGTAATTGCCTATGGTTCTCTCCCCAATACTGTGGAGGTGATAATTCCATCCCAGGTTTTCTCAATGATTGCTATTGAGATTGTAATTTCCTATGGTTCTCTCCCCGATCCTGCGGAGATGATAATTCCATCCAAGGTTTTCTCAATGATTGCTATTGAGACTGTAATTGCCTATGGTTCTCTCCCCAATGATGCGGAGATGATAATTCCATCCCAGATTCTCTCAATTTTTGTTGTCAAGGTTAAAGTCATCCAAGGTTCTCTCACCATTCCTGTTGAGGTAGTAACCATCCCTGGTTCATTCATCACCATTTGAAGCTCCAGATTCAGCTCCTGTAACCAGTCAGGACACATCTATACCAAGCATCTGAAGACCAGCTCCTGCAATATGTCAGGTACTCATTTTTCCTTTTTTGCAGGTATGCAAGTTCTCGCTAAGGAATCTCTTATGCGATTGACATCCAGATGGCATCTATAAGCCCATCCACCTATCCATCATCTCTTAGCATGGCATCCATAAGCCCATCATCCTATCCATCAATCTCTAAATGGCATCTATAAGCCCATTCCACCATCACACTGCTACTATGTGAGCGCAAATTTCTGGGCACTCTAGTGTTCAATCATCTTCCACCTTCGGATTACGAAAGGCACGTCAGCCAATCTGCATCCTCAGGTCTAAGAAGATTGAACAGGGGCAACTGTTGTACCCCAAAATTTTCCCTCCCATATTCTTCAAGAATTGCAAAGAGCAAGCTTCAAAATTCCCCAAGGGTTGCACAGTGTAAGGGCCTCCAAACAGTCAAAATTAGGGTTTTGGTTCTGATCAAGAAAATGAAGTTTTCAAGAGCTCAATCAAGTCTCCTATGCCTATAAACATTGTCAAGCACCTACATGTCAAGTTTCAAGACTTTCAGCACAAAATTGCACAGTCAAAAACCCTAATTGCACTACAGTCAACTGTAGGGGCAAAATGGTCATTTGACAGTCAAAAGTCCAAATGTTTGGTCAACATCTCATTTTGAAGCCACAAACATCATTTGATCAGTGCTTGATCATGATTCTCAAAGCTTGGCTCAAAAATCATCAAGATGCAAAAGTTTCCTTATTTGGACAGCTGAAAAAGTCTACTGTAAATTGACCAGGGCATAACTTCCACATGGATTATCAGAAAAATTCCATCCAAAGCTCATTTTGAAGATAAAAACATTTACTACAACTCTTCTTCATACTCCAAGTCCAAGAAATGCTCTCACAAAAAGTTATCAATTTCAACATTATAGGTCACTTTCAAAAGTCAACAAAAAGGGACTTTAAGTCAAAGGCCATAACTTGAGATTGGTAAATCAAAATGACATGGGACCAAAGACATTGGTTAGAGGACTCAAAGACCTTTCCAAAATGTCAAAGAACATGAGCAAAGCTTAAAAATTGAGCACGTTATGCCTTGTGGAAGTTGGGAAATTTTTGGATATTTTGAAAAGTCAACATTGCTTCAAATAACCTAAAATTGCTAATGGGCTTCTTTTTCTTCCACAATTCATTATCCAAGGCATGTGCACGACCATTTGGCCCAAAGGGAAGTCTTTCTTCATTTTTATTTATTTATTTGGATTTTTATTATTAATAATTCATTTAAATTAAAATAAATACATGAAAAATGCTAAACCTAGGTTTTAAATCTTTTTATGCATAATATATACTCAAGATTTCGTGCCTAACCAAATATAGAAAGAATCAATTGAATTGGTCATGATTTGGTAGCAAAAGCATGTGAAAAAGATTTGAAAATCATGGTTTAAAAATCAAATATCATATTCATTAATTCATGGATTTTGGATCAATTTTCTTTGACCTAATCATTCATACACATATAAGGATGCAAACCCTCATGCCTTTAGACTGGAAGCTGCGCAGAAAAAGCATATGCAAACTTGGAATTTTTCAAGAAAACTCCAAATCGGAAAACCAATTTCCAGGGCGATTCAAGGCCAAAGATCAATTCCATTAGCTTGTTGAGGCTTCAATGAAGGGATTTGGATCAAAAACTACAAGCTTTCGTGCCCAGAAACGTGAGAACAATCTCACCTGTACAGAGAAAATTTCATATTCTTGCATCTCAATTCATGCGCATTTAGCAATTTTTAACATGTGATTTATGTACATTATGCAATTATGAAGCTAACTGTGTGGTTTGATTTTGTTTTCGTTCCCTATATGAGGATTCGCCATTAGAGACATCTAGGGTTTCCAGGTATTCAATTTAGGCGTTTCTCATCCCTGTAAAATTAAGACTCATCAATACCATGAACAAAACCAGCAGGTTGGGACGAATTGGAAGAGACCATCGCGCCTAATTTCTGAGGCCACATGGCCTAATCGCTATTATCAGAATAAGCTTGTTTTGAGGGGGTTCAAAACCCCCGTTAACCGTTTTCTATTTTTTCAGGAAAACAAAACCACGAAGAAGACGACCCCTGTGGCATAAGCTGATTGGCTAATTTGAATTCTCGCGCTAAAAAGTTCACTAATACGCGTTTTGTTTTATATTGTTTCTTAGTTATATTATAATCAAATGCGTTGGATGGTTCAGTGGTAAGCATAGGCGTTGGTAACGTTCATGACCTGGGTTCGAGCCCCAGGTCCTCACTATTTCCATGCTATTTTTCAATCAGTGTTCCTATGCAGGTTCAACGCTGAAGGTTCACTATGTTCACAATATCTGGCCATCCACGTGCCTATGGAGATGGATCAAATGGCCACAATCTGAAGCGCACCATGGACTGAAGTCAACCACCTCACACACTAGTGGCAAAAGTCAGAGAGGCCAAAGTTATTGGGCCCAGATGGCTAAAGAAAAAACCTCCAAATTAGGGGCAGACCCCCTAGGTTTGCAACCTTTTTTTACATTCTTTGTTTTTTTTATTATTTTTACTTTCTTTTACTTATTGTTTTTTTAATTAATTTAATATTTCCATAATATATAAAAAACACCAAAAAAATCAGAAAAGATAAAAAAAAATAATAAATATTTTTATTTTAGTATTTTTGTAAATAAATTGCATTAATTCACTTAGTTTTAATTTAGGGTTTAATCTTAACATTTTTTTAATAAAAACCTAAAATTGGTAGAATTAGGGTTTATAATCATTTTTCTCCCTTTTTTCTTTTCTTTCATAATAATTAAATATTTCCTATTATTTATTTTTATAATTAAATTGCATGTAAAATAATTAGGTTTAATTTTAGGTTAAAATTTAATCTTTTCTTAATAAACTAAAAACAACTAGAATTAGGGTTAGCATTTTATTTTAATTAATTCCTTTTTCCATTAAAATCTTAAAATACCAAAAACTAATTTCTTTTTAATTTTATTAATTTAATAGTAATTTAATTTAATTCCATTAAAAAGGGTCCAACGCCCTCGTTTATTTAATTCTTACTTAATTCGCATATTTATTTCCTTTTTTCTTTTGGTTACTTATGTATCTCTCCCAAAGCCGTGTAATTAATTTCTCGCACTTTACTTTTCATTATTCCTTTATTTTCCTGTCAAATCGGGTTCAAGAAATTTTGGCGATGTGGACCCGCGCCTTTTGTAATAGCTTAGAACTTTACTTTTCTCGCACTTTTAAATGTTAATCAATGCATGCAAGAATGAATGGACAAAAATAAAAACAAACGCGTAGATCACCTTTAACATGACAAGATAAATGCAAAGGAATCCGACACACGAATCACACACCACCCCTAGGGTACGCCTCACTGTTGCCTTGCCTCGAAAGGTGATCGTCGAGTAGAGGATGTCTTAGTAAGTCCTCATGATCCGGGAACCTGGCATGAGGGTAGCTTCTAAGGTGTCTTCCCATTGCTCTGGTGATCACCATGTCCCGAACCTCGAATTGACCCGAACACCTCCAATGGTGGTGCTACCTACCTCTTAATGGTGGGATGGCACTACTTTAAGGACATTTACACAGACGAATTCCTTAGGGTAGGTAGACGACTCTAGATACTTGCTCTAATTTCAAAACAACTCAAAAATACTTTTCACACCGACACTTTTCAAAAGCTTTCGAAAGCAACTTTTCAAACACTCTTGAGGACTGATACAAGAGTCGAACTGGAATTTTCAAAGAAACTTTTTTTAAAACCCACAGTTGAAAAGCAAACAAACCTTTTTGAAAACACAAATGAGCAAGTATCTAAGAGCCCATGGATAACCATGGATAGAAAGGGTGCTAACACCTTCCCTTTCTATAAATCTACCTCCCGAACCGAGAGCAATCTCTATAAGGAATTTTTCTGTGCTTTTGTCCTTTCCATTTGGAGAAAATAAAAGACGGTGGTGACTCTTTCTTCCGCGACATTTCGCGAACCAGCGTTAAACATTCAGTTCCAGATCCACCGATCACAGCTGTGAATCCATTTAACCCGCAAAGTATCAGTTTTACGGCATAAATTCCAAAGGCATTTAAGCATGCAAACCTGATTCCAGACTGACACATTAATCACGTTCAAACCAAATTCTAAGTTAATTTTAATTAAAGAAGAGAATAACTAAACCTAAATCTAATTATTAATTTAATAAGAAAAAGAAATTAAGTTTTTTGTAAGAAAAATGTTTTTTGTCTTTTGTTTTTAAAGGAATAAAATATATAGAATACAAATAATAAATAAAAATATTTTTTTGGAATTTTTGATTTCATAAATAATAATAATAATAATAATAATGAAAAATAATAAATTAAAGAAAATAAAATAAAATGTGAAAAATAAAGTCAGGAGGTGAAAAAGGAATTTAGGATGTTTGTTAGAAAAACAGTTTTTGTTAATCAGAAAAATAAACAAAATAAAAAGAAAGAAAGTTGGGCATGCACTGTCAAAAGGAAACAGGGGGGTTAGGAGAAGCAAAAATGCAAAGGTCCAATGTACTAAGCCCAACGTGCTTGTTTGCTTGGAAAAAAGAAAGAAAATGTTGGAAAAATGAAAAAGTGGCAGCGCTGGGGCTTGCACCCACGCCCCTTGCAATAAACGCGCACTGCCTTACCACTTAGGTGGCTATACATCTGTTAACTTAAACAAAACCATAAATACATAACACAAATCAAGTTCTAGGCCAGAACTTCAACTTCTTCCTCGCGCCAGTTTGTTGTACCCCAAATTTTGACCTAAGGTACTGTTGTACCCCAAAATTTGCCCTCCCATATTCTTCAAGATTTGCAAAGAGCATGCTACACAATCTCCCCAAGGGTTGCACGGTTCAAGGGCCTCCTAACAGTCAAAAACTAGGGTTTTGGTTCTGACAAAGAAATTGAAGTTTCCAAGGGCCCAAACAAGTCCCACATGCCTATAAACATGGTCAAGCATCCATATACCAAGTTTCAAGACTTACAACACAAAATTGCACAGTCAAAAACCCTAATTGCCCAACAGTCAACTGCAGGGGCAAAATGGTCATTTGACAGTCAAAAGTCCAAATTTTTTATCAACATCTTATTTTGAAGCCACAAACATCATCTGATCAATTCTTGATCATGATTTTCAAGGTATGGCTCAAAAAGTCTCAAGATGCAAAAATTTCCATATTTGGACAGTTGAAAAAGTCAACTGTAACTTGACCAAGGCATAACTTCCACATGGTTTATCAGAAAAATTCCATCCAAATCTCATTTTGAAGAGAAAGACATTTCCTACAACTCCTCTTCACACTTCAAGTCCAAGAAATGCTCTCACAAAAAGTTGTCAATTTCAACATTATAGCTCATTTTCAAAAGTCAACAAAAAGGGACTTTAAGTCAAAAACCATAACTTGAGATTGGTAAATCAAAATGACATGGGACCAAAGGCATTGGTTAGAGGACTTCAATACCTTTCCAAAATGTCCAAGAACATGATCAAAGCTTAAAAATTGAGCAAGATATGCCTTGTGGAAGTTGGGAAAGTTTTGGGAATTTTGAAAAGTCAACTTTGCTTCAAATGCCTCAAAATTGCTAATGGGCCACATTTTCTTCCAAGAATCATTATCCAAAGGATATGCACGACCATTTGACCCAAAGGGGATTTATTTCATCATTTTTATTATTTATTTGAATTTTTAATCACCATTAATTCATTTAATTAAATAAAAAATGAAACAAATACTAAACAAATGTGTTTGAATCTTTTTATGCAGTATAATCACTCATCAAAACCTCAAGATCTCGTGCACATCAAAAAAGGAAAGATTTGGCCATGATTGGTATCAAAAGACATGAAAAAGATTGAAAAAATATTCATTGAAAATCAAATATTTGATACATCAATGCAAAGGCTTTTTTACTCAAATTTCTACCCTAATCCATTGGCATACATAAGCAGATGATAACCCTAGTCACAAGAACCTGGAAGCTGCGCCCAAACCTAAGAACAAACTTTGCAATTTTTGTCAAAAGTTCCAAAACTGATTTCACACATAGAGCGTGATTCAAAGCTTCTAACCAATTCAAAAAGCTTTCTGAGGCATCACTGAACCTAACTGAATCCTTTTCCACGCTTCTAACGCAAAGAATTGGTAACATGATGCCATCCTGTTCTTAACATTTGTCAAATTCGTGTTTCAATTTATACGCATCCTCATTGCATTTTTTCTGTTGATTTGTACTAATCCAATCATTCTAAAGCTAACCATGCCATTTATTTGAGTTTTCGTGCTTTATACATGAATCTACCATGGAAGCTTGCTAGGTTTTCAAAGCTCTTAAATTGGGGAATTTTGCATATGGTAAAATCAGACCATGAGACTTATACCATTGAAATCGTGACGTTCCAAGGAATCTAAAACATCCATCGTGCCTTTTTTATATTTGTTTAATTCCTATTCGCTATTTTTTTGTATTTCAGATTGTGGGGGTTTAAAACCCCCGCTATCTAGTTTGTTTTTCAGGAAAAAATGAAGAACAAGTGGGGAAGACGATGCGTGGAGGAAAGCCATTGGTGGATTCAAACATTGGCGCCTTTTGTTGATTATCCAGCATAACGTTTTTTCTCTCTCTTATCATTCATTACCCATTAAGCATACAACCAAACGCGCTGGTTCAGTTGGTGGGCAACGTGGACAATAGGTATTGGGACCTGGGTTCGATTCCCAGGTCCCCCCCCCCCCCCCTTTCTCAATATATTTTGTTTTAACCTGATTCCATGCAGTGTACGCCCAGAATTCTACCATGCATCCATCATCAAAGCTTGCCACATGGCCACTGAGATCAATCCAAAAGCCAGGATGAGAGGTCCATCATACACCTCCGTTGACCATGCCACACGCGCGCTGAGAAAGTCAACCAAAGGCCTCCAATAATTGGGCCTAATTGCTCACAACATAACCTCCAAATTGGGGTCAACACCCCCCATTGGTTTGCTTTTTTCATTCTCTTTATTTTTTCTATTTTATTTGTTTTATTTAGTTTTAGTTTAATTCTTTAAATTAATTTTTTCTTAAACATAAAAAATAATAAAAAATCAGAAAGACAAAAAATAAAAAATAAATTTTATTTAAATGTTTTCTTTGTAAATAAATTTTACAATTAATTTAGCTTTAATTCTAGGTTTAATTTTAATATTTTTTTTAATAAACTAAAAAATGTAGAATTAGGGTTTTAAATGCTTTTATCTTTTTTCTTTTCTTTTACCATTATTAATAATTAATTATTTATTTTGTAAATAAATTTGCCATTAAAAAATTAGGTTAAAGCTAGTTTAAATTTAAACATTTTTCTTAACAAAGTAAAAATAGTTAGAATTAGGGTTTTACTTTCATTTAAATTTTCTTAATTCCATAAATACAAAAACTCAAAAATAATTTCCTTTTCTCATTTAACTTAATTAATTTCTTATTTTAAAAGGGTCCAACGCCCTCGCATTCCCGACTTTACTTCTTCTCACATTTTTATTTTTATTTCCTTTTTGTGAATATAATGTAATTGCCCCAAAGACGTGTAATAGATTAATCAGACATTTATCTTTCCGCATTTTTATTTTATTTCAAATCGGGTCTTGGTTTAAGTTGGCGATGTAGACCCGCGCCTTTGTAATAACGTAAGACTTTTTAATTCCGCATCCTTTAACTGTTAATAATTTGCATGAAAGAATGAATGTCAAAAATAAAAGCAACGCGTAGATCACCAATGCATGATCAAGACAAAAATATCTGAAAACGACACACAAATCACACACCACCCCTAGGGTACGTCTCACTGTTGCCTTGCCCCTCGAAAGGTGGTCGTCGAGTAGAGGATGTTTTAGTAAGTCCTCATGTCCATGAACATGGCATGAGGGTAGCTTCTAAGGTGTCTTCCTATTGCTCCGGTGATCACCATGTCC
Source organism: Vicia faba (assembly GCA_948472305.1). NCBI lineage: Eukaryota > Viridiplantae > Streptophyta > Magnoliopsida > Fabales > Fabaceae > Vicia > Vicia faba. The sequence goes on from OX451735.1 coordinate 562,331,961, forward strand.
CGAACCCTCGAATTGACCCGAATACCTCCAATGGTGGTGCTCCCTACCTCTCAATGGTGGGATGGCACTACTTCAAGGACATTTACACAGACGAATTCCTTAGGGTAGGTAGAGAACTCGTAGATACTTGCTCTAATTTCAAAACAAATCAAAAAATACTTTTCACACCGACACTTTTCAAAAAGCTTTCGAAAGCAACTTTTCAAACACTCTTGAGGACTGATACAAGAGTCGAACTGAAATTTTAAACGAAACTTTTTTCAAACCCACTCACACTTGAAAAGCAAACAAACATTTTGAAAACACAAATGAGCAAGTATCTAAGAGCCCATGGATAACCATGGATAGAAAGGGTGCTAACACCTTCCCTTTCTATAAATCTACCTCCCGAACCGAGAACTAATCTCAATAAGGAATTTTTCTGTGCTTTTGTCCTTTCAATATTGGAGAAAATAAAAGACGGTGGCGACTCTTGCTTCCGCGACATTTCGCGAACCAGCTAAAAACAGCCAGTTCCAGATCCACCGATCACAGAACTGGCGACTCTGCTGGGGACTCTTAAAGTGGGGTGTACCTTAGGATAGTTCATAACTGTGTTTTCAATTGTATTGACTTGCTTGCTTTAAATTGTGGGTTGCATGGGAGTTACATAGATCCTAACCCGGATCTGGGGATACCCTGTTTAGGTAGCATAAGCTGTGAGGGACCTGTCCGGCGTAGACCGACACGGGTGAAGTAGTGGCTACGTTGGTGTTGCACCTTGGTCTGTACCGATATCCCTTGTGTTGCAACGAGGAGAATATGGGTCTTCTGAGGAGTCATTAAGCACCAACAGACCTTAGAACCTTAAATGACACAACTTGGCCATTAGAACAGTAGCAGTATGCTACGCCCATTGAGGCTAAACTCTCGTGATGGTTCTGGCCGCAAGAAAAGATTGCGATGCTGGAGTTATGACCGATTGAGGGTAGTCAATGATATTGGGATCCTCTAAAAACCCGGTTACTTTTGATAGGACAGGTATGAACCAACAAACTGAAAGAGGGTAATACCTAGACCTCATGCTGGCCTAAACTTTAAGGGCTTGTCTTGTGTGACTTGTGTGCCTTACCATGTTTGCCTTTGTAGATATTTGTGGTGTGCTTTATCATAACATCATAACATCATGAGCATTGCATGCATCCTGCATAAGGACTGACCATTTCAAAGACAAGAGGGTTTCACCTTTGCTCTGTTTTGTAGGACATCATGATGCCTGTGCGAAGGAATACTATTCGGTTCAACTTTGTTCACCCATCTGATTTGCTTCAAGAGTTGGTTAGCAGGATTCCAAATACCACTTCCTTCATCCAGAGGCATGGTTCTCTTCTCAGTTTAGTCACTACAAAACGGGATCAACAGTTGATGAGTGTCCTGACCCAGTTCTATGACCCTCTGTACCAGTGCTTCACCTTTCAAGACTTCCAGCTGGTCCCTACCCTGGAAGAGTTCTCTGATTTGCTTGGCATCCCTATCTTGGATCAGACTCCTTACACTGGTTGGGAAAAGACCCTCAGGCTTGAGGAGGTTGCTGCAGCTCTTCCCTTGACACATCAAGAAGTAATGGACAACTGGGTGACTAGAAGCGGGGTTAAGGGTTTCTTGGCCAAGTTTCTGATTGGTAAAGCTAACAGTTTCTGGAATGACTTGGACTTTAGGGCATATGAAGACATCTTGGCTCTCTTAATCTATGGGCTAGTCTTGTTTCCTAATCCTGACAACTTCATCAATGTCACTGCCATAAGGATCTTTATGTCTCAGAACCCTGTGCCCACTCTCTTGGGTGACATCCTGCAACAACTTTATGCTCGTACTACCCGAAGACGAGGAACTCTATGGTGTTGTATCCCTTTGTTGGTGAGGTGGTTTATTTCGCACCTCCCTAAGTTCGTGCTGAAGAACCAAGAAGGAAGAGGTTGGGCTCATAGGTTAATGTCTCTCACTGATAAAGACATCATTTGGACTTTCAGAGGTTTGGATGAGATAGCTGTTATTGATCGCTGCGGGGAATACCCTAACGTTCCTTTGATTGGTACTCAAGGAGGGATCTCCTACAATCCATGTCTAGCGCTCCGTCAGTTTGGAAGAGCCAGAAGAGCAGGGCCTCATGAGATGTTGGTGCCTCACATCAGTTTTGAGTTTCAGGTAGATAGTGACGAGCTGCGTCGTAGGTTCATCAAGGCTTGGGACAAAGTTCATAAAGCTGACCCACAAGAGTTGGGGCCAAAGACTTCTCTACCTATGGAAGCCTACTACAAATGGGTTCGCATCCGTGCTCAGAAGTTAGGTATGCCATACGAAGCTGTCAGACCCATCATTCTTGAGTATCCTGACAAAGATGGGGTTCCTCCAACTGTCCGCCCTCCTCAGATACCTACTGATTATGAGACATTAAAGAGGTCTTGGTCGCAACTGCAAGAAGAACGGGATTCGTATCGGGAAAAGTTCAATGAGCAGGAATTGAAGATCCAGAAGCTGACAAAGCAGTTGGAGAATGAGCGAGCTCTGAATGATTACATCCGTACTGAGAAGAGGAGACCATGGGATCAATAAGGAGCTCTGGATGTTCTTTTACAGTTTTATTTCCCTTTTCAGTATTTCCCTTTCATGTAACGCCTAAGGGCAACCTGTTGAACAATTTAAGTTTCAAAGTTGAATCTAATGAAGTGTGTTCCTTTTTGTTTACAAAGTTGATTCCCGATTGTCTTTGAAAACATAAATCATACGCATTCCATACATCATGTGCATAGCAGGTATCTTCTTTTCAGGTTGCTTACTGTTCTTCGCTGTTTATTTCAGCATCATGAACCCTGCCTCATCATCAACCGAGATGTCTATCAAGGCTCTTCAGGCGCAGAACGCGCAATTTCAGGAACTGATCATGGGTTTGGCTCAAGGCCAAGAAGAGCTGAAGGCTTTACTCCTGAAGAAAGAGAAGAAGAAGAAGAAGAGAACTGTTCTTTTCAACTCGGGCCGAAGGTTTGGCAACACTCTGCAGAATGAAGAGGCTGGTTCTTCTATAGGCAAGAGCAGTCCCCAAGGGGGAAAAGGTCCTAGTCCGGTAGTCTCTGACAACGAGACTGACTTTAATGAGGAACAGTATCCTCCCGCTGAAGACCGGTATAAGCAGTTGGAAGACAGACTGAATGCAATGGAGATCCAACAGGTGTCTGGGCTGGATTTCGGAGACTTGGGCTTATCTACTGGTGTGATTATTCCTCACAAGTTTAAGGCACCATCTTTCACCAAGTATGACGGGGCGTCTTGTCCCAAGCTACACCTCAGATCTTATGTGCGGAAGATTCAGCCGTATACAGTGGACAAGAACTTGTGGATCCATTTCTTCCAGGAGAGTCTTTCAGGGACTCATCTCGAATGGTTCTATCAGCTGGATGGGACCAAGGTTCGTAACTGGGAGGAGTTGGCTACTGCTTTTTACAAGCAGTATCAATATAATGCCGACCTTGCTCCTACACGTACCCAACTCCAGGGTATGTCGCTAGGGTCAAGCGAAGGTTTTAAAGAGTATGCACAGAAATGGAGGGATCTGGCTGGCAGGGTGCAGCCTCCGTTAACTGACCGGGAGTTGGTAGACATGTTCTTGGGGACCCTATCTGGGCCATTTTTCAACCATCTTATCGGTAACCCGTCTGCAGGGTTCACTGATCTCATTCTGACTGGAGAGAGAATAGAGGCTGGAATGAAGTCTGGCAAAATTCAGAAGGGTGCATCTGCAAGTTCTGAGAAGAAGCCCTTTAAGAAGGAGGCCAGTGCTGTATATGGGTCTAGAAGACAAAAGAAACTTGAGCGCCGCCAATCTGTCAACGCGGTGATGATTCCTAAGCCTGCTGCCGCTCCTCGGCAAACCAATCCACAAAGGGCTGAAAGACCTAGAAGAGAGTTTACCCGGCTGAGTATGACCTTATCGCAAATCTTGCCGCAGTTGCTATCCACCAATTTGGTGACTGTTAGAGAGGCCCCGAAGGTTGTGAATACGGCTTCTCCCAAGTATAATCCGAATGCCCGTTGTGCTTATCACTCTGATAGCCCGGGGCATTCCACTGATGACTGTTGGGCATTAAGGAATAAAGTGCAGGATCTTATTGACGCCAAGGAGGTACAGTTTGAGGCACCTGAGAAACCCAATGTGGTGACTGCTCCCATGCCTAACCATGGAGTGAATGCTATCAGGGAGGATGATGAAGTGGATGAAGCTGAGTTCGACAGCTGGATTTACCCAGCAACCGACAGTGAACCTAGTGATTGGATTGCAAAGGACAACCTACTTGTTTCTCTTGTTACTGAGTAATGAATTCTTTTGTTTTTGTTATTTGTAATAAACAATGAATTAAAACTCTATGGCCCGGTGTCTTACTCGTGGCACTGTGGCTTCATTTGTGAGGGTATATTAATTGTCATTTCATATATCATGAATAAAGATCTTGGACATTTTCTCGCATTTCAAATCTTATGCTCCTTTTCTTTCTTTCGTTTCCTTTTTTATATTGCAAAACAGCTGTATTTACACACACTCACTCATACAGGTTTTAATCTACTCTGGATCTCACTGGTAACGACTTTGCTACTGCCAGTTATGACTTCGAAAATCCGATCAACTTAGCCGAAGACGAAGGTGAAGATGATTGCGAAGTGCCTGGCGAGCTTGCAAGACTGTTACTCCAGGAAGAGAGGGTAATTCAACCACATGAAGAGCCAGTGGAAACAATAAATCTGGGTACTGAGACGGACAGGAAGGAAGTAAAGATTGGTTCCAACCTAGAGCTCAGCGTGAAGCAACGGTTGACTCAGATGTTACATGACTACATGGAAATATTTGCCTGGTCCTACGAATACATGCCTGGGTTGGATACCGATATTGTGGTCCATCGTTTGCCTACCAAGGAAGACTGCCCTCCGGTTAAGCAAAAGGTCCACCGTATGCGTCCAGAGATGTCTGAGAAGATCAAAGCCGAGGTTATGAAACAGTTTGACGCCGGGTTCCTTGCAGTGACTTCTTACCCTCAGTGGGTTGCTAATGTGGTGCCGGTACCAAAGAAAGATGGAAAGGTCAGAATGTGTGTTGACTATAGGGATCTGAACAGGGAAAGCCCCAAAGATGACTTCCCCTACCTCACATTGATGTCCTTGTTGACAATACTGCTCAACATAAGGTGTTCTCTTTCATGGATGGTTTTTCAGGCTATAATAAGATCAAGATGGCTCCTGAAGACATGGAAAAGACTACCTTTGTTACTCAGTGGGGCACCTTCTGCTACAAGGTCATGCCTTTTGGATTGAAGAACGCTGGGGCAACCTACCAACGCGCCATGGTTGCTTTATTTCATGACATGATCCATCATGAGATAGAAGTGTATGTTGACGACATGATTGCAAGGTCCCAAACTGAGGAAGAACACCTAGATCATCTGCAGAAATTGTTTGACTGTCTGAAGTTGTACAAGCTGAGGTTGAACCCGAACAAGTGCACCTTCGGGGTAAGATCTGGAAAATTGCTAGGCTTCGTTGTAAGTGATAAGGGTATTCAAGTGGACCCTGCCAAGGTTAAAGCCATTCAAGAGATGCCAGTTCCTAAGACAGAGAAAGAGGTCAGAGGCTTTTTAGGACGCCTGAATTACATTGCTCGATTCATCTCGCATCTAACTTCCACCTGTGAACCAATCTTCAAGCTGCTGAAGAAAGATCAGGTAGTACGTTGGAATGATGAATGTCAGGCTGCTTTTGACAGAATCAAAGAGTATCTCCAAGAACCACCCATCCTTATGCCACCGGTTGAAGGGAGACCTCTGATACTATACCTGACAGTACTTGACAACTCAATGGGGTGTGTGCTGGGGCAGCATGACGAGTCTGGCCGAAAAGAGCACGCCATTTATTACCTTAGCAAAAATTTTACCGACTGTGAGACCCGATACTCACTGCTCGAGAAAACTTGCTGCGCTTTGGTATGGGCTGCTCGCCGGCTGAGACAGTATATGCTGACTCACACTACCTTGTTGATCTCAAAGATGGATCCTATAAAGTACATATTTGAAAAGCCTGCTCTGTCTGGGAGAATAGCAAGATGGCAAATGATCTTGACAGAATACGACATCCAATACACAACTCAGAAAGCTATCAAGGGAAGTGTATTGGCAGACCACTTGGCACATCAGGCAGTAGACGACTATCAGTCAATGAACTTCGAGTTTCCAGACGAGAGCATCATGATAATGACTGATTGTGAAGTACCCGGACCGGATGAAGGACCCGAGGAAGGATCCCGATGGTCTATGCACTTTGACGGAGCCTCCAACGCTTTGGGTAACGGTATCGGCGCTGTGATCATATCTCCCCAAGGCACTCATACTCCACTCACTGCCCGGCTATGTTTCAACTGCACCAACAACATGGCAGAGTATGAGGCGTGCATCATGGGTCTCCAAGCTGCGATCGACTTAAGGATCAAGTTTCTGAGTGTCTTCGGAGATTCCGCTCTCGTGATCAATCAGATCAAAGGAGAATGGGATATGAAACATCCGAATCTTATTCCTTATAGAGAATGTGTGTTGACATTAATCCCCCACTTCACAGAGATAACCTTTGAACATTTCCCAAGAGAGGAGAATCAGCTGGCGGACCCGTTAGCTACGATGTCTTCTATGTTCAAAGTCAAATGGGACAATGAGGCTCCCCAGGTCACTATCTGGAAACTGGACGAACCGGCATACTGTTGTGATCTCGAGACTGAATTGGTGACTGAGAAGCCTTGGTACCATGAGGTGAAAAGATATTTGGAAGCTCAGGAATACCCTGAAGGTGCGTCTGTCAATGATAAGAAGTTTCTGAGAAGGTTCGCAGCGAAGTTCTTCCTTAGCAACGGCATCCTGTACAAGCGAAACCATGATTCGACCTTACTGCATTGTGTGGATAAGACTGAAGCAGAAAGGATCATGGAAGAGCTACATGAGGGGACCTTCGGAACACATTCCAGTGGACACACTATGGCAAAGAAAATCCTTCGGGCAGGGTATTTCTGGTCCACCATGGAAGCTGACTGTTACCAACACTCTCGAACATGCCATAAATGCCAGATTTATGCAGATAAGGTGCATGTTCCTCCAGTTCCTCTGAACGTCTTGACTGCACCTTGGCCGTTTGCAATGTGGGGCATAGATATGATCGGTGAGATTAAACCTACGGCATCCAATGGGCATCGCTTCATCCTGGTAGCGATTGATTACTTCACGAAGTGGGTTGAAGCAGCTTCCTACGCTACGGTAACCAAGACTGTTGTGGCACGGTTCATTCGGCACAACCTGATCTGTCGATACGGGGTCCCTGAAAGAATCATTACAGACAACGGTACCAATCTCAATAACAAGATGATCACTGAGCTCTGCGAGCAGTTTAAGATACAGCACCACAACTCTTCTCCTTACCGGCCGAAGATGAATGGGGCTGTAGAAGCAGCAAATAAAAATATCAAGAAAATCGTGCAGAAGATGACAGTGACTTATAAAGATTGGCACGAGATGTTACCGTTCGCTCTACATGGGTACCGTACCTCAGCCAGGACGTCAACCGGGGCAACTCCTTTCTCCTTGGTCTACGGTATGGAGGCAGTCTTACCGATCGAAGTACAGATACCCTCTCTCTGGATAATGAAGGATGCAGATCTGAGTGAAGATGATTGGATCCAGACACGACTTGATCAATTAAATCTAATTGACGAAAAGAGACTTGCTGCTATTTGTCATGGTCAAACGTACCAAAAACGGATGATCAGGGCATTTAACAAAAAGGTCAGACCACAAGAATATCAAGTTGGGGATCTGGTAATCAAGCGTATCATCCTTCCTCAGAGTGATCCAAGGGGCAAATGGACCCCTACGTACGAAGGGCCATTTGTGGTTAAACATGTGTTCTCAGGAGGAGCCATGATTCTAACCAACATGGATGGTGACGACCTTCCTCACCCCGCCAATGCAGACATAGTAAAAAGATACTACGCATGAAAAAAAAAGACCCGCTAGGTTGACATACCTAGGCAAAAATTAGGGCTTCCCGGCGAACCAAAAGGGTTCGGGCAAAATGAAGGGATGAAATGAAAAAAATCTGTACACCCGATAAGTCGAAAACCTGAAAAGGCGGCTTGGGCAAAAATGGGTATCCCGGTGGACTGAAAACCCGAAAGGGCAGTCCAGGCAAAAGTTAGGGATAAAGCGTAATACTATGTCTCATTGGATCACTTTGCATCCAGAATCCAGTATCTACAACAAGTTCAAACGGCATCGATCAATCAGCTTCATCCTCGACTAGGTCATCAAGTGATGAGACGCTCGAAGATATAAAGGCAATAGCAGAGTTGGAACCCAGTGGGATCATTCATTTCACACAGCTGTTTTATTTTCCCTTTTGTACAAATTATAAACTCTTTTGTTCGGCGGCGTTCTCTTACTAGGACGTCAGCCTCTTGTACACAAAACGCCTATTTTACAGGCAAATTCGAAAATCAATACAAAAATCACTTTTCAGTTAAAATTGCCAATTGTTTGTTTTTCCTTTTTCTGTTTTGTTTTACGAAGAACGTCCAAGGTTCAATTTGTGATATATGCATTGACAATAATTTGCTAACTCATGAAAATTTGCATACGAAACAAAGGATTAATTACAGGTAACATTAGAAATAGGGGCAATAAAGAGTTGTCTAAGTGATCTAATTGTTCCGTCCACCAAGGTACCAAGGTAAGTCCGGCTGAAGAACATAACCAGTATATCTTAAATTCCCCAGAGAGTGCGTCAGCAAGTCAGTGTACTCTCCCCAAGCAAAGCTATTATCAACCTTAAGGAAGTTGGGTATCCTCCAGCAGATCTCAACATTCCCCAGCACATCATACAGACATTCTTAACAAGCATCCCCGGCAATCTAAGTCTAAAGATTGTTCCCCGGCGGTATATCAAACATTCAATGGAGTCGCTTCCCCAACACATCTCAAAAACTTCCCCAGGAGAGTCCAATCCAGTTTCCCCAGGAAAATTGGAAACCATCTCCCCAAGCAGTAAGCTTATCCCCAGTAGATTCTGGAAGCTTATCCCTCGCAGAGCACGAACACGTCTCCCGGCTTTATTCAAAGGTTATTTCCCTACCAGGATATAACTGGTTTATCCTCAGCCAAAAGCCACGGAAAGATCGTCCTCGGCGAAGTCTTCTTATCCCCAGCGAAGTCTATCAACACTTCCAACACAACAATGGTATCCCCAACGAAGTTACCATCAACATTTCAGCAAAGTACCTCTCTCCCCACAGAGTATTGCTCCCCAGCAAGATCGTTAGAGTACTTTTCTCCCTGTAGAGTAATCCATTCGCCAAGTTTACCCCCAACGGAGTTATCTTCTCCTACCGGTATTCTTGCAACTATCATCCCCAGCGGAAGCAAAGATCTATTCTTCAATATCATCCCAGGATATGACTTCCCGACACCCGTCAAGGATTTATTTTCCTAAAACGAAAAGATACATTCATAAACATCACATTTTCATACATCATTATAGCATGCATATACGCATCATATCTTACAAATCTCATTTATGTTGAGAACATCATTGCTTGATCCATCTCATGCATTGCATATGACTGACCTTTACCTTTCAGGAAAGATCCAGTTAAATTCTCAACTATACTTCAAGACTTTAGTATGGTTCAGTTAAATCGACCCTAAGATTTTCCTGATTCTTATCCAGTCAAAGGCCTTCTCTGGTTCAGTCAGATCGACCCTAAGATCTCCCTGATTCTTATCCAGTTGAAGATTTCAAGACCTTGTCCGGTTCAGTTAAATCGACCCTAAGATTTTCCTGATTCTTATCCAGTCAAAGGCCTTCTCTGGTTCAGTCAGATCGACCCTAAGATCTCCCTGATTCTTATCCAGTTGAAGATATTTCAAGACCTTGTCCGGTTCAGTTAAATCGACCCTAAGATTTTCCTGATTCTTATCCAATCAAAGGCCTTCTCTGGTTCAGTCAGATCGACCCTAAGATCTCCCTGATTCTTATCCAGTTGAAGATATTCCAAGACCTTGCTTGGTTCAGTTAAGTCGACCCTAAGATTTTTCTTGATTCTTATCTGAAATTCTGGCTACAGATACTCAATGTCACGTTCAATGTTATGACACCGTATCTGACTTACTATATGACAGTAAATACAAAAGCAATAAAGAACACAGTCAATTGTTTACCCAGTTTAGTGTGCAACAACACCTACTCTGGGGGCTACCAAGCCAGGGAGGAAATCCACTATAAGAGATGTTAATTCAGGAATAAACCAACCAGTTTATCTCCTTCACTTATGACCTACCCAATGCAATTTCAATCTAAGTACAACTTAAACCTGAGTTCCTACTCACTCCCCCTTAATCACAGCAGTGATACATAAAACAATTTGACTAATGAATTGATGAAGACACTCTTCAAAAACACACACTTGATTAAGCTTCATAACTTTTTAATCAAGCAACACAATCACTCTTGCTTCACAGCTTTGAGTGATGCACACAACTAACTTGACTCTGCTTCACAGCTTTAGTCAAGGAACATTCAAACACTCTTGCTTCAAAGCTTTGAGTGCTACACAACCCTTACAATTAAAAACCTATTCCAAGTCACTTATCACAATGATAATTGCTTGGAGTACAATAATTAAACCTATACAGTTTACAAATGATCTTCTGATCAAAAAAGGGATTACTTGCAAAACAGCAGCTCTGTTGAATATATAGCAGCTGTAACTTCAGTTAGGGTTTCCAAAAACCTAGGGTTAATTCCGTTTGAACTTAAGACTAGGTCACAGGACTTTATTAACCAGGTTAGGGTTGAGCTCGGTTACCCCTCATAAAACGTAGGATTCTATTCTGGAAAGACTGAGTTATTTTCCTGAAAAAACTCAGAATTAACCAACCTGTAAACCTGTTAGTTCAGAACAGGATATCTTAACATCTGTTATGACATCTGAGGAACCTGTCTACTGATTTTGGAAAATGTGATCATTTTGCAAAATGCTCAGATACACACTTATAAACATCAGTACCTGAATGACAATATTTTTCTGCAAAGGTACCTAATGAATCAGTACAAACTAAACTAGAATGTTATGACATCAGTCATGACATTCACACATACACTTGGGTTTTACCAAAAATGCAAGCCAATACCTAAAAAACTACAAACTCCCCCTTTGGCAGATTTTTGGTTAAAGACCCTAAGCAATCAGAGATAGATAGCAGCAGAAAGAAATGGCTGCAGAAAAATAGAATGTCTAAATGAGCAAGTACTAATTAAGTAAGTACCAAAATATTCTCCCCCTCTTTAGCCACAAATGGGCCAAAGATACATGTTCATAAAGATTATACATTTATCCAAAACAAATAATAAGAGCAGCAGCAGAAAAAAAAACTGAACACACTTCCAAACTCCACCAGATATCAGCACCAACCAGCAACACCACCAAACAACAACCAACCTTTAAGCACTGTCATCAGACTCAGAGGAGCTAGTTTCTTCAATGTTGAGATGACCTTCAGCTTCTACACCTTCTTCCCTTCTGTTTCCTTCAGCTTCCTCCTTTTCTAACCTGGCAATTAGGATTTCTAGGGTCTTTTTCCTAGCATCCAGCTCTTTGCAAGTCTCTTTTAAAACAGCTATGACATCAGATGTCTTGGACTGGGTCTTCACAGACGATGTCTCAGCTGATGTTATGACAATATCTGGAGCATGAGATCCCTGAAACAGTTTGTAGTGCAAGCCAAGGGCAGGAGCTCTTTTGCAGGCTGTATCTCTTGCCACAAGGATATCAGGGTATTGTGTAAGGATAATTCCACAAAGGAGGGAGGGAAAGGCGATTGGTCCTTTGACAGCATAACTGCCAGCATGCTTTAAAGTCTGTTCAAAGATGTACCTGCCATAGTCAAAAGCTGTCTTGGTTCCCACAGCATAAATAAATCTCCCCAATCCTGTGGAGATAGTTGATTTATGATTTGTAGGCACCCAGTTGGCTGCACCTATTTTATGCAGGATGGCAAATTTCATGCTGAGTTTGCTGGCATTCAGCTTGCCTTTCAAGGGCCAGCACTTTACTTGCCTGGCTGTGATGGTTTGACAAACTTCATTGTCAGTGGCCTCCAGATCAGGACAATCCTCATTTGTTCTTCCAAGAAACTTGTTAATTTCTGATGGAGAGAACTTGACCCTTCTTCCTCTAACAAAAACACTTTCAAAGTCAGCTGACCTTCCATCAGCACAATCATTAGACAAGTTCACTACAAACTCCTTGACCAGATTTTCATAACATTTGTTAAATTTTATCACTGTCTTCATTAGTCCAGCATTCTTGATCAGGTCCATGATGTCTTTGCACTCTAAGGCATCATTGTTGAGTTCTCTCTCTAAAGCTATTCTCTTTAAGCAAACATACTTCCATCTGTTTGCATTGTCAGGATGATGAAAAGAGATGTTGTCTGTTGGGACTTCAGGTACTCTAGCAATTTTGCTGGAGGGGAGCTTCCTTCTGATAGGAGTTTCTTCAGCATCAATCTCAAATTCTGATTCCTCATCAGAATCAGAAGATTCAGGTTTTTTTCTCTTCTTAGAGATTGGTTGTCTAGCAGTATGCACCTGGGCCTTCTTCCCTTTTGTCTGAATACTTTTCTCAGCCAAGCCTTCAGCCTTGGATTTCTTAGCAGCAGGTTTATCTTTGGACACACATTTTGCATCATTCTGATTACTCTTTCTTTTCATCAATCTCCTAGCTATGCTAGGGTTCACATTAGCAATCAGATCATTATCTGAGTAATCCTCATCCACATCAATGATAGGTGGATCAGCAGCCTTTTCTGAAGGGTTCTGAATGTTGTCTTTTTGTGTCACAACATTCTCAGTGACATCTACATTCTCAGAGACGTCCACATTTGGGCTTTCTGATTGATTTAAGGGGACAGAAATCCCCGGTACAGGTTGGTTTCCGCTCAGTATACTAGTAACAAGCCTAGTAATAGCTTGATGAACTTGAACTGATCCTTCTCTATTTGGTACAGAAGAAGAAGGATGAGAAGAATTACCAGAGGCTGTAGCTTGAGCTCTTCCTGCATGTCTAGTTCTTAGCTTTTTGATTTTGGCTGGGTCAGTTGCCATCTCTCTGAGAGGAGTGACCTCAAGAACTTCAGATTCTATGTATGTGGTGATTGCTCTAGAGTCTTGGTCAGATGATGAAGATGATGAGGATGATGAAGTCGCCTTGGTTGAAGACGATGTCTGAGACATTTTGATTGACTTTGAGTAACGGTAGCAATTTGAGAAAAATCTTTGATTGAGAGGAGGAAACAGGTTGCAAGGACGAGAGAGGTAGGAGGCAAAAGGGAGTCTTTTCAACTTCTTAAAGATTTTGAAAGAATTGGGAAAGCATATGTTTAACCCACTAAAGATATACTTAACAAAATTAACTCCTTCAACCTTTGTTTTAAGCAAAATTAATTGCTATAATTTCTCATGTTGGTAAATACCCAACCTGCCCCTCAAATTTTCAAGTTTATTTCCAACAAGAGCCTTGGTAGAAGAATCAGTCAGCTGAAGCTTAAGGAAACTATGTTCCAGTTTAAATGACTTCTTCTCTATAAAGTCAATGTGCTTGTTCCTGTTATGCTGAATAGGGTTCAAGGAAATACTGATTGTATTCAGATTGTCACAATACAATGTCACAACATCTTGTGAGACATTATACTCAGTGAGCATCTGTTTTGACCAGATATTTTGAGAACAGTTTTTCCTAGCAGCAACTATTTTCGCACAGAGTTGGGAAGGCATTCTTTTGATATGAATCATGGTTCTGGTTGATTCTTGAATAATTTTCTTTTTGTCCAGTCCATTTTGATGGAGAGTTATAGGAGAGGAGACTTCAATCCTCATTTCTTCAGGGAAACAGAATTTTTTTGACTTGTTATTTCCAACATCCTTGTCAAGATAACTTATGGTTCTGACAACACATCCTTCTTTAAGTTTATTTGCCACATCACAGACATTATCAACCTGTAGTTTTGGAGTTCTTCTGACTGCTTCCATAGAAATAGGTCTTTTCATTCTTCTTAGATGAAGAGGACCAAGCTTATGCTGCCACAATTTCATCTCTTTTTCTTCTTTGGTAATTGGACACATAGTGGAGATATCAGTGTTCTCAGGCTGCCATAAGTAGCAGTTATCTTTGGATCTGATTCCTCTCATTACAACTTCTACTTTTTCATTAATTACTAGACATCCAGATTTTGAAAAGTTAACCTTGAATCCTAGATCACACAATTGACTGATACTAATGAGATTAGCAGTCAGCCCTTTTACCAGAAGTACTTTATTCAGACTTGGAACTCCAGGGCAGTTCAAATTACCAACTCCTTTGACTTCACCTTTAGCACCATCTCCAAAGGTCACAAAACTGGTGGTGTGAGGATTAACATTATTGAGGAGATTTTTGATTCCAGTCATGTGTCTGGAACATCCACTGTCAAAGTACCAGCCTTCCTTTGCAGACACTCTCAGGGAAGTAGCCTTTTTCTTCCAATGAGGAGTATGTGGTACCCTTTTTGGCTTAGGTTTAGCACCTGTGTTTTGATTAGGGTATCCATGCAATTTGAAGCAGAAGGGCTTTATGTGTCCATACCTCCCACAATGATGACATCTCCATCTTTGGTATTTTTTCTTCATGTATTTCTGATGTTGAGAGTTGTGTTGAGACATCTGCTTTGACAATTGTTTAACATGCCTGATCTTCTTGTCTGCACCAGATTTCTTAGCTTCCATAAATCCTAGACCAGACTTGTTTCCCACATTTTGTCCAACTTGAAGGATCTCTTCCAATTTATCTGATCCATTGGTCAACATCTTGACAGATTTTGTCATTTGGTTCAGTTGTGAGTTCAGTAGTTGAACTTCCCTTTCTAGGTGACTTATAGTTTCAAGATCTGCCCTTTTTTCAGCCTCCAGCTTTATAATGAGTTTTGATTGTTTCTCATTCTGCACACAGACTTCAGCACTTCTGATACACAATTTCTTGTAGGTATCAGCCAGTTCTTCAAATGTCACTTCTTCATCACTAGTGTCACTTTCAGAAGTACAAACACTAGTTAGAGCAGTAACTAGTTTGGCAGATTCTTCTTCAGAATTACTTTCTGAATCATAGTCAGACCAAGTAACAGTCATTCCTTTCTTTTGTTTCTTAAGAAAGGTAGGACATTCAGCTCGAATATGTCCATATCCTTCACATCCATGGCATTGAATACCTCTGCCTTGGTTTCCCTTTTCTTCTGACCTTGGTCTTCTGCTGGAACTGTCAATGTCAGAGGGAATGTTATGAACATTAGACCTTGACTTTGGATCCATTCTTTTGATGAGCTTGTTGAACTGTCTTCCAAGCATGGCAATAGCTTCTGAAATATTTTCTTCTTCATCCTCCTTGTTTTCAACATCAGTGTTGGATACAAGTGCTATGCTTTTGTTCTTCTTGTCACCATTATCAGTGATCCCCATCTCAAAAGTCTGAAGAGACCCAATAAGTTCATCCACTTTCAACTTGCTAATGTCCTGGGCTTCCTCTATGGCAGTTACCTTCATTGCAAATCTTTTAGGCAAGGATCTGAGAATCTTCCTCACCAGTTTTTCTTCTGACATCTTTTCTCCCAGTGCTCCTGAGGTGTTGGCAATCTCCAAGATGTTCATGTGAAACTCATGAATGGTTTCATCTTCCATCATTTTTAGATTCTCAAACTTGGTAGTCAACATCTGAAGCCTTGACATTTTTACTTTGGAAGTGCCTTCATGAGTAGTTTTGAGAGTGTCCCAGACTTCCTTGGCCAGTTCATATTGATGTACTAGTCTGAAAATGTTTCTATCAATTCCATTGAACAAGGCATTTAAAGCTTTGGAATTTCCCAGGGCTAACTCATCTTCTTCTTTACTCCAATCTTCCTCAGGCTTCAGACTGATTGTCCCATCTTTCTCAGTTATGGTGGGATGGATCCATCCTTTGTCAGCAGCTCTCCAAGCCTTTTTGTCCAGAGATTTTAGGAAGGCAATCATACGAGGTTTCCAGTAGTCATAATTAGTTCCATCCAGAATGGGTGGTCTATTTCCAAAAACTCCTTCTTTGTCCATAGTGCCAGAAAGTGATATCCCTAGATCTCACCCAGTAATACAGGCAGGGTGCCTGCTCTGATGCCAATTGAAATTCTGGCTACAGATACTCAATGTCACGTTCAATGTTATGACACCGTATTTGACTTACTATATGACAGTAAATACAAAAGCAATAAAGAACACAGTCAATTGTTTACCCAGTTTAGTGTGCAACAACACCTACTCTGGGGGCTACCAAGCCAGGGAGGAAATCCACTATAAGAGATGTTAATTCAGGAATAAACCAACCAGTTTATCTCCTTCACTTAAGACCTACCCAATGCAATTTCAATCTAAGTACAACTTAAACCTGAGTTCCTACTCACTCCCCCTCAATCACAGCAGTGATACATAAAACAATTTGACTAATGAATTGATGAAGACACTCTTCAAAAACACACACTTGATTAAGCTTCACAGCTTTTTAATCAAGCAACACAATCACTCTTGCTTCACAGCTTTGAGTGATGCAGACAACTAACTTGACTCTGCTTCACAGCTTTAGTCAAGGAACATTCAAACACTCTTGCTTCAAAGCTTTGAGTGCTACACAACCCTTACAATTAAAAACCTATTCCAAGTCACTTATCACAATGATAATTGCTTGGAGTACAATAATTAAACCTATACAGTTTACAAATGATCTTCTGATCAAAAAAGGGATTACTTGTAAAACAGCAGCTCTGTTGAATATATAGCAGCTGCAACTTCAGTTAGGGTTTCCAAAAACCTAGGGTTAATTCCGTTTGACCTTAAGACTAGGTCACATGACTTTATTAACCAGGTTAGGGTTGAGCTCGGTTACCCCTCAGAAAACGCAGGATTCTGTTCTGGAAAGACTGAGTTATTTTCCTGAAAAAACTCAGAATTAACCAACCTGTAAACCTGTTAGTTCAGAACAGGATGTCTTAACATCTGTTATGACATCTGAGGAACCTGTCTACTGATTTTGGAAAATGTGATCATTTTGCAAAATGCTCAGATACACACTTATAAACATCAGTACCTGAATGACAATATTTTTCTGCAAAGGTACCTAATGAATCAGTACAAACTAAACTAGAATGTTATGACATCAGTCATGACATTCACACATACACTTGGGTTTTACCAAAAATGCAAGCCAATACCTAAACAACTACATTATCCAATCAAAGGCCTTCTCTAGTCCAGTTAAATCAATCCCTAAAGATTTTCCTGATGAAGACTCAGTAGAAGACACCCAAGATTCTCTCAGCGTTACTGTTGAGGTTGAAGTCGCCCAAGATTCTCTCAGCGTTACTGTTGAGGTTGAATTCGCCCAAGATTCTCTCAGCGTTACTGTTGAAGTTGAAGTCGCCTATGATTCTCTCATCGTTACTGTTGAGGTAGTAATCGCCCCCAGATTCTCCCAGCGTTCCTGTTGAAGTAGTAATCGTCTAAGGTTCTCTCACCATCCCGTTGAGATAGTAACCATCCCTGGTTCATTCATCACCTTTTGAAGCTCCAGATTCAATTCCTGTAACCAGTCAGGGCGCATCTATACAAAGAGTTTGAAGACCAGCTCCTGTAACAGGCCAGGTAATCATTTTCTTTTTTAGGTACGCAAGTTTTCGCTAAGGAATCTCTTACGCGATCGACATCCAGATGGCATCTATAAGCCCATCATCCTATCTCCAAATGACATCTATAAGCCCATTCCCACCATCACACTACTATGCGAGCGCAAATTTCTGGGCACTCTAGTGTTCAATCATCTTCCACCTTCGGATTACGAAAGGCACGGCAGCCAATCTGCATCCTCAGGTCTAAGAAGATTGAACAGGGGAAACTGTTGTACCCCAAAATTTGCCCTCCCATATTCTTCAAGATTTGCAAAGAGCATGCTTCACAATCTCCCCAAGGGTTGCATAGTTCAAGGGCCTCCTAACAGTCAAAAACTAGGGTTTTGGTTCTGACAAAGAAATTGAAGTTTCCAAGGGCCCAAACAAGTCCCACATGCCTATAAACATGGTCAAGCATCCATATACCAAGTTTCAAGACTTACAGCACAAAATTGCACAGTCAAAAACCCTAATTGCCCAACAGTCAACTGCAGGGTCAAAATGGTCATTTGACAGTCAAAAGTCCAAATTTTTTATCAACATCTTATTTTGAAGCCACAAACATCATCTGATCAATTCTTGATCATGATTTTCAAGGTATGGCTCAAAAAGTCCCAAGATGCAAAAGTTTCCATATTTGGACAGTTGAAAAAGTCAACTGTAACTTGACCAAGGCATAACTTCCACATGGTTTATCAAAAAAATTCCATCCAAAGCTCATTTTGAAGAGAAAGACATTTCCTACAACTCCTCTTCACACTTCAAGTCCAAGAAATTCTCTCACAAAAAGTTATCAATTTCAACATTATAGGTCATTTTCAAAAGTCAACAAAAAGGGACTTTAAGTCAAAAACCATAACTTGAGATTGGTAAGTCAAAATGACATGGGACCAAAGGAATTGGTTAGAGGACTTCAAGACATTTCCAAAATGTTCAAGAACATGATCAAAGCTTAAAATTTGAGCAAGATATGCCTTGTGGAAGTTGGGGAATTTTTGGGAATTTTGAAAAGTCAACTTTGCTTCAAATGCCTCAAAATTGCTAATGGGCCACATTTTCTTCCAAGAATCATTATCCAAAGGCTATGCACGACCATTTGACCCAAAGGGGATTTATTTCATCATTTTTATTATTTATTTGAATTTTTAATCACCATTAATTCATTTAATTAAATAAAAAATGAAAAAAAATACTAAACAAATGTGTTTGAATCTTTTTATGCAGTATAATCACTCATCAAAACCTCAAGATCTCGTGCACATCAAAAAAGGAAAGATTTGGCCATGATTGGTATCAAAAGACATGAAAAAGATTGAAAAAATATTCATTGAAAATCAAATATTTGATACATCAATGCAAAGGCTTTTTGACTCAAATTTCTACCCTAATCCATTGGCATACATAAGCAGATGATAACCCTAGTCACAAGAACCTGGAAGTTGCGCCCAAACCTAAGAACAAACTTTGCAATTTTTGTCAAAAGTTCCAAAACTGATTTCACACATAGAGCGTGATTCAAAACTTCTAACCAATTCAAAAAGCTTTCTGAGGCATCACTGAACCTAACTGAATCCTTTTCCACGCTTCTAACGCAAAGAATTGGTAACATGATGCCATCCTATTCTTAACATTTGTCAAATTCGTGTTTTAATTTATACGCATCCTCATTGCATTTTTCTGTTGATTTGTACTAATCCAATCATTCTAAAGCTAACCATGCCATTTAATTGAGTTTTCGTGCTTTATACATGAATCTACCATGGAAGCTTGCTAGGTTTTCAAAGCTCTTAAATTAGGGACTTTTGCATATGGTAAAATCAGACCATGAGACTTATACCATTGAAATCGTGACGTTCCAAGGAATCTAAAACATCCATCGCGCCTTTTTTATATTTGTTTAATTCCTATTCGCTATTTTTTTATATTTCAGATTGTGAGGGTTTAAAACCCCCGCTATCTAGTTTGTTTTTCAGGCAAAAATGAAGAACAAGTGGGGAAGACGATGCGTGGAGGAAAGCCATTGGTGGATTCAAACATTGGCGCCTTTTGTTGATTATCCAGCATAACGTTTTTTCTCTCTCTTATCATTCATTACCCATTAAGCATACAACCAAACACGCTGGTTCAGTTGGTGGGCAACGTGGACAATAGGTATTGGGACCTGGGTTCGATTCCCAGGTCCCCCCCCCCCTTTCTCAATATATTTTGTTTTAACCTGATTCCATGCAGTGTACGCCCAGAATTCTACCATGCATCCATCATCAAAGCTTGCCACATGGCCACTGAGATCAATCCAAAAGCCAGGATGAGAGGTCCATCATACACCTTCGTTGACCATGCCACACGCGCGCTGAGAAAGTCAACCAAAGGCCTCCAATAATTGGGCCTAATTGCTCACAATATAACCTCCAAATTGGGGTCAACACCCCCCATTGGTTTGCTTTTTTCATTCTCTTTATTTTTTCTATTTTATTTGTTTTATTTAGTTTTAGTTTAATTCTTTAAATTAATTTTTTCTTAAACATAAAAAATAATAAAAAATCAGAAAGACAAAAAATAAAAAATATATTTTATTTAAATGTTTTCTTTGTAAATAAATTTAACAATTAATTTAGCTTTAATTCTAGGTTTAATTTTAATATTTTTTTTAATAAACTAAAAAATGTAGAATTAGGGTTTTAAATGCTTTTATCTTTTTTCTTTTCTTTTACCATTATTAATAATTAATTATTTATTTTGTAAATAAATTTGCCATTAAAAAATTAGGTTAAAGCTAGTTTAAATTTAAACATTTTTCTTAACAAAGTAAAAATAGTTAGAATTAGGGTTTTACTTTCATTTAAATTTTCTTAATTCCATAAATACAAAAACTCAAAAATAATTTCCTTTTCTCATTTAACTTAATTAATTTCTTATTTTAAAAGGGTCCAACGCCCTCGCATTCCCGACTTTACTTCTTCTCGCATTTTTATTTTTATTTCCTTTTTGTGAATATAATGTAATTGCCCCAAAGCCGTGTAATAGATTAATCAGACATTTATCTTTCTGCATTTTTATTTTATTTCAAATCGGGTCTTGGTTTAAGTTGGCGATGTAGACCCGCACCTTTGTAATAGCGTAGGACTTTTTAATTCCGCATCCTTTAACTGTTAATAATTTGCATGAAAGAATGAATGTCAAAAATAAAAGCAACGCGTAGATCACCAATTCATGATCAAGACAAAAATATCTGAAAACGACACACAAATCACACACCACCCCTAGGGTACGTCTCACTGTTGCCTTGCCCCTCGAAAGGTGGTCGTCGAGTAGAGGATGTTTTAGAAAGTCCTCATGTCCATGAACATGGCATGAGGGTAGCTTCTAAGGTGTCTTCCTATTGCTCCGGTGATCACCATGTCCCGAACCCTCGAATTGACCCGAATACCTCCAATGGTGGTGCTCCCTACCTCTCAATGGTGGGATGGCACTACTTCAAGGACATTTACACAGATGAATTCCTTAGGGTAGGTAGAGAACTCGTAGATACTTGCTCTAATTTCAAAACAAATCAAAAAATACTTTTCACACCGACACTTTTCAAAAAGCTTTCGAAAGTAACTTTTCAAACACTCTTGAGGACTGATACAAGAGTCGAACTGAAATTTTAAACAAAACTTTTTTCAAACCCACTCACACTTGAAAATCAAACAAACATTTTGAAAACACAAATGAGCAAGTATCTAAGAGCCCATGGATAACCATGGATAGAAAGGGTGCTAACACCTTCCCTTTCTATAAATCTACCTCCCGAACCGAGAACTAATCTCAATAAGGAATTTTTCTGTGCTTTTGTCCTTTCCATATTGGAGAAAATAAAAGACGGTGGCGACTCTTGCTTCCGCGACATTTCGCGAACCAGCTAAAAACAGTTAGTTCCAGATCCACCGATCACAGAACTGGCGACTCTGTTGGGGACTCTTAAAGTGAGGTGTACCTTAGGATAGTTCATAACTGTGTTTTCAATTGTATTGACTTGCTTGCTTTAAATTGTGGGTTGCATGGGAGTTACATAGATCCTAACCCGGATCTGGGGATACCCTGTTTAGGTAGCATAAGCTGTGAGGGACCTGTCCGGCGTAGACCGACACGGGTGAAGCAGTGGCTACGTTGGTGTGGCACCTTGGTCTGTACCGATATCCCTTGTGTTACAACGAGGAGAATATGGGTCTTATGAGGAGTCATTAAGCACCAACAGACCTTAGAACCTTAAATGACACAACTTGGCCATTAGAACAGTAGCAGTATGCTACGCCCATTGAGGCTAAACTCTCGTGATGGTTCTGGCCGCAAGAAAAGATTGCGATGCTAGAGTTATGACCGATTGAGGGTAGTCAATGATATTGGGATCCTCTAAAAACCCGGTTACTTTTGATAAGACAGGTATGAACCAACAAACTGAAAGAGGGTAATACCTAGACCTCATGCTGGCCTAAACTTTAAGGGCTTGTCTTGTGTGACTTGTGTGCCTTACCATGTTTTCCTTTGTAGATATTTGTGGTGTGCTTTATCATAACATCATAACATCATGAGCATTGCATGCATCCTGCATAAGGACTGACCATTTCAAAGACAAGAGGGTTTCACCTTTGCTCTATTTTGTAGGACATCATGATGCATGTGCGAAGGAATACTATCCGGTTCAACTTTGTTCACCCATCTGATTTGCTTGAAGAGGTGGTTAGCAGGATTCCAAATACCACTTCCTTCATCCAGAGGCATGGTTCTCTTCTCATTTTAGTCACTGCAAAACGGGACCAACAGTTGATGAGTGTCCTGACCCAGTTCTATGACCCTCTGTACCAGTGCTTCACCTTTCAAGACTTCCAGCTGGTCCCTACCCTGGAAGAGTTCTCTGATTTGCTTGGCATCCCTATCTTGGATCAGACTCCTTACACTGGTTGGGAAAAGACCCTCAGGCTTGAGGAGGTTGATGCAGCTCTTCCCTTGACACATCAAGAAGTAATGGACAACTGGGTGACTAGAAGCGGAGTTAAGGGTTTCTTGGCCAAGTTTCTGATTGGTAAAGCTAACAGTTTCTGGAATGACTTGGACTTTAGGGCATATGAAGACATCTTGGCTCTCTTAATCTATGGGCTAGTCTTGTTTCCTAATCCTGACAACTTCATCAATGTCACTGCCATAAGGATCTTTATGTCTCAGAACCCTGTGCCCACTCTCTTGGGTGACATCCTGCAAGAACTCCCGCGTCCCTTGAACGCCGATGCAGTCAAGAAGTATTTCGCTTAGGCAGGATTTTGGTCAGACCAGTCTTGGCATTTGAGCACATTTTGGAATTCAAAGTTGTTAGGGAGAATAGCGATCATGGTTTTTGTGTAACCTTTTTATTTCATGTACTATTTCCCAAACTTTTATAAACCGCTGGAGTCGCATTGTTAGCAAACTACCATCTTATTAATGAAATTTGAGCATTTACCTTTTGTGGGCAAATTTGAATTTTTCGGCAATATTCGAAACAAAGTTATTTAAAGTATTCTTATTTTAAAAAAAAATGTGTCATGAATAATGGAAGGAATATTAACAGTTGTTCCGAGGATGGTCAAGCCATGAAATGCAAAACAGTACAGTATTTTATCCTTGCATGATGAGCTTGTTTTCTTTTGAAATCATCATGAGGTGTTATTTGTGTAAGCTCGTGTTTCTGGTGGTACTAAGTTTGGTGACTCCCCGAGTGTACCAGTTAAGATTTGTTTCAGTTGGCTTTATTTGGGAGATTTCGGAAGTATGGTGCGTTTCGTCTCTTGCCAGTGGTCCTTTGGTTTTGGAAGATTGGTTTTGAGTGCTTTTCTCCTCAGAAGACTTGAGCTTTGTGGCGTGTTACGCTCCGACGTTGCTTTGTGTTTCCAGTTCCAGTTATCTTCCTTCTTTTTAAGATTGGCCGAGTATCCATCTTGTCGCGACATCTTATCGTCTCCGGGATATTCCATCTGTTCGTTTTGTCAGCATAACATTCATTTATTCATTTACACTTATATCATGCACGCATACTCACATTTTCCGTTTGACTTTTGGGTTGTACTTTGTTTATTCAAATAACGTACATGTTTCTTTCCAAGTAGAAGGTTAGCTTAAGCAGAAAATGTGCTTCCTTTCTAAATTCGCCAACTGAGCTAATCCTCATGGATGCTTTTTGATTGAGCTCGCCTTGTCCATTTCTGGATAGGATGAATTCCCCGATCAAGTTGCTTTCTCATTGGGTGGAGTCTTGTTTGACTGTTTTTCTCTTTAGTTATTCCTGGATGAAGTTGTTGTCTCTTGCATAGGCTATCTCATGATTTTTCCCAGTGAAATCGCGACCTAGACAGATGGTGCATTTATTTTGCACATTTATATGTGATATCCTTGGGAATGGACTGATTCATGATTCTCTTTGACGAAGATTTTATTCTCTGCCGGTGTCATCGCAACTTCTTTCTGAGTTACTCTTTGGAAAACGACAAGCGGCAGCTCTTCACGAGCAACTTGTGCGTTATTATTATTTTTGGAAAACGACAAGCGGCGGCTCTTCACGAGAAACTTGTGCATTATTATTATTTTTGGAAAACGACAAGCGGCAGCTCTTCACGAGCAACTTGTGCGTTATTATTATTTTTGGAAAACGACAAGCGGCAGCTCTTCACGATCAACTTGTGCGTTATTATTATTTTTGGAAAACGACAAGCGGCAGCTCTTCACGAGCAACTTGTGCGTTATTATTATTTTTGGAAAACGACAAGCGGCAGCTCTTCACGAGCAACTTGTGCGTTATTATTATTTTTGGAAAACGACAAGCGGCAGCTCTTCACGAGCAACCTGTGCGTTATTATTATTTTTGGAAAACGACAAGCGGCAGCTCTTCACGAGCAACTTTTGCATTATTATTTTTGGAAAACAGCAAGTGGCAGCCTCTTTATTTGAGCAGCTTGTATGTTATTGGTATTTTCTTTGGACGACAGCAAGTGGCAGCCTCTTTATTTGAGCAGCTTGTATGTTATTGGTATTTTCTTTGGACGACAGCAAGCGGCAGCCTCCTTATTTGAGCAGCTTGTACGTTATCGGTATTTTCTTTGAACGACGGCAAGTG
The DNA here is from genome assembly GCA_948472305.1 of Vicia faba. Lineage (NCBI taxonomy): Eukaryota > Viridiplantae > Streptophyta > Magnoliopsida > Fabales > Fabaceae > Vicia > Vicia faba. Next base: position 562,356,912 of record OX451735.1, read on the forward strand.
GCAGTTTCTTTATTTGAACAACTTGCGTATCTACAATATTATTATATCAGCATTAATGAGTATGTCTCCGGAAATCTCGCAGAGAAGCTTGTCATGAATCATTACCTTCGGAAGTTGGTAATCCATCATCAGCAAGATTGATTGCTTTTCGTCTATCTTTAACCTTGGGTTGCGAACTCACCGTTTTGGGTCAATAATCTGTTTTATGGCCTATGCAAGATGCCTTCTTTGTTAGGGTCAGAGGTCGTATTCCCTCAATTTTATTCGCTGTCAAGAGTCTGTCGTTTGAAGTCGATAGCTTGTTTCCCCAGTAATGTATAATCCATGTCTCTGTGTTTTGTTGGTGTTCGATTCCTCCAACATTGTCTTGTTTCATACAATATCTTTCTCTGTGAATTCAATCACTGCATTCATATCAAACATAAGGGCGGCATCTTAGGACAAAATTTGCGTAATTATGTATTTAAGTACCTTCAATCTCGTCGAAACGAAGATTTCAATCTTCATATCTCCGGATAGAAGAGACTTAAATAGGGGCAGCTGTTGTACCCTAAATTTTGACCTAAGATACCATCTCCCATCTGCATCATTACATTGCAAGCGTTTTGATCTTTTGATTTTTAAAAATTCATAATTTTTTCGAGTCGAGAGCTGTTTATTTTTGAACGCTAAATTTATTAACTGATCAAGACTTAAATGATGTTTATTAATTATTTATCATCTTAAATTTAAATAATTAGAATTTATTTTCAATTATTATATAATTCAAAGATCTATAAATAATAAAATAAATATTTGAAAAGAGGCATATTAATCGTCCAGACAGTGTTTATTTATTATTTATTATCTTAAATTTAAATAATTGGAATTTATTTTCAGTTATTACATAATTTAAAGATTTATGAATAATATAATAAATATTTGAAAAGAAGTTCATTAATTGGTCAATAATGATTATTTAATTATTTATCATTCTAAGTTAAATAATTGAAATTCTATTTTAATTATTATAATTTAGAAAATTATGAATAACGAATTAAATAATTGAAATTATTAATTGATCAATGATGTTTATTTATGCGTTTATTATTCTGAATTTAAGTGATTGAAATTGATTTTCAATTATTATACAATTTAAAGAATTATAAACGATAAATAAAATAATTGGAAAGAAAAGAATTGACGGGGAAATAATAGAATTTTTATTTCACTTTATTCTATTTTATTACAATTGTTATTTAAATATTGTATTATTTACAAAATATTTATAATAACAAATTACATAAAAGTTTAAAGTAAAATAGAACTATATTTCTAAGTTTCTAATTCTAAATCTTCTATCCAATGCTTTTGTCTGCTCATTTGATTTTACCTGCAAAAACAATTAAAAAGAAAAGTCAGAATTGAATAAATAATTAAAAGTAAAAAATTATTTATTAGTGTTCATCATTAAAAGCAAACGGCTGGAATCAGTTTACCCTTTTTTGCAAATCACGGGATTTCTCCCGGTTCACAAAAAAGGGGGGAATTTTTATTTTTCATAAATGAATGCACAATTTCAAACATGCACAAATTCATCTTATTTTTCAAAACTGCATATGCATAATTTCTTTTGTCAAAAAATACATATTTTAAAATATACACAGCATACAAAAAGTAACAGCATATGCATAAACATGCATTGTTCAAAGGAGTTCCAACGTAAACATAACATGCCCATATAGGAGGAAGTCAAAACTTAGGCTTTCATGCAAAGACAAAGAGCAAGTGTGCAGTTTAAACAAATATGCAAGCATAATATATTTCCCATTTTCATCATTTTCCAGCATGTTTGCAATTTCAGAACAGTACAGTACACACACATTTTAGTGCTTCATGGTACTTGAGAGAGAGAAGAGAGAAAGAAATATGGTTTTTACAGGTTTTGGTTTAGGCAGAAGTGGATACAAAACAAAGCTACAGCAGTAACTCAGTGGAAAAAAGAAGCATGAAAGAGGAATACAAACAAACCATTGAAGCAGATGTGCAGATTTGCCAAAAGAATATTGTAAAATATTCAAACCCAAGCCTATAACGTAAACAATGCCAAGCAAACTGATAACATAGCACAAGAACCCTTCAAGAAAAGGAGATAGTCAAACCTGCCTAGGCAATCAAAAAAGACCATTCTTACTGTAAAAAACCAGTAGAACCATCTCATAACAACAAACGCCATTCCTACTGTCAAAACCATCAAACCTTCATGGCCTAAAACCAGTAAGAACCTGCATTACCAAAACCTGCTATTGCATCAACCAGAACAACCAAAATCAAACACCATAACCCTTTTTCAAAACCTCAATCATTTCAAAAAACCATAACCTACTGTAAAACCAGTAGAACCATCAACATAACCAAAAAAAAAACACCATAACCATAAACCAAATGCCATATACCATAGCCTACTGAAAAAACCAGTAGAACACATGGCCCAAAACAATTAACCTGCATAACCATTACCAAAACCTTCAATATACTGTCCAACCAAAAAACCAATTCAAATATCAAACCATATCAGAACCATAAACCTGTCAAGACTATGGCCTAAAAACAAATGGCCTAAACCATTCCAAAACCCTTCCTACTGCACAAAACCAGTAGAACCAAAAACAATGTCTAAACAATAACAAGCATACCATCAGGCCTCAGATTATCTCATCACTGGCCAACAAAAAGCAACGGGAAGCATCAAATACACAGAAATCAGAAAGAAGAAGAGAAAAAGCGTCAATATCATCAAGCTAGTCAAAAATAATTTTTCAACATAGCATTCAAAATATTCAAGAATCACGGTGAAGAAGAAGATAGGAAAAGTTTTCAAGGCAACCCAACATACAGTAGCAAGTGGCAGTAGCAAGAGAAGAAGAGGAAAAAGCAAAGCAAAAGGGCCAAAAGGAACAGAGTACCGGTAGTCCGAAGTAAGCTTACAGCGCCTCCGCCGTCTTTCCTTGCCCAGCCTCCTAGCTCACCTCAACCTCTCCTCCGTCCCCAAGGTATCTCTTCTCTTTTCTTTTTTTCAAAAATGCCTCAAAACAACATAATCAAACAAACAGAATCAAAATCACGAGCATGCAAACCGTAACCAAAACATAAAGATTTGAGAGATAATGTTTGTACCGTGAATTCGTGACCGTCGCCCTAATGCTTGGACTGGAGGGAAGAGGAGGATGAGATGCTGGTGGCTTGGGCTGTGGAACACAGTAGCGAAGCAAGAGACGAAGAGATGAGTCACGCGAAGAAGACAAGCAAGCGAACGGCGCCGCTCTCCTAAAACCAAATCCCTAATCCCAATTACCAAATCGTGTTTACCCTAAAACAATTGTGAAATAATTGGACTGAACCCCAAACACATGGCCCAAACGAATTTTACATAATGTCCCCCCCCCCCCCCCCCTGTCTTCAGTTTTGGTTTGGATCACCTTAAAACCCTTGACCCATATAATTGTTCTTCTAGCTTTTTAATTTACTTTTTTCCATTTATTCTTTTTTTTTTAGTTTTAGAAATATTATTAACTTAGTTTAAATTAATTAGTAGCTTAATCAATTAATAATTTAGTTAAAACATTTTAATCATTTTACCTTTTGTTTGTTAAATTTAATTTTAGGTTTATTTGGTAATTTTAAATATCCCTTTTTTTAATTAGGTTTAAGTTAGTTTTTTTAAGTATCCATTTAGTTTGTTTATTTAATAATTACTAAATATAATAATGCCTTATATAGAACCCTAAAAAATATATAAAAAAATAGAAAGTCTTAAAACTTAAAAAATATTTTTGTTTTCCTTAATTAATTCTCATTTACTTTTATCCATGTAAAAAATGCGTAAAAAATGAAAACTATTAAAAACGTTTTCTTTTCATTAATATTAAATAAAAATCCAAAAATGCATATTTACACCATTTGGTCATTTATTTAACTATTGTTATTTAATCATTATCCGCATAATTTTTCTGTTTAATTATTTCATATTTACTTGTTTATTCTGTTTACGTTTAAATCCGAGGGAAAAACGATTAAATTTGTCGACTTCATGTCCTCAAGTCTAATCGCGCGAACATTCGCATTTCATCAAAACTTAGGATAATTTTTCCTTAAATATTCAATCTTTTCAAAACTTATACCCTTTAAGCAAAAACTTCGACATTAGGTCGTCGCATCTTCAAAACCCGTCCGTACCCCTTTTCGGCCAAAACGATTCTTTTTTTTCAAACGATCAATTTTAATAAACAGATATTTCAAAAGGTTCCTATAGAGTACTATAGATACATTGGGTGCTAATACCTTCCCACTGTATAACCAACCCCCGAACCATAGATCTTTTCAAAAACGCCTTGTATTTTTATTACTTTTAAAAAGTATTATTTACATTGCATATTTAGGGTTTTATTTCGCTCTTTCCCCTTTTCCCTTGGAAACAATAAAGCGCGGTGGCGACTCTTGCTTTTGTGAGACGAATTAATCAATAATTCGATCTCCGATTTACCCCGCTACATTTTTTATCGCTACAGAATTGGCGACTCTGCTGGGGACAGATTGACCTCTTGTTGGTCCATCCCTAAGTGGGTTAAGCCTAATTTGTCTTATCTGTTTATTATCATTTGATTCGCTTGATTATGTGTTTAAATTGGGGTGTTTGGGTTTTTTGCAAAGGACGAATCCTATACCCGGATTAAGTAACACTTAAGGAATAGGACGGGCGGTACAGTCAAGTTAACTTTGAGGAAGTAATCCCGAAAAAGGAGGCATGAGATCCCCCACTCAATGGAAGGCCCTCTTGAACTTAATATTTGTTTACCGAGTAATCGGGAAGACATTATTATTTTCGACCTAGGAGCCCGAGAAGTTGAGAACCGTAGAACCCTAACCCATCTTGGCTTTTTTTTAGGTGTAGCGCGGAGACTATAACAGAGTAATTCGGAAGTAGTTGTTACGCGATGCTACGCTCGGACGAGTTTCTCTTGAGAATATTGCTAATTATTGAGTAATCAAGACGTTGGTAATATCTGAAGGAGGAATGTAGACTCTGGGAACTCTTAGAACCTTGTCTTACAGGTGTGATTGAACCATTAGTACATACCTTTGGGTGGGCTTTACCCTCGACTCCATGCTGAACGTTGAACCTTTGAACCCCATGTTTGCAAACTTGTGTGTAACTGTTGCATTATCATTCATCCATGCATTCATCAACATCTTTGTAAAAAAACTTGTTTTTCAAGGAACTTCGGAATGATTTTTGCAGACATCTAAAGTATTATGGAGTTTGGAAGGAGAAATACTCGAAGCTTCAGTTTTAAGGAGCCCGAGATTGAAGAACTGAAGAGTTTGATTCCGAAGATCGAGAACCCAACGGATTTTCAGAGAAAGTATGGGTCCATTATACCTCTCATGAAGCGCCAGATGAAGGAAGGCATTCTTAACACGTTGGTTCAATTCTACGATCCTTTGTACCGATGTTTCACCTTTCCAGATTACCTGTTGATGCCCACCTTAGAAGAGTATTCCTACATACTTGGTTTGCCGATCATCGACTGTGTTCCTTTTTCTGGATTAGAAGAGGAGCCCAAATCTCACGAGATAGCGACCATCATCCACTTGAAGAAGTCAGAGATAGAGGAGAACATGACTACAAAAGGGGGGATCTGAGGTTTGTCTGCGCAGTTTCTGTTGAGGAAAGCTCGTCATTTCGCTGAGATAAAAGATACTGTTGCCTTCGAAGACATGTTTGCTTTACTCGCTTATGGCCTATTCTTGTTCCCTAACGTTGATAAATTTGTGGATATCAACGCCATCAGAATTTTCTTGATTGGAAATCCGGTCCCTACGTTGCTCGGAGATACTTACTACTCCATCCATCTTCGAAACTCTTATCAAGGAGGAATGATTATTTGTTGTGCACCGTTGCTGTATCAGTGGTACGTTTCTCATCTACCTGGGTCTGATATTTTCTGGGATCTCGAGAAGGAACCGCGTTGGGCGCCAAAGATTATAGCTCTCACTCATTTCGACATTGACTGGTATAATTGAGTTTACTATGACGTGAAGATCATCGATAGCTGTGGTGCTTTTCCTAACGTGCCTCTTCTCGGTACGAGAGGTGGAATCAACTATAACCCTGTTCTCGCGCGCCGTCAGTTCGGGTACCCGATGAGAGATAAGCCAAACAACATCCATGTGAGTGGTTTCTTTCTACAGGAAGGACAAGATTATCAGGCAGCTAAGAGGGAGATCGAAGGAGCTTGGCGCCACATCCATAGGAAAGGGAGAGATATGTTAGGACATAGAGGTGCCGTTTCTTTGGAGCCTTACCTATAGTGGGTCCGTGCTAGGGCTTGTGCTCTCAAGATGCCCTATAAGCTTGAGAAACCTTTATTCCCCGCCGTTGCACCATCATCTGTTGTTATCCCTATCGCGAATATAGGAGAATACCAAGGAAATCTGGCTAGGATGAAGTCCGAGAGGGATGCTTGGAAAGAAAAGTACCATATGTCTGAATATGAGAGTCGAGTCCTGATTCGACAGTTAAAGGAAAAGGAGGAGTTGCTGTTTATTCAAGACGGCTGGTTCATTGATCACGATGAGAAGCTCCGTCAAAAGGATGCCTTGCTGAAGAAGTATGCTAGTGAGAGGAAGAGAAAGAAGGAAGGTTCGGTAAGCGTTGCTCTTGTTCCTAATCCACAGAAGGAAATCATTGATCGACTGGTAGCTGAGAAGAAAGAGATGGAAGACTTCTATGAAGAGAAGATCAAGAAGCTCCGGTTACAGTTGGTGTTTGGTCCCTCATCTGATGATTCTGAGTGATCTTTAGCTTTTAGTTTTATTTTATTGATGTCATTTTGTAAAACTATGTAAAAGAGCTTCATGCTCCAAATTTGTAATTTATTGCTTTATTTTGGGCTTCATGCTTCAAAGTTGTAATTTATTGCTTTATTTTGGACTTCATGTTTTAAAATTGTAATTTATCGCTTTATTATGGATTCCATGTTTCGAGGTTGTAATTTACTGCTTTTATTATTGGGTTGTTATCCCAAAGTTGTAATTTATTGTTTTGTTATTCCAAGTTGTGAGTTGTAATTTACTGTTTTCAATTAATGGATTGAGTTTTTGTTGTTCCGAATTCCTTTACCATTGATATGTGCAAAACCACCAAAGTTCCCTGAAAAACTATTAAAATGAATCATCATTTACATCGCACATCATGCATCATTCCACATTCCACTTCACATGTTTTCTAGAGTCTTATCCTTGTTCTTTTTCCACTCCCAAGGTTGTCAAGCTGTCTCACCGATACGACACTCGAGCCAATCGTCAGAGGAAAATGGAAGATCTGGAACAGGAAAACCATGAGCTTCGTGGGGAAGTTGCTACCCTTCGTATCGAGATGGAAAAGTTAACTGCGCTAGTGGAAAGTTTGGTGGCTGTTCAGAATCAGCCATCGACTACAGTTGCTGAGATTCAGACTTCAACTCCAGTGGTTTCCGAGATTGTCACCGTTCCAACCTCTGTGACTCAAATCAACTCTCCGCTTCAACATCAGATGCCGAAAGGTTTTCCGTGGGGAATGCTTTACAACTTTGTGCTAGAGGGGTATCAGCCTGTCGTACAGCCTTTGTTTCAACCTGCTTTGTCTCTTCCTCAACCAGAGACAACTGCCATGCCGCCAGTAATTCCGTCTGTGACACCTTTTCCGCAACCGATTATGACAACTGTCGCTCCTGTGGTCCACTCCATGCCATACTTGAATGAACCTACCTATCCTGCCGAGCCTGCTGAAAGTTTGGGTCTTTTTGATAGAATGGAAGAATTTCAAGATCAGTTCCAGGAAATGCAGAAGGAGCTTAGAGCGTTAAAGGGGAAGGATCTGTTTGGGAAGAACACACATGACCTTTGTTTAGTTCCGAATGTCAAGATTCCAGCAAAATTCAAAGTGCCAGACTTTGAGAGATATAAGGGTGATTCGTGTCCATGAAGTCATTTGACAATGTACGTGAGAAAGATGTCTACGTATTCCGATGATCATGACTTGTTGATTCATTATTTTCAAGACAGTTTAACGGGTGCTGCTCTAAAGTGGTATATGGGTTTAGACAGTATTCGGATCCGCAACTTCAACGATCTTAGCGAAGCTTTTGTTCACCAGTATAAGTACAACGTTGACATGGCCCCGGACAGGGATCAACTCCGGGCGATGTCGCAAAGAAACCGAGAATCTTTTAAGGAGTACGCCCAGAGGTGGCGTGAAATTGCTGCTCAAATCTATCCACCTCTTGAGGAGAAAGAGATGACAAAGATATTTTTGAAGACTTTAGGTTCCTTTTACTATGAAAGAATGATAGCCAGGGCACCCAGTGACTTCACCGAAATGGTAAGCATGGGCATGCGGTTAGAGGAAGGGATTCGTGAAGGGCGTTTGGTTAAAGAAGGAAGTCCGTCTAGCAGTACTAAGAAGTTTGGAAGTGTGTTCCCGAAAAGAAAAGAGCAGGATGTCAGCGCTTTGTTCCCAGGGAGCTCAAGGAGAGGTTACTCTCACGTTGTGGAAGTCACTCCGGCTGTCCGCCCAGCTTTGATGACCCCAGCTCATCAAACCCCACCAACTCAACAACGGCCATTTCAGCAGCAGCCTCGACAACAGGCTTATCCATTCAACAATCAGAACCGTTCACCCAGAAAACCGCAGTTCGATGCCATTCCTATGACTTATACGGAATTGTTCCCTGCTCTTATCAGAAAGAATCTCATAACGATAAAGCCTCCTCCTGTCGCACCGAATAGTACTTCTCTGTGGTACAAGGTGGATCAGTTTTGTGAATATCATCAAGGGTCGCCGGGGCACAACCTTGAGAATTGCTTTGCTCTGAAGGCGGACGTGCAGAGATTGATTAAGAATGGTATCTTGTCTTTCAAGGATGTTAATCCAAATGTTAGAGATAATCCTTTGCCTCGACATGGGGCAGCTTCAGTGAATATGGTGGAAGGTTGTCCGGGAAAGTTTCGAGTTTTTCAAGTTGAACACATAAGAGAGTCGTTGATCAGGTTACATCAGAGTTTGAGAAGACTTGCCTTTGTTAGGCACCAGCATGATTATGATGTTTGTATGTTTTGTTCAAGAGAGGTCGATTGCCCCATTGTGAAGGAGGATATTCAGAAGTTGCTAGACCATAGAGTTATCACTATTACGTATGACATAAATCTGGAGGATGAAGTGAATGTTATCATACCACAATTCAATTTGCCTGAATCAGTAGAGGTCGCTTATGACAGTCAGACTGCACCTGTTGATCCTTTGATTATTTACCCACCTGGTCCTGTGCCTTACAACTCAAACCAAGTTGTACCGTATAAGTATAATGCCACAATGATTGAGAATGGGTAGAAGTCCCTATACCAACAAGACCATCTTTTGTTAACATTGCTGATGTGAGTAGAGTTACGAGAAGTGGATGTGTTTTTGTAGCAGTACCTTTGAAGAGACCAGAAGTTCAAGTCAGGAGACCCATACCGGCGGAGATTCCCGTGAGAAATGTTGAACCAAGGGTTGAGATAGGCCGATCCAGTGAACCTATCCCTCACCCTGAGGATGATGAGATCTTGAAGCTTATCAAGAGAAGTGAATATAAGATTGTGGACCAGCTTTTGCAAACTCCTTCCAAGATTTCTTTGATTGCTTTACTGAGAGATTCTGGTGCCCATAGAGAAGCTTTGATGAAGGTCTTGGACCAGGCGTTCGTGGATCATGATGTGACGGTTGACCAGTTTGATGGGATTGTGGGAAATATTACTTCGTGTAACAATCTTGGTTTCAGTGATGAAGAGCTCCCAGAGGAGGGGAGGAACCACAATATGGCTTTACATATCTCAGTAAGTTGTGGAAATGATACTTTATCAAGTGTGTTGGTGGATATAGGTTCGTCATTGAATGTGATGCCCAAGACTACATTGTCTCGACTCTCATATCGAGGTGCTCCCATGAGACCTAGTGGAGTAATTGTTAAAGCGTTTGATGGTTCTAGGAAGACAATCATTGGTGAAGTGGATCTGCCTATAGTAATTGGTCCCCATACTTTTCAAATCACTTTCCAAGTGATGGATATTCGTGCTGCCTACAGTTGCTTATTGGGTCGTCCCTGGATCCATGATGCAGGGGCAGTCACCTCTACGCTCCATCAGAGACTGAAGTTTGTGTGGCATGGGAAGCTAGTGATGATTGGGGGAGAGCAAGCTATGGTGGTAAGCCATTTATCATCATTCTCTTTTATTGATGCTGACGAGGATGTTGGAACCCAGTTCCAAGGTCTTTCTGTTGCTAAGAATGCAGTGAAGAAGCCAGGGGCATCCATCTCTTCTTTTGAGGATGCGCGGTGAGTGGTGGAAAGTGGTTCGGCCGAAGGATGGGGCCAGGTGTTGACTTTGCCCGAGAACAAATCCGGGGAAGGTCTTGGTTTTCGTCCTGTGTCTGCAAGAGTCAAGAAGGAGGTGGTTGTTCGTCCGATTCAAGAGGTTTTACGAAGTGTAGGGTTTATACATCCTGAGGTTGATGCTATCATAGATGACGATTCCGAGGAAGATTTTCCCGATTTTGTGACGCCTGGATTGGCTTGCCAAAATTGGATAGCTGTTGATGTTCCTATTGTTATGCACATTTCCGAGTAATGTTTTGTTTTGTTTTTCTTTGAAAAAATTCGCTCTGCCCAAGGAGAAAAGTATTTTGTGTCGGGCTATGAAAAATAATTCCTTTTGCTCTGCCCAAGGCAAAAGAGAAATGTCTGGGCCCTTTGTTTCAAGTATTTCCCTTCAATGAATAAAAATGTTATTTTGTCCACTACTGTTTTATAATTCACTTTTTCTGGGAAATAACAATGAAATTAATTGGTAGTAATAGGAAAATATAATAACCTTTTGTTTTATTTGCACAAATTGATTTCTAAAATAAAGCATAATCATATGTGCAGATTAATCCATGACTTAACCATCGAAAACAATGATCCTATGCCCTCTCCCAAATTTGAATTCCCTGTGTTCAGAGCCGAAGAAGAGGATGATGAAGAGATTCCTGTTGAGATTTCCCGTTTTCTTGAGCATGATGAGAAGATCATTCAACCGTTTGAAGAACCTTTAGAGTTGGTCAATTTGGGTGATGAAGAGGATAGAAAGGAGGTTAAAGTCGAAGCATTGCTTATCCCGGAAGTTAAAGAGAAAATGTTGGAGCTCCTCAAGGAGTATGTTGATGTGTTTGCTTGGTCCTACCAGGATATGCCGGGTTTGGACAACGATATTGTGGAGCATCGTCTATCGTTGAGACCTGAATGTCCTCCGATCAAACAGAAGCTGAGAAGGACTCGTCCCGACATGGCTGACAAGATCAAAGAGGAGGTTCAGAAACAAATTAATGCAGGTTTCCTTGTTACATCGGTCTATCCTCAGTGGTTAGCCAACATAGTTCCTGTTGCAAAGAAAGATGACAAGGTTCGGATGTGTGTAGACTACAGAGATCTGAATAGAGCTAGTCCGAAGGACGACTTCCCATTACCTCACATTGACGTATTGGTCGACAGTACCGCCAAGTTCAAAGTCTTTTCTTTCATGGACGGTTTCTCTGGTTACAATCAAATCAAGATGGCACCAGAAGACATGGAGAAGACCGCTTTCATTACACCTTGGGGAACTTTCTGTTATCGGGTTATGCAGTTTGGTTTGAGGAATGCTGGCGCAACATACCAAAGGGCCATGACTGCTTTGTTCCATGACATGATGCATAAGGAGATCGAAGTGTATGTGGATGACATGATTGCCAAATCACAGACTGAGGAGGATCATTTGGAGCATTTGTTGAAGTTATTCCAACGTTTGAGGAAGTACAAACTCCGTCTGAATCCCAACAAGTGCACTTTTGGTGCTCGTTCTGGAAGACTTTTGGGTTTCATTGTCAGTCAGAGAGGTATTGAAGTAGATCCTGATAAAGTCAAAGCTATTCGAGAAATGCCCGCACCCAAGACGGAAAAACAAGTAAGGGGATTCCTTGGGAGACTGAACTACATTTCTAGGTTTATATCTCATATGACTGCTACCTGTGGGCCGATTTTCAAGCTTCTCCGAAAGAACCAAGGATATGTATGGACGGAAGATTGTCAGAGAGCTTTTGATAGCATCAAAGAATATTTGCTTGAACCTCCCATTTTGATTCCTTCGGTGGAAGGAAGACCTTTGATTATGTACCTGACTATATTGGAAGATTCCATGGGATGTGTGCTTGGTCAACAAGATGAGACTGGAAGAAAGGAACATGTTGTATATTATCTGAGTAAGAAATTCACAGACTGTGAATCTCGGTACTCATTGCTTGAGAAAACCTGTTGTGCCTTAGCTTGGGCTGCTCGCCGTCTGCGCCAGTATATGATTAACCACACCACTTGGTTGATCTCCAAAATGGATCCGATCAAGTATATCTTTGAGAAGCCCGCCTTATCTGGAAGAATAGCCCGTTGGCAGATGTTGTTATCTGAATATGACATTGAGTATCACACTCAGAAAGCAATCAAAGGGAGTATTTTAGCCGATCATTTGGCTCACCAACCAATTGACGATTATCAATCCATCAAGTTTGATTTCCCAGATGAAGATGTTATGTACTTAAAAGCTAAAGATTGTGAAGAGTCGTTACCTGAAGAAGGACCTGATCCTGAATCGCATTGGGGTTTAATATTTGATGGAGCTGTGAACTCTTATGGAAATGGAATTGGGGCAATCATCGTCACTCCCAGAGGTACTCATATCCCGTTCACGGCAAGATTGAAGTTTGACTGCACGAACAACATGGCGGAATATGAGGCATGTATTATGGGTCTCGAAGAAGCGGTGGATCTAAGGATTAAGTTTCTTGATATTTACGGAGATTCAGCATTGGTGATTAATCAAATCAAAGGAGAATGGGAGACTCGTCATCCTGGTTTGATCCCTTATAGAGACTATGCTAGAAGATTGTTAACTTTCTTCAACAAAGTGGAATTACATCATATCCCTAGAGATGAGAACCAGATGGCTGATGCTTTAGCTACTTTGTCTTCAATGTTTCAAGTGAATGGTTGGAATGATGTGCCTACAATCAGAGTTATGCGCCTTGACAGACCTGCTCATGTGTTCTCAGTAGAAGAGGTTACCGACGACAAACCGTGGTTCTATGACATTAAACGTGTTCTTCAAACTCAAGAGTATCCGCCTGGGGCATCCAATAAAGATAGGAAGACGTTGAGAAGATTAGCAAGCAGTTTCTTTCTCAATGAAGAAGTTTTGTATAAGAGGAATTACGACATGGTCTTGCTCAGATGTGTAGACAGACGTGAAGCAGACATGCTGATGCAAGAAGTACACGAAGGATCCTTTGGCACTCATGCCAATGGACATGCGATGGCTAGAAAGATGTTGAGGGCTGGTTACTATTGGATGACAATGGAATTCGATTGCTGTAAATATGTGAAGAAATGTCATAAATGCCAGATTTATGCGGACAAGATGCACGTCCCACCGACTCTCCTCAATGTTATCTCTTCACCTTGGCCTTTCTCTATGTGGGGCATTGATATGATTGGAATGATTGAACCCAAAGCTTCAAATGGTCATCGTTTCATCTTGGTAGCGATCGATTATTTTACTAAGTGGGTGGAAGCAACATCTTATGCTAATGTAACCAGACAGGTGGTAGTCATATTTATCAAGAATCAGATCATTTGTCGGTATGGTATCCCGAGCAAGATCATCACTGACAATGGTTCAAATTTGAATAACAAGATGATGAGATAGCTTTGTGAAGAGTTCAAGATCGAACATCATAATTCTTCTCCTTACAGACCGAAGATGAATGGGGCTGTTGAAGCTGCTAACAAGAATATCAAGAAGATTGTCCAGAAGATGGTAGTAACTTATAAAGATTGGCATGAAATGCTTCCGTTTGCTTTACAAGGATACCGTACTTCAGTTAGAACTTCAACAGGCGCGACCCCATTTTCCCTAGTTTATGGTATGGAAGCTGTACTCCCTATGGAGGTTGAGATTCCGTCTCTGAGAGTGTTGATGGAAGCTAAACTTTCTGAGGCCGAATGGTGTCAAAGTAGATATGATCAGTTGAATTTAATCGAAGAGAAGAGATTGACAGCGTTGTGCCATGGTTAATTGTATCAGCAGAGAATGAAGAAGGCTTTTGATAAGAAGGTTCGACCGCGCGAGTTCAAAGAAGGTGACCTCGTGCTCAAGAAGATATTATCTTTCCAACCTGATTCAAGGGGCAAGTGGGCTCCGAATTATGAAGGACCGTATGTCGTTAAGAAAGTTTTCTCTGGAGGTGCCTTGATTCTCACCAATATGGACGGTGAAGAACTCCCGCGTCCCTTAAACGCTGATGCAGTCAAGAAGTATTTCGCTTAGGCAGGCTTTTGGTCAGACCAGTCTTGGCATTTGAGCACATTTTGGAATTCAAAGTTGTTAGGGAGAATAGCGATCATGGTTTTTGTGTAACCTTTTTATTTCATGTACTATTTCCCAAACTTTTGTAAACCGCTAGAGTCGCATTGTTAGCAAACTACCATCTTATTAATGAAATTTGAGCATTTACCTTTTGTGGGCAAATTTGAATTTTTCGGCAATATTCGAAACAAAGTTATTTAAAGTATTCTTATTTTAAAAAAAAAAATGTGTCGTAAATAATGGAAGGAATATTAACAGTTGTTCCGAGGATGGTCAAGCCATGAAATGCAAAACAGTACAGTATTTTATCCTTGCATGATGAGCTTGTTTTCTTTTGAAATCATCATGAGGTGTTATTTGTGTAAGCTCGTGTTTCTGGTGGTACTAAGTTTGGTGACTCCCCGAGTGTACCAGTTAAGATTTGTTTCAGTTGGCTTTATTTGGGAGATTTCGGAAGTATGGTGCGTTTCGTCTCTTGCCAGTGGTCCTTTGGTTTTGGAAGATTGGTTTTGAGTGCTTTTCTCCTCAGAAGACTTGAGCTTTGTGGTGTGTTACGCTCCGACGTTGCTTTGTGTTTCCAGTTCCAGTTATCTTCCGTCTTTTTAAGATTGGCCGAGTATCCATCTTGTCGCGACATCTTATCGTCTCCAGGATATTCCATCTGTTCGTTTTGTCAGCATAACATTCATTTATTCATTTACACTTATATCATGCACGCATACTCACATTTGCCGTTTGACTTTTGGGTTGTACTTTGTTTATTCAAATAACGTACATGTTTCTTTCCAAGTAGAAGGTTAGCTTAAGCAGAAAATGTGCTTCCTTTCTAAATTCGCCAACTGAGCTAATCCTCATGGATGATTTTTGATTGAGCTCGCCTTGTCCATTTCTGGATAGGATGAATTCCCCGATCAAGTTGCTTTCTCATTGGGTGGAGTCTTGTTTGACTGTTTTTCTCTTTAGTTATTCCTGGATGAAGTTGTTGTCTCTTGCATAGGCTATCTCATGATTTTTCCCAGTGAAATCGCGACCTAGACAGATGGTGCATTTATTTTGCACATTTATATGTGATATCCTTGGGAATGGACTGATTCATGATTCTCTTTGACGAAGATTTTATTCTCTGCCGGTATCATCGCAACTTCTTTCTGAGTTACTCTTCGGAAAACGACAAGCGGCAGCTCTTCACGAGCAACTTGTGCGTTATTATTATTTTTGGAAAACGACAAGCGGCGGCTCTTCACGAGCAACTTGTGCGTTATTATTATTTTTGGAAAACGGCAAGCGGCAGCTCTTCACGAGCAACTTGTGCGTTATTATTATTTTTGGAAAACGACAAGCGGCAGCTCTTCACGAGCAACTTGTGCGTTATTATTATTTTTGGAAAACGACAAGCGGCAGCTCTTCACGAGCAACCTGTGCGTTATTATTATTTTTGGAAAACGACAAGCGGCAGCTCTTCACGAGCAACATGTGCATTATTATTTTTGGAAAACAGCAAGTGGCAGCCTCTTTATTTGAGCAGCTTGTATGTTATTGGTATTTTCTTTGGACGACAGCAAGTGGCAGCCTCTTTATTTGAGCAGCTTGTATGTTATTGGTATTTTCTTTGGACGACAGCAAGCGGCAGCCTCCTTATTTGAGCAGCTTGTACGTTATCGGTATTTTCTTTGAACAACGGCAAGTGGCAGTTTCTTTATTTGAACAACTTGCGTATCTACAATATTATTATATCAGCATTAATGAGTATGTCTCCGGAAATCTCGCAGAGAAGCTTGTCATGAATCATTACCTTCGGAAGTTGGTAATCCATCATCAGCAAGATTGATTGCTTTTCGTCTATCTTTAACCTTGGGTTGCGAACTCACCGTTTTGGGTCAATAATCTGTTTTATGGCCTATGCAAGATGCCTTCTTTGTTAGGGTCAGAGGTCGTATTCCCTCAATTTTATTCGCTGTCAAGAGTCTGTCGTTTGAAGTCGATAGCTTGTTTCCCCAGTAATGTATAATCCATGTCTCTGTGTTTTGTTGGTGTTCGATTCCTCCAACATTGTCTTGTTTCATACAATATCTTTCTCTGTGAATTCAATCACTGCATTCATATCAAACATAAGGGCGGCATCTTAGGACAAAATTTGCGTAATTATGTATTTAAGTACCTTCAATCTCGTCGAAACGAAGATTTCAATCTTCATATCTCCGGATAGAAGAGACTTAAATAGGGGCAGCTGTTGTACCCCAAATTTTGACCTAAGATACCATCTCCCATCTGCATCATTACATTGCAAGCGTTTTGATCTTTTGATTTTTAAAAATTCATAATTTTTTCGAGTCGAGAGCTGTTTATTTTTGAACGCTAAATTTATTAACTGATCAAGACTTAAATGATGTTTATTAATTATTTATCATCTTAAATTTAAATAATTGGAATTTATTTTCAATTATTATATAATTCAAAGATCTATAAATAATAAAATAAATATTTGAAAAGAGGCATATTAATCGTCCAGACAGTGTTTATTTATTATTTATTATCTTAAATTTAAATAATTGGAATTTATTTTCAGTTATTACATAATTTAAAGATTTATGAATAATATAATAAATATTTGAAAAGAAGTTCATTAATTGGTCAATAATGATTATTTAATTATTTATCATTCTAAGTTAAATAATTGAAATTCTATTTTAATTATTATAATTTAGAAAATTATGAATAACGAATTAAATAATTGAAATTATTAATTGATCAATGATGTTTATTTATGCGTTTATTATTCTGAATTTAAGTGATTGAAATTGATTTTCAATTATTATACAATTTAAAGAATTATAAACGATAAATAAAATAATTGGAAAGAAAAGAATTGACGGGGAAATAATAGAAATTTTATTTCACTTTATTCTATTTTATTACAATTGTTATTTAAATATTGTATTATTTACAAAATATTTATAATAACAAATTACATAAAAGTTTAAAGTAAAATAGAACTATATTTCTAAGTTTCTAATTCTAAATCTTTTATCCAATGCTTTTGTCTGCTCATTTGATTTTACCTGCAAAAACAATTAAAAAGAAAAGTCAGAATTGAATAAATAATTAAAAGTAAAAAATTATTTATTAGTGTTCATCATTAAAAGCAAACGGCTGGAATCAGTTTACCCTTTTTTGCAAATCACGGGATTTCTCCCGGTTCACAAAAAAGGGGGGAATTTTTATTTTTCATAAATGAATGCACAATTTCAAACATGCACAAATTCATCTTATTTTTCAAAACTGCATATGCATAATTTCTTTTGTCAAAAAATGCATATTTTAAAATATACACAGCATACAAAAAGTAACAGCATATGCATAAACATGCATTGTTCAAAGGAGTTCCAACGTAAACATAACATGCCCATATAGGAGGAAGTCAAAACTTAGGCTTCCATGCAAAGACAAAGAGCAAGTGTGCAGTTTAAACAAATATGCAAGCATAATATATTTCCCATTTTCATCATTTTCCAGCATGTTTGCAATTTCAGAACAGTACAGTACACACACATTTAGTGCTTCATGGTACTTGAGAGAGAGAAGAGAGAAAGAAATATGGTTTTTACAGGTTTTGGTTTAGGCAGAAGTGGATACAAAACAAAGCTACAGCAGTAACTCAGTGGAAAAAAGAAGCATGAAAGAGGAATACAAACAAACCATTGAAGCAGATGTGCAGATTTGCCAAAAGAATATTGTAAAATATTCAAACCCAAGCCTATAACGTAAACAATGCCAAGCAAACTGATGACATAGCACAAGAACCCTTCAAGAAAAGGAGATAGTCAAACCTGCCTAGGCAATCAAAAAAGACCATTCTTACTGTAAAAAACCAGTAGAACCATCTCATAACAACAAACGCCATTCCTACTGTCAAAACCATCAAACCTTCATGGCCTAAAACCAGTAAGAACCTGCATTACCAAAACCTGCTATTGCATCAACCAGAACAACCAAAATCAAACACCATAACCCTTTTTCAAAACCTCAATCATTTCAAAAAACCATAACCTACTGTAAAACCAGTAGAACCATCAACATAACCAAAAAAAACACCATAACCATAAACCAAATGCCATATACCATAGCCTACTGAAAAAACCAGTAGAAGACATGGCCCAAAACAATTAACCTGCATAACCATTACCAAAACCTTCAATATACTGTCCAACCAAAAAACCAATTCAAATATCAAACCATATCAGAACCATAAACCTGTCAAGACTATGGCCTAAAAACAAATGGCCTAAACCATTCCAAAACCCTTCCTACTGCACAAAACCAGTAGAACCAAAAACAATGTCCAAACAATAACAAGCATACCATCAGGCCTCAGATTATCTCATCACTGGCCAACAAAAAGCAACTGGAAGCATCAAATACACAGAAATCAGAAAGAAGAAGAGAAAAAGCGTCAATATCATCAAGCTAGTCAAAAATAATTTTTCAACATAGCATTCAAAATATTCAAGAATCACGGTGAAGAAGAAGATAGGAAAAGTTTTCAAGGCAACCCAACATACAGTAGCAAGTGGCAGTAGCAAGAGAAGAAGAGGAAAAAGCAAAGCAAAAGGGCCAAAAGGAACAGAGTACCGGTAGTCCGAAGTAAGCTTACAGCGCCTGCGCCGTCTTTCCTTGCCCAGCCTCCTAGCTCACCTCAACCTCTCCTCCGTCCCCAAGGTATCTCTTCTCTTTTCTTTTTTTCAAAAATGCCTCAAAACAACATAATCAAACAAACAGAATCAAAATCACGAGCATGCAAACCGTAACCAAAACATAAAGATTTGAGAGATAATGTTTGTACCGTGAATTTGTGACCGTCGCCCTAATGCTTGGACTGGAGGGAAGAGGAGGATGAGATGCTGGTGGCTTGGGCTGTGGAACACAGTAGCGAAGCAAGAGACGAAGAGATGAGTCACGCGAAGAAGACAAGCAAGCGAACGGCGCCGCTCTCCTAAAACCAAATCCCTAATCCCAATTACCAAATCGTGTTTACCCTAAAACAATTGTGAAATAATTGGACTGAACCCCAAACACATGGCCCAAACGAATTTTACATAATGCCCCCCCCCCCCCCCCCCCCCCCTGTCTTCAGTTTTGGTTTGGATCACCTTAAAACCCTTGACCCATATAATTGTTCTTCTAGCTTTTTAATTTACTTTTTTCCATTTATTCTTTTTTTTTTAGTTTTACAAATATTATTAACTTAGTTTAAATTAATTAGTAGCTTAATCAATTAATAATTTAGTTAAAACATTTTAATCATTTTACCTTTTGTTTGTTAAATTTAATTTTAGGTTTATTTGGTAATTTTAAATATCCCTTTTTTTAATTAGGTTTAAGTTAGTTTTTTTAAGTATCCATTTAGTTTGTTTATTTAATAATTACTAAATATAATAATGCCTTATATAGAACCCTAAAAAATATATAAAAAAATAGAAAGTCTTAAAACTTAAAAAATATTTTTGTTTTCCTTAATTAATTCTCATTTACTTTTATCCATGTAAAAAATGCGTAAAAAATGAAAACTATTAAAAACGTTTTCTTTTCATTAATATTAAATAAAAATCCAAAAATGCATATTTACACCATTTGGTCATTTATTTAACTGTTGTTATTTAATCATTATCCGCATAATTTTTCTGTTTAATTATTTCATATTTACTTGTTTATTCTGTTTACGTTTAAATCCGAGGGAAAAACGATTAAATTTGTCGACTTCATGTCCTCAAGTCTAATCGCGCGAACATTCGCATTTCATCAAAACTTAGGATAATTTTTCCTTAAATATTCAATCTTTTCAAAACTTATACCCTTTAAGCAAAAACTTCGACATTAGGTCGTCGCATCTTCAAAACCCGTCCGTACCCCTTTTCGGCCAAAACGATTCTTTTTTTTCAAACGATCAATTTTAATAAACAGATATTTCAAAAGGTTCCTATAGAGTACTATAGATACATTGGGTGCTAATACCTTTCCACTGTATAACCAACCCCCGAACCATAGATCTTTTCAAAAACGCCTTGTATTTTTATTACTTTTAAAAAGTATTATTTACATTGCATATTTAGGGTTTTATTTCGCTCTTTCCCCTTTTCCCTTGGAAACAATAAAGCGCGGTGGCGACTCTTGCTTTTGTGAGACGAATTAATCAATAATTCGATCTCCGATTTACCCCGCTACATTTTTTATCGCTACACAGTTTACATAGCAAATATTTGAAATTTGTAACTCAGCCATTTCTCAATCATTTTCAAAACTTCAAACACCAAACTTGTTAGAAATTTCGCCATGATTCTAAATATGTAAATAACTTAAACTAATTCTCAAATATAAGCAAGAATTTATGTTGGTACCAAATATAACCTAATATTTTCAGAAACTACAACTTCAAAACTCTCCCTACTCAATCAATATAAATGAAAACTATGGACATGGGTAGTTTCAGGGAAATGATATCTATATTTTATCTTTGAAAATGAAAGCCTAGCAATGCCTAAATGAAGAGCTGGAAGTTCAGAAAAATACCTCAAAAACTGAAAATCGTGAAATGAGTTTGAGCTACTTTCAAGGAGTTGTGATGATCATGTTAGCTTCCTCAAGTTCCCATGAAGCTAATGCAATGATTAGTTCGTGCTGAGGATGGTTGAAATGGTCTGGAGAAGTCAAGATGCAATGCCATATTTGTGGAAATGGAGGTTGGTGAATATGGAGTTACAGTTGGATAACAGGTGTTGGGATTACTTATGTATGATCTTTAGAAGCTTTAGGAACCAAAAAGCCAAGAAACGCACGAGTGGATTTTGATTTTTGGGATTTCTGGCTAGAATATGAAACAATGGAGGTTTGGTATCCAATTCTGACTTTGGGGGTTTTTGAGGGCTTGTGCATTCATGTGTTGTCTTGGAAATAGTGTATGTATTTATAGGCAAGAGGTTTTGTGTGCTATAACAAGTCAGAATTTGAATTTACATGTTGTAAAACCTTTACTTGTTTTTGAAGCAAACGTGACAAACATTTTCCCAAAGCTTGTACCATTCTATTGTAGAGTGGTTGAACTTTAAACAAGCTTGCTTCTGACTTGTAGATGTTGTGTGTGCAGAAGGATCCATTGAGAGGCTCAAGAAGGGTTGACATTTGCAAAAGCATACTTTTCCAAAATGGAAGTCTTGCCTTTCTTCCAAAAATGGCAAGTTAACTTAGACAAAGCTTGTATTTAATGGATAATAGCCATAAAGTTTGTGTAATCTTATGATTAAGGATAGATACATAAGTTAGAGGGCCTGCAAAGTGGGATTATGCAGCATGGCTATGGATTTGATCAAATGTTCATCATGAAAATGACTTGAAAAACAAGTTTGAAACCCTAAATTCTTGCCTTTGATTCTCTTAGATCATGTATGATCTCGATGAGTTCTTGGACATTTTGGAAAGCTTGTAACATCCCTTACAACCTTCATGTTATCCATTTTTGAAGATTCAATTTAGAACTAGGTGAAAAGTTGCCATGAATTTAGGTCAAAATCCTGACTAACTAGGGCAAAATTTCACTGTCTTTTTAGTTTCATGGACATGACTTAATAAATTCATAACTTGAAATCCAAGCATTTCTAGAAAAAGTTCTGCCCTACAATGTTTTATATCTCATTGAGATCTACAACTTTCATGTTGGAATTTTCCCTTGAATCATCTTGCATCAAGGTGGAAACTTGGCACAAAGTTATGAAAAAATATGAACTTTCTAACACTTAGAGAAATTTCTAAGTCTTAGAATTTTGACTTTTCAAAGGTAAATTTGAATTTTCAATTTCTTGATGAAAAAGTTTTGATATTTTGACATGTCTTGATGAAATATGTAGTCCAACATAAGAATTAAAGGTAAAATACGTAACAAATAAAACAATGTAAAAACATAGCAAGTTCCCAAATCCCGTGTTACGTATCAGAGTGACTCCTAAGACTCGATCAGGTAACACTCCCTCCAAGCACTACTCGGGTATCTGGTTATCTGTACTCCCCGAGGAGCACAGACACAACAACAGAAAAGGGTGAGAATTACATTCAATAAATATACGGTAAATGTCACATGCTAAGGAGTATTGATTCACACCATTCACATAATTCACAAAATGCATATTTTACATAATACTTCACAACACATTATTCATTCACATATAACAATATCAAATCAAGATAGTTCAATGCAGTGCAACCGACAACAACTAAATGCATGTGGTACCAACAGGGTATAAGCTCACAAAATAATGCCAAATAGGGCAGCAACAAGGAATAAGCCCTCAACATAACGCCATTATAGGCCAACAAAAAAGCATAAGCTCTCACCAATGCTTTCATGAAACACCAAAATGCATAACATAATTATGCAACCATAAGGTATAAGCCCACAACATTTTCCAATGAGGCCACCAACATCATTAGCATCATTATGCCATATAATTAAGAAACTCACAGAAATTTCCATGGTTTAACCTAATTTTCCTTATTTCTAGACTTGCTATGTTTTCCTAAGTCATACTAGTCATTACAGGCTAAGAGAAACAACATTGCACGCGAAAATGGGAAAGAAATCATAAAAACTGGAATTTTTGCACTTCATCCTGCTCATAAGCGTATGGCCGTATCCCATACGTGTATGGCTTCTTCTCTACCCATCTCATACACGTATCATACGCGTACCACCATGGGAATTTTTTCCAAAAAACCCATCCAGAATTCCCATACGCGTACTGGCTAGTCCATACGCATGTGACCCCTTCTCATATGCGTACCATACACATACCACCAGAAGGTCGTGTTGGCTTGGGGACAGGGCGAGTACCATACGCGTACGGCCCCTGGGAACGTCCCTCATATGCGTACCATACACGTATGACCAGTCTACTACTTTCAAAAATCTGCTTTCGTCCCAGTACAATTTTCACTCATTTTGAGCACTTTTAACCTCCTAATTTGGGTCCAAAATAGTGTTTTTACACAGATTAACCTATAGACTTCCTATAATTTTGTTAAACTTTTATTCTATATTAATTTCTTACATGAAAACATCATTTTTAATCATCTCTATAAACCTATATTTTTCATATTTGATTCTAGTACCATGTGACTTGTCAAAGAAATCTCTAAGCTTATACAGGGAGTATTTCAAACGAATCTTATGGAGACTTGAATTACTCTCCTGAACTACAAATAAATCATCTCAATGAAGGAACACATGCATGGAGAATTACCTTCGCGATCATGTTGAAAAAGAGGGCGTTATGTTTATGCATCTTGATAGTGAAAATGAACTTGCCGATGTTTTCACAAAAACGTATGCAATCAAACCGTCTTTCAACAAACATATGGAATTGAGGATTAATAATGTCTCCAATGTTGCCTTCTTTATTATGATGCTTGCACATTTATACTTTTTCTCTAACACTTCGTTTGAGTATTTACATTATGTGAGTGCAACTCCATTCCATCAAGAGTGAGGTAATATTGTTCCAAATTTCTCCTTGAAAGTAAGATTTTCTTAGTACATGTTTAGTTGATGAAAAATGCTTGCTATTGTGATACGGTGGCAGAATCGACTGTTATGTACTACTGGTTTTGCATTTGTGTTTACAAATGTTGCGGTAAGCAAGAGTCGCCACTTACTTTTCTTTTATCCAAATTAAGGAAAGGGTGAAAAGAACAGAAAAAGACCTTTTCGGGAATTTTCTGAGTAAAAGGGGTAGATTATGGAAAGGGGAGGTTTTAACACCCTTTACATCTGTATTTATCTACAGGCTCTTAGAGGTTTGCTCATTTTAAAATACCTTTATGCTTTGCGTGTTTGAAAATGTTTTGAGAATGCCTTAGTGCGGCGATTTGCTTTGCGTTTAATTCTTGTATCAGTCCTCAAGAATGTTAACAAAGCAAATGTTTTTGAAAAGTAGTATTTGCATAAGTGCAAAAATGTTTTTGAGCAAACTTCTAACAACTATCTACTTTTATACTCGAAAAGTGTGGTTTTTTTCCTCCAATCCTTTAGACGGTGCTATCCCACTATTAGTGAGTAGGTAGCCCTATCGTTGGATGTATGAGGGACATTCGAAAGGGACGTTAGAGCCACAAAAGCAACTTATGGAGATGCTTTAGCAATTTTTTTAGAGACTAGATCATTTACCGAGAAGGCAACTGTAGGGTCATCGAGGGACTATGATCTTTTTGATTTACAGGTCTTTGCTAAAGCGTTCCTTCCTCATGACTGTTTTATTTCTAAAGGAAACCAAAGTGGGGTACCCTAGAGGTGTATATGTGCAATTGATTCAATTCAGTTATTTTTGTCTTTTTGTTAAGTTTGCTAGTGTTTGATTATTAGTTTTTTCATACACGCCTAATTACTAGCAGTTAATATATATTGCAGAATATTAAAGCGCAGGAATTTAAATCTACGCTATTACAATGCTTTGGGGAGGGGATTTACAATATACAAGAATGAGGGGGATAAGGCAATAAATGTCCTAGCTTTAATCTATTACATCCAGTGAGCAGGTACATTAGTAATAAAAATGTGAAACTAAATAAACCTGCGTGAAACTGAAAATAATGTCTAAAATTATCCTAAGAAATGAAAATCTTTTTGTTTTGTTTTTATTTTAAGAAAATATAACCTAAGTCTATTTAGTTTTAATTTCAAGAAATAGGTTAAAATAATTAATTAATTTATTTACAAAATTAATTTAATTAGAAAAATAACTAGCCTAATAGTTTTTGTGATTTTTTTATATTCAATGTCAAGTTAAATAGAAAAAAAAGGTCAATAAATAAATGAAACAAAGAATAAAATACAAAAAAAAGGATTCCTTAGATTGCAGGGAGAATGGACTTTTTGACCCAGAGGGAGAATGGATCTTTCGATCCAGAGGGAGAATGGACTTTTCGATCCAAAGGGGATGTTGTCTTTCGATTCTGTGAAGGATGTTATCCTTCGATCTAGTGACATGATATGGATTTTGATCCAGAGGGTGGATACTGAGAGGGCACTGAATTTGCAAAGGTGTGTTAGCAAAAACAAATAAACAGGACCTAGATATCAAAACTCAGGTCCTTCGATCCTGCGCGCGTTGAGTCTATTCAGGCTATATCTGCACCAAATGTTAGCAACAAAACAAAAGCAGACCTGGGATCGAACCCAGGTCTTTAGTCTTGGATAGAAAATCGAATGAAATTATAGATGTGTCATGCAAATGTAGAGTTTGATCTTTTTACCAATTCTTACCAATGATTGCTGGATAAATATATGGTGATGGGTGTGGATATCCTTGTTTGAGGATTGCTTCGATTTGGCTTCTGGACGTGGGTGCCTTTGTTTAAGGGTTGCTTTGATTTGGATCACTTATGAGTTTTTTTTTTGAATACTTTGATGGGTTTATGGGGCAGCGTCTCTCCAATGTGTGTGTAACTATCCATTTGGCTTGTAAGCACACTGCTTATATAGAGTAGGAGGGAGGGGACATGAAGACAAAAGCTTAAACTACCATAAAAAAACTTTTCAAGGCCATGAGTGAAGTTTTGTAACGTTGGCCAAAAACATGGGATCTTGTCCTTTTTTGAAATTTTAATGTATGTGGACAATTTCGACTTTCGAATACCTCCAGTCTCTATCCTTCGATTGGACCTCCCATGCACCCTTCGAATGGGCCTTTTTGTGTAGCCTTAGACTGGGCTCAAGTTGCCTCTTTCGACTGGACCTCTTGTGTAGCCTTCGACTGGGCCTTTCCGCTTGCTTCTTCAAATGTACCTCTTGTGTACCCTTCGACTGGCTCTAATATTACTTCTTTCGAATGGATCTTTAAATGGTCCTTTTGGTGTTCCTTTTGAATGGGCCTTTGGTGTGTCCTTCGCATGGCTATTTTGAATGGACTTTCTATGTACGCTTTGTGCCCTCTTTGAATGGGCAAACAAAGTGTTTCCTTCGAATGGATATCACGTGTGTTGAAGTGTGTACAATTGTTTAAAATGGGGCCATTGCCTAGGAGAAGCTGCTACAAAGGCAGCCAATGCCTTGTGGGTCAAAGGTAACTTTTTTTGTCTGGCGAATCAAAAGATGCTTTTAGCCTAGGCGAAGCTGGCACAAAGGCAACTAGTTCCTTGTGCGTCGAAGTCAAATTTGAAGGAGTCTTGGCCTTGTGCTGAAGACAAATGTGTGCTGGTGACATGCTGAGGGGTCTTTTTCCCAGTGGGAGTTTTGTGAATCGAAGGTCAGTTTGGAGAAGTTCTCGCTTTTGTGCGTTGAAGGCACGCCCAGAGGGATAGGTTGCCTAGTAGAAGCAGGAAATAAGCTTTCTTCAAAGAAAACAAATGCCCAATCGAAGTAGGGATCCATCTTGCATGCAGGTAGCCATTGCATTTGTGAGCCAAGTCAACATGCAAAGCCAAAGGTGCAATCGAATGAGCACTAACAAGAGGCCCTTCCTTTCTGAATCGAAAGAAGTTGTTTCCAAGGAAATACATGCCCTGTCAAAGCTTGTATGCAGTAAACAAGCAGAAGGCCAAGGCTTCAATCGAAGCTTGGAAATTTGAGGCAAGCTTGGAGGAGGTTAGACGCTCAATCGAAGCCTGTCCAAATACCAAATCGGAAGGCCTTTTAACATGCCAATCGAAATACTTAGCTAAGATGCAAATCAAAGACTCCTTGTTCAAAAAATTTATTTTTCCTTTAATCAAATTCTTATGACCACCCATATAAGAAAAAATCTTAGAAAATATGAGAGGGAAAATTTTAGGGTACAACAGCTATGTTCTCAAATAATGAAAACCATGAATGTTCATTTCCAAACATTTTGATTGATAACCATTGCGTGTTTTCAATGTATATGCTTATAATGACTTCATGTATTAATTCTTTCACATTTTTATAAGTTTTTTCTTGTATGTACAAGTATTTGTTTCGATTATTATTTCTTGCATTTGTGCATGAGTTGAATGTAAGTATGTTAATTGCATGTACGGTTCTTGTTGTAGTTGAGTCAAATTTTATAGAGATAGTTTAATTTTGGATTGAGTAGTGACATGTTTTTGTTTCTATTCTAGGCACATGTGTGCGCGACATCGGGAGTTCTATTATGTTGTGTTACATAATCGTGACGCAGTCCTTGGGAACTGTAGCGCCACCCTAGCAACTAGGGCCATCATTGCCTAGGGGAGTAGGTGTCGAGGACAAGGAAGTTCGTGTCTCCCTGGTGCGACGTTTCAAATTCCACGTCATCCTTATAAATAGGACCCTTGGGCCCATAATTTGTTTTTTCTCTTCGCGCTTCTCCCTCTTTCTCTGATTCCGCCGCCGTCGTTTCCTGCAACACCGTGAGATTACTGCACCATCCGCCGCTGATTACTTCCACCTCCGTTGTACGTATCTCTTTTCTTCCAAGTAAGTGTTCGTTCCTCCTGTTTTTCTTTGCTGTAGGTAGTTTTGATGTTATTTTTTATGTTAGAAACCCATATATGGGAGTAGTGCCCGGTAGATTCATGATTTTGCATGATAAACTCATAGTTTAAGTACATAACTCGCGATACTGCCCGTGACCTTCATAGCTTTAGGCATATGACTCATGATACTGCCCGTGACGTTCATAGTTTTAGGCATATGACTCATGATACTGCCCGTGACATTCATAGTTTTAGGCATATGACTCATGATACTGCCCGTGACGTCCATGCGTTTGGTCGGCATGCCCATGAACTGGCCGGGATATTCATCCTTTTTAGGAAGTGTTGTACCCCAAAATTTGCCCTCCCATATTCTTCAAGATTTGTCAAGATCAATCTTCAAATGCTTCAAGATTCCTCAAGGGTTGCACAGTCCAATTGCCTCCTAAGGCAGTCAAAATTAGGGTTTTGGTTCCTTCAAGGAAGTTGAGATTTTCAAGGGTCCAATCAAGTCTCATAGGCCTATACACATTGTCAAGCATCTACATGTCAAGTTTCAAGACTCACAGCATCAAGTTGCACAGTCAAAAGCCCTAATTGCTTCACAACCAACTACAGGGGTAAAATGGTCATTTGGCAGTCAAAAGTCAAAATTTTTGGTCAACATCTTATTTTGAGCTCAAAATCATCATTTGATCAAGTCTTGATCATGATTCCACAAGCATGGCTCAAAAATCATCAAGATGCAAAAGTTTCCATTTTTGGACAGCTGAAAAGTCAACTGTAACTTGACCAAGGCATAACTTTTTCATGGTTCATCAGAAAAATCCCATCCAGTGCTCATTTTGAAGGGGATGACATTTCCTACAACTCATCTTCACATTCCAAGTCCAAGAAATGCTCTCACAAAAAGTTATCAATTTCAACATTATAGGTCATTTTCAAAAGTCAACAAAAAGGCATTTTAAGTCAAAGACCATAACTTGAGATTGGTAAATCCAAATGACATGGGACCAAAGGCATTGGTTAGAGGACTTCAAGACCTTTCCAAAATGTCCAAGAACATGTTCATATGATAAAAATTGAGCAAGATATGCATTGGAGAAGTTGGGAAATTTTTGTGAAATGGCAAAAGTCAACTATCCTTAAAACTTCAATTTTTGACAAAAGGGCCCACTTTCTTCCATTTGATTCAGCCTTGTCATGCCATACACGTGTCCCATGATTAATTTCAAGACCAAACATTTATCTTTCCATTTTATTTAATTTTTATTGATTTAATTCATTTTAAATCCATAATAATTCAAATAAAATCTAAAAATTAATGGAAGGGCATCTTTTTGATTTGGACAACTTTCATATACCAGATGCCAACTCACAAATTCGTGCTAGGGGCTTTTTGTGCATAAAATCTTGGTTTTGAACCAAAAATGGAAGGTTCTTTAATGGTGGTCAACAAGAATCTCCAAACCATAATTCCATGGATACCAAGCCCAAACTTTGACCTAATTCTATTCCATTATATGCACACAAGTGAACCCTAATGCAATTCACGTGGAAAAGCTGCTGTAAGAGCCATAACCAATATTGAAAAATCAAGAAAAAAAGCCAAAACAGTTTTTCATATTGCAGACCAATTCAAAGCCTTAGAGCAATTCAAACACATTGCTAGCATTCCCAGGACACACGTTGCAATCCAAAACAAGCCTCAAAGCTCAAGAACACGTGCTACACAGACCCACGGTTTGAAAAAAAATTTCAAAATCATATACTTTGATTCATACATATTTGACACTTTTTGTTAATTGTTTTGTGTTCATAAGGACTGTACGAAGCTTTTGGTACAATTTAATTGCATTGAGATGCCCTGAAACGCAAATTGCCATTGAAGGATGCTAGGTTTTTCAAGCTTCAAAATTATGGCTTTTCAGGTTCGGTAAAATTAGAACCTTCAACGCCTATGGTTGAATTCGTCAAGGCCAGACGAATCCAACCCAACCCTCGCGAACAATTTCTGATCATCACACGCCTGTTCGCTATTTTTGGTCATGCCATATTGTGGGGTTTAAAAACCCCCGTTATTTGATTTCTTTTTTACAGGCAAAACGAAGAAGACGGTGAGCTGGCAAGGTACTAGTGGTCCATTCAAAAAGCAGCGCGCGTTTTGGTTGTTCTTCAGGATGTTATTTGTTTTTATATATTATAATTAATTGTCAATATATTAACAAATGCAGCATGATGGCCTAGTGGTTGGTGACCTGTCCAAGAACCATTGGGACCTGGGTTCGATTCCCAGGTCCCCCCAAATGCTTGTTAATATTTTTTCTAATGTGTTCCTATGCAGTCTTCCAAACAGCAAACACCATATGCCCTCATGCATCAGCATGCCATGTGTCCACAGCCACAAATCCAATGGCCCTGAGGTGCTGACCACCATGCTACCCAGTCAATGAACGCTCAGCAAATCCCAGAATTCAACGCAGGCTTGAGTTAATGGGCCTAAATTTCCAGATTCACCTCCCTAAGGGTCCAACACCCCCTGGTTTTGTTACTCTTTTTATTTTCTTTTTCTTTTACAATTTCTTTTTATTAATTGTTAGTATTATTATTATTAATTCATAAATTAATTATTTTTCATAATAAATTCAGATAATATAAAAATTGTAAATATTTTTATTATTTATTAAATTCACCATTAATTATTTTTGTAAATAAAATGTAAATTAATTAAATTAGTTAAATTAGGTTAACTTTAATATTTTTTCATAATAAATAAAATTGACTTAGAATTAGGGTTTTTCTTTTGACTTTTAATTTCTTATTTTTATTTTCATTAAAAAAAACACAAAAACATTTTTTTATTTTAATAAATTAATTAATTAGTAATTAGGTTTAATTTCATTAATTGCAAAAAGAGGACAAATCTCATCTTTCTCAAAAAAGGGTCAAATCCCTAAGGACGTCCCGATTCAATCTTTCGCACGCGAATTTATTCTTTTTAATTAATTATTTTGTATCTGCTCAGGAAATGTAATAGTTAATTAGGCTTTACCGCTTTATTTACTTTTCTCGCACTTTATTTTCCAAACGGGTTTTTGTTTTTGGCGATGTATAGACCCGCGCCTTGTAATAGTTAGATTTGCCTTTCCCGCAACTTATTTTCCGCACTCTTAACTGTTAATATGCATGAAAGACTTGTATGACCAATAAAATCAACCCGTAGCTCACAAATGCATGATCAAAGATAAACATCAACTGAAATAACACACATACACATGCCACTCCTAGGGTACGCCTCACTGGTTGCCTCGACGTGGTCGTCAATTATAGGGTGTTTTAGAGGTCGCCCTCCTGTCTAAAGATCCAGTTGCCTTGAAACGGTTGCCTCGGATAAAAAGGATCTAGGACATTAGGGTTACTTCTAAGGTGTCCTACCATTGCTTCGGTGACCACACTGTCCCTATAATCGAATTGACCCGAACACCTCCAATGATGGTACTTCCTACTTCTCAATAGTGGGATAGTACTGTCTAAAGGACTCTTACACAACCTAATTCCTTAGAGTAGGTAGATCTCATGGGTACTTGCTCTTTCAAACAAACAAAACAATTTTTCACACTGACACTTTCAAAAGGTTTTCAAACAAATTTTTAATACACTCTTGAGGACAGATACAAGAGTTACTTAGAAATTTTTCAAACGAAACTTTTTTCAAAACCCACACACACTTGAAAAGCAAACAATTTTGAAAACATAAGAGCAAGTACGTAAGAGCCCGTGGATAACCACAGATAGAAAGGTTGCTAACACCTTCCCTTTCTATAAATCTACCTCCCGAACCGAGAAACATTCTCAAAGAAGGAATTTTGCTGTGCTTTTGTCCTTTCCATGTTGGAGAACATAAAAGACGGTGGTGACTCTTGCTTACCGCGACATTTCGCGAACCAGCTTTAAAAACAGTCAGTTCTATTTCCACCGATCACAGAACTGGCGACTCTGCTAGGGAATACTTAATAAGTAAGGTGTACCTTAGGATTAGACCACTCTTATGTTTTCAATTGCTTGATTTGTTTGCTTTAATATTGTGGGCCTGTCTTGGAGTTTCATAGATCCTAACCCGGATCTGGGGGATACCTTTTAGAAAGTAGCAACAAAACTGTGAGGGAACTGTGCGGGGTATACCGACATGGTTGAAACAGTTTGCTACGTTGATGTGGCACTTTGGTGAGTACCGGTAACCCTTGAGTTAAGTCAAGGAGAGTACGGGGCCGCTGCGTGGTGTCGCGAAGCATCAACTGACCTTAGGAACCTTACTTGAACCATCCTGGCCTCTTTAGGGGTAGTGAGATGACCGACTTTGGTGCAGTTCGAAGTTGGTAGATACTCGATACTACACTCATTGAGGGTTGTCTTCTTGGAATATTTTGATCGCCAGTCCAGTGGCTAAATCAAAACAATGAACATAGAAAACAACCCTATGATATTGAGCTCCTTAGAACTCGGTTACTTTTGATAGGACAGGTTTGAGCCCACCAACTTCAAGAGGGTAGTACCCAAACTTCATGTTGGCCTAAACTCTAAGGGCTATCTGGTGTGACTTGTGTGCCTTCAAACTTGACTACTTGCATGCTTGTTATCTGACACATGAGTTTCTTGCAGGTTTTGTTTACAGTCCTTAATCTGGGCTCATAACAGGGTTTACCTACATTACTCCATGCATAGCATAACATCATACCATTGCATGCATCCTGCATAAGGACTAACCCATTTCAAGGATCTCAAAGGTCTGTGATGCAGGTCATGATGAACCAACTGTCTAGCAAGGGGCAAAGGGGATTTATTTTCCTCTAGCCAAGCATGATAACTTGAGTCAGGGGCTATGACCCACTCGATATGGTGAGCCTTGACTCTTGAAGAAGGACTCTCAACAACATGAAGTTCCTTCAATCAAGCTACGAAATTCAAATCCTAACAATTTTCTTGTTTACCCCGCGAGATCCTTGAAAACATTGCATGCATACATACACATCATTGCATAACAGGTACCCTTGTTACAGGTCACTTACCTTCTTCGCTGTTTATTTCAGCAATGGCTTCCCAACAAGACAACCAGGATCTTCATGCTCAAGAGACTCGGTTCGGGGAGATCCTCCTAAATATATCCAAGGGGCAGGAAGAGCTGACAACACTCCTCATAAGGACTTTGGTCAGGAACAGTCCAGAAGACGATAAAGACGAACGGCTGAAACGTCTGCAAGCTGAGGTAGATACAATGAGAACCCA
This sequence comes from Vicia faba, assembly GCA_948472305.1. Classification (NCBI taxonomy): domain Eukaryota; kingdom Viridiplantae; phylum Streptophyta; class Magnoliopsida; order Fabales; family Fabaceae; genus Vicia; species Vicia faba. Next base: position 562,390,137 of record OX451735.1, read on the forward strand.
GATACTGGGGCAGATGGCTCTCATTCAAGACTTAGCTCAAAGACAAGAAGAGCTCAGGGTTCTCGTCAACCAACTGCTTCGGGATAACCAACTGGGGCAAACATCTAAGGTTGAAGAGCCAGTCATCATCAAATTCCCTTTGAGACAAGAGGACAAGGGAAAAGCTCCTCAACTTGCTTCAGGGTCACAGGCCCAGCATCAACCTCACCAGCGTTAACAGGGTAATCGGCGTAAGCGAAATACATCTGGAAGACATTTCTCGGAGACTGGTATACCATCATCACTAATACTGAAATGCTTGTTGGAGGTCAAGCTGATTGCTTTAAAGGATCCTCCTAAGAATCTCAACGTAACTTCTCTAAAGTACAATCCTGATGAAAGGTGTGCCTACCATTCTGACAGTCTTGGACATGACACTGACGACTGTTGGAGCCTGAGGAACAAGATCCAAGACTTGATCGACGGAAGGGTGCTGGAGTTCATGCCGGGTGGAAAAATGAAAATCTTCTGCTGAGAATCTTCCATCTGAGATGACTAGTTCAAACTAAGAAACTTTTGTTCATTCGAATGTTCAAGTTGTATTTTTCTTTGATTGTTCAAACATTTATTCATGTCAAACGTTGTTATTTCATTAATGCATCGCATATGTCTGTTTTAAATCAATATATTCACATTCGCTATATTCAAACTGCTTTCATTTTTTGATGTCAACTCTCGATTAAATTCTAAGCCTCTTGAGGGAGGATGACAAAAACGATACCACAATTTACAGTATGCTTTTGAACAGACCCCGCTGATGAGGTACATGCATTGTTTCAAATCCTAAACACAGGAGTTATAAGGAAGATAATCCCTCGTCAACCCCTCTGATCCAAAGAAGTTGGAGTTTTTCTTTTCGAAATTTAAAACCCTTAATCATAACCTGGGGCAGGGTAGTTCTCTCATTTGATCCAAGCGCACAACGAATGGCACCAAAGAAGTCCTTACAAAACGAAAGACAGTGATGGTTTCGAATAATCATAAAGACAGGCAGTCATTATCTCAGAAATAAAAGCCCAATAAGTCAAAACCTATGAAGGAGACTTACAAAACTGGGGCATCCCGCTGACTGTAATCACAAAAAAAACAGTTCAGGCAAAAGACAGGGATAATAAAATAAAAAAGAAAGAGGTCATACGAACCCTCGACAAAAAGGGAAATGACTGCCTATCCAAAATAAACTGTCAATATCTAAACCATCACCGGAATATCAGAGCAAAGACTCAAACAAGGTCTAACGCACGATTAGCTGAGTTTAGGTTTGAAGAACATCACGAAGAGCGGGTGGGTACAAATAAAATTTGAGCCTTTATCCTTTGTTTCTTAAACCGTGAACTAGGCCACGTTACAACCCTTAAAAGTCCTAGCTGAATTATGGGTTAGTTCGAAAGCATACTGTTACGAAAGGTATCCTGACTCCTTAAGGCTTGCGGTAAAATAACGAGTTGACATCACAGTTTACAAAATTGCTTGTTTTACTAAAAATGCCTTTTCAAAAAAAAACTTCAAGACAGACATAAGCTTTGCATCTTTAAATAACATTGTTTGCATATGACTATCTGTTCGAACAACAGAGAAATCCGCACGACGAATATCTAAATGAACGAAAGTACTTCCAACCAAGGGGCAAATCTCCGCCTGAGTCACTTGGGGCATTGGACATGAATTCCAGCGACGAATCTTGCCTGCTCAAACATCTTCTGGTCACATGGCAACACAACAACAGGGGCACCTCCCTACATCCTGAGAGCATGGACATAGTCGAAACAATACTACGCATGAACAAAAGACCCGCTAGGTTGACACACCTAGGCAAAAATAAGGGCTTCCCGGCGAACCAAAAAGGTTCGGGAAAAATAAGGGATGAAAATGAAAAATTTGTACACCCGGCAAGTCGAAAACCTGAAAAGGCGGCTTGGGCAAAAATGGGTATCCCGGTGGACTGAAAACCCGAAAGGGAGGTCCAGGAAAAAGTTAGGGATCAAAAGCGTACGACTATGTCCCGTCATCTCGTCACTTGCCTACCAGAAGAAGATTGGTCAAATCGGCAGTTATCAAACACCTCCACAGGTACCTTCTTCTCCCTCGGAAGCTGGGGTAGTCAGAATTGTCCGAACTGTACAAGCTGCTCTGTCCTCTAGGTACAGGGTAAGTTCAGCTGAAGAACAGGACCAAGTTACCTTCACTCCCCGTAGAGTAAGACAAGATTCAACAATACTCACCCCCGAGCAGATTTGGTCTCCCATCAGCCCTGAAAAGGCACATTATCCCTAGCAAATCAGCAATACTCTTTCCCCAAGCAGAGTTAGTCTATTGTCAGCCTTAAGGAAGTTGGGTATCCCCAGAAGATCTCAATATTCCCCAGCGGAGTATACAGATATTCCCAAGCAAGCATCCCCGGCAGTCTTAGTATAAGATTGTTCCCCGGCGGAATACAGACATCCAGTGGAGCCATCTCCCCAGTATAGTCCAAAAGTTTCCCCAGGAGAGTGGAATCAATCTCCCTAGTAGATTCTGGAAGCTTACCCCCAGTAGATTCTGGAAACTTGTCCCCTGCAGAGTACGAACACATCTCCCCGGCTTTATTCAAAGGTTATTCCCCACCAGAACTTATAACTGGGTTATCCTTAGCTAATTGCCACGGAAAGATTGTCCTCGGCGAAGTTCTTCCTATCCCCCAGCGGAGTTCATCAAATCTGATCAACAGTATCCCCAACAGAGTTATCATCAAAGTCTCAGCGAAGTATCTCTCCCCACAGAGTATTTCCCCGCAGAGTAATCTCTCCAGCAAGTTTATTCCCCAACGGAGTCATATTCTCCTACCGGTTTATTCTTACAAACATCCTTGTTCATCATCCCCAGCGGAAATGAAGAACTATACTCTTCAATATCAGCCCAGGATTCAACAAGCTCCTGGCATTCGTCAAGGATTTATTTTCCCAGACGAAAACACATTCATAAACATATCACATTTCATACATCCTGTTTACATACATGATAAAATGCATACTACACTACCTCTGAACATCATGACATCATGACATCATGCATCATAACATTGCATACAACTGATGTTTTGCCTTTTCAGGAAAAAGGTCAATCCAAAGATGATTACTATTAATTGTCACTAATTCCAGATTCGATTCCTGTATCTAGCCAGGGCATATCTGTGAGTGATTTGATTGTAGATTCGACACCTGTATCTAGCCAGGGCATATCTGCATGAAGAGTTTAGAGATTCGATTCCTGTATCCATCCAGGGCATATCTGTAGACGACTAATTCCAAATTCGACACCTGTATCCATCCAGGGCATATCTGTGAGTGATTGATTGTAGATTCGACACATGTATCCATCCAGGGCATGTCTGCATGAAGAGTTTAGAGATTCGATTCCTGTATCCAGCCAGGGCATATCTGTAGACGACCAATTCCAGATTCAATTCCTGTATCTAGCCAGGGCATATCTGTGAGTAACTGATTGTAGATTCGACACCTGTATCTAGCCAGGGCATGTCTGCATGAAGAGTTTAGAGATTCGATTCCTGTATCCAGCCAGGGCATATCTGTAGACGACTAATTCCGGATTCGATTCCTATATCTAGCCAGGGCATATCTGTGAGTAACTGATTGTAGATTCGATACCTGTATCCAGCCAGGGCATGTCTGCATGAAGAGTTTAGAGATTCGATTCCTGTATCCAGCCAGGGCATATCTATAGACGACTAATTCCAGATTCGATTCCTGTATCTAGCCAGGGCATATTTGTGAGTGATTGATTATAGATTCGACACCTGTATCCAGCCAGGGCATGTCTGCATGAAGAGTTTAGAGATTCGATTCTTGTATCCAGCCAGGGCATATCTGTAGACGACCAATCCAGATTCGATTCCTGTATCTAGCCAGGGCATATCTGTGAGTAACTGATTGTAGATTCGACACATGTTTCTAGCCAGGGCATGTCTGCATGAAGAGTTTAGAGATTCGATTCCTGTATCCATCCAGGGCATATCTGTAGACGACTAATTCCGGATTCGATTCATGTATCTAGCCAGAGCATATCTGTGAGTAACTGATTGTAGATTCGATACCTGTATCCAGCCAGGGCATGTCTGCACGAAGAGTTTAGAGATTCGATTCCTATATCCAGCCAGGGCATATCTATAGACGACTAATTCCAGATTCGATTCCTGTATCTAGCCAGGGCATATCTGTGAGAGACTGATTGTAGATTCGATACCTGTATCCAGCCAGGGCATGTCTGCATGAAAAGTTTAGAGATTCGATTCCTGTATCCAGCCAGGGCATATCTGTAGACGACTAATTCCAGATTCGATTCCTGTATCTAGCCAGGGCATATCTGTGAGTGATTTGATTGTAGATTCGACACCTGTATCTAGCCAGGGCATATCTGCATGAAGAGTTTAGAGATTCGATTCATGTATCCAGCCAGGGCATATATGTAGACGACTAATTCCAGATTTGACACCTGTATCCAGCCAGGGCATATTTGTGAGTGATTTAATTGTAGATTTGATACCTGCATCCAGCCAGGGCATGTCTGCATGAAGAGTTTAGAGATTCGATTCCTGTATCCATCCAGGGCATATCTGTAGACGACTAATTCCAGATTCGATACCTGTATCTAGCCAGGTCATATCTGTGAGTAACTGATTATAGATTCGACACATGTATCCAGCCAGGGCATGTCTGCATGAAGAGTTTAGAGATTCGATACCTGTATCCAGCCAGGGCATATCTGTAGACGACCAATTCCAGATTCGACACCTGTATCTAGCCAGGGCATATCTGTGAGTGATTTGATTGTAGATTCGATACCTGTATCCGGCCAGGGCATATCTGCATGAAGAGTTTAGAGATTCGATACATGTATCCAGCCAGGGCATATCTGTAGACGACCAATTCCAGATTCGGCACCTGTATCTAGCCAGGGCATATCTGTGAGCGATTGATTGTAGATTCGATACCTGTATCTAGCTAGGGCGTATCTGCATGAAGAGTTTGAAGATCAACACCTGTAACAGGCCAGGAAACCATCTTTCTTTCTCAAGTACGCAAGTTCTTAAGGAATCTCTTACGCGATCGACGCCCCCGGATGGCATCTTTAAGCCCATCTCCACAACTATCCATTACACTTCCAAATGGCATCTATAAGCCCATTCCCGAAAAGACTCTGTCACATCTCCAGATGGCATCTATAAGCCAATCCTCCTATCCACCATCTCTCCAAATGGCATCTGTAAGCCCATTCCCGACATCACACTGCTGATACTCTACTATGCGAGTGCAAATTTCTGGGCACTATAGTGTTCAATCATCTTCCACCTTCGGATCACGAAAGGCACGCCAGCCAATCTACATCCTCAGGTTTAAGAAGATTGAACAAGGGCAACTGTTGTACCCAAAAATTTGCCCTCCCATATTCTTCAATATTTGTCAAGATCAATCTTCAAGTGCTTCAAGATTCCTCAAGGGTTGCACAGTCCAATTGCCTCCTAAGGCAGTCAAAATTAGGTTTTTGGTTCCTTCAAGGAAGTTGAGATTTTCAAGGGTCCAATCAAGTCTCATAGGCCTATACACATTGTCAAGCATCTACATGTCAAGTTTCAAGACTCGCAGCATCAAGTTGCACAGTCAAAAGCCCTAATTGCTTCACAACCAACTGCAGGGGTAAAATGGTTATTTGGCAGTCAAAAGTCAAAATTTTTGGTCAACATCTTATTTTGAGCTCACAATCATCATTTGATCAAGTCTTGATCATGATTCCACAAGCATGGCTCAAAAATCATCAAGATGCAAAAGTTTCCATTTCTGGATAGTTGAAAAGTCAACTGTAACTTAACCAAGGCATAACTTTTTCATGGTTCATCAGAAAAATCCCATCCAATGCTCATTTTGAAGGGGATGACATTTCCTACAACTCATCTTCACATTCCATGTCCAAGAAATGCTCTCACAAAAAGTTATCAATTTCAACATTATAGGTCATTTTCAAAAGTCAACAAAAAGGCATTTTAAGTCAAAGACCATAACTTGAGATTGGTAAATCCGAATGACATGGGACCAAAGGCATTGGTTAGAGGACTTCAAGACCTTTCCAAAATGTCCAAGAAAATGTTCATATGATCAAAATTGAGCAAGATATGCATTGGAGAAGTTGGGAAATTTTTGTGAAATGGCAAAAGTCAACTATCCTTAAAACTTCAATTTTTGACAAAAGGGCCCACTTTCTTCCATTTGATTCAGCCTTGTCATGCCATACACGTGTCCCATGATTAATTTCAAGACCAAACATTTATTTTTCCATTTTATTTAATTTTTATTGATTTAATTCATTTTAAATCCATAATAATTCAAATAAAATCTAAAAATTAATGGAAGGGCATCTTTTTGATTTGGACAACTTTCATATACCAGATGCCAACTCACAAATTCGTGCTAGGGGCTTTTTGTGCATAAAATCTTGGTTTTGAACCAAAAATGGAAGGTTCTTTAATGGTGGTCAACAAGAATCTCCAAACTATAATTCCATGGATACCAAGCCCAAACTTTGACCTAATTCTATTCCATTATATGCACACAAGTGAACCCTAATGAAATTCACGTGGAAAAGCTGTTGTAAGAGCCATAACCAATATTGAAAAATCAAGAAAAAAAGCCAAAACTGTTTTTCATATTGCAGACCAATTCAAAGCCTTAGAGCAATTCAAACACATTGCTAGCATTCCCAGGAACACGTTGCAATCCAAAACAAGCCTCAAAGCTCAAGAACACGTGCTACACAGACCCACGGTTTGAACAAATTTTTCAAAATCATATACTTTGATTCATACATATTTGACACTTTTATTAATTGTTTTGTGTTCATAAGGACTGTACGAAGCTTTTGGTACAATTTAATTGCATTGAGATGCCCTGAAATGCAAATTGCCATTGAAGGATGCTAGGTTTTTCAAGCTTCAAAATTAGGGCTTTTCAGGTTCGGTAAAATTAGAACCTTCAACGCCTATGGTTGAATTCGTCAAGGCCAGACGAATCCAACCCAACCCTCGCGAACAATTTCTGATCATCACACGCCTGTTCGCTATTTTTGGTCATGCCATATTGTGGGGGTTAAAAACCCCCGTTATTTGATTTCTTTTTTACAGGCAAAACGAAGAAGACGGTGAGCTGGCAAGGTACTAGTGGTCCATTCAAAAAGCAGCGCGCGTTTTGGTTGTTCTTCAGGATGTTATTTGTTTTTATATATTATAATTAATTGTCAATATATTAACAAATGCAGCATGATGGCCTAGTGGTTGGTGACCTGTCCAAGAACCATTGGGACCTGGGTTCGATTCCCAGGTCCCCCCAAATGCTTGTTAATATTTTTTCTAATGTGTTCCTATGCAGTCTTCCAAACAGCAAACACCATATGCCCTCATGCATCAGCGTGCCATGTGTCCACAGCCACAAATCCAATGGCCCTGAGGTGCTGACCACCATGCTACCCAGTCAATGAACGCTCAGCAAATCCCAGAAGTTAACGCAGGCTTGAGTTAATGGGCCTAAATTTCCAGATTCACCTCCCTAAGGGTCCAACACCCCCTGGTTTTGTTACCCTTTTTATTTTCTTTTTCTTTTATAATTTCTTTTTATTAATTGTTAGTATTATTATTATTAATTCATAAATTAATTATTTTTCATAATAAATTCAGATAATATAAATTGTAAATATTTTTATTATTTATTAAATTCACCATTAATTATTTTTGTAAATAAAATGTAAATTAATTAAATTAGTTAAATTAGGTTAACTTTAATATTTTTTCATAATAAATAAAATTGACTTAGAATTAGGGTTTTTCTTTTGACTTTTAATTTCTTATTTTTATTTTCATTAAAAAAAACACAAAAACATTTTTTTCTTTTAATAAATTAATTAATTAGTAATTAGGTTTAATTTCATTAATTGCAAAAAGAGGACAAATCTCATCTTTCTCAAAAAAGGGTCAAATCCCTAAGGACGTCCCGATTCAATCTTTCACACGCGAATTTATTCTTTTTAATTCATTATTTTGTATCTGCTCAGGAAATGTAATAGTTAATTAGGCTTTACCGCTTTATTTACTTTTCTCGCACTTTATTTTTCAAACGGGTTTTTGTTTTTGGCGATGTATAGACCCGCGCCTTGTAATAGTTAGATTTGCCTTTCCCGCAACTTATTTTCCGCACTCTTAACTGTTAATATGCATGAAAGACTTGTATGACCAATAAAATCAACCTGTAGCTCACAAATGCATGATCAAAGATAAACATCAACTGAAACAACACACATACACATGCCACTCCTAGGGTACGCCTCACTGGTTGCCTCGACGTGGTCATCAAGTATAGGGTGTTTTAGAGGTCGCCCTCCTGTCTAAAGATCCAGTTGCCTCGAAACGGTTGCCTCGGATAAAAAGGATCTAGGACATTAGAGTTACTTCTAAGGTGTCCTACCATTGCTTCGGTGACCACATTGTCCCTATAATCGAATTGACCCGAACACCTCCAACGACGGTACTTCCTACTTCTCAATATTGGGATAGTACTGTCTAAAGGACTCTTACACAGCCTAATTCCTTAGAGTAGGTAGATCTCATGGGTACTTGCTCTTTCAAACAAACAAAACAATTTTTCACACTGACACTTTCAAAAGGTTTTCAAACAAATTTTTCATACACTCTTGAGGACAGATACAAGAGTTACTTAGAAATTTTTCAAACGAAACTTTTTTCAAAACCCACACACACTTGAAAAGCAAACAATTTTGAAAACATAAGAGCAAGTACCTAAGAGCCCGTGGATAACCACGGATAGAAAGGGTGCTAACACCTTCCCTTTCTATAAATCTACCTCCCGAACTGAGAAACATTCTCAAAGAAGGAATTTTGCTGTGCTTTTGTCCTTTCCATGTTGGAGAACATAAAAGACGGTGGTGACTCTTGCTTACCGCGACATTTCGCGAACCAGCTTTAAAAACAGTCAGTTCTATTTCCACCGATCACAGGAAGTACGTAGGGTAGCCTTCTCGCGGTGTCCTAGTGTCGTGCAGGCGAAGTCAGGAACTTGCTCGAGTGATTCATGTTTCGCCCAGGGAGTTCGTGCTACTCCCTCGTTGTCCCCAATGCGTGGTCGAAGTTGGGGTGTCCGTGCTCGGCTTGTTGTGTACTACTTCCCGTCTCTGTGGCGAGCCCGCAGATTTTCTCTCGAATTCACTGGTTTCCTGTGCTTTGCAGGTAAATGGCCGACGAATCGGAATCTTTGAGGCAAAATGAAGTCGAGGATACAAGTACCGAGGAGAATGTCACTTTAGTCGACACCATTGATGACCCCATGTTGGACTGGGTGGGTGCCGAGCCCCGAGGGATTGCCTCGGCATACTATCGGCGAAGTCGGCGTGCTTATACTGTCGTCGAGCATGGCGGCAGTCATCCAGGTTTTCAAAAGAATTTTATAGTGATGAGGCCGTCGATTGATGCACGTATATGCTCGGAGTTTACTGAGTACGGGTTCCCTATGTACGAGATCGTGTTCAGAGATCTCGGTCTTAAACTACCCTTCAGCGACTTTCAAGTCGGGGTGTTCAGCCATTTGAATCTGGCCCCTTCGCAGCTTCACCCTAACTCGATCGCCTTTCTTCAGGCATTCGAGTTGACGTGTCGTTTCCTGAGAATCGGGGCGATGATTCCCCTTTTCTTCAGGGTCTTTCACCTGCAACGTCAGTGTTGTACCCCAAAATTTGCCCTCCCATATTTCTCAAAATATTTCAAGAAAAATTCACAAGTCCAACCCGGCGCATCATATTCAGGTGTTCTTTCGCCAAGATATCTCTGATAACATATTCTCAAATTCAGGTTCGTCTCAAGAGTCAATTCTTTAAAGAAGGTATCCGAATGTGCGAGTTTTCTTGAAGAAATAGGGTGAAAAAGTGTGCTGAAAGTGCAGTTTTTACGCGCTAAAAAATTCATAACTTGAAGATCGTGGCTCGTTTTGAACCCGTTCTGGTGGCCAAAATTCCGTCTTGACGTTATCTACGTTTTCATCTCTCACGGCTGGAAGCCAATTTCGATCAGAAGGTCTTCAAAAATGTGGATTTATCAAGTATTTTCATACAGAAAATTTGTGACAGAAGTTTATTTGCGTCATGTTCAGAAAATCATAACTTGGTCGATTTTCATCGTATCGAGCTGGTTCCGGCGCCAAAATTTCACAAATTGAGTTGGCTACATTTTCACAGAAGGTATTGAGTTCAAACGGTATTCAAAAGGCCTTCGTTTTTTGCTCAGAGTGCGTGACACACCGAAAATCCTGAATGCTGAATATTATTTCATCTGGGCCGAAACTTCGAAAATTCATAACTCGGTCAATTTTTATCGGATTGGACTCATATTTTTACACAAGGTCACTGACTCATAGATCTACAACTTTGCTTCAAAAGTCGAGACCAAATTATGCACCGATCAATACCAGTTTTTTATTGAAGAACGTGTCAGAGTCGACACTGGAGCCCAAAATAAGTTTGTCTGAGCTGAAACTTCAAAAATTCATAACTAATTCACCGTTTATCCGATTGAGCCGATTTTCGGACAGGAGTTAGTTATCGATGTCGGCTACATTTTGTTTTCACATTTCAACTTCAAAAAATGCACTTAAGTCCCTGCGATTTAGCCTGGAAAGTGACGAATTCAAGTGAATATTGGAGGTCCAATTGCACATTCAAAGCCCATTTGCTTTACCCTAATTTCCATTATATAATCACCTTCTTTTCACACAAACCAGGAGAAGAAAAAGAGGAAAAGAAGAGAGAAAAAAAACCTTGCCACAACACTGTTAGAATATCAAACTCTTTCAAGAACCCTAAAACCTTGAAATCCTTATTACAAATCCCTCTCTCACTACAAACAAGCCATCACAGTTACAAACCAACACCTCACTACTTCTTCAGTAAGGATAAGGCTGACTTGATCTCCATGATCCTAATTTTCCAGTAAGGCATAAAAGCATTCAGGTCACTAATTTTCCAATAAGGGTAAGATTGATTTGATCTCCATGATCAAAAGGGTATAATCATTCATACATGCCATATTGTGCATAAACATTAAATTTCTTCATATGTTGGTTTTATTTGAATTTTTATGATTTTATTTAATGTGTTCATGAGGTTCAACACTGCAGATTTAGACAGGATCCCATGCAGGTTCATTAAGGAACGTTGAGGCAAAAACACAAATGGCCAAAAGCCAAAAGCCAAATGGCCAAAACAGAACATTTTACACATGACACCAATACATGGCGAGACAGACATCCTGAGAAGGTTAAAGAACACAAATGGTCAAACCACTCCAATTCACCTCCAAAAAGGGGACAGAAACCCCCCAAGGTATTGTATTTTCTTTCTTTTCCTTATTTTATTTATTTCAATTATTTCTTTTTTTTAATTAATTCCTTTAATTTAACTTATTTTCATAAAATATAAAAAATAGTAAAAAACAGAAAAGTCATAAAAATCAAAATATATTTATTTAATTAATATTTTTTGTAAATAAATCTCATTAATTAATTAGATTTAAATTTAGGTTTAATTCAAATATTTTTCTTAATAAATTAAAAATTTGTAGAATTAGGGTTTTAATCAATTTTTATCCTTTTTCTTTTCTTTTCACTAATAATTAATTATTTATTTTTATAAATCAAATTTCCATTAATTAATTAATTTAATTTTAGGTTTTAAAACTTTAATCTTTTTCTCAATAAATTAAAATATCTAGAAATTAGGTTTTTAACTTTTTATCACTTTTCTTAATAAATAATTTTTTCTTATTATCATTATTATTAATTACTAATTTATTTTGTAAATAAACATGTACATTAAATATTTAGTAAATTAGGTTAAACTTTAATATTTTTCTTTAATAATTAAAAACAACTTAGAATTAGGGTTTCTCTTGAATTTTAATTTTCTTTATTTCATAAATACAAAAACCATCAAAAAAAACATTTCTTTTCTTTAATTTAATAATTAATTAACTTTTCATTCAATTTAATTCCAAAAGGGTCCAACGCCCTCGTTTCCAATTTTAATTCCTATTCGCGCATTTATTTTCTTTTCGTATAATTTCTATGTACTTCTCCCAAAGCCATGTAAATATTTATCTTTCGCATTTTATTTCTTTATTTTTTGTCATATCGGGTCCGGGATTTAATTTGGCGATGTGGACCCGCGCCTTTGTAATAGCTTAGGAACTTTAATTTCTCGCAATTTTTAACTGTTAAATAAATGCATGCAAGAATGAATGACCTAAAACTAAAACAAACGCGTAGCTCACTTTGACACGAACAAGATAAATATAAATGAACATGACACACAAAATCACACACCACCCCTAGGGTACGCCTCACTGTTGCCTTGCCTCGAAAGGTGATCGTCGAGTAGAGGATGTCTTAGTAAGTCCTCATGATCCGGGAACCTGGCATGAGGGTAGCTTCTAAGGTGTCTTCCTATTGCTCTGGTGATCACCATGTCCCAAACCCTCGAATTGACCCGAACACCTCCAACGGTGGTGCTACTTACCTCTCAATGGTGGGATGGCACTACTTTCAAGGACATTTACACAGACGAATTCCTTAGGGTAGGTAGACGACTCTAGATACTTGCTCTAAATTTCAAAACAAATTTTGAAAATTCCCACAGTTGAAAAGCAAACAAACCATTTTTGAAAATACATTGAGCAAGTAACTAAGAGCCCATGGATAACCATGGATAGAAAGGGTGCTAACACCTTCCCTTTCTATAATCTACCTCCCGAACCGAGAGCAATCTCTATAAGGAATTTTTCTGTGCTTTTGTCCTTTCCATCTGGAGAAAATAAAAGACGGTGGCGACTTTTGCTTCCGCGACATTTTGCGAACCAGCGTTAAACAGTCAGTTCCAGATCCACCGATCACAGAACTGGCGACTCTGTTGGAGACTATTTTTAAAGTGAGGTGTACCTTAGGGTAGTTCATAACTGTGTTTTCAATTGTATTGACTTGCTTGCTTTATTATTGTGGGACTGTCTTGGGAGTTCTATAGATCCTAACCCGGATCTGGGGATACCTTCTTAGAAAGTAGCAACGAGGCTGTGAGGGAACTGTGCGGGGTATACCGACATGGTTGAAACAGTCTGCTACGTTGATGTGGCACTTTGGTGTGTACCGGTAACCCTTGAGTTCAGTCAAGGAGAGTACGGGGCCTTCGCGTGGTGTCGTGAAGTATCAACAGACCTTAGGAACCTTAATTGAACTATCTTGGCCTCTTTAGGGTAGTGAGATAACTGACTTTGGTGCAGTCCGAGGTTGGTTGATACTCGATACTACACTCAATTGAGGGTTGCTTTCCTGGAATATTTCGGTCGCTAGTTCAGTGGCTAAATCGAAACGATGAACAATGAAAGCAATCCCGTGATATTGGGACCCTTAGAACCCGGTTACTTCTAATAGGACAGGTTGAGCCCACCAACTTCAAGAGGGTAATACCCCGACCCCATGCTGGCCTGAACTCTAAGGGTTTCTCTGGTGTGACTTGTGTGCCTTCCAACTTGACTATTTGCATGCTTGTTGTCTGACACTTGATTTTCCTGCAGGTTTTGTTTATAGTCCTTAATTAGGACTTATAACAGGGTTTATTGAGTTCCTTGCAGGTTTTGTTTTCAGTCCTTAACTAGGACTCATAACAGGGTTTACTGAGTTTGCTTGCAGGTTTTGTTTATAGTCCTTAATAGGGACTTATAACAAGGTTTATCCACATTACCCCATGCATAGCATAACATCATACCATTGCATACATCCTAACCCATTTCAAGGATCTCAAAGGCTTGTGATGCAGGTCATGATGAATCCAACGTCTAGCAAGGGGCAAAGAGGATTTATTTTCCTCTAGCCAAGGTTGTCAGGGGCTATGACCCACTTGATATGGTGAGCCTTTAACCCTTGGAAGAAAGACTCTCAACAAAGATGAAGTTCTTTCAATCAAGCTACCGGGTCCAAATGCTAACAAATTTTCCCGTTTACCCCGCGAGGTCCTTGAAAACATTACATGCATGTCATACTCATCATTGCATAACAGGTATCCTTGTTGCAGGTCACTTACCTTTCTCACTGTTTATTTCAGCAATGGCTTCACAATAAGATAACCAGGACCTTCACGCTCAAGAGACTCAGTTCAGGGAAATCTTCTTAGGCCTATCCAAGGGGCAGGAAGAGTTGAGGACACTCCTCATGGGGAACCTGATCAGAAAGAGTCCTGAAGATGACAAGGACGAACAGTTGAAACGTCTACAAGCTGAGGTAGACACATTGAAAACCCAGATGCTAGGGCAAAGGGCCCTCATTCAAGGTTTAGCTCGGGAGCAAGGAGAGCTGAGAGCCATGATCAGCCAGCTTCCTCAAGGCATGAAGCAACCAGCCCAAATCAGGGACCAGGTCATGGAACAGCTTCCAAGAAGGCAAAGGTCGGGTCCAGTGAATAGACCTCTCCGAGTTGCTACTACTTCTCAGGTCCAACAACGACCTCGCCAAGAACAGCGGGTTGATCAGAACAGGTCGGACGAGCCTAAGAGACAATTCACCTACCTCAACATGTCATGGTCACGAGCTTTGCAGCACATGTTAAGGATGAACCTGATTGCGGTGATCAACCCTCCTGCAAATCCAAAGACTTCCTCTCCAAACTACAACCCAGAAGTAAGGTGCGCTTACCATTCTGGTAGCCCGGGGCACGATACTGAGGACTGTTGGGCACTGAAGTACAAGATTTAGAACATGATCGATGCTAAAGAGATCGAGTTCGAGCCCGCCGAGACTCCAAACGTGATCACTGCTCCCTTGCCAAGACATGGCTAGGATTGAGAAATTTTTGTTCATTAGAATCTTTCAAGTTGTAATTTTCTTTTGATTGTTCAAACATTCCATTCATATCAAACGTTGTTATTCCATTAATGCATTGCATATGTCTGTTTTGAAGCAATATATTCGTATTCACTATATGCAAATTATTTTCATATTTTTTCTGATGATCAACTCTGGATTGAAAATTCTAAGCCTCTTGAGGGAGGATGACGAAAACGATACCATAATCTACAGTATGCTTTTGAACAGACCCCGTTGATGAGGTACAGGCATTGTTTCAATCCCTAAACACTGGAGTTATAAGGATGATAATCCCTCGTCAACCCCTCTGAGCCAAAGAAGTAGGAGTTTTTTCTTTTCGAAAATTAAAACCCTTAATCATAACCTGGGGCAGGGTAGTTCTCTTAGTTGATCCAAGTGCATAACGTATGGCATCAAAGAGGTCCTTACAAAACAAAAGACAATGATGGTTCCGAACAATCATACAGATAGGCAGTCATTATATCTCAAAAAATAAAGACCCAAGAAGTCAAAACCTATGAAGGGGACTTACGAAAACTAGGGCATCCCGCTGACTGTAATTCCTAAAAGAGAAACAGTTCAGGTAAAAAATAGGGATAACAAAATCAAAAAGAAAGAGGTCCTACAAACCCTCGACAAAAAAAAAGGAATGACTGCCTATCCAGAATAAACGTTCAGTATCCGAACCATCACCGGAATATCAAAGCAAAGACTCAAACAAGGTCTAACGTACGATCAACTGAGTTTAGGTTGGAAGAACATCACGAAGAGCGGGTGGGTACAAATAAAATTTGAGCCTTTATCCTTTGTTTCTTAAACCGTGAACCAGGCCACGTTATAACCCTTAAAAGTCCTAGCTGAAGCATGGGTTAGTTCGAAAGCATACTGTGACGAAAAGTATCCTGACTCCTTAAGGCTTACTATAAAGAAGGAGTTGACATCACGTTTTACAAACATTCATTTGTTTTATGAAAAAAGAATGCATTTTCAAAATCTTCAAGACAGACATAGGCTTTGCATTTTTAACATAACTTTGTTTGCATATGACTTTTTGTTTGAACAGCATAGAAGTTCGCACGACGAATGCCTAATGAACAGAAGTACCTCCAATCAAGGGGCAGACATGACCATGGTCCATTATCTGGGGCAGTCCAATCAAGATTCGGAGAATCTCTCAAAGGCCAAATAGCCTGGGGCAAGTCTCCGCCTGAGTCACTTAGGGCACTCCAACAACGAATCTTGCCTGATCAAACATCTTCTGGTGGCGTGGCAAAATACTTCCAACAGGGGCAACTCCCCACATTCCCTGAACGTGGACATAGTCGAAAAAATACTACGCATAATCAAAGACCCGCTAGGTTGACATACCTAGGCAAAAATTAGGGCTTCCCGGCGAACCAAAAGGGTTCGGGCAAAATGAAGGGATGAAATGAAAAATCTGTACACCCGGCAAGTCGAAAACCTGAAAAGGCGGCTTGGGCAAAAATGGGTATCCCGGTGGACTGAAAACCCGAAAGGGCGGTCCAGGCAAAAGTTAGGGATCAAAGCGTACGACTATGTCCTGTCATCTTGTCACCTGCCTACCTGAAGAAGGTTTGACCCTCAACAATTATCAGCATCCCACAGGTGCCTCCCCCATAGAAACAGGGGCAATAACGGGTGGTCTAAGCAATCTGGTTATTTCTGTCCTCCAAGGTATCAAGGTAGGTTCCGTGGAAGAACATAACCAATACAGTTCAAAATTTCCCCAGGAGAGTCCAATCCAGTTCCCCAGGAAAGTTGGAATCCATCTCCCCAAGCAGTAAGCTTATCCCCAGTAGATTCTGGAAGCTTACCCTCGCAGAGCGCGAACGCGTCTCTCGACTTTATTCAAAGAGTTATTTCCTTACTAGGATATAACTGGGTTATCCTCAGCCAAAAGCCACGGAAAGAGCGTCCTCGACGGGGTCTTCTTATCCCCAGCGAAGTCTATTAGCACTTCCAACACAGCAAAGGTATCCCCAGCAAGTTATTATCAACATTCCAGCAAAGCATCTCTCTCCCCACAGAGTATTGCTTCCCAGCAAGATCATTAGAGTACTTCTCTCCCCGCAGAGTAATCCATTCTCCAAGTTCATTCCCTAACGGAGTCATCTTCTCCTACCGGTATTCTTGCAACTGTCATCCCCAGCGGAGACAAAGCACTATTCTCCAAAATCAGCCCAGGAGTGACTTCCCGGCACCCGTCAAGGATTTATTATCTTAGACAAAAATACATTCATGAACATTATATCTTTATACATTATAGCATGCATATGCATCATACTACACGAATCTCATCAATTTTGAGGACATCCTGAAATCATGCAGTTCATGCATCATGATCTTGCATGCAACTGATGCTTTACCTTTTCAGGAAAGGTCAATACAAAAATGATTACTATCAACTATCGCAACTCTTTCTAGATATAGTTCAGATGTGAACCAGATACGGCGACGTTCTGATACTGCTTCCAGATTTCCTTCTAGATATAGTTCAGATGTGAACCAGATATGGCAACGTTCTGATACTTTTTCCAGATCTCCTTCTAGATATAGTTCAGATGTGAACCAGATATGGCGACGTTCTGATACTGCTTCCAGATTTCCTTCTAGATATAGTTCAGATGTGAACCAGATATGGCGACGTTCTAATACTGCTTCCAGATTTCCTTCTAGATATAGTTCAGATGTGAACCAGATATGGCGACGTTCTGATACTGCTTCCAGATTTCCTTCTAGATATAGTTCAGATGTGAACCAGATATGGCAACGTTCTGATACTTTTTCCAGATCTCCTTCTAGATATAGTTCAGATGTGAACCAGATATGGCGACGTTCTGATACTGCTTCCATATTTCCTTCTAGATATAGTTCAGATGTGAACCAGATATGGCAACGTTCTGATACTTTTTCCAGATCTCCTTCTAGATATAGTTCAGATGTGAACCAGATATGGCGACGTTCTGATACTGCTTCCAGATTTCCTTCTAGATATAGTTCAGATGTGAACCAGATATGGCGACGTTCTGATACTGCTTCCAGATTTCCTTCTAGATATAGTTCAGATGTGAACCAGATATGGCGACGTTCTGATACTGCTTCCAGATTTCCCTCTAGATATAGTTCAGATGTGAACCAGATATGGCGACGTTCTGATACTTCTTCCAGATTTCCTTCCAGATATGGTTCGGATGTGACCCAGGCATGGCGACGTTCTGACACTTATTCCAGTTGAAGATTTCAAGACCTAGACCGGTTCAGATTTTTCTGTTTCTTATCCAGTCCAAGGCCTTCTCTAGTCCAGCTAAATCGACCCCTAACAGATTTTCCTGATAAAGACTTAGTAGAAGTTATCCAAGATTCGCTCAATGTTTGCTGTTGAGGTTGTAGTCGCCTATGGTTCTCTCCCCGATACTGCGGAGGTAGTAATCATCCCAAGATTCGCTCAACGATTGCTGTTGAAGTTGAAGTTATCCAAGATTCTCTCAATGATTGCTGTTGAGGTTGTAGTCGCATATGGTTCTCTCCCCGGTACTGCGGAGGTAGTAATCATCCCAAGATTCGCTCAACGATTGCTGTTGAGGTTGAAGTTATCCCAAGATTCGCTCAACGATTGCTGTTGAGGTTGAAGTTATCCAAGATTCTCTCAATGATTGCTGTTGAGGTTGTAGTCGCCTATGGTTCTCTCCTCGATACTGCGGAGGTAGTAATCATCCCAAGATTCGCTCAACGATTACTGTTGAAGTTGAAGTTATCCAAGATTCTCTCAATGATTGCTGTTGAGTTTGTAGTCGCCTATGGTTCTCTCCCCGATACTGCGGAGGTAGTAATCATCCCAAGATTCGCTCAACGATTGCTGTTGAGGTTGAAGTTATCCCAAGATTCGCTCAAAGATTGCTGTTGAGGTTGAAGTTATCCAAGATTCTCTCAATGATTGCTGTTGAGGTTATAGTCGCCTATGGTTCTCTCCCCGATACTGCGGAGGTAGTAATCATCCCAAGATTCGCTCAACGATTGCTGTTGAGGTTGAAGTTATCCAAGATTCTCTTAATGATTGCTGTTGAGGTTATAATCGTCCAGGGTTCTCTCACCGTTCCTGTTGAGGTAGTAACCATCCCTGGTTCATTCATCACCTTTTGAAGCTCCAGATTCAGCCCCTGTAACCAGTCAGGACACATCTATACAAAGAATCTGAAGACCAGTTCCTGTAATAGGTCAGGTAATCATTTTTCTGTTGCAGGTACGCAAGTTCTCGCTAAGGAATCTCTTATGCGATCGACACCCAGATGGCATCTATAAGCCCATCAACCCATTCATCATCTCTCAGCATGGCATCTATAAGCCCATCATCTTATCCATCAATCTCCAAATGGCATCTGTAAGCCCATTCCACCATCACACTGCTACTATGTGAGCGCAAATTTCTGGGCACTCTAGTGTTCAATCATCTTCCACCTTCGGATTACGAAAGGCACGTCAGCCAATCTGCATCCTCAGGTCTAAGAAGATTGAACAGGGGCAACTGTTGTACCCCAAAATTTGCCCTCCCATATTTCTCAAAATATTTCAAGAAAAATTCACAAGTCCAACCCGGCGCATCATATTCAGGTGTTCTTTCGCCAAGATATCTCTGATAACATATTCTCAAATTCAGGTTCGGCTCAAGAGTCAATTCTTTAAAGAAGGTATCCGAATGTGCGAGTTTTCTTGAAGAAATATGGTGAAAAAGTGTGCTGAAAGTGCAGTTTTTACGCGCTAAAAAATTCATAACTTGAAGATCGTGGCTCGTTTTGAACCCGTTTTTGTGGCCAAAATTCCATCTTGACGTTATCTACGTTTTCAACTCTCACGGCTGGAAGCCAATTTCGATCAGAAGGTCTTCAAAAATGTGGATTTATCAAGTATTTTCATACAGAAAATTTGTGATAGAAGTTTATTTGCGTCATGTTCAGAAAATCATAACTTGGTCGATTTTCATCATATCGAGCTGGTTCCGGCGCCAAAATTTCACAAATTGAGTTGGCTACATTTTCACAGAAGGTATTTAGTTCAAACAGTATTCAAAAGGCCTTCGTTTTTTGCTCAGAGTGCGTGACACACCGAAAATCCTGAATGCTGAATATTATTTCATCTGGGCCGAAACTTCAAAAATTCATAACTCGGTCAATTTTTATCGGATTGGACTCATATTTTTACACAAGGTCACTGACTCATAGATCTACAACTTTGCTTCAAAAGTCGAGACCAAATTATGCACCGATCAATACCAGTTTTTTATTGAAGAACGTGTCAGAGTCGACACTGGAGCCCAAAATAAGTTTGTCTGAGCTGAAACTTCAAAAATTCATAACTAATTCACCGTTTATCCGATTGAGCCGATTTTCGGACAGGAGTTAGTTATCGATGTCGGCTACATTTTGTTTTCACATTTCAACTTCAAAAAATGCACTTAAGTCCCTGCGATTTAGCCTGGAAAGTGACGAATTCAAGTGAATATTGGAGGCCCAATTGCACATTCAAAGCCCATTTGCTTTACCCTAATTTCCATTATATAATCACCTTCTTTTCACACAAACCAGGAGAAGAAAAAGAGGAAAAGAAGAGAGAAAAAAAACCTTGCCACAACACTGTTAGAATATCAAACTCTTTCAAGAACCATAAAACCTTGAAATCCTTATTACAAATCCCTCTCTCACTACAAACAAGCCATCACAGTTACAAACCAACACCTCACTACTTCTTCAGTAAGGATAAGGCTGGCTTGATCTCCATGATCCTAATTTTCCAGTAAGGCATAAAAGCATTCAGGTCACTAATTTTCCAGTAAGGGTAAGATTGATTTGATCTCCATGATCAAAAGGGTATAATCATTCATACATGTCATATTGTGCCTAAACATTAAATTTCTTCATATGTTGGTTTTATTTGAATTTTTATGATTTTATTTAATGTGTTCATGAGGTTCAACACTGCAGATTTAGACATGATCTCATGCAGGTTCATTAAGGAACGTTGAGGCCAAAATACAAATGGCCAAAAGCCAAAAGCCAAATGGCCAAAACAGAACATTTTACACATGATACCAATACATGGCGAGACAGACATCCTGAGAAGGTTAAAGAACACAAATGGTCAAACCACTCCAATTCACCTCCAAAAAGGGGACAGAAACCCCCCAAGGTATTGTATTTTCATTCTTTTCCTTATTTTATTTATTTCAATTATTTCTTTTTTTTA
The DNA here is from genome assembly GCA_948472305.1 of Vicia faba. Lineage (NCBI taxonomy): Eukaryota > Viridiplantae > Streptophyta > Magnoliopsida > Fabales > Fabaceae > Vicia > Vicia faba. The sequence goes on from OX451735.1 coordinate 562,411,385, forward strand.
ATTAATTCCTTTAATTTAACTTATTTTCATAAAATATAAAAAATAGTAAAAAACAGAAAAGTCATAAAAATCAAAATATATTTATTTAATTAATATTTTTTGTAAATAAATCTCATTAATTAATTAGATTTAAATTTAGGTTTAATTCAAATATTTTTCTTAATAAATTAAAAATTTGTAGAATTAGGGTTTTAATCAATTTTTATCCTTTTTCTTTTCTTTTCACTAATAATTAATTATTTATTTTTATAAATCAAATTTCCATTAATTAATTAATTTAATTTTAGGTTTCAAAACTTTAATCTTTTTCTCAATAAATTAAAATATGTAGAAATTAGGTTTTTAACTTTTTATCACTTTTCTTAATAAATAATTTTTTCTTATTATCATTATTATTAATTACTAATTTATTTTGTAAATAAACATGTACATTAAATATTTAGTAAATTAGGTTAAACTTTAATATTTTTCTTTAATAATTAAAAACAACTTAGAATTAGGGTTTCTCTTGAATTTTAATTTTCTTTATTTCATAAATACAAAAACCATAAAAAAAAAACATTTCTTTTCTTTAATTTAATAATTAATTAACTTTTCATTCAATTTAATTCCAAAAGGGTCCAACGCCCTCGTTTCCAATTTTAATTCCTATTCGCGCATTTATTTTCTTTTCGTATAATTTCTATGTACTTCTCCCAAAGCCATGTAAATATTTATCTTTCGCATTTTATTTCTTTATTTTTTGTCATATCGGGTCCGGGATTTAATTTGGCGATGTGGACCCGCGCCTTTGTAATAGCTTAGGAACTTTAATTTCTCGCAATTTTTAACTGTTAAATAAATGCATGCAAGAATGAATGACCTAAAACTAAAACAAACGCGTAGCTCACTTTGACACGAACAAGATAAATATAAATGAACATGACACACAAAATCACACACCACCCCTAGGGTACGCCTCACTGTTGCCTTGCCTCGAAAGGTGATCGTCGAGTAGAGGATGTCTTAGTAAGTCCTCATGATCCGGGAACCTGGCATGAGGGTAGCTTCTAAGGTGTCTTCCTATTGCTCTGGTGATCACCATGTCCCAAACCCTCGAATTGACCCGAACACCTCCAACGGTGGTGCTACCTACCTCTCAATGGTGGGATGGCACTACTTTCAAGGACATTTACACAGACGAATTCCTTAGGGTAGGTAGACGACTCTAGATACTTGCTCTAAATTTCAAAACAAATTTTGAAAATTCCCACAGTTGAAAAGCAAACAAACCATTTTTGAAAACACATTGAGCAAGTATCTAAGAGCCCATGGATAACCATGGATAGAAAGGGTGCTAACACCTTCCCTTTATATAATCTACCTCCCGAACCGAGAGCAATCTCTATAAGGAATTTTTCTGTGCTTTTGTCCTTTCCATCTGGAGAAAATAAAAGACGGTGGCGACTTTTGCTTCCGTGACATTTCGCGAACCAGCGTTAAACAGTCAGTTCCAGATCCACCGATCACAGTCAGTCTCGAGGAGGCAGGCACAGCTGGGTGTCCTTGAAACAGTCGAAGAGGCTGTTTTGGATGTATATGGGTTCGGTAAGGGACTTTAAGGATAAATGGTATGTTCTACAGCCAGTTACCCAAACCGCCTTGGACTCCCTGTTCGAATCGGAAACCACGGTGGTCGACGCGGACGGGGAGCCCCTCGTGGATGCTGAGGGTCGTCCGGCGGTCGGGCGTATTTCAAAGTTTCCGATTCATTGGTGCTCGGGCCATTACGACCATGGCACCGGGTACTATCATACACCCGCGGGGAGCATGAATACCGAGGACGAGGAGGCCTATGATGTCCTGTGCAAGTACGTTGACAGCTTCTTCCCTGCCCGGTGGGTCACGAGGGAGGGGGATGATATTCTCGACGAGGAGGGGTACCCGACATTCGAGGCTCATCCCATTAACACGAAGGCGCTCTCCGAGTGCCAATCTTACAGGCAGGCCGTAGATCTGCTAGGTTTCTTGCTTCTGCTCTTATTGTTTTATTCCATTTTTTTTTGTTTTTGCTCGCTTACAGCTTACTCGGGTTTTACTCCTTTTTGCAGGCGACATGGCTGAACGACGAGAGAGGCTATTAAAACTAACCCACGACAAGAAAATAAATAAAAGGTTGGTGAGGGCACTGCAAGCCACGAGGATGGGGCCGCCGGCCAGTTCAGGTGGAGATGCCTCTAGTGGGTCCTCGGGCTCTCCCGATGCCGAGCAAACCACCAAGTTGATTCCCAGGAAGAGAAGTTGAGCTGAAAACAGGTCGGAGGTTGGCGACGAGTTTGTGGCTACGAGGGCTTTCGGCTTACCCCCCTACTTCAAAGAGAAAGATTTCTTCGAGGGGTTTCATATGACGGTGAGCAATGACGAGGCCGAGACTATTAGACGGCTTGACAAAGAGAGCCGGAGGAAACACCTCACCGCCAGTATGGTCAGGATGGTGAAGATGGCCGAGATGGCCGTGGTCCTTGCCGAGGAAGGGTCGGACTCCTCGGACCGTGTTAGGAAGTTGGAGTCAGAGAAAGTCGCTCTTGCTGCCAGTTCTCGTAAGTTAAAGACGGACCTCAAGCGGTCCGAGGAAATGTTCCGCGAGCAAGTTGTCCTGCTGGTGGGGGAGAAGGAAAACTCTGCAAAGGTTGTTGATGAGAGGGATTGCCTCCAACTGGACAAGGAACGCTTGGAGAGTGACAACGATCGTCTGTCCAAGGAAGTCGAGGAGCTAAAAGTTGCTATGCTTCCTGTCGACGATGAGTCAGAGGAGACAGCCTCTCTGCGGACCCGTTCAGATTTGGTTACGCGTATCCACCTTCTTGAGACGGAATTTGTCGGTGCCTTAGCCGATGGGTTCGAGGCCGCGGTCAGCCAGCTCTCCATCCTGAATCCGGGCATGAATACCGAGGGAGTCAGGTTCATGTCTCAGATTATTGACGGTCAGGTCGTGCCTCCTCCTGAGTCTCCTGTGGTAGATTCCGGTAGTCTTGGGGACGTTTAGCGTGAAGTTTTTGTTCGGGCCTGCGTGCCTGCATATTGGTTTTTATTTGTTTTGGGGCCTGCGTGCCCGTTCTCATTTTTGGGGCCTGCATGCCCGTGCTTATTTCTTTTGGCCGTCGTGCCATGGATTGTAACCCGAACATCGCCGGCCTTTTTGGTCGGTTCACAATTAACTTGTCTTGTGTATAAGCTTTTTTTATGGATGTTTATTTCGCATTAACTTGCTCGTATCTAAGTTTGTATTCGACTGTTACTTTGTGATGAAATTTGTCTAAGTTATGTCCTCGAGCTAAGCTTGTATTCGACTGTTACTTTGTGACGAAATTTGTCTAAGTTATGTCCTCGAGCGGAGATATCCTTTCGACCCCTTTGGTGGTCCGACGTACTTCGAAATGTGTCGGTTGTGCGGAGTGAAGCCCGCGTGTCGAGAGTTGGGTGTTCTTCCATGTGGGTACTTTGACAGTGGAGCTCGATTGAGGTATCCCTGTCAGGCATTGTCGTTCGACCTCGTTGGTTGAACGACGTTATGTCGTTTAGGTGTAGATCGGGCCCGTACCTTGGCCTATCTACGTGGTCGAGACATTTCTCTCTGTTGACTAGATGTGGATGTTCGACGGCGAAAGTCCTTAGTGTTTAAGGGATTTAGCTATAGTACTGCTTTAGCTTAGCAGCTTTCTAGGGTCGTGGTAACGGTTCTCTGTTTAGATGCTCGAGGTGATATGCCTCGGTGCCTGTGGTGCCATGGACGCGATAGGGTCCTTCCCAGTTCGCAGCCAGTTTCCCTTTGCGGGAGTCTTTCTGGTTTCTTCACAACACCAGGCTGCCGATCTGAAACTCGCGTCTGATGACCTTATCGTCATGACGCAGGGCTATTTGTTGCTTTAGAGCAGCCTTGCGCAGGGCTGCCCCTGATCGAATTTCCTCGACTAGGCCGAGTTCGTCTCTAAGTGCTTCGTCGTTCATTTCCTTGTCGAGAGGCATTTCTGTCTGCCTGGAGGGTTCCCTGATCTCCACGAGGATGACGGCCTCGGTGCCGTATGTCAGTCGAAAAGGGGTTTTGCCTGTCGTTGAGTAGGGCGTGGTGCGATAGGCCCATAAGACATTGTGCAGCGCCTCGACCCACCCTCTTTTTGCTTCGCCGAGTCGGTGTTTGAGTCCTCGCAGGATGACCCTGTTGGCAGCCTCTGCTTGCCCGTTGGATTAGGGGTGTTCGACCGAGGTAAAATGTTGTTCGGTTCCTAGTTTGGTGACGAAGTTTCGGAACCCGTGGTCGGTGAATTAGGTGCCGTTGTCCGTGACTAGCGCTTTCGGGATCCCGAATTTGGCGAGGATGTTTCTTTTGTAGAAACGGAGGATGTTGTGCGAGGTGATCTTCGCAAGAGCCTCGGCCTCTATCCATTTCGTGAAGTAATCCTCGGCCATAATAAGGAACTTGTTTTGGTAAGTCCCTTGCACAAATGGTTCGAGGATATCCATCCCCCACCACGCAAATGGCCACGGGGATGACAGTATGCTCAGCTCGTGAGGGGGGGCGAGATGCATGTCGGTATGCTTCTGGCACTTGTCGCACTTGTTAACGTGATATTTGGCGTCCTGTTGCATCGTCGGCCAATAGTACCCTGCTCGTAGAGCTTTCCTCGCCAGGGATTTACCGCCCATGTGTTGGGCGTTAATCCCTTCGTGTATTTCCCGTAATACCTAGGGGACTGAGGATTCGTCGATGCACTTTGGGAGGGGAATGGAAAATCCCCTGCGGTACAGCTTATGCTCGAGTACCACGTAGGAGCACGCTCGTCATTTGGTTGTGGTCGCTTCTGTCTGGTCCAAAGGGAGCTCGCCCTTTGTCAGAAAGTTATACACCGGGGTCATCCAGCACGAAGCGTCTCCGATGGCATGTACCTCGATGGGGGTCGAGGTTCTTTTGATGCTCGGGCGTGATAGGGATACTTGTATGACGGATTTGTTCCCTCCCTTCTTCCTTGTGCTTGCGAGCTTCGAAAGTACGTCGACCCTTGTGTTTTGCTCGCGCGGGACGTGCGATATTTCAGCTCGGTCAAACTTCCTCATGTGCTCTCTTACTAAGTTTAGGTATTCAATGAGGCTGTCTTTTTTGGCCTGGTAGCTCCCCTGGACTTGGGAAGCAACGAGTTGAGAGTCTGTGAAAATTTGTACTTCACGTGCTCCTAGGTCCTCATCTAGCTTTAGTCCCGTGAGCAGGACCTCGTACTCCGCTTGGTTGTTCGACATCGGGAAGGAGAGGGTTAACGAGTGCTCGATCACCACGCCCTCCTCGTTTTCCAGGAGGATCCCTGCGCCGCTCCCGGAGGAGCTGGAGGCTCCGTCGACGAAGATGATCCACTTATGTTCTTTCCCTGCGGGGGGGTTGTGGGCGGTCAACTCCGCGACAAAGTCAGCCAGGGCTTGTGCCTTCAGGGCTTTCCTGCTTTCGTATTGAATGTCAAACTCGGACAACTCCAAGGACCATTTCAACATTCTACCCGCCATGTCGGGTCGACCTAAGAGTTGTCTCACTGGTTGATCGGTTTATACTATGATCGTGTGAGCCAAGAAATAGTGTTTGAGTCTCCTCGCCGCGTTGACGAGGGCTAGAGCTACTTTTTCTATTTGTTGGTACCTGCTCTTGGGCCCTTGTAGGGCTTTGCTCGTGAAATAAACGGGTTTCTGTCCGTCGGCGGTCTCGCGGATGAGAGCCGCGCTAATGGATTCGTTCGAGACGGCCAGGTATAAGAACAAAGGTTCCCCATCGACTGGTCGAGACAGTACGAGCGGTTGGGATAGGCTTTGTTTTAGGTGGCGCAGCGCCTGTTCGCATTCCTCGGTCCATTCGAAAGCTGCCTCTTTGCGAAGGAGTCTGAAGAAGGGGAGGGCATGCTGAGCGGATCTCGCGACGAAGCGGGACAGCGAGGTGAGCATGCCGTTCATGAATTGTATTGATTTCTTCGACGTGGGTGTCGGGAGGTCGGAGAAAGCTCGACACTTGTCGGGATTGGCTTCAATTCCTCGTTCTGTCAGGTAAAAACTGAGGAATTTCCCTGCCTTGACCCCGAACGTGCACTTCTCAGGGTTGAACCTCATCTTACATTGTCTTGCTTGGGCAAAGACTTCTTTGAGGTGGGCTGCATGGTCGGTGTCTGCTCGGTATTTGACGATCATGTCATCCATATAAACCTCGAGCATGTCCCTGATTTGTTTGTGGAACACTCTGTTCATCATACGTTGGTATGTTGCCCCTGCGTTTTTTAGACCAAATGGCATTACGTTGTAGTAATAGTTGCCCGAGCTGGTCATAAAGGCAGTGCAATGCTTATCACTCATGGCAATTGGAATTTGGTTATAGCCTGAATAGGCATCCATGAACGACAGTATTTTGTAACCGGCCGAGTTGTCGACCAGCATGTCTATGTTTGGTAAAGGAAAAGAATCCTTCGGGCATGCCCGATTGAGGTCGGTATAATCAACACACATTCACAATTTTCCATTATTCTTTTTGACCAATACAACGTTTGACAACCAGGTTGAATACCGGGCTTCAAAAATAAAGTTTTCCTCTAAGAGGTCTTTTATAGCTTTTTCAGCAGCCTCTGTTTTCTCCGGGGACTGCCTACGTCTACGTTGTACTACTGCCTTAGCGGTTGGATCTATGGTGAGACACCGACAGGCGACCTCGGGGTCGAGTCCGGGCATCTCTGCAGCGCTCCACGCGAACAAGTCAGCATTCTTGCGCAAGCAGGCTTTGATTTGCTTCCTTTCCAGGTCGGGGAGGTTGGTACCGATCTTTACTCCTTTGCTTGCGTCTTTGCTGAGGGGGACGAGCTCGAAGTCCCCGTCTTGGATTGGTCGGAGGGGGACTTGCTCGCCGCTGGGAGGCTCATCCTGGTCTAAACGGGTGTCCAAGGCTATGTAGTCGACCTTTAGGGGAGATCTCTATTCTTCTGCCTTGACGGGCTCTGTCTTCTCGGGCTCTGGTCGTGTCGTCGCTGGTCTCTTGGCGGGCCTTGTCCCAGTGTCGAACGTGTCGCGTCCCTTGGATTCCGCGTTGAAACACCTTCGAGCAGCGGCTAGGTCCCCTTGGATGGTGGCGACCCGTGCCCTCTTGGTGTAAAACTTCATCTTCAAGTGGACGGTAGAGGGTACCGCGGTCAGTTCCGCCAGTGTTGGTCTTCCCAGGATGCAGTTGTAGAGGGACGGGCAGTCGATAACAAGGAAGCGCACCTTGACCTGCCTCGTCGTCGTGTCCTCACCAAAGGTAACCATGAGCTCGACGTATCCCCAAGGTTTGGAGGTCGAGTCGTTGAAGCCCTGTAGGTCTGACCCCACATAAGGTGAGAGGTGTGAGTCGTCGAGCTGCAGGGTCCGGAATAGTTAATTGTACATTACGTCGACGGAACTTCCTTCGTCGACGAGAATGCGGTGTACGTCAAAATTAGCCATTCTCGCTCTTATTAGCAGAGGAATGACTGCGTTGGGGGCTCCTCCGGGGAGCTCTTCGAGGTAAAAGGTGATAGGCTCCGATCTACCTTTCACCCTTTCAAAAGTCACCGTCTGAGGAGGTGCAGAGTCGACCAGTTCATCCAGCTTCCTCTTGGCCGAATTTATGGTTAGGTCGTTGAATCCTCCACCATTGATGACCATGGCGGAGGGAAAGTGCTCCCACCTACTGTGTGTTGACAACGGTTCTTGCAGGTGCTTGGGGACGTAGAAGTCCTCAGGTCTTGTGACGGAGAAGGCGGTCTGGATGGGGACCGACTCGTCAGATGGTCGGGCATCCTCCTCCGGTTCTCTTGTATCCTGGGCGTCGCGACGAGGAGCGTCGTTTTGCCGATATTGGGCGAGTCTCCCCCCTTTTATGAGGGTCTCGATGGCGTCCTTGAGGTGGACGCAGTCCTCCGTCAGATGACCATGGCTCCTATGGTACTGACAGTATTTGCTCTTGTCCACCCCGGGCTTGGCAGGAGCTGGTCGAGGGTGCTTGACGCCGCCATCTTTGAAATTCGTGCTAGCGCACTCCGCCAAGATGCGCTCGCAGGAAGCCGTGAGCGGAGTGTATTCTGTGAAACGCCCCGAGGGTCCTCTCTGTTCTCGGACTTCTCGGGGTCTTTCCTCTTTTCTTTTCTCCCTTGTTCGTCGAGGAGGAGCGGCCTCTTGGCGCGGGTTGCTGCTGGATTTGCGAGTTCTGAGGTCTCGGGCTCTGTTGGCCGCTTCCCTTTCCTTGTAATCTATATATGCCCGGGCCTTCTCGAGGAGAGCATCGAACGTTCGGGGCGATTCGATGCCCACCGCCTTTTGGAATTCTGTGCCGGGGAGGAGCCCCCTCTCCAGCAAGTACCTTTTCATGTGGTCCACGCAGGGGACCTGTATGGCTTCACGATTGAAGCGGTTGATGAATTCTCTCAAAGTCTCGTCCTGCCTCTGGACGATGGCCTTGAGTGCTACCTCGGTCTTTGGATGTCGTCGAGACGCGGTGAACGAACTTATGAATTGATTCTTCAGGTTTCGCCACGAGGTGATTGATCCAGGGGCGAGACCTTTATACCAATCCATTGCTGCCTTTCTAAGGGTCGTGGGAAACAACCGGCATTTGATGGGTCCCCCGACATTATGGTAATGCAGCATAGCCTCGAACCCGTCTGTGTGGTCGACTGGGTCCGCGACTCCTTTGTATTCTTTCAGATGTGGAGGCTTCTCCATGCCCGGGGGAATGAGCGCCTCCATGATTGCTTGTGAAAGGGGGCCGCGGGGGTCGTCCTCGTCACTTCACTCTGGGGATAGGGACGGGTACCTGAGATATTGCCGGGCCCGACGGTCCTGGTCGTGCTGAATGCCCCTCGAGCAGGATGCTCGTTGGTCCGCCCTTCCGTTCCTGTCTCCAGGATGTCTTCTTTCTTGCTGTAAGGGGCCGTGGTTAAGCCCTCCAGCTTTAATAACGGGTTGCCTCTCCAAGGGGGTCGTCTCCCCGATGGTCGGGGCGACGGGCTTTGGGAGGTGTCTCTGTATTGCCTCCGCGGGGGAGACGGGAGACGTACCTCTGTTACTCGAGGAGGTGGGGTTTGAGGCCTCCTGTGCCTCCTCGGGGGTCTTCTGTCGTCCTCTAGCGCCCTCAATCTTTTCCCCTTGGAAAAGATGAGGTAGTTGGTTTGATTGATTGCCACGAACAGCGCTCTGGTCGTGGCATCTGCCCCAGCGGGGACAGGGACTTCCTGGAATTGGGCAGCTAGATAGTTTGGGGGAGCCGTATTGTCTTCTTCGAGTGGAGGAGGGACTGAAGAAGATGAGGTTGTGGCTCCATCGCGGTGGCCTGAGGGTCTAGGGATGGCGCCCCCGGGGAGTGTGCTATGGCCGGGGTTGCCGGCGTTGTCGGGGATTCCGTTCTTATCTGCGAGGTTGTTGTTGGCATCGACAACGCGGACATTCTGGTCATCCCGAACTTGGTCAGCCATGACGGTAGGAGGTGATTTTTAGCTTTGGTCTTCGAGAGTGTGCAAGACGGGGAAGCTAGTTTCTCACAGACGGCGCCACTGATCTTACCTGATCAGACTTGGACCGTCATGGCTGGCTCGAACTGAATTTGAGCGAGATGGGGAGGGGGGTACCTGCAAGACACTCCGATGCTAAAATGAGAGACGAAATGAGTAGGCAAAAAATGTATAGGTGTGTAATGAATGAATACCTGACCCTCTGGGAACATAGGGTATTTATAGCCCCCAGCACTGGGCCAAGGTCCCCCTATTGGGCTGAGCAAAACTGGTCCAACAAAGGAACTGCCAGGGTCTACGTGTGTAGTAGGGCCCTGCACGTGGTCCCCTTCCTGGTGATGCTCCGCGAAGAATAAGGAGGGACGAAGACGCGGTCTTTCCGGAGCTTAGAGGATTATATAACGGTCGGAGTGGACAGAATCTGCCCTACGGGGAGGGTGCTCGAGCTGGAGTTCCCTTGGTCGGGGATACTACGTGTCGCGGGCAATGGCGGGCATAGTGGCCTTGGTCTGCGGTCGGGCACGTCAGTGATGGTCCATTTGTGAGCATTTCCCGAGGAGTTTGCTTGGACTGGGCCTTTATCTGCGCTTTGGGCCAAGACGGGCCCAATCCAGAATAAAATCTAAATATAACTTTTAATTGTGCAATCCACCTCTCATAATTTTCACCTCTGAAAATTGATAGATTTGCTACAAATTGATTTGATGTTGGACTTTCAATTTTCAAATAACTGAATATAACTGGACTCTGATACTAATTTGATGGAACAATTCGATTTCTTAAGAGTGAAGAAGAAAGAAGTTGAAGTTAGTTTGTTGTATGGAAAAGATTATAAGTTTACCGAGACGAATTAGTTATGTTTCTACACAATAGCATGTGTTTATATACAAGTTCATGATAACTACTTTTAACTAACTTTTAAAAACACTACATCGCTTGTGTTAAAAAAAAACAATTAAACCATGAATTATATGCATTCAACACTTCTAAGTTCGATATTCCATTCTACCAAACATATAATTACTAATTAACATACAAGTGTGAGTGTAGTCTTAGTTAAAATATGTACTAGAGCTTCAGTAATTTTATCAATAAAAATATATTATCCTATGGTACTTTTAATCTCTATATAAATGTGTTCCACCTTTTCGATAAATTAAAAGTTAAAAGAAAAATAATTAAATAGATTAAAAGTCTTTTAAAAAAAAAATGATCTTTGATTAAAGAGAAAGACATAACAAAATCATGTAGAATTAACACCTTTATCAATAACACTTATTTTATGAACAGCTTCTTCCAACTTCCAAAGGCTAAAACTATTTATTGAAGTTTTCATTTTATTTTATTCTTATAAAGGGGTCTGATAATTTTCAATTTATTAAATGTAAAGAAGAAAAAAAATATGACTCGAATTCTAAATTCGTTTTATACTTTGATCATGTTTCTTTTCTTAATTGTTGCTAACGCTGAAGACCGTGAGTAATTTTTCATACCATTTTTAAAATCTAATTTATTTTGTATAGAAGATTACAATTAACTTTTAGTAACATTTTATTTTGCTTTTATTAACATTATAGGTATTCCCTGCCTCTCGAGCCTTGAGTGTCCAAAAGATATGTGTCCCATTAAAACTATTCCAAAATGCATTAATCTTTCTTGTCAATGCCATTTTGATAGGGTCTGGGACTAAAGAAATGGCACTGTCATCTCTCTCAAATTTTAAATATATACTGACTTCTATTAAAATGACACAAATATCTTTTTTGTTTTTAGTAATAGTAAAAAACATAGATATAAATGACTTTTATTTATGGTATTTGTTGTGAATTCAATGCCAATGACAAAGTATAGTATTTGGGAAGAATAAGGAACAAGGAAGAAGAAGAACACAATAATTGGTTATAACTGCTATTCTTTACTTTCTCTTAGAAAACAAGATTACAAGTTTACAAGAATAACAAATAACCCTCTCACCCTAAATTAGGATTTGCTGTGATGCAATGATGAGAGACTAGTATGCTATTTATAATAAAACCTAACATACTAACTAATGGGCTTTTTCCACAAGGCCCATTATACAAGCTAACTTAATAAACAAGCTAACTTAACAAATTAGGGTTTAAACACTAAAACCTAATTTAATAAGCATCTTCGACAAATACATGCTAAACCCTTCTTCGACTACAGCATGTACTTCGACCATACTAGAGTTCGATCCAAAATCCCACAAATCTCCACCTTGGACCTAACTCTACAACATCAAGAGACATTAACTAGCTTTCTTCATGCAGCTTTATCAACTGCATACAGTGGAAAAACTTGCAACTTGGCAATGTTTTGGTGATCATATCAGCGGCATTGTGTTCTGTCGAGACCTTCAGCACTTGGACTTCTCCACGCTCGATTACCCCTCTGACGAAATGCAGCCTCACATCTATGTGCTTGGTTCGCTCATGATAGGCTGAGTTCTTCGACAGGTGTATTGCACTTTGACTATCACATTTAACAGTGATACCTTGACCTTGAAGTTTCAGTTCCTTTGCAAAACCTTCAAGCCACAATGCTTCTTTCACAGCTTCAGTTAGGGCAATATATTCTGCTTCAGTAGTTGATAAGGCAACAACCTTCTGAAGAGTTGCTTTCCAACTAATTGCTGTACCAAACATAGTGAAAACATATCCAGAAATAGATTTTCTGGAATCCATACATCCTGCATAATCAGAGTCAACATAGCCTTCGACAGCTGCTTTACTATCTTCACCCAAGGCTCCACCATAAATTAAGACTCTGTTCAGAGACCCATTTATGTACCTTAGAATCCACTTTAACGCTTGCCAGTGAGCCTTTCCAGGATTCGCCATGTACCTGCTTACAAGACTTACTGCATATGCTATGTCGGGTCTAGTACAGACCATAGCATACATCAAAGAACCAACTATATTAGCATATGGGATGCTATTCATATATGTTCTTTCAACATCAGTACTGGGACATTGATCAATACTCAGCTTGAATTGAGGGTTCGTTGGAGTCACAACAGGCTTTGAGTTCGACATACCAAACTTGTCAAGAATCTTTCGAAGGTATGCCTCTTGAGATAAGCATAATTTCGACTGCTTTCTATCTCTTCGAATGTCAATTCCAAGAATCCTGGATGCAGCTCCCAGATCCTTCATGTCGAACTCCTTATTGAGTTCAGCCTTCACCCTCATTACATCTTCGACATTGTTGCTTGCTATCAGAATATCATCAACATAAAGCAACAAAATAACAAATGAATTTTCAGGTCGAAATCTGGAGTAAACACAATGGTCGAACTGACTTCGAATGAAACCTATGTGTTCCATGAACTTGTCGAATCTCTTATTCCACTGTCGAGGAGATTGTTTAAGTCCATATAAAGATTTCTTCAGTTTGCACACATAATCTTCTTTCCCCTTTTCGACATACCCTTCAGGTTGCCTCATCAGGATTGTTTCATCTAAGTCACCATACAAGAACGCAGTCTTCACATCCATTTGTTCCAGTTCAAGGTCGAACTGAGCCACCATGGCAAGCAACATTCGAATGGATCTGTGCTTCACAACAGGGGAAAATACATCATTGAAGTCGACACCTTCTTTCTGAGTGAAACCCCTTGCGACTAATCTTGCCTTGTACCTCTTCGACATTACTCCTTCAATTCCTTCCTTAACTTTGAAAATCCACTTACAGCTGACTAACCTTGCCCCAACAGGTTTCTTGATCAGTTCCCAAGTGTGATTATCATGGAGAGATTTCATCTCATCATGCATGGCCTTTAGCCATTCAGTCTTCATTCGACTCCTTATAGCTTCCTTATAATCTCTAGGTTCTTCGTCTAGAACTTCACTTGCAGAGATTAAGGCATACGCTACAAGATCTGCATATCCAAGTCTCTGAGGTGGTTTTATGACTCTTCTTTGCCTATCTCTCGACAATAGGTAGTCATCAACAGTTTCCTCAACATCATCAGAATCTTCTGTTTCTTCTTCGACTTCATCTGGGATACGCATTTCAGCATCAACATGCTCCACCTCAACAGGAATCTCTACCTGTTCCAGCTCTTCGTCAACATCATCAGTTTTCTTGAAAGCCATTTCAGTTTCATTGAAAACTACATCTCGACTGGTGATACACCTCCTGTGACCTGGCTCTAGGCACCATAGCCTATAAGCTTTCACTCCTTCAGGGTATCCCATAAACATGCATTTCAGAGCTCTAGGTTCGACCTTGTCTTGCCTAATGTGAGCATAGGCTACACAGCCAAATACTCTTAGTTTGTCGAGATCTGGTGGATGTCCCGACCAAACTTCTTCAGGTGTCTTCATATCTAACGCTGTCGAAGGACATCTGTTTATCAGATATGCTGCTGTCGAAACAGCCTCAGCCCAAAACACCTTCTTTAATCCCGCACTAGTCAACATGCATCTAACTCTCTCCAAAATAGTTCGATTGAACCTTTCAGCCAAACCATTTTGTTGTGGAGTACCTGCGGTAGTTCTGTGCCTTGCAATACCAGAGGCAACACAAAAACTGTCGAACGCCTCATTGCAAAACTCAAGGCCATTGTCGGTTCTCAACCTTTTTACCTTTCTGCCAGTTTGATTTTCGACAAGAGTCTTCCAACTTTTGAAATTCTCAAAAGTTTCATCCTTAGTCTTCTGGATGAATACCCATAACTTTCTGGAATAGTCATCTACTATGGATAGAAAATACTTTGCTCCTGAATGTGATGGACACCTTGCAGGCCCCCAAAGATCAGCATGGATGTAATCAAGGGATCCATGAGTTCTTTGTTTGCCTTTGTTGAACTTCATTCTACAGGATTTTCCAAGTACACAGGGTTCACAAAACTTCAGCTTTTCGACTTTATCTCCACCAAGCAGATTTTGTTTCCCTAATTCGACCAGACCCCTTTCACTGACATGGCCCAATCTCATGTGCCAAATTTCTGTCTTCGACAAAGGTTTCGTGGATGCAACATTTGTCGAACCACTTACAACTTCAGCCTCAAGGGTATACAAGCCTTGTTTCTTCACGCCTCTCAAGACTTCCTTCGACCCTTTCATGACTCTCAGGATACTTTTCTCTCCTTGAAACACATATCCTTTCTTGTCGAATTCACCAAGAGAAATCAAATTTCTCTTCAAATCAGGTACATACCTGACTTCAGTCAACAATCTTATTGACTCATCATGGAGCTTGAATCTCACAGATCCAACGCCTGCAATCTTGCAAGCTTTGTTGTTTCCCAGCAATACAGATCCACCATCTTGGTTACATAATTCCTCGAACAAGTCTTTGTTTGGAGTCATGTGCCAAGTGCATCCAGAATCCATAATCCATTCCTTCGACGAGTTTTTGCTTGAAACCACAAGAACATCAGATGATTCGAAATCATCTTGGACAATAGCTGCGTTGCCATTATCCTTACCTCCATGATCTTTCAGGCGTTCAGGGCACACCTTCCTTGTGTGACCTACTTTCTTACAGTGATAGCATCTAATACCAGATGCATCACCACTATAAGACTTCGACTGATTTTTACCTTTCCTCTTGTCGAATTTTCCTTTAACAGCCAACCCTTCACCAACCGTCGAAGGTTTATGCTCCTTACGTTCGTTCAAGTCCTTAGAGTACAAAGCTGATTGAACTTCTTCAAAGGTCAGGGACTCTCTTCCATACAAGAGGGTTTCTTTGAAGTGAGCATGTGATCTGGGCAAAGCGCACAATAATAACAGCGCTTGATCTTCATCATCAATCTTTACATCGATATTTTCAAGATCAAGAATCAGCTTGTTGAACATATCCAACTGCTCAGCCAACACTTTGTCTTCAATCATTTTGAATGAATACAAAGCTTGCTTCAGGTAGAGTCGATTTACCAGAGATTTGGTCATATACAAACTTTCAAGTTTCACCCATAACCCTGATGCCGTCGTCTCCTTTGATACCTGTCGAAGAACCTTATCACCAAGGCTCAACAAAATTGCGCTGTGTGCTTTCTCGATCATGGCCGTCTTCTCTCTTTCTGTTAACGCAGCGTCCATCGCCGTCGCTCCCTTCAACGCTTCCAAACAACCCTGCTGAACCAGTAGGGCTTTCATCTTCAAGCGCCATAGACCGAAATCATTCACTCCGGTGAACTTTTCGATCTCATACTTTGTCGAAGGCATCTTCTCCACGCTCACCGCACCAATTTGTTGTGAATTCAATGCCAATGACAAAGTATAGTATTTGGGAAGAATAAGGAACAAGGAAGAAGAAGAACACAATAATTGGTTATAACTGCTATTCTTTACTTTCTCTTAGAAAACAAGATTACAAGTTTACAAGAATAACAAATAACCCTCTCACCCTAAATTAGGATTTGCTGTGATGCAATGATGAGAGACTAGTATGCTATTTATAATAAAACCTAACATACTAACTAATGGGCTTTTTCCACAAGGCCCATTATACAAGCTAACTTAATAAACAAGCTAACTTAACAAATTAGGGTTTAAACACTAAAACCTAATTTAATAAGCATCTTCGACAAATACATGCTAAACCCTTCTTCGACTACAGCATGTACTTCGACCATACTAGAGTTCGATCCAAAATCCCACAGTATTTGATCTGCAATTAATTTTTTTATAAATATATGTATTTTTAAAAGAGATTGATATATATTTTAAAATTAAAAAGAATGTTTATGTCATTTTAATAAACTTTTGAAGAGTCGAGGATAATTTTCTCTATTTTCAATCATATAATTATATTTGTAAGTCATAATATTTATAGAATTTTTTCTCCACATGCCACGCCCCTGAAACAAAAATCTCAAAATGCCACGCCCTGAAAAAAAAATTCCAATATGTCATATCCAGGGGGGTTCACGCCATTTGAGATGGCGCGAAGGTGAGCAGGAAGGGTTCACGCCAAATCAAATGGCGTGAATGGCCTTTATATATTTTTTTTTTCGTTTTCTGAAATTTTAATTATTTATTTTAATTATTTTTATTATTTAATGTTTATATTAATTACAAATACTTTTTATTAAATAAATTTTATTCTGTAATGTTTATATTAATTACAAATACTTTTTATTAAATAAAATTTATTATATAATGTTTATATTAATTACAAATACTTTTTATTAAATAAATTTTATTATTTTTATGTTTATACTTTTAACAATTAAAATATGAAAATAAATTAATACTTCGAATAAATATTTAACAATTACAAAATGATAATAAATTTTTTTATTAAATAAATAAAATATCACAATTACAATCAAAATGCAAAATAAAATAAAACTGTTAAACATTCACAATTATACTATTTAATGCTGATGATCCGGTCCTAAACGAGTATCGGTAAAACAATGACGCGGTCGCGGAGCACGATGACCAAAACCATATTGTTCTTCGGTCTCTGTTGTTGGAGGATTTTGTTGTGTTGCATCTGATGTTGGAGGATTATCTTGACTAGGAGCGGTAGCTTGTGGAGGAGACCAAATACTTTGCAGTAAATCATAATCACTGACGTTAAGATTCTCGCCCAAATTATATTGCGGCTGTTGTGGCGGACACATGGTTGGAAAATAAGGCGGGTTATATTGGGAGGAGGAGGAATCGAAGTTTGGCCGCATGATGGGTGTGAATTGTGTAGTTGGCCTATTATAAAATTGTGGTTGTTGGGATTCATAAATGTAATTTGGTTGGGAGTGAGATTGCGGGTATTGGGTGTTAAAGATTTGATTTTGGTAAAAATAAGGGGTAGGAGTTTGTAGTTGAGAAAAATGAGGGTTAAAAGTTTGTTGTTCAGGATAATGGGGGATGGGTGTTTGATGTTGGGAAAAGTGAGGAGTTTGTTGTTGGAAGGATTGGGGTTAAGGAGGTTGAGAATGTTGTGAGTGGTGAGTTTGTTGAGAGTCACTTGCCTGAGTAGAGGCATATTGATTTTGACGAGGGTCAGTGAAAAATTGTCCGTACGATGCATATCTATGTGGAAGTGAGTGATACCATTGCATGTACTCTTTTGACGGTTTCTCCTCTGTTTGTAATTGATCTCCATCCAACGTAAACAATTCTCGATGCAACCAACAGTTTTGTTCATCAGAGTATAATGTGGTATATGCTTTTCAACGCGCTTTTATTGTTGTCATCTTATGGTGTTCAGCCAAGCATCGAGCTTCTTCAGATATCCCTTGTAAATGGCCAAATTGTAGTTTGACCCTATCAGCTTGATGCATTTCTACAATATGAAAGCATATTATATACGTAGTTGAACTCCATATCAAACTGTCCTCGTGCCTTTGGGGCGCTAATCCAAGATACGGCCTCCAAATAAACTTAGAAGTTGTAGATAAAATTTTTTAGTTTAACCAAAATAAAATTCAAAAATTTATAAGAAATATTAAGGTGAAGACAAAAAAACCTGATCTTGAAGCATGTGATCAATCCTGAATCGGTATCCTTGAAGATGGTGGTGCGGGTTGTTTTGGTAGTCAAGTTTCTTGATGCACCATCTAAAAAGAATTCAAAATAAAATTTTATTTTAAAGTATCCTAACAATATTAATTATAATTTTAAATTTAAAATAAAATATTACCTTCTTGCGTAAGGATATGGAGATTGAAGCGGAGCCACCGGAGATATTATAGGCATGCGTGTAAAAGCCCAAGCTTGAAGAAGTAAAACGCATCCTGACATCTCTGTTACTTTTATGTCTACCGACTTGCACATTTCCCTATATAGATTCGCTAAAACGGCGGAACCCCAACTCAATTTTCCACAATCTTCTAAATCAACAACAAATTGTGTCCATTTTGAGTGTATAGTATTTCCGCTTTTGTTGGGAAACAAAACTTGCCCGATAAGGAGTAAGATATAAATACGAGCATGTTTAATTTTATACTCCTCGGGTGACTCCTCGGTTGGTGGTTCATGTTGGTACATGTCTTTAAGCCATGTCAACCTCGCAGTCATTCCTTTATCACTTTGTGGTGGTTCATCCCCTAAAATAGAACTCCATGCACCATCACCCAGCTCAGGTTGACCAATTTACCACTTTTCCATCTACAGGAAGCCCCAATAACATACTCACATCTTCCAATGTAATTGTGCATTCACTGTTTGGAAGATGAAATGTATGAGTTTCGGGTCTCCACCGTTCCAGTAAGGCTATAATTAACCTTGAATCGATATATGTTGACCCTATTGTAGATACATGGTAGAACCCAGATTGGTGAAGGTACGGGATTATGGCTCCATGTGGCTTCAGAGGTTTGTGAGCACGGATTCTCCATTTTGAAATATAATTATCATCAATCTGTAAAAGAAATAAATAATATAGAAAAATATTCAATATTTCTATGCAAATTATGAATAAAACTACTATTGTAAACTCAAAAATAAATAATACGAATAAAGTTGAATAAATCAAAAATACTTACAGCATTGATATTTTTTACCGTTCCTCTATGTTGTGTACCATACCAAAACATATTGGCCATAACTGTAAAAATGAAGAACTAATTGAAGACTTGTGAAAAGAGAGAAGAGAAGACTTATCAAAAGAGAGTAGAGAGTGTGAATAGAATGAAGTGTGTTTGTGGAGAAATGAGGTGAGAGTGATTGAGTATTTATAGGAAAAAAGAGGTGAGTGTGGTTGATTGGTAGTTGAATAATTTAATTAATTATGGTTAATAGGTAGTAAAGTAATTTAATTAGAGTTGGTAGGTAGTAGAGTAATTTAATGAAAGTTGGATAAATATAAATTTGTAATTTATTGCGAATATTGTAAATTACACGGTTTTGTACACAATGATAAAACCTCATCGGCTGATCTACTGAATCTGACATACAACTCAAAAGGTGTTTTATTAACACCAATTCGAAAATCCTCAAACATATTAAATACATCTGTATTTGTAACTAACTTTGTAATATGCTGCATCAAGACTCCATTTTCGTTGATGGTAGTCTGGTTGAAAGAGATCTCTGTAATGCTCCTATTAATATTTGTGACTTGACGTAATTGATTTTTCAAATGAATTAGTTTAGATCTTTCCATAAGCCGCACAACCAAAGGATTAGAAAATGCATTTCTATAATCAAACATAACAACCTGTGAATTATACGGAATAATGTATACTGAGCAGAGTATCAGACTCATTTTAATCTGATAACATAATTGTTTATTGTAGCTCTTATATGCATGGAACATATGACTTCTTCACGCCAGACACATAGCCTTCACGCCATTTGAAATGGAGCAACCCTAGGGTTCACGCCATTTGACTTGGCGCAACTAGGGGTTTCACGCCATTTGAAATGGAGCAAACCTAGGCTTCACGCCATTTGAAACAGCGCCTTTATGGGCTTCACGCCATTTGAAATGGCGCAAGTGTACATGCATGAAATCCAACGCTTTGATGTTTGTTTATTAATACATGCATTTTACAATTCAACATAGTGTATTCAACAAACCAAACTATCACATATTCAAACAATTGAACATTACATCAAACACAATGCCACAAAATCATATTTCTTGTCTGTTACATTTCAACGGTAATATTTTTATCGATGAAATTATTGGAGTGGTATTTCAAAATACAGATACACATATTTTAAATATTCATCGAAATAGTGATTTAGCTCAATTGACGGAAAAAATAGAAGAAACTTTACGACAACATGTAACTTCTATTTTTTTTATCGATTTCCAATAGTTAATCCAGTTGATCACAATGTCACATACAACACTGCAAAAATCGAAGACGATGAAGATGTTCGTTCAATGCTTCAATGCCACTCAAGGTTTTGCAGTCAACAAGAAATGGAGTTGTATATTTGTTTTCAACAAATGCATGAAGTATTTCCAACACAATCATCACAAACTCATGCATATCAACAAAGTCAGGTCTCCCAACAAGAAGAGCCTGTCCAAGCACAACATAACGAGCCAATATTTCCGGAAGAGGAAGTGGGTGATGATACTGACTCCGACGATGCTAGACAAATTAATTTGTTTAGTGGATCCAGTGATGAGTCAGGTGACGATGACAGGCTGGAGGCAGAACCGGCTCCTATACTTGATCTGTATAACCCACCCTATCACTTGAGAAACATTTCATTTGAATGTGTGGAATCAATTTCAGTCTTCGAACCCGTACACGAACGTGAGTCATGTGATGACTTAAAGGTTGGTATGACTTTTGAAAATAAAGAAGCATGTATCCATGCAATATCTGAGTATCACATAAAAAATTCTCATACATTTAAGATTTGTAAGTCTGATCCGACACGATATTTAATTAAATGTAAAAAGGAGGAATGCAACTTCACATGTAGGGCTTCGTTAAGGGAGGGGTGTGGTAAATGGGTTATTGGCAGAATTGGAGGGCCACACACTTGCATGTCGACTGCTATATCTCAAGATCACAAAAAGCTTACCTCAAAGATGATCGCCCATAACATCAGACCTCTTGTTGACAGCGACGCGACAATCAAGGTTAGACATATTGTTGCTCATATTCGTACGACTTATGGCTACACCGTGTCTTACAAAAAGGCATGGATTGCAAAGAACAAAGCAATCGAAGATATTTATGGTAATTGGGAGGCCTCTTACAACAACCTTCCGCAGTGGTTACTAGTCATGCAACAATTTCTCCCAGGTACCATCATAGATCTTGAAACACTTCCTGTATATTCAAATGAAGGAACACAAATTGGTGGTGCAAGAATTTTCCATCGCCTTTTTTGGGCATTTCAACCTTGTATTAGGGGTTTCGCACATTGTAAACCTATAGTGCAGGTAGATGGTACATGGCTGTATGGAAAATATAGGGGAACATTGCTCCTGGCTGTTGCACAAGATGGGAATGGTAACATTTTCCCAATCGCATATGCATTGGTCGAAGGTGAGACCGGGGGAGCTTGGAGTTTCTTTCTGAAAAATTTGAGACTCCACGTCACACCCCAATCAAACTTATGTTTGATATCTGATCGACACGAGTCCATTAGGAGTGCCTACAATAACCCGGATAATGGCTGGCAGAACCCACCCTCGGTGCATGTGTATTGCATTAGGCACATCGCACAAAACTTCATGCGAGCCATCAAGGACAAAAACCTTCGCAAGACAGTTGTTAACATGGGTAATTACTCTCTAATTTTTAACACGGCATTTCAATATATAGTTCTTTTATATTAATGTTTTAATGCTTTTATGAAGGGTATGCAATTAATGAGTCTACATACGCATATTATCGGGAGGAGATCCGCCAAACAAACACAGAGGCTTTTAATTGGATAGAGAACCTTCCAAGAGAAAAATGGTCGCGAGCTTACGACGGAGGAGCACGATGGGGTCACATGACAACCAACCTAGCTGAATCTTTGAACTCAGTTTTGAAAGAAACCCAAAACCTACCTATTACATCACTTGTAAGATCAACATACTACAGGATGGGAGCATTGTGGGGTAAGCGAGGAAAGGATTGGACCAAAAATTTTTCATCGGGAAAGGAGTTCACAGATAACTGCATGAAAGGAATTGCAGAAGAAGTAGAAAAATCGCACAGTTATAATGTCTTGGCTTTTGACCGTGAAAGTCATTATTTTGTGGTTCAAGAGACAGTTAATAATAGGAATTGTCGACCACTTACCCATTTCAACGTCAACCTCCAAACACGAACTTGTGACTGTGGGAGATTTCAAACTTTTCATCTGCCTTGCTCACATGCTATCGCAGCGTGTTCTCACATTAACCACGACTATACTACGTTTATTCCTGACTTGTATAGAGTTATAAACGTCTTCAAAGTTTACATACAAAGTTTCCTCGGTGTTCCCCAAGAAGATAATTGGCCTCTATATTTGGGCGATACTCTTATGCATGATGAAAGGATGCGACGAAACAAAAAAGGTCGCCCAAACAGTACTCGCATTAGAACTGAAATGGACACTGTTGAAAAAATAAAAAGACGATGCGGTATCTGTCAACAACCTCATATGCGGAAAAAATGTCTGCATCGCCTCAACAATGCAGGCCCTTCTAACTAGTTTTATTTTATTTTGCATTTTGATTGTAATTGTGATATTTTATTTATTTAATAAAAAAAATTTATTATCATTTTGTAATTGTTAAATATTTATTCGAAGTATTAATTTATTTTCATATTTTAATTGTTAAAAGTATAAACATAAAAATAATAAAATTTATTTAATAAAAAGTATTTGTAATTAATATAAACATTAAATAATAAATTTTATTTAATAAAAAGTATTTGTAATTAATATAAACATTACATAATAAAATTTATTTAATAAAAAGTATTTGTAATTAATATAAACATTAAATAATAAAAATAATTAAAATAAATAATTAAAAATTCAGAAAACGAAAAAAAAAAATATAAAGGTCATTCACGCCATTTGATTTGGCGTGAGCCCTTCCTGCTCACCTTCGCGCCATCTCAAATGGCGTGAACCCCCCTAGTGTGGTATATTGAGATTTTTTTTTCAGGGCGTGACATTTTGAGATTTTTGTTTCAGGGGCGTGGCATGTGGAGAAAAAATTCATATTTATACTCTTATAATTTTCTTAATAATTTTATTTATGTTTCTTGGACCTTTCAAGTCAAATGTCTATTGTTATTGTTATATTAAGCAACTATTTTACTTCATGTTATTATAGAATAAATGGAGAACTTGTGTATATTATATACTATTTCAATAAATAAATAAATAAGATATTTCTCATAATATTGTTGATTGACATAAACTGAATAAAAATATTAGTATTGTTCGCATGAATTTATTAATTTTAATTGATATGTAATTTATTTTTATATATTGATAAATTTATTTTTGTAATGCACATTGATTATATCAAATGAATAGTATATTAAAGTAAAAATATAGACATAAACCTCACTTGTTATTTAATTGAAGTTTTGTGTCCTGAATATTTTGTGATAGATATAAATTTTAGTTACAATCTTCATTCAATTTTATATGTTAAGAAAATGAAAAAATATATTTTTATGTGATTGAATTGTCTGTACTAATGATATTCCGAACTTATAGAGCTAATCAACTATTGGGATGTCATTTGACTTAAAATTAGTCATGAGTTTAATCCCTTAGTTAACAAGTACATTGATTATATTGAATATTTCAGTGGTTTTATTCTCATTCCCTTGCTAAGTGAAGGTAAGAAAGCACCCATTTGGTGACCACTCTTCCTCTAAATAAGTGATTTGCCATGACTCTACTATGTTAATTTCCATCAATAATGGATATTCTTATTTAAATTTTATAGTCTTGAAATGTATCAATAATACTCCAAAATATCCCAACTTTATGTTGTTTCAGAGCTAGGACTTATGTATATATAACAACTTGCTACATTCTGCCTCATTTCTATTCTATTTGTGGTTTTAGAGATTGCTCGACTATATGTTGATCATAAAATCCCCGTACACCGACATTATTTACATTGAGTTGTTTGAATCTCTAAATTAAAACTTTTGCAACAACCAAGCCTTCTGAATTAACATCAGTTCTTTAAGCAAAAGGATGTTGGTCAGATATGAGCAGACAGCGCAACGCAGATAGAATGTAAACATAATTTATGTGACAAAACAACAATGTAGAAAATCAAGCGTAACCGCAATTTTAACGCCGCAACATGTACAGAAACAATCAAATTGTAATGCTGCAACCGTAATATTTGTAACGTCGAAATCGTAATGCTTGAAACATCGCTACTGAAATGGCAGCAATCACAATTTTAACGCCGCTACCACAATGCTTGTAATGCTGCAACATAAGCTTGGCTATTCAACCTAAATGAATTACATGAATAAAAAATTCAGACTTCAGTGGCTATTCAAAAATTCAGACTTCACTTCTCAAATTTTTTATTAAACAAAATAAATACTTTGGATCAACAAATACTTCACATAACTAAGGTACCATAATTTATGTGACAAAAAAGTTTGCACTTCTGGATATTCGATAGTATCCTTATGTTTTGTGGCACTCCTATGTATTAGAGGTTCTTAGGAACCATCAAAAAGTATTTAGAAATTGATTTAAGTCATTAAGAATAAGTTTTTGCATCATTTTCAACTGAATGTGTCGACACATCTTTATTCCAGGTTGTTGTACTCCAAAATTTTCCCTCTCATTTTTCACTCAAGATGCTATCCCAGGGTTTCTTAAATACTCAATTTGGCTCAAAAGTTGATCAAACTGATTCTCTTCCTAGGCAACCAGTCAGCAATTAGGGTTTTACACTTCTCAAAGGTTTGACCAATCCATGGCCCAGATAACTGCAAATGCATTTGTGTGATTTCTATTTGTTTTCTTAACTATAATCTTCTGAAGATTGATGTTACTTTTGAGGGCATATTCTGTTTGAATAAGGTGCAAGGTCTAAAGTTATCATGGTTAAGCAATCATGACTGATGGTTCGATTAATCATTTGAGTTTAAGCTTTTAAACATTTATTTTGTTTAAAAGTGCAAGATACATGATTTATCCTATCATATTATGTTTACTTGAAGTGCAAGTTATCAAGCCAGGATGCTTATTCAAAACATTCAAACCAAGAATTGCAAAATTAAAATAAAACTTAGAAGTTTTGTACAACAAATTTTCATTATTACTCAAGCTTTGTTCATTACAGTTTTGTGGGTCTTTCACAAATGATTACAAGTGATTACAAAAATTACAAGTAAAATACAAAGTTTAAATCTACAAAGGAAAATATGCTTCTTCTTCAAGACTCCTTGCTTTATCCTCAAAAAATTCCCCATTGCTAGCCATTGTCTTGCTTGACCATTTGTTTGTACATGTGACAGAAGAAAAGAAAATATTAGCAAAAATCAATATTGAAAAGTCCAAGCAAATTTGATTTTTCATCATTAGAGTTTGCTTTTAGGAATCAGAATTTTGTTTGTCTATTTTTCCCTATTTCTGCAAATCTCAAAACCTAGGTTTTGGTTCACAAAAAAGAGGAAAAAGAAATAAATGTACAAATTGGACAGGCAAGGCAACAAGTTCAAACAGCAGCAGTCAAAATGCACAAGTCAAACAATACCAAACATCCAAACTGCATCACAAAAAAAAGGCAGTGCTTTGCAAAGCAATTACAGCAGCACAAGATGCAAGGCAACAGGCTGCAAATAGCAGACAACAAACAAGCTGTCCAAATCAGAAATCAAAGGCAGCAACGCAAAGCTATAACAGAACAAAACAAGCAATATGCAAGCAATAAGCCAAAAGCATCAAATGCTGTAATAGAAGTCAGCATCATCATTTTCCCAAGAAAATAAGAAAATCCTTCAGAAATGCATTAAAAGCAAAAATGATTTATCTCACAAAGAGAAGAAAGAGAGAAGATATCACCTAGCCAGCAAATGCCAAGACAAACAGGTTGTTATAAGAAACAGTCCAAGAAGACCTGCTCAAAAAGCCTCCCTATGCTGCCCATAGCAGTCCAAAAATTTGTCCAAGTTCTGCACAAAAGCATGTCAACATAAACCATAGCAACTAGTCTGCAATACAGTCTAAAAATGCCCAGACTTGCACCAAAATGGAAACAGTCCAAGCTGCACTCAAAAAGCCAAAAACTAGAAAAGCCAAAACTGTCAAAATTCAAAGTTTTTTCCCTCCTATTTTTCTCCCTAATCAGATAACAAGTTTTTACTGTTTTATAAAGGAGAGAACCATCAGATATCAGGGTGAGAGACATACAGAACTAGAAAAATAGCAAAAACTACAAAAAACTCAGAACCAATATGTTCAAGAAATCCCTTTGTTTCAAACCAACTGAAACATCATCAAACCATCTTCAAACCAACTGAAACATCATTAAACCATCTCCAAACCAACAGAGCATCATAGTATCCAACATAAACATCATCAAACCATCACCAAAACCAACTGAAACATCATAGAACCATCACAAAAAACCAGAACAGAACTAGCAAAAATAGCAAAAACAGCAAAAAAACTCAGAACCAAAAAAGTTCAAGAAATCCTTTTCTCTCAAACTAACTGAAACATCATAGAACCATCACAAAAAACCAGAACAGAACTAGCAAACTAGCAAACCACAAAAAAACTCAGGACCAAAAGTTCAAGAAATCTCTTTGTCTCAAATCAACTGGAACATCATAGCATTCCTCAAAAACAGCCATCCTAACCATCATCCAAAAAACAGCAGACAACAAAAAACATAGAACCAAAGTCCATCATCCAAACCAAGTCATCAAACATCATTATTCAAAACCCAACTAATCAGTAGCAAACAAACAACAAAAACTCTAATCTGATAACCAGGATAACACGAACTCAGAAGGAGAAAGAAGTCACTCACAAACACAGTCAGAGCTATCTTACCGAAAAGAAAATTATGAAGTTAGTAAGGTTATAGATCTGGACCTCACCAAACGATATCTTTCTTCTCTTTCCTTCCTCTCATTGAATATATCGTTGCATGCATCGCTATCTTCGCCGATTTCATCAAACGAAAATTAGGGTTTCATTTCCCCCCTTTCTAGATTTAGGGTCACCGAGTAAAAATCTGTAGAAATTAGTCACGAATTAGTAACTAGCAGAAAGAGACGATCAGAAAAATGTAAGAAAAGTAAGGTTTTGAGACACGCCGCCGCCGTCACCGTCGTAAGGAGATTTCCGGCGCGGCCAAAGGGTCTTCTCCGGTGAAGGCCCATGGCAAAAGAGAAGAGAGAGGGCAGAGGGTTCAAGAGAGAGAAAAAATGTTGAGTTATGAGGCCTGGCTTCAGTGTAAGTGAGTTTTGTGTTGTTTGATAACAACACTTTGGCCCAATCCGGTGGTGACACTTGTCACCACCTCTTTAGTTGCCCTGAATGATCCCCCACTTGCAACCCCATGTTAATCTGATGTGACCTCATCATCCATCCCTCTGATCAATTATCACACCCTTTCTACGCGTCTTAGAGGCATCTCCATGGTATACCTCTAGGGGGTTGCTGCACTGGATTAGCAAGAAGCATTTGGGCCTATTAATTTCTGCACCCCCTGTTTTACTTTTTTTTGCAGGCCCATTTCTATTTTTCTTCTTTATATTTTTTTTGTTGTTAATATTTTCTTCTTCATTATTTGATTTTTATTTTTTCAGCATATATTTAAAAAATTTAAATATGTTAACATATGTTTTAAATAATTATTAATTTTAAAATAATTTTTGTTTGACATTATTAATTAAGTCCTTAATTAATTTTATCAAACGGAAAGAGTTTTAGCCTAAATAATTATTTAACGGTTTGGACTTGTATTGTGTGATTTAAATAGTTATTTCTTACTGTCACCCCCATTAATTAATTTGTAACCCCATTCCCAAAGCTCTATAATAACGTAGAATTTCAATTTCTGCATTTTTATTGTTTTACTCAATACTGTATAGTAATTATGCGTGTATGGCAAGATAAAAAAATCAATCGTTAGTTAACCTAATTTCAAAGATCAAATTAACTTGAATCAAACACACTTTTTCACATGCGCACCTCTAGGGTAACCTCGCTCGTTGCCTCGGAAATACAGTCATGTCCCTCGAGTATGAGACGTTTTAGTAAATGACCCTTCGATAAAAAGATCGTAGTCCCTCGATGACCCTCGACGTTGCCTTCGATAAAACAATCTCGTCCCTTACCAAAATTGCTAAAGCGTCACGTAAGTTGCTTTCAATGACTGTAAAATTGACCCGCGCCTGTCCCTTTACATCCAACGATGGGGATTCTTACCAAATCATTGGTAAGATAGCAACATCTAAAGGAGGAATAAAAGAACCTTGAGACTGTTCGAGTAGGTAGATTCGCTCCTAGTTACTCACTTGCTCACGACAAAAATATTTTACACCAACACTTTCATCTCAAAACATTTTCAAATGACAAAACCTTTTGTATACGTTCTTATAGAGACGAGAACCATTGCAAAACATCTTTTCAAAACACCTTATAAAACACAATCCACAAACACATCTTTGAACCATCTTTCGAAACAAAACTTTATACGCATTCTTATAGAAACGAGAACCATTACAAAGAGATTTTCAAAACACTTTCAAAACCCACATCACAAGCACACTATAAAAACAAAAAGCAGGTGATCAAAACGAGTAACTAAGAGCCCATGGAAAACCATGGATGAAAAGGGTGCTAATACCTTCCCTTTTCATAATCTACCCCCCGAACCCGAGAAATAATCTTGAAAGGTCTTTCTTGTGCCTTTTTACCTTTCCTTTTGGATAAAAGAAAAGTCGGTGGCGACTCTTGCTATCCGCACAAATGCGATCGAAACGCAAAACACCAAGTCAGTTCTCCCACCGTATCACAGAACTGGCGACTCTGCTGGGGAATCTTTAAAAGTGGGGTTACCTTAGGGTTAGATCAACTTTAATTGCTTTCATTATTTGATTTGTGTGCTTTATATTTAGTTCTTGGTATTGGGCTTGCTTTGACCCTCCACCCGGATCTGGGGCATCTTTTTAGGTAAATAAAAATAGATTGTGGAAACTGTACGACATAGACCGATACGGTTGAAACAAATGGCTATGTTAGTATGAAGCACTAATTGACTTTAGAACCCTAATTGAACAAACTTGGCCATTAGGACGTAATGAGATAGCCAATTTCGGTGTAGAGCTGAAAATTGGTTGATACTCGATACTACACTCATTGAGGCTAGACTTTTGGGATATCTCGGTCGCAAGAAAAGATTGTTGTGTTGAGACAATACCTAATAGAAAGGTCGGTGATATTGAGATCCTTTAGAACCCAAGCACTATTGCTAGGACAGGTTGAGCCAACCAAACTTCAAGAGGGTATTTACCTACAAAAATCATGCAAGCCTAAAACATAAGAACCTGTTTGTTGTGTGTATATATTTACTTGTACATAAACATCATAAACATCATGAACATCATACGGATGCTCACTAACCATTTCAAGGATTTAGAAATTTATCTTTGTTTTTGTTTTGTAGATCACGAATTCCCTCTGAAGAAACACCATCTGAATCAGCTTTGTAAAAGCACACCCTCAACTTCAAGAGCTAGCTTCAAGAGTGCCCAGGGATTCTCCTTTTACCAAGAAGTATGGTCGACTCCTCAGTTTGGCTACATCTAACTCCCAAGAAGAAATGATGTGTGTACTATTCCAATTCTTTGATCCCGTACATCATTGTTTCACTTTCCTGGACTATCAGTTGGTACCTACATTGGAAGAGTTTTCCCTATTCTTAAGGGTGCCCGTGCTTGATTAGATACCGTTCACTGGTCTAGAAGGGATTCCAAAACCTGAAGTCATCACCGAAGCTTTTCATATGAAGAGGGCCGACATCATAGCCAATTGGGAGACAAGAAGTGGGGTTAAAGGCTTTGTATCTAAGTTTCTATTGGAAAAAGCTCGTTCATTCTGGGATGACATGGATTTCCAAGCTTTCGTAGATGTCCTAGCTCTTCTCATTTATGGTTTGGTTCTATTTCCCAATTCGGACCAATTCATAGATGTTAATGCCATCAAAGTCTTTCTCTCTCGCAATCCTATACCTACCTTACTAGGAGACATCTTGCATTGCCTTCATACCCGCACCATGAAGAAAAGAGGTACTCTTTTGTGTTGTATCCCCCTACTCGCTAAGTGGTTCACTTCACACCTACCTCAATCAGTATTGAAGAACGAGCAAAGACTGACATGGTCCCAAAGGATGATGTCTCTCACCCACTCTGATATTCGTTGGTGTTCGAGATCCTTGAAAGACGTCTCTATCATTGATCGTTGTGGGGAGTTCCCAAATGTACCTCTGCTTGATATTAGGGGGGGTATCACCTACAACCCCTACTTAGATCTTTGACAGTTTGGGTATGCCCGAAGAGACAGCCCTCACGAGATGCTCATCCAAGGTCTGGTGTTCGACTATGACAAAGAAGACCAAGGTTACCGCCAAAGGTTTACACGTGCTTGGGGAATGGTAAACAAGGTGGACAGTAAGACTTTGGGACACAAAAACTCTATCCCTCTCGAGCCTTACCTTAGGTGGGTACGGGCTCGTGCCCAGAGTCTATTAATGCCTTACCCTTCCATCCTTCCTGTCATCATAGAGCCTATTATTGAAGGAGACATCCCATACACCGTTCTTCATCCTGACATGCCTACCTCTCTCGAAGACTTGCAGAAAGCCTGGGTTCAGTTGAAGGAAGAGCGAGACACCTTTGAAGCCCAGTTTTATGCCAGTGAGAAGAAGGTTCTGGAGCTCACCAAGCTACTTCATGAAGAGAAAAACCTGAATGCCTACATTCCTCCAAAGAGGATGCGTTTGGTCTTTTTGTCTTAGGAGTTTTGCTGTATTTTGTTTCTTTCATTGTAAGCCCAAGGAGGCATGATGTATTCAAACTTGGTTTTATTAATATAACGTGTGTTCTTTTTGGTTTGAACAAATTTAAATCTATAAATTTCCTTGAAATCATTTGCATATTGCATCTTCATTCATCATAACATCATACAGGTTTCTCATAATAGGTCACCTTATCCTTCTACTGTTTATTTCAATGAGATGGATGTTGAACAGACTGTGAAAGATCTTCAGGTGCAGAACGCCCAGTTTCAACAAATTCTCTTGTCTCTAACAAAAGGACAAGAGGAGTTGAAGACTCTGCTGGCCAAAGAGAAGAAGAAGAAAGCGAAGAAATCAACCGGTGTTGTGATGATGGGGAGAAGGTTTAAAGGAAAAGTCAGACGAACTTTGGACTTTGCAACATCATCGGGTGAAGGAGATAATCAAGGAGACGGGACCCAAGAAGTGAACAACGACCCAACATCCGCGGAAGAGGAAGAGCCTGATTACTCTGAGGAACAATATCCTCCTGCTGATGATAAATACAAACAACTAGAGGATCGTTTGAATGTTATGGAGATTCAGAGGGTATCCGGTCTGGATTTTGAAGAATTAGGACTCATTTCATGGGTTGTCATCCCACAAAAATTCAAGGTCCCCACTTTCCCAAAATACGACGGTGTCTCTTGCCCGAAGCTACATCTAAGATCATACGTCAGAAAAATTCAACCCCATATGGCTGACAAGAATCTGTGGGTGCATTTCTTTCAAGAGAGATTATCTGGGACACAGTTGGATTGGTTCTATCAATTGAAAGGGACCAATGTTCGTAATTGGGAAGATTTGGCCGCCGCTTTCTACAAACAATATCAGTACAATGCTGATTTAGCTCCGACTAGGACGCAATTGCAAAGTATGTCTATGGGAATAGGTGAAGGTTTCAAAACCTATGCTCAAAAATGGAGGGATCTCGCAGGAAGAGTCCAACCCCCTCTATCTGATAGAGAATTAGTGGATATGTTCCTTGGCACCTTGTCAGGACCATTCTTCAACCACCTGATTGGGAGTTCCTCAGCTGGATTTACTGAATTAATCATGACTGGTGAGCGGGTCGAAACCGATATAAAAAGCAGTAAAATTCAAAGAGATGAATCCTCGAGTATGATGAAGAAGCCCTTTGTTGGAAAGAAGGAGGTCAGTGCTGCATATGACTATAGGAATCAAAACAAAACTGATTGTCGCCTGACGGTAAGGGCTGTTATGATTTCTAATCCTGTGCCAAATCAGCAGCGAAATTATCAGCGCAAACCAGAAGCGCCTATGAGACGATTTACCTAGATCAACATGACCATGTCTCAAGTTTTGCCACACCTTCTAAAGACCAATCTGGCAACTTTAAAGGAAGCTCCCAAGAACCCCAATACTGCTTCTCCTCGCTACAACTCGAACGTCCGATGTGCCTATCATTCTGAAAGTCCGGGGCACGATACAAACGATTGTTGGGCCTTAAAGAATAAGGTGCCAGACCTTATCGACACGAAGGATATTGAGTTTGATACCCCATAAACGCCTAATGTAATAATGGCGCCAATGCCCAGACATGGCCAAGGTATCAACGCCATTGATGATGATCATTTTGTCTCCTCCGTGAACGACTTAGTTACTCCTCTGTTGACCATTAAACAGAATCTATTGCAAGCCGGTATGTTCCCAGGCTGCGATGAAGATTGTCACTTATGCAAGTCTCTACCGAACGGCTGTTTATTACTGAAGATAGGAGTTCAGCGCCTGATGACTAGTAAAGAAATCCTACTTGAAAAGCTTGCTCTTTCCAGAAGTTCTTATCAAGATGTTTTGATAATCACCATTTGTGATAATCCTCCCGGGGTCTCCACCAAAAGTCCCGTCAGGATTACATATGTTCCCAGGTCTGCACCTTTAATCATCACTATGCCAAGACCAATATCTTACTCTTCGAATAAAGTTGTTCCCTGGAGTTATGGGGTTGACGTTTATTACTATGGCGTCAAGCAAGATCAGTTGGCTGTCAAGGACGAAGTTGCGAGAGATATTGATCTTGACATCGGTAATATCACTGGGACCAGCAAGATAACAAGAAGTGGGAGAGTCTTCTCACCCGAGATTTCTCCAAAGACTGTTGCTACTCCTGTGATCATTCCTACTGCCACTCCTACCGACACTCCCAGTGATACTCCTACTGTTATCCCTGCTACCGAGACAAGGGGAAAAGAGGTCTTGAATGAACCTGTCCAAGCAAGATAACATCCCGAGATCATCCTTGAAGCTTCTAGAAAAGAGATAGAAGAAATACTGAAGATAATCAAGAAAAGTGACTACAACATTGGAGAACAGTTGGGGAATACCCCCTCGAAGATATCATTGTTGTCCTTACTTTTGTGTTCTAAGGCTCACGCCAAAGCCTTGGTAAAGTTTCTTAAGACCGCCCACGTGCCCCAAGAGACCTCCATCGACCAATTTGAAAATTGTGTGGCCAGTCTAACTGCTGATAACGGATTGGGCTTTTCCGACGCCGATTTAACCTCTAATGGAAGGAAGCACAACGATGCCTTGCATATTTCCATTGAATGCAGGGTCACCACACTTGCCCACGTTCTGGTGGATACCGGCTCATCATTGAATTTCTTGCCCAAAAATACTCTCGACCGACTGGATTGCGAGGGGCTCATCTTGAAACCTATCAACATCATAGTAAGGGCCTTTGATGGTTCCAAGAGGACAGTGCATGGAGAAGTTAGTATCCCCATAAAAATTGGGACTCATACTTTTCACTAAACTTTCTATGTGATGGACATCCGCCCTTTGTACTCTTGTCTATTGGGTAGACCCTGGATCCACGGTGCTGGTGCCGTCACTTCTACCCTGCACCAAATGTTAAAATACCCGATTAAAGGAAAGATTGTCACAGTTCACGGAGAGGAGGAGTACATGGTTAGCCATCTGAAATCTTTCAGGTATGTTAAAATGGATGGTGAATTCATCGAGACTCCCTGTCAGAACTTTGAGAAGGTTCCAGCAACATTCGTAGCAACCAAGTCTACTCCAAAGGTCTTGAAGATTACCAGACCTCCACTGAAGATGGCCTCTTTGAAAGATGCTCGAGCAGTAGTTGAAGAAGGAGGGTGTACCATCTGGGGTCAGCTTCCTGATATCCCCTACAAGTCCGACAAATTTGGGTTGGGGTTCACTACAGAGGCTCAATGAGCTGTTCGACGTTGTCGTACTGGGGGACCACCTCTGTGTATCAGTAATCAGGGAGTCAATGCAGTAGAAGACAGTGACACTAGCTGTGACATGGAAGAATGGATTTTTCTAACCATCGGTGGAGGGATCAACAATTGGGAGGCCAAATATTTAATTCCTTTTACTATTATTCAAGAGTAATTGTCTTTTAATATTTCCAGGCTTGTAATATTTAAACAATTCATACTTTTAAAACCTTGTGTCTTACCCGAGGCACAACGGTCCATTTGTGAGGGTCGTCACTTCATTCTCATATGTCATTAATGAATCATGGACGTTTTTGCATCAAATTTTGTGTTCTTTGTCTTTATTTCTTACATTTTATTTCTTTCAAAGGTAGCTATGCTCTTACACACACTCACATATTAAAATGCAGATCTACATCCACTCAGGATCCCATGGGTAACGGTTCTGCTATGGCCAATTATGACTTTGAAAATCCGATCTACCAAGCCGATGACGAAAGTGAGGAAGATTGTGAGGTTCCTGGGGAGTTGGCCAGGTTGTTGCAACAAGAAGAAAGGACCATTCAGCCACATGAAGATCCGGTTGAAACAGTTAACTTAGGTACTGAGAAGGACAAAAAGGAGGTCAAGGTGGGTGCCAATTTAGAACCCAGTGTCAAGGAGCGCCTGATTCAGTTATTACACGACTATGTTGAAGTCTTCGCCTGGTCGTATAAAGACATGCTGGGACTTGATACAGACATTGTGGTACATCATCTGCCTACAAGAGAAGATTTTCCCCTAGTAAAGCAAAAGGTTCGTCGCATGAGGCCTGATATGTCGGAAAAGATCAAAGTAGAAGTCATGAAGCAATTCAATGATGGATTTTTGGCTATCACCTTTTATCCCCAATGGGTGGCCAATGTTGTTCCTGTGCCCAAGAAAGATGGTAAAGTGCGAATGTGTATGGACTACAGAGATTTGAATAGGGCAAGCCCCAAAGATGATTTCCCACTTCCCCATATCGATATTCTAGTTGACAATACGGCACAACACAAAGTATTTTCCTTCATGGACGGTTTCTCAGGCTACAACCAAATCAAAATGGCGCCTGAGGATATGGAGAAAACAACCTTTGTTACACAATGGGGCACTTTCTGCTATAAGGTCATGCCATTCGGACTGAAGAATGCTGGGGCAACTTATCAACGCGCCATGGTAGCTTTATTTCATGACATGATACATCATGAGATAGAGGTCTACATAGATGATATGATAGCCAGATCGCAAACGGAAGAAGAGCACCTTAATCACTTACAGAAACTGTTTGAGAGGCTGAAGAAGTACAAGTTGAGATTGAATCCAAACAAGTTCACATTTGGAGTACGGTCTGGTAAACTCCTAGGCTTTGTCGTCAGCAACAAAGGTATCGAGGTTGATCCTGCCAAAGTTAAAGAGATACCAGAAATGCCATCTCCTCGTACTGAAAAGGAATTCATAGGATTCTTGGGACGTTTGAATTACATCGCCAGGTTCATTTCTCACCTGACAACTACTTGTGAGCCAATCTTCAAGCTCTTGAAGAAAGATCAAGTAGTCAAATGGAATGAAGAATGCCAAGTTGCTTTTGACAAAATCAACGAATACTTACAAGAGCCTCCTGTGTTGTTACCACTCGTCGAGGGAAGGCCTTTAATCCTGTATTGACTGTTTTAGAAAACTCAATGGGGGTGTGTGTTAGGGCAGCATGACGAGTCTGGCCGAAAATAGCATGCTATTTATTACCTGAGCAAAAAGTTTACCGACTGTGAAATAAGATATTCACTGCTCGAGAAAACTTGTTACGCTCTGGCATGGGCTGCTCACCAGCTGAGACAGTATATGCTGACCCATACTACTCTGTTGATATCTAAAATGGATCCGATAAAATACATTTTGAGAAGCCCGCTCTTTCTGGGAGAACAGCGAGATGGCAGATGATCCTGACAGAATATGACATACAGTATACTACCCAGAAAGCTATAAAGGGTAGTGTATTAGCTGATCACCTCGCTCACTAAGCTGTGGAAGACTATCAGTCCATGAAGTTTGAATTCCCGGATGAAGACATCATGATATTAGACAACTGTGAAAAAATCAGGCCACATGACAGACCTGAACAAGGATCCCAGTGGATCTTATTCTTTGATGGAGCATCCAATGCACTGGGAAATGGTATCGGTGTCGTACTCATATCTCCGGAAGGATGTCATACTCCCTTTACTGCCAAACTTTGCTTCAACTGTACAAACAACATGGCAGAATACGAAGCATGCATCTTCGGTCTCAAAGCTGCTATAGACTTGGGGATCAAATCCCTAGATGTATTTGGAGATTCAACTTTGGTCATCAGTCAAATCAAAGGGGAATGGGACACCAAACACCCCAACCTTATCCTTTATAAAGAACATGTGTTGACATTGTTGCCGCATTTTGAGAAGATTACCTTCGAGCATTTCCCGCGAGAAGAAAATCAGCTAGCAGACGCACTAGTTACAATGTTATCTATGTTTAAACTTAATT
The DNA here is from genome assembly GCA_948472305.1 of Vicia faba. NCBI lineage: Eukaryota > Viridiplantae > Streptophyta > Magnoliopsida > Fabales > Fabaceae > Vicia > Vicia faba. Next base: position 562,448,100 of record OX451735.1, read on the forward strand.
GGGATAACAAGGCTCCTCAAATCACCATTGAGCCGATGGATGAACCATTCTACTGTCACGAGATCGATACTGAAGAAGTAGTGGATCAACCTTGGTTCCATGAAGTTAAGAGGTATCTCGAGTCTCAGGAAAATCCAGAAGGAGCTTCAGTGAATGACAAGAAATTCCTAAGAAGATTCTCGGCTAAGTTCTTCCTTAGTAACTGCATTTTGTACAAACGCTGTCATGACTCTGTTTTACTTTGGTGCGTAGACAAGATTGAGGCTGAAAGGATCATGGTTGAATTACACGAAGGCACTTTTGGTACCCATTCCAGTGGGCATACAATGGAAAAGAAAATCCAACGGGCGGGCTATTATTGGTCTACCATGGAGGCAGATTGCTACCAACATTCTCGGACTTGCCATAAGTGTCATATTTATGCTGATAAAGTGCACGTGCCTTCGGTTCCTCTGAACATCTTGACGACTCCTTGGCCCTTTTCTATGTGGTGAATCGATATGATTGGGGAAATCAAGCCAATAACCTCCAATGGACACTGCTTCATCTTAGTGGCCATCGACTATTTTATAAAGTGGGTTGAGGTTGCTTCCTTTGCTTCTGTTACTAAGAATGTGGTCACCCGGTTCATCAAACAGAATCTCATCTATCGGTACGGTATCCCAGAGAGAATCCTCACTGATAATGGTACGAATCTAAACAACACTATGATCACCGCCTTGTGCGAGCAATTCAAGATTCAGCATCATAATTCTTCCCCTTACCGTCCAAAGATGAACGGTGTTGTAGAAGCTGCTAACAAAAACATTAAGAAGATCATACAGAAAATGACAGTCACGTACAAAGATTGGCATGAGATGCTACCGTTTTCTCTCCACAGGTATCGTACCACAGCTCGCACATCAACTGGGGCAACACCCTATTCTCTGGTATACGGCATAGAGGCTGTCTTACCTATTGATGTCCAGATCCCCTCTCTGAGGATCATGAAGGATGCTGGTTTGAATGAAGAAGATTGGATCCAGACTCGATTTGAACAACTAAACTTGATTGATGAGAAGAGGCTTACAGCTATCTGTCATGGTCAGATGTACCAAAAATGCATGATCAAAGATTTTAACAAAAAGGTCAAACGTCAGATATATCGGGTCGGTGACTTGGTAATCAAACGTATCATTTTGCCACAAGGTGATCCCAGGGGCAAATGGACTCCTACATATGAAGGACCGTTTGTGATCAAAAGCATATTCTCTGGTGGGGCAATGATCTTGACCACTATGTATAGAGGCGACCTTCCTCACCCTGTCAATACGGACATAGTTAAAAGATACTACACATGAACAAGGACCCACTAGGTCGACTGACCTAGGAAAAAATTAGGGATAAAATACAAAAAAAATCTATACACCCAAGCCGAAAACCCAAAAGGGAGGTTTGGGCAAAAAAGGGTATCCCGGTGGATCGAAAACCCGAAAGGGCGGTCCAGGCAAAAGTTAGGGAATTAAAGCGTATGACTATGTCCCGTTGGATCGTCTCGTAGACAATCTTCAGTGTCAACCAATCAACTCAAAAGGTTCTAACCAATCCAATCAACTTCGCCAAAGGCGACAAGTGGACAAGACATTCAGAGACATGAAGACTATAGCAGAATGGGAACGCTATGGGATTATTGCACATATCTATCTTTTATTTGTATCAATTTTCATTTTTTTTACGACAACATTCTCTTACTAGAATGTTCGTCTCATTGTACAAAAAATATTTATTTAAGTTAATATAAAAATATCCCCTTTGGAAGTGCAAAACCATTTGTTTTTCTTGTTTCTGTGTTTTGTTTACAAAAGAGTCCATTGATTTATTTTTGAACATATGCATTTGAACGTGATTACTGTTACAAATAAACAGAAAAGGGAAAGACAATTATTAATGACTTTAAGAAATAGGATAATATCTATAAGTCATTCCATAAGATCCCCGCCGGTACCTTCTCCGGCAAGAGCGAAAGCAAATACATCCTACTACAGAATCATTGACATATCCCCAATATGCAGCCTGTTGGTATCGAGCGCTCTCATACCACTGACAGAGCGAAACTTCCAACTACCGCTCCAGAGGTTCCCCAGTAAGTTTCCCAGCTTCTAAGGTCTCCCCAGCAGGATTTCATGAAGTCTACAAGAAATTTCCGGTGTTCCCCTTCTACAACAGAGTTTACTTCTCTAATGATTGGAAACTCACTCATCAGTGCTTCAAGAGGGATTTATCTTCCCCGTTTCCAATAACACTATAACACGAACAATCTTTAAGTCCATACATTTGCACTCATACATCATAACATTAAGTATATACAATGCAATCTCATTTATTTTTGAGGAACAATATCACACCATGCATTGCATACATCATAGAATTGCATATAATTAACTCTTCACCTTTTGCCGGAAAGAGTCAATCTATAGGACATTATCATCAACAAAGTTCCAACAGACGAATATTTTCAAACAAAAAAAGACTGGTCGACCATCTACATAACAAAATATTTCTTCCAGATTCTTACTGGTTCAGATAAATCTCTCAATGGTTTATTCTGATTCATTTCCAGATTCTTACTGGTTCAGACAAATCTCTCAACGGTTTATTCTGATTTGTTTCCAGATTCTTACTGGTTCAGATAAATCTCTCAACGGTTTATTCTGATTCGTTTCCAGATTCTTACTGGTTCAGATAAATCTCTCAACGGTTTATTCTGATTCGTTTCCAGATTTTCACTGTGTTTTACCCCAGAATTTTCCCTCTCATATTATCAAGATTTTTCCTCACAAGACTTCTTAGACTCAAGACCAGATTAGGGTTTGCTCAGCTCAAGACATCTCCTTGCACTGATGACTTGAAATTAGGGTTTGAGTTTGCACAAGGATTTTTGGACCATCAATGCTTAATGTGACTTTCATACACCATCTTGGACCTTTAAGATTACCCATACCAAGTTTCAGGCCTTGAATCACATTTTTGCGCAGTCAATTGGACAGTTGACCTAAAAATCAGTTGTATTAGGGAAAAAGTCAACCATGGCCAATTTATAGTCAAACTTCATAATTTTTTATCCACAATCACATTTTAGGCTCCTATGTACCATTTGATCAAGTTTGGATCACAACTCCTCAAGAAATTTGATCAGATCATCAAAAGGGCAAAATGGTCAAAATTAGGGTTTTGACGGAGAAAGGGCAATTTCTGATTTTTGACCTAGCCAATGACCAATTGGGTTCAATCATGATTTCAAGGACTCAATGGCATCATCTTGATCTAATCACATAGTTCAAAAGATCTCAAATACACTGAATTGACAGCTGAATTTTCTAGTCAACTGATCAAAAATCAACTTTACACTGAAAAGTCAAACTTTGACTTTTTGGTCAAAATCAAGTGCCAAGGGTCATAATTCATCAAGATATGTCAAAATATGAAACTTGTTGATCAAGAAAACCAATTTTGAAAATTAGGGTTTCAATTTGAAAATTTTTCATAACTTAGAAATTTTCTAAGTTATGAAAATTTCTTATTTTTCCCCAACTTTCCCCAACTTTTTCACCATGATACAATCAGATTCAAAGAAAACTTCCAACATGAAAGTTGTAGTCCTCCATGAAATATACAACTTTTATTCACAAAGTGTTCCCAAAACATGCTTGGATCTCAAGTTATGATTTTGTGAATAGGGGTCCATAAACTTTTAACTTAGTGAAATTTTGCCCTAGTTTAGGCAGATTTTTGACCTAACTTCATGGTAACTTTTCACCTAGTTCAAAGAGGAATATCAAAATGAATTTCAAATATGGATTGTAGATAATGTTGCAAGCTTTCCAAAATGTCCAATAACTCTCCAAGATCATTTATGGTTAGGGAGAATCGAAGAAGGGAAAATGGCAATTTATCACTTTTGTTCAAGGCATTTTCACAATGGTTCAAGTTGCAAATATGCCCTAGCATGCTTGTACTTGGCATTACAGGTCCTAATCCTTTCTACACTCCATAATTGAATTCTAATTCAGTGGACAATGGCTTTATTTTGATCTTTGGAGCATTGTACAATAAATTAATCCATTTATGGCATAAAGTTCATAATACTACTTTCATAAAGCTAGCTTTTACAACTTTGCATTTCTTGAGCCATGAACCTGATCTTTTGTTGCAAACAAGATCCACAGTTATCAAGAAAAGTTTACCAACTCTCATCAGCTAAGGAACTAGCAAGTACAAGCTTTTGGGCATTGTCACTTCAACCTTTCTTCAAAAGCAAGAAAACTTGCAAAAGTCAATAGAACTCATCCATCTGATAAAGGCAAGCCTTGGCTTCATTTCAAACAACTTCAGAACCTTGTAACAATCCTAAGCACGAATTGCTAACATCTCAAACACCCTCAAACACAAAAAATACCATTTTCTGCCCAAACAGGGCAGCCTCTGCAGAACTCAAGCCAAATCAATATTGGCTCGTGCGTTTCTTGATTCAACCCTTGAAACATCTTCCCTACATCACATCCAAGCTATCCAGGCCTTTGTCTTGCAACTTTGTGCCCTGTTTCAAGCTTCACCATTTTCATTTTGGAGGTTTGCAGGTTGACTTCTACAGGGAGATTCAAGTATCTACAAGGCAAGCTGAGCATTGGAGAAGCTTGAGGGAACTTCACGGAAGCTCACAAGAACTTCAGGCCTCACTCAAAGTTCCCACATTTCCATATCCAAACTCAACTGAACAAGGTATTTTTTAAGTTTCTATCTCTCTATTTAGGCATCCTTAGGTCACGATTTGTGAAGCAAAAATGTAGTCCTTAACTTGCTTAAGTTGTACATATGCATAGTTTCCATTTATATTAACTGAGCTAAGAGTATTTGGTTGTTGAAGTTCATGAAAAAATTAGGTCAGGAATTAGGGCCACTGAAATTCTCCCTGGTTTCTTAGAGTTAGGTTTCAAATCTTATATAATTGGAATTGTGATAAAAAATGCTACAAGTTTTATGTTGCAAGATTTTGTTTTTGTGCATGTATGCAAGAGTTACAGGTTGAAGCACAGAAGCGCGGGTTTGAACGTTGGCTGAATGTCAGGGACAAAGGCTGGTTGGGCCTGGCGCCTTGGGCCTGCTACTTTTCACACTCCCTTGTTTACTTTTGCACCCCCTTAGCCCATTTTTTATATTTTGCATATTTTTTTATTTCTTTTGTGATTATTGACTTTAATATTTTTTTCTGAACATTAAAAAATCTCAAAAATATTTTCTTAATTTTTTGCATTTTTTTTTTGGCATAAAAATAGTTTATTAGGTTTATAAAATTTATTTTCTTAAATAAACTTGTAAATAATAATAAAAATACTTAAATATTTTATTTTATTATATTATACACATTTAAATATTTATTTTTCATACATATTTAATTTTAATATTTGTACATAATATTATTATTATTTTTCTTAAACAAAATGAATAAAATAAATGATATAGAACATATTTTCTATTAAATCAAAGTTAGGGATTCCCCTTTCAAAAATAATAACATTATTTTTTTCTTATTTTTAGGACTTATTTTTGCATACATGAAATACATACAAAAACATTTTTGCATAATTACATTTTATTGCATATTTAAATAATTGTTTATTTATTTATTGTATAATAAATTCAATTGGTTTTTGATAGTGAATTAGGGTTTTATTTTGTGCAAATATCCCCATTCAAAACTTGTATCCCCCCTCCTATAATATTGTTGTAATAGCTTAGATTTACTTTACACAATTTATCGCATTATATACATGTTTAGTAAATTAGGGTTTGTATGATAAGACAAAATCAAACAAATAGACATGACCTAATTCAAGACAAACAAAATGCATGAAAAATGACAACACCTTGCACACAAGCATCTTTAGGGTTTCACCCACTTGGTTGCCTAAACAAAATGGCCATGGTATGCATGCTAGGTACCTTGGCAAAACAAAACAAAACAAAAGATCATAGTCCCTTGATGACGCTATCATAAGTTGCCTAAAAATAAATGACCTTAGTCCCCTAAACAAGCTAAGATACTTGGCACCATTACTATCATGGTCATACGTTGACCCAGGCCCGTCCCGTTTAACATCTAAAGATAGGGTTGTCTACCAAAACAATGGTAGGTCAACAACGTCAAAGGAATAAAAATGTACAAGAAAGACTTTTGAGTAGGTAGATAACCTTCTAGTTACTTGATCAATTTGCAAACAATCCTTGCTATTTTCAAAACAAACACACACACATTTCAAAAACATTTCCAAACAACTTTCAAAACATTGAAACATTTTTCAAAAGACAAAACATCTTCGTGTACATTCTTACAAACAAGAATCATTACAAAGATTGCCTAAACGATGGCCTCTTTTCAAAATACTTTCAAAACCACACAAAGCACCATTTCAAACAATTGAAAAGCAAAAGAAAGTGATCTAAAACAAGTAACTAAGAGCCCCTAGAAAACCATGGATCAAAAGGGTGCTAACACCTTCCCTTTTCATAATCTACCCCCTGAACCCAAAAACAATCTCAAAGGTCTTTCCTGTGCTTTTTTACCTTTCCTTTTGGATAAAATAAAAGTCAGGTGGCGACTCTTGCTAAACCGCAACATTTGCAAACACAAACGCAAAACCTCATGTTAGTTCTCCCACCGCATCACAGAACTGGCGACTCTGATGGGGAAATAAGTATAAAAGTGGGGTTACCTTAGGGTTTTAGATCATCTTTACATGCTTATCTTGCTTCACTTGTTTGCTTTACATCTTGGTCCTATTGTTTGGGTTTGAATCCTCTACCCAGATTTGGGAAACATTCATAGGTAAATAGCAATACGTTGTGGAAACTGTGTGGGGTATACCGACATGGTCTAAGCAATAGCTATATTAGTGCGACATATTTGTGGGTACCGATAGCCTTTGAGTCAATCAAAGAGAATACGGGGCCGCTGAGTGATGTCATGAAGCACTAATGGACTTTTAGAACCTTTACTTGACCAACTTGGCCTTTTAGGATGTAGTGAGATGACCGGCTTTGGTGCAGCCCGAAGTTGGTAGATACTCGATACTACACTCATTAAGGGTTGGTTCCTTGGAATATTTCGGTCGCCAGTAAAGAGGCTGAATTGAAACAATGAACAAGGAAACAATCCAGTGATATTGAGCTCCTTAGAACCCGGTTACTATTTCTAGGACATGTTGAGCCAACTAAACTTCAAGAGGGTACTTACCTATGAAACCCCATGCAAGCCTAAACTAGGAGCTTGTGTGATTTGTTTGTACATATATACTTGTGCATAACATCATGGACATCATGAAGCATCATATGCATCCACTAACCATTTCAAGGATTTTGGATTTTTATCTTTGTTCCTGTTTTGTAGGTTATGGATCCACTTCGCAGGAAAACTGTCCAGATCAACCTTGTAAGAATTCCTCCGCAACTAAAGGAGCTAGCTTCAAGGAGTCATGAGAATTCTCCATTGACCGAGAGGCATGGTCGTCTTATCAACTTGGTCACTGCCAACACTGAGGAGGATATGCTGAAAGTTCTCTTCCAGTTCTTTGACCCTTTGCATCATTGCTTCACATTTCCTGACTACCAACTTGTGCCTACTTTGGAGGAATTTTCTCAGCTCTTGAGGATTCCTATTCTCAATCAACTACCCTTCAACGGTACGGAAAGAGATCCAAAGCCAGAAGAGATTGCTCAAGCCTTACACTTGCACTCATCTGATGTCACAACACATTGGGAAACTAGAAGTGGTGTCAAAGGCTTCTTGTCAAAGTTTTTGTTTGAGAAGGCCCAAAGCTTTTGGAATTCTCTAGACTTGCAAGCTTTTGAGGAGATTGTAGTTCTTCTCATCTATGGGATGGTCTTGTTCCCTAACTCTGATCAACTCATAAATGTGAGCATTGTCAAAATCTTCATGTCTCGCAACTCGGTGCCTACATTGCTTGGGGATATCCTCCACTCTTTTCACACTCGTACAATGAGGAAAAGAGGTGTTCTCATGTGTTGCACTCCTCTACTGGCAAGATGGTTTATTTCTCATCTTCCCCAATAAGTCTTGAAGAATGAGCAAGGTTTGAGGTGGTCACAACGATTGATGACTCTTACACATTCAAATATTCATTGGTGTTCTTGATCAAAAGAGAATGTTATTATCATTGACCATTGTGGGGAATTCCCTAATGTCCCTCTACTTGGCATTAGGGGAGGCATCACTTACAACCCTTGCTTGGCTCTGAGACAGTTTGGGTATGCCCGAAGGGATGGCCCCCATGATATGCTGATTCAAGGTTTGGTTTTTGACTTCGACAACGACGATCAAGGACTCCGACAAAGGTTCATCCGAGCTTGGAGAATGCCCAACAAGGTGGACAGTAAAACTATGGGACACAAGAATTCCAGAAGTCTTATAATGCCTTACCCCCTACATTCTCCCTGTGATTATAGAGCCTGTTATGGAAGGAGAGGTTCCATACACCCTCCTACATCTTGACATGCCAACATCACTCGAAGATTTACAAAGGAGTTGGATACAGCTCAAGGGAGAGCGCGATACTTTCAAAGCCCAATTCTACGCAAGCGATAAGAATGTTTTGGAACTCACTCGTCTACTTCACGAAGAGCAGACTCTCAACACCTACATTGCACCAAAGAGGATGCGCAACGTCTTTTTACCTTAGAATATTTGTATTATTTTGCCCATGGAGCATTGATGTACTAACAAATTCTATCTTATTAATATGACGTGTGTTTCTTTTTTGTTTAAAACAAATTTGAATATCTGAATCCTTGAAAGCATTACATGAATACATATCATTCATCATATGCATAAGCAGGTATTCACACCAAGTTTCCTCATCTCTCTACTGTTTATTTCAGCAAGATGGATATTGAACAGACGGTCAAAGACTTACAAGCTCAGAATTCACAATTTCAATAACTACTCTTGACCCTAGCCAAGGGGCAGGAGGAGCTCAAGACTCTACTAGAGAAGGAAAAAGAGAAAAAGAAGAAGAAGAGAGTTGGTGTGGCTATCTTGGGCAGAGGATTTGAAGGACAAGCCAGACGAACTTTGGAATTCCCATCAACATCTGAAGAGGGGGAAGGAAAGGGTAAAGGAACGGCAGTGCCATCTGATTCTGAAGCAGAGGAAGAGGAAGATGAGGACTATTCTGAACAGCAGTATCCTCCGGCCGATGACAAATACAAGAACTTGGAAGAACGTCTAGCTGCTATGGAGATACAAAGAGTACCTGGGCTGGACTTTGAGGAGTTAGGGTTGGTTTCTGGAATTATAATCCCTCCTAAATTTAAAGTGCCACTATTCGCTAAGTATGATGGGGTGTCTTGCCCGAAGATGCACCTACGATCTTATGTCAGGAAAATTCAACCACATTCTTCTGACAAAGACTTGTGGGTTCACTTTTTCCAGGACAGTTTATCGGGGATGCAACTGGATTGGTTCTACCAGTTGGAGAGGTCTGATGTGCATAATTGGGAAGATTTGGCAGCCGACTTCTATAAACAGTATCAATACAACGCTGACTTGGCACCAACCCGTACTCAGCTACAGAGTATGGCCATGGCTACCAACGAGGGTTTCAAAGACTACGCCCAAAAATGGAGGGATTTGGACGGAAGGATGCAACCACCTTTATCTGAAAGAGAACTAGTGGACATGTTCTTGGGGACTCTGTCAGGTCCTTTCTTTAATCACCTGATTGGAAGCTCCTCTGCAGGTTTCACTGAGTTGATTCTAACTGGCGAAAGGGTGGAAGCCGATATTAGAAGCGGGAAAATTCTAAAGGATGCATCTACCTCTGTTGCTATAAAAAAGCCTTTCACAGGAAAGAAGGAAGTGTCTGCTGTCTATGCTCATAGGAATCATGGAAGAACCGAAAGACGACCAATAGTAGGTGCCGTCATGATTCAAAAGTCTGTGTCAGACCAACCGAGAAATAGTCATCCGAGAAATGATCAGCCGAGGAACAACCAACAAAGGGTGGAAAGGCCTGTAAGGAAATTCACCAAGATAAATATGACTCCTGCTCAAGTCTTACCCCATCTCTTAAAGTTGAACCTGGCCATGCTAAAGGAGGCCCCTAAAAATCCTAACACTACTTCTCCATATTACCATCCCAACGTCAGATGCGCGTACCACTCAGAAAGTCCAGGGCACGACACCAACAACTGTTGGGCCCTAAAGAATAAGATTCAAGATTTGATCAATGCCAAGGAAGTTGAATTTGAAGCTCCCGAAAATCTGAATGTCATCTCCGCACCGATGCCTAGGCATGGGCACAATGCCAATGCTGTGGAAGAAGATCTGTTTGTTTTTGTTGTGGATGAACTGTCAACTCCTCTCCTAACCATCAAGTTGAATTTGTTGAAGGCTGGGATGTTCCCAGTTTGTGACCAAGATTGCCATGCTTGTCTGTCCTCCCCATTTGACTGTCCTCTTTTGAAGAATAGAATCCAACAATTGATTGATAACAAGGAAATTTTGTTTGAGAAATCTCCTGTCTCACCCATTCCAGTTCCAGAAGTTTCAATAATAACCATATACGCCAATCCTTCCAGGGTTCCTAAAAAACCCGTTAGGATTACATTCGCTCCTGTGACTACTCCGTTGAAGATAACAATGCCAGGGCCAACCCCTTACAAAACTGATAAAATGGTACCATGGAACTATGTTGGAGAAATCTACTACCATGGTGTCAAACAGATTGAACAGACCATTAAAGAAGAAATCTCTGAGGAAGATAATCCCAACATTAGTAACATTGCTGGAACAAGAAAAATTACTCGTAGTGGGAGAATCTTTTCTCCAGAGATTGCTCCTCCAACAGCAGTCTTTGGACCCGCGGCCATCCCGAAGATTACTCATGTGACTGTACCTACAAGTGTACCCTCCAACAATGACAATGCAATTCCCATCCCTGCTTCCGCTGACAAAGGAAAGAATGTTCAAGAGGAGCCTGTATTGATGAAGGCTCAGCCACTTGTTATTCCTGAAACCTCTCAAAAAGAAATGTAGGAAAATTTGAAAATAATCAAGAAAAGTGGTTATAATGTGGTGGAACAACTGGGGCAGACCCCCTCAACAATCTCCATGTTGGCCCTGTTGCTTTGTTCAGAAGCTCATGCTAAAGCTTTGCTCAAGTTTTTGAAGACGGCCCACGTGCCACAAGAAACCTCCGTTGATCAATTCTAGGAATGTGTAGCTAGATTAACAGCTGAAAATGGTCTAGGATTCTCTGATGCAGACTTGACCTCCAAAGGGAGAAAGCATAACGATGCACTACATGTCTCGGTGGAGTGTAGGGGAACCACCCTAGCTCATGTTTTGATTGATACTGGGTCGTCTCTAAACGTCTTGCCGAAGAAAGCCTTGGATAGGTTGGATTGTGAAGGCTTAACCCTGGAACCCAGCAATATAATTGTCAGAGCCTTTGATGGTTCTAAGAGGATGGTCCATGGAGAGGTGGACATCCCGATCAAGGTAGGAACTGAAACCTTCAACTCCACATTCTATGTGATGGACATCCTTCCTTCCTACTCTTGCCTGTTGGGAAGACCTTGGATCCACCATGCTGGAGATGTCACTTCTACTCTGCATCAAATGCTCAAGTACCCTGTCCAGAGGAAAATTATAACTGTTCATGGCGAAGAGGAATACATGATCAGTCATCTTAGTTCTTTCCGTTATGTAGAATTGGATGGCGAATTCATAGAGACCCTTTTCCAACACTTTGAGGAAGTTTCTCAAGAAATAGCGGCGACTAAGGCAGTGTCCTCAACTCCTATGATTACAAGACCACCACCTCGAATGTCGTCTCTCAAGGATGCTAGGGAAGTTGTGGAAGAAGGCGGATCCACAATCTGGGGGCAACTTCCCGACTTTCATTTCAAAGCAGACAAGTTCGGCCTGGGATTTACTTCGACTGGTCAGAAGGCCGTGCGCCGCTCCCGTGCCGGAGGGCCACCTGTAAAGATCAGCCACCGAGGGGTTAATGCACTAGAGGACAGTGAAGAGGAGGGCAGCCTGGAGGACTGGATTTTCCCTACTATTGACGGAGGACTGTGCAACTAGGAAGCAAAAGACTTTGTTCCGATTACTTTCATACCGCACTAATTTATATTTTCCATTCCTGTTTGATCTGTAATAATTTACAAATAATTAGTACTTTTTAAACCTTGTGTCTTACCTGAGGCACATAGGTCCATTTGCAAGGGTTCTTATTTTCATTTCATATGTCATTTTAATGAATCATGGTCGCTTTTCATATTTAAAACCTTTTGTGCTCATTGTCTTTCTTTTACATTTTGTTGTTTTAAGATGGCTATGTCCCTTACACACACCCACACTCACAAATGCAAGTACCATTCCGCTCCAGAACCCATGGGTAACGATACTGCTATAACCTTCAGTGACTCTGAAGATCTGATCAACCAAGCCGAATACGAAGGTGACGAAGATTGTGAGGTGCCAGGGGAATTGGCCAGACTTCTACAGCAAGAAGAAAGAGCAATTCAGCCTCATGAAGAGCAGTTGGATACAATCAACTTGGGAACTGAGGATGACAAAAAAGAAATCAAGATAGGTGCTAATCTAGAGTCGAGTGGCAAGGAGCGCCTAATTCAGTTACTACATGATTATGTTGATATCTTCGCCTAGTCATACAAAGACATGTCGGGACTCGACACAGACATTATGGTACACCGTCTCCCCACAAGAGAAGATTGTCCACCAGTGAAACAAAAGGTCCGCCGCATGAGACCTGACATGTCCGAGAAGATCAAAGCAGAAGTTATGAAGCAGTTCAATGCTGGATTTCTGGCTATTACTTCCTATCCATAATGGGTTGCTAACATTGTGCCCGTGCCTAAGAAGGACGGCAAAGTCAGAATATGCGTGGATTATAGAGACTTAAACAGGGCCAACCCTAAAGATGACTTTCCACTTTCGCACATTGACATCCTGGTCGACAACACAGCTCAACACAAAGTATTTTCTTTCATGGACAGATTCTCAGGCTATAACCAGATCAAAATGGCACCTGAGGACATGGAGAAAACTACTTTTGTCACACAGTGGGGTATGTTCTGCTACAAAGTGATGCCATTCGGACTGAAGAATGTCGCAGAAACCTATCAACGCGCCATGGTAGCTTTGTTTCATGATATGATACATCATGAGATAGAGGTCTACGTAGATGACATGATAGCCCGATCACAAACTGAAGAAGAACACCTTGATCACTTGCAAAAGTTGTTTGTCAGGTTGAAGGAGTACAAGCTCAGATTGAACCCAAACAAGTGTACATTCGGAATCCGGTCCGGTAAGCTATTAGGTTTCATTGTCAGTAACAAAGGCATCGAGGTTGATCCTGCCAAAGTCAAAGCTATACAAGAAATTCCTGCTCCTCGCACTGAGAAGGAGGTCAGAGGTTTCTTGGGACGCCTAAACTACATTGCAAGGTTCATTTCTCACCTAACATCTATCTGTAAACCAATCTTCAAGCTGTTGAAGAAAGATCAGGTAGTTAAATGGAATGATGACTGTCAAATTGCTTTAGATAAAATCAAGGAGTATTTCCTAGAACCTCCTATCTTGATGCCACCCGTCGAGGGAAGACCTCTAATCATGTATCTGACCGTCCTAGAGAATTCAATGGGGTGCGTACTGGGCCAACATGATGAGTCTGGCCGAAAAGAGCATGCCATTTATTACCTTAGCAAAAAGTTTACCGACTGTGAGACCCGATACTCACTGCTCGAGAAAACTTGATGCGCTTTGGTATGGGTTGCTCGTCGGCTAAGGCAGTATATGTTGACTTATACCACTTTGCTGATATCTAAGATGGATCCGATCAAGTACATCTTTGAGAAGCCTGCTCTATCTGGAAGAATCGCTAGATGGAAGATGATCCTAACAGAATATGACATACAGTACACGACCCAAAAAGCTATAAAGGGAAGTGTTCTAGCTGATCATCTAGCCCATCAAGCTATCGAAGATTACCAATCCATGAGGTTCGACTTCCCTGACGAAGACATTATGACATTGGACAACATTGAAGAGAACATACCATATGACGTTGTGATACGGTGGGAGAACTGACTAGGGTTTTGCGTTTATTTTCGCAAATGTTTCGGTTGAGCAAGAGTCGCCACCGACTTTTTATTTTATCCTAAGGAAAGGTTTAAAAAGCACAGCAAAAACCTTTGAGATTTTTCTTGGGTTCGGGGAGTAGATTATAGAAAGGGAAGGTATTAGCACCCTTTCTATCCATGGTTATCCATGGGCTCTTAGGTACTTGCTTAGATCAACTTGCCTTGGTTTTCAATTGTTTGAAATGGTGCTTGGTGTGTGGTTTTGAAAATGTTTTGAAAAGATGCCTTGTATAGGCTACCCTTGTAACAATTCTTTACTCGAATGTTTTACAAAAGGTGTTTTGTCTTTTAAAAAGATGTTTCAAGGTTTTTTTGAAAGTTGGTTTTGAAAGTGTTTGTGAAGTGGGTTTTAAAAATAGGCAAGTGTTTTCTTTGCAAATTGGCAAGTACTTAAGAGTTATCTACCCTAAAGTTTTCTCAAAGATTTTTGTTATGTTTTAAACCTTTTGACAATTTTGTTCCACCATTGCATTTGGTGGACAATCTTGCCTTAGGAGATGAAAGGGACGGGCGCGGGTCATCGTTTAGACCATAATTGCAATAGTGTTAAATGTCTTTGGGAAATTTTTCTTTAAAAGGGACTTGATCATTTATTTAGGCAACATTTTGAGGGACTATGATCATTTGATTGTTTGTTTTACCCAAAGAAATTCAACATGCAATATGGCCCAATTATTTGAAGGCAACAAAGTGGGATACCCTAGGGGTGCAAGTGTGAAATGTGTTGTCCATTTTCATGCTTATTTATCTTGAAATTAAGTCAAACTATTTTGTTCGTTTTATTCGCATACAAACCCTAATTCTAGCATGGTATGTTTAGAAAGCATTAAAGTGCGAAATTTAAATTCCTACACTATTACAACACAATAATATGGGGAGGGGGGTACAATGTTTCAAATGGGGTATATTTAGACAAGAAATTAAACCTAGCTATTACATCATTTTCTTTGAATATTTACAATACAAATAATTGCATAATTAAATGGAAATGAAATAAATATGCAAAATGTAAAAAAGGAATTTTTATGTGTATGAAAAAAAGTATTAAAAAATAAAAAGAGATAATAAAAAAAAAGGGTATTATTTTTGGAGTATTCTCATGTTTAGGGCAAAACCCTAATTTTAATCAAAAGGGGATTAATTATTTAATATATATATTATTTATTATTTATGTACAAAAAAATAAAATAAAAATGAAGTATATTTGTAAAAAATGTATTTTTTAGTATTAAATATTAAAAAATAAAATATATACATTTTTTGGTATTTATATCCTAAATGTATTAATATATGCCTATTTATTTATATTATTTACAAAATATGTATTATATATATTAATTAATAATATTTAATATTTAAATAAGAAAAAGTATTTTTCTATAAAATATTTTCAGGAAGTACAAATAAGATAAAAGTGTATAAAATATATTTGTGCTATTTTAGTATTTTAAACAAAAAGTATATATTTATTTATTTATGTACAAACTAAAAGAAAAATCAAATAAATACCTAATAAATTCAAAAATGATGAGAAAAAATATTTTTATATTTTTAATATGCTGAGAAAAAATAAATGAGTCAATTAAAAAAAGAAAAAGTAAAAAAACATTAAAAATAAAGTAAATGGGCTCAGGGGGTTCAGAACAAATTATATGGTGCAAAAAGGAAAGTCAACATAAGCCCAGCCCATGAAGACCTTTCTTCAACCTCTGAACAACAATATTCAAAAAAACGCGCGCCCTGTTCTTCCATCCCAACATCCTGATTCTTTGATCTTTTGCAGAAACTTTCAACACAAAAAATGTTAAGCATGGAACCACGATTCCAAACATATAAAGAACATCTCCTAACTCTCAGAAATGAGAGAGAATTTTAACAATCCCAAATCCTAACCTAAGTTTTCTGCCATTTTCAAACCTTAAATTCTCACAGCTCAAGCAAAAGAAATGAAAAGTAAAAGCATGTACAGGTTCAGTGGCATGAGTAGAACATTGCTTATTCACAAACTTAGAGCTAATAATGCCTAATGAGAGAGATAGAAGTTCACCAAAGTACCTGTTCAGTTGAAGTTCTATCTGGCAAATTGGGAGCTTTCAGTGCAAGATAATGGTTGTTATAGCTTCCTTGAGGTGTGGTGATGTTGTTCCAATATTTACTTTGCCTTGAGACACCTTGAACTGAACTGTAGAACTTCAACTGCAAAATGGAAAAATGAAAATGGTGGAACTTGTTAGAGGAGTTACAGGTCGTGTTTCAAGTCATGGTCAGCTTGCATAGATGCCAGGGAATGTGTGTGAACTGGTTTGGGCAAGAGAGCTTGAGGGAAATGGAAGATGGCACTCAAACTGCAGGCCTGGCCCTGTTTTTGCAGTTTGAAGGTGATTCTGAGATTGGGAGTGTATGAGAGATGTTAGGGTCGTGTACTAGCTTGGTTATGATGTCCTGGATCTGTTTGACAAGTTTGCTTAAGTGTTTGTAAGCTGATATGAGAGTTGTGTTACAATATGCCAAGTTACTTACACTTTAAGCAACAAATGCCCAAGTTGTGTTCTAGGTCAGTAGAGGCCCCCTAATGAGCTGCATAATCTCTCCTTGATCAGAGTGTTTTGCCCATAATCTTGTTCCAATTAGATCTCATTTGTACTGCTTGGATTTTCAATTGGACATAAAGTTACCTTTTGCAAAAATGGAAGAAATGCTTTATCTATAAATGGATTAATCCTTTAGGCAATGCTTGAACTCATGAAACAAGGCCTTGGAACAAAGGTTTTGCATTGAATTATTGAGTGTCAAAGGGTTTTAGGACCTGTAATTTAGCACAAACTATGCTGACTTGAAAATGGCTTAAGTTATGAACATGTTCATGATCAATTCAAAAGTGAGTTTTTGCCAAATTGTGAAATTCGATTCTCTCAAGTTATGAGGTTGTTTGAGAAGTTCTTGGACATTTTGGAAATCTTGGAATGTGTACTACAATCCATCTTTGAAATGCAAATTGAAATTTCAAGTGGAAGTGTATGGAAAATGGCCTTGAAGTTGGGTAGAAAACCTTGTCAAAATAGGTTAAAATTTCACTAAGTTAAGAATGGTTTAGTGCCCTTATTCAAAACTTTGTAACTTGAGATACAAGCCTCAAATGGGAAAACTTTGTGAATCAAAGTTGTAGATTATGCAACAAGCTACAACTTTCATGTTTTGACTTTTGTTTTAATCCAAATGGATCTTGGTGAAAAAGTGGGGCAAAGTTAGGAAAAAATTAGGGTTTTTTATAACTTAGAAAAATTCTAAGTTATAAAAAATTCTAATTTCTAACCCTAATTTGCATTTTGTGATTTCTTGGTGAACAAGTTTCATGATTTGGCATGTTTTGATGAAAAATGAATCTTGACTCTTGATTTTGACCAAAAAGTCAAAGTTTGACTTTTCAGTATACAGTCAAAATTGATCAATTGACTGGGAAATTCAACTGTCAATCTTGTGTACTTGGGATCTTTTGAGTTTGTTGAGCATGTCAAGATAATTCCATGGGGTCCTTGAGTCCATATGTGAGCTTGGTTTGCCATTGGCTAGGTCAAACAGTCACAAGTTACCTTTGTTCAGTCAAAACCCTAAAAATGACCATTTTGCCCTTTTGGTGATCTGATCAAATTTCTTATGGAATTGTGATCCAAACTTGATCAAATGGTCCATATGAGTTCATAATGTTGATGTGGGTCAATTTTCATGAGGTTTGACTGTCAATTGGCCACAGTTGACTTTTTCCCCAATACAGTTGATTTCTAGGTCAACTGTCCAATTGACTGGGCACCACTTGGAATCAAAACTTGAAACTTGATGAGGATAAACTTGGGAGTCCAATATGAAGCATGAAAGTCACCTTAGGCATTTTAGGTCAAAACATCTTTGTGCAAACACAAACCCTAATTTGGGTCAGCAGTGCAAGGAGAAGTTTTGAGCAGATGAAACCTTAACTGGACCTTGATCTTCAAGGGCTTTGTGATGAGAAATGTTGAGAAAATGGGAGGGCAAATTTTGGGGTGCAACAGACGTACTTGAACAAGGATCCCGATGGACCCTGTACTTTGATGGGGCCTCCAATGCACTTGGCAATGGTATTGGCGCAGTACTCATCTCCCCAGAAGGTTGCCATACACCTTTCACAGCCAGACTTTGCTTCAACTGTACGAACAACATGGTAGAGTATGAAGCATACATCATTAGACTCAAGGCTGCCATAGACTTGGAAATCAAATCCTTAGATGTGTTTGGGGACTCAGCTTTGGTCATCAGTCAGATCAAAGGAGAGTGGCATACTAAACATTCAAACCTCATCCCTTACAAAGAACATGTCTTGACATTGTTACCACATTTCGAGCAGATTACCTTTGAGCACTTCCCGCGAGAAGAAAATCAGCTAGCAGATGCTCTAGCTACAATGTCATCCATGTTTAAACTTGATTGGGACAATGAGGCTCCCCAAATCTCCATTGAACGAATGGACGAACCTGTACACTGTCACGAGATTAACACCAAAGAAGTAGTGGACCAGCCATGGTTTCATGAAGTCAAAAGGTATCTCGAGGCTCAAGAATACCCTGAAGGAGATCCATTCAATGACAAAAAGTTCTTAAGGAGATTCTCAACAAAGTTCTTCCTAAGTAATGGCGTCCTGTATAAGCGTAATCATGATTCTATTCTGCTCCGTTGTGTGGACAAAGTTGAAGCTGAAAAGATCATGGCCAAATTGCATGAGGGCACCTTCGGCACTCACTCTAGTGGGAATACGATGGCTAAGAAGATTCTATGGGCAGGCTATTACTGGTCTACCATGGAAGCTGATTGTTATCAACACTCACGTACCTGCCACAAATGTCAAATCTATGCGGACAAGGTACACGTGCCTCCAGTTCCTCTAAATGTCCTAACAGCTCCTTGGCCGTTCTCTATATGGGGAATTGACATGATTGGAGAGATCAAGCCTACAACATCCAATGGAAACCGTTTCATCCTGTTGGCCATTGACTACTTCAGCAAGTGGGTCGAAGCAGCTTCCTTCGCATCCGTTACTAAGAATGTGGTTGCCCGCTTCATCAAGTAGAACATTATTTGCCGATACGGTATCCCCGAAAGGATCATCACTGATAACGGTACAAACCTTAACAATACTTTGATCACCGCCCTGTGCGAGCAGTTCAAGATCAAACATCACAATTCATCTCCCTACCGGCCAAAGATGAATGGTGCGGTTGAAGTTGCTAACAAAAATATCAAGAAGATCATACAAAAAATGGAAGTCACCTACAAGGACTGGAATGAGATGTTACCGTTTGCTCTTCACAGGTATCGTACCACGGCACGCACATCAACTGGGGCAATACCATATTCCTTGGTATATGGCATGGAGGTTGTTTTACCTATCGAGGTTCAGATTCCCTCTTTGAGAATCATGAAGGATGCATGTTTGAGTGAAGACGATTGGATTCAGACCCAGCTTGATCATCTAAACTTGATTGATGAAAAGCGACTTACTGCTGTTTGCCACAGTCAGACGTATCAAAAACGGATGATCAAGGCTTTCAAAAAGAAAGTCAGACGCCATACATATCAAGTCGGGGATCTGGTAATCAAGCGCATCATTATGCCGCAGTGAAACCCACGGGAAAATGGACTCCTACCTACGAAGGACCATTTATGATCAAGAACATCTTTTCTGGTGGGGCAATTATCTTAACCACCATTGTTGTACCCTAAAATTTGCCCTCCCATTTCCTCAACATTTTCTCATCACAAGATCTTTGAAAATCAAGATCCAGTTAGGGTTTCCTTTGCTCAAGACTTCTCCTTGCCCTGTTGACCCAAATTAGGGTTTGTGTTTGCACAAAGATATTTTGACCCAAAATGCCTAAGATGACTTTCATGCTTCATGTTGGACTCTCAAGTTTGTCCATACCAAGTTTCAAGTCTTGATTCCAAATTTTTGCCCAGTCAATTGGACAGTTAACCTAGAAATCAACTATATTGGGGAAAAGTCAACTGTGGCCAATTGACAGTCAAATCTCATGAAAATTGACCCACATCAACATTATGAACTCACATGGACCATTTGATCAAGTTTGGATCACAATTCCACAAGAAATTTGATCAGATCATCAAAAGGGCAAAATGGTCATTTTTAGGGTTTTGACTGCACAAGGGCAATTTTTGACTGTTTGACCTAGCCAATGGCAAACCAAGCTCACATATGGACTCAAGGACCCCATGGAATTATCTTGACATGCTCAACAAGTTCAAAGGATCCCAAATACACAAGATTGATAGTTGAATTTCCCAGTCAATTGATCAATTTTGACTGTATACTAAAAAAGTCAAACTTTGACTTTTTGGTCAAAATCAAGGGTCAAGGTTCATTTTTCATCAAAACATGCCAAATCATGAAACTTTTTCACCAAGAAATCAAAAATTGCAAATTAGGGTTTGAAATGGAAATTTTTCATAACTTAGAATTTTTCTAAGTTATGGAAAACCCTAATTTTTCCCCAACTTTGCCCCACTTTCTCACCAAGATTCATTTGGATTCAAGCAAAAGTCAAAACATGAAAGTTGTAGCTTGTTGCAAAATCTACAACTTTGATTCACAAAGTTTTCCCAAAAGAAGCTTGTATCTCAAGTTACAATTTTTGGAACAAGGGTACCAAACCATTCTTAACTTAGTGAAATTTTGACCTTTTTAGGCAAGTTTTTTACCTAACTTCAAGACCATTTTCCATACACTTCCACTTGGAATTTCAATTTGCACTTCAAAGATGGATTGTAGTACACATTCCAAGCTTTCCAAAATGTCCAAGAACTTCTCAAACAACCTCATAACTTGAGAGATTCGAATTTTGCAATATGGCAAAAACTCACTTTTGAATTGGTCATGTACATGTTCATAACTTATGCCATTTTCAAGTCAGCTTGGTTTGTGCTACATTACAGGTCTCTAAACCATCCAACACTCAATAATTTAATGCATGTTCATTGTGCTAAGGCCTTTTTTCATGAGTTTAAGCATTACATGTTGAATTAAGCCATTTATGGAAAAAGCATTTTAGCCATTTTTGAAAAGATTGCTTTATGTCAAGTTCTCATATCTTTGAAGTACAAAGAAATCTCAGAGGCACAAGTTATGAGACATATTGCACTGATCAAGGCAAGGTTTGGCAGCAGGTTTAGGGGTCCTCTACCTGCCTAGAACAAGGAGTGACCATTGCTTGCTTAAAGTTCAAGTAACATTGCATATGATATACCAACTTCCATTCCTGCAAACCAAGGCTTGAGAGAAAGTTATCACACACATTCTAAACATCAAACACAAGCTGAAGCACGACCCTAAGACCACCAATACCTCCCCATTGCCAAAATCACTCTCAAACTGCAAAAACAGAGCAACCTCTGCAGATTGAGTTCCAACTCTTAATCCTTTCAAGCATTCTTGCCCAAACCACTTCAAACACCTTCCCTACCATCAATCCAAACTATCCAAAGCATTAGAAGCAACCTGTAACTCCTCTAATCCTTTTGGCCATTTTCACTTTTCTGATTTACAGGTGAAGTGCTATAGCACGATTCAAAAGGTTTCAAGATAAAGTAAATCTTGGAATAGCATCCCTGGACATCAAGGAAGCTATACCAATCATCACCTTGCACTGAAAGCTTCTCCATTGCCAGATAGAACTTCAACTGAACAGGTAAGTTCATGAACTCGTATCTCTCTTATTAGGCATTGTTAGCTTTAGGTTTGTGAAGAGAATATGTCACATTCATAGCCCTGAACATGCCCATGTAATTAGATTTCATTTATATTATGTGTGTTGCAAGAATTTTGAGTCTGAACATGGCATAAAAACTAGGTCAGAAATTGGGGGAGAAGAAATTCTCCCTCATCTTAGAGAGTTAAGTCAAGTTCTTTACATGGTTGGATTCGTCTTCTCATGCTCTACATTTTTCATGTTATGAGTTTTGCTTGAAAGTCCAGGAATCAAGAGATGGAAAACGCGTGTTCTGGTTGTTCATACAGGTCTGAGGTTGAAGACAAAGTCTTCTTGGGCTGGGCCTGAATTGACTTTTCTATTTGCACCCTTTTGTTACTTTTACACCCCCCAAGCCCATTTTGCTTATTTTTATGATTTTTTGACATTTTCTTTTTTATCCTGACTCATTTATTTTTTTTCTAACAATATTAAAAATATCAAAAATATTTTTCTCACCATTTTTGAATTTATTAGGCATTTATTTGGTTTCTTTTAGTTTTTGTACATAAAATAAATACATAAAACCATTTTTTACTTAAAATATAAAAAATAATGTAAACACATCTATTTTTCATTTTTTATTTTATTTTATCTTCTGAAAATATTTTATACAAAATATACTTTTTTTTTTATAAATATTAAATATTATTATTTTTGTACATATAATATATATTAAGTAAATAATAATAATGCATACATATTTATTAGCATATTTAGGAAAAAAATACAAAATATACACATTTTTATTTTTATTTAATATTTAATATAAAAATACCTTTTGACAAATATATTTCATTTTATTTTATTTTTGTATATAATAAATAAATATTTGTACATAATAAATAAATAATGCATTTTATTTAATAGAATTAGGGTTTAACCCTAAACATGAAAAACTCCAAAAAATAATACTTTCCTTTTTGTTTATTTTGACATATAAAAAATACTTTTTTCATACCTACAAAAAAACATTTTTGCATCTTGCATATTTAATTTATTTAATTTATGCAATTAAATTATCTTGTAAATAATTCAATATTGATGTAATAGTTTAGGTTTAAATTCCTTGTCAAAATCCCCATTTGAACATTTGTACCCCCCTTCCCATATATGGTTTTGTAATAGCTTAGTAAATTTATTTTCGCACTTTATTGCTTTCTAATTATACCATGTTAGAATTAGGGTTTGTATGCGAAAAAACAACGAAAATAGTTTTGACCTAATTTCAAGATAAACAAGCATGAAAATGGACACACAAATCACACTTGCACCCCCTAGGGTATTCCACTTGTTGCCTTTCAAAATTGGGCCATATTGCATGTTAGGTCTCTTTGGGCAAAACAAACACAAATCAAATGATCATAGTCCCCCGATGACGCTTTCAAAATGTTGCTTAAACAAATGATCAAGTCCCTTAAAGAAAATTGCCCAAAGATACTTGACACCATTGCAATTATGGTCTAAACGATGACCCGCGCCCGTCCCTTTCACATCCTAACATGAGATTGTCCACCAAATACAATGGTTGAACAAACTTGTTAAAAGGGTTAAAACATAGCAATAAACTTTGAGAAATTTAGGAGTAGATAACCTCTTAGTTACTTGAATCAAACTTGCAAAAACAAAACACTTGCCTATTTTCTAAAACCACACCTCACAACACTTTCAAAACAAACTTTCAAAAACAAATGAAAACCTTTTCAAAAGACATACATCTTTGTATACATCCCAACATGGATCATTACAAAAGTTGCCACCACATTGGCCTCTTTTCAAAACATTTTCAAACCCACACACACACAAGCACCATTTCAAACAATTGAAAATTAAGGCAAGTTGATCTAAGCAAGTAACTAAGAGCCCATGGATAACCATGGATAGAAAGGGTGTTAATACCTTCCCTTTCTATAATCTACTCCCCGAACCCAAGAAAAATCTCAAAGGTTTTTGCTGTGCTTTTTAAACCTTTCCTTAGGATAAAATAAAAAGTCGGTGGCGACTCTTGCTCAACCGAAACATTTGCAAAAACAAATGCAAAACCATAGTCAGTTCTCCCACTGTATCACAGAACTGGCGACTCTGCTGGGGACAACTTAAAAGTGGAGTAACCTTATGGCTTAGATCACCTTTGTTTTCAATTGTTTGCTTTGATTGCTTTTATAATTGTGGGATTTGCATCGGAGTTTCATAGATCCTAACCCGGATCTAGGAAATACCCTTTTTAGGTAGCATAATCTGTGAGGGACCTGTCCGGCGTAGACCGACATGGGTGAAGCAGTGGCTACATTGGTGTGGCACCTTGGTCTGTACCTATATCCCTTGTGTTGCAATGAGGAGAATATAGGTCTTCTAAGGAGTCATAAAGCACCAACCAACCTTAGAACCTTAAATTGACCAAACTTGGCCATTAGGACAGTAGCAGTATGCTACACTCATTGAGGCTAAACTCTCGCGATGGTTCTGGCCGCAAGAAAAGATTGCGATGCTGGAGTTATGACCGACTGAGGGTAGTCAATGATTTGAGATCCTCTAGAACCCGGTTACTTTTGATAGGACAGGTTTTAACCAACGAAACTAAAAGAGGGTAATACTTAAACCTCATGCTGGCCTGAAACCTAAGGGTTGTCTTATGTGACTTGTGTGCCTTATCCTGTTTGCCTATGTGAATACTTGTGGTGTGCTTCATCATAGCATCATGCCATCATACCATTGCATGCATCCTGTATAAAGGACTAACCCATTTCAAAGACAAAAAAGTTTCATCTTTGCTCTGTTTTGTAGGACATCATGATGCCTGTGCGTAGGAATACTATCCGGCTCAACTTTGTTCAACCACCAACTTTGCTCAAGGATTTGGTTGGTAGGATTCCAAACACTTCTTCCTTCATCAACAGGCATGGTTCTCTCCTTGGCTTGGTCACTACAAAATGGGACCAACAACTGATCAGTGTTCTGACCCAGTTTTATGACCCTCTATATCATTGTTTCACCTTTCAATACTTCCAGCTGGTTCCTACCCTGGAAGAATTCTCCTATTTTCTTGGGATCCCTGTCTTGGAGCAAACTCCTTTCACTGGTTTGGAAAAGACCCTTAGGCCTGAAGAGATTGCTGCAATTCTCCCCTTGACCAAAGAAGAGGTATTGGCTAACTGGGAAACTAGAAGTGGAGTCAAGGGCTTTTTGGTCAAATTTCTGGTCGGCAAAGCTAATGATTTCTAGAATGACTTGGACTTCAAGGCGTACGAAGATATTCTAGATCTTTTGATCTATGGTCTGATATTGTTTCCCAATCCTGACACCTTTATCAGTATCCATGTCATAAGGATCTTCATGTCTCGGAATCCTGTACCCACTCTTTTGGGTGATATCCTGCAACAACTCTATGCTCGTACTGCCCGAAAACGGGGAACTCCGTGGTGTTGTGCTCCTTTGCTAGTGAGGTGGTTTATTTCACACCTTTCTAAGTTCGTGCTGAAGAATGAAGAAGGAAAGGGTTGGGCTCGTAGGTTAATGGCCCTCACTGATAATGACATCATTTGGACCCTCAGAGGTTTGGATGAGGTAACTGTCATTGATCATTGCAGAGAGTACCCTAATGTTCCGTTGATTGGTATCCAAGGAGGAATCTCTTATAATCCATGCTTAGCTCTCCGTCAGTTTGGAAGAGCCAGAAGAGTTGGGCCTCATGAAATGTTGGTTCCTCACTTCCATTTTGAGTTTCAGGCAGACAGCGATAAACTACGCCATGGATTCATTAAAGCTTGGGACAGAATTCACAAAGCTGACCCACATGAGTTGGGACCAAAGACTTATCTACCAATGGAACCCTATTACAAATGGGTCCGCATCCGTGCTCAGAAGTTAGGTATGCCGTACGAAGCTGTCCGACCTATCATTCTTGAATCTCCTGATGAAGATGGGGTTCCCCCGACTGTCCTCCCTCCTCAGATACCTACTGATTTTGACACAATGAAGAGATCTTGGGTGCAGCTAAAGGAAGAACGGGATTTCTATCGGGAAAAGTTCAACGAGCAGGAACGGAAGATTCAAAGGCTGACTAAGCAATTGGAGGAAGAGCGAGTCCTGAATAACTATATCAACACTGAGAAAAGGAGGCCATGGGAGCACTGATGAGCATTGGATATTTCCTTTTATAGCTTTTATTTCCTTTCCAGTATTTTTCATTCCTGTAATGCCTAAGGGCAAGTTGTTGAACAATTTGAAATTTGAATCTAATGAAGTGCGTTTCCCTTTTGTCTACAAAGTTGAATCTTGTTTGTCTTTGAAAACATAAAACATACGCATTTCATTGCACCATATGCATAGCAGGTACCCTATTTCACAGGTTGCTTAATCTCCTTCGCTGTTTATTTTGAACAGTCATCATGAATCCAGACTCATCCAGTGAGCAAGCAATCAAGGCCCTTCAGGCCCAAAGTGCCCAGTTTCAAGAAATGGTCCTGAGCCTGGCCCAAGGTCAGCAAGAGTTGAAGACCCTACTCCTGAAGAAGAAGAAGAAGAAGAAGAGGACTGTGTTGTTCAACACCGGACGCAGGTTTGGGAACACACTCCATAATAAAGCTGAACCAACTACTTCTTCTACTGAGAAAAACAGTCCCCAAGGGGGAGGAGCTCCTAGTCCTGCAGTCTCTGACAACGAGACGGACTACAATGACGAACAATACCCACCTGCTGCTGACAGATACAAGCAATTGGAGGACCGCTTGAGAGCCATGGAGATTCAAAAAGTGCCAGGGCTGGATTTCGGAGATTTGGGGTTATCTTCTGGGGTAGTAATTCCACACAAGTTTAAGGCGCCTGCCTTTGCCAAATACGACGGGGCCTCCTGTCCAAAGCTGCATCTAAGGTCGTACGTAAGGAAGATCCAACCTTACACGGCAGATAAGAACCTTTGGATTCACTTCTTCCAAGATAGCCTTTCGGGGTCACAGCTTGAATGGTTCTACCAACTAGATGGAACTAACATCCGACACTGGGAAGATTTGGCAACCGCATTCTGCAGACAATATCAATACAATTCTGATCTCGCTCCTACGCTTACCCAACTTCAGGGTATGTCTCTAGGAACGAGCGAAGGGTTCAAAGAATATGCACAAAAATGGAGAGATTTGGCTGGCAGGGTGCAGCCTCCCTTGACTGATCGTGAGCTGGTTGATATGTTTCTAGGGACTTTGTCTGGTCCATTTTTCAATCATTTGGTTGGTAACTCCTTCGCTGGGTTTACGGATTTGATTCTGACAGGAGAAAGAATTGAAGCTGGCATCAGGTCAGGAAAGATACAAAAAGCTGCCTCCCCAAGTACTGAGAAGAGGCCATTTAAGAAAGAAGCAAGTGCCGTCTATGGTCCTAGAAGACAAGTCAAGCCAGAAAGTCGCCAAGCCGTCAATGCTTTGGTCATTTCAAAACCTGTTGCTGCTCCTCAGCAGTACAATCAACAAAGAGGTGAAAGGCCCAAGAGACAGTATACTCGGTTGAGTATGACCTTGTCACAAATTTTACCGCAACTGTAATCAACCAACTTGGTGACCATCAAAGAAGCTCCTAAGGTCGTGAATACTGCATCTCCTAAGTATAACCCAAATGCCCGTTGTGCTTATCATTCCGATAGCCCCGGGCATACTACTGATGATTGCTGGGCCTTGAGAAATAAAGTGCAAGATCTTATCGACGCGAAGGAAATTTAGTTTGAAGCGCCTGAGAGGCCGAATGTTGTAACTGCTCCTAT
Source organism: Vicia faba (assembly GCA_948472305.1). NCBI lineage: Eukaryota > Viridiplantae > Streptophyta > Magnoliopsida > Fabales > Fabaceae > Vicia > Vicia faba. Next base: position 562,475,868 of record OX451735.1, read on the forward strand.
GCCCCAGCATAGAGTAAATTCCATTGAGGAAGAGTTGTATGCTGTTTCGGTGAATGATGTTGCTACCCCTCTTTTGAATGTTAAAAGGAACTTACTACTAGCCGGTTTATTTCCGGGTTGTAGCAAGGGTTGCCTCCTGTGTGCTGTTATCCCTACCGGTTGTCCGCTGCTGAAATCAGGCATCCAAAGCCTGATGGATAGCAAAGAAGTTCTGTTCAAGAAAACTGTTGTTCTGTTTGTTTCCGTTGAAGAATTATCTGTTGTCACAATTTACAATCCTGCCAAAGCTCCCATGAAGAAACCAGTCCAAATTATGTCTGTTGCACCCATTACTATTACTGTTCCGGGGCCTCTCCCCTATGAGTCTGATAAAGCGGTCCCATGGCATTATGGGGCCGACGTGTATGTGCTTGGGGTGAAGCAGGAGTTCAACACCAATACCAGTATCAGTAACATCACTGGTCCCGCCAAGATTACCCGCAGTGGCAGGCTCTTCTCGTCTGACATTGCACCGCCAGTTATCCGAAAACCTCTCACCATCACACCCGCAAGTGTGCATGTTCCAATTCAAGTTCCTGTGTCTACTACTGCCGCCAATACTCGGGGCAAGGAAGTTGCTACCGATTTGCCTGCCAGGACGGAGGCGCCAAAAAAGACTACTGTGGAAGCCTCCCAACAAGAAATGGAGGAAATCTTTAAAATATCAAAAAGAGTGACTTCAATGTTGTTGAACAGTTGGGGCATACCCCCTCCAAAATCTCTATGCTATCATTGCTGCTATGCTCAGAGGCCCATGCAAAAGCCCTGATTTCATTTCTGAAAACCGCCCATGTGCTGCAAGAGACCTCTGCGGATCAATTCACCGACTGTGTGGCTAATTTGACGGCTGACAATGGCTTGGGGTTCTCAGATGTTGACCTTACCGCCAAAGGGAAAAATCACAATGATGCCCTGCATGTCTCTATAGAATGCAGGGGAACTACTCTCGCACACGTGTTGGTGGATACCGGTTCTTCCCTGAATGTTTTTCCCAAGAAGGCATTGGATCGCTTGGATTGTGAGGGTCTGGAGCTGAAACCTAGTAACATCATTGTTAGAGCCTTCGACGGTTCTAAGAGGATGATGCACGGTGAGGTAGACATTCCTATTCGTGTGGGTTCCCAAGTTTTCGACTCAACGTTCTATGTAATGGATATTCGTCCATCTTACTCCTGCTTGTTGGGTCGACCCTGGATTCACAAGGCTGGGGCAGTGACATCCACTCTACACCAAAAGCTCAAATACCCTGTCAAAGGGAAGATTGTTACTGTGCAGGGTGAGGAGGAATACATGGTTAGTCACTTGAATTCATTCCGGTATATCGATATGGAGGGGGAGTTTATTGAAACCCCCTTTCAGCATTTTGAGGAAGTACCTCCAACGTTGGCATCAGCTGAAACAGTGGTGGAAGAAGACTTTCCGTTGAAGATGGCGTCTTTGAAGGATGCTCGGGCTGTAATCGAGAAAGGCAATTGTGCAAATTGGGGTCAGCTTCCTGACTTCACTCAAAAGAATGACAAGTTTGGGCTGGGCTTTACTGCAGAGGCTCAGGGGGCTGTGCGCAAGGAAAAGATCAGAAAGGCTCCAGTGTTTATCACCAGTCCAAGGGTGAATGCTATTGAGGAGGATGTGGAGGAAGCCGAATTTGACAGTTGGATCTATCCAACCACCAGCAACGGACCAAGCAACTGGACGGAAAAGGATTTTACACCTATCACATTTGTCACGTAGTAATTAATTCTTTTGATTTCCAATTTGTAACAAACAATATGTTAAAACTTTGTTGGCTCGGTGTCCTACCCGGGGCATCGTAGCTCCATTTGTGAGGGCTTTTTGTATGACATTTCCATATATCATCAATCAAAACATTGGACGTTTGTTGCATTTCAAATCTTGTGCTCTTTTTCTTTCTGTGTTATATATTGCAAAACAGTTATATTTACACACACTCACTCATACAGGTTTCAATCCACTCTGGATCTCACTGGTAACAGCTCTGCTACCACCAGTTATGACTTCGAGAATCCGATCAAATTGGCCGAAGACGAAGGTGAAGATGATTGCGAAGTGCCTGGTGAACTCGCAAGACTGCTACTCCAGGAAGAGAGGGCCATTCAGCCGCATGAAGAGCCGGTGGAAACAATTAACCTGGGTACTGAGACAGATAGGAAAGAGGTTAAATTGGTGCTAATATAGAGCTCAGCGTGAAGCAACGATTGATCCAGATGCTACATGATCACATGGAGATATTTGCTTGGTCCTATGAAGACATGCCTGGTTTGGATGCCGAAATTGTAGCTCATTACTTGCCAACCAAGGAAGACTGCCCTCTGGTAAAGCAAAAGGTCCGCCGTATGCGCCCAGAGATGTCCGAAAAGATCAAGGCTGAGGTTATGAAGCAATTCGACGCCGGGTTTCTAGCAGTAACTTCTTACCCTCAGTGGGTTGCCAATGTGGTGCCAGTGCCAAAGAAGGACGGTAAAGTCAGAATGTGTGTCGACTACAGGGATTTGAACAGGGCAAGCCCCAAGGATGACTTCCCCTTACCTCACATCGACGTTCTTGTTGACAATACTGCTCAACACAAGGTGTTCTCCTTCATGGATGGTTTTTCAGGGTATAATCAGATCAAGATGGCCCCGGAAGATATGGAAAAGACTACCTTTGTGACTCAGTGGGGCACCTTCTGCTACAAGGTCATGCCATTCGGGTTGAAAAATGTTGGGGCAACCTATCAACGTGCCATGGTTGCTTTATTTCATGATATGATCCATCATGAGATTGAGGTATACATTGATGACATGATAGCAAGGTCTCAAACTGAGGAGGAGCATCTTGATCATCTGAGGAAGCTGTTTGACCGACTAAAGTTATACAAGCTGAGGTTGAATCCCAACAAATGCACCTTTGGGGTAAGGTCCGGAAAATTGCTAGGTTTCATTGTAAGCGATAAAGGTATTCAGGTGGACCCTGCCAAGGTAAAAGCCATACAAGAGATGCTGACTCCAAAGACAGAGAAAGAAGTCAGAGGCTTCCTGGGACGACTGAATTACATTTCCCGATTCATCTCACATCTAACTGCTACTTGTGAGCCAATCTTCAAATTACTGAAGAAAGATCAAGTAGTACGCTGGAACGATGAATGTCAGGCTGCCTTTGAAAAGATAAAGGAATATCTCCAAGAGCCACCCATTCTTATGCCACCAGTGGAAGGAAGACCTCTGATATTATACTTGACAGTACTTGACAATTCAATGGGGTGTGTGCTGGGACAGCATGACGAGTCCGGCCGAAAAGAGCACGCTATTTATTACTTGAGCAAAAAGTTTACCGACTGCGAGTCTCGTTACTCACTGCTTGAGAAAACTTGCTGCGCTCTAGTATGGGCTGCTCGCCGGCTGAGACAGTATATGCTAACTCACACCACTTTGTTGATTTCAAAGATGGATCCCATCAAGTACATATTTGAAAAGCCTGCTCTGTCTGGGAGAATAGCAAGATGGCAAATGATCTTAACAGAATATGATATCCAGTATACAACTCAGAAAGCAATCAAAGGAAGTGTACTGGCAGATCATTTGGCACACCAACCTGTGGACGATTACCAATCATTGAACTTTGATTTTCCGGACGAAGACATCATGGTGGTAACTGACTGTGAAGTACCTGGACCGGATGAAGGACCTGAGGAAGGATCCCGATGGTCTATGCATTTTGACGGAGCCTCCAATGCTTTGGGTAACGGCGTCGGCGCTGTAATCATATCTCCCAAAGGAACTCATACTCCACTCACCGCCCGATTGTGTTTCAACTGCACCAACAACATGGCAGAATATGAGGCATGTATCATGGGTCTACAAGCTGCAATCGATTTAAGGATCAAATTTCTGAGTGTCTTCGGAGATTCCGCTCTCGTGATCAATCAGATCAAAGGCGAGTGGGATACGAAACACCCAAATCTTATTCCTTACAAGGAGTATGTGTTGACCTTGCTTCCCCACTTTGAAGAGATAACTTTTGAGCACTTCCCAAGAGAGGAGAATCAGCTAGCGGACGCACTAGCTACGATGTCTTCAATGTTCAAAGTTAAATGGGACAATGAGGCTCCCTGGATCATTATCTGGAAGTTGGACGAACCGGAATACTGCTGCGATCTCGAGGCCGAGAAGGTGACTGAAAAACCCTGGTATCATGAGGTGAAGAGGTATTTGGAAGCTCAGGAATACCCTGAAGGTGCATCTGTCAATGACAAGAAGTTCACGAGAAGGTTTGCGGCAAAATTCTTCCTCAGCAACGGCATTCTCTACGAACGGAATCAAGATTCAACTCTACTGCGTTGTGTGGATAAGGCTGAAGCAGAGAAGATCATGATAGAACTGCATGAAGGTACATTTGGGACACATTCCAGTGGACACACCATGGCTAAGAAAATCCTTCGGGCAGGATATTTCTGGTCCACAATGGAAGCCGATTGTTACCAACACTCTCGAACTTGTCATAAATGCCAGATCTATGCTGACAAGGTGCATATTCCTCCGGTTCCTCTGAACGTCCTGACGGCACCTTGGCCTTTTGCAATGTGGGGAATTGATATAATCGGTGAGATCCGACCGACGGCATCCAACGGGCATCGCTTCATCTTGGTGGCAATCGATTACTTCACGAAGTGGGTTGAGGCAGCTTCCTACGCAACGGTAACCAAGAGCGTCGTGGCATGTTTCATCCGGCATAACTTGATCTGTCGGTACAGCGTCCCGGAAAGAATCATTACGGATAATGGTACCAATCTCAATAACAAGATGATCACTGAACTATGCAAGCAATTCAAAATACAGCACCACAATTCTTCTCCCTACCGGCCGAAGATGAATGGGGCTGTGGAAGCAGCTAATAAGAATATCAAGAAAATTGTGCAGAAGATGACAGTTACCTATAAAGATTGGCACGAGATGTTACCGTTCGCTCTTCATGGGTACCGTACCTCAGCAAGGACGTCAACCGGGGCAACTCCTTTCTCCTTGGTCTATGGCATGGAGGCAGTCTTGCCAATTGAAGTCCAGATACCCTCTCTCCGGATAATGAAGGATGCAGACTTGAATGAAGATGACTGGATCCAGACTCGACTTGATCAATTAAATCTGATTGACGAAAAGAGACTCACCGCTATCTGTCATGGTCAGACGTATCAAAAACGGATGATCAGGGCATTTAACAAGAAAGTCAGACCACAAGAGTATCAAGTTGGGGACCTGGTAATCAAACGCATCATCCTTCCTCAAAGTGATCCCCGGGGCAAATGGACCCCTACTTACGAAGGGCCATTTGTGGTTAAACATGTGTTCTCAGGAGGAGCCATGATCCTAACCACCATGGATGGTGACGACCTTCCTCACCCCGCCAATGCAGACATAGTGAAAAGATACTACGCATGAATAAAAGACCCGTTAGGTTGACATACCTAGGCAAAAATAAGGGCTTCCCGGCGAACCAAAAGGGTTCAGGCAAAAATAAGGGATGAAATGAAAAAAATCTGTACACCCGACAAGTCGAAAACCTAAAAAGGTGGCTTGGGCAAAAATGGGTATCCCGGTGGACTGAAAACCCGAAAGGGCGGTCCAGGCAAAAGTTAGGGATAAAGCGTAACACTATGTCTCATTGGATCACTTTGCATCCGGAATTCGGCATCAACTATCTGGCTCAGATTTCGGCATCGACCAATCAGCTTCATCTTCAACTAAGCAACAAAGTGATGAGACGCTTGAAGACATAAAGGCGATAGCAGAGTTGGAACCCAGTGGGATTGTTCACATAGCTGTTTTGTTTCCTTTTCAAAATTGTAAATTCTATGTTATTCGGCGGCATTCTCTTACTAGGATGTCAACCTCTTGTACAAAAACGTCTATTCACAGGCAAAATTCAAATCAATACAAATTCACTTGTCCATACAAATTGCCATTGTTTTTCCTTTTTCTGTTTTGTCTTGTGAAGAACGTCCAATGTTCATTTTTGATATATGCATTTGACATAAAATTGCTGATTCATAAATATTTGCATATGAAACAAAAGATTAATTACAGGTGACATCAGAAATAGGGGCAATGTGAAGTTGTCTGATGCAGTCTGGTTGCTTTGTCCGCCAAGGTACCAAGGTAAATTAGACTGAAGAATGTGACCAAATCATCTCAACTCCCCGCAGAGTAAGACAAGATTCAGCAATACTTTCCCCGAGCAGAGTTGGTTCCCTGTCAATCCTGAAAAGGCACAACATTCCCCGACAGAAAATAAGTACCTCAGTACAATTCCAAAAGTTTCCCCAGGAAAGCGGAATTCTTATCCCCAGCAGGTCTTGAAGCTTATCCCCAGTAGATTCTGGAAGCTTGTTCCCTGCAGAATACGGACGTCTCTCCCGAGCTTTATTCAAAGTTATTCCTCACAAGGGCTTATAACTGGGTTATCCTCAGCTATCTGCCACGGAAGATCGCCCTCGGCAAAGTTCTTCCTATTCCCCAGCGGAGTTTATCTTTGGTGTTCCCCAGCGGAGTTTATCATCATTACCCCCAGCAGAATCCATCATTGAAGTCCTCAGCAGGCCTCTCATCAAAACTTCAGCAAAGTATCTCTTCCATAGAGCAACTCCCCGACCGGTCGTCAAGGATTTATTTTCCTAAAGACGAAATTACATTCATAAACATTTCACATTTTCATACATCTTGCTTACATACATGATAAAGTGCATACAACACTATCTCATGTTGAACATCATGACATCATGCATCATGACATTGCATACAACTTATGTTTTTGCCTTTTCAGGGAAAAAGACAATCCCAAAGACAACTACCTTCAACTGTCACAATTCCAGATTCGATACCTGTATCTAGCCAGGGCACATCTGAGAGTGATCAGTTTCCAGACTCGATTCCTGTATCTAGCCAGGGCACGTCTGAAGAGTTCAAAGATTCGATTCCTGTATCCAGTCAGGGCACATCTATCAACTACAATATTTCTAGATTCGATTCCTGTATCCAGCCAGGGCATATCTGTTGACCACATTTCCAGACTCGATTCCTGTATCTAGCCAGGGCACGTCTGAAGAGTTCGAAGATTTGATTCCTGTATCCAGCCAGGGCATATCTATTGACGACTATTTCCGGATTCGACTCCTGTATCTAGCCAAGGCACATCTGTGAGCAACCGATTGTAGATTCGATACCTGTATCTAGCCAGGGCATATCTGCATAAGGATATTGAAGATCAAACACCTGTAATAAGCCAGGAAAACATCTGTCTTTCTCAAATACACAAGTTCTCGCTAAGGAATCTCTTATGCGATCAACACTTCCAAATGGCATCTATAAGCCCATTCCCGACAAGGTTCTGTCACATTTCCAGATGGCATCTTTAAGCCCATCTCCCTATCCACCATCTCTCCAAATGGCATCTATAAGCCCATTCCCGACATCACATTGATGATACTTCAACATGCGAGTGCAAATTTCCGGGCACTCTAGTGTCCAATCTCCTTTTACCCTCGAGTCACGAAAGGCAAACTTGCCAATCTAACTCTTCAGGTTCAAGAAGATTGAACAGGGGCAACTGTTGTACCCCAAAATTTTCCCTCCCATTTCCTCAACATTTTCTCATCACAAGACCTTTGAAAATCAAGATCCAGTTAGGGTTTCCTCTGCTCAAGACTTCTCCTTGCCCTGTTGACCCAAATTAGGGTTTGTGTTTGCACAAAGATATTTTGACCCAAAATGCCTAAGATGACTTTCATGCTTCATGTTGGACTCCCAAGTTTGTCCATACCAAGTTTCAAGTCTTGATTCCAAATTTTTGCCCAGTCAATTGGACAGTTGACCTAGAAATCAACTGTATTGGGGAAAAGTCAATTGTGGCCAATTGACAGTCAAATCTCATGAAAATTGACCCACATCAACATTATGAACTCACATGGACCATTTGATCAAGTTTGGATCACAATTCCACAAGAAATTTGATCAGATCATCAAAAGGGCAAAATGGTCATTTTTAGGGTTTTGACTGCACAAGGGCAATTTTTGACTGTTTGACCTAGCCAATGGCAAACCAAGCTCACATATGGACTCAAGGATCCCATGGAATTATCTTGACATGCTCAACAAGTTCAAAGGATCCCAAATACACAAGATTGATAGTTGAATTTCCCAGTCAATTGATCAATTTTGACTGTATACTAAAAAAGTCAAACTTTGACTTTTTGGTCAAAATCAAGGGTCAAGGTTCATTTTTCATCAAAACATGCCAAATCATGAAACTTTTTCACCAAGAAATCAAAAATTGCAAATTAGGGTTTGAAATGGAAATTTTTCATAACTTAGAATTTTTCTAAGTTATGGAAAACCCTAATTTTTTCCCAACTTTGCCCCACTTTCTCACCAAGATTCATTTGGATTCAAGCAAAAGTCAAAACATGAAAGTTGTAGCTTGTTGCAAAATCTACAACTTTGATTCACAAAGTTTTCCCAAAAGAAGCTTGTATCTCAAGTTACAATTTTTGGAACAAGGGTACCAAACCATTCTTAACTTAGTGAAATTTTGACCTTTTTAGGCAAGTTTTTTACCTAACTTCAAGACCATTTTCCATACACTTCCACTTGGAATTTCAATTTTCACTTCAAAGATGGATTGTAGTACACATTCCAAGCTTTCCAAAATGTCCAAGAACTTCTCAAACAACCTCATAACTTGAGAGATTCGAATTTTGCAATATGGCAAAAACTCACTTTTGAATTGGTCATGTACATGTTCATAACTTATGCCATTTTCAAGTCAGCTTGGTTTGTGCTACATTACAGGTCTCTAAACCATCCAACACTCAATAATTTAATGCATGTTCATTGTGCTAAGGCCTTTTTTCATGAGTTTAAGCATTACATGTTGAATTAAGCCATTTATGGAAAAAGCATTTTAGCCATTTTTGAAAAGATTGCTTTATGTCAAGTTCTCATATCTTTGAAGTACAAAGAAATCTCAGAGGCACAACTTATGAGACATATTGCACTGATCAAGGCAAGGTTTGGCAGCAGGTTTAGGGGTCCTCTACCTGCCTAGAACAAGGAGTGACCATTGCTTGCTTAAAGTTCAAGTAACATTGCATATGATATACCAACTTCCATTCCTGCAAACCAAGGCTTGAGAGAAAGTTATCACACACATTCTAAACATCAAACACAAGCTGAAGCACGACCCTAAGACCACCAATACCTCCCCATTGCCAAAATCACTCTCAAACTGCAAAAACAGAGCAACCTCTGCAGATTGAGTTCCAACTCTTAATCCTTTCAAGCATTCTTGCCCAAACCACTTCAAACACCTTCCCTACCATCAATCCAAACTATCCAAAGCATTAGAAGCAACCTGTAACTCCTCTAATCCTTTTGGCCATTTTCACTTTTCTGATTTACAGGTGAAGTGCTATAGCACGATTCAAAAGGTTTCAAGATAAAGTAAATCTTGGAATAGCATCCCTGGACATCAAGGAAGCTATACCAATCATCACCTTGCACTGAAAGCTTCTCCATTGCCAGATAGAACTTCAACTGAACAGGTAAGTTCATGAACTCGTATCTCTCTTATTAGGCATTGTTAGCTTTAGGTTTGTGAAGAGAATATGTCACATTCATAGCCCTGAACATGCCCATGTAATTAGATTTCATTTATATTATGTGTGTTGCAAGAATTTTGAGTCTGAACATGGCATAAAAACTAGGTCAGAAATTGGGGGAGAAGAAATTATCCCTCATCTTAGAGAGTTAAGTCAAGTTCTTTACATGGTTGGATTCGTCTTCTCATGCTCTACATTTTTCATGTTATGAGTTTTGCTTGAAAGTCCAGGAATCAAGAGATGGAAAACGCGTGTTCTGGTTGTTCATACAGGTCTGAGGTTGAAGACAAAGTCTTCTTGGGCTGGGCCTGAGTTGACTTTTCTATTTGCACCCTTTTGTTACTTTTACACCCCCCAAGCCCATTTTGCTTATTTTTATGATTTTTTGACATTTTCTTTTTTATCCTGACTCATTTATTTTTTTTCTAACAATATTAAAAATATCAAAAATATTTTTCTCACCATTTTTGAATTTATTAGGCATTTATTTGGTTTCTTTTAGTTTTTGTACATAAAATAAATACATAAAACCATTTTTTACTTAAAATATAAAAAATAATGTAAACACATCTATTTTTCATTTTTTATTTTATTTTATCTTCTGAAAATATTTTATACAAAATATACTTTTTTTTATAAATATTAAATATTATTATTTTTGTACATATAATATATATTAAGTAAATAATAATAATGCATACATATTTATTAGCATATTTAGGAAAAAATACAAAATATACACATTTTTATTTTTATTTAATATTTAATATAAAAATACCTTTTGACAAATATATTTCATTTTATTTTATTTTTGTATATAATAAATAAATATTTGTACATAATAAATAAATAATGCATTTTATTTAATAGAATTAGGGTTTAACCCTAAACATGAAAAACTCCAAAAAATAATACTTTCCTTTTTGTTTATTTTGACATATAAAAAATACTTTTTTCATACCTACAAAAAAACATTTTTGCATCTTGCATATTTATTTTATTTAATTTATGCAATTAAATTATCTTGTAAATAATTCAATATTGATGTAATAGTTTAGGTTTAAATTCCTTGTCAAAATCCCCATTTGAACATTTGTACCCCCCTTCCCATATATGGTTTTGTAATAGCTTAGTAAATTTATTTTCGCACTTTATTGCTTTCTAATTATACCATGTTAGAATTAGGGTTTGTATGCGAAAAAACAACGAAAATAGTTTTGACCTAATTTCAAGATAAACAAGCATGAAAATGGACACACAAATCACACTTGCACCCCCTAGGGTATTCCACTTGTTGCCTTTCAAAATTGGGCCATATTGCATGTTAGGTCTCTTTGGGCAAAACAAACACAAATCAAATGATCATAGTCCCCCGATGACGCTTTCAAAATGTTGCTTAAACAAATGATCAAGTCCCTTAAAGAAAATTGCCCAAAGATACTTGACACCATTGCAATTATGGTCTAAACGATGACCCGCGCCCGTCCCTTTCACATCCTAACATGAGATTGTCCACCAAATACAATGGTGGAACAAACTTGTTAAAAGGGTTAAAACATAGCAATAAACTTTGAGAAATTTAGGAGTAGATAACCTCTTAGTTACTTGAATCAAACTTGCAAAAACAAAACACTTGCCTATTTTCTAAAACCACACCTCACAACACTTTCAAAACAAACTTTCAAAAACAAATGAAAACCTTTTCAAAAGACATACATCTTTGTATACATCCCAACATGGATCATTACAAAAGTTGCCACCACATTGGCCTCTTTTCAAAACATTTTCAAACCCACACACACACAAGCACCATTTCAAACAATTGAAAATTAAGGCAAGTTGATCTAAGCAAGTAACTAAGAGCCCATGGATAACCATGGATAGAAAGGGTGCTAATACCTTCCCTTTCTATAATCTACTCCCCGAACCCAAGAAAAATCTCAAAGGTTTTTGCTGTGCTTTTTAAACCTTTCCTTAGGATAAAATAAAAATTCGATGGCGACTCTTGCTCAACCGAAACATTTTCGAAAACAAACGCAAAACCATAGTCAGTTCTCCCACCGTATCACAACCATGGACGGCGACGACCTGCCGCACCCTGCGAATGCAGACATAGTCAAAAGATACTACGCATAAATGACCCGCTAGGTTGACACACCTAGGCAAAACAAGGGCATCCTGGTGAATCGAAAACCCGAAAGAGCGGTTCAGGCAAAAATTAGGGATAAACAAAAAAAATTTGTACACACAGCAAGTTGAAAACCTGAAAGGGCGACTTGGGCAAAAAAGGGTTTCCCGGTGGACTGAAAACCCAAAAGGGCAGTCAAGGAAAAAGTTAGGGAATTAAAGCGTATGACTATGTCTCATCGGATCACTTTAAGGACAATCTCTTCACTGACAAATTCTGAGCTACTGATCAACCCAATTATCTTCGGACGAAGCAACGGATGGACAAGATATTCGGAGTTACGAAGGCTATAGTGGAATGAGAACCCCATGGGATTTTTACGCACATAGCTATCTTTCTTTGTATAAATTTTTTCTTACTTTTATGACATCATCCTCTTACTAGGATGTCTATCTCCTTTGTACAAAACACTTACTCAAAGTAAATACAAAGATATCTCTTTCAAAGTAAAGAAAACTATTTGCCTTTTTCTTTACACTTGTGTTTTTATTTGCAAAAACGTCCAATGATTCGTTGATGAACATATGCATTTGAACATAATTACTGTTTACAAATAAACAGGATGGAAAAGAATAATTACTGACAGACTGAAAGGATAGGAAAACGCCTTTAGGCTATTCCAAGAGAAATCCCCTGTAGTACATCATCTAGATCCTCAGCGGAGCTAAAACCTTGAAATACATATCCCCAGCGGAGCTAAATTTCAAACCCTTAATTCCCATCAGAGTTAAAACTTCAAACTCCCAATCCCCAGCGGAGCCAAAGCTTTGAGTTACAGATTCCCAGCAGAGCTGAAATCTTCATCCCCAGTCGGGTCAAGACTTCTAATCCCCAGCGGAAACCATCTAACTTCCCCAACAAGTTATCTTGAAGCCTGAAATCAATCAGATAACAATTAACTTTTGTTTATCCCCAACCTAGGATGACTTCCCAGTAGAATGGCAGACAAACCAAACTCCTGAACTTACTCTCCCAGCAGTAGACTCTTCCCCATAGAGTCTTCATTACTCCCCCGCATGAATTTGTCAGAGTTTTTTACTCCCTGCAGATTGAAGATTCTCATTCTCATTTCCCCAATGAAGTCACCAAAGTTTTCATTACTCCTCAACAGAATGAAGATTCTCATTCTTAATTCCCCGCAGAAGTCATCAGAGTTTTCCCTATTCCCCAGCCGAGTAAGGATTCCCATTGTGTAACCCTCAGTAGAAGTCTTCGATTTCTCTGGATTTCCCAAGCAAATTTCTCCAGCAGTTTGGCATTGCTCGTAACCGAATTTTTGTCAATACTCCAACTTCAAGACATGAAGGATCCTCACATCCCCACAGAAGTTGTCAAGAATTTTCTATCCCCAACAGTCGTCCAGGATTTCTTATCCTCAGCAGTCAAGGATTTATTTTCCCCGACAGCAATCAAGGGTTTCATTATCCCCAGCCGTCAAGGATTTATTTTCCTCAGCAAATCAGCTTACATGCGCATATATTACATCCATATATCATATACATTGATAAAACACATTTATTGCATCATACATTTCTTGCAACATAACTTTGTGTTTCAGCTAACATTTTACCCTTTTCAGGATAAGATTAACAAGCTACCATTAACAGTATACAATCATGATACAGTACAAATACACTCCAGACAAGGAAGTCATTTTGTTGCTCATTCAGATTCAGATTTCAGATACAGTAAAGATACGCTCCATACACGAAAGCCATTCTATTTCTCATTCAGATTCAACTATCAATTTCAAGTTTAGATACACTCCAGACACGGAAGTCATTCTGTCACTTATTCAGATTCTAGTTCAGATACGCTCCTAACACGAATTCCATTCTAGCCCTTATTTAATTTCCCGATTCAGATACAGTACGGATACACTCCAGACACGAAAGTCATTCTGATACTCATTCAGACTTCAACATTTAGATACAGTACGGATACGCTCCAGACACGGTTGCCATTCTGTCACCTATTCTGATTTTCCCCAGCTCAGAGACGCTCCAGACACGAATGCTATTCTATTGCTTATTCAGATTCAACATTCAGATACAACTTGGATACGCTCCAGATACGGATGCTATTCCTTTGCGCATTCAGATTCAGTCCCCAGATACAGTACAGATACGTTCCAGACACGAATATCATTCTGATACTTATTCTTTCGACTTACAACTTACAACTCAACAAACATTCTTGGATGGAATCTTTAAGCCCATATCCAACAAGATTCTATCACCTCTCCAAATGGCGTCTTTAAGCCCATTTCCTCAACTACATTTTGACGAGTGCAAATTTACGGGCACTCTAGTGTCCAATCATCTTTTACCTTCGAGTCACGAACGACAAACTCGCCAATCTAACTCTTCAGGTTCAAGAAGATTGAACAGGGGCAGCTGTTGTACCCCAAAATTTTCCCTCTCATATTATCAAGATTTTTCCTCACAAGACTTTTTAGACTCAAGACCAGATTAGGGTTTGCTCAGCTTAAGACATCTCCTTGCACTGATGACTTGAAATTAGGGTTTGAGTTTGCACAAGGATTTTTGGACCATCAATGCTTAATGTGACTTTCATACACCATCTTGGACCCCTAAGATTGCTCATACCATGTTTCAAGCCTTGAATCACATTTTTGCCCAGTCAATTGGACAGTTGACCTAAAAATCAACTATATTGGGGAAAAAGTCAACCATGGCCAATTTACAGTCAAACTTCATAATTTTTTATCCACAATCACATTTTAGGCTCCTATGTACCATTTGATCAAGTTTAGATCACAACTCCTCAAGAAATTTGATCAGATCATCAAAAGGGCAAAATTGTCAAAATTAGGGTTTTGACTGAGAAAGACAAATTTCTGATTTTTGACCTAGCCAATGACCAATTGGGTTCAAACATGATTTCAAGGACTCAATGGAATCATCTTTATCTAATTACATAGTTCAAAATATCTCAAATGCACTGAATTGATAGATGAATTTTCCAGTCAACTGATCAAAAATCAACTGTACACTGAAAAGTCAAACTTTGACTTTTTGGTCCATATCAAGTGCCAAGGGTCATAATTCATCAAGATATGTAAAAATATGAAACTTGTTGATCAAGAAAACCAATTTTGAAAATTAGGATTTCAATTTGAAAAATTTTCACAACTTAGAAATTTTCTAAGTTATGAAAATTTCTTATTTTCCCCCAACTTTCCACAACTTTTTCACCATGATGAAATTGGATTCAAAGAAAACTTCCAACATGAAAGTTGTAGTCCTCCATGAAATCTACAACTTTGTTTCACAAAGTTTTCCCAAAAGATGCTTGGATCTCAAGTTATGATTTTGTGAATAGGGGTCCATAAACTTTTAACTTAGTGAAAATTTGCCCTAGTTTAGGCAGATCTTTGACCTAACTTCATGGCAACTTTTAACCTAGTTACAAGAGGAATATAAAAATTAATTTCAAAGATGGATTGTAGAGCATGTTGTAATCTTTCCAAAATGTCCAAGAACTCTCCAAGATCATTTATGGTTAGGGAGAATCGAAGAAGGGAAAATGGAAATTTATCACTTTTGTTCAAGGCATTTTCACAATGGTTCAAGTTGCAAATCTGCCCTAGCATGCTTGTACTTGGAATTACAAGTCCTAATCCTTTCTACACTCTATAATTGAATGCTAATTCAGTGGACAATGGATTTATTTTTATCTTTGGAGCATTGTACAATGAATTAATCTATTTATGGCATAAAGTTCATAATACTACTTTCATAAAGCTAGCTTTTACAAATTTGCAT
The DNA here is from genome assembly GCA_948472305.1 of Vicia faba. Taxonomy (NCBI): domain Eukaryota; kingdom Viridiplantae; phylum Streptophyta; class Magnoliopsida; order Fabales; family Fabaceae; genus Vicia; species Vicia faba. Next base: position 562,491,529 of record OX451735.1, read on the forward strand.
TTCTTGAGCCATCAACCTGATCTTTTGTTGCAAACAAGATCCACAGTTATCAGGAAAAGTTTACCAACTCTCATCAGCTAAGGAACTAGCAAGTACAAGCTTTTGGGCATTGTCACTTCAACCTTTCTTCAAAAGCAAGAAAACTTGCAAAAGTCAATAGAACTCATCCATCTGATAAAGGCAAGCCTTGGCTTTATTTCAAACAACTTCAGAACCTTGTAACAAGCCTAAGCACGAATTTCTAACATCTCAAATACCCTCAAACACAAAAAACACCATTTTTTGCCCAAATAGGGCAGCCTCTATAGAACTCAAGCCAAATCAATATTGGCTTGTGCGTTTCTTGATTCAACCCTTGAAACATCTTCCCTACATCACATCCAAGCTATCTAGGCCTTTGTCTTGCAAATGTGTGCCATGTTTCAAGCTTCACCATTTTCATTTTGGAGGTTTGCTGGTTGACTTCTACAGGGAGATTCAAGCATCTACAAGGCAAGCTGAGCATTGGAGAAGCTTGAGGGAACTTCAAGAAAGCTCACAAGAACTTCAGGCCTCACTCAAAGTTTCCACATTGCCATATCCAAACTCAACTGAACAAGGTATTTTTCAAGTTTCTATCTCTCTCTTTAGGCATCCTTAGGTCACGATTTGTGAAGCAAAAATGTAGTCCTTAACTTGCTTAAGTTGTACATATGCATAGTTTCTATTTATATTAACTGAGCTAAGAGTATTTGGTTGTTGAAGTTCATGAAAAAATTAGGTCAGGAATTAGGGCCACTAAAATTCTCCCTGGTTTCTTAGAGTTAGGTTTCAAATCTTATATCATTGGAATCGTGATCAAAAATGCTACAAGTTTTATGTTGCAAGATTTTGTTTTTGTGCACGTATGTAAGAGTTACAAGTTGAAGCATAGAAGCGCGCGTTTGAACGTTGGCTGAAGGTCAGGGACGAAGGCTGGCTGAGCCTGGCACCTTGGGCCTGCTACTTTTCACACCCCCTGTTTACTTTTGCACCCCCTTAGCCCATTTTTTATATTTTGCATATTTTTTTATTTCTTTTGTGATTATTGACTTTAATATTTTTTTTCTGAACATTAAAAAATCTCAAAAATATTTTCTTAATTTTTTGCCTTTTTTTATTTTTTTTTATTTTGGCATAAAAATAGTTTATTAGGTTTATAAAACTTATTTTCTTAAATAAACTTGTAAATAATAATAAAAATACTTAAATATTTTATTTTATTATATTATACACATTTAAATATTTATTTTTCATACATATTTAATTTTAATATTTGTACATAACATTATTATTTTTTTTCTTAAACAAAATGAATAAAATAAATGATATAGAACATATTTTCTATTAAATCAAAATTAGGGTTTCCCCTTTCAAAAATAATAACATTATTTTTTTCTTATTTTTAGGACTTATTTTTGCATACATGAAATAAATACAAAAACATTTTTGCATAATTACATTTTATTGCATATTTAAATAATTGTTTATTTATTTATTGTATAATAAATTCAATTGGGTTGTAATAGTGAATTAGGGTTTTATTTTGTGCAAATATCCCCATTCAAAACTTGTATCCCCCTCCCATAATATTGTTGTAATAGCTTAGATTTACTTTACGCAATTTATCGCATTATATACATGTTTAGTAAATTAGGGTTTGTATGATAAGACAAAATCAAACAAATAGACATGACCTAATTCAAGACAAACAAAATGCATGAAAAATGACAACACCTTGCACACAAGCATCTCTAGGGTTTCACCCACTTGGTTTCCTAAACAAAATGGCCATGGTATGCATGCTATGTATCTTGGCAAAACAAAACAAAACAAAATATCATAGTCCCTCGATGACGCTATCACAAGTTGCCTAAAAACAAATGACCTTAGTCCCCTAAACAAGCTAAGATACTTGGCACCATTGCTATCATGGTCATATGTTGACCGACACCCGTCCCGTTTAACATCCAAAGATAGGGTTGTCTACCAAAACAATGGTAGGTCAACAACGTCAAAGGAATAAAAATGTACAAGAAAGACTTTTGAGTAGGTAGATAAGCTTCTAGTTACTTGATCAATTTGCAAACAATCCTTGCTATTTTCAAAATAAACACACACACACATTTCAAAAACATTTCCAAACAACTTTCAAAACATTGAAACATTTTTCAAAAGACAAAACATCTTTGTATACATTCTTACAAACAAGAATCATTACAAAGATTGCCTAAACAATGGCCTCTTTTCAAAATACTTTCAAAACCACACAAAGCACCATTTCAAACAGTTGAAAAGAAAAAGCAAGTGATCTAAAACAAGTAACTAAGAGCCCATGGAAAACCATGGATGAAAAGGGTGCTAGCACCTTCCCTTTTCATAATCTACCCCCCGAACCCAAAAACAATCTCAAAGGTCTTTCCTGTGCTTTTTTTACCTTTCCTTTTGGATAAAATAAAAGCCGGTGGCGACTCTTGCTAAACCGCAACATTTGCGAACACCAACGCAAAACCTCAAGTAAGTTCTCCCACCGCATCACACACTGGTTCAGATAAATCTCTCTACGGTTTGTTCTGATTCGTTTCCAGATTCTTACTGGTTCAGATAAATCTCTCAACAGTTTGTTCTGATTCGTTTCCAGATTCTTACTGGTTCAGATAAATCTCTCAACGGTTTATTCTGATTCATTTCTAGATTTTCGCTGGTTCAGATAAATCTCTCAACAGTTTATTCTGATTCGTTTCCAGATTTTAACTGGTTCAGATAAATCTCTCAACGGTTTATTCTTATTCGTTTCTAGATTGTTACTGGTTTAGATAATTCCTCAACGGTTTATTCTGATTCGTTTCCAGATTCTTACTGGTTCAGATAAATCTCTCAACGGTTTATTCTAATTTGTTTCCAGATTTTTACTGGTTCAGATAAATCTCTCAACGGTTTATTCTGATTCGTTTCAAGATTCTTTCTGTTTCGGATAAATCTCTCAACAGGTTTATTCTGATTCGTTTTCTGTTAAAATCAAGTTCAGGCTTTCTGTCAACAATCATCTTTAGATGGCATCTATAAGCCCATCTCGGACAACTCCCCATCATTTCTCCAAATGGCATCTTTAAGCCCATTCCCTACATAATCAATCAGCGCATCATCGAGTGCAAATTTCTGGGCACTCTAGTATTCAATCATCTTCCACACTCAAGCGACGAACGAAAAACATGTCAATCTTGCTTTTCAAGTTTAAGAAGATTTAACAGGGGCAGCTGTTGTACCCCAAAATTTTCCCTCCCATTTTTCACTCAATATGCTATCCTAGGGTTTCTTAAATACTCAATTTGGCTAAAAAGTTGATCAAACAGATTCTCTTCCTAGGCAACCAGTCAGCAATTAGGGTTTTGCACTTCTCAATGGTTTGCCCAATCCATGGCCCAGGTAACTTCAAAGGCATTTGTGTGATTTCTATTTGTTTTCTTAACTATAATCTTCTGAAGATTGATGTTACTTTTGAGGGCATATTCTGTTTGAATAAGGTGCAAGGTCTAAAGCTATCATCGTTAAGCAATCATGATTGAGGGTTTAATTAATCATTTGGGTTTAAGCTTTTAAACATTTATTTTGTTTAAAAGTGCAAGATATATGATTTATCCTATCATATTATGTTTACTTGAAGTGCAAGTTTTCAAGCCAGGATGCTTATTCAAAACATTCAAACCAAGAATTGAAAAATTAAAATAAAACTCAGAAGTTTTGTACATCAAATTTTCATTATTACTCAAGCTTTGTTCATTACAGTTTTGTGGGTCTTTCACAAATGATTACAAGTGATTACAAAATTATAAGTAAAATACAAATTTTAAATCTACAAAGGAAAATTTGCTTCTTCTTCAAGACTCCTTGCTTCATCCTCAAGAAATTCCCCATTGTTAGCCATTGTCTTGCTTGACCATTTGTTTGTACATGTGACAGAAGAAAAGAAAATATTAGCAAAAATCAATATTGAAAAGTCCAAGCAAATTTGATTTTTCATCATTAGGGTTTGCTTTTAGGAATCAGAAATTTGTTTGTCCATTTTTCCCTATTTCTGCAAATCTCAAAACCTAGGTTTTGGTTCATAAAAAAGGGGAAAAAGTAATAAAGGTACAAATTGGACAGGCAAGGCAACAAGTTCAAACAGCAGCAGTCAAAATGCACAAGTCAAACAATACTAAACATCCAAACTGCATCACAAAAAAAGGGCAGTGCTTTGCAAAGCAATTACAGCAGCACAATATGCAAGGCAACAGGCTGCAAATAGAATACCGCAAGCAAGCTGTCCAAATCAGAAATCAAAGGCAATAACACAAAGCTACAACAGAACAAAACAAGCAATATGCAAGCAACAAGCCAAAAGCATCAAATGCTGTAATATAAATCAGCATCATCATTTTCCCAAGAAAATAAGCAAACCCTTCAGAAATGCATCAAAAGAAAAAATGCTTTATCTCACAAAGAGAGAAAAGAGGAAAGATATCACCTAGCCAGCAAATGCTAAGACAAACAGGTTGCTATAAGAAACAGTCCAAGAAGATCTGCTCAAAAAGCCTCCCTATGCTGCCCATAGCAGTGCAAAAATCTATCCAAGTTCTGCACAAAAGCATGTCAACATAAACCATAGCAACTAGTCTGCAATACAGTCCAAAAATGCCCAGACTTGCACCAAAAGAGAAACAGTCCAAGCTGCACTCAAAAAGCCAAAAACTAGAAAAGTCAAAACTGTTAAAATTCAAATTTTTTCCCTTCTATTTTTTTCACCCTAATCAGATAACAAGCTTTTACTGTTTTATAGAGGAGAGAACCATCAGATATCAGGGGGAGAGACATAGAGAACTAAAAAAATAGCAAAAACTACAAAAAAAAACTCAGAACCAAAAAGTTCAAGAAATCCCTTTGTTTCAAACCAACTGAAACATCATCAAACCATCTTCAAACCAACGGAAACATCATCAAACCATCTCCAAACCAACAGAGCATCATAGTATCCAACAGAAACATCATCAAACCATCACCAAAACCAACTGAAACATCATAGAATAATCACAAAAAACCAGAACAAAACTAGCAAAAATAGCAAAAACTACAAAAAAACTCAGAACCAAAAAAGTTCAAGAAATCCTTTTCTCTCAACCTAACTGAAACATCATAGAACCATCACAAAAAAAAACCAGAATAGAACTAGCAAACTAGCAAACCACAAAAAAACTCAGGACCAAAAGTTCAAGAAATCTCTTCGTCTCAAATCAACTGGAACATCATAGCATTCGTCAAAAACAGCCATCCCAACCATCATCCAAAAAACAGCAGACAACAAAAAACATAGAACCAAAGTCCATCATCCAAACCTTGTCATCAAACATCATTATTCAAAACCCAACTAATCAGTAGCAAACAAACAACAAAAACTCTAATCTGATAACCAGGATAACACGAACTCAGAAGGAGAAAGAAGTCACTCATAAACACAGAGTCAGAGCTATCTTACCGAAAAGGACATTAGGAGGTTAGTAAGGTTATAGATCTGGACCACACCAAACAATCGCTTTCTTCTCTTTCCTTTCTCATATTGAATATACCGTTGCATGCATCGCTATCTTCGCCGATTTCATCAAACGAAAATTAGGGTTTCATTTTCCCCATTTCTAGATTTAGTGTCACCAAGTAAAAATCTGCAGAAATTAGTCACGTATTAGTAACTAGCAGAAAGAGACGATCAGAAAAATGTAAGAAAAGTAAGGTTTTGAGACATGCCACCGCCGTCACCACCGTAAGGCGATTTCTGGTGCAGCCAAAGGGTCTTCTCCGATGAAGGCCTATGTAAAAATAAAAGAGAGAGGGAAGAGCGTTCAAGAGAGAGAAAAAATGTTGAGTTATGAGGCCTGGCTTTAGTGTAAATTAGTTTTGTGTTGTTTGATAACAACACTCTGGCCCAATCCGGTGGTGACACTTGTCACCACCTCTTTAGTTTCCCTGAATGATCCCCCACTTTCAACCCCATGTTAATCTGATGCACCCTCATCATCGATCCCTCTGATCAATTATCACACCCTTTCTACACGTCTTAGAGGCATATCCATGGTATACCTCCAGGGGGTTGCTTCACTGGATTAGCAAGAAGCATTTGGGCCAATTAATTTTTGCACCCCCTATTTTACATTTTTTTTTGCAAGCCCATTTCTATTTTTCTTTATATTTTTTTTGTTAATATTTTCTTCTTCATTATTTGATTTTTATTTTTTCAGCATATATTTAAAAAATGTAAATATGTTAACATTTGTTTTAAATAATTATTAACTTTAAAATAATTTTTGTTTGACATTATTAATTAAGTCCTTAATTAATTTTATCAAACGGAAAGAGTTTTAACCTAAATAATCATTTAACGGTTTGGACTTGTATTGTGTGATTTAAATAGTTATTACTTACTATCACCCCCATTCATTAATTTTTACCACCATTCCCGAAGCTCTGTAATAACGTAGAATTTTAATTTCCACATTTTTATTGTTTTACTCAATACTGTATAGTAATTATGCGTGTATGGCAAGATTAAAAAAATCAATTGTTAGTTAACCTAATTTCAAAGATCAAATTAACTTGAATCAAACACACTTTTTCACACGCGCACCTCTAGGGTAACCTCGCTCGTTGCCTCAGAAATATAGTCATGTCCCTCGAGTATGGGACGTTTTAGAAAATGACCCTTTGATAAAAAGATTGTAGTCCCTCGATGACCCTCGACGTTGCCTTTGATAAAATGATCTCGTTCCTTACAAAAATTGCTAAAGCGTCACGTAAGTTGCTTTCGATGACTGTAAAATTGAGCAGTGCCTGTCCCTTTACATCCAACGATGGGGCTTCTTACCAAATCAATGGTAAGATAGCAATATCTAAAGGAGGAATAAAAGAACCTTGAGACCGTTCGAGTAGGTAGATTCGCTCCTAGTTACTCACTTGCTCACGACGAATACATTTTACATCAACACTTTCATCTCAAAACATTTGCAAAAGACAAAACCTTTTGTATACGTTCTTATAGAAACGAGAACCATTGCAAAACATCTTTTCAAAACACCTTCTAAAACACAATCCACAAACACATCTTTTAACCATCTTTCGAAATAAAACTTTGTACGCGTTCTTATAGAAATGAGAACCATTAAAAAGAGATTTTCAAAACCCACATCACAATCACACTATCAAAACAAAAATCAAGTGATCCAAATGAGTAACTAAGAGCCCATGGAAAACAATGGATGAAAAGGGTGCTAATACCTTCCCTTTTCATAATCTACCCCCCGAACCCGAGAAATAATCTCGAAAGGTCTTTCCTGTGCTTTTTTACCTTTCCTTTTGGATAAAAGAAAAGTCGGTGGCGACTTTTTCGATCTGCACAAATGCGATCGAAACGCAAAACACCAAGTCAGTTCTCCCACCGTATCACAGAGGTCGAAACATGTAATGCATTTTTAAAGCATGTAACTTTTGTAAGCTTTAGGCCGACACATGCACCCTTTAGGTTGACACATACTGAAGCTTTTCTAAATTTGTTGAAAAATTTATTTTATGTGTCGACACATCCACTTTTTAGGTCGACACATTTACTATCATAATAAAGCATACAGCCTCTATAATTGTTCAGTCGACACATTCTTTCAAAATATCATGTATGTGTCGACACATACAAATCTTGAGTCGACACATATTGTTTTACTTGGTCAATTTTTTAATTTCTTTTATTCCAAAATTATCCCTCTTTGCCCTAAATTTTCCAAAACTATAAATACTCATTCATGCATTAATCCAACTTGTTGAAAACCATAAAATTAGCCTATTTCTCTCTTCATCTTCTTCCTCTAAATATACGCATACACACTGATATTACATTGTAACGATGTTATGTTAGGGTTTCTAATTGTCCAATTCTATATTGGGTGGAGTTTTGTAAGGGTTTTCATCCAAAAAAACTTTGGGTTTATCCTTCAAGATTATTGGTTAATTTGGGGGTTTTCGTGCAAAACATTCGAGAGGTAATTTCAGTAAAGTGAACAACTTTGGAGTGCTTAAAATCTTTTCAAGGAACCTTATAGTGTTTGAAATCTTTGCAAGGAAGTAACTTGGAGTATCGGATTGGATCAAAGATTTGTGTTGCAATTGTTTGAGATTGACAGTGCGCGAAATCTTTGGAGATAAAGAATGCAAAGGATTAGCAAGATCCAGATAGTCATTTCTCACCAATTGTGTCTTGGTCTCTCAAGATCAAAAGAAGAGAAGAGGTTAAATCAACAACAAGCTTAGGGTTTGTGGAGTTGCTCTTGAACACTTCCATTAGAATTAGGCACAGACGTACCCATACGCGAGCACGACAATAGGGAACTGTGAAGACAAATTCCTTGTGTCACTTTTACTTTTTTCTTTTACTTGCTTTGATTTTCATTTATCAATATATCAAATAGAATTGCGTTACCATTCGAAAATATTATTTGTGAAGAGGTATAATCGATACATTCGAAAAAATGGAGTCAAACACTTTGACAATAATCTTGTTAAATTTAGAAGATAATTCTCCTCCTCTAAAGATGAAGACAACAAAAAATATAAGTCAGAGGGAATTTGTTATGAATGCGAAAAACTGGGTCATTATAGACCGGATTGTCCTTCACTTGCTAAGAAAAAAGAAAGGATCAACGAAACAAATCCAAAAAGTTTAGACAAGCCTATGTGGCTTGGGATAGTGATAATGATACTTTAACAAATGAAAGCTCAAGTGATAGTGATGAAGAGGAAAACTATTGGTTCATGGAAAATCATCGTCAGAGCAAGAAAAAGGATGTAAGTCATTCTAAATACTCAAATATTGTAAATTTACCCTTTAATTAGTTGAAAAAGCAATTTGAAAACTTACAAAAAGAGTCCTTATATGCTAACAAAAAGTTGGCCTCCCAAGAAAATGTTTTTACATACTTATAAAAAGTTCTCCATTACATACTAAGGTTGAAGAAACAAATGATAAATTTGATACATTAAAGAAACTCATTGTAAGTGGTTCAAATTATGTAAAGGAGAATGGACAATCTTCTATATATGGATGTGAAACATGTCAAATTAGGCAACAAGAAGTAAGTTCTCTTGAAACCAAATTGGACAAATTACATCATCCTACTAACACTATTGCTATTGAATGCTCAAAGTTTGAAAAGCCTATTTTGTCACTATTGTTGCAAAAAGGGACACACTATTGAAACTGCAAGTTTAGGTGCTTTTTAGTTCCTAAAGGAAATTTTCAATGGTTACCCAAAAGAAATATTTATTTAACTCACACTCAAGGACCCAATTAGAATTGGGTACCTACCACTCTTATTTAGTTTTTGTAGGATGAGTGTCTTGATTCTATGACTCGAAAATGAATTATCGATAGTGGATGTTCAAGACAAGTGACGGGAGACATATCTCTCTTCTCCAACTTTATGGCGAAGAAGAAAGAATTTGTATCCTACGGTGATCATAATAAAGGTATGATACTTGGAAAAGATAGTATAGGTAATCCATCAACTATTACTATCTCAAATTGTATGCTAGTAGAAGGACTTAGGCATAGCCTTCTTAGTATTAGTCAATCATGCAATAATGGTTATAAAGTAATTTTTTCCAAAGATTGTTGTATAATTGAACACAACGATAAGAAGGATTGTATGTTTAAGGGTTTGATGGTTAATAATATCTATATGCTTGACCTAAGGGAAATATCCTTGAATAATGACCAATGTCTTGTTACCTTGAGTGAAGACTCTTGGTTATGGCATAGACATTTGGCTCATGTCAACTTTGATCTACTTAACAAAATTGTTGCAAAAGATTTAGTAGTCGGTCTGCCAAAGATGAATTTTTCAAAAGACCATCTATGTGATGCATGTAAAAGGGTAAGCAAACAAGGGTCTCTTTTAAATAAAAAAATGTTGTTTCAACATCAAGACCCCTTGAGCTCCTTCACACGGATTTATTTGGTCCCTCACAAACTAAAAGCATAGGTGGTAATTACTATGGTCTCGTAATCGTAGATGACTACTAAATATTTTGTTGTACATTTTTCTTACGTAACAAAGATGAAATGTTCTCGGCTTTTACATGTTTTGCCAAGTTATCTCAAAACAAATTAAACTAAAAAATTGTTTCCATTCGAAGTGATCATGGAGGTGAATTTGAAAATCATCTCTTTGAAGAATATTGTGATAAATTTGGTATTGAACATAACTTTTCATCTCCTAGAACTCCACAACAAAATGGTTTTATGGAACGTAAAAATTTTGTTCTAGAGGAATTGGCAAGAACAATGTTCAATGATTGTGGTCTACCAAAACATTTTTGGGCCGATGCTATTAGTACGGCTTGTTATGTCTTGAATAGAATACTTATTTGTCCCCCTTATTGATAAAACTCCATATGAACTTTTGAAAGTTATAAAACTAAATTTATCTCATCTTCATATCTTTGGATGTAAATGTTTTATTTTAAATAATGGGAAAGATAATCTTGGAAAATTTGACACAAAAGCCAATGAAGGTGTCCTTCTAGGATACTCTCTATCTAGTAAGGCATATAGAGTTTATAACAAAATATTACTTATTATGGAAGAGTCCGTCTATGTTACTTTTGATGAGACATCCCTAAATAGTGTTAGGAAAGGTAGTTATTTTCATGGTGTAGGTACATCTACGGAAGACATACTCAAGGATGCCGATAAAGGAGTCGATCAACCTAAGTCGATAGATGTTGATAAGTATGAAGATGTCAACCTAGAAAAGAAAAATGATGAAAGTCATGAAGAAAAAGATGGTCTTCCATTGGAGTGGAAAACCTCCAAGGATCATCTAATTGACAACATTATTGGTGATATCACCAAAGGGGTAAATACTCGTTCTAAGATAATTAATTTTTGTTATCATCATGCATATATCTCACAAGTTGAACCTAAAAATTCTAAGAATTCCTAAATTGATGTGAATTTCCTTATGGTCATGCAAGAAGAATTAAATCAATTTTAAAGAATTGACATTTGGAACCTTTTCCCTCGTCCACAAAATCATCAAATTATAGGCACTCGATGGGTCTTTAGGAATAAGCTTGATGAACATGGTGTGATAAAAAGAAATAAGGCATGTCTTGTGGCTCAAGGGTATAACCAAGAGGAAGAAATTAACTATGAGGAAAATTATGCATGTTCTAAGAATTTCAAATTATATCAAATGGACGTAAAAAGTGAACTCCTCAACGGATACATAAGTGAAGAAGTGTATGTTGCTCAACCTCCCGGTTTTGAAAATTATGAGTTTCCTGATCAAATGTTCAAGCTAAAACATGCTTTGTATGGTCTTAAACAAGCCCATAGGGCATGGTATGAACGACTTAGTAAGTTTTTGCTTGAACAAGGTTACTCAAGGGGGAATGTAGACACCACACTCTTTATTAGACGTCAAGGAAATCATATTTTACTAGTTCAAATTTATGTTAATGATATCATTTTTGGATCAACTAATATACATCTTGTCAAGGAGTTCTCTAAGCTTATGCAGGGGGAGTTTGAGATTAGTCTAATGGGAGAGTTAAACTACTTCCTTTGACTACAAATTAAGCAACTTGATGAGGGGACATTTGTATGTCAAATAAAGTATTATCTCTAATTACTCAAAAATTCGGGATGGATAGTGGTAAGGCAATTGACACACCTATGACAACAAATGACAACTTGGATAAAGATACAAACGATAAATATGTTGAGGTAAAAAGGTATAGAGGTATTATTTGATCTCTACTTTATCTTATTGCATCTAGGCTATATATCATGTTTAGTGTTTATATGTGTGCATGGTATCAATCGGCTCCTAAGGAATCACATTTAAAAGTCGTTAAGTGCATTCTTAGATACCATATTGGTACATATAAGTTTGGACTTTAGTATTCCAAGGGAAACGATTGTATGTTGATTGTTTATTTTGATTCAAACTTTTTCGGTTGAAATTGGATAGGAAAAGCACTAGTGGAACTTGTCACATGTTTTCAAAATCCTTGATAAGTTGGCATAGGAAAAAGCAAGTTTTCGTAGCTTTGTCAACGGCCGAGGCGGAATACGTGGAAGCCGGTAGTTGTTATGCCCAAATTTTACGGCTTAAAAAACAACTACTTGACATTGATATTAAACTCTCACGTATTCCTATCATGTGCGACAACACAAGTGCGATTAATCTAACCAAAAATCATGTAATACATTCACGCACTAAACATATTGAGATACACCACCAATTTCTTCGTGATCATGTTGAAAAAGGGGATGTTGTGTTCGAACATGTTGATAGTAAAAATAAACTTGCCAATATTTTCACTAAACCACTCGCAACGGAACCTTTTGCCAACATACATGGGGAATTGGGGATAATCGATATCTCAAATTTCGCCTAATTTTATCCTATTGCTTGTACTCTATAATTTCACTCTAACCTTGTGTTTAAGTCCATTACATCATGTGAGTACACCTTCGATCTCCATCAAAAGCGAGGTAATATCGTTTCAATTTCTCCTTGAAAGTAAAATTTTGCCTTGATGTATGTTACTAGATATTTTCAACAATGCTTGCTATTTTCTCAAATGATGAAAATCATGAATATTCATTTCCAAAAATTCTTGATTAATGACCAATGTGTATTCTCAATCCATGTGCTTATATTGACTTCATGTATTAATCCCTTCACATTTGTATACTTCTATTCTCATCACATGAGCATGTATTTTTATTTGCTTAATTGTTTTATGCTTGAATTATTTATTTTCTCGACATTTGCAATATATGTTTCTTTTTGTCTTGATTTCATGACATTTATATCGTCTTCATCTTGGTTTTAGTAGCGTCATCTTTGTATTGCTATGTTAGGCACATGCGTGTGCGGCATCGGGATTTCTATTATGAAGTGTTACTTGTTTGTGACGCTACAAAAACAACTTCACGTTGTTATCATATCTTTACTATTTAATATTTTGCAATCTGGTTCCATTTGTTGTAATATTGCTTGATTGTTATTTAAAATTTTGCATCATCACATATATATGGGGATATGTGTTTGTTGCTCTTCTATGCAAAATATCCTCTGATTGAAGTATTAGTGTTGTTCATTGAAAAAATACTATTAATTTAAGGGTTAAATGTGTTTAAAATCTTTCTAAAGTTACATATTTTTACTTTTCATCCCTCTAAAATATTCATTAAACAATTGTCTTTCTAAAACTAGAAATTTTAACTTTTGATCCTCCTATAATTTAGCGATAAATTTTACAACTTTGCGGATGAAATAGCAATGTTTTTTATGATAATTTACTACTTAACAATTGAATTAGTGACAATTTTAACAGAAGGGACTAAAGGTTAAAATTCTTAACTTTAGAAAAACGATTCTTCATCAAATTTAAAAAAAAATGAAAAAAAAATACATAATTTTAAAAGAACTTTAAACATATTTACTCCTTAATTTAATTAGGTCTTGCACTAAATGCACAATTAAGGATATATACACGCCATTATATATAAGCTACATTACATATGATAGGCTAAATCATGTGTGGAGGGGAGGAAGTGTGAGTACAAGCTTCATCGTTTAATGTTTTAAATGATGACAAAACTGAAAAAGCTTGCACTTCTGGGTATTGAATAATATCCTTATGTCTTGTGGCACTCCTATGCATTAGAGGGTCTTAGGAACCATCAAAAAACATTTATAAATTGATTGAAGTCATTAAAAATAAGTTTTTGCATGATTTTCAACTGCATATATCGACACATCCTTATTTCAGGTCGAAACATGTAATGTAATTTTTAAAGCCAGCAACTTTTGTAAGCCTTAGGCTGACACATGCACCCTTTAGGCCGACACATACTGAAGCTTTTCATAAAATTTTATTTTATGTATCGACATATCCACTTTTCAGGTCGACACATTTACTATCATATTAAAGCATGTAGCCTATGTAATTGTTCGGTCGACACATAGACATTTTTAGGTCGACATGTGCTTTCAAAATATCACACTGACATTACATTGTAACGATATTCTGTTGGAGTGTGTTGTACCCCAAAATTTTCCCTCTCACTTATCAAGAATTTTCTCACAAGATCTCCTTTGGCTCAAGACTGCACTAGGGATTTGATCAGCTCAAGACACCTCCTTAAGCACTGATGACCAAAATTAGGGTTTGAGATTGCACAAGTATAGTTGAACTTACAATGCCACATATAACTTTCATGGATCATTATGGACCCTCAATATTACTCATGTCAAGTTTCAAGCTTTGGATCACACTTTTGCTCAGTCAATTGAGCAGTTGACCTAAAAATCAGCTGTATCGGGGAAAAAGTCAAATGTGGCCAATTTACAGTCAAACATCATAATTTTTGATCCACATCAACATTTTAAATTCATACGTATCATTTGATCAAGTTTGGACCATAATTCCTCAAGAAATTTGATCAAATCTTCAAAAGGGCAAAATGGTCAAAATTAGGGATTTGATTGGGAAAAGGGCAATTTCTGATTTTTGACCTAGCAAATGATCAATTGGTTTAAGGCATGATCTCAAGAGTCAAATTGCATCATTTTGACCTAATGACATGGCTCAAAAAATTGCTCAAGTTCAATGGATTAACAGATGAATTTTCAATCAACTGATCAAAAGTCAACTATATATTGAAAAGTCAAACTTTGACTTTTTGATCAAAATCAAATGCCAAAGATCACAATTCATCAAAACATGTCAAAATATGAAACTTATTCATCAAGAAATCCAAAATTCAAGATTTCATTTTGAAAAGTTAAAATTTCTAAACTTAGAAATTTTTCTAAGTGTTGGAAATTTCTTATTTTTTCATAACTTTGAGCAAACTTTTCACCATGATGCAAGCTGATTCAGAAGAAACTTCCAACATGAAAGTTGTAGATGTCCATGAAATATACAACCTTGATTTACACAACTCCTTACAAAAGTTCTTTAATCTCAAGTTATAATTTTAAGAACACATGGTCAAGAAACAAAACACTTAGTGAAATTTTGCCCTAATTTGGTCAGGATTTTGACCCAACTTCATGGCACTTTTTCATATAGTTCCAAGGGGAATTTTCAAAAGTGATTCAAATATGGGTTGTAGAGAACATTTCAAGATTTCTAAAATGTCTAATAACTCCTTGAGATCATTTTTTAGTAGGGAGAATCGAAGATATGAAGTTAGGGTTTTATCACTTGAATTACAAGTTATTTTGTGATGAACAAATTCAAAATTCAAACTTATGCTGCATGAGCTCTACTTTGAAGGCTTCAAACTTGTTAGACACTCCATATTAATTTCTTGCACAGCTGTTAAAGGTCTCATTTCAAGCATTCAATGCAAGGCCATGCTTTATATCCATTTTGGGAAGAAAGTGCACAATGCCATTTTGATAAAGTAACTTTTTGCAGAAAACTTGTTCTTGAGCTTCGCACTTGTTCTTTTTTGATCATACATGTCTTATAACACAAGAGAAACTTGTTATACACTTACAATCACTCAGCCCATGCTTGTACTTCCTCTTGAAACTTATTTTCCCACTTTTCTTGAAAATCAAGTAACATAGCAAATAGCTTGTAACTTGTACTTCTGACTTTCAAAAGCACTCAAACCTCTTTGCTTATACATACACAAGCCATTTGCCACAAATCCCATGAATTCTTAAGCCCTGAAAACACCAAGAACACAAAATCACCAAAAACACTTCAAAACTTGCCATTTCTGAGTTTTGAATCCAATGTCCAAATTTACTCGTGTGTTTCTTGGCCTTTTACTTTCAAAAGCTTCTAAATAACATATACAAAGAATCCCAACACCTGCAGCACCACTGTAACACCTCCATCATCATCCACCATTTTCAAAAATAATACCTTGCACCTTGGCTTCTCTAGAACTCCTCAGGAACTTTCAGCTCAAGCTAAGCATCTCGTTCACTTCCTGGGAACTTGAGGAAGCTCATCCAATCATTGGAAATCACTGAAGGTTACTCAAACTCCAAAATCGATACCCTCTTGCAAGGTAAGTTTTATGACTTTTGAACTCTTCATACAGGCATCATTAATGGTTTATTTGTGAATGAAAAATATACATATCATTGCCCTAAAGCTAACCATGTCCATAGTTTTCATTAATTTTTCTTGAGCTTAGAGAATTTTAAGATTGAAGTTCCTGAGATTTTTAGGGTTCAGATTAGGGCCATTAAAATTCATGCTTGTCTTTAATCTATAATTTTATTGCTTTGTATTTCTGAAATCGTGAGAAAATTTTCTACGAGTTTCCTGTTTATAGTTTTCATTTTTTGTTGAGATTTGAATAAGATACAAAGGCTCTGGCTGAGCGTGAGGTTGAAGATGAAGTTCAGGCCATGGACTTGTTTACTATCATATGTTTGTTGTTTCGATTATATAAACGGATGTATAGCCACCCCAATGGTAGAAGCGCGTGCCTGTGACTAGAGGGACCTGGGTTCGAGCCCCAGTGGTACCCTTTTGGTTTTTTCATATTTTTCACATTCTTACTTTTCTTTTTTGGCAGCGCTGGGCCTCACTTGGGCTTTATGTTTTTTTCTTACTTCTCACCCCCTGTTTCACTTACACAACCCTTGGCCCATTTTATTTCCTTTTCTCATTTTTATTTATTTATTTTCTTAAATTATTTTATCTAAATACTATAAAAAATCTGGAAAATATAAAAAACATTAGATTTATACTTTGACTTAGTTTATTTATTTTTAACACAAAAAATTATTTTATTTAATCATACTTTATTTTATTTTACTAATTATTTTTTTGTAAATTTAATTTAAAAAAACTAGGGTTTTACTTACTTTCTTTTACACTAGTAAAATGTTATTTTAATATAAAAAGTAAAAAATATTTTATAATACTATAAATTATTTTTAAGACAAAAATACCAAAAATATTCTTCTTACAAACTTAATTTCTTTTAATCAATTAATAGATTAAGGTTTTATTTAATTTCATTTCCTAGTAAAGTTAGGTTTTTACTTTTTACTATTTTAATTAATTATTTTCTTTTAGTTAATTAGTTTAAAACCAAAACCCCTTTTCTCTAAAAAATCCAAACAAAATATTCATTTTGTTCACATTTACATTCTTGTATATTTATTCATTTTTGTACATTTATTTATCCAAATTCAATATGGTTGTAATAGATAATTAGGATTTACTTTCTTGCAATCCCCATTTGTAATTTGTACACCCCCCTCCCACAAGTATTGTAATAGCGTAGTAATTTTAAATTCCACAATTTATCGCTTTAGATATAAATGCTAGTAATTAGGATTTGTATGGAAAGACTAAAACCAATCAATTAGAAAACCCTAATCAAAGACAAAATCAAGCATGAAAACAACACACTTACACACAAGCACCCCTAGGGTAAAATCCACTTGGTTGCCTTACCAAATAACCATATTACGCATGTGAGGTATCTTTGCAAAAACAAGTAAAATACAAGATCATAGTCCCTCGATGACGCTATCCATGTTGCCTTTCAAATGATCTTAGTCCCTAAAATCGAATGCTAAGATACCTTGCAACATTGCTAATCATGGTTATACGATGACCCTCACCCGTCCCGCTTACATCCAAATATAGGGTTACTTACCAAATCAATGGTAAGATAACAATGTCAAAAGAAAAATAAAAATGAACATGAAAGACTTTTTGAGTAGGTAAAATGCTCTTAGTTACTTGCTCACTTTCAAAATAAAACATCCTTGTTATTTTCAAAACAAACACCTACACTTTCAAAGAATCTTACAAAACTTGAAAACATTTTCAAAAGATCAATATCTTTGTATACATTCTTACGAATGAGAATCATTACAAAGTTTGCCTAAACAATGGTCTCTTTACAAAATACTTTCAAAAACCACACAAAGCACAGTTTCAAACAAAAGCAAGTGATCTAGCAAGTAACTAAGAGCCCATGGAAAACCATGGATGAAAATGGTGCTAATACCTTCCCTTTTCATAATCTACCCCCGAACTCAAGAAATAATCTCAAAGGTCTTTCATGTGCTTTTTCACATTTCTTTTTGGATAAAAGAAAAGACGGCGGCGACTCTTGCTAACTGCAACATTTGCGATCAAACGCAAAACCTTCAAGTCAGATCTCCCACCGTATCACAGAACTAGCGACTCTGTTGGGGAATATTCTAAAAGTGGGGTTACCTTAGGGTTAGATCATATTTACTTGCTTTCATTGTTTGACTTGTATGCTTTACATTATGGTTCTTTGTTTGGGTTTGAATCCTCTACTCGGATTCGGGATACCTTATAGGTAAGTAGTAATACGTTGTGGAAACTGTGCGGGGTATACCGACATGGTCTAAGCAATAGCTATGTTAGTGCGACATATTTGTGGGTACCGATAGCCCTTGAGTTAATCAAGGGGAATACAGGTCCGATAAGTGATGTCATGAAGCACTAATGAACTTTTAGAACCTTTACTTAACCAACTTGACCTTTAGGACGTAGTGAGATGACCGGCTTTGGTGCAGTCTGAAGTTGGTAGATACTCGATACTACACTCATTGAGGTTTGGTTTTTTTGGATATTTTGGTCGCCATTAAAGAGGCTTGTGCTGAAACAATGACCAAGGAAACAAACCAGTGATATTAAGCTCCTTAGAACCCGATTACTATTGCTAGTACAGGTTTGAGCCAACTAAACTTCAAGAGGATACTTACCTATGAAACTCCAAGCAAGCCTAAACCTAAGGACTTGTTTGCTTTGTTTGTATTTACTTGTACATAACATCATGAACATCATAACATCATATTCATTCACTAACCATTTCAAGGATCTTGGGATTTATCTTTCTTCTGTTTTGCAGGACATGGATTATATTCACGGGAAAACTATTCAAGTAAATCTTGTAAGGATACCTCCACAACTTAAGGAGATAGCTTCAAGGATTCTAGAAAATTCTCCATTGACTTAGAGACATGGTCGCCTACTAAACTTGGTCACCTCCAACACAGATGAAGACATGATGAAGGTGCTCTTTCAGTTCTTTGATATTTTACACCATTGCTTCACATTTCCCGATTATCAACTTATGCCAACTTTGGAAGAATTCTCCCAACTCTTAAGGATTCCCATTCTCAATCAACTACCTTTCAATGGTACAGAAAGAGATCCAAATCTAGAAGAGGTTGCTCAAGCTCTACACTTGCAACCATCTGATATCACAACTAATTGGGAAACAAGGAGTGGTGTCAAGGGTTTCCTAGAAAAGTTTTGGTTTGAGAAAGCTCAAAAATGTTGGAACTCTTTGGATTTGCAAGCTTTTTAGGAAATTGTGGCTCTCCTCATCTATGGGACGGTTTTGTTTCCAAATCCTGACCAACTCATAGATGTAAACACCGTCAAAATCTTCATATCCCGCAACCCGGTGCCTACTTTTCTAGGGGACATCCTACATTCTTTTCATAGTCGCACTATGAGGAAAAGAGGTATCCTTATGTGTTATACTCCTCTCTTGGAAAGATGGTTTATTTCGCATCTTCCCCAATCTGTATTGAAGAACGAGCAAGGTTCAAGGTGGTCACAAAGGTTGATGACACTCAAACATTCAGACATTCATTGGTTTTCCCGATCCATAGAGAATGTTACTATTGTCGACCATTATGGAGAATTCCCTAATGTCCCTTTACTTGGCATTAGGGGAGGTATCACCTACAACCCTTGCTTAGCCTTAAGACATTTTGGTTACGCCCGAAGGGATGGCCCTCATGAGATGCTCATTCAAGGTTTGGTATTTGACTACGAGAACAACGATCAAGGTCATCTCCAGAGGTCTATCCGAGCTTGGAGGATGTTGAACAAGGTAGATAGAAAGACATTAGGGCATAAGAATTCCATACCTCTTGAGCCTTACCTCAAATGGGTATGAACTCGTGCTCAGAGTCTTATGATGCCTTATCCCTCCATTATCCCGGTAATTATTGAGCCTGTTATGGAAGGAGATGTTCCATACACTATCCTCCATCCTGACATGCCCACCTCTCTTGAAGACTTGCAAAGGGATTGGATACAACTCAAGGGGGAGCGAGATACTTTTGAGGCCCAATTCTACGCTCGTGAGAAGAAGGTTTTGGAACTCACTAAGAAACTTCATGAGGAGCGGACTCTGAATGCCTACATTGCACCAAAGAGGATGCGTACAACCTTTTTATCTCAGAGATTTTGTATTTGTTTTGCCCAAAAAGGCATTGATGTACTCAAGCTTTAATTTATTAATATAACGTGTGTTTTCTTTTTGTCTAAAACAAATTTGAATCTCTAAAATCCTTGAAATCATTGCGTATGCATTTTCCATTCATCATAACATAAGCAGGTTTCTTGCAACAAGTCTCCTCATCTTTCTACTGTTTATTTCAGTAAGATGGATCTCGAGAAAATGGTGAAGGACCTCCAAGCACAAAATGCTAAGTTTCAACAGATGTTCTTAACTCTAGCCAAAGGACAAGAAGAGTTGAAGACCTTGCTAGTTGAAGAGAAAAAGAAGAAAACGAAGAAAATAATCGGAGTTCTAAATATGGGAAGAAGATTTCAAGGTCAAGCAAGAAGGACCCTAGACTTTACAACGTCATCTGGTGAGAAAGACAATCGAGATGGAAAAGGCAAGGAATCAGTTGTCCAGCTAGATTCAAAAGAGGAAGAAGAATATTACTCTAAAGAACAATAACCTCCAGTCGGCGACAAGTATAAGCATCTGGAAGAACGGTTAAGTGCAATGGAAATCCAAAAAGTGCCTGGACTGGACTTTGAGGAATTGGGGTTAGTATCTGGGATAATCATTCCTCCAAAATTCAAAGCACCGGTATTCTCCAAATATGACGGAGTTTCATGTCCCAAAATGCATCTCTAGTGCTATGTGAGGAAAATCCAGCCGCATATCGCTGACAAGGATTTATGGGTACACTTCTTCCAAGACAGTCTGTCTGGAACTTAACTTGATTGGTTTTACCAGTTAAAAAGAGCCAATGTTCATAATTGGGAAGATCTTGCCGCTGCCTTTTACAAACAATACCAATATAACGCTAATCTTGCTCCCACCCATACTCAACTCTAGAGTATGGCCATGGTTTTAAGTGAAGGCTTTAAAGACTACGCGCAAAAGTGGAGGGACTTAGCAGGAAGAGTCTAACCTCCCCTATCTGAAATAGAGTTGGTAGACATGTTCTTGGGCACCTTGTCCGGTCCTTTCTTCAATCACTTAATTGGGAGTTCATCGGCGGGTTTTACCGAATTGATATTGACTAGAGAAAGGGTGGAAGCCGGGATAAAGAATGGGAAGATTCAAAAAGATGCATCCTCTGCTGTTGTAACCATTCATTGGAAAAAAAGAAGTTGTTGCTGTATATCCTCAGAGAAATCAAGATAGGGTTGAACGTCGTCCAATGGTGGGGGCTGTAATGATTCCTAAACTCGCGCATGCTCAGTAAAGAAGCAATCAACCAAGAATCGAAAGACCAGTCAGACAGTTCACCTGAATTAATATGACACTATCTCAAGTATTACCACATTTGTTAAGATCCAATCTAGTGACTTTGAAAGAAGCTCCAAAGAATCCTAACACAACCTCTCCTCATTATCATCCTAATTCCCGTTGTGCATACCATTCTGAGAGTCCCGGCCATGACACTAACAACTGTTGGGCTCTGAAGAACAAGGTATAAGACCTTATTGAAGCCAAAGAGATTGAGTTTGATGCGCCAAAAATTCCCAATGTCATCACTGCCCCTATGCCCAAGCACGGTCGTGATGTCAACGCCGTGGAGGAAGATATGTTTGTTACTTCAGTTGATGAACTTGTGACCCCACTCTCGACTATCAAAAAGAACTTGTTGAATGTCGGTGTATTCCCAGGCTATGATGAAAGCTGTCATTTCTGTTTATCCTTACCAACCAACTGTCCTTTGTTAAAAGCAGGCGTTCAATGCCTAATTGATGACAAGGAGATTTTGTTCGAGAAGACTTCTATTCCAACTGTTTCTTATAATGATGTTTCCATCGTGACCACTTCCGCCAATTCTTCCAGGGTCTCCACCAAAAGACCCGTTAGAATTACATCAGTCCCTAAAGTAGCTCTGTTGATAATTACAATGCCTAGACCAATCCCGTATTCGTCAGACAAAACCGTCTCATGGAATTATGGAGGTGATGTCTACTACCACGTAACAAGCAAGATTGGCCAGCAGCTGAAAATTCAAGTTCTGAGAACATTGACTCTGATATCAGTAATGTCGCAGGTACTAGTAAGATAACCCGAAGTGGAACGGTTTTCTCTCTAGAAATCGCTCCTCCAAATGTTGTTTTTGGACCCGTAATCATTCATGTTGTTGTTACTCCTCCAAAGGCTATTCCCAGTCCTGCAATCATCTCTGCTAATACTCCTGTTGACAAAACTGTTACAATCCCTGTTATCACCCCTACTGACATTCCAACTGCTGAGTCAACCGAGACTCGAGGTAAAGGTATTCTGGTTGAGCCTGTCCAGACGAAGGCACAATCAGTAGCTATCCCTGAGACCGCCCGAAAAGAGATGGAGGAAATTTTAAAGATTATAAAAAGAAGTGACTACAACATAGTCGAGAAACTGAGGAAAACTCCATCAAAAATTTCCATGCTGGCTTTATTGTTATGTTCTGAGGCTCATGCAAAGGCATTGGTAAAATTCCTTAAAACTGCCCATGTACCACAAGAAACATCTGGCGATCAGTTCCAAGACTGCGTAGCCAGCTTGACTACAGATAATGGTTTAGGTTTTTCGGATGTTGATTTAATGCCAAGGGGGAGGAAGCATAATGAGGCATTGCATGTCTCGGTTGAATGCAGGGGCACGAATTTGGCTCATGTCTTGGTTGACACCGGTTCTTCTCTGAATGTGTTGCCTAAAAAAGCTCTTGATAGGCTTGACTGTGAAGGATTGACCTTGAAGCCTAGCAACATAGTAGTGAGGGCCTTTGACGGCTCAAAAAGGATGGTGCATGGGGAAGTGGACATCCCCATAAAAGTTGGAACCCAAACATTTGATTCAACTTTTTATGTAATGGATATTCGCCCTTCATATTCCTGCTTATTAGGCCGTCCGTGGATTCACAATGCTGGTGTCGTTACCTCTACATTGCATCAAATGCTGAAATATCCAATTCAGGGGAAATCATCACCGTTCATGGAGAAGAAGAGTATATGGCCAGTCATCTAAATTCCTTCAGGTATGTGGAATTAGATGGTGAATTTATTGAAACTCCATTCCAGCACTTTGAAGAAGTCCCGCAGACTGTGGCAGTAACCAAGGTTGTTTCTCAAGTCCCTAAGATTACAAGGCCTCAGCTCAAGATGTCGTTATTAAAAGATTCCAAGCCAGTGATAGAAGAAGGTGGGTGCACTATTTGGGGCCAAGTCCCAGATATCCCATACAAATCTGACAAATTTGGTTTGGGTTTCACTTCAGGAGCCCAGAAAGTTGTACACCGTACTCGTGCTGGAGGACCACCCTTGAAGATCAGCAACCGCGAAGTCAACGCAGTAGAGGATAATGAAGACAACTTTGACTTGGAGGATTGGATTTTCCCAACTTTCAGTGGATGGCTCAGCAACTGGGAGGCTAGCAATTTTGTCCCGATCACATTTATCCCACAGTAATTTGTCTTTAAATTTTGTCGGATCTGTAATATTAAAACAATTCAGACTCTTAAAACCTTATGTCTTACCCGAGGCATAATGGTCAATTTGGAAGGGTTATTATCTCATTTCCATATGACATCAATGAATCATGGACGTTTTTGCACACAAACTTTGTGCTCATTATTTTTATTTTTACATTTTCATTTCTTTCAAAGATAGTTATACTCTTACACACACTCACGCTCACAATGCAAGTTTACATCCATTCGGGATCCCATGGGTAACGGTTCTGCTATGGCCTTCTGTGATTCTGAAAATCTAATCTACCAAGCCGGAGACGGAGGTGAGGAAGATTGTGAAGTACCAGGGGAACTCTCCAGGTTACTACAACAAGAAGAGAGGACCATTCACCCCCACGAAGAACCAGTGGACACAATCAACCTAGGTACAGAAGAAGACAAAAGAGAAGTCAAGGTGGGTGCCAATCTGGAACCCAGTGTCAAAGAGCGTCTGATTCAGTTTCTACACGATTATGTCGAGGTCTTTTCCTGGTCGTACAAAGACATGCTAGGACTTGATGCAGATATCGTAGTACATTGTCTACCTATAAAAGAGGACTTCCCTCCGGTAAAACAAAAGGTCCGTCGAATGCGACCAGACATGTCAGAGAAGATTAAGGCGGAAGTCATGAAACAATTCAACGCCAGATTCTTGGCCGTCACCTCCTATCCGTAATTAGTTGCCAATGTTGTTCCCGTGCCTAAAATGGACGGAAAGATACGAATGTGAGTGGACTACAAAGATTTGAATAGGGCAAGCCCTAAGGATGATTTCTGACTTCCCCACATTGATATTCTAGTTGATAATATGGCACAACACAAAGTGTTTTATTTCATGGACGGTTTCTCAGGCTACAACCAAATCAAAATGGCACCTGAGGACATGGAAAAAATAACCTTTGTCACACAGTGGGGCACATTCTGTTACAAGGTTATGCCATTCGGGTTGAAGAACGCTAGGGCAACCTATCAGCGTGCCATGGTAGCTCTATTTCACGATATGATACATCATGAAATAGAGGTCTGTGTGGACGACATGATAGCCAGATCTCAAACAGAAGAAGAACATCTTGATCATTTACAAAAACTGTTTGAAAGGTTAAAGAAATATAAGTTGAGGTTAAACCCAAACAAATGCACATTTGGGGTGAGGTTCGGTAAACTCCTAGGCTTTGTTGTCAGCAATAAAGGTATTGAAGTCGATTCTGCCAAGGTGAAAGCGATACAAGAGATGCCTACTCCTTGTACTGAGAAGGAAGTCAGAGGATTCTTGGGACGGTTAAACTACATTGCCAGATTCATTTCTCACATGACAGCTACTTGTGAACCAATCTTCAAATTACTAAAGAAATATCAAGTAGTCAAATGGAATGCTGAGTGCCAAACTGCCTTCGACAAGATCAAAGAGTACTTGCAAGAGCCTCCTATTTTGATGCCACCAATTGAGGGAAGACCATTGATCATGTATCTAACTGTTTTGGAAAATTCAATGGGGTGTGTACTGGGGCAGCATGACGAGTCTGGCCGAAAAGAGCATGCTATTTATTACCTGAGCAAAAAGTTTACCAACTGAAACAAGATATTCACTGCTCAAGAAAACTTGTTACGCTCTGGCATGGGCTGCTCGCCGGCCAAGATAACATATGCTGACCCATACTACCTTATTGATATATAAAATGGATCCAATAAAATACATCTTCGAGAAACCTGCCCTCTCTGGGAGAATAGCGAGATGGAAGATGATCCAGACAAAACATGACATACAGTATACTACTTAGAAAGAAATAAAGGCCAGTGTACTAGCTGATCACCTTGTGCATCAAGCTGTGGATGACTACCAGTCCATGAAGATCGAATTCCCAGATGAAGACATCATGATGGTAAACAACTGTGAAGAATTCAGACCATATGACGGACCTGAACAAGGATCCCGATGGACCCTGGTTTTTGATGGGGCATCCAACGCACTCGGCAATAGTATAGGTGTTGTACTCATATCTCCTAAAGGATGTCATAATCCCTTTGTGGCAAGACTCTACTTCAATTGTAAAAATAACATGGCAAAATACGAAGCGTGCATTTTTGGCCCCAAAGCTGCCATAGACTTGGGGATCAAATCCTTAATTATATTCGGAGATTCAGCCTTGGTCATCATCCAGATCAAAGGGGAATGGGACACCAAACACCCTAACCTTATCCCTTACAAAGAACCTGTGTTGTCATTGATCCCACTTTTTAAGAAGATTATTGTTGTACTCCAAAATTTGCCCTCTCATTTTTCTCAGGTTTACTCCCCATCCAATCCCAAGCTTTGGATTACAAATTTTTCATGAAGATCACTCCCAAGACCAAAACAGTCATCTATGCTGAAAGGCCAAACCTTGACCTCTTGATTAAAATCAAATCCCAAAAAAAATCTTATTTCAGAAAAACATGCTTGAAACGGGAAGTGTATTCCAACTAAGATTAAAAAAAACCAAGTTTCTAAGTACTTGAGATTTTCTAAACATTTAAGAAAAATGGCACCTCAGAGCCTCTGAACCAACCTCCAGGAAGAAATGGTCAGAAGTTGCAAACTTGTCTCAGCACATAACATTCAGTCAGAAGGTGGCTCTTCAGCAGCTACACCAACTTAGTTAGAGGTTGTAAACATGGTTCAACACGTAATCTATAAAACAAAACATGGCCTTTTCAGCAAGTACGCAAGTTTAACCAAAGTTTGCTAGAGGAATGCAAAGAAGGCAACAAAGCCTGAAACTCCTTCAGAACCTACTAGAATCAGAAGATGAAGAGGTCAAAAGAGTGGGTATAATACTGAAGCAGAATCTCTAAGTTCAGAGTTTTCAGAGGCAGATCAAAGGAACATGCTAGAAAATCTAGAAAACCCTCAGAATTTGCTGTGGCAGCAAGAGGCCAAGGTCAGGGCTTAGTTTGCGTTGTTTTTTGGTAAAGCAGAACTGCTGGCTCAGGTTATAGGTAATGATGCAAAATCTCCTATTACAAGATTTATGGTTTTTGACAAATCTTATCACCATTTAATGCTCATTAATGCTCACAACCACTTTTGAGCATTTATCCAAGGGGTCTCTCCACGTGTGGCATGGTAACACCCTCGTGCAGGTTTAGGCATGGATCTATGCGCCACTTTTCGCCTATGGGTATCACTTTCCCTTAATCTTCGCCTACTATTCCAGCCTAGGCTGAAAAACTGTCCACCATCACAACTTTCCATAAACTTCCTTCAAGAACAAGTCAGCACCTACTGCATGGTATTGGCGCCATTTAACGTTTAAAAATTCACAAAGCCTTGCCTATAAATAGGGAACCATTGTCCATTGAAAAGCGCGGGGGGGGGGGGGGGGGGGGCAAAATCCAGAAAAATTGCTAGAAGAAGAACAGAAAACTCTAGCAAGAAAACATTGTGAAACTCTGCCAAAATTCCTAGTGTTTCATAACTTTTGAACTTCCTGCCTCCAAACTTCATTGATACCCAATTTGCTTCCTGACTAGAGAACGCCCATACAGCTTATGACCATACATATATATATACTCTCCATCCACCCATTCAAAAAAGAATCTGTCCAGAACACCGTAAGAGCTAAAGCTAGCTCTAATTCACAGATTTTTCTCCTAACAGCAAGGTAAGCACCTGCTGACTCTCACCATGCTGCTAAGCATCACCATATTTGCATGCTCAATAAACACAACGTAGATATCATGTTGTTGTTGTACATGTTTTGAGGATTTTCATGCCTCTGAATGCTTAAGTATGAAGTGAACCAGTATAGAACCTGCCTGTGACCTTTTTGTTTTTGTCTTCTGAAACGCTATGACACTTGTTGAGGCTGCCCTAGGCATGCCTTCTGTTTTATGGAAAAATAATCAAACTGCAGATGTTTTGACTAGCAGAGTAGGAAACCAAGTTCTGACTTTGACGCCAGCATTTCCGAGACCTGTTTTATTATCAATGATATCAGTACTTCTGAACTTTTTTTGCAGGGTCAGAACTTCTGACTTCCCCACTAACAAACTTTTGTTTTGCAGCGCATGGGAGTCAGAACTTCTGACCTCCCCACTAACAAACTTTTGTTTTGCAGCGCACCAGAGTCAGAAGTTCTGAATCATACAGTTTCACTAACAGGTTAATATCCTGCAGCAAGCCTGGGTCAGAACTTCTGGCTTCCTCTCAGCAGCGCGCTAGCCCTCTCTCTCTTTCTCTTTTTCTTCCCCTTGTTATTTATTTTTATTTTTTCGCTGGATTCCCCATTTATAAGTGTGTATCCCCACCCCCCTAAATATTGTATAGCGTAGGATTTTACATTTCCGCATTTTTATTGTTTCAAATATAAATGTTAGCAATTAGGATATGTATGGCAAGATAAAATCAATGAAATAGAAAATCCTAATTCAATATAAAAATACATGCAATAAAACACACTTGCACACAAACACCCTTAAGGTATCTCCACTTGGTTGCCTAAATAAAATGGCCATGGTATGCATGCTAAGTATCTTGGCAAAACAAAACAAAATAAGATCATAGTCCCTCGATGACGCTATCAAAAGGTTGCCTAAACAAATGATCTTGGTCCCTCAAAATGCTAAAGATACTTTGCAACATTGCTATCATGGTCATACGATGACCCACGCCCGTCCCGTTTAACATCCAAAGATAGGGTTGTTTACCAAATCAATTGTAAATCAACAATGTCAAAGGAATAAAAAATGCAAGAAAGACTTTTGAGTAGGTAGATAGCTTCTAGTTACTTGATCATTTCCAAACAATCCTTGCTATTTTCAAACAAACACACACACATTTTCAAAACATTTCCAAACAACTTTCAAAACCACACAAAGCACCATTTCAAACAATTTCAAAAGAAAAGCAAGTGACTAAACAAGTAACTAAGAGCCCATGGAAAACCATGGATGAAAAGGGTGCTAGTACCTTCCCTTTTCATAATCTACCCCCCGAACTCAAGAAAACATCTCAAAGGTCTTTCCTGTGCTTTTTTACCTTTCCTTTTGGATAAAAGAAAAGTCAGTGGCGACTCTTGCTAACCGCAACACTGGCGAACACAAACGCAAAACCTCAAGTCAGTTCTCCCACCGTATCACAATTACCTTCGAGCATTTCCCGCGAGAAGAAAATCAGCTAGCAGACGCACTAGCCACAATGCTATCCATGTTTAAACTTAAATGGGATAACGAGGCTCCCCAGATCACCATTGAACGAATGGATGAACCAGCTCACTGTCACGAGATTAATACTGAAGAAGTAGTGGACCAGCCTTGGTATCTCGAGGCTCAAGAATATCCGAAAGGAGCTTCAGTCAATGATAAAAAGTTCTTAAGGAGATTCTCTGCTAAATTCTTCCTTAGTAATGGCATTATCTACAAACACAACCATGACTCTGTTTTTCTCCGTTGCATAGACAAGGTTGAGGCAGAAAAGATCATGGTTGATCTACATGAGGGCACTTTTGGCACCCATTCCAGTGGGCATACGATGGCAGGGAAAATCCTACGGGCATGTTATTACTGGTCTACCATGGAAGTAGATTGCTATCAACACTCTCGAACCTGCCACAAGTGTCAGATTTATGCTGACAAGGTGCACGTACCTCCAGTTCCTCAGCATGTCTTGACGGCTCCTTGGCCTTTTGCTATGTGGGGCATCAATATGATTGAGGAAATCAAACCAATGGCCTATAATGGACACCACTTCATCTTGGTATCAATTGACTATTTCACAAAGTTGGTTGAGGCAGCCTCTTTCGCTTCTGTTACCAAGAATGTTGTATCCCGGTTCATTAAATAGAATCTCATCTGTCGATATGGTATCCCGGAGAGAATCATCATAGAAAATGGTACGAATCTAAACAATACTATGATCACCGTCCTGTACAAGCAATTCAAGATCCAGCATCACAATTCTTTCCCTTACCGGCCAAAGAAGAATGGTGTTGTCGAAGCCGCAAATAAGAACATCAAAAAGATCATACAGAAAATGACAGTCACGTACAAAGACTGGCATGAGATGCTACCATTCGCTCTCCACAGTTATCGTACCACAACGCGCACATCAACCGGGTCAACACCTTACTCTTTGGTATACGACATGGAGGATGTCTTGCCTATTGAGGTCTAGATCCCCTCTTTAAGAATTATGAAGGATGCAGGGCTGAACGAAGACGATTGGATCCATAATCGACTTGATCAACTGAACTTGATTGATGAGAAAAGGCTTACTGTTGTCTTTCATGGTCAAATGCATAAAAAATGGATGATCAGGGATTTCAACAAAAAGGTCATACGCCAAGTGTATCAAGTCAGGGATCTGGTAATCAAACGTATCATACTACCGCAGGGTGATCCCAGGGGCAAATGGACTCCTACATACGAAGTACCATTTGTAATCAAAAGCATATCCTCTGGTGGAGCAATGATTTTAACCACCATGGATGGCGACGACCTTCCGCACCCTGTGAATTCAGACATAGTCAAAAGATACTACGCATAAGAGACCCTCTAGGTTGACACACCTAGGCAAAACAAGGGCATCCCGGCGAACCAAAAAGGTTTGGGAAAAATTAGGGATAAAACAAAAAAATCTGTACACCCGGCAAGCTGAAAACCCGAAAGGGCGGATTGGGCAAAAAAGGGTATCCCGGTGGACTGAAAACTCGAAAGGGCGGTCCAGGCAAAAGTTAGGGAATTAAAGCGTATGACTATGTCCCGTTGGATCACCTTACGGACAACCATTGGCTTCAACTGACAAACTCAGCGGTTCTGATCAATTCAATCAGCTTCGGACAAGGCAATAAATAGATAAGATGCCCAGAGACACGAAGGCTATAGAAGAATGGGAACCCCATGGGATCATTTCACATAGTTATCTTTTCTTTGTATCAAAATTTCATTTTTTACGACGGCATTCTCTTACTAGAATATTTCTCTCATTGTACAACAAACACTTACTCAAAGTCAATACAAAGATAACCCTTTGAAAGTGCAAAATTATCTGTTTTTCTTTACTCTTGTGTTTTGTTTAGAAAAACGTCCAATGATTTATTTTTGAACATATGCATTTGAGCATAATTATTGTTTACAAATGAACAAAATAAAAAGGCAATCACTAATGGCTTTAGGATATAGGGAAATCTCTCTAAGTTATTTCCATGAAATCCCCCGCAGTGTGAAGTTTAATCCCCAGCGGTACAGAGCTTCCAGTTATCAATCCCCAGTAGAAGTCGTCCAATTTCTCAGGATTTCACAAGCAGTACACGGCGTTTTCCTTACAACAGAGTTTATTTCTCCAAGAGGAAATTCATCAACACTTCAACTTCACAACATGAAGACTTAGACTCCATATCCTCAACAACAGTCAAGGATTTATTTTCCCTAATCCAACAACAGTGCAGTAGATTAGCTTACATACGCATACATCGCATCCATATATCATGAACATCGATAACACGAATGCATTATACCTTGCATTTCATATAAAATGACATTGCATATTAGCTAATATTTTACCCTTTTCAGGATAAGGTTAATCAACAGCTACCAATAACAATGTTCAAAGATTTTTCAGATACAGTTCAGATACGCTCTAGACACGGATGCCATCCTGATACTTATTCAGATTCAACTTTCAGATACAGTTCAGATATGCTTCAGACACGGATGTCATTCTGATACTCATTCAGATTCAACTTTTAGATACAGTTCAGATACACTCCAGACATGGATGCCATCCTGATACTCATTCAGATTCAACTTTCAGATATAGTTCAGATACACTCTAGACACGGATGCCATTCTGATACTCATTCAGATTCAACTTTCAGATACAATTCAGATACACTCCAGACACGGATGCCATCCTGATACTCATTCAGATTCAACTTTCAGATACGCTCCAGACACGGATGCCATCCTGATACTCGTTCATATTTAGCTTTCAGATACAGTTTAGATACGCTCCAGATACGGATGCCATTTTGATGCTCATTCAGCTTCAACTCTCAGGTGCAGTGCAGATACACTCTAGACACGGATGCCATCCTAATACTCATTCAAATTCAATCTTCAGATACAGTTCAGATACGCTCCAGACACGGACGCCATTCTGATACTCGTTTAGTTTCCGCTTACAGATACGGTTCAAAAATCATTTCTGGATGGCATCTACAAGCCCATCTCCAGCAACTTTCCATCATCCCTCCAAATGTCATCTTTAAGCCCATTCCCTATACCATCAACCATCACATCACCAAGTGCAAATTTCTGGGCACTTTAAATGTCCAATCATCTTCAATCTTCGAGTCACAAATGGAAAAACTCGCCAATCTAACTCTTTAGGCTTAAAAAGATTGAACAGGGGAAGCTGTTGTACCCCAAAATTTTCCCTCTCACTTATCAAGAATTTTCTCACAAGATCTCCTTTGGCTCAAGACTGCTGTGATCGGTGGATCTGGAACTGACTGTTTAACGCTGGTTCGCGAAATGTCGCGGAAGCAAGAGTCGCCACCGTCTTTTATTTTCTCCAAATGGAAAGGACAAAAGCACAGAAAAATTCCTTAAAGAGATTGCTCTCGGTTCGGGAGGTAGGTTATAGAAAGGGAAGGTGTTAGCACCCTTTCTATCCATGGTTATCCATGGGCTCTTAGATACTTGTTCACTTGTGTTTTCAAAATGGTTTGTTTGCTTTTCAACTGTGGGTTTTAAAAATTTTCTTTGAAAATTCCAGTTCGACTCTTGTATCGGTCCTCAAGAGTGTTTGAAAAATTGCTTTCGAAAGCTTTAGAAAATGTGTTGGTGTGAAAAGTATTTTTGAATTTTGTTTTGAAATTAGAGCAAGTATCTAGAGTCGTCTACCTACCCTAAGGAATTTGTCTGTGTAAATGTCCTTTAAAGTAGTGCCATCCCACCATTGAGAGGTAGGTAGCACCACCGTTGGAGGTGTTCGGGTCAATTCGAGTTTAGGGACATGGTGATCACCAGAGCAATGGGAAGACACCTTAGAAGCTACCCCCATGCCAGGTTCCCAGATCATGAGGACTTACTAAGACATCCTCTACTCGACGATCACCTTTCGAGGCAAGGCAACAGTGAGGCGTACCCTAGGGGTGGTGTGTGATTTGTGTGTCATGTTCAGTTATTTTGTCTTATTCATGTCAAGATGATCTATGCGTTTGTTTTTATTTAGACATTCATTCTTGCATGCATTTGTTAACAGTTAAAAATTGCGAGAAAAATAAAATTCTAAGCTATTACAAAAGGCGCGGGTCCACATCGCCAAAATTTCCAGAACCCGATTTGACAGAAAATAAAGAATTAAAAATGCGAGAAATAAATATTACATGGCCTTGGGAGAGGTACATAAAATTATACGAAAAAGAAATAAACACGCGAATTAAATAAGAATTAAAAACTAGGGCGTTGGACCCTTTTTGCAAAATTAAATTAAATTGTCAAATTAATTAAAATTAAAATGAAAGGAAGTTATTTTTGGTATTTTTGTATTTTATGATTTTAATGAAAAAGATTAATTGAAATTAAAATACTAACCCTAATTCTAATTGTTTTTTAGTTTATTAAAAAATATTAAATTTTAACCTAATATTAACCTAATTATTTACATGCAAATCTTGATTTATAAAAGTAAATAATATTTTAATGATTAATTATTGTGAAAGAAAAGAAAAAAGGATAAAAAATTAATTAAACCCTAATTCTACAAATTTTAGGTTTTTTATTGAAAAAATATTATTAAGATTAAACCTAATTTAATAACTAAAATTAACGAATAAGATTTATTTACAAAAACATATTAATCAGATAAAATACTTATTTTTTGTCTTTTTCTGATTTTATATTGTTTTTTTATGTTTTTTATGAAAATATTTAGATTAAAGAATTAAAAGAACTTAATTAAAATAAAGAAAAGAAAAAATATAAAAAGAATAAAAAAACTAACTCTAGGGGGTTCTGACCCCAAGTGGAGATTTTGATTAGCATTTTTGGGCCCATTTAGACCTTGGCCTGTTTGACTTTTGCGCTGGCATGGGTGTCTGTTGACTGATGTCTACCATATCCTTCAGCTCATAGCCTTCTGATCATTCCATTGGGCACGTGGATGGCTTGATTTGGTGAACGTACGGTGGTCTTCAATACTGAAACTGCATAGAAATATTAATTGAAAAATAACATGGAAAGGGTGAGGGACCTGGGGCTCGAACCCAGGTCCTGTGGTTTACCAACGTACACGCCTACCACTGAGCCATCCAACGCACTTTGATTATAATATAACTAAGAATTAATATGAAATAAAACGCGTGTTAGTGGACTTTTTAGCGCGCAAATTTGAACGAACCAACCACAACTTTACACCTAGCCTTCGTCTTCCTCGTTTGTTTATTTCCTGAAACACAAAAAACATAGGCAACGGTTTTGAACCGTCTCAAAAGGCATCATTATAGAAAATAACGATTAGGCCATATGGCCATATAAATTAGGTGCGAGGGTGGATTTTGCATCGTCCAAGCATGCTGAATTGAATGGCATAAGTTTCAGGTTCCAATTTTTCCATATGCCCAAACGCCCAATTCAAGGTTCTGAAAAACCTAGATATCGTCCATGGTAGTTTCTTCAATAGTGAGTAAAAATTCAATTCAGCTACATGGTTAGCTTCAGGAAGGTCCCATTAGTATAAATCAACCATAAAAATGCAATGAAAATGCCTAGATCTTAAAACACGATTATGAAAAAAATAAGCAAAAGTGTGAGTCCTATTCACCAATTCTGGACATTAGAGGTCGTGCTTTTAATCCAAATGCGTTGCTTGATGCCTCAGGAAGGTGATGAGATGGTTATCTGGCCTTGAATCGCCCTCTATCCCTGTTTTCAGTTTTCAATTTTCAAGCAAAAAACTCAAGTGTTCTTTTTGGTCTATGGCGCAGCTTTTTGTGTATTGGCATTAGGGTTAGCTTGCCTATATATGAATGACTGATTTAGGTTAAGAATTTGATCAAAAGAATCAAGGAATTGATGAAACAATATTTGATTTTCCATGCCATTATTTTCAAATCTTTTTCATACTATTTTAGTCCAAATCATGTTCAATCACCAAGATACTTTCCAAACCTGATTTGCACGAAATATTGAGTAGATATCATGCATAAAAAGATTGAAAAACCTAGGTTTAGCATTTTTTATATATTTTAATTAATTAAATGAATTTCTAGCATTTAAAAATTCAAATAAATAAAATAAAAATGATAAAAACTTCCCTTTGGACCAAATGGTCGTGCACATGTCTTGGATGATGAATTGTGGAAGAAAAATAGGCCCATTAGCAATTTTAGGTCATTTGAATCAATGTTGACTTTTCAAAATATCCAAAAATTTCCCAACTTCTACAAGGCATAACTTGCTAAATTTTTAAGCTTTGCTCATGATCTTGGACATTTTGGAAAGGTCTTTGAGTCCTCTAACCAATGCCTTTGGTCCCATGTCATTTTGATTTACCAATCTCAAGTTATGGCCTTTGACTTAAAGTCCCTTTTTGTTGACTTTTGAAAATGACCTATAATGTTGAAATTGATAACTTTTTGTGAGAGAATTTATTGGACTTGAAGTGTGAAGAGGAGTTGTAGGAAATGTCTTTATCTTCAAAATGAGCTTTGGATGGAATTTTTCTGATAATCCATGTGGAAGTTATGCCCTGGTCAATTTACAGTTGACTTTTTCAATTGTCCAAATATGGAAACTTTTGCATCTTGATGATTTTTGAGCCAAGCTTTGAGAATCATGATCAAGCATTGATCAAATGATGTTTGTGGCTTCAAAATGAGATGTTTACCAAAAATTTGGACTTTTGACTGTCAAATGACCATTTTGCCCCTACAGTTGACTGTAGTGCAATTAGGGTTTTTGACTGTGCAATTTTAAGTTGTAAGTCTTGAAACTTGGTATGAGGATGCTTGACCATATTTAGGCATGTGGGACTTGATTGGACCCTTGGAAACTTCATTTACTTTGTCAGAACCAAAACCCTAATTTTGACTGTTAGGAGGCCCTTGAACTGTGCAACCCTTGGGGAATTTTGAAGCATGCTTTTGACAAATCTTGAAGAATATGGGAGGGCAAATTTTGGGTTACAACAGTTTCCCCTGTTCAATCTTCTTAGACCTGAGGATGCAGATTGGCTGACGTGCCTTTCGTAATCCGAGGGTGAAGATGATTGAACACTAGAGTGCCCAGAAATTTGCGCTCACATAGTAGCAGTGATGGTGGGAATGGGCTTATAAATGCCATTTAGAGATTGATGGATAGGATGATGGGCTTATAGATGCCATGCTAAGAGATGATGGAAGGTGGATGGGCTTATAGATGCCATCTGGATGTTGATCGCGTAAGAGATTCCTTAGCGAGAACTTGCGTACCTACAAAAGAAGAAATGATTACCTGACCTGTTACAGGAGCTGGTCTTCAAATTCTTTGTGTAGATGTGTCCTGACTGGTTACAGGAGCTGGATCTGGAGCTTCAAAAGATGATGAATGAACCAGGGGTGGTTACTACCTCAACAGGAACGGTGAGAGAACCTTGGGTGACTTTAACTTCAACAGCAATCGTTGAGAAAATCTTGGGATGATTACTACCTCTGCAGGATCGGGGAGAGAACCAATAGGTGACTACAACCTCAACAGCAATCATTGAGAGAGTCTTGGATGGAATTATCATCTCCGCAGTATCGGAGAGAGAACCATAGGCGATTACAACCTCAATAGCAATCATTGAGAAAACCTTGGATGGAATTATCATCTCCGCAGTATCGGGGAGAGAACCATAGGCGATTACAACCTCAATAGAAATTATTGAGAAAACCTTGGATGGAATTATCATCTCCGCAGTATCGGGGAGAGAACCATAGGCGATTACAACCTCAATAGCAATTATTGAGAAAACCTTGGATGGAATTATCATCTCCGCAGTATCGGGGAGAGAACCATAGGCGATTACAACCTCAATAGCAATTATTGAGAAAACCTTGGATAACTTCACTTCAACAGCAATCGTTGAGCGAAATCTGGGATTACCAACTCCGCAGGATCGGGGAGAGAACCATAGGCGATTACCACCTCAACAGCAAACATTGAGAGAACCTTGGATAACTTCACTTCAACAGCAATCGTTGAGCGAAATCTGGGATTACCAACTCCGCAGGATCGGGGAGAGAACCATAGGCGATTACCACCTCAACAGCAAACATTGAGAGAACCTTGGATGGAATTATCATCTCCGCAGTATCGGGGAGAGAACCATAGGCGATTACAACCTCAATAGCAATCATTGGGAAAGCCTTGGATGGAATTATCATCTCCGCAATATCGGGGAGAGAACCATAGGCGATTACAACCTCAATAGCAATCATTGAGAAAACCTTGGATAACTTCTACTGAGTCTTCATCAGAAAAATCTGTTTGGGGTCGATTTAACTGGACTAGAGAAGGCCTTGGACTGGATAAGAAACAGAGAATCTTAGGGTCGATTAACTGAACCGTCTAGGTCTTGGAATGTCTTCAACTGGGTCTTTATCATAAAAATCTGTTTGGGGTCGATTTAACTGGACCAGAGAAGGCCTTTGACTGGATAAGAAACAGAGAAATCTTTGGAGTCGATTTAACTGAACCGGTCTAGGTCTTGAAATGGCTGAGAACTTAACTGAATCTTTTCCTGAAAGGTAAAGGTCAGTCATGTGCAATGCATGATATGGATCAAGCAATGATGTTCTCAACATAAATGATATTTGTAAGATATGATGCGTACATGCATGCTATAATGATGTATGCGATGTTTACAAATGTATGTTTTTCGTCTAGGAAAGTAAATCCTTGACGGGTGCCGGGAAGTCACTCCTGGGCTGATGTTGGAGAATAGATTTTGCTTCCGCTGGGGATGGTAGTAGCAAGAATACCAGTAGGAGAAGATAACTCTGTTGGGGAATATACTTGGCGAATGGAATATTCTGCGGGGAGGAAAGTACTCTAGCGATCTTGCTGGGGAGTAATACTCTGTGGGGAGAGAGATACTTTGCTGAGTTGTTGATAATAACTTGCTGGGGATACCCTTGTTGTGTTGGAAGTGTTAATAGACTTCGCTAGGGATAAGAAGACTTCATCGAGAACGTTCTTTCCGTGGCTTTTGGCTGAGGATAACCCAGTTATATCCTGGTAAGGAAATAACTCTTTGAATAAAGCCGGGCGACGCGTTCGTGCTCTGCGAGGATAAGCTTCCAGAATCTACTGGGGATAAGCTTTCTGCTTGGGGAGATGGATTCCAAATTTTCTGGGGAACTAGATTGGACTCTCTTGGGGAAGTTTTGAGCTGTATCAGGGAAGTGACTCCACTGAATGTTTGATATACCGCCGGAGAACCATCTTTAGACCAAGAATGTCGGGGATGCTTGTTAAGAATATACATGCTGCTGGGGAATGTTGAGATCTGCTGGAGGATACCCAACTTCCTTAAGATTTGATAACTTTGCTTGAGGAGGAGTGCACTGACTGCTGACTTACTCTCTGGGGAGTTAAGGTGTCTAGTTATGTTCTTTAGCTGAACCTACCTTGGTACCTTGGTGGACGGAACAATTAGATTGCTTAGTCAACTCCTTATTGCCCCTGTTTCTAATGTTACCTGTAATTAATCCTTTGTTTCGTATGCAAATATTTATGAGTTAGCAAATTATTGTCAACGCATATATCACAAATTGAACCTTGGACGTTCTTCGCAAAACAAAACAGGAAAAAGGAAAAACAATTGGCACTTTTTAACTGAAAAGTGTATTTGTATTGATTTTGAATTTGCCTGTAAATAGGCGTTTATATACAAGAGGCTGGCGTCCTAGTAAGAGAACGCCGCCGAACAAGAGAGTTTATACAAATTTTGTACAAGAGAAAATAAAACAGCTGTGTGAAATGAATGATCCTACTGGGTTTCAACTCTGCTATTGCCTTTATAACTCCGAGCGTCTCATCACTTGATGACCTTGGTTGAAGATGAAGCTGACTGATCAATGCCGTCTGAACTTGATATAGATACCGGATTCTGGATGCAAGGTGATCCAATGAGACATAGTATTACGCTTTATCCCTAACTTTTGCCTGGACCGCCCTTTCGGGTTTTCAGTCCACCGGGATACCCATTTTTGCCCAAGCCGCCTTTTCAGGTTTTCGACTTGCCGGGTGTACAGATTTTTTTTCATTTCATCCCTTCATTTTGCCCGAACCCTTTTGGTTCGCCGGGAAGCCCTAATTTTTGCCTAGGCATGTCAGCCTAGCGGGTCTTTTTCATGCGTAGTATCTTTTTACTATGTCCGCATTGGCGGGGTGAGGAAGGTCGTCACCGTCCATGTTGGTTAGAATCATAGCTCCTCCTGAGAACACATGCTTAACCACAAATGGCCCTTCGTACGTAGGGGTCCACTTGCCCCTTGGATCACTCTGAGGAAGGATGATTCGCTTGATTACGAGATCCCCAACTTGATATTCCTGTGGTCTGACCTTTTTGTTAAATGCCCTGATCATCCGTTTCTGATACGTCTGACCATGACAGATA
Organism: Vicia faba; assembly: GCA_948472305.1. Classification (NCBI taxonomy): domain Eukaryota; kingdom Viridiplantae; phylum Streptophyta; class Magnoliopsida; order Fabales; family Fabaceae; genus Vicia; species Vicia faba. Next base: position 562,531,003 of record OX451735.1, read on the forward strand.
GCAGCAAGTCTCTTTTCATCAATGAGGTTTAGTTGATCAAGTCGTGTCTGGATCCAATCATCTTCACTCAAATCTGCATCCTTCATTATCCGGAGAGAGGGTATTTGTACTTCGATTGGTAAGACTGCTTCCATACCATAAACCAAAGAGAAAGGAGTTGCCCCGGTTGACGTCCTAGCTGAGGTACGGTACCCATGTAGAGTGAACGGTAACATCTCGTGCCAATCTTTATAAGTTACTGTCATCTTCTGCACGATTTTCTTGATATTTTTATTTGCTGCTTCTACAGCTCCATTCATCTTTGGTCTGTAAGGAGAAGAATTGTGGTGCTGTATTTTGAACTGCTCGCAGAGCTCAGTGATCATCTTATTATTCAGATTGGTACTGTTGTCTGTAATAATTCTTTCTGGGACGCTGTATCGACAGATCAGATTATGCTGAATGAACCGTGCCACAATAGTCTTGGTTACTGTAGCGTAGGAAGCTGCTTCAACCCACTTCGTGAAATAGTCAATCGCCACTAGGATGAAGCGATGCCCGTTAGATGCCGTAGGTTTAATCTCACCGATCATGTCTATGCCCCACATTGCAAACGGCCAAGGCGCAGTCAGAACATTCAGAGGAACTGGAGGAACATGCACTTTGTCTGCATAAATCTGGCACTTATGGCATGTCCTGGAATGTTGGTAGCAGTCAGCTTCCATTGTGGACCAGTAATACCCTACCCGAAGGATCTTCTTTGCCATTGTATGTCCACTGGAATGTGTACCAAAGGTCCCTTCATGTATCTCTTCCATAATCCTTTCTGCTTCAGTCTTATCCACACAACGCAGTAAGGTCGAATCATGGTTTCGCTTGTACAAGATGCCGTTGCTAAGGAAGAACTTTTCCGCGAACCTTCTCAGGAACTTCTTATCATTGACAGAGGCACCTTCAGGGTATTCCTGAGCTTCCAGATATCTCTTCACCTCATGGTACCAAGGCTTCTCAGTCACCAATTCAGTCTCGAGATTGCAACAGTATGTCGGTTCGTCCAGTTTCCAGATGATGATCCGGGGAGCCTCATTGTCCTATTTAACTTTGAACATAGAAGACACTGTATCTAACGCGTCCGCCAACTGATTTTCTTCTCTTGGAAAGTGTTCAAAGGTTATCTTCGTGAAGTGAGGGATCAAGGTTAACACACATTCTTTGTAAGGAATAAGGTTCGGATGTTTCGTATCCCACTCTCCCTTGATCTGATTGATCACAAGAGCAGAATCTCCGAAGACACTCAGAAACTTGATCCTTAAGTCGATCGCAGCTTGAAGACCCATGATGCATGCCTCATACTCTGCCATGTTGTTGGTACAGTTGAAACATAGCCGGGCAGTGAGCGGAGTATGAGTGCCTTGAGGGGATATGATTATAGCGCCGATACCGTTTCCCAAAGCATTGGAGGCTCCGTCAAAGTGCATAGACCATCGGGATCCTTCCTCAGGTCCTTCATCCGGTCCAGGTACTTCACAATCAGTTACTATCATGATGCTTTCATCTGGAAACTCGAAGTTCATTGACTCATAGTCATCTACGGCCTGATGTGCCAAGTGGTCTGCCAATACACTTCCCTTGATGGCTTTCTGGGTCGTGTACTGAATGTCGTATTCCGTCAAGATCATTTGCCATCTTGCTATTCTCCCAGACAGAGCAAGCTTTTCGAATATGTACTTTATAGGATCCATCTTTGAGATCAACAAGGTAGTGTGAGTCAGCATATACTGTCTCAGCCGGCGAGCAGCCCATACCAAAGCGCAGCAAGTTTTCTCAAGCAGTGAGTATTGGGTCTCACAGTCGGTAAACTTTTTGCTAAGGTAATAAATGGCATGCTATTTTCGGCCAGACTCGTCATGCTGCCCCAGCACACACCCCATTGAATTGTCAAGCACTTTCAGGTATAGTATCAGAGGTCTCCCTTCAACCGGTGGCATCTGGATGGGTGGTTCTTGGAGATACTCTTTGATTCTGTCAAAAGCAACCTGAAATTCATCATTCCAACGTACTACCTGATCTTTCTTCAGCAACTTGAAGATTGGCTCACATGTAGCAGTCAGGTGCGAGATGAATCGAGCAATGTAATTCAGGCGTCCTAAAAAGCCTCTGACTTCCTTCTCTGTCTTAGGAACTGGCATCTCTTGAATAGCTTTGACCTTGGCAGGGTCCACTTGAATGCCCTTGTCGCTCACAACGAAGCCTAGCAACTTCCCAGATCTTACCCCAAAGGTGCACTTGTTCGGGTTCAACCTCAGCTTGTACAGTCTCAGACGGTCAAACAACTTCTGCAGATGATCTAGGTGCTCTTCCTCAGTCTGGGACCTTGCGATCATGTCGTCAACATACACTTCTATCTCATGATGGATCATGTCATGAAATAAAGCAACCATGGCACGTTGGTAGGTTGCCCCAGCGTTCTTTAGTCCAAAAGGCATGACCTTGTAGCAGAAGGTGCCCCACTGAGTAACAAAGGTAGTCTTCTCCATGTCTTCAGGTGCCATCTTGATCTGATTGTAACCTGAAAAGCCATCCATGAAAGAGAACACCTTGTGCTGAGATGTATTGTCAACAAGGACGTCAATGTGAGGTAGGGGGAAGTCATCTTTGGGGCTGGCCCTGTTCAGATCCCTGTAATCGACACACATTCTGACCTTACCGTCTTTCTTTGGTAACGGCACTACATTAGCAACCCACTGAGGGTACGAAGTCACTGCAAGGAACCCAACATCAAACTGTTTCATAACCTCGGCTTTAATCTTCTCAGACATCTCTGGACGCATACGGCGGACCTTTTGCTTAACTAGAGGGCAGTCTTCCTTAGTAGGCAAGTGATGGACCACAATGTCGGTATCCAACCCGGGCATGTCTTCGTAGGACCAGGCAAAGATCTCCATATAATCATGTAGCATTTTAGTCAACCGTTGCTTCACGCTGAGCTCTAGGTTGGCACCAATCTTTACCTCTTTCCTGTCTGCCTCAGTACCCAAGTTTATTGTTTCCACTGGCTCTTCGTGTGGTTGAATTGCCCTCTCTTCCTGAAGTAACAATCTTGCAAGCTCGCCAGGCACTTCGCAATCATCTTCACCTTCGTCTTCGGCTAAGTTGATCGGATTTTCGAAGTCATAATTGGCAGTAGCAGAGTTGTTATCAGTGAGATCCAGAGTGGATTGAAACCTGTATGAGTTAGTGTGTGTAAATACAGCTGTTTTGAAATATATGTAAAGGAAAGAAAGACAGAAAAGGAGCATAAGATTTGCAATGCGAGAAAACGTCCAAGATTTTCATTTATGATATATGAAATGACAATTTATATGCCCTCACAAATAAAACCACGGTGCCTCGGGTAAGACACCGGGCCATAGAGTTCAATTTATTGTTTATTACAAATGCCAAAAACATAGGAATTCATTACTCAGTAACAAGAGAAACAGGTAGATTGTCCTTTGCACTCCAATTGTTAGGTCCACTGTCGGTTGCCGGATAGATCCAGCTGTCAAACTCAGCTTCATCCACCTCATCTTCATCCCCAATAGCATTCACTCCATGAGCAGGCAGGGGAGCTGTCACTACATTAGGCTTTTTAGATGCCTCAAATTGTACCTCCTTGGCGTCAATAAGGTCCTGCAACTTATTCCTTAATGCCCAACAGTCATCAGTGGAGTGCCCCGGGCTATCGGAGTGGTAAGCACAGCGGGCATTCGGATTGTATTTGGGGGAAGCAGTGTTTACACCTTTGGGGGCCTCTCTGACAGTCACTAGGTTCGTGGATAGCAACTGTGGCAAGATCTGCGATAAAGTCATGCTCAAACGGGTAAACTCTCTCCGGGGTCTTTCAGCCCTTTGAGGATTGGTTGGCCGAGGAGCGGCAGCAGGCTTGGCAATCATTACCGCACTGACAGATTGGCGGCGCTCAAATTTCTCTGGTCTCTGGGAGCCATATACAGCACTAGCCTCCTTTTTGAAGGGTTTCTTCTCAGAACTAGACGATGCACCCTTTTGAATCTTACCAGACTTTAACCCAGTCTCAATTCTCTCTCCAGTCAGAATAAGATCAGTGAATCCAGCAGAAGAATTCCCAATAAGATGGTTGAAGAACGGCCCAGATAGGGTCCCCAAGAACATGTCCACCAATTCCCGATCAGTCAACGGAGGCTGCACTCTTCCAGCCAGATCCCTCCACTTCTGAGCGTACTCTTTAAAACCTTCACTTGAACCTAACGACATACCCTGGAGTTGGGTACGTGTAGGGGCAAGGTCGGCATTGTATTGATACTGCTTATAGAAAGCAGTAGCCAACTCCTCCCAGTTACGAACCTTGGTCCCATCCAGCTGATAGAACCATTCGAGATGAGTCCCTGAAAGACTCTCCTGGAAGAAGTGGATCCACAAATTCTTATCCACAGAGTACGGTTGAATCTTTCGAACATAGGACCTGAGATGTAGCTTGGGACAAGACTCCCCGTCGTACTTAGTGAAAGATGGTGCTTTGAATTTACGAGGAATGATCACACCAGTAGACAAACCCAAATCTCCGAAATCCAGCCCAGGTACCTATTGTATCTCCATAGCATTCAATCTGTCCTCCAGCTGCTTGTATCTGTCTTCTGCAGGAGGATATTGCTCTTCATCAAAATCAGTCTCGTTGTCGGAGACTACCGGACTAGGACCTTTTTCCGCTTGAGGAGTACCCTTACCAATAGAAGAACCAGCCTCTTCATTCTGCAGAGTGTTGCCAAACCTTCGGCCCGAGTTGAAAAGAACAGTCCTTCTCTTCTTCTTCTTTTCCTTTTTCAGGAGCAGAGCCTTCAGCTCCTCTTGGCCCTGAGCCAGACCCATGATTAATTCCTGAAATTGCGCATTCTGCGCCTGAAGAGCCTTGATGGACATCTCAGTTGATGATGAGTCAGGATTCATGATGCTGAAATAAACAGCGAAGAACTGTAAGCAACCTGAAAAGAGGAAAAACCTGCTATGCACATGATGAATGATATGTGTTTATGCAATGCATTCAAGGGTTCGAAAGTTCAAATTTATTGTAGACAAAAAGGAACACACGTTATCATTAAGGAAATAATTGTTCAGTACATCAAAGCCTCATGGGCAAAAATAATACAAAAGCAAATCAATCCCAAAATACACTACGCATCCTCTTTGGAGCTATGTAAGTGTTGAGATTCCTCTCCTCGTGCAACAGGCGGGTGAGCTCCAAGACCTTCTTTTCACTAGCATGTAGATTGGTCTCAAGAGAATTCCGTTCTTCCTTAAGCTGGATCCATCTCTTCTGCATCTCTTCCCAGGATGTGGGCATATCAGGGTGCTGAATAGTGTAGGACACTTCTCCTTCCAAGACTGGCTCTTTGATCACAGGGAGCATATGGGGATAAGGCATCACTAACTTCTGGGAGCAGGCTCGTACCCACTTGAGATAAGGTTCCAACGGGATGGAGTTCCTGTGCCCCAGTGTCTTACTGTCTATCCTACTTGGCATCCTCCAGGCTTTGATAAATCTCTGGCGAAGTCCTTGAGTATCATTGTCGAAGTCAAAAACTATGTCAGGAATTAACATGTCATGAGGACCATCCCTCCGAGCATAACCAAACTGTCTCCAAGCCAGGCATGGGTTGTAAGTAATACCTCCTCTGATTCCAAGTAAAGGAACATTAGGGTACTCCCCGCAATGATCAATGATAGTGACATCTTCTCTGGACCGAGGGCACCAATGTATATCTGCATGTGTGAGAGTCATCAACCGTTGTGACCATCTCAAACCCCGCTCATTCTTCAAGACTGATTGTGGAAGGTGCGAAATAAACCACCTTCCCAGGAGAGGAGTGCAACACATAAGGACACCTCTTTTTCTCATGGTTCGAGTGTAACATGAGTGGAGGATGTCCCCCAGCAACGTAGGTATAGGATTCCTGGACATAAAGATCTGGACAACACTGATATCTATAAGCTGATCTGGGTTAGGGAACAACACTAAACCATAGACGAGGAGGGCCACAACTTCTTCAAAAGCTTGTAAGTCAAGGGAGTTCCAACATTCATGGGCCTTTTCAAACAGAAACCTGGCTAAGAACCCTTTAATACCACTTCTAACTTCCCAATGTCCCTTGAGGTCAGATGACTGTAGGTGCAAGGCTTTAGCAATCTCTTCAAGCTTGGGTTCCTTTTCCGTACCGTTGTAGGGTAGTTGATCAAGAATAGGGATCTTCAGGAGCCGGGAGAACTCCTCCAATGTAGGTACCAACTGATAGTCCAAGAAGGTGAAACAGTGATGCAGAGGGTCAAAGAACTGGAACAGGACCTTTATCATATCTTCCTCAATGTTGGTATTGACCAAGCTGATGAGACTTCCATGTCTTTCACTGAATAAAAAGATCTCGGGAATCATGGATATAAGTTCCTTAAGCTGAGGAGGGATTCTTACAAGACTGACTTGAATTGTCTTTCTACGAACAGTTTCCATTTCCTACAAAACAAGAACAAAGATGAAGATTCGAACCCCTGAAATGGTTAGTCAATGCATATGATGCTGGATGATGTCATGATGCTATGATTAAACACACCACAGATATTTACAAAGACAAACATGTAAGGCACACAAGGCACACAAGACAAGCCCTTAGGGTTTAAGGCCAGCATGGGGTCTGGGTAGTACCCTCTTGAAGTTGGTGGGTTCAACCTGTCCTATTAGAAGTAACCGGGTTCTAAGGGTCCCAATATCACGGGATTGCTTTTATTGTTCATCGTTTCGATTTAGCCACTGAACTGGCGACCGAAATATTCCAGGAAAGCAATCCTCAATTGAGTGTAGTATCGAGTATCAACCAACCTCGGACTGCACCAAAGTCAGTTATCTCACTACCCTAAAGAGGCCAAGATAGTTCAGTTAAGGTTCCTAAGGTCTGTTGATGCTTCACGACACCACGCGGAGGCCCCATACTCTCCTTGACTGAACTCAAGGGTTACCGGTACACACCAAAGTGCCACATCAACGTAGCAGACTGTTTCAACCATGTCGGTATACCCTGCACAGTTCCCTCACAGCCTTGTTGCTACTTTCTAAGAAGGTATCCCCCAGATCCGGGTTAGGATCTATAGAACTCCCAAGACAGTCCCACAATTTAAAGCAAGCAAAGAAGACAATTGAAAACACAGTTATGAACTATCCCTAAGGTACACCTCACTTTAAGATTTAGTCCCCAGCAGAGTCGCCAGTTCTGTGATCGGTGGATCTGGAACTGACTGTTTAACGCTGGTTCGCGAAATGTCGCGGAAGCAAGAGTCGCCACCGTCTTTTATTTTCTCCAAATGGAAAGGACAAAAGCACAGAAAAATTCCTTAAAGAGATTGCTCTCGGTTCGGGAGGTAGGTTATAGAAAGGGAAGGTGTTAGCACCCTTTCTATCCATGGTTATCCATGGGCTCTTAGATACTTGCTCACTTGTGTTTTCAAAATGGTTTGTTTGCTTTTCAACTGTGGGTTTTAAAAAGTTTCTTTGAAAATTCCAGTTCGACTCTTGTATCGGTCCTCAAGAGTGTTTGAAAAATTGCTTTCGAAAGCTTTTGAAAATGTGTTGGTGTGAAAAGTATTTTTGAATTTTGTTTTGAAATTAGAGCAAGTATCTAGAGTCGTCTACCTACCCTAAGGAATTCGTCTGTGTAAATGTCCTTTAAAGTAGTGCCATCCCACCATTGAGAGGTAGGTAGCACCACCGTTGGAGGTGTTCGGGTCAATTCGAGTTTAGGGACATGGTGATCACCAGAGCAATGGGAAGACACCTTAGAAGCTACCCTCATGCCAGGTTCCCGGATCATGAGGACTTACTAAGACATCCTCTACTCGACGATTACCTTTCGAGGCAAGGCAACAGTGAGGCGTACCCTAGGGGTGGTGTGTGATTTGTGTGTCATGTTCAGTTATTTTGTCTTATTCATGTCAAGATGATCTATGCGTTTGTTTTTATTTAGACATTCATTCTTGCATGCATTTGTTAACAGTTAAAAATTGCGAGAAAAATAAAATTCTAAGCTATTACAAAAGGCGCGGGTCCACATCGCCAAAATTTCCAGAACCCGATTTGACAGAAAATAAAGAATTAAAAATGCGAGAAATAAATATTACATGGCCTTGGGAGAGGTACATAAAATTATACGAAAAATAAATAAACACGCGAATTAAATAAGAATTAAAAACTAGGGCGTTGGACCCTTTTTGCAAAATTAAATTAAATTGTCAAATTAATTAAAATTAAAATGAAAGGAAGTTATTTTTGGTATTTTTGTATTTTATGATTTTAATGAAAAAGATTAATTGAAATTAAAATACTAACCCTAATTCTAATTGTTTTTTAGTTTATTAAAAAATATTAAATTTTAACCTAATATTAACCTAATTATTTACATGCAAATCTTGATTTATAAAAGTAAATAATATTTTAATGATTAATTATTGTGAAAGAAAAGAAAAAAGGATAAAAAATTAATTAAACCCTAATTCTACAAATTTTAGGTTTTTTATTGAAAAAATATTATTAAGATTAAACCTAATTTAATAACTAAAATTAACGAATAAGATTTATTTACAAAAACATATTAATCAGATAAAATACTTATTTATTGTCTTTTTCTGATTTTATATTGTTTTTTTATGTTTTTATGAAAATATTTAGATTAAAGAATTAAAAGAACTTAATTAAAATAAAGAAAAGAAAAAATATAAAAAGAATAAAAAAACTAACTCTAGGGGGTTCTGACCCCAAGTGGAGATTTTGATTAGCATTTTTGGGCCCATTTAGACCTTGGCCTGTTTGACTTTTGCGCTGGCATGGGTGTCTGTTGACTGATGTCTACCATATCCTTCAGCTCATAGCCTTCTGATCATTCCATTGGGCACGTGGATGGCTTGATTTGGTGAACGTACGGTGGTCTTCAATACTGAAACTGCATAGAAATATTAATTGAAAAATAACATGGAAAGGGTGAGGGACCTGGGGCTCGAACCCAGGTCCTGTGGTTTACCAACGTACACGCCTACCACTGAGCCATCCAACGCACTTTGATTATAATATAACTAATAATTAATATGAAATAAAACGCGTGTTAGTGGACTTTTTAGCGCGCAAATTTGAACGAACCAACCACAGCTTTACACCTAGCCTTCGTCTTCCTCGTTTGTTTATTTCCTGAAACACAAAAAACATAGGCAACGGTTTTGAACCGTCTCAAAAGGCATCATTATAGAAAATAACGATTAGGCCATATGGCCATATAAATTAGGCGCGAGGGTGGATTTTGCATCGTCCAAGCATGCTGAATTGAATGGCATAAGTTTCAGGTTCCAATTTTTCCATATGCCCAAACGCCCAATTCAAGGTTCTGAAAAAACCTAGATATCGTCCATGGTAGTTTCTTCAATAGTGAGTAAAAATTCAATTCAGCTACATGGTTAGCTTCAGGAAGGTCCCATTAGTATAAATCAACCATAAAAATGCAATGAAAATGCCTAGATCTTAAAACACGATTATGAAAAAAATAAGCAAAAGTGTGAGTCCTATTCACCAATTCTGGACGTTAGAGGTCGTGCTTTTGATCCAAATGCGTTGCTTGATGCCTCAGGAAGGTGATGAGATGGTTATCTGGCCTTGAATCGCCCTCTATCCCTGTTTTCAGTTTTCAATTTTCAAGCAAAAAACTCAAGTGTTCTTTTTGGTCTATGGCGCAGCTTTTTGTGTATTGGCATTAGGGTTAGCTTGCCTATATATGAATGAATGATTTAGGTTAAGAATTTGATCAAAAGAATCAAGGAATTGATGAAACAATATTTGATTTTCCATGCCATTATTTTCAAATCTTTTTCATACTATTTTAGTCCAAATCATGTTCAATCACCAAGATACTTTCCAAACCTGATTTGCACGAAATATTGAGTAGATATCATGCATAAAAAGATTGAAAAACCTAGGTTTAGCATTTTTTATATATTTTAATTAATTAAATGAATTTCTAACATTTAAAAATTCAAATAAATAAAATAAAAATGATAAAAACATCCCTTTGGGCCAAATGGTCGTGCACATGTCTTGGATGATGAATTGTGGAAGAAAAATAGGCCCATTAGCAATTTTAGGTCATTTGAATCAATGTTGACTTTTCAAAATATCCAAAAATTTCCCAACTTCTACAAGGCATAACTTGCTCAATTTTTAAGCTTTGATCATGTTCTTGGACATTTTGGAAAGGTCTTTGAGTCCTTTAACCAATGCCTTTGGTCCCATGTCATTTTGATTTACCAATCTCAAGTTATGGCCTTTGACTTAAAGTCCCTTTTTGTTGACTTTTGAAAATGACCTATAATGTTGAAATTGATAACTTTTTGTGAGAGCATTTCTTGGACTTGAAGTATGAAGAGGAGTTGTAGGAAATGTCTTTATCTTTAAAATGAGATTTGGATGGAATTTTTCTGATAATCCATGTGGAAGTTATGCCCTGGTCAATTTACAGTTGACTTTTTCAACTGTCCAAATATGGAAACTTTTGCATCTTGATGATTTTTGAGCCAAGCTTTGAGAATCATGATCAAGCATTGATCAAATGATGTTTGTGGCTTCAAAATGAGATGTTTACCAAAAATTTGGACTTTTGACTGTCAAATGACCATTTTGCCCCTACAGTTGACTGTAGTGCAATTAGGGTTTTTGACTGTGTAATTTTGAGCTGTAAGTCTTGAAACTTGTTATGAGGATGCTTGACCATATTTGTAGGCATGTGGAACTTGATTGGACCCTTGGAAACTTCATTTACTTTGTCAGAACCAAAACCCTAATTTTGACTGTTAGGAGGCCCTTGAATTGTGCAACCCTTGGGGAATTTTGAAGCATGCTTTTGACAAATCTTGAAGAATATGGGAGGGCAAATTTTGGGGTACAACAACTGCACTAGGGATTTGATCAGCTCAAGACACCTCCTTAAGCATTGATGACCAAAATTAGGGTTTGAGATTGCACAAGGATAGTTGAACTTCCAATGCCCCGTATGACTTTCATGGATCATTATGGACCCTCAAGATTACTCATGTCAAGTTTCAAGCTTTGGATCACACTTTTGCTCAGTCAATTGAGCAGTTGACCTAAAAATCAGTTGTATTGGGGAAAAAGTCAATTGTGGCCAATTTACAATCAAACTTCATAATTTTTTATCCACATCAACATTTTAAACTCATATGTATCATTTGATCAAGTTTGGACCACAATTCCTCAAGAAATTTGATCAAATCTTCAAAAGGGCAAAATGGTTAAAATTAGGGTTTTGACTGGGAAATGGCAATTTCTGATTTTTGACCTATAAAATGATCAATTGGTTTAAGGCATGATATAAATAGTCCAATTGCATAATTTTGACCTAATTACATGGCTCAAAACATTTCTCAAGTTCAATGGATTGACAGATAAATTTTCAGTCAATTGATCAAAAGTCAATTGTATACTGAAAAGTCAAACTTTGACTTTTTGATCAAAATCAAATTCCAAAGATCACAATTCATAAAAACATGTCAAAATATGAAACTTATTCATCAATAAATCCAATATTCAAGATTTCATTTTGAAAAGTTAAAATTTCTAAACTTAGAAATTTTTCTAAGTGTTGGAAATTTCTTATTTTTTCATAACTTTGAGCAAACGTTTCACCATGATGCAAGATGATTCAGAAAAAACTTCCAACATGAAAGTTGTAGATCTCTATGAAATATACAACATTCATTTACACAACTCCTTTAAAAAGTGCTTAGATCTCAAGTTATAATTTTAAGAACACATGGTCATGAAACAAAACACTTAGTGAAACTTTTCCCTAATTTGGTCAGGATTTTGAGCGAACTTCATGGAACTTTTTCATATAGTTCCAAGGGGAATTTTCAAAAGTGATTCAAATATGGGTTTTAGATCACATTGCAAGCTTTCCAAAATATCCAAGAACTCCTTGATATCATTTTTGAGTAGGGAGAATCGAAGAGATGAAGTTAGGGTTTTATCACTTGAATTACAAGTCATTTTATGATGAACAAATTCAAAATTCAAACTTATGCTGCATAACCTCTACTTTGTAGGCCTCAAACTTGTTAGGAACTCCATAATTAATTGCTTGCACAGCTGTTAGAGGTCTCATTTCAAGCATTCAATGCAAGGCCATGTTTTATATCCATTTTGGGAAGAAAGTGCACAATGACATTTTGATAAAGTAACTTTTTGCATAAAACTTGTTCTTTGAGCTTTGCACTTGTCCTTTTCTGGTCATGCATGTCTTATAACACAAGAGAAACTTGTTATACACTTACAATCACTCAACACATGCTTGTACTTCCTCTTGAAACTTGTTTTCTCACTTTTCTTGAAAATCAAGTAACATAGCAAATAGCTTGTAACTTGTACTTTTGACTTTCAAAAGCACTCAAACCTCTTTGCTTATACATACATAAGCCATTTGCCACAAATCCCACGCATGATTAAGCCCTGAAAACACCAAGAACACAGAATCACCAATAACACTTCAAAACTTGCCATTTCTGAGTTTTGAATCCAATCTCCAAATTTACTCGTGCGTTTTTTGGCCTTTTACTTTCAAAAGCTTCTAAACAACATATACAAACAATCTCAACACATGCAGCACCACCGTAACACCTCCATCATCATCCACCATTTTCAAAAACAACACCTTGCATCTTGGCTTCTCCAGAACTCCTCAGAAACTTTCAGCTCAAGCTAAGTATCCCATTAACTTCCTGGGAACTTGAGGAAGCTCATCCAATCATTGGAACTCACTGAAAGCTACTCAAACTCCAAAACTAATACCCTCTTGCAAGGTAAGTTTTCTGACTTTTGAACTCTTCATACAGGCATCATTAATGGTTTATTTGTGAATGAAAAATATAGATATCATTTCACTAAAGCTAACCATGTCCATAGTTTTCATTAATTTTGCTTGAGCTTAGAGAATTTTAAGATTGAAGTTCCTGAATTTTTAAGGTTCATATTAGGGCCATTAAAATTCATGCTTGTCTTTAATCTATAATTTTATTTCTTTGTATTTCTAAGATCGTGAGGAAATTTGCTACAAGTTTCCTGTTTACAGTTTTCATTTTTGTTGAGATTTGAATAAGATACAGAGGCTCTGGTTGGGCGTGAGGTTGAAGATGAAGTTCAGGCCATGGACTTGTTTACTATCATATATTTGTTGTTTTGATTATATAAACGGATGTATAGCCACCCCAGTGGTAGAAGCGCGCGCCTATGACTAGAGGGACCTGGGTTCGAGCCTTAGTGGTACCCTTTTGGTTTTTTCATATTTTTTCACATTCTGACTTTTCTTTTTTGGCAGCGCTGGGCCTCACTTGGGCTTTATGTTTTTTTCTTACTTCTCACCCCATGTTTCACTTACACAACCCCTGGCCCATTTTATTTCCTTTTCTCATTTTTATTTATTTATTTTCTTAAATTATTTTATCTAAATACTAAAAAAAATCTGAAAAATATAAAAAACATTAGATTTATATTTTGACTTAGTTTATTTATTATTTTACACAAAAATTATTTTATTTAATCATACTTTATTTTATTTTACTAATTTTTTTTTTGTAAATTTAATTAAAAAAACTAGGATTTTAGTTATTTTCTTTTACACTAGTAAAATATTATTTTAATATAAAAAGCCAAAAATATTTTATAATACTATAAATTATTTTTAAGACAAAAAAATACCAAAAGTATTCTTCTTGCAAACTTAATTTCTTTTAATCAATTAATAGATTAGGGTTTTATTTAATTTCTTTTCCTAGTAAATTTAGGTTTTAATTTTTAATATTTTAATTAATTATTTGCTTATAGTTAATTAGTTTAAAACCAAAGCCCCTTTTCTCTAAAAAATCCAAACAAAATATCCATTTTCTTCGCATTTACATTCTTGTATATTTATTCATTTTTGTACATTTATTTATCCAAATTCAATATGGTTGTAATAGATAATTAGGCTTTATTTTCTTGCAATCCCCATTTGTAATTTGTACACCCCCTCCCACAAGTATTGTAAAAGCGTAGTAATTTTAAATTCCATAATTTATCGCTTTATATACAAATGCTAGTAATTAGTATTTGTATGGAAAGACTAAAACCAATCAATTAGAAAACCCTAATTAAAGACAAAATCAAGCATGAAAACAATACACTTGCACACAAGCACCCCTAGGGTAAAATCCACTTGGTTTCCTTACCAAATGATCATATTACGCATGTGAGGTATCTTAGCAAAAACAAGCAAAATACAAGATCATAGTCCCTCGATGACGTTATCCATGTTGCCTTTCAAATGATCTTAGTCCCTAAAAGAGAATTCTAAGGTACCTTGCAACATTGCTAATCATGGTTATACAATGACCCTCACCCGTCCTGTTTACATCCAAAGAAAGGGTTACTTACCAAATCAATGGTAAGATAACAATGTCAAAGGAAAAATAAAAATGAACATGAAAGACTTTTTGAGTAGGTAGAATTCTCTTAGTTACTTGCTCACTTTCAAAATAAAACATCCTTTCTATTTTCGAAACAAACACCTACACTTTCAAAACATCTTACAAAACTTGAAAATATTTTCAAAAGATTAACATCTTTGTATACATTCTTACGAATAAGAATCATTACAAAGTTTGCCTAAACAATGGCCTATTTACAAAATACTTTTAAAAACCCCACAAAGCACAATTTCAAAGAAAAGCAAGTGATCTAGCAAGTAACTAAGAGCCCATGGAAAACCATGGATGAAAAGGGTGACAATACCTACCCTTTTCATGATCTACCCCCGAACTCAAGAAATAATCTCAAAGGTCTTTCCTGTGCTTTTTCACCTTTCCTTTTGGATAAAAGAAAAGTCGGTGGCGACTCTTGCTAACCGCAATATTTGTGATCAAATGTAAAACCTTCAAGTCAGTTCTCCCACCGTATCACAGGGTGCCATCTAGACGAAGATTGCTAGTGTCCAATTGTATATTAGGTGGAGTTTTGTACGGGTTTTCAGCCAGAAAAAACCTCGGGTTTGTCCTTCAAGATCATTAGTTAATTTGGGGGTTTTTATCCAAAATATTCGAGAGGTAATTTTGGTAAAGTGAAAAACCTTGGAGTGTTTAAAACCTTTGCAAGGAACCTTGGAGTGTTTGAAATATTTGAAAGGAAGTAACTTGGAGTATTGGATTAAATCAAAGTTTTGTGTTGCAATTTGTTGCACCCCAAATTTTTCCCTCTCATATCTCTCAAAACATTTCAAGAAAAATCTCCAAGTGGTTCAAGATTGCTCAAGAGTTGGACAGTCAAATCATCTCCTAAGGCAGTCAACCCCAAATTAGGTTTTTGTGTTGCATCAATATCCTTGAGTCCAAATGACCTCAAGTGCTCCCCAATGTCCTAATATGCTCTCAAGATCATCCATGCCAAATTTCAAGCCTTGCAGAGGAAGTTTGCTCAGTCAATTGCTCAAAGGGTCCAAAAATCGACTGTGTTAGGGCAAAAGTCAATTGTGACCTACAAATAGTCAAACCTCAAGATTTTTTGTCAACATTCTAATTTTGAAGTATATTTCATCATTTGATCAAGGGTTGATCATGATTCATCAAGGATTGCTCAAAACTCATCAAGACTCAAAAGTTGTTAAATTAGGGTTTTGCAGGAAAAGTCAACTCAACTTTAACCAAGCATAACTTTCTTATACTTTATGAGAAATGACCCATCCAAAGCTCATTTTGAAGAGGATGCAATTTCCTACAATCCATCTTCATACCCAAAGATCAAGAAATTCACTCACAATAAGTTATAAATTTGGACATTATAGGTCATTTTTGAAAGTCAACAAAAACACCTTTTTTTCCAAAGCTTATAACATGAACATGGAATATCAAAATGAGATGAGACCAAAAGGGTTGATTAGAGGACATCATAAGATTTCTAAAATGTCCAAGAACACTTACAAAAGTTCAAAATTGAAGAATTTATGCATTGTTGAAGTTGGGCATTTTTTTAAAATTGCCAAAAGTCAACTATCCCCAAAACTTCAAATTTTGTCAAATGGGCCCATTCTTTTCCACTTGAGTTGGGCTTGCCACATTCCACACGTGTCCTAGCTTCAGCCTTGTGTCCATTTATCAATTTTTCTATTTTATTTGATTTTTTATTGAATTATTTCATTTTAAATCAATTTAAATCAAATAAAATCTCAAAACTTGATTACATGTGATCTTTTTCTATTTTCAGGACCTAATCATCATCAATGTCATGATCAAATTCGTATCAATCATTCCATGTGCAAAAAGATTGGAGTTTTGGCAAATTAAGCAAGTTTTCAATGGAGGATCATATCCAATCTCAAGGCATTAATGTACAAGGATTCAAGACCAATTTGTTGACCTAATACATTACAGCATACATATACAATCCAAGGCACACGAATTTGAGGCTAGAGGCTGCAAGAGCATCAAGAACAAAACTTGAAAAAAGGTGGAAAAAGTGTGAAACTTAAATCACCCTTGGAGGCATTTTCAGAAGCGAAACTCAACACTAATCCATTGTTGGACAATCATTGAAGCAAAACCAACCCATAGCCAATCTCCATACACGCACAAAAGCTTTGTAAGTGTCTCAAAAAAATTCTTTTCGTTTGAATTCGTAGATCCTTATTCTTGCACTTTTCTTACAAAATCTTTGCATGTTCATGATTATCGTCCAATTTAGATGCATTCTGCATTAGCCAATTGCATTTATCTGGCCTGTAGCCCCATAGCCGAACCTAGGGTTCATGGTTTTTTTTTATTGGACATTTCTTTTTCAGGAAAAATAAGTGCCATTGATGGACATGGACGTAACCAGGGGAGATAGATAAGCACAACCATAGTCCTGGATTTGATTTTCATGGCCTAGAACGGATTGTAGGTTGGACATACGAATTTAGCTATGGATATAAATACGCAGGTAAATATACAGGGTTGAAGGAAGAAGACGAAGACGTGTCTCCCCCTGGTTGGATGGTTCAAATATGGCGCGCTTTATTTTTTTTCTGATCCATTAATTTGTTTTGTCCTATATTATTATTTTTGATTAATATAATAACAGATGAAGCGCATTGGTTGAGTGGTAGAGGCGTTGTCCAATGATCAACAAGACCTGGGTTCGAATCCCAGCTCCCCCATGTATTTGCTATATTTTTTCTACAGTTTATCCAATGCAAACCCAAGTGCGTAGCCTACCAGGCTCCCTCATTCAATCACTTGCCAGATGGACCCAGGCCAGATCTGGTGGTCCAGATGGGATGCCTACCATGCTACCAAGTCAACGTGTCACATGGAATCAGGAAAAGTCAGCCAAGGCCAGCGCCTATTGGGCCTCTGAATTGCCATTCCAACCTCCAAATTGGGCCCAAACCCCCCTAAGTCTTTCTATTTCTATTTTCTATCTATTTTATTTATTTGTTTTGTTTAATTATTTTTCATAATTTAACTAACCAAATAAATCTTTTTCTTCATAAAATTAAAAAAAACCAAAAATATTTTCTTATTTAAATTAAATTTCAGTAATTTATTTTTGTTAATAAATATTAATTTAATTAATTTAGTTTTAATTAGGAATAACTTTTAATGTATTTTGCAATAATTAAAATTAACTTAGACAATTAGGTTTTTATTAACATTGAATAAATTTATTTTTATTTCTTTAAATATCAAAAATCCAAAAATATTATTTTCATTAATTAATTAATTTATTTATTAATTTAATAATTAATTTAGTTTAATTCCATAAATTCAAAATAACCAAAAAAGATGCTTTCTTTCAAAAAGGGTCAAAACCCTAGAACTCGCCCGATTTAATTTCCCGCACGCGTTCCATTTTATTCAATATTGTATCTGTTTCCTGGAATGTAATAGTTTAATAGGACTTTACTATTTTTACCGCTTTATTTATTTTCCGCCTTTTAATTTCAAGGGTTGCTTTTGGCGATGTAAATACCCGACGCCTTGTAATAGTTAGTTTAATTTCCGCAATTTAATTTCCGCAACTTATAAACTGTTAGATGTTTGATAATAGGGAATGCATGACAAGATTGAACGTTTAAACCTAAAATCAACATAGATCACCATTAACATGTACAAAGATAAAATGAACTGAAAACAACACACTCGCACATGCACACTCTTAGGGTACACCCCACTTGGTTACCTTCGAACGCGGTCATTAAGTATAGGAAGTTTTAGAGGTCGTCCTCTTGTCCAAAGATCATAGTTTCCTCGAAACGGTTGCCTCAGATAAAATGATCTAAGACATTAGGGTTACCGCTAAGGCGTCCTAACATTGCTTTAGTGACCGCACATCCCTTAATCGAATTGACCCTTAAAACTCCAACGACGATGCTACCTACTCATCAATAGTGGGATAGCATTGTCTAAAGGACATTAGCACAGATTGATTCCTTTTTCGAGTAGGTAGATGGTTCTTAAGTACTTGCTCTTTCAAAACGAAACAAATTTTCACACTTACACCTTTCAAACAAAAACTCCTTCAAACCCACAAACACAAAAGAAAGCAAATTTTTGAAAACACTTTGAGCAAGTACCTAAGAGCCCGTGGATAACCACGAATAGAAAGGGTGCTAACACCTTCCCTTTCTATAATCTACCCCCCGGACCCGAGAAACATCTCGAAAAAGGAATTTTTCTGTGCTTTTTTTTTCCTTTCCTAGTTGGATAAAATAAAAGACGGTGGCGACCATTGCTTACCACGACATTTTGCGGGAAAAAAAACGCAAAATGCAAACCAATATTCCAATAACAGTCAGTTCTTTCCCACCGTATCACAGAACTGGCGAATCTGCTGGGGACGCTTATAAGTGGGGTGTACCTTAGGAATAGTTCATAATGTTTTCAATTGCTTGACTTGTATGATTTATATTTGTGGGCTTGTATCGGAGTTACTATAGATCCTAACCCGGATTTGGGGATACCCTTTAGGTAAGTAGCAATAAACTGTGAGGGAACTGTACGGCGTAGACCGATACGGTTGAAGCAGTAACTACATTGGTGTGGCACTTTAGATTGTACCGATATCCCTTGTGTTGGAACGAGGAGAATATGGGTCATCTAAGGGGTCATTAAGCACCAACTGACCTTAGAACCTTTAAATTGACCAACTTGGCCATAGAACAGTAGCAGTATGCTACACTCATTGAGACTAAACTCTCACGATGATTCCGGCCGCAAGAAAAGGTTGTCAAACTGGAATTATGACCGATTGAGGGTAGTCAGTGATATTGAGATCCTCTAGAACCCAGTTACTATTTTTAGGACAGGTTTAAACCAACTGAACTGAAAGAGGGTAGTACCTAAGCTCCTTGCCAGTCTGAAATCTAAGGGCTCTTTGTGTGACTTGTGTGCCTTTACCATGTATGCTATTTGTGGATACTTGTGATGTGATTTCTATCATGACATCATGACATCATAACATTGCATACATCTTGCATTGGACTAACCTATTTCAAAGACAGGAGGGATTCATCTTTGTTCTGTTTTGTAGGTCATGATGCCCATGCGTAGGAATACCATTCGGATCAACTTTGTCCAGGTTCCCACTGTGCTTAAAGAATTGATTGCAAAGATGCCTGATACTACCTCCTTCATCAGAAGACATGGATATCTTCTCAGTTTGGTCACCTCTAAATTGGACGAGCAGATGATGAGTGTTTTGGTCCAATTCTATGATCCACTGTACCATTGCTTTACTTTTCAGGACTACCAGTTGGTTCCCACCTTAGAAGAGTTCTCTGATCTGCTCGGTATCTCTATTCTGGAGCAGACCCCGTTTACTGGTTGGGAGAAGATCCTTAGGCCAGAAGAGATTGCTTCAGCCCTTCATATGACAAAGGATGAGGTAATGGCTAATTGGGAGACTAGAAGTGGAGCAAAGGGCTTTCTGACTAAGTTCTTGGTTGGTAAGGCTAATTATTTCTGGGATAGTCTAGACTTCAAGGCATTCGAAGATATTCTGGCTCTTCTGATATATGGCTTAGTATTGTTTCTGAATCCTGACTCCTTTGTTAACGTGAACGCGGTGAAAATCTTCATCTCTCGTAATCCTGTACCCACTCTCTTGGGTGACATTCTTCATCAGCTTTATGTTTGTACTGCTCGGAAGCGGGGAACCTTGATGTGATGTGCTCCATTATTGGCGAGGTGGTTTATTTTGCACCTCCCCAAATCAGTGCTAAAAAACAAAGAAGGCATGAGTTGGGCCTATAGGATTATGTCTCTCTCTCTCATAATGACATTATCTGGACTATCAAGGGTATGGACAAGGTGGCTATTATTGATCGATGTGAGGAGTACCCCAATGTTCCACTGATAGGAACCCACGGAGGAATTTCTTACAATCCATGCTTGGCCTTACTTCAGTTTGGGCGAGCCGGAAGAGAAGGACCTCATGAGCTGCTAATGCCTAGTATCATCTTTGATTTTCAAGGGAATAGCGACGAGCAACGCCGCAGATTCATAAGGGCTTGGGATAGAGTTCACAGATCTGATCCACATGAGCTGGGTCCAAAGACTTCTCTTCCGATGGAGCCATATCTCAGATGGGTCCGTATCCGTGCCCAAAATCTGGGTATGCCATATGAAGCCGTCCTGCCTATCATTGTTGAAGTTGCTAATGAAGAGGGGGTTCTTCCTACCATCCTCCATCCTTACATGCCCACTGACATTGGGGAACTGAAAAGGTCTTGGATGCAGCTGAGGGAAGAGAGGGACGCTTACCGAGAAAAGTTTAACGAGCAAGAGCAGAAGATCCAGAAGTTGACTAGGCAGCTGGAGAACGAGTGGATTCTCAATGACTATGTCCGCACCGACAAGAAGCGACCATGGGAGCACTGATTGTCCTTTGATTATTTCCTTTCCAATTTTTATTTACTTTTTCAGTATTTCCTATCTTGTAACGCCTTAAAGGCAATTTGTTGAACAATTTGAATTTCAAGTTTATCTAATAAAAGTGTGTTTCATTTCATGTTTACGAATTTGAATCTCTTGATGTCTTTGAAATCATATCATATGCATTTCATTCCATGCACCTCATAACAGGTACCCTTACAGGTTTTCTCATCTTCTTCGCTGTTTATTTCAGCATCATGTCTAAGGGTCAGCATGCCCAATTCCAAGAGTTGTTCATGAATCTAGCTAAGGGTCAGCAAGATCTAAAGACCCTGATTCTGAAAGAGAAGAAGAAGAAGAAGAAGAAGAAGAGGACAGTCCTGTTTAACACAGGTCACAGGTTTGGAAACAGGCTACAGGATGAAGTCGATTTGACCACCTCATCTGGAGGGAAAGATAGTCAGGAAGAAAGGAGAGCTCATAGCCCTGTGGTCTCAGATAACGAGACGGACTTCGACGAAGACCAGTATCCTCCGGCTGAGGATAGATACAAACAACTGGAAAACCAATTGAGTGCGATGGAAGTTCAGAAAGTGCCTGGTCTGGACTTTGGTGATCTGGGTCTATCATCTGGGGTGGTAATTCCCCATAAGTTCAAGGCACCAGCCTTTGCTAAGTATGACAGAGTGTCTTATCCGAAGCTACACCTCCGGCCATATGTAAGGAAGATTCAGTCGTACACCGCTGATAAGAACCTATGGATCCACTTCTTTCAAGACAATCTCTCAGGGACTCAGCTTGAATGGTTTTACCAGTTGGACGGAGCCAGTATCCTCAGTTGGGAAGATTTGGCTATTGCTTTCTACAAGCAGTACCAATACAACGCCGACCTCGCTCACATGCGTACCCAACTCCAGGGTATGTCGATGGGAATGGGCGAAGGTTTCAAAGATTATACTCAGAAGTGGAGGGACATCGCTGGAAGAGTGCAACCACCCTTGGCTGATCGGGATCTTGTGGATATGTTTCTGGGGACCCTGTCTGGTCCATTTTTCAACCATCTGATTGGGAGCTCTTCGTCTGGGTTTACAGAGCTAATTATGACCGGTGAAAGGATTGAGGCTGGTATTAAGGCTGGTAAGATACAAAAGGGTGCTTCATCAAGCACCGAGAAGAAGCCTTTTAAAAAAGAACCCAGTGGTGTCTACAGTTTGAAAAGCCAGAATAGACCTAAACACCGCCAAGCTATTAATGTGGTTGTTATTTCAAGATCTGCTGGTGCTCCTCAGCACAATAATCAACAAAAGGCCGAGAGACCTCGAAGGCAATTCACCCAGCTCAACATGACTTTATCTCAGATTCTGCCACAGTTATTGAAAACCAATCTAGTGATTCCAAGGGAGGCCCCGAAGAATCCCAACACAACATCACCGAAGTACAACCCTAATGCCCGTTGTGCTTTTCACTCTGATAGCCCGGGGCATAATACAGATGATTGTTGGTCTTTGAAGAACAAAATATAGGACTTAATTGATGCTAAGGAGATTGAGTTCGAGGCGCCCGAAAGACCTAATGTTGTGACTGCTCCTATGCCCAAGAATGGAGTAAGTGCTATAGATGAAGACTCGTTTGTGGTTTCTGTGAACGACATTGTTACCCCTTTGATGACTGTGAAGAAAAACCTTTTGCTAGCCGGTTTATTTCCGGGCTGTGACGAAGGTTGCCGTATGTGTTCTGCCCTACCAACTGGTTGCCATCTTTTGAAGTCAGGTGTCCAACGCCTGATGGATAATAAGGAAATTCTGTTTGAGAAGATTGTTGTTCCTTTAGTTCATACTGAAGAAGTTGCCATTATCACCATTTTCGACAATTCTTCCAAGGCTCCCTCGAGGAAGCCTGTTAGAATCACATTTGTTCCAAGAATCGCACCATTGATCATCACCATTCCTGGGACTATCCCCTACACCTCTAATAAAGTTGTCCCTTGGCATTACGGGGCTGATGTTTATTTTCATGGAGTTAAACAAGAGTTGGATGCTGATATTGACGTCAGCAATATTGTTGGACCTGCTAAAGTCACCCGCAGCGGAAGACTTTTCTCACCTGATATCTCTCCACCAACTGCCCGAAAACCTGTTGTTATTACACCTGCCAGTGTACCTGCTACTATTCATATTCAAGTTCCTATTCTTACCCCTGTCGCCGAGTCATCCGACGCTCGGGGCAAAGGGACCACTGATGAGCCTGCCCGGATGGAGGCACCGAAGACAATTACTGTTGAAGCCTCTAGGCAAGAGATGGAAGAAATTCTGAAGATCATCAAAAAGAGCGACTACAATGTAGTCGAGAAGCTGGGGCAAACCCCGTCCAAGATTTCTATGTTATCACTGTTGCTATGCTCAGAAGCCCATGCCAAGGCTCTGATTGCCTTTCTAAAGACTGCACACGTACCTCAAGAAACATCAGCCGATCAGTTTAAAGATTGTGTGGCAAGTCTATCTGCTGATAATGGGTTAGGTTTCTCTGACGCCGACTTGCCTCCTAAGGGGAGAAATCACAATGATGCTCTGCATGTCTCCATTGAATGCAGGGGCACTACTCTTGCTCATGTATTGGTGGATACTGGTTCCTCATTGAACGTTTTACCTAAGAAAGCTCTAGACCGATTTGACTGTGAAGGGTTAGAGTTGAAACCAAGCAACATTGTTGTCAGGGCCTTTGATGGGTCTAAGAGGATGGTGCATGGAGAAGTGGATATTCCGATTAAGGTTGGTTCTCAGGTTTTCAACTCTACATTCTACGTGATAGACATTCGGCCATCTTATTCTTGTTTGCTGAGTCGCCCATGGATCCACAAAGTTGGGGCCGTAACCTTAACGCTCCACCAGAAGTAGAAGTACCCAGTGAAAGGGAAGATTGTGACAGTACAAGGAGAAGAGGAGTACATGGTTAGCCACCTCAACTCTTTCTGGTATGTAAAGATGGATGGGAAGTTCATTGAGACCCCATTTCAGCATTTTGAAGAGGTTCCCCAGACGCTGGCATCAACTGAGACTGTTGTTGAAGATTCCCCTATGAAGATGGCTTCCCTAAAGGATGCCCAGGCTGTTATTGAGAAAGGCGGGTGTGCAAATTGGGACCAACTCCCTGATTTTGCACATAAGACTAACAAGTTTGGTTTGGGTTTCACTGCAGAAGCTCAAAGGGCTATTAAGAATGCACGGATCGGAAGACCTCCCGTGTTCATCAGCAATTCAGGAGTAAATGCCATTGAAGACGATGTTGAAGAGTCTGAGTTCGACAGTTGGATCTATCCTACGACCGACGGTGGACCAAGCAACTAGACAGCAAAGGACTTCATCCCAATTTCTTTTGTTACCCAGTAATGATACTTTTTGTTTTGAATTTGTAACAGACAATGTTTTGAACTTTATGGCCCGGTGTCTTACCCGGGGCACTGTGGCTTCATTTGTGAGGGCTTTATGTGTGTCATTTTCATATATCATTAATAAAAGCATTGGACGTTTCTTGCATTTCAAATTTCGTGCTCCTTGTTTTTCTTTTATTACATATTGCAAAACAACTATTTTACACACACTCACATATACGGGTCTATATCCACTCTGGATCTCACTGGTAACGACCCTGCTACTGCCAGTTATGACTTCGAAAATTCGATCAACTTAGCCGAAGATGAAGGTGAAGATGATTGCAAAGTGCCTGGTGAGCTTGCAAGACTGCTACTCCAAGAAGAGAGGGCTATACAGCCACATGAAGAGCCAGTGGAATCAGTAAATCTGGGTACATAAGAGGACAAGAAAAAGGTCAAGGTCGGGGCAAATCTGGAGCTTAGTGTGAAGCAACGGTTGATTCAGATGTTGCGTGACTACATTGAGATCTTCGCCTGGTCTTATGAAGATATGCCTGGGTTGGATACTGATATTATGGTGCATCGCCTGCCTACCAAGAAAGACTGTCCTCCAGTGAAACAGAAGGTCCGCCGAATGCGCCCAGAGATGTTTGAGAAAATCAAGGCTGAAGTTATGAAACAGTTTGACGCCGGTTTTCTAGCAGTTACTTCTTACCCTCAATGGGTTGCCAACGTGGTTCCTATGTCGAAGAAGGATGGTAAGGTTTGAATGTGTGTTGACTATAGGGATTTGAACAGGGCGAGCCCCAAGGATGATTTCCCTTTGCCTCATATCGACGTTCTGGTTGACAACACTGCTCAACACAGGGTATTCTCCTTTATGGATGGTTTCTCCGGTTATAATCAGATTAAGATGGCTCCCGAAGACATGGAGAAGACAACTTTTGTTACTCAGTAGGGTACCTTTTGCTACAAGGTCATGCCTTTTGGATTGAAGAATGCTGGGGAAACGTATCAGCGTGCCATGGTTGCTTTGTTTCATGACATGATCCATCATGAGATTGAGGTATATGTCGACAACATGATTGTAAGGTCCCAAACTGAGGAGGAACACCTTGACCATTTGTAGAAGCTGTTTGACAGGTTGAAGATGTACAGGCTGAGGTTAAACCCGAACAAGTGCACCTTCGGGGTGAGATCTGGTAAGCTACTGGGTTTCGTTGTAAGCGACAAAGGTATTCAAGTAGATCCTGCAAAGGTGAAGGCCATACAGAAGATGCCATCTCCCAGAACAGACAAAGAAGTCAGAGGCTTCCTGGGGCGACTAAACTACATTGCCCGATTCATCTCGCACCTGACTGCTACTTGTGATCCAATCTTCAAGTTACTGAAGAAAGATCAAGTGGTAAGATGGAACGATGAATGTCAGGCCGCTTTCGAAAGGATCAAAGAGTATCTCCAAGAGCCACCTATTCTGATGCCTCCAGTTGAAGGGAGACCTCTGATCTTATACTTGACAGTACTCAACAACTTGATGGGGTGTGTGATGGGTCAGCATGACGAGTCTGGCCGAAAAGACCGAAAAGAGCATGCAATTTACTACCTTAGATAAAAGTTTACCGACTGCGAGACCCGATACTCGTTGCTTGAGAAAACTTGTTGCGCTTTGGCATGGGCTGCTCGCTGGCTGAGACAGTATATGCTGACTCACACTACCCTGTTGATATCAAAGATGGATCCAATCAAGTATATCTTCGAGAAGCCTGCTTTGTCCGGAAGAATAGCAAGATGGCAGATGATCTTGACTGAGTACGACATCCAGTATATGACCCAAAAGGCAATTAAAGGAAGTGTGTTGGCAGATCATTTGGCACATCAGGCAGTGGATGATTACCAGTCTATGAACTTCGAATTTCCGGATGAGAATATCATGCTAGTAAATGACTGTGAGACACCTGGACCGGATGAAGGACCTGAGGAAGGATCCCGATGGTCTATGTACTTTGATGGAGCTTTGAACGCTTTGGGTAATGGCATTGGCGCTGTGATCATATCTCCTAAAGGCTCTCATACTCCGTTTACTGCCCGATTATGTTTCAGCTGCACCAACAATATGGCGGAGTATGAGGCATGCATCATGGGTCTTCGAGCAGCTATTGACCTAAGGATTAAGTTTCTAAGTGTTTTCGGAGATTCCGATCTCGTGATCAGTCAGATCAAAGGCGAGTGGGATACAAAACACCCAAATATTATTCCTTACAAGGAGTATGTGTTGACGTTGCTTCCACATTTCGAGGAGATAACCTTTGAACACTTCCCTAGAGATGAGAATCAGTTGGCGGACGCGCTAGCTACGATGTCTTCTATGTTCAAAGTCAATTGGGACAACAAAGCTCCACGGATCATCATTGAAAGATTGGACGAACCTGCACATTGTTGTGATATTGAGACTGAAGAGGTAACAGAAAAGCCCTGGTTTCATGAGGTGAAGAGGTATCTTGAGGCTCAGGAATACCCCGAGGGTGCGTCTGTTAATGACAAGAAGTTTCTAAGGAGGTTCGCGGTGAAGTTCTTCATCAGCAATGGCATCCTTTACAAGCGTAACCATGATTCGACCTTACTGCGTTGTGTGGATAAGAACGAAGCAGAAAGGATCACGGCGGAGTTACATGAAGGTACTTTCGGAACCCATTCCAGTGGACACACCATGGCAAAGAAAATCCTTCGGGCTGGATATTATTGGTCCACAATGGAAGCTGACTGTTATCAGCATTCTCGGACATGTCACAAGTGTCAAGTCTATGCTGATAAGGTGAACATACCTCCAGTCCCTCTAAACATCTCGACGGAACCTTGGCCTTTTGCAATGTGGGGCATTGATATGATCGGCGAGATCAAACCTACGGCATCCAACGAGCATCGTTTCATCCTGGTAGCAATTGATTACTTTACGAAGTGGGTTGAAGCAGCTTCCTTTGCTACTGTAACCAAGAACGTTGTGGCACGGTTAATTCGGCACAATCTGATCTGTCGATATGGTGTACCAGATAGGATCATTACGGACAATGGTACCAATCTCAACAACAAGATGATCACCGAGCTCTGCAAGCAGTTCAAGATACAACATCAAAACTCTTCTCCTTACCGACCAAAGATGAATGGGGCTGTCGAAGCGGCTAATAAGAACATTAAGAAGATCGTGCAGAAGATGACTGTGACATACAAAGACTGGCACGAGATGTTACCATTTTCCCTTCATGGGTACCGTACCTCAGCGCGGACGTCAACAGGGGCAACACCCTATTCCTTGGTATATGGCATGGAGGTAGTCTTGCCTATTGAAGTTCAGATACCCTCTCTTCGGATCATGAAGGATGCAGGTTTGAGTGAAGATGACTGGATTCAGACCCGGCTTGATCAGCTGAACCTAATCGACGAAAAGAGACTTACTACTATTTGTCATGGTCAGACGTACAAAAAACGGATGATCAAGGCATTTAATAAGAAAGTTAGACGACAAGAGTATCAAGTTAGGGATCTGGTAATCAAGTGCATTATCTTACCTCAAGGTGATCCCAGGGGCAAATGGACCCCTACTTACGAAGGGTCATTTGTGGTTAAGAACATTTTCTCAAGAGTAGCTATGATTCTAACCACCATGGATGGTGACGACCTTCCTCACCCCGTCAATGCAGACATAGTGAAAAGATACTACGCATAATCAAAGACCCGCTAGGTTGACTGGCCTAGGCAAAAAAGGGCTTCCCGGTGAACCAAAAGGGTTAGGGCAAAAATAAGGGATGAAAATGAAAAAATTTGTACACCCGGAAAGTCGAAAACCTGAAAAGGCGGCTTGGGCAAAAAAGGGTATCCTGGTAGACTAAAAACCCGAAAGGGCGGTCTAGGTAAAAATTAGGGATCAAAGCGTAACACTATGTCTCATTGGATCACCTTGCATCCAGACTTTGGTATCAACTTTTAAGCTCAGATGGCACTAATCAATCTGATCTACCTTCAACCAAGTAGCAAAGTGATGAGATGCTCGAGGACATAAAAGAAATAGCAGAGTTGGAACCCAGTGGGATTGTTCACATAGCTATTTTGTTTTTCACAATTTGTGTAAATTCTATCTGCTAGGCGGCGTTCTCTTACTAGGACGTCAGCCTCTTGTACAAAATCGCCTATTTACAGGCCAAACTTCAAAATAAATACAATTCATTTTCAAAGAAGTTTCAAACTGTTTTTCCTTTATCTATTTTGTTTTGCAAAGAACGTCCCATGTTCATTTTTGATATATGCATTTGACATTAATTGCTGCTCATGAATATTTGCACGCGAAACAAAAAATGAATTACTGGTAATAGCAGAAACAGGGGCAATAAGAGTTGTCCAAACTGTATAGTTGCTTTGTCCACCAGGTACCGGGTAAATCCAGCTGAAGAATATTGCTAAGATACCTTCACTCCCCGCAGGGTAAGATAGTAATGATAGCTCTCCCAGCTGAGAATTGCAACTGTGAACGAATCGGTAATATCCTCCCCAAGCAGAGTTTATCTACCATCAGCATTAAAAAGGCTTGATATCCCCGGCAGTCTTAATATTCCCTGGAAGGGTATAAGAATGTTCCCCGGCAGAATACAAGATACCCCCAATGGAGTTAAAATTTTCCCAACGCAGTCTAAAAAGCTTCACCAACGGAGTTGAAGCATCATCCCCAGTAGACTCTGGAAGTTTATCCCCAGTGGAGTACAAAAATAAATCTCCCCAACCGAGTTCAAAGGATCATTCCCAGCAGAATTCAGAGGATTATCCCCACAAAAGTCTAACAGGTTATCCCCAGTGAAGTCGCCACTGAGAGATCGTCCTCAACGGAGTTCTTTCCTTTCACAAACAGGAATTCAATCCCCAAGAGATTCAGTATCACTAACAACGATAATTCGTCCCCAACGGAATTTATCAGTGGAATCCTCAGCAGAGCATCTCTTCCCCACAGAGTAATCTCCTCATCAGTATATTCCCCCAACAAAGTTATCCTCTCCTGCAGGTCTATTCTCACAATCATCTTCGTTCGTCATCCCCAGCGGAAACGAAGAATTCAACTCTTGTCTCCAGCAGCTATCCGGGATTTATTTTCCCCAGCTAAAACATTACATTTCCATATACCATGATACGTACATACACGCATCATATAGATCAATCTCATTTATGTTGAGAGAATCATTGCTTGATATATCACGCATTTCATACATCATGACATTGCATATGACTGACTCTTTACCGTTTCAGGGAAAGATGAATCAGTAAATACCGTTGACTACTCATATGACCTAGTAGTCCCCTCAAAAGAAAAATTACATCTATGGAAGACTCTTGCCTGGTTCAACTAAATCAGTTCGAAGATTTTTCTGATTCTTATCCAGCCAAAGTTAATCCAAGACCTTCTCTAGTTCAGTCAGATCGACGCGAAGATCTCCCTGATTCGTATTCTAGTTGAAGATATTCCAAGACTTTCGTCTGGTTCAGCTAAATCGATTCGAAGATTTTTCTGATTCTTATCCAGCCAAAGTTAATCCAAGACCTTCTCTGGTTCAGTCAGATCGACTTGAAGATCTCCCTGATTCGTATTCCAGTTGAAGATATTCCAAGACTTTCGTCTGGTTCAGTTAAATTGACCCTAAGATTTTTTTGATTCTTATCCAGCCAAAGTTAATCCAAGACCTTCTCTGGTTCAGTCAGATCAATGCGAAGATCTCCCTGATTCGTATTCCAGTTGAAGATATTCCAAGACTTCTGTCTGGTTCAGCTAAATCGACCCTAAGATTTTTCTGATTCTTATCCAACCAAAGTTAATCCAAGACCTTCTCTGGTTCAGTCAGATCAACACGAAGATCTCCCTGATTCGTATTCTAGTTGAAGATATTCCAAGACTTTCGTCTGGTTCACCTAAATCGATTCGAAGATTTTTCTGATTCTTATCCAGCCAAAGTTAATCCAAGACCTTCTCTGGTTCAGTCAGATCGACGCGAAGATCTCCCTGATTCGTATTCCAGTTGAAGATATTCCAAGACTTTCGTCTGGTTCAGTTAAATCGACCCTAAGATTTTTCTGATTCTTATCCAGCTAAAGTTAATCCAAGACCTTCTCTGGTTCAGTCAGATCGACGCTAAGATCTCCCTGATTCGTATTCCAGTTGAAGATATTCCAAGACTTTTGTCTGGTTCAGTTAAATCGATCCTAATATTTTTCTGATTCTTATCCAGCCAAAGTTAATCCAAGACCTTCTTTGGTTCAGTCAGATCGACGCGAAGATCTCCCTGATTCGTATTCCAATTGAAGTTATTCCAAGACTTTTGTCTGGTTCAGCTAAATCGATTCGAAGATTTTTCTGATTCTTATCCAGCCAAAGTTATTCCAATACCTTCTCTAGTTCAGTCAGATCGACGCAAAGATCTCCCTGATTCATATTCCAGTTGAATTTATTCCAAGACTTTTGTCTGGTTCAGCTAAATCGATTCGAAGATTTTTCTGATTCTTATCCAGCCAAAGTTAATCCAAGACCTTCTCTGGTTCAGTCAGATCGACGCAAAGATCTCCCTGATTCGTATTCCAGTTGAAGTTATTCCAAGACTTTCGTCTGGTTCAGCTAAATCGAATTGAAGATTTTTCTGATTCTTATCCAGCCAAAGTTAATCCAAGACCTTCTTTAGTTCAGTCAGATCGACGCGAAGATCTCCCTGATTTATATTCCAGCAGAAGATATTCCAAGACTTTCATCTGGTTCAGCTAAATCAATTCGAATATTTTTCTTATTCTTATCCAGCCAAAGTTAATCCAAGACCTTCTCTGGTTCATTCAGATCGATGCGAAGATCTCCCTGATTCGTATTCCAGTTGAAGTTATTCCAAGACCTTTGTCTGGTTCAGCTAAATCGATTCGAAGATTTTTCTTATTCTTATCTAGCCAAAGTTAATCCAAGACCTTCTCTGGTTCAGTCAGATCGACACGAAGATCTCCCTAATTCGTATTCCAGTTGAAGATATTCCAAGACTTTTGTCTGGTTCAGCTAAATCGACCCTAAGATTTTTCTGATTCTTATCCAGCCAAAGTTAATCCAAGACCTTCTCTGGTTCAGTCAGATCGATACGAAGATCTCCCTGATTCGTATTCCAGTTGAAGTTATTCCAAGACTTTTGTCTGGATCAGCTAAATCGACCCTAAGATTTTTCTGATTCTTATCCAGTCAAAGTTAATTCAAGACCTTCTCGGGTTCAGTTAGATCGATGCTAAGATCTCCCTGATTCCTATTCAAGTCGAAGTCCGGACCACCTATCAACAGTCTCCAAATGTCATCTGTAAGCCCATTCCCGACATTACCAGGCTGATACCACTTCATGCGAGTGCAAATTTCTAGGCACTCTAGTGTTCAATCATCTTTCACCTTCGGATCTCGAAAGGCCCGAAATCCAATCCACATCCTCAGGTTTAAGAAAATTAAACAGGGGCAGTTGTTGCACCCCAAAATTTTTCCCCTCATATCTCTCAAAACATTTCAAGAAAAATCTCCAAGTGGTTCAAGATTGCTCAAGAGTTGGACAGTCAAATCATCTCCTAAGGCAGTCAACTCCAAATTAGGGTTTTGTGTTGCATCAAGATCCTTGAGTCCAAATGACCTCAAGTGATCCCCAATGTCCTAATATGCTCTCAAGATCATCCATGCCAAATATCAAGCCTTGCAGAGGAGGTTTGCTCAGTTAATTGCTTAAAGGGTCCAAAAATCGACTGTGTTAGGGCAAAAGTCAAGTGTGACCTACAAACAGTCAAACCTCAAGATTTTTTGTCAAAATTCTCATTTTGAAGGATATTTCATCATTTTATCAAGGTTTTATCATGATTCATCAAGGATTTCTCAAAATTCATCAAGACTCAAAAGTTGCTAAATTAGGGTTTTGTAGGAAAAGTCAACTCAACTTTGACCAAGCATAACTTTCTCATAATTTATGAGAAATGACCCATCCAAAGCTCATTTTGAATAGGATGCAATTTACTACAATCCATCTTCATACCCCAAGATCAAGAAATGCACTCAAAAGAAGTTATAAATTTGGACATTATAGGTCATTTTTGAAAGTCAACAAAAACACCTTTTTTTCCAAAGCTTATAACTTGAACATGGAATATCAAAATGAGATGATACCAAAAGGGTTAATTAGAGGACATCTCAAGCTTTCTAAAAAGTCAAAGAACACTTCCAAAAGTTCAAAATTAAAGAAGTTATGCATTGTTGAAGTTGGGCATTTTTTCAAAATTGCCAAAAGTCAACTATCCCCAAAACTTCAAATTTTGTCAAATGGGCCCATTCTTTTCCACTTTATTTGGGCTTTCCACATTCCACACGTGTCCTAGCTTCAGCCTTGTGTCCATTTATCAATTTTTCTATTTTTTTTATTTTTTATTGAATTATTTCATTTTAAATCAAATAAAATCTCAAAACTTGATTACATGTGATCTTTTTCTATTTTCAGGACATAATCATCATCAATGTCATGATCAAATTTGTATCAATCATTCCATGTGCAAAAAGATTGGATTTTTGGCAAATTAAGCAAGTTTTCAATGGAGGATCAAATCCAATCTCAAGGCATTAATTTACAAGGATTCAAGACCAATTTGTTGACCTAATACATTGCAGCATACATATACAATCCAAGGCACACGAATTTGAGGCTAGAGGCTGCAAGAGCATCAAGAACAAAACTTGAAAAAAGGTGGAAAAAGTGTGAAACTGAAATCACCCTTGGAGGCATTTTCAGAAGCGAAACTCAACACTAATCCATTGTTGGACAATCATTGAAGCAAAACAAACCCATAGCCAATCTCCATACACGCACAAAAGCTCTGTAAGTGTCTCAAAAAAATGTTTTTCGTTTGAATTCGTAGATCCTTATTCTTGCACTTTTCTTACAAAATCTTTGCATATTCATGATTATCGTCCAATTTAGAAGCATTCTGCATTAGCCAATTGCATTTATCTGGCCTGTAGCCCCATAGCCGAACCTAGGCTTCGTGGTTTGTTTTTTTTGGGCATTTCTTTTTCAGGCAAAATCAGTGGCATTGATGGACATGGACGTAACCAGGGGAGATAGACGAGCACAACCATAGTCCTGGATTTGATTTTCATGGCCTAGAACGGATTGTAGGTTGGACATACGAATTTAGCTGCGGATATAAATTTGCAGGTAAATATACAGGTTGAAGGAAGAAGACGAAGACGTGTCTCCCCCTGGTTGGATGGTTCAAATATGGCGCGCTTTATTTTTTTTCTGATCCATTAATTTGTTTTGTCCTATATTAATATTTTTGGTTAATATAATAACAGATGAAGCGCATTGGTTGAGTGGTAGAGGCGTTGTCCAATGATCAACATGACCTGGGTTCGAATCCCAGCTCCCCCATGTATTTGCTATATTTTTTCTACAGGTTATCCAATGCAAACCCAAGTGCGTAGCCTACCATGCTCCCACATTCAATCACTTTCCAGATGGCCCCAGGCCAGATCTGGTGGTCCAGATGGGATGCCTACCATGCTACCAAGTCAACGTGCCACATGGAATCAGGAAAAGTCAGCCAAGGCCAGCGCCTATTGGGCCTCTGAATTGCCATTCCAACCTCCAAATTGGGCCCAAACCCCCCTAAGTCTTTCTATTTCTATTTTCTATCTATTTTATTTATTTGTTTTATTTAATTATTTTTCATAATTTAACTAACCAAATAAATCTTTTTCTTCATAAAATTAAAAAAAACCAAAAATATTTTCTTATTAAAATTAAATTTCAGTAATTTATTTTTGTTAATAAATATTAATTTAATTAATTTAGTTTTAATTAGGAATAACTTTTAATGTATTTTGCAATAATTAAAATTAACTTAGACAATTAGGTTTTTATTAACATTGAATAAATTTATTTTTATTTCTTTAAATATCAAAAATCCAAAAATATTATTTTCATAAATTAATTAATTAATTAATTAATTTAATAATTAATTTAGTTTAATTCCATAAATTCAAAATAACCAAAAAAGATGCTTTCTTTCAAAAAGGGTCAAAACCCTAGAACTCGCCCGATTTAATTTCCCGCACGCGTTCCATTTTATTCAATATTGTATATGTTTCCTGGAATGTAATAGTTTAATAGGACTTTACTATTTTTACGGCTTTATTTATTTTCCGCCTTTTAATTTCAAGGGTTGCTTTTGGCGATGTAAATACCCGACGCCTTGTAATAGTTAGTTTAATTTCCACAATTTAATTTCCGCAACTTATAAACTGTTAGATGTTTGATAATAGGGAATGCATGACAAGATTGAACGTTTAAACCTAAAATCAACATAGATCACCATTAACATGTACAAAGATAAAATGAACTGAAAACAACACACTCGCACATGCGCACTCTTAGGGTACACCCCACTTGGTTGCCTTCGAACGCGATCATTAAGTATAGGAAGTTTTAGAGGTCGTCCTCTTGTCCAAAGATCATAGTTGCCTCGAAACGGTTGCCTCGGATAAAATGATCTAAGACATTAGGGTTACCGCTAAGGCGTCCTAACATTGCTTTAGTGACCGCACGTCCCTTAATCGAATTGACCCTTAAAACTCCAACGACGATGCTACCTACTCATCAATAGTGGGATAGCATTGTCTAAAGGACATTAGCACAGATTGATTCCTTTTTCGAGTAGGTAGATGGTTCTTAAGTACTTGCTCTTTCAAAACGAAACAAATTTTCACACTTACACCTTTCAAACAAAAACTCCTTCAAACCCACAAACACAAAAGAAAGCAAATTTTTGAAAACACTTTGAGCAAGTACCTAAGAGCCCGTGGATAACCACGGATAGAAAGGGTGCTAACACCTTCCCTTTCTATAATCTACCCCCCGGACCCGAGAAACATCTCGAAAAAGGAATTTTTCTGTGCTTTTTTTCCTTTCCTAGTTGGATAAAATAAAAGACGGTGGCGACTCTTGCTTACCGCGACATTTTGCGAAAACAAACGCAAAACACAAACCAGCATTCCAAAAACAGTCAGTTCTTTCCCACCGTATCACACAATTGCTTGAGATTTACGGTGCCCAAAAGCTTTGGAGATAAAGAATGAAAGGAGTAGCAAGATCCAGATAGTCATTTCTCACCAATTTTTTATTGGTCTCTCTCAAGATCAAAAGAAGAGAAGGGGTTGAATCAACAACAAGCTTAGGGTTTGTAGAGTTTCTCTTGAACACTTCTCTTGTATCAAAAATTATTTTGCATAGTAAGAATTATCCTAATTCTATTGGAATTAGGCACATATGCACCCACACGCTAGGACGATAGTGGAGTATTGTGAAGACAAATTCCTTGTGTCACTTTTACTTTTCGCTTTTATTTGCTTTGATTTTCATTGATCAATATATCAAATAACATTGTGTTATCATTTGAATTGTAAGAGTTTTCCTACTTGATTTTTTTAAGTCAAGTGCTGATATAGCTTATAATCACTTTTTATTATAAGTGGTTTTGTGTATCAACACAATCAAAGGAAAAATTGTGAAAATTCACTTGCACACCAAGTATTTGATAAATTGACTAAACTAGCTATTTTGATTTTATCATTGGAAATAACATTGTTAAGCAAAATTGATTAGAAAATAAATAAGTTGCAAAGTGATTCAAGGTTATTAATTCAATCGTTCTCATTCCATCTTAATTTTTTACGGTTTGCATATCCAAGCTTCCCGATAACATTCATAAAGATGACAATTTGCTTCCGCTTCACACTT
This sequence comes from Vicia faba, assembly GCA_948472305.1. NCBI lineage: Eukaryota > Viridiplantae > Streptophyta > Magnoliopsida > Fabales > Fabaceae > Vicia > Vicia faba. The sequence goes on from OX451735.1 coordinate 562,567,162, forward strand.
TGATAAAACTTTTTCAGAACCTAATTTTATTTGGATATTTTGAAAAGGGGTATCTATTCACCCCCCCCCCCCTCTAGATAAAATTGCCATCGTCTAACAGGAAGGAGCCATATCACGTGGTTGACCTCCCTAGATCGATCTTGAAAATTTTATAGTTTTCATAAGTTAAGAACGTTTTGTAGTTCATGACTATTTTATTCAACTTGTAAATTTTTTAATATATGTAAAACAAGCTTTAAATTTTCCTTTGAAACTATTCACTCTAAAATTTTCCATCTACATTAACCTAAAATATAAAAAACTCTGATTAGGGGTACTTATTATAGATGGGAACTGATCAGCAAACCCACTAACTCAAATCTCTGTTGAACAAAATTTTTTCATACTCCTTGAGTTTTTATGATAACAAAGTATTTAAAAAATAATTGGGCATACTGACATTTGTTTAAGTGTGTAGGATCATTAAGCTTAAAATTAACTTGGTTTTGACCCATTTAAATAACTTATAAAGAGAAGCAAATGACTCAGATTCTGAAGGATCAGAATCTAATATCTCAGCACTTGGAATCTCAGCTTATGATGATAACTCAAAATCTGATGACTTAGAAAACATAGTATTATGCCTTTGGTTCGTACCCTGTGCAAAGCAGTTATATCTTGTGAAAAGTCTGATTATGGAGAAAGTCAACTAGGATTCCTAGTGTAAGGCTTGAGGTATTTTGACACAACTTTTTTAGTATGTCCTATGGTTGTCATGTTAGAGAATAGTACCATGGGTAAAGCTTTTACTCAGAAGATGAAGATCTTCACAGTACCAACTTCCAACGTCTCTCTCGTGGAAACTGCTTCTCAGCAAATACACTTGTGCAATTCATCTTCCAACGACTCTTTTGTTGCATCTATATAAGTAAATAAAGATTTGAAGGAACATAACATGAAACAACAAGATATTACAATAAGAACAAAAACTGAAAACTTGACACTAAGCCTTCATATATATATTTGTTGTATTTCACATAGTCTTGAGATTTCTTATCTTTGAATATCTTAGAAATCTCAAATGATAAAGTCTTTTTTTGTGTTATACTATTTGAAGCACTTATGATTGTATATCAAAGTGTATCTTGTTGTCTATTATTCTAAATTATTTGTTTAGAAGTTTAGTGGAAGTCTCTTGTTAGGTTGCTTGAGCAAAGGAAATATATTGCTAGGTTGATTGAGAAAAGGAAGTCTTAAGCTAGTTTTCTTGAGCAACTTGTAATCAGGTTTTGATTATAGTGGAAAATCTCTTATGGGAAAAGGGGAATGCACTACTCTCAGTTGTAGAGGAACCATGATAACTTCTGTGTGTACTATCTTTTATTGCTTCTGCATTTTATCTATTTTCGTTGCTAACAACTCCTAGCTTAGACTATGAATTTATTCAGTTTCTGAAGTTGTTTTTAAGAAGCGAAAAAGAATCCACAATACATAATTTCCCCCTTCTTGTGTATTTTTCTCATCTTCAATTGCCATCAGAGCATAGTATGTGCTAAACACTTAATAATACTACAGAAAAAGATCTTGAAGAGAAAAATACATATTAGACGGTTACCTCTCCTGATCCTAGCATTGTTAGCACATATGGTGGTGGTATACCATATGACTATAGTGCTCCTTAGAAAAGTCATTATTCTGCTAAACTACCTTCATTTAGTGGAGATTCCACTCAGTTTAAATGGTGGAAAAGCAAGATGTATACCTATATTATTGGTCTTGATGATGAGTTGTGGGATATCCTTGAGTAAGTCATTGACATTGAGGTAAATGGTGTTAGAATGGTCGTTGATAGAAAAATTCTCACACCAACTCAGAAGAAAGTTTACAGAAAACAACCTAGAGCTAGAGGAATTCTTATAAAATATCTACCTCATTCTGATTAAATTAAGATCAATGATAAGTCTAATGCCAAGATTATCTTTGACTCTTTGTGTTCCACTTATGAAGGGAATCTTCAAGTCAGAGAGGCTAAGGTCAACCTTCTTGTACAACATTATGAGTTGTTTGGAATGAAGGATGATGAAGATATTGAAACTATTTTCTCTAGGTTTCAAGTTCTTGTATCAGGCCTTCATGTGTTGAACAAAAGTTACACTACATTTAACCATGTAAAAAAGATCTTGAGAAGTATCCATGTGAGATTCAAACCAAAGGTCATAATTATTCATGAAGTTCAAGATCTGGATAAGATGAGTCTTGAAAGTCTAATAAGCAATATTCAAAGCCAAGATATGGAACTGAATGAATATGATCCTGTGAAGATGTCTAAATCACTGGCTTTGAAGTCATTTACTGAGAAATCCAATGGTAGAGCTACCAGATCCTCAAGAATTTGGAAATCAGAAGAAACTTTTATTGAAGAAGTTTCTAATGGTGACTCTGATGATAATTAAATGACCTTTATAATCAAAATATTTCAACAATTGGATAAGAGGAACAAGAGATTCTTTGGTAGAAGATGAAATCTCATATTCAATATTGTCCACATAAGCCAAGAGATTCTCCATAGTATCATTTAGTCCCAACACAATATTACTATACCTCTCAGTGTTTGCAGTCCATAGTACAAAAACTTTGTCAACCTTGTTAGCTTCCTTAAACTTCATCAATGTTATTATGTAAGTTTCAAAGACAATCATTAGCTACTATATTAAATATATTTATATTTAATGTTTGAATTATACTTAATGTCATTGATGACTTATTGGAGTTGTTCTTTCTTTGTTCCTTTAATGATGTTATTGGGGCAATCTCCTTGATTAGCGGCAATGAAATCAGGATCATAGAGTCCAGAGAGTGGAACCATGGATTCCATGTAAGGTCTCAATTATTTCTATAGGCCGATGTTGTAACACCTCAAAAATTTAGATTAATTATTTAATTAATTTAGTATGAATATCAGTAATTATTGGTGAATATATGAATTATGGAGAATTATTCGATGCGGTGTATTTGTATGAGTTGATAGATGATATGATGTACTTATATGTGTTGATGATCTTATGATGCATTTTGATGAAATCGTTGGAAGGTTAGAAGTAGTGATAATTGAAGAAGTTAGGGGTGTATGGCTAAAAGTGTAGAGACATGGGGTTGAATGAAAAATATTGGTGATAATAGTATTATTATTATTATTATTATGATTAATATTATTATTATAAGATATAAATAATATTTTATAATATTAATAATTAATAAATATATTTAAACCTAGTAATAAGAGGAGGGGTAAAGTTGGTATATAGATTTAGGGGTCTAAGTGTGTAGTTAGAACAACAGAGGAAATAACACGAGGAATAGATCGTAGAAGTGAGAAGAGAAGAACGAAGAGAAGAGCATACAAGCTAGGGTGAGGAACCTACGGTAGAGAGCTTAGAATCATCAAACCTAAGGTAAGGGCGGGGTTCTGACTCTCTAATAAATTATTTAATTGTGGATAGATGATGATATTGAATGTTAGGTTTTAGGGTAAATTGTTGTGAAATTGATTGTTGTAATTGCTTGTAAATGATGAGATTGGTGTGTTGATTGTGTTGAAATTGTGGCATATGATGTGTGTCGATGATTTAAAATAATTGATGTGTTTGATCTTTCATAAAAGTGGTTTTTGGATGAAGAGGATGGGATTTCGTAGCAAAGAATTTTGATTTTTGGGTCTGCTCACGATGGGTAATCGGTTACCAGGAATGGGTAGTCGGTTACTGTTGTTTGTTGTTTTAGAACATTGGTTACTGACTTGCAATAACCGGTTACCGTAACTGCAGTAACTGATTACTGCAAAGAATTTTTGAAGAAAATAGGGTTACTGTCTTGCAGTAACCGGTTACTGTAACTAGGTAACCGGTTACCGCTGAAGCTGACAGAATTTTTGGAAACTTGAAAAATCACAACTTTTGCCTCGGGTGTCTGTTTGACGTGTAACGCCCGTAATTTAATTAATTATTCAATTAAATTATTTTTGGAATATTTGTGAAGATATGTTATTATTAAATTGGATTTATTATATTAAGTGGAGAAATAATATTAGGGATATAATATTATGTAGTGAAATAATATTAGAAGTGTAATATTATTAAGGTGGGCTTAATTTGAGATAGTAGATGTAATAAGGGGATGTAAGTTTGGAGCCCACTAAGGAATAATAGAATATTAGGTTATTTTATTATTTTTGAGAAGGTAGAGAAGAAAGAAGCAGTAGAAGGAAAAATAAGGATTGTGAAGAACGTGAAGCTGCTGGAAATAGAAGGAGACGGCGAGAACAAAGATTCAACCCGGAAATTGTAGAGCGACCTTCAATCCAAGGTAAGGGTGGGGTTCTGACTTTATAATTGGGTTCATGATGTTTGATATATGGGGTTAGAGGTGATTGTTGTTTGTTCTTGAATTGGATATATATATATATATATATATATATATATATATATATATATATATATATATATATATATATATATATATATATATATATATATATATATATATATATATATATATATATATATATATATGATGTATGATGAAGATTTGATGAATTTTAGAAGAATAATGATGTTATGATGCTGTGTAATCGATGTAGTAATGTAGGATAATGTTAGCTGATGATTTATCATGATTATAATAAGGTTTGTAAGGTTAAGAATATGATTCCCGTAGTGAAAATACAGAGGAAATCGCAGAATTATGCAGGAGGAACCAGGATGTGTCGACCTCAAGCTTGATGCGTCGATACATGGGCGATGTTAGACTCAGGATGAGTCGATACAAGAAAGGCTTGCGTCGATACATGATAGTTGCAAGACTCAGGATGAGTGGACCGGTGAGAAGCATGTGTCAATACATGTTGTGATTTAAGCCAGGATGAGTCAATCCATATGGTTTTGTGTCGACTCATGTTGTACAGGTGAAGCAGTTTGCGTCGATCCAAGGAGTTTTGTGTCGATACATAATGTCTGATTTTTGACAGATTCAGTTTTAAATTGCTGTAACTTGAGTTTTAGGATGTTGTTTGAGGTGCCGTTCAAAGCGTTGAATAGCTAATGCGATGAGCTTTATTCTGGATGATTAAATGATGAATAAGAAGTGTAATCCTAGTAACTAATTTAGGATTTAGGATTAATTCCTGCGATTGGTCGTTGTGCTGATGTTTTGGACAGAATGATGAACATGAGATGTGTAGAGGCTACTGTCAGAATTTTGACAGTGGGATTAGCGACAGTAAAAATGTAAAATCGTAGAATAATAGTATGGATTACTGTATTATTGATATACAGCTGAGTTATTAATGAGATGTGGTTATTAAAGTTGTGTTTGACAATTATGATGAACAAATGACGTTTGATAAATAAATGATGTCCAATAAATTATTTTGAGATGTTTATGAGATGTTGTGATTAAGATGTTTTGAGATGATTGAGATGTTGTTATTTTGAGATGTATTTTGAGATGATTGAGATGTTGTTGTTTTGAGATGTTGTTAATTGAGTATTGTTATTACATTCATGTTGAGTCACATACATTGCATTTTTGAGATGGAGCTTATGCTCGTTGAGATGGCCTGGATTGGCAAATTTTGAGATGAAGGCTATGCCTTGTTGATGCCTCTATTAATTGGAAGATTTTTGAGATGGGAGTTCTGCTCCAATGGTACCACATGCATTTGCATAGTTTTGAGTCGCATTATATGATCGAATAATGAAGTGTATTTGATGTTGATGAATGAGTATATATGTTGTAATTATTGTTGATTATGAGATGAGAAGTGGTATTAGTGATCTAATTTAATATATTAATTATCATGCGCTTTATTATATTGTTAGATATCTCACTCCTTCTGTTTGAATGTTGCCCTTATGTTGGCAACGTGTAGGTAATCGCGAGTGAAGGTTGTATACCTTCAATAGTTTGAGTCGGTGTCATTGCTCTGATATGTAACACTCGGGGGGATGAACGCTTGCTAATTTTTTATTGCTGATTTTCAGTTGCTGAATTTTGAATTAATGATTATTAAATATGAGATGTTTCGAAGTTGTTGTTTTTATTTAAAGATGTTATTGAAGAATTCCGCTGCGTAGTTGTTGAATTATTTTATTAAAGATGCTATATTGATGGTTTATCCGATGTTTTATTAAAAGTGTTATATATCCATGATGAATGCAATGAATTTGTTAGAAGAATTTGTGACGTCCTGATTCATTTGTATGATTGAAATTTTATAACTCTGATTTATTTTTCATAATTTGTCGGGGTAGAATTGGGGTGTTACAAAGTTGGTATCAGAGCAAAAGGTTGGTACGACCTTGTCGTCGAGTCGTAGTTGTCTAACAATTGAGTATTGTTATTTGAGTTCTAATCGTTGTTCGTGTTGTAGTGATAAGTTAAGATGGCTGGAAGGAATGATGCTAATCTTGCTGCTGCTTTAGAAGCAATGGCTCATGCAATGGAAAATCAGCGGAATGCTGACGGGAATGCTGGATCTCGTAGCTTGGCGACTTTCCAGAGAGAGAATCCACCTACGTTCAAGGGAAAATATGATCCATATGGAGCTTTGAAGTGGTTGAAAGAGATTGAGAGGATCTTTCGCATGATGGATTTCACTCCAGCACAGAAGGTTTGTTATGGGACTCATATGCTAGCAGTCGAGGCTGATGACTGGTAGCTAGAGACTTTCCAGAAGTTAGAAGCTGCAGGTGAGAATGTCACATGGGCTGTGTTTCGTAGGGAGTTTTTGAGAAAGTATTTTCCTTAAGATGTCCATGGTAAGAAGGAAATTGAGTTCCTTGAGCTGAAGCAAGGAAATTTGTCTGTTGTTGAGTATGCTGCCAAGTTTGCTGAGTTGGCCATGTTTTATCCACATTACGCTGAGGAAAATGCTGAATTTTCAAAGTGTATTAAGTTTGAGAACGGGTTGCACCCGGAGATTAAGAAAGTAGTTGGATATCAGAAAATTCGTGTCTTCGCTGATTTAGTTGATAGCTGCAGGATTTTTGAGGAAGACAATAATGCTCATTACAAGATTATCAGCGAGAAGAGCGGTAAACACCCACAGAATCGTGGTAAACCTTATGATGCCCCAGCTGGTAAGGGTAAGAAGAGAGTTGCTCATGGTCAGAGGACTAGTGGGGGAGATGCTGCTGCTGGTGTGATTTGATTTAAGTGTGGGAAACCTGGGCACAAGAGTAATGTGTGCACTACTTAAGTGAAGAGGTGTTTCCGTTGTGGCAAGAACGGACATGTTGTAGCTGAGTGTGAGCACAAGAGTGTGTTTTGTTTCAACTGTAAAGAAGAAGGGCACATTGGTAGTCAGTGTCCAAAACCGAAGAGAGCTCAGTCAAGTGGTAAAGTGTTTGCTTTGGTGGAAGATCAGACAGCTGCTAAGGATGGACTTATTAGAGGTACATGTTTCATTAATAGTACTCCTTTAATTACTATTATTGATACTGGTGCTACGCATTGTTTCATTGCTGCTGATTGTGTTGAAAGATTGGGTCTTGTGTTGTCTTCTCTGGATGGAGAAATGGCCGTCGATACTCCAGCCAAGGGATTGGTGACTGCTTCTTCGGTATGTGCTAAGTGTCCCTTGTCGATCTTCGATAGAGAATTTGTTGTTGACTTGGTTTGTTTACCGTTAAGAGGTTTGGATGTGATTTTGGGCATGAACTGGTTAGAGCATAACTGTGTTCATATTAACTGTTATGACAAGTCGGTGAAGTTTTCTACTCCTGAGGAAGAGGAAGATGGTTTATTGTCTGCTAGACAGTTGAGAAAGTTGATGCAAGAGGAAGAGGCACAGATGTTTTCGTTGATGGCGTCGCTATCTGTAGGACTCAAACTATAATTGAGGAATTGCAGGTGGTGTGTGAATTTCCTAAAGTTTTCCCTGATGAGATTCCTGATGTACCGCCAGAGAGGGAAGTTGAATTTGAAATTGATCTTGTACCTGGTACCAGACCTGTGTCTATGGCACCATACAAGATGTATGCGTCCGAGTTGTCAGAATTGAAGAAGCAATTGGAAGAGTTACTTGAGAAGAAGTTTGTAAGACCAAGTGTATCGTCGTGGGGAGCTCCAGTGTTGTTAGTGAAGAAGAAAGATGGAAGTATGAGGCTTTGTGTTGATTATAGATAGATGAACAAGGTGACGATTAAGAACGAGTATCCGCTACCAAGAATAGATAACTTGATGGACCAATTAGTGGATGCTCGTGTGTATAGTAAGATTGATCTGAGGTTGGGTTATCATCAAATTAAAGTGAAGGATGAAGATATTCAGAAGACGGCTTTCAGAATGTGTTATGGACATTACGAGTATTCAGTGATGCCTTTCGGTGTTACTAATGTGCTGGGAGTATTCATGGAATATATGAATCGTATCTTTCATACTTATTTGGATCAGTTTGTAGTGGTGTTCATCGATGATATTTTGATTTACTCTAAGTCAGAAGAAGAGCATGCTGAACATTTAAGAGTAGTGTTGCAAGTTTTGAAAGAGAAGAAGTTGTATATGAAGTTGTCCAAGTGTGAATTCTAGCTGAAAGAGGTTAGTTTTCTTAGTCATGTGATTTCAGGTAGTGGCATTGCTGTAGATCCATCGAAGGTTGATGTTGTGTTGCAATGGGAAACTCCAAAGTCAGCTACTGAGATTAGAAGCTTTTTGGGATTAGCTGGTTATTATAGAAGGTTTATTGAAGGGTTTTCTAAGTTGTCACTTCCATTGACTAAGTTGACTTGTAAAGGTAGAGCTTTTGTTTGGGATGTTCAGTGCGAAGAAAGTTTTACTAAATTGAAGAAGAGGTTGACGTCGGCTCCGATTTTGACGTTTCCTAATCCAGGAGAGCCTTTTGTGGTGTATTGTGATGCTTCTAAGATGGGTTTAGGAGGTGTGCTTATGCAGAATGGTAAGGTAATTGCTTATGCGTCAAGGAAGTTAAGGACTCATGAGAAGAACTATCCTACGCATGATTTAGAGCTTGTTGCAGTTGTTTTTGTGTTGATGATTTGGAGGCATTATCTTTATGGTTCTAGATTTGAAGTGTTTAGTGACCATAAGAGCTTAAAGTATTTATTTGATCAGAAGGAGTTGAATATGAGGCCACGAAGATGGTTGGAATTTTTAAAGGATTATGATTTCGGTTTGAATTATTATCCAGGAAAGGGGAATGTGGTAGCTGATGCGTTGAGTCGAAAGACTTTACATATGTCAGCAATGATGATTAATGAGTTGGAATTGATTGAGCAGTTCAGAGATATGAGCTTATTTTGCAAGGTTAATCCGCAAAGTGTTATGTTGGGTATGCTGAAGATTAATAATGAATTTTTAGACAGTATCAAAGAAGCTCAGAAGTTGGATGTGAAACTGGTAGATTTGATGGTTGGGATTGATCAATTTAAGAATAGTGATTTTAAGCTAGATGCGCAAGGTGTGTTGAGGTTTGATAACCGGATTTGTATTCCTGATGATGCTGAGATGAAGAAAGTGATACTTGAGGAGAGTCATAAAAGTAAGTTGAGTATTCATCCAGAAGCTACAAAGATGTACCAAGATTTGAAAGGTTTGTTTTGGTGGCCTGGGATGAAGAGTGATGGGGCTCGATTTGTGTATGCATGTTTGACTTGTCAGAAGTCGAAAGTTGAACATTAGAAGCCTGCAGGATTGATGCAACCGTTGGAAGTTCCAGAATGGAAATGGGATAACATTTCAATGGACTTCGTGATGGGATTGCCTAATACTTCGAGAGGACATGATTCGATTTGGGTGATTGTTGATAGGCTTACGAAGTCAGCTTATTTTATTCCTATTAACATCAGTTTTCCAGTGTTGAAGTTGGCTGAGATTTATATCGGTGTGATTGTGAAGCTGCATGGTGTTCCTTTGTGCATTGTGTCAGATAGAGATCCAAGATTTACTTCTGATTTTCGGAAGAGTTTGCAAGAAGCGTTGGGTTCTAAGTTGAGGTTGAGTTCAGCGTATCATCCTCAGACAGATGGTCAGACTGAACGGACGATTCAATCTTTAGAAGACTTGTTGAGATCATGTGTTCTTGAGCAGGGAGGTTCGTGGGATACTTATCTTCCGTTGATAGAGTTCACTTATAATAATAGTTACCATTCCAGTATTGGGATGGCACCTTTTGAAGTGTTGTATGGTCGGAGATGTAGAACTCCATTATGTTGGCATGAATCTGGTGAAAGTGTAGTGCTTGGACCTGAACTTGTTCGTGAGACTACTGAGAAGGTGAAGTTGATTCGATAAAAGATGAAAGCTTCGCAGAGTAGACAGAAGAGTTATCATGACAAGCGAAGGAAGGATTTAAAATTTCAAGCCGGTGATCATGTGTTTTTGAGAGTTACACATGTGACTGGTGTTGGGCGAGCATTGAATCTAAGAAGCTCACTTCTCGTTTTATTGGACTGTATCAGATTTCAGAGAGAGTGGGGAATATTGCTTATAGAGTGGCTTTACCGCATAATCTTTCGAATTTGCATGATGTGTTTCATGTGTCGCAACTTCGGAAGTATATTTCAGATCCATCTCATGTGATTCATATGGACGATGTGCAAGTACGGGATAATCTTACGGTGGAGACGATTCCTGTACGGATCGCGGATCGTGAAGTGGAGACTCTGAGGGGAAAATAGATTGCCTTAGTTAAAGTGGTTTGGCTAGGAGCTGCTGGTGAAAGCATGACTTGGGAGTTGGAGAGCAAGATGCGAGACTCCTATCCTGAATTGTTTGTTTGAGGTAAATTTTCGAAAACGAAAATATTCTAAGTGGGAGAGAGTTGTAACGCCCGTAATTTAATTAATTATTCAATTAAATTATTTTTGGAATATTTGTGAAGATATGTTATTATTAAATTGGATTTATTATATTAAGTGGAGAAATAATATTAGGGATATAATATTATGTAGTGAAATAATATTAGAAGTGTAATATTATTAAGGTGGGCTTAATTTGAGATAGTATATGTAATAAGGGGATGTAAGTTTGGAGCCCACTAAGGAATAATAGAATATTAGGTTATTTTATTATTTGTGAGAAGGTAGAGAAGAAAGAAGCAGTAGAAGGAAAAATAAGGATTGTGAAGAACGTGAAGCTGTTAGAAATAGAAGGAGACGGCAAGAACAAAGATTCAACCCGGAAATTGTAGAGCGACCTTCAATCCAAGGTAAGGGTGGGGTTCTGACTTTATAATTGGGTTCATGATGTTTGATATATGGGGTTAGAGGTGATTGTTGTTTGTTCTTGAATTGGATATGTATATGATGATGTATGATGATGTATGATGATGTATGATGAAGATTTGATAAATTTTAGAAGAATAATGATGTTATGATGCTGTGTAATCGATGTAGTAATGTAGGATAATGTTAGGTGATGATTATCATGATTATAATAAGGTTTGTAAGGTTAAGAATATGATTCTCGTAGTGAAAATACAGAGGAAATCGCAGAATTATGCAGGAGGAACCAGGATGTGTCGGCCTCAAGTTTGATGCGTCGATACATGGGAGATGTTAGACTCAGGATGAGTCGATACAAGAAGGGCTTGCATCGATACATGATAGTTGCAAGACTCAGGATGAGTCGACCGGTGAGAAGCATGTGTCGATACATGCTGTGATTTAAGCCAGGATGAGTCAATCCATAGGGTTTTGTGTCGACTCATGTTGTACAGGTGAAGCAGTTTATGTCGATCCAAGGAGTTTTGTGTCGATACATAATGTCTGATTTTTGACAGATTTAGTTTTAAATTGTTGTAACTTGAGTTTTAGGATGCTGTTTGAGGTGTCGTTCGAAGCGTTGAATAGCTAACGATATGAGCTTTATTCTGGGTGATTAAATGATGAATAAGAAGTGTAATCCTAGTAACTAATTTAGGATTTAGTATTAATTCCCGTGATTGGTCGTTGTGTTGATGTTTTGGACAGAATGATGAACATGAGATGTGTAGAGGCTGCTGTCAGAATTTTGACAGTGGGATTAGCGACAGTAAAAATGTAAAATCGCAGAATAATAGTATGGATTACTGTATTATTGATATACAGTTGAGTTATTAATGAGATATGGTTATTAAAGTTGTGTTTGACAATTATGATGAACAAATGATGTTTGATAAATAAATGATGTCCAATAAATTATTTTGAGATGTTTATGAGATGTTGTGATTGAGATGTTTTGGGATGATTGAGATGTTGTTATTTTGAGATGTATTTTGAGATGATTGAGATGTTATTATTTTGAGATGTTGTTAACTGAGTGTTGTTATTACATTCATGTTGAGTCGCATACATTGCATTTTTGAGATGGAGCTTATGCTCGTTGAGATGGCCTGGATTGGCAAATTTTGAGATGAAGGCTATGCCTTGTTAATGCCTCTATTAATTGGCAGATTTTTGAGATGGGAGTTCTGCTCCAATGGTACCACATGCATTTGCATAGTTTTGAGTCGCATTATATGATTGAATAATGAAGTGTATTTGATGTTGATGAATGAGTATATATGTTGTAATTATTGTTGATTATGAGATGAGAAATGGTGATATTAGTGATCTAATTTAATATATTAATTATCATGCGCTTTATTATATTGTTAGATACCTCACCCCTTCTGTTTGAATGTTGCCCTTATGTTGGTAACGTGCAGGTAATCGCGAGTGAAGATCGTATATCTTCAATAGTTTGAGTCAGTGTCATTGCTCTGATATGTAACACTCAGGGGGATGAACGCTTGCTGATTTTTTATTGTTGATTTTCAGTTGCAGAATTTTGAATTAATGATTATTAAATATGAGATGTTTCAAAGTTGTTGTTTTTATTTAAAGATGTTATTGAAGAATTCCGCTGCGTAGTTGTTGAATTATTTTATTAAAGATGCTATATTGATGGTTCATCCGATGTTTTGTTAAAAGTGTTATATATCCATGATGAATGCAATGAATTTATAAGAAGAATTTGTGACGTCCCGATTCATTTGTATGATTGAAATTTTATAACTCTGATTTATTTTACATGATTTTCCGGGATAGAATTGGGGTGTTACATGACGCACCGTTTGGACCGTTGAAAATCTAAAAACATGATGTGATAATAATTTTGATAACAGAAGGTGAATTATTTTTTGGTTGAAGGCTTATGCCTTGGGTATCAGTTCTAGTTGTTGTAGATTAATTGGGGTTGTCCTATTTTAATGATGAATTATTGTCGTAGTGAAATTAATCATGAGGATTTTGGTGTTAATGTGATGTGATACTTTATATCTTATGATGATTGCCTTGGTGAAGGTTTATGTCTTGTGTGTTAATGTTGTATGAAGTGTGATGCATATTGTTGTGATTAAACGTGATGGTGTTGTATGAATGATGTATGAATGTATTGAATAACATATTGCAATATGGCGAAGATGTTGTTGTTGGTATGATATTGATGGTTATGCTTGTGATTGTAGAATTTTGGTTGTGGCATGTCGCATTTCATGCATTGTTGAGGGATTATGCCCTGGACTTTATGGAAAATGTTGAGGGTTTATATCCTGACCTACATGGAAATTTGTTGAGGGCTCATGCCCTGATGGTACCACATGCATCTTGCATCAGAGTCAGTTGTACTGCATTTTTTGAATTGTGGACTTATTGAGATGATGTAACTAATAATTGTGGAACTTGAAATCTTGCAAGATATACCTGTTGTTTACTCATGATTATATGACTTATTATATTATCATGATATCTCACCCTTACTGTTTTAATGTTGCCTCTACATGGGTAACATGTAGATAATCAGGCGTAGTGCAAAGCCGCGGAGTCTAGAGGTTGCTCCTTTTATTTTGAATGGGTGTCTTTGCTCTGATACATAACATCGGGGGGGGGGGGGGGGGGGTTAACGCTCGATTGTTTTATTTTAGTTGATGTCTTCTTTGAGGATTTTGGGAGTGTTGTAGACTCTCTTTTAACTTATTAAATTGTTGATTTTATGATGGTTGAAGATTTTAGAAAAATTATGAAACTCTTTTCACTGCGTTATTATAGTTGAAGTTTGAAGACTACGTTGAAATGTTGTCGGTTCATCTGAAATATGTGTTATGTATCTGTTTTATCTTAATTGAGCAAATTTTAATATGTTTAATGATGGGACATCCTATCTTGGAGTTTTATTTTACTCTGATTTTTATTAAAATTACCGTTGAAAAATTAGGGTGTTACAGATGTCAAATACCTTAGGTTTCCCCATGGCATTAGTTACGTTCATGTCACTTATATCTCATCCTCCCCACACAATATCCTCATGGTTTACCTACATAAATTAATTAATTCAAACTCATACTCATCAAATAATTCAATTATGCCATAAGTATAATCAAAATAATTAATTTGTTTTTCACATATTTGAAATTAGAAGAGATCATATCACTCGTGTGAATCCAACTTACAGACACCAAAAACACGATGCTGACAATGACAAATTAAACATAATCATAAATTTCTATGTAGTTTCGGTTTCAGACACCGACACAGTCACACTTTTTCAGATTTGTTAGTGTTATAGAGGTAATTATTACTAGGAAGATGTATAAAAATATATACCGTTGGAAGAAGGCTCTTGAACGGAACATTGAATTTCCTCGCTTTGAATAGACCCTACTTTGATAGCGGATGTCTCGATTAGTGAATTAAAATAATTGGCTTGTTCAATCTTGTCCTTTGTTGTCTATGAAATACCAAATATTTGCAATACAAGACCAAATATTTTTCATAGTGTAGGATTGATTAGCATATTTATTGAGAAACCATTTCTATGTTACTTACACGCATTCAAGAGGTTCCTAAGGTACATTAGAGATACAATAGACCATGAAATACCCATTCCAAATCAATAAACACATTAATCGAAGCCAAGGTTTATGGTTATTCTGATTCATATTAGATTGGTGATCAAGATGGTATAAAGAGCACAACTAACTACTTTTTCATGCTTGGACCAACTCAAAACTTATGGATTTTAAATAAGAAAGGAATTATGGATTTTTCTTCAAGTGAGATAGAGAATGTTGCAGCATCATATGCTGCATGTCAAAGATCTTGGTTAGAAATGTTATTTGAAGAGTTGAATGTGAATAATTTTGTGTGAAAATCAAGTTATTAGTAGACAATCAATCAACAATTTATTTGAAAAATTATCCTATGAACAATGACAGAAGCAAGCACATAGAAAAAAGATACCACTTCATTAAGAACCAAGTTGGTAAAGAGAGATTGATAAGTGAATATTAACTTAGTTGCATTTGGTAGATATCTTGACAAAATCTTTGAAGTATGCTAGTTTTGAAAGCCTTAAAGGGTTAATGGGAATGATGGGATTAGAGAATGTGAATTAAGAATGATTATTTTATTATGAAAAAGTGGTTTAAATGAAGAACTTGTTTCCGAAAAAAGTCAATATACTTTATGTAAGATATTTGGGTATGATAATCCTGGATAACTTCGAAGAATCGTGTTTGCACACTTTCCGAACAAAGTATTTCGACCCTATTCTTGCCTGGGCTCACGAAATCTTTGTGGGGATAATTCTCGAAGAACAATCTATTTCTGGAAAAAGAAACTGATTACAAATATAGAGAGAAATTGACGTTTTTCCGTTATTGAAACCGAGGCCAAATGACTCCTTATACAGGAGATCAATAACTGAAACCGAAAAGACACACCTGTTCGAAAAACGGTTATGTCGGTTGGGGAAAAGGATTCAAAATTTTCTCCCCTTGGACCCCAACGGGGCGCTTCCCCGCACCCCGCCAGGGGCTTCGCCCCTTGGAACCCCAACGGGGCACTGCCCCGTACCCCGCCAGGGGCTTCGCCCCTTGGAACCCCGTTTCAATTATTCGTATTAAATTATGCATTGGCTCGACGAGCGTGCACTCCACACTTCCCTAACTCGTTTCTGAACTTAACGCATAATTGCATCGGCCTTTAGTAAATCACATTACTACTAAAATACATTGGTGATACTAAAATCACCAACACTTTATTCTTTTTCTTTTAGTATTATATAATAGGGTTAGAGTGACCCAATTTAAACTTTTTGATAGATGGCATGGGTATTGATAAAATGTAGTTTAATGGCTTAAATTATTGAAAAGTATAAAACAATATAGATATTTAGGTGGGTCCATGTAAGAACCAAAATGAGTGTCATAGATGTGAGTACTCTTAATTATGTTGAGGTTAAGCACATGAGGCGGTCTATTACTTCTTGGCCTCATGAATAGGCTACGAAAGTGACAAGGCGTCACTTTGTTTGTTTGTATGTTGCGGGGTGGAAGATGCATAGAAGGATCGTTTTGTAGTGATGTTGACCTTTCATTATTTAAGGTTAATTCCCTCCCTATAATTGTTCCTTTGAGTCCAATAAAGGTGAGAAGGTATAGTTATTTTTGATGGTTAATGCCAAAATGTTTGCATTAAGCTCTAATAGTTTTATGACATGCGTGTTAAATGCATGGTTTTCTTTTATTATGAACTAAGTTATGGGTGGTTGGGTCTATGACAATAGTATGTGTTGTGAAAATGATGTTTTGGGAAATAAAGTATAAATTATTTCTCTATGATTAAGAAATACATAAGAGTAGAAAATATGGAAGAATACAAAGAATAACAAGAATTAGTTATAACTACTATTTTTTACTTTCTTCGTAAACAAGGTTACTAGTGTTACAAGAATAACAAATAAACTCTTTCTCTGATTAGGATTTGTTGTGTGCAATGATGAGAGACTAGTATGCTATTTATAATAAACCTAACATATTGAACTAATAAGTTTTTTCACAAATAACCATTACAAGCTAACTTAGGGTACAAGTAAACTTAAACAATTGGACATCACAAATAGACTCAATTTGAGATGCTAACAGACCTAACATTTTGACAACTGCATGCTTGACCCTTCTTCGACTACAGCATACACTACTTAGACAGCAACATGTGAGCGACCTTCGAATGCATGCTAAAACTTTTTTGAACTGTTGAAATCAAGAAGCTACCTTCGACCATACTAGAGTTTGATTTGAATATCTCATAAATCTCCATCTTTGAACAAACTCTATAACATCAAAGAACAAACTAGCTTTCTTCATGCAGCTTTATTAACTGCATACAGTGGAAAAACTCGCAACTTGGAAATGTCTTGGTGACCATATCAGCAAAATTGTGATTTGTCGAAACCTTCAACACTTGGAATTCTCCATGCTCAATTACCCCTCTGACGAAATGCAGCCTCACAACGATGTGCTTGGTTCACTCATGATAGGGTGAATTATTTGACAAGTGTATTTCACTTTGACTATCATATTTAATAGTGATAACCTGACCTTGAAGTTTCAGCTCCTTAGCAAATCCTTCAAGCCACAATGCTTATTTCACAGTTTCAGTGAAGGCAATATATTCTGCTTCAGTGGTTAATAAGGAAACAACCTTCTGAAGTGTTGCTTTCCAACTAATTGATGTACAAAACATAGTGAATATATATCCAAAAATAGATTTTCTGGAATCCA
Source organism: Vicia faba (assembly GCA_948472305.1). Lineage (NCBI taxonomy): Eukaryota > Viridiplantae > Streptophyta > Magnoliopsida > Fabales > Fabaceae > Vicia > Vicia faba. The sequence continues at coordinate 562,584,740 of OX451735.1, forward strand.
TACAAACTGCATAATCAGAGTCGAAATATCCTTCGATTACTGATTTACTATCATAACCCAAGGCTCCACCATAAATTAGGACTCTGTTTAGAGACCCATTTATGTACCTTAGAATCCATTGCAATGCTTGCCAGTGAGCCTTTCCAGGATTCGCCGTGTACCTACTTACAAGACTTATTGCATATGATATGTCAAGTCTAGTATAGACCATAACATACATTAAAGAACCTATTATATTAACATATGGGATGCTATTCAAATAAGCTCGTTCGATCTCAATACTAGGACACTGATCTATACTCAGTTGAATTGAGGGTTTGTTGGAGTCACAACAGACTTTGAATTCGACGTACTAAAATTGTCAAGATATTTCTGTAGGTATGCCTATTGAGATAAACATAATTTCGACTGTTTTCTATCTCTTTGGATGTCAATTCCAAGAATCCTGGATGCAGCTCCCATATCCTTCATGTCGAACTCCTTATTGAAATCATCCTTCACCCTCATTACATCTTCGAAACTATTACTTGCTATGAGAATATCATCCACATAAAGCAACGTAATAACAAATGAATTACCAGGTCGAAATCTCAAGTAAACACAATGGTCGAACTGACTTCTAAAGAAACTTATATGTGCCATGAATTTTTCAAATCTCCTATTCCACTGTCGAGGAGATTATTTCAGTCCATATAAAGATATCTTCAGTTTGCACACATAATCTTCCTTCCCTTTTTCGACATACCCTTCAGGTTTCCTCATCATGATTGTTTCATCTAGATCACCATACAAGAAAGCATACTTTACATCCATCTGTTCCAGTTTAAGGTCGAACTGTGCCACCATGGCAAGAAACATTCGAATGGATATGTGCTTCACAATAGGAGAGAACATATCTTTAAAGTCGACACCTTCTTTCTGAGTGAAACCCTTTGCGACCAACCTTGCCTTGTATCTTTTCGACATCACTCCTTTGATTCCTTCCTTAAATTTAAAAATCCACTTACATCTGACTATCCTGGCTCCAGCGGGTTTCTTGATTAGTTCCCAAGTGTTGTTATCATGAAGAGATTTCATCTCATCATCCATGGCCTTCAACCATTCAGTATTATTTTGACTCCTCACAACTTCCTTATGGTCTCTAGGTTCTTCGTCTAGAATCTCACTTGCCGAGATTAAGGCATAAGCTATAAGATCTACATACCTAAGTCTCTAAGGTGGCTTGATAACTATTCTCGACCTATCTCTAGCCAATAGGTAGTCATCGACAGTTTCCTCAACTTCCTCAGCATCTTTCTGCTTCTTCTTTGACTTCATCTGGGATATGCAATTCAGCATCGACATGCTCTACCTCAACATGAATATCTCTCTATTCCAGCTCTTTGTTAGATATGTCTGCACTTCGACCAACGTCATCTATTTTCTTGAAAGCCATCTCAGCTTCATTGAAAACTACATCTCGACTTGTGATACACCTCATGTGACATGGCTCTAGGCACCATAGCCTATAAGCTTTGACTCCTTCAGGGTATCCCATGAACATGTATCTTAGAGCTCTAGGTTCAACCTTGTCTTTCCTAATGTGATCATAGGCTACGCAGCCAAATACTATAAGTTTGTTGAGATCTGGTGGATGTACCGACCAAAATTCTTCAAGTGTCTTCATATCTAACGCAATCGAAGGACATGTGTTTATCAGATATGTTGGTGTCGAAACATCCTCATCCCAAAACACCTTCTTTAATCAAGTACTAGTAAACATGCATCTAACTCTTTCCAAAATAGTTCGATTAAATCTTTCAGCCAAACCATTTTGCTGTGGAGTACATGCAGTAGTTATGTGCCTTGCAATACTAGAGGCCACACAAAAGGTGTTGAATGCCTTATTGAAAAATTCAAGGCTATTATTGGTTCTCAACCTCTTGACCTTTCTACCAGTTTATTTTCGACCAGAGTCTTCCAACTTTTGAAATTCTCAAAAGTTTCATCCTTATTTTTCTGGATGAATACCCATAACTTTCTAGAATAATCATCTATTATTGATAGAAAATACCTTTCTCCTGAATGTGATGGACACCTTGCAGGCCCTCAAAGATTAGCATGGATGTAATCAAGGGATCCATGCGTTCTTTATTTACCTTTGTTGAACTTCACTCTACAAGATTTTCCAAGTACACATGGTTCACAAAACTTCAGCTTTTCGACTTTGTCTCCACCAAGAAGATTTTGTTTCCCAAGTTCGACCAAACTTCTTTCACTGACATGGCCCAATCTCATGTGCCAGATTTTTGTCTTCGACAAAGGTTTCGTAGATGCAACATTTGTCGAACCACTTACAACTTCAGCCTCAGGGGTGAAACAACTGGCTGAAAATCATCAAATAATGAAGTCGCCATCGAACGTCTTTTATCCCACATGTAGGGAAAGGTAAACATCGAGAAAATCTGAGAAGGGAGAAGTCACGGTATTGCGACCGAGAGATCGGGTAAGGGAGTCTGTTACGCGAGGGGAAGGTATTAGCACCCCACACGCCTGTAGTACTCTACGGTATCCACTCTTGTTATCTATCTTATGGGTGTGTTCAATCTATGCTTATTGTTTATTATACTACTGAAAGGAATGCATGCAAAAGAAAAGAGAAAAGAATGTAGGGAAAATAAAATTGTGCTCGCCTGGACCCTACCCTGATGCCTACGTATCCTTTTTGAGGAATCAGAGCTACCATAGTTCGGCTCACATGTTTTTGTTTGTTTGTGTTTTTTATGGACAATGTTAATTCCGCCTTCTGCCACAGCTCGACCTTCAGAGACTTATGTGTTGGCACAGAAGTAAATTAATCATGTCCTTACCTGAAAAGGGTTTTAGAGAAATGGTGCCTGAGCGCACAAAATGGTTTGAATTGGTTTTGTGTTTTATTACCTTGAAAAAAGGGTTTAAGTGATATTAGCATATTTTTGATTTGCTAAGAAAAGAAGTTTTTGTTTTAGTGCAAGGATGCAAAAGGGAAGAAAAGAGTCTAAGGGAGACTATCCTATTTCTAACCTAATGTTATCATACAATGGTAGTCATATGTCAAGGATGAAGGGGAAGTTTCTACCTACTGTTAGCATGCATGGTTTACAACCTAAGGTCTAACTTGCGTCCGAATGGAGCAAGCGCATCCTAAGGGAATATGGTATGTACAAGGATAAAGTAAGCAAGCCAGCAAAAAGCACACCTAAAGAGATCCTGCCTAGGTTAGAATGTTTAAGAAAAGTCTAAAAAACTATCCTATAGGGAGCATGTAATGAGAGCGAAGTCGTGATCTCAATTGCTAAATTGAGTGACTCATTGATCAACAAGAAAGTAAAGAAAGCGATAAAGTCCTATAGGGAGCATGCACTGAGAGCGAAGTCGTGATCTCAATTGCTAAATTGAGTGACTCATCGATCAACAAGAACGTAAACAAACACAAGCACAACACATTTAGCAAATGAAGTGCGGAATGCCTGCTACAGGTCTTTAAACAGCGACTTCGAGCGCACGCTCTTTATTTCCTACTTCTCATGATACCTAGAAAGCGGTAAAGTGCATGAATAAAATAGAGTTGTGACGATAACGAACGGAGAAAGTCCGTTGCTTCTTCAAAATTGTGCAAGCGGTAAGAAGATTCTACAGAAGCCTCCTCGAACTTCCTTGATGAAGGTTGCGCTTAGTTTATTTCGAAGAACTTTTTGCACTCTTCAAAAATATCTTTTATTTACCAATATCCCAAAACATCGATCACAACAATCAACTAAACATGAAATGGAAGCAAGTATAAAAAATGAGTTTCAGGAGGTGCAAGTCGAATTCAGGATGCTGCCAAGTAATTGGGCACTTGGGCCTATCACATAGGTCCATTAAACCTCTTTTGTTCATACACCAAGAAGTGCATTAAAAAAAACAAAACTTGTTGATGGGCCTTAGTCCACACAGTTATCAACATGATTCCATAGATTTCCATTTTTTTGCATTTAATTAAAAAACTTAAGCGCAGGAAATAATGGAACATTGAGAGAGAAATTGGGGTTAACTATTGTGACGTTCCCAATTCTTCGAAACAAAATCTTCTTCCTTCATCAACAGTGCCGCCACAAGCCAAGACCGACCCTCCTTTGTCTACTTTAGGGTCCTTATCTTCTCATCAAACGTGATTCTGCGTTCTTCTTCTCCGAGAGAACTCAACGGAACTGTTCTTTAACCCCACTTCTGTTCTTCGCTTTTGTTCCTCCTCTTAGGATTTCTCACAGTTGAACGTGATCCTCTCAAACTCAAACCACTTGTGCTTCCAAACTCACGATGAAACTCATTAATCTCTGCCTATTCGTGCTTTACTCAGCGAATCGTTCGCTCTTCTGTTCTTTCCCCAATTCGAATTTGTTGTGCCCTCAACGTAATGGTGGCTCAACCTTCACCTCAATCTTCTGTTCTCATTTCCATCTCGCTCTCAACACATACATAATGCACAAAATTATTCCTCCGCCTTCCGCCGTCGTCATACTCTCAAATGGCCATCTCTGTGGTAACATCGCAGCCATTACCTCCGTCTTACTTCGTCTTAATTCATCCAGAAACACATTGGTACGAAGAAAACGCGAAATCAAGACAGAGAAAGGAATGATGCAATGTTTACCTACGAGGCGGAGTCTTGCCTCGGATTTTGTTGCAATCGACAGTGGATTGAAGATGAAAAGAAAACTAGAGAGGAGGTTCCTTTGCGCTAATCACATGTATCAAATTTTCTTCTACTTTCTTCATATTTTCCGTTTTTCTTGATCTGCACGCAAACAGTAACGTGGAACGTTTTATTGCGCAGAAGATGATGCGTGGAGATTGAAATGGTTGTCGTTGCAGAGTTACTGCGTTGAAGAGAAATTGATTGAAGATGTGCGTTGAACGATGAAGACTATGTGGTAGCTTGAAGAGGATGAAGAACCGGTGAAGTTCTTGATTTACAGATGAAGATGATAATGAAGGTTTGTACAGAGAAAGAGAGAGTTCGTAGAAGGATCCAGATGAAGGTTGAGATTGAGGAAGATTAAACGTGCGTGAAGATGAAGATGGGGGAGAAGGTGAGAGATTGTTGAGAGAGTTCAAAGGTGAGTCTGAAATTTTCTATTATCTTTTTCGTGCCTCTCCCCTCCATTTTGTTATGATTCTCCTATGCATATGCTGTTAGATCTGTGTGAATTGGAGAGTGAGTTTGACAGTTGATTCTATTCGGTTAGGGGTTAGTCGGAGTTATGAATTCTGTTAGGATTGGTTTTGACAGTTAGAAGTTTGTTACTAGTTATGTTTGACAGTTAGTTAGAAACGGTTAAATTCTGAACTGGCTTTTCATTTGGAATGCTGGTTGAAATTGGTTAGTTTCGGTTAGGAGTTGTTAGGAAGTTAGTTGGAGTTGGTTATTTGCAAGTTGCCCGTTAAAAACAGTTAGAAATTATGTAAGGGTTCTGTTGGTTTTTTTTGTTAGCTGAATTAGTTACAGTTTGTTAATCCTAGGTTGAGAAGTTAGAAAAAATATGTTAGGAAAGTTAATGAAGTGAATTACTGAGATGGATTTCTCTTAGTATCAGTTATTTTCGGTTATGAAAATAAATTGAAGGTGGAGTGAGGTTAGCAAGTAGATGTGATGTCATGGTATTCATGTAATAGCAGGGTGACTTGATGTGTGCATGAACATGTCAGTTGTATGCTATATTTTTAGATTTTATGATCATGATAATGAATGTGTGTGGTGCAGGTTCAGTGGTGCAGCTTGGCATGGTGAATGAAAAGGTATACTGAAGATGGTTTTAACACCAAGTTTGGTCATAGATGATGCGAATACGACATATAAACATGGTGAAGAAATTCAAGACATAAGGGCATCAAGCATGAAGATTACTTTGAGATGTTATGGAAGCTTGAAGTTTGGTTTTTGAAACCAAAAGCATGAAGTTCATAAGTCTAGAAACTTAGAATTCTTATGTTTTAGGACCAAATTCATACTGTCATGTTTAGAACTTTGTATTCTTGTCATTTTGAATGAAGTTGAATGAACTTTGATAGAACTTGTACAATATGCTTGAATATCTTTGAATTTGATGAAATTTCTCCCATTTTATTTCTTTTCAAATGATTTCCACGTAGTATCCACGCTATTCTGAATACTTAGCTTAAGTCCCTGAAACGAACATTGATGGAAGAATTGGGAATAAATCCCTAATTGTGATGGATGATAAATGAATGATGATTCCATACTTTTTGCGTAAAGATCTTGAATCATACACCTTTAATTAATGAAAGTTAGATACACCTAGTCTTGATAACTTAGTAATCACAACCATAAGAAGATAAAATTTGATCCCCAAGCCTCAAAGGAATCCTCAAATGAATGACCCATCTCTGATTCCACGATTCTTGACTAATGTTGATGGAAATATAGTCCTATAAGTTGAGGAGGCTCCAAATAAATAATTCCATTCCATGGTCAAATAAAGACAACATTTGAATCTTTCTCAATTGATATACCCATCTCGAACCATATGGGAATCCTAATCTTGAGCCTTGAAGAAAGATTACAACTTGATGTTGAGAAGAAAGAATATCCTTATAGTTTGACGATAAAGTAATCCAGGAAATAAAACCCTAGCTTCAAACGAACGATTGATGGAAACCAGTTGATTCAAGCTTGAATGAGGATGAAAACCTTGAAGCCTACAACAATGTAATTCCTCGAAATCCCTGATCCCATGCCAAATTACTGACTAATGATGCATGATGTGTTAGATGACCTAATGAAGGTTATGTACATGAGAAAAGTGCGAGATGCGCAATCCAGATAAAAGCAAAAGGGGTAGGACAAATTTGGGGTATTACAGTTGCCCCTATTTAATCGTCTTAAACCTGAGAGTACGATTGGCACATGCCTTTCGGAAGTTCAAGGTTGAAGATGATTAAATATCAATGCCAAAAATTTGTCCTGAGAGAGAGAGTAAGTGTTTTCTTTATTTATTTTTGTGATATTTACTTGGGAAAGGAAATTTTGTTTTTTTTTTCAATGAAGAGATAGAGACTGGACTTGTAACGTGGCTTGATGCCAATACAAGACAAATGGTTGGTAAGAAAAGACAGCGGACGGGGTCTACGGGCGACCTACGGTCCTAAGGTGACACTTGAGAGTGATTTGACAGAGAACCTAGCCAAAGGGCGATCTCAGGTTCTAATACAAAGTAAATGGAAAGAACCTGGCTAAGAGGCGATCTCAGGTTCGACGATGATTTGAGGGAAGAACCTAGCCAGGAGGCGATCTCAGGTTCAACGATGATTTGAAGGAAGAACCTAGCCAAGAGGCGATCTCAGGTTCAACGATGATTTGAAGGAAGAACCTAGCCAAGAGGCAATCTCAGGTTCGACGAAGGTTTGAGGGAAGAACCTAGCCAAGAGGCGATCTCAGGTTCAACGGTGATTTGAGGGAAGAACCTAGCCAAGAGGTGATCTCAGGTTCGACGGTGATTTGAAGGAAGAACCTAGCCAAGAGGCGATCTCAGGTTCGACGGTGATTTGAAGGAAGAACCTAGCCAAGAGGCAATCTTAGGTTCGACGAAGGTTTGAGGGAAGAACCTAGCCAAGAGGCGATCTCAGGTTCGACGGTGATTTGAAGGAAGAACCTAGCCAAGAGGCGATCTCAGGTTTGACGAAGGTTTGAGGGAAGAACCTAGCCAAGAGGCGATCTCAGGTTCGACGGTGATTTGAAGGAAGAACCTAGCCAAGAGGCGATCTCAGGTTCGACGATGAAAACATGGGTTACGACATGATGATTGTTTAGATAAACGACACGGACGAGCATCAAGAAAGGTTAAACACGAACGAGTGTTTGAATCAATACGGACGAGTATTGAAAGAAGATACGAACGAGTATCAAAGGTTAAACACGGACGAGTGTTTGAATCAATACGGACGAGTATTGAAAGAAGATACGGACGAGTATCAAAGGTTAAACACAGACGAGTGTTTGAATCAATACGGACGAGTATTGAAAGAAGATACAGACGAGTATCAAAGGTTAAACACAGACGAGTGTTTGAATCAATACGGACGAGTATCGAAAGAAGATACAGGCGAGTATCAAAAGTTTAAACACAGACGAGTGTTTGAATCAATACGGACGAGTATTGAAAGAAGATACAGGCGAGTATCAAAAGTTTAAACACGGACGAGTGTTTGAATCAATACGGACGAGTATTGAAAGAAGATACAGGCGAGTATCAAAAGTTTAAACACGGACGAGTGTTTGAATCAATACGGACGAGTATTGAAAGGAGATACGGACGAGTATCAAAAGGTTAAACACGGACGAGTGTTTGAATCAATACGGACGAGTATTGAAAGAAGATACAGGCGAGTATCAAAAGTTTAAACACGGACGAGTGTTTGATTCAATACGGACGAGTATTGAAAAGAGATACGGACGAGTATCAAAAGTTAAACCCGGACGAGTGTTTGAATCAATACAGACGAGTATTGAAAGAAGATACAGGCGAGTATCAAAAGGTTTAAACACGGACGAGTATTGAAAGAAGATACAGGTGAGTATCAAAAGGTTTAAACACGGACGAGTGTTTGATTCAATACGGACGAGTATTGAAAGAAGATACAGGTGAGTATCAAAAGTTAAACACGGACGAGTGTTTGAATCAATACGGACGAGTATTGAAAGAAGATACAGACGAGCATCAAAAGGTTAAACACGGACGAGTGTTTGAATCAATACGGACGAGTATTGAAAGAAGATACGGACGAGTATCAAAGGTAAACATGGACGAATGTTTGAATAACTGACCCGGGTCGGTGTTTAGGAAACTTGACACATACGAGTGTTTAGGAATGGACACGGACGAGTGTTTAGGGAACCGACTACCAGACAAGAACTGGGTTTAGAACGGCAAAGTGTGTTGATTTTGTTTGGCATTGAAAAGGTGAAGGTCACCGACTGGGGACTTTGGGCATGATACCCTCTTGTAGGGACGTATTGTTGTCCTTGAATAATTCAGGTCTTTGTGTAAGGTACCTGATCTGGCTTATGCTTCGTATGCATGTTTGAATTTCTTTTGACGCAAAGATCCACTCTGATGGATCAGCTACGCGCTTTTGAGGATGAAATGTTATGCAGTGATAACTATATGCAATGCGAAGAAATAAATTTCATGGGGATAAGAGTAGGCTTGCTGGGAACAATTGTTCATCACTGGGGATGCCAATATACATCGACGTTGGAAGCCTGCAGTACCAAAGATTGTTGGGGATACTGATAAGAGTACACACTGGGGAGCTCTTGAAGACCAAAGATCGTTGTTGACTCTGTTGAGGATTGAGTTGCTGACGAAGCGAGTCTTCACGTACGCTGCTGAATTCTGAATCGTACCATTGGGGAGAGATAATCTGGCCAGACTCCCATACATCCTGAACTGTCGAGGGGATGATGGAACTGAATATGACGAGGAATGGATATTTAACACCACGTGGATCTCCTTGAATACATGTCCCAAGTTTACGCACACTGGGGAATTATTTTTTGAATCACTTGGGGGATAAGAGATGGGCGTGGACACTTACGAGTGCCCCGGCTGAGCTCTGCGAATGCCCCGTGTTGTACCCCAAAATTTGCCCTCCCATATTCTTCAAGAAATTGCCAAGTCAAGCTTCAAAGTTCCCCAAGGGTTGCACAGTGCAAGAACCTCCTAAGCAGTCAAAACTAGGGTTTGTGTTCTGATCAAGGAGTTGAAGTTTCCAAGGGTCTAATCAAGTCTCACATGCCTACAAATATGGTCAAGCATCCTCATATCAAGTTTCAAGACATTCAGCACAAAAATTGCACAGTCAAAACCCTAATTGCACTACAGTCAACTATAGGGGCAAAATGGTCATTTGGCAGTCAAAAGTTCAAATTTTTTGTCAACATCTCATTTTGAAGCCACAAACATCATTTGATCAATGCTTGATCATGATTCTCAAAACTTGGCTCAAAAATCATCAAGATGCAAAAGTTTCTATATTTGGACAGCTGAAAAAGTCAACTGAAATTGACCAAGGCATAACTTTTTCATGGTTCATCAGAAAAATCCCATCCAATGCTCATCTTGAAGGGGGAGACATTTCCTACAACTCATTTTCACACTCCAAGTCCAAGAAATGCTCTCACAAAAAGTTATCAATTTCAACATTATAGGTCATTTTCAAAAGTCAACAAAAAAGGACTTTAAGTCAAAGGCCATAACTTGAGATTGGTAAATAAAAATGACATAGGACCAAAGACATTGTTTATAGGACTTCAAGACCTTTCTAAAATGTCCAAGAACATGAGCAAAGCTTAAAAATTGAGCAAGTTATGCATTGGAGAAGTTGGGAAATTTTTGTGAAATGGCCAAAATCATTTATCCTTGAAATCTCATTTTTGACAAAAGGGGCCCACTTTTTCCACTTGAATTGACTTGGCCATGCTTCCCACGTGTCCCAGCTTTTATTTCATATTTTTTTATTAATTTTTTCATTTTTATTGATTTTATTGGATTTAATTAATTTTAAATCTTTTAAAATCAAAAGAAATTCAAAAAAATTAATTTAAAGGGATATTTTGCTTTGATTAACCTTGAAGCATCATTATGTGCCTACCATTTTTCGTGCTAAGGCTTAAACAAGGCAAAAATTCAAATTTGAATCAAAAGTGGAAAGTGTGATAATGGTGGTTTATGCCAAATCCTAAACATCAATGCAAGGCATTATTGGCCATAATTTTCATTCATACACATTGCATAAGACATGTACAAGTGAAAGTGTCCAGGTTCATTCAAGAGACATGCATATTTCAAAAAAGGAAAACTTTTAATGTGTCTGATTCTTGTCTCATGGCATTAAAGGCCTGGTTAAATGGCTGTCTCTTACCGTTACAAGACCCTCACACTCCTATAAATACAAGGGCCAGTGGCACATTACAAGGGACGGAAAAACACACAACAGGAGAACGAAAGAAACATTGGAGAGAGGCTGCCCACAAAATCCATCAAAGGTTGCCAGAATTTTCCAAGCAAAACCACCCTTCAGCAAAAGTAGCCAAGCCCATAAGCCCAGATCGAAGGTGCCTACATTCAGGAAGCGCCCAAATCGAAGGTCCAATCTACTGGTAAGAGAGGGTAAACTGTCCAACCTTGTATTTGCATTACACATTCGTGCTTGTTGTTACCTTCAATTTACTATCCTAGACAGGATCAAAGGGCCTGAGTTTGGCCCCAGGTCATGTTCTTCGTTTGCTAACATTTGCTGCAGATTTATCCTGAAAAGACTCAGCGCACGTAGGATCGAAGGGCCTGGGGTTCGATACCAGGCCCTGAGTTTATTTTGCTAACATACTTTTGCAGGTATAGCATCCCAGATCGAAGGAGACACCTTCTCTGGATCGAAGCTTCCCAGGCCTCCAGAATTATGCTTTTTTTATTTGCTGCCTGTTTCCGTCGTTTTTCTTATACTTATTTTTGACTATTTTTATTTCTTTTTTTTAATCAACATAAAATCAAAAACACAAAAAAATCAGAAAAGACAAAAAATAAATAATAATTTTATTTTAGTATTAATTTTGTAAATAAATCCCTTAATTAATTTAGATTTAATTTTAGGTTATAATTTAATTCTATTTCATAATAAACCAAAAATAATAAAAAATAGATCTTTAACACTTTTTACCTTTTTTTAATTAATTAAATATTTTTATTATAAGTATCATTAACCATTAACTTTGTAAATAAAATTTATAATTAATTTAGTTTTAATTCTAGGTTTTAACTTTAATGCATTTTCTTTAATAAATTAAAAACAATTAGAATTAGAATTAATCATTTGACTTTTAATTAATTTAATGTCATAAATATAAAAAAAACATAAAAAAACAAGTTCTTTCTTTTTATTTAATTTAATTATTCTATTAATTTTATTTTAATTCCTTAAAGGGTCCAACGCCCTCGCATTCGATCATATTTTCCTTTTTTCGCGCGTTTTATTTATTTCTGTTGTAAATATAATGTAATTGCTCCAAAGCCATGTAATAGCTATTAGATATTTATTTTCTGCACTTTATTTTAAATCGGGTCTGGATTAATTTGGCGTTGTAGACCCGCGCCCTTGTAATAGCGTAGGACCTTTATCCTTTCCGCACTTTAAATTTTCGCACTTTTAACTGTTAAACAATAACATGAAAGAATGAATGCCCGAAAATAAAATCAAAGCGTAGATCACCAATGCATGACAAGACAAATAATAAACTGAAAATGACACACAATTCACACACCACCCCTAGGGTACGCCTCACTGTTGCCTTACCTCGAAAGGTGATCGTCGAGTAGAGGATGTCTTAGTAAGTCCTCATGATCCGGGAACCTGGCATGAGGGTAGCTTCTAAGGCGTCTTCCCATTGCTCTGGTGATCACCCTGTTGCCTTGCCCCTCGAAACGTGGTCGTTGAGTACAGGACGTCTTAGTAAGTCCTTATGTTCCATTGATCTAGTTGCCTCGAATAGGTTGCCTCGAAACAAGTTGCCTCAGAATAAAAAGATCAATGGCATAAGGGTAGCTTCTAAGGTATCTTACTATTGCCTGGTGACCACACTGACCCTAAACTCGAATTGACCCGAACACCTCCAACGGTGGTGCTACCTACCTCTCAATGGTAGGATGGCACTATCTAAAGGACAATTACACAGCTTAATTCCTTAGGGTAAGTAGATGACTCATAGATACTTGCTCTTTTCAAAAACAAACAAAATACTTTTCACACCTTACACTTTCAAAAGCTTTCAAAACAACTTTTCAAACACTCTTGAGGACTGATACAAGAGTCGATCTGAAACTTTAAAAGAAACTTTTTCAAACCCACACACTCCTTGAAAAGCAAACAAACATTTTGAAAAACACAATGAGCAAGTATCTAAGAGCCCATGGATAACCATGGATAGAAAGGGTGCTAACACCTTCCCTTTCTATAATCTACCTCCCGAACCGAGAAATTAATCTCATAAGGAATTTTTCTGTGCTTTTGTCCTTTCCTTGTTGGAGAAAATAAAAGACGGTGGCGACTCTTGCTTACCGCGACATTTCGCGAAACCAGCTTTAAACAGTCAGTTCCAGATCCACCGATCACACCCCGGTTTAGCTCTGCGGATGCCGCGGTTTAGCTCTGCGAATGCCCCAGTTTAGCTCCATTGGGGATGTTCTTGATTAACTCCACTGAGGATGCACTTGCGCATGCTGAGTCAAAAGACGATTCTAAACTTTCTGAATTCACTTGGGGAATCAGACCTGAAGTTGTCTGTAGTAAATGGAGGAAGTTTCATGTGCTGGCTGAGCCAGGGTGACCGTTATGATGCTTTTAGCTGATTGTAGTGGTCTCGTGCAACATAATTGGCTTGAGCAACTTTGCAAGTACAAATGAGGAATTCCCCTGTCTGGATGATCTCTGAGAAGCTCTATGTTGAGTAGAAAACCAGAATATTCGTGCCACAATACGATATGAGGTGGCCCGCCCCAATGTCTTGAGTCACGAAATAAACTGCTCTTGATTACAACTTTCTTGGAGAGATTTGTCGAATCTCGACGTAACTTCCCCAGGTTGAATGAATTCTGAATAGATTCCTCGATGTGATAGCCCCTGATTGACAGCTTGAAGAGATTAATCGACGTGATAACCTCTGATTGATAACTTCGAGGGAATGCCCCAGATTTGGCTGAGCTTGGAGAGATCGAATCTCGACTTGATTGCCCCAGATTGGCAGGCTCTGCTAACTTCATCCCTGAATGGTACTCAGACTGTGAAGTACCAAGATGATTTCTCTTGACAGAATCTCTGGTTTAACATGCCTCTGGATTAGTCATTTCTCTTGTGGCAGCTGACTCTAGCTTCAACAGGGTATTCAAGCCTCTCTTTTGTGACAAGATTGAGCTCTTTACCGATTGTTCATTGTGTAAACTTACTTGATGTCGATCAGTTGTTTTGTATGCAGAATAATGTTTATTATGAGAATGATAATTCTAATGCAACACATATGTAAGTCTTGAAGTTTGAAAAAACTTTGATTGAAATGACGTCACAACTCTGTTGTGAACGAGTCACTAGCTAGAGAGAAACATTTGCAAATTCCTTTTTTATGAAAGATAATGCAAGCATATGATGCCACCACAGATATTCAAACATACCTCTTAGGATTCAGTTAAACGCTATCTCGTTGTAGCATGCTTTCGAATTGACCCATGCTTCAATTAGGGCTTTGAAAGGGTTGTAACGTGGCCTGGTTCACGGTTTTAGAAAAAAGGATTTAAGGCTCAAAATTATTTGGTGCCCACCCATTCTCCATGATGTTATCCATTCCTATGTTCAGTTAACCTGATATAAGCATTCATCCCTCGAGAAGAGTTTGTGATGGTTGAGGAACCACTGTGGTTTCCTGGACACGACAGCCACTTACTTCTTTGTCTTTGGTGTCTGATCAGACGACTTTGTTCTTTGATGAGGATTTTCATTGGTAATCCTTTTCTCGCCTTTTAGGCTTTTCGATTTCTTTCTTGCTTTCCCTAATTTTTTCCTGGACAAATTCTTTTGGATTTTGATTTGGGAGTCCAGCGGGATGCCCCAATTTTTGCCTAAGCGACTTGTTTTCATGTTTCGACTTAGCGGGGATTTTTGTTTCTTTCTTATTCGTATTTTTTAATTTTGAACAAGTCATTGATCTTTGCGTTGTTTTGATTTGTTGGAAGTGACCGTGACTGCCTGAGTCCTCAGTATCGTCATTTGTTGACCTCTTGATGTGCGAGAGATACCCATTGGGATATAGTCAAATAGACGCACGTTGTTGTTAGATGAGGGCGAACCATTATGGTTTTGACTTTCCTCAACCTTTTGATGGATAACCATTGTTGTATCCTTGGATGCACACTCTTGATGAGTTCTGAATGCTTGATCAGATTAGCTGAACACTACCCGCCCCAGGGTTGAAATGAGGGTTTTTTCTGAATAGAAAGAAGACTCCTACTTCGAATGCTCACAGGGGTTGACGAGGGTCTATCTCCCTTATATCTCCAGTGTTTAGGGATTGAAACAAGGCCTGTACATCGTCAGCAGGGTCTTACTCAAAAGCGTACCGACCAGAGATTTTTGCGTTTTCAGATTGTCATCATCCTCCTTTGAATCTTTACCTAAGCATAAGACTAGGAAATCTGGCATCAATATGCAAGTAAAACATTTAAAGAGTGATAAGAATGGATGAGTAAAAATGAAAGGAACACTTCAAGACAAGCATACTTATTGCATTAAGATTTTCGTTCAAAAATAGACAAGTTTCTATATACAAGCAATGTTTAAGCAAACAAGCAAGAATGCAAATGAAAATGCAGTAAAGAAACCAATGATTGCCATTGTTGAGGAGACTTGACTCCGTATGGACTTGCTGATTCTGATGACTTTTTGTAGTCTTGATGCTCGAGTGTGCGAGAGAATTCCCCTTCAGATCTGATGTGAACACAATAGTCTCTAGATTGAGCCTGTCTTGGACATGGTCTCTGGATGACATATCTTTAATCGAATGGCCAGGTGCCCCAATATAAGATGCATCACCAAGCATATCATGTCTTAAAGAAATAATAGACATCATTATCAGAGTTTCCATGACCTGGCTTATCTGAGTCTTTAATCCATTATCTTCCTGCTTGAAGAAGTTTCTGACTACGAGCCAAAGCTTGCATGTATATCACACGGAGTTATCCCATAAAGTGATCCTTGAGCATGTGCAGTGAGAAATCAGGTTGAACCTTTGAAGAGAACCCCAGGTCTGAATAAGAATCCCCAGGCTTTGAGTACCTGTTATGAATGCATGAATATGCATGGGGTGCATGAAAGAATGCCATGTCATGTTCTGTCATTTCCAAGGAATTTGCATGCTTTGTGTGATACGGTGGGAGAACTGACTTGAGGTTTTGCGTTTGTATTCGCAAATGTTGCGGTTAGCAAGAGTCGCCACCGACTTTTTATTTTATCCTAAGGAAAGGTTAAAAAGCACAGCAAAAACCTTTTGAGATGTTTTCTTGGGTTCGGGGAGTAGATTATAGAAAGGGAAGGTATTAGCACCCTTTCTATCCATGGTTATCCATGGGCTCTTAGTTACTTGCTTAGATCACTTGCCTTTTGTTTTCAATTGTTTTAAATGGTGCTTGGATGTGTGGGTTTGAAAATGTTTTGAAAAGAGGCCAATGTGGTGGCAACCTTTGTAATGATCCATGTGGGGATGTATACAAAGATGTATGTCTTTTGAAAGAGTTTTCATTTGTTTTTGAAAGTTGTTTTGAAAGTATAGTGATGTGTGATTTTGAAATTAGGCAAGTGTTTTGTTTTGCAAGTTGATTCAAGTAACTAAGAGGTTATCTACTCCTAAATTTCTCAAAAGATCATTGCTATACTTTAACCCTTTTAACAAGTTTGCTCCACCATTGTATTTGGTGGGCAACCTTGTGTTAGGATGTGAAAGGGACAGGCGCGGGTCATCGTTTTAGACCATAATTGCAACGGCGTTAAATGTCTTTGAGCAATTTCTCTAAGGGACTTGATCATTTGTTTTTGTTTTTTTGAAAAGTTTTGTCGAGGGACTATGATCATTCAAATTGTTTGCTTTGCCCAAAGAAGTTCAACATGCAATATGGCCCATTTATTTGAAGGCAACAAGTGGAATACCCTAGGGGGTGCAAGTGTGATTTGTGTGTCCATTTTCATGCTTGTTTATCTTGTATTAGGTCAAACTATTTTTTATCGTTTTTTCGCATACAAACCCTAATTCTAACATGTTATCATTAGAAAGCAATAAAGGGCGAAATTAAAATTACTAAGCTATTACAAAACCAAGTATAGGAAGGGGGGTACAAATGTTCAAATGGGGATATTGACAAGAATTTAAATCTAAATTATTACATCATTTGAATATTTGCAATTTAAATAATGTACAAAAATTAAATAAAAATGCAAGATGCACAAAAATGTTTTGTATATGTATGAAAAAAATATTATTTATGTAAAAGAGAAAAGAAAATAAAAATGTATTATTTTTGAGTATTTTTGAATTTAGGGCACAAACCCTAATTTTTAAAGAAAATGCCTTATTATCTAATTTAATACAAATGTTTATTTGTTTATTTATAAAAATAATATAATAATGAAATATATTGTGAAAAAATGTATTTTTGTATCAAATATTAATAAAAATGAAAAATTCAAGTATTTTTACATTTTTAGCTTAAATGTATTAATAAACATATATATATATATATTAAACCCTAAATATGTATTATACACAAAATAAGTATTTATTTAATATTTTAATAAAATAAATAAAAGAGTATTTTTTTGTGTGAAATATTTTCAGAAGGTAAATAAAAATAAAAATGTATTTACACTATTTTTCCTATTTTATTCTAATAATGGTATATATATATATATTATGTATAAATAAAGAAACAAATCAAATAAATATGCCATAAATTCAGAAAATGATGGAAAAAATATTTTTAATTTTTTAATGCCATGAGAAAAAATAAACAAAGTCAACCAAAAAAGAAAAAATCAAAAATGTTAAAAAATGAACAAATGGGCTCAGGGGGTGTGAATCAAAAAAGATAGTGTGAAAAGCAAAATAACACAGGCCCAGCCCACTCCACTCCTTCTTCAACCTTCAGCTCAAATATTTGAAAAAACGCGCGCCCCTGTTCTTCAATGTCTAACTCCTGATTCTTGGCTTTTCAGCAAAAACTCATAACACAAGAAATGTTCAGCATGAAGAGACGGTTTCAACCATATAAATAACTTGACCTATCTCTCTAAGATGAGGGAGAATTTCTCCTCCCCCAATTTCTGACCTAACTTTTCATCAATGTTCAGACATGAAATTCTCTAAGCACACGAAACATAAATGAAATCTAATCATATGAGCGTGTTCAGGGCTATGATTGTGGCATGTTTTCTTCAAAAACCTAAAGCTAACAATGCCTAATAAGAGAGATAGAACTCCATGAATATACCTGTTCAGTTGGAATCGAGCTTGGCAATGGAGGATGTTTCAGAATGAAATGATGACTTGTATAGCTTCCTTGAAGTGTAAGGATGCTTTTCCAAGTCCTACTTTGTCTTGAAACTACCTGAATCGAGCTAGTGAACTCCAACTGCAAAACAGAAATTTAAAAATGGTGAAGTGGCTTGGAGGTGTTACAGGTCAGGTTTAAGGACAGGGTTAGCTTGCATATGTTGTAAGGAAGGTAGAGGAACAAGTTTGGACAAGAATGCTCGAAGGGATTGAGAGATAGCACTCAATCTGCAGGGCTTCCCCTGTTTGTGCAGTTTCAAGGTGATTTTGAGATGGAGGGTGCTTGAGAGGTTCAGGACTCGTGCAAAAGCTTAGATATGTTCTATGGAATGTGTTTGATATCTTTTGTGTTGTGTGTCTAAGCTGAGATGACAGATGGCATAAGTTATGGACTTTTCTTCTATCTTAAGCAACAAAAGCAAGTTGGTGGTTTTAGGTTAGTAGGGGGCCTCCTAATGTGCTGCATAAACATCTCTTGATCAGTGTGTTATGCACATAAACTTGTGCCAAGCAGATCTTCCATGTACTTGTTGGATTTCTAATTTGACATAAAGCTAATCTTTTCAAAAATGGAAATTTCACTTTATCTAGTTTAGGATTAATCTTGCATACAATGCTTGCACTCAAAGAACAACACCTTAACACATTGAATATGCATTAAATTATTGAGTATGGAATGGTTCAAGGACCTGTAATCAAGCATAAAGCAAACTGATTTCAAATTGGCAAGATTATGAACATGTCTTGATGAAGAACAAAAAGTGAATTTTTTGCCAACTTGTGAAATTCGAATCTCTCAAGTTATGAGGTTGTTTGATGAGTTCTTGGACATTTTGGAAAGCTTGGAATGTGTACTACAATCCATCTTTGAAATGCAAATCAAAATTCCAAGTGGAAGGGTATGAAAAGTGGCCTTGAAGTAGGGTAGAAAACCTTGTCAAAATAGGTCAAATTTCACTAAGTTAAAAATGGTTTAGTGCCCTTATTCAAAAAATTGTAACTTGAGATACAAGCTTCAAATGAGAAAACTTTGTGAATCAAAGTTGTAGATTATGCAACAAGCTACAACTTTCATGTTTTGACTTTTGTTTGAATCCAAATGGATCATGGTGAAAAGATGGGGCAAAGTTGGGAAAAAATTAGGGTTTTTCATAACTTAGAAAAATTCTAAGTTATGAAAAATTCCATTTTCAAACCCTAATTTGCATTTTGTGGTTTCTTGGTGAACAAGTTTCATGATTTGGCAAGTTTTGATGAAAAATGAATCTTGACTCTTGATTTTGACCAAAAAGTCAAAGTTTGACTTTTCAGTATACAGTCAAAATTGATCAATTGACTGGGAAATTCAACTGTCAATCTTGTGTACTTGGGATATTTTGAGCTTGATGAATGTGTCAAGATAATTCCATGGGGTCCTTGAGTCCATATGTGAACTTGATTTGCCATTGGCTAGGTCAAACAGTCAAAAATTGTCTTTGTGCAGTCAAAACCCTAAAAATGACCATTTTGCCCTTTTGGTGATCTGATCAAATTTCTTGTGGAATTGTGATCCAAACTTGATCAAATGGTCCATAGGAGTTCATAATGTTGATGTGGATCAAATTTCATGAGATTTGACTGTCAATTGGGCACAGTTGACTTTTTCCCCAATACAGTTGATTTCTAGGTCAACTGTCCAATTGACTGGGCAAAACTTGGAATCAAGACTTGAAACTTGGTATGGAGAAACTTGGGAGTCCAATATGAAGCATGAAAGTCATCTTAGGCATTTTAGGTCAAAACATCCTTGGGCAAACACAACCCTAATCTGAGTCCACAGTGCAAGGAGAAGTCTTGAGCAGAGAAAACCCTAATTGGATCTTGATCTTCAAAGGTCTTGTGATGAGAAAATGTTGAGGAAATGGGAGGGCAAATTTTGGGGTACAACAGTTGCCCCTGTTCAATCTTCTTGAACCTGAAGAGTTAGATTGGCAAGTTTGCCTTTCGCGACTCGAGGGTAAAAGGAGATTGGACACTAGAGTGCCCGGAAATTTGCACTCGCATGCTGGAGTCTCAACAATGTGGTGTCGGGAATGGGCTTATAGATGCCATTTGGAAAGGTGGTAGATAGGGAGATGGGCTTATAGATGCCATCTGGAGATGTTGATCGCATAAGAGATTCCTTAGCGAGAACTTGTATATTTGAGAAAGACGGATGTTTTCCTGGCTTGTTACAGGTGTTTGATCTTCAATCTCCTCATGCAGATATGCCCTGGCTAGATACAGGTATTGAGTCTACAACTGGTTGTCCACATATATGCCCTGGCTGGATACAGGAGTCGAATCTGGAAATAGTCGTTAAATAGATGTGCCCTGGCTGGATACAGGAATCGAATCTTCGAACTCTTCAGACGTGCCCGGGCTAGATACAGGAATCGAGTCTGGAAACGTGGTCAACAGATATGCCCTGGCTGGATACAGGAATCGAATCTGGAGATGTTGTAGTGGATAGATGTGCCCTGGCTGGATACAGGAATCGAATCTTCGAACTCTTCAGACGTGCCCTGGCTAGATACAGGAGTCGAGTCTGGAAAGGTGATAATTGTTAGATATGCCCTGGCCGGATACAGGAATCGAATCTTCGAACTCTTCAAACGTGCCCTGGCTAGATACAGGAATCGAGTCTGGAATTGTGACAGTTGAAGGTAGTCGTTTTTGAGATTGTCTTTTTCCTGAAAAGGCAAAAACGTAAGTTGTATGCAATGTCATGATGTATGATATGCATGATATCATGATGTTCAACATGAGATGTTGTATGCGTTTCATCATGTATGTAAGCAAGATGTATGAAAATGTAAAATGTTTATGAATGTAATTTCGTCTTGGGGAAAATAAATCCTTGACGAACAGCCGGAGAATTGCTCTGTGGAAGAGATATTCGGCCGAAGTTTTGATGAGAGGCCTGCTGAGGACTTTTAACAATGGATTCTGCTGAGGATAATGATGATAAACTCCGCTGGGGAACTCCAAAGATAAACTCTGCTTGGGAATACCAAAGATAGACTCCGCTGGGGATTGAAGGAACTTTGCCGAGAGCGGTCTTCCATGGTTTTTTAGCTGAGGATAACCCAGTTATAAGTCCTTGTGAGGAAATAACTCTAAATAAAACTCGGGTGAGACGTCCGTGCTTCGCAGGGGATAAGCTTGCAGAATCTACTGGGGATGAGCTTTAAGACCTGCCGGGGAATGTTGTGCCTTTTCAGGATCGACGGGGAACCAACTCCGCTTGGGGAAAGTATTGTCGCATCCTGTTTTACTCTGCGGGGAATTGAGATGATTTGGCCACATTCTTCAGTTGAACCTACCTCGGTGCCTTGGCAGACAAAACAACCAGACTGCTTAAGACAATTCCACATTGCCCCTGTCTTTGATGTCACCTGTAATTAATCTCTAGTTTTATATGCAAATATTTATGAATCAGCAATTTAATGTCAAATGCATATATCAAAAATGAACATTGGACGTTCTTCACAAGACAAAACAAAAAAGAGAAAACAATGGTAATTTGTATGGACAAGTGAATTTGTATTGATTTAAACTTTGCCTGTGAATAGGCGTTTTTGTACAAGAGGCTGACGTCCTAGTAAGAGGACATCGCCCAAATAGTATAGAATTTACAATTTGAAAAAGGAAACAAAACAGCTATGTGAACAATCCCACTGGGTTCCAACTCTGCTATTGCCTTTATGTCTTCGAACGTCTCATCGCTTGCTACCTAGTTGAAGATGAAGCTGATTGGTCAATGCCGAAATCTGGATGCGAAGTGATCCAATGAGACATAGTGTTACGCTTTTATCCATAACTTTTGCCTGGACCGCCCTTTCGGGTTTTCAGTCCACCGGGATACCCATTTTTGCCCAAGCCGCCTTTTCAGGTTTTCGACTTGCCGGGCGTACAGATTTTTTTATTCATTTCATCCCTTATTTTTGCCCGAACCCTTTTGGTTCGCCGGGAAGCCCTTATTTTTGCCTAGGTATGTCAACCTAGCGGGTCTTTTATTTATGCGTAGTATTTTTTCACTATGTCTGCATTGGCGGGGTGAGGAAGGTCGTCACCATCCATGGTGGTTAGGATCATGGCTCCTCCTGAGAACACACGCTTAACCACAAATGGCCCTTCATACGTAGGGGTCCATTTGCCCCTGGGATCACTTTGAGGAAGGATGATGCGTTTGATTACCAGGTCCCCAACTTGATACTCTTGCGGTCTGACTTTCTTGTTAAATGCCCTGATCATCCGTTTCTGATACGTTTGACCATGACAGATAGCAGTGAGCCTCTTTTCGTCAATCAGATTTAATTGATCAAGTCGAGTCTGTATCCAATCATCTTCATTCAAGTCTGCATCCTTCATTATCCGGAGGGAGGGTATCTGGATTTCAATTGGCAAGACTGCCTCCATGCCATAGACCAAGGAGAAAGGAGTTGCCCCGGTTGATGTCCTTGCTGAGGTGCGGTACCCATGAAGAGCGAACGGTAACATCTCGTGCCAATCTTTATAGGTCACTGTCATCTTCTGCACAATTTTCTTGATATTTTTATTGGCTGCCTCTACAGCCCCATTCATCTTCGGCCGGTAGGGAGAAGAATTGTGGTGCTGTATCTTGAATTGTTCACAGAGTTCAGTGATCATTTTGTTATTGAGATTGGTACCATTATCCGTAATGATTCTTTCTGGGACGCCGTACCGACAGATCAGATTATGCCGGATGAAACGTGCCACGACGCTCTTGGTTACTGTGGCATAGGAAGCTGCCTCAACCCATTTCGTGAAGTAATCGATCGCCACCAAGATGAAGCGATGCCCATTGGATGCCGTTGGTCGGATCTCACCGATCATATCGATGCCCCACATTGCGAAAGGCCAAGGTGCCGTTAGGACATTCAAAGGAACCGGAGGGATATGCACCTTGTCAGCATAGATCTGGCATTTATGACAAGTTCGGGAGTGTTGGTAACAATCGGCTTCCATTGTGGACCAGAAATATCCTGCCCGAAGGATTTTCTTAGCCATGGTGTGTCCACTGGAATGGGTTCCAAACGTACCTTCATGAAGTTCTATCATGATTTTCTCTGCTTCAGCCTTATCCACACAACGTAGCAGAGTTGAATCATGATTCCGTTTGTAGAGAATGCCGTTGCTGAGGAAGAATTTTGCAGCAAATCTCCTCATGAACTTCTTATCATTGACAGATGCACCTTCAGGGTATTCCTGAACTTCCAAGTACCTCTTTACCTCGTGATACCAGGGTTTTTCAGTCACCTTCTCAGCCTCGAGCTCGCAGCAGTATGCCGGTTCATCCAACTTCCAGATTATGATTCGGGGAGCCTCATTGTCCCATTTAACTTTGAACATTGAAGACATCGTGGCTAGTGCGTCCGCTAGCTGATTCTCCTCTCTGGGGAAATGCTCAAAAGTTATCTCTTCAAAGTGAGGGAGCAAGGTCGACACATACTCCTTGTAAGGAATAAGATTCGGGTGTTTCGTATCCCACTCGCCTTTGATCTGATTGATCACGAGAGCGGAATCTCCGAAGACACTTAGAAATTTTATCCTTAAGTCGATTGCAGCTTGTAAACCCATGATACATGCCTCATATTCTGCCATATTGTTGGTGCAGCTGAAACATAATCGGGCGGTGAGGGGAGTATGAGTTCCTTTGGGAGATATGATTACAGCGCCGACGCCGTTACCCAAAGCATTGGAGGCTCCATCAAAATGCATAGACCATCGGGATCCTTCCTCAGGTCCTTCATCCGGTCCAGGTACTTCACAGTCAGTTACCACCATGATGTCTTCGTCCGGAAAATCAAAGTTTAATGATTGGTAATCGTCCACAGGTTGGTGTGCCAAATGATCCGCCAGTACACTTCCCTTAATTGCTTTCTGAGTCGTATACTGGATATCATATTCTGTTAAGATCATTTGCCATCTCGCTATTCTTCCAGACAGAGCGGGCTTTTCAAATATGTACTTGATGGGATCCATCTTTGAAATCAATAAAGTA
This sequence comes from Vicia faba, assembly GCA_948472305.1. Lineage (NCBI taxonomy): Eukaryota > Viridiplantae > Streptophyta > Magnoliopsida > Fabales > Fabaceae > Vicia > Vicia faba. Next base: position 562,608,949 of record OX451735.1, read on the forward strand.
GTGTGAGTCAGCATATACTGTCTCAGCCGGCGAGCAGCCCATACAAGAGCGCAGCAAGTTTTCTCAAGCGGTGAGTAACGAGACTCACAGTCGGTAAACTTTTTGCTCAAGTAATAAATAGCATGCTCTTTTCGGCCAGACTCGTCATGCTGCCCCAGCACACACCCCATTGAATTATCAAGTACCGTCAAGTATAGTATCAGAGGTCTTCCTTCCACTGGTGGCATAAGAATGGGTGGCTCTTGGAGATATTCCTTTATCCTTTCAAAGGCGGCCTGACATTCATCATTCCAGCGTACCACTTGATCTTTCTTCAGTAATTTGAAGATTGGCTCACAAGTAGCAGTTAGATGTAAGATGAATCGGGCGATGTAATTCAGTCGTCCTAGAAAACCTCTGACTTCTTTCTCTGTCTTTGGAGTCGGCATCTCTTGAATAGCTTTAACCTTGGCAGGGTCCACCTGGATACCTTTATCACTTACAATGAAACCTAGCAATTTTCCGGACCTCACCCCAAAGGTGCACTTGTTGGGATTCAACCTCAACTTGTATAACTTGAGTCGATCAAACAACTTCCTCAGATGGTCAAGGTGCTCCTCCTCAGTTTGAGACCTCGCTATCATGTCATCAACGTATACTTCAATCTCATGATGGATCATATCATGAAATAAAGCAACCATGGCACGTTGATAGGTTGCCCCATCATTTTTCAATCCGAATGGCATGACCTTATAACAGAAGGTGCCCCACTGAGTCACAAAGGTAGTCTTCTCCATATCTTCCGGAGCCATCTTGATCTGATTATACCCTGAAAAACCATCCATGAAGGAGAACACCTTGTGTTGAGCTGTATTGTCAACAAGGACATCAATGTGAGGTAGGGGGAAGTCATCCTTGGGTCTGGCCCTGTTCAGATCCCTGTAGTCAACACACATTCTGACTTTACCATCCTTCTTCGGTACCGGCACCACATTGGCAACCCACTGGGGGTAGGAAGTCACTGCAAGGAACCCGGCCTCAAACTGTTTCATAACCTCGGCCTTGATCTTTTCAGACATCTCTGGACGCATCCGTCGGACTTTTTGCTTTACTGGAGGGCAGTCTTCCTTGGTTGGCAGATGGTGAACTACAATGTCGGCATCCAAACCAGGCATATCTTCATAGGACCAAGCAAAAATCTCCATGTAGTCTTGTAACATTTGGATCAATCGTTGCTTCACGCTGAGCTCTAGATTGGCACCAATCTTGACCTCTTTCCTATCTGTCTCAGTACCCAAGTTAATTGTCTCCACAGGCTCTTCATGTGGTTGAATAGCCCTCTCTTCCCGGAGTAGCAGTCTTGCGAGTTCACCAGGCACTTCGCAATCATCTTCACCTTCGTCTTCGGCTAAGTTGATCGGATTTTCGAAGTCATAACTGGCGGTAGCAGAGCTGTTACCAGTGAGATCCAGAGTGGATTGAAACCTGTATAAGTGAGTGTGTGTAAATATAGCTGTTTTGCAATATATATAACACAAAAAGGAAAAGAGCAAAAGATTTGAAATGCAACAAACGTCCAATGTTTTGATTGATGATATATGAAAATGTCATACAAAAAGCCCTCACAAATGGAGCTACGATGCCCCGGGTAGGACACCGAGCCAACAAAGTTTTAACATATTGTTTGTTACAAATTTGGAAATCAAAAGAAATTAATTACTGCGTGACAAATGTGATAGGGGTAAAATCCTTTGCCGTCCAGTTGCTTGGTCCGTTGCTGGTAGTCGGGTAGATCCAACTGTCAAACTCAGCTTCCTCCACATCCTCCTCGATAGCATTCACCCTTGAGCTGGAAATAAACACCGGAGCCTTTCCGATCCTCTCTTTGCGCACCGCCTTCTGAGCCTCTGCAGTAAAGCCTAGCCCAAACTTGTCGTTCTTCTGAGTGAAGTCAGGAAGCTGACCCCAGTGTGCACAATTGCCTTTCTGTACCACAGCCCGGGCATCCCTTAGGGAAGCCATCTTCAAGGAATCATTCTCTTCGACCGCTGCCTCTGCTGCTGCTGAAATTGGATGTACTTCCTCGAAATGCTGAAATGGGGTTTCAATAAACTCTCCGTCCATCTCAATGTACCTGAAGGAATTCAAATGGCTCACCATATACTCCTCTTCTCCTTGCACAGTGACAATCTTCCCCCTGACGGGATATTTCAGCTTCTGGTGCAAGGTGGAGGTCACTGCCCCAGCTTTATGGATCCAAGGTCGACCCAGTAGACAAGAGTATGATGGACGTATATCCATCACGTAAAAGGTAGAGTCAAACACTTGAGAGCCCACACGAATAGGGATGTTAACCTCTCCATGAACCATCCTTTTGGAACCGTCGAAGGCCCTGACGATGATATTGCTGGGTTTCAACTCCAGGCCTTCATAATCTAGACGATCTAAAGCCTTTTTCGGTAGAACATTCAAGGAAGAACCAGTATCCACCAATACATGTACCAGAGTAGTGCCCCTGCATTCAATAGAGACATGCAGGGCATCATTGTGGTCTCTCCCTTTCGCGGTCAGGTCAGCATCTGAGAAACCCAGGCTATTGTCTGCTGTTAGATTAGCTATGCAATCAGTGAACTGGACTGCAGACGTCTCATGCGGCACATGGGCCGTCTTGAGAAATGAGATCAAGGCCTTAGCATGGGTCTCGGAGCATAGCAATAAGGAGAGCAGGGAGATCTTGGAGGGTGTATGCCCCAACTGCTCGACAACATTAAAATCACTTTTCTTTATTATTTTCAGAATCTCCTCCATTTCTTGTCGGGAGGCCTCAGCATTTATGGGTATTGGTGCCTCCATCCGGGCAGGCTCTTCTTCAATCCCTTTACCCCGAACATTTGAGGGCTCGGCAGCAGGGGAAACAACTTGATCAGCAGCAGGAACAGGTGAACTTGTATGTTTTATGAGGAGGGGTCTTCGAATAGCGGGCGGTGCAATGTCAGGCGAGAAGAGCCTGCCACTGCGGGTGACCTTGGCTGGACCAGTGATATCGCAGATACTGGCACTAGTGTCGAATTCTTGTTTGATTCCATTTACATACACGTCTGCCCCATAATGCCAGGGGACAGCTTTATCAGACACGTAGGAGAGGGGCCCCAGAACAGTAATGATCACAGGCGCAACTGTCATGATTTGAACAGGCTTCTTCGGGGGAGCCTTGATTGGATTTTTGAAGATGGTAATCACAGAAACTTCTTTCATCGGAACCAATTGAACAGCATTATTTTTGAATAGAATTTCCTTGCTATCCATTAGGCCTTGGATGCCTAACCTCAGCAAGGGACAATCAGATAGGGAAATAGCACAGAACAGGCAACCTTCACCGCAACCCGGAAATAAACCGGCCCGCAGTAGGTTCTTCTTAACAGTCTTCAGAGGGGTAACAACTTCATTTATCGAAACAGCATACGTTTCTTCCTCAATGGCATTTACCCTATGCTGGGGCATAGGAGCCGTTACAACATTTGGTCTTTCTGGCGCTTCAAACTGAATTTCCTTTGCGTCGATCAGATCTTGCACTTTGTTTCTCAAGGCCCAGCAATCGTCAGTAGTGTGCCCGGGACTATCAGAATGATAAGCACACCGGGCATTTGGGTTATACTTAGAAGACGCAGTGTTGACAACCTTAGGAGCTTCTTTGAGGGTCACCAGGTTGGTGGATAACAGTTGGGGTAAAATTTGAGATAAGGTCATACTCAGTCGGGTATACTGCCTCTTGGGCCTTTCGCTTCTTTGTTGATTGTACTGCTGAGGAGCAGCAACAGGTTTGGAGATGACCAAAGCATTGACGGCTTGGCGACTTTCGGGCTTGACTTGTCTTCTAGGACCATAGACGGCACTTGCTTCTTTCTTAAACGGCCTCTTCTAAGCACTTGTAGAGGCAGCCTTCTGTATCTTGCCTGACCTGATGCCGGCTTCAATTCTTTCTCCCGTTAATATCAAATCTGTAAATCCAGCGGAGGAGTTACCAACCAAATGATTGAAAAACGGACCAGACAACGTCCCAAGGAACATATCAACCAGCTCTCGGTCAGTTAATGGAGGCTGCACCCTGCCAGCCAAATCTCTCCATTTTTGAGCGTACTCTTTGAACCCATCACCCGTTCCTAGAGACATACCCTGAAGTTGGGTACGCGTGGGAGCGAGATCAGAATTGTATTGGTATTGTCTGTAGAATGCGGTTGCCAAATCTTCCCAGTGTCGGATACTAGCTCCATCCAATTGGTAGAACCATTCAAGCTGTGACCCCGAGAGGCTATCTTGGAAGAAGTGAATCCAGAGGTTCTTATCCGCCGTGTAAGGTTGGATTTTCCTTACGTACGACCTCAGATGCAGCTTTGGGCAGGAGACCCCATCATACTTGGCGAAGGCAGGTGCCTTAAACTTGTGTGGAATTACTACTCCAGAAGATAATCCCAAATCTCCGAAATCCAGTCCCGGCACATTCTGAATTTCCATGGCGCTCAAGCGGTCCTCCAATTGCTTGTATCTGTCAGAAGCAGGTGGGTATTGTTCGTCATTATAGTCCGTCTCGTTGTCGGAGACTGCGGGACTAGGAGCTCCTCCCCCTTGGGGACTGTTTTTCTCAGCAGAAGAAGTAGTTGGATCAGCTTCATTGTGGAGTGTGTTCCCAAATCTGCGTCCGGTGTTGAACAATGCAGTCCTCCTTTTCTTCTTCTTCTTCAGGAGTAGAGTCTTCAACTCTTGTTGACCTTGGGCTAGGCTTAGGACCATTTCTTGAAACTGTGCACTTTGGGCCTGAAGGGCCTTGATTGCTTGCTCACTGGAGGAGTCTGGATTCATGATGACTGTTCGCACAAACAGCGAAGAAAATTAAGCAACCTGTGAAATAGGGTACCTGCTTATGCGTATGGTGCAATGGAATGCGTATGTATGCAATGCATTCAAGGATTCAGAACATTCAAAATTTGTTGTAGACAAAAAGGAACGCACATCATATTAATAAGGAGAAATTCGTTAGTACATAAATGCCCCATGGGCCAAATATTACAAAATAACTCCTTAAGGTAAAAAAACATTGCGCATCCTCTTTGGCACGATGTAGGTGTTGAGATTCCTTTCCTCGTGCAGTAGGTGGGTGAGTTCCAGGACCTTCTTTTCGCTAGCATGTAGACTGGTCTCAAGAGAATTCCTTTCTTCCTTAAGTTGGATCCAGCTCTTCTGCATCTCTTCCCAGGAGGTGGGCATGTCGGGATGTTGAATGGTGTAGGACGCCTCTCCTTCCAAGACTGGTTCTTTGATCACAGGAAGCATGTGAGGATAAGGCATCACTAATTTTTGGGAGCGGGCTCGTACCCACTTGAGATAAGGTTCCAACGGGATGGAGTTCCGGTGCCCCAATGTCTTGTTGTCTATCCTACTTGGCATCCTCCAAGCTCTGATAAATCTCTGACGAAGTCCTTGAGTATCATTGTCGAAGTCGAAAACTATGTCAGGAATTAACATGTCATGAGGGCCATCCCTCCGAGCATAACCAAACTGTCTCCAAGCCAGGCATGGGTTATAGGTAATACCTCCTTTGATTCCAAATAAAGGAACATTAGGGTACTCCCCGCAACGATCAATGATAGTGACGTCTTCCCTGGACCTAGGACACCAATGTATATCTGCATGCGTGAGAGTCATTAACCGTTGTGACCATCTCAAACCCCGCTCGTTCTTCAAAACTGATTGTGGAAGGTGCGAAATAAACCACCTTCCCAGGAGAGGAGTGCAACACAAAAGGACACCCCTTCTTCTCATGGTTCGAGTGTAACATGAGTGAAGGATGTCCCCCAGCAGTGTAGGTATAGGATTCCTGGTCATGAAGATCTGGACAACACTGATATCAATAAGTTGATCTGGGTTAGGGAATAACACCAAACCATAGACAAGGAGGGCCATAACTTCTTCAAAAGCTTGTAGGTCAAGGGAGTTCCAACATTCTTGGGCCTTCTCAAACAGAAACCTGGCTAAGAAACCCTTGATACCACTTCTAACTTCCCAATGTCCCTTGAGGTCAGATGACTGTAGGTGCAAGGCTTTAGCAATTTCTTCAAGCTTGGGCTCCTCTTCCGTACCGTTGTAGGGTAGTTGATCAAGGATAGGGACCTTCAGAAGTCGGGAGAACTCTTCTAATGTAGGTACCAATTGATAATCCGGAAAAGTGAAACAGTGATGCAGAGGGTCAAAGAACTGGAACAGGACCTTTATCAAATCTTCCTCAATGTTGGTGTTAACCAAGCTGATGAGTCTTCCATGTCTCTCACTGAATGAAGAATCCTCGGGAATCCTGGACATAAGTTCCTTAAGCTGAGGAGGGATCTTTACAAGGCTGATCTGAATTGTCTTTCTACGAGCAGTTTCCATGTCCTATAAAACAAGAACAAAGATGAAGATTCGAAACCCTTGAAATGGTTAGTCAATGCACATGATGTTATATGATGTCATGATGTTATGATTAAATACACCACAAATATTCACAAAGGCAAACATGGTAAGGCACACAAGTCACACAAGACAAACCCTTAGGGTTTAGGCCTGCATGGGGTCTGGGTATTACCCTCTTGAAGTTTGGTGGGCTCAACCTATCCTATTAGAAGTAACCGGGTTCTAAGGGTCCCAATATCACTGGATTACTTTCATTGTTCATCGTTTCGATTTAGCCACTGAACTGGCGACCGAAATATCCCAGGAAAGCAACCCTCAATTGAGTGTAGTATCGAGTATCAACCAACCTCGGACTGCACCAAAGTCAGTTATCTCACTACCCTAAAAAGGCCAAGATGGTTCAATTAAGGTTCCTAAGGTCAGTTGATGCTTCATGACACCACGCGGCGGCCCCGTACTCTCCTTGACTGAACTCAAGGGTTACCGGTACACACCAAAGTGCCACATCAACGTAGCAGACTGTTTCAACCATGTCGGTATACCCCGCACAGTTCCCTCACAGCCTTGTTGCTACTTTCTAAGAAGGTATCCCCAGATCCGGGTTAGGATCTATAAAGCTCTGATACAAAGCCCACAAAATGTAAAAGCAAACAAAGCAAGCAATTGAAAACAAAGGTGATCTAAACCCTAAGGTTACTCCACTTTAAAAGTAATCCCCAGCAGAGTCGCCAGTTCTGTGATACGGTGGGAGAACTGACTTGAGGTTTTGCGTTTGTATTCGCAAATGTTGCGGTTAGCAAGAGTCGCCACCGACTTTTTATTTTATCCTAAGGAAAGATTAAAAAGCACAGCAAAAACCTTTTGAGATGTTTTCTTGGGTTCGGGGAGTAGATTATAGAAAGGGAAGGTATTAGCACCCTTTCTATCCATGGTTATCCATGGGCTCTTAGTTACTTGCTTAGATCACTTGCCTTTTGTTTTCAATTGTTTTAAATGGTGCTTGGATGTGTGGGTTTGAAAATGTTTTGAAAAGAGGCCAATATGGTGGCAACCTTTGTAATGATCCATGTGGGGATGTATACAAAGATGTATGTCTTTTGAAAGAGTTTTCATTTGTTTTTGAAAGTTGTTTTGAAAGTATAGTGATGTGTGATTTTGAAATTAGGCAAGTGTTTTGTTTTGCAAGTTGATTCAAGTAACTAAGAGGTTATCTACTCCTAAATTTCTCAAAAGATCATTGCTATACTTTAACCCTTTTAACAAGTTTGCTCCACCATTGTATTTGGTGGGCAACCTTGTGTTAGGATGTGAAAGGGACAGGCGCGGGTCATCGTTTTAGACCATAATTGCAACGGCGTTAAATGTCTTTGAGCAATTTCTCTAAGGGACTTGATCATTTGTTTTTGTTTTTTTGAAAAGTTTTGTCGAGGGACTATGATCATTCAAATTGTTTGCTTTGCCCAAAGAAGTTCAACATGCAATATGGCCCATTTATTTGAAGGCAACAAGTGGAATACCCTAGGGGGTGCAAGTGTGATTTGTGTGTCCATTTTCATGCTTGTTTATCTTGTATTAGGTCAAACTATTTTTTATCGTTTTTTCGCATACAAACCCTAATTCTAACATGTTATCATTAGAAAGCAATAAAGGGCGAAATTAAAATTACTAAGCTATTACAAAACCAAGTATAGGAAGGGGGGTACAAATGTTCAAATGGGGATATTGACAAGAATTTAAATCTAAATTATTACATCATTTGAATATTTGCAATTTAAATAATGTACAAAAATTAAATAAAAATGCAAGATGCACAAAAATGTTTTGTATATGTATGAAAAAAATATTATTTATGTAAAAGAGAAAAGAAAATAAAAATGTATTATTTTTGAGTATTTTTGAATTTAGGGCACAAACCCTAATTTTTAAAGAAAATGCCTTATTATCTAATTTAATACAAATGTTTATTTGTTTATTTATAAAAATAATATAATAATGAAATATATTGTGAAAAAATGTATTTTTGTATCAAATATTAATAAAAATGAAAAATTCAAGTATTTTTACATTTTTAGCTTAAATGTATTAATAAACATATATATATATATATATATATATATATATATATATATATATATATATATATATATATATATATATATATATATATATATATATATATATATATATATATATATATATATATTAAACCCTAAATATGTATTATACACAAAATAAGTATTTATTTAATATTTTAATAAAATAAATAAAAGAGTATTTTTTTGTGTGAAATATTTTCAGAAGGTAAATAAAAATAAAAATGTATTTACACTATTTTTCCTATTTTATTCTAATAATGGTATATATATATATTATGTATAAATAAAGAAACAAATCAAATAAATATGCCATAAATTCAGAAAATGATGGAAAAAATATTTTTAATTTTTTAATGCCATGAGAAAAAATAAACAAAGTCAACCAAAAAAGAAAAAGTCAAAAATGTTAAAAAATGAACAAATGGGCTCAGGGGGTGTGAATCAAAAAAGATAGTGTGAAAAGCAAAATAACACAGGCCCAGCCCACTCCACTCCTTCTTCAACCTTCAGCTCAAATATTTGAAAAAACGCGCGCCCCTGTTCTTCAATGTCTAACTCCTGATTCTTGGCTTTTCAACAAAAACTCATAACACAAGAAATGTTCAGCATGAAGAGACGGTTTCAACCATATAAATAACTTGACCTATCTCTCTAAGATGAGGGAGAATTTCTCCTCCCCCAATTTCTGACCTAACTTTTCATCAATGTTCAGACATGAAATTCTCTAAGCACACGAAACATAAATGAAATCTAATCATATGAGCGTGTTCAGGGCTATGATTGTGGCATGTTTTCTTCAAAAACCTAAAGCTAACAATGCCTAATAAGAGAGATAGAACTCCATGAATATACCTGTTCAGTTGGAATCGAGCTTGGCAATGGAGGATGTTTCAGAATGAAATGATGACTTGTATAGCTTCCTTGAAGTGTAAGGATGCTTTTCCAAGTCCTACTTTGTCTTGAAACTACCTGAATCGAGCTAGTGAACTCCAACTGCAAAACAGAAATTTAAAAATGGTGAAGTGGCTTGGAGGTGTTACAGGTCAGGTTTAAGGACAGGGTTAGCTTGCATATGTTGTAAGGAAGGTAGAGGAACAAGTTTGGACAAGAATGCTCGAAGGGATTGAGAGATAGCACTCAATCTGCAGGGCTTCCCCTGTTTGTGCAGTTTCAAGGTGATTTTGAGATGGAGGGTGCTTGAGAGGTTCAGGACTCGTGCAAAAGCTTAGATATGTTCTATGGAATGTGTTTGATATCTTTTGTGTTGTGTGTCTAAGCTGAGATGACAGATGGCATAAGTTATGGACTTTTCTTCTATCTTAAGCAACAAAAGCAAGTTGGTGGTTTTAGGTTAGTAGGGGGCCTCCTAATGTGCTGCATAAACATCTCTTGATCAGTGTGTTATGCACATAAACTTGTGCCAAGCAGATCTTCCATGTACTTGTTGGATTTCTAATTTGACATAAAGCTAATCTTTTCAAAAATGGAAATTTCACTTTATCTAGTTTAGGATTAATCTTGCATACAATGCTTGCACTCAAAGAACAACACCTTAACACATTGAATATGCATTAAATTATTGAGTATGGAATGGTTCAAGGACCTGTAATCAAGCATAAAGCAAACTGATTTCAAATTGGCAAGATTATGAACATGTCTTGATGAAGAACAAAAAGTGAATTTTTTGCCAACTTGTGAAATTCGAATCTCTCAAGTTATGAGGTTGTTTGATGAGTTCTTGGACATTTTGGAAAGCTTGGAATGTGTACTACAATCCATCTTTGAAATGCAAATCAAAATTCCAAGTGGAAGGGTATGAAAAGTGGCCTTGAAGTAGGGTAGAAAACCTTGTCAAAATAGGTCAAATTTCACTAAGTTAAAAATGGTTTAGTGCCCTTATTCAAAAAATTGTAACTTGAGATACAAGCTTCAAATGAGAAAACTTTGTGAATCAAAGTTGTAGGTTATGCAACAAGCTACAACTTTCATGTTTTGACTTTTGTTTGAATCCAAATGTATCATGGTGAAAAGATGGGGCAAAGTTGGGAAAAAATTAGGGTTTTTCATAACTTAGAAAAATTCTAAGTTATGAAAAATTCCATTTTCAAACCCTAATTTGCATTTTGTGGTTTCTTGGTGAACAAGTTTCATGATTTGGCAAGTTTTGATGAAAAATGAATCTTGACTCTTGATTTTGACCAAAAAGTCAAAGTTTGACTTTTCAGTATACAGTCAAAATTGATCAATTGACTGGGAAATTCAACTGTCAATCTTGTGTACTTGGGATCTTTTGAGCTTGATGAATGTGTCAAGATAATTCCATGGGGTCCTTGAGTCCATATGTGAACTTGATTTGCCATTGGCTAGGTCAAACAGTCAAAAATTGTCTTTGTGCAGTCAAAACCCTAAAAATGACCATTTTGCCCTTTTGGTGATCTGATCAAATTTCTTGTGGAATTGTGATCCAAACTTGATCAAATGGTCCATAGGAGTTCATAATGTTGATGTGGATCAAATTTCATGAGATTTGACTGTCAATTGGGCACAGTTGACTTTTTCCCCAATACAGTTGATTTCTAGGTCAACTGTCCAATTGACTGGGCAAAACTTGGAATCAAGACTTGAAACTTGGTATGGAGAAACTTGGGAGTCCAATATGAAGCATGAAAGTCATCTTAGGCATTTTAGGTCAAAACATCCTTGGGAAAACACAAACCCTAATCTGAGTCCACAGTGCAAGGAGAAGTCTTGAGTAGAGAAAACCCTAATTGGATCTTGATCTTCAAAGGTCTTGTGATGAGAAAATGTTGAGGAAATGGGAGGGCAAATTTTAGGGTACAACACTTTGATTTTGATTTTACGCAAGTAAGGGATGGAAGAGTTTTAGCACAAGACTTGCAAATATGATTCCTTGGAAATAACAGAACATGTATGCTAAGCATGTGGTTAGCCATGTTATGTATGCAAAGGCATGGGATCAAAGTTCCATCATTTCTGAATATGATTGTTGCACTGTTCTGAATCATGTGGGTATCATCAGATCAAAGGTTTGGCACAACTTCCGCATATATAAGAACCAAGTACCATGTGGATCTCCCCTTGTACGGGGTCAAGGCTTCTGGAACATCGGATACTGTTGAGAATTTCTGAACATGCTGGGAATACCAAGATTGAAGGCTTGAATGAACCTCCAAGTAAACAAGTCAGGAACTCAGAAAATAAATCTGAGGACCATACGGTCACCAACAGGATATAGCATCTGCATAAAGTCATAACAGAAATCCAGAATATATCCATTAGAATCAATAGTCACCGTCTGAGCATAGTCACCATCCGAGTATGAGTAACCATCTGAACATAGTCACCATCTGTACCTATAATAAGAATTCCCTCCCTGCTCACGGGTGAAAACTAGGTCAGGGTAAGGCGATGGTAACTCAGAATCGAGGGTACTCCTGAAAAACTATCGCCGTATCACCTACGTGAAAACGATAGCCCCTCATTTGTACCTCATCTGAGCATGGACGACATGGCGGCGATAGTGAGACCTAAGTCAACTAGCCATTCATGTTCCACTCTATTCCTAGGGTTCCTATGGTATACAGCTCTGGCCTGGGTATTGGGCCTTTTACCTCATAGTAACACCCACCCAATAAGAAGAAGATCCAGTACAATAGTAGTATATGGAACACAGTAAAATGCAATGCATACGTATGCTCAAGTATATACAAAATGAATGAATAACCTGAAAGCATAAAGATAAACACCCAAATGAAAGAAAGCAAAAGCTAGGAGCGACTCCAGGATGGACCAGCATTTCGTCGACCTATCCCCAGTGAAGTCGCCAACTGAAACAACCAGCTGAAAATCATCAAACAATAAAGTCGCCATCGAACGTCTTTTATCCCACATGTAAGGAAAGGTAAACATCGAGAAAACTTGAGAAGGGAGAAGTCACGGTCTTGCGACCGAGAGATCGGGTAAGGGAGTCTGTTACGCAAGGGGAAGGTATTAGCACCCCACACGCCCGTAGTACTCTATGGTATCCACTCTTGTTATCTATCTTATGGGTGTGTTCAATCTATGCTTACTGTTTATTATACTACTGAAAGGAATGCATGCAAAAGAAAAGAGAAAAGAATGTAGGGAAAATAAAATTATGCTCGCCTGGGCCCTACCCTGATGCCTACGTATCCTTTTTGAGGAATCAGAGCTACCGTAGTTCGGCTCACATGTTTTTGTTTGTTTGTGTTTTTTATAGACAATGTTAATTCCGCCTTCTGCCGCAGCTCGACCTTCGAAGACTTATGTGTTGGCACAGAAGTAAATTAATCATGTCCTTACTTGAAAAGGGTTTTAGAGAAATGGTGCCTGAGCGCACAAAATGGTTTGAATTGGTTTTGTGTTTTATTACCTTGAAAAAGGGTTTAAGTGAGATTAGCATATTTTTTATTTGCTAAGAAAAGAAGTTTTTGTTTTAGTGCAAGGATGCAAAAGGGAAGAAAAGAGTCTAAGGGAGACTATCCTATTTCTAACCTAATGTTATCATACAATGGTAGTCCTATGTCAAGGATGAAGGGGAAGTTTCTACCTACTGTTAGCATGCATGGTTTACAACCTAAGGTCTAACTTGCATCCGAATGGAGCAAGCGCATCCTAAGGGAATATGGTATGTACAAGGATAAAGCAAGCAAGCCAGCAAAAAGCACACCTAAAGAGATCCTGCCTAGGTTAGCATGTCTAAGAAAAGTCTAAAAAACTATCCTATAGGGAGCATGCAATGAGAGCGAAGTCATGATCTCAATTGCTAAATTGAGTGACTCATCGATCAACAAGAAAGTAAAGAAAGCGATAAAGTCCTATAGGGAGCATGCACTAAGAGCGAAGTCGTGATCTCAATTGCTAAATTGAGTGACTCATCGATCAACAAGAACGTAAACAAACACAAGCACAACATATTTAGCAAATGAAGTGCGGAATGCCTACTACAGGTCTTTAAACAGCGACTCCGAGCGCACGCTCTTTATTTCCTACTTCTCATGATACCTAGAAAGCGGTAAAGTGCATGAATAAAATAGAGTTGTGACGATACCGAACGGAGAAAGTCCGTTGCTTCTTCAAAATTGTGCAAGCGGTAAGAAGATTCTACAGAAGCCTCCTCGAACTTCCTTTATGAAGGTTGCACTTAGTTTATTTCGAAGAACTTTATGCACTCTTCAAAAATATCTTTTATTTACCAATATCCCAAAACATCGATCACAACAATCAACTAAACATGAAATGGAAGCAAGTATAAAAAATGAGCTTCAGGAGGTGCAAGTCGAATTCAGGGTGCTGCCAAGTAATTGGGCACTTGGGCCTATCACATAGGTCCATTAAACCTCTTTTGTTCATACACCAAGAAGTGCATTAAAAAAACAAAACTTGTTGATGGGCCTTAGTCCACACAGTTATCAACATGATTCCATAAATTTCCATTTTTTTGCATTTAATTAAAAAACTTAAGCGCATGAAATAATGGAACATTGAGAGAGAAATTGGGGTTAACTATTGTGACGTTTCCAATTCTTCGAAACAAAATCTTCTTCCTTCATCAATGGTGCCTCCAGAAGCCAAGACCGACCCTCCTTTGTCTACTTTAGGGTGCTTATCTTCTCATCAAACGTGATTCTGCGTTCTTCTTCTCCGAGAGAACTCAACGGAACTGTTCTTTAACCCCACTTATGTTCTTCGCTTTCATTCCGCCGCTTAGGATTTCTCACATTTGAACGTGATCCTCTCAAACTCAAACCACTTGTGCTTCCAAACTCACGACGAAACTCATCAATCTCTGCCTATTCGTGCTTTACTCGGCGAATCGTTCGCTCTTCTGTTCTTTCCCCAATTCGAATTTGTTGTGCCCTCAACGTAATGGTGGCTCAACCTTCACCTCAATCTTCTGTTCTCATTTCCATCTCGCTCTCAACACATACATAATGCACAAAATTATTCCTCCGCCTTCCGCCGTCGTCATACTCTCAAATGGCCGTCTCTGTGGTAACATCGCAGCCATTACCTCCGTCTTACTTCGTCTTAATTCATCCAGAAACACATTGGTACGAAGAAAACGCGAAATCAAGACAGAGAAAGGAATGATGCAATGTTTACCTACGAGGCGGAGTCTTGCCTCGGATTTTGTTGCAATCGACAGTGGATTGAAGATGAAAAGAAAACCAGAGAGGAGGTTCCTTTGCGCTAATCACATGTATCAAATTTTCTTCTACTTTCTTCATATTTTGCGTTTTTCTGGATCTGCACGCGAACAGTAACGCGGAATGTTTTATTGCGCAGAAGATGATGCGTGGAGATTGAAATGGTTGTCGTTGCAGAGTTACTACGTTGAAGAGAAATTGATTGAAGATGTGCGTTGAACGATGAAGACTATGTGGTAGCTTGAAGAGGATGAAGAACCGGTGAAGTTCTTGATTTACAGATGAAGATGATAATGAAGGTTTGTACAGAGAAAGAGAGAGTTCGTAGAAGGATCCAGATGAAGGTTGAGATTGAGGAAGATTAAACGTGTGTGAAGATGAAGATGGGGGAGAAGGTGAGAGATTGCTGAGAGAGTTCAAAGGTGAGTCTGAAATTTTCTATTATCTTTTTTGTGCCTCTCCCCTCCATTCTGTTATGATTATCTTATGCATATGCTGTTAGATCTGTGTGAATTGGAGAGTGAGTTTGACAGATGATTCTATTCGGTTAGGGGTTAGTCGGAGTTATGAATTCTGTTAGGATTAGTTTTGACAGTTAGAAGTTTGTTACTAGTTATGTTTGACAGTTAGTTAGAAATGGTTAAATTCTGAACTGGCTTTTTATTTGGAATGCTGGTTGAAATTGGTTAGTTTCGGTTAGGAGTTGTTAGGAAGTTAGTTGGAGTTGGTTATTTGCAAGTTGCCCGTTAAAAACAGTTAGAAATTATGTAAGGGTTCTGTTGGTTTTTTTTGTTAGCTGAATTAGGTACAGTTTGTTAATCCTAGGTTGAGAAGTTAGAAAAAATATGTTAGGAAAGTTAATGAAGTGAATTACTGAGATGGATTTCTCTTAGTATCAGTTATTTTCGGTTATGAAAATAAATTGAAGGTGGAGTGAGGTTAGCAAGCAGATGTGATGTCATGGTATTCTTGTAATAGCAGGGTGACTTGATGTGTGCATGAACATGTCAGTTGTATGCTATATTTTTAGATTTTATGATCATGATAATGAATGTGTGTGGTGCAGGTTCAGTGGTGCAGCTTGGCATGGTGAATGAAAAGGTATACTGAAGATGGTTTTAACAGCAAGTTTGGTCATAGATGATGCGAATACAACATATAAACATGGTGAAGAAATTCAAGACATAAGGGCATCAAGCATGAAGATTACTTTGAGATGTTATGGAAGCTTGAAGTTTGGTTTTTGCAACCAAAAACATGAAGTTCATAAGTCTAGAAACTTAGAATTCTTATGTTTTAGGACCAAATTCATACTGTCATGTTTAGAACTTTATATTCTTGTCATTTTGAATGAAGTTGAACGAACTTTGATAGAACTTGTACAATATGCTTGAATATCTTTGAATTTGATGAAATTTCTCCCATTTTATTTCTTTTCAAATCATTTCCACGTAGTATCCACGCTATTCTGAATACTTAGCTTAAGTCCCTGAAACGAACATTGATGGAAGAATTGGGAATAAATCCCTAATTGTGATGGATGATAAATGAATGATAATTCCATACTTTTTGCGTAAAGATCTTGACTCATACACCTTTAATTAATGAAAGTTAGATACACCTAGTCTTGATAACTTAGTAATCACAACCATAAAAAGATAAAATTTGATCCCCAAGCCTCAAAGGAATCCTCAAATGAATGACCCATCCCTGATTCCACGATTCTTGACTAATGCTGATGGAAATATAGTCCTATAAGTTGAGGAGGCTCCAAATAAATAATTCCATTCCATGGTCAAATAGAGACAACATTTGAATCTTGCTCAATTGATATACCCATCTCGAACCATATGGGAATCCTAATCTTAAGCCTTGAAGAAAGATTGCAACTTGATGTTGAGAAGAAAGAATATCCTTATAGTTTGACGATAAAGTAGTCCAGGAAATAAAACCCTAGCTTCAAACGAACGATTGATGGAAACCAGTTGATTCAAGCTTGAATGAGGATGAAAACCTTGAAGCCTACAACAATGTAATTCCTTGAAATCCCTGATCCCATGCCAAATTACTGACTAATTATGCATGATGTGTTAGATGACCTAATGAAGGTTATGTACATGAGAAAAGTGCGAGATGCCCAATCCAGATAAAAGCAAAAGGGGTAGGACAAATTTGGGGTATTACAAGGGGTATACAAGTCTTCTTTCTTCACGCCTCTTAAGACTTCCTTTAATCCCTTCACGACTCTTTAGATACTTTTCTCTCCTTGGAAAATACATCTTGTCTTATCGAATTCACCAAGAGAAATCAAATTTCTCTTCAACTCAGGTACATACCTAACTTCAGTCAATAACCTTATTGACTCATCATGGAGCTTGAATCTTATAGATCCAATACTTGTAGTCTTGCAAGCTTTGTTGTTTCCCAGAAATACGGATCCACCATCTTGATCACATAGCTCTTCGAACATGTTTTTTTAAAGTCATGTGCTAAGTGCACCCAGAATCAATAATCCACTCCTTCGTTGAGTTGTTGTTTGAAATCACAAGGGCATCAGATGAGTCGAAATCATCTTGAACAATGGTTTTGTTTCCATTATCATTACCTACATGATCTTTCAGGCGTTCAGGACACATATTTCTTGTGTGACCATCCTTCTTACAATGATAGCATTGAATACCAGATGCTTCGCCACTGTAAGAATTCTGCTGACTTTTACCTTTCTTCTTGTCGAACTTATCATCCTTTCGCAAGAATTTTCCCTTAATGGATAACCCTTCCCCAACGGTCGAAGTTTTATGCTCCTTTCGTTCATTCAAGTCCTTAGAATACAAGGCTAGTTGAACTTATTCAAAGGTCTGGGACTCCCTTCTATACAAGAGAGTTTCTTTGAAGTGAGCATGTGTTCTAGGCAAAGAACACAACAATAACAACGTTTGATCTTTATCATCGATCTTCACATCAATATTTTCAAGATCATGAATCAGCTTGTTGAACATATCCAACTGCTCAGCCAATACTTTGTCTTCAATCATCTTGAATGAATACAAAGTTTGCTTTAGGTAGAGTCGATTTACCAGCGATTTGGTCATGTACAAACTTTCAAGTTTCACCCATAACCCTGATGTCGTCATCTCATTTGATTCCTATCGAAGAACCTTATCACCAAGGATCAACAAGATTGCGCTGTGGGCTTTCTCTATTATGGGCGTTGTTATACGGTAGGAGAACTGACTTGGGATGTTTTGCGTTTGATCGCAATGTTTCGGTTTAGCAAGAGTCGCCACCGAATTTTCTTTTATCCAATAAAGGAAAGGGTGAAAAGAACAGGAAAGACCTTTGAGATTATTTCCTTGAGTTCGGGGGGTAGATTATGAAAAGGGAAGGTATTAGCACCCTTTTCATCCATAGTTATCTATGGGCTCTTAGTTGCTTGCTAGATCACTTGCTTTTGTTTGAAAGTGTGCTTTTGTGGGTTTTGAAAGTATTTTTGAAAAGCGCCTTCGTTTAGGCAAACTTTGTAATGATTCTTGTTTTTATAAGAATGTATACAAAGTGTTGGTCTTTTTTAAAATATTTCATGTTTTGAAAGTGTTTGGTGTGTGTTTGAAAAGATGTTTGTTTTGAAAATGAGCAAGCAACTAAGAACGTTTCTACCTACTCAAAAGGTTTTAAATGTTATTTTCCTCCTCCTTTGGATGTTGCTATCTTATTATTGATTTGGTAAGAAGCTCCATCGTTGGATGTAAAGGGACGGGCGCGAGTCATCGTATAGTCATGATAGAAATGTTGTGAGATGTCTTAGCATTTCTCTTGAGGGACTAAGATCATTTGTAAGGCAACATCTGTAGCATCACCGAGGGACTATGATCTTGTATTTTGATTGTTTTTGCTAAGACGTCTCACATGCATAACATGACCATTTTTAATAAGGCAACAAGTAGAATTACCCTAGGGGTGCATGTGTGAGTAATGTGTTTGATTTTCATGCAATTAGTCTTTGATTAAGGGTTGTCTACTTGTTGATTTGATCTTCCCATACAAATCCTACTTTACTAGCATTTATATGAAAGCGATAAATTACAGAAGATAAATATTCTACACTATTACAAATATTAGGGGGATGGGGTGTACAAATTTACAAATGAGGATTGCAAGAAATTAAAATACTAATTATCTATTACAACCATATTGAAATAATGTACAAGAAATGTAAAATGGACTTGTTTTGTTTTTGTTAAGAGAAGAAATGAATTGGCTTAAGAAAATATTTTTAGTCTTTTTGTTTCAAAAGAAATAACATAAATTATGTGAATATAAAAATATTTTTGGTGTTTTTGATTAATGAAAATAGAAGTGATATTAAAAATAATAAAAGGGAAAAGAATCAGAATCAGCGCTTTGCTGAAATAAGAGAGAACAGAAGTTCTGACTCTAGTGTACTGCAAGTCAAAAAGAAAACTTTAGCAGAAAAGGGAAAGGTCAGAAGTTCTGGATCTGGACACATTAAAGCTCTGGGGTTGCTTGGAATAAGGGATTTGATTGGGAAATGCACAAGGAAGATTAGAGCTTGGATGCAAAAACCAAAAATTAGCAAGTTTTTGTGTTTATGTTTGCAGTTTCAAGTTCTTTGAAATTTCAGCAAGGTTTCAAGGCTTTTTCTCAAATCTTCCCCCCCTTTAACAGTTGCAAATGAAGTTCAATTTATAGGCAAGGATTTAGGAGCTTGAAGAAGCCAAAAGTACAACCATCATACACTAGGGCGCTGACTTGTTCTTGAAGCAAGTTCAAACAAGTATGGTTCAAGGCACAAAGTAGGGTGGTTAGCGGCTTTAGCCGCGCTTAATCTAAATTTGTAAGCATGAATTATGGAAAAGTACCCTCAGAAGAAAAAGTAAAGCATGGTTCCAACATAAACTTTGTACAAAAGTTTGCTTTTCAAGGACAACAAAGGTACTTTTATGCCACACGTGGGGAAATCCTTTGGATAAAGACTCAAAAGTGGGTGTGAGCATTAAATGATGATGAGATTTATCAAAACAGAAAACCTGCAATATGAGATTATGCATCATAGCTTAAGTCTGGATCATAAGTTCAACATCAACGTAACTTAAAACAAATATCCAACTTTTGATCTTTGAATCTTCCTGCTCCAGCATGTTTTGAAGGAGTTCTCAGACTTTCCAGAAATCTTGTAACACGCTTTGCAGATCTTCTTTGAATTACTCTTGCAAATTCTGATTGAACCTACATGAGAACTCGCTCAGAAGTTGTAACCAAATTCTGTCTTGGAAATGCCCAGAATTTACTAGGTACTTCAGTTTCATGGACGTGTCTTTGAGGATTTATAACTTGAAATCCCAGCATTTCTAGGAGAAATTCTATTCTGCAATGTTTTAGATTTTATTGAAATCTATAACTCTCGTGTCAGAAGTTCTTCCAGAACCATCTTGCATCATGGTGAAAATATGGCCAGAAGTTCTGAACTTATCATCTTTCCTAAACACTTAAAAAAATTCTAAGTGCTTAGAATTTTGACTTTTGGCTTTCTTGATGAAACAAACTTCATATTCTAATGTGTCTTGATGAAATATGATTCTTGAAACTTGATTTTGATCTAAAATTCAAAGTTTGACTTTTCAGTGTGCAATTGACCATTTTGCCCTTGTGCCAATTCTAAACCTAAATTGATGTACCAGTGCTGCAAACTTGATGTCATGGAAGATCTTGTTAGAAAAATCTTGAGAAATGAGAGGGAAAATTTTGGGGTACAACTGGCGTCTTTTCTTTTTTCGGTAACGCAACGTCCATAGCCGCCGCTCCCTTCAACACTTCCAAACAACCCTGTTGAACCAGTGGGACTTTCATCTTCAAGTGCCACAAACCGAAATCGTTCACTCCAGTGAACTTTTCAATATCATACTTTGTTGAAGGCATCTTCTCCACATTCACCTCACTAATTTGTTGTGAAAACGATGCCATGGAAAATAAAGTATAAATTGTTTCTCGATGATCAAGAAACACGCAAGGGAAGAAAATATGGAAGAACACGAAGAACAACAAGAATTGGTTATAACTGCTAATCTTTACGTTCTCTTTAAACAAGATTACGAGTGTTACAAGAATAACAAATAACCTCTCTCACCCTGATTAGGATTTTTTGTGTGCAATAAAGAGAGACTAGTATTCTATTTATGATAAACCTAACATACTAAACTAATGAGCTTTTTCACAATACTCATTACAAGTTAACTTATGATACAAGCTAACTTAAACAATTGAACATCACAAACAAGCCTAATTCGAGATGCTACAGATCTATTATTTTGACAACTGCATACTTAACCCTTCTTTGTCTACAACATACAATACTTCAACAACAGCATATGAGCGACCTTTGACTGCATATTAAAACTCTGTCGAACTGTAGAAACCAAAAAACTACCTTCTACTATACTAGAATTTGATTCCAATATCTTAAATTATATATACAATTATATATACAAGTTCATGATAACTACTTTTACCTAACTTTCAAACAAACTATATTGTTTGTGTTACAAGAAACAATTAAACCATAAATTACATGCATTCAATACTTCTAAGTTCGATCCATTCTATCCAACATATAATCACTTATTAACATACAAGTGTGGGGTATGTTTGGGGGAGATTATTAGGAGCATTGATGTATAGTATAGGAACAAGCACCTTTGTGAGAGACACACCACTTCTCTACCTAAAACCTTAAGGTGATAGGTGAGTGGATTCTCCCACTTATATATGCTTAAGTCTTCACATTCCTATCCAATATTCCTATCTAATATGGGACTATTTCCCCACTTACTATATTACTCCAACACTCCCCCTCAAGTGTGAGTCCACAATTCTCCCCACTTGTACCGCACCACTTCTTAGGTGAATTTCGATACAAGTTCCTTCTGGTCCCTTTCTCGAACCAAAGGCTCATGATACCATGTTGGAATAATATAGTAAGTGGGGAAATAGTCCCACATTGGATAGGAATATTGGATAGGAATATGGAGACTTAAGAATATATAAGTGGGAGAACCCACTCACCTATCACCTTAAGGTTTTAGGTGAAGAAGTGGTGTGTCTCTCACAAAGGTACTTGTTCATACACTATGCATCAATGCTCCTAATAATCTCCCCCTAATGATAGAAGAAGTACTTCTGGGTACTTATTCAAATTTATGGGAGGTCCTATTTCTTGGTGTTCCAGGAAGCAACATGTCGTTGCTCTGTCAACCTGTGAAGCTGAATATATTGTAGGTGCTCTGACTGCATGTCAAGCTGTGTGGATTCTGAACTTGCTGAAAGATCTGAAGATTGAGGTGAATAAACCACTGAAGCTGATGATTGATAACAAGTCTACAATCAATCTTGCCAAGAATCCAGTGTTGCATGGGAGAAGCAAGCATATTGAGACCAAGTATCATTTTCTGAGGAATCAAGTTCAGAATGGAATAATAGAGGTTGTGCACTGTAGCACTCAGAAGCATCTGGCAGATGTTATGACAAAGGCTATCAAAACTGATCAATTTCTTGGTTTAAGGGATGGAATTGGTGTTGTCAGTTTTGGGTAAATATAAATTAAGGGATGGTGTTAGAATTAATTTAGATTTAATTAGATATTAGTTTATATTCAGGAATATCTTTTAGATTGTTTATATCTTTGTTAGAAGATATATATCTTAGAGCTTCTGAAGAGATTTGAGCTAGAAAATTGCAAGGTTGCTATCACACCTACTGATACGAATCAAAAGTTGGATTCTGATTCTGATGGAGAGGATGTGGATGCTACAACCTTCAAACAGATGGTTGGTTCTCTAAGGTATTTGTGTAATACCAGACCTGATATTTGCTATGCAGTTGGAATCGTTAGCAGATTTATGAAGAAACCAAAGTGGTCCCATTACCAAGCTGCAGTCAGGATTCTGAGGTATGTGAAGGGAACTCTGAAATATGGAGTATTATTTCTGTTTGGAAGAAAGATCGAATCAGAACTTCTGAGTTATTCTGATTCTGATTGGTGCGGAGATAGAGTTGACAGAAGTACTTCTGGGTACTTATTCAAATTTCTTGGAGGTCCTATTTCTTGGTGTTCCAAGAAGCAACCTGTCGTTGCTGTCAACCTGTGAAGCTGAATATATTGCAGGTGCTCTGACTGCATGTCAAGCTGTGTGGATTCTGAACTTGCTGAAAGATCTGAAGATTGAGGTGAATAAACCTCTGAAGCTGATGATTGATAACAAGTCTGCAATCAATCTTGCTAAGAATCCAGTGTTGCATGGGAGAAGCAACCATATTGAGACCAAGTATTATTTTTTGAGGAATCAAGTTCAGAATGGAATAATAGAGGTTGTGTACTATAGCACTCAGAAGCAGCTGGCAGATGTTCTGACAAAGGCTATCAAAACTTATCAATTTCTTGGTTTAAGGGATGGAATTGGTGTTGTCTATTTTGGGTAAATATAAATTAAGGGATGGTGTTAGAATTAATTTAGATTTAATTAGATATTAGTTTATATTTAGGAATATCTTTTAGATTGTTTATATCTTTGTTAGAAGATATATATCTTGGAGCTTCTGAAGAGATTTGAGCTAGAAAATTGCAAGGTTGCTATCACATCCGCTGATACGAATCAGAAGTTGGATTCTGATTCTGATGGAGAGGATGTGGATGCTACAACCTTCAAATAGATGGTTGGTTCTCTAAGGTATTTGTGTAATACCAGACCTGATATTTACTATGCAGTTGGAATGGTTAGCAGATTTATGAACAAACCAAAGTGGTCCCATTACCAAGTTGCAGTCAGGATTCTGAGATATGTGAAGGGAACTCTGAAATATGGAGTGTTATTTCCGTCTGGAAGAAAGATCGAATCAAAACTTCTGAGTTATTCTGATTCTGATTGGTGCGGAGATAGAGTTGACAGAAGAAGTACTTTTGGGTACTTATTCAAATATCTGGGAGGTCTTATTTCTTGGTGTTCCAAGAAGCAACTTGTCGTTACTCTGTCAACCTGTGAAGCTGAATATATTGTAGGTGCTCTGACTGCACGTCAAGTTGTGTGGGTTCTGAACTTGCTGAAAGATCTGAAGATTGAGGTGAATAAACCTCTGAAGCTGATGATTGATAACAAGTCTGTAATCAATCTTGTCAAGAATCCAATGTTGCATGGGAGAAGCAAATATATTGAGACCAAGTATCATTTTCTGAGGAATCAAGTTCATAATAAAATAATAGAGGTTGTGCACTGTAACACTCAGAAGCAGTTGACAGATGTTCTAACAAAGGCTATCAAAACTGATCAATTTCTTGGTTTAAGAGATGGAATTGGTGTTGTCAGTTTTGGGTAAATATAAATTAAGGGATGGTGTTAGAATTAATTTAGATTTAATTAGATATTAGTTTATATTTAGAAATATCTTTTAGATTGTTTATATCTTTGTTAGAAGATATATATCTTAGATCTTCTTATATCTTTGTAGAAGATATATTTTAAATTTAATATGTGTGTATAATAGCTTAGTGGAGTAGGTTATTGTAATTCATTGTAAATCCTTATTTTGAAGCTATCAGTAAATATTTATTTTGCCTTTTATCTTCCCTGTACTCCAACAGGATAGTCTTAATTAAAATATGTACGAGGGGCTCAATAATTTATCAATAAAAAAATATTATCCTACGGTACTTTTAATCCCTTTTATAAACCACTTGCACCTTTTCGATAACCTAAAAGTTAGAAGAAAAATAATTAAATAGATTAAAAGTTTAAAAAAATAATAAAAATGATGTTTGATGATATCAAAAAATTTATTTGAAATTTTTACTAAATTTTTGTGATTAATTGAGTAAGCGAAAGAGAAAGACACACAAAATCATTTACAATTAACACCTTTATCAATAACAACTATTTTATGAGTGGCTTCTTCCAACTTCTAAAGGCTAAAACTATTTTATTGAAGTTTTCATTTTATTTTATTCTTATAAAGAGGTCTGATAATTTTCAATTTATTAAATGTAAAGAAGAAGAAAAACATGGCTCGAGTTCTAAGTTCATTTTATGCTTTGATCATGTTTCTTTTCTTAATTGTTGCTAACGCTGAAAATCGTGAGTAATTTTTTCATATCATTTTTAAAATCTAATTTATTTTGTATAGAAGATTACATTACCTTTTAGT
The DNA here is from genome assembly GCA_948472305.1 of Vicia faba. Taxonomy (NCBI): domain Eukaryota; kingdom Viridiplantae; phylum Streptophyta; class Magnoliopsida; order Fabales; family Fabaceae; genus Vicia; species Vicia faba. Next base: position 562,633,868 of record OX451735.1, read on the forward strand.
AACATTTTATTTTGTTTTTATTAACATTGCAGGTATTCCCTGCCTTTGGAGCCTTGAGTGTCCAAAAGATATGTGTCCCATTAAATATATTCCAAAGTGCATTAATCTTTCTTGTCAATGCCATTTTGATAAGGAAGATAAGGACTGGGATTAAAAATATGTTATTTCTAAGGAGAAATTACACACTCATTCTTCTAAAATATATTAAATGACACACTTATATCTCTCAAGTTTTTAAATATGTATTGATTTTTTTTAAATTTATTAAAATAACACCATATCTCTTTTACTTTTGGTGATAGTAAAAAATTATAGATATAAATGATTTTTATCTATTATTTTTTATCTATTATAAATTTCAGTTAATAAATGTAATTTTAGAAGAGATTAATATATATTTTAAAATAAAAAAGGGTGTTTATATCATTTTTTATAAATTTAGAAGAAGTGAGTGTAATTTTCTCTATTTTTAATGATATAATTATTTTTGTAAGTCATAATATTTGTACTATTATAATTTTCCTAAAGTTTTATTTATGTTTCTTTGACCTTTCAAGTCAAATGTCTTTTGTTATATTAAAACAACTATTTTACTTCATGTTCTTATAGAATAAATGGATAACATATGTATATTACTCCAATAAATAATAAAATATATGATTGTGTTAATGAATTATTTCTTCTTCTTCTATAGTTCTCATAACATTGTTGATCGATATAAATTGAATAAATATTAGTATGTATTTATGGAGACATTGGAGAAAAGATATTATTTTAATTATGTTAAAATTGTTATTCTTGCACTAAATTCTTACATATGATAGGTTAAATCATGTGTGGAGGGGAGGAAAGAGACATATCACATGGTTGACCTCTCCATATCTGTCTTGAAAATTTAATTTTCATAAGTTAAGAAAATTTTGTAGTTCACGACAGTTTTATTCAACCTGCGAATTTTTAAAAAATATGTAAAGCAAGCTTTGAATTTTCCTTTGAAACCGCTTTCACTCTAACATTTTCAATATGCGTTAACCTAAAATATCAAAAACTATTTGATTAAGCGTAATTATAATAGGTGAGAATCGATCCACTAATAGGATAAAAATAAAAATTAAACCAATTCATTGTTTTCATGAATCCTTTCTGATCGTATCTGATTAGAAGGGATCGTCAATGATTCACAAGTTTGAGTTAAACGGCGGTTTAAAGTGAGAGGGAGTTTACCTGCAAGGTACTTCGATGTCAAAGTAAGAATAGAGACAATCAGAATGTAAGTATTAAAAGTAAGAGTGAATGAATGAATATTTGATCCTCTCATGTGAGTGGATATTTATAGCCTCTAACGTTGGGTCAAGATCTACGTATTGGGCCAGATAGTTAGGCTCAATAATAAAGACTACCAGAATTACATGAGTAGTGGAGTCCAGCACATGACCTCCTCCCTGGTCAACTACCCCGAGATAATAGGAAAATTGGACCCGTTATTCTCGGTGGGCAGGATGGTGGTGGTTACGAATAATTGTTTGTCATGTTTCCCTAGTGGACACGTGGAGAAATCCCTAAAGGCTATTGATTTGGGTTGGATGCCATTGGACCGTAGCAAGGGTGTTAGATTGGGTGTGCTCAACGGAGGGCCAAGTGTTGGCCCAGTTTAGAATAGGAGCCCCCAAGTTATTGCTCTTAAATGAAAGAGTGATGACTTAAGACAATCTTAATCGTCGGGGAAAAGTTTCTCAATAGTTTAATCATCGGGGAGGAGTTGCTCAACAGTTTAATCGTTGAGGAAGAGTTGCTCAATAGTTTAATCTTCGGGGAAGAGTTGCTCGACAGTTTAATCGTCGGGGAAGAGTTGCTCAACAATTTAATCGTCGGGGAAGATTTGCTTAATAGTTTAATCGTCGGGGAAGAGTTGCTTAACAGTTTAATCGTCAGAGAAGAGTTGCTCGACTTGTTGATGGACAATAACGTATGGAGACGTGTAGGGGATGCGAATTTGGATTCCGTTGGAACGGGGCCAAGGCCGCGTTTGGGGCCTTATTCTCGTGGTGTGAACAGTCCCATTGCGAGCTGGATGTTCTGCCTCTTTGGTACAACGACGACCGAGCTCGATCGAGGTGTCCCCGTCAGGCTAAAGTCTTGCAATGACTCGTATTTCGTTAATTGGATGCAATGTTCGTACCTCAACATGCTTCCATGGTCAAGCAAGATCCCTCACTATCGGAGAGGTCAAGTCAACTGCTAAGCCTCCATTTTTGTTCGTGACTCGACTGTAATACTACTTTAGCTTTAGAGCATTCCATGGCCGAGGTAATTGTTCCCCACTTAGGTGTTCGAGGTAATTTGCCCTATTTTCCGTCGTATCGCGGACACGATAAGGGCCTTCCCAGTTGGTGGCCAGCTTTCCTTCGCGGGGATTTTCTAATTTCTCCGCAAGACTAGACTGCTGATTTGGAATTCACATTTGATGACTTTAGAGTCATGCCGCAGGGTTATCTACTTTTTTTAGTGTGGCCTCACGGAGAAATGCCCCTGACCGAATCTCTTCGACCAAGTCGAGCTCGTCTCTTAAGGCCTCATCGTTTAGTTCCTCGTCAAGAGGAAATTCTGTTCGCCTAGAGGGTTCTCTGATCTCCACGGGGATGACCGCCTTGGTACCGTATGTTAATCGCAAGGGAGTTTCCCCAATAGTCGAGTGTGGCGTTGTCTGATACGCCCATTATACACTGTGTAACTCCTTGACCCACCCTTTCTTAGATTCACCGAGTCTACGCTTAAGTCCTCGCAAGATTACTCTGTTTGCGGCCTCTGCCTGCCCGTTTGTTTACGGGTGCTCGACCGATGTGAAGTGTTGTTTGGTGCCAAGTTTGGCGACGAAATCCTGGAACTTCCTGTCTGTTAATTGTGTCCCATTATTGGTGACAAGCGTTTGAGGTACGTCGAACCAGGCTAGCACGTTTCTTTTGTAGAAACATAGTATATTGTACGATGTGATTTTGGCTAGGGCTTCGGCTTTTATCCATTTGGTGAAGTAATCTACTGCGAGGATCAGGAACTTGTTCTGGTATGATCCTTGGGTGAAGGGTCTGAGAATGTCCATTCCCCACCAAGCGAACGACCATGGGGACGACAATGTCTTGAGTCTGTGTGGTGGAGCCAAATGCATGTTTACGTGACGCTGACACTTGTCGCACTTTTTTACATGTTCTTTGGCATCATGCTGCAATATGGGCCAGTAGTATCCTGCCTACGTCTCCTTGCGTGCCAAGGACCTTCCATCTAAGTGTTGGGCGTTGATTCCCTCATGGATTTCCCTCAAGATGTGGGGAATTTTAGTCTCCTCAACGCATTTTAAGAGAGGAATATAAAATCCCCTCCAGTAGAGCCTCTGTTCGACCAAAACGTATGAGCAAGCTCGGCATTTGGTCGCATTGGCCTCTTTAGGATCAGATGGTAGTTCCCCTTTGGTGAGGTAATTGAACACCGGGGTCATCCAATAGGTACTTTCCACGATGGTGTTGACATCGAGCGTTGCAATGGGCTTTCCGTTGCTTGGGTGGGAAAGGAATTCCTGGATAACTGATTTGTTTCCTCCCTTCCTTCTTGTGCTCGTGAGTTTTGAGAGTATGTCCACTCGAGTGTTCTGTTCGCGGGGAACATGCTTGATTTCTGTGTGACCTAACTTTTTCATTTTTTCTCTAACCAGGATTAAGTACTTGATGAGGCCGTCATTCTTGACCTGATACTCTCCCCAAACTTGGGATGCGACAAGTTGCGATTCAGTTAAGATTTGTACTTCCTGGGCGCCTAAATCTTCGGCTAGCCTCATCCCTGCGAGCAGCGCTTCGTATTCGGCTTGGTTATTCAATGTCGAGAATGATAAAATAAGTGAATGCTCTATTATGACACCCTTTTCGTTTTCTAGGAGGATGCTCGCTCCGCTCCCTGTCAAACTGGATGCTCCATCTATAAAGATGATCCACTTTCGGGCCCCCTGGCAGGGGGTTCAATGGTGGTCATTTCTGCGACGAAGTCGACCATTGCCTGGGATTTGAGGGCTTTCCTGCTCTCATACTGGATGTCGAACTCTGACAGTTCTAGGGACCATTTTAGCATTTGGCCGACCATGTCTGGTCATCCGAGTAGTTGTTTTATAGGTTGGTCGGTTCATACAATGATCATGTGGGTCAGGAAGTAATGTCTGAGTCTCCTCTCCGCGTTGATGAGGGCGAAAGCCACTTTTTCAATTTGTTGATATCTGACTTCGGGGCCTTGTAGCGCTTTGCTGGTGAACTACAAGGGCTTATGCCCGTCTGAGGTTTTGCGAACGAGGGTTGTGCTAATGGCCTCTATTGAAACGACCATGCAGAGAAAAAGAATCTCCTCGTTCTCGGGTATTGAGAGCACCGACGGCTCCGGGAGAGCTTGCTTGAGGTGGATGAGGGCTTGTTCGCACTCCTCGGTCCATTCGAATGTTGCTTCCTTACGTAAAAGTTTGAAAAATGGAAGTGCGTGTTGTGCGGACTTCGCCATGAAACGGGGGAGTGAAGTGAGCATATCGTTCAAGATTTGTATGGATTTTTTTGAGTCGGATGTGGAGAGCTCGGAGAAGGCCCTACATTTGTCGGGGTTGGCTTTGATCCCCTACTCCGTCAAATAGAAACTGAGGAACTTGCCCGCCTTAACCCCGAAAGTGCATTTTTCTGGGTTAAATCTCACCTTGCATCTTTTTTCTCGGCCAAAGACTCTTTTAGGTGGTCAGTATGGTTGGTTTTCGCTCGAGATTTGATGATCATGTCGTCCATATACGCCTTGAGCATGTCTCTGATCTCGCCACAAAAAACCTTGTTCATCATTCGTTGGTATGTTGCGCCAGTGTTTTTCAGGCTGAAGGGCATTACGTTGTAGTAATAATTTCCCAACTCGGTCATTAAGGCCGTGCACTATTTATCGCTCATTGCCATGGGAATTTTATTATAACCTGGATATGCATCCATAAATTATAAGAGGTTATAACCGATCAAGTTGTCACCAGCCTGTCAATATTAGGTAAGGGATATATATCTTTGGGACATGTTCAGTTAAGATCAGTAAATCAACACACACACACACCATTTTCTATTTTTTTAACAAGTACAACGTTGGAGATCCAGGTTAAATAACATGCCTCAGAAACAAAGTTTGCCTCTAGGAGGTCTTTTACAGCTTTCCAGCAGGATGATTTTAAAGTCTCTGTCGGGGATGGGCCGAAGAGGATCTTGTTCTCCATTGGGGACCTCGACTTCATATTTGTTAAAGCAAGTATCGAGTTTAATGAAGTCGACACGGGGGGGGGGGGGGGGTCGCTTTCTTTAGTCTGGGTGGGCTTGGCCACAGAGGAAGTTGTTCTGCTGGTGGTCCCCAGCTTTGTGTCGACCATGTTCTGTCCCTTTGAGGCCGCATTAAATCACCTTCTAGCAGCTTGGATGTCTCCGTGAATGGTGTCGACACGGGCCCTCTTAGTGTAGAACTTCATGTTTAGATGGACCGTGGAGGGTACGGCGGTCAACTCGGCCAATGTTAGTCTTCCCATAATACAATTGTAAAAAGATGGCCAGTCAACCCCTAGGAATCAGACTTTCACCTTCCTGGCTATTGTTTATATCCCGAATGTGACCAGCAATTCGATGTAGCCCCATGGCTTAGAGGTCTAGCCACTGAAGCCTTACAGGTCAGACCCCACGTATGGTGATAAGTGGGACATGTCGAGCTGTAGAGTCTGGAACAGCTGAGTTTACATGAAATTGACGGAACTCCACTCGTTGACTAGGTTGTGGTGCACGCCGAAGTTAGCCATCTTTTCTCGCACAAGTAAAGGGATGTTGGAGTTAGGAGCTCCACCGGGAAATTCCTCGAGGTAGAAGGTGATGGGCTCGGATTTTCCCCGGAACCTTTAAAGGGTCGCAATCTAGACTGGGGGTGCATCTATTAGCTCCTTGAACTTCCTTTTCACCAAATTGACGGAAAGAGTGTCGAATCCCCTGTCGGATATGACCATGGTGGAGGGGAACTTTTCCCATTTGATGTGGGTGAACAAAGGTTCCTCATCTTCAACATTGCCAGGGATGTAGAAATCCTCGAGTCGTAAGACGTACAAAGAAACTTGGATGGGGTCAACTTCATCGAAAGGTCGGGCATCCTCCTTAATTTCTTTCACCTCGCGGTTATCATAGCGAGGGATGTTGTTCCTCTTGTACTGCCCGAGTCTCCCCACCTTAATAAGGGTCTCGATGGAATCTTTCAGGTGGATGCAGTCTTCGATCATGCGGTCGTGACTCCGGTGGTACTAACAGTATTTGGTCTTATCCACCCCGGGCTTGGGTGGAGTAGGTTTGAGGCGTCTGACTCCATCGTCCTTGAATTCATCATTAGCATACTCCGCGAGGATACGCTTGCAGGGAGAGGTCGGAGGGGAATACTCGGTAAAGCGTCCAGTCGAGCCTCGGTGCTCACAGGAATCGCGGGTCTATTCTCTTTTCTCTTGTCCCCAGTTCGTTGAGCAGGACCTGCATCATTATACCTTGGAGCCCCGGGCATTTTGCGGTCTCTAGAGTCACGAACATTGTTGGTGGCCTCCTTCTCCTCGTATGTGATATAGGCATGGGCTTTATGGAGGAGGTCATCCAAGGATCTGGGAGGTTCGATGTCGACTGCCTTCCTGAAGTTGTTGCCCGGGTGAAGCTCTCTTCCAAGCAGGTATCTCTTCATACGAACAGTGATGGAGACTTGGATTGCTTCACGGTTGAACTGCTCGATGTACGCTCGAAGGGATTCGTCGCTTCCCTATATGATGACCTCGAGGGACGCCTAGGTCTTGGGGTATCGTCGAGAGGTTGTGAAGCTGCTGGAGAATTGGATTTTCAGGCTATTCCATGAGGTGATGGACTCAGGGGCGAGGCTTTTGTACCACTCCATGATAGTTTTCCGCAGGATCGTGGGAAATAGCATGCACTTGATGGCACCCTCGACGTTATGGAAGTGGAACATTGCCTTGAAGGTGTCGAGGTAGTCGTCGGGATCTATAACTCCACCATAAGTGTTCAAACGTGGAGGTTTCTCCATCCCCTTGGGAATGGGGCCCTCCATAATAGCTTATGACAGGGGACCACGGGGGTCGTCTTCATTGATTCGTTTTGGGGAACGAGACGGGGAATGGTCAAAATGATGGTCTCTTCAGCGGGGAGAGATCTTTGCTTGAGTTCTCTTCTCTTCCTTGCCCTTGCTCCTTTAATGAGTAGGGGATCACCGTTCTTTGCGTGGAGGTGTGTGATCACGCTTCTTGATGTTCTCGGGCAGGATCCTCTCCAGTAGGGGGCCTCACCCGATACAACGAGGAGAGGAGTTGCGTGAGTTTTCCTGTTGGTGTCTCCACGAAGAGGATCGTGATCGGGTTTCACGTCATCGCGGATTCGGGCTGCATGAGTCATGTCTTTTATGCCTTCCAAGGCTCGCGATCGGCAAGCCTTATCTAGCCTTGCAAGGCGTTCACCCTGCACAAATAGAATGTAATTGGTCTGATTGAGCGCCGCAATGAGAGCTTGGGTCAAAGGATTAGTATTAGCGAGCATAGGGATTTCCTGGTACACCACAGGTTGCTCGACCTACTTATGGGGGTTATCCAAAGGATGTGGGCGAGTGGAAGAAGAAACAATTCTTCCATCCCCGAGGACGTGTTTGTGGACGCCCATGTTATTATTGTTTCCAAGTTCGGTGAAGTGGTTGTTCTGGTCATCGTTATTTTCTTGAGAGGCCATGATGATCGTGAGGTTGAAGTTTTCTTTGGTCTTTGTAGGAAAAGACAGGGAAGCAGTGTTTCCCATAGACGACACCACTGATCGTACCTGACCAGAAGGGATCGTCGATGGTCCATAAGCTTGAGTTGAATAATGATTTGAAGTGAATAGAGGGGTGTACCTGCAAGGTACTCTTATGTCAAAGTAAGAATAGAGACAATCAGAGTGCAAGTACTAGAAGTAAGAGTGAATGAATGAATAAATACATGACTCACTCATGTGAGAGGGTATTTATAGCCCCCAACGTTGGGTCAAGAACCACGTATTGGGCCAGATAATTAGGCCCAATACCGAAGACTTCCAGGGTTACGTGAATAGTGAAGTCCGGCACGTGGCCTCCTTCCTAGTCAATTGCTCCGAGATAATATGGAAATTTGAACCGTTATTCTCGGTGGGCAAGATGGTGGTGGTTACGGATAACTGTTGGCCATATTTCCCTAGTGGACACATGGGGAAATCCCCAACAGCTATTGATTAGGACTGAATGTCATTGGACCATAACAAAAACACTAGATTGGACCTACTCAACGTAGGGTCAAATACTGACCCAATCCAAAACACTTTCAACACTAGATTGGACCTACTCAACGTAGGGTCAAATACTGACCCAATCCAAAACACTTTCAAATAGGATATAAATCAACTCAACACATATACTCCACAAGTGGTTCATTAAAAGAAATTATTCATTTTGTGACAAACTGTGTGAAAAAACTGCCTTATATATATATATGTGTGTGTGTGTGTGTGTGTGTGTGTGTGTGTGTGTGTGTGTGTGTGTGTGTGTGTGTGTGTGTGTGTGTGTGTGTGTGTGTGTGTGTGTGTGTGTGTGTGTGTGTGTGTGTGTGTGTGTGTGTGTGTGTGTGTGTGTGTGTGTGTGTGTGTGTGTGTGTGTGTGTGTGTGTGTGTGTGTGTGTGTGTGTGTGTGTGTGTGTGTGTGTGTGTGTGAAAATTGTCACGATGGTTAAAGACTATTGCCTCAAATCTATAATATAGGAAAAGTGAATCTACCCATTATGACACTTTTGTCCTTTTGTTACAAGAACACAAATGTGGGTACCTTCTTTGGTCTCTATTCCATATTCTTGTCTACCCTCCCTCTCCAACTTCCCCTATTCATTTCCAAGATCTTTCTGATTCCAATTGTTTCATATGTTTGCTTTCCTCATTTAACGCACAATTAGATGAAAAACGGTTTCTCTTCCATCTACACATCCTCACTGAAAAAAAAGTTTCTCTTCCATCTACACAAACCATACCTCACTCATTACATCATCCATCATCTCCTTTTCCCATGTCTCAGATCCATCCTCTCTCTGTTCTTCCATTCGTGTTCATTTTTTTATGTGTATGATTTTTATTTTTTTCTTGTTTTGTTTATCAGGTTAATTAATTGATTTTGGTTGTTCATGCATAATCAAGATCGTTAAGCCATGTAGGGTTTTGGATTATGCAACTGAGTTATTATTATGCATCACCTTCAGCAAATTCAAGGGCTTTTGCTACACCATTTAGTGTTAATCGATCTTCTCTAATTGATGTTTCGCCTCTATTCGTTGATCCTGGAGATGTTGCACGCTGTGGCTTCCCATATAGGTATCCAGATCGATACGAACCCCAACAATATTTCAGTTCTGATGAGATTTAATTGAAGCATGTAGTTATCCTAATTGGACCAGTAGATGAGATTTTCTATGACATCTATGACACCAACCAATGATCATGCTACTGATGTTTGCTTCATCTCTATCGTAAGTACTGAGAAAAATCTCCGATAAACATGTTTTCATCTCTACCGTACATACTGATAATCATGTTATTGGATATAACTTCATATTGACTATAATTTTCTTCTACTTTGGCATTATTGTGTTTATTCGTTACACAAAGGGCTATACTTTGACGGCAGGATAGTTTTACGACATTGCTTCTATAGAAGAGACAATTCCATCTCTCTTCAGGCAGTTTTTGGAAGCAATGACGCATTTGATGGCCATGGTAAAGGTTACTTTCTTATTAGTTATTCAACTATGGGTTTGTCATCTGTTTCATTTTATGGGAGTTTACGTTACATGAAAACATATGGCAACATATCTTTGTCTATTAATTTTCAGATTTACGAAATCCCAGCAAAACACTAAAGAATCACCTTTGATAGGTCTGTTTGAGAAGCGTCGAGCTCACAAGTTCTTTATTTATATCCAATATTATGAAGCAAATGATCCCAAACTGGATCTGGATCTGTAGCTGTCATAGTCTACGAGGATTACGACAAACCAACTTTGATTAGTTATCCAGATTTAGCACTAAATTCACTATGCCAAACAAGGGATTAGACAACGCTTTTTTAGGCCTTTAACAGCGCTTAAAAGCGCTGCTAAAACCTCCGCTGCTAAAGGTATAGACAACGCTTATGTAATTTCAAAAGTGCTGCTATAGGTACCCCCCTTTAGCAGCGCTTACACTTTAGACAACGCTTTTAATGTGGAACTTTAGACAGCGCTTGGTAAAAGCGTTGTCTATTCCCCCCCTTTAGCAGCGCTTTTCCTTATTATTTTTTAATTTTTTTTTCAATCACTTTAGACAGCGCTTTCATTAAAAGCGATGTCTATTCCTCCCCCCCCCCCCCCCCCCCCCCCCCTTTAGCAGCGCTTTTCCTTATTATTTTTTTAATACAATTTTTTTTCTAACACTTTAGACAGCGCTTCTCATTAAAAGCGCTGTCTATTCCCCCCCTTTAGCAGCGCTTTTCCTTATTATTATTTTAAATATAATTTTTTTTCATTTAAAACAAAACGCTGCCTATCAAATTTAATCTCACCATTTTTGCACTAGAATTTATAGCTTCATTATAACATTTTAAACAATAACAACATCAATATACCACAATGAAACAATATTATAACAACATCAATATTCATCTCTTCAATCCTTTTTGCACAATACACACACCAACAACATTAGTATATACAACAATGAAACAAAATCAACAATGAATTACAAAATAACTCTATCTTCTACATCGAGCTGCACCTATATAACCTAAAATAAAATCGAAAAATCAAAATTCATACAAGTTACCAAATAACAACAACAAAAACAATAATATTGTAACACAACTATAACGACATATATTATATTCTCAAAACTCAAAGTTATACCTTATAATAAAACTCTCAACTCCATAACAAATTGGCACTAATCCTCCATAAGTTCATCCAATTGATCTTTTGAGTATGAAGCACACTTGAATTCATCAAAGTACTACATAATAATATAACATAGTATGATTTAATTAAAATACTAAGTCATTTTATGAGAAATATTAAAATAATTCCTAAGTTAGAAATTTATACCGTGGATGGAATCTCTAATCGGTCCAAAAGAATAGTTTCTTTCATAAACCTCAACATAATATAATACTGGCCCCAAGTAAGATTTTCATTCTAAATTTCCTCTATTATAATTTTTCGTTTTTTAACGTTGTGCAGAAAATTTCCATCTAACCTTTGTTTAATATTCCAGTGGACACTAGTTATTAGTTACAATTAATCCTGTGAGAGAAATTGTATATTATCTGGATTCATTGGGCAATGATTGGACAACATACCCAGATATGAAGAAGAAGATTGACACGTAAGTGAGATTGTTCCAAAATATTACTGTGTATATTTAATTATTTATGTGCAATATTTCTAAATATTCGTTATTATTTTATTATAGCATTCTACAAAGTTTTCGAGCACAAAGAGATATTCAAGTACCAAGGAGTAGAGTCAACAATATTTCTTGGATCAAAGTGGAGGTATAGATTTTCACAATTTTGATTATATAGCGATGATACTTGATAAAACAAGTTAAGGTGTATATCTTGATGTATATTCGTATTTTCTTTCCATGTGTAGTGTCCTCGTCAGCGCAATGGTGTAGATTGCAGTTATTTGGTAAAAAGAACAATTTTTATGTATCTTTGCTGGCCATAAATAAACTGAGCACAAATGTTATTACTTCATCTGGTTTTGAGATGATTGACCCTGCGTGGACAACGTTGGGATTTATGAAAGAGAATCTGGACTCCAATCCACGCGGGCGAATCAACTTGTCATACAGAAACCTTAAATAAAAACATCATTAACATTAATTATTCATTGAAATGAGTAAATAAATTCTGCAATTAATTAAACAAAGTTAATTGGAGTATACCTGATGTGTGTATTGATAACAGCGATGCCTAATGTCAAGTGTCCAAAAACTTATTCCAAATCCTCCTTACCAATTGCTGTCATGCCTTCAGAACCATAAATCCCTTCATCCAGGGGTATAAGAGAAGTACCACCTTGCGAAATAGTTGTGAAGCTTATATATGTCTGAAGGCACGACCTATATTGTGAAGTAGTTTTCTTTCTAGCCCCGGTCCTCTTAGAAACACTCTTTATTTCTGTGGGAATGTTGCTAATTACAGGCTCCTTACCCCTACTTACAACTTCAATCTCTTTAGCGGGAATAATCTAAATATCATAAAATTAGAGTGGTCAAGTATAGGACGACAAATTAACATTATCTAAGCATAAATATCATATAATTGTGTTGTACCTATTTTTTTGCTGTCACTGACTCCTTCAGCTTCTAATGCATCCAACCTTACCTACAATTCTTTATTGCTAGCAGATTTTGTCTTTGGGTTGTTCTTTTTCAAGGAGCTTGGAGTAACCCCATGTCCTTTACCCCTCACCCGACCAGAATACTCACGAACATCTAATGCTCGACTAAGTATGCTCCTGCAATCATCTGGTGGAGATGTAGACTGAGACAGACTCTCATGAAATTCATATGAATATTGGAAAAACATGAATACTATATGTTAATAAAATTTTGATTTAATTAGAATTAATGTTATACTTACTATTTTTTGTAAATACTTACTATTTTTTGTTCTAATCGTGCATATCCCAAACTCCCTTTTTTGTATGGATATGCGGGAGATGATGCTCTTTGACGATTTACGTCACTTACACTCTGAAATTTTGGGGTTTTCCGTTTGGCTTTAAAAACATCTCATTCTTTAACTGAAATCACATGTGCATATTCTGCTGGACGCTCTGCATCAACAAAAAAAAATTCGGCATCTCTAAGATATTTTCTGTTTAAATATGTTCTAAACCCTCTTAGTATTTTGCCGGCCAATCCAAGACAATAATCTTTTCTTGTGTCATCAATGTTGAAAGACCTCTACAAAAAACATACACAAAGTGCGTTAGTATAAGTAATTTAAAGTACATAATCGTAATTTAAAAACATAATTTAAAGTACCTGTATCTCACTCCAGATTTTGTTTTTAGCATCATCCAGCTTATCATCTCTCCACTCATCACAAGTTATTGGAATTTCTCTCCTTACAATTGTACCAATGTAACTTGTCAATTTAGAATCGTTAGGCTCAATTAATTGGTCATTTGGACTCCAATGCACATCGTATTTTATACCTCTATCTCTATCACGAATGATATTCTTCATAATAGTTTTTCCTCTTTTAATTTCTTTTTCCACTCCCTTACTGGATTTTCCTCCATCATTGTCTCCATCATTAATAGAATCATCGTGTGGGTGCTCCTCATTACTAGCCATCTAACCTGTAATAAAGAAAAACATTAGTATCTAGTGACAAATATTTAATTCCAAATATATAATTCCAAATATCTATTCAGTATATAAAATGACAAATATCAATTGAGTATATAAAATGACAAATATATCATTTATTAGAAGTTTGCTAAGTGTTAACATGTATGGAGGAATATATTACCTCTTTCACTAACATCTCTTTCTTTTCTTGGTTGGATTCTGAATTACTTGTCTCTTAAGAACGCGGACGGAGGGATTGATCCAAATTCCCTCATCATGATCTTTTCTGATATATATGATTCATCCATTGTAGTATTTTCATCTCGATCGTTTCTAATATACGACTCATTCTCAACATCAACATCACCTTGATCCACACTTTTATCATCAATAACTTTGTTAGATAAAAGCACTATAGACCATTTCGTACTCTTCGGGTCTGTGACATAGAACACTTGTTTAGCTTGAGAGACTAGAATAAAAGGCTCATCTTTGTACCCCACCCTACTAAGATCCACTTGCAAAAATCCTGACTTATCCATTCGTATGCCACTAGTATGTACCCACTTGCAACCAAAGATAGGAATCTGAAACTTCTCGTAATCAAACACCCAGATGTGATTGATAACCCCAAAATATGACAAATTTTCATATTTGGGGTTTAAGTCCTTCATACTAGAAATGTGCATTGCTTCACATACCACTGTGACACCACTATTTTGCATAGTACTTTTCTCATCTTGTTCTTTGGTATAAAATGTGTATCCATTAATTTTGTATCCTCTATAAGAGAACACAATTGAACTTAGACCATATGCCAAACATCTCAACCTGTCTGATATTAAAGCGGGATCTGAATGAAACTTTGAATATATATGATCCTTAAACCACTGTATAAAACTTTGATTGTGCTCTCGTACTATCCAGTTTTCATTTCTACTTTGATTATCGCCTCGGAGTATAGCCTTGTGCATTTGAACAAATGGCTCAACCTCAGTGTCATTGTGCAGAACATACAAATGCACTTGATCCCGTTCATCCCTTGATACTGTCACAATTTCATTTCCAATTAATTTTTTACCTTCTTTTTTTTCGAAAAAATGAGATTTGGGGAGTCCAATGGATTGCACATTGGACAAAAAATCAGTACAAAACTCAACCTCTTCTTCAACAACGTATCGCTCAACGATACAACCCTCTGGACGACTTCGGTTTTTCACGTACCCTTTTAATATTTTCATATAACGTTCAACAGGGTACATCCATCTCATATAAGCTGGTCCACACAATTGTGTCTCTTTCACAAGATGAACAATAAGATGTACCATAATGTCAAAAAATGATAGAGGAAAATACATTTCAAGGTAACACATAGTAATAACGTTCTTTTTGTAATACTGGTAAGATATCAGGATCGATCACCTTACTACAAATTGACCTGGAAAAAAAACACAATTTAGTTATAGCGCTTCTTACTTTTTCTGGAAAAATAGAACGTATACCTATTGGTAGAAAATGTTCCATTATGACATGGAAATCATGTGTCTTCAGACTCTTTAACTTGAGGTCTTTCATGGACACGAGTCTTCTAATGTCTGAGGAGTAACCTTCTGGAACTTTAACTTCACTCAGAAACTTACACAATATTTTCTTTTCCTTTCTAGATAGAGTATAAGCAGCAGGTGGTAGATATGTTCGTCTTCCTTTCTTCACGGGTCCTAATTCAGTTCTTATTCCCATCTCTACCATGTTCTCTCTTGATTTAAGGTCATCCTTAGACTTTCCTTTTATATTGAGTAACGTACCAATAACACTTTCAAATACATTTTTTAAATATGCATAACATCAAGAAAATGTCTTATGTACAAAGATTTCTAATATGGCAATTCAAAAAAAATTGACCTCTTCTTCCACCCACATGTGACAACTTTATGTGCAAAAGGCTTGCCAAACTGAATACTCACATCTTTCACCTTTTCACAAATTTGATCACCTGTCAATCCAGGTGGAGCTCTACATTGTTCGGTATTTCCATTGAACGCTTTTCTCCATCCACGATATTGATGTTTTGAATTTAAGAATCTACGATGACCGAGAAAGACATTCTTCTGACAAAGTTTCAATCGTGTCGTATCGGTTCCACCGTAGTGCCTGCAACCAGGAAAATTGCACTAGATAAGCTTCCTGTTAATGTAAAAAAAACATGAATAAGTTAAATTCACACACAAAAGCACTTATTTACAAAAGCACTGACATTCTTGAGATTCTTGAAAGCACTTATTCACAAAAGGGTGCGTTATCCCCCAAACAAAAGCACTTATTCACAAAAGCATTGTTTCCTTCCTACCCAGCTCTAGCTAGTATCATGACCACCCACATTTTTATTCAATAGAAAAGAACAACTTAATAATGTAAAAGTGCATAAATGGTGTTATCAGAACTGACTTGTTGTTGTTATCGGAACACCGGAGAGAGTTGCTTCTACGCGGAGGAAGAACCACTAAAGTACGGTTGGACGGTGAGGAGACGAGTTGGAGAAGAGTTAGAGGAAGAACCACGGTTGGACGGTGAATGGGAGGAGACGAGTTGGAGAAGAAGATGAACATGATCGATTTCTGGGTGTGGGGTTTCGTTTGTACGATTTGGGATTTCTGGAAATCTGATAACCAATTTAGGGATTAAGACACTATTTAATTACCTTAGACAGCGCTTTCAAGAAGCGCTGCTAAAGGTATTACCTTTAGCAACACTTTTAGAGCAATGCCTTTAGCAGCGCTTCTGGAAAGCGCTGTCTAAGGTATACCCTTTAGCAGCGCTTCTGGAAAGCGCTGTCTAAGGTATACCCTTTAGCAGCGCTTTAGACTTTAGCAACGCTTCCTAGAATAACACCTTTAACAACGCTTTTAGTAAGCGCTGTCTAAAGTATAACCTTTAGCAGCGCTTATTCTAATTTTTTAATTTTTTTTACTGAAAACCTATAGCAGCGCTTAGGGAAAGAAAGCGCTGTCTATGGTAAGGCCTATAGCAGCGCTTATAATAAGCGCTGTCTATAGTATACCTTTAGCAGCGCTTCTCCTTTAATTTTTAATTATTAATTTTTCTGAAAACCTATAGCAACACTTTAGGCATAAGCGCTGTCTATGTGGCGCTGTCTAAAGTCAATTTTGGCATAGTGATTGTAAGTCAGTTATTGTTCTGTTTGAACAAATAGCTTATTCAAGGAAACAGTTATAGTATAAGCGGCTATAATTTATGTATAAGCCTATTTTAAATTGTCATGGAACCATGAAGTGATATTTCACCTGTATGAATTGATAGAGAGAAAGAAACAAATGCACTATTTAGTTAGTGTTTTGAGGTTTTAATATGAAGCCGACTTTGTATTGATCTGTTCTTTTCTGCTAGAATGTCACTGGCCATAGGGTTGCAATTCCATTTTTCAAGTAACTATAGTTTTGGCCACATGGATTCAATGACGTGTTTTCTCCTGCCAACTTATTTTACAAAGTATAATTTTGGATTTGCTCACAAATGTTTCACTTTTATAGATGACTGAACGCTTGATTAATTTTGTTCCAAGGTTATAGCAGTGGTTCGATGATTACAAGCCAGTGTATTAGATTTTTGTATATTTATGTTCAACCATGTGATTGTATTTGTAGTGTGACATCTCTAAAAGTCCAAAGAGACTGCTCTAATTAAGATATCTTTAAAACCAAAAGATTCCTAATTTCTAAATAAAACTTTGGAGCTATACTGCTATTAAATAAAGGAAGAAAGTTAACCAAGTAATATTGAAAGATTGCTTAAATATGTTTAAATTTATTCAAAATGAAAATACTTTACATTTTTTCAGTAACTAATTGGTGATAATCCGTCAAGTTTATAGTAATCAAAATATTTAGGCTGAATTTTTGTTTCTAACATAACTTTTGACCAAAATAATATGCAAAACTAAGTAAAATTGTATCTACTCTTTGTTTAGATAATAAATTAGAGTCGTAAATCAAAATTTTTCTTCTTGGTTACAAACTTGATGTGGTGATGTTCATTTTCTATTTGATGTCACAAAATTAAATTTCTAGCTTCATAAGCTGATTAGTTGTTGGCATGTTCATCCTTTCAGGCTCGTATTCATGACGAAAGCCTAAAATATGTATTGTCATACCAGTCAATTCTTGCTTTGGCAAGTCAGCTTCCAACAAGTGACTCTGAAATATACAACGCCATAGTTCAGACTGATGTCAATGAAGAAACGGGCTTGAGCTATCATAGGATAACAAAGAACCCGATTTCATGACTGAGTATGTGGTTACTCGGTGGTATCGAGCTCTTAAGTTGCTTCTTAATTGTTCAGAATATACATCAGCCATTGATATATGGTCTGTCGGTTGCATACTTGGTGACTTGATCCACAGTAAGCCTCATTCAAAGTAATATGTTTTTGGTCAAGGAGTATCTTTGAAACCGCAAGCTATGGAAATTAAACTTGATTTCTTACTTTTTGGTTTAGGTGGAGCTTACATAGAGGTAGAAAATTAGGAATTGATTGGCTGGCAAGATAAGGGGAGTTAAGGGCCGATTTTTAGGATTTGACTATGCAAATAAAGGTGAAGGGGAAGGAGATGGTGGTAAAGGTGAACCTAGATTGTACTGATCTGCAACATTCTTCTAAATGGTAATGACACCTTTGCAAAGTGAATGCCAACATTTCCCTGCACTGCAGAATGAAATAACGTTGTTGGTTCCCCTGCTGAGTTTTGAGAGATTTTAGAGGTTGTTCAGAAGCATTGAAGAATATTAAGAATTTCTTTAGAGATCTTAAGGTTTATTATCACCTATAATATAGGTTCAACACATTATTGTCCAAGGAATGAGCTGTATGCCAAATCTGAGACCATACAGGCTGCCCAATCATCATAAAGCTAATGATAGGAAAACTTGCTAGATATTGAAGGCCACTTTCAAGATCACATTAGATGTGCCTTCCGACCTTGATTATGAAGGATGATGCCGTTTTTCTTCAACTGGAGCAGGTAAATTCTTAATTTCTCTATTTTATTTCGATCAATTTAGATTCTGAGCTATTTTATTTTATTTAATTGACTCCTTTATAATAAGGGGTGTACTTTAAAGGGTAAAGTGCAAAATTATAACTGTCATTGGTTGAGATTTTAGCGGTGGGCCAAATAGATGCAAAGTGTTGTTATATGATTCATCAACGGAAGAAGAAATTCTCTCAGGCCATCCTGACTATGTTCTGGACTGTATTGATAACATCAATATGAAAAGTCAAAGGGTAATAGGGAGATGCAAGTTACAATTAGTCAATGAATACCCCTCGTATTCAAATTTGGTGTGTTCTTAATTAATGGTGATTGAGTTTTGATCATTTATATATCATAGATTTGAAGATCATGATCTTTTAAATGTCATTGTTTTTTAGTGGCAGGCTAACCAATTGCACTTCCTTCAACTAAGGTGGTTACTACAGTGCTGACTAGGTGAATTTTGTGATTTTGCAGCAACGAAGCTCACAAATTTAAGTGCTTTATCTTTTTATTGGTATAGACTAACATACTTTTCTGCAGGTGCTGTAATGTGTTACAAAATAGTTTAGTCATTGTAAAGTTTATTCTTGTTATTGGCACTATCATTTTTGCAGTATGGGGTGTTGGCCCATTAATGTTTTAGACAAGGAAACATTTTTTTCAGGTTATTTAGCAATTCTTTTATTATTCACCTTTGTACTAACAGATTGAGTGTTATTGACACCTAAATCTAACAGTATAAGCTGTATCTTGCAGAGGAGTGATAATAGTTGGAAAAAAGTACCACTTATTACATAGTAACTTCATACCTTCGACCACTACTATTATGGACTGGATCCATACTTATTTGTAGATCATTTGAGCTAGTAATTCTACCTACCGAAACTAGCCAGGTTGTTAAGGAAGAACTTCTGAGTTTTGTTAAATCATTGTCAACTGTGGTGGCTTTTGCCTATAGTTTATCAAGGTATGCCTATTTCCTTAACTGAAATTTAATTTAGTTCATCTTACAGTAAGTTGTAGTAACTTAAAAGTTGCAGTGTTACAGGTCTATTCCTTGTTGTCATATGTATGTTGAAGATTCAATTAATAGAAATTGATAATTTGTAAAATTAGTTCAATTTATAGTCAAATTTTAATATAAGTGATTCATGTTATTACTTTTATTTTTAATATGAAATAAAATTAGAATTTAAAAGCACTTGCAATCTTAATGCTGATAGTACTCATGGTCTGATGGATTTGAGACTTGTTTCTCTCAAACATACTGGTGCATAGTGTGTTGGATGAGGTGTGCAACTCGGCCATTTAATTCTTCTCTCCTGGTAAGATTTTGTCTAACTTCAACTCCAACTCAATTGTTCTGTTGCTTAAGGTCAAGTATGATGTTTCTTTAGATAAATTTAGGCTTTAGCCAATTTTAAATTCAAAATTATCACCACCAGATTTTAGCTAAATCAGTCTGAACATCATCTTTTCTTTCAATATTCAGTAGCCATCAAGTTTTGGCTTTTCTTTCAATATGGTAAACATTATCTTCATGAAAATTTATTTTTTACATGCACTATTTATTCTCTTAAGTCATTGAAAACATTATAATAGATTTCTCAATATTTTTTTCAATTGTCATTTCCTCATATCCCAAGTTTATACTTTATATTTGCTGGATTTACTACTTTTTATGACGATATTTGTTGGTAATACTGTTTCAAAGGGTTGTAACGAACTCGCAACTATGGAAAATATTATAACTGCTACCGCTGCTGGGACTGCAACATCAATATCTACAAATCCATTGTGGGTTGTTAAGATAAGACTCCAAGTGAGTTAATTCTTCTCATGTCTATAATCTTAGTAAAATATATGTAATCTCAAAACAGGGGCCTCAACTCTAAAATCTTCATAATTGTCATGCAGCAGATCAAGAACTATGCAGAAATGATTCAAAGAAATAATCAGATAGTGGCCACAAATGTAATATATGAGAAGCTGCTACGAGCTGGAATTTGAATATTAAATTCACAAAATTTGAATATTGGTGTTATGCTTCTTAAAGTCAGCGAGCCTGTCAGTAAAATACTTGAGGTATGCCAGTTACTATAACAACGACAAACATCATATCTTGTCTTTGGTAAGAGTAGAGTTGACCGCCAAGAAAATCTCCATGTTCGTTAATCCTTTATACTGTGAATATCTTTATATCATATATATTATCATAACTAATAATATGTTAACATGAAGATTTGGTCCATGTTCTATTCAAGACCATCATGTCACATGTTATGTTTTTTATTTACTTTTGCTAATCGTCCATTTACAATTCATGCTGGTGGAATTAGTATCTTTTAGTGTGGAACTTTATAGATACCCTTTTGTTTACTTTCATAAAAAATGAATCTTCTTTTTATACTTGATGTAAGCTCTTTTGTTTATACAATTATCATAAGGTTGTGTTTCTATTTGTTTACTTGAATTGAGCTTTTGTTGACATGGTTATTACGTCGATGCCTCTCCTAAAAGTTACTTTTTCGTATATCCCATTTTACACTTTCTCTTTTATGTAAATGTTTTTTTTCAAGTTTGTTCTCAGCCCGATTAATAATAACCATTTTTTTTTCTCGCGCTCTTGCAGATCCTACCTATATTGTTACGCCGATTTTACAATCTCGCGCAAGTCGTCAAGATTTGAAAAAGATCTTCGAAGGTTCTATTATTTTCTCTCAAACGGTTGAATATTATATTCACTTCAAATCTATATTCCAGTTCTTCGTCCTTATAATCATGTTATATGTAAAATAAAGTCTCGACTAATTATATATGTCGTCTTGATACCTGTGCATTTTTGTGCTTGTGATACATCAACCCGATAATTCATTTCATTTTGGTTTGCAGCCTGGTATGAGAAAAGGCAAATGACGAAAATCTATTCACCACTTCTGGAAGGACTATTGGTTATCTACCTCGGTTCTGAGTGGATCCAAGTAATGATTTCATCTTTAGAAAATATTCATTATCTTTTGTCAATGATTTCTAAGCAACTAAACTAATTTGTGTTAATTGACAGACAAATAATATTCTTTCTCCCATTATCACACATGAAATTTACTCTAGTGTTATATTACATGGCCTTTGAAAGATACACGAAAAACTACGACAAAGAATCTAGCAGCTGAAATCGGAAGAAAGAAATTTCAACTAGATTTTGAAATTCCATCTATGACTGATTTTTGTGGAAAATCTGTATATGTATTAGATGTGTTAATAATGTAAAGAGAATATGTGTATACTTATATGTTAGCTAAGTTCCCATACCTACAGAATATGCAAAATTTTGATTACAAGATTCTCTAATTGGGTCACTAGTGTCTGTAATAAAAATTGAAGTAATTCAAAAGTTGTGTTAATTTAATAAAAATTAGAGTAATTCAAATGTTATGTTAATTTAATAAAACATCGTATCAATTTTCTCAACTCTCAACATGACTTCTAATGCACATAATCATATTATATTGTTGGAATACTTTTGGAAATAAGAGTGATTTATCAGAATCATGTAGTAAAAGGTATAATTTTTACTGTAAAAATTATGAGTCATTTTGCAACAAAATTATTTTAAATTATAAATCACTTTACAATTTAATGCATCATTAATAATATTTTTCATATTATATTTTCTTTTAATTATTTTATATTTTTAATTACTAAATAACAATATTGTAAAGTTATATATAATGTTTTTTTTTTTGAAATTAATGTTTTTGGAGAAGAGTATTTTCCAAAAAAAAAATTAAAGGAAAAGTAATCTATTTCTCTTATTTAGTATTTTTATTATTTTTTTCAATATTCTTTTTTATTTTTTATATAAAATAAATCATTTAAAATAAATGAGTGTACTACACCGGTACTCGTGTGAACGTACGATATCTTATTAATTTTAAAAATAAAAAGAAGTCCGTTTAAACCTAAGGCCAGGGCGAACACAAAATCTACTACAGTTTCATGTTTTACACCCGCCCTTAATTCGGCTGCGAGACGGTTTTACAACCGCTGCACAGTTTGTATTACACACTTCTTATTTTTCAATTTTCCTTCTCAAAATCAACTTAGTTCCTTAAGACTCAATATTTCCCATTCATTCATTTTTCATTCTATTTTTAAAAAACATTTGGTGTACTTCAAATCACAAAATCAGAATTTAAAAAAAAGTCTGTGATTGCGAAAATGACTGCAACAAAACAGTTTTGATTGATATCGATATTGATATTATTAGCACTGTTTTTTATATTAAAAAATAAAATATGATTAATTTATACCGTAACGATTATAATATTTTTATATCGACCGAAATCACAAAAAATCTTACACGACTCTGACACGACCACAACTTTTTTAAACCTTACACAAAACCTAACTTTTAACTTTAAATCTTTACAAATGGTTCTTCTCTAACCGTGAGGCAGATATTTTAAATTTCGCCATCTCATATTTTCTTTGCACTGCAATGACAACAACTACATCGTTGACGGGTCTTATGTGTGATTGTGCTTAGAATTCTTATGCACCAATGAGTCTTATTAGGTTTGTTCTAGCATCATCCTGCCCTTTTAATCTTAATATGTGCTATGATTTATCCCCCTAATTTTTCTATCTATTTTGCATGCTGATTGGTGAAAACTCTCAAGAGTTTTCATGCATATGGCCACTATAAAGGTTAAAGAGTTTTCATGCATATGGCCACTTGGATAGAATCCTTATGCAACTATCTAACATTTTAACAGGGTGAGCCTTAGACCAGGACAACCAGATCCAGGTCCAGAGCCTTAAAAGATTTAGTCTCAAAATCGACAAAAGAATTGAAAAATTACAATAAATAATATATAATATATACAATTAATTGTTAGCAAATATATAACACATTGTATTTGGTAGCAGAACGATAGCGCATGAGTTTATTATTGTTAACACAACGGTTGTTGGTTCGAGATGACCTCATGGAGGCACTTATGTAATTTTACATTTTTTTTTATCTTACTATAAAGGCAATTATATTAATTTCAAAGGCAACTTAGTATTAACGTTTTATGCAATTTTATATTCTTATCTTACTAAAAAGACAATTATATTAATTTCACAAAGGCAACTTAATATTAATATAAGTAAAAATATCATATATGTATTTTTAGTTTTTGAAATTTTTGTAAATAATATATATAAATTATATTTAATTCATATGTGTAGATGTTGTTTATGTAATTTTACATTTTTATCTTACTAAAAAGATAATTTATATTAATTTTCCATTTTTATTTTACTAAAAAGGCAACTAAGTATTAGTATAAAGTAAAAATATCATATATATATATATATATATATATATATATATATATATATATATATATATATATATATATATATATATATATATATATATATATATATATATATATATATATATATATATATATATATATATATATATATATATATATATATATATATATATATATATATATATATATATATATATATATATATATATATATATATATATATATATATATATATATATATAATTCATATTTGTAGAAGTTGTTATTTTATTAAAAAGGTAATTTATATTAATTTCACATTTTTATTTTACTAAAAAGACAAGTTAGTATTAATATAAATAAAAATATCATATATGTATTATCAGTTTTTTAATTTTTTTTGAATAATATATAAATTATATTTAATTCATATTTAAAGATGCATCAATCACCATTAATAAATTTATTTATTATTAAATTTATATGATAAAATATAATATATTAATATTTTTGTTTAGTTCTATTAATTTTTTTTATTGTATAAAAATATTATTAAATTTTATTTTATAATAATAAATTAAAACTTAAAAAGTTCAATATTATTTTTTTATAAGTGGATCTTCAACAATTATTTTTGTATAACATTCTGAAATTTAATACATTGATTTAATTTAATTACATCAATATTAATATAATTTTTTTATCTATTTCTTCAATATATTTTCACATTTTTATATATTTATCTCTTTTTTAACATTTCATCGTGATATATATATATATATATATATATATATATATATATATATATATATATATATATATATATATATATATATATATATATATATATATATATATATATATATATATATATATATATATATATATATATATATCGCACGCGCCTATCACAGAACACCACTACACTGCACCACCGCCACCTCTACTCTAATGACAACCATAGTTTTGAGTTAAATACAATAACTTTCATCTCTCTCTCAAAAACAAATGAGAAAAACAAAATCTAAAAAAATATATATAAAAATTAGGTTGCTCAATTTTTTATTAGAACACCATTTTTATTATTTGTCGAAAATCTCTAAAATATCAGGATCAATTCTGCATTTTAATTTATTTAATTGGATTTTGGCTCAATTTACGATCTGCACCGTCATCATATATTTGTAATACAGTGTATGTGATATATGAATTTCAATGGTAAAATAAATTCAGTGATAACTGGAAAGATGGAAATCCAAGCTTTTGGGGAGTTATTTCACATTAGCAAGTTAGAAGTATTAGCCAACTTAAGACAATCTTCTATTGTAAATCATCGGTGGAATCATATTGAGTCGTGTTAATCTTAATTTTAATTTTTTTTTACTTCTGTTTAATCTTTTAATCTGGGAAGCCCTACTTTTCGATGAGGTTTTAATTTCACACTCTCCTACTTGAATCTGACATTCTTCATTTTCAACATTTTTACTATAATACTTCCATAATATATTAGGGAATTTAAAATTTTCGAGGCTATGCCATAAATTTCGATATAATACCAGAAATTTCAATGAATTCACAGTTTTTTACCGTGCTGAAGAGCTATCGAAATTTCAAATTTTTGGAATCGAAATTTTCAAATTTCCAGAGAGTACTAACAATGTACCGAAATTTTCAAAATTTTCGGCAGTGTTAAAAATTCCAAAAATTTCAAATTTTCGATAATACTGAATGTGTAATACCCCACATATCATTGTCTAGGATAATATGCGCATGGTATTATAAAATGGTACATAAAATATTCATACATAAGCAACGGAACATAGATATGTACTAGTACAATATACAAAAGTCGCACATGTCATGGCTAAAAGATACAATCCCATAAGTACTAATAAAGTCCAGAATACATAGCAGAAAGATCCAAAAAGAAACGAAACATCGTCACGAAACACCGTCGAAAAGCTAAGTCATCTTACCCTTGCCACAATCCTGCCTCGAAGAACCTGAAAAATAATAAGATGATTGGGGTTAGATTACTAAGTGAATTTTCCTATCTTACGAGTTCACTCGGTACTACAAGGTGCATGCATTAAACCAGATTCATCGCAAATTCGGGGGGTTTCCTCACGGCTGGGTGCAAACACACAACAAGGTAATACCACCATTAGAAGTCCCATAGCAACTAATGAGCTAGCAACACAATAATTCGGCACAAGGCCCGACACAATAGCCACAAACAATAAGCAGACCCGTATCCGTGTACGAGGAATCTAGAAGTAAGTTCTACCTTGCTACTTAAGCTACACAAAATCACACCCTCAATAAGTTTATCCCTTGTGTCTATGCGTCAAAAGACTTGCACATGTACACCGCTAGATGAAACAGATCATTCCTACATAGAATTCCATCTATGATGAGTTTATCCATTGCGACTTTGCCTAAGTGTCGTCACAATCCCATCAATCATCCATACGCAGATGTGTTAACTGTAACACCCGATATTTAATTAATTATTTAATTAAATATTTTCGAATTAGTTTAGAATTAATTGTCGAAGTTGTGAATTATTGTTGAAATATCGATTTAAGTTGTCACGTTGTTAGTTAAATCATTGAGTTGATTAAGTGGTGGAAAATAGTATTGTAATAATACTATTATTAATTTTATGGGCTTAATTAATAGTTGGTGGTAGTAAAAGTGGGGGTGTTGAGATTATGCCCAATGGAATTGTTAAGAATAATAAAAATTATATGTTAAGTTGAATAAGAAGGAATTAGATTTTGTCAAGCAGTAAAGAAAATAAGGGTTTTGGAGAAGAGGAAAAGAGGAAAGAAGAACAAGGGCTCGGAGGAAACTATCGTCGGGAGAGAAACCGCCGACCGGGAAGCCAAATCGGGATTCGACCAGAAATTATAGAGAGACTGTCAATCCAAGGTAAGGGTGGGGTTCTAACTCTATAACGGGTTGTTTGATAAATGATACTCGGAATTGGGTTGTATAAACAGAAATATTACCGTTAAATTATGTTAACTGTATTGAAAGTGTTGCTGCTAATTTGATGTGTTTGGATTGTTGGTCGGTGATGAATCGCCTCTGTGCAAATTGAATGTTGTAGTAAATTAAGTATTTTATATTGAGATTGGTATTAAATATTTTCTGGGAAACATTACGAAGAAAACAAGTACTGAAAGAAATCTGCTGAGGGGCACTCGAACGTGGCGTCCGACAAGGAAAAGGGTACCGAACGACACCCTGTATGTGTAGGTAGTATGCCGAATGACACAGAATGAGTAAGGAGGAGTGTGTGCCAAGGGGCACATGGGAAAAGAGAATGTGTGCCGCTAGGCACACCTTTATGGCGAGGAGGACAACAATATTTTATTGTTATAAGTAGTTTTATTAAGTGATCTGACCTGATCAGAAGGTTTGGACCGTCACGGCTGCTCCGAGCTGAAGGCTTTTTGAACGAGGAGGGGGGGGTACCTGCAAGGCACTCCGATGCTTAAGTCAGTGGGAGTACTAGCAGATAATAGAGTTGAGGTTAGAATTGATGATTACCTGACCCTCTGGAAGCAGAGGGTATTTATAGCCCCCAGCGCTGGGCCAAGGTTCCTTCACTGGGCCGGGCGGATTTGGCCCAATGGAGGAACTGCCAGGTCCTACGTGGGTAGTGGGGATCAGCACGTGGTTCCCTCCCTGGATGTGGTGCGTGAAGTGCGGGCGGACAGAGACGCGGTCTTTACGGAGTATCGTTGGGGCAATGGTGACTGAGTCTGCCCTAGCAAGGTAGCTCGAGTCCATGTCGAGCAGTGCAGCATGATGTCGAGCTCGACGCCAAGACCCCGAGCTGGACAGCGAATGTCGGGCTGGAAGCCAGGGCATAGAGCTGGACGGCAGTCTGTCGAGCGTGACTTCGTCGCATGGGCTGGCACACTGAGATGTCGAGGTGGACATCAGGGTGTCGGGCATGGACGTTGTGGTCCTTAGTGAGTCCCATTGGATTGGGCCTTTGCCCATTGTGGTCCTTAGTGAGTCCCATTGGACTGGGCCTTAGTAATGCTTTTGGGCCTGTCGGGCCCAGTCCAGAACAGGAGCCCCCCAAGTCGTGGTTCCTTTGCGAGGAGCCATGACTTGAAACCAAGTTGTTCAGTCGCTGAGGTCTCGTGCCCGGAATGGAGGCGCGGGCCCTCGAGGGGCCTCCTCGTGTCGTGCTCGGGAACGTCCTCGGTGATGGATGCGTGGAGGATCCGTAACGGGCACGTTGGTCGGGCACGCGAGGCATCTTTTGGGAATTGTGCCGCCACCCTAGGGGGGTAGGGCCATCATTGCGTTGGGTGCAGTGCGTCGAGGAGACGGAGTCCGTGGCTAAACGAGGTGACGTTTGGTATTCCATGTCATCACTATAAATAGGGTCCTTGGGCCCCATAATACGCTTTCCGTTCTTCGTGCTCTCTTCGTTGCAACTCTCAACACTCTCTCCAACCGTGACTTCCCGTCTCAGATTCTTCATTTCCTAGCCGAATCCCATCTTTGATCCAAGTAAGTGATCCACTTTCTTTATTTTCCTGTTTTAGAATGCATGATTCTTGGAAAATGTAGATGTTTTAGGATCGTTAATGCGGGATTTAGCCCGGCAAACTCGTGTTTTGCCCGACAGATTCATGTCTAGGGCCGGCAAACGCGTACTTGTGGCCGTCACATTCATAGTTTTAGGCGAAGAACTTCGGAGCTGCCCGGGGTCTTCATGATCCTGGGCGCCTGATTCATGACGGTGCCCGGTATGTTTATGGTCGTGGCCGTGGGCTTCATAATGCGGCTCGCCATGTTCATACCTCGGGTCGACATGTTTGAAGAGTGGCCGCGCGGTTGGTTTGTGGACGAACACTGGATTCAGGAGAGTCGGGGAGGCATCCACTTGTGAAAATGGACTTGTGTGGTAGTGTATGGACGACATGATTATGTCGAGCATAGGACTTCATGCTCAATCTGATTGGTTTCCCGTGCTCTGCAGGTAACCATGGCGGATGAGCCGAGCTCCTCCGGTCGTCGCGACAGCGAAGAACAAAGTGCCGACGAGTCGGCCAACCTTATAGACACTGTGACCGACCCATCGCTGGAATGGGTGGGCGCCGAGCCTCGGGGGACGGCGTCGATATACAGTCGGGATGACCGACATCCGTTCATCGCTATCGAAGAGGGGCAGGACCAGCCCGACTTTCAGCAAAATTTCGAGGTTATGGTGCCGTCGACCACCGCCAGAATTTGCTCGATGTACCCGGATTACAGCTTTGCGATGTACGAGATCGCGTTCAAAGACTTGGGTTTGAGGCTGCCTTTCACAGACTTTGAGGCCGGGGTCTTTACGCATTTGGAGCTGGCCCCGTCCCAGCTACACCCTAACTCTCTCGCCTTCATCCGGGCGTTTGAGCTGACGTGCCGCTACTTAAGGATAGGGGCGACCATCCCTCTCTTCTTTAGGGTCTTCCACCTACAGCGTCAGTCCCGAGGAGGGAAACACAGCTGGGTGTCCCTGAAGCAGTCGAGGAGACTGTTTAGGATGTACATGGACTCTGTGAGGGGTTTCAAGGATAAATGGTATGTGGTGCACCCCATCACCGACTCTGCTGTGGATTCCCTCTTCGAGGAGGAAGCGCCGGTCAGCGATGATGACGGGGAGGTATTGTTGGGCGATGACGGGAGCCCCGTGCTAGGACGTCGGGCTAAGTTCCCGGTGTATTGGATGCCCCGACACTTCGAGCACGGAACAGGTTATTTCCATACCGCGGTCGGGGATATGTGCACGGAGGATCAGCGGGCGTACACGACCCTCTGCAACTTCGTCGACAGTTTTCATCCCGCCCAGTGGGTTACACGGGAAGGGAATGACATCCTCGACAAGGATGGTTACCCGACATTCGAGGCTCGCCCGATCGACACCAAGGCGTTGGTGGAATGTTCGACCTATAGGGAGGCAGCCCGCCTGTTAGGTTGTTTGTTTGAAATTCTTTACTCGTCATTTATTTACGCGTTTTGCTCGATACTGACTTTTTCTTTCACTTCGTGCAGGTACGATGGCAAGCCGACATGAGAGGCTCCTGAAATTGACAACCGGGCAGAGGCGAGGCAAGAAGGTCGTACCGGCCCCTCAGGCGACGAGAATGGGTCCACCAACAGCTCCGAACGCTCCTCAGCATGTGAGGGTGGATTCGACGTCGAGCTCGGGGGCGGCGTCAGATCCAGATGTCGAGGTAATTGACGCCGACGCCGTTCTGACACAGAGGAAGAGGACCCGCGTGGAAGGCGGTTCAACTGTCGGGGAAGATACCGGTCCCGTTCAATGCTTTGCCTTTCCCCCTTGCATCGAGGAGGAGGGCTTTTTCGAGCGGTTTCCTCCGACCGTGGTCGCGCATGAAGTCTTCCACCCAGTTCTTAATAACTAATATTATAGTGATTAGAATTGTAATTTAATTATTTGGGATGATTAGATTTATAATTTAATTATTTAGGGTGATTAGGATATAAACTAATCAGCAGAGTTTTGTTAAGTGCGGGAAGCATAAATGATTTCTAGTAGTAGAACAATATTATATTGCAAAGTTGGTATTAAATAGCAGAAACATTAGTGACCAATAAATATATATTAATTGTAGAGTAGTATATATAGCAGAGTAATGAAATTAACAGAGGATTGGATTATGGGAAGAATGATGAAATAACAGTGATTGTTTTAGTTGCAGAGTCAGTATTAATTAATTTAGCAGTGTTGTATTAAGTTGTCAGAAAACTAATACGGAATATTAGTATAAAGTATAAATAATGGGACGATTAGCCGGTAGTTGATTTGCAAGTGAAGTCGAATTAAGATGAATGGTTCCAGTTTATGGAATTGTGTTGTTGGTTATTGCTGTGAATAAGTCATTGTCGAATACATTGTTGTTATTGAATATGTTTTTGTTTATATATTGTGATTGATAAGTTGATTAAGTTGTAGGCCTATGGCCAGTGTTGAAGCGACGATGAGTACCTCTAATTATTGGTAAAGTGATGATATATGCTTATGCCTTTGTGACGGTGATCGTTGTTGTTGTATGTGATTGTTGCATTCATTGAGTCACATGCATTTGTTGCTTTATGTTGTTGACTTGTTATGACAGGTATCATCTAAAGGTTGTGAATTAGTTGTTATGTCGTGTTGATATTTTGCTAAGATTAAAGATGTTTGAAAGTTGTGAAGTGGTGATTTTATATGATCTGATTCTGATATATTATTTATCATACGTTCTATTATATAGTTCGATATCTCACCCCTTACTATTTGAATATTTCCCTCTGTTGGTAACGTGCAGGTAATCAAGAATGAAGATTTGCTTAGCCTTATTAGTTTAAAGTCGGTTGGTCGCTCTGATACATAGCACTCGGGGGGAAATGAACGAATAGTTGTTTACTTGTTGAAATTGTTTTAGTTGTTGAATCCTAAGTTGAATTATATGAAATATTATGTTTCCTCTCAAGTTGTTTTAGTTGAACGAAACATATGATGCTACTTGAAGTTGTAATTATGATTCTGCTGCGTTATTAATAAAAGAAGTGGTTTTGTTTTAAAAGCTGATGCAAGTTGTTATATGATCTTCTGAAATTAAAGTGTTATGTATCTGTTTATGTGTTGTAACATGTTGAAATATGATATCCCAAATGTGTTGGAAGCTTTTAAATACTCTGATTTTCGTTATAACTATCGGGTAGAATTTAGGGTGGTACAATAGTGGTATCAGAGCAGGCCGATCCTTCCGGCCAAGTTGTCTAATGTTGTTTGTTCCTTAGTGCGCGACAAGTGTGTGAAAAACCGTCGGTACTTGTTTTCCTTAATTGCAGGAATTTGGTTGAAGATAAGTGGGGGAGAAGCTTTGCTTCTCGGATGTGTTTCGGTTGTAAGATGTTGGTTCAGTATGACGACAGTGCAAGTATTGTTGAAGTTTCGTTGTTTCCCGAATCTGAAGGTGACATGGGTTCAAGATTTTGTTTGTTAATCAAGTTTGAGCATCTTGAGGGAGGATGATCAGACATTGTTGATGTTTACTTCTAGAAGGATGAGGAGCAATGTAATGGTTGTTGACGTATGAGTAGAGTGTAAATCTCTGATATTTCTGAAGGTGATTGTTAAGTAACAAGGATAATTTTTAGAAGATGGAATTTAGAAGGTCGTGATGTTTCATACGCCGCTGGTAGATTGTGAAGTTGTCGGTTTGAGTAGCCCTTGCATAAGATGTCGACGTTTGAACGGTGATAGAGTGACAGATTGCTGTAGACCGTGTCGTGGAATCCTTGTAAGTGATTGTAAAAGTTGAAGTTGTTCGGAATGTTTTGAATTGCGAGTCAGAGTCAGAAATGCGAGGAGATGAGTATGATTTCAAGAATGGAAAATGTTGGTACTGGTACAAAGAAATTTTTTTATGATGTTATCATAAGATGTGTAAGAGTATGTCGCTGCATGACGTCGGTGTTTGCATTTCCAGATAACTTTGGAAATTCATATCTTGTGTTTCGAGTATCAGATTGGCGTTCCGTTTGAACCTTTGAGGAGATAGAAATATATTATATCCTATGAAAGTGTTTTCGAATATGGTTGATACATTCCTATATGGAGGTTGCATGTGAAGAAAGTTTTGTAGAACTAAAGAAAAGATTGACGACTGCTCCGGTATTGGTTTTGCCTAATCCGAGTGAGTCATTTGTAGTGTATTATGAATGCGCCTAAGATGGGACTTAGTGGTGTGCTAATGCTGAATGGACAAGCTGTTTCTTGTGCTTCTAGACGACTCATAGTTCATGGGAGGAATTATCCTACTCGTGACTTAGAGTTAGCAACAGTGGTGTTTATGTTGAAAGATTATGATTTCAATTTGAATTATCATCCAAGTAAAGCTAATGTTGTGGCAGATGCTTTAAGCCAAAGGACTTTGCACCTGTCGGTAATGATGGTTAAAGGGTTAGGATTAATTGAACAGTTCAGAGATATGATCTTAGTTGTGAAGTGACACCGAAGAGTGTTATGTTATAGATTTTGAAGATTAAGAATGATTTCCCGGACAATATCAAAGAAGCTCAGAAGTTAAATGTGGAATTGGTAGATTTGATGGTTGGACTCGATTAGTCTGAGAATGATGATTTCAAGTTAGATGCACAGGATGTGTTGAGATTTCGTAATCGAATTTACATTCCTGATGATGCGAAGATGAAGAGAGTAATTCTTAAGTTCGAGAATACTTAACCTTCGTATGAGGCTAATTGCGTGTGATATGGATCGTGTAATATGTTAAGCGATGGTGTCTCATCGACAAGATCGAATGAGAGGGAAATTATGGAAGTATTTGTAAACCTCATTGGAAATTATTTGATTATGGTGCTTTAGGTGACTTGAGTACAAGTTCTAAAGGGACACTATTATAGTTTGGTAACGATGGTTTATACTCCATTATGATTGTGGGCTATCTATTGACCAATTGAGGAACTGATCACCCTTAATCTCTTGTTGATAGTAGACGAGACCATGTCGGATGGTATAGATTTGATGTGCTATATTAATGGTGTGTAAAGTGATGGATGTTATATCGTGAGGATAGTTTCTCACCAGGTTGTGTGAAGTAACAGAGGAATTGCTAAGAAAGGATTGAGATGTGTTGAAAAAGTCAGAGTGGCAAGTTATATGCGATCTAACGCTGCAAAGTGAAGGATTGAGATTATCAAGTGAACAGTGGATTTATGGTGGAGTAGTTGAGGTGCTAGTAGTGATTATGTCACGAAGTGTTGGATGATTGACATGTGTGTAATCAATTTGAATCGTGTTGAGTTATTGAGTTATCAGGAAAGTAGTGGTCGAAGTATTGCCAGACGCGACTTGGAAATCAACGGGTTGGATGTGAAGCTCGTGCTAAGAGTGGTAGTATCGAATAGATTTTTAAGGACGAAAATATTCTAAGTGGGGGAGAGTTGTAATGCCCGATATTTAATTAATTATTTAATTAAATATTTTCGAATTAGTTTCGAATTAATTGTCGAAGTTGTGAATTATTATTGAAATATCGATTTAAGTTGTCGCGTTGTTAGTTAAATCATTGAGTTGATTAAGTGGTGGAAAATAGTATTGTAATAATACTATTATTAATTTTATGGGCTTAATTAGTAGTTGGTGGTAGTAAAAATGGGGGTGTTGAGATTAGGCCCAATGGAATTGTTAAGAATAATAGAAATTATATGTTAAGTTGAATAATAAGGAATTAGATTTTGTCAAGCAGTAAAGAAAATAAGGGTTTTAGAGAAGCGGAAAAGAGGAAAGGAGAACAAGAGCTTGGAGGAAACTATCGTCGAGAGAGAAACCGCCGACCGGGAAGCCAAATCGGAATTCGACCGGAAATTATAGAGAGACTGTCAATCCAAGGTAAGGGCGGGGTTCTAACTCTATAATGGGTTGTTTGATAAATGATACTCGGAATTGGGTTGTATAAACAGAAAAATTGCTGTTAAATTATGTTAACTATATAGAAAGTGTTGCTGCTAATTTCATGTGTTTGGATTGTTGTTCGGTGATGAATCGCCTCTATGAAAATTGGATGTTGTAGTAAATTAAGTGTTGTATATTGAGATTGGTATTAAATATTTTCTGGGAAACATTACGAAGAAAACGAGTACTGAAAGAAATCTGCCGAGGGGCACTCGAACGTGGCGTCCGACAAGGATAGGGGTGCCGAATGGCACCCTGTGTGTGTAGGTAGTGTGCCGAACGACAAAAAATGAGCAAGGATGAGTGTGTGCCTAGGGGAACATGGGAAAAGATAATGTGTTCCGCTAGGCACACCTTTATGGCGAGGAGGACAATAGTATTTTATTGTTATTAGTAGTTTTATTAAGTAATATAATACTCCTTCCATTAAGTCTTCCACCCAGTTCTTAATAACTAATATTATAATGATTAGAATTGTAATTTAATTATTTGGAATGATTAGATTTGTAATTTAATTATTTAGGGTGATTAGGATATAAACTAATCAGCAGAGTTTTGTTAAGTGCGGGAAGCATAGATGATTTTTAGTAGCAGAACAATAGTATTTTGCAGAGTTGGTATTAAATAGAAGAAACATTAGTGACCAATAAATATATATTAATTATAGAGTAGTATATATTGCAGAGTAATGAAATTAACAGAGGATTGGATTATGGGCATAATGATGAAATAACTGCGATTGTTTTAGTTGCAGAGTCGGTATTAATTAATTTAGCAGTGTTGTATTAAGTTGTCAGAAAACTAATACGGAATATTAGTATAAAGTATAAATAATGGGACGATTAGCCGATAGTTGATTTTCATGTGAAGTCGAATTAAGATGAATGGTTCCAGTTTATGGAGTTGTGTTGTTGGTTATTGCTGTGAATAAGTCGTTGTCGAATACATTGTTGTTATTGAATATGTTGTTGTTTATATGTTGTGATTGATAAGTTGATTAAGTTGTAGGACTATGGCCAGTGTTGAAGCGACGATGAGTACCTCTAATTATTGGTAAAGTGACGATATAGGCTTATGCCTTTGCGAAGGTGATTGTTGTTGTTGTATGTGATTGTTGCATTCATTGAGTCACATACATTTGCATTATTAAGTTGGCCTGGATTGGCAAAACTTGCGATGAAGGCTTATGCCTTGTTGATGCCTCTATTTATTGGCAGCTTTTTAAGTTGGGAGTTCTGGTCCAATGGTACCACATGCATGTGCATTGTAATTGAGTTTCATTCGGTGTTACATCTTGAGTTGTGGTGAAGATAAATTTGTTGTTTCTTTATGTTGTTGACTTGTTGTGACAGGTATCACCTAAAGGTTGTGAATTAGTTGTTATGTCGTGTTGATGTTTTGTTAAGATTAAAGATGTTTGAAAGTTGTCAAGTAGTGATTTTATATGATATGATTTTGATATATTATTTATCATACGTTCTATTATATAGTTCGATATCTCACCCCTTACTGTTTGAATGTTGCCCTCTGTTGGTAATGTGCAGGTAATCAAGAATGAAGATTTGCTTAGTCTTATTAGTTCAAAGTCGGTTGGTCGCTCTGATATGTAGCACTCGGGGGGAAATGAATGAATAGTTGTTTACTTGTTGAAATTGTTTTAGTTGTTGAATCCTAAGTTGAATTATATGAAATATTATGTTGCCTCTCAAGTTGTTTTAGTTGAACGAAACATATGATGCTACTTGAAGTTGTAATTATGATTCTTCCACGTTATTAATAAAAGAAGTGGTTTTGTTTTAAAAGTTGATGCAGGTTTTTATATGATCCTCCGAAATTAAAGTGTTATGTATCTGTTTATGTGTTGTAACATGTTGAAACGCGATATCCCAAATGTGTTGGAAGCTTTTAAATACTCTGATTTTCGTTATAACTACCGGGTAAAATTTGGGGTGTTACATTAACTGCTAGTACAAATACGCTGCAATGACTACACAAGCCCACCAGGAGAAATCCTATTGGTGTAGCCTACTTGGCACCACTAGAGGTGAGTTATCTGACGTGATATGGACTACATGGCATTACTCCCTTGCCATACTAAGCACACCGATGATTTATCCATGGTGGCAACGCCCTTTAGGATCCACTCACACGTCACAATGGTAACTCAGGTGTGTATGACTTACCGGTAATGCAGATAAGATCACACAGCACATTGTAATTGTAAAACAATAAGTGAGACACACAATCCCAAATGGGACACCCAGTCCTAAGTTGGACACACAATCCTAGTCATATGCGATTTACCATCCAATAGTTTAGGTCTACTCCGATTCAAGCATGTATCAAAATCATAGTAAACATCAGGCCACACAGGCACACATCAAGCCACACAGGAAAAATACCTTCGAACGTTCAACCAGAACAAATAGGAATCATACAAATGATCATATCACACAATTATCACATAATAAGTTTTGACATGTTACACATGTGTGTCATACATATACATAATGATCAGAGTATGGTATCGTATAGTTTATAGGATTACTCACACATACTTTATCCACTCGGACAAAGAGGCTTTCGGTTCCCGACATGGAACAAAATTGCACTCGAGCAAAGTTACATAGTTCTGTCCAGACATGTTCGCTAAGCGAACCTGTAGCGAGCCCACGACTCGCTAAGCGAATCAGTAGCGAACGAAGCCAATTACTTCACTGTTGTACCCCAAAATTTGCCCTCCCATATTCTTCAAGATTTGTCAAGTCAAGGTCACAAAATTCCCCAGTGGTTGTGCAGCTCAACAGTCTCTCATACAGTCAAAACTAGGGTTTGAGCTCTGATCAAGAAATTGAAGTTTTCAAAGGCCTAATAAAGTCTCACATGCCTACAAATGTGGTCAAGCATCCTCATGTCAAGTTTCAAGGCATTCAGCTCAAAATTGCACAGTCAAAACCCTAAATTGCACTACAGTCAACTGTAGGGGCAAAATGGTCATTTGGCAGTCAAAAGTTCAAATCTTTGGTCAACATATCATTTTGAAGCCACAAACATCATTTGATCAATGCTTGATCATGATTCTCAAGATTTGGCTCAGAAATCATCAAAGATACAAAAGTTGCTATATTTGGACAGTTGAAAAAGTCAACTGAAATTGACCAGGGCATAACTTTCACATGGATTATCAGAAAAATTCCATCCAAAGCTCATTTTGAAGAGAAAGACATTTCCTACAACTCATCTTCATACTTCAAGTCCAAGAAATGCTCTCACAAAAAGTTATCAATTTCAACATTATAGGTCATTTTCAAAAGTCAACAAAAAGGGACTTTAAGTCAAAGGCCATAACTTGAGATTGGTAAATCAAAATGACATGGGACCAAAGGCATTGGTTAAAGGACTCAAATACCTTTCCAAAATGTCCAAGAACATGTGAAAAGCTTAAAAATTGAGCAAGTTATGCCTTGTGGAAGTTGGGAAATTTTTGGGAATTTTGAAAAGTCAACATTGATGCAAATGATCCAAAAATGCTAATGGGCCCATTTTTCTTCCAAGTTTCTTCATGCCAAGCCTATGCACGACCATTAGGCCCAAAGGGAAGTATTTTCTCATTTTTTAATTATTTATTTGAATTTATATTAATATTAATTCATTTAAATTATTTAAATATATAGAAAATATCTAACTTGACCTAATGAATCTTTTTGTACACATTTTAGGCTCAATAATTCGTGCCTAAGCCAATTTGGAAAGATTTGGAGCATTGGGATATGATTTGTGCAAAAACAACATGAAAAAAGATGTGAAAAGATTCTTAACAAAATCAAATATCCAAACAATGAATGCCTTGGATTTTGTCAAGTTTTGTTGACCTAGCATGCTCACTACATATTCAGAATCAAAGACCTAATGGCATTGGACAAAAAGCTGCGCAAAATACCATTGAACAAACTTGGAGTTTTTGGCAAAAAAGTGCAAAACTGATTTCAAGGTTATAGGTGGATTCAAGCTTCCATTCCTTTTCCATTAGCTTCCTTGGGTAATTCTGAACGTGTGCCAATCCCTAACATCAACCAAAACGCAAAGAATTGGTATCTATGATTCAAACTGTATCAAGAATTTTTTGAAATCGCATGGCATAAATCACGCATCCTTTGTACTTTTTGTTTGTTGATTCATGTTTGTTATGAAATTCTGAGACTAACCATCATATTTGATTGAGTTTTCATGCCATCCACGCGATTTCGCCATTAACAAGCATTAGGGTTTTTCAGCTTCGGAATTAGGGATTTCCAGGTACAGCAAAATTGGACGTTCTCAACACCATGGTTGTACTCAGAGCATAGAGACGAAGAGACTCCAACCCTCGCGCTCAATTTATGAGCGTCGAGGGTCTATTCGCTATTTCTTGGTATATGGTCTTAGGCAACGTTTGCTAAACCGTTGCCTTATGTTTTTTCATTTTCAGGCATATGGAGGAGACGAAGACGTGTTGGAACGTGATACGCTAATTCAAATCAGCGCGCGCTTTTGTGCTGCTTAGTGGCCACTAACCAATTTGTATTTTTGTTATTTGTTTGTATATTATATGTCAAAAGTGTTCAATGGCTCAGCTGGCATATGCTTATTGCTTGCAACCTCCAAGACCTGGGTTCGAATCCCAGGTCTGAACAAATTCAATATTATTTTTCCTTCACGGATCCTATGCAGCGTCAGTGATGGTACACGCCATACATCCTCCAAATCCAACGTGACACGTCCCTATCAAGAGCGAATCAAGGGCTCAGGATTGAAACGCACCATGGGCATAAGTCAACCTTGTAATACACGAGCTGGGGAAGTCAACAGGCCACTGCCTATTGGGCCAGGACCTTTGGATCAACACCTCCCATTTGGGGCTACCCCCCCTGGTTTGCATTTTTTCTATTTTTCTTCTTACATTTCATTTTTGCTATTTCATTTATTTTTATTTGTTTTAACATAATTAATTTTATTTTTTTCATAAAAATACACAACTTCACAAAAATTCAGAAAAGACAAAAATATAATATTTACAATATTTTAATTATTTTTCATAAAAAGCTTGCATGTAAATTAGTTAATTTAAATTAAGGTTTATTGTTAATTCTTTTCATAATAAAAACACCAAAAAAATAGAATTTAGGTTTAATAACTTTTTATTTTCTTTTTAATTTTTCCCTTTTTTCAGAATAATAATATTATTTATTTGTTTTCATAAATAAAAAATTGTACATAAATAATTTAGGGTTTAATTTAGGTTAATATAATATTTTCACAATAAACTTAAAAAACAATAGAATTAGGGTTCGTCAATTATAATTAATTCCTTCTTTTTTTTCTTTTAAATCTAAAAAACACAAAATACCAAAAACATTTAATTTTTTAATTTTAATTCTCATTAACTTTTAATATTTTGCAAAAGGGTCCAACGCCCGTCGCTTTAATTATTTTGTTTCGCGCATTTTACTTTATCGTTTATTATAATTATGTAATTCTCCCAAAGCATTGTAATTTTTAATTTCTCGTACTTTTATTCGCTTTATTTACTTTCCGCTAAATCGGGTCCGGTTTAATTTTGGCGATGTGGACCCGCGCCTTTGTAATAGCCTTAGATTTATTTTTCGCAAACTTTATAACTGTTAAATATGCATGCAAGAATGAATGGCCCTAATTAAAATCAAGCGTAGAACACAAATAAACATGACAAGACAAATGACTGAAACATGACACACGAATCGCACACACCTCCCCTAGGGTACGCCTCACTGTTGCCTTTCGAAAGGTGATCGTCGAGTAGAGGACGTCTTAGTAAGTCCTCATGATCCGGGAACCTGGCATGAGGGTAGCTTCTAAGGTGTCTTCCCATTGCTCTGGTGATCACCATGTCCCTAAAAATCGAATTGACCCAAACACCTCCAACGGTGGTGCTACCTACCTCTCAATGGTGGGATGGCACTACTTTTAAGGACATCTACACAGACGAATTCCTTAGGGTAGGTAGGTTCTCGTAGATACTTGCTCTAATTTCAAACAAAACAAAACTCTTTTCACACCAACACATTTTCAAAAGCTTTCAAAGCAGATTTTTTCAAACACTCTGACGCACGAGTCGAACTGAAACTTTTCAAAGAAACTTTTTTAAAACCCACATTGAAAAGCAAGCAAACATTTTGAAAACACATTGAGCAAGTATCTAAGAGCCCATGGATAACCATGGATAGAAAGGGTGCTAACACCTTCCCTTTCTATAACCTACCTCCCGAACCGAGAGCAATCTCTTCAAAGGAATTTTTCTGTGCTTTTGTCCTTTCCATTTGGAGAAAATAAAAGACGGTGGCGACTCTTGCTTCCGCGACATTTCGCGAACCAGCGTTAAACAGTCAGTTCCAGATCCACCGATCACAGAACTGGCGACTCTGCTGGGGATATCTTTATAAAGTGAGGTGTACCTTAGGGTAGTTCATAACTGTGTTTTCAATTGTATTGCTTTGCTTGCTTTAAATTGTGGGACTGTCTTGGGAGTTCTATAGATCCTAACCTGGATCTGGGGGATACCTTCTTAGAAAGTAGCAACAAGGCTGTGAGGGAACTGTGTGGGGTATACCGACATGGTTGAAACAGTATGCTACGTTGATGTGGCACTTTGGTGTGTACCGGTAACCCTTGAGTTCAGTCAAGGAGAGTACGGGGCCTCCGCGTGGTGTCGTGAAGCATCAACAGACCTTAGGAACCTTAATTGAACTATCTTGGCCTCTTTAGGGTAGTGAGATAACTGACTTTGGTGCAGTCCGAGGTTGGTTGATACTCGATACTACACTCAATTGAGGGTTGCTTTCCTGGAATATTTCGGTCGCTAGTTCAGTGGCTAAATCGAAACGATGAACAATGAAAGCAATCCCGTGATATTGGGACCCTTAGAACCCGGTTACTTCTAATAGGACAGGTTGGGCCCACCAACTTCAATAGGGTAATACCCAGACCCCATGCTGGCCTAAACTCTAAGGGTTTCTCTTGTGTGACTTGTGTGCCTTCCAACTTGACTATTTGCATGCTTGTTATCTGACACATGAACTACTTGCAGGTTTTGTTTATAGTCCTTAATAGGGACTCATAACAGGGTACCTAAGTTTCTTACAGGTTTTGATTTGCAGTCCTTAACTAGGACTCATGACAGGGTTTACCAAATTGCTTGTAGGTCTTGTTTATAGTCCTTAACTAGGACTCATGACAGGGTTTACCAAATTACTTGCAGGTCTTGTTTATAGTCCTTAACTAGGACTCATGACAGGGTTTACCAAATTGCTTGCAGGTCTTGTTTATAGTCCTTAACTAGGACTCATGACAGGGTTTACCAAATTACTTGCAGGTCTTGTTTATAGTCCTTAACTGGGACTCATAACAGGGTTTACTAGATCTCTTGCAGGTGTTGTTTATAGTCCTTAACAAGGACTCATAATGGGGTACTAAATTTCTTGCAGGTTTTATTTAGTCCTTAATCAGGACTCATAACAAGTTTATCAAATTTCTTGCAGGTTTCGGTTTATAGTCCTTAATTGGGACTCATAACAGGGTTTACCTACATCACCCCATGCATAGCATGACATCATACCATTGCATACCATTGCATACATCCTAACCCATTTCAAGGATCTCAAGGGCTTGTGATGCAGGTCATGATGAATCAAACATCTAGCAAGGGGCAAAGAGGATTTATTTTCCTCCAGCCAAAGTTGTCAGGGGCTATGACCCACTGGATATGGTGAGCCTTTGACCCTTGAAGAAGGGCTCTCTACAACAGGAAGTTCCTTCAGTCAAGCTGCCAGTTTCCAACTCTAACAAGTTTCTCTGTTTACCCTGCGAGATCCTTGAAAACATTGCATGCATATCATACATATCATTGCATTACAGATACCCGTTCTTTGCAGGTCACTCACCCTTCTCGCTGTTTATTTCAGCAATGGCTTGCCCACAAGACAACCAGAACTTTCTTGATCAAGAGACTTGGTTCGGGGAAACCCTCCTGAATCTATC
Organism: Vicia faba; assembly: GCA_948472305.1. Taxonomy (NCBI): domain Eukaryota; kingdom Viridiplantae; phylum Streptophyta; class Magnoliopsida; order Fabales; family Fabaceae; genus Vicia; species Vicia faba. Next base: position 562,676,229 of record OX451735.1, read on the forward strand.
CAAGGGGCAGGAGGAGCTAAGGACACTTCTCACGGAGACCTCCGTCAGGGGCAATGCTGAGGATGGAAAGTTGGAACACCTACAAGCTGAGATGGATGCTATGAAAGCCCAGATGCTGGGACAGAGGAATGTCATTCACTGCCTAGTTCAAAGACAAGAGGAGCTCTGGTTTCTCTTCAACCAACTGCTTCAGGGTAACCTACTGGGGCAAACATCTGAGGGTAAAAAGCCATTCATCATCCAATCATCCTCGAGACAAGAGGATAAGGGGAAAGCTCCTCAAATGACTCCCGTGCCACAAATTCAGCGCCAACCTCGCCAAGTTCAGCCAGACAAGCCCAGGAGGCAATTCACCCAGCTCAACATGTCGCTGTTTCAAGCTTTGCAACGCCTATTGAGGTTGAATCTGATCACATTAAAGGCTCATCCCCGGAACCCCAACACAGCATCTCCTGCCTATGATCCCAATAAGAGGTGTGCCTACCACTCTGCTAGCCCAGGACATGATACCAATGAATGTTGGGAGCTGAGGAACAAAATCCAGGACCTGATCGAGGAAGGGACAGTGGAGTTCACACAAGATGGACAGGTTGAATTTTTCTACCATTCCTCCAAGGCTCATCAGTTGAAGTGACAAACTCCGAGACTAGGAAACTTTTTGTTCATTCGAATGTTCAAGCTGTGTTTCTTTCTTTTGACCGTTCAAACATTTATTCATGTTAAAACATTGTTATTCCATTAATACATCGCTTATGTCTATTTTGAATCAATATATTCGCATTCACTATATGCAAATTGTCTTCATATTTTTTTTCTGATGTCAACTCTTGATCTAAAAATTCTAAGCCTCTTGAGGGAGGATGACGAAAACGATACCATGATCTACAGTACGCTTTTGAACAGACCCCGCTGATGAGGTACAGGCATTGTTTCAACCCCTAAACACTGGAGTTATAAGGATGATAATCCCTCGTCAACCCATCAGGGCCAAAGAAGTAGGAGTTTTTATTTTCGAAAATCAAAACCCATAATCATAACCTGGGGCAGGGTAGTTTCTCTCAGTTGATCCAAGTGCATCTTCACAAAACGAACAAAGACAGTGATGGTTCAGAACAACCAAAAGGACAGGCAGTCATCATCAAAATTCATAAATGAAAAGCCCAAAAAGTCTAAACCTACAAAGAGGACTTATGAAACTGGGGCATCCCGCTGACTGTAATTCCAAAAAAAGGAAACAGTTCAGGCAAAAAAGAAAGGGATAACAAAATCAAGAAAGAGGTCTCACAAACCCTCAACCAAAACAAAAATGACTGCCCATTCAAAATAAGTTATCAACATCTGAACTATCACCGGAAAATCAGAGCAAAGACCCAAGCAAGGTCTAACGCATGATCAACTGAGTTTAGGTTTGGAGAACATCACGAAGAGCGGGTGGGTACAAATAAAATTTGAGCCTTTATCCTTTGTTTCTTAAACCGTGAACCAAGCCACGTTATAACCCTTAAAAGTCCTAGCTGAAGCATGGGTTAGTTCGAAAGCATACTGTGACGAAAGGTATCCTGACTCCTTAAGGCCTACAGTAAAATAACGAGTTGACATCACGTTTTGCAAACACTCATTTGTTTTATGAAAAAAAGAATGCATTTTTCAAAATCTTCAAGACAGACATAAGCTTTGCATTTTTAACATAACTTTGTTTGCATATGACTTTTTGTTTGAACAGCAGGGAACTTCGCACGATGAATACCTAGTGAACAAAAGCGCTTCCAATCAAGGGGCATGGCATGACTATTGTCTATTATCTGGGGCAATTCAATCAAGATTCGGAGAATCTCTCAAACGCCTAATAGCCTGGGGGAAAATCTCCGCCTGAGTCACTTGGGGCATTCCAACGACCAATCTTGCCTGATCAAACATCTTCTGGTGGCATGACAAAATACTTCCAACAGGGGCAACTCCCCACATTCTAAGAGCATGGACATAGTCGAAAAAATACTACGCACAATCAAAGGCCCGCTAGGTTGACACACCTAGGCAAAAATTAGGGCTCCCAGCGAACCAAAAGCGTTCGGGCAAAAGGAAGGGATGAAATGAAAATCTGTACACCCGGCAAGTCGAAAACCTGAAAAGGCGGCTTGGGCAAAAATGGGTATCCCGGTGGACTGAAAACCCGAAAGGGCGGTCCAGGCAAAAGTTAGGGATCAAAGCGTACGACTACGTCCTGTCATCTTGTCACCTGCCCACCAGAAGAAGGTTTGTCCATCAACAACTATAAGCACCTCACAGGTCTTCCTCTCCCACCTCCGAAACAGGGGCAATGAAGAGTTGTCTAAGCAACCTAATGGTTCTGTCCTCCAAGGTACCAAGGTAGGTTCGGCTGAAGAACAACCAGTATATCTCAATTCCCCAGAGAGTGATTAAACAATGCGTTCTTCTCCAAGCAAAGTTACAAATCTCAAGAAAGTTGGGTATCCCCCGTAGATCTCAACACTCCCCCAACAGCAGCACATATATTCTTAACAAGCATCCCCGGCAGTCTTGGTCTAAAGATTGTTCCCCGGCGGTATCTCAACATTCAAAGGGATCACTTCCCCAGCATATCAAAACTTCCCCAGAAGAATCCAATCCAGCTTCCCCAGGAAAGTTGGAATCCATCTTCCCCAAACAGCAAGCTTATCTCCAGTAGATTCTGGAAGCTTATTCTCGCAGAGCACGAACGCGTCGTCCAGCTTTATTTAAAGAGTTATTTCCTTAATAGGATATAACTGGGTTATCCTCAGCCAAAAGCCAAGGAAAGAGCGTCGTCGACAAAGTCTTCTTACCCCAGCGAAGTCCGTCAACACTTCATACAACAACGGTATCCTCAGCAAGTCATTCTCAATAATTCAAGCAAAGCATCTCTATCCCCACAGAGTACCGCTTCCCAGCATAGTCGCTAGAGTATCTTTTCTCCCCGCAGACTCTTCATTTGCCAAGTTTATTCCTCAACGGAGTTATCTTCTCCTACCGGTATTCTTGCAGTTATCATCCCTAGCGGAAGCAAAATCTATTCTTCAACGTCAGCCCAGGATATAACTTCCCGGCACCCGTCAAGGATTCACTTTCCTAGACGAAAACATACATAAAACTTCACATACATCATCATAGCATGCATAACGCACTGCATCATACAAGTCTCCTTTGTGTTGAGAACATCATTGCTTGACCCATATCATGCATTGCATATGACTGACTTTTACCTTTCAGGAAAGATGCAGTTTAAAGTCTCAATCACAGTCCAAGACCTAGACCGGTTCAGTTAAATCGACCCTAAGATTTTCCTGATTCTTACCCAGTCCAAGGCCTCCTCTGGTTCAGTCAGATCGACCCTAAGATCTCCCTGATACTTATCCAGTTGAAGATGTTTCAAGACCTAGACCGGTTCAGTTAAATCGACCCTAAGATTTTCCTGATTCTTACCCAGTCCAAGGCCTTCTCTGGTTCAGTCAGATCGACCCTAAGATCTCCCTGATACTTATCCAGTTGAAGATGTTTCAAGACCTAGACCGGTTCAGTTAAATCGACCCTAAGATTTTCCTGATTCTTACCCAGTCCAAGGCCTTCTCTGGTTCAGTCAGATCGACCCTAAGATCTCCCTGATACTTATCCAGTTGAAGATGTTTCAAGACCTAGACCGGTTCAGTTAAATCGACCCTAAGATTTTCCTGATTCTTACCCAGTCCAAGGCCTTCTCTGGTTCAGTCAGATCGACCCTAAGATCTCCCTGATACTTATCCAGTTGAAGATGTTTCAAGACCTAGACCGGTTCAGTTAAATCGACCCTAAGATTTTCCTGATTCTTACCCAGTCCAAGGCCTTCTCTGGTTCAGTCAGATCGACCCTAAGATCTCCCTGATACTTATCCAGTTGAAGATGTTTCAAGACCTAGACCGGTTCAGTTAAATCGACCCTAAGATTTTCCTGATTCTTACCCAGTCCAAGGCCTTCTCTGGTTCAGTCAGATCGACCCTAAGATCTCCCTGATACTTATCCAGTTGAAGATGTTTCAAGACCTAGACCGGTTCAGTTAAATCGACCCTAAGATTTTCCTGATTCTTACCCAGTCCAAGGCCTTCTCTGGTTCAGTCAGATCGACCCTAAGATCTCCCTGATACTTATCCAGTTGAAGATGTTTCAAGACCTAGACCGGTTCAGTTAAATCGACCCTAAGATTTTCCTGATTCTTACCCAGTCCAAGGCCTTCTCTGGTTCAGTCAGATCGACCCTAAGATCTCCCTGATACTTATCCAGTTGAAGATGTTTCAAGACCTAGACCGGTTCAGTTAAATCGACCCTAAGATTTTCCTGATTCTTACCCAGTCCAAGGCCTTCTCTGGTTCAGTCAGATCGACCCTAAGATCTCCCTGATGCTTATCCAGTTGAAGACAGTCCAAAACCTTGTCCGGTTCAGTTTAATCGACCCTAAGATTTTCCTGATGCTTATCCAGTCAAAGGCCTCCTCTGGTTCAGTCAGATCGACCCTAAGATCTCCCTGATTCTTATCCCAGTAGAAGACACCCAAGATTTTTCTCAACGAGCGTTGTTGAAGTTAAAATCGCCCAAGGTTCTCTTACCATCCATGCTAAGGCAGTAACCATCCCTGGTTCATTCATCAGCGTTTGAAGCTCCAGACTCAGCTCCTGTAACCAGTCAGGGCACATCTATACCAAGCATCCTAAAATCAGCTCCTGCAACGTGTCAGGTACTCATTTTTCTTTTGCAGGTATGCAGGTTCTCGCTAAGGAATCTCCTACGCGATCAACATCCAGATGGCATCTATAAGCCCATCATCCTATCCAACAATCTCTAAATGGCATCTATAAGCCCATTCCCCCACCACACTACTACCATGTGAGCGCAAATTTCTGGGCACTCTAGTGTCCAATCATCTTTTACCATCGGATTACGACAGGCACGCCAGCCAATCCGCATCCTCAGGTCTAAGAAGATTGAACAGGGGCAACTGTTGTACCCCAAAATTTGCCCTCCCATATTCTTCAAGATTTGTCAAGTCAAGGTCACAAAATTCCCCAGTGGTTGTGCAGCTCAACAGTCTCTCATACAGTCAAAACTAGGGTTTGAGCTCTGATCAAGAAATTGAAGTTTTCAAAGGCCTAATAAAGTCTCACATGCCTACAAATGTGGTCAAGCATCCTCATGTCAAGTTTCAAGGCATTCAGCTCAAAATTGCACAGTCAAAACCCTAAATTGCACTACAGTCAACTGTAGGGGCAAAATGGTCATTTGGCAGTCAAAAGTTCAAATCTTTGGTCAACATATCATTTTGAAGCCACAAACATCATTTGATCAATGCTTGATCATGATTCTCAAGATTTGGCTCAGAAATCATCAAAGATACAAAAGTTGCTATATTTGGACAGCTGAAAAAGTCAACTGAAATTGACCAGGGCATAACTTTCACATGGATTATCAGAAAAATTCCATCCAAAGCTCATTTTGAAGAGAAAGACATTTCCTACAACTCATCTTCATACTTCAAGTCCAAGAAATGCTCTCACAAAAAGTTATCAATTTCAACATTATAGGTCATTTTCAAAAGTCAACAAAAAGGGACTTTAAGTCAAAGGCCATAACTTGAGATTGGTAAATCAAAATGACATGGGACCAAAGGCATTGGTTAAAGGACTCAAATACCTTTCCAAAATGTCCAAGAACATGTGAAAAGCTTAAAAATTGAGCAAGTTATGCCTTGTGGAAGTTGGGAAATTTTTGGGAATTTTGAAAAGTCAACATTGATGCAAATGATCCAAAAATGCTAATGGGCCCATTTTTCTTCCAAGTTTCTTCATGCCAAGCCTATGCACGACCATTAGGCCCAAAGGGAAGTATTTTCTCATTTTTTAATTATTTATTTGAATTTATATTAATATTAATTCATTTAAATTATTTAAATATATAGAAAATATCTAACTTGACCTAATGAATCTTTTTGTACACATTTTAGGCTCAATAATTCGTGCCTAAGCCAATTTGGAAAGATTTGGAGCATTGGGATATGATTTGTGCAAAAACAACATGAAAAAAGATGTGAAAAGATTCTTAACAAAATCAAATATCCAAACAATGAATGCCTTGGATTTTGTCAAGTTTTGTTGACCTAGCATGCTCACTACATATTCAGAATCAAAGACCTAATGGCATTGGACAAAAAGCTGCGCAAAATACCATTGAACAAACTTGGAGTTTTTGGCAAAAAAGTGCAAAACTGATTTCAAGGTTATAGGTGGATTCAAGCTTCCATTCCTTTTCCATTAGCTTCCTTGGGTAATTCTGAACGTGTGCCAATCCCTAACATCAACCAAAACGCAAAGAATTGGTATCTATGATTCAAACTGTATCAAGAATTTTTTGAAATCGCATGGCATAAATCACGCATCCTTTGTACTTTTTGTTTGTTGATTCATGTTTGTTATGAAATTCTGAGACTAACCATCATATTTGATTGAGTTTTCATGCCATCCACGCGATTTCGCCATTAACAAGCATTAGGGTTTTTCAGCTTCGGAATTAGGGGTTTCCAGGTACAGCAAAATTGGACGTTCTCAACACCATGGTTGTACTCAGAGCATAGAGACGAAGAGATTCCAACCCTCGCGCTCAATTTATGAGCGTCGAGGGTCTATTCGCTATTTCTTGGTATATGGTCTTAGGCAACGTTTGGTAAACCGTTGCCTTATGTTTTTTCATTTTCAGGCATATGGAGGAGACGAAGACGTGTTGGAACGTGATACGCTAATTCAAATCAGCGTGCGCTTTTGTGCTGCTTAGTGGCCACTAACCAATTTGTATTTTTGTTATTTGTTTGTATATTATATGTCAAAAGTGTTCAATGGCTCAGCTGGCCTATGCTTATTGCTTGCAACCTCCAAGACCTGGGTTCGAATCCCAGGTCTGAACAAATTCAATATTATTTTTCCTTCACGGATCCTATGCAGCGTCAGTGATGGTACACGCCATACATCCTCCAAATCCAACGTGACACGTCCCTATCAAGAGCGAATCAAGGGCTCAGGATTGAAACGCACCATGGGCATAAGTCAACCTTGTAATACACGAGCTGGGGAAGTCAACAGGCCACTGCCTATTGGGCCAGGACCTTTGGATCAACACCTCCCATTTGGGGCTACCCCCCCTGGTTTGCATTTTTTCTATTTTTCTTCTTACATTTCATTTTTGCTATTTCATTTATTTTTATTTGTTTTAACATAATTAATTTTATTTTTTTCATAAAAATACACAACTTCACAAAAATTCAGAAAAGACAAAAATATAATATTTACAATATTTTAATTATTTTTTATAAAAAGCTTGCATGTAAATTAGTTAATTTAAATTAAGGTTTATTGTTAATTCTTTTCATAATAAAAACACCAAAAAAATAGAATTTAGGTTTAATAACTTTTTATTTTCTTTTTAATTTTTCCCTTTTTTCAGAATAATAATATTATTTATTTGTTTTCATAAATAAAAAATTGTACATAAATAATTTAGGGTTTAATTTAGGTTAATATAATATTTTCACAATAAACTTAAAAAACAATAGAATTAGGGTTCGTCAATTATAATTAATTCCTTCTTTTTTTTCTTTTAAATCTAAAAAACACAAAATACCAAAAACATTTAATTTTTTAATTTTAATTCTCATTAACTTTTAATATTTTGCAAAAGGGTCCAACGCCCGTCGCTTTAATTATTTTGTTTCGCGCATTTTACTTTATCGTTTATTATAATTATGTAATTCTCCCAAAGCATTGTAATTTTTAATTTCTCGTACTTTTATTCGCTTTATTTACTTTCCGCTAAATCGGGTCCGGTTTAATTTTGGCGATGTGGACCCGCGCCTTTGTAATAGCCTTAGATTTATTTTTCGCAAACTTTATAACTGTTAAATATGCATGCAAGAATGAATGGCCCTAATTAAAATCAAGCGTAGAACACAAATAAACATGACAAGACAAATGACTGAAACATGACACACGAATCGCACACACCACCCCTAGGGTACGCCTCACTGTTGCCTTTCGAAAGGTGATCGTCGAGTAGAGGACGTCTTAGTAAGTCCTCATGATCCGGGAACCTGGCATGAGGGTAGCTTCTAAGGTGTCTTCCCATTGCTCTGGTGATCACCATGTCCCTAAAAATCGAATTGACCCAAACACCTCCAACGGTGGTGCTACCTACCTCTCAATGGTGGGATGGCACTACTTTTAAGGACATCTACACAGACGAATTCCTTAGGGTAGGTAGGTTCTCGTAGATACTTGCTCTAATTTCAAACAAAACAAAACTCTTTTCACACCAACACATTTTCAAAAGCTTTCAAAGCAGATTTTTTCAAACACTCTGACGCACGAGTCGAACTGAAACTTTTCAAAGAAACTTTTTTAAAACCCACATTGAAAAGCAAGCAAACATTTTGAAAACACATTGAGCAAGTATCTAAGAGCCCATGGATAACCATGGATAGAAAGGGTGCTAACACCTTCCCTTTCTATAACCTACCTCCCGAACCGAGAGCAATCTCTTCAAAGGAATTTTTCTGTGCTTTTGTCCTTTCCATTTGGAGAAAATAAAAGACGGTGGCGACTCTTGCTTCCGCGACATTTCGCGAACCAGCGTTAAACAGTCAGTTCCAGATCCACCGATCACATTCACCAAGTTCTGTAAGTCACAGTTCTCTAAGCGAACTCCCAACGAATGCCCGATTCACTAAGTAAGCCAGTAGCGAGTAATTCTCAATAAATTCCCATACCGTCACTAAGTGAACACAGAGTTCATTACGTGAACTTTGCTGCATATTCTCCTTTTTAGCTTCAGACCTTTTCTAAGTGAGCCGTAGTTCGCTAAGAGAATTACACTGCGTTCAGAAAAACCAGAAAACACATGGGACAATTTGAGGTCCCTAATACCCAAAATATCCACATGCAAACCACAATGGACAACATATAAAACAAATTGGGGATGCTTGTACATCATATTGTACCAATAGTGTCATAATCATGCATTATCAAGATTTTAGAATCATATATCTCTCAAACCCTTATTCCCACAAAACCCCCAAATTCCCCAAGTCTCTATCTATAAGACTCACCTTAGAAATGGAAGAGATGAGAGCTGTGAAAATCAGGAGGAAAAGGGAATGATAGCTGACTTAGAAGTGAATGCAAGGAGAAATCTTGAGTTTGGAAATGGACTCATTCCTCTTCTTCCTTTTTCACGCTTTCCTTCTCTTCCTTCTCCAAAATCATATTTGTTTCCAAAACAATGAAATGGTCTTAGCCAACTAAACCCATATTTCTCATTTAATTGGTAAATTGACTACGGTGTCCTCCAATTATGCAATAATGCCAAAACTACTCTTAGTTCAAATCCAACTAAATAGGAAATTATTATAATAATTGAATTTAGAGAAAATGGGATATTACATCCCCCCCCTTAAATTAGAATTCGTCCTCGAATTCGAAAACTTACCAGAATAGATAAGGGTAAAGCTCTCGCATCTTCGACTCAAGTTCCCAAGTAGCTTCATATGGACGAGACTCTTTCTATAACACCTTCACAAGAGGTACCTCCTTGTTCCTCAAGTATTTACTAGCATGCTCCAGAATACAAACGGGTTGCGACTGGAAAGAAAGATCTGGTTCTATCTCAATCGTTTCCGAAAGGATGGGATGAAAAGAATTTGGCACGAACTTCCTAAGCTAAGTCACGTGGAATACATCATGTAGCCTGGATAGTGAAGGAGGCAACGCTAACTGGTATGCAGATTCACCTACCCATTTCATGATCTGATAAGGTCCCACATATCTCGGGCTAAGCTTTCGCGTCTTAAATGGTCCTTTCAATATTAGCCTCAGAGTAACTTTAAAAAACATGTGATCTCCTTCATCAAACTCCAAAGGTCTTCTCCTTTTATTTGTATAACTCTTTTGGTGATCTTGCGCTTTCTTCATCTTTTCTTGGATCGTCTTAATCTTTTTGTCGTTTCTTAAATTATTTTCGGTCTAAGAATTCCTCTTTCGCCAACTTCCGACCAACACAATAGTGATCGACATTTACTTCTATATAAGTCTTCATACGGCGCCATGCTGATACTCGAGTGATAGTTATTATTGTACGCAAATTCAATCAAAGGAAAATGATCTTTCCAATTTCCACAACTTTCTAGAATACATGCCCTCAACATGTCCTCAATCGTTTGGATAGTCCTTGTTTATCCTTCGATTTGAGGATGATTAGAAGTACTCAAATTCAAATTCGTCCCCATCTCATGGTGAAACGCCTTCCAAAATCGTGAAGTGAACTTCAGATCTCTATCTGATACAATACTAGATGGTACACCATGAAATCTCATAATTCGCGCCAAAAAAAGTATCGCGAGATACGCAACCTTATGAGTTGTCTTCATAGGTAAGAAATGTGTAGATTTCGTCAACCAATCTACAATCACCAAAATAGAATCATGTCCCCCTAAGGCATGAGGTAACCCCCGAATAAAATCCATAAATATGTTTTCCCATTTCCATATTGGCACATCAAATGGTTTCAACATATCGTCAGGCCTCTAGTGTTCTATTTTCACGTATTGGCAAATTGCACACTGCTCCACATAACTAGCAACATCCCTTTTCATACCAAACCACCAAAAATATCTCTTCAAGTATTGGTCATCTTGCTCGATTTGGGGTGAATGGTAAACTTTATCTTGTGAACTTCGTCCAAAATCACTCTCTTTGACACTACATCATTGGGTAAACACACCTTTTGTCTAAATAGAATGACTCCAATAGATGCTCGGAAGAAATCTGGAAGACTTTCATTAGATTGCAATTCTGCATCATTGCACTATTCCTGACAGATTATTTCCCGCAATACATTCTCAACATTCAGATTAATAATCAATATGCTTGTTGGAACCTTTTAAAATTGAATATCAAGGTTTCTGAATTTCTCCAAAAGATCAAACTCCAACACCATTAGTTCTGTAACTCGAATCTCTTTCTTACTCAAGGCATCAGCCACTTTGTTAGGTTTTCCGGGATGATACCTCAAATCAAAGTCATAATCCTTGAGAAATTCCATCCATCTCCTCTGGCGCATATTGAGTTCTTTCTGATCAAATAGATACTTTAAGCTCTTATGATCACTAAACATCTCAAAGTGGACTCCGTACAAGTAATGTCGCCACACCTTAAGCACAAAGATAATTGCAGCAAGATCAAGGTCGTGAGTAGGATAATTTCTTCATAAGGTCTTAACTGTCTAGACGCATAAGCTATAACCTTACCATCTTGCCTAAAAACCCCAACTAAACCCTTTTTGGAAGCACCACATAAAACTTCATACGATCGTTCTGGATTGGGAATCGCCAACACTAGAGCGGTAGTCAATTTCTTCTTCAACTTATGAAAATTTTGGTCACACTTGGAATTCCAACTGAAAGAAATCTCATTTCTTGTAAGCCTCATCAAAGGTAATGCTAGCTTAGAGAAACCCATAATGAAGCTCCGATAGTAACCTGCCAAACCTAGGAAAATCCTGACTTCAGTTGCATCCTTGGGTCATTCCCAATTCACCATTGCTTCCACTTTAAATAGGTCTACAACTACACCGCCACCAGAAATAACATGCCCAAGGAACTTAACTTTCGACTGTCGCATCGTGAAAAATTACAGAGTCGCCACCAAACTCTATTTATTCCGAAGGAAGGGTAGATATTGAGAGAACCCCAAAGAAATGGATAAGATGGTCTTGAGACCAAGAGAAAGGGTATGGAAGTTTGTTACACGAGGGGAAGGTATTAGCACCCCACGCGTCTGTGGTATTCTACAGGATCCACTTAATTTTGATCTAATCTAAGGGTGTGTAAAAATCTATGTCTAAAGCTTAATGCTAAGAGGGAATGCATGAGAAAGAAAATATGGGGAAAAGAAGGAATATTTACAAAGTTTTGCTCGCCTAGGCTCCGCGACCTAATGCCTACATATCCATTTGAAGAATTAGAGTGCCATAGTTCGGCTCACATGCTTTTGTTTGTTGTATGTTTTTTACCTTGAAAAAGGGTTTTAAAAGAAAAGCCAAGCTACAAAATGAAGTTTGAATTGGTTGGTGTTTTTTACCTTGAAAGGGATTTTGTATTATTAGAGTGTTTTGAAGTTGAAAGAAAAAAAGAGGTTTTAGTTTTAATGCAAATGCAAAAGAGAAAGAAAAAGGTCTAAGTGAGACTAGCAAAGTAAGCCTAGAGTTGTCATACAAAGTTTGCAACCTAAAGTCTATTTCAATTCGCTTCCTAAGATTGAATCGAGAAATCCTACAGGAGGGTGTAATCACGCAATAAAAGTAAACAGACAAAACTTGAGGAGTATGCACTCACTCAAGTAGCACACACCTAACCGAGGTATCATGGCACCAAGGAAGGAAAGGGAGAGGGATCACGCCTAACCATGATATTGTGTCATTGAGGTAGGACAAGGGATAAGGGGCACCTAACCATGATATCGATCCATCAAGTTAGGATAAAGGGAGGCTTAACCAAGATATTGAATTATCAAGGCAAGAAAGAATTAGGGAATAAGTGGTTTATAACCATGATAGCACGTCATCGCAGTAAGAAGAATAAGGGGCGTCGATTCTTAACCCATATATCATGTTATCTAGGCAAGAAAGAACAAGAGTCAATCTTCATAAGCAACTAAACACCTAACCAATATATCACGTTATCAAGGTAGGAGATAGAAGACAATAATGAGATCACAACGGAGCATCAACATGAACGACACGCGAGCTAATGACAAAGTACGGGGGTTGATTGTGAATCCTTCTCCACTTGAATAACTCGATACAAAAATAGCACGATTCGTAGCATCGATGTACACCACGAGCTACGAATGACCTATGGACTAGAAATTGTGAGGGTCGAGTGCGGACCCTTTTCCACTTTCCTTCCTTGAGGACTTATCAATGGGGAATGGAAATAGGACGCTTTCATCGAGGTATTTGGCACAAATGTAAACACACAAAATGGTAAACAAATAAGCACAAGTAGGAATTGTCTTCTAAAGGTCTTTTAAAACCGCATTTCCCACCTAAAGTAGGGACTCCCAATCATGCATCTCTAGTCCTACTTCTCATGGAAAAGAAAGCAGTAAAAGATGAGCATCAACCAATTTGTTAGGTTTTCCGGGATGATACCTCAAATCAAAGTCATAATCCTTGATATATTCCATCCATCTCCTCTGGCTCATATTGAGTTCTTTACGATCAAAGAGACATTTCAAGCTCTTATAATCACTAAACATCTCAAAGTGAACTTTGTACAAGTAATGTCGCCACACCTTACGCGCAAAGATAATTACACCAAACTCAAGGCTGTGAGTAGGATAATTCTCTTCATGTGGTCTTAACTGTCTAGATGCATAAGCTACAACCTTACCATATTGCGTCAAAACCCCATCTAAACCCTTTTTTGAAGAATCACATAAAACTTCATACGATCATTCCGGATCTGGAATCACCAACACTCGAGCGATAGTCAATTTCTTCAACTTATGAAAACTCTGTTCACACTCAGAATTCCAACTGAAAGAAACCTCCTTCTTGTAAGCCTCGTCAAAGGTAATTCTAGCTTAGAGAAAACCATAATGAAGCTCTGATAGTAACCTGCCAAACCTAGGAAACTTCGAACTTCAGTTGCATCATTGGATCGTTCCCAATTCATCACTGCTTCCACTTTAGATGGGTCTACGGCTACACCGCCACCAGAAATAACATGTCCAAGGAACTAAACTTCTGATTGTTGCACCGCAAAAAATTACAGAGTCGCCACCAAACTCTATTTATCCTGAAGGAAGAGTAGATATCGAGAGAACCCCAAAGAAATGGATAAGATGGTCTTGCGACCAAGAGAAAGGGTATGGAAGTTGGTTACGCAAGGGGAAGGTATTAACACCCCACGCGTCTGTGGTACTCCACAAGATTCACTGAAGTTTAATTAAAGGGTGTGTAAAAATCTATGTCTAAAGCTTAATGCTAAGAGGGAATGCATGCGAAAGAAAATACGAGGAAAAGAAGGAATATTTACAAAGTTTTGATCTCCTAGGCCCCGTGACCTAATGCCTACGTATCTCTTTCGAGGAATTAAAGCGCCGTAGTTCGGCTCACGTGTTTTAGTTTATTGTATATTTTTTACCTTGAAAAAGGGTTTTAAAAGAACAGCCAAACGACAAAATGAAGTTTGAATTGGTTGGTGTTTTTACCTTTGTAATATGGTGGGAGAACTTACTTGTTTTGTTTTTATCGCAAATGTTACGGATAGAAAAATTCGCCACCGACTTTTCTTTTATCCAATAAGGAAAGGGTGAAAAGAACAGGAAAGACCTTGATAGATTTTGAGTTCAGGGGATAGGTTATGAAAAGGGAAGGTGTTAACACCCTTTTCATCTGTAGTCATCTACGGGCTCTTAATCGCTTAGCTCACTTTTTGAAATAGCTTTGTATTGTGTGTTTGAAAATATTTTGAAAAGTTTCCAATGTAAGGCGAGACTTTGTAATGATTCTCATAGTTGTCCTCGAGAATGCGTACAAAGTGTTTTGAAAATATTTTGAAAGTGTTTGTGAGTGATGTTTTGTTTTGAAGAGCTTTGTGAGCAAGAGATTAAAAGTTCTACCATAATCAAGGACGTTATTCTATTTTCCTTCTCCTTTAGATAGTGTTATCTGTACCATTAGGTAGTAGGAATCCCTATCGTTGGATGTGAAGGGACATGCGAGGGTCATCGTACAGTCATCGAAGGCAACTGGTAAGAATGCTTTAGCAATTTTCGTTAAGGGACTAGATCATTTATCGAAAGGTAATGTCGAAGGGTCATTGAGGGTATATGATCTTTGTATCGAGGGTGTTGTACCCCAAAATTTTCCCTCCCATATTTCTCAAAACATTTCAAGCGAGGTCCTCAAATTGCTAAAGAAAGTCCAAGGGTTGACCAGACAAACTCTCCCCTAAGGCAGTCTACCTAAGATTAGGGTTTCATTTTACACCAAGGTGCTTGAGTCCAAAGGATCCCAAATTCTAACCATGGTCCTAATATGTTCTCAAGATCATCCATGTTAAGTTTTAAGCCTTGCAGAGGAAGTTTGCTCAGTCAATTGCTCAAAGGCCTGAAAATCGATTGTGCTAGGGTAAAAGTCAATTGTGTTCTACATACAGTCAAACTTCAAGATTTTGGTCAAAATTCTCAATTTGAAGTATTATTCATCATTTGATCAAGGGTTGATCACGATTCCTCAAGAATTGCTTACAATTCATCAAAACCCAAATGTTGCTAAATTAGGGTTTTGAAGGAAAAGTCAACTCAACTTTGACCAAGCATAACTTTCTCATACTTTATCAAAAATGACCCATCCAAAGCTCATTTTGAAGAGGATTAAATTCCCTACAATTCATCTTCATCTCCCAAGTTCAAAATATGCACTTACAAGAAGATATGAATTTGGACATTATAGGTCATTTTGGAAAGTCAACAAAAACACCTTTTTTGTCAAAGCTTCATACATGAACATGGAAGACTCAATTGAGATGAGACCAAAAGGGTTGCTTAGAGGACATCTTAAGCTTTCTAAAAAGTCAAAGAACACCTCTCTAGGGTCAAAATTGAGGGAGTTATGCATTGGTAAAGTTGACCCTTTTTGCAAAATTGCCAAAAGTCAAATATGGCCAAAATTGCAAATTTTGCCAAATGGGTCCAACTTTTTATGTTTGAATTGAGTTTGTAACATGACCCAAGACCCATGATCCTTCCCATTTGTCATTATTTTATTTTTGTCATTTAGTTTGATTTTATTTAAATTAAATTAAATTAAATTAAATAAAATCAAAATAAAATCATGAAAATATCAAAAACTAATCAAAGCTTGAGATTTTGTGCATGTTTAGGTCTATTATACAGTTAGAGATGGAATCAAATCATGCAAGCTTCAAATGGACACAAAAAGATTGGATTTTCTCAATTTGGAAAGATTTGCATAAAGGATCAAATCTTAAATCAATGATAATAATTGGAGAAGATTTGAAACCAAATTGTAACCCTAATTCATTCTAGGGTATATAAGGAACAATTGCATATCAGAAACAAGGAGATTGGCGGCGTGTAAACAAGAGAGCAAGTTTCAAAAAATTGGAAAAAAGTGGCACTATGATTTCTGAGTTGCAGACCAATTCAAAGCATTCTAAGCATCTCAAACGTTTACTGGACATCCCAGGAACGTGTTGCAATCATTAACAAGCCTCATAACGTCCAGAATTGCACTGTAAGTATCCCACCATTTCCATACTTTCTTGAAATCGAATATCACGATTCTGGCACTTTTAGCATGATTTATTTGCATATTCTTAATCCTTGAGTCATTTGCAAGCTAATGGTTGTATATAATTGCATTTCTATTGACTATACATCAAGATGCCATAGTTAGGGTTCTTGGTTCGTTTTTGGGATTTTTATGTACAGGTACAATTGGCCATGGATAAGGGTACCATGATGCTCGTGAGGTTGCCACGAGTTGATTGGTACCATCATTTTGCATTTATCACGCTTGCATAAGTTTTATGAGAAGCACAGACTTATACCTACACCCAGGTGACCGTAGGTAAAAGTCACAGAACTTTTAGCAACGGTGGGAGGAAGAAGAAGGGTAGCGTGGCACTCCCTGATTTGCCCATTCAAAATTTCGCGCATTTTGATAATTATTATTTTGTTTTTCCATATAATGTTTGTTTGTTGTTCCATGTACAAAAAGCCAAACCAGCTCAATATTATTTGTTTTGTATGATCAAGTGTGCAGGCTTCTCATATGACTACCATGCGTCATCAACACTCAACCATCATCCCTAGTGTGCCAGATCCAAGGCTTCCCACATGAGGGTCCACCATGGGCACAAGTCAAGCAAGCGCATGAGATATGTAAAGGTCAACAGGGCCAGGCGCTATTGGGCTCAGAAAGTGAAAATCACACCCCCTTCTTGCTACAAAACCAAACCCATTCTATTTTCTTTTCTAATTTTTCATTTTTATTTATTTTCTTTTATTTAATTATTTTTTAACACAAATTAATTTCTTTTCTTACAAAAAAATCATAAAATCAATTTCACCAATTTAGAACTTAGGTTTTATTTTATTTTATCAAATTTAATTTAATATTAGTTAAATTTAATTTTAGGGTAATTCTAACTTTTGTAAATAATTAAAATCAAATTAGAAAAATTAGGTTTGTTCTTGATTTAATTT
This sequence comes from Vicia faba, assembly GCA_948472305.1. Classification (NCBI taxonomy): domain Eukaryota; kingdom Viridiplantae; phylum Streptophyta; class Magnoliopsida; order Fabales; family Fabaceae; genus Vicia; species Vicia faba. The sequence goes on from OX451735.1 coordinate 562,693,568, forward strand.
TTATTTCTTTTCACAAAATAAAAAATACAAAAATAGGTTAAATTAATTATTTTTCTTAATTTAAATTAATTAGTAATTAGGTTTTTTTATTTATTTTATTCAATTAAACCTTATTTTCTCAAATAATCAAAAACCACAAAAAAATTGATTATTCTTTTAATTAGGTTTAGACGGGGTCAAAACCCTAATTTCTCTCGTTCTCGATTCATCGCGCACATTTATTATTTTTGCGATATTAATGTAACTGCTTACAGTATGTAATAGTTTAATTAGGATTTTCTTTTATTTATCGTTTTACGGGTTTTTTTTTTGCTATGTAATTAATCCCTACCCCGAAGCCTTGTAATAGCGTAAGTTTTACTTTTCCGCATTTTATTTCTCGCAAATATTAACTGTTAGATGTATGTTAATAGGATTGTATGACAAGATTACATGTTAATTTAAAATGGCTAGCAAACCCTAATGTGCAAAGATAATAACTTGAAATCAAATCACTCGCACATGTGCACTCCTAGGGTATACTCTCACTTCGGTTGCCTTCGGTAAACGATCATTAAGTATAGGGTGTCTTAGTGGTGGCCCTCCTGTCTAAACAAAGATCAAATGTCCCGTTCGGAAATGTTGCCTCGAAAGTGTTGCCTCGGAAATGTTGCCTAGAATATGATCTTAAGACATTAGGGTTATTACTAAGACGTCCTAACATTGCTTTAGTGATCGTACATCCCTTTTGAATTGACCCTTACAACTCCAACGACGATGCTACCTATTTATCAATAGTAGGATATCACTGTCTAAAGGAAACAAGAACAGAAACAATCCTTTTTCGAGTAGGTAGATGCTAGTAGGTACTTGCTCAAATCAAACTTTTTCACACCAAACACTTTTTTTTCCAAACAAAGTTTTCAAAAATACTTCGTAACACTCTTGAGGACTAATACAAGGGTTAAAACGAAGTAAAACAAAACTTTTCAAAACAAACATACACAAGCAATTTCAAAAGATGAGCTAGTACCTAAGAGCCCATGGAAAACCATGGATAGAAAGGGTGCTAACACCTTCCCTTTCTATAATCTACCCCCCGTACTCAGAAACATCTCGAAAAAGGTTTTTCTGTTCTTTTTTCTTTTCCTGATTGGATAAAATAAAAGTCGGTGGCGACTCTTGCTTACCGCGACATTTTGCAAACACAAACGCAAAATGCAAACCAGCATTTTTCAAAACAGTCGGTTCTGCCACCGTATCACAGAACTGGCGACTCTGTTGGGGAGTGATAAGTGGGGTATACCTTAGGATTAAATTCATCATAAATTGCTTCTATTGTTTGTTTTGGTTGCTTTACTTTTAAGGGTCTTTTTTGGGAGTTACTATAGATCCTAACCCGGATCTGGGGGACACCTTTTAGGTAAGTAGCAATAAACTGTGAGGGAACTGTACAACGTAGACTGATACGGTTGAAGCAGTAGCTACGTTGATGTGGCACATTGGTTGGTACTGGTATCCCTTATGGAGAAATGAGGAGAATACGGGGCCACTATGTGTGTCGTTAAGCATCAACTGACCTTAGAACCTTTAATCGACCAACTTGGCCATTAGAAAGTAGTGAGATAGCCAGCCTCGGTATAAAGCTGAGAATTGGTTGATACTCGATGCTACACTCATTGAGACCATACTCTCGAGATAGTTCCGACCTCAAGAAAAGATTGCGTGAGCTGAAACCATGATCGATGGAAAATGGTCAGTGATATTGAGAACCTCTAGAACCCGGTTACTTTTGCTAGGACAAGTTGAAACCAACTGAACTTCAAGAGGGTAATACCTTTGACCCCATGCAAGCCTTAAACTTAAGGGCTTTTGTGTGACTTGTTTTCCTTTACCATGCCTGTTATCTGCTATACTTGTTGTTTTTATCATGACATCATGCATCATAACATAGAATTCATACTTCATTATACTAACCATTTCAAAGACCGAGGGGATTTATCTTTTTTCTGTTTTGCAGATTATGGCTTCCGTGCGCAGAAACACCATCCGAGTTAACTTTGTGCAAATACTTGCTCAACTCAAAGAGTTAGCCTCAAGAGTTTCTGAGACTTCTTCATTCATTAAGAGACATGGTCAGCTTCTTAGCCTGGCTACCTCAAAGTTTGATGAGCAGATGATGAGTGTACTTTTCTAGTTCTTCGATCCTGTGCATCATTGCTTCACCTTTCCAGATTACCAACTGGTTCCCACTTTGGAAGAGTTCTCTCACTTATTGGGCATATCAATCCTTGAGCAGGTGCCCTTCACATGTATGGAAGAGACTCCTAGACCAGAAGACATTGTCTCAGCTCTACACCTGAAACGGGCTGATGTAGTATCCAACTGGGAAACACGAAGCGGGGTCGAAGGTTTCTTAGCCAAGTTTCTGATAGATCAGGCTCAGCTATTCTGGGATAATTTGGATTTTCAGGCTTTTGAAAACATATTGGCTCTCCTTATCTATGGTTTGGTTCTCTTCCCGAATCTGGATTCCTTTGTAGATGTGAACGCGGTCAAGATTTTCCTTTCTCGCAACCCCGTGCCTACTCTACTGGGTGATATCTTGCATGCCCTCTACACTCGTACTGTGCGAAGAAGAGGGACCCTTATGTGTTGCATGCCGTTGCTGTCGAGGTGCTTTATTTCGCACCTCCCCGAGTCTGTGTTGAAGAATGAAGAAGGTTTGGGATGGTCTTACAGAATAATGTCACTTGCCCATACAGACATTCTTTGGAGTTCCAAGGCTATGGAAAGCACTGCTGTCATTGATCGTTGCGGGGGATACCCTAATGTCCCATTGCTTGAAATCAAAGGGGGAATAACCTACAGTCCTTGTTTAGCTTTGCGATAATTCGGTTGTGCTAGGAGAGATGGTCCTCATGAGCTACTTCTTACGGATATTGCATTCGACTACAAAGAAGACATTGATAAGCATCGCCGAAGGTTTATACGAGCTTGGGGCATGGTGAACAAATCTGACCCCCAAGAGCTAGGACCAATGACTTCATTCCATATGCAGCCTTACCTACAATGGGTCCGAGCTCGTGCTTAGAAGCTTGGGATGCCTTATGAAGCTGTGTTGCCAGTAATTATGGAGCCCACCAATGACGAGGGCATTCCTTATACCGTCCTTTATCCCTACATGCCCACTGATCTTGGGGCATTGAAGAGATCCTGGATTCAGCTGAAAGAGGAGAGGGATACCTACCGAGAAAAGTACCATGAGCAAGAAAGGAAGATCTTGAAGCTCACCAGGCAACTCGAGAATGAAAGAACGATCAATGACTACGTCAGCACCAAGGGGAAGCGTCCATGGGATTTCTGATTTTTCCTTGTTTTCTAGTTTAAAGTTGTTTTCCATTTACTTCTTTGTAACGCCTCAAAGGCATTGTTGAACCTTTTTTACAAGTTAATCTAATAAAGTTTGTTTATTTTCTTTGGTTTACAAATTTAAATCTCCCAAAGTCTTTGAAATCATTACATACGCATCCCATTATCATGTACACCATTACAAGTACCATTACAGGTTTCTCATCTTCTTCGCTGTTTATTTCAGCAGAAATGTCTTCCGATCAAGCTATCAAAGATCTTCAGGCACAAAATGCCCAATTCCAAGAGATGTTCTTGAGCTTGGCTAAAGGGCAAGAAGATTTAAAAGCTCTCATTCTGAAAGAGAAACAGAAGAAGAAGAAGAAGAAGGTCTTTCTTCTGAGTATGGGCAAAAGATTTAGGGATAGGTTGAAACAGCAAGCTGATCTGTCCTTTTCATCCAAGGAAGGGGAGAACCAAGAAGAAGAAAAGGGCCCTAGTCCTGCAGTTTCTAATAATGATACAGATTATGATGAGGAGAAATATCCTCCTGTCGAGGATAGGTACCAGCAGTTAGAGGACCGTCTGAGTGCTATGGAGATTCAAAAGACCCCTGGTTTGGATTTTGGAGAGCTGGGACTGGTAATGGGAGTGGTGATCCCTCATAAGTTCAAAGCACCTGTTTTTGCCAAGTACGAGGGAGTATCCTGCCAAAACTCCATCTCCGCTCGTACGTCAGAAAAATCCAACCCCACACTGCTGATAGAAATTTGTGGGTGCACTTATTTTAAGATAGTCTGTCAGGGACTCAACTTGAATGGTTTTATCAGTTGGAAGGATCTAATGTCCGAAACTGGGAGGACCTTGCTGCTTCCTTTTACAAGCAGTATCAGTATAACGTCGACCTTGCTCCCACTCGTACTCAGCTCCAGGGTATGTCTATGGGTGCAAGTGAAGGTTTTAAGGACTATGCTAAAAAATGGAGAGATTTAGCTGGAAGAGTCCAACCCCCTTTGTCTGACAGGGAGTTGGTTGACATGTTTTTAGGGACGCTATCTGGTCCATTTTTCAATCACCTGATCGGCAGTTCGTCGTCTGGGTTTACTGAGTTGATCTTGACTGGAGAGAGAGTAGAAGCTGGTATCCGAAGTGGCAAGATACAGAAGGATACTTCATCAAGTGCAGTAAAGAAGCCTTTCACCAGTAAGAAAGAAGCTAGTGCAGTCTACGGCTCGAGGAGCCAAAGCAGACCTGAACACCGTCAAGCAGTGAATGCGGTAGTGATATCAAGACCCACAGTTTCTCCATAATGCAACAATCAACAGAGGGTGGAAAGACCATAGAGACAGTACACACGGCTCAATATGACCTTGTCTCAAATTCTACCATAATTATTGAAGACCAATCTGGTAACTCTGAGGGAGGCCCCGAAGAATCCCAACACCACTTCTCCTCACTATAACTCGAATGCCTACTGCGCCTATCACTCCGAAAATTCAGGTCATGATACAAACAACTGTTGGGCCTTGACGAACAAGGTGCGGGACTTGATCGAAGCCAAAGAGATTGAGTTTGACGCTCTGGAGAAGCCCAACGTCATAACTGCTCCTATGCCCAAACATGGTCATGAAGTGAATGCTGTGGACGATGATTTATTTGTGACCTCCGTGGAAGAAATTTCTACTCCTTTGATGACAGTTAAGAAGAATCTATTGTTGGCCGGTTTATTTCCGGGATATGGCGAAGGTTTCCACATATGTTCAATTTTGCCTGCTGGTTGCCACTTATTGAAATCAGGTGTTCAACGCCTGATGGATAACAAAGAGATTTTGTTCGAAAAGACTATGATTCCGTTGGTTCCAATTGAAGATGTTGCCATCATAACCATTTCCGCCAATCCTTCCCAGGTTTCCTCGAGAAAGCCTGTTAGGATTACACCCATCCCAAGAATTGCTCCGTTAATAATTATTGTCCCTGGTCCTATCCCATACACTTTGGATAAGGCTGTCCCTTGGCACTGTGGGGCTAATGTGTATTACCATGGAGTTAAACAAGACTTAAAAAGTGAGGAAGCTGATGCTGATGTCAGCAATATTGTCGGGGCTAGCAAGGTCACCAGAAGCGGAAGACTCTTTTCTCCCGAGATTTTCCCTCTGACTGTTCACAAACCTGTTGTCATTCCATTTGCTGGTACATCAGTTACGGTCCCAGTTCTTGTTCCAGTTATCACCCCTGTCGCTGAGCCATCTGGGACTCGGGGCAAGGAAATCATAGGTGAGCCTGCCCAAACGGAGGCACCTAAGAAGATCATTGTAGAAACCTCTAAACAGGAGATAGAGGAAATTCTGAAGATTATCAAGAAAAGAGACTACAACATAGTCGATCAGCTGGGGCAGACCCCGTCAAAAATCTCCATGTTGTCCTTGTTGTTGTGTTCCGAAGCCCATGCAAAGGCTTTAATTGCATTCCTCAAAACTGCGCATGTGCCGCAGGAAACTTCAGCCGATCAATTCAAAGATTGTGTAGCTAGCTTGACTCCTAATAATGGGTTGGGTTTCTAAGACGCAGACCTGACTGCTAAAGGAAGAAATCACAATGATGCTCTGCACGTCTCGATCAAGGGCAGGGGCACTACTATGGCCCATGTACTGGTGGATACCGGGTCCTCATTAAATGTTTTGCCAAAGAAAGCATTAGACCGTATGGACTGTGAAGGTTTGAGTCTGAAGCCGAGCAATATTGTGGTTAGGGCTTTCGACGGGTCAAAAAGGATGGTACACGGGGAGGTGGACATCCCTGTTAAAGTTGGCTCTCAGAATTTTGCATCCACCTTTTATGTGATGGATATCAGACCATCATATTCTTGCTTGCTGGGTCGCCCTTGGATTTATAAGGCTGGGGCAGTGACTTCTACGCTCCACCAAATGTTGAAATATCCAGTAAAGGGGAAAATTGTCACGGTACAAGGTGAAGAGGAGTATATGGTGAGTCATCTCAATTCCTTTCACTATGTGGAGATGGATGGGGAATTCATCGAAACCCCTTGTCAGAACTTTGAAGAGGTCCCCCAGACTTTGGCGTCAACTGAAGTTGCTGCTGACAAATCTCCGATGAAGATGGCTTCTCTCAAGGATGCCAGGGCTGTAATTGAAAAAGGTGGGTGTGCAAATTGGGGTCAGCTCCCTGATTTAACCCACAAAACTGACAAATTTGGTTTGGGCTTTACTACAGGGGCTCAAAGGGCTGTTAGGCGCGCACGGATTGGAAGACCTCCTCTGCATATCAGCAATCAGGGAGTTAATGCAGTTGAAGATGGTGAAGAAGATTCAGATATCGACAGCTAGATCTATCCTACGACCAACGGTGGATTGAACAATTGGACGGCGAAGGACTTCATACCCGTTTCTTTTATTCCACAGTAATTGACTTTTGTTTTAAGAGTTGTAACAGACAGTTTAAAACTTTACGGCCCGGTGCCTTGCCCGAGGCACCTTGGCTTTACTTGCGAGGGCTTATTATTTGTCATTTTCATGTATCATTAATAAAGCATTGGACGTTCTTGCATTACAAATTTTGCGCTCCTTGTTTTTCTTTTTTCTGTCTTTATCACAAACAACTATTGTCTTACACACACTCACGTATCATAATGCAGATCCATATCCACTCTGGATCCCATTGATAACAACTCTGCTACTGCCAGTTATAACTTCGAAAATCCGATCAACCAAGCCGAGGACGAAAGTGAGGATGATTGTGAGGTGCCCGGGGAACTTGCTAGACTATTACTACAGGAAGAAAGGGCCATACAGCCCCATGAAGAGCCGGTTGAATCAGTAAATTTGGGTACTGAGGAAGACAAGAAAGAGGTCAAATAGGTGCGAATCTGGAGCCTAGTGTCAAACAACGGTTGATACAGATGTTACGTGATTATGTTGAGATCTTCGCTTGGTCTTATGAAGACATGCCTGGTTTGGACACTGATATTGTGGTACACCGCCTGCCAACCAAAGAAGACTGTCCTCCAGTAAAGCAGAAGGTTCTCCGTATGCGCCCTGAGATGTCTGAGAAAATCAAAGCTGAGGTCATGAAGCAGTTTGACGCGGGATTTTTAGCTGTCACTTCTTATCCGCAGTGGGTTGCCAACATTGTTCTGGTGCCTAAGAAAGATGGTAAGGTACGGATGTGCGTAGACTATAGAGATCTGAATAGGGCGAGCCCCAAAGATGATTTCCCACTTCCTCACATCGATGTTCTGGTCGACAACACCGCGTATCATAAGATCTTCTCCTTTATGGATGGGTTTTCTGGTTACAATCAAATCAAGATGGCTCCCGAAGACATGGAGAAGACAACCTTCATTACATAGTGGGGCACCTTCTGTTACAAGGTAATGCCTTTCGGGTTGAAGAATGCTGGGGCAACATATCAGCGCGCCATGGTCGCTTTGTTCCATGACATGATTCACCATGAGATTGAGGTTTATGTTGATGACATGATCGCAAGGTCCCAGACTGAGGAAGAACACCTTAACCATCTCCAGAAACTATTTGACAGGTTGAAGATGTACAAGCTGAGGTTGAACCCGAACAAGTGCACTTTCGGGGTAAGGTCTGGTAAACTGCTAGGTTTCGTCGTCAGTGATAAGGGTATTCAGGTGGAACCTGCCAAGGTAAAAGCCATACAGGAGATGCCGGATCCCCGCACAGAAAAAGAAGTTAGAGGCTTTTTGGGACGTCTGAACTACATCGCCCGATTCATTTCCCATCTGACTGCTACTTGTGAGCCATTCTTCAAGCTGCTGAAGAAAGATCAAGTGGTAAAATGGAATGATAAATGTCAGAAAGCTTTCGAAAGGATCAAGGAATACCTCCAAGAGCCACCTATTCTGATGCCTCCAGTTGAAGGAAGACCCGTGATCTTATACTTGACAGTACTGGACAATTCAATGGGGTGCATGCTGGGGCAGCATGACGAGTCTGGCCGAAAAGAGCATGTTATTTACTACCTTAGCAAAAAGTTTACCGCCTGCGAGACCCGATACTCGTTGCTCGAGAAAACTTGCTGCGCTTTAGCATGGGCTACTCGCCGGCTGAGACAGTATATGCTGACTCACACTACCCTATTGATATCAAAGATGGATCCAATCAAGTATATTTTCGAAAAGCCTGCCTTGTCCGGAAGAATAGCAAGATGGCAGATGATCTTAACCGAGTACGACATCCAATACACAACCCAAAAAGAAATCAAGGGGAGTGTACTGGCGGATCATTTGGCGCATCAGGCCGTGGATGACTACCAATCCATGAATTTCGAGTTCCCGAATGAGAACATCATGTTGGTGACTGACTGTGGAGAACCTGGACCGGATAAAGGACCCGAGGAGGGATCTCGATGGTCTATGTATTTTAATGGAGCCACGAACGCGTTGGGTAATGGCATCGGTGTTGTAATTATATCTCCTGAGGGATGTCATACCCCATTCACCGCTCGATTATGTTTTAACTGCACCAACAATATGGCGGAGTATGAAGCATGTATCCTGGGTCTTCGAGCTGCTATTGACCTAAGGATTAAGTTCTTGAGTGTATTCGGAGATTCTTCTCTGGTGATCAGTCAGATCAAAGGCGAGTGGGATACGAAACACCCAAATCTTATTCCTTACAAGGAATATGTACTGACATTGCTCCCACACTTTGAGGAGATAACCTTTGAACACTTCCCAAGAGAGGAGAATCGGTTAGCGGACGCGCTAGATACCATGTCTTCTATGTTCAAAGTCAGGTGGAACAATGAAGCTCCCCAGATTACCATTGAGAGGTTGGACGAACCCGCACATTGCCGTGGAATTGAGACTGAAGAGGTAGCAGATAAACCCTGGTTTTACGAGGTAAAGAGGTATCTTGAGGCTCAAGATTACGCCGAGGGTGCATCTGTTAATGATAAGAAGTTCTTGAGAAGGTTTGCGGTGAAGTTCTTCATGAGTAATGGGATCCTCTATAAGCGCAACCATGATTCAACCTTACTGCGGTGTGTGGACAAGAGCGAGGCAGAAAGGATCATGGCAGAGCTACATGAAGGTACCTTCGGAACTCATTCCAGTGGACATACCATTGAAAAGAAAATCCTACGGGCGGGATATTATTGGTCTACTATGGAAGCCGGTTGTTATCAGCACTCTCGGACCTGTCATAAATTCTAAGTCTATGCTGATAAGGTGCATGTACCTCTAGTTCCTCTGAATGTTTTGACAACTCCTTGGCCTTTTGCAATGTGGGGCATTAACATGATCGGCGAGATCAGACCTACTGCGTCCAACGGGCATCGTTTCATCCTGGTAGCAATTGATTATTTCACAAAGTGGGTTGAGGCAGCTTCCTTTGCTACAGTAACCAAGAATGTTGTGCCACGGTTTATCCGACACAACTTGATCTGTCGATATGGTGTACCAGAGAGAATCATTATAGACAATGGTACAAATCTCAACAATACGATGATCACCGAGCTCTGCAAACAGTTTAAGATTCAACATCATAACTCTTCTCCCTACCGGCCAAAGATGAATGGGGCTATTGAAGTGGCTAATAAGAACATCAAGAAGATTTTGCAGAAGATAACGGTGACCTACAAAGACTGGCACGAGATGCTACCATTCGCTCTTCATGGGTACCGTACCTTAGCACGGACGTCGACAAGGGAAACACCCTATTACTTGGTGTATGGCATGGAGGCATTCTTGCCCATTGAGGTCCAGATACCCTCTCTCCGGATTATGAAGGATGCAGGTTTGAGCGAGGACGATTAAATCAAGACCCGGCTTGACCAGCTGAACCTAATTGATGAGAAGAGACTTACTGTTATTTGTCATGGTCAAACGTACCAAAAACGAATGATCAAGGCATTTAACAAGAAAGTCAGACGTCAAGAATATCAAGTCGGGGATCTAGTGGTCAAACGCATCATACTACCGCAAGGTGATCCCAGGGGAAAATGGACCCCCACGTACGAAGGGCCATTTGCGGTTAAGAACATCTTCTCAGGAGGAGCTATGATTTTAACCACCATGGATGGTGACGATCTTCCTCACCCCGTCAATGCAGACATAGTGAAAAAAATACTACGCATAATCAAAGACCCGCTAGGTTGACTGGCCTAGGCAAAAATAAGGGCTTCCCGGCGAACCAAAAGGGTTCGGGCAAAAATAAGGGATGAAAACGAGAAAAAAAAACTGTACACCCGGCAAGTCGAAAATCTGAAAAGGCGACTTGGGCAAAAAAAGGGTATCCCGGTGGACTGAAAACCCGAAAGGGCGGTCCAGGAAAAAATTAGGGATCAAAACGTAATACTATGTCTCATTGGATCATCTTGTAACCAGACTTCAACATCGACTATCAAGCTTGGACGGCCCTGAAATTATGGCAGCAGATACTTAATGTCACAGTGAATGTTATGACACCGTATCTGACACACTTCAAGACAGTAAATTTAAAAGCAGTAAAGAACACTGTCAATTGTTTACCCAGTTCAGTGTGTAACAACACCTACTCCGGGGGCTACCAAGCCAGGGAGGAAATTCACTATAAGAGATATTAATTCAGGAATAAACCAACCCGTTTATCTCCTTCACTTAAGACCTACCCAATGCAACTTCAATCTAAGTTCAACTTAAACCTGAGTTCCTACTCACTCCCCCTCAATCACAGCAGTGATATTAAACAATTGATTAATGAAATTATGAAGACACTCTTCAGTACATACACTTGATTTTGCTTCACAGCTTTAATCAAGTGACAATCACTCGTGCTTCAAAGCTTTGAGTGATACACAACCCTAACTTGACTTTGCTTCAAAGCTTTAATCAAGTGACACAAACACTCGTGCTTCAAAGCTTTGAGTGATACACAACCCTTACAATCAAATCCTACTCCAAATCACTTATCATAATGATAATTGCTTGGCTCACAGTAGTTACAACTATACAATCCCTTATTGATCTTCTTTCAAAAAGTATCTTGCACCAATAATCTTCATGAGGAATATATAGGCATGCTATTCTTCAGTTAGGGCTTCCACGAAAATAACTAGGGTTAATTCCTGTTATCCTAAAGACTTGGTCTTAGGATTTCATCAACCAGATTAGGGTTAAGCAAGGTTAACCTAATGTCCACGTGAGCATCTGATCTGGACTGTATACAACAACATACCAGATTCCTGAAAAATCTCAGGAATAACAAATCTGCACAAATATTAGATCAGTACAGGATGTCTTAACATTGGTTATGACAACAAGAATCATGTTCAATGATTTTGATAGAATGCAATATGATCATTGCTTAATGATCATGCTCATCACTCATATTGAGTAGCTCCTGTATGACATTATTTTTCTGCAGAATGTACCTTTATCCCAGAATGTTATGACATCAGTCATGACATTCAAAAATCTGGTTTTACCAAAAAAAATGCCAACAAACAAACACTTACAGGCCCCAATCAATCTGATCTATCTTCGACCAAATAGCAAAGTGATGAGACGCTCGAAGATATAAAGGCAATAACAGAGTTGGAACCCAGTGGGATTGTTCACATAGCTGTTTTTCCTTATTTTTTTTCTTCCACAAATTGTATAAATTCTGTTCTTTCGGCAGCGTTCTCTTACTAGGACGTCATCCTCTTGTACAAAACTCCTATTACAGGCTAACTTCAAAACCAATACAATTCAATTCCAGAAATTTCAACTTGTTTTTCTTTTTCTGTTTTATTTTGCAAGAACGTCCAATGATTCATTTTTGATATATGCATTTGAAAATAATTGATGCTCATAAACATTTACATGAGAAACAAAAGACAATTACTCGTAGTTTCAGGAACAGGGGCAAACAAGAAATGTCCAAACCTTACAGTTTCTCTACCCACCAGGTACAGGGATAAAGCCAGCTGGAGAATATGACTAAAGGTACATACACTCCCCACAGAGTAAGAAGTACCCAAAGACAGTGGTGTTAATTCTCCCCAAGAATATTTTACCTATCACCAATGTTGTACCCCAAAATTTTCCCTCCCATACTTCTCAATACATTTCAAGTGAGATCCTCAAATTACTCAAGGAAGTCCAAGGGTTGACCAGATAAACTTTCTCCTAAGACAGTTTATCTCAAATTAGGGTTTCAATTTGCATCAAGATGTTTGAATCAAAAGGGTCCCAAATTCTCACTATTATCCTAATATGTCCTCAAGATCATCCATGTCAAGTATCAAGCCCTACATAAAAAGTTTGCTCAGTCAATTGCTCAAAGGCTTGAAAATTGACTGTGCTAGGGCAAAAGTCAACTGTGGCCCACATGCAGTCAAACGTCAAGATTTTTGGTCAACATCCTCATTTTGAAGTATTATTCATAATTTGATCAAGGGTTGATCATGATTCCTCAAGGATTGCTCATAATTCATCAAAACCCAAAAGTTGCTAAATTAGGGTTTTGTAGGAAAAGTCAACTCAACTTTGACCAAGCATAACTTTTTCATACTTTATCAAGAATGACCCATCCAAAGCTCATTTTGAAGAGGATGCAATTCCCTACAATTCATCTTCAGCTCCCAAGTTCAAAATATGCACTCACAAGAAGTTATGAATTTGGACATTATAGGTCACTTTGAAAAGTCAACAAAAATACCTTTTTTTGGCAAAGCTTCATACATGAACATGGAAGACTCAATTGATATGAGACCAAAAGGGTTGCTTAGAAGACATCTAGAGATTTCTAAAAAGTCCAAGAACACATCTCTATGGTCAAAATTGAGGAAGTTATGCATTGGTGAAGTTGACCTTTTTTGCAAAATTGCCAAAAGTAAAAAGTGTCTCAAATTGCAATTTTTGTCAAATGGGCCTAACTTTTTATGCTTGCACTGAACTTGTAGAATTGTCCACGACCCATGAGCCCTTCCACTTGTCATTCTTTTATTTTTATCATTTATCTTGATTTTATTTCACTTAAATCAAATAAAATCAATAATAAATAATGAAAATATCAAAAATCATTTAAACCTTTAGATTTTGTGCATATTTCAGGTCCATGAATAGCTGGAAATGAGATCAAATCGTGCAAGGCTTGTTTGTACACAAAAATATTGGATTTTGGCTTGATTTGGAAAGATTTACATGGGAATCAAATCATGATCAATGATCATTATTGGAGAAGATTTGAAGCAAATTTGCAAACCTAATTCACTCAAGAGTACATATAGAACATTGGCAGACCAAAAGCATAAGGGTTGGAGGCGTGAGAAGCTGAGAGAAAACTTGCAAAAACTCAAGAAAAGTGGAAATCTGATTTCATAGTTCCAGGCGCTTTCAAGCTATTCCAAGCACACCTTTCACTTGCTGGACATCTAAGGACTCTATCCCAATCACTAGCAAGCGTTTTCGTGCCCAAAAACGCATTATAAGTATCTCACGACATTGATACTTTCTTGAAATCCAATATCACGACTCTGGAATTTATAGCATGAATTCTTTACATATTCTTGTTCAGTGAAACATTTGCAAGCTAATGATTATGTTCAATTGCATTTTTGTTAGCCATACAGAGATTTTCCATGGCTAGGGTTTAGGTTTCGTTTTTAGGGGTTTTGATTACATGGACAATTGGCCATGAAGAGTGGTACCATGATGCTCGTGAGGTTGCCACGAGTTGATTGGTACCACTGGAATTGATTTATCATGCGTGCAGTGGATTTTGGAGAAACGCAGGCTTATACCTACACCCAGAAAACCGTAGGTAAAAGTCTTGGACTTTTGCCAACGGAGGGAGGAAGAAGAAGGGTGGCGTGGCACCCCCTGACTGGCCCACTTGAATTTCGTGCGGTTTTGATGAATTAATTTGCTTTTCTAATATAATATCTGTTTGTTATTCCATATACAAATATGCATGCTAGCTCAGTTGGTCAGGAGGCGCTTGAAATTGCCAAAGGGCCTGGGTTCGATCCCCATGTCCCCATATTTGCCAATGTTATTTTCTTTTACATCATCAGGTACGCGCGCATGCTTGGAGTCCACCATATGCCATCAACTTTCAACCATTGGATCTAAAGCAAACCAAATCTAATGCCTGGCACATGAAGGTCTACCATAGGCCTAGTCAAACGTGTAACATGGAATCTGAAGAGTCAACATGGGCCAAAGCTTATTGGGCTCAGATATGCAATTAACACCCTCCCTTTCTACTTTGACACCAGGCCCATATTCTTTTTCTTTTATATTTCTTTCTTTTAATTATTTTGATTAATTATTTCCTCACACAAATTTAATTCTTTTTTACAAAAAAACTCATAAAATCAATTTTCATCAAATTAGAATTTAGGTTTTTTTATATTTATTTTGTCAAAATTAATTTAGTATTAGTTTAATTTAATTTTAGGTTAATTTTAATCTTTTTTGTAAATAAATTAAAATCAATTAGAAAATTAGGATTTGTTTGATTTAATTTCTATTTTATTTTCTTAAAATAACCAAAAATACAAAAATAGGTCAAATTAATTATTTTTCTCAATTTAAATTAATTAGTAATTAGGTTTGTAGTTATTTAATTAAAACCTTATTTTCTCAAAATAATCAAAAACAACAAAAATATGATTTTTCTTTCAATTAGGTTTAGACGGGTAAAAACCCTAATTTTCTCGTTCTCGTCTCATTGCGCACGTTTATTATTTTTACGATATTAATGTAACTGCTCATGGGATGTAATAGTTTAATTAGGATTTTTCTTTTATTTATCGATTTTATGGGTTTTTGGCTATGTAATTAATCCCCCTCCTCGAAGCCTTGTAATAGCATAGTTTTATTTCTCGCCTTTTAATTTTCGCAAATATTAACTGTTAGATGTATGATAATAGGGTTGCATGACAAGATTGTATGTTAATTTTAAAATGGTTAGCAAACCCAAAATGTGCAAAGATAATAACTTGAAATCAAATCACTCGCACATGCGCACTCCTAGGGTATACTCTCACTTCGGTTGCCTTCGGTAAACGGTCATTAAGTATAGGGTGTTTTAGTGGTCGCTCTCTTGTCTAAAAAAAGGTCAAATGTCCCGTTCGGAAATGTTGCCTCGGAAAGGTTGCCTCGAAAATGTTGCCGCGAATATGATCTTAAGACATTAGGGTTATTACTAAGACGTCCTAACATTGCTTTAGTGATTGTACGTCCCTTTCGAATTGACCCTTACAAACTCCAACGATGGTGCTACCTACTCACTAATAGTGGGATATCGCTGTCTAAAGGAAACAAGAACAAAAACATTCTTTTCTCGAGTAGGTAGATGCTAGTAGGTACTTGCTCAAAAATCAATTTTTTCCACACTTACACTCTTTTCAAACAAAGTTTCAAAAGCACTTCGTAACACTCTTGAAGACAGAAGCAAGGGTTAAAATAAAGTAAAACAAAACTTTTCAAAACACACAAACACGGAAGCAATTTTAAAAATGATGAGCAAGTACCTAAGAGCCCGTGGAAAACCACAGATAGAAAGGGTGCTAATACCTTCCCTTTCTATAATCTACCCCCCGTACTCAAAATCTCGAAAAAAGGAATTTTTCTGTGCTTTTTTCCTTTCCAGTTGGATAAAATAAAAGCCGGTGGCGACTCTTGCTTACTGCGACATTTTGCAAACACAAACGCAAAACGCAAACCAACATTTCCTAAAACAGTCCCGTTCTGCCACCGTATCACAACCAACAATATAAGTTCACCATCAGCAGAGTTTATTTCTTCCACATGCAGAAATTCAACCCCCGACAGAGTTCATTATCACCAGCAACGGTAATTCATCCTCAGCTGAGTTTGTTTCTCCAGGTCAGCAGAGCATCAAACAGAGTATCTCTCTTCCCCACAGAGTCATTCTCTCGCCAATTTATTCTCCAGCAGAGTCTCTCCCGACATAATATTCTCAAACAAAACGGACGCAAGTCTCCAGCTAATCATCTTTGGTCGTTATCCCCAGCGAGCGTGAAGAACTCAACTCCTTGAACTCTCCAACAGCAGTCCGGGATTTATTCTCTCCAGCTAGAGAACATCACAAAAAACATTACATATCTATGCATCATGGCATACGCATATGCATCATACAACACAATCTCATTTATTTTGAGAACATCATGACATTACATACGACTAACTCTTTACCTTTCAGGGAAAGATACAATCAAATTCTCACAAGTACTCTCTGGTTCAGTCAAATCGATACTAAGATTTTTATTCTGGTAAAAAAGCTATGAAGCCCGGAGATCGACCAGATAATAGTCAACCAATAATACATCATACTGTGAAGCCCGGAGAACGACTGGATAATAGTACCAAAATACTACGAAGCCTGGAATCGACCAGATAGTGGTATATCTTAAATTCAAGCTATGAAGCCCGGATTCGACTGGATAATATCTTGATTTCTCCAAAATACTATGAAGCCTGGAAGCGACTAGATAGTGGTATATCTTAAATTCAAGCTATGAAGCCAGAATTCGACCGAATAATATCTTGATTTCGCCAAAATACTACGAAGCCTGGAAGCGACCAGATAGTGGTATATCTTAAATTCAAGCTATGAAGTCCGGATTCAATCGGATAATATCTTGATTTCCCCAGAATACTACGAAGCCTGGAAGCGACCAGATAGTGGTATATCATAAAATCAATTTCACCAATTTAGAACTTAGGTTTTATTTTATTTTATAAAATTTAATTTAATATTAGTTAAATTTAATTTTAGGGTAATTCTAACTTTTGTAAATAATTAAAATCAAATTAGAAAAATTAGGTTTGTTCTTGATTTAATTTTTATTTCTTTTCACAAAATAAAAAAATAAAAAAATAGGTTAAATTAATTATTTTTCTTAATTTAAATTAATTAGTAATTAGGTTTTTTTATTTATTTTATTCAATTAAACCTTATTTTCTCAAATAATCAAAAACCACAAAAAAAATTGATTATTCTTTTAATTAGGTTTAGACGGGGTCAAAACCCTAATTTCTCTCGTTCTCGATTCATCGCGCGCATTTATTATTTTTGCGATATTAATGTAACTACTTACAGTATGTAATAGTTTAATTAGGATTTTCTTTTATTTATCGTTTTACGGGTTTTTTTGGCTACATAATTAATCCCTACCCTGAAGCCTTGTAATAGCGTAGGTTTTACTTTTCCGCATTTTATTTCTCGCAAATATTAACTGTTAGATGTATGTTAATAGGATTTTATGACAAGATTGCATGTTAATTTAAAATGGCTAGCAAACCCTAATGTGCAAAGATAATAACTTGAAATCAAATCACTCGCACATGTGCACTCCTAGGGTATACTCTCACTTCGGTTGCCTTCGGTAAATGATCATTAAGTATAAGGTGTCTTAGTGGTGGCCCTCCCGCCTAAACAAAGATCAAATGTCCCGTTCGGAAATGTTACCTCGGAAATGTTGCCTCAGAAATGTTGCCTAGAATATGATCTTAAGACATTAGGGTTATTACTAAGACGTCCTAACATTGCTTTAGTGATCGTACGTCCCTTTCAAATTGACCCTTACAACTCCAACGACGATGCTACCTATTTCTCAATAGTAGGATAGCACTGTCTAAAGGAAACAAGAACATAAACAATCCTTTTTCGAGTAGGTAGATGCTAGTAGGTACTTGCTCAAATCAAACTTTTTCACACCAAACAGTTTTTTTTTCAAACAAAGTTTTCAAAAATACGTCGTAACACTCTTTAGGACTAATACAAGGGTTAAAACAAAGTAAAACGAAACCTTTCAAAACAAACATACACAAGCAATTTCAAAAGATGAGCTAGTACCTAAGAGCCCATGGAAAACCATGGATAGAAAGGATGCTAACACCTTCCCTTTCTATAATCTACCCCTCGTACTTAGAAACATCTCGAAAAAGGTTTTTTCTGTTCTTTTTCCTTTTCCTGATTGGATAAAATAAAAGTCGGTGGCGACTCTTGCTTACTGCGACATTTTGCAAACACAAACGCAAAACACAAACCAACATTTTTCAAAATAGTCGGTTCTGCCACCGTATCACAGAGGGACTTTGCTAAAGCGTCCCTAGGTTTGAGGGACATGACTGTTTTTCAAAGGCAACAAGGGAGGTTACCCTAAAGGTGTAGATGTGCAGGTGATTTGTATTCAGTATTTTATCTTGAAGTTTAGGTTATCTAACGATTCGTTTTTAGTCTTTTCATACAATCCTCGTTACTAACAGCAATATAGTAAAATAGTAGCAGGAAAAAGTAAAGTGCTGAAAATAAAGACAGAAAATAAACCCTAACCTATTACGTCGCTTTGGGGTAGTTACGAAATAGAAAAGCGGAAAGTAAAACTAACAACTATTACATCCCATAGAACAATTACATAATCAAGGAAAACACGAGAAGAATAAGCTACGCAAAAAATGTAAGAACAAGAAAAAGGATAACGAAAATGTTTTTGGTGATTTTTGATGAAAAAGATTTTTTGACGATTAATTAAATAAACCTTAAAAAGTCTAATTAATTTTAATTAAGAAAACTTGATTAATTAAATTAATTAAATTAATTAAAACCTAAAACCTAATTTGATTAGGGTTATAAAAAAAGGGTTTTGAAAAAATTACGTTTGTTAAAAAAAGTTTATGGTTTTATGAATTTAGGGTTTTTAAGGGAAAAGGAGAAAAAAAGGTTAGAAAATACAAAATGCCAGGGGTGGGTGTTGAACCCACACCCTTAGCCTTTCTTCCTGCAAGCCTTGCCACTGCGCCAAGCGTGCTTTGGTGTTAGAGAATGGAATCAATGCGCTTAGTATGTTACAAATCTGCAAAACATGAAAAATGTAAAAAAAAATCTCAAAATGCCAAAGGACGGGGATCAAACCCATGCTTTGGCATAGTAAGACCTTAACGCGCGCTCGCTTGCCACTGGGGTGGCTATACATCCGGTTATATTTCTTGAAATAAAATAAATATAAAATAAACAAATTTATGGACTGGAGAAGCGCCATAGCCCTAGCTCTGACCGTCTTCTCCGGTGGCTCTTTCTCTTATTCTTGCAAAATAGACATGGTTAATTTTGACCCAAGGGTACCCTACCCCCCTAAATCAAGTCTTGCGAGTTCAATGGGACCATTATTTTTGACGGATTCGTGCTGGTTTGTAAGCTACAATGAAAATATCATGGATCAGTATGAACATGGTGGTTCATGATTCTGGTAGCATGGAGGCCATGCGATTGGTCTAACCTGCACCTTGAGATCTCAAAAGCATGTTAATATCATTAGTATGCATTGAAACATGAAGGAAATAAAGATATGGATTTGAAAAAAAAAACAAGAAACTGAGGTGCATGCATGCTGATTATATGCCCTTTGGATCATTATATTCAATCCCATCTTACTCAATAGTTCTCCTGGAAGTGAATGGAACAACTAGAATACTTTGAAGGTGGCTGCAACTAAGGTTTCAAGTTGTCCTAGTTTTGAGATTTTTTTGAGATTTTTGGACAAGTTTCTTGCTGCAAGGATTCGTGGCTTCCTTTGTCTGAATGAGGAGGATACATAATGCTTGAAATTAGGTCAAATTGTTTGGGCTTGGACCATGTAAGAAAAGTCCTTGTTTTATTTCATTTAATTTTGACTTTAAATTAATAAAAACCAAAATAAATAAAATAAAAAGGTCAAGGGTTACACGAATAATATCTGAGGTTTATCTTGAGGTACTAAACATGCATGGACCTTGAATCACAAGCCCACTAGCCCAAAAATTCAATTTTGATCATTTTTGGTTTCATGCATTTGCTCAAAAATTTTCAACTTTCACTAGTCAAACTCTCTCAATTTTAATCATTTGAATGTGATCTAGGAATTTTTGGAAAGCTCAAGATGTCCTCTACAATCCCTATTTTGTTCATTTTTGCATTGGAAGAATTTATCTTGATTTAAGTTGCCTTGACAAAAAGTTCCTTTTTGTTGACTTTTGAAATGACCTATAATGTATTGGCCCATATCTCTCAAATGAAGCATTTTTTGGTCTTCAGATTAGAGATACAAAGTTGTAGAGAATTGAATTTCCTTCAAAATGATCTTTGGTTGAGGAAAACCTGATGAATCATGTGAAAGTTATGCTTGGTGAAAGTTCAGTTGACTTCTCCTTAAGAAAACCCTAATTTGGTAACTTTTGAATTTTGATAAATATAGAGTTTTCTTGATAAATCATGATAAACCCTTGATATAATGATGAATGTGACTTCAAAATATTGATATTGACCAAAAAATATTGAAGTTTGACTGTATGTTGACCATAATTGACTTTTTGTCTAATATAATTGATTTTTAGTCATCTGAGCAATTGACTGAGCAAACTTGTGATGCAAGGCTTGAAACTTGGTATGAGAATTATTGGAGACATATAAGAAACTATGACATCCACTTGAGGCCTTAGAAACCTAATCTTCCTTGATAAAAGTGAAACCCTAGTTGTAGGTCAACTGCTTAGGAGGAGAATTTGTCTGATCAATTCTTGAGCAACCTTGAGCAATTGAGAACCTTATGAGCATGGGAAGATGTATTGAAGAAAATGGGAGGGAAAATTTTGGGGTACATCATCTGCCCCTGTTAAATCTTCTTAAACCTAAAGAGTTAGATTGGCATATCCTCCATTCGTGTTTGAGGGTAGAAGAGGATTAAACACGTAAGTGCCCAGAATTTTGCACTCGCATGTGCATGCAGTAACAATATTGATTGATAATATTGTTTGAATGGACTTAAAGATGCCATTAGGAGAGGTGATGGATTGTCTTCGGAGATGGGCTTATAGATGTCATCCGAAATAACTGTTGATAGAAGTATCAAAATGAGTCTATGCTTGAATGTATCTGAAGAATGCTTTTCTGGACGACTCTCTAGGGAAAGTGTTTAAGTAGTTTCTTGTCAGATTTAGTCTCTGAGGTAAATTCTTGTCAGATTTGGTCTCTGAGGGAAATGTTTGTCATGTAGATAGTCGCCTCGTCCTGCTTCGGGAATTGATCTATAATCTGTTTTTGTTGGTAAACTCGTCCCGTTTCAAGAATTCACACCACTTGGCCATGTGGATATTTTCCATGTTCTGTTTCGAGAATTAATTTTTTCCTAGTTATACATATATTTTCCTCGTCTTGTTTTGGGAATTAATTTGGGCTTGGTCATACAAATAGTTCCCCCGTCCTATTTCGGGATTTAATCTTTGACATGCTTTCTGTTGGCGAACCCGTCTTGTTTCGAGAATTTATACCACATGGTCGTATAAATAGTTGCCCCATCCTATTTCGGGAATTAATCTTTGACCTGATCATATATAGTTTCCCTGTTCTATTTCGGTAATTAATCTCTGACCTGTTTGAAAATTTGCTGATGATATTCGTCTATTTGTAGACTTTTACCTGAAAAGACAAAGTTAGTCTTTATACAATGTCATGATGTATGTAATGCATTGCGTAATGATGTTCTCAAAGTAAGTGAGAGTGTGTTATATGCGTTTCGTATGCATATGCTATGATATTTGTAAATGATGTATGGATGCAAGAGGCCGTTGAAGCATATTGGTAGCTTTGTATAACATCCTTGACCGGGGAAAATAAATCCTTGACTGTTGTTGTAGTTGAAGAACATGAATCTTCAATCTTGTTTAGAATGTCTCCTCTGGGGATTCCTGCTTTATGTTTTGAGGATACTCCGCTAGGAATGTTTGACTGCTTAGGGATAGAAGAGTTCAGGAACATTGGTCGTTCGTTGCTCTATTGGGGAATTTAGTTCATATATACCCTGACTGGGGATAAAAGAGGTGAATAACCTTCTTAGGTGTTGTTTGACCGAGTTTCTGATATGGATGCTAACTCTTCTGCAGAGGACAAAGTTAGATGACATCTGGCCTGATTTCAGATTCCATAGCAACTCTCTGGGGATAACAACCTATACTTTGCTGAAGAAGATAATCTTACTGGTGATTTGCAGTAGTCGGAGAAATGAACTTTTCTTGGGAAATTAAATCCCGTTGGGGAAATAAACCATGCTGGGGAAATAAACCTTGCTGGAGAAGAGAATTATACCATGGATTTTACAGTGTTAGAGAAATAAACTCTGTTGGGGAATTAAATTCCTATGGACTGTGTTGAGGACATAATCTCTGATGAGGATTGGAACTCTGTAGGCTGTGCGGAGGAAGTTTCCACTATATACGGGAGAAATGATCAAACTCCTTTATCTGCAAGGGGAATCTGCTGGGGAGTATGGTTATGTTAATATCTGGAAGATGCCCCAATTTCTGTCTGAGGACATATTAGACTCGCTGAGGAATGTATCTCCGTGGGGATGAGCTTGTGCATGTAGCTCTGTGGGGATTTTTCTGTTGGGATTTGTGGATGACTTAAACGTTATCCAAACTCATAGAATCTTTAGTAAATGTTAATTCCTTCTTTTATGCACATATTATTTAACAATAATCATATTCATATACATATGTTTATTCAATTTAGCCACTAGAAGTTTTTGTAAACAAAACAAGGAAAGTAAAGTAATTTTGAATTTTGAAATTGTATTGATAATTTACCTATAAACAGGCGGTTTTATACAAAGAGTCAGAGATCCTAGTAAGATGAAATCTCCATAAAAAATAAAATAATACAAGGTAAAAATAAAACATATCGCTATGTGTAAACGATCCCATCGAGTTTCAACTCTGTTATTACCCTTATGTCTTCGAGCATCTCATCCCTTGCTGTCGGAAGTTGACTGAATCGATCCGTATCTTTCGAACTTGACATTGATAATAAAGCTTGTTATAAGTAGGTGATCCAATGGGACATAGTCGTACGCTTTAATCCCTAACTTTTTCCTGGACCGCCCTTTCGGGTTTTCAGTCCACCGAGATACCCTTTTTTGCCCAAGCCGCCTTTTCAGGTTTTCGAATTGTCGGGTGTACAATTATATATATATATATATATATATATATATATATATATATATATATATATATATATATATCCCTAATTTTTTCCCAAACCCTTTTGGTTCGCCGGGATGCCCTTATTTTTGCCTAGGCCAGTCAACCGAGCGGGTCACTTTCATGCGTAGTATTTTTTAACTATGTATGCATTTACAGGGTGCAGAAAACCTTCACCGTCCATGGTGGTAAGTATCATAGCACCTCCAGAGAATATCTTCTTGATTACAAATGGCCCTTCATAGGTGGGAGTCCATTTGCCCTTGAGATCACCTTGTGGTATGATGATGCACTTTATTACCTAGTTGCCAGTCTGATATACCCGTTGTTTGACTTTCTTGTTGAAGGCTTTGATCATACACTTCTGATACATCTGACCATGACAAATAGTTGCAATCCTATTCTCGTCAATCAAATTTAACTGGTCCAGCCTAGTCTGAATCCATTCATCTTTGTCTAAACCTGAGTCTTTCATAATCCTTAAAGAAGGAATCTGGACTTCGACAGGTAGGACAACTTCCATACCGTAGACTAGAGAGAATGAGGTTGCCCCAATTGATGTTCGTACTAAAGTGCAATAGCCATGAAGAGAAAATGGTAACATCTCATGCCAATCTTTATATGTCACCTTCATCTTCTGTATGATCTTCTTGATGTTCTTGTTGGCAGCGTCTACTGCGCCATTCATCTTTGGTTGATACGAAGAAGAATTATGGTGTTTGATCTTGAACTGCATGCAGAGTTCCGTGATCATGGTATTGTTGAGATTGGTATCATTATCCGTGATAATTCTTTCGGGAATTCCATACCGACAGATAAGATTATGTTTAATAAACTGGGCCACGACATTCTGGTAACAGAGGCAAACAAGGATGCTTCAACCTACTTGGTGAAATAATCAATGGTGACGAGGATGAAATGATGCCCTTTAGACGAAGTAGGCTTAATATCTCCAATCATATCAATGCCACACATTGCTAACGACCAAGGAGCAGTCAAGAAGTTTAGAGGAACTGGAGGCACGTGTACCTTGTCAGCATAAATCTGGCATTGTGACAAGTTCTTGAGTGGTGATGGCAATCTGTTTCCATGGTTGACCAATAATACCCCACTCTCAGAATCTTCTTAGCCATTGTATGTCCACTGGAGTGTGTACCAAAGATACCTTCGTGCATATCCTCCATAATTTTCTCCGCTTCCTTCTTGTCTATACAACGAAGCAAAGTCGAATCATGTTTGCGCTTGTACAAAATTTTGTTGCTTAAGGAGAACTTAGCAGAGAACTTCTGTAGGAGTTTCTTGTCATTGGTAGATGCTCCTTTAGGATACTCTTGAGCTTTGACGTATCTTTTTACTTCATGAAACCGAGGCTTCTCTTCTACTCCACCAGTACCAACTTCATAGTAATGTGCCGGTTCGTCCAGTCTCTCAATGGTGATTCGAGGAGCTTCGTTGTCCCATCTGACTTTGAACATGGACGACATGGTAGCTAATGCATCCGCTAACTGATTCTCCTCTCGTGGGATATTCTCAAAAGTGATTTCCTTAAAGTACAAAATTAGTGTCAACACATGCTCTCGATAAGGAATGAGATTTGGATCCTTTGTATCCCATTCTCCTTTAATTTTACTGATCACTAGGGCTGAGTCCCCATACACACATAAGAACTTAATCCTCATGTCAATAGCAACTATGATACCAATAATGCATGCTTCGTATTCTGCCATGTTGTTGGTACAATCAAAGCAAAGTCTGGCGGTGAAGGGTGTATGGCAACCATTGGGAGAGATAATCACAGAACCAATTCCATTGCCCAGTGCATTAGAAGCTCCATCAAAAACCATAGTCCATCGGGATCCTGAATCAGGTCCTTCATACGGTCCAGGTTCTTCACAATCTGTAACTAGCATAATGTTCTCATCCGGGAACTCAAAATTCATAGACTGATAGTCGTCTATAGCTTGATGAGCCAAGTGGTCTGCCAGTACACTTCCTTTGGTTGCCTTCTGAGTGGTGTACTGAATGTCATATTCTGTTAAGACCATTTGCCATCTGGCTATTCTTTCGGAGAGAGCGGGATTCTCGAATATATACTTTATGGGATCTGTTGTACCCAAAAATTTGCCCTCTCACTTATCAAGAATTTTCTCACAAGATCTCCTTGGGCTCAAGATTGCACTAGGGTTTGATCAGCTCAAGACACCTCCTTATGCACTGATGACCAAAATTAGGGTTTGAGTTTGCACAAGGATTTTGGACTATCAATGCTTCATATGACTTTCAAGGATCATTATAGACCCCCAAGATTACTCATGTCAAGTTTCAAGCCTTGGATCACACTTTTGACCAGTCAATTGAACAGTTGACCTAAAAATCAGCTATATTAGGGAGAAAGTCAACCATAGCCAATTTACAGTCAAACTTCATAATTTTTTATCCACATCAACATTTTAGACCCATATGTATTATTTGATCAAGTTTGGACCATAATTCCTCAAGAAATTTGATCAAATCTCCAAAAGGGCAAAATGGTCAAAATTAGGGTTTTGACTAGGAAATGGCAATTTCTGATTTTTGACCTAGAAAATGTTCAATTGGTTTAAGGCATGATCTCAAGAGTCCAATTGCATAATTTGGACCTAATGACATGATTCAAAACATTGCAAGTCCATTAGATTGACACATGAATTTTACAGTCAACTGATCAAAAATCAACTGTATACTGAAAAGTCAAACTTTGACTTTTTGGTCAAATTCAAGTGCCAAAGATCATAACCCATAAAAAAATATCAAAATATGAAACTTATTCATCAAGAAATCAAAAAGTCAAGATTTCACTTTGAAAAGTCAAAATTTCTAAACTTAGAAATTTTTCTAAGTGTTGGAAATTTCATGTTTTTTCATAACTTTGATCCAAATTTTCACCATGATGCAAGATGATTCAAGAGAAACTTCCAACATGAAAGTTGTATATTTCCATGAAATATACAACTTTTCTTCACACAACTTCTCCTAATAATTCTTGCATCTTAAGTTATAATTTTGTGAATACATGCTCATGAACTAAAAATGACTTAGTGAAATTTTGCCCTAGTTAGGCAGATTTTTGACCTAACTTCATGGAAATGTTTCACATAGTTCCAAGGGGAATATTCAAAATCAATTCAAATATTAGTTTTAGAGCACATTTCAAGCTTTACAAAATGTCCAAGAACTCCTTGAGATCATTCTTGAGTAAGGAGAATCGAAGAGATGAAGTTCGTGTTTTGTCACTTGGATTACAAGCCATTTTGTGAAGAACACTTGATCCAATCTTCAAGCATGCTGTACAAATCTTGCTTTGCAGGATTCAAACTGGCTAATCACTCGTTAATTTAATGCTTACACAACTGGTAGAGCCATTGTCCAAGCATTGAAGCCATTATCCAAGTTGCATTTCCATTTTTGGAAGAAAGTCGCCACTTCCATTTTGGAAAAGTGACTTTAATCACAATGTCAACTCTCCTTGAGCCCATACATTGTTGCTTCTGACTAAAAAGAATGTAAAAGCAAGAAGCAACATATCTACAGCCTGCTAATCACCCTGCAAACCCTTTTACTTCACATTGAAACCATGTTTGTCAAATTTGCTTCAAAAACAAGTAACCAAGCCATAACATGTGATTTTCAAATTCTGAGTTGTGACAAGCCTCAAAACCTCTTGCTTATAAGTATACACACTATTTTCAATTTGACACACGAATGCTAATGCCCTGAAACTATCTCAAACACTCAAAAACCATAAACCTGTTCAAGAACACCATTAACATACAATTTTGAACCAAAACTCATGATCTTCATTTCCACTCGTACGTTTTGAAAACTAATCACTCAAACACCTTCTATACATCATACCAAAGCAATCCAGGCCCCTGTTTCAAGACTGTAACTCCTCCATCACCATCCACCATTTTCAAATATCAAGCTTACAGGTTGACTTAAGTAGAGAGATTCAGAGACTTTCAAGGCAAAGTAGGAGTTGGAATACACTCAGGGAGGTCCAGGAAAGCTAAACATATCCTCAGGCCTTCTTAAAAGTTGCTCAAACTCCATTCACGACTCCAGCTGCAAGAGGTAAAAATTCAAATTTCTATCTCTTCATACAAGCATCGTTTGATCCTGATTTGTGAAGACAAAATGTAGATATCTTTTCTCTAAAACTGACCATGTTCATAGTTCCCATTTATATTAACTGTGTTTAGAGAATTTTGGATTTGAAATTTTTGAGAAAATTAGGTTTCAATTTAGGGCCAGCAAAATTAGTTTTTATCTTTGACTTTTAGCTTACATAAGTTATATGCTTGAATTCGTGGGAAGAAACACCACAACTTTCATGTTTGAACTTTCCATTTTTGTGGAGAGATGAGGAAGATACAGGTGGTCCGGCTAGGCGCGAGGTTGAAGACGAAGTTGCCTTCAGAAAGTAGTTTCTAATATAAATTTATGCTTTGATTATATAACCAGATGAAACAGTCACCCCAGTGGTAAGTGCGCGCGTACTAAGTCATTGCTTACCTAAAGGGCGAGGGTTCGAACCAGTGTGAACCCCCCTTTTGCTTTTTTTTTTTTTTCATTTTTTCTGATTTCCTAACATATTTTTTTGCAGGCGCTGGGCCCTTTGGGCCTGGCATTGTTTTTTTGCTAGCTCACCCCCACTGTTTACTTGTGACACCTCCCTGGCCCATTTTATTTTTATTATTTATTTATTTCTTTTTCTTTTAAATATATTTTCTTAAATACCAAAAAAAAAATCATCAAAAATATAAAAATAATAGATTTATATTTTGACATAATTTAAATATTTTTCCACATAAAAAAATATTTTTATTCATTATACTTTATTTATCTTTATTAGTTATCTTGTAAATTAAATTAAAACTAGGTCAATTATTTATTTCTTTATACTTATTTAAATACATTTATTTTAATATAAAAAAGACCAAAAATATTTCATAACACCACATATTATTTTCAAGACAAAAATACAAAAAATACTTTTTCTTTAAACTTATTTTCTTTTAATCAACTAAAATAGATTTAGGGTTTTATTCAAAAATCTTTTCTTAATTAACTTCTTTTCTTAATTAACTTAAGTTAATTTAATTTAATTACTTTTTTTTCTCTAATTAGGTTTAGGTTAAAACCTCTTTCATACAAAAATCCAAACACAAAAATCATTTCTTTCAATTTGCATTTGTACTTTATATATTTCTTCAATCATTTGCACCATATTCAATTTGGTTGTAATAGATTAATTAGGTTTATATTATTGCAATCCCCATTCATAAATTGTATACCCCCCTCCCACAAATGTTGTAATAGCGTAGTAACTTTAAATTTCGCAATTTATCGCTTTTACATAACATGCTAGTAATTAGGGTTTGTATGGGAAGATAAAATCAATCAAATAGAAAATCCTAATTCAAGACAAAAACAAGCATGAAAATGACACACTTTCACACAAACACCCCTAGGGTTATTCCACTTGGTTGCCTTATACAAAATGGCCATATTATGCATGTAAGGTATCTTAGCAAAAACAAACAAATACAAGATCATAGTCCCTCGATGACGCTATTCAAAGTTACCTTACAAATGATCTTAGTCCCTCAAAAAGAATGCTAAGATACCTTGCAACATTGCTAATCATGGATATACGATGACCCACACTCGTCCCGTTTACATCCAAAGATAGGGTTGCTTACCAAATCAATGGTAAGACAACAATGTCAAAGGAAACGAAAATGAACAAGAAAGACATTTGAGTAGGTAGATTGCTCCGAATTACTTGCTCCATTTCAAGACAAACATCCTTGCTATTTTCAAAACAAACACACACATTTTCAAACATCTTACAAACATTGAAAACATTTTAAAAAGATCAACATCTTTGTATACATTCTTACGAACGAGAATCATTACAAATATTGCCTAAACGATGGCCTCTTTACAAAATACTTTCAAAAAACCACACAAAGCACAATTTCAAACAAAAGCAAGTGATCTAGAAAGTAACTAAGAGCCCATGGAAAACCATGGATGAAAAGGGTGCTAATACCTTCCCTTTTCATAATCTAACCCCCGAACTCAAGAAACAATCTCAAAGGTCTTTCCTGTGCTTTTTCACCTTTCCTTTTGGATAAAAGAAAAGTCGGTGGCGACTCTTGCTAACCGCAACATTTGCGATCAAACGCAACACCCTCAAGTTAGTTCTCCCACCATATCACAGAACTGGAGACTCTGCTGGGGAATATTCTAAAAGTGGGGTTACCTTAGGGATAGATCATATTTACTTGCTTACATTGTTTGACTTGTATGATTTACATTATGGTTCTTTATTTGGGTTTGAATCCTCTACCCGGATTTGGGATACATTATAGGTAAGTAGCAATACATTGTGGAAAATGTGCGGGGTATACCGACATGGTGTAAGCAATAGCTACGTTAGTGCGACATATTTGTGGGTACCGGTAGCCTTTAAGTTAATCAAAGAGAATACGGGGCCACTGAGTGATGTCATGAAGCACTAATGAACTTTTAGAACCTTTAGTTGACCAACTTGGCCTTTAGGATGTAGTGAGATGACCGGCTTTGGTGCATTCCCAAGTTGGTAGATACTCGATACTACACTCATTGAGGTTTAGTTTCTTGGGATATTTCGGTCGCCATTAAAGAGGTTTGAGCTGAAACAATGACCAAGGAAACAATCCAGTGATATTGAGTTCCTTAGAACCCGATTGCTATTACTAGGATAGGTTTAAGCCAACTAAACTTCAAGAGGGTACTTACCTATAAAACTCCATGAAAGCCTAAAACTAAGGATTTGTTTGCTTTGTTTGTATATGCATATTTGTACATAACATCATGAACATCATGAACATCATATACATCCACTAACCATTTCAAGGATTTTGGAATTCATCTTTGTTCTTGTTTTGTAGGATATGAATTCACTTCGCAGGAAAACTATTCAAGTCAATCTTGTAAGGATCCCTCCACAACTTAAGGATCTAGCTTCAAGGTTCCTGAAAACTCTCCATTCACCGAGAGACATGGTCGCCTACTCAACTTGGTCACCTCCAACACAGATGAAGACACGATGAAGGTGCTTTTTCAGTTCTTTGATCCTTTACACCATTGCTTCACATTTCTCGACTATGAACTTGTGCCAACTAAGGAAGAATTATCCCAACTCTTGAGGATTCCCATTCTCAATCAACTACCTTTCAACGGTACGGAAAGAGACCCAAAGCCAGAAGAAATTGCTCAAGATCTACACTTGCACTCATCTGATGCCATAACTCATTGGGAAACAAGGAGTGGTGTCAAAGGCTTCCTAGCAATGTTCCTGTTTGAGAAAGCCCAAAGCTGTTGGAATTTCTTAGACTTGCAAGCCTTTGAGGAAATTGTGGCTCTCCTCATCTATGGGATGGTTTTGTTTCCAAATTATGACCAACTCATAGATGTGAACACCGTCAAAATCTTCATATCCCACAACCCGGTGCCCATATTACTAGGGGATATCCTACACTCTTTTCACACTCGCACAATGAGGAAAAGAGGTGTCCTTATGTGTTTCACTCCTCTCTTGGGAAGATGGTTTATTTCTCATCTTCCCCAATCTATATTAAAGAATGAGCAAGGTTCAAGGTGGTCACAAAGGTTGATGACACTCAAACATTCAGACATTCATTGGTGCTCCCGATCCAAAGAGAATGTTATCATTGTTGACCGGTATGGAGAATTACCTAATGTCCCTTTACTTGGCTTTAGGGGAGGAATCACCTACAACCCATATTTAGCCTTAAGACAGTTTGGTTATGCCCAAAGGGATGACCCACATGAGATGCTGATTCAAGGTTTGGTATTTGACTACGACAACGACAATCAAGGTCTTCGCCAGAGATTTATCCGAGATTGGAGGATGTTGAACAAGGTGGATAGTAAGACTTTGGGGCACAAGAATTCCATCCCTCTCGAGCCTTACCTCAAATGGGTACGAACTCGTGCTCAGAGTCTTATGATGCCTTATCCCTCTGTTCTCCCGGTAATTATGGAGGCTGTTAAGGAAGGAGATGTTCCATACACTATCCTACATCCTGACATGCCCACATATCTTGAAGACTTACAAATGGATTGGATACAACTCAAAGGAGAGCGAGATACTTTCGAAGCCCAATTCTACGCAAGCGAGAAGAAGGTTTTAGAACTCACTAAGCTACTTCATGAGGAGCGGACTCTAAACGCCTACATTGCACCAAAGAGGATGCGTACTACCTTTTTATCTTAGAGTTTTTGTATTATTTTTCCAAAGAAGCATTGATGTACTCAAGCTTTAACTTATTAATATAATGTGTGTTTCCTTTTTGTCTAAAATGAATTTGAATCTTAAAATCCTTGCAAACATTGCATATGCATATACCATTCATCATAACATAAGCAAGTCTTTTGCAACAAGTCTCCTCATCTCTATACTGTTTATTTCAGTAAGATGGATCTTGAGCAAACAATGAAGGATCTCCAAGCTCAGAATACACGGTTTCAATAGTTGCTCTTGACCCTAGCCAAGGGACAAGAAGAGTTGAAGACTTTGCTGGTTGAAGAGAGGAAAAAGAAGACAAAGAAGGTAAATGGAGTCCTGAACATGGGAAGAAGATTTCATGAGCAAACAAGATGGACCTTAAACTTTGCAATAACATCCGGAGAAAAAGCCAATCAAGAGGGGAAAGGCAAGGAAACAGTTGTCTTGTCAGAATCGGAAGAGGAAGAGGAAGAAGAAGACTACTCTGAAGAACAGTACCCTCCAACTGATGACAAGTATAGACATCTCGAAGAGCGGTTGAGTGCGATGGAAATCCAAAAACTGTCTGGCTTGGACTTTGAGGAATTGGGTTTAGTATCGGGGATTGTAATCCCTCCGAAATTCAAAGCACTTGTGTTTGCAAAATATGACGAAATTTCATGCCCTAAAATGCATCTCCGGTCATATGTGACGAAAATCCAACCCCATACCGCTGACAAAGACTTATGGGTACACTTCTTCTAAGACAATCTGTCTGGAACTCAACTTGACTGGTTTTACCAACTAGAAAGAGCCAACATTCACAATTGGGAAGATCTTGCCGCAACTTTCTACAAGAAATACCAATACAATGCTGATCTTGTGCCTACCCGTACTCAACTCCAGAGTATGGCGATGGTTTCCAATGAAGGTTTCAAGGACTATGCACAAAAATGAAGAGACTTGGCTGGAAGAGTTCAACCCCCTCTATCTGAGAGAGAGTTGGTAGACATGTTCTTGGGCACCTTGTCTGGTCCTTTCTTCAATAATTTAATTGGAAGTTCATCTGCAGGCTTTACTGAACTAATATTGACCGGAGAGAGGGTAGAAGCCGGTATAAAGAGTGGAAAGATTCAGAAAGACACATCTTCTTCTACAGCTGTAAGGAAGCCTTTCATCAGAAATAAAGAGGTGGTTGTTGTATATCCGTAAAGAAACTAAGATAGGGACGAACGCCGACCAATGGTGGGGGCTGTTATGATTCCTAAGCCTGCACTTTATCAACAAAGAAATAATCAACCAAGGATGGAAAGGCCAGTCAGGAAGTTCACCAGAATCAACATGACCCCGTCTCAAGTATTACTGCATCTACTAAGATCCAACTTGGTGACCTTGAAAGAAGCTTCAAAAAACCCGAATACAACATCTCCTTATTATCATCCCAATGCCCGTTGCGCATATCACTCTGAAAGTCCTGGTCACAATACTAATAACTGTTGGGCTCTAAAGAACAAAATACAATACCTCATTGAAGCAAAATAAATTGAGTTCGATGCACCCGAAAAGCCAAATGTCATTTCTGCCCCTATGCCCAGACATGGCAACAATACCAATGCCATTGAAGAAGGATTGTTTGTTACTTCAATTGATGAACTCATGACCCCACTTCCGACTATTAAATTGAATTTGTTGAATGCCGGTGTGTTCCCGGGCTATGATGAAGTTTTCCATCTCTGCTTGTCCGTACCAACCGTCTGTCCTTTGTTGAAAATAAGCGTTCAGTGCCTAATAGATAACAAAGAAATTTTGTTTGAAAAGACTCCTGTTCCACCTATCCCTTTTGAAGATGTTTTTATCATTACCATTTCCGCCAATTCTTCCAGGGTCTCCACCAAAAGACCCGTTAGAATTACATCAGTTCCGAAAGCAACTCCTTTAATAATCACAATGCCTGGACCAGTCCCATATGCGTCAGACAAAACCGTACCATGGAATTATGGAGGGGATGTCTACTACCATGGTATCAAGCAAGACTGGCCAGCCACCGAAGAGTTAAGTTCTGAGAAATTAGATTCCAACGTCAGTAATATTGTAGGGACTAGTAAGATTACCCGAAGCGGTGGGATCTTCTCTCCAGAAATTGCTCCCCCAAAGGCTATTTCTGGACCCGTAATCATCCTTGTGGCTGTTCCAAAGGTTACTCCCACACCCATAATCATATCTGCAAGTGCTCCTATTGACAAAGCCATTACAACCCCTGTTATCATTCCTACTGACACTCCTGCTGCCGAGTTAACCGAGACTCGAGGAAAAAGTATTCTGGTTGAGCCTGTCCGGATGAAGGCTCAGTCATTGACTATCCCTGAGACCTCCAAGAAAGAAATGGAGGAAATCCGAAAAATTATAAAGAGAAGCGACTACGATGTAGTTGAACAACTGGGGAAAACTCCCTCTAAAATCTCCATGCTGGCATTACTACTATGTTCTGAGGCGCATGCAAAAGCCTTCGTAAAGTTCTTAAAAACCGCCCATATACCTCAAGAGACATCTGCCGACCAGTTTCAAGACTGCGTAGCCAGCCTAACTGCGGATAATGGTTTAGGTTTTTAAGATGCTGATCTGACGCCAAGGGGAAGGAAACATAATGAGGCATTGCATGTCTCAGTGGAATGTAGGGGCACAACTTTGGCTCATGTTTTGGTGGACACTGGATCATCTCTAAATGTATTACCTAAAAAAGCTCTTGATAGACTTGACTGCGAGGACTGACATTAAAGCCAAGCAACATAGTAGTAAGGGATTTTGACGGCTCGAAAAGGATGGTGCATGGGGAAGTGGATATCCCTATAAAGGTTGGAACCCAAACTTTCAATTCAACTTTTTATGTAATGGACATCCTCCCTTCATACTCCTGCTTGCTAGGCCGGCCATGGATCCACAATGTTGGCGCTGTTACTTCTAAGTTGCACCAAATGCTGAAGTATCCAGTTCAAGGGAAGATTGTCACTATTCATGGAGAGGAAGAGTATATGATCAGCCATCTCAATTCCTTCAGATATGTGGAATTAGATGGTGAATTTATTGAAACTCCATTTCAACACTTTGAAGAGGTCCCCCAAGATATGGCCGTGACCAAGGTTGTGTCTCAGGTTCCCAAGATTACAAGGCCTCCACTCCGGATGTCATCTCTGAAGGATGCCAAAGCAGTGGTAGAAGAAGGTGGGTGCACTATCTGGGGACAACTCCCAGATATCCCGTATAAGTTTGACAAGTTTGGCCTAGGTTTCACTTCAAGTTCTCAAAAGGCTGTACGCCGTGCTCGTGCTGGAGGACCACCCCTCAAGATCAGCAACCGTGAAGTCAACGCGGTAGAAGATGGTGAAGATGGCTGCAACCTGGAGGATTGGATCTTCCCGACTGTCAATGGAGGGCTCAGCAATTGGGAGGCTAGAGATTTTGTCCCGATCACTTTTATCCCACAGTAATTTGTCTTTACATTTTTTTGGATCTGTAATATTAAAACAATTCACACTCTTAAAACCTTGTGTCTTACCCGAGGCACAATGGTCCATTTGTAAGGGTTATTATCTCATTTTCATATGACATCAATGAATCATGGACGTTTTTGCATACAAACTTTTGTGCTCATTGTTTTTCTTTTACATTTTATTTTCTTTCAAAGATAGCTATACCCTTACACACACCCACACTCACAATGCAGGTATACATCCATTCGGGATCCCATGGGTAACGATACTGCTATGGCCTTTTGTAACTCTGAGAATCTAATCTACCAAGCCGAAGACGAAGGTGAGGAAGATATTGAAGTACCAGGGGAACTTGCCAGACTGCTGCAACAAGAAGAAAGAACCATTCAACCTCACGAGGAACCCGTGGATACAATCAACCTAGGTACCGAAGAAGACAAAAAAGAGGTCAAAATGGATGCCAATCTAGAACTCAGGGTCAAGGAGTGTCTGATTCAGTTGTTACACGATTATGTTGAAGTCTTTGCCTGGTCATATGAAGACATGCCAGGACTTGATGCATACATTGTGGTACATCGTTTTCCTACAAGAGAAGATTGTCCGCCAGTAAAGCAAAAGGTTCTCCGCATGAGACCTGATATGTCAGAAAAGATTAAAGTAGAAGTCATGAAGCAATTCAATGCTGGATTCTTGGCTGTCACCTCTTACCCCTAATGGGTTGCCAATATTGTTCCTGTTCCCAAAAAAGATGGCAAAGTACGAATGTGTGTGGACTACAGAGATTTGAATAGGGCAAGCCCTAAGGATGATTTTCCACTCCCCTATATTCATATCCTAGTTGACAATACAACACAACGTAAAGTGTTTTCCTTCATGGACAGATTCTCAAGTTACAACCAAATCAAAATGGTGCCTGAGGACATGGAGAAAACAACATTTGTCACACAATGGGGCACATTCTTCTACAAGGTAATGTCGGTCAGACTAAAGAACACAGGGGCAACCTATCAGCGTGCCATGGTAGCTTTATTTCATGACATGATACATCACGAAATAGAGGTCTATGTGGACGACATGATAGTCAGATCTCAAACAGAAGAAGAGAATCTTGATCACTTACAAAAACTATTTGAGAGGCTGAATAAGTACAAGCTAAGGTTGAATCTAAACAAATGCACATTTGGAGTACGGTCTGGTAAACTCCTAGGCTTTGTCGTCAGCAACAAAGGTATCGAGGTCGATCCTGCCAAAGTTAAAGCAATACAAGAGATGCCTGCTCCTCATACTAAGAAGGAAGTCATAGGATTCTTGGGACGTTTAAACTACATTACCAGATTCATCTCTCACCTGACAGCTACTTGTGAACCAATCTTCAAATTGTTGAAGAAAGATCAAGTAGTCAAATGGAA
This sequence comes from Vicia faba, assembly GCA_948472305.1. Taxonomy (NCBI): domain Eukaryota; kingdom Viridiplantae; phylum Streptophyta; class Magnoliopsida; order Fabales; family Fabaceae; genus Vicia; species Vicia faba. The sequence goes on from OX451735.1 coordinate 562,730,108, forward strand.
TGACGAGTGCCAAATTGATTTTGACAAAATCAAAGAATACCTGCAAGAGCCTCCTGTATTGATGCCACTAGTCGAGGGAAGACCATTGATCATGTATCTAACTGTTTTAGAAAATTCAATGAGGTGTGTGTTGGGGCAGCATGACAAGTCTGGCCGAAAAGAGCACGCTATTTATTACCTGAGCAAAAAGTTTACCGACTGTGAAATAAGATATTCACTGCTCGGGAAAACTTGTTGCACTCTGGCATGGGCTACTCGCCGGCTAAGACAGTATATGCTAACTCATACTACCCTATTGATATCTAAAATGGATCCGTTAAAATACATCTTCGAGAAGCCTGCTCTTTCTGGGAGAATAGCAAGGTGGTAGATGATTCTGACGGAATACGACATACAGTATACTACCCAGAAAGCAATAAAGGGCAGTGTATTAGCCGATCACCTTGCTCACCAAGTTGTATAAGACTACCAATCCATGAAATTCGAATTTTCGGATGAAGACATCATGACATTAGACAACTGTGAAGAATTCAGGCCATATGACGGACCTAAACAAGGATCCCGATGGATCCTGTTCTTTGATGGAGCATCCAATGCACTTGGAAATGGTATCGATGTTGTACTCATATCTCCGGAAGTATGTCATACTCCCTTTACCGCAAGACTCTGCTTCAATTGTACAAACAATATGACGGAATAAGAAGCGTGCATCTTTGGTCTTAAAGCTGGCAGAGATTTGGGGATCAAATCCTTAAATGTATTCGGAGATTCAGCTTTAGTCATCAGTCAAATCAAAGGGGAATGGGACACGAAACACCCTAACCTTATCCCTTATAAAGAACATGTTTTGACATTGCTACCACATTTTGAGAAGATTACCTTCGAGCATTTCATGCGAGAAGAAAATCAGCTAGCAAACGCACTAGCCACAATGTCATATATGTTTAAACTTAATTGGGATAACGAAGCTCCCCAGATCACCATTGAACGAATGGATGAACCAACACATTGTCACGAGATTAATACTGAAGAAGTAGTGGACCAGCCTTGGTTTCACAAAGTCAAGAGGTATCTCGAAGCTCAAGAATATCCAGAAGGAGTTTCAGTCAATGATAAGAAGTTCTTAAGAAGATTCTCTGCCAAATTCTTCCTTAGTAACAACATCCTGTACAAACACAATCATGACTCTGTGTTGCTTCGGTGCATGGATAAGGTTGAAGCTGAAAGGATCATGGATGAATTGCATGAAGGCACTTTTGGCACCCATTCCAGTGGGCATACGATGGCAAAGAAAATCCTACGGGCAGGCTATTATTGGTCTACCATGAAAGCAGATTGTTATCAACACTCTTGAACCTGCCATAAGTGTCAAATTTATGCTGACAAGGTGCACATACCTCCAGTTCCTCTGAATGTATTGACGGCTCCTTGGCCCTTTGCTATGTGGGGGATTGATATGATTGGGGAAATCAAGCCGACATCCTCAAATGGACACCACTTTATCCTAGTGGCCATTGACTATTTTACTAAGTGGGTTGAAGCAGCTTCCTTCGCCTTCGTTACCAAGAATGTTATTGCTCGTTTCATCAAGCAAAATATCATATGCCGGTATGGTATCCCGGAAAGGATCATAACTGATAATGGTACAAATCTCAACAACACTATGATCACCGCCTTGTGCGAGCAATTCAAGATTCAGTATCACAATTCTTCTCCTTACCGGCCAAAGATGAATGGTACTGTCGAAGCTGCAAATAAGAACATTAAAAAGATCATACAAAAAATGACAGTCACATACAAAGACTGGCATGAGATTCTACCATTCACTGTCCACGGGTATTGTACCACAACTCGCATATCAACAGGGGCAATACCCTATTCTCTGGTTTACGGCATGGAGGCTGTCTTGCCTATCGAGGTCCAGATTCCCTCTCTGAGGATTATGAAGGATGCAGGGTTGAACGAAGAAGATTGGATCCAGACTCGACTTGATCAACTGAACTTGATTAATGAAAAGAGACTTACTATTGTTTACCATGGTCAAATGTATCAAAAACGGATGATCAATGCTTTCAACAAGAAAGTCAGGCGCCAAGTGTATCAAGTTGGGGATCTAGTGATCAAACGCATCATATTTCCACAAGGTGATCCCAAGGGAAAATGGACTCCTACCTATGAAGGACCATTTGTAATCAAAAACATTTTCTCGGGTGGGGCAATGATCTTGACCACCATGGATGGAGACAACCTGCCGCATCCTGCGAACACGGACATAGTCAAAAGATACTACGCATAAGAGACCCGCTAGGTTGACATACCCAGGCAAAACAAGGGCACCCCGGCGAACCAAAAAGGTTCAGGCAAAAATTAGGGATAAAACAAAAAAATATGTACACCCGGCAAGTTGAAAAGCCTGAGAGGGCGACTTGGGCAAAAAAGGGTTTCTCGGTGGACTGAAAACCCGAAAGGGCGGTCCAGGAAAAAGTTAGGGAATTAACGCGTATGATTATGTCACGTTGGATCACCTTACGGACAACCTGCAAACTCAGAGGTTCTGACCAATTCAATCATCTTCGAACAAGGCAACAAATAGACAAGATGCTCAGAGATACGAAGGCTATAGAAGAATGGAAACCCCATGGGATTATTACACATAGCTATCTTCTCTTTGTATCAAAATTTTCATTTTTTACGATAGAATTCTCTTACTAGAATGTTTGTCTCCTTGTACAAAAATACTTACTCAAAGTCAATACAAAGATATCTCTTTGAAAGTGCAAAAACTATATGTTTTTATTTACGCTTGTATTTTGTTTACAAAAACGTCCAATGATTCATTGTTGAACATATGCATTTGAACATAATTACTATTTACAAATAAACAAAATGTAAAAAGGAAATTACTGATAGGTGGAAGGGATAGGGAAATACCTCTAGGCTATTCCATAAGTAATCTCCCGCAGTATGTCGTTTAATCCCCAGCAGAACAAAGCTTCCAATTATCAACCCCCGGTAGAAATCATCCAATTTCTCCAAACATTTTTAAGCAACACATGGCATTTCCCTTACAACAGAGTTTATTTCTATAAACGGAAATTAATAAACACTTCAACTTCAAGACATGAAGACTTACATATCCTCAGCAGCAGTCAGGGATTTATTTTCCCTAGTCCAACAGTTGTTCAGCAAATTAGCTCACATACGTATACATTGCATCCATATATCATAAACATTGATAAAGCGAATGCATTATATCATACATACAACATGACCTTGCATTTTAGTTAACCTTTTACCCTTTTCAGGATAAGATTAACAGCTACCATTAACAAAGTTCAAAGTTGTCAGATACAGTTCAGATACACTCCAGATACGGATGCCATTCTGATACTCATTCAGAACCTCTTCCAGATACAGTTCAGATAAGCTCCAGACACATACGCCATTCTGATACTCATTCAGAGTCAACTTTCAGATATAGTTCAGATAAGCTCCAGACACTGACGCTATTCTGATACTCATTCATAGTCAAATTTCAGATACAATTCAGATACGCTTCAGATACATGTGCCATTCTGATACTCATTCAGAGCCTATTCCAGATACAGTTCAGATAAGCTCCAAACACGGACACCATTCTGATACTCATTCAGATACAGTTCAGATACTCCCCAAACATGGATTCCATTCAGATACTCATTCAGATACTCATTCAGATACAATTCAGATACACCCCAGACACGGACGCCATTCTGATACTCATTCAGATTCAACTTTCAGATACAGTTCAGATACGCCCCAGACACGGATGCCACTCTGATACCCATTCAAATTCAACTTTCAAATACAGTTCAGATACGCTCCAGGAACGAATGAAATTCTGATACTAATTCAAAAGCAGCCTTCAGATACAGTTCAGATACGCTCCAGACACGGACGCCACTCTGATACTCATTCTTTCTGCTTACAAATTACAATTCAACAATCATTATTGGATGGCATATACAAGCCCATCTCAAAAACGTTTCTATCACCTCTCCAAATGGCATCTTTAAGCCCATTCCCTCAACCTTCACATCGTCGAGTGCAAATTTCTGGGCATCTAGTGTCCAATCATCTTCCACTTTCGAGTCACGAATGGAAAAACTCGCCAATCTAACTCTTCAGGTTTAAGAAGATTGAACAGGGGCAGTTGTTGTAACCCAAAATTTTCCCTCTCACTTATCAAGAATTTTCTCACAAGATCTCCTTGGGCTCAAGATTGCACTAGGGTTTGATCAGCTCAAGACACCTCCTTATGCACTGATGACCAAAATTAGGGTTTGAGTTTGCACAAGGATTTTTGGACTATCAATGCTTCATATGACTTTCAAGGATCATTATGGATCCCCAAGATTACTCATGTTAAGTTTCAAGCCTTGGATCACACTTTTGACCAGTCAATTGAACAGTTGACCTAAAAATCAACTGTATTGGGGAGAAAGTCAACCATAGCCAATTTACAGTCAAACTTCATAATTTTTTATCCCCATCAACATTTTAGACCCATATGTATCATTTGATCAAGTTTGGACCACAGTTCCTCAAGAAATTTGATCAAATCTCCAAAAGGGCAAAATGGACAAAATTAGGGTTTTGACTAGGAAAGGGCAATTTCTGATTTTTGACCTAGAAAATGATCAATTGGTTTAAGGCATGATCTCAAGAGCCCAATTGCATCATTTTACCTAATGAAATGATTCAAAACATTGCAAGTCCATTGGATCGACAGATGAATTTTGCAGTCAACTGATCAAAAGTCAAATGTATACTGAAAAGTCAAACTTTGACTTTTTGGTCAAATTCAAGTGCCAAAGATCATAAACCATAAAAACATATCAAAATATGAAACCTATTCATCAAGAAATCAAAAAGTCAAGATTTCATTTTGAAAAGTAAAAAATTCTAAAATTAGAAAATTTTCTAAGTGTTGAAAATTTCATATTTTTTCATAACTTTGATCCAAATTTTCACCATGATGCAAGATGATTCAAGAGAAACTTCCAACATGAAAGTTGTAGATTTCCATGAAATATACAACTTTTCTTCACACAACTTCTCCTAAAAATTCTTGGATATCATGTTATAATTTTGTGAATACATGCTCATGAACTAAAAATGACTTAGTGAAATTTTGCCCTAGTTAGGCAGATTTTTGACCTAACTTCATGGCAATTTTTCACATAGTTCCAAGGGGAATATTCAAAAGCAATTCAAAGATGAGTTGTATAGCACATTGCAAGATTTACAAAATGTACAAGAACTCCTTGAGATAATTCTTGAGTAAGGAGAATCGAAGAGATGAAGTTGGTGTTTTGTCACTTGGATTACAAGCCATTTTGTGAAGAACACTTGATCCAATCTTCAAGCATGCTGTACAAATCTTGCTTTTCAGGCTTCAAACTTGATAATCACTCATTAATTTAATGCTTACACAACTGGTAGATCCATTGTCCAAGCATTGAAACCATTATCCAAGTTGCATTTCCATTTTTAGAAGAAAGTCACCACTTCCATTTTGGAAAAGTGACTTTAATCACAATGTCAACTCTCCTTGAGCCCATACATTGTTTCTTCTGACTAAAAATCATGTAAAAGAAAGAAGCAACATATCTACAACCTGCTGATCACCCTGCAAACCCTTGTACTTCACATTGAAACCATGTTTGTCAACTTTGCTTCAAAAATAAGTAACCAAGCCATAACATGTGATTTTCAAATTCTGAGTCGTGACAAGCCTCAAAACCTATTGCTTATAAGTATACACATTATTTTCAAGTTGACACACGAATTCTAATGCCCTGAAACTATCTCAAACAATCAAAAACCATAAACATGTTCAAGAACACCATTAACACACAATTTTGAACCAAAACTCATGATCTTCATTTCCACTCGTGCGTTTTGAAAATTAATCACTCAAACACCTTCTATACATCATACCAAAGCAATCTAGGCCCCTGTTTCAAGACTGTAACTCCTCCATCACTAACCACCGTTTTCAAATATCAAGCTTGCAGGTTGACTTGAGTAGAGAGATTCAGGGACTTTCAAGGCAAAGTATGTGTTGGAATACACTCAGGGAGGTCCAGGCAAGCTAAACAGATCCTCGGGCCTTCTCAAAAGTTGCTCAAACTCCATTCACGACTCCAGCTGTAAGAGGTAAAACTTCAAATTTCTATCTCTTCATACAAGCATCATTTGATCCTAATTTGTGAAGACAAAATGTAGATATCATTGCTCTAAAACTGACCATATTCATAGTTCCCATTTATATTAACTGTGTATAGAGAATTTTGGATTTGAAACTTCTGAGAAAATTAGGTTTCAATTTAGGGCCAGCAAAATTAGTTTTTATCTTTGACTTTTAGCTTACATAAGTTATATGGTTGAATTCGTGGGAAGAAACACCACAACTTCCATGTTTGAACTTTCCATTTTTGTGGAGAGATGAGGAAGATACAGGTGGTCCGGCTAGGCGCGAGGTTGAAGACGAAGTTGCCTTTAGAAAATAGTTTCTAATATATATTTATGCTTTGATTATATGACCGAATGAAACAGCCACCCTTGTGGAAAGCGCGCGCGTACTAAGTCATTGCTTACCTAACGGGCGAGGGTTCGAACCAGTGTGAACCCCCCTTTTGCTTTTTTTCATTTTTTCTGATTTCCTAACACGTTTTTTTAAGACGATGGCCCCTTTGGGCCTAACATTGTTTTTTTGCTAGCTCACCCCCACTGCTTACTTGTGACACCTCCCTGGCCCATTTTATTTTTATTATTTATTTATTTATTAAAAAATCATAAAAAATATAAAAATAATAGATTTTATATTTTTGACATAACTTAAATATTTTTCCACATAAAAATTTATTTTTATTCAGTATACTTTATTTATCTTTATTAGTTATCTTGTAAATTAAATTAAAACTAGGTCAATTATTTATTTCTTTATACTTATTTAAATACATTTATTTTAATATAAAAAAGACCAAAAATATTTCATAACACCACATATTATTTTCAAGACAAAAATACAAAAAAATACTTTTTCTTTAAACTTATTTTCTTTTAATCAACTAAAATAGATTTAGGGTTTTATTCAAAAATATTTTCTTAATTAACTTCTTTTCTTAATTAACTTAAGTTAATTTAATTTAATTACATTTTTTTCTCTAATTAGGTTTAGGTTAAAATCTCTTTCATACAAAAATCCCAACACAAAAATCATTTCTTTCAATTTGCATTTGTACTTTATATATTTCTTTAATTATTCGTACAATATTCAATTTGGTTGTAATAGATTAATTAGGTTTATATTATTTCAATCCCCATTCATAAATTGTATACCCCCCCTCCCACAAATGTTGTAATAGTGTAGTAACTTTAAATTTCACAATTTATCGCTTTTACATAACATGCTAGTAATTAGGGTTTGTATGGAAAGATAAAATCAATCAAATAAAAAACCCTAATTCAAGACAAAAACAAGCATGAAAATGACACTTGCACACAAACACCCCTAGGGTTATTCCACTTGGTTGCCTTATACAAAATGGCCATATTATGCATATAAGGTATCGTAGCAAAAAAAAAACAAATACAAGATCATAGTCCCTCGATGACGCTATTCAAAGTTGCCTTACAAATGATCTTAGTCCCTCAAAAAGAATGCTAAGATACCTTGCAACATTGTTAATCATGGCTATACGATGACCCACGCCCGTCCCGTTACATCCAAAGATAGGGTTGCTTACCAAATCAATGGTAAGACAATAATGTCAAAGGAAAAGAAAATGAACAAGAAAAACATTTGAGTAGGTAGATTGCTCCATATTACTTGCTCCATTTCAAGACAAACATCATTGATATTTTCAAAACAAACACACACATTTTCAAACATCGTACAAACATTGAAAACATTTTCAAAAGATCAACATAATGGTATTTTAAAAATTCTGGTTTTTAGTGATGATTGTTCTTATTTTTCTGGTTAATGGTGAGTTTAGGAAAGCGTAAAATGCAGAAAAATAAAAGACACGGGCAATATATCCTGGTTCCCCTCACAGTCCGAGAGTACTCCAGTCCCCTTTCAACATGAAAGAGATTTCCTTATTGTGGCAAACTTAAAAAAGAACTACCAAACAACCAAGAACAATCCTCTTGGACCAAGAACAATCCTCTTGGATTTTCACTATGTCAACTATGAGAACAATCCTCTCAAATTGACTACACTTGTATCCAACAACTTTGGAAAGACAAGATTTCAAAAACACTTAAACTTATTTCCAACAATCCTGGAAAAATAAGTAAGTAACTATCAATTTTTGAGTTTGAGTGAGTTGAGTAGTATTGATCACTTAGAGTGATTTAACAATGTATGATCTTCTCTTCCAATAATATTATTGTACAACAACTCAAGATATAATTGCTCAAAGTTTTCTGTTTAACAATGTATGAAAAAGTGCAGAAAACTTATGCATGAAAGTGAAGGAATGCTTGAGTTTGTATTTTGAAAATTCAGAAAATATTTATGGAAGAGGTGTTGAAAACAGATTTTGAAAATGAATATTTATATGTTCATAACACCTTTTTGAAACATCATGAAGTTCTGAAAATGTATCATGAACAAATACCAAGTTTGAGTGAAAGGTTTCAATGAAAAGGCATGATGAACAGGCATGTGAAAAGCTGCTGTTTTTCAAAATTGTGCAGCATGCAATCGATTACACCCTTTGTGTAAATTGATTGCACAAGGTTTCAACAGCTATATTTTCAAAAGTTTTAAGTGTGCAATCGATTGCACTAGCAATGTAAATCGATTGCATGTAAATTCAGTAACAAAAAGTAAGTGAGTGCAATTGATTGCACTAGCAATGTAAATCGATTGCACTGAGAAACAGAAGCAAAAGTTTTGAAAACTTTAAGTATGCAATCAATTGCACAAGCAATGTAAATCAATTTCACAGAGAAACAGAAGCAAAAGATCGGAAAAATTGAAGCATGCAATCGATTGCACTAAAATGCAAATCGATTGCACTCAAGTGAAAAATGAAATTTTAACTTTGAAAAACTTGAGTAATGATTTTTAAACATTTCTTTTTCAAAATTGAGCATCTATATCTTAAGATCAAAGTAAGTAATATTATTATACCTTGAAAGTTGTTGAGAGCTTTGAACTGAAGATATTGTCCTTAGATGCTTTGAGCTTGATCATAAATCTTTGCCTTCTTTGTCAATCATGGTTTGTCTTCATCAAAACAAAATCTCATTAGAGAAGCTTTATTTTACATTCCCCCCCTTTTTGATGATGACAAACAATCTTGCTTTATGCGATGTACTTTCCGGAAGAGCTTCTCCCCCTAAAATGCAAAACACCCCCTATGTAGGAGAGGGTTGGAATCCTTTGCATTTCTTCTTCTTGGTTGGAGAGTACCTTAAAAATTTAAGACAAGGAAAATACAAGCATAAAGAACCACTTCTTTCTCCCCCTTTGACATTATCAAAAAGAAGGGAAAGATGCACAAAACAAATAATAATAGAGCAATATATTGAGAAAATTTAGAATTAAACAAGTAACACAATTTTTTTTAGGGATTACACAGAAATTTGAACAAACAAAACATTGAATAACAAGACAAGAACATAACAGAGAAAAAAAGTTAGCCAGAACTTTAAGGGTGATGCATGTTCGGATGGTTATAAGACCAAGAGCCTTGATTCAGGAATTATTGTTGAAGTGGGGGTTCTGTGTAGTGTTGAGGAGGTGCAGCTGGATTATTTGGATCATATGGTGGAATATGAAGATGAGAGTAAAGGTATGAAAATTGTTGATTCACATCTGTGCGGAAGTCATTAATCTGGGTTGTAGTGGAATCATTGATTGCACTCCATTGATTGTTGATGTTGGTGTTCATGGAAGCAAATTGTTGAGACATGTAATCCATAAGCTCTTGATTGCTTGGACCAGAGGGAGCAGTAGGAGGAGGAGGCACAACTTCATCGCCTTCGACTTCTTGGTCATTTCCTTCATCGCCAACAACATCTTCACCAATGTAAGTGATGGTTTTTGTTTCCGGATTGTAATGCACGCCCATTCTGGAGTCAACATTCTTAATGGAAATCTTGTTTAGATTAGGATCCATATTCACCTTTTCAAACCCAGCAAAATCCACACCAAATTCCTCCATAATTAGAGTGACAAAATAAGCATATGGAATATATTTAGATTTTGCATCGACTCTCAGCATATGCACCATGATCAGTCTTGCCCAGTTTACACTTACCCCTTTCTTTCTTGCATAAATTAGCTGCATTTCCAAGTCGGTAACAGTGCAGTGGTTTCTAGCTCTTGGAAACATAATATAGACCAGAAAATAATGATATAAGCGATCGTCTATATGGAGTTTACCTGCACTCCAGGAGTCTTTGGATGGAATTACTCCGCCAAGACCACGAATCCGTTTGGCGCAAAATTCAGCTTCACTTAACCGCCCAATGCTGTAAAAGAACTCCTTTTTCTTGTAGTTATCCCATATCTCGTTTTCACGGTCATATAGGGAACTTCCAGTGAAAGGAATATGAAGGATCTCACCAACAACCTGAGGAGTTAGAGAGATACGAGTACCCAGCACATATGTGACTATTTTGCCTTTGTGGGGTGTTAGATTGCTGAAAAACATTCTTACCAAATTCGGGTAATATGGACCGAACGAGGAAATCAAGGGTTCTAGACCATAAGCAGCTAGATCCTTTTGAAAGGAAAAGCATTCTTGAGGAAAGGAGGATAGCATACCATATTTGGGGTTGGATACTATTTTCCTTTGAAAGTCTTTGATAAATCTGGCTTCTTGCTCTTCGGTGAGAGTTGAAAGCAATGGATTGGATGTTGAATCAACCTTTTTCTGAAGCTGGGGCCTTTCTCTTTTGTCTTGAAGCCATGGGTATAGAGTTTTAGGGTTTTGGGTTTTTTAGGTTTTGTGAGAGAGAAAGGTGTTTGTGAGCTGAGATTTGGAAATAATTTGGGTAGATAGGGAATGAGTGTTTTGAATTAAAGTGTATTTGGCTTGGGAATATGAGAGAGAGGAATTCTGACCAACATAATTTTTCTGTCATAAAAGCAAGTTGCAGTACGTGCAATCGATTTGCATTGAAGGTGCAATTGATTTGCACTTGAAACAGAATGGACAAAATTGAAAATACTCAGTGAGCAATCGATTGACACTCTTTGTGCAATCGATTTGCATCAACAAAAAGTGTCCAAAACCAAATTTTTCTTAAAAATTTAAATACCACATAACATAGATTCACATATAGCATGTATAGAACATATATAAAATTATATCAAGGGTAGAATGCACCTTATAAGTCGTGTTCGTCAAGTATGCCAAGCTCTCGTCGAATTTTGTAGAATAGTTCTCTTGCCAAAGGTTTGGTGAAGATATCGGCAAGCTGATTATGAGTATCTACAAAGGTTACCTCAATATCTCCTTGAAGAACATGATCACGGAGGAAATGATGTCGAATGTCTATGTGTTTAGTTCTTGAATGCATGATGGGATTCTTTGTAATGTTAATTTCACTGGTGTTGTCGCATCTTAGAGGAATGCACCCTATATCGAGTCTGTAGTCACGAAGTTGTTGTTTTAGCCACAAAATTTGAGCGCAACTACTACCCGCTGCAATATATTCAGCTTCGGATGTGCTAAGAGCAACACATGCTTGTTTCTTGCAGGCCCATGATACTAATGCATTACCAAGAATGTGACAAGTACCACTTGTGCTTTTTCTATCCGTTTTACACCCTGCATAATCCGCGTCAGAATAACCAATTAAGTTGCAGACACAACCTTTAGGATACCATAATCCGACATTTGTTGTCCCTTTGAGATACTTCATGATCCTCTTTACCACCGTGAGATGAGATTCCTTTGGGTTAGCTTGAAAGCGGGCACAGAGACAAACACTAAACATTATGTCAGGACGGCTTGCCGTCAAATAGAATAAGGAGCCAATCATACCTTGATACTTAGTGATGTCGATGGAAACTCTTAATTCATCTTGATCAACATATGAACCAGAACCCATTGGTGTAGACATTGCCTTACAGTTATCCATGTCAAACCTTTTCAAGAGTTCCTTGCAATATTTGGATTGGTTGATGAAGATGCCATCTTTTAGTTGTTTGATTTGAAGTATAAGAAAATAGTTCATTTTACCCATCATGGACATTTCAAATTCTCCTTGCATCATTGATGATAATTCTTCACACATTTCTTGATTTGAAGAACCGAAAATGATGTCATCAACATAGACTTGTGCTAGCAAAGTGTCATCTTAGATTTTCTTGGTGAATAGAGTCTTGTCAACTTTGCCCTTTTCGAAACCTTTTTCGCATAAGAAGTTGCTTAAACGATCATACCATGCCCTTGGTGCTTGTTTCAGTCCATAGAGAGCTTTTCTCAATTTAAAAACATGATATGGATTCTTGAAATCTTCGAACCCCGGGGGTTTCTTGCAACTGGAGCAAAAGTTTCTTCAAAGTCTATTCCTTCTTCTTGATTGTAGCCTTGTGGTACCAATCTTGATTTCTTGCAAACAATTATTCCATTCTCGTCAAGTTTGTTTTTGAACACCCATCTTATTCCAATAATGTGTTTGTTGCTTGGCCTAGGGACGAGTTCCCAAACTTGATTCCTTTCAAATTGATTCAATTCTTCTTGCATAGCGATAATCCATTGGTCATCGCCTAAGGCTTCATCAACTTTGGAAGGTTCAATTTGAGAGACAAGCGCCATGTTTAAGCAAGCATCCTTGAGATTTAATCTTGTAGACACACCTTGACTTATATCACCAATTACTTTATCAATAGGATGATCTCTATGAGTTCTCCATTCTTTTGGTAGATCATTGAGATTCGATTCTTGTTGAGGTGATTCTTCGTGTTGAATGGGTTGATCTTTGGAAGAATCTTCTTGAGGATCTTATAGTATTTCATCATCATTATTACAAACAATATTATCCTCCTTGGAGGGGTTAGTTTCATAAAAAGAAACATGCATATATTCTTCAATTGTCAAAGTTCTTTTGTTGTATATTATATATGCTTTACTGGAGAGAGAGTAACCAAGAAAAATACCTTCATCGGATTTCTCATCAAACTTACCAAGGTTATCTTTGTCATTGTTTAAGACAAAGAATTTGCATCCGAAGATATGAAAGAAAGCAATGTTTGGTTTTCTCCCTTTGAAGAGTTCATATGGAGTTTTCTTTAAGATTGGTCTAATGTTAACTCTATTGCTAACAAAACATGCAATGCTCACCGCATCCGCCCAAAAGTATTTTGGAAGATTTGAATCACTAAGAATTATTCTAGCAAGTTCGACAAGAGACCTATTCTTTCTTTCTACCACTCCATTTTGTTGATGAGTCCTTGGTGCCAAGAAGTTATGAGATATTCCATGTTCTCCACAAAATTCTTCAAATAGAGCATTTTGGAATTCTCCGCCATGGTCACTCCTTATTGAAGCAATTGTTAGAGGCTTCTCATTCTGAATTTGTTTAGCATACTTCTTGAACACCGTGAATGCATCACTTTTCTGCACTAAAAAGAATGTCCAAGTATATCTAGAGAAATCGTTAACAATAACCAAAGCATACACATTACCTCTGAGACTCCTTGTTCTCGATGGACCAAATAAATCCATATGTAACAATTGTAGTGGCCTTGTAGTGGACACCACATTCTTATATTTGAAAGTTGATCTAGTTTGTTTCCCTTTTTGACAAGCATCGCATAGTCTATCTTTGACGAAATTTCTCTTAGGAAATCCACTGACAAGATCATGCTTGATTAATTTATTCAAGTGTTCCATATGAATATAAGCAATTCTTTTGTGCCACAACCATGAATCATCGTTGTTCGCCATGATACATTTAACCTTCAAAGATGGCTAATACTAAGAAGATTGTGCTTTAGTCCTTCAACATAAATAACATCTTCAATGGATGTGAAAGGTGGAGCACCAACTTTGCCTTTGCCTAGGATTTTTCCCTTATTATTGTCTCCATAAGTGACAAAACCCTTGGCCTTTAGCGCTATATTTGAAAATTAGTTTATGTCTCCTTTCACATGATTTGAAAAACCACTATCAAGATACCAAATATTGCATGTGGTCTTCAAGCATACCTCATTGTCTTCATCATCGGAATGGTGTGAGGCCATCAATGCTAGATTTTCACTTTCATCATTATCGGAATCAGATGAGGAACTTATTTCATTGTCCTCCCATGCGACATAAGCCTTTTTGTTCTTGAATCCCTTCTTGCTTTTGAAGCCACCTTTCTTGGAGAGTTTTGGACAATCCGGCTTCATATGACCTTGCTTACCACATTCATAACATGTGATTTCTTGTGTTGATGTGGAAGCTTCCTTTTTCTTAAATTGTTTCTTTCCTTTTGAATGAGAAAAAGGTTTGTCATTTCTACTGAAGAACTTACCAAGCCTTTTAACAAGAAGCATGAAGTTTTCATCTTCTTCCGGATTGTCTTCCTTTTCAACTTCCTTGGAATCTATCTTCAAAGCAATATTCTTGGATTTCTTCTCTTGATTTTCATGCTTTTCAAGTCTTCCGAGTTCTGTTTCATATTCTTGAAGTTTTCCAAATAATGTTGCGGATGTCATGTTGGAGAGACTTTTCTTTTATGAAATTTTTGTTACCTTTGGTTGCCATTCCCTAGTTAAGGACCTAAGTACTTTCATATTTAGTTCATCATTCGTCAAAGTTTTACCTAGAGTACTTAGATGATTTGTCAAGTGCATAAATCTCTTTTGTAAGTCAAGAATGGTTTCTCCGGGCTCAATTCGAAATGATTCGTATTCTTGACTTAGGGTATTTAGTCTTGATCTTTTTACTTCAACCATTCCTTCATGAGTTTGTACCAAGGTATCCCATATTTCTTTTGTTGTCTTGCATGCCGAGACACGGAAGAATTCATCCATGCTAAGTGCACCTTGAAGAAGGTTTATTGCCTTTTTTATCATAAAGAACTTTCTTCTTATCATCATCGTCCCATGCAGTTTTAGGCTTTGATGAGCCAACACCATTGATTACCGTTATAGGGATAAATGGACCATTTTCGACGGCATCCCATATTTCTTCTCCTTGTGCTTCTAGATGTGCCTTCATGCTTATTTTCCAGAAGTCAAAGTATTCACCACAAAATAGAGGAGGCTTGTTGTTACTACCACCATCTATGAAAACGAGATTTTGATTTGCGGAAGCCATTCTGGATCTTTTAGGAACAGGTTACCTATAACCTGCTCTGATGCCAATTGTAAGTACGAAGTGCGACTAAGAGGGGAGGGGGGGGTGAATTAGGTATTTTAAAAATTCTGGTTTTTAGTGATGATGGTTCTTATTTTTCTGGTTAATGGTGAGTTTAGGAAAGCGTAAAATGCAGAAAAATAAAAGACACGGGCAATATATCCTGGTTCCCCTCACAGTCCGAGAGTACTCCATTCCCCTTTCAACATGAAAGAGATTTCCTTATTGTGGCAAACTTAAACAAGAACTACCAAACAACCAAGAACAATCCTCTTGGACCAAGAACAATCCTCTTGGATTTTCACTATGTCAACTATGAGAACAATCCTCTCAAAGTGACTACACTTGTATCCAACAACTTTGGAAAGACAAGATTTCAAAAACACTTAAACTTATTTCCAACAACCCTGGAAAAATAAGTAAGTAACTATCAATTTTTGAGTTTGAGTAAGTTGAGTAGTATTGATCACTTAGAGAGATTTAACAATGTATGATCTTATCTTCCAATAATATTATTGTACAATGACTCAAGATATAATTGCTCAAAGTTTTCTGTTTAACAATGTATGAAAAAGTGCAGAAAACTTATGCATGAAAGTGAAGGAATGCTTATGTTTGTATTTTAAAAATTCAGAAAATATTTATGGAAGAGGTGTTGAAAACAGATTTTGAAAATGAATATTTATATGTTCATAATACCTTTTTGAAACATCACGAAGTTCTAAAAATGTATCATGAACAAATGCCAAGTTTGAGTGAAAGGTTTCAATGAAAAGGCATGATGAACAGGCATGTGAAAAGCTGTTGTTTTTCAAAATCGTACAGCATGCAATCGATTGCACAAGGTTTCAACAGCTACATTTTCAAAAGTTTTAAGTGTGCAATCGATTGCACTAGCAATGTAAATCGATTGCATGTAAAGTCAGTAGAAAAAAGTAAGTGAGTGCAATCGATTGCACTAGCAATGTAAATCGGTTGCACTGAGAAACAGAAGCAAACATTTTGAAAATTTTAAGTATGCAATCGATTGCACAAGCAATGTAAATCGATTGCACAGAGAAACAGAAGCAAAAGATCTGAAAAATTGAAGCATGAAAAATGAAATTTTAACTTTGAAAAACTTGAGTAATGATTTTTAAACATTTCTTTTTCAAAATTGAGCATCTATATCTTAAGATCAAAGTAAGTAATATTATTATACCTTGAAAATTGTTGAGAGCTTTGAACTGAAGATATTGTCCTTAGATGCTTTGAACTTGATCATAAATCTTTGCCTTCTTTATCAATCATGGTTTGTCTTCATCAAAACAAAAGCTCATTATAGAAGCTTGATTTTACATCTTAGAGGTACTCCTTGATTTTGTCAAAGGCTATCTGGAAATCATCATTCCACTTCACTACCTGATCTTTCTTTAGCAATTTGAAGATCGGCTCACAAGTAGCAGTCAAATGAGATATAAACCTGGCAATATAGTTCAGCCGTCCCAAGAAACCTTCGACTTCCTTCTCATTATGAGGAGCTGGAATTTCTTGAATGGCTTTGACCTTGGCAGGATCGATTTCAATACATTTCCCAATGATGACAAAGCTTAGGAGTTTACCGAATCTTACCCCAAAGGTGCACTTGTTCGGATTCAACCTCAGCTTGTACTTCTTCAGTCTCTCAAACTGCTTGTTTAGATGGTCAAGATGTTCTTCTTCAGTCTGAGACCTGGCTATAATGTCGTCGATGTAAACCTCTATCTCGTGGTTTAACATGTCATGGAACAAAGCTACATAGCACGTTGATATGTTGCACCGACGTTCTTCAACCCAAAAGGCATAACCTTGTAATAGAAAGTGCCCCGCTGTATAACAAAAGTAGTCTTCTCCATGTCTTCTGGTGCCATCTTGATCTGATTATAACCCGAGAAACCATCCATGAAGGAGAATACTTTATGCTGAGCGGTGTTATCAACCAGAACATCAATATGTGGAAGCGGAAAGTCATCTTTGGGACTCGCCCTGTTCAGATCCATGTAATCACGCACATACGCACTTTTCCATCCTTCTTAGGTACTGGTACCACATTTGCAACCCACTAAGGATAGGATGTAACTACTAAGAAACCTGCATTTAATTTCTTCATAACCTCAGCCTTGATCTTTTCGAACATCTCGGGACGCATACGATAAACTTTATGCTTTATTGGAGTACAAACCTCTTTCATTGGTAGACGGTGAACCACAATATCAGTATGAAGCCCCGACATGTATTCCTATGACCAATAAAAGATCTCAACATAGTCATGCAACATCTGAATTAAGCTATTTTTGAAACTGTCTCTAGGTTGGCACCTATCTTGACTTCTTTCATGTCTTCTTCATTACCCAAGTTTACAACCTCAACTCGCTCTTCATGCGGTTGTATAGCTTTTTCCTCTTGCACTAATAGTATGTAAAGTTCTCCAAGTGTTTCATAATCTTCCTCACCTTCGTCCTCGGCTTGGTAGATCGAATTCTCGAAGTCATAAGTGGCAATAGCAGAATTGTTATCAACGAGATCCAGAGTGGATATGGATCTGTAATTTATTGCATGGGTGTGTGTAAGAACACAAAGCTATTTTGAGAGTGTAATAAAGTAAAAAGAAAGACAAATAGTGCAAAATTTGAATGCAAAACATATAATGTTTTTATTGAATGAAAATATAGGAATGAAATGACAACCTTAACAAGTGGACAATTGTGCCCCGGGTAAGACACAAGGCTTAAAGTTATTGTTTAAAGATTACATAACCAAAACTTTGAAAGAAATAGAAAATAGAAATTACTCCTGACTAAAGGAAATTGAGATAAGGTCTTCCAGTTGTTGAGCCCGTTGCCGATGGTAGGAAAGATCCAGCTGTCGAGGTCATAGTAACCATCAGCATCTTCTACCGCGTTGACTCCATTGTTGCTAACGCGGAATTGTGGTCTTCCAGCACGAGCATGGCGCACAACCCTCTAAGCCTATGTAGTGAAACCCAAACCAAATTTGTCAGATTTGTACGGAATGTCAAAAAGCTGACCCCAAGTAGTGCAACCACCTTCTTCTACAACAGTTATAACATCCTTCAAATAAGTCATTCTAGGCGGAACCCTGGTAACCTTGGGAATAACATAAATGTCTTCACTAGCGGTAAGAGGGATAACTTCAAAAGTCTGGAAGGGATTTTCGATGAATTTGTCGTCCTTCTCAACATACTTGAATGAGTTTAAGTGACTCACCATATACTCTTATTCTCCACAAACCGTAACAACCTTTCATTTCACTGTATATTTTAGCTTTTGGTGTAAGGTTGAAGTAATAGCACATGCCCTATGAATCTAAGGCGTCCAAGTAAACAAGAATAGGCTAGTCGAATATCCATTACATAGAAGGTAGAATCAAAAACTTGCGAATCCACTTTAATCGGGAGATCCACCTCTCTGTATACCATCCTCTTTGACCCGTCAAAAGCTCAAACTATAATATCAACGGGTTTCAGCATAACCCCTTCACAGTCAGGCCTGTTGAGGACACCCTTCAGTAGAACATTCAGCGGGGAACCCATATCAACCAATACATACGCTAAAGTAGTTCCCCTACATTCAATAGAGACATACATGGCCTTGTTATGGTTTCTTCTTTCAGGGGTAATATCGGCATCAGAAAAGCCTCACCCATTATCAATAGTTAGGATAGCAACATAACTTCCAAATTGATCGGTAGAAATTTCTTGTGGCACGTGAGTGGATTTTAAGAACTTCACCAAAGCCTGTGCATGGGCTTCTGAACATAGTAACATGGATAACATGATATTTTAGAGGGAGTCTATCCCAGATGTTCAACAATCTTGTAATCACTTTTTCAGATAATTTTTAATACCTCCTCCAATTCTTTCCTGGAGGTATCCTTGGTGGTAACCTCTTTAGGTGCCTCCGTTTGGGCAGGCTTCGTCATTTTCTATTTGCTCCGAGTCTCAGTAATTGATTCGGTGGAGGTAACACGAACTGGTGTGGTGACAACCTTTGGAGAGATTTCCAGATAGAAAACCATTCCGCTTCCAGTAACCTTACTGGTTCTCGCAATATTGTCAATGTTCAAATCAGTAACTTCAGTACCTTCATATTCAATGGTCGATAGTTCTTGCTTGACGCCATGGTAGTAGATGTCCGCTCCATAGTGATTCTGATAGGAGTGCCGGAAACTACATATACCTCTTCCAGCTCTAAGTCTTGAAACAAATTCTCCATAGAGGGAATCTTCTCAACCAAAATTATGTGATTGTCCATCAAATTCTGAATACCTTATTTAAGCAATTGGAAACCATTAGGTTGGGTTGCGCAACAATAACATCTTTCAATACAACCCAAAAATAAACTGGCTTGCAACAAATTCTTCTTAATGATCGAGAGGGGAGTAGTCAATTCATTTACAGAAAAAACATATGAAACATCATAAATAGCATGAGTTTGTGCAAGAACAACATTGTATTGGTATTGTTTGTAAAAAGCAGCATCCATGTCTTCCCAAGTACGTATGTTGGTTCCTTCCAACTGATAGAACTATTTAAGTTGTGTCCCAAATAAGCTCTCTTGAAAGAAGTGACCCATAAATTTCTGTCAGCAATATGGGATTGGATCTTCCGGACATAAGACCTCAAATCAAGCTTAGAACAAGAAACACCATCATATTTGGCAAAAGTAGGGACCTTGAACTTGTGAGGGATAGTGTAATACGGTGGGAGAACCGACTTTTGGTTTTGCGTTTAATCGCAAATGTTACAGATAACAAGAGTCACCACCAACTTTTATTTTATCCAATAAAGGAAAGGGTGAAAAGAACAGGAAAGACCTTTGAGAATTTTTTGAGTAAGGGGGGTAGGTTGTGTAAAGGGAAGATATTAGCACCCTTTTCATCCGTAGTTATCTACAGGCTCTTAATCGCTAGCTCACTTTTGAAAATGCTTTGTAAATGTGTAAATTTGAAAATGCCTAAGTTTGGCAACTTTGTAACGATTCTTGTATTGTTAAGAACACATAAAAAGTGTTTGTTTTGAAAATATTTTAGAAAATAAGTGTCTTGTGTGAAAAATGTGTTTTTTTTTGTGAGCAAGCGACTACGAGTTATCTACCTACTCAAAAGTCTTTCGCATTATTTTCCTCTTCCTTTAGATAGCGCTATCCTACCATTAGTTAGTAGGAAGCCCTATCGTTGGATGCTTGAGGGACATGCACGAGTCATCGTACAGTCATAAAGGAAACATATAGGGATACCTTTAGCAATTCGAAGGGACTATCATCATGTATTCATAGGCAACACCGATGGACAAGATCATTTACCGAAGGCAGCATCGAAGGTTCATCGAGGGACTATGATCTTTATGATGATATTTAATCGAGGGTCTTTGCTAATGGTATCCCTACATACAAGGGACATGACTATATTTTATCGAGGCAACAAGGGCGGTTGACCTAAAGGTACAGGTGGGCAAAGTGCGTTCAATTCAGATATATTATCTTGATTAGGGTTATCTGAAGGTTGATTTTAGATCATATCATACACGCCTAATTACTATACAATTATATATACACGCATGCATACATAGTATAAGTGCAGGCAATAAAACCTATGCTAATGCTTCAGGGATGGGGGTTACAAACCATAAAAATAGGGGGAAAACAGCAAACCCTAGTTTAAGCTATTACAACTTTTAGCAGTTACAATATTTAGTAAGACTCGCGTAAAACTTAAATCTAAAACTATTACAACTTGACGTGAGCTTATACATTCGATCTAAGAAATTTAAATAGCGAAGAAAATAAGTATTAAGAAAGATATTTTTTAAAGAAATCTAAAAAAAACCCTAATTTGATATTTTTTGTATTTTTATTAAATGATTAACTTAATTCTAAGTTAAATTATAAATTATTAAAAATAAAACCTAGGTCTAAAATTAACTAAAAAATTTAATTAATTTAAAACATCTTTTTTTATATTTTCTGATTAAATTGATTTAATTAATTATTTAAAAAAAGGTTAATTATCTAAAACAAAATAAATATTAAAACAAAAAAAGGAAATGGGCCTGTTGTAGAAGAAAAATTGGGGGGGTGTGGGAAAACAAATCCACTAGGCCCAAATATGTTAGCCCAGCGGTTTGAGTGATCCAATATGGATGGATCTATGTATCCTTTGGTATGCCTGCGAATCTGGATGTTGGATCTGACTTGATGAGTATCTGATGATGAGGAATTAGAAGCATAGGATGAGACGTGGTGGATTGGCAAGCAGTGGATCTGAAACAAAAACGTATTTAAAAATAACATACCAGGGACAGGGATCGAACCCATGCCCTAGTACACTAACACCCTAACACACACACACACACACACTTACTATTGGGGTGGTCGTTACTTCCGGTTATATGAATCAAACGAAAATAATAAATATGTAAAACACTTTTAACAGCCGGAGAAGCGCCAAAACCTAGCTCTGGTTGCCTTCTCCAGTGAACTGCTTTCTTAAACCTCCAAAATAGAAAGCCTTAATGATCTAAAAATGCCTTATCCCCCTAAATCAACGGTTACAATTTTAATAATGGTGTCCTTTTGGTCTGAATTATCCTATATCGTGAGATCCGAAACAAGGTGTTCTTGATTCTCTAACAATGGTGAAACATGATTTTTGCATCAAACCTCACATGTAACATGTCAATCCTGTTCTAATGATGCACATGAGAAGATCAAAAAGATTAGCAACGACTGAAAATACAAGAAATCAGAGCTTATAAATTTAGCAAACTTGACAAACGATGTGAGGGAAAGATCGTGTTCTGGTGCTCGAGAGATGCAGTTATGGACTTGGATCAACTCCTTTGATCCTCAAGAAACAAATGTTGGCCTTAGTTTCAAGTGAGAGTGGCTGAAAGTTAGGCTACGAATTTTTGCAATTTCTTTGAATTTTTGTGGATTTTTCAAGAAGCTATTCAGTCAATATTTTCATCCTTTTGCATATGATTTTCTTGCACTTATATAGAGGAAGTAAATGAGGGTGAACCAATATGGAAGAAAACAATGCACTCATGGTTTTTGAGACAAAAATCAAACAACTTTAAAAGCTTCCATTTTTTGAAAATTCTTGTTCTTTTGAGCCTTACACTATTTTTCCTGGTTGTACTAGTGTTGTCATGAGTTGTATTGGGCCTCTAGATGATTGAAACAAAAAGCCCAAGCCGTTACACCTTTGTTTCATATTTTATTTGATTTTATTTGCATTTAAATGAATAAAAATTCAAATAAAATAAATAAAAATCATAAAAATATGTGAATGGATTTAGAGATCCTCTAACACCTTATGAACATGCTTGAACATCAAAAGTTTGGCCCACTAGTTCAAAATTTCAAGTTTGCTCACTTTGCACTTTATGCATTTCCTCAAAATTTCCCAACTTGGGCAACCCATAACTTTCTCAATTTTCATCTTTTGAAGGTGATCTTTGACTTTTTCGAAAGCTCGAGATTCCCTCTACAATTTTTCTGTTGATCCTTTTTGCATTTAGAGACTTTATCTTGATGTAAGTTTCCTTGACAAAAAGTGTCTTTTTGTTAACTTTTGAAATGACCTGTAATGTATTAGCTCATATCTTTCAAATGAAGCACTTTTTGGACTTGAGAATAAGTTCAAAGTTGTAGAGAATTTAATTTCCTTCAACATGGGCTTTGGTTGGGGGAAAATTGATGAAGCGTGTGAAAGTTATGCTTGGTCAAAGTTTAGTTGACTTCTCCTAAGGAAACCCTAATTTGGCAAATTTTAAATTTTGATGATTTGAGGTCTTTCCTTGAGGAATCATGATCAACCCTTGATCAAATGATGAACATCACTTCAAAATGTTTATGTTGACCAAAAATCACGAAGTTTGACTATAAGTTGACAATAGTTGACTTTTTTACCCAATACAATTGACTTTCAATCATCTGAGCCATTGACTGAGCAAACTTGTGATGCAAGGCTTGAAACTTGGTATGAACACTATTTAAGGCCCATGATGAACCATAAAAACCATTTGAGACCTTTGAAACCCATTCTTCCTGGTGCAAGATGAAACCCTAGTTGTGGACCCATTGTATAGGAGAATAATTTGTTGATCAACTTTTGAGAATCCTTGAGCATTTGAGAACCCTAGAAGAATGTCTTGAAGAAAATGGGAGGGAAAATTTTGAGGTACAATAGCTGCCCATGTTCAATCTTCTTAGACCATAAGAGTTAGATTGGCATGTCTGCCATTCGTAACTTGAAGGTGGAAGATGATTGAACACTTAAGTGCCCAGAAATTTGCACTCGTCGGTGCACCAAGTAACATTGTTGGTTGATTATATCGGGAATGGGCTTAAAGATGCCATTTGGAGAGGTGACTGAGAGTCATCAAAGATGGGATTACGGATGCCATCCAAAATAACTGTTGATAGGAATTAGACTAGGTCTACGCCCGGATTTGTCTTGGAAGATGTATTTAGAGTGATTCTACGCCCAACTTGGTCCAAAAGGATAATCAGAATACATATATGCTCGATTTAATCTGAACCAGAAGATGTCTATGCCCTAATTTTCTGAAGGAGTATCAGAATAAATCTACGCTCTATTTAATATGAGCCAGAATATGTCTACGCTCGACTTCAACTGGAAGAAGATATTGGAAGGAGTCTACGCCTGACTTTTCCAAAAAGTATCAGAAAGAATCTATGCTCGATTTCATCTGAATGATGTACTAGAAGATGTCTACGCCCGATGTGATATGGTGGGAAGAGAACTGACCATTTTTGGAATGCTGGTTCGTGTTTTGTGTTTGTTTTCGCAAAATGTCG
Source organism: Vicia faba (assembly GCA_948472305.1). Classification (NCBI taxonomy): domain Eukaryota; kingdom Viridiplantae; phylum Streptophyta; class Magnoliopsida; order Fabales; family Fabaceae; genus Vicia; species Vicia faba. The sequence continues at coordinate 562,754,334 of OX451735.1, forward strand.
CGGTAAGCAAGAGTCGCCACCGACTTTTATTTTATCCAACAAGGAAAGGAAAAAAGCACAGAAAAAATCCTTTTTCGAGATGTTTCTCGGGTTCGGGAGGTAGATTATAGAAAGGGAAGGTGTTAGCACCCTTTCTATCCGTGGTTATCCATGGGCTCTTAGGTACTTGCTCAAAGTGTTTTCAAAATTTGCTTTTCTTTGTGTTTGTGGGTTTGAAAGAAGTTTTAGTTTGGAAAGTGTAAGTGCGAAAAGTTTTGTTTTGTTTTAAAAGGAGCAAGTACTTAAGAACCATCTACCTACTCGAAAAAGGAATGAAGTTGTGCTAATGTCCTTTAAACAATGCCATCCCACTATGAATGAGTAGGTAGCACCGTCGTTGGAGTTTTAAGGGTCAATTCGATTAAGGGACGTGTGGTCACTAAAGCAATATTAGGACGCCTTAGCGGTAACCCTAATGTCTTAGATCATTTTTCCGAGGCAACCGTTTCGAGGCAACTATGATCTTTGGACAAGAGGGCGACCTCTAAAACTTCCTATACTCAATGACCACGTTCGAAGGCAACCAAGTGAGGTGTACCCTAAGAGTGCGCATGTGCGAGTGTGTTATTTCGGTTAATTTTATCTTTGTACATGTCATGGGTGAGCTATGTTGATTTTAAGTTCATACATTTGATCTTGTCATGCATTCCCTATTATCATATATCTAACAATGTATAGTTTGCAGAAATTAAATTGCGGAAATTAAATCTAAACTATTACAAGGCGTCGGGTATTTACATCGCCAAAAGCAACCCTTGAAATTTAAATTGCGGAAAATAAAAGAAAGCGATAAAATAATTAAAGTCCTATTTAAAGCTATTACATTCCGGAAGCAATTACAATATTGGTAAAATGGATCGCGTGCGAGAAATTAAGACGGCGCATTTTTTAGGGTTTTGACCCCTTTTTATTAAAGAAAAGATTTTTGTTATTTTTTGAATTAAAAGAAACTAAATCTAAATTAACAATCAAATTAATTAATTAATGAAAATATTTTTGGTTTTTGAGTATTTAAAGCAATAAAATAAATTGATTAAAAGTTAGTAAAAAAACCTAATTTTTCTACATTAATTTTAAATATTACAAAAAATATTAAAAGTTAAACCTATTTAAAACTAAATTAATTTAGTTAGTATTTATTTACAAAAATAAAGTTGAATTTAATTTTAATAAATAAAATAATATTTTTGTGTTTTTGATTTTATGAGGAAAAAATTTAATCGGTTAGTGATAATAAAAATAATAATTAACAAAACAATTAAATAAAAAGAAATATAAAAAGGAAAAGAAATAACCCAATGGGGGGTTTGGGCCCAGATCAGGGTGTGTGATCAGCATTTTCCAAGCCCAATTATGCTAGCCTGCTTTGACTTTCCATGATTCCACGTGCATTGGTTGACTAGGTTTCACGATGGACCTCCAATATGGGCCATCTGATTTGGCCTAGAGGCCATCTGATAGATTTTGGATGAAGGTGTATGATGCATTGCAAGGCATGGGGGACACTAGATCGCCTGAAAGAAAATAACAAGAAATATGTTAGGGACCTGGGATTCGAACCCAGGTCCCATTGGACTTTGACACGCTTCACTTACCAACTCAACCACTACACCTTTTTTGTTAATGGATAAACAACAATTATTATAAAGAAACAACAATTAATATGCTGGAATAAAAAACAAAAGCGCGCGAAATATGAAACAACGAATGGGGAGAGGGCACGTTGTCATCTTCTTCGTTACAACCTGGTTATTTACCTGCGGATTTTATCCGTAGCTAAATTCCTAGGTTCATCCTAAAATCAATTGTAGGCCATAGAAACGAATTCTGAGACCATCGTCATGCTCATCTCTCCTTCCTGAACACACCCATGGCCATTGATAGTGCTGATTTTACTTGAAACTGAAACGCCTAAAAACAAGAAAACCAAACCCTAGTTTTGGGTAGGGCTTTACAGGCTACAAAAACACAATTCAATATTGCAGATAGCTTGGAAATCATGCAAGGATCAAGAATATGTCCATGGTTTGTCAAAAAGATGCAAGAATCCAAGGTTACGATTTCAAATGCAGGGTCGTGTTTAAGGAGACTTACAGTGTGTTTGATGAGGTTTCAGAGCTTGATTTTGATTCCTATAGACTCAGTGGACGTCTAGCAAGAAGATAGCATTGAGTTTTTCCTTTGAATTCGCCTCTAACCAAGATTTCAGTTCCAAGCTTTTTTGAGTTTTTTTCAACTTTTGTATTGGTGATTATGCAGGTATAAGGGGATGAATTAGGTTTAGTTTTGGGCTTTGAATCCATGAGCATTGATGATTTTGGATTTGATATGATCCTCCATTACAAAGCTTCCAAAAATGTCCCAAATCCAATAATTTGTTCATAACATGGCTTGATTCGGATTTGATTGTGTACATGATGATATTTAAGACCTGTAATGATCAAAAAGATACCCAGTGATTAAGATTTGGATTTTATTTGGATTTAAATTGATTTAAAATGAATTAATTTAATAAAAATCAAATAAAATGGAAAAATTAATAATTGGACACAAAACTGAAGATAGGACACGTTTGTAGTGTGACAAGATCAAATCAAGTGGAAAAAAGTGGGCCCATTTGACAAAATTTGAAGTTTTGGGGATAGTTGACTTTTGGCAATTTTGGAAAAATTCCCAACTTCAACAATGCATAACTTCTTCAATTTTGAACTTTTGGAGTGGTTCTTGGACTTTTTAGAAATATTGAGATGTCCTCTAACCAACCCTTTTGGTCCCATCTCATTTTGATATTCCATGCTCAAGTTATAAGCTTTGGAAAAAAAGGTGTTTTTGTTGACTTTCAAAAATGACCTATAATGTCCAAATTTGTAACTTCTTGTGAGTGCATTTCTTGATCTTGGGGTGTGAAGATGGATTGTAGGAAATTGCATCCTCTTAAAAATGAGCTTTGGATGGGTCATTTATCATAAATTATGAGAAAGTTATTCTTGGTCAAAGTTGAGTTGACGTTTCCTACAAAACCCTAATTTAGCAACTTTTGAATCTTGATGAATTTTGAGCAATCCTTGATGAATCATGATCAACCCTTGATAAAATGATGAATTATCCTTCAAAATGATAATGTTGACAAAAAATCTTGAGGTTTGACTGTTCATAGGTCACAATTGACTTTTGCCCTAGCAGAGTCGATTTTTGGGCCTCTTGAGCAATTGACTGACCAAACTTCCTCTGCAAGGCTTGAAATTTGACATGGATGAACTTGAGAACATATTAAGACATTAGGGAGAACTTGGGGTCATTTGGATGTAAGGACCTTGATGCAACACAAAACCCTGATTTTGAGATTGACTGCCTTAGGAGATGACTTGACTGTCCAACTCTTGAGCCATCTTGAGCAACTTGGAGATTATTCTTGAAATGTCTTGGGAAATATGGGAGGGAAAATTTTGGGGTACAACATCCGACTTTAACTAGAAAATATGTTGGAAAGAGTCTACACCTGAATATTCTGAAGGAGTATCAGAATATATCTACGCTCGATTTAATATGAGCCAGAAGATGTCTATGCCCAAATTTTCTGAAGGAGTATCAGAATAAATCTATGCTCGATTTAATCTGACCTAGAAGATGTCTAAGCCAGAATTCAACAAGAATAAGTATCAGAATAACTCTACGCTCTATTTAATCTGAGCCAGAAGATGTCTACGCCCGACTTCAACTAGAAAATATGTTGGAAAGAGTCTACGCCCGACTTTTCTAAATGAGTATCAGAATAAATCTACACTCAATTTAATCTGAGCCAGAAGATGTCTACGCTCACCTTCAACTAGAAAATATGTTGGAAAGAGTCTACGCCTGACTTTTCTGAAGGAGTATCAGAGTAAATCTACGCCCGATTTAATCTGAGCCAGAAGATGTCTACGACCGACTTCAACTGGAAGAAGTATCAAAATAACTCTACACTTGATTTAATCTGAGCCAGAAGATGTCTATGCATGACTTTAACTGGAAGAAGTATCAGAATAACTCTATGCTTGATTTAATTTGAGCTAGAATATGTCTACGCTCGACTTCAACTGGAAGAAGTATCAGAATAAATCTACGCTCAATTTAATATGAGCCAGAAGATGTCTACACCTGACTTCAACTAGAAAACATGTTAGAAAGAGTCTACGCCCGACTTTTCCAAAGGAGTATTAGAATAAATCTACGCTCGATTTAATCTGATCCAGAAGATGTCTATGCCTGACTTTAACTGGAAGAAGTATCAGAATAAATCTACGCTCGATTTAATCTGAGCCAAAAGATGTCTAAGCCTGACTTCAACTAGAAAATATGCCTCTTTGAGAATGACCCTCTGAGGAAATTGCTTAAGTAGCCATTTGTTAGATGTAGCCTTTGAGAAGACTGTCTGATCATATAAGTAGTTAATGATGTTTTTCTGTTGGTTGATCTTTCCTGAAAAGGTAAAGAGTTAGTTGTATGCAATGTCATGATGTATGAAATGCACTGCGTAATGATTTTCTCAAAATAAATGAGAGCATCTTATATGCAATTTTTATGCATATGCTATGTTGATCGTAAATGATGTATGAATGTGAAATGTTGTTGAAGTGTATTTGTAAACCCGTGCAACATCTTTGTCTGGGAAAATAAATCCCTGACTGTTGCTAGGGATGAAGAGTATGTGCATCTTTGATCGTGATGGGTATTCCTGCTTTCTGCTTAAGGAAAATCTACTGGGGAATGTTGATTCCTGCTTGGGGAGAAGAGCTTAGGAACATTGGTTGCTTGTCGATCTACTGGGGAGCTTAGTTCTTATATACCCTGATTAGGGATAAAGAGATGGATAAGCTTTCGAGATGCTGTCTGACAGATTTTCTATTATGGATAATGACTCGTCTGGAGAGAATAAGGTTAAACAATATATGATCGAGTTTCAGATTCACTAGAAACTCTCTGAAGATAGAAACCTGGATTATCCTTTGCTAGAGGTGGGAATCCTGTCGGTAATTTATGGTAGAAATAGACTCAATATGGGGAGACTGTAATATGTTGGGGAAATAAACCCTGTTGACAGAGAAATATTCTGATGAGGAAAAAACCTTGCTGGGGAAATAAGCTCTACCGGAGAAAAGAAATCTGCAGTGGGTTTTACAGTTTTGGAGGAATAAACTCAGTCGGGGAAGAGAATTTTCGTAAACTGTACTGATTGGGATTCCGTAAGTTGGCGACATTACTGGGAAAGGATCATATTCGTTTATCTGCTAGAGTGATCAGCTAGTGAGTATGATAAGTGTATCCCATTTTGTGGGGGATATATCTTGGTTGAAGACTGTCTTGTGAAGATGACTCTGTGGGGGTAATTCCATGGAAGTGGCTCTGTGGATATTTGTGGATAACTTGAACGTTATCCCAACTCCTAGAGTCTTGAGTAACTGCTTATTCTTGTTTTTATGCATATACTTGTTAACAGTTAATCGTATTCATATGCATATGTTCATTCAATTTTAGTCATCGGACGTTTTTGCAAACAAAACAAAAAAAGTAAAAACAAAAAGTTTGATTTTTAAATTTGTATTTCTATTGATAGTTTGCCCATAAACAGGCGATATTGAACAAAGAGACAGAAATCATAGTAAGAGGAATTTTTCATGAAATGAAAAGAGTATAAAGTGATAAAAAGATAATAGCTATGTGGTAATAATCTCATCGGGTTCCAACTCTGCTATTGCCCCTAGGTCTTCAAGTATCTCATCCCTTGCTATCGGAAGAAGCTGACTGAACTGATTTGTACCATTTGAACTTGACGTTGGTAATAAATCTTGTTGTAAGTGACCTAGCAGGACATAGTCGTACGCTTTAATCCCTAAATTTTGCCTGGACCGCCCTTTCGGGTTTTCAGTCCACCAGGATACCCTTTCTTGCCCAAGCTGTCTTTTTAGGTTTTCGACTTGCTGGGTGTACAATCTTTTACATATATCCCTAATTTTTGCCCGAAACCTTTTGGTTCGTCGGGATGCCCTTTTTTTCGTAGGTCAGTCAACCTAGAAGTTCATTTTCATGCGTAGTATATTTGGACAATGTATGCGTTCACAGGGTGCGGAAAATCTTCGCCGTCCATGGTGGTCAGTATCATAGCACCTCCAGAAAATATCTTTTTGACTACAAATGGCCCTTCGTAGGTGGGAGTCCATTTTCCCCTGGGATCACCTTGCAGTAGAATGATGCACTTTATTACCAAGTCACCAGCCTGATATACCCGATGCTTGATTTTCTTATTCAATGCCTTGACCATACACTTCTGATACATCTGACCGTGACAGACAACCACAATCCTCTTCTTGTCAATCAGATTCAACTGGTCTGAATCACTCATCTTCATCTAAGTCTGCATCTTTCGTAATTCCCAGAGAAGGATTGTGGACTTCGACAGGTAGGAAGACTTCCATAGTGTAAACTATAGAGAATAGAGTTGCCCTAGTTGATGTTCAAGCTGAAGTGCGATAGCTGTGAAGATCAAATGGTAACATCTCATTCCAGTCTTTGTAAGTCACAACCATCTTCTGTATGATTTTCTTAATGTTCTTGTTGGCGGCTTCCACCGCTCCATTCATCTTTGGTCGATATAGATAAGAGTTTTGATGCTTGATCTTGAACTGCATGCAGAGTTCAGTGATCATAGTGTTATTAAGATTAGTACCATTGTCTGATAATCCTTTTGGGAATGTCATACCAGTAGATCAGGTTATGTTTGATGAACTGGGCGACCACATTCTTGGTAACAGAGCGAACAAGGCTGCTTCAACCCACTTTATAAAGTAATCAATGGCGACGAGTATGAAGCGATGTCTGTTAGAAGCAGTAGGCTTGATCTCTCCAATCATATCAATGCCCCACATTGCAAATGGCCAAGGAGCAGTCAAGACATTCAGAGGAACCGTAGGAACATGACCTTTATCAGCATATATCTGGCACTTATGACAAGTTCTTGAGTTGTGGTGATAGTTAGTTTCCATAGTCGACCAATAGTAACCTGCTCTCAAAATCTTTTTAGCCATAGTATGCCCACTGTAGTGAGTACCAAAGATGCCTTTATACATATCATGCATAATTTCTTCTGCTTCCTTCTTGTCCATACAATGAAGCAGAGTTGAATCATGGTTACGCTTGTATAAAATTCCATTGCTCAAGAAGAACTTAGCGAGAACCTCCATAGGAATTTCTTCCCATTGACCGATGCCCCTTCAGGGTATTCTTGAGCCTCAAGGTACCTTTTCACTTCATGAAACCATGGTTTTTCCTCTACTCCATCAGTGTCAATTTCATAGCAGTGTGTCGGTTCGTCTAATCCTTTAATTGTAATTCTGGGAGCCTCATTGTCCCATCTAACCTTGAACATAGATGAGATGGTAGCCAAAGCGTCTGCCAACTGATTCTCTTCTCTTGGGATATGCTCAAAAGTGATTTCTTTGAAATACAAAATCAAGGTTAGCACATGTTCTCGGTAAGGGATAAGATTCAGATGCTCTATATCCCATTCTCCCTTAACCTGGCTGATTCTCAAGGATGAGTCCCCATATACGCTTACAAACTATTCTCAGGTTAATAGCGGCTTTAATACCCATGATGCACGCTTCATATTCATCCATATTGTTGGTGCAGTCAAAGCAAATCCTGGCAGTGAAGGGCATATGACAACCCTGAGAAGAGATAATTACAACATCAATTCTGTTTCCAAGTGCGTTAGAAGCTCCATCAAAAACCATAATCCATCGGGATCCTGGCTTAGGTCCTTCATATGGTCCATGTTCTTCATAATTTGTAACTAGCATAATGTTCTCGTCTGAGAATAGAGAGAGGTCATAGCCTCTCTCTCTAGGTTTTTGTTTTAGTAAGAAGGGGAATTATAGAGAGAGAGAGAGAGAGAAAGATGGAGAAAGGAAAAATGACAAAAATGACAAAGAGTGGAATATATAACCCTCCCTGATTCTGTACCTGCATGTCCATGAACCCTATAGCGCACTTCACATCATAACCTTTAGATCAGTATCAAAAGTCCCATAAGCGCACATCCATCATGAGTCCATGGTCTCCCCCACACCTTGTCTAATGGATCACACTTTGTTTTGGGCTCAAGCCCATGTTATTCACGCCCTCTGTTTTTTGTTTTGCTAGGCCAACTTAATTCTCACCCCCTGGCTATTGGGCCCAGTTGAATATCTGAACTTGGGCCCCTTTCTTAACCAAACCCACTGCTTTCGCTACTATACATAGATCTATACCCCCTCCTGCGTTTGGGCCTGAAATCAATATCTGAATTCAGGGCCCTGCTTTCGACACCCCCTGATTTACTTAACCCAGATGAAATACACCCTCTGCATTTTTTTATTAAATTTCTTTTATTATTTTTATTATTTATAATTATTATTTTTATTATTTATAATTATTATTTTTATAATTTAATATATTTATAAATTCTAAAATTATTTTACTATTATCATTAAAAAATCAAATATTTATTTTCTAATCCATTCAAATATTTATAAATGCCTAACCAACACCAAACCTTTTTTTAATAGTTTAATTAATTTTAAAACAATTTTCAAAAAGGGTTATGAGGATGATTTTAAATCAACTGCGAACTTCGTCTGACAACTCCACTATTAACACACCTAGACTTAGTACAAGGGAGATTCAAAACATCTTTGTAATCCATAAAAAACACCAACCAACTACGAACTATGAATTGGGACTCTGATTCCTCCTAAGAGGATACGTAGGCATACGACTAAAATCGTGGCGAGTTCCCCTAATAAAAAATCAAAACCCTATTTCCTAAGCCATAACTCTAAACCATAGTATCCTTGTGAACAAGGTATATGAGGGGTGCCTAACATCTTCCCTTCGTCTAAGAACGAGTCAAACAACTTAGAATCTCTGACCAAATTAGGGTTATCCTTTATATTCCCTTCCTAAAGATAAAAATTAAGGGTGACGACTCTAAATTTTAAAACTGGTTATTACAGTTGTATTGGGATGCCATTTATCTCCATTTTGAGCATACTTCTTGAAAGACTCCTCCTACTTCTGAGACAAGTTTTGGAGTTGCATAAAGTTAGGCGCCATGTCCAAGTTGTACTTTTATTGTCTCAAGAAAGCATTGGCAAGATCTGCCCATGTCTGGATATGAATTCGTTCCAATTTCATGTACCAATCTAAGGATGCCCCACTCAAACTGTCTTAGAAGCAATGGATCATTAGCTTTTGATATTGAGCATATGTGTGCATCTTCCTGCAATACATGCATGCATCTTCCCTTATACTTTCCAAGGTCATGTACTTTGAATTTTGGAGGAATTATCACATCTGGTACTAGACCCATTTCAAGAGCGTCGACGTCGAAAGCATCGTAACCCTCTACAGCCTTCAATCTCTCTTCAAGAGCTTTATATTGATTGAGCACCAATAGATTTTCAGTGACATGGGTTGTCCTTTGAGTTTCTTGATTGACATCTTCTAAGTCATGGTCTCCATACTGCAAGTCTAGGTAGTTGTCTGTGTTGTTGATCGGAATTTGCAAGGTATGAGATACCCCTACCTTCGGTGAAGGTGGGACAAACCCTTTAGTATCAGCTTGTTTGACCTCTTGTTGTTCTACAGTTGACTTTTGAGGTCCTGGCCCTGGTTCTTTTCTGGGTTGGTGACCACTTGTTGCACCAATAGTTTGGGCTACTTCTTCAAAGGTTGCCCTAGGAATTTGTTCTTGCCTTTCGATAATTTTATTTAAGGCTAGAAGAACTTGGCTCCTATATCCTTTCATCAATTTGATGTTTCCTTTCACCTTCTCCAAATCATCCTTGAATGCAGCTTGATTCTCTTCAATCAGTTCCATCACTTTCTTTTGGTGCTCCCTTGTTTGTTATGGTGGTTGGAGAGGTGGTGCTTTTCTACAAATGGTTTAACTAGAGGTGATTTTGAAAATTAATAAGTTTTTTATGAAATGTGAAATGCTATGCTTGCGAATGTACAAATTCATATGAATATGCTAAGAGTTTCATTAGCGAGCGTCTTAAAAATAAATACACAAATGAGATAGAGAAATAAAACTTTTATTGAAATTGTCTTTAAAACGAGAATACAACTGAGAGTTTGAAGAATATTCAAACTAAAAAACATCAAACATAAACTTTCTGAAAGCAATAACAAAGGGAAACAAAAATCTTCTAAGTGAACTTGCAGACATCTTCCCAGAAACCATCAACCATAGTCCTATAAAACTTGAGGAAGTATTTGACATCTTTCGAAAGAGGTAAGATCACATTTTCTGCATCTCTCAAACTTCTAGAGATGTCCTCAATGAGATTGTTGGCTAGAAAGGTGAGTTTTGTATGTTTGTCTTTATAGAAACGATATTCCTGGTAGAGGTCCAGAATTATCTTATAATTATCCTTTCTTGCTTTTGCGATCTTTGCATACTTCTCTTCCCAATATAATTTTTCATCCCTCATCTTTGTATAGAGTTTCCTTTGTATGAGGAAATTCTTTCGGAGGTCTTCTAACTCATGACATACTTGCTCATACTGATCAGTCTTTTGGGCGAGAAGTCTTTCTTCCGTCATACTCTTGAGACGTTCCCCTACATCCGATTCTTGGCAATCTTGAAGTCTCGTAGTAAGATACTTCATTTTCTCTTCTTGATCAAAAGAAGCTTGTGCCAAACTTTGAATTTGAGCCCTTAAATCTTCTTCCATCTTCTTTTTGTCTTGCATTTCCTTTTCGTACCACCTACTTAGCCTCCCGATTTCACTAGCAGCATCTTTCAAATGTTGGTTGTGGGAATCCAAGTTAAAGGTAGCACTCAATAACCCTTCTATCGAACGTTTCCGCTTAAGACTCTCCTTTTCAAATACTTTATAGTCTTTGAATCTGTTGATATTTGGACTCAAGCTCGTGTTGCATTTGTCTTTTCAAATGCTAGGGTTTAGATTTATAATTTAAGAAATAGGGTTTTAATTTTAATTAGGGGAACTTGCCACAATTTTAAGTCGTATGCCTACGTATCTTCTTATGAGGAATCAGAGTCCCAATTCTTAGTTCGCAGTTGTTTGGTTTATGTTTTTTTATGGATTACGGAAATATCTCGAATTAATCCTTGAACCAAGTCTGGGTTGAAAATAGCAGAGTTGTTAGACGAAGTACTCAGTTAATGAGAAATATCTCCATAATCCTTTTTTTAAAAAAATATCTTGTGTTTATTAAGTTAGTATAAAATTGTTAGTAATTTGATTGGTTAGATATTTTCAAATATATTATGCAATATGAAAAAAAACTTTTTAATGCATGAGAAAAATAATTTTAATGCAATTAAAATTATTTGAATGAGTTGGTAACAAAAAGAATTTGAATTAATAAAATAAATTTATATTTTATTATAAATATATTAAATATTTAAATATTAACTATACAAAATAAAAGAAAATAAATAAATAAAGTTATAAAAATATATTTATGTTAATTAAAAAAACACTGGGGGTGCAAAATTTATTGGCTAGTAATCTTGGGAGGCGCAGGAAATAAGGGCTCAAGTCCAGATGTTGGACTTGACCCAATGGCGCAGGGGGGTAAGAATTATAGTTGCTGAAGTAAAATAGAGGGTGTGATTAGAACGGACTTGGCTCAAAACGATTTTTATTTGATCCGTTGGACAGAGTGTGGGCGAGATCAGGGAGTTACAGTGGACGCGCGGTTTATGAATGTTTGATGAAGATCACATGGTGGAAGTTGAGGGTGGACGATAAGAGCATTGCACTGGATATGGGGAATGTTTATAAAAGCGAATTCCTGAGCTCAGAGCTCATTTTTTCGTTCTCGTTCTCTCTCTTCTCACAAAATCAAACAACGTTCGTTGGAGTTTAGAGAGAGAAACTCCAGCTTCTCTCTAGATTTCTATCACCGAAAATTGCCTCCACCTTGGGCACCACCGACCAGAAATCACTTCCGCTGGCGGCTGCTCCAAGGCACCACCACATTCAAACTAAACCACCATCTGAGTTCATATGAACCCTAAGAACTCTAAGGGTTCATGAAGAATCCTAACCTAACCCAAAACTCAGAAACCCAAAATCATTAGAACCCTAACCTAACCCTGATGAACCCTAACCCTTAGAAATCCAGAAATTCAAAATCAAACACAAATCATAGATTCAACAATAACAACCCTAAGCTAAGTGAATTAAATTTACCTCCCATGCAGTGATTCTTCTTGTATTAGTCCTCTTCTGGTTTTCTGATTCTCCCTTTTAATCTCTTCTTCTTGCTTTGGTTCACAAGTACATGGTGCGACGGAGATGATGCGGCGGCACGAGATTGAAACACAAATCTAGGGTTTTAGAAATTGAAACCCAAATCTGAAGCAGGAAGGTTGACTCACAGCTTTTGCTTTTTCTTTTCCTCTTCTTCTGTTATAATTTATTCCTCATTTTCTTCTTAATTCTTAGGGTTTATATAGTTTAGAAATAGTGATAGATTAGAATCAATCTTAGAATTTTATTTAATCTCTTTGTATTTTAGTTTAGAATTTTGTAATATGTTAATGTATCAGGACGTTTATCCTATGTAAATCCAAAATAAAAATGTTTTTCAATCTAAGATTTGATTTTGTTTGTAATTAAGAATTTGATTTTGATTAACCTGTGTAAGATTTGGTTCACTTTCATTTGATCTATACAGTGTTTGTTCTTGGGCCTGGGTTACTTAGTGTAGAGAGAAGAGGCGAACATGGGCGCAAATTAGGGTTCCGTCCCTTCTTGGTTGACTTGGCCAACGATTCGATAAATAATAATAACAAAGAATAATAATAAATTTTTATAATAATAATATTAATAATGATAATAATAATGCTGATAATAATTTATAGTAATGATTTTATACATAACATCAATTATTTTATTAATAACAATAATTAATATAATTTGAATAATCAGAAGTCAGAAATTGACTTATAGTTACACAAACAAATACTGGGCCACAAAACCCTTTTTTATGGGCCAAAAATGCACTAACTTAAAAATGGTCCTGATAAAACCGCACAACTCTCGAGTTTTTCATGAATGAACTAAAAAATTTAAACGGGCCTTTATGATTTTAGAAAGCCCACAAACCCTTAATTGAATCACACCCCATTTTTATTATTTAAAACAAATAATAACCCTTAATGGGTTGTCCCAAAAAAATGCACACCCCTTTATTAACATCATACCCCTATTTCTGCTGGACCGCATAAGATGAAATCGATTTGGCTTAGTTATTTTTGGCAAGATAAGCCCAATGACTCAATATATACATTCCCTTTATGATTTGGACCCCAAATATCTAGAAGCAATAAATGAAAATAATTAGTATTTTCTTTAAAACCAAAGAATACAATAATACTAAGATTAAAATAATGAATTGGTTAGTAATATCATTAAGGCAGTTTTGGGGTATGACGGATTTCCACCTGGAACCAGCTACTCACACTCAATCCTCACAATATGATTGAGGCTTACCACAAAAATCGCTATCATCACCATAGTTAATGCTTTGCTAATTCCCCAACATAAGAATCATCTAGTCGCACCCAATCCCAACCATAGGATTGAAGCTCACCAAAATGGACCACCTTCCAACACCATGATGCATGATATATAATAGACATGCAACAATAACAAGTACGATGACATTCCCCATAATCAATGTACCATGCCAATATTGGTCACCACACACCATACACATGCTATAAACATTCTGCAACAACAATATAATAATATGACAAGCAACAACAATACATTTCATGCATATTCCACACCACAAAATAAACACTGGCTATCATTTAACACTACCACACAACAAATAAATTAATTACAAATATTGTAACTATTTTTAACATAAAGTTCATTGTGTCAGCTTCGTAGCAATTCAAACAGAACCACAATCGGACACCCAAAACTCAAGTTATCAATTTTTGAAGTTTTACAAAATTTTGTCAGAACAACAGTAATCAATTACGCCATAAACCGTAACCGATTACAAACTCGAAAACAGCCCAGAAATCCATTTTTTCAAGTGGTAATTGGTTACGCCTAACCCAGTAACTGGTCAGACTCGAAAACAATCAAGAAACCCATTTTTCAACAGCGTAAATGATTACACCAGACCACGTAACTGATAACACCTGTAGCAGAAGCACTTTTCTACTTCTTTTTTACATGAAAATCACTTTTCCAACCATCCCACAACCCCCAATTCTCATACAATTCACATACACAGGTTTTAAATTTTGATTCTTATTCACATACACCGACGCCAACATTCTAACAACACCAATTCATCAAACACATCATAAAATTGAATAATCACACAAAATAGCTCGACACACAACAACATATCATGATCATACAATTACAAAATTCATATAAATGAGAAGAAACATTCCAACAAGAGCAATCAAAATCTCAACCCACAATTATTATGCAAACCCTAATAGAATCAGAATCCCCTCTTACCTTGGTATTCCTAGCAATGATTCCTTCAACCTCTAACAATGGTGTTCTCTCTTGAGCCCTAACTTCCCTCTTTCTCCCTTTCTCCTCTTTTCTCCAAAAACCCATGTGTTGATAGTTATCCCTTTATTCCCCCTTTCCTTTATTTTCTTATTTCCCTTCATTCTAGTTACCCCTTATTCTAATAAAATAAATAATTATTAAATCTATGAAGTCACCTTAAAATAATAGTTAAAATAATTATTTAATTACTACCACCCTTGTTATTTTATTTGAATAATTATAATCTAAATAATAATAGTAAATGACATTCTCCCACCATCCTCGTGTTTCTACACTTTTGCTCACACACTTCCAACACCTAAAATTTTAATTTCTAAGGTTACCACCCTACACCAAAGGCCCCTCTAACACACAAAAACATCAAACAGCACATAACACCACATAATTTAATTACGAAAAATTAATTAAAATAAACCAGGGCATTACAATCCTCCCCCGATTGAAATATTTTTGTCCTCACAAATTTACTTGATGCGAATAACTCAGGATACGACTCTCGCATCCTACTCTCTAAATCCCACGTCATATTACCTCTGACATCTCCTCCCTAACTACCTTCCCGAGAGCAATGCCATTGCCTCTCAACTGATTCAATTCATGATCTTCGATCCTCACAGGTAAGATCCTTCCTTCTTTTATTATGGTAACTCTTCGATTTACTCTATGAATCTTTCATCTTCTCTTGAATTAACTTCAATTTTTCAGTAGTCTGTTGAACGATCTCAAGTCCAAGCACTACACTCTCAACAAATTCATGCCAACGCAGAGGTGTCATACACCTCCGACCATACAATGCCTCAAAGGGTTACATTCCAATTCGAGAATGGAAACTATTATTGTACGTGAAATCTATCATTGGAAGATGACTATCCCAAGCACCTCCTTTCTCAAGGACACACACTCTCAACAAATATTCCAAGGACTAAATAGTTCTCTCTGTCTGACCATCTGTCTGTAGATGATAAGAAGAACTCAACCTCAGCTTAGAACCTACGTATCCTTGCAAACTCTCCCAAAATAATGATGTAAGCATCGGGTCTCTATCAGAAACAATACTTAATAGAACTCATGCAACTTCACTATTACACAGATGTAAATCTCTGCCAACTTCTACAAAGGAAAACTGATGTTAATCGAAATAAAATGTATAGATTTTTTCAACTTATCAACAATCACCCAAATAACATCATGCCCTCTAGGATTATTTGGTAAACCAGTCACAAATTCCATCGAAATGTTATCCCATTTTCACTCTGGATTATCTTACAATTTCATCAATCCTGCAGGCTTCTGGTGTTCAACTTTTGACTTCTGACAAGTCAAACATGCATAAACAAATTGAGATACTTCACACTTTAGTCCATGCCACCAAACCTTTTCAAATCTTGATACGTCTTAGTAGCTCCTAGATGAATACTCACGCTACTCCTATGACTTTCTTCTAGAATCACCCTTTTCCACTCAGAATCATCGGGAATAAAAATCTGATCTCAGGATCTCCACACACCCTGTCTATCCACTTTAAAGTCATTCTTAACATTGTTGATCTTCAACATACCCAACATCACACTCTGGGGTATTAACACATAGACCAAACTCAAGTCTCTAAACTATTCCACAAGTTCCAACTCTCTAAACATCATAGCAGACTCATGCAAAGACTTCCGACTAAAGCATCAGCCACGGCATTAGCCTTATTGGGATGATAATTCAATACAAAGTCATAATATTTCATAAATTCTAAACATCTATGTTGTCTCATATTCAATTCCTTCTGATCAAACAGGTAATTAAAACTCTTATGATCATTGAACACCTCAAATCTGGAACCATAAAGATAATTCCTCCAAATCTTCAACACAATCACCACTAGAGCCAACTCTAAATCATGAGTATGATAGCTTCTTTCATGAAACCTCATTTATCGTGAAGCATAAGCCACAATCTTGCCATCTAGCATTAGCACACCACCTAAACCTATCATCGACGCATCACAATACACTACAAATAGTTCATTAGGTTCAGGCAACATCGCAACTGAAGTTGTAGTCAATCTCTTCTTCAGCTCAATGAAACTTCTCTCACAATGAATGTCCTCCACAAAAGATTTACATTTACAAGTCAGTTGAGTTAACAGAAGTGATAAATTGGAAAATCCTTCAATAAATCTGCGGTAGAAACCAGCCAAGCCCAAAAAGCTTATAATTTCTGTAACCGGCTTCAGAGCCTCCCATTATAGTACTTCATCTACTTTGGACGGATCCACGGCTATACCGCCACCTAAAATAACATGACCGATAAAACTAACTTCTTGCAACTAGAACTCACACATTGACAGCTTTGCATACAACCTCTTCTCTTTCAACACTTGCAACATAATTCGTAAATACTTTGCATGCTTTTCTTCTGATTTAGAATAGATCAGAGTATCATCAATAAAACATAAATTTATCTAGATAAGTATAAAATATATGATTCATATATTCCATAAACACTCATGGTGTATTATAAACGCCGAACAACATCACCAAATATTCATAGCGTCCATACCGAGCTCTAAAAGCTGTCTTTTAAATATACTCATCTTTCACCTGAATCTGATGATATCCCGACCTTAAGTTAATCTTGTTGAAAACACGTGTACATACTAGTTGGTCCATCAAATCATATATTCTAGGAAGTGGATACTTGTTCTTGATTTTTTACTTTATTCAACTGTCAGTAATCCCATGTAATTTTGTTTTTAGGCCCATTAAGACAATTTCGCTGGCCTGGTTCAAATAAAAAATGGAGGTGTTGATTATAAATTAAAAAGGAGATGTTTTGGGCCATCAAAACCGGATGGCCAATAAAAGGACTCGTGCATTTTGATAGAAAGAGGGGTATGCTTCAAAATTTTGAGGCTGAAGGCCCAATTGGAGGAGGTTGGCCCATATTTATGGAGGGATTGCTAAAGGGCTTGTTGCTTCATTTTGTGCTAAGCCCATTGATGTTAAGTTGGGGAAGGACTGTTGACTGAGGTCAACATTGAGATTAAGCTTGTGTTATTATTATTATTACTGTCATTAAACATTATTAATAATATTGGTAATAATATTACATTTTATTTTAATTTATTGATTGTTATTGAGACGTGGTTGACTGAAGTCAACACAAGGGACTAAGTAACCCAAGCCTAACAAACGTCCACTGTTTAGATCTAAACAAAAGAAACGCACTCTTGAAATCAAAATCAAATATTTCTAAAAAAATAGATTTGAATCAAATCTTACAAAAAAGACAAAGCTGAATATTACAAATACGTTTGTCCAGATACATTATAATATTACAAACCTAAGTCTTATACAGAGGGAGAATCAATTACAGAATCAAGTCGAATCCATAAAACAAAATCTTAATCTTCCTAATTCCTAATATAACTACAAATATAACGACAATCATAAACAAACTTCCTAATCTATCTCTAACCTAAGACTATAAATAAAACCCTAAAAAATTCTAAGGGGAGGGGGAAAGAAAATTGAGAAGAACAAGTTAACAGAGAGATATACAAAAGAAGAAGAGAAATAGGCGTGCGGTCTTGGGTTCCCAGTTAAAGCCACCTTCATTCAGGATATGGGTTTCAAAATCTGAAACCCTAGATCTGTGAGGTTTACCAACACCATGCCTTCATCATCCAGCATACCTACAAGACAGAGAGAGGAGAAGGATATTAGAATGAGAAGCAGAAAACCAGAAAGGAAAAGTATACGACCAGTTTCACTGTAGGAGAGGTAATCTATAACACTTAGCTTAGGTCTGTTGATTATTGTTGAACGTTTGCATGATGGATGTTTGATTGTTGCGATTATGGAAATTTGGGGTATCTAGGGTTAGGGTTCTAACCTAGGGTTATGGTTCTTAGATCCCAGGGTTAGGGTTCTTAGGGTTGTTTGAAGATCAAGGTTAGGGTTCATAACAGTTGTGTAATATGGGTTTTTGGTTGGTTAGGGTTCATCAAGAACACTTAGGGTTATACAAACCCATATGAAGATCCACGACGTGGGTCTTTGAATGTTTGAAGTTTCCAGTTGAATGTCAACCGGAAAATTGGGAAGACGGAGTGGTTGGTGGTGGTTCAAGGGGGACAGTGTGGCCAAGGTGATTTCTGACTGCTTGAGTTTTAGAGAGAGGTCAAAGCCTCTCTCTCTAGGTTTTTGTTTTAGTAATAAGGGGAATTATAGAGAGAGAGATGGAGAAAGGAAAAATGACAAAAATGACAAAGAGCGGAATATATAACCCTCCCCGATTATGTGACTGCATGTCCATGAACCCTACAGCGCACTTCACATCACAACCTTTAGATCAGTATCAAAACGTCCCATAAGCGCACATCCATCATAAGTCCATGGTCTCCTCCACACCTTGTCTAATGGATCACACTTTGTTTTGGGCTCAAGCCCATGTTATTCACGCCCTCTGTTTTTTGTTTTGCTAGGCCAACTTAATTCTCATCCCCCTGCGCTATTGGGCCCAGTTCAATAACTGAACTTGGGCCCCTTGCTTAACCAAACCCCCTACTTTCACTATTATACATAGATCTATACCCCCTCCCACGTTTGGGCCTGAAATCAATATCTGAATTCAGGGCCCGACTTTCGACACCCCCTGATTTACTTAACCCAGATGAAATACACCCTCTGCATTTTTTACTAAATTTCTTTTATTATTTTTATTATTTATAATTATTATTTTTATTATTTATAATTATTATTTTTATAATTTAATATATTTATAAATTCTAAAATTGTTTTACTATTATCATTAAAAAATCAAATATTTATTTTCTAATTCATTCAAATATTTTTATTGCATTAAAATTATTTTTGTCATACATTAAAAATATTTTTCATATATTAGTATATTTAAAAAATACCTAACCAACACCAAACCTTTTTTTAATAGTTTAATTAATTTTAAAACAATTTTCAAAAAGGGTTATGAGGATGCTTTTAAATCAACTACGAACTTCGTCTGACAACTCCGCTATTAACACACCTAGACTTAGTACAAGGGAGATTCAAAACATCTTTGTAATCCATAAAAAACACCAACCAACTACGAACTACGAATTGGGACTCTGATTCCTCCTAAGAGGATACGTAGACATATGACTAAAATCGTGGCGAGTTCCCCTAATAAAAAATAAAAGCCCTATTTCCTAAGCCATAATTCTAAACCCTAGTATCCTTGTGAACAAGGTATATGAGGGGTGCCTAATATCTTCCCTTCGTCCAAGAATGAGTCAAACAACTTAGAATCTCTGACCAAATTAGGTTTATCCTTTATATTCCCTTCCTAAAGATAAAAATTAAGGGTGGCAACTCTAAATTTTAAAACTGGTTATTACAGTTGTATTGGGCTGCCATTTCTCTCCATCTTTGAGCATACTCCTTGAAAGACTCCTCCTACTTCTGAGACAAGTTTTGGAGTTGCATACAGTTAGGCTCCATGTCCAAGTTGTACTTTTATTGTCTCAAGAAAGCATTGGCAAGATTTGTCCATGTCTAGATATGAATTCGTTCCAATTGCATGTACCAATCTAAGGATGCCCCACTCAAACTGTCTTAGAAGAAATGGATCATTAGCTTTTGATATTGAGCATTTGCATGCATCTTCTTGCAATACATACATGCATCTTCCCTTATACTTTCCAAAGTCATGTAATTTGAAATTTGGATGAATTATCACATCTGGTACTAGAGCCATTTCAAGAGCGTCGACGTCGAAAGCATCGTAACCCTCTACAACCTTCAATATCTCTTCAAGAGCTTTATATTGATTGAGCACCATTAGATTTTCAGTGACATGGGTTGTCCATTGAGTTGCTTGATTGGCATCTTCTAAGTCATGGTCTCCATACTGCAAGTCTAGGTAGTTGTCTGCGTTGTTGATCGAAATTTGCAAGGTATGAGATACCCCTACCTTCGGTGAAGGTGGGACAAACCCTTTAGTATCAGCTTGTCTGACCTCTTGTTGTTCTACAGTTGAATTTTGAGGTCCTGACCCTGGTTCTTTTCTGGGTTGGTGACTACTTGATGCACCAATAGTTTGGGCTACTTCTTCAAAGGCTGCCCTAGGAATTTGTTCTTGCCTTTCGATAATTTTATTTAAGGCTAGAAGAACTTGGCTCATATATCCTTTCATCGAGTCGATGTTTCCTTTCACCTGCTCTAAATCTTCCTTGAATGCAGCTTGATTCTCTTCAATAAGTTCCATCACTTTCTTTTGGTGCTCCCTTGTTTGTTATGGTGGTTGGAGAGGTGGTGCTTTTCTACAAATGGTTTAACTGGAGGTGATTTTGAAAATTAATGAGTTTTTTATGAAATGTGAAATGCTATGCTTGCGAATGTATGAATGCATATGAATATGCTAAGAGTTTCATTTTTGAATCTCTTATTCACTTAGGTTTTCCATATATGCTTTTTGAAATATTTTTTCTTTAGGCTTTGCTTTTTTATTAGCGAGCGTCTTAAAAATAAATACACAAATGAGATACAGAAATAAAACTTTTTTTAATGTTTTCTTTAAAATGGGAATACAATTGAGAGTTTGAAGAATATTCAAACTAAAAAACATCAAACTTAAACTTGCTGAAAGCAATAACAAAGGGAAACAAAAATCTTCTAAGTGCACCTGCGGATATCTTCCCTGAAACCATCAACCGTAGTCCTACAAAACTTGAGGAAGTATTTGACATCTTTCGGAAGAGGGAAGATCATATTTTCTGCATCTCTCAAACTTCTAGAGATGTCCTCAATGATATTGTTGGCTAGAAAGGTGAGTTTCGTATGTTTGTCTTTATAGAAACGATATTCCTGGTAGAGGTCCGGATTTATCTTATAATTTTTGTTTCTTGCTTTTGCGATCTTTGCATACTTCTCTTCCCAATATAATTTTTCATCCCTCATCTTTGTATAGAGTTTCCTTTGTATGAGGAAATTATTTCGGAGTTCTTCTAACTCATGACATACTTGCTCATACTCATCAGTCTTTTGGGCGAGAAGTCTTTCTGCCGTCATACTCTTGAGACGTTCCCCTACATCTGATTCTTAGCTATCTTGATGTCTCGTAGTAAGATACTTCATTTTCTCTTCTTGATCAATAGAAGCTTGTGCCAAACTTTGAATTTGAGCCCTCAAATCTTCTTCCATCTTCTTTTTGTCTTGCATTTCCTTTTCGTACCACCTATTTAGCCTCCCGATTTCACTAGCAGCATCTTTCAAATGTTGGTTGTGGGAATCCAAGTTAAAGGTAGCACTCAATAACCCTTCTATCGAACGTTTCCGCTTAAGACTCTCCTTTTCAAATACTTTATAGTTGCGAATGATTAATTGTTGAAGTTTTTCATCGGAGGGTTTATCCTCCAAAGGGTATCCAAGTTGTCACAAAGCCAAAGTAGGGTTGTAGTTGATGTAACCACGTGATCCAATCAACGGAACATTTAGAAAATCTCTGCAATTATAAATGATATCTCCAATGTTTAGCTTCCTCATATACCACAACATAGAATTAGCAGTAAGAGACCTTAATTTTTTAGGCCACTCGTATCTTATCAGATTTGGAACCATGTAGTCTTCCTTATAAATATGTGTCATAAACCAAGAACATAAGAGCGGGATACAACATTTTAATGTACCCCTCCCCTTTTCATAACGAGTGTGAAGAGCATAGTAAATATCAGCAAGTAAAGAAGAAGTTAGGTCTGTATTCAAAGCTTTTGTGCCCCAAAATACACTTATAGTTGCAGGGTCAATACTATCTAAAGTCTGCGGGAACAGAATTACACCAAATACAAGTAGCCCTAAACAATCAACACAAGACTCCCATTCTTTGTTATTTGTGAAAGAAAAGGTTTTAGCTTCCAAATAGTGTCTTTTAACCCTTGTACATCACCTTCTTTCATGTAATTAAGTGAAATCTCATGATAAGGGATTCCTAAACCATTTTCTAAGCCCTTAATGTCAATAGTTTGTCCAATTCCCACATAAGCTTTTTCCTTAGAAAAATTCAAGAATCTATCAAATTCGTCCAAAGTCAGTGCTAGTTGAAAGTCTTGAAAGGTAAAACATCTCAATGGAGGATCATAGAACTGAACCAAGGAAGAAATATCATCCAATTATACATCCACTTTTATCAACTCAAGGGTATCCCCATAACAACGAACAAACATCTTCAAAGCTCTTTCAGACAATTTCCCTTTGATGGTCTTGATCTTTGTCATATATGGCTCGATGGCACTAATATGAACAAGTTGTTTCCCTATGGCATTCATTTTTAGCACACTTCACAAAAAACCTTTGATTATTCTTTTTTAAATCCTGCGAATTAGACAGACAAAAAGAATGGATAATAATGAATATATGAAATGCAAGATGTATGAATGCATGATTGTGTGGCCTAGTAACAGGATTTCGTGAAAGGTATCCTTAGTTGGTAGGCTCCTAGTTTTGGCCTACGAATATTCTACCCTCTCCCCCCCCCCCCCCATAAGGTGGTTTCCATCAGGGTATTATGGATAACACTAGAGGGAAAGGCACAAGGGCCTCTTTTAAGTGGAGAATCTTTGTAGACCAAAACTTTCGTCTCTAAGGTCGTGAAAGGTTTCACCATGAGTTTTTAGTTTAGGGTTTATACAAAAAGTCATAGGTTTCATTCCAAAGTCCTACCCCCCAAGAGGATATCTTTTGAGACATATTTATTTTTTAGAATTCCACTGACTTTAGGCGAAGTCGTCACAAAAACTCATAGGGATGATGTATCCCCTTGGCCAATAGATGAACCTTCCAAAATAAATAAATAAATAAATATAAAGAAATAATAAAAATATAAAAGCCCTAAAAACCCTAAATCTCAAAAGATAGGCTTATAAATCCTAGGGTTGAGTCCCCAGCAGAGTCGCCAGCTGTAATAACCGGTTTAAAAATAAGAGTCGCCACCATTAATTTTTATCCTAGGGAAGGAAATATAACCGATAACCCTAATTTGGTCTGAGATTCTAAGTTGTTAAATCATTTTTAGACGAAGGGAAGGTGTTAGGCACCCCTCTTCTATCTTGTTCACAAGAATAATAGGGTTTAGATTTATAATTTAAGAAATAGGGTTTTAATTTTAATTAGGGGAACTCGCCACAATTTTAAGGCGTATGCCTACGTATCCTCTTATGAGGAATTAGAGTCCCAATTCTTAGTTCGCAGTTGTTTGGTTGGTGTTTTTTTATGGATTACGAAAATATCTTGAATTAATACTTGAACCAAGTCTGGGTTGAAAATAGCAGAGTTGTTAGACGAAGTTCGCAGTTAATGAGAAATATCTCCATAATCCTTTTAAAAAAAATATCTTGTGTTTATTAAGTTAGTATAAAATTGTTAATAATTTGATTGGTTAGATATTTTCAAATATATTATGCAATATGAAAAAAAAAACTTTTTAATGCATGAGAAAAATAATTTTAATGCAATTAAAATTATTTGAAAGAGTTAGTAACAAAAAGAATTTGAATTAATAAAATAAATTTATAATTTATTATAAATATATTAAATATTTAAATATTAACTATACAAACTAAAAGAAAATAAATAAATAAAGTTATAAAAATAAATTGGCATTAATTAAAAAAACACAGGGGGTGCAAAATTAATTGGCTAGTAATCCTGGGAGGCGCAAGAAATAAGGGCTTAAGTCCATATGTTGGACTTGAGCCAATAGCACAGGGGGGGTAAGTGTAACGCGGTGGGAGAACTGACTTGGTTGTTTTGCGTTTGATCTCAAATATTGAGGTTAGCAAGAGTCGCCACCGACTTTTCTTTTATCTAAAAGCAAAAGGCTAAAAAGAACAGGAAAGACCTTTAGAGATGTTTTCTTGAGTTCAGGGAGTAGATTATGAAAAGGGAAGGTATTAACACCCTTTTCATCCGTAGTTATCTACGGGATCTTAGTTTCTTCTAGATCACTTTCTTTTTTTTTGAAAATGTGCTTTTGTGTGGTTTTGAAAGTATTTTGAAAAATGTCTTTGTAATGGTTATCGTTTCTATAAGAACGCGTACAAAGAGTTGTTTTGAAAATAGTTCAAAAAGGTGTTTGTGGTGTGTGTTTTTGAAAGTTACTTTGAAAAGGGTTTTCTTTGTAATGACTCTCGTTTCTATAAGAACGCATACAAAGTGCTTTAACTTTTGAAAATGTTTCAAGTTTGTTAGATGTTTTGAAAGTGTTGGTGTTTGTTTTGAAAATAGCAATGATGTTTTGGTTTTGAAATTGAGCGAGCAACCAGGAACGATCTACCTACTAAAAAGGTATTTCATGTTTATTTCCTCTTTCCTTTGACATTGTTATCTTACTATTGATTTGGTAAGTAACCCTATCTTTGGATGTAAAAGGAACGGGCATGGGTCATCGTATAGCCATGATTAGTAACATTGTAAGATATCTTAGCATTTTCTTGAAGGGACTAAGGTCATTTTTGAAAGGCAACTTTGATAGCGTCATCGAGGGACTATGATCTTGTATTTTGTTTGTTTTTTCTAAGACACCTCACATGCATAATATGGCTATTTTATAAGGAAACAAAGTGAATTTACCCTAAGGGTGTAAGTGTGCAAGCGTATTGGTTTACATGCTTGATTTGTCTTGATTAGGGTTTGCTATTTGTTGGTTTTAATCTTTCCATACAAACCCTAATTACTAGCATTTATATATAAAGCATTAAATTACGGAAAATTAAAATACTAAACTATTACATCATTAGGGGAGGGGGTGTACAAATTTACAAATGGGGAAAATTGCGAGAAAGTTAAAACCCTAATTATCTATTACAACCATATTGAACTTGAATAAATGTACAAGAAATGAAATGAATATAATGTACAAGTATGAATAGATAAGGAATGGATTTTTTATATTAAAAGTTTTTATCTAATTAAATTAAAATAAAATAATTGAATAGAATAATAAAATTAAAATTAAGTTAATAAAAGAAATTAATTTATTAAAGAAAACAAGTTTTTTAGGTTTTTTTTGTGAATTTGATTAAATTAGTAAATAAAATTAATTAAATAAAAGTCCTAAGTTATAAATTGATTTTAATTTACAAGAAAATAATATATATAATAATTAAGACTAATTATCTAAGTATTTAAAAAAAGGAAATTAATTTATTAAAGAAAATGTTTTTTTTATTCTTTTGTTTTATGAAGAAAAATAAACTAAATAAATATAAATAATATAAATAAAAATATTTTTATGGATTTTTATTAATAACAATAAAAATAATATTAATAATAATAATAATAATAACAATAATAATAATAAAGAAAATAAAAATATAAAAGAAAGAAAATGGGTCAGGATGTATGAAAGTGAAACAGGGAGTTTGAGATAAGCAAAATACCAGGCCCAACAAAAGGGAGCCCATCGTCTGCCTTCAAACAAAAAAAAAGAGAGAAAATATGAAAAAAAGAATCAAAAGGGTACCACTAGGGCTCGAACCCAGGTCCCTCTGATTACAGGCGCACGCTTTAACCACTAGGGTGGTGATACATCCGTTAACTTATGTCAAACCATAAATATATATTTGAAACACGCTCCTGAAGATGACTTCATCTTCTTCCTCGCGCCATAATCAGTCATGAATTCAAATCCTGTAACTTCTTAATCTCTCAACCATTTGCAAAAGTATAAACATGAAACTTGCTCCATATTTCATCACGAGTTCAGTCATATAAATAACTAAAGTTATAAATAAAAAATGAGCATGAATTTGGAATGGTACCAAATCTGGCCTAATTTTTTCAGAAAATTCAACTCTAAAATTCTCACTACTCAAGCAACATAAATGAATTCTAAGGACATGGTTAGTTTCAAGGCTATGATGTCTATATTTTATCTTCACAAATGGAAACCAAATGATGCATATATGAAGAGTTCAAAAGTCAGAATACTCACCTTGCAAGAGGATATCGTGTTTTGAGTTTGAGCAGCTTTCAATGAGTCCTAGTGATTGGGTTAGCTTCCTCAAGTTCCCAGGAAGCTAATGTGATGCTTGGTTTGAGCTGAAAGTGGCTGAGGAGTTATGGAGAAGTCCACTTGCAGACCCCTGTTTTTGAAAATGGAACTTGATGATGGAGGTGTTACAGTTATGAAATAGGGCCAGGGATGAGTTGTATTTGATGTTTAGAAGCTTTAGGAACCAAAAGGCTTGGAAACGCACGAGGGAGATGTGAGTTTCAAGTTTTTGGTCAGATTATGCAACAATGGAGTTTTTTGATATAGTTGAGTTTTTTGTGTGTTTGAGGGCTTAAGCATGCGTGCTTTAGCTTGCAAATAGTGTCTCTATTTATAAGCAAAAGGTTTTGTGTGCTACAATAAGTCAGAATTTGAATTTACATGTTTAAGCTCAACATGTGATTTTCTTGACAAAACAAGTTTCCATGCCTTTGTACTTTCTATTGTAGAGTGGTTGGACTTTAAACAAGCTTGCTTCTGACTTTGTGGATGGTGTGTACTTAAATATAACAAGTTAGGAGCTCAAGAAGCTGACTTTGTGCATAAAGCTTGCTTTACAAGAATGGAAATGGTGACTTTCTCCCTAAAATGGCAAAATGCTTTGGACAATGCTTGAATCAATTGTACAATTGATCAATCAGTTGTGTAAACATTAAATTAAGTAGTGACAAACAAGTTTGAGGCCTGCAAAGTGATGATTATGCAGCATGGCTATGGATTTGGTTCATGTTGCATCACAAATTTTGCCTTGCAAAACAACTTGAAACCCTAACTTCTGGCCTTCGATACTCCTTGCTCACAAATGATCTCAAGGAGTTCTTGGACATTTTCGAAAGCTTGTAATGTGCTCTACAACCCCTCTTTGAATCACGTTTGCAAAATCCAAATGGAAATATATGAAACTTGGCCCAAAAGTTAGGTTAAAATCCTGACCAAAGATGCTCAAAATTTCACTAAGTGTTTTAGTTTCATGACCATGACTTCATGGATTAATAACTTGATATCCAAGAATTTATCGGAGTAGTTGTCTAAAGAAAAGTGTTAGATCTCATTGATATCTACAACTTTAATGTTGAAAGTTTCCTTTGAATCATCTTGCATCATGGTGAAAAATTGGCTCAAAGTTGTGAAAAAATATGAAGTTTTCAAGACTTAGAAAAATTTCTAAGTTTGGAAACTTTGACTTTTCAAAATGAAATCTTGAATTTTTGATTTCTTGATTAACAAGTGTTATATTTTGACATGTTTTGATGAATTGTGATCTTTTACACTTGATTTTGACCAAAAAAGTCAAAGTTTGACTTTTCAGTGCGCAGTTGACTTTTGATCAGTTGACTGAAAATCAACTATCAATCAAATGACCTTGAGCAATGTTTTGAGTCATGCCATTAGGTTAAAATGATGAAATTGAAATCTTGAAATCATGTCTCAAACCAATTGTTGTACCCAAAAAATTTCCCTTCTATATTTCTCAACAAATGTCAAGTGAGGTCTCCAAATGGCTAAAGGAAGTCCAAGAGTTGACCAGACAAACTCTCTCCTAAGGCAGACTATCTCAAATTGGGGTTTCTATCTTCATCAGGATGTGTGAACCACAAAGGACTAAAATTCTCACCATTGTCCTAATATGTTCTCAAGATCATCCATGCCAAGTTTCAAGCCTTGCAGAAGAAGTTTGCTCAGTCAATTGCTCAAATGCCTGAAAATCAACTATACTAGGTCAAAAGTCAACTGTGGTCCACATACAGTCAAACTTCAAGATTTTTGGTCAACATCCTCATTTTGAAGTATCATTCATCATTGGATCAAGTGTTGATCATGATTCCTCAAGGATTTCTCACAATTCATCAAAACCCAAAAGTTGCTAAATTAGGGTTTTGTAGGAAAAGTCAACTCAACTTTGACCAAGCATAACTTTCTCATACTTTATCATAAATGACCCATCCAAAGCTCATTTTGAATAGGATTTAATTTCCTACAATTCATCTTCAGCTCCCAAGTTCATAATATGCACTCACAAAAAGATATTAATTTTGACATTATAGGTCCTTTTGAAAAGTTAACAAAAAGACCTTTTGGGTCAAAGCTTCATACATGAACATGGAAGACGCAATTGAGATGATACCAAAAGGGTTGCTTAGAGGACATCCTAATATTTCTAAAAAGTCCAAGAACACCTCTATAGGGTCAAAATTGAGAAAGTTATGCATTGGCCAAGTTGACCATTTTTGCAAAATTGCCAAAAGTCAAATGTGCTCAAATTTGCATTTTTTGCTAAATGAGCCCAACTTTTTATGCTTGCATCTCAATTATAATGTGGTCCACGACTCAAATACTTATGCACAAATTATTTGCTTCATTTTTCAATTTATTATAATTTTTCATTAATTAAAAAGTGAATTAAATCAAATAAATGATGAAAATTATGAAAGATATGATTTGATTTGTTTTTTTTATAGGTTAGCAACCAAGATATACTGAGCTTGCAAGATCAATTCGAATCAATGGAAATTGGTACAAAAAGAGCATGATTGGCATGAAAATAGAAAGATATCATATGGCTAAAGAATCAAATCAAATCTCATCAAAGCTTCAAGATTCAATTTGTTTTGCAATCCTAATTCATTGAGGGATATATAATGAACAAGAACAAAGCAAAAAAGGGAGGTTGGAAGTCGTGAAAACACCAAAAGAAAACAAAAATTTGCAAGAAAGTGGGTGATCGTTCTTGGACTTAGAGACTGATTCAAGCCATTCTAAGGCTACCAATAGACTCCTGGACATCTCCAGAACGGATCTCAATCAATTGCAAGCATTTTCACATCCAGAATCGTAAGCTACAGACCCACGGTTTGCACCTCCAAGCTTGAATTTGATTTCTTAATTTACACATGATTAATCATTCTTAAACATTGCATTGTGTTCATATTGTCATTTGGAAGGTTTTGGTTTACTTGATTTTTCCTTTTGATGCCTACAGCCAAGATTGCCATTACTAGGGTTTGAGGAGCCGTTTTAGGGCTTCTCTGTACAAGTAAAATTAGGCCAGAAAAGGGGTACTATGGTACTCATGGGACCAAGGCGAATCGATCCATGTACTCACCTTAAATTTATCATGCGTTTTCTTGATTTTTGAAGATTGCAGGGTTTTAGCTATGGAGTCATGTCTGTAAGTAAAAGTATTTAATCTAAAACAACGGAGTGAGGAAGAAGAAGCTTGCGTGGCAGCGTGTGACTCGTCCATTTGAATTTTCGCGCATTTTTCTGAGTATATTATTTGTTTTGATTATGTTATTTTACTTCTATTATATGAACAAATAAACAACACAGCACAACTGGCAAGCAGGTACTGGAATCGAGCATAAGGACCTGGGTTCGATCCCCAGGTCCCAGTATTTGTTTCATGTAATCTTTCTTCATATGATCAGGTGCGTTGCTATCCCATATGTCCACCATGCAACTCAATGATCTGGCCATCAAATGCATCTCCATCCAAGATCCAACGTGCCATCATTGAAGGACCACCATATACCTCAAAGTAAACATTGCATGGGAACCAACATGGTCAAACAGGCTGAGATTTGTTTGGGCCCATAAATCAAATTGGCACCCCCAGGGTTGCTAATGCTATCAAGCCCACTTCTATTTTTTTCTTACTTATTTTTAATTCTTTTAATATTTATTTTAATCATTTTAATTAACAAAATTAATCATTTTTTTATGAAATCATAAAATCGAGAATTCACAAAAAATTAGAATTAGTTTTTTTATTATTATCAAATTTAATTTAGTTTAATTTAACTTAGGGAAATTTTAATTTATTTTCACAAATAAAATCAAATAGAATTAGGTTAAGTTCTTCATTTAATTCTTTTATTTTTCTCAAATAAACCAAAACACAAAAATAGGTTTTTAGAATGAATTAATTTATTTGTCTTAATTTAAAATTAATTAGAACTTCAGATTTTCTTTTTAATTCAATTATTCACTATTTTCTCAAATAACAAAAACATGACAAAAAAAACATTTTTTTTAATCAATCGCAAGTAGGATTAGTCAAAGGGTCAAAACCCTAATCGCCTCGCGTTTAATTCGTCGCGCGCTTATTATTATTTTGCCAATATTTTTATAACTGTTCATGGTTTGTAATAATTAATTTAGGGTTTTATTTACTGTTAAATCCCCGGGTTTTTTTGGCTATGTAATTAATCCCCCTCCCCGAAGCCTTGTAATAGCGTAGATTTATTTTCTCACATTTTTAAATTCCCGCAAATACTTAACTGTCTAGATGTATGCTAATAGGATTGTATGGCAAGAATGCATGACAAATTAATATAGTTAGAAAACCCTAATGTGCAAAGATAAATAACTGAAATAAATCACTCGCACATATCACTCTTAGGGTATACTCTCACTTCGGTTGCCTTCGGTAAACGATCATTAAGCATAGGTGTCTTAGTGGTTTCCCTCCAGCCTAGAAAGATCAACTTGCCGCGTTCGAATGTTGCCTCGGAAATGTTGCCTCAGAAATGTTGCCTCGAATAAGATCTTAAGACTCTAAGGTTACTACTAAGGTGTCCTAATATTGCTTTAGTGATCGTACGTCCCTTTCGAATTGACCCTTACAAACTCCAACGACGGTGCTACTTATTCCTCAATAGTAGGATAGCGTTGTCTAAAGGAAATGACAATATAAACGATCTTTTTTCGAGTAGGTAGATGCTAGTAGGTACTTGCTCAAATCAAAACTCTTCACACTTACACTTTCAAAACAATTTTCAAAATAACTTTGTCACACTCTTGAGGACTGATACAAGGGTTATCACGAAGTAAAACTTTTCAAAACAAAGCACACAAACACAAGCAATTTAAAAATGAGCAAGTACCTAAGAGCCCATGGAAAACCATGGATGGAAAGGGTGCTAACACCTTCCCTTTCTATAATCTACCCCCCGTACTCAGAATATCTCGAAAAAAGGTTTTTTCTGTTCTTTTTCCTTTTCCTTGATTTAATAAAATAAAAGTCGGTGGCGACTCTTGCTTACCGCGACATTTTGCAAATAAAAAAACGCAAAATGCAAACTAGTAGAAACAGTCGGTTCGGCCACCGTATCACAGAACTGGCGACTCTGCTGGGGATTTATAAGTGGGGTATACCTTAGGATCTAGGTCATCATAATTGCTTCTCTTGATTGCTTTTTTTGTTTTACTTTTAAGGGTTTTTGTTTGGGGTTACTATAGATCCTACACCCGGATCTGGGGAACACCTTTTAGGTAAGTAGCAATAGACTGTGAGGGAATTGTATGGCGTAGACCAATACGGTTGAAGTAATAGCTACGTTAGTGTGGCACTTTGGTTGGTACCGGTATCCCTTGTGGAGAAACGAGGAGAATATGGGGCCGCCGCGTGGTGTCGTTATGCATCAACTGACCTTAGAACCTTTAATTGCCCAACTTGGCCATTAGAAAGTAGTGAGATAGCCGACCTCAATGTAGAGCTGAGAACTGGTAGATACTCGATGCTACACTCATTGAGATCATACTCTCGGAATAATTTCGGCCGCAAGAAAAGATTGTGTGAGCTAAAACCATGACCGATGGAGGATGGTCAGTGATATTGAGATCCTCTAGAACCCGGTTACTTTTCTAGGAAAGGTTTGAAACCAACTTAACTTCAAGAGGGTATTACCTTTGACCTCATGCAAGCCTTAAACCTAAGGGCTTTGTGTGATTTGACTGTGTTTGCAATACTTGTGTTTTCTATACATGTGGTTTATCATGACATCATGCATCATAACATAGCAGTCATGCTTCATTACACTAACCATTTCAAAGACCAAGGGAATTTATCTTTGTTCTGTTTTGCAGATCATGGCTTCCGTGCGTAGAAATACTATCTGAATCAGCTTTGTGGAGATACCTTCCCAAATCAAAGAGCTAGTATCAAGAATTTCTGAAACTTCTATGTTCATTAAGAGACACAATCAACTTCTCAGCCTGGTTACTACAAACCCTGATGAACAGATGATGAGCATACTTTTTCAGTTCTTCGATCCCAAGCATCACTGCTTCACCTTTCCAGATTATCAGTTGGTACCCACCTTGGAATAATTCTCTCATCTATTGGCCATATCCATTCTTGAACAGGTACCCTTCACAGGTATAGAAGAAGTTCCTAAGCCATAAGTCATTGCCTCAGCTTTGCATTTGAAACGGGCCGATGTGGTATCCAATTGGGAAACTCGAAGCGGAGTCGAGGGTTTTCTAGCCAAATTTCTGGTAGACCAGGCTCAACTATTTTGGGATGATATGGAGTTTCAGGCTTTTGAGGATGTCTTGGCTCTTCTTATCTATGGTTTAGTTCTCTTCCGTAATCCGGACTCTTTCGTAGATGTGAATGCTATCAAGATTTTCCTTTCTCGTAACCCTGTGCCTACCTTGCTTGGAGATATTTTGCACGCTCTCCATACTCGTACCGTGAGGAGAAGTGGGACTCTTATGTGCTGCATGTTGTTGTTGTCGAGGTGGTTTATTTATCACCTCCCTAGGTCTATACTGAAGAACGAAGAAGGTTTGGGTTGATCGCACAGAATAATGTCACTCACTCATACGGATATTCTTTGGTGTTCCTGAGCTATGGAAGACATTGTTGTTATTGACCGCTGTGGGGGGTACCCTAATGTCCCATTACTTGGTATCAGAGGGGGTATAACTTACAATCCTTGTCTAGCTTTGTGACAATTTGGTCGTGCTCAAAGAGATGGTCCCCATGAGTTACTTCTCGAGGATATTGTATTCGACTATGAGGATGATGTTAAGGGGCATCACCAGAGGTTTATATGAGCTTGGGGCATGGTAAACAGATCTGACCCCAAAGAGTTGGGACCAAAGACTTCCCTTCCTATGCAGCCTTACCTCCAATGGGTACGAGCTCGTGCACAAAAGCTTACGATGCCTTATGTGGCCGTATTACCAGTGATTGTGGAGCCCACTACTGAATAAGGCATTCCTTACACGGTTCTCTATCCTTACATGCCCACTGATCTTGGAGAGTTACAAAGGTCTTGGATTCAGCTGAGGAATGAGCGGGATACTTACCGTAAGTAGTTCCATGAGCAAGAGAGGAAGGTTTTAAAGCCCACCAGGAAGCTCGAGGAAGAAAGAGTGCTCAATGATTATATCAGCACAAAGAGAAAGCGTCCATGGGACTTTTGATTTTTCTTTTCTAATTTTAGATTTGTTTTATTTACTTCTTTGTAACGCCTTAAAGGCATTTTGAACCTTTCAAATTTAAGCTAATAAAGTTTTATTTATTTTGGTTTGCAAATTTAAATCTCCCAAAGTCTTTGAAATCATTACATGCGCATCCCAATAACATACAAATCATTACAGGTACCAGTACAGGTTTCTCATCTTCTTCGATGTTTATTTCAGCAGAAATGTCTTCCGATCAAGTCATCAAAGATCTTCAGGAACAGAACGCCCAGTTCCAACAGATGTTCATCAGTCTGGCAAAGGGGCAAGAGGATCTGAAAGTCCTCATTCTGAAAGAGAAGAAGAAAAAGAAGAAGGTCGGTATTCTAAATGTGGGCAGAAGGTTTGGAGAAAGGTTGAAGCATCAAACTGATTTGACCTCTTCATCCAAAGACGGGGAGAACCAAGAAGGGGAAAAGGACCCTAGTCCTGCAGTCTCTGACAATGATACTGATTTTGATGATGAGCAATATCCTCCTGCTGAGGATAGATACAAGCAGTTAGAAGACCGTCTGAGTGCTATGGAAGTTCAGAAGATACCTGGTTTGGATTTCGGAGAACTGAGACTAGTATCGGGAGTGGTCATCCCTCAAAAGTTCAAAGCTCCAGTTTTTGCTAAGTATGATGGGGTGTCCTGCCCAAAAATCCATCTCCGCTCTTATGTCAGGAAAATACAGCCTCACACCGCTGACAGAAACTTGTGGGTGCACTTCTTTCAAGATAGTCTGTCAGGGACTCGACTTGAATGGTTCTACAAGTTGGAGGGAGCCAGTGTCCAAAACTGGGAGGATCTTGCTGCTGCTTTCTCCAAGCAGTATCAGTACAATGCCGACCTTTCTCCCACTCGTACTCAGCTCCATAGTATGTCCATGGGTGCAAGCGAAGGTTTCAAAGATTATGCCCAAAAATGGAGGGATTTGGCTGGCAGAGTTCAACCCCCTTTGTCTAATAGGGAGTTGGTTGATATGTTTCTGGAGACGCTGTCTGGTCCATTTTTCAATCACTTAATTGGCAGCTTGTCATCTAGTTTCACCGAGTTGATTTTAACTGGAGAAAGAGTAGAAGCTAGATATCGAAGTGGCAAAATACAGAAGGATGCCTCTTCGAGTTCGGTAAAGAAACCTTTTACTGGTAAGAAGGAAGCCAGTGCAGTTTATAGCCCGAGGGGCCAAAGCAGATCTGAACATCGTCAGACGGTAAATGCTGTAGTGATACCAAGACCCGCAGTTGCTCCATAATGCAACAATCAACAAAGAGCGGAAAGACCACAGAGGCAGTTCACCCGGCTCAATATGACTCTGTCTCAAATTTTACCACAATTGCTGAAGACCAAGCTGGTAACTCTGAGGGAAGCCCCGAAGAATCCCAACACCATATCTCCCCGCTATAACCCGAATGACGGCTGCGCTTATCACTCCAAAAGTCCAGGTCATGATACAAACGACTGTTGGGCCCTGAAAAATAAGGTGCAGGACCTGATCGAAGCCAAAGAGATTGAGTTTGACGCTCTGGAGAAGCCCAACGTCATAACTGCACCCATGCCCAAGCATGGCTCGGTAATCAATGCTATTGAGGTTGTCTCTGCCACAGAAGATGTTGATGATGAGAACCCGGAGGTTGATAGCTGGATCTACCCAACAACCAACGGTGGACTAAATAACTGGACGGCTAGGGACTTTATACCTGTTTCTTTTATTTCGCAGTAATTGACTCATTTATTTTAAGATTTGTAATAAATAATTTGAAACTTTACGGCCCGGTGCCTTGCCCGAGGCACCTTGGCTTAGCTTGTGAGGGCTATTATTTGTCATTTCATATATCATTAATAAAGCATTGGACGTTTCTTACATACAAATTTTGCGCTCCTTGTTTTTATTTTCTGTCTCTCACTTTATCAAAACAGCTATGCTCTTACACACACTCACGTATCATACTACAGATCCATATCCACTCTGGATCCCATTGATAACAACTCTGCTACTGCCAGTTATGACTTCAAAAATCCGATCAACCAAGCCGAGGACGAAGGTGAGGATGATTGTGAGGTGCCTGGAGAACTTGCTAGACTATTACAACAGGAAGAAAGGGCCATACAGCCTCATGAAGAGCCAGTGGAGTTGGTGAATTTGGGTACAGAGGAAGACAAGAAAGAGGTTAAAATAGGTGCGAATCTAGAGCGTAGTGTCAAACAACGGTTAATACAGATGCTACACGACTATGTTGAGATCTTCGCCTTGTCCTATGAAGACATGCCTGGTTTGGACACTGATATTGTGGTACATCGCCTGCCGACTAAAGAAGACTTTCCTCCGGTAAAGCAGAAGGTCCGTCGTATGTGTCCTAAAATGTCAGAGAAAATTAAGGCAGAGGTCATGAAACAGTTCGACGCAGGATTCTTAGCTGTCACTTCTTATCCGCAGTGGGTTGCCAACGTCGTTCCGGTACCTAAGAAGGACGGTAAGGTATGGAAGTGTGTGGACTATAGAGATCTGAACAGGGCAAGCCCCAAGGATAACTTTCCACTTCCTCACATTGATGTTCTAGTCGATAACACCGCGAAGCACAAGATCTTCTCCTTCATGGATGGTTTTTCTGGCTACAACCAGATCAAGATGGCTCCTGAGGACATGGAGTAGCGAACCTTCGTTACATAGTGGGGCACCTTCTGTTACAAGGTAATTCCTTTTGGGTTGAAAAATGCTGGGGCAACTTACCAGCGCGCCATGGTCGCTTTGTTCCACGATAAGATTCACCACGAGATCGAGGTTTATGTTAACGACATGATCACCAGGTCCCAGACTGAGGAAGAGCACCTTGATCATCTCCATAAACTGTTTGACAGGTTGAATATGTACAAGCTGAGGTTGAATCCGAACAAGTGTACCTTCGGGGTATGGTCTGGAAAGCTTCTGGGTTTTGTTGTCAGTGACAAAGGTATTCAGGTGGATCCTGAAAAGGTAAAAGCCATACAATAAATGTCGGCTCCTCGCACAAAAAAGGAAGTTTGAGGCTTCTTGGGACGTCTGAATTACATCGCTAGGTTAATTTCACATATGACTGCTACTTGTGAGCCAATCTTCAAGCTGCTGAAGAAAGATCAAGTGGTAAAGTGGAATGATGAATGCCAGACTGCTTTTGAAAGAATCAAAGAATACCTTCAAGAACCACCAATTTTGATGCCTCCAGTTGAAGGAAGACCTTTGATATTATACTTGACAGTGCTAGACAACTCAATGGGGTGTGTGCTGGAGCAGCATGACGAGTCTGGTCGAAAAGAGAACGTTGTTTATTACCTTATGTGATACGGTGGGAGAACTGACTTGAGGTTTTGCGTTTGTGTTTGCAAATGTTTCGGTTTAGCAAGAGTCGCCACCGACTTTTTATTTTATCCAAAGGAAAGGTCAAAAAGCATAGGAAAGACCTTTGAGATGTTTTCTTGGGTTCGGGGGGTAGATTATGAAAAGGGAAGGTGCAAGCACCCTTTTCATCCATGGTTATCCATGGGCTCTTAGTTACTTGTTTAGATCACTTGCTTTGCTTTTCCAATTGTTTGAAATGGTGCTTTGTGTGTGGTTTTTGAAAGTATTTTGAAAAGAGGCCATCATTGTGGCAACCTTTGTAATCATTCTTGTTTGAATATATACAAAGGTGTATTGTCTTTTGAAAAGATTTTTCAATGTTTGAAAGTTTGGTTTGGGAAATGTTTTGAAATTGTGTTGTGAAATGTGTTTGAAAATAGCAAGGATGTTTTTGCAAGTTTTGATCAAGTAACTAAGAGTTGTCTACCCTATTTTACTCAAAGATCTTTCCTACACATTTTTAACCCTTTTGACAGTGTTGTTTTACCATTGCATTTGGTAAACAACCTTGTATTTGGATGTTAAACGGGACAGGCGCGGGTCATCGTATTGACCATGATAGCAATATTGCCAAGTATCTTTAGCAAATTTTTGAGGGACTAGATCATTTTGTATAGGCAACCAAGATAGCGTCATCGAGGGACTATGATCTTTT
This sequence comes from Vicia faba, assembly GCA_948472305.1. Taxonomy (NCBI): domain Eukaryota; kingdom Viridiplantae; phylum Streptophyta; class Magnoliopsida; order Fabales; family Fabaceae; genus Vicia; species Vicia faba. The sequence continues at coordinate 562,792,286 of OX451735.1, forward strand.
GTTTTGTTTTTGTTTTGCCAAGATACTCAACATGCATAACATGGCCATTTTCAAGGCAACGAGTGGATGAAACCCTAGGGGTGCATGTGTGCATTGTGTTGTCAATTTTCATGCTTTTTTTGTCTTTATATTAGTCAAGCTATTTGTTTTTTATTTTGGACATTTGCATACAAACCCTAATCTCTAACATGGCATATTTGAAAGCATAAAGTGCACAAAATAAACCTAAGCTATTACAACATTGATATGGGGAGGGGGATACAATTTGTGAATGGGGAGTATTTGCAAGAAAATAAAATCCTAAATTATTACAACCAAATTAGATTCTTGGTATCAAATAAATAAGCAATATTTAAATAAACAATTTAAATATAAATATGCAAAATGTTATAAATATGTAAAATATGTTTTTATTTATTTTTATGTATGTAAAAATATAATATTTAATGCATTAAAAAAAGAAATAAAAAGATTATTTTTATTAAGGGTAAAAACCCTAATTTTCTTTTAAGAAAGTAAATATATATTAATTATATTATTCATGTACAATAAAATGAAATAAAATATATACAAAATAAAAATATATTAGAAAAAAATATTATTTAAGTATAAATAATAAAAATAAAGGCATAAAAATTTTATGTATCATTTTCAAGTTTTTATTAAATAAAATAAAGGTATATTATCTAAAAATTATTTTCATGTTAGAAAAATAATAAAAAAATATAAAATAAAATATGAAAATTTATGAAAATGTTTTTAATATTTTTTATGTTTAGAAAATAATAAAATAAAATCAGAAATGAAAAATAAATAGAAAAATACAAAAATATAAAGAAATGGGCCAGGGAGGTGCAATCAGTAAAGAGGGGGTGTCAAAAACACAGCCAGAACCAAGCCCAGCCCACTGAACTTCATCTTCAACCTTTGTCAAACAAAACACGCGCGCCTGATTCAGATATGGAAAACCTGCATACGTGCTCTAATGCAAAAACTCATAACACCAAAGTTATAGCTTGGATAGGTTATATGGAATGTGTTTGAACAGGTTTGAGGCAAAACGCACAAGTGGTTTGTGTGATGGATGTGAATCTGCAAGGAGTGCCCTGTTTTGCAAGAAGAATGTGATTTGGTGTTTTGGAAGGCTTGAGGGTTCAACAATTCGTGTTTCTGGCTCAAGGCAATGCATAAAACTTGTTTCAAAAGCTTGCAAGGGTTGGTTATATCAGATATCCAAGTTGTGTCTCTTTTGCAAGTTTACTTGTATTTTAAGCAAAAGTAAGAAATGATGCAAGACAGGCCTGTACAGGCTATCTACCAGCTTGCACTTTATGATCTTGGCCCCCTCAGTTTGTGGATATTGTTTGTTGTACAAGATTTTGTTCAAGGCTCAAGAATTCAATTTGACATAAAGCAATTTTGACAAAAATGGCAATGTTGCCTTTTTGCTATTTTTGGATTAATCTCTTGTGTAATCCTCCCATGATCAGAACAAAGCCTCAAAACAATGGATTCACATTTAATTATTGAGTATGAAAGGGTTTAGGGACCTGTAATCAAGTACAAACAATGCTGGATGGAAGTTGCAACTTGTAGCAACATGAAAATGCCATGGATCAAAAGTGAGTTTTTGCCAAATTCAAACCTTCGATTCTCCCTAACCATAAATGATTTTGGAGAGTTCTTGGACATTTTGGAAAGCTTGTAACATTATTTACAATCCATATTTGAAATTAATTTTGATATTCCAAGTGGAACTAGGTGAAAAAGTGCCATGAAGATAGGTCAAAATCCTGCCTAAACTAGGGCAAAATTTCACTAAGTTATAAGTCTCATGGACCCTTGTTCCAAAACTCATAACTTGAGATCCAAGCTTCTTTTGAGAAAACTTTGTGAATCAAAGTTGTAGATTTTATGGAGGAATACAACTTTCATGTTGAAAGTTTTGTTTGAATCCAATTACATCATGGTGAAAATGTTGGGCAAAGTTATGAAAAATTAAGAAAATTTCATAACTTAGAAAAATTCTAAAAGTTATGAAAATTTTCAATCTTAAACCCTAATTTGCAAAATTAGGTTTCTTGATGAACAAGTTTCATGTTTTGACACATCTTGATGAAAAATAACCCTTGGCACTTGATTTTGACCAAAAAGTCAAAGTTTGACTTTTCAGTGTACAGTCAAATTTTGATCAGTTGACTGAAAAATTCATCTGTCAATCCAATACAATTGAGATCTTTTGAACCTTGTGAATAGGTCAAGATGATTCTATTGAGTCCTTGAATCCATTCTTGAACCCAATTTTCCATTGGCTAGGTTAAAAATCAGAAATTGCCCTTGTGCAGTCAAAACCTTAAAAATGACCATTTTGCCCTTTTAATGATCTGATCAAATTTCTTGAGGAGTTGTGGTCTAAACTTGATCAAATGGTTCATATGAGCCTATAATGTTGATGTGGATAAAAAATTATGAGTTTTGACTATAAATTGGTCACAATTGACTTTTTTCCTCAATACAATTGATTTTTAGGTCAACTGTCCAATTGACTGGGCAAAAACTTAATTCAAGGCTTGAAACTTGGTAGGGGAAATCTTATAAGTCCAACATGAAATATGAAAGTCACTTTGAGCATTGAAAGTCCAAAAATCCCTGTGCAAACTCAAACCCTAATTTAGGTCATCAGTGCAAGGAGATGTCTTGAGCAGAGCAAACCCTAATCCTGTCTGGAGTTCAAGGAGTCTTGTGAGGGGAAATCTTGATAAAATGAGAGGGAAAATTTTGGGGTACAACAGCTGCCCCTGTTCAATCTTCTTGAACCTGAAGAGTTAGATTGGCGAGTTTGCCTTTCGTGACTCGAAGGCAAAAGATGATTGGACACTAGAGTGCCCGTAAAATTGCACTCGTCAAATTGTAGCTGAGGGAATGGGCTTAAAGATGCCATTTGGAGATGGTAGAATCTTGTTGGAGATGGGCTTAAAGATGCCATCCAAGATTTTTTTGTTGAAAATCAGGAGAATGAACACCAGATTGGTATCCGTATTTGGAACGTATCTGAGTTGTATCTGGAGATTGGATTCGTCTGAGCAAAGGAATGGCGTCCGTGTATGGAGCGTATTCGAGCTGTAACTGTATTTGATTCTTGAAAGAATATAAGAATGACTGCCGTGTCTGGAGTGTATCTGTATTGTATCTGAATTCTGAATGGGTGACAGAAAAACATTCGTGTATGGAGCATCTCTGGGCTGGGGATAAATTCCGAATGAGTGACAGAATGGAAACCGTGTCTGGTGCATATATGGACTGTATCTGAAATTAAGACCTGTATGAGTAGCAAAATGACTTCCGTGTCTGGAGTGTATCTGAAATTGAGACTTGTATGAGTAGCAGAATGACTTCCGTATCTGGAGTGTATCTGAACTGTAACTGGGATCTGAATAAGTGACAGAATGACATTTGTGTCTGGAGTGTATCTGAACTTGAAGTTGATAGTTGAATCTGAATGAGAAATAGAATGGCTTCTGTGTCTGGAGCGTATCTGGTTTATATCTGATTGTTGAATTCTGAACGAGTAGTAGAATGACCTCCGTGTCTGGGGTGTATCCATACTGTATCTGAATAAGAGATCTGAATGAGTAACATAATGACTTCCATGTCTTGGAGCGCATCCGTACTGTATCTGAAATCTTCGAATAGTTGTTAAGGATAGCTTTTAATCTCATCCTGAAAAGGGTAAAATATTAGCTGTAACATAAAGTTATGTTGCATGACATGTATGATGCAATAAAATGTGTTCTATCAATGTTTATGATAGATGAATGTAATGAATGCGCATGTAAGCTGATCAGCTATCTTGCAGAGGAAAATAAATCCTTGACCGCTGTCGGGGAAAATAAATCCTTGACCGCTGTTGGAGATTCAAAATATTTGATTGCTGAGAATGAGAAATCCTTGGACCACTGTTGGGGATAGAAAATCCTTGGTGACTTGTGGGGATTAACAAGAATTTTGACAACTTCTGTGGGGATGTGAGAATCCTTCATGACTTTTCTGGGGAATAAGGAAAATTCTGACGATCTTTATTGGGGAATTGAAACCTGGGAGGCTTCAACTGGAGAAATGAGAATGAGAATCTTTGTTCTGCTGGGAAATAACTATGTGGGGAGAATGCTTATTCTGTGGAAGAGTTTTCAAGAGCTGGAGTTGTATGCCAATCTATTGAGGAATTTTCCGAAGCGGTCGTCTGATTTCTAAGATAACTTGTAGGGGAATCTTCTGATTTTAAGACAAATCTCTGGGGAATTGGAGGAAACTGGATGGTCTTCCACCGGGGTTTAAGGGTTGAAGTTTTGGACTCCGTTGGGGAAGAAAGTTTGATCTTTGTTGAGGGTTTGCAGTTCAAAGTTTTCTAGTTCCGCTGGGGATTGGGAGTTTGGAAACTTAGTTCTGATGGGAATTTTGAAACTTAACTCCGCTGGGGAATATGTATTTCAAGGCTTTAGCTCTGCTGAGGATTTCTCCTGGAATAGGCTAAAGACGTTTTCCCATACTTCCAATCTGTCAGTAATTATTCTTTCTCATTTCATTTTATTTGTAAGCAGTGATTATATTCAAATGCATATGCTCATTTAATAAATCATTGGACGTTTTCAAATAAAACATAAGTGTAAAAAGGAAAGAAAAGGCAAACAATTTTCTGCACTTTGAAGTATCTTTATATTAACTTTGTGTAAGTATTTTGTACAAAGGGGACATACATCCTAGTAAGAGAATGTTATCATAAAATTGAGAAAAAATTATACAAAGAAAGATGGCTATGTGTAATAATTCCATGGGGTTCCCATTCTGCTATAGCCTTCGTAACCCTGGGTATCTTGTCCATTCGTTGCTTCATCCGACGATGATTGGATTGATCAGAAGCTTGGAGCTTGTCTATTGAAGAGATTGTCCTTAAAGTGATCCGACGAGACATAGTCATACGCTTTAATTCCCTAACTTTTGCCTGGATCGCCCTTTTGGGTTTTTGATCCACCGGGAAACCCTTTTTTTTCCCAAGTCGCCCTTTCGGGTTTTCAACTTTCCGGGCGTACCGATTTTTTTATTTTATCCCTAATTTTTTCCTGAACCTCCCTTTTGGGTTTTCGATTCACCGGGATGCCCATTTTTGCCCAAGTCGCCCTTTCGGGTTTTCAACTTGTCGAGTCGTTTATGCGTAGTATCTTTTGACTATGTCTGCGTTCGCAGGGTGCGGAAGTTCATCGCCGTCCATGGTTGTCATGATCATTGCCCCACCAGAAAAGATGTTTTTGATCACAAATGGTCCTTCGTAAGTAGGAGTCCATTTGCCCCTGGGATCACTTTGCGGCAAGATGATTCGCTTGATTACAAGGTCCCCGACTTGATATACTTGTCTCTTGACTTTCTTGTTGAAGGCCTTGATCATACGTTTTTGATACGCCTGACCATGGCAAACAGCAGTAAGTCGCTTCTCGTCAATCAAGTTAAGTTGATCAAGCCGGGTCTGAATCCAATCGTCTTCACTCAAACCAGCATCCTTCATGATTCTCAAGGAGGGAATCTGAACCTCGATAGGTAAAACAGCCTCCATGCCGTATATCAAAGAAAAGGGTGTTGCCCCAGTTTAAGTGTGTGCCATGGTACGGTACCCGTGCATAGAAAATGGTAACATCTCATGCCAGTCCTTGTAGGTGACTGTCATCTTTTAAATGATCTTCTTGATATTTTTGTTCGCAGCTTCGACATCATCGTTCATCTTAGGCCGATAGGGAGATGAATTGTGATGTTGAATCTTGAACTGCTCGCACAGAGCGGTGATCATAGTATTGTTCAAATTTGTACCGTTGTCAGTGATAATCCTGTCGGGGATACCATACCGGCATATGAGGTTCTGCTTGATGAAGCGGGAAACCACATTCGTTGTAACGGAGGCGAAGGAAGCTGCTTCGACCCACTTGGTAAAGTAATCAATGGCCACTAGGATGAAACGGTGTCCATTGGATGTTGTAAGCTTGATCTATCCAATCATGTCGATTCCCCACATCGCGAATGGCCAAGGAGCTGTTAAGACATTGAGAGGAACTGGGGGTATATGTACCTTGTCCGCTTAGATTTGGCATTTGTGAGAAGTACGGGAGTGTTGATGACAATCAGCTTCCATGGTAGACCAGTAGTAGCCTGCCCGTAGAATCTTCTTAGCCATCGTATGACCGCTTGAGTGGGTGCCAAAGGTGCCATTATGTAGTTCATCCATGATCTGCCCAACTTCAACCTTGTCCACATAATGGAGTAGGACACAATCAAGATTGCGCTTGTATAGGATACCATTGCTCAGAAAGAACTTGGCAGCGAACCTCCTTAAGAACTTTTTGTCGTTGACTGAAGCTCCTTCAGGGTATTCTTGTGCTTCGAGATGCCTTTTGACGTCATGAAACCACGGTCGGTCCACCACTTATTCGGTATTAATCTCGTGACAATGTGCAGGTTCGTCCATTCGTTCAATGGTGATTTGAGGTGCCTCATTATCCCAGTTAAGTTTAAACATGGATGACATTGTAGCTAGCGCATCTGCTAGCTGATTCTCTTCTCGCGGGAAGTGCTCGAAGGTAATCTGCCCAAAGTGTGGTAACAATGTCAAGACATGTTCTTTGTAAGGGATGAGGTTTGGATGTTTAGTATCCCACTCTCCTTTGATTTGACTGATAACCAAAGCTGAGTCCCCAAATACAATCAAAGATTTGATTCCCAAGTCAATAGCGGCCTTGAGACTAAAGATACAAGCTTCATACTCGGCCATGTTATTGGTGCAGCTGAAGCTGAGTCTAGCGGTGAAAGGTGTATGGAAACCTTCTGGAGAGATAAGTACCGCGCCGATACCGTTTCCAAGTGCGTTGGAGGCACCATCAAAGTACAGGGTCCATCGGGATCCTTGTTCAGGTCCGTCATACGGTCTATTTTCTTCAATGTTTCTCAAAGTCATGATATCCTCATCGGGAAAGTCGAAACTCATGGATTGGTAATCTTCGACAGCTTGATGGGCCAGATGATCGGCTAGCACACTCCCCTTTATGGCTTTTTGGGTTGTGTACTGTATATCATACTCAGTTAGGATCATTTGCCATCTAGCGATTCTTCCAGATAAAGCAGGCTTTTCGAAGATGTACTTGATCGGATCCATTTTAGAAATCAGTAAAGTGGTATGTGTCAACATATACTGCCTTAGCCGACGAGCAGCCCATACCAAAGCGCAACAAATTTTCTCGAGCAGTGAGTAGCGAGTCTCACAGTCGGTAAACTTTTTGCTAAGGTAATAAATGGCATTCTCTTTTCGGCCAGACTCGTCATGTTGGCCCAGTATGCACCCCATTGAATTCTCCAGGACAGTCAGATACATGATTAAAGGCCTTCCTTCGACGGGTGGCATCAAGATAGGAGGTTCCAGCAAATACTCCTTGATTTTATCGAAAGCAACTTGATAGTCATCATTCCATTTAACCACTTGATCTTTCTTCAATAGCTTGAAGATTGGCTCACAGGTAGATGTTAGGTGAGAGATGAACCTTGCAATGTAGTTTAAGCGTCCCAAGAAACCTCTGACCTCTTTTTCAGTGCGAGGGGCAGGCATTTCTTGTATAGATTTTACTTTGGCAGGATCAACCTCAATGCCTTTGTTACTGACGATGAATCCCAAAAGTTTACCGGACCTGACTCCGAAAGTGCACTTGTTAGGGTTCAGTCTGAGCTTGTATTCCTTCAATCTTACAAACAGCTTTTGCAGATGGTCGAGGTGTTCTTCTTCTGTCTGTGAACGGGCTATCATGTCGTCTATGTAGACTTCGATCTCATGATGTATCATGTCATGAAACAAGGCTACCATGGCTTGCTGATAGGTTTCCCCGGTATTCTTCAGTCTGAATGGCATCACTTTATAGCTGAAGGTACCCCACTGCGTAAAAAAGTAACTTCTCCATGTCTTCGGGGGCCATTTTGATCTGGTTGTACCCTGAAAATCCATCCATGAAAGAGAATACCTTATGTTGAGCTATATTGTCAACCAAGATGTCAATGTGCGATAGTGGAAAGTCATCTTTGGGGCTAGCCTTGTTTAGGTCTCTATAATCCATGCACATTCTGACTTTTCTGTCCTTCTTGGGCACGGGCACAATGTTAGCAACCCATTGTGGATAGGAAGTAACAGCAAGAAAGCCAGCATTGAACTGCTTTATCACTTCAGCTTTTATCTTTTCGGACATGTCGGGCCTCATTCGGTGGACTTTCTGTTTGATTGGTGGACAATCTTCTCTTGTAGGGAGACGGTGAACCACAATATCTGTATCCAGTCCCAGAATGTCTTCATAGGACCAGGCGAAGATCTCAACATATTCATTCAACAGCTGAACTAAGCGCTCTTTGACACTTGGCTCTAGGTTGGCACCCACTTTAACCTCTTTTCTGTCTTCGGCAGTACCCAAATTGATAGTCTCTAACAACTCTTCATGGGGCAGAATAGCCCTTTCTTCCTGTTGCAAAAGTCTAGCCAACTCTCCAGGCACTTCACAGTCTTCATCACCTTCATATTCGGCATGATTGACCAGATCTTCAGAGTCACTGAAGGCCATAGCAGAATTGTTACCCATGGAATTCGGAGTGGATGGGTACCTGCATTTTGTGAGTGTGGGTGTGTGTAAGGGATAGCCACCTTTAAACAAATAAAATGTAAAAAGAAATAAAATGAACACAAAAGTTTATATATAAAACGTTCATGATTCATTAAAAATGGCATATGAAAATGAAGAATCAAAACCCTTACAAATGGACCTATATGCCCGGGGTAAGGCATAAGGCGAAAAGAGTGTACGAATTGTTTAATAATTATTACAGACCAAACAAGAAATGTTCAAAAGATAAATTACTGATTGATGAAAGTAATGGGAATGAAGTCTTTCGCCTCCCAGCTGTTCAGTCCTCCTTCAATAGTTGGGAAGATCCAGTCTTCAAAATTGCTTTCTTCTTCATCATCCTCTAAAGCATGAACTCCATGATGAGTGATTTTCAATGGCGGTCCTCCAGCCCGGGAGCGACGCACAGCCTTCTGACTAGCAGCAGTGAAACCCAAACTGAACTTATCTGTCTTGTAAGGAAAATCTGGCAGTTGATCCCATACTGTGTTTCCTCCTTCCTTGATCACAGCCTCCGCATCTTTAAGGGATGACATCCGGGACACATGTTTGGTAATGATGGGCACAAAAGTCATTATCTTGGCTACCGCAACCTCAGGAGAAACCTCTTATAAGTGCTGAAAGGAGGTCTCAATGAATTCACCATCTAATTCAACATAGCGAAATGAATTCAGATGGCTTATCATATACTCCTCCTCGCCACGAACTGTCACAATTTTCCCCTGGACAGGGTACTTAAGCTTCTGATGCAGAGTGGACGTAACGGCCCCAACATGATGAACCCATGGCCTTCCTAACAAGCAAGAGTAGGAGGGATGGATATCTATGACATAAAATATGGAGTGGAAAGTTTCAGTACCCACTTTAATTGGGATGTCCACCTCCCCGTGGACCATCCGCTTAGAACCGTCAAAGGCTCTTACGATGATGTTTTTCTGGGCTTCAAGACTAAACATTCACAATCTAGTCTGTCTAATGCTTTCTTTGGTAGGACATTTAAAGACGACCCGGTATCAACCAGAACGTGAGCAAGAGTTGTCCCTTTGCATTCCACCGAGACATGCAGGGCGTCATTATGCTTTCTCCCTTTAGATGTTAAGTCAGCATCGGAGAAACCAAGACCGTTGTCGGCTGTAAGGCTAGCTACACACTCTTGAAACTGATCCGCAGAAGTTTCTTGAGGCACGTGGGCCGTCTTCAGAAATTTGATCAAGGCTTTGGCATAAGCTTCGGAGCAGAGTAATAGGGCCAGCATGGAGATTTTTGAAGGGGTTTGCCCCAGTTGTTCTATGACATTATAGTCGCTTTTCTTAATTATTTTTAAAATTTCCTCCATTTCCTTTTGAGTGGTCTCGGGGATAACCAAAGTCTGAGCCCTCATCCTGACGGGCGCTTCTTGGATCCCCTTACCTTTATCAGCAATAACAGCAGAGGGTACAACTTCGGGAGTTATGATTTCTTCAATTACTGGAGTTCGTACAGACGCGTTGACGGGCACCGGAGTAACCTTAGGAGCACTTGAGGGTCCGAAGATTGCCCTTGGAGGAGCAATCTCCAGAGATAAGATTCTTCCGCTGCGAGTGATCTTACTTGTCCCCGCAACATTTCCTACATCAGGAGTCTCTTCATTGGAACTTTCTTCGACTGATTCAATCTGCTTAACACCGTGGTAGAATATCTCTTCTCCATAATTCCACGGTATTGTCTTGTTGGACTTGTATGAGATAGGCCCCGACATTTTTATCTTCAGAGGTACAAACTTTGGATCGGGTGTAATCTTAACAGGTCTTTTGGAGACCTTGGAAAGATTGTCGAAAATGGTGATTATAGCAACATCATTGATTGGTGTAACAGGAGTGACAGGAGTTTTCTTGAAGAGGATTTCTTGATTATCCATCAGGCGTTGGATGCCTGACTTCAATAGCGGACAGTCGGATTGCAAGGCCGAACAAAGGTAACAATCTTTTTCACAGCCCTGGAAAATCCAGGCTTTCAACAGATTCATCTTGATCATTGGCAATGGAGTCATTAAGTCATCAACAGCAGTAACATAGAGATCTTCTATAACAACATGGACATTATGACCATGTTTTGGCATTGGAGCGGATATCACATTAGGTTTTTTGGGTGCGTCAAACTCCACCTCCTTGGCATCTATTAAATCCTGGATCTTATTTTTAAGGGCCCAACAGTTGTTGGTGTCGTGCCCCACACTGTCCGAATGATAGGCACACTTTGCATTTGAATGATAGTAGGGAGAAGAGGTATTTGGGTTTTTCGGCGCCTCTTTCAAGTTTGTAAGGTTTAACTTTAACAGATGAGGGAGAACCTGAGCAGGTGTCATATTGATCCGGGTGAATTGTTGTGCAGGCCTTTCCACCCTGGTTTGGTTAGCTCTGGGTTGACTTCTTCGAGGTTGATTGGCTGCGGAATTCTGAATCATCACAGCCCCCGCCGCTGGTCGGCGTTCCATTCTTCCTTGATTTCTCTGGGAGTAAATAGCTGAGACCTCTTTCTTGGCTTGAAAGGTCTTCTTGATAGCAGCGGAAGCAGATGAATCCTTCTGAATTTTGCCACTCTTAATGCCAGCTTCGACTCTTTCACCATTCAGAATTAACTCGGTGAACCATGCAGATGAGCTCCCGATCAAGTGATTAAAGAATGGACCTGATAGGGTCCCTAAAAACATATCAACAAGCTCTCTTTCAGACAATGGTGGCTGCACCCTTCCAGCCAAATCCCGCCACTTCTGGGCATACTCCTTAAATCCTTCATTAGACACCATACCCATACTCTATAATTGAGTACGAGTAGGTGCTAAATCTGCATTATATTGATATTGTCGATAGAAAGCAGCAGCCAAATCCTCCCAGTTATGTACATCAGATCTCTCAAGCTGACAAAACCAATCCAATTGCGTACCCGACAAACTATCTTGAAAAAAGTGGACCCACAGATCCTTATCAGAAGAGTGAGGTTGGATCTTTTTGACGTAAGACCGCATATGCATCTTCGGACAAGACAAACCATCGTATTTAGAAAATGTAGGCACCTTGAATTTAGGGGGAATGACAATCCCAGCAACCAGCCCTAGTTCTTCAAAGTCCAGCCCAGGTACTCTTTGTACCTCCATGGCTTCCAGCCGGTCTTCCAGATTCTTATACTTGTCGTCTGCAGGAGGGTACTGCTGCTCAGAGTAATCTTCATCCTCTTCTTCTTCTTCAGCCTCAGACTCGGAGGGCACTGCAACTCCTTTTCCTTTGCCAACCCCTTCATCAGACGTCGAGGGGAAATCCAAGACCCTTCTAGCTTGGTTCTCAAATCTTCTTCCCATAGTGGCCACACCAACTCTTTTCTTTTTCTTTTTCTCCTTTTCTTTTTCCAGTAGACCTTTGAGCTCCTCTTGACCCTTTGCCAAGGTCATGAGTAGCTCTTGGAACTGTGAATTCTGCGCCTGTAGATCTTTGACCGTCTGCTCTATATCCATCTTGCTGAAATAAACAGCAGAGAGATAAGGAAACCTGGTGTGAAGACCTGTTTACGCATATGATGAATGATATGTATTCATGTAATGCATTCAAAGATTCAGAAATTCAAATTTGTTGCAAACAAAAAAGAACGCACGTCATATTAATAAGAAGAGTTTTGTTAGTACATAAATGCCCCATGGGCAAAACAAATACAAAATTCTAATGTAAAAAGACATTGCGCATCCTCTTTGGTGTGATGTAGGTGTTGAGAGTCTGCACTTCATGGAGTCGACGAGTAAGTTCCAGAACCTTCTTCTCACTGGCGTAGAAGCTGGCTTCAAAAGTATTTCGTTCTTCCTTGAGCTGTATCCAACTCTTTTGCAAATCTTCCAATGATGTTAGCATGTCAGGATGTAGGAGGGTGTATGGAACCTCTCCTTCCATAACAGGCTCTTTGATCACGGGGAGAATGTAAGGGTAAGGCATCATAAGACTCTGGGTGCGGGTTCGTACCCACTTGAGGTAAGGCTCAAGGGGGATGGAATTCTTGTGTCCCAGTGTCTTACTGTCCACTTTGTTGGGCATCCTCCAAGCTCGGATAAACCTTTGTCAAAGTCCTTGAGCATCTTTGTCGAAGTCAAAAACCAAGTCTGGAATCAGCATGTCATGAGGGCCATCCCTTCGGGCATACCCAAATTGTCTCAGAGCTAAACATGGGTTGTAGGTAATGCCTCCCCTAATGCCAAGTAGTGGGACATTAGGGAATTCTCCACAACGATCAATGATGATGACATTTTCTCTAGACTGAGAACACCAATGAACATCAGAATGTGTAAGAGTCATCAATCGTTGTGACCACCTTAAGCCTTGCTCATTCTTCAAGACTGATTGGGGAAGGTGAGAAATAAACCACCTTGCTAGAAGAGGAGTACAACACATGAGAACACCTCTTTTCCTCATTGTTCGTGTGTGAAATGAGTGGAGGATATCCCCAAGAAATGTAGGCACAGGATTCCGAGATATGAAAATTTTGACAGCATTCACATCTATAAGCTGGTCAGGGTTTGGGAACAAGACCAAACCATAGATGAGAAGTGCTACAATCTCTTCAAAATCTTGCAGATCTAGAGAATTCCAGCATCCTTGTGCCTTCTCAAACAGAAACTTTGCCAAGAAACCCTTGACACCACTTCTGGTTTCCCAATGACCTTTGATATCAGATGGTTGCAAGTGTAGGGCTTGAGCAACATCTTCAGGCTTTGGTTCTCTTTCCGTACCGTTGTAGGGTAGTTGATGGAGAATAGGAATCCTCATGAGTTGAGAAAATTCCTCCAAAGTAGGCACTAGTTGGTAATCAGGAAATGTAAAGCAATGGTGTAGGGGGTCAAAGAACTGAAAGAGAACTTTCACCATGTCTTCTTCAATGTTGGAGTTGACCAAGTTGAGAAGTCTACCATGTCTTTCACTGAAGAGAGAATTCTTTGGAATCTTGGAAGCAAGCTCCTTGAGTTGAGGAGGGATTCTCACAAGGTTGACCTGGATTGTTTTTCTGCAGAGTGATTCCATGACCTACAAAATAAGAACAAAGATGAAGATCCAAACCCTTGAAATGGTTAGTGGATGCATATGATGCTTTATGATGTTCATGATGTATGCACAAGTATATGTACAAACAAATCACACAAGATCTTAGTTTCAGGCTTGCATGGGGTTTCATAGGTAAGTACCCTCTTGAAGTTAGTTGGCTCAACCTGTCCTATAAATAGTAACCGGGTTCTAACGAGCTCAATATCACTGGATTATTTTCTGTGTCTGTTGTTTCAGTTTAGCCACTTAACTGGCGACCGAAATATTCCAAGAAAATAACCCTCAATGAGTGTAGTATCGAGTATCTACCAACTTCGAACTGCACCAAAGCCGGTCATCTCACTACCCCTAAAAAGGCCAAGATGGTCAAGTAAAGGTTCTAAAAGTTCATTAGTGCTTCATGACATCACTCAGCGGCCCCGTATTCTCTTTGATTGACTCAAAGGCTACCGGTACCCACAAATATTTCGCACTAATATAGTTATTGCTTCAACCATGTCGGTATACCCCGCACAGTTTCTACAACGTATTGCTATTTACCTATGAATGTTTCCCAAATCCGGGTAGAAGATTTCAAACCCAAAACAATAGAACCAAGTGTAAAGAAATCAAAGCAAACAAGGTAAGCATGTAAAGGTGATCTAAACCCTAAGGTAACCCCACTATTGATGTATTCCCCAGCAGAGTCGCCAGTTCTGTGATACGGTGGGAGAACTGACTTGAGGTTTTGCGTTTGTGTTCGCAAATGTTTCGGTTTAGCAAGAGTCGCCATCGACTTTTTATTTTATCCAAAGGAAAGGTCAAAAAGCATAGGAAAGAACTTTGAGATGTTTTCATGGGTTCGGGGGGTAGATTATAAAAAGGGAAGGTACAAGCACCCTTTTCATCCCTGGTTATCCATGGGCTCTTAGTTACTTGTTTAGATCACTTGCTTTGCTTTTCCAATTGTTTGAAATGGTGCTTTGTGTGTGGTTTTTGAAAATATTTTGAAAAGAGGCCATCGTTGTGGCAACCTTTGTAATCATTCTTGTTTGAATATATACAAAGGTGTATTGTCTTTTGAAAAGATTTTTCAATGTTTGAAAGTTTGGTTTGGGAAATATTTTGAAATTGTGTTGTGAAATGTGTTTGAAAATAGCAAGGATGTTTTTGCAAGTTTTGATCAAGTAAATAAGAGTTGTCTACCCTATTTTACTCAAAGATCTTTCCTACACATTTTTAACCTTTTTGACAGTTTTGTTTTACCATTGCATTTGGTAAACAACCTTGTATTTGGATGTTAAACGGGACAGGCGCGGGTCATCGTATTGACCATGATAGCAATATTGCCAAGTATCTTTAGCAAATTTTTGAGGGACTAGATCATTTTGTATAGGCAGCCAAGATAGCGTCATCGAGGGATTATGATCTTTTGTTTTGTTTTTGTTTTGCCAAGATACTCAACATGCATAACATGGTCATTTTCAAGGCAACAAGTGGATGAAACCCTAGGGGTGCATGTGTGCATTGTGTTGTCAATTTTCATGCTTTTTTGTCTTTATATTAGTCAAGCTATTTGTTTTTGATTTTGGACATTTGCATACAAACCCTAATCTCTAACATGGCATATTTGAAAGCATAAAGTGTGCAAAATAAACCTAAGCTATTACAACATTGATATGGGGAGGGGGATACAATTTGTGAATGGGGAGTATTTGTAAGAAAATAAACCCCTAAATTATTACAACCAAATTGAATTCTTGGTATCAAATAAATAAGCAATATTTAAATAAAAAATTTAAATATAAATATGCAAAATGTTATAAATATGTAAAATATGTTTTTATTTATTTTTATATATGTAAAAATATAATATTTAATGCATTAAAAAAGAAATAAAAAGATTATTTTTATTAAGGGTAAAAACCCTAATTTTCATTTAAGAAAGTAAATATATATTAATTATATTATTCATGTACAATAAAATAAAATAAAATATATACAAAATAAAAATATGTTAGAAAAAATATTATTTAAGTATAAATAATAAAAATAAAGGCATAGAAATTTTATGTATCATTTTCAAGTTTTTATTAAATAAAATAAAGGGATATTATCTAAAAATTATTTTCATGTTAGAAAAATAATAAAAAAATATAAAATAAAAAATGAAAATTTATGAAAATGTTTTTAATATTTTTTATGTTTAGAAAATAATAAAATAAAATCCGAAATGAAAAATAAATACAAAAATACAAAAATATAAAGAAATGGGCCAGGGGGGTGCAATCAGTAAATAGGGGGTGTCAAAAATACAGCCAGAACCAAGCCCAGCCCACTGAACTTCATCTTCAACCTTTGTCAAACAAAACACGCGCGCCTGATTCAAATATGGAAAACCTGCATACGTGCTCTAATGCAAAAACTCATAACACCAAAGTTATAGCATTTTTCAAGACGATTTCAACCATATAAAGAACTCAAACTAACTCTCAAAGACCAGAGAGAATTTCTCTGGCCCTAATTTCTAACCTAACTTTTTCAGGAAGTTCATGAATCAAATTCTCTTAACACGTTTAACTTAAATGAAATCTAAGCATATGTACAGCTTCAGGGCCATGAGTACTACATTTTTTATTCACAAACCTAAGCCTAATGATTCCTAAATAGAGAGATAGGAAGTTGACAAAAACTTGTTTCAGATGAACTCGTGTATGGCAATGTGGAGCTTTTCAGTGAGACCTGAGGTGCTTGGGAGCTTGCCTGAACTTCCTCTGACCTTCCCCAATGCCTAGTTTGCTTTGGATTTGCTTGAACAAGCTTGTAGAACTCAACCTGCATAAGCTGAAAACAGAAATGGTGAAGCTTGCAAATGGAGTTACAGTTAGTGTCTAATGGTTGGGATAGCTTGGATAGGTTATATGGAATGTGTTTGAACAGGTTTGAGGCAAAATGCACGAGTGGTTTGTGTGATGGATGTGAATCTGCAGGGAGTGCCCTGTTTTGCAAGAAGAATGTGATTTGGTGTTTTGGAAGGCTTGAGGGTTCAACAATTCATGTTTCTGGCTCAAGGAAATGCACAAAATTTGTTTCAAAAGCTTGCAAGGGTTGGTTATATCAGATATCCAAGTTGTGTCTCTTTTGCAAGTTTACTTGTATTTTAAGAAAAAGTAAGAAATGATGCAAGACAGGCCTGTACAGGCTATCTACCAGCTTGCACTTTATGATCTTGGCCCCCTCAGTTTGTGGATATTGTTTGTTGTACAAGATTTTGTTCAAGGCTCAAGAATGCAATTTGACATAAAGCAATTTTGACAAAAATGGCAATGTTGCCTTTTTGCTATTTTTGGATTAATCTCTTGTGTAGTCCTCCCATGATCAGAACAAAGCCTCAAAACAATGGTTTCGCATTTAATTATTGAGTATGAAAGGGTTTAGGGACCTGTAATCAAGTACAAACAATGCTGGATGGAAGTTGCAACTTGTAGCAACATGAAAATGCCATGGATCAAAAGTGAGCTTTTTCCAAATTCAAACCTTCGATTCTCCCTAACCATAAATGATTTTGGAGAGTTCTTTGAAATTTTGGAAAGCTTGTAACATTCTTTACAATCCATATTTGAAATGAATTTTGAGATTCCAAGTGGAACTAGGTGAAAAATTTCTATGAAGATAGGTCAAAATCCTGCCTAAACTAGGGCAAAATTTCACTAAGTTATAAGTCTCATGGACCCTTGTTCCAAAACTCATAACTTGAGATCCAAGCTTCTTTTGAGAAAACTTTGTGAATAAAAGTTGTAGATTTTGTGGAGGACTACAACTTTCATGTTGGAAGTTTTGTTTGAATCCAATTTCATCATGGTGAAAATGTTAGGCAAAGTTGGGAAAAATTAAGAAAATTTCATAACTTAGAAAAATTCTAAGTTATGAAATTTTTCAATCTTAAACCCTAATTTGCAATATTAGGTTTCTTGATGAACAAGTTTCATGTTTTGACACATCTTGATGAAAAATAACCCTTGGCACTTGATTTTGACCAAAAAGTCAAAGTTTGACTTTTCAGTGTACAATCAAATTTTGATTAGTTGACTGAAAAATTCATCTGTCAATCCAATGCAATTGAGATCTTTTGAACCTTGTGAATAGGTCAAGATGATTCCATTAAGTCCTTGAATCCATGCTTGAACCCAATTTGCCATTGGCTAGGTTAAAAATCAGAAATTGCCCTTGTGCAGTCAAAACCCTAAAAATGACCATTTTGCCCTTTTGATGATCTGATCAAATTTCTTGAGGAGTTGTGGTCCAAACTTGATAAAATGGTTCATATGAGCCTATAATGTTGATGTGGATCAAAAATTATGAGTTTTGACTATAAATTTGTCACAATTGACTTTTTCCCCAATACAGTTGATTTTTAGGTCAATTGTCCAATTGACTGGGCAAAAACTTGATTCAAGGCTTGAAACTTGGTAGGGGCAATCTTATAAGTCCAACATGAAATATGAAAGTCACTTTGAGCATTGAAAGTCCAAAAATCCCTGTGCAAACGCAAACCCTAATTTAGGTCATCAGTGCAAGGAGATGTCTTGAGCAGAGCAAACCCTAATCCTGTCTGGAGTTCAAGGAGTCTTATGAGGGGAAATCTTGATAAAATGAGAGCGCAAATTTTGGGGTATAACACCTTAGCAAAAATTTTACCGACTGTGAGATAAGATACTCACTACTTGAGAAAACTTGTTGCGCTTTGGCATGGGTTGCTCGCCGATTGAGACAGTATATGATGACCCACACTACCTTATTGATATCAAAGATGGATCCGATCAAGTATATTTTCGAGAAACCCGCTCTCTCCGGAAGGATATCAAGATGGCAGATGATCCTAACTGAGTACGACATAAAATATACAGCCCAAAAAGCAATTAAGGGAAGTGTATTGGCAGATCATTTGGCGCATCAAGCTGTGGATGACTACCAGTCCATGAATTTCGAGTTCCCGGATGAGAATATCATGTCGGTAACTGACTGCGAAGAACCTGGACCGGATGAAGGACCTGAGGAAGGATCCTGATGGTCAATGTATTTTGATGGAGCCTCGAACGCATTGGGTAATGGCATTGGCGCTATAATTATATCTCCTGAGGGCTATCATACTCCGTTCACCGCCCGTTTATGTTTTAACTGCACCAACAATATGGCGGAGTATGAAGCGTGTATCATGGGTCTTTGAGCTGCTATTGACCTAAGGATTAAGTTCTTGAGTGTATTCGGAGATTCCGCTCTACTGATAAGTCAGATCAAAGGCGAGTGGGATACGAAGCACCCGAATCTTATTCCTTACAAAGAGTATGTACTGACATTACTCCCACACTTTGAGGAGATAACTTTTGAACATTTCCCACGAGAAGAAAACTAGTTGGCGGACGCGCTAGCTACCATGTCTTCTATGTTCAAAGTTGTGATACGGTGGGAAGAGAATTGACTGTTTTGGAATGCTGGTTCGCATTTTGCGTTTGTTTTTGCAAAATGTCGCGGTAAGCAAGAGTCGCCATCGTCTTTTATTTTATCCAACAAGGAAAGGAAAAAAGCACAGAAAAATTCCTTTTTCGAGATGTTTCTCAGGTCCGGGGGGTAGATTATAGAAAGGGAAGGTGTTAGCACCCTTTCTATCCGTGGTTATCCACGGGCTCTTAGGTACTTGCTCATAGTGTTTTCAAAATTTGCTTTTCTTTGTGTTTGTGAGTTTGAAGAAGTTTTTGTTTGAAAAGTGTAAGTGCGGAAAGTTTTTGTTTTGTTTTGAAAGGAGCAAGTACTTAAGAACCATCTACCTACTCAAAAAAGGAATTAATCTGTGCAAATTTCCTTTAGACAATGCTAACCCACTATTGATGAGTAGGTAGCACCGTCGTTGGAGTTTTAGGGTCAATTCGATTAAGGGACGTGTGGTCACTAAAGTAATGTTAGGACGCCTTAACGGTAACCCTAATGTCTTAGATCATTTTTCCGAGGCAACCGTTTCGAGGCAACTATGATATTTGGACAAGAGGGCAACCTCTAAAACTTCCTATACTCAATGACCACATTCGAAGGCAACCAAGTGAGGTGTACCCTAAGAGCGCACATGTGCGAGTGTGTTATTTCGGTTAATTTTATCTTTGTACATGTCAATGGTTATCTACGTTGATTTTAGGTTCATACATTTGATCTTGTCATGCATTCCCTATTTATCAAACATCTAACAGTTTATAAGTTGCGGAAATTAAATTTGCGGAAATTAAATCTAAACTATTACAAGGTCGGGTATTTACATCGCCAAAAGCAACCCTTGAAATTAAAATGCGAAAAATAAAATAAAGCGATAAATTAATCAAAGTCCTAATTTAACTATTACATTTCAGGAAACAATTACATCAATATAGTAAACTGGATCGCGTACGGGAAAATTAAATCGAATGCGAATTTTTAGGGTTTTGAGCCTTTTTTGAAAGAAAGCATTTTTTTGTTATTTTTTGAATGAAAAGAAATTAGATCTAAATTAATTATTAAATTAAATGAGCTAATTAATTAATTAATGAAAATAATATTTTTTGGATGTTTGAGTATTTAAAGAAATAAAATAAATTTGATCAAAGTTAGTAAAAATCTAATTATCTACATTAATTTTAATTATTTGCAAAAGATATTGAAAATTATACCTATTTAAAACTAAATTAATTAAGTTAGTATTTATTTACAAAAATAAAATGCTGAAATTAATTTTAATAATAAAAAAATATATTTTTTGGTTTTTTTGATTTTATGAGGAAAAAGATTTTAATTGGTTAGTGATAAAAATAATAACAATAAAATAAATAAATGAAAGAAAATAGAAAAAGAAATAACCAAAGGGGGGGTTTTGGGCCCAGATCAGGGGTGAGACTAGCAGCTTTTTGGCCCAACAGGCGCTGGCCTGGGCTGACTTTTTGGAATTCCCTGCATGCACGTTGACTAGGTCTTATGATGGTCATCACCTTTGGGCCATCAGATTTGGCCTGGAGGCCATCTGACGCTTGGAGATTTGGAGGAGCATGATGGACCACACTTACTGAAGCGCGTTGGATTTCCTGGAGAAAAATAACAATATGCAAATATGGGGACCTGGGATTCGAACCCAAGTCCCATTGGATTTTGTACTAGCGCCCTTACCAACTCAACCAGCGTGCTTAATTGTTAGTGGAATGGACATCAATTATTATATTGGAAAAACAAACAATATGCTGGAAAATAAAAAAAAATGAGCGCGAAATATGAATGACCCAATTGGAACAGGCCACGTCTTTGTCTTCTTCGCTGAACCTGGTTCTTTTTTCTGCGGATTTACATCCGCAGCTAAATCCATAGATGCATCATAGAATTAGTTCTAGGCTATAAAAATACCAACCAAGACCATAGTCATGATCGCCTCTTCCTCCTGAACACATCTATGTCCATTAATGACCTTGATTTCACCTGTAGAGAAAATGCCCAAAAACGAATACCAAGAACCCTAGAATCGGCTAGGGGGTTACAGGCCATGAAAATGCAATTCAATAACGCAAAAAGCTTCTAAATGAAACAAAAAGCATGAATATGCAAAGATTTGGCAAGAAAAGTGCAAGAACTATGAGATACGAATTCAACTGAAAGGCGAGTTTCAGAGAGACTTACAGCGCTATTGAAGAGGTGAATGGCCTTGCTTTTGATTGCTTCTCACTCAGTGGATATCCAGCAAGAGAATCACGTTGAGTTTTGGCCTTGAATTGGACTCTAAGGGTGATTTCAGTTTCAAGCTTTTTCAAGTTTTTTTCAAGTTTGGTTTTGATGTTTATGCAACCTCTAGCCTCCAATTCTCGTGCCTTTGCCTTG
The DNA here is from genome assembly GCA_948472305.1 of Vicia faba. Classification (NCBI taxonomy): domain Eukaryota; kingdom Viridiplantae; phylum Streptophyta; class Magnoliopsida; order Fabales; family Fabaceae; genus Vicia; species Vicia faba. The sequence continues at coordinate 562,813,896 of OX451735.1, forward strand.
TATAAGTAACATGGAGTGAATTAGGTCAAGTTTCTTGGGCTGAATCTTTATGCATTGATGATTTAGGATTTGATTTGATCCTCCATGAAAAAGCTTCCAAATTTGTCCAAAAACCACCTTTTTGTTCATGATATGGCTTGATTCGGATTTGATTATGTCCATGATGATATTTAAGACCTATATCAATCAAAAAGATCCTAAATGATCAATATTTGGATTTTATTTGGATTTAAATTGATTTAAAATGAATTAATTCAATAAAAATCAAATAAAATAGAAAAATCAATAAATGGACACAAGACTGAATATAGGACACGTGTGTAGTGTGACAAGATCAAATAAAGTGAAAAAAAGTGGGCCCATTTAACAAAATTTGAAGTTTTGGGGATAGTTGACTTTTGGCAATTTTGGAAAAATGCCCAACTTCAACAATGCATAACTTCTTCAATTTTGAACTTTTGGAGGTGTTCTTGTACTTTTTAGAAACCTCGAGATGTCCTCTAACCAACCCTTTTAGTCTAATCGCATTTTGATATTCCATGCTCAAGTTATAAGCTTTGGCACAAAAGGTGTTTTTGTTGACTTCCAAATATGACCTATAATGTCCAAATTTGTAACTTTGTGTGTGTGCATTTCTTGATCTTGGGGTGTGAAGATCGATTGTAGGAAATAGCATCCTCTTAAAAATGAGATTTGGATGGGTAATTTCTCATAAAGTATGAGAAAGTTATACTTGGTCAAAGTTGAGTTGACTTTTCCTACAAAACCCTAATTTAGCAACTTTTGAATCTTGATGAATTTTGAGCAATCCTTGATGAATCATGATCAACCCTTGATAAAATGATGAAATATACTTCAAAATGAGAATGTTGACAAAAAATATTGAGGTTTGACTATTTATAGGTCACAGTTGACTTTTGCCCTAGCAGAGTCGATTTTTGGACCTCTTGAGCAATTGACTGACCAAACTTTCTCTGCAAGGCTTGAAATTTGACATGGATGATCTTGAGAGTATATTAGGAAATTGTGGAGAACTTTAGGTCATTTGGATGCAAGGACCTTGATGCAACACAAAACCCTAATTTGAGGTTGACTGTCTTAGCAGATGACTTGACTGTCCAACTCTTGAGCAATCTTGAGCCAATTGGAGATTCTTCTTGCAATATCTTGAGAAATATGGGAGGGAAAATTTTGGGGTACAACAGTTGCCCCTGTTCAATTTTCTTAAACCTGAGGATATAGATTTGCTTTCGGGCCTTTCGTGATCCGAAGGTGGAAGATGATTGAACACTAGAGTGCCCAGAAATTTGCACTCGCATGAAGTGGTATCAGCATTATGATGTCGGGAATGGGCTTACAGATGCCATTTGGAGACTGTTGGTAGGTGGTCTGAACTTCAACTGGAATACGAATCAGGGAGATCTTATCGACGATCTGACTGAACCAGAGGAGGTCTTGGATTAACTTTGACTGGATCAGCATCAGAAAAATCTTTAGGAATCGATTTAACTAAACCAGACAATGTCTTAGAGTAACTTCAACTGGATCGGCATCAGAAAAATCATTAGGAATCGATTTGACTGGACCAGAGAAGGCCTTTGACTGGATCGGCATCAGAAAAATTTTTAGGAATCGACCTAACTGGACCAGACAAGGTCTTGGAATAACTTCAACTGGATCGACATCAGAAAAATCTTTAGGAATCGATTTAACTGGACCAGAGGAGGTCTTGGCGCCTTTGGCTGGATCGGCATCAGGAAAATCTTTAGGAATTGATTTAACTGGACCAAACAAGGTCTTGGAATAACTTCAACTGGATCAGTATCAGAATAATCTTTAGGAATCGATTTAACTGGACCAGAGGAGGTCTTTGCGCCTTTGGCTGGATCGACATCAGAAAAATCTTTAGGAATCGATTTAACTGGACCAGACAAGGTCTTAGAATAACTTCAACTAGATCGGCATCAGAAAAATCTTTAGGAATCAATTTGACTGGACCAGAGGAGGTCTTGGTGCCTTTGGCTGGATCGGCATCAGAAAAATCTTTAGGAATCAATTTAACTAGACCAGACAAGGTCTTGGAATAACTTCAACTGGATCGGCATCAGAAAAATCTTTAAGAATCGATTTAACTGGACTAGAGGAGGTCTTGGCGCCTTTGGCTGGATCGGCATCAGAAAAATCTTTAGGAATCGATTTAAATGGACCAGACAAGGTCTTGGAATAACTTCAACTGGATCGGCATCAGAAAAATATTTAGGAATCAATTTGACTGGACCAGAGAAGGCCTTTGACTGGATCGGCATCAGAGAAATCTTTAGGAATCGATTTAACTGGACCAGACAAGGTCTTGGAATAACTTCAACTGGATCAGCGTCAGAAAAATCTTTAGGAATCGATTTAACTGGACCAGAGAAGGTCTCGGAATAATTTTGACTGGATCAGCGTCAGAAAAATCTTTAGGAATCGATTTAACTGGACCAGACAAAAAGTCTTGGATTAACTTTGACTGGATCGACATCAGAAAAATCTTTAGGAATCGATTTAACTGGACCAGACAAGGTCTTGGAGTAACTTTGAGAACTTAACTGCATCTTTCCTGAAAGGTAGAGGTCAGTCATATACAATGCATGATATGGATCAAGCAATGATGTTCTCAAAATAAATGAGATTGTATGGTATGATGCGTATATGCATGTATCATGATGTATGGAAATGTAATGTTTTAGCTGGGGAAAATAAGTCCCGGAGCTGCTGGAGATTAGAGTTGAATTCTTCGTTTCCGCTGGGGATGGTGAACGAAGGTGATTGCGAGAATAAACCTGCAGGAGAAGTGAACTCTGTTGGGGAATAAACTGATGAGGAGTTACTCTGTGGGGAAGAGATACTCTGCTGAGGATTTCACTGATAAACTCTACTGGGGATAGATTACCGTTGCTGGTGATACTGAGTCTGTTGAGGATTGAATTCCTGCTTGTGAAGGGAAAGAACTTCGCTGGGGATGATCTTTCAGTTGTGACTTGCTAGGGATAACCCTGTTAGACTTTTGTGGGGATAATCCTCTACGTTCTGCTGGGAATGATCCTTTGAACTCGGCTGGGGAGATTTATTTTTGTACTCCGCTGGGGACGAGCTTCCAGAGTCTACTGGGGATGATGATTCTACTCTGTTGGGGAAGCTTTTTTTTCAGACCGTGCTGGGAAAGTATTGACTCCACTAGGGGTATCTTGTATTCTACCGGGGAACATTCTTATACTCCGTTGGGGAATATTAAGACTTTCGGGGATATCGAGCCTTTTTAGTGCTGATGGTAGATAAACTCTGCTTGGGGAGAGCATTACTGATTCGTTCATAGTTGCAAGTCTCAGCTGGGAGAGCTACCATTATTTTATTACTCTGCGGGGAGTGAAGATATCTTAGTCATATTCTTCCGCTGAATCTACCTTTGTACCTGGTGGACAGAGCAACTACACAGTTTGGACAATTCTTATTGCCCTTGTTTCTGATATTACCAGTAATTCGTCTTTTGTTTCGCATGTAGATATTTATGAGTAGCAATTAATGTCAAATGCATATATCAAAAATGAACATTGGACGTTCTTTGCAAAACAAAACAGATAAAGGAAAAACAGTTTAAAATTTGTCTGAACAGGAATTTGTATTGATTTTTGAAGTTTGGCATGTAAATAGGAGTTTTTGTACAACAGGCTGACGTCCTAGTAAGAGAACGCCGCCAAACAAATAGAATTTACACAATTTGTGAAAAGAAAACAAATCAGCTATGTGAATAATCCCACTGGGTTCCAACTCTGCTATTTCCTTTATATCTTCAAGCATCTCATCACTTTGTTACTGGTTGAAGGTAGATCAGATTGATTAGTGTCGTCCGAGCTTGATAGTCGATACCGAAATCCGGATGCAAGGTGATCCAATGAGACATAGTGTTACGCTTTGATCCCTAACTTTTTCCTGGACCGCCCTTTCGGGTTTTCAGTCCACCGGGATACCCTTTTTTGCCCAAGCCGCCTTTTTAGGTTTTCAACTTGCCGGGTGTACAGATTTTTCATTTTCATCCCTTATTTCTGCCCGAACCCTTTTGGTTCACCGGGAAGCCCTTATTTTTGCCTAGGCCAATCAACCTAGCGGGTCTTTGATTATGCGTAGTATCTTTTCACTATGTCTGCATTGACGGGGTGAGGAAGGTCGTCACCATCCATGGTGGTTAGAACCATAGCTCCGCCTGAGAAAATGTTCTTAACCACAAATGGCCCTTCGTAAGTAGGGGTCCATTTTCCCCTGGGATCACCTTGAGGTAGAATAATGCGCTTGATTACCAGGTCCCCAACTTGATACTCTTGTCGTCTAACTTTCTTGTTAAATGCCTTGATCCTCCATTTTTGGTACGTCTGACCACGACAAATAGCAGTAAGTCTCTTTTCGTCGATTAGGTTCAGCTGATCAAGCCGGGTCTGAATCCAGTCATCTTCACTTAAACCTGCATCTTTCATGATTCGGAGAGAGGGTATCTGAACCTCAATGGGCAAGACTGCCTCCATACCATATACCAAGGAATAGGGTGTTGCCCCTATTGACGTCCGTGCTGAAGTATGGTACCTATGAAGAGCAAACGGTAACATCTCGTGCCAGTCTTTGTATGTCACTGTCATCTTCTGCACAATCTTCTTAATGTTCTTATTAGCTGCTTCAACAGCCCCATTCATCTTCGGCCGGTAGGGAGAAGAGTTATGATGTTGTATCTTGAATTGCTTGCAGAGCTCAGTGATCATCTTGTTGTTGAGATTGGCACTATTGTCCGTAATGATCCTCTCTGGTGCACCGTATCGACAGATCAGGTTGTGCCGAATAAACCGTGCCACAACGTTCTTGGTTACAGTAGCAAAGGAAGTTGCTTCAACCCACTTCGTAAAATAATCAATTGCTACCAGGATGAAACGATGCCCGTTAGATGCCGTAGGTCTGATCTCGCCGGTCATATCAATGCCCCACATTGCAAAAGGCCAAGGTGCCGTCAAGACATTCAGAGGAACTAGAGGTATGTGCACCTTATCAGCATAGACTTGGCACTTGTGACACGTCCGAGAATGCTGATAGCAGTCAGCTTCCATTGTGGACCAATAATATCCTTCCCGAAAGATTTTCTTTGCCATGGTGTGTCCACTGGAATGAGTTCCGAAAGTACCTTCATGTAAATCTGTCATGATCCTTTCTGCTTCATTCTTATCGACACATCGCAGTAAGGTCGAATCATGGTTACGCTTGTAAAGAATGCCATTGCTGATGAAGAACTTTGCTGCGAACCTCCTCAGAAACTTCTTGTCATTAACAGATGCACCCTCGGGGTACTCCTGAGCTTCAAGATACCTCTTCACCTCATGATACCAGAGCTTTTCTATCACCTCTCCAGTCTCAAGATCACAGCAATGTGCAGGTTCGTCCAATCTTTCAATGATGATCCAGGGAGCTTCGTTGTCCCAATTGACTTTGAACATAGAAGACATCGTAGCTAGCGCGTCCGCCAACTGATTTTCCTCTCTAGGAAAGTGTTCAAAGGTTATCTCCTCAAAATGTGGAAGCAACGTCAACACATACTCCTTGTAAGGAATAAGATTTGGGTGTTTCGTATCCCACTCGCCTTTGATCTGATTGATCACAAGAGCGGAATCTCCGAAAATACTTATAAACTTAATCCTTAGGTCAATTGCTGCTTGAAGACCCATAATGCACGCTTCATACTCCACCATGTTGTTGGTGCAGTTGAAACATAGTCGGGCAGTAAACGGAGTATGAGAGCCTTTAGGAGATATGATCACAGTGCCAATGCTGTTACCCAAAGCGTTCGAAGCTCCATCAAAGTACATAGACCATCGAGATCCTTCCTCAGGTCCTTCATCCGGTCCAGGTGTCTCACAATCAGTTACCAACATGATATTCTCGTCCGGGAATTCAAAGTTCATTGACTGGTAATCATCCACTGCTTGATGTGCCAGATGGTCTGCCAACACACTTCCCTTGATTGCCTTTTGGGTCGTGTACTAGATGTCATACTCAGTCAAGATCATCTGCCATCTTGCTATTCTTCCGGACAAAGCAGGCTTTTCGAAGATATACTTGATTGGATCCATATTTGAAATCAATAGAGTAGTGTGAGTCAGCATATACTGTCTCAGTCGGCGAGCAGCCCATGCCAAAGCGCAGCAAGTTTTCTCAAACAGTGAGTATCGGGTCTCACAGTCGGTAAACTTTTTGCTAAGGTAATAAATAACATGCTCTTTTCGGCCATACTCATCATGCTTCCCCAGCACACACCCCATTGAGTTATCGAGTATTGTCAAGTATAAGATCAAAGGTCTCCCCTCAACTGGTGGCATCAGAATATGTGGTTCCTGGAGATACTCTTTGATCCTTTCGAAAGCGGCCTGGAATTCATCATTCCAACGTACCACTTGATCTTTCTTCAGTAACTTGAAGATTGGCTCACAAGTAGTAGTTAGGTGTGAGATGAATCGGGCAATGTAGTTCAGTCGTCCCAGGAAACCTCTGACTTCTTTCTCTGTTCTGGGAGCTGGCATCTCCTGTATAGCTTTCACTTTTGTCGGATCCACTTGAATGCCTTTATCGCTTACGACGAAACCCGGTAGCTAACCAGATCTCACCCCGAAGGTGCACTTGTTCGGGTTTAACCTCAGCTTGTACAACTTCAACTTGTCAAACAGATTATGTAGGTGGTCAAGGTGTTCCTCCTTAGTCTGGGACCTTGCAATCATATCGTCGACGTATACTTCAATCTCATGATGGATCATATCATGAAACAAAGCAACCATGGCACGCTGATACGTTGCCCCAACATTCTTCAGTCCAAAAGGCATGACCTTGTAACAAAAGGTACCCCACTGAGTAACAAAGGTTGTCTTCTCCATGTCTTCGGGAGCCATTTTAATCTGATTATAACCGTAGAAGCCATCCATGAAGGAGAAAACCTTATGCTGAGCGGTGTTGTTAACCAGAACGTCGATATGAGGTAGAGGGAAATCATCCTTGGGGCTTGCCCTGTTCAGACCCCTATAGTCAACACACATTCGAACCTTACCATCCTTTTTAGGTACAAAAACCACATTGGCCACCCACTGAGGGTAAGAAGTAACTGCTAGAAATTTGGCGTCAAACTGTTTCATAACCTCAGCCTTGATTTTCTCAGACATCTCTGGGCGCATTCGGCGGACCTTCTGTTTTACTGGAGGGCAGTCTTCCTTGGTAGGCAGGCGATGAACCACAATATCGGTATCCAACCCAGGTATATCTTCATAAGACCAGACAAATATCTCAACGTAGTCATGTAGCATCTGAATCAACCGTTGTTTCACACTAAGCTCCAAATTTGCATCGATCTTGACCTCTTTCTTGTCTGTCTCTGTACCCAGATTCACTGATTCCACCGGCTCTTCGTGCGGCTGAATAACCCTCTCTTCCTGAAGTAACAGTCTTGCAAGTTCACCAGGAACTTCGCAATCATCTTCACCTTCGTCTTCGGCTAAGTTGATCGGATTTTCGAAGTCATAACTGGCAGTAGCAGAGTCGTTACCATTGAGATCCAAAGTGGATGTGGACCTGTATATGTGAGTGTGTGTAAAATAGTTGTTTTGCAATATATAATAAAGAAAAACAAGGAGCGCAAAATTTGAAATGCAAGAACGTCCAATGCTTTTATTAATGATATATGAAAATGACACACATAAAGCCCTCACAAATGAAGCCACGGTGCCCCGGGTAAGACACTGGGCCATAAAGTTTAAAACATTGTCTTTTACATATTCAAAACAAAAAGTTTCATTATTGGGTAACAAAAGTAATAGGGATGAAGTCCTTTGCTTTCAAGTTGCTTGGTCCACCGTCGGTCGTAGGATAGATCCAGCTGTCGAATTCAGACTCTTCCACATCGTCTTCAATGGCATTCACTCCCGAGTTGTTGATGAACACGGGAGGTCTTCTGATCCGTGCATTCCGAACAGCCCTTTGAGCTTCTGCAGTGAAACCCAAACCAAACTTGTTAGTCTTCTGTGTAAAATCAGGGAGTCATCCCTAATTTGCACACCCACCTTTCTCAACAACAGCCCGGACATCCTTGAGGGAAGCCATCTTCATAGGAGAATCTTCAACAACAGTCTCAGCTGATGCCAGTGTCTGGGGAACCTCTTCAAAATGCTGAAAATGGGGTTTCAATGAACTCCTCATCCATCTCTACATATCGGAAAGAGTTGAGGTGGCTAACCATGTACTCCTCTTCTCCTTGTACTGTCACAATCTTCCCTTTGACCGGGTACTTCAGCTTCTGGTGGAGCATTGAGGTTACGGCCCCGGCTTTGTGGATCCATGGACGACCCAGCAAACAAGAATAAGATGGCCGAATGTCCATCACATAGAATGTAGAATTGAAAACCTGAGAACCAACCTTGACCGGGATATCAACTTCTCCGTGCACCATCCTCTTAGACCCATCAAAGGCCCTGACGACAATGTTGCTTGGTTTCAACTCTAACCCTTCACAGTCCAACCGGTCTAGAGCTTTCTTAGGCAGGACGTTTAATGAGGAACCAGTATCCACTAATACATGTGCAAGAGTAGTGCCCCTGCATTCAATGGAGACATGCAGGGCATCGTTGTGATTCTTCCCCTTAGCGGTCAAGTCGACGTCCGAGAAACCCAACCCATTATCAGCAGTCAAATTGGCCACACAATCTGTAAACTGATCAGTTGATGTCTCTTGTGGTACATGGGAAGTCTTCAAGAAGGTAATCAAAGCCTTGGCATGGGCCTCTGAGCATAGTAACAGTGACAACATAGAGATCTTGGACGGGGTTTACCCCAGCTGTTCAACTACATTGTAGTCACTCTTTTTGATGATCTTCAGAATCTCTTCCATCTCTTGTTTAGAAGCTTCAACAGTAATCGTCTTCGGTTCCTCCGTCTGGGCAGGCACATCAGTGGTGATCCCTTTGCCCCGAGTGTCAGAGGACTCGGCGACAGGGGTAAGAATAGGAACTTGAACAGGAATAGTAGCAGGTACACTGGCAGGTGTAATAACAATAGGTTTTCGGATAGTTGGCAGAGAGATATCAGGTGAGAAAAGTCTTCCGCTGCGGGTGACTTTAGCAGGTCCAACAATATTGCTGACGTTAGTATCAACATCGAACTCTTGCTTAACTCCATGAAAATAAACATCAGCCCCATAGTGCCAAGGGACAGCTTTATCAGAGGTATAGGGGATGGGCCCCGGAACAGTGATGGTCACAGGTGCGATTCTTGGAACAGATGTAATTCTAACAGGCTTCCTCGAGGGAGCCTTGGAAGAATTTTCGAAAATGGTAATGATGGCAACTCCTTCAGTATGGACTACAGGAACAACAATCTTCTCAAACAGAATCTCTTTACTATCCATCAGGCGTTGGACACCTGATTTCAAAAGTGGGCAACCAGTTGGTAGGGCAGAACACATATGGCAACCTTCATCGCAGCCCGGAAATAAACCGGCTAGCAAAAGGTTCTTCTTCACAGTCAACAAAGGAGTAACAATGTCATTCATAGAAACCACAAACAAGTCTTCTTCTATAGCATTTACTCCATGCTTGGGCATAGGAGCAGTCACAACATTAGGTCTTTCGGGCGCCTCGAACTCAATCTCCTTCGCATTAATTAAGTCCTGTATCTTATTCTTCAAAGTCCAACAATCATATGTATTATGCCCCGGGCTATCAGAGTAATAAGCACAGCAGGCATTAGGGTTATACTTCGGTGATGTTGTATTTGGATTCTTCGGGGCTTCCCTTGGAATCACCAGATTGGTCTTCAGCAACTGTGGCAGAATCTGAGATAAGGTCATGTTGAGACGGGTGAATTGCCTTCGAGGTCTCTCGTATTTTTGTTGATTGTTGTACTGAGGAGCACCAGCAGGTTTTGAAATAACAACCGCATTAACAGCCTGGCGGTGTTCAGGTCTATTCTGTCTTTTCGAACTATAGACAGCACTGGACTCCTTCTTAAAAGGCTTCTTCTCGGTGCTTGATGAGGCACCCTTATATATCTTACCAGCCTTAATACCAGCCTCAATCCTCTCACCGGTCAAAATTAGCTTTGTAAACCCAGATGAAGAGCTTCCAATCAGATGGTTGAAAAATGGACCAGACAGGGTCCCCAGAAACATGTCCACAAGCTCCCGATTAGCCAAGGGTGGTTGTACTCTTCCGGCGAGGTCCCTCCACTTCTGAGCATAATATTTGAATCCTTCACCCGTTCCTATTGACATACCCTGGAGTTGGGTACGCGTGGGAGCAAGGTCGGAGTTGTATTGATACTTCCTGTAGAAAGCAGTAGCCAAATCCTCCAAACTGCGGATACTGGCTCCGTCCAACTGGTAGAACCACTCAAGCTGAGTCCCTGAGAGACTGTCCTGAAAGAAGTGGATCCATAGGTTCTTATCAGCGGTGTACGGCTGAATCTTCCTCACATATGACTGGAGGTGCAGCTTCGGACAAGAAACTCTGTCATACTTAGCAAAGGTCGGTGCCTTGAATTTGTGGGGAATCACTACCCCAGATGATAGACCTAGATCACCAAAGTCCAGACCAGGAACTTTTTGAACCTCCATAGCACTCAACCGGTCTTCCAGTTGTTTGTATCTATCCTCAACAGGAGGATACTGTTCTTCGTCGAAGTCCGCCTTGTTGTCAGAGACCACAGGGCTAGGAGCCCTCCTTTCTTCTTGACTATCTTTTCCTCCAGATGAGGTGGTCAAATCAACTTCATTCTGAAGTCTGTTTCCAAACCTAGGACCAGTGTTGAACAGGATTGTCCTCTTCTTCTTCTTCTTCTTCTCTTTCAGAATCAGGGTCTTCAGATATTGCTGACCCTTAGCTAGATTCATGAACAGCTCTTGAAATTGGGCATTTTGAGCCTGTAGGGCCTTGATGGCTTGCTCAGTTGAAGGTTCAGCAGACATGATGAGCGCTGGAATAAACAACGAAGAAGATAAGAGACCTGTAATGGGTACCTGTTATGGAGTGTATGGGATTAAATGCGTATGACATGATTTCAAAGACAATTGGGAGATTCAAATTTGTAAACCAGAAATGAAACACACTTTATTAGGTAAACTTGGAATTCAAATTGTTCAACTGATGCCCTTAGGGCGTTACAAGAATGGAAATACTGAAAAGTAAATAAAAACGGGAAAAGAAATCATCAAAGGTCAATCAATGCTCCCATGGTCTCTTGTCAGTACGGACATAATCATTGAGAATCCGCTTGTTCTCCAGCTGCCTAGTCAACTTATGGATCTTCTGCTCTTGCTCGTTGAACTTTTCTCGGTAGGAATCCCGTTCTTCCCTCAGTTGCATCCAAGATCTCTTTAGTGCCCCAATGTCAGTGGGCATGTAAGGATGGAGGATGGTAGGAAGAACCCCCTCTTCATTAGCAACTTCAACAATGATAAGCCGGACGGCTTCATATGGCATACCCAGCTTTTGGGAACGGATGCGGACCCATCTGAGATATGGCTCCATTGGAAGTGAAGTCTTTGGACCCAGCTCGTGTGGATCAGATCTGTGAACTCTATCCCAGGCCTTTATGAATCTGCGACGTTGTTCGTGGCTATCCCCTTGAAAATCAAAGATGATACTAGGCATTAACAGCTCATGAGGTCCTTCTCTTCTGGCTCTCCCAAACTGACATAAGGCCAAGCACGGATTGTAAGAAATTCCTCCATGGGTTCCTAACAGTGGAACATTGGGATACTCCCCACAGCGATCAATGATAGCCTCCTCATCCATGCCCTTGAGAGTCCAGATAATGTCATTATGAGAGAGAGACATAACCCTATAAGCCTAGCCCATGCCTTCTTTGTTCTTCAGCACTGACCTGGGGAGGTGCGAAATAAACCACCTTGCCAATAAAGGAGCACAACACATCAAGGTTCCCCGCTTTCGGGCCGTACGAGCATAAAGCTGATGAAGAATGTCACCCAAGAGAGTGGATACCGAATTACGATAGATGAAAATTTTTATCGCATTCACATCAACAAAAGTGTCAGGATTCGGAAACAATACCAAGCCATATATCAAAAGAGTCAGAATATCCTTGAATGCCTTGAAGTCTAGGCTATCCCAGAAATAGTTAGCCTTGCCAACCAAGAACTTAGTCAGAAAGCCCTTTGCTCCACTTCTAGTCTCCCAATTAGCCATTACCTCTTCCTTGGTCATATGAAGGGCTGCGGCAATCTCTTCGGGCCTAAGAATCTTTTCCCAACCAGTAAACGGGGTCTGCTCCAGAACAGAGATACCGAGCAGCTCAAAGAACTATTCTAGGGTGGGAACCAGTTGGTAGTCCTGGAAAGTAAAGCAATGGTAAAGCGGATCATAGAATTGGACCAGGACACTCATCATCTGCTCGTCCAATTTGGAGGTGACCAAACTGAGAAGATAACCATGTCTTCTGAGGAAGGAAGTAGTATCAGGCATCTTTGCAATCAGATCTTTGATCAAGGTGGGAACCTGAACAAAATTGATCCGGATGGTATTCCTACACATGGGCATCATGATGACCTACAAAACAGAACAAAGATGAATCCCTCCTGTCTTTGAAATAGGTTAGTCCAATGCAGGATGTATGCAATGTTATGATGTCATGATGTCAGGATAGAAAGCACACCACAAGTATCCACAAACAACAAACATGGTAAAGGCACACAAGTCACACAGAGAGCCCTTAGATTTCAGGCTGGCAAGGAGCTTAGGTACTACCCTCTTTCAGTTTAGTTGGTTTAAACCTGTCCTAAAAATAGTAACCGGGTTCTAGAGGATCTCAATATCACTGACTACCCTCGATCAGTCATAATTCCAGTTTAGCAACCTTTTCTTGCAGCCGGAATCATCACGAGAGTTTAGTCTCAATGAGTGTAGCATACTGCTACTGTTCTATGGCCAAGTTGGTCAATTTAAAGGTTCTAAGGTCAGTTGGTGCTTAATGACCCCTTAGATAACCCATATTCTCCTCGTTCCAACACAAGGGATATCGGTACAATCTAAAGTGTCACACCAACGTAGCTACTGCTTCAACCGTATCGGTCTACGCCGTACAGTTCCCTCACAGTTTATTGCTACTTACCTAAAGGGTATCCCCAGATCCGGGTTAGGATCTACAGTAACTCCGATTCAAGCCCACAAATATAAAGCATACAAAGCAAACAATTGAAAACACAATGATCTAATCCTAAGGTACACCCCACTTATTAATATATCCCCAGCAGAGTCGCCAGTTCTGTGATACGGTGGGAAGAGAACTGACTGTTTTGTAATGCTGGTTCGCATTTTGCGTTTGTTTTTGCAAAATGCCGCGGTAAGCAAGAGTCGCCACCGTCTTTTATTTTATCCAACAAGGAAAGGGAAAAAGCACAGAAAAATTCCTTTTTCGAGATGTTTCTCGGGTCCGGGGGTAGATTATAGAAAGGGAAGGTGTTAGCACCCTTTCTATCTGTGGTTATCCATGGGCTCTTAGGTACTTGCTCATAGTGTTTTCAAAATTTTCTTTTCTTTGTGTTTGTGGGTTTGAAGAAGTTTTTGTTTGAAAAGTGTAAGTGCGAAAAGTTTTTGTTTTGTTTTGAAAGGAGCAAGTACTTAAGAACCATCTACCTACTCGAAAAAGGAATTAATCTGTGCAAATGTCCTTTAGACAATGTTAGCCCACTATTGATGAGTAGGTAGCACCGTTGTTGGAGTTTTAGGGTCAATTCGATTAAGGGACGTGTGGTCACTAAGGTAATGTTAGGACGCCTTAGCGGTAACCCTAATGTCTTAGATCATTTTTCCGAGGCAACCATTTCGAGGCAACTATGATCTTTGGACAAGAGGGCGACCTCTAAAACTTCCTATACTCAATGACCACATTCGAAGGCAACCAAGTGAGGTGTACCCTAAGAGTGCACATGTGCGAGTGTGTTATTTCGGTTAATTTTATCTTTGTACATGTCAATGGCTATCTATGTTGATTTTAGGTTCATACATTTGATCTTGTCATGCATTCCCTATTTATCAAACATCTAACAGTTTATAAGTTGCGGAAATTAAATCTAAACTATTACAAGGCGTCGGGTATTTACATCGCCAAAAACAACCCTTGAAATTAAAATGCGAAAAATAAAATAAAGCGATAAAATAATCAAAGTCCTAATTTAAATATTACATTCCGGGAAACAATTACATCAATATAGTAAACTGGATCGCGTGCGGGAAAATTAAATCGAATGCGAATTCTTAGGGTTTTGACCCTTTTTTGAAAGAAAGCATTTTTTTGTTATTTTTTGAATGAAAAGAAATTAGATCTAAATTAATTATTAAATTAAATGAGCTAATTAATTAATTAATGAAAATAATATTTTTTGGATTTTTGAGTATTTAAAGAAATAAAATAAATTTGATCAAAGTTAGTAAAAATCTAATTATCTACATTAATTTTAATTATTTGCAAAAGATATTGAAAATTATACCTATTTAAAACTAAATTAATTAAGTTAGTATTTATTTACAAAAATAAAATGCTGAAATTAATTTTAATAATAAAAAAATATATTTTTTGGTTTTTTTTATTTTATGAGGAAAAAGATTTTAATTGGTTAGTGATAAAAATAATAACAATAAAATAAATAAATGAAAGAAAATAGAAAAAGAAATAACCAAGGGGGGGGGGGGGGGGTTTTGGGCCCATATCAGGGGTGAGACTAGCAGCTTTTTGGCCCAACAGACGCTGGCCTGGGCTGACTTTTTGGAATTCCCTGCATACACGTTGACTAGGTCTTATAATGGTCATCACCTTTGGGCCATCAGATTTGGCCTGGAGGCCATCTAGCGCTTGGAGATTTGGAGGAGCATGATGGACCACACTTGCTGAAGCGTGTTGGATTTCCTGGAGAAAAATAACAATATGCAAATATGGGGACCTGGGATTCGAACCCAGGTCCCATTGGATTTTGTACTAGTGCCCTTACCAACTCAACCAGCGTGCTTAATTGTTAGTGGAATGGACATCAATTATTATATTGGAAAAACAAACAATATGCTGGAAAGTAAAAAAAATGAGCGCGAAATATGAATGACCCAATTGGAATAGGTCACGTCTTTGTCTTCTTCGCTGGACCTGGTTCTTTTTCCCGCAGATTTACATTCGCAGCTAAATCCATAGCTGCATCATAGAATTAGTTCTAGGCTATAAAAATACCAACCAAGACCATAGTCATGATCGTTCCTTCCTCTTGAACACATCTATGTCCATTAATGGCCTTGATTTCACCTGTAGAGAAAATGCCCAAAAACGAATACCAAGAACCCTAGAATCGGCTAGGGGTTCCAGGCCATGAAAATGCAATTCAATAACGCAAAAAGCTTCTAAATGAAACGAAAAGCATGAATATGCAAAGATTTGGCAAGAAAAGTGCAAGAACTATGAGATACGAATTCAACTGAAAGGCAAGTTTCAGAGAGACTTACAGCGCTATTGAAGAGGTGAATGGCCTTGCTTTTGATTGCTTCTCACTCAGTGGATATCCAGCAAGAGAATCACGTTGAGTTTTGGCCTTGAATTGGACTCTAAGGTTGATTTCAGTTTCAAGCTTTTTCAAGTTTTTTTCAAGTTTGGTTTTGATGTTTATGGAGCCTCTAGCCTCCAATTCTCCTTTGCCTTGTATAAGTAACATGGAGTGAATTAGGTCAAGTTTCTTGGTCTGAATCTTTATGCATTGATGATTTAGGATTTGATTTGATCCTCCATGAAAAAGCTTCCAAATTTGTCCAAAAAACACCTTTTTTTCATGATATGGCTTGATTCGGATTCAATTATGTCCATGATGATATTTAAGACCTATATCAATCAAAAAGATCCTAAATTATCAATATTTGGATTTTATTTGGATTTAAATTGATTTAAAATGAATTAATTCAATAAAAATCAAATAAAATAGAAAAATAAATAAATGGACACAAGACTGAAGATAGGACACATGTGTAGTGTGACAAGATCAAATCAAGTGAAAAAAGTGGGCCCATTTGACAAAATTTGAAGTTTTAGGGATAGTTGAATTTTGGCAATTTTGGAAAAATGCCCAACTTCAACAATGCATAACTTCTTCAATTTTGAACTTTTGGAGGTGTTCTTAGACTTTTTAGAAACATAGATATGTCCTATAACCAACCATTTTTGTCTCATCTCATTTTGATATTCCATGCTCAAGTTATAAGCTTTGTCAAAAAAGGTGTTTTTGTTGACTTCCAAAAATGACCTATAATGTCCAAATTTGTAAATTTTTGTGAGTGCATTTCTTGATCTTGGGGTGTGAATATGGATTGTAGGAAATTTCATCCTCTTCAAAATGAGCTTTGGATGGGTCATTTCTCATAAATTATGAGAACGTTATGCTTGGTCAAAGTTGAGTTGACTTTTCCTACAAAACCCTAATTTAGCAACTTTTGAATCTTGTTGAATTTTGAGCAATCCTTGATGAATCATGATCAACCCTTGATAAAATTATGAAATATCCTTCAAAATGAGAATGTTGACAAAAAATCTTGAGGTTTGACTGTTTATAGGTCACAGTTGACTTTTGCCCTAGCACAGTCGATTTTTGGACCTCTTGAGCAATTGACTGACCAAACTTTCTCTGCAAGGCTTGAAATTTGACATGGATGATCTTGAGAGTATATTAGGACATTGGGGAGCACTTGAGGTCATTTTTATGCAAGGACCTTGATGCAACACAAAACCCTAATTTGAGGTTGACTGCCTTAGGAGATGACTTGACTGTCGAACTCTTGAGCAATCTTGAGCCAATTGGAGATTCTTCTTGCAATATCTTGAGAAATATGGGAGGGAAAATTTTGGGGTACAACAAAAGTCATGTGGGACAATGAAGCTCCCCAGATTACCATTGAGAGGTTGGATGAACCCGCACATTGTTGTGACATTGAGACTGAAGAGGTAGAAGATAAACCCTGGTTCCACGAGGTAAAGAGGTATCTTGAGGCTCAAGAATACCCCGAGGGGGCATCTGTTAATGATAAGAAGTTTCTGAGAAGGTACCTCATTCCAGTGGACATACCATGGCGAAGAAAATCCTACGGGCAGGATATAACTGGTCCACTATGGAAGCCGATTATTATCAGCACACTCGAACCTGTCATAAGTGCCAAGTCTATGCTGATAAGGTGCATGTACCTCCAGTCCCTCTGAATGTCTTGACAGCTCCTTGGCCCTTTGCAATGTGGGGCATCGACATGATCGGAGAGATCAGACCTATTGCGTCTAACGGGCATCGCTTCATTTGGTAGCAATTGATTACTTTATAAAGTGGGTTGAGGAAGCTTCCTTTGCTACAGTAACCAAGAACGTTGTGGCGCGGTTTATCCGGCACAATCTGATCTGTCGATATGGCGTACCAGAAAGGATTATTACTGACAATGGTACAAATTTCAACAACACAATGATCACCGAGCTCTGCAAACAGTTCAAGATACATCACCATAACTCTTCTCCCTACCGGCCGAAGATGAATGGAGTTGTCGAAGCGGCTAACAAGAACGTCAAGAAGATTGTGCAGAAGATGACAGTGACATAAAAAGAATGGCACGAGATGTTACCATTCGCTCTTCATGGGTACCGTACCTCAACACGGGCGTCGACAAGGGAAACACCCTACTCTTTGGTATATGGAATGGAGGAAGTCCTACCCATCGAAGTCCAGATACCCTCTCTCAGGATTATGAAGGATGCGAGTTTGAAAAAAGACGACTGGATCCAAACCCGACTTGATCAGCTGAATCTAATTGACAAAAAGAGACTTACTGCTATCTGTCATGGCCAGACGTATCAAAAGCGGATGGTCAAGGCTTTTAACAAGAAAGTCAAACGTCAAGAATATCAAGTCGGGGATCTAGTGATCAAATGCATCATACTACCGCAAGATGATCCCAGGGGAAAATGGACCCCCACATACGAAGGGCCATTTATGGTTAAGAACATTTTCTCGGGAGGAGCTATGATCCTAACCACCATGGATGGTGACGACCTTCCTCACCCTGTCAATGCAGACATAGTGAAAAGATACTATGCATAATCAAAAACCCGCTAGGTTGACTGGCCTAGGCAAAAATAAGGGCTTCCCAGCGAACCAAAAGGGTTCGGGTAAAAGTAAGGGATGAAAATGAAAAAAACGTACACCCGGCAAGTCGAAAACCTGAAAAGGCGACTTGGGCAAAAAAAGGGTATCACGGTGGACTGAAAACCCGAAAGGGCGGTCCAGGAAAAAGTTAGGGATCAGAGCATAACACTATGTCTCATTGGATCATCTCGCAACCAGACTTCGGTATCGACTATTGTGATACGGTGGGAGAACTGACTTGAGGTTTTGCGTTTGTATTCGCATTTGTTCGGTTTAGCAAGAGTCGCCACCGACTTTTTATTTTATCCTAAAGGAAAGGTTAAAAAGCACAGGAAAAACCTTTGAGATGTTTTCGTGGGTTCGGGGGGTAGATTATGAAAAGGGAAGGTGCTAGCACCCTTTTCATCCATGGTTATCCATGGGCTCTTAGTTACTTGTTTTAGATCACTTGCCTTGATTTTCAATTGTGTGAAATGGTGCTTTTTGTGTGTGGTTTTGAAAATGTTTTGAAAAAGATGCCTTGTCTAGGCAACCATTGTAACAATTCTTTACTCGAATGTTTTACAAAGGTGTTTGTCTTTTTGAAAAGATGTTTCAATGTTTTTTGAAAGTTGTTTTGAAAGTTGTGTTGTGGAGTGTGTTTTGAAAGTAGGCAAGTGTGTTTTGCAAGTTTGATCAAGTAACTAAGAGTTGTCTACCCCTAAATTTACTCAAAGGTCTTTCTCGTGTTTTAACCCTTTTAACAGTGTTGTTTCACCATTGTATTTGATGAACAACCTTGCGTTAGGATGTTAACGGGACGGGCGCGGGTCATCGTTTAGACCATGAGAGCAATAATGTCAAGTGTCTTTGGCAATTTGCTTGAGGGACTATGATCATTTTGTTTAGGCAACTTCGAAAGCGTCATCGAGGGACTATGATCACTTGATTTGTTTTTGTTTTGCCAAAGTACTTGACATGCAAACATGGCCCATTTTGGAAGGCAACAAGCGGGATTACCCTAGGGGTGCAAGTGTGAATGGTGTATTGATTGTCATGCATTTTGTCTTGTATTAGGTTATCTAGCGGTTGATTTTGAATCTTCGCAGACAAACCCTAATTACTATACAGTATATAGAAAGCGATAAATTGCGGGAATTTAAAGTCTAAGCTATTACAAATAAGTATCCAGGAATGGGGGTACAAATATTTACAAATGAGGATGAGTCTTATCAGGATAGTAGTGTCCAAATAATATTTACAACCAAATCGAATCGCATTCTCAATGTAAAGTATAGCCAAGTATAAGGATAAAAGAGAATCAAAAGTATTAGTGAAAGTGTATGTGATTATTTACACATGAGAAAAATATGTTAACCTAATGCAATATTAAGTATTTATTTATTTTTGTGTTTTTTATTAATGATATAAACAAAAGGTTCTTAAAGAAAGAAAAGAAAAATGTTTAAGTTAAAGAAAACTAATGTTTATGTATTTAGTTAATGTTTTTAAAAAAACTTATGTAAAAGAGATTTATTAAACAAAAGAAAGGTTTTAAACACAAGAAAATTATTTAAACCTAATAACCTAATATTTATGTATTTTTAATTGTAATAATATAAAAAGAAATATTTAAGAAAAATTTTGTATATAAAAAAAAGTCAATGTATCATTTTTTATCTAACAAAAATGTTAATTTAAGTTATGTGTATAAAAAAGGAAAAAAAAAGTGAAGTGATAAAAAATGTTTGATTTGTAAAAAATAAAAAGGGTTTAAATGGGCCTTGGGGATTATGTATATCCCAAACAAAAAAACAACAGAATCAAGGAACAGGGGGGTGTGCACGCCAGTTTCGTTGGGCTTAAGGGTTTGGATGGGGCAGGCCCAAACGCATGTTACAATGTTTGTTTAGGGTTCATTTGGTTTTGTTTCAGAACTAGGGTTACAGTTGTACGAGCGGCGCTCTCATCTTCTTCTTCGTTGTCTTCTTCATCTTTCTTGAGCCAAGCCTTCTGAACGAACCTCCGCTCCACCTATGGCCACTAGGCGCCACCTCCAACTCCTCCTCCCTCCATGGTTAGGCAAGGCGGTGGCAAGAAAAGGTACCGGTTCTCAGATTTTCATGTTTTAGGGTTTCAAAGATTTATCTTTTGTGTGTTTTACCTCTTACACGTTTTGACTTTTATGTGTTATCTTTGTTTGTGTGAGGTGTGTAAAAAGGGAGAAGAAATTACTACCTTTGGAGAGGAGACGGAGAACTTGGACTGGAGGTGTCTTAGGCGGCCGGAGGCGGAGGGACTGGTGATGAGGCTTGCTGACTCCCTGGTATTTGTATCTTGCTTGCCTCTGTGGTTTTATGATGAACGCTTTCTGAAAACCCTAGCTTATTTGCTTCTTTTCCTCTTCTGATCGCTTACCTGAATGCTTACCTCTGTGGTTTGCTTCTGATTGCTTGCTTCTGATTGCTTACTTCAGAGATTGATAATGTTGTTGTTGCCTTATTCTGAGATGCCTAGTGTTGTGCTTCTGAGTTGCTGATATGCTAACCCCGTGATGAATTTGATTCTGAGGGTTGTTTTCTTGTGATTTGTTTGATTCTGACTTGGTTTGGATATTTGGATGTTTGGATTTTTGAACAAAGATTTGTCAGGGTTAGTGATGTTTTGACAGGCTTGTTGGATACAGGCTTGCTTCTAGGTAGTTAGAGCAGGCTTTGAAAATGAACCAGTTTTTAGGTTTGTTCTTTAGGTTTGCTTTTGTAAGTTTGCAAGTTTGCAACAGGTTTGAAACAGGTTTACTGTGTTTTTTGAGCTTGTTGTTTGAAACAGGTTTACTGGCTTCAGGCTTGTGTTTTGGCTTTTTGTTCTGAGGTATTATGCAGGTTGTATGGTTTTGGGCAGGTTTGGAGCAAGCTTGAGGCAGGCTGTATGTTTTTGCTTGGCTTTTGTAGGTTTGGAACAAGCTTGAGGCAGGCTGTATGTTTTTGCTTGGCTTTTGTAGGTTTGGAGCAAGCTTGAGGCAGGCTGTATGTTTTTGCTTAGCTTTTGTAGGTTTGGAGCAAGCTTGAGGCAGGCTGTATGTTTTTGCTTGGCTTTTGTAGGTTTGGAGCAAGCTTGAGGTAGCTTTGGGTTACAGGCTTTTGAAAAGATTGCTTCCTTAGGCTTGAGGGCTTTTTGTTATCTCCTTACAGTTTTGTGGTATATCTGGTTTTTGTGATATAATTTTCTGTGTGTTGTTTCTGCCCCCCTTTGACAATTCTGATACTCTTTGTTTTATATCTATTTGTCTTTAAGCCTGCAAACCGTAAGCCTCCCTACTTCTCTCTCTCTTTCTCTTTCCACAGAAAAGTAAGCATATTATATTGCTTAGAGTGTACTTATTTTCTGAAAAAGTGCTTGGCCTGGAAAATGATGATAATATATGCTTGCAATGTTAGCTTTCCTCTGCATTTTGTACTTATCTCCCAGGTTTTCTGCATTGCATTGATATCTTGTTAACAGCCTTTTGACAGTTTGACAACTTTGTTGACATTTTGAACAATGCAATTTGGTTTTGTTTTGGCATTTCAGTTTGGTTTGCCTTTTCAGTTTGCAATTTGATTTGAAACTTGTTCAGCTTAGTTTGTCACTTTAAACTGTGCAGCTTGCTTGCCCATTTTGACAATGCAATTTATGCAGCTTTATGCATTTGTTTAATATGCTGCCTTGTTCCTTTTTTTTTTTATTTATCTTGCAAGATAATTTTCTTTCCCTCTTTGTGAACCAAGAGTCTTCTTGCGATTTGCAGAGAGGGTGAACAAACTGATTCCGGCCAACACTTTTAATGATGAGTTTCTGATTAACTGTCTGAAAATGCCTTTAAGTTATCTGTACTGATTTCTTTCTTTTTTGTCTTTGCAGATAAATATCAGTTGAGAAAAGGATGCAATTAGTAGAAGATGAAGATTTCCAGAGATTTAGGATATAGTTTTAATTTACTTTTAATCATTGTAACAATATCATTGTAAACAATTGTAAATAAATTTACAATGTTCAAATAATATTTGTAACAAATAATTAAAAATGAATAAAAATCTTTCTTTGTCAAACATCTCTTTTAATTCTTCTGCCATTGCTTATTTAATTATTCAAATTTCTTAAGTCAGAATAATTGAAGTTTTTCCCAATAATCTTAACTTTAGAAACTATAAATAATCAATAAACATTGTAGTCTTGCAACTTCGCATTAACCAATAATAAACTCGGCGTTCCGGTTAACCATAAACATTGCACAATTAATCAAACAAACGTCCATATGCCTTTCCTTCTACTGATTAAACTTAAACTTCAAACCTTCAATCAGAAGCCTCAACCCATGTCCCAGAGTCAATTGAAAAGAACTGTAGAATTAATTCCTTCTGAGAATGCGCGCGCAAACCCTAATTCTTGATTTATTGTCAAAGAAACGTCTGCCTGATCAAACCCTGAGCCAAACTCAACCAAACCCTAACAATCTGCTTGAACTGATTCAAAATCAATGGAAACCCTAATTTTGTCTGACTGATGAGAAAAGTCTGTTTGACTGATTCTTAAGACAATCTGAAAAATCAGGAAAATCCCGAAGCTGTGATTTCTTGTAAAAAAGAGGAGGGGAAATTTTGGGGTACAACAACTATCAAGCTCAGACGGCGCCAATCGATCTGATCTACCTTCGACCAAGAAGCAAAGTGATGAGACGCTTGAAGATATAAAGGCAATAGCAGAGTTGAAACTCGATGGGGTCGTTCCACATAGTTGTTTTTCTTTCTTTGACACAAATTGTAATTCCTATCTTTCAGCGGCATTCTCTTACTAGGACGTCATCCCCTTTGTACAAAACGCCTATTACAGGCCAACTTCAAAAATCAATACAAGTTCATTTTCACAAGAAATTCCAATTTGTTTTTATTTTTCCGTTTTGTTTTGCAAGAACGTACAATGATTTATTTTTGATATATGCATTTGAAAATCATTGTTGCTCATAAATATTTACACAAGAAACAAAAGACGATTACTCGTAATGCTAAAAATAGGGAAAACAAGAAGTGCCCAAACCTTACGGTTACTCTGCCCATCAGGTACCGGGATAGAACCAGCTTGAGAACATAAGTAGTGGTACATACACTCCCACAGAGTAAAAAAGGTATCCAAAGGCAGTGATGTTAGCTTTCTTAAACAGGACATAACTCTCCCTAGCCGAGGTTCACAATCACGAGTGAGTCAGTAAATTTTTCCCCAAGCAGAGTTTATTTCTCCCACAAGCAAAAATTTAATCTCCAACAGAATTCATTATCACCAGCAACGGAAATTCATCCCCAGATGAGTTTATTTCTCCAAGTCGGCAGATCTATCAACAGAGTATCTCCTCTCCAACAGAATTATCCCCTGCAGAGTTATCCTCAGACAGGGTCTCTTCTGGCAGAATATTCACCAGCTGAATGGATGTGAATCCCCAGTTTGTCATCTTTGTTCACCATCCCCAACAGAAGTAGAGGAACTATGTTTTACAGAAGTCAAGAATACCATTTCTCATACTCTCCAAACAAGCAGTCAGGGATTTATTTTCCCAGACTCAGATTATTTCGTCAGCATTTCATGTTCATACATCATGACATGTGCATACATTACATATAACATAGTCTCCTTTATTTTGAGAATGTCATCATACAATGCATCTCATGCATCACATATAACTAATCATGTATTTCTTTCAGGAAAGACAATTACTGTCAACAATTTCCGGCAGATCCATGATCAGCACTCGAAGCTAAACAGAGTAATCATTGGTGCGACAAAAGTAACCTTACCCAGGTTCCCTCTGCAGTTTTACCCAAACTCATTTCGAAGTAACCCTACTATCCAAGTTCCTTCTTACAGCCCTACTATCCAGGCTTTCATATCAAAGTAACCTTACTATCCAGGTTCCTTCTCACAGCCCTACTATCCAGGCTTTCATATCGAAGTAACCCTATTATCCAGGTTCCTTCTTACAGCCCTATTATCCAGGCTTTCATATCAAAGTAACCCTACTATCCAGGTTCCTTCTCACAGCCATACTATCCAGGCTTTCATATCGAAGTAACCCTACTATCCAGGTTCCATCTCACAGCCCTACTATCCAGGCTTTCATATCGAAGTAACCCTACCATCCAGGTTCCTTCTTACAGCCCTACTATCCAAGCTTTCATATCGAAGTAACCCTACCATCCAGGTTCCTTCTCACAGCCTTACTATCCAGGTTTTCGTATCAAGGTAAACCTACTATCCAGGTTCCTTCTCATAACCTTACTATCCGGGTTCTTCCTCTAGTATCTCCAGACAGCAGTCCACAACACTGTAAGACCGTTGTTGTACCCCAAAATTTGCCCTCCCATATTCTTCAATATTTGGCAAGATCAAGCTTCAAAATCTCTCAAAGGTTGTACAGTCCAATTGCCTCCTAACACAGTCAAAATTAGGGTTTTGGTTCTGGCAAAGAAATTGAGGTTTTCAAGGGTCCAATCAAGTCCCACATGCCTATATACATTGTCAAGCATCCATATGCCAAGTTTCAAGACTCACAGCATCAAACTGCACAGTCAAAAACCCTAAATGCTTCACAGTCAACTGCAGGGGCAAAATGGTCATTTGACAGTCAAAAGTCAAAATATTTGGTCAACATCTTATTTTTGAAGCCACAAACATCATTTGATCAATTCTTGATCATGATTTCACAGGCATGGCTCAAAAAGTCTCAAGATGCAAAAGTTTCTATTTTTGGATAGTTGAAAAAGTCAACTGCAAATTGACCAGGGCATAACTTCTTCATGGTTTATCAGAAAAATCCCATCCAAAGCTCATTTTGAAGAGAATGACATTTCCTACAACTCATCTATCAACAGAGTATCTCCTCTCCAACAGAATTATCCCCTGCAGAGTTATCCTCAGACAGGGTCTCTTCTGGCAGAATATTCACCAGCTGAATGGATGTGAATCCCCAGTTTGTCATCTTTGTTCACCATCCCCAACAGAAGTAGAGGAACTATGTTTTATAGAAGTCAAGAATACCATTTCTCATACTCTCCAAACAAGCAGTCAGGGATTTATTTTCCCAGACTCAGATTATTACGTCAGCATTTCATGTTCATACATCATGACATGTGCATACATTACATATAACATAGTCTCCTTTATTTTGAGAATGTCATCATACAATGCATCTCATGCATCGCATATAACTAATCATGTATTTCTTTCAGGAAAGACAATTACTGTCAACAATTTCCGGCAGATCCATGATCAGCACTCGAAGCTAAACAGAGTAATCATTGGTGCGACAAAAGTAACCTTACCCAGGTTCCCTCTGCAGTTTTACCCAAACTCATTTCGAAGTAACCCTATTATCCAAGTTCCTTCTTACAGCCCTACTATCCAGGCTTTCATATCAAAGTAACCTTACTATCCAGGTTCCTTCTCACATCCCTACTATCTAGGCTTTCATATCGAAGTAACCCTATTATCCAGGTTCCTTCTTACAGCCCTATTATCCAGGCTTTCATATCAAAGTAACCCTACTATCCAGGTTCCTTCTCACAGCCATACTATCCAGGCTTTCATATCGAAGTAACCCTACTATCCAGGTTCCATCTTACAGCCCTACTATCCAGGCTTTCATATCGAAGTAACCCTACCATCCAGGTTCCTTCTTACAACCCTACTATCCAGGCTTTCATATCGAAGTAACCCTACCATCTAGGTTCCTTCTCACAGCCTTACTATCCAGGTTTTCGTATCAAGGTAAACCTACTATCCAGGTTCCTTCTCATAACCTTACTATCCGGGTTCTTCCTCTAGTATCTCCAGACAGCAGTCCACAACACTGTAAGACCGTTGTTGTACCCCAAAATTTGCCCTCCCATATTCTTCAATATTTGGCAAGATCAAGCTTCAAAATCTCTCAAAGGTTGCACAGTCCAATTGCCTCCTAACACAGTCAAAATTAGGGTTTTGGTTCTGGCAAATAAATTGAGGTTTTCAAGGGTCCAATCAAGTCCCACATGCCTATATACATTGTCAAGCATCCATATGCCAAGTTTCAAGACTCACAGCATCAAACTGCACAGTCAAAAACCCTAAATGCTTCACAGTCAACTGCAGGGGCAAAATGGTCATTTGACAGTCAAAAGTCAAAATATTTGGTCAACATCTTATTTTTGAAGCCACAAACATCATTTGATCAATTCTTGATCATGATTTCACAGGCATGGCTCAAAAAGTCTCAAGATGGAAAAGTTTCTATTTTTGGACAGTTGAAAAAGTCAACTGCAAATTGACCAGGGCATAACTTCTTCATGGTTTATCAGAAAAATCCCATCCAAAGCTCATTTTGAAGAGAATGACATTTCCTACAACTCATCTTCACACTTCAAGTCCAAGAAATGCTCTCACAAAAAGTTATCAATTTCAACATTATAGGTCATTTTCAAAAGTCAACAAAAAGGCACTTTAAGTCAAAGACCATAACATGAGATTGGTAAATCAAAATGACATGGGACCAAAGGCATTGGTTAGAGGACTCCAAGAAATTCCAAAATGTCCAAGAACATGATCAAAGCTTCAAAATTGAGAAACATATGCCTTGTAGAAGTTGGGAAATTTTTGGGAATTTTGAAAAGTCAACTTTGCTTCAAATGCCTCAAAATTGCTAATGGGCCCCAATTTCTTCCATGAATCATTACCCAAAGGCTATGCACGACCCATTAAGCTAAAAGGGAGTTATTTTCTTATTTTTAATTAATTAATTGAATTTTTAATCTTATTAATTCATTTAATTAAATTTAATTATGAGAAAAATACTAAACAATGGTTTTAAATCTTTTTTGTGCAGCAAATCCTTCCATTATGAGCTAAATATTCCGTGTACCTTCTCAAGAGACAAAATATTCCACAATTGGCAAGTTTCCATGGAAAAAAGATTTGAAAAAAGATGTAACAAAATCAAATATTTGAATCATAAATGGATGGACTTTGGGCTGGTTTTTCTTGACCTAATTCACTCAAGTACATATGCATAACCTAAACCTATTCCATTAGACACAAAAGCTGCGTAGAAAACCAAGAACCAATTGGCAATTTTTCATCAAAAATCTTGAAACTGTTTTCATACCTAGAAGGCGTTTCAAAGCTTCAAAAGCATTTCAATACGTTGCCAAGACATCCAGGAAGCGATTACAATCAAAACCAGCTCTCCATACCTCAAGAACTGGTAGAACGACATCATACTTTTCATGAAATTATCCATTATCGTGTTTTGATTTTTAAGCATTGTTGATGTGTTTTGTTAATTGATTCTCACTCACAATGATGTTCTGAAACTAATAGCACCATTTAATTGAACTAATGATGCCTATATCAAAATATGCCATTAACGTTCTCTAGGGTTTCAGAAGCTTGGATTTAGGGGTTTACACATATGGTAAAATCAGGCCTTAAAACCTATACCAATGGATTCGTGACATCCAAACGAAACAAATCCACACCTCGCGCCCTTTTTATAATTGCTTATATGCTAATCGCTATTTTTCCTGTTCTTGTTTAGTGGGGGTTTAAAACCCCCGCTATTTGATTATGTTACAGGCACAAAAACGAGGAAGACGCATATGTGTCATCTGATGGTTGGACGATTCAAATACTGGCGCGCTTTTCTTTGTGCAGACCACTAACCATTGCTTTCATATATTATATTTTCCATTCACTATATTAACAAACACGCGCGTTGGTTCAGTTGGCAGTTGAGTTGTCATGCAGGTACTGGGACCTGGGTTCGATTCCCAGGTCCCCCCATATACTCAATAATTTTTGTCTTAATGCGTTCATGTGCAGCATTCCTTCAAGGCTTCACCATACACCCTCATGCTCTGGCTTGACAAATGGCTTCATGATCAATCCAAAGGCCAAAATGTGGAGACTACCATACACGCTCAGTCAACCACAAGCACGTGATCCTGGAAAGTCAAAAAGGGCTTGGATTGCAGTGGGCCAAATTGCTCCAAAAACCTCCAAATTGGGCCAGATGCCCCCTTGTTTGTATTCTATTATTCTTTCTAATTTTCTTTTCTTTTCAATTCTTTTTTAGTTTGTTTTAATTATTTTAGTTAATTCACTCAAAAATAATTTTTACAATAATAAATCAGAAACTACAAAAAATGTTTATTTTTATTAATATTAATTTCTATTAATTTATTTTGTAAATAAATATGTGAATAATTAATTAGTGTAAATTAGGTTTTAAAATTTAAATCTTTTTCTTAACAAATTAAAATATTTAGAAACTAGGGTTTTTTAACTTTCCATCATTTTTTTAATAAATAATTTTCTCATCATTATTATTATTATTAATTATTAAATATTTTTGTAAATAAATATGTAAATGATTAATTAGCATAAATTAGGTTAAACTTTAACATTTTTTTCATTAATAATTAAAACAACTTAGAATTAGGGTTTCTTTTAATTTTTATTTTTATTTTTCTTTATTTTCATTAAATAAAAAAAACATAAAAACATTTCTTTTCTTAATTAAATAACTAATTAGCTTTTTAATTTCATTTAATTTCTAAAAAGGGTTCAACGCCCTCTAACATTCGATTCTAATTTCTTTTCGCGCATTTATTCTTCTTTATTTTCTTTCAAATATTATGTAACTGTTCAACCCGTGTAATAGTCATTAGGAATTTATTTATTTTTCGCATTTTATTCAAAACGGGTCTTTGTTAATTTGGCGATGTATAGACCCGCGCCTTGTAATAGCGTAGGACTTTACTTTCCGCACTTTAATTTCCGCACCCTTAAACTGCTAAACTTTGCATGGAAGAATGTATGGCCTAAAATAAAAACAACGCGTAGCTCACGATACAGTGACAAGATAAAACATAACGTGAAAATAACACACGAATTCACACACCACTCTTAGGGTACGCCTCACTGTTGCCTTGCCTTCGAAACGTGGTCGTCGAGTATGGGACGTTTTAGTAAGTCCTTATGTCCATGACATGATCCAGTTGCCTCGAAACGGTTGCCTCGGAATAAAAAGGATCAATGGCATAAGGGTAGCTTCTAAGGTGTCCTACTGTTGCTCTGGTGACCACACTGTCCCTACAAACGAATTGACCCGAACACCTCCAACGGTGGTGCTACCTACCTTTCAATGGTGGGATGGCACTACCTTAAGGACTTCTACACAACTTAATTCCTTAGGGTAGGTAGATGACTCATAGATACTTGCTCTCTTCTAAAAAATAAATCAAAACATCTTTTCACACTGACACTTTCAAAAAGCTTCCAAAACGATTTTTCAAACACTCTTGAGGACTGATACAAGAGTCGATCTGGAATCTTTAAACGAACTTTTTCAAACCCACCCACACTTTGAAAAGCAAACACTTTTGAAAACACAAATGAGCAAGTATCTAAGAGCCCATGGATAACCATGGATAGAAAGGGTGCTAACACCTTCCCTTTCTATAAATCTACCTCCCGAACCGAGAAACTATCTCATAAGGAATTTTGCTGTGCTTTTGTCCTGTCCATGTTGGAGAAAATAAAAGACGGTGGCGACTCTTGCTTCCGCGACATTTTGCAAAACCAGCGTTAAACAGTCAGTTCCAGATCCACCGATCACAGAACTGGCGACTCTGCTGGGGACATACTTAAAGTGAGGTGTACCTTAGGACTAAGATCACTTGTGTTTTCAATTGTTGTGCTTGTTTGCTTTATTATTGTGGGCTGCATCGGAGTTACATGGATCCTAACCCGGATCTGGGGATACCCTGTTAGGTAGCATAAGCTGTGAGGGACCTGTCCGGCGTAGACCGACACGGGTGAAGCAGTGGCTACATTGGTGTGGCACCTTGGTCTGTACCGATATCCCTTGTGTCGCAACGAGGAGAATATGGGTCTTCTCAGGAGTCATTAAGCACCAACCGACCTTAGAACCTTAAATGACCCAACTCGGCCAATAGAACAGTAGCAGTATGCTACGCCCATTGAGGCTAAACTCTCGTGATGGTTCTGGCCGCAAGAAAAGATTGCGATGCTGGAGTTATGACCGATTGAGGGTAGTCAGTGATATTGGGATCCTCTAGAACCCGGTTACTTCTGATAGGACA
The DNA here is from genome assembly GCA_948472305.1 of Vicia faba. Lineage (NCBI taxonomy): Eukaryota > Viridiplantae > Streptophyta > Magnoliopsida > Fabales > Fabaceae > Vicia > Vicia faba. Next base: position 562,844,250 of record OX451735.1, read on the forward strand.
GGTCTTAACCAACAAACTGAAAGAGGGTAATACCTAGACCCCATGCTGGCCTAAACTCTAAGGGCTCTTTTTGTGACTTGTGTGCTTTCAAACTTGACAACTTGCATACTTGTTATCTGACACTTGAGTTTCTTGCAGGTTTTGTTTATAGTCCTTAATCTGGACTCATAACAGGGTTTACTTACATTACCCCATGCATAGCATAACATCATACCATTGCATACATCCTACATAAAGACTAACCCATTTCAAGGACCTCAAGGGCTTGTGATGCAGGTCATGATGAATCAAACGTCTAGCAAGGGGCAAAGAGGATTTATTTTCCTCTAGCCAAGATCGTTAGAGGCTATGACCCACTTGATATGGTGAGCTTTGACACTTGAAGAAGGTTCCCCGAGCCAAAATTGTCAGGGGCTATGACCCACTCGATATGGTGAGCCTTGACTCTTGAAGAAGGATTCTCAGCAACATGAAGTTCCTTCAATCAAGCTACAAATTTAAATGCTAACAATCTTCATGTTTACCCTGCGAGGTCCTTGAAAACATTGCATGCATATCATACATATCATTGCATTACAGGTACCCTTTTGACAGTTCACTTACCCTCTTCGCTGTTTATTTCAGCAATGGCTTTCCAATCAAACAACCAGGAGTTCCCTACTCAAGAGACTCAGTTCAGAGAGATCTTCCTAAGCCTATCCAAGGGGCAGGAAGAGTTGAGAACGCTCCTCATGGGGAATTTGGTCAAGAGCAGTCCAGAAGACGGTAAAGATGAACGACTGAAGCGTCTGCAAGCTGAAGTGGACACAATGAGAACCCAGATGCTGGGGCAAATGGCTCTTATCCAAGGTTTGGCTCGGGAGCAAGAAGAGTTGAGAACTATGATCAACCAACTTCACCAAGAGAAGCAAACAGTCCAAGTCAGGGACCAAGTCATTAATCAGCCTCCAAGAAGTCAAAGGTTTGGTTTGATGAATAGGCCTCTCCAAGCTGCTACTACTTCACAGGTCCAACAACGACCTCGCCAAGAACAACGGGCTGATCAGAGCAAGCCAGACAAGCCTAAAAGGCAGTTCACCAAGCTCAACGTGTCACCGTCTCAAGCTTTACAACAATTGTTGAGGTTGAATCTGGTGACATTAAGGGACCCTCCTAAGAATTTCAACACAACCTCCCTAAAGTACAATCCTGAGGAAAGATGTGCATACCACTCCGATAGTTCCGGACATGACACTGCCGACTGCTGGGCTCTGAAGAACAAAGTCCAGGACCTGATCAATGAAGGAGTAGTGGATTTCACCCAAGTGGGTCAGGCTGAGTGCTCCTACCATCCCTACGAGATTCACCATTTGAAGTAACAAGTCTTGAGACGAGAAGACTTTTTGTTCATTAGGATCTTTCAAGTTGTAATTTTCTTTTGATTGTTCAAACATTTTATTCATATCAAACGTTGTTATTTCATTAATGCATTGCACATGTCTGTTTTGAAGTAATTATTTCGTATTCACTATATTGCAAATTGCTTTCATTTTTCTGTCATGATCAACTCTCAATTAAAAAACTCTAAGCCTCTTGAGGGAGGATGACGAAAAACGATACCATAATCTACAGTATGCTTTTGAACAGACCCCGCTGATGAGGTACAGGCATTGTTTCAATTCCTAAACACCGGAGTTATAAGGAAGATAATCCCTCGTTAACCCCTCTGAGCCAAAGAAGTAGGAGTTTTTCTTTTCGAAGAATTAAAACCCTTAATCATAACCCGGGGTAGGGTAGTTCTCTCAGTTGATCCCGGTGCACAACAAATGGCACCAAAAGTCCTTACGAAACAAAGTGATGGTTCTAGATAATCATAAAGACAGGCAGTCTTTACAAACAAAAAAAGAACTAAAGCCCAATAAGTCAAAACCTATGAAGGAGACTTACAAAACTGGGGCATCCCGCTGACTGTAATCACAAAAAGGAACAGTTCAGGCAAAAAATAGGGATAATAAAATCAAAAGAAAGAGGTCACACAAACCCTCAACAAAAAAGAAATGACTGCCTATTCAAGATAAATTGTCATTATCCGAACCATCACTGGTATATCAAAGCAAAGACTTAACAAGGTCTAACGCACGATCAGCTGAGTTTAGGTTTGAAGAACATCATGAAGAGCGGGTGGGTACAAATAAATTTGAGCCTTTATCCTTTGTTTCTTGAACCGTGAACCAGGCCACGTTATAACCCTTAAAAGTCCTAGCTGAAGCATGGGTTAGTTCAAAAGCATACTGTTACGAAAGGTATCCTGACTCCTTAAGGCTTGCGGTAAAATGACGAGTTGACATCACAGTTTACAAAAAATTCACTTGTTTTTATGAAAAAATGCATTTTCAAAAACTTCAAGACAGACATAAGCTCTGCATTTTTAACATAACTTTGTTTGCATGTGACTTTTTGTTTGAACATCATAGAAATTCGCACGAAGAATATCTAAGGAACAAAAGCACTTCCAATCAAGGGACATGGCATGATCATTATCCGTCATCTGGGGCAGTTAAGTCAAGATTCGGAGAATCTCTCAAAAGGCCAACCAGCCTGGGGCAAATCTCCATCTGGATCACCTGGGGCATTCCGAAAACGAATCTTGCCTGATCAGACATCTTCTAGTGGTACGGCAATGCAATACTACTGACAGTGACAACTCCCTGTTCTCTGAGAGCATGGATATAGTCGAAAAATACTACGCAAAATCAAAGACCCGCTAGGTTGACACACCTAGGCAAAAATAAGGGCTTCCCGGCGAACCAAAAGGGTTCGGGAAAAAATAAGGGATGAAATGAAAAATTTTGTACACCCGGCAAGTCGAAAACCTGAAAAGGCGGCTTGGGCAAAAATGGGTATCCCGGTGGACTGAAAACCCGAAAGGGCGGTCCAGGAAAAAGTTAGGGATCAAAGCGTACGACTATGTCCCAGCATCTCGTCACTTGCCTACCAGAAGAAGAGTTGTCAATCGGCAGTCATCAAGCACCTCCACAGGTATCTTCTTCCCTCACCTCAGCAACAGGGGCAATAATGAGTCTTCCAGGCGATCCAGTTGCCCTGTCAACCAAAGTACCAAGGAAAGGACAATCAAAAGATGATTACCATCTGCCTCTACAGCTTCAGTTCAACCCTGGTAACAAGCCAGAAAATTCTGTGGACGATTGATCGTGGGTTAATATCCGAAACCAAATAGGACAATTATCTACTTGATCATCCTCAGGCAACCCCACACCGGTTCCTTCTCAATTTTCAGACGAAGTCTTACACGGACCCATCACAAAGTAACCTTACCCCGGTTCCTCCAGAAGTCTTACATGGACTTATCTCAAGATGACCTTACCCCGGTTCATCAAGAAGTTTTACACGAACTTACCTTGCAGTAACCTTACCCCGTTCCTCCAGAAGTCTTACACGGACTTATCTCAAGATGACCTTACCCCGGTTCATCAAGAAGTTTTACACGAACTTACCCTGCAGTAACCTTACCCCGGTTCCTCCAGAAGTCTTACACGGACTTATCTCAAGATGACCTTACCCCGGTTCATCAAGAAGTTTTACACGAACTTACCCTGCAGTAACCTCACCCCGGTTCCTCCAGAAGTCTTACACGGACTTATCTCATGGTAACCCTACACCGGTTCCTCCCAAAGTTTTACACGAACTTATCCTGCAGTAACCTCACCCCGGTTCCTCCAGAAGTCTTACACGGACTTATCTCAAGATAACCTTACCCCGGTTCCTCCAAAAGTTTTACACGAACTTATCCCGAAGAAACCCTACACAGGTTCTCTCTCCCCAAAGATGCAGTTTTACACGGACTCGTCATTAGAAACCCTACCCAGGTTTTACTTCTTCCAGGATGCAGTTTTACACGGACTCGTCATCAGTAAACCCTACACAGGTTTCCTTCTCAGCTCTAGATACGGTTTTACACGGACTCGTCATCAAAGTAACCCTACACAGGTTCCTTCTCCATTTCAGATGCAGTCTTATACGGACTCATTATCAGTAAACCCCATACAGGTTTCCTCCCTCCAAAGATGCAGTTTTACATGAGCTCATCATCCGGCAACATAACACAACAATGGTATCCCCAGCGGAGTTCATCAGATCTTCCAACAAAGCTCGTCAATGGTATCCCTAACGGAGTATCATCAACATCTCAGAAAAGTGCCTCTTTCCCCACAGAGCTTTCCCCGCAGAGTATTCTATTCGCCAAGTTTATTCCCCAACGGAGTCATCTTCTCCTACCGGTATTCTTGCAACTACCATCCCCAGCGAAAACGAAGAACTCTCTTCAATATCAGCCCAGGATTCAGCTCCCGGCATTCGTCAAGGATTTATTTTCCTAGACGAAAATACATTCATAAACATCACATTGTCATACATTATGATACATGCATACACGCATCATATCACCCAAATCTCATCTATCTTTTTGAGAACATCTTAAAATCAGGCAATTCATACATTATGACATTGCATACAACTAACTCGTTACTTTTTCAGGAGAGAACGATCAACAGATAAAAGTATTTACCATTTGAGGTAGATGACGTCCAAGATTCCTTCATCATTCTGCTGAGGTTGAAGTCGCCTAAGATTCTCTCATCATTCTGCTGAGGTTGAAGTCGCCTAAGATTCTCTCATCATTCTGCTGAGGTTGAAGTCGCCAAAGATTCTCTCATCATTCTGCTGAGGTTGAAGTCACCTAAGATTCTCTCATCATTCTGCTGAGGTTGAAGTCGCCTAAGATTCTCTCATCATTGTGCTAAGGTTGAAGTCGCCTAAGATTCTCTCATCATTCTGCTGAGGTTGAAGTCGCCAAAGATTCTCTCATCATTCTGCTGACGTTGAAGTCGCCAAAGATTCTCTCATCATTCTGCTGAGGTTGAAGTCGCCTAAGATTCTCTCATCATTCTGCTGAGGTTGAAGTCGCCTAAGATTCTCTCATCATTCTGCTGAGGTTGAAGTCGCCTAAGATTCTCTCATCATTCTGCTGAGGTTGAAGTCGCCTAAGATTCTCTCATCATTCTGCTGAGGTTGAAGTCGCCTAAGGTTCTCTCATCGTCCCGTTGAGGTAGTAATCGTCCAAGGTTCTCTCATCGTCCCGTTGAGGTAGTAACCATCCCTGATTCATTCATCACATCATTATCAACAAAAACCTTTTGAAGTTAAAGATGCGATACTTGTATCCAGCCAGGGCACATCTACATAAAGAGATTGAAGATCAACTCCGGTAACAGGCCAGGTAATTATTTTTCTTTCTCAGGTACGCAAGTTCTCGCTAAGGAATCTCTTACGCGATCGACAACCTCCCGATGGCATCTATAAGCCCATATCTCCTATCCATCAGTCTCCAAATGGCATCTGTAAGCCCATTCCCACCATCTCACTGCTAACATTCTAACATGTGACCGCAAATTTCTAGGCACTCTAGTGTTCAATCATCTTCCACCTTCGGATTACGAAAGGCACGCTAGCCAATCTACATCCTCAGGTCTAAGAAGATTGAACAGGGGCAACTGTTGTACCCCAAAATTTGCCCTCCCATATTCTTCAAGATTTGGCAAGATCAAGCTTCAAAATCTCTCAAAGGTTGCACAGTCCAATTGCCTCCTAACACAGTCAAAATTAGGGTTTTGGTTCTGGCAAAGAAATTGAGGTTTTCAAGGGTCCAATCAAGTCCCACATGCCTATATACATTGTCAAGCATCCATATGCCAAGTTTCAAGACTCACAGCATCAAACTGCACAGTCAAAAACCCTAAATGCTTCACAGTCAACTGCAGGGGCAAAATGGTCATTTGACAGTCAAAAGTCAAAGTTTTTGGTCAACATATTATTTTTGAAGCCACAAACATCATTTGATCAATTCTTGATCATGATTTCACAGGCATGGCTCAAAAAGTCTCAAGATGCAAAAGTTTCTATTTTTGGACAGTTGAAAAAGTCAACTGCAAATTGACCAGGGCATAACTTCTTCATGGTTTATTAGAAAAATCCCATCCAAAGCTCATTTTGAAGAGAATGACATTTCCTACAACTCATCTTCACACTTCAAGTCCAAGAAATACTCTCACAAAAAGTTATCAATTTCAACATTATAGGTCATTTTCAAAAGTCAACAAAAAGGCACTTTAAGTCAAAGACCATAAATTGAGATTGGTAAATCAAAATTACATGGGACTAACGGAATTGGTTAGAGGACTTTAAGACCTTTCCAAAATGTCCAAGAACATGATCAAAGCTTCAAAATTGAGTAAGATATGCCTTGTAGAAGTTGGAAAATTTTTGGGAATTTTGAAAAGTCAACTTTGCTTCAAATGCCTCAAAATTGCTAATGGGCCCCAATTTCTTCCATGAATCATTACCCAAAGGCTATGCACGACCCATTAAGCTAAAAGGGAGTTATTTTCTTATTTTTAATTAATTAATTGAATTTTTAATCTTATTAATTCATTTAATTAAATTTAATTATGAGAAATATACTAAACAATGGTTTTAAATCTTTTTGGTGCAACAAATCCTTCCATTATGAGCTAAATATTTCGTGTACCTTATCAAGAGACAAAATCTTCCACAATTGGCAAGTTTCCATGGCAAAAAGATTTGAAAAAAGATGTAACAAAATCAAATATTTGAATCATAAATGGATGGACTTTGGGCTGGTTTTTCTTGACCTAATTCACTCAAGTACATATGCATAACCTAAACCTATTCCATTAGACACAAAAGCTGCGTAGAAAACCAAGAACCAATTGGCAATTTTTCATCAAAAATCTTGAAACTGTTTTCATACCTAGAAGGCGTTTCAAAGCTTCAAAAGCATTTCAATACGTTGCCAAGACATCCAGGAAGCGATTACAATCAAAACCAGCTCTCCATACCTCAAGAACTGGTAGAACGACATCATACTTTTCATGAAATTATCCATTATCGTGTTTTGATTTTTAAGCATTGTTCATGTGTTTTGTTGATTGATTCTCACTCACAATGATGTTCTGAAACTAATAGCACCTTTAATTGAACTAATGATGCCTATATCAAAATATGCCATTAACGTTCTCTAGGGTTTCAGAAGCTTGGATTCAGGGGTTTACACATATGGTAAAATCAGGCCTTAAAACCTATACCAATGGATTCGTGACATCCAAACGAAACAAATCCACACCTCGCGCCCTTTTTATAATTGCTTATATGCTAATCGCTATTTTTCCTGTTCTTGTTTAGTGGGGGTTTAAAACCCATGCTATTTGATTATGTTACAGGCACAAAAACGAGGAAGACGCATATGTGTCATCTGATGGTTGGACGATTCAAATACTGGCGCGCTTTTCTTTGTGCAGACCACTAACCATTGTTTTCATATATTATATTTTCCATTCACTATATTAACAAACACGCACGTTGGTTCAGTTGGCAGTTGAGTTGTCATGCAGGTACTGGGACCTGGGTTCGATTCCCAGGTCCCCCCATATACTCAATAATTTTTGTCTTAATGCGTTCATGTGCAGCATTCCTTCAAGGCTTCACCATACACCCTCATGCTCTGGCTTGACAAATGGCTTCATGATCAATCCAAAGGCCAAAATGTGGAGACTACCATACACGCTCAGTCAACCACAAGCACGTGATCCTGGAAAGTCAAAAAGGGCTTGGATTGCAGTGGGCCAAATTGCTCCAAAAACCTCCAAATTGGGCCAGATACCCCCTTGTTTGTATTCTATTCTTCTTTCTAATTTTCTTTTCTTTTCAATTCTTTTTTAGTTTGTTTTAATTATTTTAGTTAATTCACTCAAAAATAATTTTTACAATAATAAATCAGAAACTACAAAAAATGTTTATTTTTATTAATATTAATTTCTATTAATTTATTTTGTAAATAAATATGTGAATAATTAATTAGTGTAAATTAGGTTTTAAAATTTAAATTTTTTTCTTAACAAATTAAAATATTTAGAAACTAGGGTTTTTTAACTTTCCATCATTTTTTTAATAAATAATTTTCTCATCATTATTATTATTATTATTAATTATTAAATATTTTTGTAAATAAATATGTAAATGATTAATTAGCATAAATTAGGTTAAACTTTAACATTTTTTTCATTAATAATTAAAACAACTTAGAATTAGGGTTTCTGTTAATTTTTATTTTTATTTTTCTTTATTTTCATTAATACAAAAAAAACATAAAAACATTTCTTTTCTTAATTAAATAACTAATTAGCTTTTTAATTTCTAAAAAGGGTTCAACGCCCTCTAACATTCGATTCTAATCTCTTTTCGCGCATTTATTCTTCTTTATTTTCTTTCAAATATTATGTAACTGTTCAAGCCGTGTAATAGTCATTAGGAATTTATTTATTTTCCGCATTTTATTCAAAACGGGTCTTTGTTAATTTGGCGATGTATAGACCCGCGCCTTGTAATAGCGTAGGACTTTACTTTCCGCACTTTAATTTACGCACCCTTAAACTGCTAAACTTTGCATGGAAGAATGTATGGCCTAAAATAAAAACAACGTGTAGCTCACGATACAGTGACAAGATAAAACATAACGTGAAAATAACACACGAATTCACACACCACTCTTAGGGTACGCCTCACTGTTGCCTTGCCTTCGAAACGTGGTCGTCGAGTATGGGACGTTTTAGTAAGTCCTTATGTCCATGACATGATCCAGTTGCCTCGAAACGGTTGCCTCAGAATAAAAAGGATCAATGGCATAAGGGTAGCTTCTAAGGTGTCCTATTGTTGCTCTGGTGACCATATTGTCCCTACAAACGAATTGACCCGAACACCTCCAACGGTGGTGCTACCTACCTCTCAATGGTGGGATGGCACTACCTTAAGGACTTCTACACAACTTAATTCCTTAGGGTAGGTAGATGACTCATAGATACTTGCTCTCTTCTAAAAAACAAATCAAAACATCTTTTCACACCGACACTTTCAAAAAGCTTTCAAAACGATTTTTCAAACACTCTTGAGGATTGATACAAGAGTCGATCTGGAATCTTTAAACGAAACTTTTTCAAACCCACCCACACTTAAAAAAGAAAACACTTTTGAAAACACAAATGAGCAACTATCTAAGAGCCCATGGATAACCATGGATAGAAAGGGTGCTAACACCTTCCCTTTCTATAAATCTACCTCCCGAACCGAGAAGCTATCTCATAAGGAATTTTGCTGTGCTTTTGTCTTGTCCATGTTGGAGAAAATAAAAGACGGTGGCGACTCTTGCTTCCGTGACATTTCGCGAAACCAGCGTTAAACAGTCAGTTCCAGATCCACTGATCACAACCGTGACCCGACCAAACACAATTGATTTCACATTTCCCCAGAAAGTCGTGGTGCAGCACATACCCCGACCAAATACGCAGTTCATTTCTTCTTCCCAAACTGGAATTATTCCATAGTAGAGTAACGAACAACTGAAGCTCCTAAAACTCTATTTCTCTCAAGACAAAGACCAGCATTCCCCAGCGAAGTCCTCCTCAACAACAGGTATACGGGTTCTCGCAAAGGAATCTCTTATGCGATCGACACCTCTTCGGATGGAATCTTTAAGCCCATCTCTGAAAATCCTCTAGAAACTACCAAATGGCATCTATAAGCCCATTTCCGATATCACAAATCAAGTATCACTTCATGCGAGTGCAAATTTCTGGGCACTCTAGTGTTTAATCATCTTCTACCTTCAGATCACGAAAGGCAGACAAGCCAATCTACACCTTCAGGTCTAAGAAGATTGAACAGGGGCAGCTGTTGTACCCCAAAATTTGCCCTCCCATATTTCTCAACAAATGTCAAGTGAGGTCTCCAAATGGCTCAAGGAAGTCCAAGAGTTAACCAGACAAACTCTCTCCTAAGGCAGTCTATCTCAAATTAGGGTTTCTATCTTCATCAGGATGTGTGAACCACAAAGGACTCAAATTCTCACCATTGTCCTAATATGTTCTCAAGATCATCCATGCCAAGTTTCAAGCCTTGCAGAAGAAGTTTGCTCAGTCAATTGCTCAAATGCCTGAAAATCAATTGTACTAGGTCAAACGTCAACTGTGGTCCACATACAGTCAATCTTCACGATTTTTGGTCAACATCCTCATTTTGAAGTATCATACATCATTGGATCAAGGTTTGATCATGATTCCTCAAGGATTTCTCACAATTCATCAAAACCCAAAAGTTGTTAAATTAGGGTTTTGTAGGAAAAGTCAACTCAACTTTGACCAAGCATAACTCTCTCATACTTTATCATAAATGACCCATCCAAAGCTCATTTTTAATAGGATGTAATTCCCTACAATTCATATTCATATCCCAAGTTCAGAATATGCACTCACAAAAAGATATTAATTTTGACATTATAGGTCCTTTTGAAAAGTCAATAAAAACACCTTTTGGGTCAAAGCTTCATACATGAACATGGAAGAATAAATTGAGATGATACCAAAAGGGTTGCTTAGAGGAAATCCTAGGCTTTCTAAAAAGTCCAATAACACCTCTCTAGGGTCAAAATTGAGAAAGTTATGCATTGGCCAAGTTGACCATTTTTGCAAAATTGCCAAAAGTCAAATGTGCTCAAATTTGCATTTTTTGATAAATGAGCCCAACTTTTTATGCTTTCATCTCAATTATAATGTGGTCCACGACTCAAATACTTATCCACAAATTATTTGCTTCATTTTTCAATTTATTTTGATTTTTCATTAATTAAAAAGTGAATTAAATCAAATAAATGATGAAAATTATCAAAGATATGATTTGATTTGTTTTTTTGGACAGGTTAGCAACCAAGATATGATGAGCTTGCAAGATCAATTCGAATCAATGGCAATTGGTACAAAAAGAGCATGATTGGCATGAAAATAGAAAGATATCATATGGCTAAAGAATCAAATCAAATCTCATCGAAGCTTCAAGATTCAATCTGTTTTGCAACCCTAATTCATTGAGGGATACATAATGAACAAGAACAAAGCAAAAAAAGGAAGTTGGCAGTCGTGAAAACACCAAAAGAAAACTCAAAAATTTGCAAGAAAGTGGGTGATCGTTCTTGGACTTAGAGAGTGATTCAAGCCATTCTAAGGCTACCAATAGACTCCTGGACATCTCCAGAACGGATCTCAATCAATTGGAATTATTTTCACATCCAGAATCGTAAGCTACAGACCCACGGTTTGCACCTCCAAGCTTGAATTTGATTTCTTAATTTACACATGATTAATCATTCTTAAACATTGCATTATGTTCATATTGTCATTTGGAAGGTTTTGGTTTACTTGATTTTGCATTTTGATGCCTACAGCCAGGATTACCATTACTAGGGTTTAAGGAGTCGTTTTAGGGCTTCTCTGTACAAGTAAAATTAGGCCAGAAAAGGGGTACTATGGTACTCATGGGACCAAGGTGAATCGATCCATGTACTCACCTTAAATTTATCATGCGTTTTCTTGATTTTTGAAGATTGCAGGGTTTTAGCTATGGAGTCATGCCCGTGAGTGAGGAAGAAGAAGCTTGAGGGGCAGCGTGTGACTCGTCCATTTGAATTTTCGTGCATTTTTCTGAGTATATTATTTGTTTTGATTATGTTATTTTACTTCTATTATATGAACAAATAAACAACACAGCACAGCTGGCAAGCAGGTACTGGAAGCGAGCATAAGGACCCGGGTTCGATCCCCAGGTCCCAATATTTGTTTCATGTAATTTTTCTTCATATGATCAGGTGCGTTGCTGTCCCATATGTCCACCATGCAACTCAATGATCTGGCCATCAAACGCATCTCCAGCCAAGATCCAATGTGCCATCATTGAAGGACCACCATATACCTCAAAGTCAACATTGCATGGGAACCAGCATGGTCAAACAGGCTGAGATTTGTTTCAGCCCAGAAATCAAATTGGCACCCCCCAGGGTTGCTAATGCTATCAGGCCCACTTCTATTTTTTTCTTTCTTATTTTTAATTCTGTTAATATTTCTTTTAATCATTTTTTTATGAAATCATAAAATCAAGAATTCACAAAAAATTAGAATTAGATTTTTTTTATTATCAAATTTAATTTAATTTAGTTTAATTTAACTTAGGGAAATTTTAATTTATTTTCACAAATAAAATCAAATAGAAATCAGGTTAAGTTCTTGATTTAATTCTTTTATTTTTCTCAAATAAACCAAAATACAAAAATAGGTTTTTAGAATGAATTAATTTATTTGTCTTAATTTAAAATTAATTAGAACTTAGGATTTTCTTTTTAATTCAATTATTCACTATTTTCTTAAATAACAAAAACATGACAAAAAAATTGTTTAATCAATCGCAAGTAGGATTAGTCAAAGGGTCAAAACCCTAATCGCCTCGCGTTTAATTTGCTGCGGCTTATTATTATTTTGCCAATATTTTTGTAACTGTTCATGGTTTGTAATAGTTAATTTAGGGTTTTATTTATTGTTAAATCCCCGAGTTTTTTTGGCTATGTAATTAATCCCCCTCCCTGAAGCCTTGTAATAGCGTAGATTTATTTTCTCGCATTTTTAAATTTCCGCAAATACTTAACTGTCTAGATGTATGCTAATAGGATTGTATGGCAAGAATGCATGACAAATTAATGCAGTTAGAAAACCCTAATGTGCCAAGATAAATAACTGAAACAAATCACTCGCACATATCACTCTTAGGGTATACTCTCACTTCGGTTGCCTTCGGTAAACGATCATTAAGCATAGGTGTCTTAGTGGTTGCCCTCCAGCCTAAAAAGATCAACTTGCCCCGTTCGAATGTTGCCTAGGAAATGTTGCCTCGGAAATGTTGCCTTAGAAATGTTGCCTTGAATAAGATCTTAAGACTCTAGGGTTACTACTAAGGTGTCCTAATATTTCTTTAGTGATCGTACGTCCCTTTCGAATTGACCCTTACAAACTCCAACGACGGTGCTACCTATTCCTCAATAGTAGGATAGCACTGTCTAAAGGAAATGAGAATAGAAACGATCTTTTTTCGAGTAGGTAGATGCTAGTAGGTACTTTCTCAAATCAAAACTCTTCACACTTACACTTTCAAAACAATTTTCAAAATAACTTCGTCACACTCTTCAGGACTGATACAAGGGTTATCACGAAGTAAAACTTTTCAAAACAAAGCACACAAACACAAGAAATTTAAAAATGAGCAAGTACCTAAGAGCCTATGGAAAACCATGGATGGAAAGGGTGCTAACACCTTCCCTTTCTATAGTCTACCCCCCGTACTCAGAATATCTCGAAAAAAGGTTTTTTCTGTTCTTTTTCCTTTTCCTTGATTGGATAAAATAAAAGTCGGTGACGACTCTTGCTTACCGCGACATTTTCTGAATAAAAAATGCAAAACGCAAACCAGTAAAAACAGTCAGTTCTGCCACCGTATCACACCAATTAACCATTTGCTAGGTCAAAAATCAGAAATTGCCTTTTCTCAGTCAAAACCCTAATTTTGAACATTTTGCCTTTTTGATGATCTGATCAAATTTCTTGAGGAATTGTGGTCCAAACTTGAAAATGACATATAGGAGTTCACAATGTTGATATGGATAAAAAATTATGAAGTTTGACTGTAAATTGACCACAATTGACTTTCCCCCCAATACAGTTGATTTTTAGGTCAACTTCTCAAATGACTGAGTAAAAATGTGATCCAAGACTTGAAACTTGACATGAGAAATCTTGGGGGTCCATAATGATCTATGAAAGTCATATGAGCCATTAAAATTTCAATTATCCTTGTGCAATATCAAACCATGATTTCAGTCATCAGTGCTTAAGGAGGTGTCTTGAGCTGATCAATCCTTGTATAGTCTTGAACCAAAGGAGATCTTGTGAGAAAATATTTGATAAATGAGAGGGAAAATTTTGTGATACAACAGCAAGAATTATAGTTGGTGAAGTGAAATAGGGGGTGTGATTAGAATGGACTTGACCCAAAAGCATTTTTATTTGATCTGTTAGACAGAGTGTGGGCGAGATCAGGGAGTTGCAGTGTGTGATACGGTGGGAGAACTGACTTGAAGGTTTTGCGTTTGATCACAAATGTTGCGTTTAGCAAGAGTCTCCACCGACTTTTCTTTTATCCAAAAGGAAAGGTGAAAAAGCACAGGAAAGACCTTTGAGGTTATTTCTTGAGTTTGGGGGGTAGATCATGAAAAGGGAAGGTATTACCACCCTTTTCATCCATGGTTTTCCATGGGCTCTTAGTTATTTGCTAGATCACTTGCTTTTGTTTGAAAATTGTGTTTTGTGTGGTTTTTTGAAAGTATTTTGTAAAGAGGCCATTGTTTAGGCAATCTTTGTAATGATTCTCATTCGTAAGAATATATACAACGATGTTGATCTTTTGAAAATGTTTTCAAGTTTGTAAGATGTTTTGAAATGTGTGGGTGTTTGTTTTGAAAATAGCAAGGATGTTTGTTTGAAATTGAGCAAGTAATTAGGAGCATTCTACCTACTCAAAAGTCTTTCTTGTACATTTCTTTTTCCTTTGACATTTTTATCTTACCATTGATTTGGTAAGTAACCCTATCTTTGGATGTAAACGGGACGGGCGTGGGTCATCGTATAACCATGATTAGCAATGTTGCAAAGCATCTTAGCATTCCCTTTTAGGGACTAAAATCATTTGTAAGACAACTTAGATATCTTCATCGAGGGACTATGATCTTGTATTCATTTGCTTTTGCTAAGATACCTCACATGTGTAATATGGCCATTTTGTAAGGCAACCAAGTGGATTTTACCCTAGGGATGCTTGTGTGCAAGTGTATTGTTTTCATGCTTGTTTTTGTCTTGAATTAGGGTTTTCTATTTGATTGATTTTATTCTTTCCATACAAACCCTAATTTCTAGCATGTGAATATAAAGCATTTAAATTGCGGAATATAAAAATACTAAGCTATTACATGATTCGTAGGAAGGGGTGTACAAAGTATAAATGGGGATTGCAAGAAATTAAACCCTAATTAATCTATTACAACCATATTGAATTGAATAAATAAATGTACAAAATATGAAAAGGAATCATGTATAAAGTAATGAATAAAAAAAAAGAATGGATTTTATTTGGTTTTGTCCTTGTTAAAAAAGGTTTTTATTTTTTTAACCTAATGAACTAAAAAAAGTTTAATAACAACAATAAACTAAATTAATTTAAAAGAGAAAATATTTTTAAGTTTTATAAAGAAGATTTTAACATTAAACTAAATAGTAAGAAAATTAATTAAATTAGGAAAATTATAAATTCTATGTTTATTTTAAGAAAATAAAATAAGCCTAAATCTATTTAATTAAAAAAAGTTAAGTTTGTAACAAAAATATTTTTGATGTTTTAGTCTAGAAAATAAAATAAATGTATATAGTATAAATAAAAATATTTTTTTTATCTTTTTTGTCAATAAAATAAATATTAATATTAATAATAATAAATAAAAGGAAAAAGAAAATAAAAATAAAATAAATAAAAAGTCGGGGGGGGGGTCATTAGTAAACAAAAGAGTAACATAAGCAAAAATAAACTAAGCCCAATGAAGAGCCCAAATGCTGCCAAAAAGAACAAAAAGAGTCGGAAAATCTAAAAAAAAAATAAAAAATGGTCATGTTAGGGCTTGAACCCAGGACCATGAGGTGAACAGGCGCGCGCTTTACCACTGGGGTGGCTATACATCTGTTAACTTGTATGAAATGATAAATACATAACACAAAACGCACTCTGACTGTACTTCATCTTCAACCTCCAGCCAAAGGATCTGTAACTTGCTCATTTCTCAACCATTTGCCAAAATGTAAACATGAAAATTGCTTCATTTTGTCACACGAATCCAACCATATAAATATCATAAACTATAAATCAAAGATGAATGAGAATTTTTAAAAGTACCAAATTCTGACCTAAATATTTCAGAAAGTTCAACCTCAAAATTCTCCTAGCTCAATCAAAATAAATGAAATCTATGGACATGTACAGCTTCAGGGCAATGATGTCTACATTTTATCTTCACAAATGTAAGCCTAATAATGCCTAAGTAATGAGATAGAAGTTCAAGAAAAATACCTCAAAACTAGAAATCATGAAATGGATTTGAGCGTGTTTCAGGCAGTGCTGATGATCAGGTTAGCTTCCTTGGACCTCTAGGAAGCTAATGCAATGGCTGGCTTGAGCTGAGGATAGCTGGAATGATTTGAAGAAGTCCAACTGTGATGCTTTGTTTTTGGTTATGGAAGACAGGGTAAATGGTGTTACAGAAGTGAAACAGGTACAGGGATGAGTTACCCTTGATGTAAGGAAGCTTTAGAAACTAAAAGGCCAAGAAACACACGAGGGAAAGTGAGTTTGAGATTCAAGGTCAGAAACTGTGCAACAATGGAGTTTTTCGGAAATTTCTAATTTGAGAGAGTTTTGGTGTATTTCAGGGTGTTCAAGCTCGTGTCCTAGCTCACAAATAGTGCCTCTATTTATAAGAAACAAGTTTGGAGACTTGTTGTTGATCAGAATTCAAAATCACAAGTTTATGCATAACATGTGATTTTTTTGAGAATTTCAAGTTTCCAAGCATTGTGTACTTGCTAAGAGAGAGTGGTTATTCTTTAAACACGCTTGCTTATTACTTTGTGGATGGAGTGTGATCATAGGGAACAAGTTAGAGGCTCAAGAATTGACTTTACACAAAAGCTTGCTTTTCTAAAATGGAAGTGTTCACGTTTGTGCCATTAATGGAAATATGGATTGGATAAAGCTTAAACCACTTGGATTAAAACTCAAAAGTTTATGTAATCCATTAATGATGGATAGGTACACAAGTTAGGAGGCCTGAAAATCAAGATTATTCATCCTAGCATTGAAATTGCACTTGTGTTCATCATGAAAATGACCTATAATTCAAGTGACAAAACACCAACTTCATCCCTTCGATTATCTCTGCTCAAGAATGATCTCAAGGAGTTCTTAGACATTTTGGAAATCTTTAAATGTTATCTACAACCCATCTTTGAATTGCTTTTGAATATTCCCTTTGGAACTATATTAAAAAGTTCCATGAAGTTAGGTCAAAATCCTGACCAAATTAGGGCAAAATTTCACTAAGTGTTTAGTTTCATGACCCTATGTTCTTGAAATTATAACTTGATATCCAAGCACTTTTGGAAGAAGTTGTGTGAATAAAAGTTGTATATTTCATTGATATATACAACTTTCATGTTGGGAGTTTCTCTTGAATCATCTTGTATCATGGTGAAAAATTGGCTCAAAGTTATAAAAAACATGAATTTTCAACACTTAGAAACATTTCTAAGTTTAGAAATTTTGACTTTTCAAAATGAAATCTTGACTTTTTTGATTTCTTGATGAATAAGTTTCATATTTTGACATGTTTTGATGAATTATGATCTTTGGCACTTGAATTTGACCAAAAAGTTAAAGTTTGACTTTTCAGTGTACAGTTGATTTTTGATCAGTTGACTACAAAATTTATCTGTCAACCCAATGGACTTGCAATGTTTTGAACCATGTCATTAGGTAAAAATGATGCAAATGTATTCTTGAGATCATGACATAAATCAATTGACCATTTGCTAGGTCAAAAAACTAGAAATTCCCCTTTCCCAGTCAAAACCCTAATTTTGACAATTTTGCCCTTTTGGAGATTTCATCAAATTTCTTAAAGAGTTGTGGTCCAAACTTGATCAAATGGTTCATATGAGTTAAAAATGTTGATGTGGATCAAAAATTATGAGGTTTGACTATAAATTGACCATGGTTGACTTTTTCCCCAATACAGTTGATTTTTAGGTCAAATGTTCAATTGACTGATCAAAAGTGTGATCCAAGGCTTGAAACTTGACATGAGTAATCTTGGGGGTCCATAATGGTCCATTAAAGTAATATTAAGTATTGATAGTTCAAAAATACTTGTGAAAACTCAAACCCTAATTTTGGTCATCAATGCCTAAGGAGGTGTCTTGAGCTGATCAAACCCTAGTGCAGTCTTGAGCCCAAGGAGATCTTGTGAGCAAATTCTTGACAAGTGAGAGGGAAATTTTTTGGGTACAACAGCTTCCCCTATTCAATCTTCTTAAGCCTGAAGAGTTAGATTGGCAAGCTTTGTCGTTCGTGACTCGAAGGTGGAAGATGATTGGACACTAGAGTGCCCAGAAATTTGCACTCGGCGATGTGATGGTTGAGGGAATGGGCTTAAAGATGCCATTTTGAGAAGTGATAGAAAGTTGTTGGAGATGATCTTGTAGATGCCATCCAAGAGTGGTTGTTGAACTGTAACTTGTAAGCTAAAAGAATGAGTATCAGAATAGTGTCTGTGTCTGGAGCGTATCTGAACTGTATCTGGGGGCTGATTTTGAATGAGTATCAAAATGGCATTCGTGTCTAGAGCGTATCTGAATTGTATATGAGAGTTGAATCTAGATGAGTATCAGAATGGCATCCGTGTCTGGAGCGTATCTGAACTGTATCTAAAAGTTGAATCTGAATGAGTATCAGAATGGCATTCGTGTCTGGAGCGTATCTGAACTATATCTGAAAGTTGAATCTGAATGAGTATCAGAATGGCATCCGTGTTTGGAGCGTATCTGAATTATATCTGAAAGTTGAATCTGAATGAGTATCAGAATGGTATCCTTGTCTGGAGCGTATTTGAACTGTATCTGAAAACTCTAAACATTGTTAATGGTAGCTGTTAATCTTATCCTGAAAAGGGTAAAATATTAGCTAAAATGAAAAGTCGTGTTGTATGAAATGTATGATATAATGTATTTGTTTTATCAATGTTTATGATATACGGATGCAATGTATGTGTATGTGAGCTAGTTTATTGCGTTGTTTGTTGGATCGGGGAAAATAAATCCTTGAATGTTGTTGAAGATGTGTAAGTCTTCATGTCTTGAAGTCGAAGTGTTGATGAATTTCCGTTTAGAGAAATAAATTCTATTGTAAGGGATATGCCATGTACTGCTTGAAAAATCTATTTGGGGAATCTGGAGAAATTGGATGATTTCTACTGGGGATTGATAATTGGAAGCTTTGTTCCGCTAGGGATTAAATTATACACTGCGGGGAAATTTTTTATGGAAAATAACTTAGAGAGATTTCCCTATCCCTTAAAGCCATCAGTAATTGTCTTTTATTTTGTTTATTTGTAAACAGTAATTATGTTCAAATGCATATGTTCAACAATGAATCATTGGACGTTTTTATAAATAAAACACAAGAGTAAAGAAAAACAGATAGTTTTGCACTTTCAAAGGAATATCTTTGTATTGACTTTGAGCAAGTGTTTTTGTACAGTGTGACAAACATTCTAGTAGGAGAACACCGTCGTAAAAAATGAAAATTTTATACAAAGAAAAGATAGCTATGTGTAATCATCCCATGGGGTTCCCATTCTGCTATAGACTTTGTATCTCTGAGCATCTTGTCTATTTGTTTCCTTGTCTGAAGATGATTGAATTAGTCAGAAATGTCGAGTTCGTAAGTTGAAGCCAAAGGTTGTCCTCAAAGTGATCCAACGGAACATAGTCATGCGCTTTAATTCCCTAACTTTTTCCTGGACCTCCCTTTCGAGTTTTCAGTCCACTGGGAAACCCCTTTTTTGCCCAAGTCTCCCTTTCGGGTTTTCAACTTGCCGGGTGTACAGATTTTTTGTTTTATCCCTAATTTTTGCCCGAACCTTTTTGGTTCGCCGGGATGCCCTCGTTTTGCCTAGGTATGTCAACCTAGCGAGTCTCTTATGCGTAGTATCTTTTGACTATGTCCGCGTTCGCAGGGTGCGGCAGGTCGTCGCCATCCATGGTGGTCAAGATCATTTCCCCACCAGAGAAAATGTTTTTGATTACAAATGGTCCTTCATAGGTAGGAGTCCATTTTCTCCTGGGATCTCCTTGTGGCAGTATGATGCGTTTGATCACTAGATCTCCAACTTGATACACTTGGCATCTGACTTTCTTGTTGAAAGCCTTGATCATCCATTTTTGATACATTTGACCATGGCAAACAGCAGCAAGTCTCTTCTCATCAATCAAGTTTAGTTGATCAAGTCGAGTCCGGATCCAATCGTTTTTATTCAGTCCTGCATCCTTTATAATCCTCAGAAAGGGGATCTAGACCTCGATAGGCAAGACAGCCTCCATGCCGTAAACCAGAGAATAGGGTGTTGCCCCGGTTGATGTGCGAGCTGTGGTACGATACTCGTGGAGAGCGAACAGTAGCATCTCATGCCAGTCTTTGTATGTGACTGTCACTTTCTGTATGTTCTTTTTAATGTTCTTATTTGCAGCTTCGACAGCACCATTCATCTTCGGCCAGTAAGGAGAAGAATTGTGATGCTGAATCTTGAATTGCTCGCACAAGGCGGTGATCATAGTGTTGTTGAGATTTGTACCATTGTCAGTGATGATCCTTTCCGGGATACCATACCGTCAAATGAGATTTTGCTTGATGAAACGGGCAATAACATTCTTGGTAACGGAGGCAAAGGACGCTGCTTCAACCCACTTATTAAAATAGTCAATGGCCACTAGGATGAAGCGGTGTCCATTGGAGGCTGTTGGCTTGATTTCCCCAATCATATCAATTCCCCACATAGCAAAGGGCCAAGGATACGTCAAGACATTCAGAGGAACCATAGGTACATGCACCTTGTCAGCATAAATCTGACACTTATGACAGGTTCGAGAGTGTTGATAACAATCTGCTTCCATGGTAGACCAGTAATAGCCTGCCTGTAGGATTTTCTTTGCCATCATATGCCCACTGGAATGGGTGCCAAAAGTTCCTTCATGTAATTCAGCCATGATCCTTTTAGCTTCAACCTTATCTACACACCGAAGTAACATAGAGTCATGATTACGTTTGTACAAGATGTCGTTACTAAGGAAGAACTTAGCGGAGAATCTCCTTAAGAACTTCTTGTCAGTAACTGAAGCTCCTTCCGGATATTCTTGAGCCTCGAGATACCTTTTGACTTTGTGAAACCAGGGCTGGTCCACTACTTTTTAGTATTAATCTCGTGACAGTGTGTTGGTTCATCCATTCGTTCGATGGTGATTTGGGGAGCCTCGTTATCCCATTTAAAACATGGATGACTATTGTACCCCAAAATTTGCCCTCTCTTTTTATCAACATTTATTATCACAAGGCTCTTGGGACTCAAGATCAAGCTAGGGTTTGCTCTGCTCAAGACATCTCCTTGCACTGATGACCTAAACTAGGGTTTGAGTTTGCACAAGGATTTTTTGACCTTCAATGCTCAAATTGACTTTCATACTTCATATTGGGCTCATAAGTTTGTCCATACCAAGTTTCAAGCCTTGAATCAAATTTGTGCCCAGTCAATTGGACAGCTAACCTAGAAATCAACTGTATTGGGGAAAAAGTCAAATGTGGCCAATTTACAGTCAAACCTCGTGAATTTTGACCCACATCAACATTATGAACTCATATTAACCATTTGATCAAGTTTGGACCACAACTCCACAAGAAATTTGATCAGATCACCAAAAAGGCAAAATGGTCATTTTTAGGGTTTTGACTGCACAAAGGCAATTTTTGACTGTTTGACCTAGCCAATGGCAAATTAGGTTCAACCATAGACTCAAGGACTCAATGGCATCATCTTGACCTATTCAACAAGTTCAAAAGATCTCAAATGCATAGGATTGACAGATGAATTTTTTCAGTCAACTGATCAAAATTTGATTGTACACTGAAAAGTCAAACTTTGACTTTTTGGTCAAAATCAAGTTCCAAGGGTCATTTTTCATCAAGATGTGTCAAATTATGAAACTTGTTCATCAAGAAACCCAAAATTGCAAATTAGGGTTTGAAATTGAAAATTTTCATAACTTGGAATTTTTCTAAGTTATGAAATTTTCTTAATTTTTCCTAACTTTGTCCCACATTTTCACCATGATGAAAATGGATTCAAACAAAACTTATAACATGAAAGTTTTAGTCCTCCACAAAGTATACAAATTTTATTCACAAAGTTTTCTTAAAAAAATCTTGGATCTCAAGTTATGATTTTTGGAACAAGGGTACCTAAAACTTTTAACTTAGTGAAATTTTGCCCTAGTTTAGGCAGGATTTTAACCTATCTTCTTGGCCATTTTTAACATAATTCCAATTGGAATCTCAAGTTGCATTTCAAATATGGATTATATATCATGTTGCAAGCTTTCCAAATTATCCAAGAACTCTTCAAACACATTTGTGGTTAGGGAGAATCGAAGGCTTGAAGTTGGCAAAAACTCACTTTTCATTCATGGCAAATTCATGTTCATACAAGT
Organism: Vicia faba; assembly: GCA_948472305.1. Taxonomy (NCBI): domain Eukaryota; kingdom Viridiplantae; phylum Streptophyta; class Magnoliopsida; order Fabales; family Fabaceae; genus Vicia; species Vicia faba. The sequence goes on from OX451735.1 coordinate 562,866,605, forward strand.
TGCATTTTCAAGTCAGCATGCCTTACACTAGTTTTCAGGCCTCTAAACCACTTCACACTCCATAATTTAATGCAAATCCATTGAGCTAATACATTGTTTTGGTCTTTAGGGAATTATACACAAGATTAATCCCTAAATGGTAAAAGGCACATTTACATTTTTGCAAAAGTATGCTTTATGTCAAACCAATAATCCTTGAGCATAGAGCCAAATCTCTTGCAGCTAAACAAATCCACTGATTAGGGGGGCCAAGAGAAGAGGTTAGAGGATGTTGTATAGCCTGCATAAGCCTGTTACATATCACTTCCACTTCTTACTTCAAAAACAAGAAATTTGTCCAAAGCTTGAGAACTGAAAAACCAGCAAAGATCAACTTGTGCAAACATTCAAAACATCTTTCTCACACCCCTTTGAGTGAAAAACACGATTGTTCAAGCCTCAAAACACCCTATAGCTAGAAATCACATTCCCTTGGCAAAACAGGGCAGGTTCTGCAACTTGAGTGCCATAGCTCATTTGGCTCGTGCATTTTGCCCCATTTTGCTTCAAACACCTTCCATTCAACTCACTCAAGCTATCCCAAACCTCCATTACCAACTGTAACTCCATTTACAGTGTTCACCATTTTCATTTTGAGCTTGTGCAGGTTGAGTTCTATAGACTGATTCAAGGACATTCAAGGCAAGCTAGCTATTAGAGAAGGACAAGTGAAGTTCAAGCAAGCTACTAGACATCTCAAACCTTGCTGAAAGGCACTACATTGCCCTACACGAATCCAACTGAAACAGGTTTTTCTTCACTTTCTATCTCTCTATTTAGGAACATTTAGCCTTAGGTTTGTGAATAAAACATGTAATGTTCATTGCCAGGAAGCCATACATATGCTCAATTTTCATTTATATTAAGTGTGCTAGGAGAATTTCATCCATGAACATGCTGAAAAAACTAGGTCAGATTTTAGGGCCAGAGAAATTCTCTCTGGTCTTTGAGAGTTAGGATTAGTTTTTTATGTGGTTGGAATCGTCTTGGAATTCTCTACAAGTTTGATGTTGTAAGTTTTTGCAATAGATCACGTATACAGGATGTCCCAAGTTTGTACAGGCGTGCGCGTTTTTTTCAAAATGCTGGAGGTTGAAGATGAAGATTTGGGTTGGGCTTGGCCTGGCTTGCTTTTGACACCTCCCATTTTCATTTTTGCACCCTCTGGCCCAATTTCTTGTATTTTCATATTTTTGCATTTTTGTTTTCATTTTTTATTTTGTTTATTTATTTCAAAATATAAAAAATGCTTAAAAAATATTTTCATAATTTTTTACATTTATTTGGCATTTTATTTTAATTTTTTCTAACATTAAAGGCATTTAAATACATTTATATTATTTATTTAAATTTGAAAATAATATGTAAATCATACTTTTATTTTTATTTCTTGTTTTTATTCATACTGAAAATATTATTATAAATATAATTTATTTTTGTACATATTTTATTTTATATTATATTTAATATATTTAATATACATATATAAATATATACTTTTTACTTTATTAAATACTCTAGAATAAAAATATACAAAATATCATATTTTCACTTTTATTATTATTCATATTAAAAAATACCTTTTTTAAAGTATATTTTATTTTTGTACATATTAATATATTTTATTGTATGTAATTAATATAATATGTTTATTTTCTTAAAGAAATTAGGGTTTTACCCTTAAAACAAATAAAATAAATCTTTTACTTATTTCTTCTTTTTTTTTACATTAATACTTTTACATACATAAATAATAAACAACACTTTTTTTTTTGCATATTCATATTATTTTTGCATATTTATTCATTTAAATATTTGTCCATTTATTTATATTGTATCATTTATTCAATTTGGATGTAATAGTAAATATTAGGATTTTAATTTCTTGCAAAAATAATCCCCCATTCAAAATTGTACCCCCATCCCTATAATCATGTTGTAATAGCTTAGAATTTTAAATTCTCGCACTTTACGCTTTCAATTATGCCATGATTAGAGAATTAGGGTTTGTATGCAAAAATCCAAATCAACAAATAGTTTGACCTAATCAAAGACAAAAATGCATGAAAATCAAACACAATGCACACTTGCACCCCTAGGGTTATAATCCACTTGTTGCCTTCAAAAATGGGCCATGGTATGCATGTTGGGTACTTTGGCAAAACAAAAGCAAAACAAAAGATCATAGTCCCTCGATGACGCTATCTTGGTTGCCTAAAACAAGAATGGTCAAGTCCCTCAAAAATTGCCAAAGATACTTGACACAATTGCTATCATGGTCTATACGATGACCCGTGCCTGTCCCGTTTAACATCCTAACACAAGGTTGTTCACCAAATGCAATGGTGAAACAATACTGTCAAAAGGGTTAAAAACATTAGGAAGGATCTTTGAGTAAAATAGGGTAGATAGCTCTTAGTTACTTGATCAAAAGTTTGCAAAAAACATCCTTGCTATTTTCAAACACACTTCACAACACAATTTCAAAACATTATCCAAATCAAACTTTCAAACATTGAAATCTTTTCAAAATACAATACATCTTTGTATACATTCAAACAAGAATCATTACAATGGTTTCCACAACGATGACCTCTTTTTAAAACATCTTTCAAAACCATACACAAAGCACCATTTCAAACAATTGAAAAGCAAAAGCAAGTGATCTAAACAAGTAACTAAGAGCCCATGGATAACCATGGATGAAAAGGGTGCTTGCACATTCCCTTTTCATAATCTACTCCCCGAACCCAAGAAAACATCTCAAAGGTCTTTCCTGTGCTTTTTGACCTTTCCTTAGGATAAAATAAAAAGTCGGTGGCGACTCTTGCTAAACCAAAACATTTGCGAACACAAACGCAAAACCTCAAGTCAGTTCTCCCACCGTATCACAATGACATTGTGGCTAGTGCGTCTGCTAGTTGATTTTCTTCTCGTGGGAAATGCTCGAAGGTAATATTCTCAAAATGTGGTAGCAACGTCAAAACATGTTCTTTGTAAGGGATAAGGTTAGGGTGTTTAGTGTCCCATTCCCCTTTGATCTGACTGATGACCAAAGCTGAATCTCCGAACACACTCAAAGATCTGATCCCTAGATCTATGGCAACTCTGAGACCAAAGATGCACGCTTCGTATTCCGCCATGTTGTTTGTACAATTGAAGAAGAGTCTTGCGGTAAATGGAGTATGACACCCTTCGAGAGATATGAGTACAACATCGATACCATTGCCAAGTGCGTTGGATGCCCCATCAAAGAACAGGGTCCATCGGGATCCCTGTTCAGGTTCGTCATATGGCCTGAATTCTTTACAGTTGTCTAACGTCATGATGTCTTCATCCGGAAATTCGAACTTCATGGATTGGTAGTCTTCTACAGCTTGGTGAGCAAGGTGATAAGATGATACACTGCCCTTTATTTCTTTCTAGGTAGTATATTGTATGTCATATTCTGTCAGGATCATCTGCCACCTCGCTATTCTCCCAGAGAGAGCAGGTTTCTCGAAGATGTATTTTATCGGATCCATTTTAGATATCAACAAAGTAGTATGAGTCAGCATATACTGTCTTAGCCGGCGAGTAGCCCATGCCAGAGTGCATCAAGTTTTCTCAAGCAGTGAATATCTGGTTTCACAGTCGGTAAACTTTTTGCCCAGGTAGTAAATAGCATTCTCTTTTCGGCCAGACTCATCATGCTGCCCCAATACACACCCCAATGAGTTTTCTAAAGCAGTCAGATACATGATCAATGGTCTTCCCTCGACTGATGGCATCAACACAGGAGGCTCTTGTAAGTATTCTTTGATTTTGTCAAAAGCAACTTGGCACTCGTCATTCCATTTGACTACTTTATCTTTCTTCAACAATTTGAAGATTGGTTCACAAGTAGCTGTCAGGTGAGAGATGAATCTGGCAATGTAGTTCATACGCCCTGAGAATCCTCTGACTTCCTTCTCAGTACGAGGAGCAGGCATCTCTTGTATCACTTTAACTTTGGCAGGATCGACCTTGATACCTTTGTTGTTGATGAAAAAGCCTGGGAGTTTACCAGACCGTACCCCAAATGTGCATTTGTTTGGATTCAACCTCAGCTTGTACTTCTTCAGTCTCTCAAACAGTTTTTGTAAGTGATCAAGGTGCTCTTCTTCTGTTTGAGATTTGGCTATCATATCGTCCACGTAGACCTCTATTTCGTGATGTATCATGTCATGAAATAAAGCTACCATGGCACGCTGATAGGTTTCCCCAGCATTCTTTAGTCCGAATGGCATCACCTTATAGCAGAAAGTACCTCACTGCGTGACAAACGTTGTTTTCTCCATGTCCTCAGGCGCCATTTTGATTTGGTTGTAACCTGAGAATCCGTTCATGAAGGAAAACACTTTGTGTTATGCCGTATTGTCAACTAGAATATCAATGTGGGGGAGTGGAAAATCATTGTTAGGGCTTGCCCTATTCAAATCTCTATAGTCCACACACATTCGCACTTTGCCGTCTTTTTTGGGCACGGGAACAACATTGGCAACCCATTGGGGATAAGAGGTAACAGCCAAGAATTCAGTGTTGAATTGCTTCATGACTTCTACTTTAATCTTTTCTGACATATCAAGCCTCATGCGGCGAACCTTTTTCTTTACTAGCGGACAATCCTCTCTTGTAGGTATACGATGTACCACAATGTCTGCATCAAGTCCCGGCATGTCTTCATACGACCAGGAAAAGACTTCAACATAATCGTGTAACAACTGAATCAGACGCTCCTTGACACTGGGTTCTAGATTGGCGACCACCTTGATCTCTTTTTTGTCTTCTTCGGTACCTAGGTTGATTGTATCCACGGGTTCCTCGTGAGGCTGAATGGTTCTCTCTTCTTGTTGTAGTAGTCTGGCAAGTTCCCCTGGTACTTCACAATCTTCCTCACCTTCGTCTTCAGCTTGGTAGATTAGATTCTCAGAGTCACAAAAGGCCATAGCAATATCGTTACCCATGGGATACCGAATGGATGTATACCTGCATTGTGAGTGTGAGTGTGTGTAAGGGTATAGCTATCTTTGAAAGAAATGAAAATGTAAAAAGAAAAACAATGAGCACAAAAGTTTGTATGCGAAAACGTCCATGATTCATTGATTTCATATGAAAATGAGATAATAACCCTTAGAAATGGACCATTATGCCTCGGGTAAGACACAAGGTTTTAAGAGTGCGAATTGTTTTAATATTACAGATCCAACAAAATGTAAAGACAGATTACTGTGGGATAAAAGTGATCAGGACAAAATCTCTAGCCTCCTAGTTGTTGAGCCATCCACTAACAGTTGGGAATATCCAGTCCTCTAAGTCACAACTATCTTCATCATCTTCTACGGCGTTGACCTCGCGGTTGCTGATCTTTAGGGGTGGTCCTTCAGCACGAGCGCGGCGCACAACCTTCTGGGCACCTGAAGTGAAACCCAGGCCAAATTTGTCATACTTATATGGGATATCTTGGAGTTGTCCCCAGATAGTACACCCACCTTCTTCTACCACTGCTTTGGAATCCTTCAGAGATGACATCCGGAGTGGAGGCCTTGTGATCTTGGGAACCCGAGACACAGCCTTGGTCACTTCCATATCTTGGGGGACTTCTTCAAAGTTTTGAAATGGAGTTTCAATAAATTCACCATCTAATTCCACATATCTGAAGGAATTGAGATGGCTAATCATGTACTCTTCCTCTCCATGAATCGTGATAATCTTCCCTTGAATTGGATATTTTAGCATTTGGTGCAATGTAGAAGTAACGGCACCGGGATTGTGAATCCACGGTCGACCTAGCAAGCAAGAATATGAGGAGAGAATATCCATTACGTAAAAAGTTGAATCAAATGTTTGTGTTCTAACTTTTATGGGGATGTCTACCTCCCCATGTACCATCCTTTTCGAGCCATCAAAATTCCTCACCACTATATTGCTTGGCTTCAATGTCAATCCTTCGCAGTCAAGCCTATCAAGAGCCTTTTTAGGAAATACATTCATGGATGAACCGATATCAACTAACACATGAGCCAACGTCGTGCCCCTACATTCAACTGAGACATACAATGCCTCATTATGCTTCCTTCCCCTTGGCGTTAGATCAACATCTGAAAAACCTAAGCCATTATCTATAGTCAAGCTGGCTACGCAATCTTGGAACTGATCGGCAGATGTTTCTTGAGGTACATGGGCGGTTTTTAAGAACTTTACCAAGGCCTTTGCATGCGCCTCAGAACACGGCAATAAAGCCAGCATGGAGATTTTTGATGGGGTCTGCCCCAATTGCTCGACTACATCGTAGTCACTTCTTTTTATGATCTTTAAAATTTCCTCCATCTCTTTCCGGGAGGTCTCAGGGATAGCCAATAATTGTGCCTTCGTCCGGACAGGCTCCATCAGAACACTTTTACCTCGAGTTTCAGTTGACTCGGCCGCAGGAATGTCAGTAGGGGTGATAACAGGGGTTGTAACAGCTTTGTCGATTGGAGTATTAGCAGAGATGATTGTAGGACTGGGAATAGCCTTTGGAGGAGTAACAACGAAAGGAATGATTACGGGTCCAGAAACTGCTTTTGGGGGAGCAATTTCTGGAGAGAATATCCTTCCGTTTTGGGTAATCTTGCTAGTCCCTGCAATATTACTGATATTCGAATCATCCTTCTCAGAACTTGAATCTTCAGCAGCTGGCCAATCTTGCTTGATATCGTGGTAGTAAACATCCCCTCCATAATTCCATGGTACGGTTTTTTCTGACGAATACAGGATTGGTCCAAGCATTGTAATTATAAAAGGAGCTACTTTTGGAACTGATGTAATTCTAATGGGTCTTTTGGTGGAGACCCTGGAAGAATTGGCGGAAATGGTAATGATGGAAACATCATTATAAGGAACAGGTGGAACAGAAGTCTTTTCAAACAAAATTTCCTTGTTTTCTATTAGGCACTGAACGCCTGCTTTCAACAAATGACAACTGGTTGGTGAGGACAAACAGAAATGACAGCTTTCATCACAGCCTAGGAATGCACTGGAAATCAACAAGTTCTTTTTGATAGTCAGGAGTGGGGTCATAAGCTCATCAACTGATGTAACAAACATATCTTCCTCAATGGCGTTGGTATTATGGTCGTGTTTGGGCATATGGGCAGAAATGACATTGGGTTTTTCGGGCGCATCAAACTCAATCTCTTTGGCTTCAAGGAGGTCTTGTAATTTGTTCTTTAGAGCCCAGTAGTTGTTACTGTCGTGGCCGGGACTTTCAGAGTGGTATGCACAGCGGGCATTAGGATGATAATGAGGAGAGGTTGTGTTAGGGTTTTTTGGAGCTTCTTTCAAAGTCACTAGGTTGGATCTTAACAAAATGCGGAAATACTTGAGAGAGTGTCATATTAATTCGGGTGAATTGTCTGACTGGTCTTTCCATTATTGGTTGGTTGTTTCTTTGCTGATTAGGCGCAGGTTTAGGAATCATAACATCCCCCACCATTGGACGGAGTTCAACCCTATCTTGATTTCTTTGAGGATATATAGCAACTACCTCTTTCTTTCCGATGAATGGTTTCCTTACAGCAGTAGAGGATGCATCTTTTTGAATCTTTCCACTTTTTATCCCAGCTTCTACCCTTTCTCCGGTCAATATTAGTTTAGTAAAACCTGCCGATGAAATCCCAATTAAGTGATTGAAGAAGGGTCCGGACAAAGTTCCCAAGAACATGTCCACCAACTCTCTTTCAGATAGGGGAGGTTGAACTCTTCCGACCAAGTCTCTCCATTTTTGCGCATAGTCCTTGAAGCCTTCACTTGAAACCATGGCCATACTCTGGAGTTGAGTACGGGTAGGCGCAAGATCAGCGTTGTATTGGTATTGTTTGTAAAAGGCAGCAGCAAGATCTTCCCAGTTATGAACATTGGCTCTTTCTAACTGATAAAACCAATCAAGTTGAGTTCCGGACAGACTGTCTTGGAATAAGTGTACCCATAAATCCTTATCAACAGTATGAGGCTGGATTTTCCTCACATAGGACCGGAGATGCATTTTAGGGCATCAGACTCCATCATATTTGGCGAATACAGGTGCTTTAAATTTTGGAGGAATGATAATCCCAGACACTAAGCCCAACTCCTCAAAGTCCAATCCAGGCACTCTTTGTATTTCCATTACACTCAACTTCTCTTCTAGATGCTTATACTTGTCATCGGCTGGAGGATATTGTTCTTCAGAATAGTCTTCTTCTTCCTCTTCCTCTTCTGACTCAGACGGGATAACTGTTTCTTTGCCTTTCCCATCTTGATTGTCTTTTTCACCGGATGTCGTTGCAAAGTCTAAGGCCCTTCTTGTCTGCCCTTGGAATCTTCTTCCCATGTTCAGAACTCCAGTTATTTTCTTCGTCTTCTTTTTCTTCTCCTCATCCAGCAAGGTCTTTAACTCTTCTTGTCCTTTGGCTAGAGTTAAGAACAACTGTTGAGACTGCGCATTCTGAGCTTGGAGGTCCTTCACTGTTTGCTCGAGATCCATCCTACTGAAATAAACAGTAGAGAGATGAGGAGACTTGTTGCAAGAAACCTGCTTATGTTATGATGAATGGTAAATGCGTATGCAATGATTTCAAGGATTTTGAGATTCAAATTTGTTTTAGACAAAAAGGAAACACACGTTATATTAATAAATTAAAGCTTTGAGTACATCAATTCCTTCTTGGGCAAAGCAGATACAAGAAACTATAAGATAGAAAGGTGGTACGCATCCTCTTTGGTGCAATGTAAGCATTCAGAGTCTGCACCTCATGAAGTAGTCTAGTGAGTTCCAAAACCTTCTTCTCGCTTGCGTAGAATTGGGCTTCGAAAGTATCTCGCTCCCCTTTGAGTTGTATCCAATCTCTTTGTAAGTCTTCAAGAGAGGTGGGCATGTCAGGATGTAGGATAGTGTATGGAACATCTCCTTCCATGACAGGCTCAATGATTACTGGGAGAACAGAGGGATAAAGCATCATAAGACTCTGAGCGCGAGTTCGTACCTATTTGAGGTAAGGCTCAAGAGGGATGGAATTCTTGTGCCCTAAAGTCTTGTTATCCACCTTGTTCAACATCCTCCAAGCCCGGATAAATCTCTGGCGAAGACTTTGGTTGTCGTTGTCGTAGTCAAATACCAAACCTTGAATCAGCATCTCATGCAGGCCATCCCTTCAAGCGTAACCAAACTGTCTTAAGGCTAAGCAGGAGTTGTAGGTGACACCTCCCCTAATGCCAAGTAAAGGGACATTAGGAAATTCTCCACAACGGTCGACAATAGTAACATTCTCTATAGATCGGGAGCACCAATGAATGTCTGAATGTTTGAGCGTCATCAACCTTTGTGACCACCTTGAACTTTGCTCATTCTTCAAGAGAGGAGTACAACACATAAGAACACCTCTTTTCCTCATTTTGCGAGTGTGAAAAGAGTGTAAGATGTCTCCTAGCAAAGTAGGCACCGGGTTGCGGGATATGAAGATTTTGACGGTGTTCACGTCTATGAGTTGGTCAGGATTTGGAAACAAAACCATCCCATAGATGAGGAGAGCCACAATTTCCTCAAAAGCTTGCAGGTCCAAAGAATTCCAACAGTTTTGGGCTTTCTCGAACAAGAACTTTGCTAGGAAACCTTTAACACCACTCCTTGTTTCCCAATGAGTTGTGACATCAGATGAGTGCAAGTGTAGAGCTTGAGCAATCTCTTATGGCTTTGGGTCTCTTTCCGTACCGTTGAAAGGTAGTTGATTAAGAATGGGAATCCTCAAGATTCGGGAGAATTCTTCCATAATAGGCACAAGTTGATAGTCGAGAAATGTGAAGCAATGGTGTAAAGGATCAAAGAACTGAAAGAGCACCTTCATCATGTCCTCCTCTGTGTTGGAGATGACCAAGTTGAGTAGGCGACCATGTCTCTCGGTGAATGGAGAGTTTTCAGGAATCCTTAAAGCTATCTCCTTAAGTTATGGAGGGATCCTTACAAGATTGACTTGAATAGTTTTCCTGCGAAGAGAATCCATATCCTACAAAACAAGAACAAAGATGAATCCCAAAATCCTTGAAATGGTTAGTGAATGTGTATGATGTTATGATGTTCATAATGTTATGTACAAGTATGTATATACAAACAAAGCAAACAAGTCCTTAGGTTTAGGCTTGCATGGAGTTTCATAGGTAAATACCCTCTTGAAGTTTAGTTGGCTCAAACCTGTCCTAGTAATAGTAATCGGGTTCTAAGGAGCTCAATATCACTGGTTTGTTTCCTTGGTCATTGTTTCAGCACAAGCCTCTTTAATGGTGACCAAAATGTCCCAAGAAACCAAACCTCAATAAGTGTAGTATCGAGTATCTACCAACTTCGGACTGCACCAAAGTCGGTCATCTCACTACATCCTAAAGGCCAAGTTGGTCAAGTAAAGGTTCTAGAAGTTCATTAGTGCTTTATGACATCACTCAGCGGCCCCGTATTCTCTTTGATTAACTCAAAGGCTACTGGTACCCATAAATATGTCGCACTAACATAGCTATTTCTTAGACCATGTCGGTATACCCCGCACAGTTTCCACAACGTATTGCTACTTACCTATAATGTATCCCAAATCCGGGTAGAGGATTCAAACCCAAACAAAGAACCATAATGTAAAGCATACAAGTCAAAAAATTTAAGCAAATAAATGTGATCTAACCCTAAGGTAACCCTCACTTTTAAGTGATTATTTTCCCAACAGAGTCACCAATTTTGTGATACGGTGGGAGAACTGACTTGAAGGTTTTGCGTTTAATTGCAAATGTTGCGTTTAGCAAGAGCCGCCACCGACTTTTCTTTTATCCAAAAGGAAAGGTGAAAAAGCACAGGAAAGACCTTTGAGATTATTTCTTGAGTTCGGGGGGTAGATTATGAAAAGGGAAGGTATTAGCACCCTTTTCATCCATGGTTTTCCATGGGCTCTTAGTTATTTTCTAGATCATTTGCTTTTGTTTGAAAATTGTGCTTTGTGTGGGTTTTTGAAAGTATTTTGTAAAGAGGCCATTCTTTAGGCAATCTTTGTAATGATTCTCGTTCGTAAGAATGTATACAAAGATGTTGATCTTTTGAAAATGTTTTCAAGTTTGTAAGATGTTTTGAAATGTGTGGGTGTTTGTTTTGAAAATAGCAAGGATGTTTGTTTGAAATTGAGCAAGTAATTAGGAGCATTCTACCTACTCAAAAGTCTTTCTTGTACATTTCATTTTCCTTTGACATTGTTATCTTACCATTGATTTGGTAAGTAACCCTATCTTTGGATGTAAACGGGACGGGCGTGGGTCATTGTATAACCATGATTAGCAATGTTGCAAAGCATCTTAGAATTCTCTTTTAGGGACTAAGATCATTTGTAAGGCAACTTAGATAGCGTCATCGAGGGACTATGATCTTGTATTCGTTTGTTTTTGCTAAGATACCTCACATGCATAATATGGCCATTTTGTAAGGCAACCAAGTGGATTTTACCCTAGGGGTGCTTGTGTGCAAGTGTATTGTTTGCATGCTTGTTTTTGTCTTGAATTAGGGTTTTCTATTTGACTGATTTTATTCTTTCCATACAAACCCTAATTGCTAGCATGCGAATATAAAGTATTTAAATTGCGGAAAATAAAAATACTAAGCTATTACATGATTTGTGAGAAGGGGGTGAACAAAGTATAAATGGGGATTGCAAGAAATTAAACCCTAATTAATCTATTACAACCATATTTAATTGAATAAATAAATGTACAAAATATGAAAAGGAATAATGTATAAAATAATGAATAAAAAAAAGAATGGATTTTATTTGGTTTTGTCCTTGTTAAAAAAGGTTTTTATTTTTTTAACCTAATGAACTAAAAAAATGTTTAATAACAACAATAAACTAATTTAATTTAAAAGAGAAAATATTTTTAAGTTTTATGAAGAAGATTTTAACATTAAACTAAATAGTAAGAAAATTAATTAAATTAGGAAAAGTATAAAATCTATGTTTATTTTAAGAAAATAAAATAAGCCTAAATCTATTTAATTAAAAAAAGTTAAGTTTGTGACAAAAATATTTTTGATGTTTTAGTCTAGAAAATAAAATAAATGTATATAGTATAAATAAAAATATATTTTTTATCTTTTTTGTCAATAAAATAAATATTAATATTAATATTAATAATAATAAATAAAAGGAAAAAGAAAATAAAAATAAAATAAATAAAAAGTCAGGGGGGGTTCATTGGTAAACAAAAGAGTAACATTAGCAAAAATAAACTAAGCCCAATGAAGAGCCCAAATGCTGCCAAAAAGAACAAAAAGAGTCTGAAAATGTATAAAAAAAACAAAAATGGTCACGTTGGGGCTTAAACCCAGGACCATGAGGTGAACAGGCGCGCGCTTTACCACTGGAGTGGCTATACATCCGTTAACTTGTATGAAATGATAAATACATAACACAAAACGCGCCCTGACTGTACTTCATCTTCAACCTCCAGCCAAAGGATATGTAACTTGCTCATTTCTCAACCATTTGCAAAAATGTAAACATGAAAATTGCTCCATTTTGTCACACGAATCTAACCATATAAATATCATAAACTATAAATCAAAGATGAATAAGAATTTTTAAAAGTACCAAATTCTGACCTAAATGTTTCAGAAAGTTCAAACTCAAAATTCTCCTAGCTCAATCAATATAAATGAAATCTATGGACATGTACAGCTTCAGGGAAATGATGTCTACATTTTATCTTCACAAATGTAAGCCTAACAATGCCTAAGTAATAAGATATAAGTTCATGAAAAATACCTCAAAACTGGAAATCATGAAATGGATTTGAGCTTGTTTCAGGCAGTGTTGATGATCAGGTTAGCTTCCTTGGACCTCTAGGAAGCTAATGTAATGGTTGGCTTGAGCTGAGGGTAGCTGGAATGGTCTCGAGAAGTCCAATTGTGATGCTCTGTTTTTGGTTATGGAAGACAGGGTAAATGGTGTTACAGAAGTGAAACAGGTACAAGGATGATTTACCCTTGATGTAAGGAAGCTTTAGAAACTAAAAGGCCAAGAAACGCACGAGGGAAATGTGAGTTTGAGGTTCAAGGTCAAAAACTGTGCAACAATGGAGTTTTTGGGAAATTTATGATTTGAGAAAGTTTTGGTGTATTTCAGGGTGTTCAAACTCGTGTCCTAGCTCACAAATAGTGCCTCTATTTATAAGCAACAAGTTAGGAGACTTATTGTTGATCAGAATTCAAAATCACAAGTTTATGCATAACATGTGATTTTTTTGAGAATTTCAAGTTTCCAAGCATTGTGTACCTGCTAAGATAGAGTGGTTATGCTTTAAAAAAGCTTGCTTCTTACTTTGTGGATGGAGTGTGAACATAGGTAACAAGTTATAGGCTCAAGAATTGACTTTACACAAAAGCTTGCTTTTCTAAAATGGAAGTGTTCACTTTGTGCCATTAATGGAAATGTGGATTGGATAAAGCTTAAACCATTTGGATTAAAGCTCAAAAGTTTATGTAGTCCATTAATGATGGATAGATACACAATTTAGGAGGCATGAAAATCAAGATTATGCAGCCTAGCATTGAAATTGCACTTGTGTTCATCATGAAAATGACCTATAATTCAAGTGAGAAAACACCAACTTCATCCCTTTGATTCTCCCTGCTCAAGAATGATCTCAAGGAGTTCTTGGACATTTTGGAAAGCTTTCAATGTACTCTAAAACCCATATTTGAATTGATTTTGAATATTCCCCTTTTAACTATAGGAAAAAGTGCCATGAAGTTAGGTCAAAATCTTGACCAAATTAGGGCAAAATTTCACTAAGTGTTTAGTTTCATGACCCTATGTTCTTGAAATTATAACTTGAGATCCAAGCACTTTTGGAAGAATTTGTATGAAGAAAACTTGTATATTTCATTGATATATACAACTTTAATGTTGGGAGTTTCTCTTGAATCATCTTGTATCATGGTGAAAAATTGGCTCAAAGTTATAAAAAAACATGAATTTTCAACACTTAGAAAAATTTCTAAATTTAGAAATTTTGACTTTTCAAAATGAAATCTTGACTTTTTGATTTCTTGATGAATAAGTTTCATATTTTGACATGTTTTGATGAATTATGATCTTTGGCACTTGAATTTGACCAAAAAGTCAAAGTTTGACTTTTCAGTATACAGATGATTTTTGATTAGTTGACTGCAAAATTTATCTGTCAATCCAATGGAATTGCAATGCTTTGAACCATGTCATTAGGTAAAAATGATGCAAATGGATTCTTGAGATCATGCCTTAAACCAATTGACCATTTTCTAGGTCAAAAAACTAGAAATTGCCCTTTCCCAGTCAAAATCCTAATTTTGACCATTTTGCCCTTTTGGAGATTTGATCAAATTTCTTGAAGAGTTGTGGTCCAAACTTGATCAAATGGTTCATATGAGTTAAAAATGTTGATGTGGATCAAAAAGTATGAGGTTTGACTGTAAATTGTCCATGGTTGACTTTTTTCCCAATACAACTGATTTTTAGGTCAACTGTTCAATTGACTGATCAAAAGTGTGATCCAAGGCTTGAAACTTGACATGAGTAATCTAGGGGGTCCATAATGGTCCATGAAAGTCATATGAAGCATTGATATTTCAAAAATCCTTGTGCAAACTCAAACCCTAATTTTGGTCATCACTGCCTAAGGAGGTGTCTTGAGCTGATCAAACCCTAGTGCAGTCTTGAGCCCAAGGAGATCTTGTGAGCAAATTGTTGACAAGTGAGAGGGAAAATTTTGGGGTACAACACAGTGGACGCGCAGTTTATGAATGTTTGATGAAGATCACATGGTGGAAGTTGAGGGCGCACGATAAGAGCATTGCACTGGATATGGGAATGTTTATAAAAGCGAATTCCTGAGCTCAGAGCTCATTTTTTCGCTCTCGTTCTCTCTCTTCTCACAAAATCAAACAACGTTAGTTGGAGTTTAGAGAGAGAAACTCCAGCTTCTCTCTAGATTTCTGTCACCGAAAATTGCCTCCACCTTGGGCACCACCGGACGGAAATCGCTTCCGCCGGCGGCTGCTCCAAGGCACCACCACATTCAAACCAAACCACCGTCTGGGTTCATATGAACCCTAAGAACTCTAAGGTTTCATGAAGAATCCTAACCTAACCCAAAATTATTATAACCCTAACCTAACCCTGATGAACCCTAACCCTTAGAAATCTAGAAACTCAAAATCAAACACAAATCGTAGATTCAAGAATAACAACCCTAAGATAAGTGAATCAGATTACCTCTCATGCAGTGATTCTTCTTGTATTAGTCCTCTTCTGGTTTTCTGATTCTCCCTTTTAATCTCTTCTTCTTGCTTTGGTAAACAAGTACAGGGTGAGATGGAGATGATGCGGCGGCGCGAGATTGAAACACAGATCTAGGGTTTTAGAAATTGAAACCCAAATTTGAAGCAGGAAGGTTGACTCACAGCTTCTGCTTTTTCTTTTCCTCTTCTTCTGTTATAATTTATTCCTCATTTTCTTCTTAATTCTTAGGGTTTATATAGTTTATTAATAGTGATAGATTAGAAAATATTGTATGATTAGTCATTTCAGGTTAGCGATTGATTCAATTAGAATCAATCTTAGGATTTTATTTGATCTCTTTGTATTTCAGTTTAGGATTTTGTAATATGTTAATGTATCAGGACGTTTATCCTATGTAAATCCAAAATAAAAATGTTTTTCAATCTAAGATTTGATTTTGTTTGTAATTAAGAATTTGATTTTGATTAACCTGTGTAAGATTTGGTTCGCTTTCATTTGATCTATACAGTGTTTGTTCTTGGGCCTGGGTTACTTAGTGTAGAGAGAAGAGGCAAACAGGGGCGCAAATTAGGGTTTCGTCCCTTCTTGGTTGACTTGGCCAACGATTCGATAAATAATAATAACAAAGAATAATAATAAATTTTAATAATAATATTATTAATAATGATAATAATAATGCTGATAATAATTTATAGTAATAATTTGATACATAACATCAATTATTTTAACAATAATTAATATAATTTGAATAATCAGAAGTCAGAAATTGACTTATAGTTACACAAACTAATACTGGGCCACAAAACCTTTTTTTATGGGCCAAAAATGCACTAACTTAAAAATGGTCCTGATAAAACCGCACAACTCTCGAGTTTTTTATGAATGAGCTAAAAAATTTAAAAGGGCCTTTTTGATTTTAGAAAGCCCACAAACCCTTAATTGAATCACATCCCCTTTTTATTATTTAAAACGAATAATAACCCTTAATGGGCTGTCCCAAAAAAACGCACACCCCTTTATTAACATCATACCCATATTTCTGTTAGACCGTATAAGATGAAATAGATTTGGCTTAGTTATTTTTGGCAAGCTAAGCCCAATGACTCAATATATACACTCCCTTTGTGATTTGGACCCCAATGTACCTAGAAGCAATAAATAAAAATAATTAGTATTTTCTTTAAAACCAAAGAATACAATAATACTAAGATTAAAATAATGAATTGGTTAGTAATATCATTAAGGCAATTTTGGGGTATGACAGATTTCCACCTGGAACCAGTTACTCGCACTCAATCCTCACAATATGATTGAGGCTCACCAAAAAAAATCGATATCATCACCATAGGTAATGCTTTGCTAATTCCCCAACATAAGAATCATCTAGTCGCACCCAATCCCAACCATAGGATTGAAGCTCACCAAAATGGACCACCTTCCAACACCATGATGCATGATACATAATAGACATGCAACAATAACAAGTACAATGACATTCCCCATAATCAATGTACCATACCAATGTTGGTCACCGCACACCATACACATGCTATAAACATTCTGCAACAACAATATAATAAAATGACAAGCAACAACAATACATTTCATGCATATTCCACACCATAAAATAAACACTGGCTATCGTTTAACACTACCACACAACAAATAAATTAATTACAAATATTGTAACTATTTTTAACATAAATTTCATTGTGTCAGCTTCGTAACACTTCAAACAGAACCACAATCGGAAACCCGAAACTCAAGTTATCAATTTTTGAAGTTTTATAAAAAATTTGTAGAACAGCAGTAATCAATTACGCCATAACCCGTAACTGATTACAAACTCAAAAACAGCCCAGAAATCCATTTTTTCAAGTGGTAACTGGTTATGCCTAACCCAGTAACCGGTCATACTCGAAAACAATCTAGAAACCCATTTTCAACAGCGTAAATGATTACACCAGACCACGTAACCGATTACACCTGTAGCAGAAGCACTTTTCTGCTTCTTTTTTACATGAAAATCACTTTTCCAACCATCCCACAACCCCCAATTCTCATACAATTCACATACACAGGTTTTAAATTCTGATTCTTATTCACATACACCGATGCCAACATTCTAACAACACCAATTCATCAAACATATCACAAAATTGAATAATCACACAAAACAGCTCGACACACAACAACATATCATGATCATACAATTACAAAATTCATATAAATGAGAAGAAACATTCCAACAAGAGCAATCAAAATCCCAACCCACAATTATTATGCAACCCCTAATAGATCAGAATCCCCCCTTACCTTGGTATTCCTAGCAATGATTCCTTCAACCTCTAACAATGGTGTTCTCTCTTGAGCCCTAGCTTCCCTCTTTCTCTCTTTCTTCTCTTTTCTCCAAAAACCCATGTGTTGATAGTTCTCCCTCTATTCCCCCTTTCCTTTATTTTCTTATTTCCCTTCATTCTAGTTATCCCTTATTCTAATAAAATAAATAATTATTAAATCTATGAAGTCACCTTAAAATAATAGTTAAAATAATTATTTAATTACTACCACCCTTATTATTTTATTTGAATAATTATAATCTAAATAATAATAGTAAATGACATTCTCCCACCATCCCCATGTTTCTACACTTTTGCTCACACACTCACAACACCTAAAATTTTAATTTCTAAGGTTACCACCCTACACCAAAGGCCCCTCTAACACACAAAAACATCAAACAGCACACAACACCACATAATTTAATTACGAAAAATTAATTAAAATAAACCAGGGCATTACAATCCTCCCCCGATTGGAATATTTTCGTCCTCGAAAATTTACCTGATGTGAATAACTCAGGATACGATTCTCGCATCCTACTCTCTAAATCCCACGTCATATTATCTCTGACAGCTCCTCCCTAACTACCTTCATGAGAGCAATGCCATTGCCTCTCAACTGCTTCAATTCACGATGTTCGATCCTCACAGGTAAGATCCTTCCTTCTTTTATTATGGTAACTCTTCGACTTACTCTGTGAATCTTTCATCTTCTCTCAAATTAACTTCAATTTTTCAATAGTCTGTTGAACGATCTCAAGTCCAAGCACTACACTCTCACCAAATTCATGCCAACGCAGAGGTGTCATACACCTCCGACCATACAATGCCTTAAAAGGTTCCATTCCAATGCGAGAATGGAAACTATTATTGTACGTGAAATCTATCATTGGAAGATGACTATCCCAAGCACCTCCTTTCTCAAGGACACACACTCTCAACAAATATTCCATGGACTGAATAGTTCTCTCTGTCTGACCATCTGTCTGTAGATGATAAGAAGAACTCAACCTCATATTAGAACCTAAGTCTCCTTGCAAACTCTCCCAAAATAATGATGTAAGCATCGGGTCTCTATCAGAAACAATACTTTATAGAACTCATGCAACTTCACAATTACACGGATGTAAATCTCTGCCAACTTCTACAAAGGAAAACTAATGTTAATCGGAATAAAATGTATAGATTTTGTCAACCTATCAACAATCACCCAAATAACATCATGCCCTCTAGGATTATTTGGTAAACTAGTCATAAATTCCATCGAAATGTTATCCCATTTTCACTATGGATTATCTTACAATTTCATCAATCCTGCAGGCTTCTGGTGTTCAACTTTTGACTTCTGACAAGTCAAACATGCATAAACAAATTGAGCTACTTCACACTTTAGTCCAGGCCACCAAACCTTTTCAAATCTTGATACGTCTTAGTAGCTCCTAGATGAATACTCACGCTACTCCTATGACTTTCTTCTAGAATCACCCTTTTCCACTCAGAATCATCGGGAATAAAAATCTGATCTCAGGATCTCCACACACCCTGTCTATCCACTTTAAAGTCATTCTTAACATTGTTGATCTTCAACATACCCAACATCACACTCTGGGGTATTAACACATAGACCAAACTCAAGTCTCTAAACTATTCCACAAGTTCCAACTCTCTAAACATCATAGCAGACTCATGCAAAGACTTCCGACTAAAGCATCAGCCACGGCATTAGCCTTATCGAGATGATAATTCAATACAAAGTCATAATATTTCATAAATTCTAAACATCTATGTTGTCTCATATTCAATTCCTTCTGATCAAACAGGTAATTAAAACTCTTATGATCATTGAACACCTCAAATCTGGAACCATAAAGATAATTCCTCCAAATCTTCAACACAATCACAACTACAGTCAACTCTAAATCATGAGTATGATAGTTTCTTTCATGAAACCTCATTTATCGTGAAGCATAAGCCACAACCTTGCCATCTAGCATTAGCACACCACCTAAACCTATCATCGATGCATCACAATACACTACAAATAGTTCATTAGGTTCAGGCAACATCATAACTGAAGTTGTAGTCAATCTCTTCTTCAGCTCAATAAAACTTCTCTCACAACGAATGTCCTTCACAAAAGCTTTACATTTACAAGTCAGCTGAGTTAACAGAAGTGATAAATTGGAAAATCCTTCAATAAATCTGCGGTAGAAACCAGCCAAGCCCAAAAAGCTTATAATCTATGTAACCGGCTTCAGAGCCTCCCATTATAGTACTGCATCTACTTTGGACGGATCCACGGCTATACCGCCACCTGAAATAATATGACTGATAAAACTAACTTCTTGCAACTAGAACTCACACATTGACAGCTTTGCATACAACCTCTTCTGTTTCAACACTTACAACACAATTCACAAATGCTCTGCATGCTTTTCTTCTGATTTAGAATAGATCAGAGTATCATCAATGAAGTATAAATTGATCTAGATAAGTATAAAATATATGATTCATATATTTCATAAACACTCTTGGTGTATTATAAATTCCGAACAACATCACCAAATATTCATAGTGTCCATACCGAGTTCTAAAAGCTGTCTTTTGAATATACTCATCTTTCACCCGAATCTGATGGTATCCCGACCTCAAGTTAATCTTGTTGAAAACACGTGCACATACTAGTTAGTCCATCAAATCATATATACTAGGAAGTGGATACTTGTTCTTGATTTTTTACTTTATTCAACTGTCAGTAATCCACACACAACCTCATACTACCATCTTTCTTCTTTACTAACAACACCAGAGCTCCCCAAGGTGACACACTTGGTCTCACAAATTTCTTTTCCAGCAAATCCTCTAATTGCTTCTTCAACTCCGCTAACTCTGACATTGACATCTTGTATGGTGCCATAGCAATAAGTCAGGTACCAGAGACAAGATCAATAGAAAAATCCACCTCTCTCTCTAGCGATACATATGAAATATCATCTCGAAACAAATCTAGAAAATCATGAACCACCTGTAATTCATAAATCATCGCTTGACTTTGAATAGATAAGGAAGCGAACAATGCAAGCACCTGAGCTTCCTCTTCCAAAAGCTCTTTCAATTGTCTAGCAGATAAGAAACCAGCTTCTTCCTCATCTTCGGGAGCAAGAAACCGTACCAACTTATTATAACAATTGATATACTCATGATTGAACTCTAACCAGTTCATTCCCAAGATCACATCAAGACCCCTCAATGGAAAACTGTTGTACCCCAAAAATTTTCCTCCCATATTTCACAAGACATGTCAAGAATCATCTCCAAGTTGTTCAAGATGGCTCAAGAGTTGGACAGTTAAATCACCTCCTAAGGCAGTCGAGTCAAAATTAGGGTTTTGTGTTTCATCAAGGTCCTTACATCCAAATGACCTCAAGTGCTTCCCAATGTCCTAATATGTTCTTAAGTTCATCCCTGTCAAATTTCAAGCCTTGCAGAGGAAGTTTGGTCAATCAATTGCTCAAGAAGTCCAAAAATCGACTGTGCTAGGGCAAAAGTCAACTGTGACCTAAATACAGTCAAACCTCAAGATTTTTTGTCAACATTCTCATTTTGAAGGATAATTCATCATTTTATCAAGGGTTGATCATGATTCATCAAGGATTGCTCAAGATTCATCAAGATTCAAAAGTTGCTAAATTAGGGTTTTGTAGGAAAAGTCAACTCAACTTTGACCAAGCATAACTTTCCCATACTTTATGAGAAATGACCCATACAAATCTCATTTTTAAGAGGATGCAATTTCCTACAATCCATCTTCACACCCCAAGACCAAGAAATGCTCTCACAATAAGTTACAAATTTAGACATTATAGGTCATTTTTGAAAGTCAACAAAAACACCTTTTTTGCCAAAGCTTATAACTTGAGCATGGAAGATCAAAATGAGATGATACAAAAACGGTTGGTTAAAGGACATCTCAAGGTTTCTAAAACGTCCAAGAACACCTCCAAAAGTTCAAAATTGAAGAAGTTATGCATTGTTGAAGTTGGGCATTTTTCCAAAATGACCAAAAGTCAACTATCCTCAAAACTCCAATTTTTGACAAAAGGGCCCACTTTTTTCCACTTGATATGGTCTTGTCATGCCACACACGTGTCCCATCTCTAATTTCATGTCCATTCATTTATTTTTCTATTTTATTTAATTTTTATTGATTTAATTCATTTTAAATCAATATTAAATCAAATAAAAATCTAAAAATTGATGTAATGAGATTCTTGTGGTCATTATAGGTCTTCATTGTCAAGATACACTAAACCAAATCCGAATCATGCTTTATAGTGCACAAAATATTTGATTTGAGCCATCTTTGGAAACTTGATAATGGTGATCAAAATCAAATCTCCAATATTCAATTCCTATGGATTCAAGCCCAAAGGTTAAACCCAATTCATTCTATAACACTTGTACAAGCCAAGCAAATCAGGAACACGCCTAAAGAACTGCAGAAACGGCAAAACAAACTTTGAAAAAAAGCTTGAAAACTTGGAATCTGAAATCCACCTTAGAGCTCGATTCAAAGCAAAAGCTTGACACTAATCCCTTGCTGGCAATCCCCTGAAGCGATACCAATCAAAACCAAGCCTTCTCATTGCCTTAAACTCGTTGTAAGTGTCCACGAACCAAGCCCTATACATGAAAACGTAACTCATCATTCTTGCATCTTTTTGCCAATTTTCTTGTATATTCATACTTGCCATTCAATTTCCAATGATTCTGTAATATTTAATTTTGTTTTCGTGGCTTATAACCCTGTACCCAAAGCTAGGGTTCTTGTTCTTGCTTTTTAGGCATTTTTTATGCAGGATAAATTGAGACTAATGATGGGTATAGGGATGATCAGGGGAGAGAGACGAATGCAGTGATAGTCTCCATTGGCGTTTATATGGCCTGTAGCTCATGATAGGATGATGCCATTTATTTAGTTGTGGAATAAAATCCGCAGGTAAACGAACCAGTCTTTGTTGAAGAAGACGAAGACGTGTCCTAGGTTCATTGGACAATTCAAACAAATTGCGCGTTTTTTTTTATTTCCAGTATAATTAATTGACTTGTCCATATAATATTTATTGATTATCCCATTAACAAAAAGAACCAATGGCTCAGCTGGCAAGGCGTTAGTGCATGATACCATTGGGACATGGGTTCGAATCCCAGGTCCCCCAAAACTTTGTTACAATTTTGTTTCAGGTTATTCCATGTGACTCAGCAAGCGTGGATTATCATATGCCTCCAGATCTCAAATGCCAGGTGGCCCACAAGGCAAATCCAGTGATCCAGATTGAAGGTTCACTATGAACCCTAGTCAACGCACGCATAGTAAACTGGAAAAGTCAAAGCAGGCTGATTGAAATTGGGCTTGGATTTTGCTAATTTCCCCATCAAATTCAGGCCCACATCCCCTGAGTATTTCTTTTACTTTTTATTTCTTTTTCCTTATTTATTTATTTTGTTAACTATTATTATTATTATTAAAAATTAACCAATTAACTTTTTTCATAAAATCAGAAAAAACCAAAAAAATAATATCTTTATTAATTTCACTATTTTATTTTGTAAATAAATAATTTAATTAATTTAGTTTCTAATTAGGTATAATTTCAATATTTTGCAATAAATTAAAATCAAATTAGAATATTAGGTTTTTAATATTTTTAACCATTCTTATTTTATTTCCTTAATTATAAAAAAAAACAAAAACAAAAATATTTTCATTTAATTAATTGATTCCATTATTAACTTAGACTTAATTTCCGTTTAATTCAAAATAACAAAAAATCTTTCTTTCTTAAAAAAGGGTCAAAACCCTAAAAACACTCTGATTTACTTTTCTCGCACGCGTGTTATTTTTATCCAATATTGTAACTGCTTCGGGAATGTAATAGTTTTTAACTTAGGATTTTATTTATTTATTTATCGCTTTTATTTACTTTTCGCAATTTAATTTTAAAGGGTTTGTCTTTGGCGATGTAAATACCCGACGCCTTGTAATAGCTTAGGTTAATTTCCCGCAATTTAATTTCCGCTCAATATTAACTGTTAGATGTTTGATAACTAGGCAATGCATGACAAGATCAATCTTTAAACTAAAATCAACATAGCTCACCATAACATGTACAAAGATAATATAACTGAAAAATAACACACTCGCACATGCGCACTCTTAGGGTACGCCTCACTTGGTTGCCTCGAACGTGGTCATTGAGTATAGGAAGTTTTAGAGGTCTCCCTCTTGTCCAAAGATCATAGTTGCCTCGAAATGGTTACCTCGGAAAAATGATCTAGGATATTAGGGTTACCGCTAAGGCGTCCTAACATTGCTTTAGTGACCACACGTCCCTTAATCGAATTGACCCGAAAACTCCAACGACGATGCTACCTACTCATCAATAGTGGGCTAGAATTGTCTAAAGGACACTTGTACAGTTTAATTCCTTTTTGAGTAGGTAGATGGTTCTTAAGTACTTGCTCCTTTTAAAAACAAGACAAAACTTTTTGCACTTACACTCTCTTCAAAACAAAAAACTCTTTTCAAACCCACAAACACAAAGAAAAGCAAACTTTTGAAAACACAATGAGCAAGTACCTAAGAGCCCATGGATAACCACAGATAGAAAGGGTGCTAACACCTTCCCCTTCTATAATCTACCTCCCGAACCCGAGAAATATCTCAAAAAGGAATTTTTATGTGCTTTTGTCCTTTCCTTGTTGGATAAAATAAAAGACGGTGGCGACTCTTGCTTACCGTGACATTTTGCAAAAACAAACGCAAACGCGAACCAGCATTCCAAAACAGTCAGTTCTATTCCCACCGATCACAGAACTGGCGACTCTGCTGGGGACTATCTAATAAGTGAGGTGTACCTTAGGATTATATCACTATGTTTTCAATTGTATGCTTTGTATGCTTTAATTTTGTAGGCTTGTATCGGAGTTCTATAGATCCTAACCCGGATCTGGGGATACCCTTTAGGTAAGTAGCAAGAAACTGTGAGGGATCTGTACGACGTAGACCGATACGGATGAAGTAGTAGCTACGTTGGTGTGACACTTTAGTCTGTACTGATATCCCTTGTGTTGGAACGAGGAGAATATGGGTCTTCTAAAAGGTCATTAAGCACCAACTGACCTTAGAACCTTAAATTGACCAACTTGGCCATAGAACAGTAGCAGTATGCTACACTCATTGAGACTAAACTCTCGTGATGATTCCGGCCAACAAAAAAGGTTGCTAAACTGGAATTATGACCGATTGAGGGTAGTCAGTGATATTGAGATCCTCTAGAACCCGGTTACTATTTTTAGGATAAGTTTAAACCAACTGAACTGAAAGAGGGTAGTACCTAAGCTCTATGCCAGTCTGAAATCTAAGGGCTCTCAGTGTGACTTGTGTGCCTTTACCATGTTTGCTTTTTGAGGATACTTGTGGTGTGCCTTTATCATGACATCATGACATCATAACATTGCATACATATTGCATAAGGACTAACTTATTTCAAAGACAGGAGGGTTTCATCTTTGCTCTGTTTTGTAGGTCATCATGATGCCTATGCGTAAGAATACTATCCGGATCAACTTTGTCCAAGTACCTACCTTTCTTAAAGAGTTGGTTGCCAAGATGCCTGACACTACTTCCTTCATCAGGAGGCGTGGTTCTCTTCTCAGTTTGGTCACCTCCAAATTGGACGAACAAATGATGAGTGTCCTGGTCCAGTTTTATGATCCGCTGTACCATTGCTTCACTTTTCAAGACTATCAGCTGGTTCCTACCCTAGAAGAGTTCTCTGAGTTGCTCGATATCTCTGTTTTGGAGCAGACCCCATTCACTGGATGGGAAAAGACTCTTAGGCCCGAAGAGATTGTTGCAGCCCTTCACTTGACCAAAGAAGAGGTAATGGCTAACTGGGAGACTAGAAGTGGAGCTAAGGGTTTTCTGACTAAGTTCTTGGTTGGCAAGGCTAACTACTTCTGGGATAGCCTAGACTTTAAGGCATTTGAGGACATTTTGGCTCTTCTGATTTATGGTCTGGTATTGTTTCCGAATCCTGACACTTTTGTTGACGTGAATGCTATAAAGATCTTCATCTCTCAGAACCCGGTGCCCACTCTCTTGGGTGACATCCTTCATCAGCTCTATGCTCGTACTGCCCGAAAGCGGGGGACCTTGATGTGTTGTGCTCCTTTATTATCGAGGTGGTTTATTTTGCACCTCCCTAAGTCAGTGCTGAAGAACAAAGAAGGAATGGGTTGGGCTTATAGGGTGATGTCTCTTTCTCATAATGACATTATCTGGACTCTCAAAGGTATGGATGAGGTGACTATCATTGATCGCTGTGGAGAGTATCCTAATGTTCCATTGATCGGAACCCATGGAGGGATTTCTTACAACCCATGCTTAGCTCTCTGTCAGTTTGGAAGAGCCAGAAGAGAAGGGCCTCATGAGATGTTGATGCCTCATATCATCTTTGATTTTCAGGGAGATAGCGACGAGCTGCGTCGTAGATTCATAAGGGCTTGGGACAGAGTTCACCAATCTGATCCACATGAGTTGGATCCAAAGACTTCTCTGCCAATGGAGCCATATCTCAGATGGGTCAGCATCCGTGCCCAGAAGCTAGGTATGCCATATGAAGTTGTCTGGCCTGTCACTCTTGAAGTTGCTAATGAAGACGGGGTTCTTCCAACCATTCTCCACCCTTATATGCCCACTGACATTGGGGCACTGAAGAGATCTTGGATGCAACTGCGGGAAGAACGGGATTCTTATCGGGAGAAGTTCAATGAACAAGAGCAAAAGATCCAGAGGTTGACCAAGCAGTTAGAGAATGAGCGGATTCTCAACGATTATGTCCGCACTGATAAGAAGAGACCATGGGAGAATTGATGGACCTTTGATGATTTCCTTTACAGTTTTTTTTACTTTTCAGTATATTCATTCTTGTAATGCCTTAAGGGCAATTTGTTGAACAATTTGAATTTTTTGAAGTTTAAATCTAATAAAGTGTGTTTCCTTTCTTGTTTACGAATTTGAATCTCGATTGTCTTTGAAATCATAAATCATACGCATTTCATCCCATGCACTTCATAAACAGGTACCCTTCTTACATGTCTCTTATCTTCTTCGCTGTTTATTTCAGCAATCATCATGTCTACTGAACCTTCAACTGAGCAAGCTACCAAGGCCCTCCAGGCCCAGAATGCCCAATTTCAAGAGTTGTTCATGAATCTAGACAAAGGTCAGCAGGACCTGAAGACCTTGATTCTGAAAGAGAAGAAGAAGAAGAAGAAGAAGAAGAAGAAGAGGACATTCCTGTTCAGCACAAGGCACGGGTTTGGGAACAGGCTGCAGAATGAAGTTGATCTGACCACCTCATCTGGAGGGAAAGATAGTTCACAAGAAAGGAGGGCCCCTAGCCCTGTGGTCTCCGACAACGAGACAGACTACGATGAAGAACAGTATCCTCCTGCTGAGGATAAGTACAAATAGCTGGAAGACCGTTTGAGCGCTATGGAAATTCAGAAGGTGCCCGGTCTGGACTTCGGAGATCTAGGTTTATCATCTGGGGTGGTGATTCCCCATAAATTCAAGGCACCAGCCTTTGCCAAGTATGACGGAGTTTCCTGTCCAAAGCTGCACCTTCGGTCATATGTGAGGAAGATCCAACCTTACACTACTGATAAGAACTTATGGATCCATTTCTTTCAAGACAGTCTCTCAGGGACTCAGCTTGAGTGGTTCTATCAGTTGGACGGAGCCAGTATCCGCGGTTGGGAAGATTTGGCTACTGCATTCTACAGGCAATATCAGTACAACTCCGACCTCGCTCCTACGTGTACCCAACTCTAGGGTATGTCAATGGGTACGGGTGAAGGATTTAAAGATTATGCTCAAAAATGGAGAGACCTTGCCGGAAGGGTGCAACCACCTTTGGCTGATCATGAACTTGTTGACATGTTTCTGGGGACTTTGTCTGGTCCATTCTTTAACCATCTGATTGGAAGCTCTTCAGCTGGGTTTACAGATCTTATTTTGACTGGTGAGAGGATTGAAGCTAGTATTAAGGCTGGAAAGATACAGAAGGGTGCCTCATCGAGCACCGAGAAGAAGCCGTTTAAGAAAGAGTCCAGTGTTGTCTACAGTGCAAGAAGACAGAATAGACATGAACACCGCCAAGTTGTCAATGCGGTTGTTATTTCAAAGCCTGCTGGTGCTCCTCAGTACAACAACCAACAAAAGGACGAGAGGCCTAAGAGGTAATTCACTCGTCTCAGCATGACATTATCTCAGATTCTGCCACAGTTGCTGAAGACCAACCTGGTGACTATAAGGGAACCCCCAAAGAATGCAAATACAACGTCACCAAGGTATAACCCTAATGCCCGTTGCACTTATCACTCCGATAGCCCGGGGCATAATACAGATGATTGTTGGGCATTAAAGAACAAGATACAAGACTTAATTGATGCAAAGGAGATTGAGTTCGAGGCGCACGAGAGGCCTAATGTTGTGACTGCTCCCATGCCCAAACATGGAGTAAATGCTGTAGAGGAAGACTTGTTTGTAGTTTATGTGGATGACATTGTTACCCCTCTGATGACTGTCAAGAAGAACCTGTTGCTAGCCGGTTTATTTCCGGGCTGTGACGAGGGTTGCCATATGTGTTCTGTTTTACCTACCGGTTGCCCATTCCTGAAGTCAGGTGTCCAACACCTGATGGATAGTAAAGAGATCCTGTTTGAGAAAACTGTTGTTCCTTCCATTCCTACTGAAGAAGTCGCCATCATTACCATTTTCGACAATTCTTCCAAGGCTCCCTCGAGGATGCCTGTTAGAATTACATCTGTTCCAAAAATTGCACCTGTAATCATCACTGTTCCGGGGCCCATCCCCTACACCTCTGACAAAGTTGTCCCTTGGCACTATAGGGCAGATGTTTATGTTCTAGGAGTTAAGCAAGAGTTGGATGCTGATACCGGCGTCAGCAACATTACTGGACCTGCTAAGGTCACCCGCAGCGGTAGACTTTTCTCACCTGATATTGTTCCACCAACTATCTGAAGACCTGTCGTTATTACACCTGCAAGTGTACCTACCACTACTCCTGATCAAGTTCCTATCCTTACCCCTGTCGCCGAGTCATCTGACGCTCGGGGCAAAGAGATCGCCACTGATGTGCCTGCTCATACGGGGGCACCGAAGACGATTACTGTTGAGGCTTCCAAACAGGAGATGGAAGAGATTCTGAAGATTATTAAGAAGAGTGATTACAATGTAGTTGAGCAACTGGGGCAAACCCCATCCAAGATTTCTATGTTGTCACTATTGATGTGCTCAGAGGCCCATGCCAAGGCTCTGATTACCTTCCTGAAGATTGCCCACGTGCCACAAGAGACATCAGTTGATCAGTTTACAGATTGTGTGGCGAATTTAACTGCTGATAATGGTTTGGGTTTCTCCGACGCTGATTTGACTGCTAAATGGAAGAACCATAACGATGCCCTGCATGTCTCCATTGAATGCAGGGGCACTACTCTTGCACATGTACTGGTTGATACTGGTTCCTCATTGAATGTCTTACCCAAGAAAGGTCTAGACCGGTTGGATTGCAAAGGGTTGGAGCTAAAACCAAGTAACATCGTTGTCAGGGCCTTTGATGGGTCTAAAAGGATGGTGCACGGTGAAGTTGATATTCCAATTAAAGTTGGTTCTCAGGTCTTCAATTCTATGTTCTATGTGATGGACATTCGGCCATCCTACTCTTGTTTGCTGGGTCGTCCATGGATCCATAAAGCTGGGGCCGTAACCTCAACGCTCCACCAGAAGCTGAAGTACCCTGTCAGAGGAAAGATTGTGACAGTTCAAGGGGAGGAAGAGTACATGGTCAGCCACCTCAACTCGTTCAGATACGTAGAGATGGATGGGGAGTTCATTGAGACCCCATTTCAGCACTTTGAAGAGGTCCCCCAGACACTGGCATCAGCTGAGACTGTGGTTGAAGATTCTCCTATGAAGATGGCTTCCTTAAGGGATGCCCGGGCTGTTATTGAGAAGGGTGAGTGTGCAAATTGGGGCTGACTCCCTGATTTTACACAGAAGACTAACAAGTTTGGTTTTGGTTTCACTGCAGAAGCTCAAAGGGTTGTTCGAAGTGCAAGGATCGGAAGACCTCCTGTGTTCATCAGCAACTCGGGAGTGAATGCCATTGAGAATGACGCGGAAGAGTCTGAATTCGACAGCTGGATCTACCCTACGACCAACGGTGGACCAAGCAACTAGACAGCAAAGGACTTCATCCCTATTACTTTTGTTACCCAGTAAAGAAACTTTTGTTTTGAATTTGTAATAGACAATGTTTTGAAACTTTATAGCCCGGTGTCTTACCCGGGGCACCGTGGCTTCATTTGTGAGGGCTTTTGTATGTCATTTTCATATATCATTAATAAAAGCATTGGATATTCTTGCATTTCAAATATTGCGCTCCTTATCTTTCTTTATTATATATTGCAAAACAACTATTTTACACACACTCACATATATAGGTCCACATTCACTCTAGATCTCACTGTTGACGACTCTGTTACCGCCAGTTATGACTTCGAAAATCCGATCAACTTAGCCGAAGACGAAGGTGAAGATGATTGCGAAGTGCCTGGTGAACTTGAAAGACTTCTGCTCCAAGAAGAAAGGGCCATTCAGCCACATGAAGAGCCGGTGGAAACAGTGAATCTGGGTACTGAGACAGACAAGAAGGAAGTCAAGATCGGTGCAAATCTGGAGCTTAGTGTGAAACAGCGGTTGATTCAGATGTTGTATGACTATGTTGAGATCTCTGCCTGGTCTTATGAAGATATGACTGGGTTAGACACTGACATTGTGGTTCATCACCTGCCTACCAAGGAAGACTGCCCTCCGGTAAAACAAAAGGTTCATCGTATGCGCCCAGAGATGTCTGAGAAAATCAAGGCCGAAGTTATGAAACAGTTTGACACCGGTTTTCTAGCAGTGACTTCTTACCCTCAGTGGGTCGCCAATGTGGTTCCGGTACCGAAGAAGGATGGTAAGGTCCGAATGTGTGTTGACTACAGGGATTTGAACAGGGCAAGCCCTAAGGATGACTTCCCTCAACCTCACATCGACGTTCTGGTTGACAATACTGCTCAGCACAAGGTATTCTCATTTATGGATGGTTTCTTCGGATATAATCAAATTAAGATGGCTCCCGAAGATATGGAGAAGACCACTTTTGTTACTCAGTGGGTTACCTTTTGCTACAAGGTCATGCATTTTGGGTTGAAAAACGCTGGGGCAACATATCAGCGTGCCATGGTCGCTTTGTTTCATGACATGATCCATCATGAGATTGAAGTATACGTCGAAGATATGATTGCAAGGTCCCAGACTGAGGAAGAACACCTTGACCATCTACAGAAGCTTTTTGACAGGTTGAAGTTGTACAAGTTGAGGTTGAACCCGAACAAGTGCACCTTCGGGGTGAGGTCTGGTAAGCTACTGGGTTTCGTCGTAAGCGACAAAGGTATTCAAGTGGACCCTGCCAAAGTGAAAGTCATACAAGAGATTCCAGCTCCCAAGACAGAGAAATAGGTCAGAGGCTTTCTGGGACGACTGAACTACATTGCCCGATTCATCTCGCACCTAACTGCTACTTGTGAGCCAATCTTCAAGCTGCCGAAGAAAGATCAAGTGGTACGTTGGAATGATGAATGCCAAGCCGCTTTCGAAAGGATCAAAGAGTATCTCCAGGAGCCACCTATTCTGATGCCACCAGTTGAAAGGAGACCTCTGATCTTATACTTGA
The DNA here is from genome assembly GCA_948472305.1 of Vicia faba. Classification (NCBI taxonomy): domain Eukaryota; kingdom Viridiplantae; phylum Streptophyta; class Magnoliopsida; order Fabales; family Fabaceae; genus Vicia; species Vicia faba. The sequence goes on from OX451735.1 coordinate 562,898,198, forward strand.
CAGTACTTGACAACTCAATGGGGTGTGTGTTGGGGCAGCATGACGAGTCTGGCCGAAAAGAGCATGCTATTTATTACCTTAGCAAAAAGTTTACAGACTGTGAGACCTGACACTCACTGCTTGAGAAAACTTGCTGCGCTTTGGCATGGGTTGCTCGCCGGCTGAGACAGTATATGCTGACTCCCACCACTCTGTTGATTTCAAAGATGGATCCAATCAAGTATATCTTCGAGAAGCCTGCCTTGTCCGGAAGAATAGCAAGATGGCAGATGATCTTGACTGAGTATGACATCTAGTACACAACTCAGAAAGCAATCAAGGGAAGTGTATTGGCAGACCATTTGGCACACCAGGCAGTGGATGATTACCAGTCTATGAACTTTGAATTCCTGGACGAGAATATCATGTTAGTAACTGATTGTGAGACACCTGGACCGGATGAAGGACCTGAGGAAGGATCCCGATGGTCTATGTACTTTGATGTAGCTTCGAACGCTTTGGGTAATGGCATTGGCGTTGTGATTATATCTCCTAAAGGCTCTCATACTCCGTTTACCGCCCGACTATGTTTCAACTGCACCAACAACATGGCGGAGTATGAAGCGTGCATCATGGGTCTTCGAGCTGCAATTGACCTAAGGATTAAGTTTCTGAGTGTCTTCGGAGATTCCGCTCTCGTGATCAGTCATATCAAAGGCGAGTGGGATACGAAACACCCAAATCTTATTCCTTATAAGGAGTATGTGTTGACATTGCTTCCCCATTTTGAGGAGATCACCTTTGAACACTTCCCTGGAGAGGAGAATCAGTTGGCGGACGTGCTAGCTACGATGTCTTCTATGTTCAGAGTCAATTGGTACAACGAGGCTCCCCGGATCATTATTGAAAGATTGGACGAACATGCGCATTGCTGTGATCTTGAGACTGAATAGGTAACAGAAAAGCCCTGGTTTCACGAAGTAAAAATGTACCTTGAAGCTCAGGAATACCCTGAGGGTGCATCTGTTAATGATAAGAAGTTTTTGAGGAGGTTCGCGGAAAAATTCTTCATCAGTAATGGCATTCTTTACAAGCGTAACCACGATTCAACCTTGCTGCGTTGTGTGGATAAGAATGAAGCAGAAGGGATCATGGCAGAGCTACATGAAGGCACCTTCGGAACCCATTCCAGTGGACATACCATGGCAAAGAAAATCCTCCGGGAAGGATACTACTGGTCCACAATGGAAGCTGACTATTATCCGCATTCTCGGACATGTCACAAGTGCCAGGTCTATGCTGATAAGGTGCACATACCTCCAGTTCCTCTGAACGTTTTAACGGCACCTTGGCCTTTTTCAATGTGGGGCATTGATATGATCAGCGAGATCAGGCCTACGGCATCCAATGGGCATCATTTCATCCTGGTAGCAATTGATTACTTTACGAAGTGGGTTGAAGCAGCTTCCTTTGCTACTGTAACCAAGAACGTCGTGGCACGGTTCATTCGGCACAATCTGATTTGTCGATATGGTGTACCAGAGAGGATTATTACAGAAAATGGTACCAATCTTAACAACAAGATGATCACTGAGCTCTGCGAGCAATTCAAGATACATCATCACAACTCTTCTCCTTACCGGCCGAAGATGAATGGGGCTGTAGAAGCAGCAAATAAGAACATTAAGAAGATTGTGCAGAAGATGATAGTGACATACAAAGATTGGCACGAGATGTTACCATTTGCTCTTCATGGATACCGCACCTCAACATGGACGTCAACCGGGGCGACACCCTATTCCTTGGTTTATGGTATGGAGGCAGTCTTGCCCATTGAAGTTCAGATACCCTCTCTTCGAATCATGAAGGATGCAGGTTTGAGCGAAGATGACTGGATTCAGACCCGGCTTGATCAACTGAACTTAATCGACGAAAAGAGACTCACTGCTATTTGTCATGGTCAGACGTATCAAAAACGGATGATCAAGGCATTTAACAAGAAAGTCAGACGACAAGAGTATCAAGTTGGGGATCTGGTAATCAAGCGCATTATCTTACCTCAAGGTGATCCCAGGGGCAAATGGACCCCTACTTATGAAGGGCCATTTGTGGTTAAGAACATTTTCTCAGGAGGAGCTATGATTCTAACCACCATGGATGGTGACGACCTTCCTCACCCCGTCAATGTAGACATAGTAAAAAGATACTACGCATAAATCAAAGACCCGCTAGGTTGACTGGCCTAGGAAAAAATAAGGGCTTCCCAGCGAACCAAAAGGGTTCGGGCAAAAATAAAGGATGAAAATAAAAAATCTGTACACCCGGCAAGTCGAAAACCCGAAAAGGCGGCTTGGGCAAAAATGGGTATCCCGGTGGACTGAAAACCCGAAAGGGCGGTCCAGGAAAAAGTGAGGGATCAAAGCGTAACACTATGTCTCATTGGATAACCTTGTATCCAGACTTCGGTATCGACCATCAAGCTCGGACGACACTAATCAATCAGATTCATCTTCAACTAAGCAGCGAAGTGATGAGATGCTTGAAGATATAAAGGCAATAGCAGAGTTAGAACCCAGTGGGATTATTCACATAGTTGTTTTGTTTACTTTTCACAAATTGTATAAATTCTATTTGTTCGGCAGCGTTCTCTTACTAGGACGTTAGCCTCTTGTACAAAAACGCCTATTTTCAGGCCAAACTTCAAAATCAATACAAATTTTTTTTCAGAAATTTCAAGCTATTTTTCCTTTATCTGTTTTGCTTTGCAAAGAACGTCCAATGTTCATTTTTGATAAATGCATTTAACATTAATTGCTGATCATAAATAATTACATATGAAATAAAAGATAAATTACGGGTAATATCAGAAACAGGGGCATAAGAAATGTCCAAACTGTGTAGTTACTTTGTCCACCTGGTACCAAGGTAGGTTCAGCTAAAGAAGATGGTTGCGATACCTTCACTCCCCGCAGAGCAATACAGTAATGGTAGCTCTCCCAGCTAAGACTTGCAGTTGAACGAATCAACAATACTCTCCCCCAAGCAGAGTTAGTCTACCATCAGCCCTAAAAAGGTGTGGTATCCCCAGAAGTTCTTAATATTCTCCAACGGAGTATAAAGACATTTCCCAGCAAGTATAAGAATACCCCCGGCAGTCTTAATATTCCTCAACAGAGTATAAGAATGTTCCCCGGAGGAATACAAGATATCCACAATGGAGTCATTTCCCCAGCGCAGTCTAAAAAAGCTTTCCCAACGGAGTTGAACCATCTTCCCCAGTAGATTCTGGAAGCTTATCCCCTGCAGAGCGCAAATAAATCTCCCCAGCCAAATTCAGAAGGTTATCCTCATAAGAGTCTAACTGGGTTATCCTCAGCAAGTTGCAACTGAAAGATCATCCCCAGTGAAGTTCTTTCTTTCCCCCCCAGCAGGACTTCAATCCTCAACCGATTCTGTATCACCAGCAACGGTAATCCATCCCCAGCGGAGTTCATCATTAAAATCCCCAACAGAGCTTATCAACAGAATCCCCAGCGGAGTTATCGTTAAAATCTTCAGCAGAACATCTCTTCCCCACAGAGTAATTCCCCTCGGAGTAATCTCTTCATCAGTTTATTCCCCAACGAAGTTCTTTTCTCCTGCAGGTTTATCCTCACAATCACCTTCGTTCACCATCCCCAGCGGAAACGAAGAATTCAACTCTATTCTCCAGCAGCTTCGGGATTTATTTTCCCCAGCTAAGACATTACATGTCCATACATCATGATACATGCATATACGCATCATACCATACAATCTCATTTATTTTGAGAACATCATTGCATGATACATATCATGCATCACATACAGCTAACCTTCCATTTCAGGAAAGATACAAAATTCAAGTTATGAAGCCCGGGTACGACCGGATAGTATCTTGATTTCTACAGCATATTGTGAGGCCCGGATTACGACCAGATGACGATGTCAAACTACCGCGAAGCCTGGATTACGACCAGATAGTGACATCTCTCAAAAGCACTCTATGAAGCCCGGAGAACGACCGGATAGTAGTTTATTCCCTAGTGAGCTATGAAGCCCGGATTACAACCAGATAACAGCTCAGCAAGTTATTGTGAAGCCTGGATTACGACCAGAAAGCGATACAAGACCATGAAGCCTGGATTACGACCAGATAATGATAGAAGATGTTGTGAAGACTGGGTTACGACCAGATAGCAACCAGGAGTACTACGAAGCCTGGATTTCGACCAGATAGTGGTATGATACATCATGAAGCCTGGATTACGACCAGATAATGATAGAAGATGTTGTGAAGACTGGGTTACGACCAGATAGCAACCAAGAGTACTACGAAGCCTGGATTTCAACCAGATAGTGGTATGATACATCGTGAAGCCTAGATTGCAACCAGATAAGCGTTAAGGGACACTGTGAAGCTTGGATTACGACCAGATAACAGTTTACCCAGCCAGTTACTACGAAGCCCGGATTCGACCAGATACTAGTAAACCCAACAGTCAGAAGGAAGCCCGGATGCGACCGGATCACCACTTGATTTATGTTAAAGCCTGGATTACGACCAGATAGCGGTACAAGGCACTGTGAAGCTTGGATTCCGACCAAATAACAGTTTACATGGACAGTTACTAAGAAGCCCGGAGTCGGCCGGATATTAGTGTGCCCTAAATTCAAGTTGAAGCTCGGAGGCGACCGGATAACCACTTGATTTATTCTGAAGCCTAGATTTCGACCAGATAAGAAGTGAGGTATTGCAAAGCCTGGATTACGACCGAATAGCAAGTTTAATCTCATCTCCCCAGTAAGTCACTGAAAAGCCTGGATTACGACCAGATAGCAGTCGGTCTTATCACTATGAAGCCTGGGTTACGACCAGATAGTAGTTCACTCCCACCTCTTCAACAGAGATAATTCCTCAGTAGAATAACGGACGACCGAAGCTCCTAAAATTCAACAGAGATGATTCCCCAGTAGAATAGCGGACGGCCGAATCTCCTAAAGTTCTATTTCTCCTAAGACAAAGAACAACATTCCCCAGCGGAATCTCCCTCAACAGCAGGTATACAAGCTCTCGCTAAGGAATATCTTATGCGATCGACACTCCTTCGGATGGCATCGTTAAGCCCATCTCCCATCATTAATCTCCAAATGGCATCTGTAAGCCTATTCCCGACATCACAATGATGATACTACTTCATGCGAGTGCAAATTTCTGGGCACTTTAGTGTTCAATCATCTCCCACCTTCGGATCACGAAAGGCCCAAACGCCAATCTATATCCTCAGGTTTAAGAAGATTGAATAGGGGCAACTGTTGTACCCCAAAATTTTCCCTCCCATATTTCTCAAGACATGTCAAGAATCATCTCCAAGTTGTTCAAGATGGCTCAAGAGTTGGACAGTCAAATCACCTCCTATGGCAGTCAAGTCAAAATTAGGGTTTTGTGTTGCATCAAGGTCCTTACATCCAAATGACCTCAAGTGCTTCCAAATGTCCTAATATGTTCTTAAGTTCATCCCTGTCAAATTTCAAGCCTTGCAGAGGAAGTTTGGTCAGTCAATTGCTCAAGAAGTCCAAAAATCGACTATGCTAGGGCAAAAGTCAACTGTGACCTAAATACAGTCAAACCTCAAGATTTTTTGTCAACATTATCATTTTGAAGGATAATTCATCATTTGATCAAGGGTTTATCATGATTCATCAAGGATTGCTCAAGATTCATCAAGATTCAAAAGTTGCTAAATTAGGGTTTTGTAGGAAAAGTCAACTCAACTTTGACCGAGCATAACTTTCTCATACTTTATGAGAAATGACCCATCCAAAGCTCATTTTGAAAAGGATGCAATTTACTACAATCCATCTTCACACCCCAATACCAATAAATTCTCTCACAAAAATTTACAAATTTGGACATTATAGGTCATTTTTGAAAGTCAACAAAAACACCTTTTTTGCCAAAGCTTATAACTTGAGCATGGAAGATCAAAATGATATGAGACCAAAACGGTTGATTAGAGGACATCTCAAGGTTTTTAAAAAGTCCAAGAACACCTCCAAAAGTTCAAAATTGAAGAAGTTATGAATTGTTGAAGTTGGGCATTTTTCCAAAATGACCAAAAGTCAACTATCCTCAAAACTCCATTTTTTGACAAAAGGGCCCACTTTTTTCCACTTGATATGGTCTTATCATGCCACACACTTGTCCCATCTTTAATTTCATGGCCATTCATTTATTTTTCTATTTTATTTAATTTTTATTGATTTAATTCATTTTAAATCAATATTAAATCAAATAAAATCTAAAAATTGATGTAATGAGATTCTTGTGGTCATTATAGGTCTTCATTGTCAAGATACACTAAACCAAATCCGAATCATGCCTTATAGTGCACAAAATATTTGATTTGAGCCATCTTTGGAAACTTGATAATGGTGATCAAAATCAAATCTCCAATATTCAATTCCTATGGATTCAAGCCCAAAGGTTAAACCTAATTCATTCTATAACACTTGTACAAGCCAAGCAAATCAGGAGCACGCCTAAAGAACTGCAGAAACGGCAAAATAAACTTTGAAAAAAAGCTTGAAAACTTGGAATCTGAAATCCACCTTAGAGCTCGATTCAAAGCAAAAGCTTGACACTAATCCCTTGCTGGCAATCCCCTGAAGTGATACCAATCAAAACCAAGCCTTCTCATTGCCTTAAACTCGCTGTAAGTGTCCACGAACCAAGCCCTGTACATGAAAACGTAACTCATCATTCTTGTATCTTTTTGCCAATTTTCTTGTATATTCATACTTGCCATTCAATTTCCAATGATTCTGTAATATTTAATTTTGTTTTCGTGGCTTATAACCTTGTACCCAAAGCTAGGGTTCTTGTTCTTTCTTTTTAGGCATTTTTGATGCAGGATAAATTGAGACTAATGATGGGTATAGGGATGATCAGGGGAGAGAGAATAATGCAATGATGGTCTCCATTGGCGTTTATATGGCTTGTAGCTCATGATAGGATGGTGCCATGGATTTAGTTGCGGAATAAAATCCGCAGGTAAACGAACCAGTCTTCGTTGAAGAAGACGAAGATGTGTCCTAGCTTCATTGGACAATTCAAACAAATTGCGCATTTTTTTTTATTTCCAGTATAATTAATTGACTTGTCCATATAATATTTATTGATTATCCCATTAACAAAAAGAACCAATGGCTCAGCTGGAAAGGCGTTAGTGCATGATACCATTGGGACCTGGGTTCGAATCCCAGGTCCCCCAAAACTTTGTTACAATTTTGTTTCAGGTTATTCCATGTGACTCAGCAAGCGTGGATTATCATATGCCTCCAGATCTCAAATGCCAGGTGGCCCACAAGGCAAATCCAGTGATCTAGATTGAAGGTTCACTATGAACCCTAGTCAATGCACGCATAGCAAACTGGAAAAGTCAAAGCAGGTTGATTGAAATTAGGCTTGGATTTTGCTAATTTCCCCATCAAATTCAGGCCCACACCCCCTGAGTATTTCTTTTACTTTTTATTTCCTTTTCCTTATTTATTTATTTTGTTAACTATTATTATTATTATTATTAAAAATTAACCAATTAACTTTTTTCATAAAATCAGAAAAAACCAAAAAAATAATATCTTTATTAATTTCACTATTTTATTTTGTAAATAAATAATTTAATTAATTTAGTTTCTAATTAGGTATAATTTCAATATTTTGCAATAAATTAAAATCAAATTAGAATATTAGGTTTTTAATATTTTTAACCATTCTTATTTTATTTCCTTAATTATAAAAAAAAACAAAAACAAAAATATTTTCATTTAATTAATTGATTCCATTATTAACTTAGACTTAATTTCCGTTTAATTCAAAATAACAAAAAATCTCTTTCTTTCTTAAAAAAGGGTCAAAACCCTAAAGACACTCTGATTTACTTTTCTCGCACGCGTGTTATTTTTATCCAATATTGTAACTGCTTCGGGAATGTAATAGTTTTTAACTTAGGATTTTATTTATTTATTTATCGCTTTTATTTACTTTTCGCAATTTAATTTTAAAGGGTTTGTCTTTGGCGATGTAAATACCCGACGCCTTGTAATAGCTTAGATTAATTTCCCGCAATTTAATTTCCGCTCAATATTAACTGTTAGATGTTTGATAACTAGGCAATGCATGACAAGATCAATCTTTAAACTAAAATGAACATAGCTCACCATAACATGTACAAAGATAATATAACTGAAAAATAACACACTCGCACATGCGCACTCTTAGGGTACGCCTCACTTGGTTGCCTCGAACGTGGTCGTTGAGTATAGGAAGTTTTAGAGGTCGCCCTCTTGTCCAAAGATCATAGTTGCCTCGAAACGGTTGCCTCGGAAAAATGATCTAGGATATTAGGGTTACCGCTAAGGCGTCTTAACATTGCTTTAGTGACCACACGTCCCTTAATCAAATTGACCCGAAAACTCCAACGATGATGCTACCTACTCATCAATAGTGGGCTAGCATTGTCTAAAGGACACTTGTACAGTTTAATTCCTTTTTGAGTAGGTAGATGGTTCTTAAGTACTTGCTCCTTTTAAAAACAAGACAAAACTTTTCGCACTTACACTCTCTTCAAAACAAAAAACTCTTTTCAAACCCACAAACACAAAGAAAAGCAAACTTTTGAAAACACAATGAGCAAGTACCTAAGAGCCCGTGGATAACCACGGATAGAAAGGGTGCTAACACCTTCCCCTTCTATAATCTACCTCCCGAACCCGAGAAATATCTCAAAAAGGAATTTTTTTGTGCTTTTGTCCTTTCCTTGTTGGATAAAATAAAAGATGGTGGCGACTCTTGCTTACCGCGACATTTTGCGAAAACAAACGCAAACGCGAACCAGCATTCCAAAACAGTCAGTTCTATTCCCACCGATCACACAAACAAATAAGATCAACACCAAAATCTCTATTAAAAATCGACAAAGGACAATTCAAACAAACCGAAGAAGTAGTCACTGGTCCTTTAGTGTAACATCAATAACCATTTCTTTATTCATGGAGGATACTACTATGCCCAACCTGTTCACACACTCAGCAGAAAACCCATAGCAAACTCGACGTCTTGCTTCGGAGGCCAGTCATTGATGTCGTTTGGAATTACATCTTGGAAATAACCCACAATAGGTAAATGGCCACTTGCAGCTCCATTGTCGACGTGCAAGGATATAAACATTGAAAACATCTGGGTTTCTTTTCTAAGAGTTCTTCTACTTGCTTAGAAGATAAAAATATCACTTCTCCACTGTCACCAAACTCAGATCCACAGTCTTGAGGAAAGTCACAAATATCTTAAGGAAAAATATCAAGAATTACACACCATTGGCCTATCACTAGCCGTCACATTGCTCTCTATTATTCAAGAATCAAACATCAACAATAACTGATCATACTCCCTCAAAGACATCCCAACTTGACTGATAGACAAGAATCACGAATTCGTACTCTCTTTGGGTTCGGGAAGCAACACCACCTCAACAACACCAGCATTCTTGTAATCAATTGTATGTTGCACCAACTCTCCACACCTTAAACATATCAGAGAAAGAAAAGTTTCTCCCCCACTTGTTTCAATCCCACTCCTGCAGACAAGTGGTTAGAAAAACAAACGAGCACCGACAGTGTTTCACACACATGTCGCGTACTAAAAGACAAATAACATTAGACAACCTGGCCGAACGGACCAACCTGCTCTAATACCACTATGTAACGCCATAATTTTTACCCTGCGTGATTATAATTAAAATCAGAATAATACAAAACAATCACACAATTAGGATGTCACTTTTAAACATAAACTTGCTCATATCATAGGACATGTAACACATACCCCTTTTTAAAATGAATAATAGTAATAATAAACCTCAACATGTTTAACTTCAGTTTTATTGCAGTGGAAAACATCAACCAATTATTCATTTACATAATCAAAACATAACCATGCTATAAAGTAAATGTAATAATTATCAATCTAGGATATATCATAAAATCTCCAACAAACAAGGAAAAATATACTAAGTGTTTGCCCCCCAGTGTTTCATATCAGAGCAGACGTCGAATCGACAAAAGCATAAAGAAGAGCACTCTCTGCTACTCACATCCACACCTTCACTGCGAATCACATAAGTGTTACCCACAAGGAGGAAACATTCAAACATAAAGAGTGAGATATCATAATTATATAAAGCAATGCATAATAATAAGTAAGTATCATATTATATCATGCATAATCACCCATTCCATCAATCACACTTCACACAATCCAAATACACAACAACACAACAAGTATGCAATGCAATGAGACCCAACACCATGAATCAATGCATATGGTACCAATATGTGAACTCTCAGGTTCACTCGCTCTTGATCCCCATCATAGGATTAGAGCACACCAAAATCGTTACTATCACCATAGATAACGCTTCACCAATTCTCACCTGGAACCAGCTACTCGCACCCAATCCTCACAATGGGATTGAGGATAATAAAAAAATGGCTACCATCACCATAGGTAACACATTGCTAATTCCCCAACATAGGAATCATCTACTCGCACCCAACCCCCACCATAGGATTGAGGCTCACCAAAATGGACCATTGTCTATCACCGTGATGCATGATACATAATAGACATGCAACAGCAACAAGTACAATGACCTTCACCATAATCAATGTACCACGCCAATGTTGGCCATGACACACCATACACATGCTATAAACATTATGTAATAGAAATATAATACTATAGCAAGCAACAACAATGCATTTTACGCATATTCCACCCCACAACATAAACATCGACTATCATTTAACACCACCAGGCAACAAATAAATTAATTCCAGGTACTGAAATTATTTTTAACATAACGATCACCTCATCATTTACCTAACGCTTTAAATGAGACCTCAATCAGACATCCGAAACTCAAGTTATGAATTTTTGAAGTTTTGCAAAATTCTGTCAAAATATCGGAAACCAATTACGCCATAACCCGTAACCGATTACGGACTTTAAAACAACCCAGAAACCCCATTTTTCAAGTGGTAACCGGTTACGCCAAACCCCGTGACTGGTTACGGACTAGAAAATTGTCCAGAAACCCTTTTTTCAACAGCGTAATCGGTTATACCAAACCACGTAACCGATTACGGATGTAGCAGAAGCATTTTTCTGCTACTTTTTGACACGGAAATCACATTTCCAATCATCCCACAACCCCAATTCTCATACAATTCACATACACGATTTTAGATTCTTATTCTTATTCACATACGTCGGCACCAACATTCTAACAACACCAATTCCTCAAACATATCACATTATTACATAATTACATAATCACAAAAAACAGCTCGACACATAACAACATATGATGATCATACTATTACAAAATTCATAGCAATGAGAAGAAACTTTCTAACAACAAAAATCAAAATTCCAACCCATAATTATTAAGCAAACCCTTATAGAATCGGAATCCCCCTTACCTTGGTATTCCTAGCAATGATTGTAAGAACAAGATTTGATTCTGCAATATTATCTCTGAGTTGATGATAACAAATGAGTATGTTTGTATGAACAATTTTGATACTCTAATGTTTGTTATTTTTTAGTATTTAAAAAACAGGTTCTGGTTCTGATGGATGGCATGGACAAGACATTAGAAGAGAATTAATTCCACTTATGCGCTACACAAGTTCTGATGAATAGTAGCAAGACACTCCAGAAGGCTCTAATGTTTTTCTAAAGAAACAAGTCAGAAGATCTGAAGACAGAAGTTTCTACTTACGTCCAGATGTTGAAGACTCATGCTTCTAAAGACAACGTGTTCTAAAGAAACAAGTCATAAGATCTGAATATTGAAGTTGCTACTTAAGTCCAGATGTTGAAGACTCATGTTTCTGAAGACAACGGGTTCTAAAGAAACAGTCAGAAGATCTGAAGATAGAAGTTTCTACTTAAGTCTAGATGCTAAAGACTCAAGTTTCTAAAGACCCAAGGTTCTAAAGATAAGGGTTCTAAAGACCAAGTGTTGAAGACTCTAAAGACAAAAGTTGTAAAGATTCTAAAGACTTGAAGTTCTAAAGACCCAAGGTTCTAAGAAAAGGTTCTCATGACCAAGTCCTGAAGACTCTGAAGATGCAGTTCTGAAGATTCTGAAGACTTGAAGTTCTGATGACCCTGTGCTATGTTCTCGCTTCTAAAATCATGCTCGCAGAAGCCTCTGAAGTGCGGAAGGAAAGAAGATAACATTAACATGGTATAAATAGTACACGGTACAATTAACATTTCATTCCACTACCATGAAAGGAAGGACGCGTTGCACGATCTTGTTCCCCACGTTATTGCTCAAGCTGCAAATGTTTCTGGAAATCCCAAGAGTACCCCTTAACTGATATATTATTTTATTAGCTATATAAAGGCTTGAAGAATAAGAGAGAAAGCTGGAAAAATTCATTGAATATTCACGCACAAGTGTTGTCCATAGCTTTTATATTCTTAAGTAATTATTTTTAAAATAGTTTTTATATTTAGCTTGTGTAGAAGCAATATCATTTTCAACAAAACTTGTATTCAAACAGTTGTTTGATTTCCTTAAGGGACCGGTTAGGTCTGTATCTTTAAGAAGTATAAGACTAGTGTGTCTTAGAGGTTGTTAGTCACTTATGGGTAGCTTGTGAATTGTAATAATCAGTTTAATTATTATTTGATTTTCCTTAAAGGATCGATTAGGTTTGTATCCTTAAGAAGTCTAGGACTTGTGTGTCTTAGAGGTTGTTATTCATTTGCGGGTAGCTTGTGAAAATTGTAATTAGTTTGGTTATATTGGATTAATTCCTCGATTGAGAGAGGCGAAATCACCTTGGAGGGTGGACTAGACTAGCTTGATAGTTTTCAAGTGGACTAGTATAAATATACCTTGTTCTTTACTTCCTGTTCTTAATTATTGTTATTATCAAGAGTGAAGGAAAAAGTATTTTAGTTCAAGGGGATATTTTTAAAAGAAAAGTTTTGATTTAAAACCCAATTCAAACCCCCCTTTATTGTGTTTTTACACCTTCAATTGGCATCCGAGCTCTGGTTCTGAGGAGATAAAAAGTTTTCATTTTTATCAACACTTAAAAGTGTTCAGTACCAATCCAGTGTGTGTGAAAAACCAATGGCTACACCTACTTCCACTGTTGATAATAGGGATAATGATGGAGATAACTATAGTTCAAAACCTCATATGTTTGATGGGGAGAAATTTGACTATTGGAAGGATAGAATCGAAAGTTACTTTCTGGCTTATGACTTGGATCTATGAGATTTGGTAGTTGATGGCTACACTCACCCAGTAGATGATAAAGGTCAGAAGATTACAAGAAGTGAAATGACAGAAGCACGGAAGAAAGTATGCAGAAATTACTACAAAGGAAGAACCATTCTTCTAAGTGCTATTTCATAAAATGAATATGAGAAGATCATAGATAGAGAGACTACAAAGTCTATCTTTGTTTCTCTTCAGATGACGCTTGAAGGTAATGCACAAGTAAAGGAAACAAAGGCTTTGGCCTTAATTCAAAAGTACGAAGCCATCAAGATGGGAGATGACGAATCTATGGAAATTATGTTTTCAAGATTTTAGACTCTTGTGGCAGGACTTAAGGTTCTGAATAAAGGTTACTCTATAGCAGATCAAGTTAAGAATATTATAAGAAGACTGCTTGTCAAATGGAGATCCATGGTAACTGCTTTGAAACTTTCAAAGGATATGAACAACACCTCTCTTGAGGAGCTGATTAGCTCCTTAAGAAGTCATGAAATAGAGCTTGATCAAGATGAACCTCAGAAGATGGTAAAATCAGTTTCTCTAAAGTCTACATCTGGAAAGACCAGGGTTTATCAAGCTAAGGAAGAATCAGAAGAATCTAAAAAAGATTTAGTTGACGGAGAACTTTCGTTGATATCCAGAAGAATCAGTCAAATCTGAAAGAATAGACAAAGCAAATTCAAAAGTCAACGAAGGATTTATGAAAGAGGTGACTCTACTTCTGGTCAGACAAATGCTTCTAGAAAAGAAGTTACTTGTTATGAGTGCAATGAGCCTGGACATTACAAAAATGATTGTCCAAAGCTCAAGAAATACAAGAAGCCTAAGAAGGCTTACAAAGCTAAAAAAAAGGTCTCATGGCAACATGGGATGATTCAGAATTAGAAGATGAAGATTCTAATGAAGAGCATGCAAACGTGGCACTCATGGCCAGAACCAGCACAAACGAAGAAACATTAGAATGTGAGCTGACAAAAGATGATGAGTTAGACTCCGAAGATGAAGTTGAGGTAATTGCTTCTCTCTCTCGTTACCAAATCTGTCAATTCATATGCTACTGTATCTTCTATCAATATTTCACTAAATCTAAAATTTCTTGCTACTAAATTTAACTAAAATTCATAACTAAAATATCAATAATTTAGTCAATATGAGTTATTATTTGGACACTTCAACTTACCCTACTAACAACTCTAAATAGAAATTACGCAAAATAAATAAAAGTGACTTTTAATGATACAAAACAACTCCATTGATAATTTTAACAATACTATTAACAACTCTCATAATTCTATTGACAACTCAATTGACATTCTATTAGAATAGAAATTAACCTAAATTAACTATTTATGCAAATACTTATTTCTAACTCAAAACTCTTAAAAATCACGATATTAATAATATTAAATTATTAATATAATAATAATAATAATAATTATTATTATTATTATTATTATTATTATTATTATTATTATTATTATTATTTAGCATAATATATTATTATACCAAAAAAAGTATTACCTAAATAGCATAAGACTCCCTAATAAGACTCAGTAATGTTACTAAACTCGCTTCTCTAATTTCCGCTACAGTGTAAGACACATATATGATATAGATTTCCGCTACAGTGTAAAACGCGATTTCCGCTACAATACCAAGCTAGTAGGCACTATCTTATTTCGCTACATACTACAATTATGGAATTGAAAGGGAAGTACTAAGGTACTTTTATATATATATATATATATATATATATATATATATATATATATATATATATATATATATATATATATATATATATATATATATATATATATATATATATATATATATATATATATATATATATATATATATATATATTAAATTGGGTTCCCAATCATCTCTCAATTTTAACAATATATATATATATATATATATATATATATATATATATATATATATATATATATATATATATATATATATATATATATATATATATATATATATATATATATATATATATATATATATATATATATATATATATATATATATAAATTAAATTGGATTCCCAATCATCTCTCAATTTTAACAATATCTCAATTTCAACACAAACAGAAATAATTTTACAACTCAAATTCACATACTATTAATCATATACCCTATTATAGAGACAGAACCTCACATTTACCTTGGACTGAAGGTTGCTCTAATTTACGATCTATCCGTTGGAACCTCGTTTTTGCCTCTCTTCCTTCTCTGCAACTTTTCTTCGTACACCACTTGTTCCAATTCTTAATGCTACTTCCTTTCTATCCTAGTTTTCTACATTTCCTATTTTCTTATATTATTATTATTATTATTATTATTATTATTCTATTTAGTTTTATTGGACCTACTAGTCAACACCCCCCCCCCCCCCCCACACACACTTTTTACTAAAACCAACACAACAACTAAGCACACTAAATAATTAGTCTTATATAATTCTAATATTATTAATAATATCATTTCTACAACTTAAATCAACCAATTTATCAACTAACCGCGTGATAACTTAAATCGATAATTCACAACTTCAAAAATTTAATCGGAAAATATTTAATTAAATAATTAATTAAATATTGGATGTTACAACTCTCCTCCACTTAGAATATTTTCGTCCTCGAAAATTTACCTGATTCGAACAACTCAGGATAGGAGTCCCACATCTTGCTCTCCAATTCCCACGTCATACATTCTCCGGCAGCTCCTAACCAAACAAATTTAACCAAAGCAATCTCCTTGCCTCTCAAAATCTTCATTTCACGATCCGTAATTCGTACAGGCATCGTCTCCATAGTAAGATTATCCCGTACTTCAATATCATCCATATGAATCACATAAGATGAATCTGAAATATACTTCCAGAGTTGTGACACATGAAACACATCATGCAAATTCGAAAGATTATTCGGTAAATCCGCTCTATAAACAACATTCCCAACTCTGTCCGAAATCTGATACGAACCAATAAAATGAGAAGTGAGCTTCTTAGACTTCAGTGCTCTCCCAACATCAGTCACAAGTGTAACTCTCAGAAACACATGGTCACCTGCTTGAAATTCTTAATCTTTCCTTCTCTTGTCATGATGACTCTTCTGTCTACTTTGGGAAGCTTTCATCTTTTCTCAAATTAACTTCACATTCTCGATAGTTTCTCGAACAAGTTCAGGTCCAAGTACTACACTTTCTCCAGACTCATGCCAACATAAAGGAGTTCTACATCTCCGACCATACAACTCTTCAAAAGGTGTCATTCTAATACTAGAATGGTAATTGTTATTATAAGTGAACTCTATTAACGATAGGTAAGTATCCCATGAACCTCCCTGCTCAAGTACACATGCTCTCAATAAATCTTACAACGACTGAATAATCCTCTCCGTCTGACCATCCGTTTGAGGATGATACGCCGAACTCAACTTCAACTTAGAACCTAACGTCTCTTGCAAACTCTTCCAAAAATCTAAAGTAAACCTCAGATCTCTATCTGACACAATGCATAAAAGAACACCATGCAGCTTCACAATTACACTGGTATAAACCTCTGCCAGCTTCGACACTGGAAAACTGATTTTAATAGGAATAAAATGATCCGACTTTGTAAGCCTATCAAAAATCACCCAAATTGAATCATGTCCTCTTGAAGTATTAAGTAATCCCGTCACAAAGTCCATTGAAATGTTATCCCATTTCCATTCTGGAACTTCTAACGGTTGCATCAACCCTGCAGGTTTCTGATGTTCAACTTTCGATTTCTGACAAGTTAAACATGCATACACAAACTGAGTTGTATCTCTCTTCATTCTAGGCCACCAAAACAAATTCTTCAAATCTTGATACATTTTTTAGCTCCCAGATGAATGCTTAACTTGCTTCTATGAATTTCCTCGAGAATTACTTTCTTCATCTCTGCATCATCGGGAATACAAATCTGATTACGAAATATCAACACACCTTGCGCATCTAACTTAAAATCACTATTCTCAGACTGATTGATCTCAACCATCGAATCTACCAATTTTACATCCAACTTCTGAGCTTCTCTGGTATTATCCAGAAATTCATTGTTAATTTTCAATATTCCCAACATAACACTCTGCAGTGTCACTTCACAAACTAAGCTCATATCTCTGAACTGCTCAATTAATTCCAACTCTTTAACCATCATTGCCGACATATGTAAAGTATTTCGACTTAACGCATCAACCACCACATTCGCTTTTCCTGGATGATAATTCAAACCAAAATCATAATCTTTTAACAACTCCCTTGTTTCAGCTCAAGAAACTCAATTTTCTTCTTACCGCGAACGCCTTCAGGAAAATACTTCCTCATAAATTCCCTACAGAACACAACCCAAGTGACATTCTCACCTGCAGCTTCCAATCTTTGACAAGTCTCTAGCCACCAGTCATCAGCCTCGACCGCTAGCATATGAGTACCATAACGAACCTTTTGCGCTAGAGTGCAGTCTATTACACAGAAGATTCTCTCAATCTCTTTTAGTCAATCCAACGCTCCGTCAAGATCATACTTACCCTTGAAGGTAGGCGGATTCTCCCTCTGGAAAGTTGCCAAACTACGAGATCCAGCATTCCAGTCAGTGTTTGGCTGATTCTCCATAGCATGTGTCATTGCCTCTAAAGTGGTAGCAAATGCATCATCATTCCTTCCAGTCATCTCAAACTTCTGATCACAACACAAATAACGGCTAGAATTCAAATTAACAATACTCGAATATTAAACAAAACTACGACTCGACAACTTGGTCGGACAGACTGACCTGCTCTGATACCACTAATGTAACACCCTATTTCTACCCAACAAATTATATAAAATCAGAGTTACAAAATTTTCCAACAAACAAGTGGAATGCTACACTTTCAACTTAAACAACGACATTCAATCACCTATAGTTCAGATATATAACACATAAAATTCAGATGAACCGATAACAACCTGTTTAGTTTTTTAAAAAATAAAACAACTTTCATTACTATGCAGTGGATTCACAAAATTCATATGAAAACACCATAACATCTTGTCCAACTCAAAATAACTTTAATACAACAAGTCTTTAATAAAAAAAACTTAAAAATTCAGCAACATAATGAAAACCAATAATAAGGAAAACATGCGTTCATCCCCCCGAGTGCTACGCATCAGAGCAACAATACCGACTCAGGCTAACAAAGATAACAACTATCCTTCTTGATTACCTGCACGTTACCAACAGAGAGAAACATTCAAACAGAAGGGGTGAGATATCAAACCATATAATTGATTGTACGATAAATAATATATTAGGATTAGATCATACAATTCACCACTTCACAGCTTTTTATCAATATTTAACATAATTAATTTATCCACACGATAACTCAGAATGCAACATGAAATGCGACTCGTTTTTATGCACATGCATGTGATACCAATGGATCATAACTCCTAACATAGAAATCTATCAATAAATAGAGGTATCAACAAGGCATAAGCCTTCAACTTTATATTTGTCAATCCAGGCCAACTTAACGAGCATCAACTCCAATATGATATGCTATGTATGCATTATCAACATGAACGTAATAACACCAACAACAATAATAATTCAACTTAATTTAATATTAGCCATAATCCTACAACTTAGTTTTATCCAACAAATAGAGACAATAACATCACCTGCAATTCACATTCTTTAACGAAAAACACAATACAACGAATCAACAAAATTCACTACAAATAAAACCGCGTAATTATTCAGACTATTTCGACTAAAATCGGTTAATTAATTATCGGTCAAAAATTCTATTATTTCTACTTTATACTAAATTTCTTATTACAACTCGGTTAAATTAATACTACACTGTTGTTGAATAGTCTATACTGCAAATGTTGTTTCCTGTCAAAAACTACCAGACTACTATTTATTACTTTCTGCTACAAGTATACTATTTGTCAATTTTATTGTCCTACTACATACATATTAGTTTCAATCTAATGGTTACTTGTGTTTAAATTGGTAAACCTGCTACCTGCTACCTTCTACTACCAACTATTTCCACCACTTTCTTATCAAATCTGCCAATTCACATGCTACTGTAGCTTCTACCAATAGTTCACTAAATCTAAAATTTCTTGCTACTAAATTTAACTAAAATTCATAACTAAAATATCAATAATTTAGTCAAGACGAGTTATTCTTTGGACACTTCAACTTACCCTACTGACCACTCTAAATATGTCAGAATTACGCAAAACAAATAAAAGTAACTTTTAATCATACAAAACAACTCCATTGATAATTTTAACAACACTATTAACAACTCTCACAATTCTATTGACAACTCAATTGACATTCTATTAGAATAGAAATTAACCCAAATTAACTATTTATTCAAATACTTATTTCTAACTCAGAACTCTTAAAAATCATGATATTAATAATACTAAATTATTAATATTATTATTATTATTATTATTATTATTATTATTATTATTATTATTATTATTATTATTAATTAGCATAATATATTATTATACAAAAAGAAGTATTACCTAAATAGCATAAGACTCAGTAATGTTACTAAACTCACTTCTCCAATTTCCGCTATAGTGTAAGGCACATATATGATATAGATTTTCGCTACACTATCAAGCTAGTAGACACTATCTTATTTCGCTACAGTACTGCAATTATGGAATTGAAAAGGAAGTAATAACGTACTTTTATATATATATATATATATATATATATATATATATATATATATATATATATATATATATATATATATATATTAAATTGGATTTCGAATCATCTCTCAATTTCAACAATATCTCAATTTCAACATAAACAGAAACAATTTCACAATCCAAATTCACATACTATTAAACACATATCCTATTATAGAGTCAGAACCCCACTCTTACTTTGAATTGAAGGTTGCTCTAATTTGCAATCTACCCGTTGGAACCTCGTTTTTGCCTCTCTTTCTTCTCTGCAACTTTTCTTCGTACACCACTTGTCTCAATTCTTACTGCTACTTCCTTTCTAACCTAGTTTTCTATATTTCCTATTTTCTTATAATATTATTATTATTATTATTATTCTATTTAATCTTATTGGACCTACTAGTCAACACCCCCACTTTTTATTAAAACCAACACAACAACTAAGCTCACTAAGTAATTAGTCTTATATGATTCTAATATTATTAATAATATTATTTCTACAACTTAAATCAACCAATTTATCTACTAACCACATAACAACTTAAATCGATAATTCACAACTTTGAAAATTTAATCGGAAAATATTTGAAAATATTTAATTAAATAATTAATTAAATATTGGGCGTTACAGTCTTGGCTGAACTTTATGGTTATTAGATATCACTGAGATGATTTAGGAAGTGAGATGACAATTTCTCATATTTAGGGAGGACCTAAGTAAAAGTGTCATTGGGTAGAGATTAGGCAAGAAGTTGTAAACGGAGGAGTTTAACTTTGAACTAATACTGCTGATAGCGGACTTTCTTCTTAGCTTGGTAGTCCCCAGAGTAGGTGTTGGTGTACACCAAACTGGATCATCATAACTTTGTGTTTTTATCATTATGCATTGTTGAGATTTGTTTCTTGATTGATTGACATGTCCTATAAGATGTTGGGATATCTGTCACGACTCAGTTCTAATATATATTTATATCATTATGCTTTATCTTGTTCAAGTGCTTTTACACAGAGATCAATGTATTAGACATATGTTCATTTTATTTTAAAATTCATTAAAAATAGCTCCAAAATGATTTTCTTACTTCAAATATTTTCCATAATTTTCTAAAAATATTTTCTACCGCGTGTGTTTTTTTTTCCAGATTTTTAAATGATTTTTGGCATTTTTTGCTATTTTCTTTTTAATTAACTTTAAACATTTATTTCTTCATCATTTTGGAATATTTTGGATCCAAAGTTTTGAGAACTTGATCCTTGGAGTTTTTATGATTTTCTCAAATTTTTGTGGACATATATTTGATGTTTTGATGCATCTTTTGAATTTTTTCCTTTTATTTTCCATTTTAAACCATTTTTAAATCTTTTTTAATTCATTTTTATTTGATTTTCTCCATCTAATTTTGGTTTGATATCTATTGACTTAGATCATGGCTTGATTGATCAACGCTTCATTAAGATCATTGGACTTTGGATGATGCTTGGTAGTATGAACCTTCATCATTTCAAATTTATCATTAAATGATCAGTTGGATCATTTTTGGTACTTTAGATTGGTGATAGGGTTATCCCATTGTGCCATCAAGAGAAGTGATTGAAATTGATGATAGATGATCTAATGATGTGATTCAATTTGGTTTGATCATTATTCTCTCCTCATCTCATTCTTATTTTTACCTTTGTTTTGATTTGTGTTGTATGTTTTAGAAGAATAACTTGTGTCATTTTTCTAACATACATGACCGATAAATTGTTATTGACTGGCCTTTTATAGGTGCTACTTCTGCATAAGTACACTTACTATTGCTTAACATAGCGCAAAATTATTCTGAATTGGTTGATCTTACTAACATTAACTCTAACCATTAATTGTGCTAACTTTTATTTTAATGCACTTTATTTTTATGTCATTTATATTTTAAGCAATTACATTTCATGCCATTTATATTATGTCATTTACTTTTATGCCTTTTTCTCTTTGCTCGTTTGGGCTTTCCTTTTTATTTTTCATCAAAAGACATTAATAAAGGAAAAACCCTAAAAAACATCATCTGATCATTTGGACTAAGAGTTACTATCCCTTGCTTGAGGAGTTAGACTTTGGACTTATGATAGTTCCTTTGCTTGGATTTTCATTTGATGCCTTGAAATTCATTTGAACCATTTATCCGAGACTCTGGATTTTCATCTGATGCTTTGGATTTTATCTGATGCCTTTAGTTTCATCTGGTGTTCTATATTTCATTTGATGTTGTGTGTTATCTGAGCCTTGAGAATTTATCTGAGACCTTAGATTTCATTTGTGACCTTGATATTTTTATCTGATGTTGTGTAATTCATCTGATGCTTGGTGATTTCATATGGATATTTTTGCTTATCTTGTGGCTTAATCCAAAGGAAAGAGAATGCTTATTTTGACCAATGTCAAATGTTTGCTCCATCTTGTTGTTAGTTCACTTGCACACACAAAGGCTTTCTCTTGCGCTAATTTATAATGAGATCATTTATTTCATGTCATTTACTTTATGCTTTAGGATATTCTCTTCATCTCCTAACCATTTCTTCAATTTTCAAAACTTCTTCCTTTTTCAAAATCTTATTATTTTCAAACTTCAAACCTTTCATAATGAACCTTGACTTTGTCAAGTGATCGTGAAGATCTTTTTCTTAATAAATGCTGAAACACTTAAACATATTAAAACTCTTTCAAAAATCTCTAAAAAAAGACAAACCTCATCAAACTTTCTTTTTATGCCCTTGTGTACTTTTCTTTTAAAACCTTTTCTCAAAGATTAGATATTAGTATGTTCTTGCAGTGATGCAGACCACTATACTTTCACCAGATGATTGTGAAATGATTGACATTTTTCACTTGAATGTTGAGACATGCTTGTTGGGAAAATCTAAGTAAAGTTCTCCATATCAAGATGATGCAAATGCTCACTTCCTCATACTTGTGAGGAGTAAGTTATGTTTCCAACCTAATACAATAAAATATCTTTTAAGTTAAAATCAATCAAAACCTGTGTGGCAATTTTTACCATAAACTACGAGACTCAGATTTCTTCATTGCACACAGATGATACGTAGGCACAGGGCTCTTAAAGTCTTGCCAAGTAAAAATACTAAAAAATACTTCTTTTCTCACCACTTCAATCTATTTTTGCAAACAACATGGTTTTAACCTAACACAAATTTTCAAGAGATCCCTATGGAGTACTATAGCTATGAGGGGTGCTAATACCTTCCCCTTGCATAACCAACCCCCGTACCCTAATCTCTGCTTTTATTTTACTTTTGGCATTGGGTTTTCTCGATATTTTTCATTTCCTTTGGGAACAATAAAGTTTTGTTGTGACTCTTGTCTTTTCAAGTTAAGTTAATCAATAACTTAATCTCAAATTTTTGTGTCGCGACAATCGTTACTAGAGAATTCACTTTGTTGCTCCTATTCATTATTCTTTTCTTTTTCACAAATGTTTTTGAAGAAGTCATTTTTAACTTCTTATTTTTCTTTTTCTTTCTTTTGACCAATTTCTCTAGTACACCAACCCCAAACTTAAACGTTGCTAACTTCTAAGAGCAACCCCAAATTATTCTTTCGCATCTGACAAGGAAACTAAATTTGTCTACCTAACTCCAAATAGGGTGAAAAGGTTTAATATTTCAAGTCAAATGACTATATAACATGCTATGTTACCTAAAGAATGACTAAGGCTCAAAGTGGTCAACAAGGGATATAATCATATTAAAACATGGTGACTTAAAAAGGCTCAGAGTTTTCACAATTAACTTCCTCAGTACGTATTTATCAGACTAATAGACTAAGTATAAACAATAAAAATTCTAGAAAATAACTAATGTACAAATGCTCTCATGAGAAAGAAAAGGGAACAAAAGATATATTTGAATCAAACCTTCTTAGATGAGGTATTTAGAGATATAGTACAAAGTAGTTGCTTTCCCGTTTCTTCATAAAATATCAATCATGCTAGGGAACTTCAATGTTGATCACTTTAGTTTATAATTTTTCCGGTGACTCTACTATTTCTTTTTCATGTTGGCACTAGTAAGGTAGCAAATCAAACTGAAAGTAACAACAGTAGCATACTGTTGGCTCCTAAATTCGACACCTTTGTTTTGATTGATGGCAGCCATTAAAAGCTGAAAGATGCTTTCGACTGGCTAAGCCTGTCGAAGTGCCCGTCGAAAGATGGCAAAATACTTAGAAGATTTCTTCCAAGGAAGAAGGCTGATTGCCTTCGACGTCGAAGGAGTTTTCGTCGAAAACGTTTCTTGACGAAAGTGTTCGATGGTCCAGAGTGGAGCAGTTTGAAATTCAAAGCTTTGGAGGGAAAACGGTTTCCTGCAGTTACCACGTGCAAACGTGCAAGGATCTGGAGCGTCGAGCATGGAGAACGTGCCAAGTGGCTTAATCTCGAAGCAGTGTAACTGCCCGACGGTTACTTGGAATGTTTTAGTATAAATAGGAGTAGACATGTAGTTTCTCGCGTGTGTTCACAAAAAATACATAGTCACTCATTTAGATTCAAGTACCTAGTGTGAGCGAAAGAATTGTTGAGAAATGTATGTGTGAAACACCAATTTTTATCAATTAAAGTCATTTACTTTTCCAGTATTTTACATGCTTTTCTCCTTTAAGATTCCTGTCGAACCTTTACTTTAAAGCCTTGTTTATTTTACCAACCCTTTCCTTTATGCAATTTACTTGAAACATTTTACTTAAAGCCTTATCCACTTTAATCAAACTTCAAAATCAACCTATGTCCATAGGATCAATCTGATCGATCCTGCGAGTAACCAAATAAGTAACCATTTGGAGGATCAGCGGTTGTTTACCAAAACCCAAGGTAAACAAATTGGCACACCCGGTGGGACTGTGTGTTGATTGTTGAACAATTATCTCATCTTTTCGAGTTGTATGTTATTAAGGAGTGGTAGAATATACACCAACGATAACAATACTGCCAGAAGAAGGGAAGAGATGGCGAATCCGCCAAACAACAACGAAATTCCACCACCAAGTGTGGGAGCAACGGTTAATATGACCGTAAGTGAAGCGACGAATGTTGGTTCGATACCAGCAGTGTCAGTCACAACCACGGGGCCAATAACTTTGTTAACAGGCCCCAGAATACCTTTGGGAACCCCCCCTCCAAGGGGAAATATAGGCACAAGGCCTGTGGTTCCCCCAGGATTTATTCCATTCTATGGTATGCCAACTTCTGAAGTGGCAAGCCTGACGAATGCTGCGTCCACTTATTCAGACCCTTTCGTGAGTGCCTCTTCGCCACTCCAAGGCTCTGGAGTAGGCATGGCGAATAGAAATAGGACCCAACTCTTAGGAGGAACGTCCCAAGTAGCCCATGGCCTTACAAATGCCTCGACAGCAGTCTTGAGGCAACAGATGGACGAAAGCAACCATGATATGGTGCAAATGTTGGCACAAACTTTGAGTACAGTGCTAAATCCTCTAATACAAAACACTACGCAATCGAATCAGCAAGTTACAGCGCAAATGACGCGTTTGGCTGACTTCTTTGGAGTACCCCCTCCTGTTCGACAGCCCCAAAGGGCGCAAATAAGAGGAAATCAGGGGATATTTGTAGAGGAGGAAACCACCATTAATCAGGCTCAACAGCCTGTAGAACAACCTGTCGAAGAACCTAGGGTAATAGCCCCAGAGGTAAGGTTAGTTAACAGAAACCAAAATGCTGACGAAGTGGTTCAGCATATCCAACACCAAAACATGGGTTTGGAAAATAATCTGGCAACCATGATCGAAAGGATCATGAATCAGAATGGGATGAACATGGGCTTTCGAAGGCCCAACTTTACATCTCCATTGTCAGAATATGTGTTACAAACTGACTTACCTCCTAGAAGCAAAGTCCCCAAATTTACTAAGTTCTCTGGGGACACGACAGAATCTACTGTCGAGCATGTGGCAAGATATTTGATCGAAGCAGGAGACATTTCGAATAACAAAAAACTAAGGATCAAATACTTCCCAAGTTCTTTAACCAAGAACGCTTTTACTTGGTTTACAACTCTCCCCCCCAATTCGATCCATCATTGGACCCAGTTGGAAAGATTGTTCCATGAACAATTCTATATGGGGCAAACCAAGATAAGCCTGAAAGAACTGGCGAGTGTGAAGAGACGTTTCACTGAACCTATAGACGAATATCTGAATAGGTTTAGGTTGCTTAAGGCGAGATGTTTTACACAAGTGCCAGAACATGAGCTGGTCGAAATAGCCGCAGGCGGTTTAGATTATTCCATTAGGAAGAAGCTAGATACCCAGTACCTAAGAGACATGGCCCAACTGGCCGATAGAGTTCGACAAGTCGAGCGCCTCAAAGCTGAAAAAGCTAAGGCAACGAAAACTCACAAGAGAGAGAGAATAGCGTACGTTGAGATGGATGACGAAGATCTAGAATCCTTCGACGATACTTTAGCTGTCGAAGAAGGAGAAGTCGATTTAGCAGAACTAAAACAAGGGCCACCATACTCTTGTAAACAGTTAGTCCCCTCAAATGGGAAAAATCCCATTGGTCCAGACAGGACCAACGATAGGTTCCCAAAAAAGACTTACAGTTTTGACATCACAAAATGTGATGAAATATTCGACTTGCTAGTTAAAGATGGCCAAATGATAGTACCCCCTGGGGTAAAAGTGCCTCCTCTTGATCAAAGAAAGAAGAGAGGTTTTTGCAAATATCATAATTTTTTGGGCCATAAAACTTCTCAATGTTTTCTTTTCAGGAATCTTGTGCAAGACGCTATTGAGGAAGGGAGATTAAAGTTTGCTGACAAATCCCCCATGGCTGTCGACTCCAATCCACTGAAGGCTGAAGCCCACTATGCAGAACCCTCTGAGGTGAACATGATAGAGGCAACCAGGATCCAGTCGAAGAAGCCAGGCATTACCATGGTCGAAGTCTCAAAGGATCACATCAACATGCCAATCTTTGGCAGTTTTTCTGGAAATTTATCCAGGAAGACAATTGAGGTTGTCCAGAAAGCGGTCGAAGACCCGAAGTCGAAGACTGCTGAAGCACAAAAAGCTGGACCAAAGCCCAGTTCCCACTTGGCCACTGTACAAGGCCAGACGGAGAATCTGGAGACACAAATGAAGCAACTAACTCTTGCTAATAAGGATACAATGAATATCAACATGGTTGAACTTTCTGACCCTAAAGCTTCAGAAGAAGCCATAAGGCAAGAGCAGGCAAATAAAACGGCTTTCCCTAGGGAAAACGAAAACTTGGCAGATTTTTTACAAAGATGCCAGAAGAAGAAATCAGAGGTGATGCTGTGTCCAAGATGCAGTTCTATCTTTGATAAAAAAGTTGCTGAGCACATACAAGGCGTGAGAGCAGCGAACAAGAGAAGGGAGAATGCTGACCTTCGACATGATCCCAGAAGGGGTTCTCATCAAGACAAGAGGCCTTTGACTTTTAGGCCTCCAACAAATGTACCAGTAGACACTTGGTACAAAACATCTGGCCGGAAAAGGCCAAGTGAAGAGAAATGGCATTCTTTCGAAGTGCCAAGAGGTTCCTCTTTAATTCAGAAGAAAGAGCCTCAAGTTGCTGCACCCAAGGTTGCTCAAGTGTCCAGCAACTACAAGGGAAAAAATCCTATGTCGAGATCCCAATGGAGGAGATATCAAAGGAGGCGAAAAGCTGAAAGGGAGGCTGCCAACGAACCTAAGGCAGAAACTAGTTCGAATGTGCCTCAAAGGAAACAGAGAAAGCCTCTCGAGAGAGAACCCGTTACCAACAGGCTAGTTTGGCCTAGCCAGAGCGAAGTCGAAGACGAAGATGATGCTGAGTCCGACGATACTTTGGATATAATGGTGAACATTGTTTCAGTACTGCCCAGGGAATTCAATCGACAAGTAGAAGTCGAAGCCAGTGACTGGGAGGTGGAACAAGAAATGGCCAAACACAGGCCAGTGTGCTATTTTGTCATGGACAATGGCACTACAGAGGAACAAAATGGCTTCTTCGAGCCACCTACAGAGGCGATGAAGAATCACCTCAAACCTTTGTTCATAAGGGCTAAGCTCGAGGAGACCACTGTGAACAAAATATTGGTCGACTGTGGGGCCACTATCAATATTATCCCTCATTCTATGCTAAGGAAGATTGGCAAAAGGGATGAAGAGATCAAACCTCACAATATGGTCCTGTCCAACTATGAGGGAGGCATTGGGACCACCATGGGAGTGATCCAGCTCGACATAAAAGTTGGGTCGATCCTTCGACCAACAATGTTCATGGTCATATCGGCCAAACCTAACTACAACCTTTTGTTAGGCCGTGAGTGGATTCATGGTGTAGGGGCTGTGCCTTCATCGATGCATCAAAGGCTGCTTCTATGGCGTCCAGATGGGATGGTCGAAAACATAGAGGCGGATCAAAGTTACTACCTTGGCGAAGTAAATCACTTGGGTGTAACAGATTTCGACAAAAACTTGGCTCACATAGGGCCATGTCCAACTCCTGACTTCGACATGGCGCCAGCGCCAAACACCTTTTGTTCCCTATACCTGCATCCTGAGCATGGTTTCCAATGGGACAGAGAAGACTTGTCCCACATAGACTTCAGTGGGCTAACTGATATCCAACCAACTGGTTGGGGAAGTGAATTCAGTGATAATGACTGAGTCACAATCTCTGAAGCGAATTTCGGCTTATGTGGCCGAAACCAAGATGATAACGGCTCTCGAAGCCGAAGTGAAGTACATGGCCACACAGGCCAATGATCAACAATTATCTGCTATTGGCCCAGGAAAGGATTTCGATCCAAGACCCCCTGATATCATGCCAGATGAAATGCAGGAACAGAGGCTCGACGCCATCTATGACGATGAGCCTTTGGGCTTCGAAAAGGATCCCTTGGCGAACAACATTAAGATGTTAGCACAAGACCCTTTAGAAGAAATCAACTTAGGCGAAGGATCAGAGAATAGGCCAACTTACATCAGCGCCAAAATTGATCCAGAACTTAGGTTGGAAGTAATCCAATTGCTGAAAGAGTTTAAAGACTGTTTTGTATGGGATTATGACGAAATGCCTGGTCTCGACAGAGGATTGGTAGAACTTAAGTTGCCAATCAAACCTGGAAAGAAGCCAATCAAGCAAAATCCAAGACGCTTCGCTCCAGAAATTTTGTCGAAGATCAAAACGGAGGTCGAAAGACTTCTGAAATGCAAATTCATCCGTGTTACAAGGTATGTCGAATGGATTGCAAATATTGTGCCAGTAATTAAGAAAAATGGCACATTAAGGGTGTGCATAGATTTCAGAGATTTGAATGCTGCCACCCCCAAAGATGAGTATCCTATGCCTGTGGCGGAAATGCTAGTCGATTCTTCCGCTGGCTACGAATACCTGAGTATGCTCGATGGTTATTCAGGATATAATCAAATATTCATTGCTGAAGAGGATGTGTCGAAAACAGCTTTTCGATGCCCTGGGGCCTTAGGCACCTACGAATGGGTAGTGATGCCTTTTGGCCTAAAGAACGCTGGGGCAACGTACCAGCGAGCAATGAATACTATCTTCCATGATTTTATTAACACTTTTATGCAAGTTTATATTGATGATATTGTTATAAAATCTGTTTCCAGGAAGAGTCACATTGACCACCTTCGACAATCATTCGAAAGGATGAGAGAACATGGTCTGAAGATGAACCCTTTGAAGTGTGCGTTCTGTGTGAAAGCTGGAGATTTCTTGGGCTTCGTTGTCCACAAGAAAGGAATCGAAATCAATCAGAACAAGACGAAGGCAATTTTGGAAGCGAAAGCGCCATCGAATAAGAAGGAATTGCAATCCCTCTTAGGCAAGATAAATTTCTTGAGAAGGTTTATATCTAACCTAAGTGGGAAAGCTCAGGCCTTTTCACCCTTACTTAGACTGAATAAAGAGGGGTTCGAATGGGGGCAAGAGCAGCAAGAAGCCTTCGACAAAATCAAAGGGTACCTCACTAAGCCACCTATTTTGGTGCCTCCTTGTAGCAATAGGAGTATGAGATTGTACATAGCTGCATTTGACAAAACTCTGGGAAGTATGTTAGCCCAAGAGGATGAGAATGGAGTCGAAAGACCCATTTATTATCTCAGTCGAGTTTTGAATGATGCAGAAACTAGATATAGCGAAGTTGAAAAATTGTGTCTATGTCTGTATTTCTCTTGTACAAAGCTCAAACAATATATAAAACCAGTTGATGTTTATGTTTCGTCTCATTTTGATGTTTTCAAATATATGTTGTCGAAACCTATCTTGCATAGTCGAATTGGCAAGTGGGCATTAGCATTGACTGAATACTCCTTGACCTTTATGCCTCTTAAGGCAGTAAAAGGACAAGTGGTTGCAGACTTCATAGTCGACCACTCAATTCAAGTCGAGGATATTAATTATGTGGAGATAGAACCTTGGAAATTCTACTTCGATGGTTCCAGCCATAAAAATGGAACAGGAGTAGGAGTCTTGATTATTTCTCCAGATAAAATTCCAACAACATTCAAGTACCAAATCGAAGGTTCTTGTTCGAACAACGAGGCTGAGTATGAAGCTCTAATTACTGGCCTTGAAATATTGTTGGAATTGGGGGCAACTCGAGTCGAAATAATGGGAGACTCAGAGTTAGTCATCAAGCAAGTCACAAAGGAGTATAAATGCATAAGAGAGCATCTCATTATGTACTTTGTGATAGCAAATCGTTTATTGAAACAATTTGAAAGTGTCAATATTCGACACATACCCAGAGTCGAAAATCAAATAGCCAATGACTTGGCACAAATTGCATCAGGGTATAAGATTTCAAAAACGAGATTACAAAGAGCAATCGAAGTTCGAGAAAAGATAAAGGCAACTTGTCTATCACCATCAGACTTGGAATCGACGAGGCTAGGATATGCTGATCACTCAAACTTCGAGATTTCGTTCATTGATAATTTGTCAGAGCAAGATTGGAGGAAACCCATTGTGGACTATCTTCAAAATCCAGGAGCTCCGACAGAACGAAAAACAAAATACAGGGCGTTGAGTTTTGTACTCATGGGTAATGAGTTATTCAAGAAGACGCCTGAAGGGGTGTTGCTGAAATGTTTAAGTGAAACTGAAGCATACATAGCCCTTTCGACTACACATGCTGGGGCATGTGGGGCTCACCAAGCAGGCCATAAGATGAAATGGTTGTTGTTTCGACAAGGACTATATTGGCCCACTATGCTGAAAGATTGTGTGGAGTTCGCCAAAGGTTGCCAAGAGTGTCAGGTTCATACAGGCATCCAGCATGTACCAGCAAGCGAACTTCACTCGATAGTGAAGCCTTGGCCCTTTCGAGGATGGGCGTTGGATCTTATTGGAGAGATTCGACCAGCATCATCAAAGAGTCAGAAATACATATTGGTAGGCATTGATTATTTTACTAAGTGGATCGAAGCTGTCCCTTTAGTCAATGTGGACCAAGAAAATGTCATTGAATTTATTCAAAAGAACATTATATTTAGGTATGGAATCCCTGAGACAATAACAACTGACCAAGGTTCAGTTTTCACTGGTCGAAAGATGCAGGAATTTGCTCAGGAAACAGGTTTCAAACTCCTAACATCCACGCCTTACTATGCACAGGCGAATGGTCAAGTCGAAGCAGCTAACAAAGTGGTGATTGGCTTGATAAAGAAACATGTTGGGAAGAAACCAAAGAATTGGCATAAGACGTTAGACCAGATTTTATGGGCTTGTCGAACGTCCCCAAAAGAAGCCACTGGTACAACACCATATAGGCTAACTTTTGGCCATGATGCAGTATTGCCAGCTGAAATTTGTCTTCAATCTGCAAGAGTTCAGAGGCATTATGATATTCCTTCTGAGGTTTATTGGAATATGATGTTAGATGAACTGGTGGATTTAGACGAAGAGAGATTACACGCTCTCGACTTACTCAAGCTTCAGAAGAAAAGAGTAGAAGACTCTTATAATAGAAAGGTAAAACCTAAGGTATTTTTGCCTGAAGATTTAGTTTGGAAGGTAATTCTTCCCATGGATCGACGGGATCGAAGCATGGGGAAATGGTCACCCAAA
Source organism: Vicia faba (assembly GCA_948472305.1). NCBI lineage: Eukaryota > Viridiplantae > Streptophyta > Magnoliopsida > Fabales > Fabaceae > Vicia > Vicia faba. The sequence goes on from OX451735.1 coordinate 562,930,449, forward strand.
TGGGAAGGACCCTTCAGAGTTATCCAAACTTTTTCTGGTGGAGCCTATGAAGTCAAAGAGATAAGTGGTGATAAAAGGCTCTTGAGAGTAAATGGTAAATATTTGAAAAAATATAAGCCTATACTTCAAGAGATAAAAATAAAATAATAAAAGAACAAGCTAAATTAACCATAAAAATGCCAAAATGGAAATTTTTATTAATTTCAGCCAAAATGGCAATTGTTGTCGAAAGCGATTACAGAAGATGGTTACAAAAGAGAATCAATCAAAAGGAAAGAGAATTCTTGAGTCGAAGATACTTGGCATACTGCAACTCCAACCTCTTTTTGCACCAAGATTTTTCTTGCACCAGTTTGGCAATTTGGGCGTCGAGGCTTTGAGCCCTCTCAGCGAATTCCAGGCCTTGCTTGATCTCAGTCTGGCTCTCAGCGTCTGGGATGGTCGAAAGAATTTCCTCCTGGAGTACAGTGTTGGCGTTTATCTTCGCCTCTATCTCTGCAATTTGTGCTCGGAAGGAGATATTCTCTCGCTCAATAGCATCGACCCTTTCCTGTGCAGACGCTTTCTGTTTCGACAACTCGGCAATTCGAGAAGTCGAATCTGAGACAGCAGTCCACGCAGATGAGCTTTTGCCATGCAGCACTTCGAGCTGACTATTAAAAGTTCGTTGGCACCTGTAATCCGCTGAGACTTGATCAATCATAGAATGTAATTCCATGATTAAGTCTGAGATTTCTGGGGCTACAGCTTCGAAGTCAACAGCATTCAAAACCTCTTTTAAGCATGATGGAGCAGTGGGGTCCCCCTCTAAAGCCTTCATTAAATCTCTCTTGAAGAACTGGGCCTTAACCTTCGCCAACGCATCATCAAGAGGAGAAGTCTCAGTAGATTTCCCCGACAGGGTAGGAATTTCCTGACTAGTGTCAGAAGAACTCTTACTCTCGACGATTGCATTGAGGTAGCTGACAGGGTCAGTTTGTTTCAAGATTTCCAAGTCCTCTTTTGACCTGTGCTTTGAGGAGGTGACCCTTGCCACAGTATTATCTTGGGCTGGAGGCTGTTGATTGCTGAGTGCCTCGTTTGGTTGCTCTTCGACTTGGACTGAGGCGGTACTAGCGTCGACTTGTGGTTCTTCGTTAACATCACCTTGGGGTCTTTCGCCAGCGTCATTTTGTGGCTCTTCGCTAGCGTCACCCTGGTGTTCTTCGCCAGTACCACCTTGGTGCTCTTCTTCAACAGCATCTTGATTCTCTTCGCCATTGCGTTGGTCTCTTCCTTCAGGATTCTCTTCTGATGACAAGACCACCACAGGAACCGTTTCTGGCTGTGTTTCCTCCACCATAGGTTCTTCTGTTGTCTTCTCCACTGTTTCAGCATGGGCCTCATTCTCAGTATGGGCTTCGTCATTGCCCAAATCTTTTTCCCGAGGCCTGCTGAGGTCAGCAGATTCTAGAGTTTCTGAAGTCCTTGGTGGAGAACTTTCAGTAGTATCCTGAAAAAGAGAAAGAAGACAAGTCTTCAGATGTCGAAAGAGACATAATCGAATACTGGTATCTATGCCTAAGTTATAAGAAGGGTCCAATAGATTACCTGTGGATTAACTTCAGCCCCAGGGCTGGAATTGTCACTTTCGACAGGCTTGGTAACAAGAGCGTTCAGTTCCTCCTCAGTTGGTTCCTCGATGACCACTGCAGGTGGCCTAGGCTTTCTCACAGCGACCTTTATTCTGACGGTTCGACCTTCAGGAGCAGGAGTAGGAACAGAAGCGTCCTTCGTTAACTTTCGCCTCTTTAAGGGAGTAGGAGGGGAATCACTGTCGTCATCACTTCCCGATTCGACCACCAATGCTGCCCTTTTCTTGGGCGAAGGGGCCTGGAAAACCAATAGGAATTCGATTGAATAATTACGTCGAAAATAAAAAATCGAAAGCCAGAATGAAAATGAAGAAAATCTGGTTACCGATGCAGGAGGCCTCCTCGAAGAGCCTTCCCCCTGTTGGTTGCCCGTTGTCTTCGCTGGCGCTATAGTCTTCGCCGGCGGTGGAGGTTTTGTCGAAGGGACTCTTCCTTGTGGGCCTTCTGTAGCCTTCTTGGCTAGGGGTTTTCGAACAACTGAAAGCGAAAAATAAAGTTAACAGGCTAACAGTCGAAGAGAAAGATAAAAAGTAATGTGAGAGCATGAACTTACATTTCTTTACTTTGTCCAACACAAGGACAAAAGACTTCTGCAACTCTGCTATGAAGTCCTTCTCGTTGAAGAAGTACTCAGCATAATAGCTTCTCCACCACTCTTCAAAAGATGGTGAGCAAAGGAAGTTAAGCTGGTAGTTAAACAGCGAGAGGATTGTTCGACCAGCATATCTTCCGATATGCTTGGTGGCAGCTTCTTCTGTATAATCGTTGCAGAAGTACAACATTGACTTCTCTCTTTGAAAAATGGGAGAAGGCAGGGTTTGGATGATGCCAAACTGGCGAGATACCAGATTGGGTTGATAGGCAAGCAGACTCAAATGAGTCTTAGAACTCTTAAATCGAAGAGGCATGATCCTGGGTGTCAGGAACGCCTCCCAAAGTACAGTGTGCTCATCGACATTGGGACCACTCGACTCCTTTGGGTGTGGCCTTGTAAACCATGCTGGCCCCACCTTCCGTTGAGCAAATGGAGCCATAGTCGAAACAAATTCCTTCCTTTGAGCGAACATCAGAACGAAGTTAGTGAAGGTTTGTTGGAACTCTAGCCCATCTTCCACAGGTGTCAGTAGAGCCAGCCTAATTCCTTCGATACGTCTATTAGCTATCGCTGGGGCTTGTTCATTTATCTGATTCTTCTTGGGTAAGAAAGATTCGAAAGTGGCGTTGAGCCACAGTTGAAGTAGCCAGAAAGGCCCAGCGAGTAGCAAACTGTTCCTATCTTCGACATGTTTCAAGAGAGTAACCCCATTGCTGATTGAGTCATAAAGACTGGCCAGAATTAGTTCTGCCAAACAGATGTTTTGGCGGTGATGCAGTTGGGTGGCAAGAGTGACCATCTTTTTGGTCACTTGTAGAGATTTCGAGCAAAACACAAAGCGAGTTAGCCATAAGGCTAGAAACGCTATGTGTTCGACATCCGACACTGTATCCGTCGACCTGTCGTGATAATGGTTGATAAAGGTGGTATATGTTGGCTTGGTCTCAGAAAAGCCAATTTGGTCCTCCGACATCTCCTCCGGGTCGAAGTAATCTCCGGTTGGTCGAAGGCCAGTAATGGCCGCTACGTCGAAGAGTGTGGGAGTTAACATCCCACATGGAAGGTGAAAGGTGAAGTGAGAGTTATCCCAGAACAATAGCGAAGCTATAAGCATCTCTGGGGAGTAGTTTAAACCTGTCTTCGACAGCATTACTAGGTCAAAGATTCCCATTTCCTTCCAGACTGGAGTTTGATGTTTCTCCAACTTTGTTAGCCAAGCAACATAGTCAGAGGTCAGATTAGGGCAAGACCTGAAGACCCTAACACTTCTGTTGAAGAAACGAAGGTCGATCTTCTCGTGTGTAGGGTCTTCGTTGTCTTCTGCATCCTTCTTGGCGCAGGCTACTGGCTTGAGTTTCTCGACGATGGGGAAATAGCTCTTGATCTTCAGAGCTTCAGAGATGCTTGGGTTCATGGGTCCAGACATTGCGAAGATCTGGTTGGAGTACCCAACCGGGATCATCAAGTGACGCGAGTAAGCATCGCGAACGGAGATGTCAGAAGGTTCAGGGACCCTTCGTTTCCCTGTAGAGTTCACTACCGGAGCAGTAACAAAGACCTTGGGCTTAGCAAGTTGTTCAGTTGGTGCGTTAGTCTTGGGGGCAGTAGAAGCAGAGGCCATTGTTGAAGATGAAGATGGGGTGAAAAAGGAAGAGTTTTTCTGCAAAGAGAGCAAGTTTGTATGAAAGCAAGGGAGTTTGAGGGCTAGTTTGCGTAAAAAGTCCCACAATGGGATATTCACCACTATTTATAGTAGTGGGAGAAATTCCCAATAACGAGGACATTAAATGTCATTTAATGCTGCAGGAGTTAGTGGGACGCGTGGCAGCATCCTGTTGTTTTGGCCGTTTCTGCAGAAATAGAGAGACGCAGCGTGCGTCCTCGTTTTTGGGATTTGTCATAATGACAAATTCTGAAGTGATGTTTGGTTCTGCACGCCGTACTGAAGGTGACGTCCTAGGATCAAATCAATGATGGTTTCTTGGGATTGCCAATAGTTGGTAAAAAGCAACAAAAAGTGCACAAGTTAACTTGTGACTAAGCGTGGAAAAAACAGGTGTCGAATGGCGTTTTCAAAGAATGCCTTTTTCTTTCAGAGTCGAAATAAGGCATTCTTGGGGGGCAATTTGTTGGCTCCTAAATTCGACACCTTTGTTTTGATTGATGGCAGCCATTAAAAGCTGAAAGATGCTTTCGACTGGCTAAGCCTGTCGAAGTGCCCGTCGAAAGATGGCAAAATACTTAGAAGATTTCTTCCAAGGAAGAAGGCTGATTGCCTTCGACGTCGAAGGAGTTTTCGTCGAAAACGTTTCTTGACGAAAGTGTTCGATGGTCCAGAGTGGAGCAGTTTGAAATTCAAAGCTTTGGAGGGAAAACGGTTTCCTGCAGTTACCACGTGCAAACGTGCAAGGATCTGGAGCGTCGAGCATGGAGAACGTGCCAAGTGGCTTAATCTCGAAGCAGTGTAACTGCCCGACGGTTACTTGGAATGTTTTAGTATAAATAGGAGTAGACATGTAGTTTCTCGCGTGTGTTCACAAAAAATACATAGTCACTCATTTAGATTCAAGTACCCAGTGTGAGCGAAAGAATTGTTGAGAAATGTATGTGTGAAACACCAATTTTTATCAATTAAAGTCATTTACTTTTCCAGTATTTTACATGCTTTTCTCCTTTAAGATTCCTGTCGAACCTTTACTTTAAAGCCTTGTTTATTTTACCAACCCTTTCCTTTATGCAATTTACTTGAAACATTTTACTTAAAGCCTTATCCACTTTAATCAAACTTCAAAATCAACCTATGTCCATAGGATCAATCTGATCGATCCTGCGAGTAACCAAATAAGTAACCATTTGGAGGATCAGCGGTTGTTTACCAAAACCCAAGGTAAACACATACACGCTCAATAAATCAAAGTAAAGAGAAGTAGTACAAAAGGGAATAACATTTATTGATAGCTAGTTATTACTCTTCCTTGGATCATATTACAAAAAAGTAAATAAACTGAAATAAAAACTAAAAATAAAAACAAAAAATGAGAATGATGGATTGACTCCCATTAATCCCTTCTTTAAGGTCATTAGCTTGACTCTTTCGTCTAAGGCTCTGCGAGCATCAGAGATGCCTTCTTCGATGCTATTTCACTTCTTGCATAATTCTTTAGCCTTTTCCCTTTCATATTGAAGGTGCGGGGTTCACCTAGATATTTTAACTTTACCGCACCATGTGTAAAAACTTTGCTAACAACATAGGGACATGCCCCTCTAGCTTTCAACTTACCCAAAAACCAATTCAGATGCACTTTTTACATCATAACCTTTTTTGCTACCTGAAGTGCTTTTCTCACTTGATATTACCATCATACCTGCTAGATCTTCATTATATTATTTCTATCTTGTAACACTGGGAGTTTTATTTTTGATGATTTAATGCTTCAAACAAGTTGAATACAACTTTTTCGTAGTTTAACCTCAAGATTAACTCCCTTATTACCACATTAATGAGAGCTTTATATGTTGCAAATAATGGCCTTCTGAGGAGTAGTGGTATCTCGGAATCCTTAGGCATGTCCAAAATCACAAAGTCTATTGGGAATAATAAATCATCTACTCTTATCAGGATATCTTCAAGAATTTTTTAGGGGTATATGACCGACCTATCCGCCAATGTTAGCATCATCTAAGTAGGTTTTGCTCACCACAGTTCAAATTTCTCATAATTGACAATGGCATCAGATTGATGTTATCCCCTAAATGATAAAGTGCTTGGCTAGAAGTTAGTGAACCAATAGAACAAGGAATAGTGAATCTACTTGGATCAGTGAGTTTGAGTGGAAGTTTTCTTTGGATGATTGCACTGCACTCTTTCGCTAAAGTGATATTTTCATCATATTTCAACTTACGTTTTCCTAATAAGAGCTCTTTCATGAATTTTGCATAAATGGACTTATGTTTGAGAGCTTCAAAAAATGGAATATTGACTTGTATTTCTCTTTAACATATCCATGAAAATTTTAAATTAAATCATCTCCATGTATTTCTTAGGTGTATTCTTCATAATCATGTATGATAGTTTAATATAATCATGTAGCTCGGAATTTGATTCATTCAAGATTTATTATTTGGTTCTTCTTAATAGGAGTTCTTATCGATGAACTTGTCAAAGGTTTATCCTTTAACTTCTTCATCACTAGTATTCTCATTTTTTCTCCCTCAGAATATTTCTCAATCTCCTCTTCAACTACTATCTTTTTTTCACTCTTCTTCACAACCTCACTCGACTCTTTATTTTCCTCATCCACCTTTAGGTTTGAAGGTATAAATCTATTTCTTAACTCAATGACTTTGGCATGTTTCATTTTTTGGGTTATCCACAGTGTTACCAGTAAATCCCCCACTTGAATTAGCTTATGCCGACATTTGTTGCGACAATGACCAATTTGAATCTCCAAATTCTTTATAGATGCTTCGGTATTCTTGTTCATAATGATCTAATTTTGTACTATCTCTTATTGAGTTTTAAACATGTTATGATGATTTTTTTTATTTGCTCAAAAGCTTGCTTGAGTAGCCTTCATGAAACTTGACAATGTTTCTTCAATAGGTGATGGTTTTCTTTGAGGTGCTCGTGGAACCTGCTGAATTCCTTGATTAGCATTCAATGCCTGATTATTACTCCATTTGAAATTTGGATGATACTCCCAACCCAAATTGTATGTGTTGGAGTAAGGATTGTTCTTCTAAAAGTTTGCATATTGAGCTTCAGAACTATCAACATTTGGTGTACAGTTACCGTTTCCATGTTCCTCTCTATAAAATTCACACTTTAATGTCTGAATTTGACTCACATTTGCTTGTGTTAGTTGGGACGCAGCTAACTGTTTAGAAAGTACCTCTATATGAGCTAATAGTGTTGTGTTCGAGTTGTCGTTACCGCGAAAAATAACGAAACTAGAATGCAATGAAGTCACCACCGAATATTTATTTATCCCAAGAAAGGGAAAGGAAAACATCGAAGAAAACCTAAAGAAAAGAAATCAATGGTCTTGTGATCAACGGAAGGGGTACGGGAGTCAATTACGCAAGGGGAAGGTATTAGCACCTCTCACGCCCGTTATACTCAACGAGATCCACTCTTTTTGTCTAATAAAAGGGTGTGTTCTAAATCTTACAAGCTAAGGGAAAATGCATGAATACAAGGTATATACAAAATAAAAGTTTTTATTAGTGCGCCCGTCGCAGTTGCGAACCTTTATGTCTATGTACCCCCTTCGTGCAATAGGGGATCAGAGCATCATAGATCTTCTAGAAAAGAAATTTGCTCTGTTGGTTGATTTTAAATGAAGAGAGAAGTTATCATTTTTAGGAGGAAACTCGACTAATCGCTCACAAGGTACGAGAAAAATGGACAATGCATCACATGAGAGAGGTCTTACACTTGGATAAGATCAAAAAATGCCTCAAGCGCTCAAGTGGAAAAGTCGACATCTTTTCAATCATGACTTACAACGATAGGTGAATAACATCTCAACTATGTAAATGACTCATGTCTAATCTTTAAAAATGGTTTTAAAGGGAAAAGGTGCAAGTGGGCACAAAAAGGTTTGAATGAGGTTGGGTGTTTTTGTTATTTTGAAAGAGGATTTGGCGATTTGAACCACATTAAAGACTATGACTGAAGAAGCACAAGGTTAGGTATGTACCACCTCATACTATCCCCAATACTTAAGGCCCGTGACACACGGTTCACATCATTATTGTTAAGTGTTTTGAAATTTGATTAAGAAAAAGAAGTTTAGTCTTAAAGATGCAAAATGGGAATAAAAAATCTAAGGGAAACCCAAGTCTTAATGTTGTCATACAATGGTGCTTCTAAAGTTAGGATAAAAGGGAAACTACCTAATATTATTATGCTTGGATTAAAAGCCTAAGGTCTAATTAATTCAATATAATCAAGAGATTAAAATCGAATTAATAATCCTAAAGGATCATGATAATCACACAAGCAATTAACAAAGAAACAAAAAATAAATGTTTAATCAATTAATTAAAAATCAATTAAACTTAATTAATTAAGTTTAAAAAAATTAATTAACAATACTAATTAATTTTTAATAACAAAATCAACTAAGTAAACCAATATTTAATTCATTAATTAAAAATACCAAAGTGCAAAGATAAAAGTCAAATAATCGAAAAGAAAGAAAATTAAACAATTAAGGATAACACACGAATCAAATTAATTAAGTTAATTGAAATTACTTAATGAAATTAATTAATCAAAATTAGTTAGATTAAATAAAAACAATTAAAAAAATTAATCAATAAAACAAAAAGAGAAATAATAAATAAAAAACAAATAAAAAAACAATTGAAAATAAAAGAAAGGGTTTGAAAAGTAAATATGGGGGTGAGGAAAGAGTAACAACGGCCTTCTTTTGTTCATGATTCTCTGTTCAACCTTCTTTTGTTCTCAAATGCTCACGGTTTTAACAACGACCGAAAACAACAACAATAATTATCTTCACTCTCTTGGCTTTTTCAATCCCTTCTTTTGTGTGTATCGTAAATTTTTTGTGTGAGGACCCACTTGCAATTTCTCTTTATTGACATAAAACAAATAGCAGGAATAATAATAATAATAATAATAATAATAATAATAATAATAATAATAATAATAATAATAATAATAATAATAATAATAATAATAATAATAATAATAATAATAATAATAATAATAATAATAATAATAATAATAATAATAATAATAATAATAATAATAATAATAATAATAATAATAGAATTATTAATAAAAAAGGAAAACAAGTTAGTAATGAATTAATATTAAAATGGAAACAAAAATAGTAAAGGTTAAAATTTGAATTAAAGGAATAAAAAATAGAAAAATACTTAAATGAATTATATAAAAAAGATTTAAAATTTATTTTGACTTTAATATTAATTCAATCTAAAAAAATATTTTAAATTGAATTGATATTAAAATCTAAACCAAAACTAATATAAGAATAAAAGTTAATATGACTATATTCTTAGATTTTTGAATAAAGAGAAGAAGAAAAAAAGAGAAATCAAATGACCATAAAACCTAAATAATAAAAAAACAAAAAAAACAAAGAAGCTTGAAACTTTGGATTTGTAATAAAGAAAAGACTTGAAGAAGAAACGACATCACAAGTGCAATTCAAATGATCTATAAACTTCTAAGTCAAGAGAATGACCTATAACATTTCAATAAACTCTATGGTCTTCTTAACACAATTTGAATTTGATCTCTAAAGTAAACTTGTAGGTGATCTTATTTGTGATACTGTGTAAAAAGAATCGTCTCAAAATGTTGAAAATCGAGGAAGTTATGATTTTTGCAAGTTGAGAAGCAGTCCACTGAAATTTGGTCACAGTCCACAAAGTGACCTCTAAAGTATTCGAATTTTTTAGGATCTTTCACACATAATCAACTCATGACTTATAAAGAGAAATTAGAGAGGATGTCAAGGAGATTCATGTGTCCAAAGAATTGTTCAAAAATGTTGAATAATGATGAAGTTATGAACTTCTGAACTTGAACTGTGAAATATTGACTTTGAGGTCAAACTGCTTTGAATCACTTGTAAAGCTTGGTCTTCTTGATTCAATCCCTGCTTTATACAATAACAAAGGGAAACAAGACTTTTTTTTATTAAGGGTTAGTAAACATAAAGCATATAGACAAAAGGTGTAAGATGTACAAAGAGGTTCTTTAGGAGACAACCAAGTATGATCTGATGAAATGCAATGATGCAAATGAGATGGGATCTTAGAGTAAAAATTGGGGTACAACACAAATCAACTACATGCATACCTTTTTGTTTCACCACTCGCTCACTTGGGTGATACTCATCCTGACACATATTCTCTATCAGTGTTTTCAACTCACCATTTGTCTTTGCTCTTAACAAACCTCCAACTGAGGCGTCAAGAAGCATTCTCGTATGTATTTTCAGCCCATCGACAAAGTCTATCATTTGTTCCATAACACTCATATTATGATTAGGACACTTACGGAGTAACAACTTAGATCTTTCTTATGCATTAGAAAATGACTCAGACTCATCCTCATCAAAGTTGTAAATTACAGCTTTTCTTCTCACGAACTGAGCATTTGAGTAATACATTTATATAAACATGTCTTCCAGTTCTTTCCAAATTTGAATAGTGCCATTTAGTATGCATTGCAATCAATCCTTTGTATGACATGTCTAATAGAAACCATACAAGTGTACACTATGCTAAACTAGACATTAGACAGCGCTTTTTTTGGCTTTTAACAACGCTTTAAAGCGCTGCCTAAAGCAGCACTGTTAAAAGAAAAGACAACGCTTTTTTTCCGATTTAAAAGCACTTTCTTATGCACACTTTAGACCGCGCTTTTAAAATAGACAGCGCTTTTTTATATACCCCTTTAGCAGCTCTTTTGCTTTAAACAGCGCTTTGTTTTTTTTTAAGTTAGGCTTTAGACAACGCTTTCCTTTAAAAGCGCTGTCTATTCCCCCACTTTAGACAACGCTTTCCCATTTTAGGCAACACTTTTTTTGAGTTTTTACAGCGCTTTTCTCTTAAAGCGCTATCTATTGGTCATAATTTTTTATAATAAAATACCTATTTTGACTTACAAAAGCGTTGTCCAATATATATAATGCATTTTAATCAGAATTTTAACCATATTTGAACCAGGTTTTCACCATATTATGCATCATATTTGGTAGCTTCATTCCAATAAAATATGCATATATAAAAATTACACATATATATAAATTGATGATATATAGAACAACAACAACTACAAAATTTATGATACAAGTTAAAATTCTACAAGTTAAAAATCCTAAAATTCAAAATTGATGTTACATCTACATCTTACTATCTTCGAGAATTCTCATGAAACAACAACAACATGAATATCTTATCTCTATCTTCTACACATGCACCTATAAACCTGGGAAAAAAACCAAATGATCGAAATTCAAAATATGATAATATTAACGTTGCACTTTATTCGAATTTAATTTATACTCAAAACTCGAATGTTCTCATCAAAGGAAATAAGACAATATACTTTAGCTTATAAAATTCTCAACCCGATAATGAATTGACACCATTCCTCCATAAGCTCATCCAATTGATCTTTTGAGTAATATGCACAATTGAATTCATCAAAGTACTACATATATAATAATATAACATAGTATGTGATTTAGTTAAAACAATATGTCATTTTATGAGAAACACAAAATATGAAAACAGTATGTAATTCCTAAGTTAGAAATCCATACCGTGGATGGAATCTCTAATCGATCCAAAAGAATAGTTTCTTTCATAAACCTCAACATGAAATAGCCGCAATCTATACCGTTACGCTGGTGAGGACACTACACATGGAAAGAAAATGCAAATATATATATCAGAATATACCCCTTAAATTATTTTATCAAGTATCATCACTAATGTAATCAAAATTGAATATATCTTTATGAAAATATACCTCCACTCTAATCCATGTAACATTGTTGGCTCTACTTTTTGGCACTTGAATATCTCTTTGGGAGCAAAAAGCTAGTAGAGAGCTATAATAAAATATAAATGACTGTTTAGAACAATCTCACATAGAAACATAAACATAAACACAAACCCAGATATGTTGACCATAAACATAAACATAAACTTGAATATCTCTTTGGGAGCGAAAAACTTGTGTGTCAATCATCTGCTTCAAATCTGGATATGTTGACCAATCATTGTATAACGAATCTAGATAATACACAGTTTCTCTCATAGGATTAATCGCAACCAATAACCAGTGTCCACTGTAAGATTAAACAAAGATTAAACAATGGCCAAAAACAGAAAATTATAATAGATCAAGTTAAGATGAAAATCTAACCCGTTGCCAGTATTATATGGCAAAAAGAACAACTTCTCAATATCTTTGCTGGCCACTGTTGTACCCCAAAATTTCCCCTCCCATATTTCTCAAAGACATGTCAAGAATCATCTCCAAGTTGTTCAAGATGGCTCAAGAGTTGGACAGTCAAATCACCTCCTAAGGCAGTCAAGTCAAAATTAGGGTTTTGTGTTGCATCAAGGTCCTTACATAAAAATGACGTCAAGTACTCCTCAATGTCCTAATAAGTTCTTAAGTTCATCCATGTCAAATTTCAAGCCTTGCAGAGAAAGTTTGGTCAGTCAATTGCTCAAGATGTCCGAAAATCGACTGTGCTAGGGCAAAAGTCAACTGTGTCCCAAATACAGTCAAACCTCAAGATTTTTTGTCAACATTCTCATTTTGAAGGATAATTCATCATTTGATCAAGGGTTGATCATGATTCATCAAGGATTGCTCAAGATTCAAAAGTTGCTAAATTAGGGTTTTGTAGGAAAAGTCAACTCAACTTTGACCAAGCATAACTTTCTCATACTTTATGAGAAATGACCCATCCAAAGCTCATTTTGAAGAGGATGAAATTTCCTACAATCCATATTCACACCCCAAGATCAAGAAATGCTCTCACAAGAAGTTACAAATTTGGACATTATAGGTCATTTTTGAAACTCAACAAAAACACCTTTTTTTCCAAAGCTTACCACTTGAGCATGGAATATAAAAATGATATGATAACAAAAGGGTTGATTAGAGGACATCTCAAGGTTTCTAAAAAGTCCAAGAACACTTCCAAAGGTTCAAAATTGAAGAAGTTATGCATTGTTGAAGTTGGGCATTTTTCCAAAAGTGCCAAAAGTCAACTATCCTCAAAACTCCAATTTTTGACAAAAGGGCCCACTTTTTTCCACTTGATTTGGTCTTATCACACCACACACGTGTCCCATCTTTAATTCCATGACCAAACATTTATTTTTCTATTTTATTTAATTTTTATTGATTTAATTCATTTTAAATCAATATTAATTCAAATAAAATCCAAAAATTAATGGAATGATATTCTTGTGATCATTACAGCTTGAAAATATCATGAGATACTCAATCAAACTCGTTCCAAGTCAAAACATGCACAAAATCTCAGATTTGAGGCAAATATGGAAACTTGATAATGGTGATCAAATCAAATCTTGATTCTTCAATGCACATGGATTAAACCCAACTCTTGACCTAATTCACTTCCAATATACATGTACAAGTGAGGCATAGAAAAAACACGCCCTAAGAACTGCAAAAACGGCCAACTCAGAATTGAAAAAACCTTGAAAAAAGTGGAGATCGAATTCTTGTTTGGAGGTGTTTTCAAGGCAAAAGCTTGACATAGATCTCTTGCTGGCAATCTCCTGAAGTTGTAGCAATCAAAACCAAGTCCTAAAACCTCCTAAATCGCGCTGTAAGTCATCACGAATATACCCCTGTACATGAAAACGTAACTCATCATTCTTGCATCTTTTTGCCAATTTTCTTGTACATTCATACTTGCTATTCAATTTCCAATGATTCTGTAATATTTAATTTTGTTTTCATGGGTTATAACCCGGTATCCAAAGTGTGATACGGTGGGAGAACTGACTAGGGTTTTGCGTTCGTATTCGCACTTGTGCGGTTGAGCAAGAGTCGCCACCGACTTTTTATTTTATCCTAAAGGAAAGGTTAAAAAAGCACAGCAAAAACCTTTTGAGATATTTCGTGGGTTCGGGGGGTAGATTATGAAAAGGGAAGGTATTAGCACCCCTTTCATCCATGGTTATCCATGGGCTCTTAGTTACTTGGTTTTTTAGATCACTTGCCTTGATTTTTGATTGCTTGAAAATGGTGTATGTGTGAGTGTTTTTGAAAATGTTTTTGAAGAAGATGCCTTGTCTTAGGCTAACCTTGTAACAATTCTTTACTCGAATATTTTACAAAGGCGTGTGTCTTTTCGAAAAGATATTTCAAAATTTTTTGAGAGTTTGTTTGAAAGTGTTGTGGATTGTGGTTTTTTTTTTGAAAGGAAGGCAAGTGTTTTTGCAAGTTGATCTCAAGTAACTAAGAGTTTTATCTACCCTATTATACTCAAAGGTTTTCTCTATGTCTTCAACCCCTTTTAACAATTTTGTTCCACCATTGAATTTGGTGTACAATCTTGCGTTTAGGAAGTTTATTCGGGACGGGCGCGGGTCATCGTATGGACCATGAATGCAATGGTGCCAAGTGTCTTTGGCAATTTGCTTTGAAGGGGATATGATCATTCTGTTTTAGGCAACATTCGAAAGCGTCATCGAGGGACTTATGATCATTTGAATTTGTTTTGCCAAAGATACTCGACGTGCAAGCATGGCCCATTTTGGAAGGCAACATGTGGGATTACCCTAGAGGGTGCAAGTGTGATTGTGTATTGATTTCATGTATTTGTCTTGTATTAGGTTATCTAGCGTTTGATTTTATGTACATGCAAACCCTAGGTCTAACCATGGTATAATTGAAAGCGGTAAATTGCGAAAATGTAAAGTCTATGCTATTACAAAATTAGTATCCGGGAGTGGGGGTACAAATTTATGAATGGGGATGAGACTTAGGATCATAGTGTCCAATAAATTAACCAAATCGAACCAATCAAGTGTAAATGTAACGAATGTCAACATAAGCAAATGCATAATGTATCAAAATGCAAGTATATTGTGTAAGTGTACGTGCATATGTGTATTTATATATGTAATTATTTACATGTGCGATAATGTGAAATTAATGTGTATTAAGGTATTGTTGACCTAAATATGTGTTTAATAAATCCTTGATTTGTATATTTTTAATATGCACAAAAGAAAAATGTTTTAATCAAATGTTTTAAATCCTAATTAAATTATGTATAAAAAATGATGTTTTAGGAAAAGAAAACATTTCTAAGTTTTAATTATGTATACAAAAAGTATTTTTCATTTGTTATGTACAAAAATATTTTAATTAAAAGAAAGGGAAAATGTTTTCAATTTTAATTACATGGTGTAAAAAAATGTATTTTATTATTTATGTACAAAAATTTCTTAAGAAAGGAAAATGTATTTGTTTTAAAAAGAATTTATATACAAAGTGTGTTTTAATCAAATATCAAGAATGGAATTATGTATATTAGAAAAAATATATCTTTAGGCATTTTTAGTATTAATGTATTATTATAACAAATATATTAAGTTAGAAAAAATATATGGTGCTTAAAAATATTAAATGTTTTAACTTAGTAAAAAGGAGTAGGTTAATTAATTAACTGAAAAAACAAGAATTTTGTTTTATATATAAAAGGGTTAGAGTTTTTCAAAATGGGCCTTGGATATTGGGTCTGAACAAGAGAAATGAGGGGGGTGTACTAAGTAATTTTGGGCTTTTAGGCGTATGTTGGAATGGGCAAGGCCCAGGATGCTGAGACAAATGTTTTTTGTTAGGGTTCACTGAGTGTTTTCATTTGGGACAAGGCTTTAGGGTTTCGTGAGCAGCGCGCCGTTCGTGTGTTCGTTCATCGTTCTTGCCTCATCTTCTTCGTCCGTTCTTGAGTGCCCAGCGTGAATCTTTTGCCTCAGCCACCAGCGACCTTCAACTCTTCTTCCCTCTTCCTTGATGCGGGGAAGCGCGCAAAAGGGTAGCCCTTTTCTCTTTGATTTCGCGTTTTAGGTTTTGATTTCTTTTACATGTTATGGGTTACTGTCTTCCTCTTAATTTAATTGCTTGATTAGATTTCTTATGTTGTTCATTATTGACTTTATTGGAGGTACGTGAGATGAAAGAAAGAAAAGGTCTTACCTTTACTGGAGAGGGGAAGGAGGAGGATGGAGGTGCTTAGGAGGCTCAGCGGTGAAGGAAGATTGCGCGATGAGGGCTTTATCTGGTAACTTTTACCTTTTCTGCCACTTTAGGGTTTGATGATGATTTTTGCACTGAAAACCCTTTTTAAAAGATTCACTTCTTTATCTCTTCTCCTCGTTGGCTTGCCTTTGTTGATTTTCTATCTCAGTTGCCTTGGTTGCCTTTGAAATTGTTGAGCTTGATAGTTGCCTTTGCCCAATGATGTATTCACGGAGGGTTTTTGTTGCCTTATTCTGCTTGCTTCTCTTTTCTTTTTCTGGCCTGTGTTGCCTTCCTAATGTTGGCTTAGGATGGTTCTTGAAACACCCTATGATGATGTAAATCTGAGGGTTTGATATTTGGATGGTATTGTGCAGTATGATTGCAGGTCTGAGGCTTTTATGGTTAAGGCTTATCAGTCTAGGACTTGGTTTGGTCTTGTGGCTTTTGAAGGTAAAGCTAATGCAGGTTTAAGTTTGACAGTAGGTTTGATTGTTTAAGGTTGGAACTGGACAAGTTTTGCTTGAATGGCCAGACTTCAGGTTTTTTGTGAATTTAGGCTTTTGGTTTGGACTGATTCAGGTGAAGCTTGAACTGGTTTCAGGCTTGAGGTTCTGGACTGGTTTCAGGCTTGAGGTTCTGGACTGTTTTTTTTTTGCTTCAGGCAGGTTTAATGTTTGACAGGGGTTTGTATGGTATATGCTGGTATGGCTCTTTGGCTTAGGTTTTGCATATACAGGTTAGACTTTTGACTTGCTTCAGCTGGTTTGTATATTGGTTTAGGACAGGTTTTGCTGGTTTAGCAGGTCATGTGCGTGGCTGGTATATGCTTTGGTTGTTTGGTAGTTCAGGTTTTGGAAATGGTTAGGCTTTGAGCTTTTTTAGGTTTGAGCCAATGCAAGTTCTGGGTTTTCTTCTTGTGATATTGGTATTATGGCTCAATCAGGTTTTCTCAGGCTTTTGTTATGGTATAACAGTGGTCTTTTAGATTGGAGAGTTTATGCAGTTAGTCTCTATTTTTTCTTTTTTTGCTTTTTGATATCCCCCCCTTTATGGCTCTGCTGTTGCAATTTTTTTATATTTGTTTCTTTTGTCTTCCAGCCTCTTGGTCTCTTGGCGCCTAAGATTTTTTTGAATATCTCAAACTTTGGCATCTTTTCTTGGGTCAAGCTACTGGGCATACTTGCAAGGTTTTTGGCATTTTTCTGTTTTGGTGATTATTTCTGCTGTATATTTCTGTCTAATTTGGGTAGCACTGATATAATGCTTCTTTTAGCCTTTTGCCTTACTGTCTTATTGCAGTTTTACTTTCTATATTTTCCTTATGCCTAAAGCCAAATAGTAAGCCCACACTTCTCCTCTTTTCTTCTCTCCCTTTCCAATATTTAAGCATATTAAATTGCTTATTATGCATAAATTCTGAAAAAGCAAATTGGCCTAGGGAAATGATGCAGTGATATCCTGCTTGCAATACATGTTGAATACTGCATATTTTGTCTTCTCCTTCCTATGTTGTACGCTTCTTGATGATATTTGTGTCTTTAGTTAGACCAATTGTTTGCCTTTATGGTTTGATTTGCACCACTGTTTGAAGCTATGCAGTTTGACCATCTTTTTGAATTGTGCAATTTTTATATTTGTGCATTCATCTTTAATTTGCAAATACTTTTCACCCCTCTTTGTGAACCGGGAGAAATCCCGTGATTTGCAGAGAGGGTCAACTGATCCCGGCCGATTGCTTTTAATGATGAATTGTCTGTCATTATTTATTTATCTGCTTTCTGACCTTTCTCCTTTTTATTTGCAGATGAAAAATGGAGCACCGGAGCGAGGGATAACGGATGAAGATTTGAAGATTAGAAAAATAATTAGGATAGTTTTTATTTAGCTTTAAATAAATGTAATATTATTTTTGTCAACATTTTGTAAACAAAACAATCATACAAATGACTTAAAGATAAATAAAAAAGCCCTTTTATTTAATTAATTCTTCTCTTCTTTAATTGTTTATTTATTATTTATAGTTCTTTAAATTAAAATAAATTGAAAATAAATTCCAACTCATTTAATCTTTAGAATAATAAATAATTAACTAAACAATATTTCAGTACTGATCCATTAATTAAACTTGACGCTTCCAATGTTCAAAGCGAAATAACAGTTAATCACAACAATTGATCAGACGCATTCCCTCTTTTCACAGATTTTTAACAAACACTGTAATTCCAAACTGCGTATATCTTTTGACTGGTGAATTCAAACCAACTGCCTTCTTTTACTGATTAAATCAAAACAATGCGAATTCAACCCGAATCTCGGAATAACTTGCAAAGTGCTGTGGAATTTAAATCTTTCTGAGAATGTGCCCAAGAACCCTAATTCCTGATTAAATGCCAAAGAAAACGTTCGCTTGATCGAGGTTGAGCCAAAATCAACCAAAAAAAACTAAACCAACTGTGTGAAACATCCAGGGCCCTGAAAGTCAATAAAACCCTAATTTTTGTCTGACTGACGAGAAAAGTCCGTTTATCCGATTCTTGAGCCAATCTGGAAAATCAGGAAACGCCTGAAGCTGTGATTTCTTGAGAAAAATGTGAGGGCAAATTTTGGGGTACAACAGTTGCCCCTGTTCAATCTTCTTGGACCTGGATAGTTAGATGGGCAAGTTTGCCTTTCGCGACTTGAAGGTAAAAGAAGATTGGACACTAAAGTGCCCCGAAAATTTGTACTCGGCGATGTGATGGTAGAGGTGAATGGGCTTAAAGATGCCATCGGATGCGATAGAATCTTGTCGGGGAATGGGCTTAGAGATGCCATTTGGTGATGGGCTTAAAGATGCCATCTGGTGACTGCTGGTAGGAGGATGAGCTTATAGATGCCATCTGGTTACTGCTGGTAAGAGGATGGGCTTATAGATGCCATCTGGTTATGTTGAACTGTATGTCAATGGTGAGTGGACAAGTATCAGAAAGCCACCCGTGTTTTGGAACATCTCTGAATTGGGGGTCTGAATAAACAATAGATTGACATCCGTGTCTGGAGAATCCGTAAACTATTTTCAGGAGTCTTGAAGTTGAATAAGCAATAGAGCAGCATCCGTTGTTGGGAAGCGTCCGTAAACTGTTTTCAAAAGTTGAGAAGAGTCTGAACAAATGATAGGTTAACATCCGTTACTTGGAGAACCCGTGAACTGTTTTCAGAAGTCTTGAAGTTGAATAAGCAATAGAGCAGCATCCGTTGTTGGGAAGCGTCCGTAAACTGTTTTCAAAAATTGAGAAGAGTCTGAACAAGTGATAGGTTAACATCCGTTACTTGGAGAACCCGTGAACTGTTTTCAGAAGTCTTGAAGTTGAATAAGCAATAGAGCAGCATCCGTTGTTGGGAAGCGTCCGTAAACTGTTTTCAAAAATTGAGAAGAGTCTGAACAAGTGATAGGTTAACATCCGTTACTTGGAGAACCCGTGAACTGTTTTCAGAAGTCTTGAAGTTGAATAAGCAATAGAGCAGCATCCGTTGTTGGGAAGCGTCCGTAAACTGTTTTCAAAAGTTGAGAAGAGTCTGAACAAGTGATAGGTTAACATCCGTTACTTGGAGAACCCGTGAACTGTTTTCAGAAGTCTTGAAGTTGAATAAGCAATAGAGCAGCATCCGTTGTTGGGAAGCGTCCGTAAACTGTTTTCAAAAATTGAGAAGAGTCTGAACAAGTGATAGGTTAACATCCGTTACTTGGAGAACCCGTGAACTGTTTTCAGAAGTCTTGAAGTTGAATAAGCAATAGAGCAGCATCCGTTGTTGGGAAGCGTCCGTAAACTGTTTTCAAAAGTTGAGAAGAGTCTGAACAAGTGATAGGTTAACATCCGTTACTTGGAGAACCCGTGAACTGTTTTCAGAAGTCTTGAAGTTGAATAAGCAATAGAGCAGCATCCGTTGTTGGGAAGCGTCCGTAAACTGTTTTCAAAAATTGAGAAGAGTCTGAACAAGTGATAGGTTAACATCCGTTACTTGGAGAACCCGTGAACTGTTTTCAGAAGTCTTGAAGTTGAATAAGCAATAGAGCAGCATCCGTTGTTGGGAAGCGTCCGTAAACTGTTTTCAAAAGTTGAGAAGAGTCTGAACAAGTGATAGGTTAACATCCGTTACTTGGAGAACCCGTGAACTGTTTTCAGAAGTCTTGAAAGATAACGATTTTAGTCGGTCGACTGATCTTACCTGAAAATGTAGAGAGATAGTTACATGCAATGCTATGATGCATGATACAATATATGTTATATGATATGAATGTAAATGGGTGCGCATGTAAGCTGGAGAGCTGTCTCACAAAGAATATATGAATCCGGGATGGCTGAATATAAAAATATCTTGACTGCTGCTGGGAATGATAATTCCTAGTTGTTGCTGGAGAATAAAGAGCTTGGGTTGCATACCAATCTTCTGGGGAATTCTTGACGACTTCTACTGGGGAGTTCCAATCTAGTCGGCTCATGCTGGGGAGGTGAGATTGAGACTCTTCAGTTTGGTGGGAAGTGCCTCTGGCGACTTCACTGGGGAACTCAAGATTTGCTCTCCTAAAACTCTGTGGGGACAAGGTTCGTTAGTCTGGCTTCGCTGGGGATGCTGAAATTTAACTCCTGAGGGGAATTGAGTTCCGGAGGATTCTCTGGCTGAGGATAACAAAGATAAACTCTTCGGGGATTGTATTGATAAGTTATTGCTGGGGAATTTTGATGAACTCCGCTGGGGATAGGAATAAATTTGACGAGCGCGATCTTCCGTGGCAGTTAGCTGAGGATAACCCAGTTATAAGCCTTTGTGAGGAATAACTTTGAATAAAACTCGGGAGGGCCGTTCGTGGTCTGCAGGGGATAAGTTTCCAGAATCTACTGGGAGTTTCCTTTGAAAGGGTATCAAGACATCCAACTGTTCCTTTGATCTATCAGCAATCCTCTTTCTTGACTCATAAGGGAATGATTATGTTTCAAATGCATATGCCTATTTAACAAAACATTGGACGTTTCTCAAAGCAAAACAAATAGTGCAAGAGAAAAAAAAGAAAAAGGAAATGACACAAATTTCTGGGAAAAGTATTTGTATTGACTTTCTCTGAGTATGTTTGTACAAAGGAGACAATCATCCTAGTAAGAGGATTTTGTCGGAAATATTTGAAAAATTTGCAAAAATAAAGATGGCTATGTGAAATAATTCCATGGGACTCCATTACGCTATAGCTTTCACAACTCTGAATATCTGTCCATTCAATGCTTCGTTTGCCGATGACTGGATTGATCAGAAGCCTGGAACTGGTTGATGAAGAGATTGTCTTTTGAAGTGGTCCGACGAGACATAGTCATACGCTTTAATTCCCTAACTTTTGCCTGAATCGCCCTTTCGGGTTTTCGATCCACCGAGAAACCCCTTTTTGCCCAAGCCGCCCTTTCGGGTTTTCAACTTGCCGGGTGTACAACTTTTTTTTTTATATATATCCCTAACTTTTTCCTGAACCGCCCTTTCGGGTTTTCGGTCCACCGGGATGCCCATTTTTGCCCAAGTCGCCCTTTCAGGTTTTCGACTTGTCGGGTTATCTTATGCGTAGTATTTTTTGACTATGTCTGCATTCGCAGGGTGCGCTAAATCATCGCCGTCCATGGTGGTCAGAATCATTGCACCACCAGAAAATATGCTCTTGATCACAAACGGTCCTTCATATGTAGGAGTCCATTTTCCCCTGGGATCACTTTGCGGTAAGATAATCCGCTTGACTACAAGATCCCCGACTTGATAAACTTGACGTATGACTTTCTTATTGAAGGCCTTGATCATCCGTTTTTGATACGTCTGACCATGGCATATAGCGGCAAGTCGTTTTTCGTCGATCAGATTGAGTTGATCAAGTCGGGTCTGCATCCAATCATCTTCATTCAAACCTGCATCCTTCATAATCCTTAAGGAAGGAATCTGAACTTCCATAGGTAGGACAGCTTCCATGCCGTATACCAAAGAAAATGGTGTTGCCCCGGTTGAAGTGCGTACTGTCGTACGGTATCCATGCAGAGCAAACGGTAACATCTCATGCCAGTCTTTGTAAGTGACTGTCATTTTCTGAATGATCTTCTTAATGTTTTTGTTTGCAGCTTCAACAACACCGTTCATCTTCGGCCGATAGGGAGATGAATTGTGATGATAAATCTTGAACTGTTCGCACAACGTGGTGATCATTGTGTTATTCAGATTTGTACCGTTGTCTGTGATGATCCTGTCTGGAACACCATACCGACATATGAGATTTTGCTTAATGAAGCGGGCAACCACATTCTTAGTGACAGAGGCGAAGGAAGCTGCTTCGACCCATTTGGTGAAATAGTCAATGGCGACCAGGATGAAGCGATGTCCATTTGAAGCCGTGGGCTTGATTTCTCCAATCATGTCAATGCCCCACATCGCAAATGGCCAAGGAGCAGTCAGAACGTTGAGAGGGACCGGAGGGACGTGAACTTTATCGGTGTAGACTTGACACTTGTGGCAAGTACGGGAATGTTGATGGCAGTCTGCTTCCATGGTAGACCAGTAATAGCCTGCCCTTAGGATCTTTTTAGCCATTGTGTTCCCGCTCAAGTGGGTGCCAAATGTACCGCTGTGTATATCAGTCATGATCAACTCTGCTTCAGCCTTGTCTACGCATCGGAGCAATACGCAATCATGGCTTCTTTTGTAAAGGATGCCGTTGCTCAGGAAGAATTTGGCAGCAAATTTCCTTAAGAACTTCTTGTCATTTACGGAAGCTCCTTCGGGATAATCTCTAGTCTCGAGATATCTTTTGATTTCATGGAACCAGGGTTGTTCCACTACTTCTTCGATATTAATCTCGTGACAATGCGCAGGTTCATCCATTCGCTTGATGGTGATTTGGGGAGCCTCGTTATCCCAGTTGAGTTTAAACACGGAGGACATTGTAGCTAAGGCATCTGCTAGCTGATTCTCTTCTCGCGGGAAATGCTCGAAGGTAATTTGCTCGAAGTGAGGCAACAATGTCAGGACATGTTCTTTGTATGGGATAAGATTAGGATGCTTGGTATCCCACTCTCCTTTGATTTGTCTGATGACCAAAGTTGAGTCCCCAAATACGACCAGAGATTTGATTCCCAAGTCTATAGCAGCCTTGAGACCAAAGATGCAAGCTTCATATTCGGCCATGTTGTTTGTGCAGCTGAAGCAAAGTCGGGCTGTGAAAGGTGTGTGACAACCTTTCGGAGAAATGAGTACTGCGCCAATACCATTTCCAAGTGCATTTGAAGCACCATCAAAGTACAGGGTCCATCGGGATCCCTTTTCGGGTCCGTCATACGGTCCGTTACTTTCAATGCTGTCCAAATTCATGATGTCCTCGTCCGGGAAGTCAAATCTCATGGGTTGATAATCTTCGATAGCTTGATGAGCCAGATGGTCAGCTAGTACACTCCCTTTTATGGCCTTTTGGGTGGTGTACTGGATGTCGTACTCAGTTAGGATCATCTGCCATCTAGCTATCCTTCCAGATAAGGAGGGCTTTTTGAAGATATACTTGATAGGGTCCATTTTGGAAATCAACAAGGTAGTATGAGTCAACATATACTGTCTTAGTCGGCGAGCAGCCCATACCAAAGCGCAGCAAGTTTTCTCGAGCAGTGAGTAGCGAGTCTCACAGTCGGTAAACTTTTTGCTAAGGTAATAAATAGCATGCTCTTTTCGACCAGACTTGTCATGCTGGCCCAACACACACCCTATTGAGGTATCCAAGACGGTCAAATACATGATCAATGGTCTTCCTTCGACGGGTGGCATCAGAATAGGAGGTTCTAGCAAATACTCCTTGATCTTATCAAAAGCGGCTTGGCAATCATCGTTCCATTCAACTACCTGATCTTTCTTCAAGAGTTTGAAGATTGGCTCACAGGTGGAAGTCAGATGAGAGATGAATCTGGCAATATAGTTCAAACGCCCCAAGAACCCTCTAACCTCCTTTTCAGTGCGGGGAGCAGGCATCTCTTGTATTGCTTTCACTTTTGCGGGATCGACTTCAATGCCTTTATTGCTTACAATGAATCCCAAGAGTTTACCAGACCTAACTCCAAAAGTGCATTTACTTGGATTCAGCCTGAGTTTGTATTCTTTCAATCTGGCAAACAGCTTCTCCAGATGTTCAAGGTGCTCCTCCTCTGTCTGTGACCGAGCTATCATATCGTCTACGTAAACTTCAATCTCATGATGTATCATGTCATGAAATAAAGCTACCATGGCGCGTTGATAAGTTGCCCCTGCGTTCTTCAGTCCGAACGACATCACTTTGTAACAGAAAGTGCCCCATTGTGTGACAAAAGTTGTTTTCTCCATATCCTCGGGGGCCATTTTGATTTGATTGTAGCCCGAGAATCCATCCATGAAGGAAAACACTTTGTGCTGAGCTGTATTGTCGATCAAAATGTCGACGTGTGGCAGCGGAAAATCATCTTTGGGGCTGGCCCTATTCAAATCCCGGTAGTCCACACACATCCTGACTTTGCCATCTTTCTTAGGTACTGGCACGATGTTAGCGACCCATTGAGGATAGGACGTAACAGCCAGAAAGCCAGCATCGAATTGTTTCATTACTTCCGCTTTGATCTTTTCAGACATGTCAGGCCTCATTCGACGGACTTTTTGCTTGATCGGTGGACAATCCTCTCTTGTGGGGAGACGGTGAACCACGATGTCTGTGTCTAAACCCGACATATCTTCATAAGACCAGGCGAAGATCTCAACGTACTCATTCAACAACTGTATCAGACGTTCCTTGACATTTGGTTCCAGATTGGCACCCACTTGCACTTCCTTCCGGTCTTCTTCGGTTCCCAAGTTGACAGTCTCCAATGACTCTTCGTGAGGTAAGATGACCCTTTCCTCTTGATGTAGAAGTCTGGCTAATCCCCCTGGTACTTCACAACCTTCTTCATCTTCATACTCGGCTTGATTGACCAGATCTTCAGAGTTATTGAAGGATATAGCAGAATAGTCACCCATGGAATCCGGAGTGGATGGGTACCTGCATTGGTGAGTGTGGGTGCGTGTAAGGGATAGCCATCCTTAAACAAAAATGCAAAAGGAAAGAAAATGAACACAAGCAGTTTATCAAATGAAAAACGTCCAATGAATCATTAAACGTGGCATATGGATATGAAAAATAATCAAAAACCCTTACAAGTGGACCTACATGCCCCGGGCAAAGGCATGAGGTGAAAAGATAGTGTGCGGATTGTTTGAAAGTAAATATTACAGACCAAATTGAACATGTTTAACAGATAAATTACTGATGAATAAAAGTGATGGGGACAAAGTCTTTTGCCTCCCAGTTGCTCAATCCTCCTTTGACAGTCGGGTAAATCCACTCTTCGATGTTGCTCTCTTTGTCTTCATCCTCCAAAGCGTTGATTCCGTAGGGAGAAATTTTGACTGGCGCCCTTTCAATCTTCGAACGACGCATAGCTTTCTGGTCTGCGGCTGTGAACCCTAAACCGAATTTGTCCGTCTTATATGGAATGTCAGGCAACTGCCCCCATGCTGAATTCTTCCCCTCTTTTATTGCGGCCCTTGCGTCCTCCAGAGATGCCATCCTGGCCATCTGCCTCGGTGTCTCAGCTGTCAACTTTGCTACTGCTATTTCAGGAAGGACTTCTTCGAAATGCTGAAAAGGCGTTTCAATGAACTCTCCTTCTACCTCCACGTATCGGAAAGAATTCAAGTGGCTAATCATGTACTCCTCTTCGCCATGGACAGTAATGATCTTTCCCTTGACAGGGTACTTCAACATCTGATGCAAGGAGGAGGTGACTGCCCCAGCGTGGTGTATCCAAGGCCTACCCAGCAAGCAAGAATATGATGGACGGATGTCCATCACATAGAAAGTAGACTTAAATACCTCGGTGCCTACCTTGATGGGAATTTCAACTTCTCCATGGACCATTCTCTTCGACCCATCGAAAGCTCTGACAACAATATCACTCGGCTTCAATTCCAACCCTTCACAATCTAGTCGGTCCAAGGCCTTCTTAGGCAATACATTCAGCGACGAACTGGTATCGACCAAGACATGCGCGAGGGTGGTTCCCCGGCACTCAACTGAAATGTGCAAAGCATCATTGTGGTTTCTGCCTTTAGGAGTTAGGTCGGCATCAGAAAAACCTAATCCATTGTCCGCAGTCAGGCTAGCCACGCAATTTTGAAATTGATCCGCAGAAGTTTCCTGGGGCACATGAGCTGCCTTCAGAAACTTAATCAAAGCTTTAGCGTGCGCTTCTGAGCAAAGTAGTAGTGCCAGCATGGAGATCTTGGAGGGGGTTTGCCCCAGCTGTTCTACCATATCGTAGTCACTCCTCTTGATTATCTTCAAGATCTCATCCATTTCCTTCTTGGAGGTTTCAGGGATAACCAATGGTTGAGCCCTCGTCCTGACGAGCTCATCTTGTATTCCCTTTCCTTTATCAGCAATGGTAGGAGAGACAGCACTAGGAACAACAACCTCTTCAATCAAAGGAGTTCTAGCAGAGAGTTTTATTGGTGCAGGGAAGACCTTCGCAGATGAGGGTCCAAAGATTGCTCTTGGAGGGGCAATCTCTGGAGAAAATATTCTCCCGCTCCTGGTGATTTTGCTAGTGCCTGCAATGTTACTAATGTTGGCTTCTTCATCATCCGAACTTTCTTCAGTTATTTCGATTTGCTTGATACCATGGTAGTAGACGTCACCGCCATAGTTCCATGGTATGGATTTCTCGGAAACATAAGGGACTGGCCCTGGCATTGTTATCTTCAAAGTAACAGATTTCGTAGCTGGCGTAATCTTAACAGGCTTTTTGACGGCCTTGGAAAGATTGTCGTGAATGGTTATGATTGAGACATCTTCAGTATGAACTGGAACAGCAGAAATTTTTTCAAACAAGATCTGTCGACTATCCATAAAGACTTGGATGCCTTTCTTCAGTAGTGGACAATCAAACGGAAGAGAGTAACAACAATAACAGTCTTCTTTACATCCCGGGAAGATCCCGGCCCTTAACAGATTCAACTTAATGGTTAACAAAGGAGTCATCAGATCATTGACATCAGCAACGTACCAATCTTCTTCAATGGCATTGACATTTCGGCCGTGCTTCGGCATGGGTGCAGATATCACATTAGGCTTCTCCGGAGCGTCAAACTCTACTTCCTTCGCTTCTATCAGGTCTTGGATCTTATGCTTGAGTGCCCAACAATCATTGGTGTCGTGTCCAACACTGTCTGAATGGTAGGCGCATTTAGCATTAGCATGATAATGAGGAGAGGACGTATTCACATTCTTTGGTGCCTCCTTGATGGTGGTGAGGTTCAACTTTAACAGATGAGGAAGCACTTGCGCTGGAGTCATATTAATACGGGTGAACTACCGTTGTGGCCGTTCCACCCGTTGCTGATTTGGTCTGGACTGGTTGTAGCGAGGCTGCTCACTTGGTGTGTTTTGAATCATTACGGCCCCCAAAGTTGGCCGATGCTCCGTCTCCCCTGCTCTTCTCTGAGAATATACCACATCCGTTTCCTTCTTAAAAGGCTTCTTCTCAACACTTGCAGCAACACCCTTCTGAATCTTTCCTGACTTGATGCCAACTTCAATTCTTTCTCCTGTTAAGATCAAATCGGTAAACCCCGCGGAAGAGTTACCAATTAGATGATTGAAAAATGGCCCAGATAGGGTCCCAAGAAACATATCGACGAGCTCACGATCGGTTAAAGGAGGTTGCACCCTGCCAGCCAAATCCCTCCATTTTTGTGCATATTCTTTGAATCCTTCGCCTGTTCCTAGTGACATACCTTGAAGTTGGGTACGAGTAGGAGCAAGGTCAGAATTGTACTGGTATTGTTTGTAAAAGGCGGTGGCCAAATCCTCCCAATTGCGGACGCTGGTTCCTTCTAGCTGATAAAACCACTCCAACTGAGCTCCAGAAAGGCTGTCTTGAAAGAAATGAATCCAAAGGTTTTTATCCGCCGTATAGGGTTGAATCTTTCTCACGTAGGACCTGAGATGCATTTTGGGACAGGACAACCCATCATACCTCACAAACACTGGCACTTTGAATTTTGGGGGAATCACGATCCCGGCGACCAAACCCAAGTCTTCAAAATCCAAACCCGGTACTCTTTGCAGTTCCATGGCGGCTAACCTGTCTTCTAAACCCTTGTATTTATCATCAGCTGGAGGGTATTGCTGATCAGAATAATCTTCATCCTCTTCGACATCCTCTTCTTCCGCATCAGACTCGGAAGGTACCGCAGCTCCACCTCCTTTGCTGGTTCCTTCATCAGAAATGGGAGGAAATTCAAGCACTCTCCGTGCTTCTCCATTAAATCTTCTCCCCAAAGTAGCCACTCCGACTCTCTTTTTCTTCTTCTTTACTGGGTCCTTATTCCTCAATTGAGTCTTGATATCCTCCTGACCTTTAGCCAAGGTCATCAGGAGTTGCTGGAACTGTGCATTCTGAGCTTGCAGGTCTTTGACTGTTTGCTCGAGATCCATCCTACTGAAATAAACAGCAGATAGATAAGGAAACCTGGAGTGAGACCTGCTTATGCACATGATGAATGGTATGCTTATGTATGCAATGCATTCAAGGATTTAGGACATTCAAAATTGTTTCAGACAAAGAAGAACGCACGTCATATTAATAAGAAGAAGTTTGTTAGTACATAAGTGCCCCATGGGCCAAATATTACAAAATAACTTCTCAAGGAAAAAGACATTGCGCATCCTCTTTGGTGCGATGTAGGTGTTGAGGGCCTCTTGTTCATGGAGTCGGCGGGTAAGCTCTAGAACCTTCTTCTCACTGGCGTAGAAGCTAGCTTCAAAAGTGTTCCGTTCCTCCTTGAGCTGAATCCAACTTTTCTGCATTTCTTCCCATGATGTAGGCATGTCAGGATGTAGGATGGTGTAGGGAACCTCTCCTTCATTGACGGGCTCTTTAATCACAGGGAGTGCATGAGGATAAGGCATCATCAGTCTTTGGGCTCGGGCTCGTACCCACTTGAGATAAGGTTCAAGAGGGATGGAGTTCTTGTGTCCCAGAGTCTTGCTATCAACCTTGTTGAGCTTTCCCCAAGCTCTGATGAATCTTTGGCGAAGTCCTTGCGCATCGTTGTCGAAGTCAAAAACTAGGTCAGGAATCAACATGTCATGAGGACCATCCCTCCGTGCATATCCAAATTGTCTCAAAGCTAGGCAAGGGTTGTAGGTGATACCTCCTCTAATTCCAAGTAAAGGAACATTAGGAAATTCTCCGCAATGATCGACGATGATGACATTTTCTCTGGACCGAGAACACCAATGTACATCAGAGTGAGTGAGAGTCATCAACCGTTGGGACCACCTTGAACCTTGGTCGTTCTTCAAGACAGATTGTGGAAGGTGCGAAATAAACCACCTTGCAAGGAGAGGAGTACAGCACATGAGAACACCCCTCTTTCTCATTGTTCGTGTGTAAAATGAGTGAAGAATGTCCCCAAGCAATGTTGGTATTGGGTTTCTGGACAAGAAGATTTTGACGGCGTTGAAATCTACCAATTGGTCAGGATTTGGGAACAAGACCAACCCATAGATAAGGAGTGCCACAATCTCTTTAAAGGCTTGTAGGTCTAATGAATTCCAACATTCTTGTGCCTTCTCAAACAAGAATTTTGCTAAGAATCCTTTGACGCCGCTTCTGGTTTCCCAATGCCCCTTGATGTCGGAGGGTTGTAGATGTAATGCTCGAGCAACATCTTCCGGCTTTGGTTCCTTTTCCGTACCGTTGAAGGGTAGTTGATTAAGGATAGGAATTCTCAGGAGTTGAGAAAACTCCTCCAAAGTGGGCACCAACTGGTAATCAGGGAAAGTGAAACAGTGGTGAAGAGGGTCAAAGAACTGAAATAGCACTTTCATCATGTCTTCTTCAATGTTGGTGCTGACTAAGTTGAGCAGTCTACCATGTCTTTCACTGAAGGATGAGTTTTCCGGAATTCTTGAGGTGAGCTCCTTGAGTTGAGGAGAGATTCTCACAAGGTTGACTTGGATGGTTTTTCTGCGAGGAATTTCCATGACCTACAAAACAAGAACAAAGATGAAGATCCAAACCCTTGAGATGGTTAGTGAATGCATATGATGTTTCATGATGTTTATGATGTATGCACAAAACACATGTACAAGCAAATCACACCAACCCTAGTTTCAGGCTTGCATGAGGTTTCATAGGTAAGTACCCTCTTGAGTGTAGTTGGCTTAAAATCCTGTCCTATAAATAGTAATCGGGTTCTAAGGAGCTCAACATCATTGGATTGTTTTCTGTGTTCATTGTTTTGGTTTAGCCACTTAACTAGCGACCAAAATATTCCAAGAAAATAACCCTCAATGAGTGTAGTATCGAGTATCTACCAACTTCGGACTGCACCAAAGCCGGTCATCTCACTACCCCTAATAAAAGGCCAAGATGGTCAAGTAAGGTTCTAAAAGTTCGTTAGTGCTTCATGACATCACACAGCGGCCCCGTACTCTCCTTGACTACTCAAGGGTTACCGGTACTCACAAATATGTCATACTAACATAGCTTACTGCTTCAACCATGTCGGTATACCCCGCACAGTTCCCTCGCAGTTTTTTGCTATTTACCTAAGAAGGTGCCCCAAATCCGGGTGGAGGATTTACAACAAAACCCAAACAAGAACCCAAAAGATAAAGCAATCAAGTCAATCAAAGCAAGAAAATAAAGGTGATCTAAACCCTAAGGTAACCCCACTTTAAAATAAGTCCCCAGCAGAGTCTCCAGTTCTGTGATACGGTGGGAGAACTGACTAGGGTTTTGCGTTCGTATTCGCACTTGTGCGGTTGAGCAAGAGTCGCCACCGACTTTTTATTTTATCCTAAAGGAAAGGTTAAAAAAGCACAGCAAAAACCTTTTGAGATATTTCGTGGGTTCGGGGGGTAGATTATGAAAAGGGAAGGTATTAGCACCCCTTTCATCCATGGTTATCCATGGGCTCTTAGTTACTTGGTTTTTTAGATCACTTGCCTTGATTTTTGATTGCTTGAAAATGGTGTATGTGTGAGTGTTTTTGAAAATGTTTTTGAAGAAGATGCCTTGTCTTAGGTTAACCTTGTAACAATTCTTTACTCGAATATTTTACAAAGGCGTGTGTCTTTTCGAAAAGATATTTCAAAATGTTTTGAGAGTTTGTTTGAAAGTGTTGTGGATTGTGGTTTTTTTTTTGAAAGGAAGGCAAGTGTTTTTGCAAGTTGATCTCGAGTAACTAAGAGTTTTATCTACCCTATTGTACTCAAAGGTTTTCTCTATGTTTTCAACCCCTTTTAACAATTTTGTTCCACCATTGAATTTGGTGTACAATCTTGCGTTTAGGAAGTTTATTCGGGACGGGCGCGGGTCATCGTATGGACCATGAATGCAATGGTGCCAAGTGTCTTTGGCAATTTGCTTTGAAGGGGCTATGATCATTCCGTTTTAGGCAACATTCGAAAGTGTCATCGAGGGACTTATGATCATTTGAATTTGTTTTGCCAAAGATACTCGACGTGCAAGCATGGCCCATTTTGGAAGGCAACATGTGGGATTACCCTAGAGGGTGCAAGTGTGATTGTGTATTGATTTCATGTATTTGTCTTGTATTAGGTTATCTAGCGTTTGATTTTATGTACATGCAAACCCTAGGTCTAACCATGGTATAATTGAAAGCGGTAAATTGCGAAAATGTAAAGTCTACGCTATTACAAAATTAGTATCCAGGAGTGGGGGTACAAATTTATGAATGGGGATGAGAATTAGGATCATAGTGTCCAATAAATTAACCAAATCGAACCAATCAAGTGTAAATGTAACAAATGTCAACATAAGCAAATGCATAATGTATCAAAATGCAAGTATATTGTGTAAGTGTACGTGCATATGTGTATTTATATATGTAATTATTTACATGTGCGATAATGTGAAATTAATGTGTATTAAGGTATTGTTGACCTAAATATGTGTTTAATAAATCCTTGATTTGTATATTTTTAATATGCACAAAAGAAAAATGTTTTAATCAAATGTTTTAAATCCTAATTAAATTATGTATAAAAAATGATGTTTTAGGAAAAGAAAACATTTCTAAGTTTTAATTATGTATAAAAAAGTATTTTTCATTTGTTATGTACAAAAATATTTTAATTAAAAGAAAGGGAAAATGTTTTCAATTTTAATTACATGGTGTAAAAAAATGTATTTTATTATTTATGTACAAAAATTTCTTAAGAAAGGAAAATGTATTTGTTTTAAAAAGAATTTATATACAAAGTGTGTTTTAATCAAATATCAAGAATGGAATTATGTATATTAGAAAAAATATATCTTTAGGCATTTTTAGTATTAATGTATTATTATAACAAATATATTAAGTTAGAAAAAATATATGGTGCTTAAAAATATTAAATGTTTTAACTTAGTAAAAAGGAGTAGGTTAATTAATTAACTGAAAAAAAAAGAATTTTGTTTTATATATAAAAGGGTTAGAGTTTTTCAAAATGGGCCTTGGATATTGGGTCTGAACAAGAGAAATGAGGGGGGTGTACTAAGTAATTTTGGGCTTTTAGGCGTATGTTGGAATGGGCAAGGCCCAGGATGCTGAGACAAATGTTTTTTGTTAGGGTTCACTGAGTGTTTTCATTTGGGACAAGGCTTTAGGGTTTTGTGAGCAGCGCGCCGTTCGTGTGTTCGTTCATTGTTCTTGCCTCATCTTCTTCGTCCGTTCTTGAGTGCCCAGCGTGAATCTTTTGCCTCAGCCACCAGCGACCTTCAACTCTTCTTCCCTCTTCCTTGATGCGGGGAAGCGCACAAAAGGGTAGCCCTTTTCTCTTTGATTTCGCGTTTTAGGTTTTGATTTCTTTTACATGCTATGGGTTACTGTCTTCCTCTTGATTTAATTGCTTGATTAGATTTCTTATGATGTTCATTATTGACTTTATTGGAGGTACGTGAGATGAAAGAAAGAAAAGGTCTTACCTTTACTGGAGAGGGGAAGGAGGAGGATAGAGGTGCTTAGGAGGCTCAGCGGTGAAGGAAGATTGCATGATGAGGGCTTTATCTGGTAACTTTTACCTTTTCTGCCACTTTAGGGTTTGATGATGATTTTTGCACTGAAAACCCTTTTTAAAAGATTCACTTCTTTATCTCTTCTCCTCGTTGGCTTGCCTTTGTTGATTTTCTATCTCAGTTGCCTTGGTTGCCTTTGAAATTGTTGAGCTTGATAGTTGCCTTTGCCCAATGATGTATTCACTGAGGGTTTTTGTTGCCTTATTCTGCTTGCTTCTCTTTTCTTTTTCTGGCCTGTGTTGCCTTCCTAATGTTGGCTTAGGATGGTTCTTGAAACACCCTATGATGATGTAAATCTGAGGGTTTGATATTTGGATGGTATTGTGCAGTATGATTGCAGGTCTGAGGCTTTTATGGTTAAGGCTTATCAGTCTAGGACTTGGTTTGGTCTTGTGGCTTTTGAAGGTAAAGCTAATGCAGGTTTAAGTTTGACAGTAGGTTTTATTGTTTAAGGTTTGAACTGGACAAGTTTTGCTTGAATGGCCAGACTTCAGGTTTTTTGTGAATTTAGGCTTTTGGTTTGGACTGATTCAGGTGAAGCTTGAACTGGTTTCAGGCTTGAGGTTCTGGACTGGTTTCAGGCTTGAGGTTCTGGACTGGTTTCAGGCTTGAGGTTCTGGACTGTTTTTTTTGCTTCAGGCAGGTTTAATGTTTGACAGGGGTTTGTATGGTATATGCTGGTATGGCTCTTTGGCTTAGGTTTTGCATATACAGGTTAGGATTTTGACTTGCTTCAGCTGGTTTGTATATTGGTTTAGGACAGGTTTTGCTGGTTTAGCAGGTCATGTGCGTGGCTGGTATATGCTTTGGTTGTTTGGTAGTTCAGGTTTTGGAAATGGTTAGGCTTTGAGCTTTTTTAGGTTTGAGCCAATGCAGGTTCTGGGTTTTCTTCTTGTGATATTGGTATTATGGCTCAATCAGGTTTTCTCAGGCTTTTGTTATGGTATAACAGTGGTCTTTTAGATTGGAGAGTTTATGCAGTTAGTCTCTATTTTTTCTTTTTTTGCTTTTTGATATCCCCCCCCCCCTTTATGGCTCTGCTGTTGCAATTTTTTTATATTTGTTTCTTTTGTCTTCCAGCCTCTTGGTCTCTTGGCGCCTAAGATTTTTTTGAATATCTCAAACTTTTGCATCTTTTCTTGGGTCAAGCTACTGGGCAGACTTGCAAGGTTTTTGGCATTTTTCTGTTTTGGTGATTATTTCTGCTGTATATTTCTGTCTAATTTGGGTAGCACTGATATAATGCTTCTTTTAGCCTTTTGCCTTACTGTCTTATTGCAGTTTTACTTTCTATATTTTCCTTATGCCTAAAGCCAAACAGTAAGCCCACACTTCTCCTCTTTTCTTCTCTCTCTTTCCAATATTTAAGAATATTAAATTGCTTATTATGCATAAATTCTGAAAAAGCAAATTGGCCTAGGGAAATGATGCAGTGATATCCTGCTTGCAATACATGTTGAATACTGCATATTTTGTCTTCTCCTTCCTATGCTGTACGCTTCTTGATGATATTTGTGTCTTTAGTTAGACCAATTGTTTGCCTTTATGGTTTGATTTGCACCACTGTTTGAAGCTATGCAGTTTGACCATCTTTTTGAATTGTGCAATTTTTATATTTGTGCATTCATCTTTAATTTGCAAATACTTTTCACCCCTCTTTGTGAACCGGGAGAAATCCCGTGATTTGCAGAGAGGGTCAACTGATCCTGGCCGATTGCTTTTAATGATGAATTGTCTGTCATTATTTATTTATCTGCTTTCTGACCTTTCTCCTTTTTATTTGCAGATGAAAAATGGAGCACCGGAGCGAGGGATAACGGATGAAGATTTGAAGATTAGAAAAATAATTAGGATAGTTTTTATTTAGCTTTAAATAAATGTAATATTATTTTTGTCAACATTTTGTAAACAAAACAATTATACAAATGACTTAAAGATAAATAAAAAAGCCCTTTTATTTAATTAATTCTTCTCTTCTTTAATTGTTTATTTATTATTTATAGTTCTTTAAATTAAAATAAATTGAAAATAAATTCCAACTCATTTAATCTTTAGAATAATAAATAATTAACTAAACAATATTTCAGTACTGATCCATTAATTAAACTTGACGCTTCCAATGTTCAAAGCGAAATAACAGTTAATCACAACAATTGATCAGACGCATTCCCTCTTTTCACAGATTTTTAACAAACACTGTAATTCCAAACTGCGTATATCTTTTGACTGGTGAATTCAAACCAACTGCCTTCTTTTACTGATTAAATCAAAACAATGCGAATTCAACCCGAATCTCGGAATAACTTGCAAAGTGCTGTGGAATTTAAATCTTTCTGAGAATGTGCCCAAGAACCCTAATTCCTGATTAAATGCCAAAGAAAACGTTCGCTTGATCGAGGTTGAGCCAAAATCAACCAAAAAAAACTAAACCAACTGTGTGAAACATCCAGGGCCCTGAAAGTCAATAAAACCCTAATTTTTGTCTGACTGACGAGAAAAGTTCGTTTATCCGATTCTTGAGCCAATCTGGAAAATCAGGAAACGCCTGAAGCTGTGATTTCTTGAGAAAAATGCGAGGGCAAATTTTGGGGTACAACACAAAGCTAGGGTTCTTGTTCTTGTTTTTTAGGAATTTTTGATGCAGGATAAATTGAGACTAATGATGGGTATAGAGATGATCAGGGAAGAGAGACGAATGCAGCGATGGTCTCTATTGGCATTTATATGGCATGTAGATCATGATAGGATGATGCCATGGATTTAGTTACGGAATAAAATCCGCAGGAAAAGTTACAGTCTTCGTTGAAGAAGACGAAGACGTGTCCCTGCGTCATTGGCCTGTTCAAATTGTTTAGCGTGTTTTTTAATTCCCAGGCATAATTAATTATTTTCAATATTTTATTTGTTTTGCATTATATTAACAAAGAAGCAGCATGGTTGAGTTGGAAAAGGAAGCGTGTCAATGAGCATTGGGACCTGGGTTTGAATCCCAGGTCTCCCAATATTTGTTATAATTTTTCTCCAGGTTATTCCACACAGCACTCCAAGCGTGGCACACCATGCATCATTGCCTGATCTCCTGCCAGATGGCCCTCAGGCCAAATCCAAGGATCCAGATTGAAGGTACACCACACACTCAAGTCAATGCACGCATAGAAAATTGGAAAAGTCAAGCAGGCTGAACGTTAATAGGCCTCAATAATTGCTGATTCCACACCCAGATTCAGGCCCACACACCCCTGGGTTTATTTCTTTTTCTCTTTTATATTTTCTTTTTTAGTTAATTGTTTTTTTATTAATTATTATTATTATACTAACCAATTAATTTTTCTCATAAAAATCAGAAAACCTAAAAAATAATATTTTTATTAATTTCACTATTTCATTATTTTTGTAAATAAATAATTTAATTAACTTAGTTTCTAATTAGGTATAATTTTAATATTTTGCAATAAATTAAAATCAAATTAGAATATTAGGTTTTTAATAATTTTAATCATTTTATTTTTATTTCCTTAAGTATAAAAAACCCAAAATATATTTTCTATTTTCATTAATTAAAATAACTTAGATTTAATTTTCTCATTTAATTCAAAAATAACCAAAAAATATGCTTTCTTTAATAAAAAGGGTCAAAACCCTAAAAATGCTCCGATTTAATTTTCTCGCACGCGTATTATTTTTATTCAATAATGTAATTGTTTCGGGATTGTAATAGTTTTAATTAGGACTTTTAATTATTTATCGCTTTTATTTTCCGCAATTTAAATTAAAGGGTTTGTCTTTGGCGATGTAAATACCCGACGCCTTGTAATAGCTTAGATTTAATTTCCCGCAATTTAATTTCCGCACAAAATTAACTGTTAGATGTTTGATAAATAGGCAATGCATGACAAGATCAATCTTTAACTTAAAACCAACAATGGCTCACCCATGACATGTACAGATAAAATTAACCGAAATAACACACTTGCACATGCCACTCTTAGGGTACACCTCACTTGGTTGCCTCGAACGTGGTCATTGAGTATAGGAAGTTTTAGAGGTCGCCCTCTTGTCCAAAGATCATAGTTGCCTCGGAAAAATGATTTAAGACATTAGGGTTACCACTAAGGCGTCCTAACATTGCTTTAGTGACCACACGTCCCTTAATCGAATTGACCCGAAAACTCCAACGACGATGCTACCTACTCCTCAATAGTGGGATAGCATTGTCTAAAGGACATTAGCACAGTTTAATTCCTTTTTCGAGTAGGTAGATGGTTCTTAAGTACTTGCTCCTTTTAAAACAAAACAAAACTTTTCGCACTTACACTCCTTTCAAACAAAAAACTTTTTTCAAACCCACAAACACAAAGAAAAGCAATTTTTGAAAACACAATGAGCAAGTACCTAAGAGCCCGTGGATAACCACGGATAGAAAGGGTGCTAACACCTTCCCTTTCTATAATCTACCTCCCGAACTCGAGAAATATCTCAAAAAGGAATTTTTATGTGCTTTTGTACTTTCCTTGTTGGATAAAATAAAAGACGGTGGCGACTCTTGCTTATCGCGATATTTTGCAAAAACAAACGCAAACGCGAACCAACATTTCAAAAAATAGTAAGTTCTCATTCCCACCGATCACAGAACTGGCGACTCTGCTGGGGATATATATAAGTGGGGTGTACCTTAGGATTAGACCATTGTGTTTTCAATTGTATGCTTTGTATGATTTATATTTGTGGGCTTGTATCGGAGTTCTATAGATCCTAACCCGGATCTGGGGATACCCTTTAGGTAAGTAGCAATAAACTGTGAGGGATCTGTATGGCGTAGACCGATACGGATGAAGCAGTAGCTACGTTGGTGTGGCACTTTAGTCTGTACCGATATCCCTTGTGTTGGAACGAGGAGAATATGGGTCTTCTAAGGGGTCATTAAGCACCAACTGACCTTAGAACCTTTAAATTGACCAACTTGGCCATAGAACAGTAGCAGTATGCTACACTCATTGAGACTAAACTCTCGCGATGATTCCGGCTGCAAGAAAAGGTTGCTAAACTGGAATTATGACCGATTGAGGGTAGTCAGTGATATTGAGATCCTCTAGAACCCGGTTATTATTTTTAGGACAGTTTTAAACCAACTGAACTGAAAGAGGGTAGTACCTAAGCTCCATGCCAGCCTGAAATCTAAGGGCTCTCAGTGTGACTTGTGTGCCTTTACCATGTTTGCTTTTTGTGGATACTTGTGGTGTGCCTTTATCATGACATCATGACATCATAGCATTGCATACATCTTGCATAAGGACTAACCTATTTCAAAGACAAGAGGGTTTCATCTTTGCTCTGTTTTGTAGGTCATCATGATGCCCATGCGTAAGAATACTATCCGGATCAACTTTGTCCAAGTCCCTACCTTGCTTAAAGAGTTGGTTGCCAAGATGCCTGACACTACTTCCTTCATCAGGAGGCATGGTTCTCTTCTCAGTTTGGTCACCTCCAAATTGGACGAGCAAATGATGAGTGTCCTGGTCCAGTTTTATGATCTGTTGTACCATTGTTTCACTTTTCAAGACTATCAGCTGGTTCCTACCCTAGAATAGTTCTCTGAGCTACTCGGTATCTCTGTTCTGGAGCAGACCCCGTTTACTGGTTAGGAAATGACTCTTAGGCCTAAAGAGATTGTTGCAGCCCTTCACTTGACCAAAGAGGAGGTAATGGCTAACTGGGAAACTAGAAGTGGAGCTAAGGGCTTTCTAACTAAGTTCTTGGTTGGCAAGGCTAATTACTTCTGGGATAGATTAGGCTTTAAGGCCTTTGAGGACATTTTGGCTCTTCTGATTTATGGTTTGGTACTGTTTCCGAATCCTGACACTTTTGTTGATATTAATGCCATAAACATCTTCATCTCTCAGAACCCTGTACCCACTCTCTTGGGTGATATTCTTCATCAGCTCTATGCTTGTACTGCCCGAAAGCGGGGAACCTTGATGTGCTATACTCCTTTATTGTCGAGGTAGTTTATTTCGCACCTTCCTAAGTCAGTATTGAAGAACAAAGAGGGAATGGGCTGGGCTTATAGGGTGATGTCTCTTTCTCACAAAGACATTATCTGGACTCTCAAAGGTATGAATGAGGTGACTGTCATTGATCGCTGTGGAGAGTATCCCAATGTTCCCCTACTAGGAACCCATGGAGGAATTTCTTACAACCCATGCTTAGCTCTCTGTCAGTTTGGAAGAGCCAGAAGAGAAGGACCACATGAAATGTTAATGCCTCATATCATCTTTGATTTTCAGGGGGATAGCGACGAGCAACGTCGTAGATTCATCAGGGGTTGGGACAGAGTTCACCAATCTGGTCCACATGAACTGGGCCCAAATACTTCTCTGCCAATGGAGCCTTATCTCAGATGGGTCTGCATCCGCGCCTAGAAGCTAGGTATGCCATATGAAGCCGTCCGGCTTGCCACTCTTGAAGTTGCTAATGAAGAAGGGGTTCTTCCAACCATTCTCCATCCTTATATGCCCACTGACATTGGGGCACTGAAGAGATCTTGGATGAAACTGCGGGAAGAACGGTGTGATCGGTGGGAATGAGAACTGATTGTTTTGGAATGCTGGTTCGCGTTTGCGTTTGTTTTTGCAAAATGTCGCGGTAAGCAAGAGTCGCCACCGTCTTTTATTTTATCCAACAAGGAAAGGACAAAAGCACAGAAAAATTCATTTTCGAGATTTTTCTCGGGTTCGGGAGGTAGATTATAGAAAGGGAAGGTATTAGCACCCTTTCTATCCGTGGTTATCCACGGGCTCTTAGGTACTTGCTCACTATGTTTTCAAAAGTTTGCTTTTCTTTGTGATTGTGGGTTTTGAAAAGAATTTTGTTTTTGAAGAGAGTGTAAGTGCGAAAAGTTTGTTTTGTTTTTAAAAGGAGCAAGTACTTAAGAACCTCTACCTACTCGAAAAGGAATTAAACTGTGCAAATTTCCTTTAGACAGTGCTATCCCACTATTGAGGAGTAGGTAGCACCGTCGTTGGAGTTTTCGGGTCAATTCGATTTTAGGGACGTGTGGTCACTAAAGCAATGTTAGGATGCTTTAGCGGTAACCCTAATGTCTTAGATAATTTTTATCGAGGCAACTGTTTCGAGGCGACTTTGATCTTTAGACAGGAGGGCGACCTCTAAGGCTTTCTATACTCAATGACCACATTCGAGGAAACCAAGAGAGGTGTACCCTAAGAGTGGCATGTGTGAGTGTGTCAATTTTCAGTTTATATTATCTTTGTACATGTTATG
The DNA here is from genome assembly GCA_948472305.1 of Vicia faba. Lineage (NCBI taxonomy): Eukaryota > Viridiplantae > Streptophyta > Magnoliopsida > Fabales > Fabaceae > Vicia > Vicia faba. Next base: position 562,970,910 of record OX451735.1, read on the forward strand.
GTGAGCTACCATTGATTTTAAATTAAAAGTTAATCTTGTCATGCAATCCTAGTTAGCATACATCTAAACAGTTTATATATATACAGGAATTTAAGGTGCAGGAATTGTAAATCCTACGCTATTACAAAGCTTCGGGAAGGGGGATTATTTACATATCCAAAAATTGGGGGAATAAAAGCAGTAAAAAGTCTTAGTCAAGCTATTACATCCCAGTAGGCAGTTACAATAAAATAAACGCGCGCGAAAATCTTAAAAATCCTAAGAATAAAATCTTTTTGTTGTTTTTATTTATTTTTGGGAAAATGCTAAATGTTCAATTAAGTCAAATTTAATTAATTAAAAATACTGATTAAAATTAACTCTAAAACGTGCCTAATATTTTTTGCATTTTTTGTTTATGAAAAGGATTGAATTCAAATAAATCCTAAGTCTACTGATTTTAAAATTGAAGAAAATAAGTTAAAATAATTAACTAAATTAAATCCTAATTCTAAGTTACTTATTTTTATGATTTTTATGTTGATTAAAAAAGCAAATAAGAAGGTCCAAACGAAAATGAAATCAGGCAGTAAATCAAGAAAACAAAATAATTCTGGAGGCCTAGGTCGAAAGAGGTGTGGGATGTCTTTCGACCCAGTGAAGAGGCTGGATCGAAGGTGCATGAGGGTGTTCGATCTGGATATGTTATCCTTCGATCTGGAAATCCTGGGTCCTGCTCGAAGTTAAGCTGCTGAGTTTCGAAACTCTGAACAGGATCCTGAGAATATATTTCCTGCAAAAACGAAACATATGTTAAAGGTCCAGGGGGGATTTTACCCCCCTGATTCGAATCTCCTCCCTGCTGAATCTGGGTCTGGGTTTGTTTTATCCTGGGATTCGAAGGAGAAACTCAGATTGTGCCCAAGCAATGGCACAATCTCATCTCTGCGTTGTAGCTTATATGTAGCACATTAAATCGTTCACAAACAACAGTAATAACGTGAATATGCAATCAGAGATCGAAATGAGTTTGAGATTAGATTTCTTTTTACCAAACAGAAGTGCTTCGATCTGTGATTCTGAGTGTGGAATGGCTTCCTGGAAGTGCTGATGATTTTTGGCAGCGTATCTCCAAGTTCTCCCTGTTTCTTTTCTCTATTTTTTCTGTATATTTTCGTTGTTGTTCCCCCCCTTTTGCAACACATGTGATCTCTTTATATAGAGGGGGTAGAGAGGACAGGAAGACAAAGGTTTAAATGACCTTGATTATGTGTTTGACAGCCATGAATGAGAATTTGTAACATTGATTATGTGTTTGAAAGCCATGAATGGGAATCTGTAACATTGGCCAAACACATGGGATCTTGTCCCTTTTTGAATTTTTAATGATATGTAATTGAATGCTCCCTTTCGAATGGGATGATGGCCTCCTTCGAATGCTCCCTTTCGAATGGGCTGATGGCCTCCTTCGAATGCTCCCTTTCGAATGGGCTGATGGCCTCCTTCGAATGCTTTTCGAAAGCTTCTTCGAATGGACCCTTTGAATGCTTCTTCGAATGGACCTTTTTGGAATTCCAATCGAAGGACACTATTATAATGCCAATCGAAGTACTTGTCCATAATGCCAATCGAAAGGCTCCTTCAGAATACCAATCGAAGGATCTTTCAGAATGCCAATCGAAGTGCTTGTCCATAATGCCAATCGAAATGCTTGTCCATACTGCCAATCGAAAGGCTTGTTCATAATGCCAATCGAAGAGCTTGACATAATACCAATCGAAATGCTTGTCCATAATGCCAATCAAAAGGCTCCTTCAGAATACCAATCGAAAGGTCTTTCAGAATGCCAATCGAAAGGTCTTTCAGAATTCCAATCGAAAGGTCTTTCAGAATGCCAATTGAAAGGTACTTAAAGCACCACTCAAAAAATTTATTTTTCCTTAGGCAAGGGTCTCTGGTCAACCATGTAGGGGAAGACTTTGGAAAACATGAGAGGGAAAATTTTGGGGTACAACAGTTGCCCCTGTTCAATTTTCTTAAACCTGAGGATATAGATTGGCTTTCGAGCCTTTCGTGATCCGAAGGTGGAAGATAATTGAACACTAGAGTGCCCAGAAATTTGCACTCGCATGGTGTAGTATCAGCAATGTGATGTCGGGAATGGGCTTACAGATGCCATTTGGAGATTGTTGGTAGGAGATGGGCTTAAAGATTCCATCCAGAAGTGATTGTTGGACTGTATCTATAAGCTGGAACTGGATGATTGCCAGAATTGCGTCTGCATCTGAAGTGTATCTGACATCCGAATCTGGATCGTATCTGGATTGTATTTTGAATGAATCTGGGATATGTATCAGAATGTCAGCCATATCTGGATCGCATCTGAACTTTCTCTTCTGACGGGGTGTCTCCTTTGACGAGTTGTCTCTATTGACAGGTTGTCTCTATTGACAGGTTGTCTCTATTGACAGGGTGTCTCTTTTGACGAGTTGTCTCTATTGACAGGTTGTCTCTATTGACAGGTTGTCTCTGTTGACAGGGTGTCTCTTTTGACGAGTTGTCTCTATTGACAGGGTGTCTCTTTTGACGAGTTGTCTCTGTTGACGGGTTGTCTCTTTTGACGGGTTGTCTCTTTTGACGAGTTGTCTCTATTGACGGGTTGTCTCTTTTGACGAGTTGTCTCTTTTGACAGGTTGTCTCTATTGACAGGCTTCGCCTCAGAAAAATCTTTAGGAATCGATTTAACTGATTTTGTCTCCATTAACTGGCTTCGCCTCAGAAAAATCTTTAGGAATCGATTTAACTGATTTTGTCTCCATTAACTAGCTTCGCCTCAGAAAAATCTTTAGGAATCGATTTAACTGATTTTGTCTCCATTAACCGGCTTCGCCTCAGAAAAATCTTTAGGAATCGATTTAACTGATTTTGTCTCTATTAACTGGCTTCGCCTCAGAAAAATCTTTAGGAATCGATTTAACTGATTTTGTCTCTATTAACTGGCTTCGCCTCAGAAAAATCTTTAGGAATCGATTTAACTGATTTTGTCTCCATTAACTGGCTTTGCCTCAGAAAAATCTTTAGGAATCGATTTAACTGATTTTGTCTCCATTAACTGGCTTTGCCTCAGAAAAATCTTTATGAATCGATTTAACTGATTTTGTCTCTATTAACTGGCTTTGCCTCAGAAAAATCTTTAGGAATTGATTTAACTGATTTTGTCTCCATTAACTGACTTTGCCTCAGAAAAATCTTTAGGAATCGATTTAACTGATTTTGTCTCCATTAACTGGCTTTGCCTCAGAAAAATCTTTAGGAATCGAATTAACTGATTTTGTCTCTATTAACTTAATTGAGAATTTAACTGCATCTTTCCTGAAAGGTAAAGGTCAGTCATATGCAATGCATGATATGGATCAAGCAATGATGTTCTCAACATAAATGAGATTATATTCGTATGATGCGTATATGCATGTATCATGATGTATGGGAATGTGATGTTTTAGCTGGGGAAAATAAATCTCGGAGCTGCTGGAGAATAGAGTTGAGTTCTTCATTTCCACTGGGGATGATGAACGAAGATGATTGCAAGGATAAACCTGTTAGGAGAAAAGAACTCCGTTGGGGAATAAACAGGATGAAGAGATTACTCTGAGGGGAAATACTCTGTGGGGAAGAGATACTTTGCTGAGATTTTAATGATAAACTCTGCTGGGGATCCCGTTGATAAGCTCTGTTGTGGATTTTGATGATGAACTCCGCTGGGGATGGATTACCATTGCTGGTGATATTGAATCTGTTGAGGATAAAAGTCCTGCTTGGGGAAAGAAAGAACTTCGCTGGGGATGATCTTTCAGTTGCAACTTGCTGAGGATAACCCAATTAGACTCTTGTGAGGATAACCTTCTGAATTTGGCTGGGGAGGTACACTTGTATTCTGCAGGGGACAAGCTTCCAGAATCTACTGGGTAAGATGATTTAACTCTGGCGGGGAAGCCTTTTTTAGACTGCGCTGGGGAGATGGCTCCAATGGTATCTTGTATTCCGCCGGGGAACATTCTTATATTCTGTTGAGGAATATTAAGACTGTCGGGGATGCTCTTACGCTTGCTGGAGAATGTCTTTATACTCTGTTGGGGAAGATTAAGACCTTCTGGGGATACCTGCCCTTCTTAGGGCTGATGGTAGACTAGCTCTGCTTGGGGGAGAGTATGGCTGATTCATTCATTGTTGCAATTCTCAATGGGGAGAGCTACCATTACTGCCTTATTCTGCGGGGAGTGAAGGTATCTTAGTCATATTCTTTAGCTGAACTTACCTTGGTACCTGGTGGATAGAGCAACTTGTACAGTTCGGACAATTCTTATTTGCCCCTGTTTTCTGCGGGAGAAGGTGCCTGCGGAGGTCTTGTGGATCAAGTATTATCTCCACCTATGAGGTGCTTGGTCTCTTCCGATTGAAATGACAAGTCTTCTTCTGGTAGGCAAGTGACGAGATGACGGGACATAGTTGTACGCTTTAATCCCTAACTTTTGCCTGGACCGCCCTTTTGGGTTTTCAGTCCATCGGGATACCCTTTTTTGCACAAGCCGCCTTTTCAGGTTTTCGACTTGCCGGGTGTATAGATTTTTCATGTTTTTATCCCTAATTTTTGCCCGAACCCTTTTGGTTCGCCGGGAAGCCCTTATTTTTGCCTAGGCCAGTCAGCCTAGCGGGTCTTTGATTATGCGTAGTACTTTTTTGACTATGTCCATGCTCTCAGAGTGTAGGGAGTTGTCACTGTCAGTAGTGTTGTGTTGCCATACTACTAGAAGATGTTTGTCTGATCGCAGAAGATTCGTTGCTGGAATTCATGCCCAATGCCCCAAGTGATTCAGATGGAGATCTTCCCCTGGCTATTTGGCATCTTTGAGAGACTCCTTGAATCTTGACTTGACTGCCCCATATGATAGACAATGCTCATGCCGTGCCCCTTGATTGGAAGTGTTTTCCTTTTTGAAGTGATTTTGTTCACTGAGAGGGCTTTTGTTCACCGTATATTCGTTGTGTGAATTTCTCCGCTGTCAAACAAATAGCCAAATGCAAATAGTGATATTCAAATAATGAAAAGTTTATGCTTGTCTCGAAGTTTTGAAAAATGCGTTTTTTAGCAGAAAACTCTTTATAAGACAAATTCAACACAAGATTTAGGGCAAAGCCTTACAGGAGTCAGGATACCTTTTGTAACAGTATGCTCTCGAACTAACCCATGCTTCAGTTAGGACTTTTGAAGGGTTGTAACGTGGCCTGGTTCACGGTTTAAGAAATAAAGGATAAAGGCTCAAAGTATATTTGTACCCACCCGCTCTTCGTGATGTTCTTCAATCCTAAACTCAGTTAATTGTGCGTCAAACTCTATTCGAATTTGGAGCAACATTTTGGTGATGGTTTACACAAGTTGGATTTTGGAAGGCAGTCATTTTTGCAACATTTTTCATGTTGTTGAGAATTTGTAGTGACCTCGTTCTTTTGATTTGTTATCCCTAACTTTTGCCTGACTGTTCCTGTTTTCGAGATTACAGTCAGCGGGATGCCCCAGCTTTCTTAAGCCTCCTTTATAGGTTTTGGCTCAGTGGGCTTTTCTCTTTTGAGAGATTGACTGCCTATGAAATAAGGAACCACCACTGTCTTTTGATTCCAGAGGAATGCTTTTGATGTCGTTCGTTGTGTTATGAACTGAGAGTTTTGCGACTTCAATGCGCATCTTTTGAATTAACTGAGAGACTACCCTGCCCCAGGTTTAAATTAAAGGTTTCAATTTGTGAAAAGAAAAACTCCAACTTCTTTGGCTCAAAGGGGTTGAATAGGGATTATCTTCCTTATAACTCCACTGTTTAGGATTTGAAACAATGCCTGTACATTGTCAGTGGGGTCTGTTCAAAAGCATACTGTAGAGACTTTGGTATCATTTTCGTCATCCTCCCTCTAAAGGCTTGTAACTTTTAGCAAGAGTTGAGTGAGTAAAAAGCATAGTTTAAATGTAATTAAAATGATTGGATCAAATCAAAACAAACATATGCAATGCATTAATGAAACAAAGTTTGGCATTAATAGATAATTGTTTGAATAACAAAGAGATTACAACTTGAAAATTCAAATGAAACAAAAGCCTTCAATGATTTGGCATAGGAGCAGTGATTATGTTTGGAGTCTCCGGAGGGTCAAACTTGATCTCCTTTTCATCAATTAAGTCTTGGACCTTATTCTTCAAAGTCCAACAATCATCCGTATTATGCCCCGGGCTCTCAGAGTGATAAGCGCAGCGGACGTTAGGGTTATACCTTGCTAACGTTGTATTTGGATTCTTTGGAGCTTCTTTCAGAGTCACCAGATTGGTCTTCAGCAACTGTGGCAGAATCTGAGACAAAGTCATGCTGATACGGGTGAATTGCCTTCGAGGTCTCTCGTCCCTTTGTTGGTTGTGATGCTGAGGAGCACCAGCAGGTTTTGAAATAACAACCGCATTGACAGCTTGGCGGTGTTCAGGTCTATTATGTCTTTTTAAACTGTAGACAACACTGGACTCTTTCTTCCCATTGTAGGGCTTTTTCTGAACATCAGAAGGTGTAGCTTCTTGATCTTCCCACTTTTGATGCCAGCTTCGACCCTTTCGCCGGTCAGGATAAGGTCTGTAAATCCGGCTGAAGAGCTTCCAATCAGATGATTAAAGAACGGACCAGACAGGGTCCCCATAAACATATCGACAAGTTCACGATCAGCTAAAGGTGGTTGCACCCTTCCGGCAAGGTCTCTCCATTTTTGAGCATACTCTTTAAATCCTTCTCCCGTCCCTATTGACATACCCTGGAGTTGGGTACGCGTAGGAGCGAGGTCGGAGTTGTACTGATACTGCCTATAGAACACAGTAGCCAAATCCTCCCAGCTGCGGATACTGGCTCCGTCTAACTGATAGAACCACTCAAGCTGAGTCCCTGAAAGACTGTCTTGAAAGAAATGGATCCACAAATTCTTATCAGCAGTGTAAGGTTGGATCTTCCTTACATATGACCGGAGGTGCAACTTTGGACAAGAAGCTCCGTCATACTTGGAAAAGGTAGGTGCTTTGAACTTATGGGGAATCACCACCCCAGATGATAGACCCAGATCTCCGAAGTCCAGACCAGGCACCTTCTGTATTTCCATAGCGTTCAAACGGTCTTCCAGCTGTTTGTACTTATCCTCAGCAGGAGGATACTGCTCTTCATCATAGCCTATCTCGTTGTCGGAGACCATAGGGCTAGGAGCCCTCCTTTCTTATGGGCTGCCTTTCTCTCCAGATGGGGTGGTCAGATCAATTTCACTCTACAGCCCATTTCCAAACCTGCGTCCGGTGTTGAACAGGATGGTCCTCTTCTTCTTCTTCTTCCTCTCTTTCAGAATCAGGGTCTTCAAGTCCTGCTGACCCTTAGCTAGGCTCATGACCAACTCTTGAAATTGGGCATTCTGGGCCTGGAGGGCCTTGATAGCTTGCTCAGTGGAAGGTTCAGTAGACATGATGGTTGTTGAAACAAGCATCGAAGAAGATAAGAGACCTGCACTGGGAGACCTGTTATGCAATGATATGTATGATATATGTATGCAATGTTTTCAAGGATCTCGCGGGGTAAATAAGAAACCGTTAGAATCTGAATCTGGTAGCTTGATTGAAGGAACTTCATGTTGTTGAGAGTCCTTCTTCAAGAGTCAGGCTCACCATATCGAGTGGGTCATAGCCCCTGACTCAAGTTATCGTGCTTGGATTTCTAGACAACCTTGGCTAGAGGAAAATAAATCCCCTTTGCCCCTTGCTAGCCATTTGATTTACCATAACCTGCATCACAGACCCTTGAGATCCTTGAAATGGTTAAAGAAATGTTAAGGCATGATGTTATGATGTCTATGTTATGCGTTTAAGCAAGAGTGTGAAGTGATGTAAGTAAGCCCTGCAATAAATCCAGATTATTGGATAAGGACTGTAAACAAAACCTGCAAGGAACTCATGTTGTCAGATAACAAGAATGTGCAAGTAGTTCAAGTTTGAAGGCACACAAGTCACACAAACAACCTTAAGTTTAGGATGGCATGGAGTTTAATAGGTAAGTACCCTCTTGAGTGTAGTTGGCTCAAAACCTGTCCTATAAATAGTAACCGGGTTCTAAGGAGCTCAATATCATTGGATTGTTTTCTATGTTCATCGTTTTGGTTTAGCCACTGAACTAGCGACCAAAATATTCCAAGAAAACAATCCTCAATGAGTGTAGTATCGAGTATCTACCAACTTCGGACTGCACCAAAGTCAGTCATCTCACTACCCCTAAAAAAGGCCAAGATGGTCAAGTAAGGTTCTAGGTCATTAGTGCTTAGTGACATCACTCAGCGGCCCCGTATTCTCTTTGATTGACTCAAAGGCTACCGGTACTCACAAATATGTCACACTAATATAGCTATTGCTTCAACCGTGTCGGTATACCCCGCACAGTTTCCACAATGTATTGCTATCTATGAATGTTTCCCAAATCCGGGTGGAGGATTTATAGAACTCCGATACAAGCCCACAAAATTAAAAGCATACAAAGTAATACAATTGAAAACACAAGTGATCTAGTCCTAAGGTACACCTCACTTTTTCTCCCCAGCAGAGTCGCCAGTTCTGTGATCGGTGGGAATGAGAACTGACTGTTTTGGAAGGATGGTTCGCGTTTGCGTTTGTTTTCTCAAAATGTCGCGGTAAGCAAGAGTCGCCACCATCTTTTATTTTATCCAACAAGGAAAGGACAAAAGCACAGAAAAATTCCTTTTCGAGATTTTTCTCGGGTTCGGAAGGTAGATTATAGAAAGGGAAGGTATTAACACCCTTTCTATCCGTGGTTATCCACGGGCTCTTAGGTACTTGCTCACTATGTTTTCAAAAGTTTGCTTTTCTTTGTGATTGTGGGTTTTGAAAAGAATTTTGTTTTTGAAGAGAGTGTAAGTGCGAAAAGTTTGTTTTGTTTTTAAAAGGAGCAAGTACTTAAGAACCTCTACCTACTCGAAAAGGAATTAAACTGTGCAAATGTCCTTTAGACAGTGCTATCCCACTATTGAGGAGTAGGTAGCACCGTCGTTGGAGTTTTCGGGTCAATTCGATTTTAGGGACGTGTGGTCACTAAAGCAATGTTAGGATGCTTTAGCGGTAACCCTAATGTCTTAGATCATTTTTATCAAGGCAACCGTTTCGAGGCGACTTTGATCTTTACACAGGAGGGCGGCCTCTAAGAATTCCTATACTCAATGACCACATTCGAGGCAACCAAGTGAGGTGTACCCTAAGAGTGGCATGTGCGAGTGTGTCAATTTTCAGTTTATATTATCTTTGTACATGTTATGGTGAACTACCATTGATTTTAAATTAAAAGTTAATCTTGTCATGCAATCCTAGTTAGCATACATCTAAACAGTTTATATATATACAGGAATTTAAGGTGCGGGAATTGTAAATCCTACGCTATTACAAAGCTTCGGGAAGGGGGATTATTTACATATCCAAAAATTGGGGGAATAAAAGCAGTAAAAAGTCTTAGTCAAGCTATTACATCCCAGTAGGCAGTTACAATAAAATAAACGCGCGCGAAAATCTTAAAAATCCTAAGAATAAAATCTTTTTGTTGTTTTTATTTATTTTTGGAAAAATGCTAAATGTTCAATTAAGTCAAATTTAATTAATTAAAAATACTGATTAAAATTAACTCTAAAACGTACCTAATATTTTTTGCATTTTTTGTTTATGAAAAGGATTGAATTCAAATAAATCCTAAGTCTACTGATTTTAAAATTGAAGAAAATAAGTTAAAATAATTAACTAAATTAAATCCTAATTCTAAGTTACTTATTTTTATGATTTTTATGTTGATTAAAAAAAACAAATAAGAAGGTCCAAACGAAAATGAAATCAGGCAATAAATCAAGAAAACAAAATAATTCTGGAGGCCTGGGTCGAAAGAGGTGTGGGCTGTCTTTCGACCCAGTGAAGAGGTTGGATCGAAGGTGCATGAGGGTGTTCGATCTTGATATGTTATCCTTCGATATGGAAATCTTGGGTCCAGTTCGAAGCTAAGCTGCCGAGTTTCGAAACTCTGAACAGGATCCTGAGAATATATTTCCTGCAAAAACGAAACACATGTTAAAGGTCCAGGGGGGGATTTTACCCCCCTGATTCGAATCTCCTCCCTGCTGAATCTGGGTTTGTTTTATCTTGGGATTCGAAGGAGAAACTCAGATTGTGCCCAAGCAATGGCACAATCTCATCTCTGCGCTGTAGCTTATATGTAGCACATTAAATCATTCACAAACAACAGTAATAACGTGAATATGCAATCAGAGATCGAAATGAGTTTGAGATTAGATTTCTTTTTACCAAACAGAAGTGCTTCGATCTGTGATTCTGAGTGTGGAATGGCTTCCTGGAAGTGCTGATGATTTTTTGCAGCGTATCTCCAAGTTCTCCCTGTTTCTTTTCTCTATTTTTTTCTGTATATTTTCGTTGTTGTTCCCCCCCTTTTGCAACACATGTGATCTCTTTATATAGAGGGGTAGAGAGGACAGGAAGACAAAGGTTTAAATGACCTTGATTATGTGTTTAACAGCCATGAATGAGAATTTGTAACGTTGATTATGTGTTTGAAAGCCATGAATGAGAATCTGTAACGTTGGCCAAACACATGGGATCTTGTCCCTTTTTGAATTTTGAATGATATGTAATTGAATGCTCTCTTTCGAATGGGCTGATGGCCTCCTTCGAATGCTCCCTTTCGAATGGGTTGATGGCCTCCTTCGAATGCTCCCTTTCGAATGGGCTGATGGCCTCCTTTGAATGCTCCCTTTCGAATGGGTTGATGGCCTCCTTCGAATGCTTTTCGAAAGCTTCTTCGAATGGACCCTTTGAATGCTTCTTTGAATGGACCTTTTTGGAATTCCAATCGAAGGACACTATTATAATGCCAATCGAAGTACTTGTCCATAATGCCAATCGAAAGGCTCCTTCAGAATACCAATCGAATGGTCTTTCAGAATGCCAATCGAAGTGCTTGTCCATAATGCCAATCGAAATGCTTGTCCATACTGCCAATCGAAAGGCTTGTTCATAATGCCAATCGAAGAGCTTGACATAATACCAATTGAAATGCTTGTCCATAATGCCAATCGAAAGGCTCCTTCAGAATACCAATCAAAAGGTCTTTCAGAATGCCAATCGAAAGGTCTTTCAGAATGCCAATCGAAAGGTACTTAAAGCACCACTCAAAAAATTTCTTTTTCCTTAGGCAAGGGTCTCTGGTCAACCATGTAGGGGAAGACTTTGGAAAACATGAGAGGGTAAATTTTGGGGTACAACAAACGGGATTCTTATCGGGAGAAGTTCGATGAACAAGAGCAGAAGATCCAGAAGCTGACTAGGCAACTGGAGAACGAGCAGATGCTGAATGATTATGTTCGCGCTGATAAGAAGAGACCATGGGAGCATTGATGGACCTTTGATGATTTCTTTTCCAGTTTTTATTTTACTTTTCAATATTTCCATTCTTGTAATGCCTTAAGGGCAATTTGTTGAACAATTTAAATTTTGAAGTTTAAATCTAATAAAGTGTGTTTCCTTTCTTGTTTACAAATTTGAATCCCGATTGTCTTTGAAATCGTAAATCATACGCATTTCATCCTATGCACTTCATAAACAGGTACCCTTTACAGGTCTCTTATCTTCTTCGCTGTTTATTTCAGCGATCATCATGTCTACTGAACCTTCAACTGAGCAAGCTATCAAGGCCCTCCAGGCCCAGAATGCCCAATTTCAAGAGCTGTTCATGAGCCTAGCTAAGGGTCAGCAGGATCTGAAGACCTTGATTCTGAAGGAGAAAAAGAAGAAGAAGAAGAGGACAGTCCTATTCAGCACAGGGCACAGGTTTGGGAACAGGATGCAGAATAAGTTGATCTAACCACCTCATCTGGAGGGAAAGATAGTTCACAAGAAAGGAGGGCCCCTAGCCCTGTGGTCTCCGACAACGAGACAGACTACAATGAAGAACAGTATCCTCCTGCTGAGAATAAGTACAAATAGCTGGAAGACCGTTTGAGCGCTATGGAAATTCAGAAGGTGCCCGGTCTGGACTTCGGAGATCTAGGTCTATCATCTGGGGTGGTGATTCCCCATAAATTCAAGGCACCTGCCTTTGCCATGTATGACGGAGTTTCCTGTCCGAAGCTGCACCTCCGGTCATATGTGAGGAAAATCTAGCCTTACACTGCTTATAAGAACTTATGGATCCATTTCTTTCAAGACAGTCTCTCAGGGACTCATCTTTAGTGGTTCTATCAGTTAGATGGAGCCAGTATCCGCAGCTGGGAAGATTTGGCTACTGCATTCTATAGGCAGTATCAGTATAACTCCGACCTCGCTCCTACGCGTACCCAACTCCAGGGTATGTCAATAGGAATAGGTGAAGGATTTAAAGATTATGCTCAGAAGTGGAGAGACCTTGCTGGAAGGGTGCAACCACCTTTGGCTGATCGTGAGCTTGTTGACATGTTTCTGGGGACCCTGTCTGGTCCATTTTTCAACCACTTGATTGGAAGCTCTTCGTCTGGGTTTACAGATCTTATTTTGACTGGTGAGAGGATTGAAGCTGGTATTAAGGCTGGGAAGATACAAAAGGGTGCTTCATCAAGCACTGAGAAGAAGCCGTTTAAGAAAGAGTCCAGTGTTGTCTACAGTGCAAGAAGACAGAGTAGACCAGAACATCGCCAAGCTGTCAATGCGGTTGTTATTTCAAAACCTGCTGGTGCTCCTCAGTACAACAATCAACAAAAGGACGAGAGACCTAAGAGGCAATTCACTCGTCTCAGCATGACCTTATCTCAGATTCTGCCACAGTTGCTAAAGACTAATCTGGTGACTCAAAGGGAACCCCCAAAGAATTCAAATACAACATCACCAAGGTATAAACCTAACGCCCGTTGCGCTTATCACTCTGATATCCCGGGGCATAATACAGATGATTGTTGGGCTTTGAAGAACAAGATACAAGACTTAATTGATACAAAGGATATTAAGTTCGAGGCACCCGAGAGGCCTAATGTTGTGACTGCTCTCATGCCCAAACATGGAGTAAATGCTGTAGAGGAAGACTTGTTTGTAGTTTCTGTGGATGACATTGTTACCCCTCTGATGACTGTCAAGAAGAACCTGTTGCTAGCCGGTTTATTTCCGGGCTGTGACGAAGGTTCCCATATGTGTTCTGTTTTACCTACCAGTTGCCCATTCCTGAAGTCAGGTATCCAAAACCTGATGGATAGTAAGGAGATTCTGTTTGAGAAGACTGTTGTTCCTTCCATTCCTACTGAAGAAGTCACCATCATTACCATTTTCGATAATTCTTCCAAGGCTCCCTCGAGGAAGCCTGTTAGAATTACATCCGTTCCGAAAATCGCACCTGTGATTATCACTGTTCCGGGGCCCATCCCCTACACCTCTAACAAAGTTGTCCCCTGGCACTATGTGGCAGATGTTTATGTTCATGGAGTTAAGCAAGAGTTGGATGTTGGTACTTACATCAGCAAGATTACCGGACCTGCTAAAGTCACCCGCAGCGGTAGACTTTTCTCACCTGATATTGTCCCACCAACTGTCCGAAGACCTGTCATTATTACACCTGCAAGTGTACCCACCACTATTCCTGATCAAGTTCCTATCCTTACCCCTGTCGCTGAGTCATCTGACGCTCGGGGCAAAGGGATCGCCACTGATATGCCTGCCCAGATGGAGGCACCGAAGACAATTACTGTTGAAGCTTCCAAACAGGAAATGGAAGAGATTCTGAAGATTATTAAGAAGAGTGATTACAACGTAGTTGAGCAACTAGGGCAAACCCCATCCAAGATTTCTATGTTGTCACTATTGTTGTGCTTAGAGGCCCATGTCAAGGCCCTGATTACCTTCCTGAAGACTGCCCACGTGCCACAAGAGACATCAGCTGATCAGTTTACAGATTGTGTGGCTAATTTGACTGCTGATAATGGGTTGGGTTTCTCCGACGCTGATTTGACTGCCAAGGGGAAAAATCATAACGATGCCCTGCATGTCTCCATTGAATGCAGGGGCACTACTCTTGCACATGTATTGGTTGATAATGGTTCCTCATTGAACTTCTTGCCCAAAAAAGCTCTAGGCCGGTTGGATTGTGAAGGGTTGGAGCTAAAGCCAAGCAACATTGTTGTCAGGGCCTTTGATGGGTCTAAAAGGATGGTGCACGGTGAAGTTGATATTCCAATTAAAGTTGGTTCTCAGGTCTTCAATTCTACGTTCTATGTGATGGACATTCGGCCATCCTACTCTTGTTTGCTGGGTCGTCCATGGATCCATAAAGCTGGGGCCGTAACCTCAACGCTCCACCAGAAGTTGAAGTACCCGGTCAGAGGGAAGATTGTGACAGTACAAGGGGAGGAAGAATACATGGTCAGCCACCTCAACTCATTCAGATACGTAGAGATAGATGGGGAGTTCATTGAGACCCCATTTCAGCACTTTGAAGAGGTTCCCCAGACACTGGCATCAGCTGAGACCGTGGTTGAGGATTCTCCTATGAAGATGGCTTCCTTAAAAGATGCTCGGGCTGTTATTGAGAAGGGTGAGTGTGCAAATTAGGGCCGACTCCATGATTTTACACAGAAGACTAACAAGTTTGGTTTGGGTTTCACTGCAGAAGATCAAAGGGCTGTTCGAAGTGCAAGGATCGGAAGACCTCCCATGTTCATCAGCAACTCAGGAGTAAATGCCATTGAAGATGATGTGGAAGAGTCTGAATTTGACAGCTGGATCTATCCTACGACCGATGGTGGACCAAGCAACTGGACAGCAAAGTACTTCATCCCTATTACTTTTGTTACCCAGTAATGAAACTTTTTGTTTTGAATTTGTAATAGACAATGTTTTGAAACTTTATGGCCCGGTGTCTTACCCGGGGCACCGTGGCTTCATTTGTGAGGGCTTTTGTGTGTCATTTTCATATATCATTAATAAAAGCATTGGACGTTCTTGCATTTCAAATATTGCGCTCCTTTTCTTTCTTTATTATATATTGCAAAACAGCTATTTTACACACACTCACATATACAGGTCCACATCCACTCTGGATCTCACTGGTAACGACTCTGCTACTACTAGTTATGACTTCGAAAATCCGATCAACTTAGCCAAAGACGAAGGTGAAGATGATTGAGAAGTGCCTGTTGAGCTTGCAAGACTGCTACTCCAGGAAGAGAGGGTTATTCAGCCACACGAAGAGCCAGTGGAAACAGTGAATCTGGGTACTGAGACAGACAAGAAGGAAGTTAAGGTTGGTGCAAACCTGGAGCTTAGTGTGAAACAACAGTTGATTCAGATGCTGCGTGACTATGTTGAGATCTTTGCTTGGTCTTAGGAAGATATGCCTGGTTTGGATACTGACATTGTGGTTCATCGCCTGCCTACCAAGGAAGACTGTCCTCCAGTAAAACAGAAGGTCCGCCGAATGCGCCCAGAGATGTCTGAGAAAATCAAGGCTGAAGTTATGAAACAATTTGACGCCGGTTTTCTAGCAGTAACTTCTTACCCTCAGTGGGTCGCCAATGTGGTTCCTGTGCCGAAGAAGGATGGTAAGGTCCGAATGTGTGTTGACTACAGGGATTTGAACAGGGCGGGCCCTAAGGATGACTTCCCTCTACCTCATATTGACGTTCTGGTTGACAACACCGCTCAGCACAAGGTATTCTCCTTTATGGATGGGTTCTCCGATTATAATCAGATCAAAATGGCTCCCGAAGACATGGAGAAGACCACTTTTGTTACTCAGTGGGGTACCTTTTGCTACAAGGTCATGCCTTTTGGGTTGAAAAACGCTGGGGCAACATATCAGCGTGCCATGGTTTCTTTGTTTCATACATGATCCATCATGAGATTGAAGTATACGTCGACGATATGATTGCAAGGTCCCAGACTAAGGAGGAGCACCTTGACCATCTACAGAAGTTGTTTGACAGGTTGAAATTGTACAAGCTGAGGTTGAACCCGAACAAGTGCACCTTCGGGGTGAGATCTGGTAAAATGCTAGGTTTCATCGTGAGCGACAAAGGTATTCAAGTTGACCCTGCCAAAGTGAAAGCCATACAAGAGATGCCAGCTCCCAAGACAGAGAAAGAAGTCAGAGGCTTTCTGGGACGACTGAATTATATTGCCCGATTCATCTTGCACCTAACTTCTACTTGTGAGCCAACCTTCAAGCTACTGAAGAAAGATCAAGTGGTATGTTGGAATGATGAATGCCAGGCTTCTTTCGAAAGGATTAAAGAGTATCTCCAAGAGCCACCCATCCTGATGCCACCAGTTGAAGGGAGACCTTTGATCTTATACTTGACTGTGCTCGATAACTCAATGGGGTGTGTGTTGGGTCAACATGACGAGTCTGGCCGAAAACAGCATGCTATTTATTATCTTAGCAAAAAGTTTACCGACTGTGAGACCCGATACTCACTGCTCGAGAAAACTTACTGCGCTTTGGCATGGGCTGCTCGCCGGCTGAGACAGTATATGTTGACTCACACTACCTTGTTGATATCAAAGATGGATCCAATCAAGTATATCTTCGAGAAGCCTGCCTTGTCCGGAAGAATAGCAAGATGGCAGATGATCTTGACTGAGTATGACATCCAGTACACAACTCAAAAAGCAATCAAGGTAAGTGTATTGGCAGACCATTTGGCACACCAGGCAGTGGATGATTACCAGTCTATGAACTTTGAATTTCCGGACGAGAATATCATGTTGATAACTGATTGTGAGACACCTGGACTAGATGAAGGACCTGAGGAAGGATCCCGATGGTCTATGTACTTTGATGGAGCTTCAAACGCTTTAGGTAATGGCATTGGCGCTGTGATCATATCTCCTAAAGTATCTCATACTCCATTTACCGCCCGACTATGTTTCAACTGCACCAACAATATGGCGGAGTATTAAGCGTGCATCATGGGTCTTCGAGCAGCAATTGACCTAAGGATTAAGTTTCTAAGTGTCTTTGGAGATTCCGCTCTCGTGATCAGTCAGATCAAAGGCGAGTGGGATACGAAACACCCAAATCTTATTCCTTACAAGGAGTATGTGTTGACATTGCTTCCCCATTTCGAGGAGATAACCTTTGAACACTTCCCTAGAGAGGAGAATCAGTTAGCGGATGCGCTGGCTACGATGTCTTCTATGTTCAAAGTCAATTGGGAGAATGAGGCTCCCCGGATCATTATTGAAAGATTGGACGAACCTTCACATTGCTGTGATCTTGAGACCGAAGAGGTAACAAAAAAGCCCTGGTTTCACGAAGTAAAAAGGTACCTTGAAGCTCAGGAATATCCCGAGGGTGCATTTGTTAATGATAAGAAGTTTCTGAGGAGGTTCGCGGCGAAGTTCTTCATCAGTAATGACATTCTTTACAAACGTAACCATGATTCGACCTTACTGCGCTGTGTGGATAAGAATGAAGCAGAAAGAATCATGACAGAGCTGCATGAAGGTACTTTCGGAACTCATTCCAGTGGACACACCGTGGCAAAGAAAATTCTCCGTGCAGGATATTACTGGTCCACAATGGAGGCCGACTGTTATCAGCATTCTCGGACATGTCACAAGTGCCAGGTCTATGATGATAAGGTGCACATACCTCCAGTTCCTCTGAATGTTTTGACAGCGCCTTGGCCTTTTGCAATGTGGGGCATTGATATGATCGGCGAAATCATACCTACGGCATCCAACGGGCATCGTTTCATCCTGGTAGCAATTGATTACTTTACGAAGTGGGTTGAAGCAGCTTCCTTTGCTACCGTAACCAAGAACGTCGTGGCACGGTTCATTCGGCACAATCTGATCTGTCGATACGGTATACCAGAGAGGATCATTACGGACAACGGTACCAATCTCAACAACAAGATGATCACTGAGCTCTGCGAGCAATTCAAGATACAACATCATAACTCTTCTCCTTACCGGTCGAAGATGAATGGGGTTGTTGAAGCAGCTAATAAGAACATTAAGAAGATCGTGCAGAAGATGACAGTGACATACAAAGACTGGCACGAGATGTTACCATTTGCTCTTCACGGGTACCGTACCTCAGCACGGACGTTAACAGGGGCAACACCCTATTCCTTGGTTTATGGCATGGAGGCAGTCTTGCCTATTGAAGTTCAAATACCCTCTTTCCGGATCATGAAGGATGCAGGTTTGAGTGAAGATGACTGGATTCAGACCCGGCTTGATCAACTGAACCTAATTGACGAAAAAAGACTTACTGCTATTTGTCGTGGTCAGACGTACCAAAAACGGATGATCAAGGCATTTAACAAGAAAGTTAGACGACAAGAGTATCAAGTTGGGGACTTGGTAATCAAGCGCATCATCTTACCTCAAGGTGATCCCAGGGGAAAATGGACCCCTACTTACGAAGGACCTTTTGTGGTTAAGAACATTTTCTCAGGAGCAACAATTATTCTAACCACCATGGATGGTGACGACCTTCCTCACCCCGTCAATGCAGACATAGTAAAAAGATACTACGCATAACCAAAGACCCGCTAGGTTGACTGGCCTAGGAAAAATAAGGGCTTCCCGGCGAACTAAAAGGGTTCGGGCAAAAATTAGGGATGAAAATTAAAAAAAAATCTGTACACCCGGCAAGTCGAAAACCTGAAAAGGCGGCTTGGGCAAAAATGGGTATCCCGGTGGACTGAAAACCCGAAAGGGCGGTCCAGGCAAAAGTTAGGGATTAAAGCGTAACACTATGTCTCATTGGATCACCTCACATCCAGACTTCGGTATCAACTATCAAGCTCAGACGGCATTAACCAATCAGATTCATCTTCAACTAAGCAGCAAAGTGATGAGATGCTTGAAGATATAAAGGCAATAGCAGAGTTGGAACCCAATGGGATTATTCACATAGCTGTTTTGTTTCTTTTTACAAATTGTATAAATTCTATTTGTTCGGAGGAGTTCTCTTACTAGGACGTCAGCCTCTTGTACAAAAACGCCTATTTTCAGGCCAAACTTCAAAATCAATACAAATTCAGTTTCAGAAATTTCAAGCTGTTTTTCCTTTATCTGTTTTGTTTTGCAAAGAACGTCCAAGGTTCATTTTTGATATATGCATTTAACATTAATTGCTGATCATAAATATTTACATACGAAACAAAGATGAGTTACTGGTAATAATAGAAACAGGGGCATAAGAAATGTCCAAGCTGTGTCGTTGCTTTGTCCACCAGGTACCAAGATAGATTCAACTGAAGAATATGGCTAATATACTTCCACTCCTACAGAGTAAAACAACAATGGTAGCTCTCTCAGCTGAAACTGGAAACCATGAACGAATCAGCAACACTCTCCCCAAGCAGAGTTAGTCTACCATCAGCCCTAAAAAGGTTTGGTATCCCCAGAAGGTCTTAATATTCTTCAATGGAGTATAAAGACATTCCCCAGCAAGTATAGGGATACCCCCGACAATCTTAATATTCCTCAACAGAGTATAAGAATGTTCCCCGGCGGAATACAAGATACCCCTAGTGGAGCCCTTTCTCTAGCGCATTCTAAACAGCTTCCCCGGCAGAGTTGAATCATATTCCCCAGTAGACTTTGGAAGCTTATCCCCTGCAGAGCGCAAATAAATCTCCCCAGCCAAATTCAGAGGGTTATCCCCACAGAAGTCTAACTGGGTTATCCTCAGCAAGTGGCAACTGAAAGATCATCCCCAGCGAAGTTCTTTCCTTTCACAAGCAGGAATTCAATCCTCAACAGATTTAATATCACCGACAATGGTAATCCATCCCCAGCGGAATTTAACGTTGAAATCCCCAGCGGAGTTTATCATTAAAATCCCCAACAGAGCTTATCAACGGAATCCCCAACAGAGTTTATCGTTAAAATCTTCAGCAGAACATCTCTTCCCCACAGAGTAATTCCCCTCGAAATAATCTCCTCATCAGTTTATTCCCCAACAGAGTTATCCTCTCCTGCAAGTTTATCACCTTCGTTCACCATCCCCAGCGGAAACGAAGAATTCAACTCTATTCTCCAGCAGCTTCGGGATTTATTTTCCCCAGCTAAAACATTACATGTCCATACATCATGATACATGCATATACACATCATACCATATAATCTCATTTATTTTGAGAACATCATTGCCTGATACATATCATGCATTACATACAACTAACCTTTACCTTTCAGGAAAAGATACAATCAAAATTCAAGTTATGAAGCCCGAGTACGACCGGATAGTATCTTGATTTCTACAGCATATTGTGAAGCCCAGATTACGATCGGATAGCGATGTCAGACTACCGCGAAGCCTGGATTACGACTAGATAGTGATATCTCTCAAAAGTAAGCTATGAAGCCCAGAGAACGACCGGATAATAGTTTATTCCCCAGTGAGCCATGAAGCCCGGATTACGACCGGATAGTAGCTCAGTAAGCACCATGAAGCCTGGATTCGACCAGATAGTGGTATATCATAAACACAATCCGTGAAGCCCGGATGCGACCGGATAACAGCTCAGCAAGTTATTGTGAAGACTGGATTACGACCAGAAAGCAATATAAGACCATGAAGCCTGGGTTACGACCAGATAATGGTAGAAGATGTTGTGAAGACTGGATTACGACCAGATAGCAACCAAGAGTACTACGAAGCCTGGATTTCGACCAGATAGTGGTATGATACATCGTGAAGATTGGATTACAACCAGATACCAACCAAGAGTACTACGAAGCCTAGATTTCGACCAGATAGTGGTATGATACATCGTGAAGCCTGGATTACGACCAGATAGCATTAAGGGACACTGTGAAGCTTGGATTACGACCAAATAACAATTTACCCAGCCAGTTACTATGAAGGCCGGATTCGACCGGATACTAGTAAACCCAACAGTCGAAGGGAAGCCCAGATGCGACCGGATAACCACTTGATTTGTTCTTAAGCCTGGATTTCGACCAGATAAGAAGTGAGGTATTGTGAAGATTGGATTCGACCAGATAGCAGTACGTGACACCATGAAGCTTGAATTCGACCAGATAATGGTATAACACACTGTGAAGCCTGGATTACGACCAGATAGCGGTACAAGGCACTGTGAAGCTTGGATTCCGACCAAATAGCAGTTTATATGGACAGTTACTAAGAAGCTCGGAGTCGGCCGGATATTAGTGTGCCCTAAATTCAAGTTGAAGCCCGGATGCGACCGGATAACCACTTGATTTGTTCTGAAGCCTGGATTTCGACCAGATAAGAAGTGAGGTATTGCAAAGCCTGGATTACGACCGGATAGCAAGTTTAATCTCATCTCCCCAGTAAGTCACTGTAAAGCCTGGATCACGACCATATAGCAGTCGGTCTTATCACTATGAAGCCTGGTTTGCGACCAGATAGTAGTTCATTTTCACCTCTTCAACTCAGAGATGATTCCCCAGTAGAATAACAGACGACCGAAGCTCCTAAAGTTCTATTTCTCCTAAGACGAAGAACTGCATTCCCCAGCGGAATCTCCCTCAACAACAGGTATACAAGCTCTCGCTAAGGAATCCCTTACGCGATTGACACTCCTTCGGATGGAATCTTTAAGCCCATCTCCCATCATCAATCTCCAAATGGCATCTGTAAGCCCATTCCCGATTGTGATACGGTGGGAGAACTAACTATGGTTTTGCGTTTGTTTTCGCAAATGTTTCGGTTGAGCAAGAGTCGCCACCGACTTTTTATTTTATCCTAAGGAAAGGTTAAAAAGCACAGTAAAAACCTTTTGAGATGTTTTCTTGGGTTCGGGGAGTAGATTATAGAAAGGGAAGGTATTAGCACCCTTTCTATCCATGGTTATCCATGGGCTCTTAGTTACTTGCTTAGATCAACTTGCCTTAATTTTCAATTGTTTGAAATGGTGCTTTGTGGGTGTGTGGGTTTGAAAATTGTTTTGAAAAGAGGCCAATGTGGTGGCAACCTTTGTAATGATCCATGTTGGGATGTATACAAAGGTGTATGTCTTTAAAAAAGTTTTCATTTTGTTTTTGAAAGTTGTTTTGAAAGTGTTGTGAGATGTGGTTTTAGAAAATAGGCAAGTGTTTTGTTTTTGCAAGTTTGATTCAAGTAACTAAGAGGTTATCTACTCCTAAATTTCTCAAAGTTTATTGCTATGTTTTAACCCTTTTAACAAGTTTGTTCCACCATTGTATTTGGTGGACAATCTCATGTTAGGGTGTGAAAGGGACGGGCGCGGGTCATTGTTTAGACCATAATTGCAATGGTGCCAAGTATCTTTGGGCAATTTTCTTTAAGGGACTTGATCATTTGTTTAGGCAACTTTTTGAAAGCGTCATCGAGGGACTATGATCATTTGATTTGTGTTTGTTTTGCCCAAAGAGACCTAACATGCAATATGGCCCATTTATTGAAGGCAACAAGTGGAATACCCTAGGGGGTGCAAGTGTGATTTGTGTGTCCATTTTCATGCTTGTTTATCTTGAAATTAGGTCAAACTATTTTCGTTGTTTTTTCGCATACAAACCCTAATTCTAACATGGTATAATTATAAAGCAATAAAGTGCGAAAAATAAATTTACTAAGCTATTACAATACCATATATGGGAAGGGGGTACAAATGTTCAAATGAGGATTTTGACAAGGAATTTAAACCTAAACTATTACATCAATATTGAATTATTTACAAGATAATTTAATTGCACAAATTAAATAAAATAAGAATAAATATGCAAGATGCAAAAATGGTTTTTGTATGTATGAAAAAGAAAGTATTTTTATATGTCAAGATAAACAAAAATAAAAGTATGATTTTTGGAGTTTTTTATGTTTAGGGCAAAACCCTAATTCTATTAAATGAAATGTATTAATTATTTAATATGTATAATATTTATTTATTATATACAAAAATAAAAATGAAGTATATTTGTCAAAAGGTATTTTTATATTAAATATTAATAAAAAAATAAAAGTGTGTATATTTTGTAATTTAACCTAAATATATTAATAAATATATATATATTTAACCTATATATGTATTATTTTCTATATATGTATTATTTTCTAAATATGTATTATATATACAAAATAATAATATTTAATATTTATAAAAAAAAGTATTTTTATATAAAATATTTTCAGAAGATAAAATGAAATAAAATGAAAATAAAAATGTATTTGCACTATTTTTAGTATTTTTTAATAAAAGTGTATCTATTTATTTATTTATGTATAAAAACTAACCTAAACAAACAAATACCTAATAAATAGGAAAATAGTGCAAAAAATTATTTTTATATTTTTTATATTATGAGGAAAAATAAACAAGTCAAACCAAAAAAAGAAAAGTCAAAAAAATCATTAAAATGAACAAAATGGGCTCAGGGGGTGTAGAAGCAAAATCAGGGTGCAAAAAGAAATGACAACACAAGCCCAGCCCACCAAGTCTTTCTTCAACCTCCAGACTTCTGTTTGAACAAAAAAACACGCGCCTCTTTCTTCCATTGCAAGGTCCTGATTCTTTGAGTTTTAGCAAAAACTTACAACATCAAACATGTTAAGCATCTTCTCACGAATTCACACATATAAAGAACATGTTTTAACTCTCAGAAATGAGAGAGAATTTCTTCTCCCCCAATTCTTAACCTAATTTTTGTTCAAAGTTCAGACATCAAATTCTCTAAGCATACATAATATAAATGAAATCTAATTATATGGGCATGTTCAGGGCTATGAATGTGACATGTTTCCTTCACAAACCTAAAGCTAACAATGTCTATACTGAGAGATAGAACTTAATGAATATACCTGTTCAGTTGGAATCGTGCCTTGCAATGGAGGAGCTTTCAGAGCAAGATGATGATTTGTACAACATCCTTGAAGTGTGAGGATGCTATTCCAAGTTCTACTTTGTCCTGAAACTTCTTGAATCGTGCTAGAGAACTTCAACTGCAAAACAAGAAAATGAAAATGGTGAAGTGGCCTGGGAGTGTTACAGGTCATGCCTTAGGTTTTGGTTAGCTTGCATTGATGGTAGGGAAGGTGTGTGAACTGGTTTGGGCAAGAGTGTATGAAAGGATTGAGCTAGGGAACTCAATCTGCAGCAAGCTCTGTTTTTGTACAGTTCAGAGGTGATTCTGAGTTTGTGAAGGTATTGGAGATCTTAGGGTCGTGCTTCAGCTTAGGATCAATGTTTGGAATGTGTTTGATAACTTTCTCTAAGCCTTGGTTGACTGATATGGAAGTTGGTACATGTTATGATGTGTTTCTTAAACTTTAAGCAAGCAATGGCCACTTTGTGTTCTAGACAGGTAGAGGACCCCTAAACATGCTGCAAAGCCTTGTCTTGATCAGAGTGATTAACTCATAAACTTGTGCCAATTAGATTTCCTTTGTACCTTCTTGATTTGCTTTAGACATAAAGTGTAACTTTTGCAAAAATGGATATAATGCTTTTTCCAATTTGGGATTAATCCTTTAGGAAATGCTTGAACACATAGAACATGGTCTTGGCACAAGGGATTGGCATTAAATTTATGAGTGTAATTGAGATAAAAGACCTGTAATCAAGTTGTGCAAGCTGAGATTGAAATGCATAGTGTTATGAACATGTAACTTGGCCAATTCAAAAGTGAGTTTTTCCCATATTGCAAAATTCGATTCTCTCTAACCATGAGGTTGTTTGATGAGTTCTTGGACATTTTGGAAAGCTTGGAATGTGTAATACAATCCATCTTTGAAGTGCAAATTGAAATTCCAAGTGGAAGTGTATGGAAAATGGTCTTGAAGTTAGGTAAAAAAACTTGCCTAAAATAGGTCAAATTTTCACTAAGTTAAGAATGGTTTGGTACCATTGTTCCAAAAATTGTAACTTGAGATACAAGCTTCTTTTGGGAAAACTTTGTGAATCAAAGTTGTAGATTATGCAATAGGCTACAACTTTCATGTTTTGACTTTTTCTTGAATTCAAATGAATCTTGGTGAGAAAGTGAGGCAAAGTTGGGAAAAAATTAGGGTTTTTCATAACTTAGAAAAATTCGAAGTTATGAAAAATTCTCATTTCAAACCCTAATTTGCATTTCTTGATTTTTTGATGGACAAGTTTCATGATTTGGCATGTTTTAATGAAAAATGAATCTTGACACTTGATTTTGACCAAAAAGTCAAAGTTTGACTTTTCAGTATACAGTCAAAATTGATCAATTGACTAGGAAATTCAACTGTTAATCTTGTGTATTTGGGATCTTTTGAACTTGTTGGGCATGTCAAGATAATTCCATGGGGTCCTTTAGTCCATATGTGAGCTTGGTTTGCCATTGGCTAAGTCAAACAGTCAAAAATTGCCTTTGTGTAGTCAAAACCCTAAAAATGACCATTTTGCCCTTTTGGTGGTCTGATCAAATTTCTTGAGGAATTGTGATCCAAACTTGATCAAAAGGTCCATGTGAGTTCATAATGTTGATGTGGGTTAATTTTCATGAGGTTTGACTGTCAATTGGCCACAGTTGACTTTTTCCCCAATACAGTTGATTTCTAGGTCAACTGTCCAATTGACTGGGCAAAATTTGGAATCAAGACTTGAAACTTGGTATGGATAAATTTGGGAGTCCAACATGAAGCATGAAAGTCATCTTAGGCATTTTAGGTCAAAATATCTTTGTGCAATCACAAACCCTAATTTGGGTCAATAGTGCAAGGAGAAGTCTTGAGCAGAGGAAACCCTAACTGGATCTTGATCTTCAAGGGTCTTGTGGTGAGAAAATGTTGAGGAAATGGGAGGGAAAATTTTGGGGTACAACAGTTGCCCCTGTTCAATCTTCTTGAACCTGAAGAGTTAGATTGGCAAGTTTGCCTTTCGTGACTCAAGGGTAAAAGGAGATTGGACACTAGAGTGCCCGGAAATTTGCACTCGTATGTTGGAGTATCAGCAATGTGATGTCGGGAATGGGCTTACAGATGCCATTTGGAGAGATGGTGGATAGGGAGATGGGCTTATAGATGCCATCTAGAGATGCGACAGAACCCTGTCGGGAATGGGCTTATAGATGCCATTTGGAAGTGTTGATCGCGTAAGAGATTCCTTAGCGAGAACTTG
The DNA here is from genome assembly GCA_948472305.1 of Vicia faba. Lineage (NCBI taxonomy): Eukaryota > Viridiplantae > Streptophyta > Magnoliopsida > Fabales > Fabaceae > Vicia > Vicia faba. Next base: position 562,997,082 of record OX451735.1, read on the forward strand.
CGTACTTTGAGAAAGGAAGATGTTTTCCTGGCTTGTTACAGGTGTTTGATCTTCAATCTCCTCATGCAGATATGCCCTGGCTAGATACAGTTGTCGAATCTACAATCGGTTGCTCACAGATGTGCCCTGGCTGGATATAGGAATCGAATTTGGAAATAGTCGTCAACAGATATGCCCTGGCTGGATATAGGAATCGAATCTTTGAACTCTTCAGACGTGCACTGGCTAGATACAGGAATTGAGTCTGGAAATGTGGTCAACAGATATGCCCTGGCTGGATACAGGAGTCGAATCTAGAATTGTGGTCAACAGATATGCCCTGGCTGGATACAGGAGTCGAATCTGGAATTGTGGTCAACAAATATGCCCTGGCTGGATACAGGAGTCGAATCTGGAAATAGTCGTCAACAGATATGCCCTGGCTGGATACAAGAATCGAATCTTCGAACTCTTCAGACGTGCCCTGGCTAGATACAGGAATCGAGTCTGGAAATGTGGTCAACAGATATGCCCTGGCTGGATACAGGAGTCGAATCTGGAATTGTGACAGTTGAAGGTAGTTGTCTTTGGGATTGTCTTTTTCCCTGAAAAGGCAAAAACATAAGTTGTATGCAATGTCATGATGTATGATATGCATGATGTCATGATGTTCAACATGAGATAGTGTTGTATGCACTTTATCATGTATGTGAGCAAGATGTATGAAAATGTGAAATGTTTATGAATGTATTTTTCGTCTTTAGGAAAATAAATCCTTGACGACCGGCCGGGGAATTGTTCTGTGGAAGAGATACTTTGCTGAAGTTTTGATGAGAGGCCTGCTGAGGACTTCAATGATGGATTCCGCTGGGGATAATGATGATAAACTCCGCTGGGGAAACCAAAGATAAACTCCGCTGGGGAATACCAAAGATAAACTCCGCTGGGGATTGAAAGAACTTTGTCGAGGGTGATCTTTCGTGGCAATTAGCTGAGGATAACCCAGTTATAAGCCCTTGTGAGGAATAACTTTGAATAAAGCTCGGGAGAGACGTCCGTATTTTGCAGGGGATAAGGATTCCACCTTCCTGGGGAAACTTTTGAAATTTGTACTGGGGTACTGATATTCTGCCGGGGAACCATCTTAGGTCAAGACTGTCGGGGATGCTTGCTAATGAATGCCTATACTCCACTGGGGAAAGTTGCTATTTTCAGGATTGATAGGGAACCAACTCTGCTTGGGTAAAGTATTGCTGAATCTTGTCTTACTCTGCGGGGAGTTGAGATGATTTGGTCACATCCTTCAGTTAGAATCTACCTTGGTACCTTGGCGGACAAAGCAACCAGACTGCACTGAACAACTCTACATTGCCCCTGTTTCTGATGTCACCTATAATTAGTCTTTTGTTTCATATGCAAATATTTATGAATCAGCAATTTAATGTCAAATGCATATATCAAAAATGAACATTGGACGCTCTTCGCAAGACAAAACAGAAAAAGGAAAAATAATGGCAATTTGTATGGAAAAGTGGATTTGTATTGATTTTGAATTTTGCCTGTGAATAGGCGTTTTTGTACAAGAGGCTGACATCCTAGTAAGAGAATGCCGCCGAATAACATAGAATTTACAATTTTGAAAAGGAAACAAAAACAGCTATGTGAACAATCCCACTGGGTTCCAACTCTGCTATCGCCTTTATGTCTTCCAGCGTCTCATCACTTTGCTGCTTGGTTGAAGATGAAGTTGATTGATCGATGTCGAGATCTGAGCCAGATGGTTGATGCTGAATTCTGGATGCCATGTGATCCAATGAGACATAGTATTACGCTTTATCCCTAACTTTTGCCTGGACCGCCCTTTCGGGTTTTCAGTCCACCGGGATACCCATTTTTGCCCAAGCCGCCCTTTCAGGTTTTCGACTTACTGGGTGTACAGATTTTTTTCATTTCATCCCTTATTTTTGCCCGAACCCTTTTGGTTCGCCGGGAAGCCCTTATTTTTGCCTAGGTATGTCAACCTAGCGGGTCTTCTATTCATGCGTAGCATCTTTTTACTATGTCTGCATTGGCGGGGTGAGGAAGGTCGTCACCATCCATGGTGGTCAGAATCATGGCTCCTCCTGAGAACACATGTTTAACCACAAATGGCCCTTCGTATGTAGGGGTCCATTTTCCCCGGGGATCACTTTAAGGAAGGATGATGCGTTTGATTACCAGGTCCCCAACTTGATACTCTTGTGGTCTGACTTTCATGTTAAATGCCCTGATCATCCGTTTTTGGTACGTCTGACCATGACAGATAGCGGTGAGCCTCTTTTCATCAATCAGGTTTAATTGATCAAGTCGAGTCTGGATCCAGTCATCTTCACTCAAGTCTGCATCCTTCATTATCCGGAGAGAGGGTATCTGGACTTCAATTGGCAAGACTGCCTCCATGCCATAGACCAAGGAGAAAGGAGTTGCCCCGGTTGACGTCCTTGCTGAGGTACGGTACCCATGAAGAGCGAACGGTAACATCTCGTGCCAATCTTTATAGGTCATTGTCATCTTCTGCATAATTTTCTTGATATTCTTAATAGCTGCCTCTACAGCCCCATTCATCTTTGGCCAGTAAGGAGAAGAGTTATGGTGTTGTATCTTGAATTGCTCGCAGAGCTCAGTGATCATCTTGTTATTGAGATTGGTACCATTGTCTGTAATGATTCTTTCCGGGACGCCGTACCGACAGATCAGGTTAAGCCGGATGAAACGTGCCACGACGCTCTTGGTTACTGTGGCGTAGGAAGCTGCCTCAACCCACTTCGTGAAGTAATCGATCGCTACCAAGATGAAGCGATGCCCGTTGGATGCCATCGGTCGGATCTCCCCGATCATATCAATGCCCCACATTTCAAAAGGCCAAGGTGCCGTCAGGACGTTCAGAGGAACCGGAGGGATGTGCACCTTGTCAGCATAGATCTGGCATTTGTGACAAGTTCGAGAGTGTTGGTAACAATCGGCTTCCATTGTGGACCAGAAATATCCTGCCCGAAGGATTTTCTTTGCCATGGTGTGTCCACTGGAATGTGTTCCGAATGTACCTTCATGCAGTTCTATCATGATCTTCTCTGCTTCAGCCTTATCCACACAACGCAGTAGAGTTGAATCATGATTCCGTTTGTAGAGAATGCCGTTGCTGAGGAAGAATTTTGCCGCAAACCTCCTCATGAACTTCTTGTCATTGACAGATGCACCTTCAGGGTATTCCTGAGCTTCCAAATACCTCTTCACCTCATGATACCAGGGTTTTTCAGTCACCTTTTCGGCCTCAAGATCGCAGCAGTATGCCGGTTCGTCCAACTTCCAGATAATGATCCGGGGAGCCTCATTGTCCCATTTGAATTTGAACATTGAAGACATCGTAGCTAGTGCGTCCGCTAGCTGATGGGAAGTGTTCAAAAGTTATCTCTTCAAAGTGGGGAAGCAAGGTCGACACATACTCCTTGTAAGGAATAAGATTTGGGTTTTTTGTATCCCACTCGCCTTTGATCTGATTGATCACGAGAGCGGAATCTCCGAAGACACTCAGAAATTTGATCCTTAAGTCGATTGCAGCTTGTAGACCCATGATACATGCCTCATATTCTGCCATGTTGTTGGTGCAGTTGAAACACAATCGGGCGGTGAGTGGAGTATGAGTTCCTTTGGGAGATATGATTATAGCGTCGACGCCGTTACCCAAAGCATTGGAGGCTCCGTCAAAATGCATAGACCATCGGGATCCTTCCTCAGGTCCTTCATCCGGTCCAGGTACTTCACAGTCAGTTACCACCATGATATCTTCGTCCGGAAAATCAAGGTTCAATGATTGGTAATCGTCCACAGGTTGGTGTGCCAAATGATCTGCCAGTACACTTCCTTTAATTGCTTTCTGAGTTGTATACTGGATATCATATTCTGTTAAGATCATTTGCCATCTTGCTATTCTTCCAGACAGAGCAGGCTTTTCGAATATGTACTTGATGGGATCCATCTTTGAAATCAAAAGAGTAGTGTGATTCAGCATATACTGTCTCAGCCGGCGAGCAGCCCATACCAAAGCGCAGCAAGTTTTCTCAAGCAGTGAGTAATGAGACTCACAGTCGGTAAACTTTTTGCTCAGGTAATAAATAACGTGCTCTTTTCGGCCAGACTCGTCATGCTGCCCCAGCACACACCCCATTGAATTGTCAAGTACTGTCAAGTATAGTATCAGAGGTCTTCCTTCCACTGGTGGCATAAGAATGGGTGGCTCTTGGAGATATTCCTTTATCTTTTCAAAGGCAGCCTGACATTCATCGTTCCAGCGTACTACTTGATCTTTCTTTAGTAATTTGAAGATTGGCTCACAAGTAGCAGTCAGATGTGAGATGAATCGGGAAATGTAATTCAGTCGTCCCAGGAAGCCTCTGACTTCTTTCTCTGTCTTTGGAGTTGGCATCTCTTGTATGGCTTTTACCTTGGCAGGGTCCACCTGGATACCTTTATCACTTACAATGAAACCTAGCAATTTTCCGGACCTCACCCCAAAGGTGCATTTGTTTGGGTTCAACCTCAGCTTGTATAACTTCAGTCGGTCAAACAGCTTCCTCAGATGATCAAGGTGCTCCTCCTCAGTTTGAGACCTTGCAATCATGTCATCAACGTATACCTCAATCTCATGATGGATCATATCATGAAATAAAGCAACTATGGCACATTGATAGGTTGCCCCAGCATTTTTCAACCCGAATGGCATGACCTTGTAGCAGAAGGTGCCCCACTGAGTCACAAAGGTAGTCTTTTCCATATCTTTCGGAGCCATCTTGATCTGATTATACCCTGAAAAACCATCCATGAAGGAGAACACCTTGTGTTGAGCAGTATTGTCAACAAGAACGTCGATGTGAGGTAAGGGGAAGTCATCCTTGGGGCTTGCCCTGTTTAGATCCCTGTAGTCGACACACATCCTGACTTTTCCGTCCTTCTTCGGCACTGGCACCACATTGGAAACCCACTGAGGGTAAGAAGTTACTGCTAGAAACCCGGCATCGAATTGCTTCATAACCTCAGCCTTGATCTTTTCGGACATCTCTGGGCGCATACGGCGGACCTTTTGCTTTACCGGAGGGCAGTCTTCCTTGGTTGGCAGGTGATGAACTACAATGTCGGCATCCAAACCAGGAATGTCTTCATAGGACCAAGCAAATATCTCCATGTAATCATGTAGCATCTGGATCAATCGTTGCTTCACGCTGAGCTCTAGATTGGCACCAATCTTGACCTCTTTCCTATCTGTCTCAGTACCCAGGTTAACTGTTTCCACCGGCTCTTCATGCGGTTGAATGGCCCTCTCTTCTTGAAGTAGCAGTCTTGCGAGTTCACCAGGAAGTTCGCAATCATCTTCACCTTCGTCCTCGTCCAAGTTGATCGGATTCTCAAAGTCATAACTGGTGGTAGCAGAGCTGTTACCAGTGAGATCCAGAGTGGATTGAAACCTGTATAAGTGAGTGTGTGTAAATATAGCTGTTTTGCAATATATAACACAGAAAGAAAAAGAGCACAAGATTTGAAATGCAACAAACGTCCAATGTTTTGATTGATGATATATGGAATTGTCATACAAAAAGCCCTCACAAATGGAGCTACGATGCCTCGGGTAGGACACCGAGCCAATAAAAGTTTCAACATATTTGTTTGTTACAAATTGAAAATCAAAAGAATTAATTACTGCGTGACAAATGTGATAGGTGTAAAATCCTTTGCCGTCCAGTTGCTTGGTCCGTTGCTGGTGGTTGGATAGATCCAACTGTCAAACTCTGCTTCCTCTACGTCCTCCTCGATAGCATTTACCCTTGGACTGGTGATAAACACTGGAGCCTTTCTGATCTTTTCCTTGCGCACAGCCCTCTGAGCCTCTGCAGTAAAGCCCAGCCCAAACTTGTCGTTCTTTTGAGTGAAGTCAGGAAGCTGACCCCAATTTGCACAATTGCCTTTCTCGATTACAGCCCGGGCATCTTTCAAGGATGCCATCTTCAACGGAAAGTCTTCTTCAACCACTGCCTCAGCCGATGCCAACGTTGGAGGTACTTCCTCAAAATGCTGAAAGGGGGTTTCAATAAATTCCCCGTCCATCTCGATATACCGGAATGAATTCAAGTGACTAACCATGTATTCCTCCTCGCCCTGCACAGTAACAATCTTCCCTTTGACAGGGTATTTGAGCTTTTGGTGTAGAGTGGATGTTACTGCCCCAGCCTTGTGAATCCAGGGTCGACCCAACAAGTAGGAGTAAGATGGACGAATATCCATTACATAGAACGTTGAGTCAAAGACTTGGGAACCCACACGAATAGGAATGTCTACTTCACCGTGCACAATCCTCTTAGAACCGTCAAAGGCTCTAACAATGATGTTATTATGTTTCAATTCCAGACCCTCACAATCCAAGCGATCCAATGCCTTCTTGGGCAAAACATTCAGGGAAGAACCGGTATCCACCAACACGTGCGCGAGAGTAGTGCCCCTGCATTCTATGGAGACGTGCAGGGCATCATTGTGATTTTTTCCTTTGGCGGTAAGGTCAGCATCTGAGAACCCCAAACCATTATCAGCTGTCAAATTAGCCACACAGTCGGTGAATTGATCCGCGGAGGTCTCTTGCGGCACATGGGCCGTTTTCATAAATGAAATCAAGGCTTTTGCATGGGCCTCTGAGCATAGCAGCAATGATAGCATAGAGATTTTGGAGGGGGTATGCCCCAACTGTTCAACAACATTGAAGTCACTCTTTTTAATGATTTTAAGGATTTCCTCCATTTCTTGTTGGGAGGCTTCAACAGCAGTCTTTTTTGGTGCCTATGTCCTGGAAGGAAAATCGGTAACAACTTCTTTGCCCCGAGTATCAGAGGACTCGGCGGCAGTAGTAGACACAGGAACTTGAATTGGAACATGCACACTTGCGGGTGTGATGGTGAGAGGTTTTCGGATAACTGGCGGTGCAATGTCAGGCGAGAAGAGCCTGCCACTGCGGGTAATCTTGGTGGGACCAGTGATGTTACTGATACTGGTATTGGTGTTGAACTCCTGCTTCACTCCAAGCACATACACGTCGGCCCCATAATGCCATGGGACCGCTTTATCAGACTCATATGGGAGAGGCCCCGGAACAGTAATAGTAATGGGTGCAACAGACATAATTTGGACTGGCTTCCTCGGGGGAGCTTTGGTAGGATTGTAAATTGTGACAACAGATATTTCTTCAGCGGAAACAAACGGAACAACAGTTTTTCTTGAACAGAATTTCTTTGCTATCCATCAGGCTTTGGATGCCTGATTTCAGCAGCGGACAACCGGTAGGGATAACAGCACACAGGAGGCAACCCTTGCTACAACCCGGAAATAAACCGGCTAGCAGTAAGTTCCTCTTAACAGTCAATAGAGGGGTAGCAACATCATTCACCGAAACAGCATACAAATCTTCCTCGATGGCATTTACTCTATGCTGGGGCATAGGAGCAGTTACAACATTTGGCCTCTCAGGCGCCTCAAACTGAATTTCCTTTGCGTCGATAAGGTCTTGCACCTTGTTTCTCAAGGCCCGGCAATCATCAGTAGTATGCCCGGGGCTATCGGAATGATAAGCACAACGGGCATTTGGGTTGTACTTAGGGGATGCAGTATTCACAACCTTCGGCGCTTCTTTGATTGTCACCAAGTTGGTTTATAATAGTTGCGGTAAGATTTGTGACAAGGTCATACTCAGCCTAGTATACTGCCTCTTGGGCCTTTCACCTCTTTGTTGATTGTACTGCTGAGGAGCAGCAACAGGCTTTAAAATGACCAAGGCATTGACGGCTTGGCGACTTTCTGGCTTGACTTGTCTTCTAGGACCATAGACGGCACTTGCTTCTTTCTTAAACGGCCTCTTCTCAGTACTTGGGGAGGCAGCTTTTTGTATCTTTCCTGACTTGATGCCAGCTTCAATTCTTTCACCTGTCAGGATCAAATCCGTAAACCCAGCGGAGGAGTTACCAACCAAATGATTCAAAAATGGACCAGACAAGGTCCCTAGAAACATATCAACCAGCTCACGATCAGTTAATGGAGGTTGCACCCTGCCAGCCAAATCCCTCCATTTTTGTGCATATTCTTTGAACCCTTCGCCCGTTCCTAGAGACATACCCTGAAGTTGGGTACGCGTAGGAGCGAGATCAGAATTGTATTGATATTGTCTGTAGAATGTGGTTGCCAAATCTTCCCAGTGTCGGATGCTAGTTCCATCTAGTTGGTAGAACCACTCAAGCTGTGACCCCGAAAGGCTATCTTGGAAGAAGTGAATCCAAAGGTTCTTATCCGCCGTGTAAGGTTGGATCTTCCTTACGTACGACCTTAGATGCAGCTTTGGACAAGAAGCCTCGTCATATTTGGCAAAGGCAGGCGCCTTAAACTTGTGTGGAATTACTACCCCAGAAGATAACCCCAAATCTCCGAAATCCAGCCCCGGCACATTCTAAATCTCCATGGCGCTCAAGCGGTCCTCCAATTGCTTGTATCTGTCAGCAGAAGGTGGGTATTGTTCGTCATTATAGTCCGTCTCGTTGTCAGAGACTGCAGGACTAGGAGCTCCTCCCCCTTGGGGACTATTTTTCTCAGCAGAAGAAGTAGTTGGATCAGCTTCATTATGGAGTGTGTTCCCAAACCTGCGTTCGGTGTTGAATAACGCAGTCCTCTTTTTCTTCTTCTTCTTCAGGAGTAGAGTCTTCAACTCTTGCTGACCTTGGGCCAGGCTTAGGACCATCTCTTGAAACTGGGCACTTTGGGCCTGAAGGGCCTTGATTGCTTGCTCACTGGATGAATCTGGATTCATGATGACTGTTCAAATAAACAGCGAAGAAGATTAAGCAACCTGTGAAAAAGGGTACCTGCTATGCATATGGTGCAATGAGATGCGTATGTTTTATGTTTTCAAAGACAAACAAGATTCAACTTTGTAGACAAAAGGGAAACACACTTCATTAGATTAAAATTTTAATTGTTCAACAACTTGCCCTTAGGCTTTACAGGAATGAAAAATACTGGAAAGGAAATAAAAGCTATAAAAGGAAATATCCAAAGCCCATCAGTGCTCCCATGGCCTCCTCTTCTCAGTGTTGATGTAGTTATTCAGAACCCGCTCCTCCTCCAATTACTTAGTCAGCCTCTGGATCTTCCGCTCCTGTTCGTTGAACTTTTCCCGATAAAAATCCCGTTCTTCCTTTAACTGCGCCCAAGATCTCTTCATTGTATCAAAATCAGTGGGTATCTGAGGAGGGAGGACAGTTGGAGGAACCCCATCTTCATCAGGAGATTCAAGAATGATAGGTCAGACAGCTTCGTACGGCATACCTAACTTCTGAGCATGGATGCGGACCCATTTGCAATAGGGTTCCATTGGTAGAGAAGTCTTTGGCCCCAACTCATGTGGGTCAGCTTTGTGAATTCTGTCCCAAGCTTTAATGAATCCATGGCGTAGTTTGTCACTGTCTGCCTGAAACTCAAAATGGAAGTGAGGAACCAACATTTCATGAGGCCCAACTCTTCTGGCTCTTCCAAACTGGCGGAGAGCTAAGCATGGATTATAAGAGATTCCTCCTTGGACACCAATCAACGGAACATTAGGGTATTCTCCGCAACGATCAATGACAGCTACCTCATCTAAACCTCTGAGAGTCCAAGTGATGTCCTTATCAGTGAGAGACATTAGCCTATGAGCCCAACCCTTTCCTTTTTCATTCTTCAGCACGAACTTAGGAAGGTGCGAAATAAACCACCTCACTAGCAAAGGAGCACAACACCACGGAGTTCCCCGTTTTCGGGCAGTACGAGCATAGAGTTGTTGCAGGATATCACCCAAAAGAGTGGGTACAGGATTCCGAGACATGAAGATCCTTATGGCATGGATACTGATAAAGGTGTCAGGATTGGGAAACAATACCAGACCGTAGATCAAAAGAGCCAGAATATCTTCGTACGCCTTGAAGTCCAAGTCATTCCAGAAATCATTAGCTTTGCCAACCAGAAATTTGACCAAAAATCCCTTAACTCCACTTCTAGTTTCCCAGTTAGCCAATACCTCTTCTTTGGTCAAGGGGAGAACTGCAGCAACCTCTTAAGGCCTAGGAGTCTTTTCCAAACCAGTGAAAGGAGTTTGCTCCAAGACAGGAATCCCAAGCAAATAAGAGAGCTCTTCCAGGGTAGGAACCAGCTGGAAGTCTTGAAAGGTGAAACAATGATACAGGGGGTCATAAAACTGGGTCAGAACACTTATCAGTTGTTGGTCCCATTTTGCAGTGATCAAGCCAAGGAGAGAACCATGCCTGTTGATGAAGGAAGAAGTGTTTGGAATCCTACCAACCAAATCCTTGAGAAAAGTTGGTGGTTGAACAAAGTTGAGCCGGATAGTATTCCTACGCACGGGCATCATGATGTCCTGCAAAACAGAGCAAAGATGAAACTTTTTTGTCTTTGAAATGGGTTAGTCCTTTATACAGGATGCATGCAATGGTATGATGGCATGATGCTATGATGAAGCACACCACAAGTATTCACACAGGCAAGCATGATAAGGCACACAAGTCACACAAGACAACCCTTAGGTTTCAGGCCAGCATGAAGTTTAGGTATTACCCTCTTTTGGTTTCATTGGTTAAAACATGTCCTATCAAAAGTAACCGGGTTCTAGAAGATCTCAAATCATTGACTACCCTCAATCGGTCATAACTCCAGCATCGCAATCTTTTCTTGTGGCCAGAACCATCACGAGAGTTTAGCCTCAATGAGTGTAGCATACTGCTACTGTTCTAATGGCCAAGTTTGGTTAATTTAAGGTTCTAAGGTCGGTTGGTGTTTAATGACTCCTTAGAAGACCTATATTCTCCTCATTGCAACACAAGGGATATAGGTACAGACCAAGGTGCCACACCAACGTAGCCACTGCTTCACCCATGTCGGTCTACGCCGGACAGGTCCCTCACAGATTATGCTACCTAAAAAGGGTATTCCCCAGATCCGGGTTAGGATCTATAAAACTCCGATGCAAAACCCACAAATATAAAAGCAAACAAGGCAAACAATTTAAAACAAAGGTGATCTAAGCCCTAAGGTTACTCCACTTTTAAATGAATCCCCAGCAGAGTCGCCAGTTCTGTGATACGGTGGGAGAACTGACTATGGTTTTGCGTTTGTTTTCGCAAATGTTTCGGTTGAGCAAGAGTCGCCACCGACTTTTTATTTTATCCTAAGGAAAGGTTAAAAAGCACAGCAAAAACCTTTTGAGATGTTTTCTTGGGTTCGGGGAGTAGATTATAGAAAGGGAAGGTATTAGCACCCTTTCTATCCATGGTTATCCATGGGCTCTTAGTTACTTGCTTAGATCAACTTGCCTTAATTTTCAATTGTTTGAAATGGTGCTTTGTGGGTGTGTGGGTTTGAAAATTGTTTTGAAAAGAGGCCAATGTGGTGGCAACCTTTGTAATGATCCATGTTGGGATGTATACAAAGGTGTATGTCTTTAAAAAAGTTTTCATTTTGTTTTTGAAAGTTGTTTTGAAAGTGTTGTGAGATGTGGTTTTAGAAAATAGGCAAGTGTTTTGTTTTTGCAAGTTTGATTCAAGTAACTAAGAGGTTATCTACTCCTAAATTTCTCAAAGTTTATTGCTATGTTTTAACCCTTTTAACAAGTTTGTTCCACCATTGTATTTGGTGGACAATCTCATGTTAGGATGTGAAAGGGACGGGCGCGGGTCATCGTTTAGACCATAATTGCAATGGTGCCAAGTATCTTTGGGCAATTTTCTTTAAGGGACTTGATCATTTGTTTAGGCAACTTTTTGAAAGCATCATCGAGGGACTATGATCATTTGATTTGTGTTTGTTTTTCCTAAAGAGACCTAACATGCAATATGGCTCATTTATTGAAGGCAACAAGTGGAATACCCTAGGGGGTGCAAGTGTGATTTGTGTGTCCATTTTCATGCTTGTTTATCTTGAAATTAGGTCAAACTATTTTCGTTGTTTTTTCGCATACAAACCCTAATTCTAACATGGTATAATTAGAAAGCAATAAAGTGCGAAAAATAAATTTACTAAGCTATTACAACACCATATATGGGAAGGGGGTACAAATGTTCAAATGGGGATTTTGACAAGGAATTTAAACCTAAACTATTACATCAATATTGAATTATTTACAAGATAATTTAATTGCACAAATTAAATTAAATAAGAATAAATATGCAAGATGCAAAAATGGTTTTTGTATGTATGAAAAAGAAAGTATTTTTATATGTCAAAATAAACAAAAATAAAAGTATGATTTTTGGAGTTTTTTATGTTTAGGGCAAAACCCTAATTCTATTAAATGAAATGTATTAATATTTAATATGTATAATATTTATTTATTATATACAAAAATAAAAATGAAGTATATTTGTCAAAAGGTATTTTTATATTAAATATTAATAAAAAAATAAAAGTGTGTATATTTTGTAATTTAACCTAAATATATTAATAAATATATATATATATATATATATATATATATATATATATATATATATATATATATATATATATATATATATATATATATATATATATATATATATATATATATATATATATATATATATATATATATATATATATTTCTAAATATGTATTATATATACAAAATAATAATATTTAATATCTATAAAAAAAGGTATTTTTATATAAAATATTTTCAGAAGATAAAATGAAATAAAATGAAAATAAAAATGTATTTGCACTATTTTTAGTATTTTTTAATAAAAGTGTATCTATTTATTTATTTATGTATAAAAACTAACCTAAACAAACAAATACCTAATAAATAGGAAAATAGTGCAAAAAATTATTTTTATATTTTTTATATTATGAGGAAAAATAAACAAGTCAAACCAAAAAAAGAAAAGTCAAAAAAATCATTAAAATGAACAAAATGGGCTCAGGGGGTGTAGAAGCAAAATCAGGGTGCAAAAAGAAATGACAACACAAGCCCAACCCACCAAGTCTTTCTTCAACCTCCAGACTTCTGTTTGAACAAAAAAACACGCGCCTCTTTCTTCCATTGCAAATTCCTGATTCTTTGAGTTTTAGCAAAAACTTACAACATCAAACATGTTAAGCATCTTCTCACGAATTCACACATATAAAGAACATGTTTTAACTCTCAGAAATGAGAGAGAATTTCTTCTCCCCCAATTCTTAACCTAATTTTTGTTCAAAGTTCAGACATCAAATTCTCTAAGCATACAAAATATAAATGAAATCTAATTATATGGGCATGTTCAGGGCTATGAATGTGACATGTTTCCTTCACAAACCTAAAGCTAACAATGTCTATACTGAGAGATAGAACTTCACGAATATACCTGTTCAGTTGGAATCGTGCCTTGCAATGGAGGAGCTTTCAGAGCAAGATGATGATTTGTACAGCTTCCTTGAAGTGTGGGGATGCTATTCCAAGTTCTACTTTGTCCTGAAACTTCTTGAATCGTGCTAGAGAACTTCAACTGCAAAACAAGAAAATGAAAATGGTGAAGTGGCCTGGGAGTGTTACAGGTCGTGCCTTAGGTTTTGGTTAGCTTGCATTGATGGTAGGGAAGGTGTGTGAACTGGTTTGGGCAAGAGTGTATGAAAGGATTGAGCTAGGGAACTCAATCTGCAGCAAGCTCTGTTTTTGTACAGTTCAGAGGTGATTCTGAGTTTATGAAGGTATTGGAGATCTTAGGGTCGTGCTTCAGCTTAGGATCAATGTTTGGAATGTGTTTGATAACTTTCTCTAAGCCTTGGTTGACTGATATGGAAGTTGGTACATGTTATGATGTGTTTCTTAAACTTTAAGCAAGCAATGGCCACTTTGTGTTCTAGACAGGTAGAGGACCCCTAAACATGCTGCAAAGCCTTGTCTTGATCAGAGTGATTAACTCATAAACTTGTGCCAATTATATTTCCTTTGTACCTTCTTGATTTGCTTTAGACATAAAGTGTAACTTTTGCAAAAATGGATATAATGCTTTTTCCAATTTGGGATTAATCCTTTAGGCAATGCTTGAACACATAGAACATGGTCTTGGCACAAGGGATTGGCATTAAATTTATGAGTGTAATTGAGATAAAAGACCTGTAATCAAGTTGTGCAAGCTGAGATTGAAATGCATAGTGTTATGAACATGTAACTTGGCCAATTCAAAAGTGAGTTTTTCCCATATTGCAAAATTCGATTCTCTCTAACCATGAGGTTGTTTGATGAGTTCTTGGACATTTTGGAAAGCTTGGAATGTGTACTACAATCCATCTTTGAAGTGCAAATTGAAATTCCAAGTGGAAGTGTATGGAAAATGGTCTTGAAGTTAGGTAAAAAAACTTGCCTAAAATAGGTCAAATTTTCACTAAGTTAAGAATGGTTTGGTACCCTTGTTCCAAAAATTGTAACTTGAGATACAAGCTTCTTTTGGGAAAACTTTGTGAATCAAAGTTGTAGATTATGAAATAGGCTACAACTTTCATGTTTTGACTTTTGCTTGAATCCAAATGAATCTTGGTGAAAAAGTGGGGCAAAGTTGGGAAAAAATTAGGGTTTTTCATAACTTAGAAAAATTCGAAGTTATGAAAAATTCTCATTTCAAACCCTAATTTGCATTTCTTGATTTCTTGATGGACAAGTTTCATGATTTGGAATGTTTTAATGAAAAATGAATCTTGACACTTGATTTTGACCAAAAAGTCAAAGTTTGACTTTTCAATATACAGTCAAAATTGATCAATTGACTGGGAAATTCAATTGTCAATCTTGTGTATTTGGGATCTTTTGAACTTGTTGGGCATGTCAAGATAATTCCATGGGGTCCTTTAGTCCATATGTGAGTTTGGTTTGCCATTGGCTAAGTCAAACAGTCAAAAATTGCCTTTGTGCAGTCAATACCCTAAAAATGACCATTTTGCCCTTTTGGTGGTCTGATCAAATTTCTTTAGGAATTGTGATCCAAACTTGATCAAAAGGTCCATGTGAGTTCATAATGTTTATGTGGGTCAATTTTCATGAGGTTTGACTGTCAATTGGCCACAGTTGACTTTTTCCCCAATACAGTTGATTTCTAGGTCAACTGTCCAATTGACTGGGCAAAATTTGGAATCAAGACTTGAAACTTGGTATGGATAAATTTGGGAGTCCAACATGAAGCATGAAAGTCATCTTAGGCATTTTAGGTCAAAATATCTTTGTGCAATCACAAACCCTAATTTGGGTCAACAGTGCAAGGAGAAGTCTTGAGCAGAGGAAACCCTAACTGGATCTTGATCTTCAAGGGTCTTGTGGTGAGAAAATGTTGAGGAAATGGGAGGGAAAATTTTGGGGTACAACACCGATATCACAAGACAAATACTACTTCATGCGAGTGCAAATTTCTGGGCACTCTAGTGTTTAATCATCTTCCACCTTCGGATCACGAAAGGCCCGAACGCCAATCTATATCCTCAGGTTTAAGAAGATTGAACAGGGGAAACTGTTGTACCCCAAAATTTTCCCTCCCATATTTCTCAAAGACATGTCAAGAATCATCTCCAAGTTGTTCAAGATGGCTCAAGAGTTGGACAGTCAAATCACCTCCTAAAGCAGTCAAGTCAAAATTAGGGTTTTGTGTTGCATCAAGGTCCTTACATCCAAATGACCTCAAGTACTCCCTAATGTCCTAATATTTTCTTAAGTTCATCCATGTCAAATTTCAAGCCTTGCAGAGAAAGTTTGGTCAGTCAATTGCTCAAGATGTCCAAAAATCGACTATGCTAGGGCAAAAGTCAACTGTGTCCCAAATACAGTCAAACATCAATATTTTTTGTCAACATTCTCATTTTTAATGATAATTCATCATTTTATCAATGGTTGATCATGATTCAACAAGGATTGCTCAAGATTCATCAAGATTCAAAAGTTGCTAAATTAGGGTTTTGTAGGAAAAGTCAACTCAACTTTGACCAAGCATAACTTTCTCATACTTTATTATAAATGACCCATCCAAAGCTCATTTTGAAGAGGATTAAATTTTCTACAATCCATCTTCACACCCCAAGATCAAGAAATACTATCACAAGAAGTTACAAATTTGGACATTATAGGTCATTTTTGAAAGTCAACAAAAACACCTTTTTTTACAAAGCTTACAACTTGAGCATGGAATATCAAAATGAGATGAGAATAAAAGGGTTGATTATAGGATATCTCAAGGTTTCTAAAAAGTCCAAGAACACTTCCAAAGGTTCAAAATTGAAGAAGTTATGCATTGTTGAAGTTGGGCATTTTTCCAAAAGTGCCAAAAGTCAACTATCCTCAAAACTCCAATTTTTGACAAAAGGGCCCACTTTTTTCCACTTGATTTGGTCTTATCACACCACACGTGTCCCATCTTTAATTTCATGACCAAACATTTATTTTTCTATTTTATTTAATTTTTATTGATTTAATTCATTTTAAATCAATATTAATTCAAATAAAATCCAAAAATTAATGGAATGAGATTCTTGTGATCATTACAGCTTGCAAATATCATGGGATACTCAATCAAACTTGTGCCAAGTCAAAACATGCACAAAATCTCAGATTTGAGGCAAATATGGAAACTTGATAATGGTGATCAAATCAAATCTTGATTCTTCAATGCACATGGATTAAAGCCCAACTCTTGACCTAATTCACTTCCAATATACATGTACAAGTGAGGCATAGCAAACACACGCCCTAAGAACTGCAAAAACGGCCAACTCAGAATTAAAAAAACCTTGAAAAAAGTGGAGATCGAATTCTTGTTTGGAGGTGTTTTCAAGGCAAAAGCTTGACATAGCTCTCTTGCTGGCAATCTCCTGAAGCTGTAGCAATCAAAACCAAGTCCTAAAACCTCCTAAATCGCGCTGTAAGTCATCACGAATATACCCCTGTACATGAAAACGTAACTCATCATTCTTGCATCTTTTTGCCAATTTTCTTGTACATTCATACTTGCCATTCAATTTCCAATGATTCTGTAATATTTAATTTTGTTTTCATGGCTTATAACCCGGTATCCAAAGCTAGGGTTCTTGTTCTTGTTTTTTAGGCATTTTTTATGCAGGATAAATTGAGACTAATGATGGGTATAGAGATGATCAGGGAAGAGAGACGAATGCAGTGATGGTCTCCATTGGCATTTATATGGCATGTAGCTCATGATAGGATGATGCCATGGATTTAGTTACGGAATAAAATCCGCAGGAAAAGTTACAGTCTTCGTTGAAGAAGACGAAGACGTGTTCCTGCGTCATTGGCCTGTTCAAATTTTTAGCGTGTTTTTTAATTCCCAGTCATAATTAATTGTTTTCAATATTTTATTTGTTTTGCATTATATTAACAAAGAAGCAGCATGGTTGAGTTGGCAAAGGAAGCGTGTCAATGAGCATTGGGACCTGGGTTCGAATCCCAGGTCCCCCAATATTTGTTGTAATTTTTCTCCAGGTTATTCCACATAACACTCCAAGCGTGGCACACCATGCATCATTGCCTGATCTCCTGCCAGATGGCCCTCAGGCCAAATCCAAGGATCCAGATTGAAGGTACACCATGCACTCAAGTCAATGCACGCATAGCAAACTGGAAAAGTCAAGCAGGCTGAACGTTAATGGGCCTCAATAATTGCTGATTCCACACCCAGATTCAGGCCCACCCCCCTAGGTTTATTTCTTTTTCTCTTTTATATATTTTTTGTTAGTTAATTCTTTTTTTATTAATTATTATTATTTTACTAACCAATTAATTTTTCTCATAAAATCAGAAAACCTAAAAAATAATATGTTTATTAATTTCACTATTTCATTATTTTTGTAAATAAATAATTTAATTAACTTAGTTTCTAATTAGGTATAATTTTAATATTTTGCAATAAATTAAAATCAAATTAGAATATTAGGTTTTTAATAATTTTAAGCATTTTATTTTTATTTCCTTAAGTATAAAAAACCCAAAAAATATTTTCTATTTTCATTAATTAAAATAACTTAGATTTAATTTTCTCATTTAATTCAAAAATAACCAAAAAATATGCTTTCTTTAATAAAAAGGGTCAAAACCCTAAAAATGCTCCGATTTAATTTTCTCACGCGCGTATTATTTTTATTCAATAATGTAATTGCTTCGGGATTGTAATAGTTTTAATTAGGACTTTTAATTATTTATCGCTTTTATTTTCCGCAATTTAAATTAAAGGATTTGTCTTTGGCGATGTAAATACCCGACGCCTTGTAATAGCTTAGATTTAATTTCCCGCAATTTAATTTCCGCACAATATTAACTGTTAGATGTTTGATAAATAGGCAATGCATGACAAGATCAATCTTTAACTTAAAACCAACAATGGCTCACCCATGACATGTACAGATAAAATTAACCGAAATAACACACTTGCACATGCCACTCTTAGGGTACACCTCACTTGGTTGCCTCAAACGTGGTCATTGAGTATAGGAAGTTTTAGAGGTCGCCCTCTTGTCCAAAGGTCATAGTTTCCTCGAAATGATTGCCTTGGAAAAATGATTTAAGACATTAGGGTTACCACTAAGGCGTCCTAACATTGCTTTAGTGACCACATGTCCCTTAATCGAATTGACCCAGAAACTCCAACGACGATGCTACCTACTCCTCAATAGTGGGATAGCATTGTCTAAAGGACATTAGCACAATTTAATTCCTTTTTCGAGTGGGTAGATGGTTCTTAAGTACTTGCTCCTTTTAAAACAAAACAAAACTTTTCGCACTTACACTCCTTTCAAACAAAAAACTTTTTTCAAACCCACAAACACAAAGAAAAGCAATTTTTGAAAACACAATGAGCAAGTACCTAAGAGCCCGTGGATAACCACGGATAGAAAGGGTGCTAACACCTTCCCTTTCTATAATCTACCTCCCGAACCCGAGAAATATCTCAAAAAGGAATTTTTATGTGCTTTTGTCCTTTCCTTGTTGGATAAAATAAAAGACGGTGGCGACTCTTGCTTACCGCGACATTTTGCGAAAACAAACGCAAATGCGAACCAGCATTTCAAAAAAAAGTCAGTTCTCATTCCCACCGATCACAGCCACGAATAAAACGAGTACATATGTTATGACATCATCTGGTCTTGTTACGATTAACCCTGAATTGACAGTGTTGGGAGCTAAGAAGCCAAATCTTGCTTCTAATCCACGCGGGTGTACAATGTTGTCATACACAAACCTTAAATTAAAACATCATTAACATTATACTATATTCATTGAAATAAGGAAATAAATTGTTCATCTAATTAAACAAAGTTGATCAGAGTATACCTGATGTATGTACCGATGACACCGAGGCCTAATTCCAAATGTCTAAATACTTGCTCCATATCCTCTCTACCAATATCTTCCAGGCATTTAAAATTAAAGATGTTTGCACTCATAGGTATAAGGCGGGTACCACCATCCGAAATATCTGTTATTCCTAAATATATCCGAAGGCATGACCTGAACTGAGCAGTAGTTTTTTTGCTAGCCACGGTCTTCTTAGCAACATTCTTTTTTTGTGTGGAAATATTGCTAATTTCAGGCGCCTTACCCCTACTGACTTGTGCAATCTCTTTAGCATGAATCTAGTTATCATATAATTAGTTATGGGAAGTATAAAATCATAAATTAGCATTTCTCATAGCATAAATGTCATATAATTGTGTTGTACTTCAATTGATGCAATTGACTCGGTTTCCTGCCTAATC
The DNA here is from genome assembly GCA_948472305.1 of Vicia faba. NCBI lineage: Eukaryota > Viridiplantae > Streptophyta > Magnoliopsida > Fabales > Fabaceae > Vicia > Vicia faba. The sequence goes on from OX451735.1 coordinate 563,016,876, forward strand.
CCCTTATCTTTTGGAATGGATTTTGTTGGAGTCTAACATTACCATGTAAACAAAATGTAAGTAAAATTGGCTTAAAAAATTTGAATAGTAAGTGATTTTAAGCATACCTCATTATCTACGTAAACGAGGCTTGACGACCATGCAACAAATGATCCTATTGCATCTGCCACCAATGTTGCATCTGCCACATTGTCAGGTAGTGGTAACAACGCACCCCCTCTAAAACAACATCAACCGATACTTTCAAAAATCCATTTGGGAGCGGTTTATGGTGAAGCATTTCTCCCGAAGTATTATACACTTTTCCCTTGCCAACCATCCGATAAGTCGGTGACGACAAATAGAGTTGACACCGGGAAATGCCCTATAACCATTAATAAATATGGTTATATAATTAATAAATATGGTTATATAATTAATAAATATGGTTATATAATTTATAAATATGGTATATAATTACCTCGGGAATATTCGGTCCAAAGTTACCATTGATACTACCTTTGTCACTAGTATCTTTAAAACATGTAGCTTGATCTATTTCTTTTTCCTTTCTCAGCTCATAAACTTCTTGTTATAACTTTTCCAACTTTTCTTGAAGTTTTTTTATAGCTAGGAGCTTTTGTCTTTGATTTTTTCTTTAAGGATGTTGGAGTGATCCCAAATCCCTTACCCCTCACCCGACCAAAATACTCACAAATATATAATGCTCGTGAGAGTATTCTCCTGCAATCATTATCTTCATCTGGAGGTATAGACTGAGAAAGAGTCTCCTGAAATTCATATAAATATTGTAATTAAAGAATGATATGTTAATAAAAGAATGATGTAATTAAATAAATAAAAGTATGATGTAATTAAATAAATAATGTTATACTTACACATCTCTCGAAAATTTGTTGAACTTTTTCTTCAACAACTCCATCCTTACACACACAGGCTTCCTTCCACAAAATGTATTCCGGAAGAGATGTTTCAGAACTATTCTCCTTTGTTAACTACATATTAAGCCAAATAACATGATCAAATATAAGCGTGCATATATTACAGATACTTTTCAATTTATAGATATTTACAATAGATTCTTGTAAGCGTGCATATCCCATACGCCCTTTTCTGTATGGATATGCTGGACTTTATGCTCGTTGTCGATTTACGACACTTAAACTCTCAAATTTCTGGGTATTTCTTTTGGATTTAAAATTTCCCATTCTTCAGGTGTAATCTTCCGGATGTCGATACTTTCCATCAATAATTCTTTCATCTGCATGCCAAGTCAGGTGTCTTGCATCGGTTTCACTACGAAACATGCGCCTAAATCTCGGAATTATAGGAAAATACCATAAGACTTTTGCTGGAGACAATTTTTTCTTATATCGAGACAAACCACATTTAGGGCACTCATTTAATGATGCATATTCGTTTCGAAATAAAATGAAATCGTTTTGACAAGCATGTATCTTATCATAGCTCATGCCAATAGAGCACAACATTTTTTTGGCCTCATAGGTTCGATTAGGAAGAACATTATCCTCCGGAAGCATATCTCACATAAGGACTAATAACTCTGTGAAACTTTTATCTGACCATCCATTGCCCGCCTTTAAGTTGTACAACTTTAATACCGCAGACAGTCTTGTGAATTTAGTGCAACCTTTATACAACAGTTTCTCTGCATCGCTTGCCAATCTCTCAAACATTTTGGGACAATCCTAAAGATCTTCTTCAAGTGCATCTGCAATCTCTTCGACTCGATCAAAATCGTATGTATTTGTGTCCTTGTCGTCTGAAGCATAGGCCGTACTACTTTTCTCCCCCGGTTCAACATTGCCGTTACTTTTTTCACCGTGAAATATCTAACACGTATAACTTCTATCAATTCCACGCATTAGTAAATGCGATTTCAATCCATTTGCGTCAACCCGAACCACATAATAACAACCCAAGCAAGGAAACTTCATTCGACTGGGGTCTTTGGCGTGTTAAACAGCAAACTTAACGAATTCCAATACCCCATTCTCGTACTCTTTTGACAATCGATCGACAGACATCCATTTTTTATCCATTTTTTCTACTAATTCAAGTAAACAAAAACACTATAAACGGATTATTCCCTTTTTGTATGAATTAAACGAATTATTTTTAGAAATTTATTTCTAGAGTTATTAACATGGACTAAAAATAAATATATCTATATAAAAATAATTGTGTTTTTTAATTGATCGATACATATAGAATTTGAACTTCACTTACCAAAGAAAGAAAAGGGGTTATTGGTGTCGACGACGGATGATGCGGTTTTGATGTTCTTCGAATCGGTGATGGTCTTCGACTAACTACACCAATACAAAGGGATCATCAAAAACAAGTTGTATATATATAGGACTATAATAGCTTAAATCCATAAACCTTAAGAATTTGTTCTTAGACAAGTTTTTTGTGAAAAATTGCATGAGAAACAAATCACTTATGAATCTTTTCTATCATATTATATTTCTTTCCAACAGAAATACAATATTTAGGAGTAATAATGCTTAAACAATTCTGAAATTTATATCAGTAAAATAGTATTAAAAGTAAAGAAACCAAGCAACCAACAAGTAAAAAATACTAGTTCATGGAGAATATAAACATGATAAACAATTCAGAAATCAATTAAAATAACAAAAAAAACCATCATCATCTTTTTTATTCCAAAACAAAGAACCAAAAGAAAAACATTCAGAAAGTTCTTACTTGATAATCATATACACATACATAGAAAGAGTGATAGATAAATTAAATATATAACATTGCTTCCTCTTCTGACTTCTCATCACATTTGATCACAAACCAACAAAGATGATACAAAATGCAACAATGCAATAATGAAACATACAGAAACTGAATCCAAATTTCAAAAATAATAATATCTTAGAAGTGTTGCTGAAAGTGCAATAATGCTAAAATACAGAAAATGCAATAATGCTAAAAGTGTTGCTGTTATCAAGCCCTACCAAGAACCGAAAAATCAAAATGCACACCTATAACTCAGTTATGCATATCTATAACTCAGTTTGGACATCAATAGGAGGATAATGTCTTAGATGTTAGCATAATACATTATCAATAGGAGGATAACTCAGTTTAGACATCAATGGATATAAAGACATTTTCAAGAAAGAACCTACCTTGAGAATCGGTCGGTGTGGGTGGAGGACAACCGAGAGAGACGGTGGAGGACGGAGGGAAAGGGATGGTTGGACAGCGACGATTTGTGAGAGGGAAAGGGTTTCTGTTTTTGAGAATGAGAGGGAAAGGGTTTTCGTGTTCGTGAGTCTGTGAAAAGAGAAACAGTACACTGATTCTATTTTTTAATTTTAATTTATATGGCTTTAGACAGCGCCTTTTAGAAGCACTGGCTAATATGGGCCTTTAGCAGCACTTTTGAAAAGCGCTGGCTAATAGGGTCCTTTAGCAGCGCTTTTGAGATTTTTTTAAAATTTTATATGACTTTAGACAGCGTTGTCTAAAGTGGTCCTTTACCAGCGCTTTTGATAAAGCATTTTCTAAAGCAACACTTTTAGCAGCGCTTTTTAAAAGCGTTGTCTAAGGTCACATTTTTAACAGCGCTTTTATTTATTATTGTATACAGTTTCTGTGTTTTTTTTAAATTCACTTAGCAGTGCTTTTGTATAAAAGCGCTGTCTAATGTGCGTTGTTAAAATTTATTTTTGGCGTAGTGGTAATTTTACCTGATCTTCAGTATTATCATTATTTGGTTTGCACATCGAGCATATCTCATAGAATTTAGCAAGATGCACCCAAGGATCTTTGATTTCTTGCTCGTCGAACGAGTTCCCTTACAAACCTCAAAATAAAGAATTTTTAATATCAAAAGTTATAGGATTAGTCGGTTGAAATCCTGATATCTGTCCAACATCAATCCTACTGCAATAGTCCCTAATGTTTGTCGTGCTGGAGCGAACATCTTTTATCTTCTTATAGTTCTTCTATAACTTGGAGTGTTTCTCATTTTACTCTACGAATTGTGTGCATTGCCCTTTCGATTTTTGGGTCGATCAAAATCAGTGTCGAATTTGAATTTCGCATAAATAAACAAACAATACATTAATAGCACCACACTATACAGAACAAAATAAGAGTAGAAAATAAAAATAAAATTCAAAATTACTAATATAAAATAGAAATATAAATCTAAAATTACTATAAAAAAATAAAAATCCTAAATTAAAAACCTCCCACTAAATTTCCTTTTGAAATTATTAACGATTTTCAGCGACAGAGTCAAAAACTTGATAATAATTTTAACAAGTATATTGAATTTTTTTTTGCAATAACCAGGTATTAAAAAAAATCGCAAATAACCATGTTTCAGAAAAAATTACACAAATAACCATGTTTCAGATGACTCCCCAAAGGAGGAGCCATCTCACTTGGCGCCTACACCTATTATTTAAGGGGAGGCGCCATCTCACTTGGCGCCTAGGTGCTTAGGGCTTGCCCTAAGCCAAGTGACATGGCACCTTAGTGCATTTCTAGGGCAATTTTCGCGTTTTTTTTTCAATCTGGTGCATTGCGTATTCGATATAGGATCAACAAAATTGACTTTTTATTTACAAAAAATGATTACACCCATAAGTATTACATAAAAAAATACAGATTAAAAAAATACAGATTAAAAAAAACAGATTAATCAGTGGTCTCCCGGAACTCGGTAATGACCCCCGGTTCCGCATCCTCGTCCTCGCCTTTCCCGTGCTGGGTGTCATTGCATTTCCTGCTGTGGCAGGGTCGATGGCCCAGCGAAGTCAATGCGTTCTGGATCCATGAAATCAGTCAGATCTCCATATCTAGAAGATCCGCTTTGGTACAGTCGGTTACCCATACCCTCAAAGTTTGGTCGTGTTGGCGGTGGGTGGGGTTCTATGGTGGGTCTGTAGCATTGATCGTCTGAGTACAGGGGGTAGAAAGGAAATGGATCTTGGGGTGTTTGGTATTGAGGATGTTGGGTGGTTTGGCGATACTGTGGTTGATGGTAAGTTGGGTCGGTTGGTTCATAATCTTCCGACATTCCTAGATCAGGGCTAAGGCTGGATGTTGAGGGGCCCATATTGGGATATACAGAAGACTGAAATTGTGTGTGGGGTATGCGGGTGTGTTAGTATTGTGATTGGAATTGCGGTTGGGTGTGAGGCATATGGGAGTATTGTACTGAGGTGGTGATTATGGTTGGTTGTGGGGCATTTGGGTGTAATTGTGTTGTGGTGGCGACTGTGGTTGGGTGTTTGTGGTTCTGTTTCGTCTGGGGGGTTGGTGGGAGGTTGATGTGTGTTGGGTTTGTTGTTGGGGAAATGAGGGTTGTGCCCATTGTGTTCGTGGGTCAACCAAATACCTTGAGTGAGACATATGCATTTTAGGGTTACTAACCGACCTGTACCAAGATAAATACTGATCGGTGTGTCGCATATTACCATGATTGAGGAAAATTGGGAACTGCAAGACATGTCGGTGACGCCTCTGCCACATCTTACACCATTCTGGAGAAAAGTCTTTCCAGTTGGTAAGACCCCACTGGGCGTCAACCCTTTTGAGATGCCACGGGGACAAACAAGTCGGATCACTGGGTATCTCTTGATGCATTCCGAGCTGCATCTTCACACGGTCGCTGTGGTGCATCTCCACAATATTGAACCGTATGATTGCAGTCTTAGCGCTCCAAATTGCTGCATCCTCGGGATTTGGTTCATGGCCCAAACCCAAATATGGTCTCCAGACAAACTGCGCATAAAATTAAATCAGGTTAATGAAAGCGTAATACATAAATAAATTAAAAGTAGAAAAGTTGAAAGGTATGGCGTACATCATTCGGGACTAGGTGATCCAATAGATTGTGGTATAATGTGACATTGAATCTTGGATTCTTGCCGTAATCCATACCCCTCACACAATACCTAAAGGAAATGAAAAATATTTTATTTTTAACATATATTTGGTGAAGAGATGAACAGTAATAAATGATATAACTAGATGACTTACTTTGTTGCGTACGGGAAAACGAATGTGTTGTTGTTGACGGGGTTTAGGGACTCCATCCTCCACCAACCCCAGGCTTGAAGTAAAAAAGCACAGCCATAAAATGTACATTTTTCTTTGATTGCATTTTTGCACAAGGAACTGTATAGGTGGGCTAAAACAGCAGAACCCCAACTATACTTTCTAGTTTTTTCGAAATCTCTAAGTAAATTTAAATACATAAAATTTACACTATTTCTCGTACTTTCGGGAAATAAAAAGGTTCCAAATAGTATCATTAGATAAGTTCTAGCTTTTATTACCCTGTCTTGCTTGGAGGAATTTTCGTTTAATTCCAAAGTTGCATAATGATTTTTAAGCTCAGTTAGTAGTATACCCCGACCTCTCGCACCACCACCTTCAACCATATCCCTGCCCAACAATTCTTCACACAGAGAATTGGGTTATTGAACTGACCCGTTGACGGCCTTACCATCAACAGGGAGACCCAGTAACATGTACACATCCTCTAGCGTGACGGTACATTCACCTATTGGTAGGTGAAATATATGGGTCTCTGGTCTCCACCTTTCCAACATGGCAAGTATGAACTTTGAATCTATTGTACAATTGGAGATCTTTATAACATGTCTGAAACCTGCGTATTCCAGATATGGTACGATAAATTGGTCGGGAGCCAGGTAGTTGTGAGACCGGATTCTGAATCTTTTGGTATCCTGAGTTAATAATGTAAAGGTGTAAGATTAAGTAAGATGAATAAAGTATTACCAGAAGTATAAAAAATGTATAACTATAAAAGAAACTTACAAATGCCGCAATGTTGTCCCTTGTGTCTCTGTGAGAATCCCCCATTGTGAGAAGTGCCATTGTTGAAAATGCCTGAGATTATGAAAGACAGAAATTGTAAGAGATTATGAAAGACTTTGTAGCAGAGAGTGAGACGGTTGTGGGTGCGAGAGAAGTATGTTATGCTCTGTATTTATAGGCAAAAAAATTTCATAGAGTAACTTAGGTGGTAGCTGGTGCATGCATGCATGATAAGTGTCACTCTTGCAGTGAAGGCGCAGGCTAGGTGGCAGCCTTGGAGAAGGCATCTCTGCATGCATGTAACACGATTGGACATTAATGGAGGCACCATTGGACTTGGCGAAAGAGTACAAAAATGAAAGGTGTCGCCATCCCCATTGGCGAATAAGAGGTGGCACGGGTTGCAGAGTAGGCCCAGGATAGGTGACAGTCTTGGAGAAGTCATGCCTGAATGTATGTAACACTATTGGAGGTGATGGGAGGAGACTTACATGTTACAGTGTAGTTGCAGAGTAGGCGCAGGCTAGGTGGTAGCCTTGGAGAAGGCATCTCTGCATGCATGTAACACGATTGGACATTAAGAGAGGCGCCATTGGACTTGGCGAAAGAGTACAAAAATGAAAGGTGTCGCCATCCCCGTTAGCGAATAAGAGGTGGCACGGGTTACAGAGTAGGCCCAGGCTAGGTGACAGCCTTGGAGAAGCCATGCCTGAATGCATGTAACACTATTGAAGGTGATGGGAGGAGACTTACATGTTACAGTGTAGGTGCAGAGTAGGCGCAGGCTAGGTGGCAGCCTTGGAGAAGGCATCTCTGCATGCATGTAACACGATTGGACATTAAGGGAGGCACCATTGGACTTGGCGAAAGAGTACAAAAATGAAAGGTGTCGCCATCCCCATTGGCGAATAAGAGGTGGCACGAGTTGCAGAGTAGGCCCAGGCTAGGTGACAACCTTGGAGAAGCCATGCCTGAATGCATGTAACACTATTCACTACGCCAAAAATAAGCTTTAGCAGCACATAAAAGAAAGCGCTTTTGGAAAAAAGCGTTGCTGTAGGTTTTAAAAAAAATTTGCTTAAAAAAGCGCTTTCAAAGGGTGCCTTAAGAAAGCGCTTTCAAAGGGTGCCTTAAGAAAGCGCTTTTCAAAAGCGCTTCTAAGGTCACCCTTAGAAAGCGCTTTTTGGGAAGCGCTGCTAAAGCTGGCCTTTCAGAGGGTACCTTAAGAAAGCGCTTTTCAAAAGCGCTGCTAAAGGTCAGCCTTAGCTGCTAAAGCTGGCCTTTAGAAAGCTCTTTTAAAAGCGTTGCTATAGGGTATGCTATGAAAACGCTTTTTGATGTAAAAGCGCTGTTATAGATGACCTTTAGAAAGCGCTTTTAAAAGCGCTTTCGTAGGCAGTTATTGTGGCCCATTAGTTAAGCCCATACCCGAATTATTATTATAAGTTATTCAATAGAAACCCTTGTTGGAAACCATTTGCAGTATAGTCGCTCATCTTCGTTTCTCACAGCATCCCGTGAAGCCGCTCCAAAATGGTTCGTTCGTTTTCACAGCTTCTTGAATTTTAAACTGTTATTCTAATTTCATTCTTATGTGATTATTGTTTGTGATTTTGGTTACAGACTAAGAGAACCAAGAAGGCCGATATTGTTGGCAAATACGGTACGTTCTATCAATTTTCTTATTTTTCAACATTTTTTCTTGTTTGTTGTGCTTTTCGGTTTTCAGATTTTTTTGTTTTGTAGATATTTATTTCATTTCAATTCACTATAAATGTGTTTGTTATAACCCTAAAAACTTTGTGGGTTTTTTAATTTCAATTAGATTTAGCTTAGATTTATTTGCTTCTAATTTAAATGAAATTCTCAGCTAAGATGAGTTTATGGTTTTTGTGTCATAAATGGTGATAAATGATAGGTTTGTGTTCTAATTTCAGGCACCCGATATGGTGCTAGTTTGAGGAAGCAAATTAAGAAGATGGAAGTCAGTCAGCATAGTAAATTCTTCTGCGAGTTTTGTGGAAAGGTAGTTTTTTAAGGTGTTTTGTGACGAGTTTTTTCGATCTGCATTGGTTGATTATATTCTCAATTTGTTGTATGTAGTATGTTGTTAAGAGAAAGGTTGTTGGTATTTGGGGCTGCAAAGATTGTGGGAAGGTTAAGGCTGGTGGTGCTTACACTGTGAAGTAAGAATCTTGCTCAAAAAACATGTTTTCTCAATTGATTAATTGCTTGTATATAGTTGCTAACCTTGTGATTTTCTTTGTGCTTATTATTTTGACAATACTGCCAGTGTTGTGACTGTTCGGAGTACCATCTGAAGGTTGAGGGAGCAGACTGAGAGTTAGAAAGGAAGCAGTATTACAATTTGGTTATTTTTTGTTTTCAAAGTTATTGCAGAAACTCTTATACGTCCTTAATTATTGTTATATTTGATTTGGATATTTGAGGAAGGTTTTGTAAGTGTATCAGTTATCTTTAGATTATTGAGTACTATTTAGATTATTGAGTACTATTTAGTTTGAGCCACATCTTCTTAATATTCTTATGAATTACAGGTTATGGCAACTGGTTTATATAAATAATATACTGCAAACAATACAGGTATATGAATTATATAAATTATACCTCTAAAAAAAACACCCTATGAAAGCGCTTTTTCAAGAAAAATGTTGCCTTAGGTAACCTATTAAAGCGCTTTTTCACAAAAAGCGTTGTCTAAGGTAACCTATGAAAGCGCTTTTCCAGGCAAAAGTGCTGCTAAAAGACCACCTATGAAAGCGCTTTTCCAGAAAAAAGCGATGCCTTAGGTAGACCTATGAAAGCGCTTCTTCATAAAAAAGCGCTGCCAAAGAATACATATGGCAGCGCTTTTTCGTAAAAAAAAAAAAAAGCACTGTCTAGACCTACGGCAGCGCCACCATAGGCAGCACTTTTAAGCGCTGCTAAAGGGTAAAAAAAGCGCTTTCTTAGGTCTTTTTTGGCGTAGTGATTGGAGGTGATGGGAGGAGACTTACATGTTACAGTGTAGGTGCAGAGTAGGCGCAAACTAGGTGGCAGCCTTGGAGAAGGCATCTCTGCATGCATGTAACACGATTGGACATTAAGGGAGGCGCCATTGGACTTGGCGAAAGAGTACAAAAATGAAAGGTGTCGTCATCCCCATTGGCGAATAAGAGGTGGCACAGGTTGCAGAGTAGGCCCAAGCTAGGTGACAGCCTTGGAGAAGCCATGCCTGAATGCATGTAACACTATTGGAGGTGATAGGAGGAGACTTACATGTTACAGTGTAGGTGCAGAGTAGGGCAGGCTAGGTGGCAGCCTTCGAGAAGGCATCTCTGCATGCATGTAACACGATTGGACATTAAGGGAGACGCCATTGGACTTGGCGAAATAGTACAAAAATGAAAGGTGTCGCCATCCCCATTGGCGAATAAGAGGTGGCACGGGTTGCAGAGTAGGCCCAGGCTAGGTGACAGCCTTGGAGAAGCCATGCCTGAATGCATGTAACACTATTGGAGGTGATGGGAGGAGACTTACATGTTACAGTGTAGGTGCAGAGTAGGCGCAGACTAGGTGGCAGCCTTGGAGAAGGCATCCTTACTTAATTCAAATTCAGTATGACCTATTTAGTCTTACATTTATTAAAACACTGATTCACTTAATATGTCAAACCTTCCAACCTTCAAACCTTCATACAATCAAACCTTCAAACCTTCATACAATCAAACCTTCAAACCTTCAAACAATCAAACATACAAACCTTCGAATAACTCATAAACTTCAAACCTTCCAACCTTCCAACCTTCAAACCTTCAAACAACCATACGCAATGGCCTCTGCACCCCAATATGTCATCAATGCACATTTCAACGGTGATACATACATTTGTCCCACCTCTGGGTTTTTGTTTAGAGACACAGATAACATCCGATTTCTTTTAAACGGGAAAGCCAATTTCTCGTACTTCAAAAAACGATTGGAGGCCAAACTTGGACGAGGCCCGGTGACACAAATATTTTATCAGAATCCAGTTTTCTTTTGTAACAACCAAATAATATTTTATAAGGTTGAGTTTCAAGATGAAGAGGATCTTCATAATATGTTTTCTAGTCATGTGTATTCTGGGTACGACTCTATTGAGTTGTACATTATGCTGCGAGAGCCTCAGGTGACACAAGTGGTTGATCCTTTGGAAACCGAACAAGCAGAGGTAGATGCAGTTGATGAAGAAGAAGAAGATGACGAGTTAGAGTTTGATGAAATGGTGAATGATGATTCCGAAGACGATGGGATACCTGGTATTCCTGCAAACGAGATCTACACACCACCTCCGCACATGACAAACTTCAACATGGTCGGAGATGAACCGTCTTCTGATTTATTTTTCAATTTGTATATGCAGTCGGATGAAAACTTAAAAGAGAAGGACAAGTTTCGTAACAGAGAGGAATGCATCAGAGCCATAAAAAATTCCACATGCTCAACTCGGTCGATTTTAAGGTGGACCGTGTCAACCCAGAAAGGTACAAGATCAAGTGTGTCCACCCTGATTGTATGTTCAAGCTCACTGCATCATACAGATTAAGAGGTGATTGATGGGTTATAGGTTTCATGTCTACCCACACTTGTGTCAGTTCTACCCAATCACAAGACCATCGAAAACTTAATTACGATCTCATTTGTCAAGAAATCCTACCACTCGTCAGCAACGACCCATCTTTGAAGGTGAAAACCATCATCTCCCACATCACTATGGTTTTTAACTATACTCCGTCTTACCGTAAGACGTGGTTAGCAAAGACCAAGGCGATTCAAAAGGTGTACGGAAACTGGGAGGAGTCATACCAAGAACTTCCTCGCTACCTGAATGCACTCAAGACTTATTCTCCGGGTACTGTTTACATTCTGAAAACAGTGCCAGCATACGCCCAAGATGGTAGTCAACTAAACGGAAACGGAATATTCAGTCAAGTGTTTTGGGCATTTCAACCTTGCATCACAGGGTTTGTATCATGCAGACCAATTATACAAATTGATGGGACTTGGTTGTATAGGAAATACAAAGGCACGCTACTGATGGCGGTTGCACAAGATGGCAACAAAAACATTTTCCCAATTGCCTTTGCCCTAGTCGAGGGGGAGACCGGTGGTGCTTGGAGCTTTTTTCTGAAAAACCTGCGGACACACGTGGCTCCTCAACCAGATCTCTGTTTAATCTCGGACATACATGCCTCCATTGAAAGTGCCTACAATAATCTTTCAAACGGTTGGCATGACCCTCCTTCTACGCATGTCTATTGTGTTAGACATATCATCCAAAATTTCACGAGGGAGATCAAGGACAAAACACTAAGGAAAGTGGTTATGAATGCGGGATATGCATTGACACAACCCACTTTCAAATATTACCGCAACGAGATCCGTTTGTCAAATTCGGAAGCCGGTAGGTGGATGGACAATATTCCGGTGGAAAAATGGACTAGGTCATACGACAATGGCCAAAGATGGGGGCACATGACAACTAATCTAATTGAATCGATGAATGGGGTATTCAAAGGCATACGAAACCTCCCGATCACTGCTTTGGTAAAATTTACGTATTTTAGGATGGCTTCGTTGTTTGCCAAAAGAGGTGAAATGTGGAATGCAGTGTTGCAATCTGGACAACTATGGAGTGAAAGTTGCATGAAGTACATTAAGGCAGAAAGTGCCAAAGCCAACACTCATATGGTTATACGGTTTGACCGATACAGCCACAACTTCATTCTGAAAGAGACAATCGACCACAATGAAGGCCTGCCAAGACAAGAATATAGGGTTGTACTACCTTCTCGTTGGTGCGATTGTGACAAGTTTCAAGCATTTCGTATGCCTTGCTCTCATGTCATTGCCGCTTGCGCTTATACCCATCAAGACGCGCTACAACTTCTGTCACACATTTACAAATCTGAAACGTTGCTCAACGTTTACAACAACAGCTTTCCTTTGGTAGCAAAACCAGATTATTGGCCTGCATACGACGGCGAAATAGTGTGGCACAATGACCAAATGCGAAGGAACAAGAAGGGTCGTCCCAAAAGTAAGCGCATCACAACCGAAATGGACGACCTTGACAAGCTGGAAAGAAAGTTTGGTTTATGCCGTCAGGTCGGACACAATCGCAAAAATTGTCTGAATCGGGCGTCTGCCTCGACCACATAAAAATTGTAATACATAAAATCTTTCCTTAATTATGTTGTAAACATTAGGGTTTTTCGTTAACAGTATTTGCTACAAAAAATATTGCGCGTACAAGAAAAAAACACGATATTCCGTCTACGAAATTACAACTGTTAAAACAATTCCATCTGACCCATGCATCATCAACATTACGTCGCTGTCTGTTTTGACTTCCTCCAACCATACATTAGGTCTTCCAGTCGCATGTGAGGTTGTTGTTCGTCTTCGCTGGATCCTTCGAATTTTTCCCCCTCCACAATGTCTCCATCTAGCCATCGCATCAACTTCCGCTTCAGACGCTCCATGGAGTGAATGTGTCAGAATTTCATTTTCATCGCAGGTTTCGTGGCGGAGAAGATAACGTAAGCATCTCTGGTAAAAATCATGGGCGATGTCATGACGCAAATAACAGAGTAAAAAATAAGAAAACAGTGCGAGAAAGTGTGAGAAATGACGGAGAAACGGATGAATTATTTATAAAAACAGCATTTTGCCCTAGGAGCCAAGTGAGATGGCGCCTCCTCTCACTTTTAAAGTGCATGCGCCATCTCACTTGGCTAAAAGAGAGAGGAGGCGCCAAGTGAGATGGCGCCTAGGGCAAAAATGTTGGTGGAGGCGCCAAGTAAGATGGCTCCTCCTTTGGAGAGTCATCTGAAACATGGTTATTTGCGTAATTTTTTTCGAAACGTGATTATTTGCGAAATTTCTTTTAATACCTGATTATTAAAAAAAAAATTCAAATATATTAGTCTCCTCAAAATAATTAAAATAATGTGTGGCGAATATTTTACTATGTCAAATATGATAAGCAACATGAACATGAAAGGATGCAAATGGTTGTTTATTTTAACAATTATACTCTTTATTTTGACAATTATACTCATGAATTTATTCACTATTTATTTTGGTAATAGCTATAAATAGTTAGTTTTTTTTTACGGGAGCTATAAATAGTTAGTTAATTTGCTATCCATTAGTTTGTGAGACAATGAGAATGGTTTGATGATTAACTCATAAGATACCGTGTTGTTACAATTATACATTGAAATTTCAGAGTAACTAGTTTCTTTCCAACAGTACGTGATTTGTAGATACAGAAACTTATGTTATTCTTGTCTTGAAACCAATTCTGTTTTTGTGTTGTCTCGTCCTTATTTGACTAATATGTCATTAGATTTTACTGAGTTTATAATTGGACTCGGTTGTAAAAAATTAATCTAAAAATATATTATAGTTGAATAAGGAGAATTTGACTTACTATTCCCTCAAATTATATTTGATACTCCTCATATTTCATAATCCTAAAAATATCTCTTGTTAAAAAAATAACAATTTTTCAGTGAAATTTCCTATATGTATGAAATTTTCAGTAATTTATTTGAAATTTCTCATAAATTATAATTAATTCCGAAAATTTCAAAATTCTGATAAAATTTAGGAAACTTTGAAGTTTTTGGTAAAAAATTTCGGAATTTTCGAAATTTCTAGTAAATTTTCTCGAAAATTTTAAAATTTCCGATAAATTTTCTCGAAAATCTTGAAGATCCATATCCGAAAATATATTTTTTTAATTAAAAATAGAATAATTTCGGATATACACCTTCAAAATTAAATTTATTTATGAAAAAGAATATGTTCGAAAATATATCTCTAAAAATAAAAGTATTTTTGTCAAAAACTTCTAAAAAGATATAAGAGTGCATAAAGAAATCCTCAAATATTATCTATCCTGCTTTATTTCAAAAAATCCTACCCTTTTTTCTTTCTACAAAACCCTTACCCAAAGGGAATTGGCCACAAAATTCTAAAATATATCCTTCAAATAGTTAGAACTTTGAATAAGTGTGTTCAACACATTAAATTCCTTCAAATATATATAGGAAGAACCAATGAAAATCTTCCATACATTTCCAAACCACATGGTTGATTACAACACTACATTTTTGCAAATATGATCTCACTCTAAATTGTTGCTGTTCATATACACTTTACAAAAGAATTAATATTTAATATGAATTGCTCTCTCTATCTTACAAATAACACATCATTCAAATCTCAAATAAGCCTATCAGATGAAGAATAATCATCTTTACTTGGATAAGATATGGAAGAATCAACCCATGGTCCATCCATTGATTTGCCTCTTAGCTCTCTACTATCTTGTAAGGATGTTGAAGAAACATTAGTTTGGCTATCATGTGATAGAAGCTCAAAGGCTTTAAATCTTGCGCCACTTGTACTATCGCTTCGCTTGATTATCGGCGCTTGAATTGGAGTGTTTCCTTCAAGCATGCTCACTACAGATGACATTGGTGGTCTAAGAGTTGGAGATGGATTGGTGCAAAGGAGTGCCAATTGCAGCATTCTCATGGCCTCTTCTGCTGAGTAGTTTGAACCAAGACTCGGATCCACCAACTCTAGAAGGTTTCCTTGTTCTTGGAGAACATAGGCCTTGAATGACATGCAAGATATAGTAATAGAAATTTAACCAAACCATAATTGTAAATTTAGAAACAAGAGAAATCACAATGAAAAGAAATACCAAGTGTAGCTTACCCAGTCCAGAAGATAAACAAATTCCTCTTTTGGCCTATAATTTGTGTTGCTCATTCCACTTACAATCTCCAAAGCTACAACTCCGAAACTATATACATCTGCTTTGTCGGTCAAGTAACCCCGCATAGCATACTCAGGAGCCATGTAGCCTCTGATAATTGAACATTTAATACCTTTATGTTAGTGATATTAAAAGACAAAGCGAAACAATTCCTAGGTAAGACTACTTAAATGATTGTATTAGCACGAAATACACAGATTGTGATTAATATTGCAAGCATGGCCATAAATTGCAGTTGCATTGCAATATTTGAAATTATAACAACTACAGTTTATACGGCCGCAATTGCAGTCACAATTTAGTCACAGAAACTTTCAAAACTTTCAAAACCATTGTGTCCGCAATTGTGGTTGTGAACCACAATTTAAAATTATGAATGCAAACCGACTAATCATAAACAAAGTATCTAGGATTCAAAACTTTATAATATTATGGTATAATACTAACATTGTCCCAGCTATTCGCGTGCTGATATGAGTGTTTTCTTCTTCATCGAGCTTGGCTAAACCGAAATCAGAGATCTTGGCATTCAGATGCTTATCAAGTAAAACATTAGCTGCTTTAATATCTCTGTGTACTATTTTCAACCTTGATTCCTCATGAAGATAGGCTAAACCTCTTGCTATCCCTACACAAATCTTCATCCTCGTGCGCCAGTCCAAGTTCAACTTTTGTTCGGGCTTACCTAGAAGAAAAATTGTCTTTTAAAGTTTGATTTCAACTTACAATGAACCTATATACAACCAAAATCTGTTCCATGAAGCCCTTACCGAAAATAGCGCGAGCAAGACTATTGTTCTCCATGTATTCATATACAAGCAGCAATTGGTTTCCTTCAATGCAACATCCATAAAGTTTCACAAGATTGGGATGCTGCAAAGCAGATATCATGCCTATTTCGTTTACGAATTCGCGGTTCCCTTGCTTTGATTTGGACGAGAGCTGTTTAACAGCAATCACAGCACCATCTGACAGTATACCCTGTGAAATAGGCAGTGCCTTCAGTATCATAGTTCCAGATAACCTTTTAACATATAGTTTATCTAAATTTACCTTGTAAACTGGCCCAAATCCTCCTTCACCTATCTTATTTTCTGGATCGAAGTTATTAGTAGCAGCTTTAATTTGTCTCAAACTGAAATAACCTGTTTTCAATTCTAGAAGTTCTGCAATAAGATAAGTATTTTCTCAGGAACAAGAAGTGAAAATAAAGAGGTTCATGGTTCATACCATGAAAACTAACACATAACATTTTCCTATTTTTAGAAAAGTGTTAACATGTTTTATTTATTTAGACCTAAAACGTTACCTTTGTCTGTTTGATCTTTCCGAAAAATGTAACCCGTCTTCCAAAGGACAAAGAGTATCAGCAAAACAAATGCCAATGATCCAATCACAATTCCAGCAATTGCTCCAGCAGACAACCCATTCGAAGGAATTTTAAAGTCTAAAGCAAATTATAAATGTCTTTAAGAATATGAAAAACAATGTAGTTTAAGGTTATGAAATCAAAACAATATGAAAACTAGTACTTACTCGGGGTCACGGTGATAGCAGATATAAGAGGTCCATATACACCTCGCATAGGAACTGCATTAGTTCCTTTTCCTGCCCATGACAAGTGGATTTGCAAGGTGCTATCATTAACATCAACATTGAAGTCTCGACTAATTTCCTTGCCAACTCCACCGGCTTCTTCCATAATGTTGAAGTCTTTTAAATATTTATGACCCTGTCATTATATAGTTTTGAAATTCAGAACTTTTGATTTGTTAGAAACCAGATACAAAATATGAGCAACGTTCTAGTAGAAACTAGAAACTAAGCGCCGGTTTGGATTAGTCTATTTGAGTTTATCTGCTGACATAAGTACAAGCAGAACTAACTGTTTGTAAGAGCTTATAGGAACAGCTTAAGACATGTTCATAAGCTGTTTTCAACTAAATCAACAAGCTCTATATGATAGCTTATGAAAATAGCTTATAGAAGATAGTTTTTGAAAATAGCTTATAAATATAAGTGAATAGTTTGACTTTATGGTATCTTTTGTCATAGAAATAGGTTATACATAAGCACTTATATGGTAAACGTTAATGCTATAAGTGCTTAATTAAGATACTTGCCAAACAAAGTCTAAGAAATAAGTAGTTGTGGATTCATTACTTACTTGAATTGAAACATCAAATATGCGCCTTCCAAGGCTGCTAAAAGTCCGGTCATTAGAAAACATTATCTCAGCAAAATGAAGTTTCACATTATAATTTCCCTTCATCATACAAAATCCAAAGTAGTTAAGAGATATCGGCGCAATGCGGGCTGTTTGGTATAATCCAGAAGAGTCTTTAATATTCAAAGAGAAAACATTTCTTGCCACATAATCAGCTTTTTCATTTCCTAGAAATACTCCTGTGCTGCTATAAGCCCACTTTCCATCAGCACTCTGAACAAAGTTCGAAATTCCACGTAAAAGTTCGTCGGCTTCATAGTCTTTGTCATCAACCCCAATCGCAGGTCCTCCACAATTTATGAACAGTGAATGATCTGCAGAGAAATATTAACAAAAATATTTTTTCATCACATGTTAGAAAAGAAGCTATCACAATTACATTTACAAAGCATTGTACTTTATGAAAATGCGATTGATCTAACATGTCTGAACACTCACACTGAGATTTTCCCGAACAAGGTAGGTTCGCCTTCAAACAAGACAGTCTAAAAAATAAGAAGTTAAATTCAGAAGATTGTTCGAAAGATGATACATAATTGAAACTAGACCATAAGTACAATCACACGAACTTACGAAGTGTTTGCTGAAGAAGAGACACTGGAGGCTAAGTTCCTGTTCATCAACAGTATTATGCTCAGTATTGACATACACAAAATAATTGTAAAATTCTTGGAAAAAAAGATGAAGCTTACACGTCCAAGGGCTGGCAAGTAGTCGCAGAAGACTCGGAAAAATTGTTGAAAGATAAATCACTGAAACATAAAGCATGTATGTGTTAATTACTTCATAATTCAACGAGTGCTCAAAACTAGTTGTGCCCGC
Organism: Vicia faba; assembly: GCA_948472305.1. Taxonomy (NCBI): domain Eukaryota; kingdom Viridiplantae; phylum Streptophyta; class Magnoliopsida; order Fabales; family Fabaceae; genus Vicia; species Vicia faba. The sequence continues at coordinate 563,035,604 of OX451735.1, forward strand.
GTAACACCAAAATTTCAACAACTAAAAGGTAAAAATTAGTGGTAAAAAAATCAAGAAAATGTACTGACAAGTTCTTTTTGCTGGTCAATATCCATCCGGGAGTTGTTCCACTTAGAGAGTTGTTCGTCAGAAACCTGCATCCACCATTAATATGTGCCTTGTTTAAGTCACCGTGTCACCAAAAGCATATAATAATTGAGAAAAGATAAACATTTTTGTTCACTTACATGAAATTGATATTTTCCAAATTCTCAAATGAATCTGGAATTGGACCCGTCAATCTATTGGAGCTCAAATCTCTGAAAGAAAAAGGCGCGGATTATTATGATAAAGAAACTATATAACATTATGATTTAGTTCAATAGTCTTCAAAATAACTTTCCAAACTATAAAAAAATGAAATACATCATTGCTCCAACTTACAGTGTTTTTAAATTTTCCATTTCACCGATAGAGTCTAAAATAGGACCAGTGATTAAGCAATTTCTCAATTCCCTGAGTTACGGAAACAAAAAACCAGTTACTAAAATCCCAAATGAGTTGTGAAGTTCTTCGTATAAAACACGGAAGGAATGGTTTCAACTCACAGTCTTGTCATGCGTGTCAAATTTTTCAGATCAGGAAATGCCATGGTTGTGTTCCCCTTCAAATCAGATATTCTCCTGTTACATAAACATTTCATCAATCAAAAGAAAATCTTCATCCAGTTAAAATTGCATTCCATAACCATGGCAGACAAAGTACTCACAATTCCTTCAAACTTTTCAAGAGAGATATCGCAGGAGGAATTGGACCTTCCATCGACGTGCCTTGTAAATCTCTACAAAATAAAATCTTACTTAGACTTAAGCATGATATATCCTTATTTAGTTCTACGACAAATAAAACGCCATGGATGAACCGAAATGTATACTCACAATCTTTCAAGTTTCGTCCAGTTTCCAATAAAACTCGGAATCTTCCCAGATAAACTACTTCCGTCTATCCTACTGCAGAATATTGAGTAATCTCAGAATTTAACAAATACATAAAGTAAAAACGGAGAAAAGTCGTATCATAACATATCATATCACTCACAAATCAGTTAGATTCTTTAGATTTCCATATGATTCTGGTATTGCCCCTGTAAAATTATTTGCAGAAAGCTTTCTGCAGATTCATTTACAGTATACAGAAAAAAATTAGAAATGTGAAACCATATGAAGCACGGACATGGACACGCACACGGACAACGGGTATGACACCAACACACAGACACATCAACACCGGTAATAATTTGAAAAAATGAATAAATTGAACATAATCTCGTGTCAGTGTCGTACGGACACAAACATGTTTTTTTCCAGAGGTGTCAGTACTACATAGTACTGGTTAGGGAAAATTGCAATAAATATTGTAATGGCTCTTAAGATTAGACCTATATATAAAAATAAAAAGGCTAAAAGAAACAAATCTCACAAATCCTCCAAGTGTTTCAAATTTCCAAGGCTAGGAGGAAGAGGTCCTTCAAGTAGATTATCCTCTAAGGTCCTGCGAAAATTGGATCATAAACATGATTATTCCACTTCCAATGTCAATCAATATAGCATCAAATTATTCTCAGAAACACTTACAGTTCTTGCAGGGTTGCAATATTACCAATTTCTGAGGGAATTGGACCACTAAGTTGATTTCCCAAAAATGCCCTGAAAATTATATATAAATATGAAACACAGACACTAGAAACATGTGGTCGACTCTAACATGTCGACACCGGTAATAATGTGGTTAAGGTGTTTAAATATAATGTGTTCAGTGAACTTACAATGTCACAAGTGAGAGGACTCCAAGAGTGTTTGGAATTGAACCATATAAATAATTCCTAGAGAGATCACTGCTCAATATAAAAGTTTAAGTTAGTTTCTTTTCATTAACATAATAAATAATACTAACAATTAATGACTTAATGAGAAAATAATGTAATCACTTACAGTACTTTGAGTTGAGTGAGATTTCCAAATTCACTTGGAATAACTCCAGATATATTCAGACCCTTGAGCAAGCTACCATAACAAAATATAGAACTTTAATTTAAAATATTGCACATATGTTGTGAGAATGAATAAAATTTCAAAACTTTTACCATCTTTAATTTAATTTTTTGGGAGTGGTTTTAGAAACTTACATATTTGTGACATGGCAAACAGTGCTAGAATTGAAAGTACAAACACATGTGACACTGCTTAAAATATCCTTCGAAATATTCTTGTTACCAAATCCATTATCATCATTGCAAGAACCTTGTGTAACCTTCCAATTCAAGTTTCCTAACTTGTCCGATATTGTTTGTAGCAATTTCACTGCAATACAACACAAATCAAATAAATTTTACACTACATTAGTCTCATTTTTGTTTAAAATTAAGCAAAAACATTGATCTCTCCAAAATCATCAGAAAAAAAAAAAGTATTTCTTATTATTTTTCTTAATTAAATGATATAAAAGTTAGAGCATACTTCTGTAGCTCTCATCATGGTCAAAAGTTTTAATAAATTAATTAAATAATTGACATTCAAACTATGTTACTTTTTAATAGTTGGTGTAACCAGCAAGTCATGCATGGCGGGTAATATAATAATAAAAGAAAAAAAAGAACTTTTCATGCAGAAGAATTATGTGTACACCTTTTTTTCAACTTTCTTATCCTAAAGACTTCTCGAATAAATCAACTAAGCGTTTTAATCCTATTAAATTATTACCTGCTTTGTTTTATATTGACTGTCATATGATTAAAAATAATAAAATGTTAAGTAAACTAACCTGTTAATTTAGAGTTAAAGTTAAAAACAAACACGGTGACACATATCTAAATCTTTTTGGGTGAACATATCGAATTATAAATTTAACTATGATTTAAATTAATTATATTTTAAACATATTAATTAAGAGACTAATAGTTATACATAAAATATTTTACACTTATCACATTCATTCATAAATAATATTTTATATATAATTAAAATAAAAGTTAACAATTTACAAAAATTTAACGACTATGATTAATGTTTTTACACCATTAGTGCTTGAGTAGTATCTTATTAATTAAATGTTGTGGGATTTTGATGTGTGATTAGTATATTTTAAATGTGACAATCATTAAAAGAGATATTGAGAAGTACTCAACATCTTAATTAATTGAATTTTAAATGATAATAATCCAAGCTGTAAAAAAAAATGATAATAATCCAAGTAATATTAACATACGAATAGGGAACAAAGTGTTTGACTAATACAGTGCAGAGGTATTAATAATACACCAATCGCCAGCACATCACGTACACAGCTTAATTTGTCCCCACCTCTTAACTTTCAACATGTTACCTTCACCCACTACTTCTAAATATATTATTAACAATAGATAACTTCTTTTTCACATTATTAAAATATATTATTAACAATAGATAACTTCTTTTTCACATAATTAAAATATATTGAACGCCTTCCTTAAATCTTAGGTCATATTGTAGAGAAACTATGGTCATGTTTGTTTTAGTTTTAAAAAAATATATTTAAAAAAAAATATTATATATCCTATAATATAAATATATATATTAAAAATTAAAATATAGTTAAAATTGTAATTTAAAAAAATATTTTAAAAATGATTTTTATGAAAATCTATTTAAAATAGTTTCAAAATTAAGTGATTTTTTCAAATTTTAATATCTAAAAAAATTATGAAATACTTAAAATAATATTTTAAAAATAATTATTTAAATAAAATTTTCAATTGAAGCTTTTATAAAAAATTTCTTTATTACACAAAATTGTATAATATTATAAAAATTATTTTAGAAAAAAACAAAACAAAGGTGTCATATATCATTCCATTAAACGCTATGAGAGTTTAAACTTTCATATTTACGATTGTGCTTGTAAATTCGTTGCGGTATTAAAAAAACATATTGAACAAAAAAATAATATTTCTTAAACAAATATTTTTAATAGAATATTATAACATAATTTATTAGAGAGATTCTAAATTTTACATTGAGTAGATATAGTTTCTAAATAATTTTTATAAATCTTCCAATTTTATCTTACAACTCCATTTTATAAGAATGAATTAAATCAAACTTTAATATGATTTCATAGTTTATTGATTGGATCATGGGTTGCTCATAGTTAATATCATGCATTAAGGCCAAAAAAAAGAACATTAAGAGTGAGGGAGAGTATTAGAAAGATTTCAAGTCTCATATTGATGAGACATATAACATCTAAAGAGTTTACATAGAGTGACATCATTTACCTTATAAGTTAAATTAATTGAATTAGATCAAATTCTAATATAATTTAATCTATTTAACCAACGTAAATGAAATGAAATTTGATTCTCAGAAATGTTAACTCCGTTTAGTCAATTCAAGTTTTGATTATTGTTTCTTGCTATTGAATATCATTTATGGTATGTTATTTCTTCTGTTTATGGATGTCGTTTAAACAAATATAATTTATTTTAAAATGAATGTCATTCTCATTATTCAATGTAGAAATAAATGTTATTTTTTCAGTTACGTCTTTTAATTATTACCCTCTATACTGTTCTCAATACATTTATTCCCTCCGTTCCTTTTTAAGTGTCACTCTAGAGAGAGAAAATTTGTAAGTGTTATTTCAAAATTCAAAGTAACATTGATTGTAATTTTGTCAAAGTTACACCTAATTATTTATTATATATAGAGAGAAAAAATCAAATAAGTTAATAAAAAGTTAAGGTTGTTTTTAACAAAAAGATAATCATTATTTAAAAATTAACAACATTTATTAGTATTCTTGGTACATCTAAAAAAAAAAAAAAGTAAAAAATGACACTTAAAAAAGAATAAGGGAGTATAAGACTATATAAAAATAGGGATGTTGAAAAAATTATTTAATAGTTGAATAGATGCAATGAGATTATTAAATAAAGAGTTGAAAGTGAGATGGATTAATATCTATTAAAAATATTCTAACATGTTGAATGAGGAGGAAGTGAAGTCACATATAATACTTTACAAAATTTTATTGATTGTTGTGATTGTTTAGATTTTTATTTATAAATAAATATTTGGTTCATTTGATTTGGACACACACAAAAAATCAACTTTTTCTCTTTATTTTTTCTATTTAATCTCCAATAAATTGTTATTTTATCCACTTTTATTTATTTTAATAATAATTATTCCTATAAAATTAAAAAATAAAATAAAATAAATTAAGAATATAAAATTAGAAAAAAATTAAAATAAATTATTAAATAAGAAAAAAATAAATTATTTAACTCTTAATTATTTTAATTTTATTTCAATCGATAATTAATATTAATATAAAATCATAAAAACAAAAATATAAAAGAAAATAAAAATAAAAAATAAAAATGGTGGGAGAGAGTGTTGAATTTTATTAAATAAAATCATTGTAGTAAACAAAAGTTAAATTTGTGTCGAGTTATTATGTAGAAAAAAGAGAAGATCATCTAGAATATTAAAAATGAAAAAAAAAAGGTGTTAAATATTTAAATTATTGTATATAATCTAAGATTAATATAATAAAAGTACAATATATTATAACACTTTTGTTACATTTCTTAATTTATATAAAATAAATTTAAAGAAACACTTATTTTAAAAGGGATGGAGTATTCAGTATTAATGATTACTATATAACCTATATAAAAGTAATTTTATAATTAATTAAACATAAATATATTTTTAATCAAACAACTTGTTTTTGTATTTAAGCAAATGGATGAGTCGGGGAGAGTCCTAATCCTAATGCCTAATCTTAATGCAGCTAAACTAGGGAGTCAAATTTTCTGGCCGTTCAGACGGTTCTGATTTAAGATTGATATTTTTTAATTATTATATAAAAGGTAATATTATTTTCTTTGGATTCTACTATTAAGATCTAACGGTTATAAATAGCATGAATAAAACTAGAGTCTTATCAATAAAACTAATGTCTTTGTTTACCTAATATAAAAAAGAGACAAGTCTAAGGGTCCCACCTATGTCTATTATAGACGTGGTTATCATCACATTATAGGATATAATCAATCACCTATTAACAAAACACTAAAAAGTTAACAGAAAAAAACAATATTCACTTCTAATTCAAATCACTTTTATTAAATTTATTTACTAAAGCAAATGTAGTAAATGAATTCATTGAAACTGACTCGAAAAAAGTAAATTAATTTCAAAATCAAAAATTTATTTTCAATTTTTTGAATAAAATCAATTTTATTCAAGAACAATTAAATACATAAAACTCAATTCTACAGTTATAGAATCAAATTATTTCTTTCAAAGAAAATGATATTGAACAAGTTAATTGCAGCAATCATGAACAAAATTCTGGAAATGAAAACATGAAAACACTTTAGACAAGTTACGAAAAACGCTAGAACGTTAAAGTTTGTTTCACCGTAAAATTCAAAGTCGGTTTCAATTTTCACAATTCTGAACCGAAAAACAAAACAAAACAGTTTGGGAAGTTACTTATTAATGATTTTTGTTCCAAAGCATAAGCCAAATTGAAACTAAGAAATGAAATGAAAAGTACCTTCATCTTGTGGTAAGAGTTTAGCGTTGGATCCGAACATGGAGAAACAATTGAAAACCAGGAACAAAAAGAAGAACATAGATACATGTTTGAAGCTTGACATTAGAGAACACAACACGCTTTCGTCTAGGTCGTTTAAGGAATAATTTTTTTTTCTTCTCTGTTGTGTTGAGAAGAAGCTTTTTTAGATTTGGAATGAAAAACGACAGGGAGAAAAGTTGAGATATGATTAAACAAATCGAAACGCAGAAAAGATTTGGTTTGGTAAGGGGTTATTTGTTTGTTTGCTGGAGGGAAAGGCAAGTAGAAATGGTTTTTACTTTGTCTTGCATTTTTAAAAATAAAATGGAATGTATTAACTCTTAATAACATTCAACAATAAAATTCAGTCAAAATAAAATTCAACACACATGGTTTTAATTAAAAAATAATACACTTTGTGTGTGTTTGTTTCTACGTTTAGTTGCCGCTGCCGCACATTTTTTGATCCATCTAGTGTGATTTTTAGAAGTAGGTATGAGTAGCTTTTGTGTTACCGTGGTTTTCTACGGTGATTTCAATATTTTCTATTTTGAATTGAATGTGTGTTTGGTCCAAATAACATACGAGGCCAAATCCAACCATGTTACAGGTGAAGGACAGCAAGAATGAGATTGTCCTTGACTATATCGGGCAATGACTCCACCTTTGAATCGACAACAGGCTTTCTGGATCTTTCTCGCTATAGGACTGTCGAGGAGTGTTAACAGCTTCCAGGAGGCTTTGACGGACACCCTCCTCGTAGGGCAGACGCCCACGTCTCTGAGTATCTCAGAGTCAACTTGACCCTGAAAATACCGTAATCATGTCCTCCTAGTAATTCGAAGCAGTCCACTCAGGAGGGAGACTACATGTTGGTCTCCACTACTCACGTAGATCTTGATGGCCTTCATTTTAGGTCTGCTCTGTCAGCCTAATATGGGGATCTTAATTCAGCATTGTGGGCTATAAATACCCTCTCACTTGAGAGGGTCAGGTATTCATTGATTCATCCATACTCTCATATTCTAGTTGCACTTACTCAGAACCTTACTTTGACATCAGAGTGTCTTGCAGGTACCCCATGTTACCTTAAAATTTCTTTGAGGCAACTATTGCATTGTTAGTAGGGCAGCCCTATGAACTGAAGGGAAAATGTCTTCCAGGAGTAGGAACTTTAAGGAGAATATAGTCAAGAAAATGATAGCTGAAAAGTTCTTATAAAAGCCAAAGAGAAATCGACGAAAAAGAAAAAGCAAGTAGTCGACAGATGAGATAACGAGCTAGTCGACTTTGGTTCGTTGACACAAGTGGAATCCAAGACTTAGGAAATTTAGGTTATTTGTTCCCAGTAAGGGTTGATGTCGAAAGCAAAATTTATGGGCGGGATAGATTTAAAATTTGAATATTGCAACGGTTGCAAGAAGTTTTCTGAATCAAGGCGCCAACTATGTGGCTAAGTCTTAGGAGACAGTTTCTATTAAGCCACAAACGTGTCAACTTTGGATTTTATTGAACTGCATGTTCAGTTATTATGTAACTACTATAAATAAGAGGGTTCAATGTAGGATTCAGGGTGCTCACTTTATACTGAAATCACTTGTAAAACTTCATATTTTCAAGCGTAAGGAAGCAAAAAGTTCAAGAGTGTGAATGTACGTGAATCACCACATTTATTTCAATGCAAACTCCTTTCTTTTCAGTTGTGTCCTTTAAATCTTTTACTTGTATCTTATTTACTTTTGAACAGTCTTCTTACATTGTCATTTACTTTATTGAATCTCATTCTATCACAATACTGGAGTTCACCGAGAATTCGCTCGACAGTCACTTTGTCTAAGAGAAGTCCTAGCCCTCTGTCGGTCACGAGTCACCTTCAATCGGTCAATTCATAGCATATTTATGGAAAACTTTCACTTGTTCTCTTTGTTTAGAGAAAACTGTTTCTCACAAAGGCTTCGCGTCGACAGAACAAGTCCCATTTCGTTTCTATTAACACATGTCTTAGGATTAACTAGTCGATCCTGTCAATAACCCTTAGTTTTAGACTTAGGCAGGACTAGTGGTTGTTTACCCAATTTCCACAGTAAACAAATTGGCACACTCAGTGGGACCAGTGCTAGTGGAATCTATCTAGTCAATTTTCAAATGTTTATGGGTATATGAGAGTTAGAAGTGGAAATTTAACCAAAGAGTATATTAAGCCACAAGTTAAGCAACGCATATCGAGGATGACTAATCATGGAAACACTAATGCGGATGTAGTACCGCCATGCATGATAACTACCACAGGTACATTAGTTTCTCAAGTTGTGCCTTTTTCTGCATTAGCAAATACAACTACGTCAATGTCGACTGCAGGAACAATAACTACCCCCCAGGCTCCACCGGTGAGTCCATGGCCTGTAATAACTACGAACGTAATACCTAATGTGCCTTGGTTTGGTACTGTTAATCCTATTTACGGAATGTTATATTATTTAATGCCAGGTTTAACGCGGTGGGAGAATTGACTTGGTTGTTTTGCGTTTGATCGCAAATGTTACGGTTAGCAAGAGTCGCCACCGACATTTCTTTTATCCAAAAGGAAAGGCTGAAAAGAACAGGAAAGACCTTTGAGATGTTTTCTTGAGTTCGGGGGGTAGATTATGAAAAGGGAAGGTATTAGCACCCTTTCCATCCATGGTTTTCCATGAGCTCTTAGTTACTTGCTAGATCACTTGCTTTTGTTTGAAAATGTGCTTTGTGTGGTTTTTGAAAGTACTTTGAAAAGACGCCATCGTTTAGGAAAATTTTGTAATGATTCTCGTTCGTAAGAATGTATACAAAGTGTTGATATTTTGAAAATATTTTCAAGTTTGAAATATGTTTTTGAAAGTGTTGGTGTTTGTTTGGAAAATAGCAAGGATGTTTTTGGTTTTGAAAATGAGCAAGCAACTAGGAACAATCTACCTACTCAAAAGTCTTTCAAGTTTATTTCCTCTTTCCTTTGACATTGTTATCTTACCATTGATTTGGTAAGTAACCCTATCTTTGGATGTAAAAGGGACGGGCAAGGATTATCGTATAGCCATGATTAACAATATTGTAAGATATCTTAGCATTTTCTTTAAGGGACTAAGATCAATTGTAAGGCAACATTCAAAGCGTCATCGAGGGACTATGATATTGTATTTTGCTTGTTTTTGCTAAGACACCTTACATGCATAATATGACCATTTTGTAAGGCAGCAAAGTGAGTTTATCCTAAGGGTGTAAGTGTGCAAGTGTATTGATTTATATGCTTGATTTGTCTTGATTAGGGTTTGCTACTTGTTGATTTTATTCTTGCCATACAAACCCTAATTACTAGCATTTGTATATAAAGCATTTAAATTGCGAAAATTAAAATTACTACGTTATTACATCATTAGGGGGGTGTACAAATTACAAATGGGGAATTGCAAGGAAATTAAATCTAAATAATTATTACAACCATATTGAATATAGTACAAAAATGAATAAATAAAAATACAAGAATGTAAATGTTAAAAGAAATGTGATTTTTGTTTGGTTTTCATGAAAAAAAGGTTTTTTGACCTAATTAACTAAAATAAAATAATTAACTAAAAATAAGGAAATTAAGATTAAGTTAATAAAAGAAATTAATTTATTAAAGAAAACAAGTTTTTTAGGATTTTTGTGAATTTAATTAAACTAGTAAATAAAATAAAAGTCCTAAGTTCTAAATTGATTTTAGTTTACAAGAAAATAATATAATAATAATTAAGACTAATTATCTAAGTATTAAAAAAAGGAAATTAATTTATTAAAGGAAATTTTTTTTGTTGTTCTTTTAGTTTTATGAAGAAAAATAAGCTAAATAAATATAATTAATAAAATATAGATATTTTTGGATTTTTATTGATAAAAATAATAATAATAATAAAATTAATAATAATAATAAAATAATAAAGAAAATAAAATAAAAATAAAATATAAAGAAAAGTCAGGGAGGTTAAAGTTGAATTTAGGAGGTTTGTTAGAAAAAAAATCTTGAAGTTGGCCCATTATTATTTTTTTGTAAACAGAAAAATAAAAAAATAAAAAAGAGATGGGTTGTGTGATATGAGCAAACATGGGGATATTAGTGAGTAAAATGAATCAGGGCCATGGGGTGGAGGCCCAAGCGCTACCTGAAATGGAAAATGAAAAAAAAAATATGGAAAAAATGCAAAAGGCAACGCTGAGGTTCGAACTCATGACCTCTACCAATAATGCGCGCTGCCTTACCACTGGAGTGGCTATACATCTGTTAACTTAACTAAAATGATAAATATATAATACAAAATGAGTCATGAATACACTTCATCTTCAACCTCCAGCCAAAGGACCTGTAACTTCATCATTTCTCAACCATTCATAAAACATCCAACATCAAACTTGTTAGAAATTTTCTCACGATTATGAATATGTAAATAACTTAAGCTAATTTTCAAAAATGAGCATGAATTTCTAATGGTACCAAATCCTTACCTAAATATTTTCAGAGATTCAGATTCAAAATTCTAACTACTCAAGCAACAATAATGAAATCTAAGGATATGGTTAGCTTTAGGACAATGATATCTACATTTCTTATTCACAAATAAACCATTAATGATGCTTGTATGAAGAGTTCAAGGTTAGGAAAACTTACCTCAAAACTTGAAATCGTGTTTTGAGTTTGAGCTTGTTTCAAGTGATGGTGATGATCAGGTTAGCTTCCTTGAGGTCCTAGGAAGTTAATGCAATGATTAGCTTGAGCAATGGATGACTGAAATGGTCTGGAGAAGTCAATGTGTAGTGCTCTATTTTTGTCTATGGAGGATGATGGAAATGGAGTTACAGTTGTGTAACAAGGACAGGGATGAGTTGTATTTGATGTAAGGAAGCTTTATGAACTAAAAAAAGGCCAAAGAACGCACGAGGAAAATATGAGTTACAAGTCCAAGGTCAGAAACTGTGCAATAATGGAGTTTTTGGGAAATTTATGATTTGAGAGAGTTTGAGAGTGTTTCAGGGTGCTTAAGCTCGTCCTCTAGCTCACAAATAGTGCCTCTATTTATAAGCAACAAGTTTGGAAGCTTGTTGTTGATCAGAATTCCAAATCACAAGTTTAAGCATAACATGTGAATTTTGAGAAATCCAAGTTTCAAAGTCTTGTGTACTTGCTAAGATAGAGTGGTTATGCTTTAAACACACTTGCTTCTGACTTTATAGATGGAGTGTGATCAGAGGGAACAAGTTAGAGGCTCAAGAATTGACTTTGTGCATAAAGCTTGCTTTTCAAGAATGGTATTCTTCACTTTCTTCCCAAAATGGCAATGTGAATTGGATAAAGCTTAAACCACTTGGATTATAGCTCAAAAGTTTGTTTAATCCATTAATGATGGATAGATACACAAGTTAGAAGGCCTGAAAAGCAAGATTATGCAGCATAACATTGAAATTTCATTCTTGTTCATCATGAAAATGACCTATAATTCAAGAATGAAATGCTAATTTTATGCCTACGATTCTCCATGCTCAAACATGATCACAAGGAGTTCTTGGACATTTTAGAAATCTTGTAATGTGATATACAACCCCACTTTGAATCACTTTTGAAAATTCCCCTTGGAACTATGTGAAAAATTATCATGAAGTTAGGTCAAAATCCTGCCTAAACTAGGGAAATTTTTTCACTAAGTGTTTAGTTTCATGATCATGACTTCATGGGTTAATAACTTGAGATCCAAGAATTTAAAGGAGAAGTTGTGTAAATCAAAGTTTTAGATCTCATGGAGATCTACAACTTTCATGTTGAAAGTTTCTTTTGAATCATCTTGCATCATGGTGAAAAATTGGCTCAAAGTTGTGAAAAAATATCAAGTTTTCAACACTTAGAAAATTTTCTAAGTTTGGAAACTTTGACTTTTCAAAATGAAATCTTGACTTTTTGATTTCTTGATGAAAAAGTTTCATATTTTGACATTTTTTGATGAATTGTGATCTTTGACACTTGATTTTGACCAAAAAGTCAAAGTTTGACTTTTCAGTGTACAATTGACTTTTGATTAGTTGACTGAAAAATCAACTATCAATCAAATGACCTTGAGCAATGTTTTGAGTCATTTCATTAGGTAAAAATGATGAAATTGAACTCTTGAGATCATGCCTCAAACCAATTAACCATTTTCTAGGTCAAAAATCAGAAATTGTCTTTTCTCAATCAAAACCCTAATTTTGACCAGTTTGCCCTTTTGATGATCTGATCAAATTTATTGAGGAATTGTGGTCCAAACTTGATCAAATGATAAATATGAGTTTATAATGTTGATATGGATAAAAAAATCATGAAGCTTGACTGTAAATTGACCACAGTTGACTTTTCCCCAATACAGTTGATTTTTAGGTCAACTGCTCAATTGACTGAGCAAAAATGTGATCCAAGACTTGAAACTTAACATGAAAAATATTGGGGGTCCATAATGATCCATGAAAGTAATATGAGGCATTAAAAGTTCAATTATCCTTGTGCAATCTCAAACCCTAATTTTAGGCATCAGTGTTTAAGGAGGTGTCTTGAGCTGATCAATCCTTGTGCAGTCTTGAACCAAAGGAGATCTTGTGAGAAAATATTTGATAAATGAGAGGGAAAATTTTGGGGTACAATAGCTTCCCCTGTTCAATCTTCTTAAACCTGAAGAGTTAGATTGGCGGATCTGCCATTCGTGACTTGAAGGTGGAAGATGATTGGACACTAGAGTGCCCAGAAATTTGCACTCGAAGATGAAATGGGGATGGGCTTATAGATGCCATTTGGAGGAATGATAGAGATTTTCCAGTGTGATACGGTGGGAGAATTGACTTGAGGTTTTGCGTTTGTGTTTGCAAATGTCGCGGTTAGCAAGATTCACCACCGACTTTTCTTTTGTCCAAAAGGAAAGGTAAAAAAGCACAGGAAAGACCTTTGAGATGTTTTCTTGAGTTCGGGGGATAGATTATGAAAAGGGAAGGTGCTAGCACCCTTTTCATCCATGGTTTTCTATGGGCTCTTAGTTACTTGTTTAGATCACTTGCTTTTGCTTTGAAATTGTTTGAAATGGTGCTTTGTGTGGTTTTGAAAGTATTTTGAAAAGAGGCCATCGTTTAGGCAATCTTTATAATGATTCTCGTTCGTAAGAATGTATACAAAGATGTTTGTCTTTTGAAAAATGTTTCAAGATTTTGAAAGTTGTTTGGAAATGTTTTTGAAATGTGTGTGTGCGTTTTGAAAATAGCAAGGATTTGTTTGCAAATTGATCAAGTAACTAGAAGCTATCTACCTACTCAAAAGTCTTTCTTGTACATTTTTATTCCTTTGACATTGTTGATTTACCATTGATTTGGTAAACAACCCTATATTTGGATGTTAAACGGGACGGGCGTGGGTCATCGTATGACCATGATAGCAATGGTGCCAAGTATCTTTAGCATTTTGAGGGACTAAGATCATTTTGTTTTAGGCAACCTTTGATAGCGTCATCGAGGGACTATGATCTTTTGTTTTGTTTTGATTTGTTTTGCCAAGATACTTTGCATGCATACCATGGCCCTTTTTGTTTAAGCAACCAAGTGGGTGAAACCCTAGGGATGTTTGTGTGCAATGTGTTGTCTTTTTACATGATTTTTGTCTTGTATTAGGTCTTTGCTATTTGTTTGATTTTTGTCTTATCATACAAACCCTAATTTTACTAAACATGTATATAATGTGATAAATTGCGTTAAGTAAACTAAACTATTACAACAATTATTATGGAAGGGGGGATACAAGTTTTTGAATGGGGATATTTGCACAAAATAAAACCCTAAAATAACTATTACAACCCAATTGGATTATTGCAAAATAAATAAATAAACAAGTATTTAAATATGCAATAAAATGTATTTATGCAAAAATGTTTTGTATTTATTTTATGTATGAGAAAATAAAATTATTTAAGTCCTAAAAAATAAGAAGAAAAAATAACATTATTATTTTTGAAAGGGGAAACCCTAATTTTTTGATTTAAAAGAAAATTATGTTTTCTATTATCACTTTGTCTATTTTTTGTATAAGAAAATATAAATAATATTATTAACAAATATTAAAAATTAAAATATGTATGAAAATAATTATTTTATATGTGAAATAATAAAATAAAATATATAGTATTTATTAAATGTATTTACAAATAAATAAGAAAATAAGTTCTATTTATTAAAATAAAACTATTTTATATGTGGAAAAAATAATAAAAATAAAATAAAAATGAAAAAAATAAAGAAAATATTTTTCATGATTTTTGTGATTCGGAAAAATAAATAAAAACAATAAATATAAAAATATAAAAGAAAATATGAAAAATAAACAAAATATGCAAGAGGGGGTGCAAAAGTAAAACAAGGGGTGCAAAAAGTAGAAACAAAAAGGCCAAGATTACAAAAAGCCCAGATGGAGCTTCGTCCCTGTCCTTCAGCATCTCCTTCACGCGCGTTTATGTCCAATCCTGCAACTCTCTATTTTTGCACAAAAACAAAAACTTGCAACATAAAAAATGTAGCTTGGAATCTCACGATTCCAATGATATAAAATTCATAATCTAACTCTCAAAGATCAGGGAGAATTTCTGTAGCCCTAATTTCTGACCTAATTTTTTCATGAACTTCAAGCTTCAAATTCTCACTACTCAGTTAATATAAATGACAACTATGCATATGTACAACTTCACCATGTTAAGGACTGCATCTTTGCTTCACAAATCAAAGCTTGAGGATTCCTAAATAGAGAGATAGAGTTTTGAAAAATACCTTGTTCAGCTGAGTTTGGATATGGCAATGAGGGGACTTTGATTGAGGCCTGAGGATCGTGTGAGCTTCCTTGAAGTTCCCTCAAGCTTTTCCAATGCTTAGCTGGCCTTGAGGATGCTTGAAACTCCCTGTAGAAGTCAAGCTGCAACCTTCAAAAATGAAAATGGTGATGTATGAAACAAGGCTCGTAGTTGCAGGATGAAGGCTTGGATAGTTTGGATGTGATGTATGGAAGGTGTTTCAAGTGTTAAAGGGAGAAACGCACGAGCCAAAATGAAGTTGGCTTTGATTTTGCAGAAGCTGCCCTGTTTGGGCAGGAATTTGTGTTTTCTAAGTTTTTAAGTGTTTGGGATCTTTTGCTTTCGTGCTTTAGCTTGCAACAAGTTTGTGAATCTCTATAGAGTGATACAAAGTCCACCCTTTATCAGATGTACAAGTTCTCTTGACTTTTGCATCTTTTCTTGCTTTTGAAGAAAAGTGAAATGACTATGCTAGCAGGCCTGTACTTGGCTATCTTGTGAGCTGCAAGGGTTGGTATACTTTGGCTGATACCTGTGGACATTGCTTGTAACAAATAAATAGGTCCATGGCTTAAGAATTGTAAAGTTGCAAAAAGCATGCTTTATGAAAATGGCAATGTGCCTTTTATGCCATTTATGGATTTATTCTTTGTGCAATGCTTCAAAAGCCAAAACAAAGCCATTATCCCATGAGTTTACATTTAATTATGGAGTGTAGAAGGGATTTAGGACCTATAATGCAAGGTACAAGCATGCTAGGATCTGATTTGCAACTTGAACCATTGTGAAAATGGCTTGAACAAAAGTGACAAAATGCCATTTTCTCTTCTTCGACTCTCCCTAACCACAAATGATCTTGGAGAGTTCTTGGACATTTTGGAAAGCTTGAAACATGCTCTACAATCCATCTTTGAAATTCATTTTTATATACCTCTTGGAACTAGTTGAAAAATTCCCATGAAGTTAGGTAAAAAACCTGCCTAAATTAGGGCAAATTTTCACTAAGTTAAAAAGTTTATGGACCCCTATTCACAAATTCATAACTTGAGATCCAAGCATCTTTTGGAAAAACCTTGTATATCAAAGTTGTAGATTTCATGGAGGACTACAACTTTCCTGTTGGAAGTTTTCTTTGAATCAAATTACATCATGGTGAAAAAGTGGTGAAAAGTTGGGAAAAAATAAGAAAATTTCCATAAGAAAATTTCTAAGTTATGAAAAATTTCAAATTAAAACCCTAATTTTCAATTTTAGGTTTCTTGGTCAACAAGTTTCACATTTTGACATATCTTGATGAATTATGACCTTTTGCACTTGATTTTGACCAAAAAGTCAAAGTTTGACTTTTCAGTGCACAATTGACTTTTGATCAGTTGACTGCAAAATTCATCTGTCAATCCTATGCATTTGAGATTTTTTGAACTATGTGATTAGGTCAAGATGATGACATTGAGTCCTTGAAATCATGCTTGAACCCAATTGGCCATTGGTTAGGTTAAAAGTCAGAAATTGCCCTTTCTCAGTCAAAACCCTAATTTTGACCATTTTGCCCTTTTGATGATTTGATCAAATTTCTTGAGGATTTGTGATCCCAACTTGATCAAATGGTACGTAGGAGCCTAAAATGTGATTGTGGATAAAAAATTATGAAGTTTGACTGTACAATTGACTTTTAATTAGTTGA
Organism: Vicia faba; assembly: GCA_948472305.1. Taxonomy (NCBI): domain Eukaryota; kingdom Viridiplantae; phylum Streptophyta; class Magnoliopsida; order Fabales; family Fabaceae; genus Vicia; species Vicia faba. The sequence goes on from OX451735.1 coordinate 563,052,743, forward strand.
CTGAAAAATCAACTATCAATCAAATGACCTTGAGCAATGTTTTGAGTCATGTCATTAGGTAAAAATGATGCAATTGAACTCTTGAGATCATGCCTCAAACCAATTAACCATTTTCTAGGTCAAAATCAGAAATTGCCTTTTCTCAGTCAAAACCCTAATTTTGACCATTTTGCCCTTTTGATGATCTGATCAAATTTATTGAGGAATTGTGGTCCAAAATTGATAAAATGATAAATATGAGTTTATAATGTTGATATGGATAAAAAATTATGAAGCTTGACTGTAAATTGACCACAATTGACTTTTTCCCCAATACAGTTGATTTTTAGGTCAACTGCTCAATTGATTGAGCAAAAATATGATCCAAGACTTGAAACTTAACATGAGAAATCTTGGGGGTCCATAATGATCCATGAAAGTCATATGAGGCATTAAAATTTTAATTATCCTTGTGCAATCTCAAACCCTAATTTTAGGCATCAGTGTTTAAGGAGGTGTCTTGAGCTGATCAATCCTTGTGCAGTCTTGAACCAAAGGAGATCTTATGAGAAAATATTTGATAAATGAGAGGAAAAATTTTGGGGTACAATAGCTTCCCCTGTTCAATCTTCTTAAACCTGAAGAGTTAGATTGGCGGATCTGCCATTCGTGACTTGAAGGTGGAAGATGATTGAACACTAGAGTGCCCAGAAATTTGCACTCGAAGATGAAATGGGAATGGGCTTATAGATGCCATTTGGAGGAATGATGGAGATTTTCCAGAGATGGGCTTGTAGATGCCATCCAAGTGTGACTGTTGACAGAAAATAGACTAAGGCTAAACTTGATTTCAACTGGAAAAGAATCAGAATAAATCTTTGGAGCGACTTATCTGAACCAGAAGAAGTCTTGTATGTTGTTTGACTAGGAAGAATCAAAATAAATCTTGGAGCGATTTATCTGAACCAGAGAAAGCGTCTGCAGGAAATAATCAGAATAGATTGTTGAGAGATTTATCTGAACTCGAAGTGTTCCTTTGGAAAGTATCAAGATAAACTGTTGAGGGGTTTAAACTGAACCAAAAGAGATCTTGAATATTCTTTAACTGGAAAGAATCAAAGTAAATCTTTGTGTGATTTATCTGAACCAGAGAAAGCGTCTGCGGGAAATAATTAGAATAAACCGTTGAGAGATTTATCTGAACCCGGAGTGTTCCTTTGGAAAGTATCAGGATAAATCGTTGAGGGGTTTAAACTGAACCAAAAGAGATCTTGAATGTTCTTTAACTGGAAAGAATCAGAGTAATTCTTGGAATGATTTATCTGAACCAGAGAAAGCGTCCGTAGGAAAGAATCATAATAAACCGTTGAGAGATTTATCTGAACCCAAAGTGTTCCTTTGGAAAGTATCAGGATAAACTGTTGAGGGGTTTAAACTGAACCAAAAGAGATCTTGAATGTTCTTTAACTTGAAAGAATTAGAGTAAATATTTGAATGACTTATCTGAACCAGAGAAAGCGTCTGCGGGAAAGAATCAAAAATAAACCGTTGAGAGGTTTAAACTGAACCGACAAGGATCTGGAGAAGAATCAGAATAAATCGTTGAGAGATTTATCTGAACCAGAGAAGACGTCTGCAGGAAAGAATCAAAATAAATCATTGAGAGATTTAAATTGAACCGGCATGGATCTAGTAGAAATATCTGTTATGTAGATGGTTGATCAGCCCTTTCTTGGGAATTGATCTGTAATTGACTTGTTGAAAATTTGACGATAATTTTCTGTTGATTGATCTTTCCTAAAAAAGATGAAAGGTTAGTTGTATGCAATGTCATGATGTATGAAATGCATGGTACAATGATGTTCTCAAAATAAATGAGATTGTATTGTATGTATCTGTGTTGTCAATGCTATGACGTATGGATGCAATGTATGGACACGTTAATTATTATAGCGCAGTGTTGCCGGAGTCGGGGAAAATAAATCCCCGAGTACTGTTGGGTACAAGGAGTGTAAGTCTTCATGTTTTGAAGTTGAAGTGCTGATGAGCTTCTATTTGTTAGAGAAATAAACTTTTTTGTGTAAGGGGAAACGTCGTGCATTGCTTGTGAAATCCTGTTGGGGAATCCTGAGAAATTGGGTGACTTTCACTGAAGAATCTTAAAAGCGGTAACTGGAAGTTTTGTTCCATCTGGGATGTGAGAGAGCTTGATATCATTAAGCTTCATACTGGAGATACGATAGCGATCCTGTAGTGGGATGTCCCATTTTCTGCTCTTGCTGGAAAAATATCTGCAGGGGATTTTATGGAATAGTCTAAAGATATTATCCTATTTCTTAAAGCCATTAGTGATTCTCTTTCTATTTTTTGTTCCTCTTTTTTTGTTCATTTGTAAACAGTAGTCACGTTCAAATGCATATGTTCAAAAATAAATCATTGGACGTTTTTGTAAACAAAACACAGAAACAAAGAAAAATAGATACTTTTTCACTTTCAAAGGGATATCTTTGTATTAACTTGAATAAGTATTTTTGTACAATGAGATGAACATTCTAGTAAGAGAATGTCGTCATAGAAAAGGAAAAATTGATGCAAATAAAATATAGCTATGTGAAATAATCCCATGGGGTTCCCGTTCTGCTAAAGCCTTCGCGTCTCTGAGCGTCTTGTCCACTTGTTGCCTTGTCTGAAGTTGATTGGATCGATTAGACCCGTTGAGTTTGTCAGTTGGTGCTAAAGGTTGTTTGTAAGGTGATCCAACGGGACATAGTCATACGATTTAATTCCCTACCTTTTTCCTTGACCGCCCTTTCGGGTTTTCAGTCCACCGAGATACCCTTTTTTGCCTAAGCCTCCCTTTCGGGTTTTCAGCTTGTCGGGTGTACAGATTTTTTTTGTATTTTATCCCTAATTTTTTCCCGAACCTTCGTGGTTCGTCAGGATTCCCTTGTTTTTCCTAGGTATATCAACCTAGCGTGTCTCTTATGCATAGTATCTTTTGACTATGTCCGCGTTCACAGGGTGCGGAAGGTCGTCGCCATCCATAGTGGTTAAGATCATTGCTCCACCAGAGAATATGCTTTTGATCACAAATGGTCCTTCGTATGTAGGAGTCCATTTTCCCCTGGGATCACCTTGTGGTAATATGATACGCTTGATTACCAAGTCACAAACTTGATATACCTGACGTCTGACCTTTTTGTTAAAAGCTTTGATCATACGTTTTTGGTACATCTGGCCATGACAGACAGCCGTAAGCCTCTTCTCATCAATCAAGTTCAACTGGTCAAGCCGAGTTTAGATCCAATCATCTTCATTCAGCCCGACATCCTTTATGATCCTTTAAGGAAAGGTCAATATATTATTTTATTGAAAATGGGAATCTTTAAGCACGACCATTTATTCCTAGTCTATTTTGTCGTCTTGTATTATTTTCTCTGATAAGTGTCTTGGAAAGGATTGTATTTTTTTAACAATTAACTCTTTTTGGTATCTCGAGTTTCATTTCTTGCGTAAGGAAATTAATTCTCATGTCAGTCTTGTTTTACTTCTCCTACATATACCATCTTTCATTTCATTCTTTTTCATCTCACTGTATCTTCCTCACAAACCCTTCCCTCAAACTTGTCTTTATCATGTCTTCTAAAACTTTATATGGTAATGAGGAAATCTTGGAGGTCATTATTGAAGAACGTCCAAACTTTTCAAGTCTATTCAATGTTGGTTTCAATTTGTCTCTAACTAGTTCATTTCAAGGTTAGTCTGGGTATTTTGCAATATTGCATGGACCCATCTATCCTAATCTAGTCAAAGCCTTCTGGAAATGTGCAACTCTGAGTGATCATGGTAGATCAATATGTTCAAATGTTTTTAGAGTTCCTATTGCCATCACTTTAACCTCCATCTCTAAAGCTATAGGTTGTGTTAGAACTGGTGGAATCACAGTAGATGAGTTCAGCTTAAAATACACATGTGTCGAAAAAACTCATCTACATTCATGATGTATCTTCTGCTAAATATGAGCCTACAAATCCAGCTAAGCTTCTTCCTTCTGGGAAAATCTAGTTTTGTTTTCTTCTCAACAACTTTAGGCCCAAAGGAGACAATCTGAGCACTATGTTCCATTATGACAGACTCTTCATCTACCGTCTACTCAATGTTGTTAAAATCAACTTTCCCCAAACCATATTTAACTTTCTAAAGGAGTCTATTGAAGTCTCCATAAGTCTATATCAGTCATTCATACCTTATGGAAGATTTCTATCAGAATTGTTCTATAAAGTAGACATGATTAGATTAATTCGATTGATGGGACCATAAAATGCTCTCGCGGAACAAATATGTGAATTCTTTGGAGCATGATGTGTCTTAAGTATTATCTAGTCTCATTTCATTGGATGTGTTTTTTCTTCTATTTGTATTCTCTTAAATCATCAATGAAAGATTCCTGGCTTTGTTGCTTAATATTCCTTTTTATCTTTGTTAAACGAATTATGCTTTTTGATTATGACAAAAAAGGGAGAAGCATAATGATGATTTTGATTCAGAAGAAAGATATATGAACAAAGAACTTCTAAAGTCTGGAAGGTTCAAACAAATCAAGTTGTGATAAAATAACTTCTAATGATTGGAAGGGTCTGTTGATCAAACTCTGATAAAGAACTTCTAGGGTATAGAATATTCTGATAGATTGAGTGTTGATAATGAACTTCAAACACTTAGAAAGGTTTAATAGATCAAAATATGATAACGAACCTCTCTGATGACTAGAAGGTTCTAATGAAGAAATAAATTATAATAAAGCAACTCTAAAAATCGCTTCCATATGCTTCAATCAAAATTTTGGACAATGATAACCAAGCTCATAAAACCCTACTTTTAGATAAGGTCTGATGTTTTAGATTTAGGGGGCGATTTTTTAACTCAGGGGGAGTTTTCTAAACAATGCTCATATATTCCTTCCTTCTAAAATCTGTAAGTCTTAGACTCATGTAGAGCTTACACCAATCAGGGGAAGTTTTCTTCTTAACTCTGATTCGATTATGATATTACCCTGTAAAATTATTACATCAAAATGCATTATTTTGTCATCATCAAAAAGGAGGAGATTATTAAAACAAGATTTAGATTCTGCAATTAATATCTGGATTTGGATGATAGCAATACATATATTTCATATGTAAACAAATTTTTTTCTAGTAGTTTCTTGTGTGTGCAAATTAGAAAGTCTAATTGATTCAGGACTATTGTCTGAAAAATCCTCAGAAATATGCTAAGCATGCATCAGAAAGACTATTGCATCCGCTTCTGAATAAATATCAGTAGTTCTAAAGAATGTTGAATGTTCACTAGAAAATGATCTTAATGTGCACTTCTTAATAAGTCGCTGCCTCAGAAGTCACAAGTGTTTCTAGAAGAAAGAATTATGTTAGAGCTTCTGCTCCAAGATCATAAAACAAGATTAGACCAAAAATAAGCTTTTGCGTCAAAGATCAGAAGTCAAGATTTTTTCTTCAGAGGAGTTATTGCTTCTAACTCTGAAGACAAAGTCAAGGTTTTGAACATATTAAAGAAAAGCTTTTACAACTAGGTCAGAAGTCAAGATTTGTTCATTAGAAAAATTGTTGCTTCTAATTCTGAAGACAACGTCAATATTCTGAAGACTTGGATACTTCATGGAATATACACTCATCTTCTCAACATTAGAAATATTCCATAAAAAAAAAAGATCAAAGGAAAGTTAGATCTTCTGGAATCCTCACTATCCAACATCAGATGGTTCATCAGAAGACAAGATCAAATGATGATACCTTCTCAAGCCAACCAACTTCTCATCAGAAGTATTTTCATCAAAAGATAGTATCATTAGAAACGAATGCTAGAAGAGATAGTACAAAGGTACAATTACACATTCCACTCAAATGGATGTACTTTGTACTCTTTGTCTCCCACGATTGTTTCCTACAGTTATCGCAGTTGGCAATGAAAGTGACATGTGTATTACTACAAAGGTCTACTCTTCAAAGCCTATATAAAGATCAACTATTTCATTTGCATATACAAGACTAGAACACAAGAATAATAATTATACCAAAATAAATACGTGGAGATCATTCAAGAAAAAGAACATAAAACACAAAGAGTTGTTGCTCATTATTTGTGTGGAAATTTTGTTCTTCATTATTTATTATAACATAAAGAGTTGTTTCTCATTTTTGTGTTAAATAGTATATACTTAACATTTGTGTAATTTTCTTATTCTAGAAGCACTTTTGTAAACACTATTTGATTGTAATTATGTTAATAATTGTATTTCTCAAGTGGCTAGAGTGAATATTCAGGATACTTGGGAGGGCTAAGGTGTTTTATAACTCTTAGTCTATTGTTGATTCCTCAAGTGGATAGAGTGAATAGTCAGGATACTTGAGAGGGATAAGGTTTTTTTCTAAACTCTTAGACAATTTGTAATCTTTCAAGATTAGTGGATTAAGTCCCTGTTGAAGGAAAAATAACTTTGGCAGGTGGACAAGAGTAGCCTTGTTGAAGGTGAACTTGTATAAACCAGACGTGTCAATTATTTCTATTGCATTGATTATATCTTGATTGTTTGTGTGAAACCCTTTAAAAGATTTTTTTTGAAAACCCAATTCAAACCCCCCGTTTCTTGTGTTTTTCTCAACCTTCAGACCTAAGTCAGTGAAAATAATAAACCGGAGATGCATTTACGTAAAGATTTCGTAGATGCATCTTCGGATGCACACCAACTTTAGTACATATATTTCCCAAGACCTAATGTCACTCAAAATTATTCCATATATATATCTCTGACATTCTTACATATATGTATCTCTGAATGGTATTGTCTCAAATACGCGCCAACGCCTCTTCCCCTTCCTCACTTACTCATTCTCTTTTCAAAAACCATTTCCCTAAATCACTCCCCAACCCTTTTGTACGAAACTTCAACAATCTTCATCAAACAACAATCAAGCTTCATCAAACATCCTAAGGTTGGGAAGCAACTGTTTGAGCCATATAACTCACAGGTTATTGTTGCCATGGCTCGATATTCTACTTCCACACTTGACCTTGCCACTACACTTTGTTTCTTACTCTTCTAGGAAATCAAGTTACCACCTAATGAAACATAATAACCTGAGTGGATCTCCTATCAGAAGGAGAACCTGCCCAATTTGTATTTGAGTATCCTACAACTCGAGTGTGTCCCTTGTCTTCATAGAGTAAGCCTTTTCCTGGAGCTCATTTAATATATTTTAAGATGTGAATCAGAGCTTCCTAATGCCCTTCACAAGGAGAGTTAAGAAATTGACTTACCACACTAACTTAAAATGAAATATTTGGGCGAGTAACAGTGAGGTAACTCAGTTTTCCAACTAATCTTCTATATTTTTCAGGATCGGAGAGTGACTCCCCCTGAGCTAGCATAAGTTTAGCATTGGGATCCATCGGAGTATCAACTAGCTTGGCATTGAACAATCATGTCTCCTCCAAAATATTCATAGCATACTTCCTTTGTGAAATCACAATCCCTTATTTGGATTGGGCGATCTTTATGCTCAAGAAATAACGAAGTCCGTTGAGGTCTTTTGTCTGGAAATGATGACAAAGGTGTTGTTTTACCTATATGATTTCATAAAGATCATTACCTGTAATGACAATATCGTCCATATACACAATTAAGTAAATACACCCAACAACTAAGTGACAATAAAACACTGAGTGATCAGCTTCACATCGTGTCATACCAAATTGTTGAATAACAGTGATAAATCTCCCAAAGCAAGCCCTAGGAGATTGCTTAAGACCATACAAATACTTACGAAGACGACAAACCAGTCCAGAAGACTCCCCCTGAGCAACAAACCCAAGAGGTTGCTTCATATAAACTTGCTCACACATATCACCATGCAGGAATGCGTTATTGATGTCAAGTTGGTAAAAGGGTCGGTGGCGAATAACTGCCATAGAGAGAAATAATCGAATCGATGCCATTTTAGCCACATGAGAGAAGATGTCATCATAATCTAGGTCAAACATCTGTGTATAATTTTTGGCTACTAAATGTGCCTTGAGGCGATCAACTTGTTCATTAGGCCCAACTTTGACTATGAAAACCCACCTGCAACCTACAATAGATTTACCAAGAGGAAGAGGAACAAGGTCCCATGTGCCTCTATTCTAAAGAGCACACATCTCATCAAACATAACTTGTTTCTAACCGGGGTGAGATAAAGCATCACCTACAGTCTTGGGAATATAAACAGAAGACAAAGAGGAAATACAAGCATAATGAAAAGAAGACAAGTGATGATAAGACAAATTAGCATAATGAGGAGAGATATTACGAGTGGAACGTATACCTTTGTGAAGTGCAATTGAGAGATCAGTCTCAAGGGGCAGGGTCGGAGGAGACAAATGAGTTGGATCTGAGGGGAAGTCTATGGTGATTCTGCATTAGTTGATGGTAGTGGAGGTAGCCGTGGTCAACACTGATAAACCTGCAAAGGAGCTGAAGGGGGTGGATTGGATGGAAAAGGCGACAGAACTACGTTTGGTGGGGGCAGTAGTGGAAGATGAAGAAAACATGGGTGATGAGGACTCAAACCTTGTAGACGTCCCAAAGTAAGGGACTGACTCAAAGAATGTGACATCATCAGAGACAAAATAGAGACAAAGAGATGAGGAGTAACACTTATATCCCTTTTGGGATCTTGTGTATCCTAAGCATACATACTTATGAGAACGAGCTAAGAGTTTGTCTATCCCAGGACTAACATTATGGACAAAACATGTAGACTAAAGACTCTAGGTTGTAAGGGGTGAATAGACTGGTGAGGAAATAGAATAGAGTGAGGGATTTGATTGTTGAGGACAAATTATGGGATCCTATTTATGAGATAACAAGCCGTAAGGACAACATCACCCCAAAAATGTTGAGGAACATTATTATGAAGTAGGAGTGTCTTAGTGGTTTCAACTAAGTTTATATTTCTACGTTCAACGGCCCTATTTTGTTGTGGTGTGTGAGCACAAGACATTTGATGAAGCATACCGTTAGTAGCCATGAAAGTTTGAAATTGAGTAGATAAATATTATCGAGCATTGTCACTGTGTAAAGTATTAATGGAAATACCAAACTGATATTTGATTTCATTATAAAATGTTTGAAAAATAGAAAATTACTTAGATCAATTTTCCATTAAAAATAACCATGAACATCGAGAATAATCATCAATGAAGGTAACAAAATACTTAGACCCTAAAGTGGAAACAGTGCGACTAGGACCCCAAACATCCGAATGAAATAAAGCAAACTGAGACTTAGAATGACGATTGACACGACTCGGAAAATAACTATGAACATGTTTTCCTAACTGACAAGACTCACAAGACAACGTAGATAACTAGGAAAGGTTGGGCACCAACTTTTGTAACTTTGCAAGACTTTGATGTCCTAACTGAGCATGAACTGGGAGGGGAGAATCCACCACAAAACCAGCATGCGCAGATGGTTGAAGAAGATAAAGACCATTAGACTCACATCTAGTGCCAATCATTTGTCTCGAACTTCGGTCCTGCAAGAAAAAAGAATTTTTGGTGAATGAGATAGTACAATCAAGAGATCGAGTCAAAAGACTTAGAGACAATAAGTTAAACGGAGATTCATGTACATAAAGAACATTACTAATGGAGAGCAAGGGAAAAAGGTGGATAGTACCAGTACCCTGAGATTGAGTTTGGGAGTCATTTGCTAATGTGACAAAGGGTAATAAAACGAAAGTAGAGAATGAAGAAAAAAAGATTTATTACAAGTAATGTGATCAGTGGCACCTGAATCAAGGATCCATGGGCCAAGAGATATGGAGTGAGAAAGACTAGCAAAATAATTACCCGTGTGTGCAACAGAGGCAGTGGAACTAGCAGCCTGACGCTCCTCATAACACCTTATAAAGTCGTTGAAGATAGAATGTGAGGTGGCAAAATAAGTCGGAGTAGCGGGCTTTAGAGGTGGAGTAGTCTGGGCAACATGGGTAGTCTGAGGAGAGGGACTTCCATGTAAATAATAACACCAATCAATAGTGTGTCCAAGCTTATGACAATGATCACACTTAGGACGGGGCTTTCCTGTCTTCTGAAAGTGGCCACGATCACCACCCGAAGCATGATTACCTCCCCGAGAAACCAAAGCAGATGAATCAACTGGTGTGGGTGGCACTCCACTGTCAGATGATGGTTTTGCTGGGACACGTAGCAAGGTAGACCATGCAGTATCCATAGTGGGGATTATAGGAGATCCCAATATCTGATCATAGGAGTCTCAAGTACTCAAGATTATTCAAGGGTTAACCAGACAAACCCTCATCCTAAGCAATTGACCTACAACTAGGGTTTTGCTTCTCTAAAAGGAAATTGAGTTTCTAATTCCTCAAGTGGACTTAATGGTTTTACATATGTATCAAGGTATCATCATGTCAAGTTTAAAGCCTTACATCACAAGTTTGCTTAGTCAATTAGCCAGATGATTGAAAATCAGTTGTATTAAACAAAAAGCCCATAAACCAATTGATAGTCAAACTTCATCATCTTGGTCAACATCAATATTTTGAAGTCACATTCATCATTTGATCAAGGTTTAATCATGATTCATCAAGAAAACTCAAGATTCATCGGAAGTTAAAAGTTACTAAATTAGGGTATTCTTAAGGAGAAGTCAACTGAACTTTGACTAAGCACAACTTTTGCATACTTCATCCAAAATTCCTCAGTCAAAGCTCATTTTGAAGGAAATCCAATTCTCTACAACTTTTCCTCACTAAGCTCAAGGCTAAAAATGCTTCATTTGAGAGATATGAGCCAAAACTTTACAGGTCATTTTAAAAGTCAACAAAAAGACATCTTTTTTCAAAGAAATTTACATCAAGTTAAATACTTCAAATGAAAAATTGACTAACATGAAAGTTGTAGGAGACATGTTGAGGTTTCCAAAAAGTCCAAGATCATCTTCATATGAAAAAAATTGAGAGAGTTATGATTGGTGCAAGTTGAGCAATTTTGAGAAAATGCATTAAGTCCACTTTGAGCACAGTTGAATTTTTGGGCTAATGGTCCTAAGTTCTTAGGTTCAAACATGTTCATAACCTTATAAAGGACCCCTAAATCCATTCACATATTTGTTATGATTTTTATTTCTTTTATTTGAATTTTATTCATTTAAATACAAATTAAATCAAATAAAATATGAAAGCATTGGACTTAGGCGTGTGGACTTTTGTTTTAATCAAATTTGATTGACACAAGATTGAGCTTAAAAAAGAAACTTTTCATGCAAATTCCAAATTAAATATTACACCATGAATTACAAAGATTTTGTCCACTTTTGTTGACCTAATTCTTCTTCTATAAATACACAATACCTTTAGCCATTCAAAGACACGCATGCTACATCATAGAAGCAACCCTAAAATCTTCAAATTTTCAAGAAACTAGGGCAAAATCTAACCCTAGTGTGCAGCCTTTATCAATCAGTTCCAAGCATTCTATCACACTCCCGAGGTTCCCAGGAAGTCATATCAATCATCACTCAAGCTTGAAGCACGCCAGAACAACATATCTCAACTACACCGGTTTGGTAACCTTCTTTATTTTCAAACTTTTCATATATGCATTGTTGAATGATTTGGCGCATACATTCATGTTCATATTGATGTTTGGAACGGTTTTGATGCATTATTTGTGAGGTTTGACGCAAGAATGAAGATCTGCCATTGTTAGGGAAATTTGAAATATTTTCTTCGAAACTGACTCTACAAGCATTTTCAGGTCAAGCCAATTCTACCATTGGATTTGCAAGGGTCAAATTAGTGGGATAGGGTTCATCTTGTGTCTCGATTTTACATGATTTGCAGGTTTGATGTTGGAGCTTACCAGAGAAGGTGACCGAAGCTAGGGTTCTGGCGCTTCTCTGATCCAGCTATTTTATCATATAACATTTGATTTGTGTTTGATTAACACAAAACCAACGTAGCTCAGATGGTTGGAGACGGAGACCTGTAACATAAGAGGCGTGGGTTCGATCCTTACGTTTTACAAATGTTTTTACTTTTTTCAGGTTTCAATGCAAGATTATTACAAATGGATTCATTCCTATTCCATAACACAAATAACACCATGGCGCAGTGGATAGAAGGGCATACCTTTAAGGCTGAGGGCGTGGGTTCAACTCTCACCCCATGCATTTTGTTTTTTCTTATTTTACTAACCCTAGTTTTCACTCTATTTTACTAATTATTTTCTAATTAACCATTAATAAACCTTAAACTTTTTTTTCAAAACCATAACAAATTAGAATTAGGGTTTTTTTAGTTAGTAATTAAAATTTTGATATATTTTTATTTATTAATTAATTAAGTTAATTAGATTTTTCTTAATATTAAAATTAATTAGAATTAGGTTTTAATTATTAACACTCAAATTATTTTCTATAAAAAAACACAAAAAATATCTTTTTTAACATATAGAACATTTAGGGCATTTAACATTTTTCTAACATTCTTTTCCTTATCTTTTGCTATTTCAATTCATAGAACAAGTGTATAGGTCACACTCTCTGATGTAATAGTGTATATTTATTTTCTCACATCTTTTTCTTATTATGTATCTTCCCTAGAGCCGTGTAATAACGTACGATTTTACATTTCACACTTTAATTTTTTGTACATATTTAACTGTTAGTAATTAGGGTTTGTATGGAAAGACTAATAATTAGACATAGATAACCCTAACTTTCAAGATAAGATAACTGAAACTAATACACTTTGCACACATCACCTCTAGGGTAACCTCTCTTGTTGTCTTACGAATATTGGTCACGTCCCTCGAAAGTAGGGATACTTTAGCAAAAGATCCTCGATCAAATCATCATTGTCCCTTTCGAATAAAGATCATAATCCCTCGATGACCCTTCGAGTTTCCTACAAAATGATCTAGTCCTTTCGATGACCCTACGAGAAAAATGATGATAGTCCATTCGATACAATTGCTAAAATATCCTTACATGTTGCCTTTGATGACCATACGATGACCGTACGCCCGTCCCTTCACATCCAATAGATAGGATTACCTACCAACTAATGGTATGGATAATACTATCTCTAAAGGAAAAGGAAAATAACAAGAAAGACTTTAGTGGGTAAGAACTCTTGAATTCTTGCTCACAACCTTTTTCACAAACAAATACATTTTCACACTACACTTATAAACAAGATATTTTCAAAAACACTTTGTATACATTCTTGAGGACCGACACAAGGATTAATACAAAGTTAGCTTTACATTGGCATTTAAAAATATTTTCAAACAAATCACACACACACAAAGTAACTTTTAAAAATGATTAAGAAATTAAGAGCACGCAGATAACTACAAATGAAAAGGGTGCTAACACCTTCCCTTTTCATAACTTACCCCCCAAACTTAAAATCTATCAAAGGTCTTTCCTGTTCTTTTCACCTATCCTAAATATTGGATAAAAGAAAAGTCGGTGGCGACTCTTGCTAACTGCAACATTTGTGACAAAACCAAAAAAGTCAGTTCTTCCACTGTATTACAGATACCTTGAACACGGCCCAAGTATTCAGCCATAGAACCATCCAGGTAATGAGGGGAAATAATATTCTACAAATTTTGACACACTCCATATAAGAGTTGTGTATCATTGCTATAAAGGATCTTAGCATGTACCCAAACAGATTTGTAAGTCTTATGAGAATGAAAAATCTGTTTCAATGATGGACTAATGGTCAACTTAATGAGACTGCAGAGTTGGGCATCAATTTTCTTCCAACAAGCACTATCAATGGAAGCCACCGAGTCATCCTTCTTAGTGAGGTAATCTTTATAGGATTGTCCCCAGAGCCATAACTTGACATCAGAAGCCTAAGAATTATAGTTAGTACCATCTAATTTGTCAACGGCAAGAGGAGTAGTGATATAACTTGTGAAAATAGGGGCCTTAACACTTGGAGGGGGATTGGCAGCCATAAGTTCCAAAGACGGTAAGAGAAGTGGCAAAAAAACAGTAGACCTGAGAGGGAATATCAGAAACTAGAGATGAAGCATGGTTATCGAAAAAAATCGACGATGATAGACAGTGGGTGTACCTGGAAAGAAAAGATTAGGGTTGCCTCTTGTTAAAAACGCTTCTTATTTTATTGAACTTACATTCCATATACTCTATTTTACTTTTGCTTAGGAGAAAATCGTGTGTTTCTAAAACTCATCTCCAAGCAGCCTTCAACCTCTCATTTAAATCCTCCTTCGACTCTCCAAGTAGAACTATATCATATGGAAAAAGCATGCATCTCGATGTTAGTTCTTGGATGTGTTCCGTGAGTACATAAAAAATTAAGGTAAAAAAGTAAGGACTTTGGGTTGAACCTAGAGTCATCTGATATTATATGCAATTCTAACCCATTTCTTCTCTAGGGATTTCCACAAAACCTCTCTAAGCACTTTATCAAACGCCTTCTTCAAGTCAATAAAAATTAAGTGCAAGTCTTGTTGGTTCATCCAATACTACTATATTGTTAAGAATATAGCAAGTGTGAGTATGGGGAAAATAGTCTCACATTAGATAGAAATGGGGTGACTTGAGCATTTATAAGTGGGAGAAGCCACTCACCTATCACCTTAATATTTTAGGTGGACAAGTGATATATCTTCCACAAAGGTGTGTTTCTCAAATGAAAAGTTCCAAAAAAAGAAAGAAAAAAAGAATGCTCCTCGCTCGACTCTCCCCTAATTTTTGCGTTAAAAAATGGTATCATGAACCTTTGGTTTCGAGAAAGGGACCGACTTACTTGTATCAAAATTATCTCCACATGGTCGTGGATAAATGTCCTGCATGTAATTAGAGTGTCGCGTTGAAGAGTGTCCAACAGTGGTACAAGTGTATGTGGAAGAGAGATCTTCCACTTGAGGGGGAGCATTGGTGACTCACACTTGAGGGGGAGAATATAGTAAGTGTGAATATGGGGAAAATAGTCCCACATCGGATAGAAATATGGTGACTTGAGCATTTATAAGTTGGAGAACTCACTCACCTTTCACCTTAAGGTTTTAGGTAGACAAGTAGTATGTCTCCCACAAAGGTGTGTTGCTCAAACGGAAAGTCCTGAAAAAAAGAAAAAGAATGCTCCTCTCTTGATCCTCCCCGATTGTTGCGGTAACATCTATCACACGTCGTAGTAGATAGATCGCTTCTATGGTCGACCTTCCAAGCATAAAACCAAATTGATTCTCAGTGAGTTTAGTCTATTTTCTTAGTCTCCATTCAATCACTTTTTCTCATAACTTCATGGTATGACTCATAAGTTTAATCCCTTTATAGTTTGCATGATTTTGTATATATGTCCCCCTTGTTCTTATAGATTGAAACTATAATGCTTCTTCTCCATCCATCCAGAATTTTCTATGACCTCATAATTTCATTAAAGAGTTTAGTGAGTCATTCAATACCTTTCTCTCCAAGAATTTTTCATACTTCAATCAGTATGTTGTCTGACCCAACAACCTTAATGTTACTCATCATTTTCAACGCTCATTTACCTCTTGTTTTTAAATCCACCGGTAGTAGTTATAGTTTGATGCTCTTTTATAATGTCGAGTATGCTAGAGTCTGGTGAGATATCATAACCTTCATTAAATAAATTATAGAAATACATCTTCCATCTTTTCTTTATATCTTTTACCTGAACCACAACTTTATTTTCTTCATCTTTAACACATTTCACTTGATCCAAATTCCTTGTCTTTCTTTCTCTTCCACTAGCAAGCTTATATATAGATTTTTCTCTCTCCTTGGTTCCTAAAATTTGGTATAATCTGTCAAAAGCTTGAGTTTTTACTTCACTCACTGTCTTCTTAATCTCATTTTTAATTTTCTTATACTTTTTTCAATTATCGGCATTTTTACACCTAGACCATTCTTTAAAACAATTTTTTTTTACTTTAACTTTACTCTGAAAACTTTCATTCCACAACCACGATTCTTTACCCTTATTCCACATATAATTTACACTTTCTTGTGATTGTCCAAATCATCCCTCCAAAATCTTGTATTAGAGACTTGTTTTTCTCCTTTCAAATACCACCATTTGATCTGTGACACCCCATCATATGACTTCTTCTCTTTTATATCAAATAAAAAATTAATATAAATTGATTCATAGCCTCATACATCTAAAATACTAAAACAAACAAAAATTTAGAGTGAACTTTAATATTGAAACATACAAATTTTCAAAACAAAACTTGCAGAAACATAACAAAATCAATCAAAACATATAAACCTTTACACAATTGCTCAACCACAATTTCGAAGCAACTAAATTTCTGGAGGAAGTATATGAAAGAATCAAAACCCTGCCATCAATAACAACAAAAAAACACATGGGATAATTGTTAGGAAGAAAAGTTGAGGATACAAAATTGACTAGCCAAGAAAATGTGAGAAATTTGATAGAGCCACAATCCACATTGAAATTTTTCCCATGACATAGTTTTTTTTAATACTTTTCGATAAACTCCTGCATTTTATTGACAAAAATATATGACTTGTGAGTTTGTTTAATATTCTAAATGATGTTATGTCACATGTTATTTGATTGAATATTTGTGTAACTAATTCTCCTTATGAATGAAATTAGAACCAACACATTCAAGAGGATATCAACCATCTACTTAAGTATAGAAGATATTTAGGATCTCTCTAATCTACCTTTATCTTTCATTAAACATTACACTACAAAAACAAGATTATCAATTTGTGTGCAGATTTTTACAATACCTGTTGCCCCGGTAGATATCATTGTTGCTATTGTGGTGTGGTTGTAAGTTCAAGTGGGGCTGGATTATTACCACAAGTAACTACTCAAAAGATAGCAGCATTGGCTCAAGAGCCTGGGTACCGTTTTCAACTGCTGCTCTCGAGGCTGGGTACGGATTTAATGGCGGTAAACTTGATGACATAACAATTTGTTTCTTACATATCCAGCTCAGCCAGAGAGTAATATTCTTGTCAATTTTATTTTTGCCTTCAAAGATATCCCTTTAAAAAATATTGTTTTGAATTTTTTTTAATCAAAATGCAATGCGAAAGTTTTTTCAAATTGTCGTCTATACGAACGTTATTAAGAAGATCGGATATGCAAACAGTAAATTAAAATTGATATGGAATGAGAATGATAATATGAATTAATAATCTTGAATCACTTTGCAACTTGTTTACCGTTTGATTAATTTCACTTAGCAAGGCTATTTCTAATGATAATATTAAAAGAACTAGTTAAGTCATTGTCAACCTATCAAACACTTGGTATGCAAGTGAATTTTCAGAATTTTTCCTTTAATTGTGTTGATACACAAAACTACTTATAATCAAAAGTGATTATAAGTTATATCAACACTTGAATTAAAAAATAAAAATTGATTAGGAAAATTCTTACAATTCAAATGATAATACAATGCTATTTGATAAATCTAACAATGAATATCAAAGCAAGTAAAAGCAAAAATAAAAGCGACATGAGGAATTTGTCTTCACAGTTCCTCATTGTCGTCCTCGCGTGTGGGTACGTCTGCGCCTAATTCCAATATAATTAGGATAATTCTTACTACGCAAAAATGTCGATACAAGAGAAGTGTTCAAGAGCAACTCCACAAAAACCCTAAGCTTGTTGTTAATTCAACCCCTTCTCTTTCTTTGATCTTGAGAGAGACCAAGAACACAATAGATGAGAAATGACTATTTAGATCTTGCTACTCTTTTGTGTTCTTTACTCCAAAGCTTTCGTGCACCGTCAATCTCAAACTATTGCAGCACAAGACTTCGATTATATCCTGTACTCCAAGTTACTTCCTTGCAAAGATTTCAAACACTCCAAGGTTCCTTGCAAAGATTTTAAGCACTTTACCGCAATCACCTCTCAAACGTCTTGCACAAAAACCTCCAAATCAACCAATGATCTTGGAGGACAAACCCACAATTTTTTATGGATGAAAATCCTACAAAACTTTACCCAATACACAATTGAACACTAGAAATCCTCGTCTAAATGGCACCCAACAAAATATCGCTACAATGTAATGTCAGTGTGTATGCATAGATTGGAGGTTGAAGATGAAAAGAGAAACAGGCTAATTTTATAGTTTTCAATAACTTGAAATGATACATGAAAGAGTATTTATAGTTTTGGAACTTTTAGGGCAAAGAGGGATAAATTCAGAATAAAAGAATTTTAAAAAATTGATCAATTAAAATATTATGTGTCGACCTAAGAGTCGTATGTGTTGACACATACGTGATTTTTGGACAGTATGTGTCGACCTATGAAGCCACATGTATCGACCAAAAAGTTACATAAGCTACAAGCTTTAAAACGATAGTAAATGTGTCGATCTGAAGGATGGATGTGTCGACACATAAAATAAGAATTTCTGCATTTTTAGAAATGCTTCAGTATGTGTCGACCTGAAATGATGCATGTGTTTACTTGAGATTTACAGAAAATACATGTTTTTAAAATGCATTACATGTGTCGATTGGAAATATGCATGTGTCGGCACATGCAATAAAAAACATGCAGAAAATTATTTTTAATGACTTGGATCAATTTTAAAATATTTTCTAATGATTCCCAAGACCTCTAATGCATAAGAATTCCACAAGACATAAGGATACTATCCAATACTCATAAGTGAAAGCTTTTCCCAGTTTTGACATCATTAAAAATATTTGACGATGAAGTTTATGTTCACATACTCCCCCTTTTTTATGATGGCAAAACTTGCGACGATGCATTCCTTGTATTCAATGAAATCTCCCATGACTTTGTGCTTCCCTACTTCGACTCGCATATTCTTCTCCCCCTTTGACAATATAAAAAAGAAAGATAGCAAACCGTGAGAAGTAACATAGTTCTATAATAGTTCTAATACATCAATCATAGGCTATTTTGTATAGAAGGACTACAAACACATATCCCCATATATACATATATATATATATATATATATATATATATATATATATATATATATATATATATGTGTGTGTGTGTGTGTGTGTGTGTGTGTGTGTGTGTGTGTGTGTGTGTGTGTGTGTGTGTGTGTGTGTGTGTGTGTGTGTGTGTGTGTGTGTGTGTGTGTGTGTGTGTGTGTGTGTGTGTGTGTGTGTGTGTGTGTGTGTGTGTGTGTGTGTGTGTGTGTGTGTGTGTGTGTGTGTGTGTGTGTGTGTGTGTGTGTGTGTGTGTGTGTGTGTGTGTGTGTGTGTGTGTGTGTGTGTGTGTGTGTGTGTGTGTGTGTGTGTGTGTGTGTGTGTGTGTGTGTGTGTGTGTGTGTGTGTGTGTGTGTGTGTGTGTGTGTGTGTGTGTGTGTGTGTGTGTGTGTGTGTGTGTGTGTGTGTGTGTGTGTGTGTGTGTGTGTGTGTGTGTGTGTGTGTGTGTGTGTGTGTGTGTGTGTGTGTGTGTGTGTGTGTGTGTGTGTGTGTGTGTGTGTGTGTGTGTGTGTGTGCGTGCGTGCGTGCGTGCGTGCGTGCGTGCGTGCGTGCGTGCGTGCGTGCGTGCGTGCGTGCGTGCGTGTGTGTGTGATAATGCAAAATTTTAAATAACAAGCAAGTAACAATACAACAAATGTAATGAATTGCATAAAACTAAATAGGCAAGACATGACAACAATGTCAAGTTGTTTTTGTAGCGCCATGAACAAGTAACGCTTCATAATGGAATTCCCGACGCAGCACACGCATGTGCATAGCAAAGCAACACGAAAATGTCTACTAAAACCAAGATGAAGACGATATATATGTCGTGGAATCAAAACAACAAGAAACATGTATTGCAAATATCATGCAAACCAATAATTCAAACACAAAACAAATAAACACAAACACATGTTCATATGATGAGAATAAAAGTATATAAATATGAAAAAATTAATACCTGAAGTCATTATAAGCGTATGGATTAAGAGCAGACATCGGTTATTAATGAATTTTTTTTGGAAATGAACGTTCATGATTTTCATCATTTGAGAAAATATCAAGCATTTTTTGACGGATCTAGTAACATATATCAAGGCAAATATTACTTTCAAGGAGAAATTGAAACAATATTACCTTAATCTTGATTAAGATCGAAGTTTCACTCACGTGATGTAAAAAACTCAAATTCAAGATTAGAGTGAAATTAAAGATTGCAAGCAATAGTAAAGGATTAGGCAACATTTGAGATATCGATAATCCCCAATTCCCCATGTATGTTGAAGGTTCTGTTGCGAGTGATCTAGTGAAAATATCGGCAAGTTGACTTTTACTATCAATATGCTCAAACACAACATCCCCTTTTTCAACATGGTCACGAAGAAAGTGGTGGCGTATCTCAATATGTTTAGTGCGTGAATGTAGTACAAGATTTTTTGTTAGATTAATCGATTAGTGTTGTCGCACATGATAGTAATACATGAGAGTTTAATATCAAGGTCAAGTAGTTGTTGGTTAAGCCACATAATTTGGACACAACAACTACCGGATGCCACGTATTCCGCCTCGGCCGTTGACAAAGCGGCGAAAACTTGCTTTTTTCTATGCCAACTTATCAAGGATTTTGAAAATATGTGACAAGTTCCACTAGTGCTTTTCCTATTCAATTTGCAATCGGCAAAGTCAGAATCAGAATAACCAATCAAAGTACAATCGTTTCCCTTAGAATACCAAAGTCCAAACTTAGATGTACCGATGAGGTATCTAAGAATGCGCTTAACGAATTTTAAATGTGATTCCTTATGAGCTGATTGATATCGTGCACACATACATGCATTAAACATAATATATGGCCTAGACACGGTAAGATAAAGGAAAGATCCAATCATACCTCTATACCTCTTTACCTCAACATCCTTACCCTTTTCATCTTTATCAAAGTTGTCATTTGTTGCCATATGTGTGTCAATTTCCTTACCACTATCCATACCAATTTTTTTGAGTAATTCGAGACAATACTTTGTTTGACACACGAATTTTCCTTTATCTAGTTGCTTAATTTGTAGTCCAATGAAGTAGTTTAACTCTTCCATTAGACTCATTTAAAACTCTCCCTGCATAAGCTTATAAAACTCCTTGACAAGATGCATATTAGTTGATCCAAAAATGATATAATCAACATAAATTTGAACAAGTAAAATATGCTTTCCTTGGTGTATAATAATGAGTGCAGTGTCAACATTTCCCCTAGAGTAACCTTGTTCAAGCAAAAATTTACTAAAGCCAGTCATACCATGCCATAGGAGCTTGTTTAAGACCATACAATGCATGTTTTAACTTGAACACATGATTAGGAAACTTATAATTTTCAAAACCAGAAGTTTGAGCAACATATACCTCTTCACTTATGTATCCATTAAGGAATTCACTTTTTACGTCCATTAGATATAATTTGAAATTTTTAGAACATGTGAATGTTAATAAAAGGCGTATAGCCTCAAGTCGGGAAACAAGAGTATAAGTCTCCTCATAGTCAATGCCTTCCTCTTGGTTATACCCTTGAGCCACAAGGCGGACCTTATTTCTTGTTATCACACCATGTTCATCAAGCTTGTTCCTAAATACTCATCAAGTGCCTATAATTTGATGATTTTGTGGACGGGGAACAAGGTCCCAAACGTCATTTCTTTCAAATTGATTTAATTCTTCTTGCATGGCCATAAGTCAATGCTCATCAAGTAAGGCATCCTTAGTATTTTTAGGTTCAACTTGTGATACATATTGTTGTACCCCAAAATTTGCCCTCGCATTTTTCCTCAAGAAATCACAGCTGCGGGCGTTTCCTGATTTTCCAGACTAGTTCAAGAATCAGTCAAACAGACTTTTCTCGTCAGTCAGATAAAATTAGGGTTTTCATGACTTTGGAGCAGATCATACAATTTGCTTAGGGTTTGTTTGATTTTAGCTCAAGTTTTGATCAGGCGGATGCTTATTTGGCTTTTAATCAAGAACTAGGGTTTTGTGCGCGTATTTCTCAGAAAGGATTATCTTTACAGTTTCTTTTCAGTTTACTCTGAAATTTGGATTGAGACATTTGAATCAAGAAAACTGCAGATTGTTGTTTAATCAGTAAAGGATAAAGCACTTGATTTGAGATGAGATAAAAGTTGAGGCGTTTAAATTAAGAATTTACAGTGGTTGATTTGATCAATAAAAGGATAAATATCTGGATACTGGTTTGATTAGTTGTGCATCGGATACTTGAAGCGCCAGGTTTATTACTCAATGATAAGGCCACAACGTTCGTTAATTATTTTTCTAAAGTCGGAATAATTGGATACTTCCAGTTATTTTAATTTTAAGAATTTCAAATAATTAAATGAACATTGAATTGAAAGAAGAATTAATTGATCAAGTTGGATTTTTATTTATCTTCAATTATTCGTTACAATTATTATTTGAATACAGTATTTTACAAAGTATTCTAATGATGATTACAATAATTGAAAGGGAATAAAAAGATTTGATTGATCAATAAAAGGACTTTTATTTATCTTTAAATTATTTGTATAATTGTTATTGTTTACAAAAATGTTTACAATAATAATGTTACAATAATGTAAATTGAAATAAAACAATGTCCTAAAAATTCTAAATCTTCATCTTCTATCCAATGCTCCCTTGATGCTCATTTGATTTTATCTACAAAGAATAAGAAAAGAAGAAAAAAGTCAAAGCAGAGAAAAATAGTTAAAGCAGACAGATAAAAAAGTTTCATCATTAAAAACAAATGGCCGGAATCAGTTTTACCCTCTTTGCAAATCGCGGGATTTCTCCCGGTTCACAAAGAAGGATGGAAGGCTTGCAATGAAACATGAATGCACAAAGTTATGAGTTTTGCACAGATTCAAAATTCTTAAGCATGCTGCATAATTCAAAACCCGCATAGTTCAAAACAAACAGCATATGCAAGTACAAATCCAAAAGCAAACTAAGTTCCAATGTCAAAGCAAATTGTCAAAAAGCTGCCAAAGGTGCACAGCTGCCCAAAAGATACCCAAGAGGCCAAAGCAAAAAAAAGACTGTCACAAAGATGCAGGAAAATATGGAAGCAGAACAGAGACAAAGCTACCTATGCAAGCAAGCTAATTCCATTTCATCACTTTCCAACCATTTGTTTTTTCAGAAAAGACAAATGTAAACAATATTAAATGTTTAAAATTTGTCAAGAGAGAGGAAGAGAGAGGAAAGCAGATTATGTTACAGCAGGCTGAAGGCTAAAAAAGGCATGTATCAGAGCTAGACATAACATATGCAGCAGAAGTGATCACAAAGAGTGAAATTCTCAAACCTTGCAAACCTGCCCACCAGTTTGACCAAGAAAATATATCAAAATCTGAAGCATTCAAAAAGCCTCGCGCCCAAAGGCACAAAAGGCCATCTGCTAATGCATAAACCTATAAGAACCTCCTACAAAAACATCACAAAAGCTCAAGCCTAGAGGCCCCTGCAAGAAAAACCAGTTCACAACACAAACTGTCCAAGTCTCAAAAACCATTCAAAACCTGAACCAGCCTAAAACCTGTCAACCCTTGTCAAAACCATTTTCAAACAAAAACCATGTCAAAGCTTACAAACATCTTGCCCAAACCTGAGACCAACTTACAAAAAGCCTAAACCTGCAATACACACAAAACTCAAAACAACATTAAGCCATAACCATTCAAGGCCATAACCTGTGCAAAAAAAACCAACCTGTCCAATATACAAACATTCAAAAAACAAGCTTCAAGCCAGAAACGCCTAAACCTGTGTCAAGTTTAAGACGAACAATACAAACTGATGCAAGCCTGAACTGCCTAGCTCCAACACAAACAATCTGCTGGAACCACAAGCCATAGCCTCATACTAAGCTCAAACTGTCTAGCCTAAACCAGTTTTCAACCCATCCAACCCTCAGAGTTTCCTCATCACTGGGTTATCATACAGGTACAAGGCATCAAGCATATTCAGCATACAGAAACGAGGAAGAGTAAGATTCAAGTCAATATCTCAAGGTAACTCAGAGGCAACATACCAATCATCATCAAGCATATTCAGCAAGCCAAAAGAGACAAAAGAGGATAAACAGGCATACGAGGCTAACAAGAAGAAGAAGAAAGAACTGACAAAAGGTTTTCATGGAGCATCACAAAACCTAAAGAAAAGTACGAAATACCAGGGTCCAAGCAAGCTAACGCTCAACACTGCTTCCTCCGCCGTCAAAGCCTCCATGCGCCTCCTAATCCCCTCCTACTCCGTCCCCAAGAGGTAGTCTTCTCATACCCTTCGCATGCATTTCAAAATGGCAAACAAAATACTTAAATCAGAACTCAAATCAAAACATGAAATCAAACAATAACGAAAACCCTAAACAAGATTGAAACGGGAAATCTACCTTTTAAACTGTTGCCTGGATGCTCCATGGAGGGAAGAGGAAGGATGGTTGCGCTGGTGGCTTGGGCGAAGGAAACTCAGGCGAAGGTGAACGAGAAAGACGAATCGAATGCAAACGGCGCCGCTTCTGTAAACCCTAAGCCATTTCCCAATTGAAACGAATTATGAGAAACCCTAAAAACAATTGTGAGAGAATCCACTTGGGCCAGGTCGCCCCAACAATGCTTAAACTCGTTCCAACCAACACCTCTCTCTTTCTCTCATTTATGCTGTTTATTCAGTTTGGGCTTAATATCCTTTTGGCCCATTCAATTTTCTAAAATTAACTCTTTTTTTGTTTACATATCTTTTTTTTTTAATTAACACACTAATTTATTTGCAATATATATTTTAGTTACAATCTTGCATAGAATATTTACTAAAAAATGAATGATGAATGAACATAATAATTTTCTTAATCTTTTTAAAGAAAAAACATATTTTCTTTTCTTGTATTAAAACTCTCTTCATTTAAATATCTATAAAAAATACACAAAGAAATAGATTTTTTAGGTTGATTATTTTTTAGCTAAAATATTTTGTACATATTAAACAAAATACAAGAGTACAAAAATCAAATAAACAAAATATTTAATTCTTTTCATTAGGTTAACAATATTTAATTTTCTCATTTAAGTTCACATTTCGTAACTTGTAAATAAACCTAATACATTTACACATACACTTACACACTTATATTGGTACATTATACATTTATTATTCTTATACATTGCTATACATGATACATATACATTTTATCGCAATTCGATTTGGTTGTAATTATTTAAGTCTCACCCCCCCTTTGTCAATTTGTACCCCCACTCCCGGATACTATTTGTAATAGCGTAGACTTTAAAATTCCCGCAATTTACCGCTTTCGAATTATACCAGGATTAGACCTAGGGTTTGCATGTACATAAAATCAAATGCTAGATAACCTAATACAAAACAAATACATGAACTCAATACACAATCACACTTGCACCCCCTAGGGTAATCCCACATGTTGTCTTCCAAAATGGGCCATGCTTGCACGTCGAGTTTCTTTGGCAAAACAAATTCAAATGATCATAAGTCCCTCGATGACGCTTTCGAAAGTCGCCTAAATGGAATGATCATAGTCCCTTCAAGCAAATTGCCAAAAACACTTGGCACCATTGCATTCATGGTCCGTACGATGACCCACGCCCGTCCCGTTAAACATCCTAAACGCAAGATTGTCCACCAAATTCAATGGTGGAACAAAATTGTTAAAAAAAGGGTTGAAAACATAGAGAAAACCTTTGAGTACAATAGGGGTAGACCAAACTCTTAGTTACTTGAGATCAACTTGCAAAAACACTTGCCTCCTTTTCAAAAACCACACTTCATACACACTTTCAAACAAACTTCCAAAAACATTTTGAAACATCCTTTCGAAAAGATACACACTTTTGTAAAACACTCAAACACGAGTCAATTACATTGGTTGCCGAAACAAAGGCGTCGATTTCAAAAAACATTTTCAAAACACACACATACACCATAACTTCAAGCAACCAAAAATCAAGGCAAGTGATCTAAAAACCAAGTAACTAAGAGCCCATGGATAACCATGGATGAAAAGGGTGCTAACACATTCCCTTTTCATAATCTACCCCCCGGACCCACGAAACATCTCAAAAGGTTTTTTTCCTGTGCTTTTTAACCTTCCCTTAGGATAAAATAAAAAGTCGATGGCGACTCTTGCTAAACCGAACAAGTGCGAATACAAAACGCAAAACCTCAAGTCAGTTCTCCCACCGTATCACACATATGCATGATGATAACAAAAATTACTTATTTTAGAACGAGTCGTTATCCTTTTGGTGATATCACCAATAATATTATCAATTGGATGATCCTTGGAGGTTCTCCACTCCAATGGGAGACCATCATTTTCTTCATGACTTTCATCATTTTTATTTTATAGGTTGTCATATTCATCCTTCTCAACATCTACCGACTTAGGTTGATCAACTCCTTTATCGATATCTTTGAGTATGTCTTCTATAGATGCACCTACACCATGAAAGGAACTACCTTTCCCAGTACTATTTGGGGAGGTCTCATCAAAAGTAACATGGACGTACTCCTTAACAATAAGTAATATTTTGTTATAAACTCTATAAGCTTTACTAGATAGAGAGTATCCAAGAAAGATACTTTAATTGGCTTTCGCGTCAAATTTTCCAAGATTATATTTTCCATTATTTAAAACAAAACATTTACATCCAAAAACATGAAGATGAGATAAGTTTGGTTTTCTACCTTTCAAAAGTTCATATGGAGTTTTATCAAGAATGGGACGAATAAGTATCCTATTTAAGACGTAGGAAGTTGTGCTAATAGCATCGGCCCAAAAATATTTAGGTAGACCACAATCATTGAGCATTGTTCTTTCCAACTTCGTTAAAACACGGTTTTTATGCTCCACAACACCATTTTGTTATGGAGTTCTAGGAGATGACAAGTTATGTTCAATGCCAAACTCATCACAATATTCTTCAAAGAGATGATTCTCAAATTTACGTCCATGATCACTTCGAATTGCAATAAATTTTGAATTTAATTTGTTTTGAGATAACTCGGCAAAATGTATGAAAGCCAAAAATATTTCATCTTTGTTACGTAAGAAAAATGTCCAACAAAATCTTGAGTAATAATCTACAATTACGAGGCCATAGTAATTACCACATATGCTTTTAGTCCTTGAGGGACCAAATAAATCCATGTGAAGGAGCTCAAGTGGTCTTAATGTTGAAACAACATTTTTTGATTTAAAAGAGACCCTTGTTTGCTTACCCTTTTGACATGTATCACATAGATGGTCTTTTAAAAAATTCATTTTTGGTAGACCAATTACTAAATATTTTGCAACAATTTTGTTAAGTAGATCAAAATTGACATGAGCCAAACGTCTATGCCATAGCCAAGAGTCTTCACTCAAGGTAACAAGACATTAGATATTATTCAAGGAAATTTCTCTTCAGTCAAGCATGTAGATATTACTAATCCTCATCCCCTTAAACATATAATCCTTATTTTCATTGTGTTCAATTATACAATAATCTTTGATAAAAGTTACTTTATAATCATTATCACATAATTGATTAATACTAAGAAGGCTATGTCTAAGACTTTCAACTAGCATAACATTTGAGATAGTAATAGTTGAGGGATTACCTATATTACCTTTTACAAGTATCGCACTTTTGTTGTGATCACCATAGGATACAAATCCTTTCTTCTTCGCCACAAAGTCAGATAAAAGAGATATGTCTCCCGTCATGTATCTTGAACATTCACTATCGAGAATCCATTTTCCTGTTAGTGCGTCAAGACACTCCTCCTACAAAAATCAAACAAGGTGGTAGGTACTCAATTCTTATTGGGTCCTTGAGAGTGAGTTAAATAAATGTTGCTTTTAAGCAACCATTGAAAGTTTCATTTAGGCACCAAAAAACACCTAAACTTGCATCTTTCAATAGTGTGTCCCTTTTTACAACAATAGTGACAAAATAATTTATGATGAGAATCACTTGTGCTATTAGACTTTTATTTAATCAAGCTATAGTTATTATGAGGCTTTTCAACATTTGAGCATCTAATAGCAATAGTGTTAGTAGGATGATTTATTTTGTCCAATTTAGTTTCAAGAGTACTCACTTCTTGTTGCCAAATTTGACATGTTTCACATCCAAATTTATAATATTGTTCATCCTCCTTTACACAATTTGAACCATTTACAATGAGTTTCTTTAATGCTTCAAAAAATTTATTTGTTTCTTCAACCTTGGCCTCCAAATAGGTAAAAAAAATATTGGGAGGTCAACTTTTTGTTTGCATATAAAGTTTCTTTTTGTAAATTTTCAAATTGATTCTTTAGCTCATTAAAAGACAAATTTGCAACATTTGAGTATTTAGAATGACTTACATTCTTTTTATCGCCTTGACAATGGCTTTCCATGAAACAATAGTTTTCCTCTTCATCAATATCACTTGAGCTTTCATTGCTTGATACCCCATAATCACTATCCCAAGCAACATAGGCTTGTCTAGAATATTTTGAGTTGTTTCGTTGACCCTTTCTCTTCTTCTTAGCAAGTGAAGGACAATCCGGTCTATAATGATCTAGTTTTCCGCATTCATAGCATATACCCTTTGACTTATCCTTTTTGTTGTCTTAATCTTTAGAGGAGGAGGATTGTCTTCTAAATTTGACAAGATTTTTTTCGGAGTGTTTAACACCACTCTTTTGAATGTATCGATTATATCATTTTACAAACAATCTTATCTCTTCATCATCCGAATTCTCTTCATTAATAGAGTCACTATAATTTGAGAGCAATTCCCTTGAGGACTTTGAGTTTGAAGCCTTGAAAGCCTTATACTCCAATACTTCCTCCTTGACGTCCCCTTTTTCTTTCTTTTTTTTCTCAAGATTTCTTTTCATGTTTGTCTAAGCAATTTAGTTCTTACTCATGCTCTTTTAGTTTACCATTAATGTTGTGAGATCGAGTGTAGCAAGGTTATTGGGTTCCTTGATTACGGTGATCTTTGGTTGTCAATTTCTAGTAAGACATCTCAACACCTTGTTAGTAGCAATAACATTGGAAATAGGATTTCCTAGTAAATTTAAACGATTAATAAGATGAGAGAACCTCTTTTGCATTTGAGAAATGGTTTCCACTTGCTTCATGAGAAAGAGTTCAAACTCTTGATTAAGTGTATTAATTCTAGCTTGTTTGACCTTATTAGTTCCCTCATATGTCACTTGTAGAGCGTCCCACATAACTTTAGCGGTTTGACATTGGGAAATGTGATATAACTCATCTACACCGAGTGCGGATATAATGATGTTCTTTGCTTTCCAATTGCAAGACCACTTTTTCTCATCTTTCTCATCCCATTAATTTTCCGGTTTTGGTACAGTAACACCATCAACAATATATGTCACCAGTGTTGGACCATTTATAAAGGATTTCCAAACACCTTTGTCATATGAGTTGATATGAAGTTGCATACAAGCTTTCCAATAACTATAATTTTCTCCTGTGAAAATTGGGGCTCCTTTATAATCCCATTTAGGTTCATAAGCCATTTTCTAAGAAGTGTCGAAGCCAGAATGAATCGGACTCTTGATGCCACTTGTTAGATGATGGAAACGGTATCTAGAGGGGGTGACTAGATACTCCTTTAAAAAACATCCAAATAAAATTTGGTTTTGAAAAAGTTTTTATCAAAGTGCGACGCAGAAGCTTATTCAAATTGTCATCTATACGAATGTTATCGGGAAGCTCGGATATGCAAACCATAAATTAAAATTGATATGGAATAAGAACGATAATATGAATTAATAACCTTGAATCATTTTGCAACTTGTTTACCGTTTAATCAATTTCACTTAGCAAGGCTATTTCCGATGATAATATTAAAAGAACTAGTTAAGTCAATTTATCAAACACTTGGTATGCAAGTGAATTTTCAGAATTTTTCCTTTAATTGTGTTGATACACAAAACTACTTATAATCAAAAGTGATTATAAGCTATATCAACACTTGAATTAAAAAAATCAAAATTGATTAGGAAAATTCTTACAATTCAAATGATAGCACAGTGCTATTTGATAATTCGAACAATGAATATCAAAACAAGCAAAAGAAAAAATAAAAGCGACACGAGAAATTTGTCTTCACAGTTCCTCACTATCGTTCTCACGTGTGGTTACGTCTACGCCTAATTCCAATGGAATTAGGATAATTCTTACTATGAAAAAATGTTGAAACAAGAGAAGTGTTCAAGAGCAACTCTACAAACCCGAAGCTTGTTGTTGATTCAACCCCTTCTCTTTCCTTGATCTTGAGAGAGACCAAGAACACAATAGATGAGAAATGACTATCTGGATCTTGCTACTCTTTTGCGTTCTTTATCTCCAAAGCTTTCACGCACCGTCAATTTCAAACTATTGCAACACAAGACTTCGATTCTATCTGGTACTCCAAGTTACTTCCTTGCAAAGATTTCAAACACTCCAAAGTTCCTTGAAAAGATTTTAAGCACTCAAAGGTTGTTCACTTTACCGCAATCACCTCTTGAAATTCTTGCATGAAAACCCCCAAATCAACCAATGATCTTGGAGGACAAACCTGCAGTTTTTTCTGGATGAAAACTCCTATGAAACTCCATATAATACACAATTGGACACTAGAAATCCTCATCTAGATGGCACCCCAACAAAACACCGTTACAATTTAATGTTAGTGTGTATGCATAGATTGGAAGTTGAACATGAAGATAGAAATAAGTTAATTTTATGGTTTTCAACAACTTGGAGATAAAGGCATGGAGATAATTTCCATGCCTTATATATTTAGATATTTAGTTGCAGAGTTAGCACCAATGAACATTAAACTAACTTTGAAGCTTAATCACAGAGCTAAGACCTCTGATACAAGTGCTTAATAATAGTCTTGATAACAATGATTAGGAAATATTAGATTGATTAGATGTATTAATATTGTTTTGTGAAGATTATGGCTATTCTGCCTCCTATGGATAGTAATGGTATCGATAAATTGGTGGTTGCAATAGATGAAGAAGGAAATTTTTCCATTTTTCAGATGTACAAAGATCTTACTCAGGCTGGAGATCAGGATGGGAGTAAATGTTAGACTACGACACTAGATCTAGAGGGGGTGAATAGATCCCCAAATAAAAACTATCTTTCAAAATTATTATTTAAAAATTATTTGAAAAATAATGTTGAACTGAAGGATTTTTGGCCTAGATCAACATAGTAATCTAAATGAACCTAGTTATTGGAACCTCGAATATACATGAGCCATATGGAATTAATTATAATGATAAAATCAATCAACATAATAATATCTCAATTAACCATTTTATATTTAACACAACAGTTTCCTATTTCCAATGAAATCATATTAAAAACATAATAAGACAATTTATCGAACATATGACGGGCAATCAATTTTTCAAAATTTTCTTTGAGATTTGTTGATATGCAAAAGCACTTACAATCAAAATGATTATAAGCTAATCAAAAAATCAATTTAAACTTTAATAATCAAAGAGAAATTTTATACGAATCAATGGATCAAACAACACATTCAACACATTGCATATACAGAGTAAATGAAAGTAAGAGATAGAACATTGCAATTTTCCTTTGAATTAAACAAGCTAAATAATTTGTCAAACACTTGGCGTCCAATCAAAGTTTCAGAATTTTCCTTTATGTTGGGTTGATATGAGAAAACACTTATAATAAAAAGTGATTATAGACAACTCAACAAACAATTCAAAAAAATTTAGAAGATTCCTACGCATCGATAAATTATTCAATGTTATTTGACAAATCGATGTATGAAGATTAAAGAAAGTAAAGCAATAAAATAAAAGAGACACAAGGATTTATTTAGGAAGTTCACCAATCATCCTCGCTATGGATACATCTCCCCCCAATTCTAAATTTGGAATTAGGATAATTTCTTACTTTGTAAAAGTATAATTACAAGAGAAGTGTTCAAGAGCAATACTACAAACCATAACCGTTTGATGTTGATTCAACCTCTTCTCTTCTTTTAATCTTCAACAAGACCAAGACCGATAGATGCAACCTATTTTCCGCTTAAGCTACTTCCTTAAAAGGATTTTAAACACCCCAAGGTTCCTTGCAAAGATTTCAAACACTCCAAGGGATTTTTCACTCGAGTAAATCTGATTGCAAACTATCAACACAAGATCACTAGTTCTATCATCCAATTCTTGCTACTTCCTTAAAATGATTTCAACCACTCTAAGGTTCCTTGAAAATATTTCAAACACTCCAGGGTATTTTTTATATGGACGATCCTTTGCACGAAAAACCCTAATTCAACAAATGATTTTGGAGGAAAAACCCGATGATTTTTCTAAGATGAAGAACCCTACAAGAACTCAACTCAAACCAATTGGAAATCTTCAATTCTTATTCTAGATGACACCCTGACGGAACATCATCACAATATAATGTTGGTGTGTACGCATAGATTGAAAGGTTGAAGAAGAAGAGGAAATATAGGATAATTTTACGGTATCATCAAGTTGGAATGATGCATGAATGATATATTTATAGTCGAACTCTTTTTAGGTAAAAGTGGATACTTTTGAAATGAAAAATAATGAAAAAATTACCCATAAAACAGTATGTGTCAACCTGAAAAATTTATGTGTCGACACATAAGAAACAATGGCTAAAAGCTTTAATAATGCAGTACATGTGCTGACACATAAATCGTATGTGTCGATGTATAGATTGTATGTGTAGACCTGAAAATCATATGTGTAGACACATACTGAAGCTTTTACGAAAATGCTGATATGCAAAATTTATGTGTCGACAGATAGAAATTTCAGGTCGACACATAAATGTTATTTTTTTACAAAAAGTGATTTTTCATGATTGGGATCAATTTTAAAGTTGTTTTAAATTATTCCTAAGACCTCTAATGCAAAGGAGGTGCCACAAGACATAAGGATATCGTCCACCAT
Organism: Vicia faba; assembly: GCA_948472305.1. NCBI lineage: Eukaryota > Viridiplantae > Streptophyta > Magnoliopsida > Fabales > Fabaceae > Vicia > Vicia faba. The sequence continues at coordinate 563,085,829 of OX451735.1, forward strand.
ACTGAAATGCTAGCTTTACGAGTTTTGACATCATGCAAAATATCTAATAGTGAAGTTGCACTCACAGTAAAGAGTGAATATGATCTGGAGACTTCGGGTTCCGAAAAGAGTAAAGAGTTTTGTATGGATCTTGAATCACGATAGATTATTAACCAATAACCACGTTAGTGTTTCAGGTTTTGGAGGAGATGGTTGCTCCCTGTGTGGAGTCGTGAGTGAGACTTCTCTACATGTCTTGAGAGACTGTAAAGTGGTGAGAGGTTTCTGGGAAAACATAGTTCATGTTAGCATAAGTAGTATCCTCTTTCACGAAGATTGGCAAGAATGGATATCGCTCAATATTCAAAGTAATTTTCATACATAACCAGATTGGTGTAATATCTGGGCCATTAGCCATCATACCTTGTGGTCATGGAGAAAAAAGGAGGTGCATGATCTTGACTATCGACGACCGGCAAATGTTCGAGAGGTTGTTTAGGATAAAGTTCATCAATACAAGAAGGCTATGATTCTTAATAGCAATATTATGGAGAGATGTCAAGAAGTGAAGCTCATAAAATGGTGTGCGCCTAGGAATTCTTTTGTTAAACTGAATGTTGATGGAGCCCATAATAATAATGGAGCATTGGGTTGTGGAGGTATTGTGAGAGATGAACATGGTTCTTGGCTAGGAGGTTTCTCCAAAGGCATTGGATCTTGTAGTTCGTTAATGGCTGAAATCTGGAGTATTTTCATTGGTCTCAAGATGGTGGAAGAACTCGGGTTCAGGAAGGTAGAAGTTGAAACGGATTCTAGCAAGACAATGGATTATATTAGTAGAGGCAATAGCAAGAATATGGTTGGTGGGAGTTTGGTGACCCAAATTAAAATTATGATGCTTAGATTTGATATGGTGGACCTTTATCACAATTATCGGGAGACAAATAATTGTGCCAATTTACTTGTTCTAGAAGGTAAGAAATTGAAGGTAGATACTATTTTTAACGGTAATTTACAATCTTAGTTAGTGCATCTAGTGGAGAAAAATCAAAGAGACGTTGTTTCCTCTAAACTTATATATATATATATATATATATATATATATATATATATATATATATATATATATATATATATATATATATATATATATATATATATATATATATATATATATATATATATATATATATATATATATATATATATATGATTTTTTTTTCACGTATATTATAAATATTTTGAAGATAAACATTACATTTTTGAGAATTTGAGTTTATTTAAAATTTATTTTAACAATGTAAATTCTTGAAATCTCCAAAACTTGTGGTTATGATCTGCTTAGGATAAAAGTTTGATTTTGATTTTGGTAATTATATATTTTTTTCCTAAAAACATACTACAATTTGCATATTATAAATTTTTTAGCAGTATAAGTTCTTGCATTTGATTTTTTTATAACTATCAACAAAAGTTGACTTTGTCATATATTAGATTACTTTCACTGCACAATGTATTTAGAGAAGCTTGTGAGACATTTTAATGCTCCTAAACATGTAAGTGATATTTTAAAAAATGAAAATGGAGTTGACAGGAAGAATAAAAGTGTGGTCACACTGATCAGTTTCATCGTAAGCGATGGAGATGGATTATTATTGCATTCTAAAGGAGCAATCAGAATTATATTTTAATATTTTTATAACGTCATATTTGTAAATTTTACAATCTCATGAAAAAATCTTCACTTAAATTTATTATTTTTATTGGTCATTATCATCATAATATTTTTTTAAATTAATAAAATATTTATAAATATTTATAATTATTAGTTATATTTATGTAACATCTTTATTTTATTAGTATAAGAATGTGTACGTAAAATAAGAGATTAAGTGGATTAGTGGAATCTAAAGATAATAGTTAGAAATGAACCAAGTGTCAAACTAATAATATGAGCATGGTTGGAGGGAAATGTGGGCGCTAAACATAATTGCGTGTAGTCTTAAGGGTTATTTGGTAGAGACAATATTCCTACTCCATTCTAAATTCGAATTTTATAAATGACGGGATGAAATAGTGGAGAGAGAAGATGAAGAACACATCTCTAAAATCTATTTTTGCACACTTTGGAGACCTCTCACTAATCTGGTCATAAGTCTCTACTTGTAACTCCGATTTAAGACATTCTTGAAGTTCTAGAATCTATACAAAATTCCTTTCATTTTGATATATAATTTCGTGTTCATAAGTTATATATTGAAGGAAAAAAACATATTGGAACTTTGGGATTTCTTGCTGAAAATGAGATATATGGTGTTACAGGATTGTTGGACTTGGAGGTGAATTTATGGTCAAGATGGGAGTGCAAGGGTAGCATATTCATCCTTCTACCCTTCAATTGATGCAAGGTCAGTCTCATCAGATTAGATATTTGGGAAAAATATGTTGTGGGGATTATATTGAGAGAAGGGTTTTGAGCCAAGATGTCCATAATAATCCATGTTCATGCATGATTCTGAATCTATTCTGGTAATAACATATACATGCATCCTTAATCTGACTGGTATGATGCCTATCCTTGATTGCATATGAGATTTTGGGGTTTGGGAACCCAAAATCGTACTTCTGCGTTTTCTGGTTTTTTCTGTTCGCAGAGAAGTTCGCTTAGCAAACTCTGTATTCGCGTAGAGAACTGCCTGGCTTAATAAGAGGATCTGTTTAACTGTGTTCTCTTAGAAAACTATGTTTCGCTTAGAGAAGTAGCATTCGCTACTGAGTTCGGATAGCGAAGGTCTGAGACTGAAGAAAAAAAAATTAATTATTCGCTACTAGTTCGCTTAGCGAATTTGGCACTCGTTGGAGGTTCGCGTAGCGAACTGTGCCTTCCAGAATTGACTGAAGCTATTGACTTCATTCGCTGGAGCTCGCTACTAGCTCGCTTAGAGAATCGGGGATTTTCTACCAGTTCCCCTAACGAACTTGGCCTGACAGAACTATGTCATTTTCTCTGTAGTGCATATCTGTTTCGAGTTCGGGAACAGGGTGCCTTCTCTGTTGCCATGTGGTGTTACTGTATAATTTCTGATATGTATGCTTATTTTATATATTCATGGATATTTCGTATGTTAATGTATGTTTACATTGAAATGCATTATGTGATGATTATGTTATTCTGGTTTAATTTTTGGACATGTTAATTCTTTGTGGTTGTGTCGTATTTTTTGTGTCGGTACTTGATGGGAATGATCTGGTGTATACTCATCACAACATTGTGCAATCCTTGACATACACATGGGTGGTCATCCTAGCGCACACTCGTGTATGTCGTACCATTTGTGCATCTAGTTGTCCTTCCCTCATAAGAATGATTTAGTGTATACTCATTGGTGGGAATAGACGGTCGAGCATTATCACCGCTCTCAATGGGAATGATCTGGTGTATACTCATTGACCGGTGTAGAATGTGATGGTATTGCAATGGGAATGATCTGGTGTATACTTATTACATATTAGGGGGGAAATGCTCGTGCTCGATGGGAATGATATGGTGTATACTCATCATGTCACAGTTAGAGGCGTCTCCTTAGACAGTAAAACATCGACAATGTTGGTTCGGTGGGGTTGTAATGCCACGTAGGCTACATCACTTCGTGACTCACCCTAGTAGTACCACGTAGATATTCTTACTAGTCCTTCGTCGGTGGGCTCGTGTCTTCACTGTGAAGTGATAGCACTTGCAACTTCTGGCACAGATGTGTACATCATGTTGTGTGTTTTTGTGTGTTCTGTGTGTTATTTTTGTGATCACATTGATTGGTCAAGGGACCTTCAATGATTATCTTCCCCGTATGTTTGTTTGTATCCGACCTGTAGATAAACCACGGATCCTCGATGGATTTATTTATGCATGACCCTGTAGAACTGAGTGAACCCATATGATAGGGAGGCTCACAGATATTTAGTAATCCCACTACAATCCAATTATTATTTTGCAGGACTAGGTTTCCGGTAGAAGATTGATAGATGGTTAGATTGAAAGACTGCAGATGAGTAGATGGCAGGAAGACCTTCGTAGATGTTATCTTTCTATTGTGCAACAGTTGAAGACAAGTTTATTGTATACGTTCGGCCTTGGAGTTTTATTGTATACAATACCTAATTTCTTGTCTTTTTCCAGCTACTTGTATGTTTCTATGTACCATTTATAGCACCACTGCATATTATTCTAGAAATATATGTACGGGATGTTACAGTTGGTATCAGAGTATGTCGATTTTTGTCCCTGCCATGAAACATCGCTAGCAATTCTCTTCTCCCTCACATGTCTGTGTTGCTAGCCTGATTTCTACTATCATAGTATTCAGTCGTTGAGCCTGATCACCTCACTGACTGCATATGTGATGGATAGGATCATAGTGGAGGCGCCACGAGGATGTGTAAGATCTGTAGCGACTCGAGCTGAAGTGGTGGAAACCATAGGATTAAGAGTAAAGGTTGGGATGGTCAGTTATAAGCGGAGTGTTTGACTCAGAATATTTGATAACTCGAATGTCATGGTAAGATTTTACGACAACTGAAGTTTCCAAGGTTTTGATTGGACGAAGTGAAACTCTCTCAGGTCTCTGTAGTAGTGGAGGAGATTCATGAAGCACGTGAGAAGGAACTTAGTAAGGGAATTCTACGGTGGAGTTAGGCTTAAATTCAGTAGAACTCACTACTCAACCTTGGTGACCGTGGTTGATATCATTAGAGAACCGAATGGATGGAATAACTGTTGAAAGTTTGGTTATAGATACTGAACCTCCTAGTTACTCTAACATGGGAATTACTTGGATGGACAAAGTACTACACTCTGACTCGTTTTGGTATGCCGTAAGCTGTGTGTGGATTATCCCGTAAAGGATTGATAGAAGGAGTACAAATGATGGTCTCTGATAGGGAAGATATTGGATACCAGATTAGTGGCTGGACCATTGTATCTTCGTTCTTGCTAATCTGTGACTAAGTCCTAGAACTACGCTAGGCAGCAGTTGAAGAGAGCAAAGGCGTAAAATATCGTAGCCTAAGTTTCTTGCTAGTTATGATTCGTCTAACCCCGAGTGAGGCCATAGAACTATGCTTGGCGTTGGGTAATTAGATGAATGGAAGCTAGTGTCTATCTGGAACATCGGCAGGATGGCCGTAGTTGTATTGGTTGTTTGGAATCATGGTATTTCTATCTGAGAGAATGATTCTTCGAATTTCTTATGCATGCATTGTACAAGTGAGTACATGCATGGCATAATAGTTGGAGCTAATTCTTACCCTGCTTGTTATCTTATGAGTAAGTAAATCTTGAACATGTGCCACTCCTGGGTTTTATCATCTTAAGGAGTGTGGCTGGAAGGAATTAAGGAACGATGATCTCAGTGGAGATCTGTTCATATATCTGTCAATCGTGAGTATATGATATGGGTGGAGATCATTATACGCAACTGGGTAGGTCACGAGAGTACATGGCCCCGGAGTTGGACCACCATGTTAGTGCTACCAGATAGGTATGACGTCGCAGTATCGTTATCGTGCATGAGGTGCGTGCGTCGTCCTTTTTCTGATAGATGTGGAACAGATTTAATCTGAAGCTCAAGGTAGGATTTTGGCTTGGTACTCGTGAAACGCGGATCCAAATTCTCATAAGGTAGGAGTGACATGGATCTATAAGTTGTGTTTGATAGTAGAGAACCATCTAAAGTGGCGATAGTGAAGTGGATCAAGTTCTTATACTATGCTTATGAAGACTTTGAGTGGTCGTGGCCGCGTGGGTTGATGTCAGATAACACCATGTAGATGTTTCATGTTCGTGAAGCGGTAAGTGGTTAAGTGTGCATGAGTACCAGAAGTGGATTTGATGTGTGGTTATCATATTCTAGAAAGTACGTAGTGCCACTATTCTTTAACATTTGTGATCAATGTTATAATAGATGGAGTATATCTTGAGTTAGCTCGATATAAGATATGTCTAGAGGAGTATCTGAAGATTCCCAAAAGTGAAGCAATGTCAGTCTCGGTAGGCAAAGACACATCAGTTTTGGGGTGCCGAGAAATTTTAAAGGAAAATGTTTGAGGCACGAAGTATGATTCCTTGCATTGTGGTTGCACTCTAGACATTAGAAACATTGCATTGAGGAATGCAACCGAGGAATTCAGTTTAGTGACAGTTCAAAAACAGCGAGGCGTGGTAATGAGATGCTCCTAGCAGCTTCAATTTGGAAACTGAATTTGCATAAGAGTGAGAGGAATCCTGAGGTTGTGCAGGTATGGAACTGCATGTTTAAAGAAAAGCGTGTAAGGATTGGTAAGTACTACCTATAATAACAAGATATACCTTTTCTTCGGTGACCTGTCCCATAGGAACTCCACAGTTAAGTGTGCTTGACTTGGAGTAGTTTTATGATGGGTGACATTCTAGAGAATTTATGAAACGCGTGTGAGTGAGAAAAAAATACGTTGAAAGGACTTGTATTGGTTATAGGGTTAGTCATAGATCCCAAAGTCAATTTGGGGCACCACGAGCGGCATTAAACGACTACATGGATGAAGTGTGACCGTGAAAGGATTATTACATCGATTGAGTCACCTGAGTTAATAGAGGTGTTGTCACACTAAGAGCATGAAGTTGGAAGATTAGAAAGGAACTATGGGAAAAGTTGGCAGTGTAATCGTAGCGATTGTACGATGTGGAAGTCGATAGAGTAAGGTGAATTCCTATTCTGTGAGTGTCCAACTTTAGATGTTCTGGAACCGAAGCATGTGACCCAGTTGCGTTCAAGGGACCTAACTAGACTGAGGGAACCACTAGTGACCTGATTATAGGGTTTGTGAACCTCGAGAAGAAATATTTGTTGGGTGTGTTTAAGACTCTAGCGCGTATTGTGTTTGGATGAATGTATGGACATTGTGTTTGCCGTTTATTCTGTTTGAATGTCCAGATGTGTCTGCCTTCTGTGGCTTGATGTGATTTTATGCCACATATGCTTGAATCGGAGTAGACCCGATTGACGTATAGTAATTCACTTATGACCGCTCTGTGCATTATACCAACGCGATGTGCCATGTGATCTCATCGATGTTTTGGTATGTCATACAAATTTGAGTTACCATTGTAATGCACTTGTGTGGGTCCGAAAAGTGGAATTCTACTAGCAGTTGTTAACATTGTGTGCTTGGTGTGGTGGGGAGGAAAATTGTCTCGTAGGGAATGTCACTGTGTATACTCCTCACGGATGCACTTCTATTTAGGATTTATCTGTTTCATCATTTGTGTGCTAGTACAAGTCTCTTGACGCGATGCACTTGGTTACTCACCGAGGATGTGAATGTGTACACTACGTAGTAGAGAGAACTTACCTCTGGACTCCTCATATGTGGGTACAAATCTGCAGATTGTTTGTGGTCGTTGTGCCGGGCCTTGTGTCGATTGTTTGTGGTTGTTGTGTCGGGTCTTGTACCGATTGTTGTGGCTTTGTGCCAATTATATTTTCTTGATGTTAATTATCATGGCTATGTCTTATACACTTGGGAGCGTGTATAAATACTTTGTTGATGAGCGCAGGTTAACCGTTAGGATTCACCCTTCGTCGATGAAATATTCTGTCAAGTTGTCAGGTATAAAGAATGTGGTAGCCCAATTTGTACGCTCTTAAGGTTATCAGTGGTGGTGTTACCATCAAGACTGAAAGAAGGTAGACTTGGAACAAGTCAATTGGAGCATATGTGAATTAGAAGTTAGGACCAATGGGTTCAACAAACATCTATGTGGTGTTGTATGGAATCAAGTGGCATGTGTTGAGCAAGGATGACCTTGGCAAACATTAGGGATAGCGAATATCTAGACATAATGGATTGCCAAGAATTCTGAGGCTACCCGATTTCGGTGTGAATGAGTAAAGATTAGGGACTTGAACTGATTATTTCCCAAGTATGTCAAGATGGAGAGTCGGGACAAATGTTTTGCGTAAGGACTGAGGTTCCTAGTCAATTATGTTTTCTTGGATGGAACAACTTTCAGACGAGGTAGCAAGGTTTAACCGAAGTAGGAATGCTGGGAACATTTCATCCCCTCGTTAGAAGAAGAGGTGGGGAACCAGTTGCCATGTCGATTGGAAAGAATTCGAGGGAGAATTCTATTTAAGAGGGGGAGGATGTAACATCCCTATTTTATTAGTATGAGAATGTGTATGTAGAGTAAGAGATTAAGTGGATTAGTGGAATCTAAAGATATTAGTTAGAAATGAAGCAAGTGTCAAACTAGTAATATGAGCATGGTTGGAGGGAAATTTGGGCACTAAACATAACTGCATGTGGTCTTAAGGGTTGTTTGGTAGAGACAACATTCTCACTCTATTCCAAATCAGAATTTTATTAATGAAGGGATGAAAAAGTGAAGAGAAGATGAAAAATACATCTCCAAAATCTATTTTCGCACACTTTGGACACTTCTCACTAATCCGGTCATAACTCTCTACTTGTAACTCCGATTTAAGAATCACTTGTAGTTCTTAAATCTACACGAAATTTTCTTTATTTTGATATATGATTTCGTGTTCATAAGTTTTGTATTGAAGGAGAAAAACGCATTGAAAATTTTGGATTTCTTGCTGAAAATGAGAGATATGGTGTTATGGGATTGTTGGGCTTGGAGGTGAATTTATGATCAAGATGGGAGTGCAAGGGCAACATATTCATCCTTCTACCCTCCAATTGATGCAAGATGAGTCTCATTAGATTAGAGACTTCAGGAAAATATGTTGTGGGGATTATATTGGGATAAGGGTTTTGAGCCAAGATGTCCATAATAATCTATGTTCATGCATGATTCTGAATATATTCTGGTAATAACATATACATGCATCTTTAATCTGACCTGTATGATGGATATCCTTGATTGCATGTGAGATTTTGGGATTTGGGAACTCAAAATCCTACTTCTGCGTTTTTTGATTTTTTCTGTTTGCAGAGAAGTTCGCTTAGCGAACTCTGTGTTCGCGTAGCGAACTGTCTGGCTTAATATGAAGATCTGTTTAACTGTGTTCGCTTAGAAAACTATGTTTCACTTAGAGAAGTAGCTTTCGCTACTGAGTTCGCATAGAGAAGGTCTGGGACTAAAGAAAAAGAATTAATTAATTATTCGCTACCAGTTCGCTTAGCGAATTGGGCACTCGTTGGAGGCTCGCGTAGCGAACTGTGCCTTCTAGAATTGACTGAAGCTACTGACTTCATTCGTTGGAGCTCGCTACTAGCTCGCGTAGAGAATCGAGGCTTCTCTATCAGCTTGTCTAGCGAACATGGTCTGACAGAACTATATGACTTTCCCTATAGTGCAGATTCGTTTCAAGTTCGGGAACGGGGTGCCTTCTCTGTTGCCTTGTGGTGTTACCGTATGATTTCTGATATGTATGCTTCTTTGATATATTCATGGATATTCGGTATGTTAATCCATGTTTACATTGAAATGCATTATGTGATGATTCTGTTATTCTGGTTTGATTTCTAGACATGTTGATTCTCTATGGCTTTATCGTGTTTTCTGTGTCGATACTTGATGGGAATGATCTGGTGTATATTCATCACAATATTGTGCAATCCTGAACATGCACATGGGTGGTCATCCTGGCGCACACCCGTGCTTGTCGTACCATCTGTGCATCTTGTTGTCCTCCCCCCATGAGAATGATCTAGTATATACTCATTGGTAGGAATAGACGGCCGAGCATTATCACCGCTCTCAATGGGGATGATTTGGTGTATACTCATTGGTCGGTGTAGAATGTGCTGGTATTGCAATGGGAATGATTTGGTATATAGTCATTGCATATTGGGGGGAAATGTTCGTACTCGATGGAAATGATCTGGTGTATACTCATCGTGTCACGGTTAGAGGCATCTCCTTAAGCACTAAACAATCGACAATGTTGGTTCGGTGGGGTCGTGATGCCACGTAGGCTACATCACTTCGTGACTCATCCTAGTAGTACCACGTAGGTATTCTTACTAGTCCTTCGTTGGTGGGCTCGTGTCTTCACTGTGAAGTGATAGCACTTGCAACTTCTGACACAGATGTGTACATCATGTTGTGTGTTTTTGTGTGTTCTGTGTGCTATTTATGTGATCTCATTGATTGGTCAAGGGACCTTCAATGATGATCTTCCTCGTATGTGTGTTTGTACTCGACTTGTAGATAAATCACAGATCCTCGGTGGATTCTTTTATGCATGACCCTGTAGAACCGAGTGAACCCGTAGGATAGGGAGACTCACAGAGATTTAGAAATCTCACCCCAATCCAATTATTGTTTTTTAGGACTAGGTTTAAGGTAGAAGATTGCTAGATAGTCGGTTTGAAAGACTGCAGACGAGCAGATGACAGGAAGACCTTTGTAGATGTTATCTTTCCGTTGTGCAACAATTGAAGACAAGTTTATTGTATGCGCTCAGCCTTGGAGTTGTATTGTATACAGTATCTAATTTCTTGTCTTTTTCCAGTTACTTGTATCTTTCATGTACCATTTATAACATCAATGCATATTATTATAGACATATATGTACGAAGTGTTACAATTTGTAAATATTTGTAATTATTAGATATATTGAATTTATCACGTTAGTGATTTGCTATATATTTATTTTTAAATATTTTCAATTATTTGTGTAAAAAAAAATTCAATTATTAATGATTTTATAATAACAATTATATATCAGCTACAACTAAAGCTACAACTATGTCTTATCGAATGATCTAAGATATGAATGAACTCATCTGTGCAGACGCACAAGTATATTACTAGTTTTTAGTATAGTTTTATTTTTTTGTTATAACTATGTAGTTTATCTTCTGCTTCAGAGTATAATGCCCCTTTGAGGGATGCTACTTTTGTTAATAGCTTTTGCCAATACTAGGTGTAACACCACCTTTGATATTCATCAAAGTCTATGAACATGATTGTCATCGTTTTATGTTATTTTATAAATACTAGCTAGAATGATAACATGATAATTGTTGCTGCAACCACAATTCCAACTGCAGCTCCTGCAGATATGATTCCAGGTGCAGAGTCTGCTTGATCATTAACAAGAGTTTTAAATATCAGATCATAATAACATGGGACAAGATAAGAATAGGAGCGTTCAAAGTATAACTCACCAGATGATTCCACAGATATAGCGGATATAAGAGGACCGTAAACTGATTTATTTGGGAGAGACTGTGTCCCTTTTCCAGCCCAATACAAACGGATCTCCAAGGTATTACTTGTAACAACAACATCATTGAACTGTTTTATGATTTTCTTACCAACTCCTCCTGCTTCTTTGGCAATGTTGAAGTCCTTTTGCACTGCACTTCCCTGCAACATTTCAATCGCACCATTTATGCTTCATAATATGATTACAATCAGCTAGCTTATTTGCTATTTCTTATCAAATAGAGCCCTAGTGATCACTTGGTTAATGACCTTAATTTTCTTTTTATAAAACACCAAATGACTATTGAAAGAAAAATGTTAAACCATGTACCTGAAGGTAGATATCAAATATACGCCTTCCATTACTACCGTAAGTTTGATCATCTGGGATCATTATTTCAGCAAAATGTAGATTTACTGTGTAGCTTCCATTAGCCAGGCAAAATCCATAATAAGTCAAAGAAATAGGAGAAACACGTGCATTGGTGTACAATTCAGAGTCTTCCATAGTAAGTTTAGAGATATTTTTTGGGGAATAAGTTTCTCCAAGATTATCACTTTCAATGAATACACCAGTGGTGCTAAATGACCAGTTTCCTGTTGGACTGGTATGAAATCTAGCTGGTCCAGATGAATCCGAATCACCGTCATAACTTTTTCCATTGACTCTTGTTTGATTTCCGCCACAATTTATATAGAGTGAGCTTGAGGCTGGGTTAAATATTAGAACAAACTCATTAGAACAAGAGCATTAAGAATATTAGAACAAGCTTTTGGTAATAGGTTTGGTTGTCTTTGGTCCCCTCTCCTCTTGTATCTCAGTTTTTAAAAGAAAAAAAATAAAAATAAAAAACAATAGTTGGATCTTAGCTGCCGATTGTAAATTTCACCATAAAGAAACTCACGTTTGGGACATTCGAAGCTCAAACACGAAGAATTTCCTCTGAGAAAATTATGGAAGGAATAGAATAAGTTAGCATGATCAGTAAAATAATATAAGATTCATCACATCATAAGAGGGAAATGGAAAGGCTATTATATGCATGTTTTAGTTTTATAATACCAAACTTACATGTCATTGCGTGCCCATGAGGTTGAAAACAAGTTCCTGAGATGTATATTAGAGAAGATGGTGTCTCAGGAAGGTTCTAAAGTTTGCAAACAAATGCACAGAAATGCAAGGATTCTTACACATTTTCATCTTGACATATCTGACTCCCTTGGCTGATACTGAAGTTATTGTATGAAAGGTCTCTATATATAAGTCATAAAATTTGATTCAGAGTATGATAATAATGTGAAAGTCTGAAACATAATCATATGTGTCAGTGTCGGACACTAACACGTTCGGACACCAGACACACCTTTGTTTAGAGGTGTCCATACTTAAGTACAAGTAGTATTAGAAAGATAACTCACACACTGACATTCTTTTTCCAAGCCGGCACTGGTCCAGTCAGAAGGTTTCCAGTTAAAAATCTGTCATAAAAGAATACCAAGATATCAATAATTATTATACAAAGCTTAATATTTACCCCCAAAACAAATTGCCCTAAGAAAATATGATGAATTTCATACATATATTTCACACTGTTCATGTCAGCATAGGTCTTCGGAATTGTTCCACTGAAGTTGTTAAAGCTAAGGTCTCTGAAAGAGATATCATGTTGAAAAGGAGTTAAAAAAGTACAGAGAAAAATTGTCTTAGAAAAACATTCCTAGAACATAATATAGCGAGCAAGCATTACAAGATTTTTAATGATTTCAATGTCTTAAGATTTTCAGGTAGAGTTCCATTGATGTTGCTATTCCTCAGAATCCTGTGAAACAATAAGATAGACAAAGATATATTATGAGTGACTTTCTTGCAGCTGTGTTTCTTATCTATTTCTGAAAGAGGTAGAAGAATCAACTCACAGGTTGTTTAACAATGTCAGATTTTTAAGTTGTGGCAATGGTGCATATTCAGATCCTTTCAAATCACTAATTCTCCTGAGTATCATATTGAAATCAGCGTTAAGTAAGTAAACATAAGTAAAATGAAAGTTAAATTTCAACCCTTGCTTTATCATACATACAAATCAGATAAGTTCCTCAAAAGTGAAATTCCAGAAGGAATAGGCCCGCTTAATCCACTTCCTTGAATCATTCTGTCAAAAGTAAAGTAAACATTGATCATTCTTTTAAAAAGCCAAGCAATACAAAAACATCTAAGGTTGAGGAAAAAATTATAATAAAAAAGTGCGTACATCTTATTAATACTTGTCCAGTTCTGAATATAATCGGGTATCTTTCCAGAGAATTGGTTGTCCTCAATTCGGCTATATTGAGAGAGGATATGATAATTTGAAGTATCGTGAAAAAGAATTTAGTAATCAATAAACACCACTACAAAAATTTGAAGCTTACAATTCCGTCAATGTAGTGAGCTTGGCGAATGTCACAGGTAGTTCTCCAGTAAAATTATTAGAGGAAAGTCGCCTATATATAAGTGTAAAACAAAACAGTAAATTATGATTCAATGCAATGGAAATCAAAGTGGATTTTAAACATTGAGCTTTCATATTTCAGGGGGAACATCAATTAAGGGAATATAAATGAAGTGCTTACATTGTTCGAATTTGGGTTAGATGCCCAAGTCCAGGAGGAAGATTTCCAGAAAATTGATTGTTATATAACTCCCTATCCATTTCAAGTTAAAGTTAAGTTCTACTTAAACACTTTGAGTTGAACGCATACATGTTTACGTACAAATCCCTGATAAGTTGGGTAATGAGAAGCTCACAATTCTTGGAGATGAGATATGTTAGCAATCTCCACTGGTATTGAACCGGTTAATCGATTTGAGAGGAGAGCCCTATATGATGATCATGAAACATGTTTTCATTAGCTTATTGTTGTACGTAGAAAATGAATGTGAAGTTCTATAAAGAATGTAAATAAGACCATATATCAAGATTTTACAATATATCAAACAATCAATGATTAAAAACCAGAAAAGAAAAATAAGAGACGAATCATACAGTTTACGAATATTCGTCAAGGAGCCCCATTCTTTAGGAATTGTACCATTCAAGTTATTGCGAGCGAGGTCACTGTAATAGAGGGAGAGAAAGAGTTGTCATGCAAAGTAATATATAGATACAAGTGAGTGAAAATATAAAACAAGTTCAATAATATTGTTATTTTGGATGTGATGGGAAGTTTAGGAACTACATACATCATTTGAAGGTAACGTAACCTGCTCAGTTCCGGTGGGAGAGTGCCTTGGAGATTTTGCCCTTTCAAACTTCTGTGTGTTCATTTTTTCATAAATAAGTTAAACATAAATAATAAGCAAAACAAAGTAATAAATTCTAATACATTTCTTTGCTCAATGAGATTCAATCTATCATCTCTATTCTTTCTATTTTAACAGTATGTATCATGCAGCGAAAATTGCACTCAAGCACCAGCCCAATGCGGTAACAGGCCACGCCCCAAACACTACTACTGCACTAAGCAAAACAAACAGGCCATAACAACACCCCAATTCCAACTGCTGAAACAATAGAAGAATGCACCTCAAAAAATTCAGACCAGCCACAAACAGCGGAATAACATGATGAGAGTAATTATGACGCGAAGCCAAAACCACCATTGCACAAAACCAGTTCAAGCAGCTAACTATGATAGCAGAGCTGCTGGTAAAAAGATAACAGACCCAAAGCATACAAGCAGCCCTCAACCAATTCCCAATGCTCATATTGTAGTCCGTGCTAATACCATTTTAACAGAAAAAAGTAACATTCCTTTATATGATACCTGAACAATCAAGAGGAATTGAAACCCACCGACTAATGGAATACCCAAAGCCTCTTTGGTATGTTTTAAGCCAATTCCGATACAGAATTTTAGACTGTTCAATGATAGCCTCCTTTGTAAAATGCCAAAATTTCTTGCTTTTCATAAATGACCAAATGCATGCAAACTAAAGTGTACAGAATTTCGATGCCATGATTCTCCCACCGTGAATTAAACCAAAAAAGGAATAACGATGTTGACTTCCATAGTTTTGAAAGACCACGGACAACCCCAACCACTTTGCTATTGTATACCAAACTTTTGAAAATACTGGACATTAAAAAATTACTTGACTCACAGACTCAGCATATACGCGCCCAACTATACATAATTTGTGATCACTTCCAATAATCCCACGATACAACAAATTATCTTTAGTTGGGATGCAGTTTTGAATTGGTTGACAAGTTCACATCTCAGCCTTGAATGAAACTAATTTATGCCAAACTTTAATGTTGAAAGCATCCTATATGTCAAAACAGTTATGTATTTTAGGAAGGTTTATATTTGCAGTAATTCTGTAACAGCTGTATATCTTGCTAATTATTAGGTTTATTTATTTAGGATCAATCCCATAATCACAAGGATTTGTTTCCTTAGAACTAGCTGTCCAATTCCCTAAAATAGACTACAAGCTCACGTATATATACAGGTCCAGTGACCTCATAATAATACAACAACAATATTATTTATTCTAAATTTGATATGGTATCAGAGCTCCCGATCCTTGGGAGTCTCTGACCGTGCTTGTAAACCCTAAGTTGCAGCCTTCATTGCTGCACTACCTTTATACCTTGTCGCCGATTTCATTGCAGCGCAACCTTCTCTACCTTGATCGCACCTGGTCATGGCTGAGATTGTGGATCCTATTCTGGAAACTGGGGACAGATCCCAGACTGCCGGAGAATTGCAGAATGTTCATTCTGCTTATCGGTTAAATGGGAAGAATTTTCTCAAATGGTCTCAACTTATTAGGACCATCTTGAAAGGAAAAGGAAAGGTCAGTCACCTAACTGATAGTGCACCTGATGAAACAAATCCCAACTTCAAATCATGGGAAGAAAAAGACTCCATGATCATGGCGTGGCTGTGGAATTCAATGGTCCCAGAAATTAGTGATACCTGCATGTTTCTTAAATCAGCAAAGGAAATTTGGGAGGCAGTAGAACAAACGTATTCTAAGGCCAAGGATGCTGCCCAAATTTATGATGTAAAGGTGAAAACTGTGGCTGCCAAACAGGGAAGCAGATCTGTTACAGAATATGCTAATCAACTCAAGTCTCTATGGATGGAATTGGACCACTATCGAGTTATAAAAGCAAAATGTTCAGAAGACTCAGCAATCCTTAAGGAGTATATTGAACAAGATAGAGTCTATGATTTTTTGGTAGGCCTAAATCCTGAATATGACCAGGTCCGAATCCAAATCCTGGGAAAAGAGAAAGTCCCAGGGCTTAATGAAGTGGTAGCCATTATCCGGAGTGAAGAAAGCAGAAGAGGATTGATGCTCGAGACCTCAATAACTGAAAGTTCGGCAATGATAGCTGAAGGAGGAACAATCATGGTTGCTAACCAAAGGAGAAGCGGGGTTCCCAACATGGAGAAAAAACATGAGGATATCTGGTGTACCCACTGTAACAAGCCGCGTCACACAAGGGAGAAGTGCTGGAAATTACATGGGAAACCCCCAAGCCGAGAATGGGGGCCGAAAGGAGGTCCTCCCAAAAAAGGAGGGCAAGGGCAAGCACACATCAGTCATGGACAAAGTGAAGGATATGGCCAGCTGAATCATGAAGAGATAGAGCGGGTAAGATCCTTCCTTAGTAAATTGGAGAAGCCTACAGGTACATGCTCCTTAACATATTCTGGTAAGTTTCCACTTTCTTTTGGGCTTAATGTTTCAGATACACCATTTACACATTACTGGATATTAGACTCTGGAGCCACTGACCATATGACCCCTCTACCCAAATATTTCTCCACATATTCCCCATGTCCTAGCAGCAAGAAAATTTCCACAGCAGATGGAACTCTTATGACTGCAGCAGGACAAGGAGAGGTCCAAATAAACCCATCCATAACATTAAAAAATGTCCTTCATGTCCCTAAATTATCCACCAATCTGATTTCTATACAAAAACTCACAAAAGATCTCTCCTGTAATGCTGTTTTTCATAACAACTCTTGTATACTGCAGGACAAGAACTCGGGGAAGACGATTGGACATGCTAGAGAATGGAATGGCCTATACTACATGGAGGATCCTAATCTGCCTACCAATAGCCGCTCTCTCATATCTGAATCCACCATGACCAACATAGAGAAAGTTCAATTATACCATTGCCGGCTAGGACACCCTTCATTTCGAGTTGTAAAAGTGCTTTTCCCTTTCTTGTTTAAAAATTTAAATGTGGAGAGTCTCCACTGTGATGTGTGTGAGTTTGCTAAACACAAGCGTGTACCTTTTCCCATTAGCAATAAGATGAGTCCTTGCCCATTTTTTCTTGTTCACACTGATGTATGGGGTCCTGCTTACGTTCCTAATATCTCAGGTGCTAAATGGTTTTTAACCTTCATAGATGATTGTACCCGGGTGACTTGGGTTTTTCTTTTAAAACAAAAATCTGAAGTTAGCTCTGTGTTTTTTCAGTTTGTCTCAATGATTAAAAATCAATTTGGGGTCGGTATCAAAAGAATTAGGTCTGATAATGCCAAGGATTATTTTAACCTTGTACTAAACTCTTTTTGCCAAAAGGAAGGGATAATCCATGAGTCCTCATGTGTAAACACACCCCAACAGAATGGGATTGCAGAAAGGAAAAATGGGCACCTATTAGATCAAACTAGAGCTCTACTTTTTCAAAACCATGTTCCTAAGAGATTTTGGGGGGAAGCCCTTCTTACTGCCACCTATCTCATCAATAGGTTGCCCACTAAAATCTTAGACTCAAAAAGCCCCATGGAAGTCCTATCCTCATTCTACCCACACTTGGATCCTACAAATAAACTCCAACCTAGAATATTTGGGTGTGTATCCTTTGTGCATGTTCATAGTAACGAAAGGAGGAAATTGGACCCTAGGGCTGTCAAATGTGTATTCTTAGGGTACTCTACCACACAAAAAGGATACAAATGTTTTCACCCCCTATCAAAAAAATTCTATGTGTCAAGAGATGTCACCTTCAACGAACGAGAAAGCTACTTTGGGCAGCCTCATCTTCAGGGGGAGAATGTAAGAGAGGAAGATGAGACTCTCATGCTTCCAAATATGACATTTGGACCTGAAATTGGGACAAATGGCATTGCTGTCCCTGAAACTGAGAAAACAGCAGGACCTGCACTTGAACCAACAGCAGGACCTGCACTTGAACCAACAGCAGGACCTGCACTTGAACCAACAGCAGAACCTGCACCTACACCTGTACCTGAACCAACAGCAAGACCTGCACCTGAACCTGCACCTAATGGTGGAAAATTTGGGAAAAATCTGGTATATTCAAGGAGAGAAAAGGCCATTCTAGAATCTGGCAATGTCCAAGAGTCCAGCCCATCATCACTGCATGAGGTAACACTTCCGAATCCTATAAATTCCAATGATTCTAATGAGTTTGTTTTTGAAAATTTAGAAGCACAGATGGACCAAAATCTAGACCTACCCATTGCCCTTAGAAAGGGAACTAGAGCATGCACCCAACAACCACTTTACCCACTATCAAATTTCTTATCCTTTGAAAAATTCTCACCTACCCATAAAACCTTCCTCACAAACCTCAACTCCACACACACACCTTCCTCTGTATCTGAAGCATTATCTAATATGAAATGGAAACAAGCCATGAATGTGGAAATGGAGGCGTTAAGCAAGAATAGAACATGGGAACTTGTCACCCTACCAATTGGAAAAAAAACAGTAGGATGCAAGTGGGTATATACAGTAAAGTACAGGGCTGATGGGACCATTGAACGTTACAAGGCAAGATTAGTGGCCAAAGGCTTCACTCAAACCTATGGAATTGATTACTTGGAAACATTTTCCCCGGTTGCTAAGATGAACACGGTCAGAGTAATATTGTCATTAGCAGCAAATTATGGTTGGGACCTGCAACAGTTCGATGTGAAGAATGCTTTTTTACATGGAGACCTTGAAGAAGAAATATACATAGAGTTGCCCCCTGGTTACAATGGACAGGTTGCTGCTGGAACTGTTTGTAAGCTAAGAAAGGCTCTATATGGGCTGAAACAATCCCCAAGAGCGTGGTTTGGAAGATTCACCAAGGTTATGTTAGGTCTGGGCTACAAACAGAGCCAAGGGGATCACACATTATTTATCAAACATTCAGTTTCAGGGGGAGTAACAATTTTATTGGTGTACGTAGATGATATTATAGTAAGTGGGGATGACAAAAAGGAGCAACAAATGTTAGGTGAATGCCTTGCCACGGAATTCGAGATCAAGACATTAGGGAGACTTAAATATTTTTTGGGAATTGAAGTGGCCCATTCCAAGAAAGGAATCTTCATATCTCAACAAAAGTATATTACTGACTTGCTTAAAGAAACAGGTAAGACAGCCTGTAGACCAGCAAGTACCCCAGTTGATCCAAATATAAAGCTGGGAAGTGCGGAGGAGGATATTGCAGTGGACAAGGAAATGTATCAAAGACTTGTGGGAAGACTTATTTATTTATCTCACACTAGACCAGACATTGCTTTTGCTGTAAGTCTAGTCAGCCAATTTATGCACCAACCAAAGGAAGCACATTTACAAGCTGCTCTTAGAATTGTCCAGTATTTGAAAGGGACCCCAGGAAGAGGGATTTTGTTCAAACGAAACAAGAGTGTAAGTCTTGAAGCATATACGGATGCGGACTATGCGGGGTCAGTGGTAGATAGGAGATCAACTACTGGATACTGCACCTTCCTTGGTGGAAACCTCGTGACTTGGAAGAGCAAAAAACAGAGTGTAGTAGCTAGATCGAGCGCAGAAGCAGAATTTCGAGCAATGGCCCAAGGAATATGTGAACTTCTATGGTTGAAGATTATATTGGAAGACTTGAAGATAAGATGGGATGAACCTATGAGGTTATATTGTGACAACAAATCTGTAATTAGTATAGCCCACAACCCGGTGCAGCATGATAGAACTAAACATATCGAGGTTGACAGACACTTTATCAAGGAAAAACTAGACAGTGGCATGATTTGCACACCATATGTATCCACTCAGAATCAACTTGCAGACATACTCACCAAGGGGCTGAACTGCAGTAACTTTGAAAGAATTATATCCAAGCTGGGAATGGAAAACACCTATTCACCAGCTTGAGGGGGAGTGTCAAAACAGTTATTGTCTTTATGTATTTTAGGAAGGTTTATATTTGCAGTAATTCTGTAACAGCTGTATATCTTGCTAATTATTAGGTTTATTTATTTAGGATCAATCCCATAATCACAAGGATTTGTTTCCTTAGAACTAGCTGTCCAATTCCCTAAAATAGACTACAAGCTCATGTATATATACAGGTCCAGTGACCTCATAATAATACAACAACAATATTATTTATTCTAAATTTGATACTATATCTCATTACGCACCATCGCACCAAGTTCTCATACACCGACATCACTGAGTACACCTCCGAACTATCCTCCTTCCAGGCAACTCTATCACTAACTTCTACTCTGACTGCAGCGGACTATTTCTACCATTAATTGAGACAACAAATCCTCTTCCCACTGAAACATAGTTTATCTCCATCTTAACTCTTTCTCCCACCAACCATCAACAATCTCTTAAATCAACCAACTTTACTTCTTTGTCCAGAGATAAATAAAAAAGTCTAACAAACCTCACTTTAAGCTCGACTCCACTTACACAACAATCACCCCAAAAACAAGACTCTACCCCATCCCCAATATGATGAACCATTGACTCAAAGCACCAACCTATATGTTTTTAAAGTCTGATCGATCAACCTCTCTTGCCATACACGGTCACTCCCATTTAACCCAATTAACTCTTTTGTTACACGGTAGCAACCAATCTCACTCATGTATACACACATAAACAATGTCAACTCCAAACTCTATGAATATGAATACTTGAGTACCAGTATAGATAAAATTAAAGATTAAAAACGATATTGATTAGAAGTGGTGATATAATAGCAAAGGGCTAGTTCAAAGAAAAAGAGACTTACATCCAAATAACATGGCAGAAGTTATCACCAGCAACAGAGCAATCACAGGTGACATTGTTATCTAAGACTTTGGGTATAGGAGGCGTAACCCAATTAGGCTTGTTGCTGCAGGGGTCAATATCAAAGTTCCAATCTTTCTTACCAAGTGATTTACCTATATCTTCAAGAGCTTTCCCTATATATACAATTCAAAACTTAAATATATAAAATTTCAAAAGAGCAAAAAAAAAATACAAGATAAAAGGGAACAATGGTACTATAAATACAGATCATACTTTCATCGGGGTGGATTTTAGTAGCAGCAAAAGCTGTTAGAGATATGAACCAAATGAATGTGAGTGAAAGGAAGAGAAATTGAGATAAAGTGTTCATCTTAATGTTAACAAGGAAAAAGTGAAGTTGAGATATGTCAATAATTCATGAATTTCAGAAACTAAGATAAGAATGAATAGAATTTGATAAAGTAAAATCCTCCATAGAGAAAAAAATAATAATTGAAGTCAACGATGTCATATATTTATAAATAGGAAAAAGACAGACGAAAAATGGATATATTATACTAATAGTAATAGATGGTATGGCCCAGCCACGCATTATAACAAACACGTAAACTGCATAAAAAAACATTTTATTGAAGCGTTTTGCGTGTCATTTGATCTAAATATTCCATGCAACCGTCCTGTCAAGGAACCGGGTAGAACAGGCGGTTTGGTGGTTTACAGTGCTTCGGACATGTTGAAGTGTTTGTTGTCCACGGTACGTCATTGGAGCTTTCATTGCTCCGATTTTTATTTTGTTCTAGTGCTGAGTGCTAACTACGAAGATGAGAACTCAAAGTTGCAGTTGCAATCGATTGTGTTTTCAATGAGAAATGGAAAATTGGAGCTCTTTGATTTTCTTTTCAAAACATGTATTTTTTCTTTTCATTTAAATTTAAAAACAAGGAGACCTAAGTTTTCGGTAAAAACAATCGTTATGTGATAAGTTAGTTGATAGTTGATACTTTATTAAGGATGATTAATGACGGATAGTTGATGTCTAGTGATTTATAGTTAATAATTTAATTGAAATGTTTGACAAAATTAACGATTTAATTAATTGATAAATTAAAATGACATAAAAAACATTTAATATATAATTATTTTATTTTAAATTTAAATAAATTATAAAGGGTAGTAGTGGATTTTAGATAAAATGATAAGGGTAAAAATGAAAGAAAAATAATAAATTATAAACTAAAATGTTATTTGAAATAACGTCTGAAAAATAAGTTATAAACTAATAAAATAAGCTATAAGCTCATCATGAAAAAATTGTTACTAATCAATGGGAATTTGTACTCAATGGCACTACATATTTCTATTTCATCAAATATTTTATGATGATGTAGTACATTTTCAGTGTCCTTAACTTTGTCGTTTTGTAATGCATATCCTGTTACACTTGACAGACTAGGACAAGAACAATGTCAAGGGCTCCAATTCTCATTAAGGATCGGGTCAAGGGAAACCAAGTGTAGAAGATGCATAATAGGGTTGTTGACTTGTGAGTTGTTAAGGAGAAAATTGGCCAACAACACCTTGAATTGGTCATACAGGATGGAGAGATATGATTTTTTTTTCTAACATTCTTACATTTATATATTTTTCTGAACATTGTTTGCTCATATATTTCACAGGACGATCAAATTCAAGTCACCACTAGGAGTCGAGACTTTAAAGATTGGATTGAACTACTAAAAGAGAATGAAACTTATTTTCTTTATAATGGAGATCCGATTGTTAATGATGGCCCTTTCAAAGTCTGTTCTAACCCACTAAAACTTATCTTCAATGGAGGGACTACCGTGACAAATATGGTGATACCAGAAACACCAACTTACAAATTCAAGTTTCACGCTATCTAAAATTTTCTTAATGGATGCTTCAAACCTGATATGTTATATGGTGAATTATGCAATATACTTAAGTAGTTTTGAGTATGTATTTGTATTTTAATCGTTGTGTGTTTGTTTGGTCAAAACTATCCTTGCACCGAGTACTAGATTCATCTATATATAATTTATTTTGCATATGTAATTTGGGTTTTACAAGATGTTGTGAAGACGCGGATAGGAGGTATAACACCCTGATTTTATTTACTAGTTATTTTATTAGTTATTTATTTATTATTATTTGATATTGTTATACCCCAAAATTTACCCTCCCATTTTACTCAACATATGCCCATTAAGACCCTCAACTTGCTCAAGGATGCCCAAGAGTTGACCAAACAAACTCTCTCCTAAAGCAATGAACCTCCAACTAGGATTTCCATTTTCATCAAGATGGGTGAGCTCCAAAGGTCTCATATGCTCTCCATAGTCCTAATATGTCCTCAAGATCATCCATGCCAAGTTTCATGCCTTGCACAAGAAGTTTGCTCAGTCAACTGCTTAGATGCTTGAAAATCAACTGTATTAGGTTAAAAGTCAACTATGGCCCACATACAGTCAAACTTCAAGTTTTTTGGTCAACATCAATATTTTGAAGTGATATTCATCATTTGATCAAAGGTTGATCATAATTCCTCGAGGAATGCTCCTAATCCATCAAAACCCAAAAGTTGTTAAATTAGGGTTTCTCAAGAAAAGTCAACCAAACTTTGACCAAGCATAACTCTCTCATACTTTATCAAAAATTTCTCATCCAAGGCTCATTTGAAGGGAATCCAATTACCTACAATTCATCTTCAGCCCTCAAGTTCAAAAAATACACTCATAAAAATATATGAATTTCTACATTATAGGTCCTTTTGAAAAGTTAACAAAAACACCTTTTGGGTCAAAGCTTCTTACATGAACATGGAAGATCCAATTGAGATGAAACTAAAAGTGTGGTTTAGAGGACATCCTAAACTTTCTAAAAAGTCCAAGAACACCTCTCTAGGGTTAAAATTGGAAGAGATATGAATTGTCAAAGTTGGCCATTTTTGAAAAATTGCCAAAAGTCAAATGTGCTCAAAAGTGTATTTTTTGTCAAATGGGCCTAGCTTTTCATGATTGCATCTTGTTGAAGACATGGTCCACGACCCAAATCAGCATCCATATATAATTTTCTCTATTTATTTATTTTATTTTGATTTTTATTATTTAAAATTCAAATTAAATCAAATAAATGGCAAAAAATATAAGAGATTGTTTTTTTGATCTGATTTTTGTTAGAATCAAATCTAATTAAGCTGGCCTAATCAGATCAAATCGAATCAAGGCAAATTGAGGCAAAAATAGCATGATTAGGATCATTTTGGAAAGATATCATATAACAAACAAATTACATTCAATTTCCATGATTGTAAAAGATTCAAGTTTATTTTTGTTGCCCTAATTCATCACACTATATATACTGAACATAAACAAGGCAAAAGAACAAGGGTTGCAATCGTGAGAGCTGAGGAAGAAAACTCAAAAATTGGATAAAAAGTGTGGATCTGATTTCTAACCTAGGGGATGATTCAAGGCCATTCAAAGCTTCTAATCGCTTCATGGACATCTCCTGAAGCTAATACGATCATTTGCAAGCCTTTCCAAGCCCATAATCGCTCCTGGTAAACCCACGATTTGCACATATCAGTTTGATTTTCATATTACAATTTACGCATGATTAACCACTTTTAAGCATAGCATTATATTTGTATCATCATTTGGAATGTTTTGGTTCAATTAATTTTGAGTTTTGATGACTGTTCGGTAATTGCCATGGCTAGGGTTTAAGAAGCCGTTTTAGGGCTTCTCTGTACAGGTAAAATTGGACCAAGAAAATAATGCCATGATACTCGTGAGATCAAGACGAGTTAATTGGTATAGCTAGAATTAATTTATCATACGTCTTATGAATTTTTGAAACTTGCAGGTTTATAGCTATGGAGTTTTGTCCGTAGGTATAAGTCTGGTACCTAAGACGACGGACAGGGAAGAAGACAATGACTTGTCACCACCCCACTGGTCCATTTGAATGATCCGCGCATTTTTTTATTTTGTCCAGCCTATTCACTTTGTTTTATATATTATAATTTGATCTTATTATAATAACAATTGAATAATACAGCCTAGTGGTGAAGCGCGCGTTGGATAGTGGGGAGGACCTGGGTTCAATCCCAGGTCCCTGCGTTTTCTTGATTTTCTTAATGTTCATGTGCAGATTCCATGTATACACGTTCCAGGCGCCTACCGTGTGGTCTCCAATTCAGCCACTGGATCATTACCAACACAGATCCAACGCTCAAACCAAGGAAAGACCATGGTGCATCCTCCAAACGTGGCTACACAGAATCAGGCGCAGGAATGGGCTCAGCATCTTTAGGCCTAACCAGAATTTGGAAGCGCACCCCCTAACTGCTTATTATACAGGCCCAAATTCTATTCTTTTTTATTTCAATCTTTTTTTTATTATTTATTAATTATTTCTTTTTTCAAATAACACCAAAAATCATGTTTTTTCTATTTAATCAGAAAATCAGAAAATCATAAAAACATCAAAAATCATTTTTTCATAAAAATATTTTATTAATTAATTAGTTTAATTAAATTAGGGTAATTTAATTCCTTTATATTATAATTTAAAATAAATAGAATTAGGGTTAAATTTGTACGTAGCCTAATTTTTCTCAAAAAATAACCTAAATATTTTCTCAATTAGATTTTAGGTTTTTCAATTATTTCTCGCATTTAATTTGCCACGCGCGCCTTTAATTTGCCTTTTTTTATTATTATTGTAACTGCTCCGAGTTTGTAATAGTAATTAGGATTTTAAAGTTTTGCATCTTTATTTACAGTCAAAATAATTATGTATCTGTGAAAGCCTTGTAATAGCTAGGACTTTAATTTCTCGCATTTTAATTTCCGCAAACTATAAACTGCTTAGATGTATGTATAGGATTGTATGGAAAGACAAATTAAAATTAAAACAGTAGAAAACCCTAATTGTGCAAAGATAATTAACTGAAAAAATACACTTGCACATGCTCACTCCTAGGGTTTACTCCACTCCGGTTGCCTTCGGTAAACGGTCATAAAGTATAGGGAATGTTAGTGGTCGTCCTCTAGTCCCAAAAGATCTAAAATGACCCATTCAGATGTTGCCTCGGAAAAAGATCTTTAAGGCTTTAGGATGATTACTAAAATTTCCTAACATTGTTTTTGTGACCGTACTTGTCCCTTCGAACGTCCCTTAAAACTCCAACGATTGTGCTACATATTCCTTAATAATAGGATAACGATGTCTAAAGGAAAATGAACAGACTTTTTTCGAGTAGGTAGATTAGTTCCTAGGTACTTGCTCAAACAAACAAATTTTACAAACACTTTTCAGAAACAGTTTTCAAAACAACTTCGTCACACCCTTGAGGACCGATACAAGGGTTATCACGAAGTAAAACTTTTCAAAACAAGCACACATAAGCAATTTTAAAAATGAGAAAAGTACCTAAGAGCCCATGGAAAACCATGGATAGAAGGGGTGTTAACACCTTCCCTTTCTATAATCTATCCCCTGTACTCAGAAACATCCTGAAAAAGGTTTTTTCTGTTCTTTTTCCTTTTCCTTAGTTGGATGAAATAAAAGTCGATGGCGACTCTTGCTTACCGTGACATTTGTGAACAAAAACGCAAAATCAGTATAACAGCCAGTTCTGTCGCCGTATCACAGAACTGGCGACTCTATTGGGGAAAGTACGTGGGGGTATATCTTAGGATCTAGGTCATTTTTTAACTCGCTTGTTTGTTTGCTTTGCCTGCTTTATATTCAAGGGTTTTGTTGGGGTTATATAGATCCTACACCCGGATCTAGGGATACCTTTTAGGTAAGTAGCAATAAACTGTGAGGGAACTGTGCGGGGTATACTGACACGGTTGAAGCAGTAGCTACGTTGATGTGGCACTTTGGTTGATACCAGTAACCCTTGAGTCAATCAGGGAGAGTACGGGACCGCCGCATGGTGTCGTGAAGCATCAACTGACCTTAGAACCTTTAATTGCACAACTTGGCCAGTAGGACGTAGCGAGATGGACGACTTTGGTGTATTCCCAAGGTCGACAAATACTCGATGCTACACTCATTGAGGTTTGACTCTTGAGTTTTGTTTGGTTGTGAGTCAATCGCCTGTTGAACGAAGCTGGGGGAAAGATCGGTGATATTGAGATCCCTTAGAATCTGGTTACTATTTATAGGACAGGTTGAACCAATCCGACTTCAAGACGGTATGACCTTAAAACTCATGTAGGCCTTAAACCTAAGTACTTGGTGTGACTTGCTTGTTGTTTGCCATACATGTGATTTTCTAGCATAATCATGACATCAAAAGCATGGCATATTATAACTAACCATTTCAAGGATTCCATAGGGCTCATTTTTGCTTTGTTTTGTAGGACATGGTGTTGTACCCCAAAATTTTCCCTCTCATTTCTCAAAAGATCATCCTGGACCCTCAATTTTTGCTTCCATCCAATTTCAAGCATTGAATTACAATTTTCCAAGAAAACCATTCACAAGGGCAAAATGGTCAAAAGCACACTGAAAAAGTCAAACTTTGACTTTTAGATCAAAAATCAAGTTTGAACAATTATATTTCATTAAGACATGAAATTGGTTCATCAAAAATCAGAAGTCAGAAATTACTTTGAAAAAATCAAATTTCTAAACATTTAGAAAATTTTCTAAGTGTTAAGAGAATATGATACTTCAAAACTTATGGACCAGCCTTCATGCGAGTGAAATCAGAATTTGCAAACACGGTTCAGAACATGATGCTTCAATCAGAATATGTAGAAGCGATGCTCTTTGGTCAGAATATGATTCTTCAACATATGAAGGCTATGTTCAACGCTTTGGTCAGAACATCACCCTTCGAGTCTCATTATGGTCTTCTGCGATCAGAACATCACCAAATCCCAAAACCTCGTTTAAACAACCTGTTGCACTACTACAACACAGTACTCTAACCAACAACTAATCCAGTCCATGCCTGCATTTTCCCAAATCCTGTATTTGCACCAAATACAAAAAGCTGTGATAAAAAAGCAATGGAACAGTGTGCCAAAAAAGTTTAAATCCCATTTGTTTTCCCCCCAAAACCACAACAAATTCACATATAAATAAGTTGCTTCATCACACTTTCAGGGGGGATGGTTTTTGAAGAGAGAGAATTGTCAAAAGAGAGAGAAGAAAAATGTGAAACCTTCATAAAAAAATCCAGAATTCCCAAACAGAAAACCAAAATCTTTGTTCTTCCCTTTGAGTCAAAGAACTTGGCATTTTCTCTTTCGTTACTCTTGCTAATTCCAGAACATATGAAGGCAGCAGTTCAAGTTCCAAGCACACGTTTTAGGATTCAAGGTAAGTATTTCTGACTTTGCATCTTTTCATTAAGAACATCATTAAATATGTAAATATCATAGTATTGACGTTGTCATCGTTGCATAAGTAGAAAAGCTATGGATCATAACTTCTTGGTTAAAGGTAGGCTTAGGATTAGGATTAGAACTTCTATAAATTGTCATGCTTTTATCCTTATGATTTACTGTTTGGTTAAGAACTGAATAAATTGTTGATGGCTGATTAATATGAGAAAAAAGTTGAAATGTAACACAACTTCTGATGCTCACTCACTGTTTTAGCACAGCACAGAACTTTTGAGTTCTTCTTACTGTTTAAACACACAGAACTTCTAATGCTCACTCACTGTTTTAGCACATCACACAACTTCTGAGTTCTTCTTACTATTTAAACACACATAGCTTCTAGCTTTTCTTGTTGTTTCAACACACAGAACTTCTTATTTTCACTCATTGTTTTATCATAACACAGAACTTCTGACTTTTGTATCACTGTCTGAATACCACCCAGAACCTCTGTGTTTTCCCTCTAACATTTTTGCAGGACCTCAGAGTGTACCAATCCAGAACTTCTGATGCCCACTAACGTTTCTTTCTGAGTCACAACACTCCTGGCATCAGAACTTCTGATCCCTTTTATTTTGTTGGCAGCAGCACGCTGATTCTATATCTCATTTATTTTCCTTTTTATCACTTTCAATATTAATACTCTTTTTATCAATATAAAAAAGGCATAAAAATATTTTCTTTTTACTGGCTAATTCATTTCCTTTTTTAAATTCATTAATACAAAAAAACATTTTCTAAACAAAGTCCTTTCTCTTTCTTGCATTATTATTTCAATATGGTTGTAATAAATAATTAGGATTTATTTTCTTGCAATCCCTTCATTTGTAAATTTGTACACCCCATCCCCCTAATCTTGTAATAGCGTAGGACTTTACATTTCCGTAATTTATCGCTTTCAAATGTAAATGTTAGTAATTAGGGTGTGTATAGCAAGATAAAAACAAC
Organism: Vicia faba; assembly: GCA_948472305.1. Lineage (NCBI taxonomy): Eukaryota > Viridiplantae > Streptophyta > Magnoliopsida > Fabales > Fabaceae > Vicia > Vicia faba. Next base: position 563,115,452 of record OX451735.1, read on the forward strand.
AAATAGACAACCCAAAAATCAAAGACTAAATGCATGTAAATAAAACACACTATTCACACATGCACCCTTAGGGTAATCCCACGTTGTGGCCTATCGGAAAAATAGTCATGTCCCTCGAACATGGGCGTTTCAACAAAGACCCTTGATAAAAGATCGTAGTCCCTCGTTGATCCTCAATGTTGCCTTCGGTAAACGATTTAGTCCCTAGAAACGACATTGCTAAAACGTCCCATAGGTTGCCTTCTATGACTATACAAACATCCCACACTCGTCCCTTCACATCCAACGATGGGGCTTCTTACCAAATCAATGGTAAGATATCAACATCTAAAGGAGGAGGAAAAGAACATCTAAGACCTTTTAAGTAGGTAGATTTGCTCCTAGTTACTCGCTTGCTCACAACAAAAACATTTTTATACACCCACACTCTCATTTTGAAAATATTTTCGAAAGACAACACTTTGTACACATTCTTATAGAGACGAGAACCATTACAAAGGCACTTTTTGAAAATCACTTTAAAAAACACATCTCACAAATACATCTTTGAATTATTTTCCAAACAAACACTTTGTACGCGTTCTTATAGAGACGAGAACCATTACAAAGACGTTTTCAAAATACTTTCAAAAGACCACACCACAAGCACATTCAAACAAAAGCAAGTGATCTAGCGAGTAACTAAGAGCCCATGGAAAACCATGGATGAAAAGGGTGATAACACCTTCCCTTTTCATAATCTACCCCCCGAACTCAAGAAAACATATCTAAAGGTCTTTCCTGTGCTTTTTCACCTTTCGTTTTGGATAAAAGAAAAGTCGGTGGCGACTCTTGCTAAACCGCAACATTTGCGAATACAAACGCAAAACAAAAAGTCATTTCTCCCACCGTATCACAAAACTGGCGACTCTGCTGGGGAATACATTAGAAGTGGGGTTACCTTAGGGTTAGATCACCTTTACTTGCTTTTCTTTGTTTAACTTGTTTGCTTTACATTTAAGGGTTGTTTTGCTTTGGTATTGTTAAAAATCCTACACCCGGATCTGGGGGCACTTATTAGGTAAACAATAAGAGATCGTGGAGACTGTACAGCATAGACCAATATGGTTTAAGCGATGGCTGTGTTGGTGTGACATTTTAGTTGGTACCGGTATCCCTCGTGTGGAAACAAAGAGAATATGGGGCCGCCACGTGGTGTCGTGAAGCACTAACAGACCTTAGAACCTTAGTTAAACAAACTTGGCCATTAGAAAGTAGTGATATAGCTGGCCTCGGTATAAAGTTGAGGATTGGTTGATACTCGATACTACACTCATTGAGATCAGACTTTTGGGATATTTCGGCCGCAAGAAAAGATTGCCTGAGCTGAAACAATGCCTGATAGAGGATGATCAGTGATACCGAGAATCCTTAGAACCCGATTACCTTCCTAAGACAGGTTTGAAACCAACTAAACTTCAAGAGGGTACTTACCTTTAAACCTCATGCAAGCCGTTGAACCTAAGGTCTATTGTGTGCTTGACTTGTGTATGATTTACTCTGTTTGAACATAACATCATGCATCATAACATCGCAATGATTCTTATTACACTAACAATTTCAAGGACCGAGGGATTTTATCTTTGTTCTATTTTGTAGTTCATGGCTTCCGCTCGTAGAAACACTATCCGAATCAGTTTTATGAGAACACCTCCCCAACTCAAAGAACTAGTATCGAGGGTTCCTGAAACTTCTGCGTCCACCAAGAGACACGGTCGACTTCTCAACCTGGTTACTTCAAGCTTTGATGAAAAGATGATGGGTGTACTCTTTCAGTTCTTTGATCCCGAGCACCACTGCTTCGCCTTTCCAGACTATTAGTTGGTGCCTACCATGGAAGAGTTATCTCAGCTATTGAGTATACCCATTCTTGACCAGCTGCCTTTCACAGGTTTAGAAGAGGTTCCGAAGCCAGAAGTTATTGCCTCAACTTTGCATCTGAAACGGGACGACGTGATATCCAATTGAGAAACAAGAAGTGGAGTCAAGGGTTTTTTAGCCAAGTTCCTAATAGACAGGGCCCAGCTGTTTTGGGATGATTTGGATTTTCAGGCCTTTGAGGAGGTCTTGGCCCTTCTAATCTATGGGTTAGTACTATTCCCTAATCTGGACTTACTCATAGATGTGAATGCTATCAAGATTTTCCTCTCTCGCAACCCTTTGCCTACCTTACTCGGAGATGTCCTGCATGCTCTCCATACTCGTACCATGAAGAGAAGAGGGGTCCTTATGTGCTGCATGCCATTATTGTCGAGGTGGTTTATTTCTCACTTCCCTAAGTCAGTGCTGAAGAATGAAGAAGGTTTGGGTTGGTCGCAAAGGATAATGTCACTTTCTCACGCGAATATTCTCTGGTATTCCCGATTTATGGGAGATGTTTCTATTATTGACCATTGCGGGGAGTTCCCTAATGTCCCACTACTTGGAATTAGGGGAGGCATAACTTACAATCCTTGTTTGGCCCTGCGACAATTTGGTTATGCTCGAAGGGATGGTCCTCATGAGTTACTTATCCAGGGCATTATATTTAACTATGAAGGGGATATTCAAGGATATCGCCAAAGGTTCATACGAGCTTGGGGCATGGTAAACAGATCTGACGCCAAGACTTTGGGGTCGAAGAATTCGATTCCTATGGAACCTTATCTCCAATGGCTACGAGCTCGTGCTCAGAAACTTATGATGCCCTGCATATCCATCTTACCAGTGATTGTGGAGCCCATTACTGAAGGAGATATTCCCTACACGATTCTCCATCCTGATATGCCCACTGATCTTGAAGAGCTACAGAGGTCTTGGATCCAGTTGAAGAAGGAGCGGGATACTTATAGGGACCAGTTATATGCCCAAGAGAAGAAGGTTTTAGAGCTCACAAAGCAGCTTCATGAGGAAAGAAGCCTTAATGACTATCTCGGCATGAAGAGGAAGCATCCTTAGGGAACTTGATTTTTTTTAGTTTCTAGAATTTTTAATTGTAACGCCTGAGAGGCAATTGTACCTTGAATTCTACTAATAAAATCTTTGTTTCATTTTGGTTTGCAAATTTAAATTTCCAAAAGTCCTTGAAATCATTGCATACGCATCTCATTCACAACATTGCATAAATAGGTACCATTACAGGCTTCTCATCTTCTTCGCTGTTTATTTCAGCAAATATGTCTTCTAAACAAAGCATCAAAGATCTTCATGCACAAAATGCCCAATTTCAACAGATGTTCATAAGTCTGGCGAAAGGGTGGGAGGATCTGAAGGCCCTCATCCTGAATGAGAAAGAGAAGAAGAAGAAGAAGAATCTCGTTGGTGCCCTCAATACGGGAAGAAGATTCGAGGGGCCACTAAAGCAATCAGTTGATCTGACCTCCTCGTCCAAAGAGGGGAAAATCAAGAGGGGCAGACAAGGGAAGAGGACCCCAGTCCTGAAATTTCTGAAAATGATATCGACTACAACGATGAGAAATATCCTCACACTAAGGATATGTACAAGCAGTTAGAGGATCGGCTGAGCGCCATGGAAGTCAAGGGTCAAAACCCTAATTCTTCTCGTATTTAATTTGTCGCGCGCTTGTTATTATTTTTGCCATTATTTTGTAACTGTTTCAAGGTTGTAATAGTTTTAATTAGAGTTTTAAATTCCGCACTTTTATTTCCCGTCGAGGCAATTGTGTAACTGTCAAAGCCATGTAATAGCTAGGTTTATTTCCACTTTTACTTTGCGCAAATTATTAACTGTCTAGATGTATGACTAATAGGATTGTATGGCAAGAATGCATGAAAAATTAAAACAGTTAGAAAACCCTAATGTGCAAAGATTAAAATAACTGAAATAAATCACTCGCACATATTCACTCCTAGGGTTTACCTCACTTTGGTTGCCTTCGGTAAACAATCATTAAGCATAGGAGATTTTAGTGGTTGCCTTCCAGTCTAAAGAGATCAAAGTGTCCCATTCGAATGTTGCCTCGAAAAGATTTCAAGACTCTAGGGTTGCTACTAAAGTTTTCTAACTATTGCTTTAGTGATTGTATTTGTCCCTTTCGAATGTCCCTTACAAACTCCAACAATGGTGATACCTACTCCTTAATAGTGGGATAGCGATGTCTAAAGGAAATAGAACAGAAACGATCTTCTTTTGAGTAAGTAGATGCTTGTAGGTACTTTCTCAATAAAAACTCTTCACACAAACGCCTTTCAAAACAAAATTTCAAAACAACTTCGTCACACCCTTGAGGACTGATACAAGGGTTATCAAGAAGTAAAATATTTTCAAAGCAAGCATACACACGAGCAATTTTAAGAATATGAGCAAGTACCTAAGAGCCAGTAGTTAACTACGGATAGAAAGGGTGCTAACACCTTCCCTTTCTATAATCTACCCCCCCCCCCCCCCCCCCCCCCCGTACTCAGAATATCTCGAAAAAAGGTTTTTCTATTCTTTTTCCTTTTCCATGATTGTATGAAATAAAAGTCAATGGCGACTCTTGCTTACCGCGACATTTTACAAACACAAAACGCAAACCAGTATTAAACAGTCGGTTCTGCCACCGTATCACAGAACTGGCGACTCTGCTGGGGATGATATAAAGTGGGGTAAACCTTAAGATCTAGGTCATATTTAATTGCTTACTCTTGATTGTCTTGCTTGCTTTATATTTATGGGAATTGTTTGGGTTATTTGATCCTACACCCGGATCTGGGGAACACCTTTTAGGTAAGTAGCAATAAACTATGAGTGAACTATGCTAGGGTATACAAGCACGGTTGAAGCAGTAACTACGTTGATGTGGCACTTTGGTTGGTACCGGTAACCCTTGAGTCAATCGGGGAGAGTACGGGGCCGCTGCATGGTGTCGTGAAGCATCAACTGACCTTAGAACCTTTAATTGCACATCTTGGCCAGTAGGACGTAGCGAGATGGCCAACTTTGGTGTATGCCCAAGGTCGACAGATACTCGATGCTACACTCATTGAGGTCTGACTCTTGAGCTTTGTTTGGTTGCGAGTCAATCGCCTATTGAACGAAGCTGGGAGAAAGATCAGTGATATTGAGATCCCTTTTAGAACCCGGTTACTATTTATAAGACAGGTTGAACCAATCCAACTTCAAGAGGGTATGACCTTAAAACTCATGCAAGCCTTAAACCTAAGGACTTGATGTGACTTGTTTGTTGTTTGCTATACCTGTGATTTTCTAACCTAATCATGACATCATAAGCATGACATATCATGACTAACCATTTCAAGGATTCCCTAGGGCTCATTTTTGCTCTATTTTGTAGGACATGGCATCTTCCCGTAGGAATACTATACAGATCAAACTTGTGAAAGTGTCTCTCCAACTAAAGGATTTGGAATTAAGGGTTCTTGGAGGTTCTCATTTCACTAGAAAGCATGGTCAGTTGCTCAATCTGGTCACTGCAAAACCTGATGAAGAGTTGTTAAAAGTGTTGTTTCAGTTCTTCGACCCGGTGCACCATTGTTTCACCTTCCCGGATTACCAGCTAGTACCTACTATGGAGGAGTTTTCTCAGTTGTTAGGGGTACCTATTCTTGACCAGTTTCCTTTCAATGGTATGGAAGAACATCCAAAGCCTGAAGAAATTACTAGAGCTCTGTCTTTACAACGGTCTGACATAGTGGCAAATTGGGAGACTATAAGGAGTGTCCAAGGAATTCTGGTTAAGTTTCTATTTGAGAAGGCCTATCATTTTTGGGATACCTTAGATTTACAAGCTTTCGAAGAGGTGCTGACACTTCTCGTTTATGGGACGGTACTTTTCCCTAATGCTGATCAACTCGTAGATGTGAGCACTATCAAGGTTTTCCTGTCTCATAATCCAGTACCTACATTACTCGGGGATATTCTGCACTCTTTGCATGATCGCACTCTAAAGAGAAAGGGAACCCTCCTGTGTTGCACTCCTCTATTGGCTAGGTGGTTTATTTCGCACCTACCCGGGTCTATTTTGAAGAATGAGCAGGGTTTGAAATGGTCTCATAGGCTGATGTCCCTCAAGCATTCAAACATTCATTGGTGTTCACGGTTCTCGGAAGATATTACCATCATTGATAATTGTGGTGAATTCCCTAATGTCCCTCTCTTATGCATTAGGGGAGGAATCACGTACAACCCTTGTTTGGCCTTACGTCAGTTTGTTTATGCGAGAAGAGATGGTCCACAGACACGCTCATCCAAGGAATTGCCTTCAACTATGAGAATGATGCTCAGGAATACCGCAAAAGGTTCATAAAGGCTTGGGGCATGGTGCATAAAATTGATAGCAAGACGCTAGGGCACAAGAATTTCATTCCTTTTGAGCCTTATCTCCGATGGGTACGAGCTCGCGCCAAAAGTCTTAGGATGCCTTACCCAGATGTCCTACCAATAACCGTGGAGCCATCTACTGAAGGAGACACTACTTCACTTGTTCATCATCCCGACATGCCAACCGATCATGAAGAGTTATAGAAGTATTGGGTTCAACTCAAAGAAGAGCGGGACACGTTTGAAGCTCAGTTTTATGCCAGCGAGAAGAAGGTCCTAGAGCTCACTAGGCTACTTCATGAAGAAAGGAACATAAATGCCTACATCGCACCAAAGAGGATGCGCTCCTGGGGGACCTAGTTTCTTTTTGCTTTCAGTTTTTTTTTGTTTAATTGTTAGCCTAAAAGGCATTCTTTGTAACAATTTGAACTTATTAATGCAATTAACGTGTGTTTTTTTTGGTTAAACAAATCTGAGCCTTTAAGAATCCTTGAAATCATTGCATACGCATATCATCCATGACATTACATAAACAAGTACCATTACATGTTTCTCATCTTCCTCGCTGTTTATTTCACGCAGAAATGTCTTATGAACAAAGCATCAAGGATCTTCAGGCACAGAACGCCCAGTTCCAACAAATGTTCATAAGTCTGGCAAACGGGAAGGAAGACCTGAAAGCCCTCATTCTGAAAGAGAAGAAGAAGAAGAAGAAGAAGGTTGTCGGTATTCTGAATATGGCCGAAGGTTTAGAGAGCGGTTGAAACGTCCGACTGATCTGACCTCTTCATCCAAGGAAGGGGAGAATCAAGAAGGATAGAAGGACCTTAGTCCTGCAGTCTCTGATAATGATACTGATTACAATGATGAGCAATATCCTCCTACTGAGGATAGATACAAACAGTTGGAAGATCGTCTGAGTGCCATGGAAGTTCAGAGGATACCTGGACTAGATTTTGAAGAATTGGGATTGGTATCGGGAGTAGTCATCCCGCAGAAGTTCAAAGCTCTAGTTTTTGCCAAGTATGATGGGGTGTCCTGCCCAAAGCTCCATCTTCGCTCTTGTGTCAGGAAGATCCATCCCCACACAACTGATAGAAATTTGTGGGTTCACTTCTTTCAAGATAGTCTGTCAAGGACTCAACTTGAATGGTTCTACCAGCTAGAAGGAGTAAATATCAGAAACTGGGAAGATCTGGCTGCTGCTTTCTACAAGCAGTATCAGTACAATGCCGACCTTGCTCCTACTCGTACTCAACTCCAGAGTATGTCAATGGGTGCAGGTGAAGGTCTTAAATATTACGCGCAAAAATGGAGAGACTTGGCTGGGAGAGTTCAACCCCTGTTGTCTGATAGGGAGTTGGTTGATATGTTTCTGGGGATACTGTCAGGTCCGTTTTTCAATCATTTGATCGGCAGTTCATTAGCTGGTTTCACCGAGTTGATCCTAACCGGGGAAAGAGTAGAAGCTAGGATTCGAAGCGGCAAAATACAGAAGGATGCCTCTTCAAGTTTAGTAAAGAAGCCTTTTGCTGGTAAGAAGGAGGCAAGTGCCATCTACAGCCCGAGGGGCCAAAGTAGGGTTGAACATCGTCAGACAGTAAGTGCCGTGATGATACCTAGACCTGCAGTTGCTCCACAACGCAACAATCAACAAAGGGAGGAAAGACCACAACGGAAGTTTACCCGCATCAAAATGACATTAGATGAAGTTCTACCGCATCTGCTGAGATCTAACTTGGCAACCTTGAGAGAGGCTCCCAAGAATCCAAATACTACATCTCCCCGATATAATCCGAATGCCCGGTGTGCCTATCATTCTGAGAGTCCTGGCCACGATACAAATGACTACTGAGCTCTGAGAAACAAAATACAAGACTTGATTGAAGCTAAAGAGATAGATTTTGATGCTCCAGAGAAGCCGAATGTCATAACTGCTCCCATGCCTAAGCACGATCGTGGAGTTAATGCTATTGATACTGATTTATTTGTTACCTATGTCGATGAAGTTGCTACTCCTCTCTTGACTGTAAAGAAGAATTTGCTGTTGGCCGGTTTATTTCCGGGTTGTGGTGAAGGTTGCCACATGTGTTCGCTTCTACCGTTTGGTTGTCATTTGATAAAATTAGGTGTTCAACGCTTGATAGATAATAAAGAGATTCTGTTTGAGAAGACTATGAGTCCTGTTGTTCCAAATGAAGACTTTGCCATTATAACCATTTCCGCCAATCCTTCCAAGGTTTCCTCGAGAAGACCTGTTAGGATTACATCTGCTCCAAGAATTTCTCCACTAATAATTACTGGTCCTGGTCCTGTCCCGTATGTCTCGGATAAAGTTGTCCTGTGGCATTATGGTGCTGATGTATACTATCATGGCATCAAACAAGACTTGAAAGACGAAGAGGCTGATCTCGATATTGGTAACATTGTCGGAACCAGCAAAGTTACCCGAAGTGGAAGGGTTTTCTCTCCCGAGATTTCCCCTAAGACTGTCAGCAAGCCTATTATTATCCCATCTGCTGTTCCTGCTAGTACATCTGCTACTATTCCTGTTCTTACTCCAATTGTTACCCCTGTCGACGAATCGTCTGATACCCGCAGCAAAGAAGTTCTAGGTGAGCCTGCCCGGATGGAGACGCCTAAGAAAATTGTCGTGGAAGCTTCTAAGCAAGAAATGGAGGAGATATTGAAAATCATCAAGAAGAGCAACTATAACTTGGTTGAGCAGCTGGGGCAGACCCCATCTAAGATATCCATGTTGTCTTTGTTGTTGTGCTCTGAGGCCCATGCGAAGGCTTTGATCGCATTTCTCAAGACTGCGCATGTGCCGCAGGAAACCTCAACTGATTAGTTTAAAGATTGTGTGGCCAACCTGACTGTTGATAATGGGCTAGGTTTTTCAGATGCGGATTTGACTCCGAAAGGAAGAAAGCATAATGATGCTCTGTATGTCTCGATCGAATGTCGGGGCACCACTATGGCTCATGTGTTGGTAGATACTGGGTCTTCGCTGAATGTTCTGTCGAAGAAGGCGTTAGACCGATTGGATTGTGAGAGTTTAACTCTAAAGCCTAGTAACATTGTGGTAAGGGCTTTTGACGGGTCAAAGAGAATGGTGCACGGGGAAGTGGATATCCCTGTCTGTGATGTGGTGGGAGAACTGACTTGAGGTTTTGCGTTTGTGTTCGCAAATGTTGCGGTTTAGCAAGAGTCGCTACCGACTTTTATTTTATCCAAAAGGAAAGGTAAAAAAGCACATGAAAGACCTTTGAGATTGTTTTTGGGTTCGGGGGGTAGATTATGAAAAGGGAAGGTGCTAGCACCCTTTTCATCCATGGTTTTTCATGGGCTCTTAGTTACTTGTTTTAGATCACTTGCTTTGCTTTTTCAATTGTTTGAAATGGTGCTTTGTGTGGTTTTGAAAGTATTTTGAAAAGAGGCCCTGGTTTAGGCAATCTTTGTAATGATTCTTGTTTGTAAGAATGTATATAAAGATGTTTGTCTTTTGAAAAATATTTCAATGTTTTGAAAGTTGTTTGGAAACTGTTTTGAAATTGTTTTGAAATGTGTGTGTGTTTTTGAAAATAGCAAGGATTATTTGAAAGAGATCAAGTAACTAGGAGCTATCTACCCTACTCAAAAGTCTTTCTTGTACATTTTTATTCCTTTGATATTGATAACCTACCATTGTTTTGGTAGACAACCCTATCTTTGGATGTTAAACGGGACGGGCGTGGGTCATCGTATGACCATGATAGCAATGGTGCCAAGTATCTTAGCTTGTTTTAGGGACTAAGATCATTTTTGTTTTAGGCAACTTTTGATAGCGTCATCGAGGGATTATGATCTTTTGTTTTGTTTTGTTTTGCCAAGATACCTAGCATGCATACCATGTCCATTTTGTTTAGGCAACCAAGTGGGCGAAACCCTAGGGGTGCTTGTGTGTAAGGTGTTGTCATTTTTCATGCATTTGTTTGTCTTTGAATTAGGTCATGCTATTTGTTTGATTTTGTCTTATCATACAAACCCTAGTTTTTACTAAACATGCATATAATGCGATAAATTGCGTAATGTAAATCTAAACTATTACAACAATATTATGGGAGGGGGGATACAAGTTTTGAATGGGGAATATTTCTCAAAATAAAACCCTAATTCACTATTACAACCCAATTGAATTTATTATACAATAAATAAATAAACAATTATTTAAATATGCAATAAAATGTAAATATGCAAAAAATGTCTTGTAATTGTTTTATGTATGAGAAAATAAAATTATCTAAATCCTAAAAATAAGAAAAAAATAATGTTATTATTTTTGAACGTGGAAACCCTAATTTTGTTTCAAAAGAAAATATGTTTTTCTAATATGTTTAAGAAAAATAATAATAATATTATGTATAAATACTAAAAATTAAAATATGTGAGAAAATAATATTTTATGTGTATAATATAATAAAATAAAATATTTAAGTATTTTAATATTATTTACAAGTTTATTTAAGAAAATAAATTCTATTTAACCTAATAAACTATTTTTATGCCATAAAAATAATAAAAATAATAAAATAAAATGCAAAAAATTAAGAAAATATTTTTGGGATTTTTTAATGTTCAGAAAAAAAATAATAAAGTCAAAAAAATAATAAAATGCAAAAATTAACAAAATATGAATCAGGGGGGGTGCAAAAGCAAAATGTGGGGTGTGAATAGAAACAGGCCCAAGGCGCCAGGCCCAGAACACCACTTCATCCCTGTCCTTGCTCCTTTGCGCGCGCCCTATGTTTCAACCTGTAACTCTTGCATACATGCATAAAAACAAAATCTTGCAACATGAAACTTGTAGCATGTTAACTCACGATTCCAATGATATAAAAATCATGACCTAACTCTCAAAGATCAAGGAGAATTTTATCACCCCTAATTTCTGACCTAAAATTTTCATGAACTTCAAGCTTCAAATTCTCACTACTCAGTTAATATAAATAAAAACTATGCATATGTACAGCTCAAGCATGTTAAAGACTACATCTTTGCTTCACAAACCTAAGCTTAAGGATGCCTAAATAGAGAGATAGAAACTTGACAAATACCTTGTTCAGTTGAGTTTGGATATGGCAATGCGGGAACTTTGAGTGAGGCCTAAAGATCGTGTGAGCTTCCTTGAAGTTCCCTCAAGCTATCCCAATGCTCAACTTGCCTTGTAGGTGCTTGAATCTCCCTATAGAAGTCAACCTGTAAACCTTCAAAATGAAAATGGTGATCCTTGAAACAGGGGTTACAGTTGCAAGACAAAGGCTTGGAAAACTTAGGTTGGATGTATGTAATGTGTTTTGAAGTGTTACAAAGCAAAACGCACGAGCAAATTTCAAGTTGGCAAGTGATTTGCAGAGACTGCCCTGTTTGGGCAGAAAATGGTGTTTTTTTGTGTTTTAGGGTGTTTTGGAGGTTGTGAATTCGTGTTTCTTGCTTGTTACAATGTTCTGAACTTGGTTCAAATGAGGCCAAGGCTTGCCTTTATCAGATGGATGAGTTGTATTGATTTTTGCAAGTTTCTTGCTTTTGAAGAAAAGTTGGAAGTGACAATGCCAAAGCCTGTACAAGCTTGCTTGCTAGCTGCACATAGTTGGTACAAGTTGCCTGATATTTGTGGATATTGTTTTCAGCAAAAGATTAGGTGCATGGCTCAAGATTAGCAAAGTTGGAAAAAGCAAGCTTTATCAAAATGGTATTATGAACTTTATGCCATTTTTGGAATAATTCTTTGTGTAAAGCTTCAAAGATCAGGACAAGACCATTATCCAATGTGTTTGAATTTAATTATGGAGTGTAGAAGGGATTAGGACCTATAAAACCAAGTACAAGCATGTTTGAAACTGATTTGCAACTTGTAACATTGTGAAAATGCCTTGCACAAAAGTGAGAAATTGCCATGTTCATTTCTTCGATTCTCCCTAACCATAAATGATCTTGGAGAGTTATTGGATATTTTGGAAAGCCTGTAACATGATTTACAATCCATATTTGAAATTCAACTTGAGATTCCTCTTGTAACTAGGTGAAAATTTGCCATGAAGTTAGGTCAAAAATTTGCCTAAACTAGGGCAAAATTTCACTAAGTTAAAAAGTTTATGGACCCTTATTCACAAAATCATAACTTGAGATCCAAGCATCTTTTTTGAAAACTTTGTGAATAAAAGTTGTAGATTTCATGGAGGACTACAACTTTCATGTTGGAAGTTTTGTTTGAATCAAATTGCATCATGGTTAAAAAGTTGTGGAAAGTTGGGGAAATATAAGAAATTTCCATAACTTAGAAAAATTCTAAGTTATGAAAAATTTCAAATCAAAACCCTAATTTGCAAAATTAGGTTTCTTGGTCAACAAATTTCAAATTTTGACATATCTTGATGAATTATGACCCTTGGTACTTGATTTGGACCAAAAAGTCAAAGTTTGACTTTTCAATATACAGTTGATTTTGATTAGTTGACTGAAAAATTCATCTGTCAATCCTATGCATTTGAGATCTTTTGAACCATATGATTAGGTCAAGATTATGCCATTGAGTCCTTTATATCATGCTTGAACCCAATTGGTCATTGGTTAGGTTAAAAATCAGAAATTGCCCTTTCTCAATCAAAACCCTAATTTTGACCATTTTGCCCTTTTGATGATCTGATCACATTTTTTGAGGAGTTATGGTCCAAACTTGATAAAATGGTACATAGGAGCCTATAATGTTGTTGGGGATCAAAAATTATGAAGTTTGACTGTAAATTGGCCATGGTTGACTTTTTCCCCAATATAGCTGATTTTTAGGTCAACTGTCCAATTGACTGGGCAAAAATGTGATTCAAGACTTGAAAATTGGTATGAGAAATCTTAGGGATCCAAGATGGTGTATGAAAGTCACATTAAGCATTGATGGTCCAAAAATCCTTGTGCAAACTCAAACCCTAATTTCAAGTCATCAGTGCAAGAGGAGGTCTTGAGCTGAGCAAACCCTAATCGTGTCTGGAGTCCAAGAAGTCTTATGAGGGAAAAATATTGATAATATGAGAGGGCAAATTTTGGGGTACAACAGCTGCCCCTGTTCAATCTTCTTGAACCTGAAGAGTTAGATTGGCGAGTTTGCCGTTCGTGACTCGAGGGTAAAAGATGATTGGACACTAGAGTGCCCGTAAATTTGCACTCGTCAAAATGTAGTTGAGGAAATGGGCTTAAAGATGCCATTTGGAGATGTGACAAAATCTTGTCGGAGATGGGCTTGAAGATGCCATCCAAGAATGTTTGTTGAGTTGTAAGTTGTAAGTCAGTAGAATAAGTATCAGAATGGTATCCGCGTCTGGAACGTATCTGAACTGTATCTGGGGACTGAATCTGAATGAGCAAAGGAATAACATCCGTATCTGGAGCGTATCCAAGTTGTATCTGAATGTTGAATCTGAATAAGCATTAGAATAACATCCGTGTTTGGAGCGTCTATGAGCGGTATGAGCAATGGAATAGCATCCGTGTCTGGAGCGTCTCTGAGCTGGGGAAAATTAGAATAGGTGACAGAATGGCAACCGTATTTGGAGCATATCTGGGCTGTATCTTGAAGTTTGAATCTGAATAAGTAACAAAATGACTTTCGTGTCTGAAGTGTATCCGTACTGTATCTGAATTGGAACACTGAATAAGGGCCAGAATGGCATCCGCGTCTGGAGCGTATCTGAACTAGAATCTGAATAAGTGACAGAATGACTTCCGCGTCTGGAGTGTATATGAACTTTGTATTTGAGTAAGTGACAGAATGACTTCCGTGTTTGGAGTGTATCTGAACTTGAAATTGATAGTTGAATCTGAATGAGAAATAGAATGGCTTTCGTGTTTAGAGCGTATCTGAACTTGAAATTGATAGTGGAATATGAATAAAAAATATAATGGCTTCCGTGTCTGAAGCGTATCTAATCTGTATCTGATAGTTGAAATCTGAATAAGTATCAGGATGACATCCGTATCTGGAGCGTATCTGAACTGTATCTGATATCTGAATCTGAATGAGTAACAGAATGACTTCCGCGTCTAGAGTGTATCTGTACTGTATCATGATTGTATACTGTTAATGGTAGCTTGTTAATCTTATCCTGAAAAGGGTAAAATGTTAGCTGAAACACAAAGTTATGTTGCATGGAATGTATGATGCAATATATGTGTTTTATCAATGCTTATGATATATGGATGTAATGTATGCGCATGTAAGTTGATTTGCTGTATTGTGGAGGTAAATAAATCCTTGACAGTTGGGGATAAAAACTCTTGACCGCTGCCGGGGAAAATAAATCCTTGACCGCTGCTGGAGATTCAAAATCTTTGATTGCTGAGGATGAGAAATCCTGAGTAACTGTTGGAGATTAAAAATCCTTGACAACTTCTGTGGGGATATGAGGATCATTCATGTCTTGAAGTTGGAGTATTGACAAAAATTCTGTTGTGAACAATTCCATACTGCTTGAGAAATATGCTTAGGGAATCCAGAGAACTTTGATGACTTCTACTGGGGGTAACACAATGGGAATCCTTACTCGGTTGGGGAATAGGGAAAACTCTGATGATTTCTGCGGGGAACTAAGAATGAGAATCTTCATTCTGTTGGGGAGTAATGAAAACTTTGGCGGCTTCATGCTGGGGAGTAATGAAGACTCCGACAACTTTACTGGGGAATCAAGAATGAGAATCTTCATTCTGTTGGGGAGTAAAAACTCTATGGGGAAGAAGGCTTACTGTTGGAGAGTAAGTTCGGGAGTTTTCGGTCGTCTGCCACTCTACTGGGAAGTTATCCTAGGTTGGGGAGAGACAAAAGTTAACTGTTATCTGGTTGATTTCCAGGCTTTAAGATAACTTGCTGGGGAAATTGGATGGTTTTCGCTGGGGATGAGAAGTCTTGACTCGACTGGGGATGAAGGTTTCAACTCTGCTGGGGATCTGTAACTCAAAGCTTTGGCTCCACTGGGGATTGGGAGTTTGAAGTTTTACTTCTGATGGGAATTAAGGGTTTGAAATTTAGCTCCGCTGGGGATATGTATTTTAAGGTTTTAGCCCTGCTGGGGACCTAGATGGTGTACTGTAGGGATTACTCCTGGAATAGCCTAAAGACGTTTTCCTATCCTTTCAGTCTATCAGTAATTGTTATTTTCCATCCTGTTTATTTGTAAACAGTAATTATGTTCAAATGTATATGTTCATCAATGAATCATTGGATGTTTTTGCAAATAAAAACACAATTGTAAAAGGAAAAGACA
Organism: Vicia faba; assembly: GCA_948472305.1. Lineage (NCBI taxonomy): Eukaryota > Viridiplantae > Streptophyta > Magnoliopsida > Fabales > Fabaceae > Vicia > Vicia faba. The sequence continues at coordinate 563,131,043 of OX451735.1, forward strand.
AATATTTTTTGCACTTTAAAGAGGTATCTTTGTATTTACTTTAAATAAGTGTTTTGTACAAAGGAGACAGACACCATGGTAAGAGGATGATGTCATAAAAGTAAGAAAAATTTATACAAAGAAAGATAGCTATGTGTGTAAAAATCCCATGGGGTTCCCATTCTGCTATAGCCTTCGTATCTCCGAATATCTTGTCCATCCGTTGCTTCGTCCGAAGATGATTGGATTGATCAGAAGCTCAGAGTTTGTCAGTGAAGAGATTGTCCTTAAAGTGATCTGATGAGACATAGTCGTACGCTTTAATTCCCTAACTTTTGCCTGGACCGCCCTTTCGGGTTTTCAGTCCACCGAGAAACCCTTTTTTCCCAAGTCGCCCTTTTGGGTTTTCAACTTGCCGGATGTACAGATTTTTTTATTTATCCCTAATTTTTTCCTGAACCGCCCTTTCGGGTTTTCGATTCACCGGGATGCCCTTTCCTAGGTGTGTCAACCTAGCGGGTCATTTATGCGTAGTATCTTTTGACTATGTCTGCGTTCGCAGGGTGCGGCAAGTCGTCACCGCCCATGGTGGTTAAGATCATTGCCCCACCAGAAAAGATGTTCTTGATCATAAATGGTCCTTCGTAGGTAGGAGTCCATTTGCCCCTGGGATCACTTTGTGGCAAGATGATGCGCTTGATTACCAGATCTCCGACTTGATATACCTGGCGCTTGACTTTCTTGTTGAAAGCTTTGATCATTCGTTTTTGATACGTCTGACCGTGGCAAACAACAGTAAGTCTCTTTTCATCAATCAAGTTAAGTTGATCATGCCGGGTCTGAATCCAATCATCTTCACTCAAACCAGCATCTTTCATGATTCTCAAGGAGGGAATCTGAACCTCGATAGGTAAAACAACTTCTATGCCATATACCAAGGAATAGGGTGTTGCCCCAGTTGATGTGCGTGCCGTGGTACGGTACCCTTGAAGAGCAAACGGTAACATTTCATGCCAGTCCTTGTAGGTGATTGTCATCTTTTGTATGATCCTCTTGATATTTTTGTTTGTAGCTTCGATAACACCGTTCATCTTTGGCCGATAGGGAGATGAGTTGTGATGTTGAATCTTGAACTGCTCGCACAAAGCGGTGATCATAATATTGTTAAGATTTATACCGTTGTCAGTGATGATCCTTTCGGGGATACCATACCAGCAAATAAGGTTCTGTTTTATGAAGCGGGCAACAACATTCTTAGTAACAGATGCGAAGGAAGCTGCTTCGACCCACTTGGTGAAGTAGTCAATGGCCACCAGAATGAAGCGATGTCCATTGGATGCTGTAGGCTTGATCTCTCCAATCATGTCGATTCCCAACATAGCGAATGGCCAAGGAGCTATTAAGACATTTAGAGGAACTGGAGGCACGTGCACCTTGTCTACATAGATTTGACATTTATGGCATGTTCGGGAATGTTGATAGTAGTCAACTTCCATGGTAGACCAGTAATAGCCTACTCGTAGAATCTTCTTAGCCATCGTATGCCTGCTAGAGTGAGTTCCGAAGGTGCCTTCATGCAATTCAGCCATAATTCTTTCAGCTTCAGCTTTGTCCACACAACGGAGTAGAACAGAATCATGATTGCGCTTATATAGGATGCCATTACTCAAGAAGAACTTTGTCGAGAACCTCCTTAAGAACATTTTGTCGTTGACTAAAGCTCCTTCAGGGTATTCTTGAGCCTCGAGATACCTTTTGACTTCATGAAACCACGACTGGTCCACTACTTCTTTGGTATTAATATCGTGACAATGTGCCGGTTCATCCATTCGTTCAATGGTAATTTGGGGAGCCTCATTATCCCAATTAAGTTTAAACATGGATGACATTGTAGCTAGAGCATCTGCTAGCTGATTCTCTTCTCGCGGGAAGTGCTCGAAGGTAATCTGCTCGAAATGTGGTAACAATGTCAAGACATGTTCTTTGTAAGGGATGAGGTTTGGATGTTTAGTATCCCACTCTCCTTTGATCTAACTGATGACCAAATCTGAGTCCCCAAACACAATCAAAGATTTTATTCCCAAGTCTATGGCAGCCTTGAGTCCAAAGATGCAAGCTTCATACTCTGCCATGTTGTTCATGCAGTCGAAGCAAAGTCTGGCGGTGAAAGGAGTATGGAAACCTTCCGGGGAGATGAGTACCGCACCGATACCATTGCCAAGTGCATTGGAGGCCCCATCAAAGTACAGGTTCCATCGGGATCCTTCTTCAGGTCCGTCATATGGTCTGATACCTTCAATATTGTCCAATGTCATAATGTCTTCGTCAGGGAAGTCGAACCTCATGGATTGGTAATCTTCAACAGCTTGATGGGCTAGATGGTCAGCTAGCACACTCCCCTTTATAGCTTTTTGGGTTGTGTATTGTATGTCGTATTCCATTAGGATCATATGCCATCTAGCTATTCTTCCAGATAGAGCAGGCTTCTCAAAGATGTACTTAATCGGATCCATCTTAGATATCAGCAAAGTGGTATGAGTCAACATATACTGCCTTAGCCGGCGAGCATCCCATACCAAAGTGAAGCAAGTTTTCTCGAGCAGTGAGTATCGGATCTCACAGTCGGTAAACTTTTTGCTAAGGTAATAAATGGCATGCTCTTTTCGGCCAGACTCGTCATGTTGGCCCAATACGCACCCAATTGAATTCTCTAGGATAGTCAGATACATGATTAGCGGTCTTCCTTCGACGGGTGGCATCAAGATAGGAGGTTCTAGCAAATACTCCTTGATTTTATCGAAAGAAATTTGACAGTCATCATTCCATTTAACTACCTGATCTTTCTTCAACAGCTTAAAGATTGGTTCACAGGTAGATGTTAGGTGATAAATGAACCTTGCAATGTAGTTTAGGCGTCCCAAGAAACCTCTAACCTCCTTCTTAGTGCGAGGAGCAGGCATTTCTTGTATAGCTTTGACTTTGGCAGGATCAACCTCGATGCCTTTGTTGCTGACAATGAAACCTAAGAGCTTACCGGATCGGACTCCGAATGTACACTTGTTTGGATTCAGCCTGAGCTTGTACTCCTTCAACCTGACAAACATCTTTTGCAAGTGATCAAGGTGTTCTTCTTCAGTTTGTGATCGGGATATCATGTCATCTACGTAGACCTCTATTTCATGATGTATCATATCATGAAACAAAGCTACCATGGCGCGTTGATAGGTTGCCCCAACATTCTTCAGTCCGAATGGCATCACTTTGTAGCAGAACGTACCCCACTGTGTAACAAAAGTAGTTTTCTCCATGTCCTCAGGTGCCATTTTGATCTGGTTATAGCCTGAGAATCCATCCATGAAAGAAAATACTTTGTGCTGAGCTGTGTTATCGACCAGGATGTCAATGTGCGGAAGTGGAAGGTCATCTTTAGGGCTGGCCCTGTTTAAGTCTCTATAATCCACACACATTCTGACCTTGCCGTCCTTCTTAGGCACGGGCACAATGTTAGCAACCCATTGTGGATAGGAAGTAACAGCCAGAAATCCAGCATTGAATTGTTTCATAACTTCTGCTTTGATCTTCTCGGACATGTCAGGTCTCATGCGTCAGACCTTTTGCTTAACTAGTGGACAGTCTTCTCTTGTGGGGAGACGGTGTACCATAATGTTTGTATCGAGTCTCGGCATGTCTTCGTATGACCAGGCGAATATTTCAACATAATCATGCAGTAGATGAATTAGGCGCTCCTTGACACTCGGATCTAGGTTGGCACCTATCTTGATTTCCTTTTTGTCATCCTCAGTTCCCAAGTTGATTGTATTCAACTGCTCTTCATGAGGCTGAATTGCTCTTTCCTCTTGTTGTAGAAGTCTGGCTAATTCCCCTGGAACCTCACAATCTTCCTCACCTTCGTATTCGGCTTGGTTGATCAGATCTTCAGAGTCACTGAAAGCTATAGCAGTATCGTTACCTATGGGTTCCGGAATGGAAGGGTACCTGCGTTTGTGAGTATGGGTGTGTGTAAGGGATAACCATCTTAAAACAACAAAATGTAAAAGAAAGACAATGAGCAAAAAGGTTTAAATATGAAAAGCGTCAATGACTCATTAAAATGACATATGAAAATGAAATACGAACCCTTACAAATGGACCTATGTGTCTCGGGTAAGACACAAGGTTGAAAAAGTATGAATTGTTTGTGAATTATTATAGTCCAACAGAAATGGAAAATATAAATTACTGCGGTATGAAAGTAATCGGAACAAAGTCTTTTGCTTCCCAGTTGCACAGTCCTCCGTCAACAGTAGGAAAATCCAGTCTTCCAAGCTGCCCTCTTCTTCACTTTCCTCTAGTGCATTAACCCCTCGGTGGCTGATCTTCATAGGTGGCCCTCCGATACGGGAGTGGCGCACGGCCTTCTGACCAGTCGAAGCAAATCCCAAGCCGAATTTGTCTGCTTTGAAAGGAAAGTCGGGAAGCTTCCCCCAGATAGTGGATCCGCCTTCTTCCACCACTGCTCTAGCATCCTCGAGAGACGACATTCGAGGTACAGGTCTCGTGATCACAGGAGTTGAGGACACTGTCTTGGTCGCCGCTATCTCTTCAGAGACTTCTTCGAAGTGTTGGAAAGGGGTCTCTATGAATTCGCCATCTAATTCCACATAACGGAATGAATTAAGATGACTGATCATGTATTCCTCTTCGCCATGAACAATTATAATTTTCCCCTGGACATGGTACTTGAGCTTCTGATGCAGAGTAGAAGTGACAGCTCCAACATGGTGGATCCAAGGTCTTCCCAACAGGCAAGAGTAGGAAGGACGGATGTCCATCATGTAGAATGTTGAATTGAACGTCTGGGTACCCACCTTGATCGGGATGTCCACCTCTCCATGGACCATCCTCTTGGAACCATCAAAGGTTCTGACAATTATATTGCTGGGTTTCAGGGTTAGGCCTTCACAATCCAGTCTATCCAAGGCTTTCTTCGGCAAGACATTTAAAGACGACCCAGTATCAACCAAAACATGAGCTAGGGTGGTTCCCATACACTCCACCGAGACATGTAGCGCATCATTATGTTTTCTCCCTTTGGAGGTCAAGTCTGCATCGGAGAACCCCAGTCCATTGTCAACTATTAAGATGGCCACACATTCCTGGACTTGATCAGCGTAGGTTTCTTGTGGCACGTGGGCCGTCTTCAAAAACTTGATCAAAGCTTTAGCATGTGCCTCAGAGCACAACAACAAGGCTAACATAGATATTTTGGAGGGGGTCTGCCCCAGTTGTTCAACAACATTATAATCACTTTTCTTAATAATCCTCAGAATCTCTTCCACCTCTTTCTGGGATGTTTCAGGAATGACTAATGACTGAGCCTTCGTCAAGACAGGATCCTCTTAAACATTCTTTCCTTTCTCTCAACATAGGAAACAGGGATGGGAATTGTATTGTCATTGTTGGCGGGTACACTTGTAGGTACAATTACATGGGTAATCTTCGGGATGGTCGTGGGTCCAAAGACTGCTGTTGGAGGAGCAATCTCTGGAGAAAAGATTCTCCCACTACGAGTAATTTTGCTTGTTCCAGCAATGTTACTGATGTCGGGATTATCCTCCTCAGAGCTTTCTTCTTCAATGGTCTCTTCAATATGTTTGACACCATGATAGTAGATTTCTCCACCATAGTTCCATGGTACCATTTTGTCGGTTTTGTACGGGGTTGGTCCGGGCATTGTTATCTTCAAAGGAGTAGTCATAGGAGCAGATGTAATCCTAACGGGTTTTTTAGGAACCCTGGAAGGATTGGCGTATATGGTTATTATTGAAACTTCTGGAACTGGAATGGGTGAGACGGGAGCTTTCTCAAACAAAATTTCCTTGTTATCAATCAATTGTTGGATTCTTTTCTTCAAAAGAGGACAGTCAAATGGGGAGGACAGGTAAGCATGGTAATCTTGGTCACATCCTGGGAACACCCCAACCTTCAACAAATTCAACTTGATGGTTAGGAGAGGAGTAGACAGCTCATCCACAGCAGAAACAAACAGATCTTCTTCCACAGCATTGGCATTGTGCCCATGCCTAGGCATCGGTGTGGAGATAACATTTGGCTTTTCAGGAGCTTCAAATTCAACTTCCTTTGCGTCGATCAGATCTTGTATCTTATTCTTCAGGGCCCAACAGTTGTTGGTGTCGTGCCCTGGGCTTTCTGAGAGGTACGCGCATCTGGCGTTGGGATGGTAATGTGGAGAGGTAGTGTTAGGATTTTTAGGGGCCTCCTTTAGCATAGTTAGGTTCAACTTCAAGAGATGCGGAAGGACTTGAGCAGGAGTCATGTTTATCTTGGTGAATTGCCTTACAGGCCTTTCCACCCTTTGCTGGTTATTCCTCGGCTGATCATTTCTCGGCTGATTGTTTCTTGGCTGGTCTGAGGCAGACTTTTGAATCATAACAGCCCCCACAGTTGGTCGTCTTTCAACCCTTCCCAGATTTCTCTGGGCATAGACAACAGACACTTCTTTCTTTCCCGTGAAGGGCTTTTTTACAGTTGCAGAGGTAGACGCATCTTTCTAAATTTTCCCGCTTCTAATACCGGCTTCCACCCTTTCGCTAGTTAGAATCAACTCAGTGAAACCTGCAGAGGAGCTTCAAATCAGGTGATTAAAGAAATAACCTGACAGAGTCCCTAAGAACATGTCCACTACCTCTCTTTCAGATAAAGGTGGTTGTACCCTTCCGGTTAAATCCCTCCATTTTTGGGCGTAGTCTTTAAAGCCCTCATTGGTAGCCATGGCCATACTTTGTAGCTGAGTACGGGTTGGTGCCAAGTCGGTGTTATATTGATACTGTTTATAGAATGTGGCCACCAAATCTTCCCAATTATGCACATCAGACCTCTCCAACTGGTAGAACCAATCAAGCTGTGTGCCTGATAGACTGTCCTGGAAAAGTGGACCCACAGGTCTTTGTCAGAAGAATGTGGTTGAATTTTCCTGAAATAAGATCGTAGGTGCATCTTTGGGCAAGACACCCCGTCATACTTAGCAAACAATGGCACTTTAAATTTAGGAGGGATTACAATTCCAGAAACCAACCCTAACTCCTCAAAATCCAGCCCCGAAACTCTCTGTATCTCCATGGCAGCTAGACGTTCTTCCAAGTTCTTGTATTTGTCATCGACCAGAGGATACTGTTGTTCAGAATAGTCTTCATCTTCTTCTTCCTCTGCTTCTTCCTCAGAATCAGATGGTACTGCCGTTTCTTTTCCCTTTCTTACCCCTTCATCAGATATTGAGGGGAAATCCAAAGTCCGTCTGGCTTATCCTTCAAACCTTCTTCCCATGAGAACCACACCAGCTCTCTTCTTCTTCTTTTTCTCTTTTTCCTTCTCTAGTAGAGTCTTGAGCTCCTCCTTCCCCTCAGCCAAGGTCAAGAGTAGCTGTTGAAATTGTGAATTCCGAGCTTGCAAATCTTTGACCGTTTGTTCAATATCTATCTTGCTGAAATAAACAACAGAGAGATGAGGAAACTTGGTGTGAAGACCTGTTTATGCATATGATGAATGATATGTATTCAAGTAATGCATTCAAGGATTCAGAAATTCAAGTTTGTTTTAAACAAAAAAGGAACACACGTCATATTAATAAGATAGAATTTGTTAGTACATCAATGCCCCATGGGAAAAATAATACAAAATTCTAAGGTAAAAAGATGTTGCGCATCCTCTTTGGTGCAATGTAGGTGTTAAGAGTCTGCTTTTCGTGAAGTTGACGAGTGAGTTCCAAAACCTTCTTCTCGCTTGCGTAGAATTGGGCTTCAAAAGTATCGTGCTCTCCCTTGAGTTGTATCCAACTCCTTTGTAAATCTTCGAGTGATGTTGGCATGTCAGGATGTAGGTGGGTGTATGGAACCTCTCCTTCCATAACAGGCTCTATAATCATAGGGAGAATGTAGGGGGTAAGGCATCATAAGACTTTGGGCGCGAGTTCGTACCCACATGAGGTAAGGCTCAATAGGGATGGAGTTCTTGTGTCCCAAGGTCTTACTGTCCACCTTGTTGGGCATCCTCTAAGCTCGGATGAACCTTTGTCAGAGTCCTTGGTTGTCGTTGTCGAAGTCGAAAACCAAACCTTGAATCAACATATCATGTGGGCCATCCCTTCAGGAATATCCAAACTCTCTCAGAGCCAAGCAGGGGTTGTAGGTGATGCCTCCCCTAATGCCAAGTAGAGGGACATTAGGGAATTCCCCACAATGGTCAATGATAATGACATTCTCTCTGGATCGAGAACACCAATGGATATCTGAATGTGTAAGGGTCATCAACCGTTATGACCACCTCAAACCTTGCTCATTCTTCAAAACTGATTGGGGAAGATGAGAAATAAACCATCTTGCCAGTAGAGGAGTGCAACACATGAGAACACCTCTTTTCCTCATTGTACGAGTGTGAAAAGAGTGGAGGATATCCCCAAGCAATGTAGGCACCGGGTTGCGAGCCATGAAGATTTTGAAAGCACTCACATCTATAAGTTGGTCAGGATTAGGGAACAAGACCATCCCATAGATGAGAAGAGCTACAATCTCCTCAAAATATTGTAAGTCCAAAGAGTTCCAGCAACTTTGAGCCTTCTCAAACAGAAACTTTGACAAGAAACCTTTGACACCACTTCTAGTTTCCCAATGTGTTGTGACATCAGATGAGTGCAAGTGTAAGGCTTGAGCAATCTCTTCTGGCTTTGGATCTCTTTCCGTACCGTTGAAGGGTAGTTGATTGAGAATAGGAATCCTCAAGAGTTGATAGAATTCCTCCAAAGTAGGCACAATTTGGTAATCAGGAAATGTGAAGCAATGATGCAAGGGGTCAAAGAACTGGAAGAGAACTTTCAACATATCCTCCTCAGCGTTGGCAGTGACTAAGTTGAGAAGACGACCATGCCTCTCGGTGAATGGAGAATTCTCAGGAATCCTTGAAGCTAGCTCCTTGAGTTGTGGAGGAATTCTTACAAGGTTGATCTGGATAGTTTTCCTGCGAAGTGAAGCCATAACCTACAAAACAGGAACAAAGATGAAAATCCAAAATCCTTGAAATGGTTAGTGGATGCATATGATGCTTCATGATGTTCATGATGTTATGCACAAGTATATATGTACAAGAAAATCACACAAGTTCCTAGTTTAGGCTTGCATGGGGTTTCATAGGTAAGTACCCTCTTGAAGTTTTAGTTGGCTCAACCTGTCCTAGAAATAGTAACCGGGTTCTAAGGAGCTCAATATCACTGGATTGTTTACTTGTTCATTGTTTCAATTCAGCCTCTTTACTGGCGACCGAAATATTCCAAGGAACCAACCCTCAATGAGTGTAGTATAGAGTATCTACCAACTTCGGTCTGTACCAAAGCCGATCATCTCACTACATCCTAAAAGGCCAAGTTGGTCAAGTAAAGGTTCTAAAAGTCCATTAGTGCTTCATGACATCATTCAGCGGCCCCGTATTCTCTTTGATTGACTCAAAGGCTACCGGTACCCACAAATATGTCGCACTAATATAGTTATTGCTTAGACCATGTCGGTATACCCCACACAGTTTCCACAATGTATTGCTATTTACCTATGAGTGTTTCCCAAATCCGGGTAGAGGATTCAAACCCAAACAATAGGACCAAAGTGTAAAGCAAACAAGTCAAGCAAGATAAACATGTAAAGGTGATCTAAAACCCTAAGGTAACCCCACTTTTATAATATTCCCCAGCAGAGTCGCCAATTCTGTGATGCGGTGGGAGAACTGACTTGAGGTTTTGCGTTTGTGTTTGCAAATGTTGCGGTTTAGCAAGATTTGCCATCGACTTTTATTTTATCCAAAAGGAAAGGTAAAAAAGCACAGGAAAGACCTTTGAGATTATTTTTGGGTTCATGGGGTAGATTATGAAAAGGGAAGGTGCTAGCACCCTTTTCATCCATGGTTTTCCATGGGCTCTTAGTTACTTGTTTTAGATCACTTACTTTGCTTTTTCAATTGTTTAAAATGGTGCTTTGTGTGGTTTTGAAAGTATTTTGAAAAGAGGCCTTGGTTTAGGCAATCTTTGTAATGATTCTTGTTTGTAAGAATGTATACAAAGATGTTTGTCTTTTGAAAAATGTTTCAATGTTTTGAAAGTTGTTTGGAAACTGTTTTGAAATTGTTTTGAAATGTGTGTGTGTGTTTTTGAAAATAGCAAGGATTGTTTGAAAGAGATCAAGTAACTAGGAGCTATCTACCCTACTCAAAAGTCTTTCTTGTACATTTTTATTCCTTTGATATTGTTAACCTACCATTGTTTTGGTAGACAACCCTATCTTTGGATGTTAAACGGGACGGGCGTGGGTCATCGTATGACCATGATAACAATGGTGCCAAGTATCTTAGCTTGTTTTAGGGACTAAGATCATTTTTGTTTTAGGCAACTTTTGATAGCGTCATCGAGGGATTATGATCTTTTGTTTTGTTTTGTTTTGCCAAAATACCTAGCATGCACACCATGTCCATTTTGTTTAGGCAACCAAGTGGGTGAAACCCTAGGGGTGCTTGTGTGCAAGGTGTTGTCATTTTTCATGCATTTGTTTGTCTTTGAATTAGGTCATGCTATTTGTTTGATTTTGTCTTATCATACAAACGCTAGTTTTTACTAAACATGCATATAATGCGATAAATTGCGTAATGTAAATCTAAACTATTACAACAATATTATGGGAGGGGGGATACAAGTTTTGAATGGGGAATATTGCTCAAAATAAAACCCTAATTCACTATTACAACCCAATTGAATTTATTGTACAATAAATAAATAAACAATTATTTAAATATGCAATAAAATGTAAATATGCAAAAAATGTCTTGTAATTGTTTTATGTATGAGAAAATAAAATTATCTAAATCCTAAAAATAAGAAAAAAAATAATGTTATTATTTTTGAAAGGGGAAACCCTAATTTTGTTTCAAAAGAAAATATGTTTTTCTAATATCATTTATTTACTTCATTTTGTTTAAGAAAAATAATAATAATATTATGTATAAATACTAAAAATTAAAATATGTGAGAAAATAATATTTTATGTGTATAATATAATAAAATAAAATATTTAAGTATTTTAATATTATTTACAAGTTTATTTAAGAAAATAAATCTATTTAACCTAATAAACTATTTTTATGCCATAAAAATAATAAAAATAATAAAATAAAATGCAAAAAATTAAGAAAATATTTTTGGGATTTTTTAATGTTCAGAAAAAAATAATAAAGTCAAAAATATAAAAATAACAAGAAAATATGAAAAATAATAAAATATGAATCAGGGGGGTGCAAAAGCAAAATGAGGTGTGAATAGAAACAGGCCCAAGGCGCCAGGCCCAGAACACCACTTCATCCCTGTCCTTGCTCCTTCGCGCGCGCCCTGTGCTTCAACCTGTAACTCTTGCATACATGCATAAAAACAAAATCTTGCAACATGAAACTTGTAGCATGTTAACTCACGATTCCAATGATATAAAAATCATGACCTAACTCTCAAAGATCAAGGAGAATTTTATCACCCCTAATTTCTGACCTAAACTTTTCATGAACTTCAAGCTTCAAATTCTCACTACTCAGTTAATATAAATAAAAACTATGCATATGTACAGCTCAAGCATGTTAAAGACTACATCTTTGCTTCACAAACCTAAGCTTAAGGATGCCTAAATAGAGAGATAGAAACTTGACAAATACCTTGTTCAGTTGAGTTTGGATATGGCAATGTGGGAACTTTGAGTGAGGCCTGAAGATCGTGTGAGCTTCCTTGAAGTTCCCTCAAGCTATCCTAATGCTCAGCTTGCCTTGTAGGTGCTTGAATCTCCCTGTAGAAGTCAACCTGCAAACCTTCAAAATGAAAATGGTGATCCTTGAAACCGGGGTTACAGTTGCAAGACAAAGGCTTGGACATCTTAGGTGGGATGTATGTAATGTGTTTGAAGTGTTACAAAGCAAAACGCACGAGCAAATTTCAAGTTGGCAAGTGATTTGCAGAGACTGCCCTGTTTGGGCAGAAAATGGTGTTTTTTGTGTTTTAGGGTGTTTTGGAGGTTGTGAATTCGTGTTTCTTGCTTGTTACAATATTCTGAACTTGGTTCAAATGAGGCCAAGGCTTGCCTTTATCAGATGGATGAGTTGTATTGACTTTTGTAAGTTTCTTGCTTTTGAAGAAAAGTTGGAAGTGACAATGCCAAAGCCTATACAGGCTTGCTTGCTAGCTGCATATAGTTGGTACAAGTTTCCTGATATTTTTGGATATTGTTTGCAGCAAAAGATTAGGTCCATGGCTCAAGATTTGCAAAGTTGGAAAAAACAAGCTTTATCAAAATGGTATTATGAACTTTATGCCATTTTTGGAATAATCCTTTGTGCAAAGCTTCAAAGATCAGAATAAGACCATTATCCAATGTGTTTGCATTTAATTATGGAGTGTAGAAGGGATTAGGACCTGTAAAACCAAGTACAAGCATGTTTGAAACTGATTTGCAACTTGTAACATTGTGAAAATGCCTTGCACAAAAGTGAGAAATTGCCATTTTCATTTCTTCGATTCTCCCTAACCATAAATGATCTTGGAGAGTTATTGGACATTTTGGAAAGCTTGTAACATGCTCTACAATCCATATATGAAATTCAACTTAAGATTCCTCTTGTAATTATGTGAAAAGTTACCATGAAGTTAGGTAAACAATCTGCCTAAACTAGGGCAAAATTTCACTAAGTTAAAAAGTTTATGGACCCTTATTCACAAAATCATAACTTGATATCCAAGAATCCTTTGGGAAAACTTTGTGAATAAAAGTTGTAGATTTCATGGAGGACTACAACTTTCATGTTGGAAGTTTTGTTTGAATCTAATTGCATCATGGTGAAAAAGTTGTGGAAAGTTGGGAAAAAATAAGAAATTTCCATAACTTAGAAAAATTCTAAGTTATGAAAAATTTCAAATCAAAACCCTAATTTGCAAAATTTGGTTTCTTGGTCAACAAGTTTCACATTTTGACATATCTTGATGAATTATGACCCTTGGCACTTGATTTTGACCAAAAAGTCAAAGTTTGCTTTTCAGTATACAGTTGATTTTGATTAGTTGACTGAAAAATTCATCTGTCAATCCTATGCATTTGAGATATTTTGAACCATGTGATTAGGTCAAGATGATGCCATTGAGTCCTTGAAATCATGCTTGAACCCAATTGGTCATTGGTTAGGTTAAAAATCAGAAATTGCCCTTTCTCAGTTAAAACCCTTATTTTGACCATTTTGCCCTTTTGATGATCTGATCAAATTTTTTGAGGAGTTGTGGTCCAAACTTGATCAAATGGTACATAGGAGCCTAGAATGTTGTCGGGGATAAAAAATTATGAAGTTTGACTGTAAATTGGCCATGGTTGACTTTTTCCCCAATATAGCTGATTTTTAGGTCAACTGTCCAATTGACTGGGCAAAAATGTGATTCAAGACTTGAAACTTGGTATGAGCAATCTTAGGGATCCAAGATGGTGTATGAAAGTCACATTAAGCATTGATGGTCCAAAAATCCTTGTGCAAACTCAAACCCTAATTTCAAGTCATCAGTGCAAGAGGAGGTCTTGAGCTGAGCAAACCCTAATCCTGTCTGGAGTCCAAGAAGTCTTGTGAGGGAAAAATCTTGATAATATGAGAGGGCAAATTTTGGGGTACAACACTGTAAAAGTACGTTCTCATACTTTTGGGTCCACCTTCTATGTGATGGATATCAGGCCATCATATTCTTGTTTGCTGGGTCGTCCTTGGATCCATGAGGCTGGGGCAGTCACCTCCACACTCCACCAAATGCTGAAGTATCCGGTGAAAGGAAAGATCGTCACAGTGTGGGGTGAAGAAGAATATATGGTGAGTCACCTCAACTCCTTCCGCTACGTATAAATGGACGGGGAATTCATAGAAACTCCTTGTCAGAATTTTGAAGAGGTCCCTCAAGTCTTGGCATCGACTGAAACTCCTAGCAACAAACCTCCTTTGAAGATGGATTCTCTCAAAGACGCCAGGGATGTGGTTGAAGAAGGTGAGTGTGCCAATTGGGGTCAGCTCCCTGATTTCACTCATAAAATTGACAAATTTGGTTTGGGCTTTACTACAGGGGCTCAAAGGGCTGTTAGACGCGCTCGGGCTGGAGGACCCCCTACACATCAACAATCATGGGATTAAAGCCATTGAAGACAGTGAAGAGGAATCAAACATTGACAGATGGATCTACCCGACTACCAACGGTGGACCGAGTAACTAGACGACTAGGGACTTCATACCTATTTCTTTTATTCCGCAGTAATTGACTTATTTGTTTTAAGATTTGTAATAAACAATTTGAAACTTTACGGCTTGGTGCCTTGCCCGAGCACCTTGGCTTTGCTTGTGGGGGCTATTATTTGTCATTTCATAATCATTAATAAAGCATTGGACGTTTCTTGCATACAAATTTTGTGCTCTCTATTTTTCTTTTCTGTTTTCCACTCTATAAAAACATCTATTCTCTTACACACACTCATGTATCACAATGCATATCCATATCCACTCTGGATCCCATTGATAACAGCTCTGCTATTGCCAGTTATGACTTTAAAAATCCGATCAACCAAGCCGAGGACGAAGGTGAGGATGATTGTGAGGTGCCTGGAGAACTTGCTAGACTACTACAGCAGAAAGAAAGGGCCATACAGCCTCACGAAGAGCCGGTTGAGACAGTGAACTTGGGTACTGAGGAAGACAAAAAAGAGGTTAAGATAGGTGCAAATTTGGAGCTTAGCGTCAAACTGAGGTTGATACAGATGTTGCACGATTATGTTGAGATCTTCGCCTGGTCCTATGAAGATATGCCTGGTTTGGACACTGATATTATGGTACATCTCCTGCCGACTAAAGAAGACTGCCCTCCGGTTAACCAGAAGGTACGTAGTATGCGCCCTGAAATGTCGGAGAAAATCAAGGCAGAGGTCATGAAACAGTTCGACGCAGGATTCTTAGCTGTCACTTCATATCCAAAGTGGGTTGCTAACGTTGTTCCGGTACCTAAGAAAGATGGTAAGGTACAGATGTGTGTTGATTACAGAGATCTGAACAGAGAAAGCCCCAAGGATGACTTCCCACTTCCTCACATTGATGTTCTGGTCGACAACACCGCGCAGCACAAGATTTTCTCCTTCATGGATGGTTTTTCTAGCTACAACCAGATCAATATGGCTTTGGAGGACATGGAGAAGATAACCTTCGTTACACAGTGGGGCACTTTCTGCTACAAAGTGATGCCTTTTGGGTTGAAGAATGTTGGGGCAACCTATCAACGCGCCATGGTCTCTTTGTTTCACGATATGATTCACCATGAGATCGAATTGTATGTTGATGACATGATAGCTAGGTCTCAGACTGAGGAAGAGCACCTTGATCATCTCCAAAAGTTGTTCGATAGATTGAAGACATACAAGCTGAGGTTGAATCCGAACAAGTGTACCTTTGGGGTAAGATCTGGTAAGCTTCTGGGTTTTGTCGTCAGTGATAAGGGTATTCAGGTAGACCCTGCAAAGGTAAAGGTCATACAAGAGATGCCGGTTCCCCGTACAGAGAAGGAGGTTAAAGGTTTCTTGGTACGTCTGAATTACATCGCCAGGTTCATTTCACATCTGACTGCTACTTGTGAGTCAATCTTCAAGCTGCTGAAGAAAGATCAAGTGGTAAGGTGGAATGATGAATTCCAGACTGCTTTTGAAAGAATCAAGGAATACCTTCAAGAACCACCCATTCTGATGCCTCCAGTTGAAGGAAGACCTTTGATATTATACTTGACAGTGCTAGACAATTCAATGGGGTGTGTGCTGGGGCAGTATGATGAGTCTGGTCGAAAAGAGCATGCCATTTATTACCTTAGCAAAATTTTTACCAACTGTGAGACCCGATACTCATTGCTCGAGAAAACTTGCTGCGCTTTGGCATGGGCTGCCCGCCGACTGAGACAGTATATGCTGACTCACACTACCTTGTTGATATCGAAGATGGATCCGATCAAGTATATTTTCGAGAAACCCGCTCTCTTCGGAAGGATAACAAGGTGGCAAATGATCTTAACTGAGTACGACATACAATATACAACCCAAAAAGCAATAAATGGAAGTGTATTGGCTGATCATTTGGCTCATCAGGCCATGGATGATTACCAGTCCATGAATTTTGAGTTCCCGGATGAGAATATTATGTTAGTGACTGACTACGAAGAGCCTGGACCGGATGAAGGACCTGAGGAAGGATCCCGATGGTCTATGTATTTTGATGGAGCCTCAAACACACTGAGTAACGGCATTGGCACTGTCATCATATCTCCCGAGGGCTATCATACTCCGTTCACAGTCCGATTATGTTTCAACTGCACCAATTACATGGCGGAGTATGAAGCATGTATTATGGGTCTTCAAGCTGCTATTGACCTGAGGATTAAGTGCTTAAGTGTATTAGGGGATTCCACTCTGGTGATAAGTCAGATCAAAGGCGAGTGGGATATGAAGCACCCAAATCTCATTCCTTACCCAGAATATGTACTGACATTGCTCCCACACTTTGAGTAGATAACCTTTGAACATTTCCCACGAGAAGAGAACTAGTTGGCGGACGCGCTAACTACCATGTCTTCTACGTTCAAAGTTAGGTGGGACAATGAAGCTCCCCAGATTACCATTGAGAGGTTGGATGAACCCTCACACTGCTGTGAGATCGACATCAAAGAAGTGGCAGACAAACCCTGGTTTCATGAAGTCAAAAGGTATCTCGAGGTTCAAGAGTATCCCGAAGGGGCATCTGTCAATGATAAGAAGTTTCTGAGAAGGTTCGCTGAAAAGTTCTTTCTTAGCAATGGGATCCTCTATAAGCGCAACCATGACTCCACACTACTACGGTGTGTAGACAAGAGCGAAGCGGAAAGGATCATGATGGATCTACATGAAGGCACTTTCGAAACCCATTCTAGTGGACACACCATAGCTAAGAAGATCTTAAGGGAAGGATACTACTGGTCCACTATGGAAGCCGATTGTTATTAGCACTCTCGAACCTATCATAAATGCCAAGTTTATGCTGATAAGGTGCATGTACCTCTGGTACCCCTGAATGTTTTGACGGCCCCTTGGCCTTTTGCAATGTGGGGTATTGATATGATCGGCGAGATTAGACCTAATGCGTCTAACGGGCATCGCTTCATTCTGGTAGCAATTGATTACTTTACAAAGTGGGTTGAGGTAACTTCCTTTGCTACAGTAACCAAGAACGTCGTGGCGCGGTTTATCCGACACAATCTGATCTGGCGATATGGTGTACCAGAGAGGATTATTACTGACAATGGTACAAATCTCAACAACACAATGATCACCGAGCTCTGTAAGCAGTTCAAGATACAACATCATAATTCTTCTCCCTACCGGCCGAAGATGAATGGCGTTGTTGAAGCAGATAACAAGAATATCAAGAAGATTGTACAGAAGATGACAATGACGTATAAAGACTGGCACATAATGTTATCATTCGCTCTTCATGGGTACCGTACCTCAGCACGGACGTCGACAGGGGAAACACCATACTCTCTGGTATATGGCATGGAGGCAGTCCTACCCATCGAAGTCCAGATACCCTCTCTCAGGATTATGAAGGATGCAGGTTTGAATGAAGACGACTTGATCCAAACCCGGCTTGATCAACTGAATCTAATCGATGAAAAGAGACTTACTGCTATCTGCCATGGTCATACGTACCAAAAGCGAATAATCAAGGATTTTAACAAGAAAGTCAGGCATCAAGAATATCAAGTCGGGGATCTGGTGATCAAACGCATCATACTGCCGCAAGGTAATCCCATGGGCAAATGGACTCCCACTTATGAAGGGCCATTTATGGTTAAGAACATTTTCTCGGGCAGAGTATGATTCTAACCACCATGGATGGTGACGACCTTCCTCACCCCGTCAATGCAGATATAGTAAAAAGATACTACGCATAATCAAAGACCTACTAGGTCGACTGGCCTTGGCAAAAATAAGGGCTTCCCGGCGAACCAAAAGGGTTCGGGAAAAAGTAAGGGATGAAAATGAAAAAATCTGTATACTCGGCAAGTCGAAAACCCGAAAGGGCGACTTGGGCAAAAAAGGGTATCCCGGTGGACTGAAAATCCAAAAGGGTAGTCCAGGAAAAAGTTAGGGATTGAAGCGTAACACTATGTCTCATTGGATCATCTTGCAACCAGACTTCGGTATCGACTATCAAGCTCAGACGACGCCAATCAATCTGATCCACCTTCGACCAAGCAACAAAGTGATGAGACGCTTGAAGATATAGAAGCAATAATAGAGTTGGAACCCGATGGGGTCGTTCCACATAGCTGTTTTTGTTTCTTTTACACAAATTGTAATTTCTATCTTTCATCAGCGTTCTCTTACTAGAACGTTAGCCTCCTTGTACAAAATGCCTATTACAGGCCAACTTCAAAAATCAATACAAGTCATTTTCACAAGAAACTTCAATTTGTTTTTTCTTTTTCTGTTTTGTTTTGCAAGAACGTCCAATGATTTATTTTTGATATATGCATTTGAAAATGATTGCTTCTCATAAATATTTACATGAGAAACAAAGACAATTACTCGTAATTCCAGAAACAGGGAAAAAATAAGAAGTACCAAACCCGACGGTTCCTTTGCCCAGCAGGTATCGGGATAGAGTCAACATTAAGACATGACTATTTGTACATACACTCCCCATATAGTAAAAGTATCCAAGGGCATTGATGTCAGTTTCCCCAAAATAGGACGTAACTATCCCCAGCTGAAGTTCGTAATCGTAGGTGAGTCCATAAATTTCATCCCCCAAGCGGAGTGTATTTCCATAGATACAGAAGCTCCATCTCTAACAGAGCTCATCACTTCCAGCAACAGAATTTCATCCCCAACTAAATTTATTCCTCCAAGTCAGTAGGTCTACCAACAAAGTATATCGTCCCTTAAAGTTTGGTCCCCACATAGTTTATTCTCCAGCATCTTCTTCCCGACAGAATATTCACAACTCTCCAGCAATAATCAAGGATTTATTTTCCCAGACGCGAGCATACCCCGATAGCATCCCATGAACATAAATAATGAAATACGCATACATGACATATATAACATAATCTCATTTATTTTGAGAACATCATCTCACCCTGCATCTCATGCATCACATATAACTAACCCTGATATCTTTTCAGGAAAAGAGGATTAGCTTCAACAAATTCAGTAGTTATACAAATTATATCCACAGATAACTAATGGAAACTCAGTTCCCAAAATCAAATGGGTCAACTAATCTACCTTATCGCTTTGAAGTAACCCTACTATCCAGGTTCCTTCTCACAGCCCTACTATCCAGGCTTTCATATCGAAGTAGCCCTACTATCCAGGCTTTCATATCAAAGTAACCCTACTATCCAGGTTCCTTCTCACAACCCTACCATCCAGGCTTTCATATTAAAGTAACCCTACTATCCAGGTTCCTTCTCATAGCCCTACTATCCAGGCTTTCATATCGAAGTAACCCTACTATCCAGGTTCCTTCTCATAGCCCTACTATCCAGGCTTTCATATCAAAGTAACCCTACTATCCAGGTTCCTTCTCATAGCCCTACTATCCAGGCTTTCATACCAAAGAAACCCTACTATCCAGGTTCCTTCTCACAGCCCTACTATCCAAGATTTCATATCGAAGTAACCCTACTATCCAGGTTCCTTCTCACAACCCTACTATCCAGACTTTCATATCGAAGTAACCCTACTATCCAGGTTCCTTCTCACAGCCCTACCATCCAGGCTTTAATATCGAAGTAACCCTACTATCCAGGTTCCTTCTCATAGCCCTACTATCCAGGCTTTCATATCGAAGTAACCCTACTATCCAGGTTCCTTCTCACAGCCCTACTATCCAGGCTTTCATATCGAAGTAACCCTACTATCCAGGTTCCTTCACATAACCTTACTATCCAGGTTCCTCCTCTCTTATCCCCAAACAGCGGTCTACAACACTATAAGACTAGAACCTAATCAGACACGATTGGTTTCACATTCCCCCAGTAAATCGCGCTGTAACTTGTACCCCGACCAGATACGCAGTACACTTCCGCTTCCTTAAGCCAGAGTTATTCCCCAGTAGAGTAACGGACAACTGAATCTCCTAAAACTTTAGTTCTCCCAAGACAAGAAATCAACACCCCCTAGATGGCATCTTTAAGCCCATCTCCTGCAAATCTCTCTCGCATCCAAGATGGCATCTTTAAGCCCATCTCCGACAATCTTCAATCCTCGACCTCCAAATGGCATCTGTAAGCCCATTCCTGATATCACAAATCAAGTACCACTTCATGCGAGTGCAAATTTCTTGGCACTCTAGTGTCCAATCATCTTCCACCTTCAGATCACGAAAGGTAGAGCAGCCAATCTACATCCTCAGGTTTAAGAAGATTGAACAGGGGAAGCTGTTGTACCCCAAAATTTTCCCTCTCATTTTACTTAATACATGTCAATTGAGGTCCCCAAGTTGCTCAAGGAAGTCCAAGAGTTGACTAGACCAACTCTCTCCTAAGGCAGTATACCTAAAATTAGGGTTTCATTTTTCATCAAGATGAGAGGACCAAAAAGGTCTCCTATGCTCTCCAGGGTCTTAATATGTTCTCAAGACCCTACATGTCAAGTTTCATGCCTTGCACAAGAAGTTTGCCCATCCAACTGCTCAGATGCTTGAGAATTGATTGTACTAGGTCAAAAGTCAACTGTGGCCCACATACAATCAAACTTCAATATTTTTGGTCAACATCATCATTTTGAAGTTTTATCCGTCATTTGATCAAGGGTTAATCATGATTCCTAAAGGGATGCTCGAAATTCATCAAAACCCAAAAGTTGCTAAATTAGGGTTTTGTAGGAAAAGTCAACCCAACTTTGACCAAGCATAACTTCTTCATACTTTATCAGAAATTTTCCATCCAAAGCTCACTTTGAAGAGGATGAAATTCCCTACAACTCATATTCAGATCACAAGTTCAAAATATGTACTCACAAAAAGATATGAATTTTGACATTATAGGTCCTTTTGAAAAGTCAACAAAACACCTTTTAGGTCAAAGCCTCATACATGAACATGGAAGACTAAATTGAGATGAGACAAAAGGGTTGTTTAGGGGACATCCTAAGCTTTCTAAAAAGTCCAAGAACACCTCTCTAGGGTTAAAATTGGAGGAGATATGCCTTGTCAAAGTTGACCTTTTTTGCAAAATTGCCAAAAGTCAAATGGGCTCAAAATTGCATTTTTCGCCAAATGAGCCTAACTTTTTAAGCTTGCATCCCACTTCCAACATGGCCCACGACCTTTGGGTCCATTCTTACATTATTTTATTATTTATACTATTTATTTTTGATATTTTATCCAATAAAATGCAAAATTAAATAAAATGAATAAAAGGAATAACGTAAGATATTGATTTCAAATCTTTTTCTCATCAAAGTAAGGAGCAAGATATGCTGGCATGGCAAGGAAAATTCGTGGAGAGAGCAAGATTTGATTTGGTCCAAATGTGCAAGAAATCATGTTATTGAAAGCCATTATTTTTTCATTAAAAGCAAATGTTTCTTCCAACTTTGTTAACCTAAATTTGATTCACTATATATGTATGCCCACTCAGAAGCACAAGAGGACGGATAGACAACCTTAAGCACTCAAGCCAAAATTGCAAAAAATCACCTAAAATAGTGAAAATCCAAAGAACAGTTTCTAGCCTCTTTCAATCCAACCTAAGCCTTCTATCGTACTCCTGAATGTGCCAGGAATCCATCCCTGTCAATTTCCAAGCTTGCAACCCTGTCAAACACTCAGGCCAAGCATCTTCGGTTTGTGGTAAGGTTGAGATCCAAAACTTTTAAAAAACACAATATAAATTAGCTTTTATTATATACTGATGCTCATATCATTGTTTTGATCCATTCTAAAGTGAAGCATGAGAGTATGGATGCATATTTAAGAGGTTGCCATTGTTAGGGCTTTGAAACAGCCATGGCATGAATAAGATGATACAAGCACTTTCAGGCAAAGCTAAGGCCATAGTTGGATTCCTGGGAAAATTTCAGGGGGGTTAGGGTCTTTTACGACCTTTAAATTCCACATTTTTGCAGGTTTTGGGATTTTCACCCTCCTATAGAAGACGACCGGAGCGCAGCTCCGACGTCGTTGACTCGTCTCCCTCTGGCGAAGACATTCCGACTGCAGGCGTGGCATTTATTTATAATATGATTGGTTCTGAAAATGCTGACGCGTTTATGTCTTGGTGTCTGGGATCTAATGGCTTATTTGATATATATTAATTTTATTTGATTATATGTATGAGTTAACATCCGGCGCAGTTGGTCAGAGGAAGGAAGTCAGAAGCTCATGTCTCGGGTTCGATCCCAGGCGTGAGCTTTTGGCATTTTCTCCATTATTTTCACCAGATCCAACACACCTCACCTTCTGAGGATCATCACGCGGCCTCTGATCTCATCCTTTGGATCCATCTCCAGCCAGATCTAGCACACCTCACCTTCTGAGGATCATCACGCGCCCTCTAATCTCATCCTCTGAATCCATCTCCAGCCAGATCCAACGCCAGCATAGGCAGGTCCACCATGAGTCCCCAGAAGATGGTCTCACTGGATCAGGCGCCAGACTCTGGGCCATCCCTCCGGGTTTCAGAAGTTCAACACCCCCCCATAATTGCTAATAGCAGGCCCATTCCTAATTTTTTTATTTTCTTATTTTTCTTATTCTTTGCAATTTTTATTATTTATTTTATTTTTTAAAATCAGTTTTTTTATATAAAATCATAAAAAATCAAAAGGTCATACAAATTAGAATTAGGTTTTTTTATTTTATTAAATTTAATTTAATTAATTAGCTTAATTTAATTTAGGGTAACTTTAACTTATTTTTACAATTAAAATCAATTAGAAAACTAGGTTTAAATTCTTGATTTAATTATTTTCTTTTATTCAAACAAAAACACAAAAATAGGCTAATTTAATTATTTTTTCTTAATTAAAGTTAATTAGTAATTAGGTTTTTTTAAAAAAATTTATTTCAATTATTACTTATTTTCTTAAATAACACAAAAACGACAAAAAAATGATTTTTCTTTAATCAATTGTAGTGAGGTTTAGTCAAGGGTCAAAACCCTAATTCTTCTCGTATTTAATTTACCGCACGCTTGTTATTATTTTTCCATTATTTTGTAACTGTTTCAAGGTTGTAATAGTTTTAATTAGGGTTTTAAATTCCACACTTTTATTTCCCGTCGAGGAAATTGTGTAACTGTCAAAGCCATGTAATAGCTAGGTTTTTTTCCGCTTTTACTTTCCGCAAATTATTAACTGTATAGATGTATGGCTAATAGGATTGTATGGAAAGAATGCATAAAAAATTAAAACAGTTAGAAAACCCTAATGTGCAAAGATTAAAATAACTGAAATAAATCACTCGCACATATTCACTCCTAGGGTTTACCTCACTTCGGTTGCCTTCGGTAAACAATCATTAAGCATAGGAGATTTTAGTGGTTGCCCTCCAGTCTAAAGAGATCAAAGTGTCCCATTCGAATGTTGCCTCGGAAATGTTGCCTCGAAAAGATCTCAAGACTCTAGGGTTGCTACTAAAGTTTTCTAACTATTGCTTTAGTGATTGTATTTGTCCCTTTCGAATGTCCCTTACAAACTCCAACGATGGTGCTACCTACTCCTTAATAGTGGGATAACGCTGTCTAAAGGAAATAGAACAAAAATGATCTTCTTTCGAGTAGGTAGATGCTAGTAGGTACTTGCTCAATAAAAACTCTTCACACAAACACCTTTCAAAACAAATTTTCAAAACAACTTCGTCACACCCTTGAGGACTGATACAAGGGTTATCACAAAGTAAAATATTTTCAAAGCAAGCACACACACAAGCAATTTTAAGAATATGAGCAAGTACCTAAGAGCCCGTAGATAACTACGGATAGAAAGGGTGCTAACACCTTCCCTTTCTATAATCTACCCCCCGTACTCAGAATATCTCGAAAAAAGGTTTTTTCTGTTCTTTTTCCTTTTCCATGATTGGATGAAATAAAAGTCGGTCGCAACTCTTGCTTATTACGACATTTTGCGAACACAAAATGCAAAATGCAAACCAGTATTAAACAGTCAGTTCTTCCATCGTATCACACCTGGTTTAGACACTGAAATCATGGTACACCGTCTACCAACTAAAGAAGATTGTCCTCCGGTTAAACAGAAGGTCCACCGTATGCACCCTGAAATGTCAGAGAAGATCAAGGCAGAGGTCATGAAGCAGTTCGACGCGGGGTTTTTAGCTGTCACCTCCTATCCGCAGTGGGTTGCTAACGTCATTCCGGTACCTAAGAAGGGCGACAAGGTACGGATGTGTGTGGATTATAAAGATCTGAGCAGGGCAAGCCCGAAGGATGACTTCCCGCTTCCCCACATTGATGTTCTAGTTGACAACACCACACAGCACAAAATCTTCTCCTTCATGGATGGTTTCTCTGGCTACAACCAGATCAAGATGGCTTCTGAAGACATGGAGAAGACGACCTTCGTCACACAGTAGGGCACCTTCTGTTACAAGGTGATGCCTTTTGGGTTGAAGAATGTTGGGGCAACCTATCAGCGGGCCATGGTCGCTTTGATCCATGATATGATTCACCACGAGATTGAAGTTTATGTTGATGACATGATAGCCAGGTCTCAAACCAAAGAGGAACATATCGATCATCTATAAAAGTTGTTCGACAAGTTGAAAATATACAAGCTGAGGTTGAATCCGAACAAGTGCACCTTCGGGGTAAGGTCTGGTAAGCTTATGGGTTTCATTATCAGTAACAAAGATATTCAGGTAGACCCCACAAAGGTAAAGGCCATACAAGAGATGCCAACTCCCCGTACTGAGAAGGAAGTTAGAGGTTTTTTGGGACACTTGAATTATATCGCCAGGTTCATTTCACATTTGACTGCTACTTGTGAGGCCATCTTCAAGCTTCTGAAGAAAGATCAAGTGGTAAAGTGGAATGACGAATGCCAGACTGCCTTCGAAAGGATCAAAGAATATCTTCAAGAACCGCGAATTATGATGCCTCCGGTTGAAGGAAGACCTTTGATATTATACTTAACAGTGCTAGACAATTCAATGGTGTGTGTGCTGGGGCAGCATGATGAGTCTGGTCGAAAAGAGCACGCAATATACTACCTTAGCAAAAAGTTTACCGACTGTGAGACAAGATACTCACTGCTCGAGAAAACTTGCTGCGCTTTGGCATGGACTGCTCGCCGGCTAAGACATTATATGTTGACTCACACTACTCTGTTAATATCTAAGATGGATCTAATCAAGTACATCTTCGAGAAGCCCGCACTCTCCAGAAGAATAGCGAGATGGCAGATGATCTTAACCGAATACGATATGCAATATACAACCCAAAAAGCAATCAAGGGGAGTGTATTGGCTGATCATTTGGCTCATCAGGCCGTGGATGACTACCAGTCCATGAATTTTGAGTTCTTGGACGAGAACATTATGCTGGTGACTGACTACGAAGAATCTGGATCAGATGAAGGACCTGAAGAAGGATCCCGATGGACTATGGTCTTTGATGGAGCCTCGAATGCACTTGGTAATGGCATTGGCACTGTAATCATATCCCCTGAGGGCTGTCACACTCCTTTCACTGCCCGACTATGTTTTTACTACACTAACAACATGGCAGAGTATGAAGCCTGCATCATGGGTCTCAAAGCCGCTATCGATCTCAGGATCAAGTTCTTAAATGTTTTCGGGGATTCAGCCTTGGTGATAAGTCAGATCAAAGGCGAATGCGATACGACGCATCTGAATCTCATCCCATACAAAGAGCATGTACTGACGTTGCTCCCACACTTTGAGGAGGTAACTTTTTAACATTTCCCACGAGAGGAGAATCAGTTAGCAGACGCGCTAGCTACCATGTCTTCTATGTTCAAAGTTAGGTGGGACAACGAAGCTCCCCGAATCACCATTGAAAGGTTGGATGAACCAGCACACTGCTGTGAGATTGATACTGAGGAGGTGACAGACAAACCCTGGTTTCACGAAGTTAAGAGGTATCTCGAGACTCAAGGGTATCTTGAAGGGGCATCTGTCAATGATAAGAAGTTTCTGAGAAGGTTCGCTGTGAAATTCTTCCTCAGTAATCGAATCCTCTACAAGCATAATCATGTCTCTACCTTACTGCGGTGTGTAGACAAGAGCGAAGTAGAGAGGATTATGAAAGATCTACATGAAGGTACCTTCGGAACCCATTCCAGTGGACATACTATGGCTAAGAAAATACTACGGGCAGGATATTATTGGTCCACTATGGAAGCCGATTGTTATCAGCACTCTCGAACTTGTCATAAATGCCAAATTTATGCTGAAAAGGTGCATGTGCCTCCGATTTCCTTTGAATGTCTTGACAGATCCGTGGCCCTTTGTAATGTGGGGCATTGACATGATTGGAGAAATCAGGCCCACCGCCTCCAATGGGCATCGCTTCATCCTAGTGGCCATCGATTATTTCACGAAATGGGTTAAGGCAGCCTCCTTTGCTACTGTTACCAAGAATGTTTTGGCGCGGTTTATCAAGCATAACCTAATATGTTGGTATGGTGTTCCAGAGAGAATTATCATGGACAATGGTACAAATCTCAGTAACACAATGATCACTGAACTCTGTAAGCAGTTCAAGATACAACATCATAACTCTTCTCCCTACTGGCCGAAGATGAATGGCGCTGTTGAAGCGGCTAACAAGAACATCAAGAAAATTGTATAGAAGATGAAGGTGACATACAAAGACTGGCATGAGATGTTACAATTTGCTCTGCATGGGTACCGTACCTCAGCACAGACGTCGACAGGGGCAACACCTTACTCTCTGGTATATGGCATAGAGGTAGTCCTACCCATTGAGGTCCAGATTCCTTCTTTAAGGATTATGAAAGATGCAGGTTTAAACGAAGACGATTGGATCCAGACTCGACTTGATCAATTGAATTTGATCGATGAAAAGCGACTTACTACTGTCTGTCATGGTCAAACGTATCAAATACGGATGATCAAGGCTTTCAACAAAAAATTCAAAACGCCAAGAGTATCAAGTCGGGGATTTAGTGATAAAGCGCATCATACTGCTGCCAGGTGACCCCAGGGGCAAATGGACTCCCACATACGAAGGTCTGTTTGTGGTTAAAAACATTTTCTCAGGTGGAGCCATGATTCTGACCACCATAGACGGTGATGACCTTCCTCACCCTATCAATGCGGACATAGTGAAAAGATACTACGCATGATAAAAGACCCGCAAGGTCGACTGGCCTAGGAAAAAATAATGGCTTCCCGGTGAACCAAAAGGGTTCGGGCAAAAATAAGGGATGCAAATCTGTACATCCAACAAGTCAAAAACCTGAAAAGGCGACTTAGGCAAAAAAGGGTATCCCGGTGGACCAAAAACCCGAAAGGGCGGTCCAGGAAAAAGTTAGGGATGAAAATCATATCACTATGTCCCATTGGATCACCCTGTAATATGACCTCAGTATCAATTGTCAAAGCTCAAACAACATCGATCAACCTAATCAGCTTCGGACAAGCTGCAAAGTGATGAGACGCTCGAAGACGTAGCGGCAATAGAAGATTTGGAACCCAATGGGATTGTTGTACATAGCTATTTTCTTTTTACACAATATTGTGTAACTTCTATTCTTATGGAGGTGTTCTCTTACTAGAGCATCATCCTCCTTGTACAAAAACGCCTATTACAGACCAACTTTAAAAAGTCAATACAAAATCATTTTCATAAAAAACTTTGAGTTTTTCTTTTTCTGTTTTGTTTTGCAAGAACGTCTAATGATTTATTTTTGACATATGCATTTAAATATGACCGCTGCTCATAAATATTTACATAAAGAAACAAGAGACAATTACTCGTAATTCCAGAAACAGGGGCAAAAATAAGAAATGTCAAACTCGACAGTTACTCTGTCCAGCAGGTACCAGGGCAGAGACAGCTTTGGAGCATAGTCATCAATACATCCGACCTCGTAACATCTGTATTCCCCATAGGGTAAAGGTAATCAAAGCATTGATATCAGTTCTCTCAAAATAGGAAGTAATCTCCGTCCAGAAACCTGACATCTATATCCCTCGGCCGAATTACATAATCGTGAGCGGATCATCCTAAATTATTATCTCCCCAAGAAGAGTTTGTTTCTCTAGACACAAAAGCTCAATCCCCAACAGAGCTTAACAAGAGTCATTCCCCCGCAGAGCAATTCTCGAACAAAGTCTCTCTCTGGCAGAATATTCACAAACAACAAAGAGAAAATCTTCGGCACATTCATTTCCGTTCACCATCTCCAATAGAAGTAGAAGAACCATAGTTCTCTACAACAGTCAGGAATGATATATTCTCCAGCGGCAGTCAGGGATTTACTTTCCCAGGCTCGGGCATGTCCCAATAGCATTTCATGTTCATACATCATGACATGCGCATACATATTGCATATAGCATAATCTCATTTATTTTGGGAACATCATCACACAATGCATTTCATACATCGCATATAATTAACCTGGTTATATTTTCAAGAAAGACAATTATCACCAACAATTCCAGTAATTACGCATGTCACATCTCTAGACAACTAACGGAAAATCAGTTTCCATAATCGAACGGGTCAACTAATCTACATGGTCAAATGAAGCATCCCTACTACCCAGGATTTCATTCCGAAGTAACCCTACTATACAGGTTCCTTCCCACAAGCCCTACTACCCAAGCTTTCATTCTGAAGTAACCCTAATATCCAGGTTCCTTCCCACAAGCCCTACTACCCAGGCTTTCATTCCGAAGTAACCCTACTATCCAGGTTCCTTCCCACAAGCCCTAGTACCCAGGCTTTCATTCCGAAGTAACCCTACTATCCAGGTTCCTTCCCACAAGCCCTACTATCCAGGCTTTCATTCCGAAGTAACCCTACTATCCAGGTTCCTTCCCACAAGCCCTACTATCCAGGCTTTCATTTCAAAGTAACCCTACTATCCAGGTTCCTTCCCACAAGCCCTATTATCCAAGCTTTCATTCCGAAGTAACCCTACTACCCAGGTTCCTTCTCCCTTATCTCCAGACAACAGTTTACAACACTGTAAGGCCTGGACCCGACCAGATACAGTCGATTTCACATTTCCCAAGTAAGTCGTTGTACAACCTGGATCTTGACCATGTATACATTCTACTTTCACCTCCTCAATCAAGAGTTAATTCCCCAGTAGAGGAATGGACAACTGAAGCTCCTAGACTCTACTTTCCAGGACATAAATTAACATTCCCCGGTGAAGTCCTCCTCGACAGCAGATACAGGAATTCTCACCAAGGAATCTCTTATGCAACCAATCTTTTTTGGATGGAATCTTTAAGCCCATCTCCGATGATTTTCCGTCGCCTTCCAAATGGAATCGGTAAGCCCATTCCCGATGTCACCGATCAGTATTACTTCATACGAGTGCAAATTTCTGGGCACTCTAGTGTTCAATCATCTTCCCCCTTCAGATCACGAAAGGCAGACCAACCAATCTATATCCTCAGGCTTAAGGAGATTGAACAGGGGCAACTGTTGTTCCCCAAAATTTTCCCTCTCATTTCTCAAAAGATCATCCTGGACCCTCAGTCTTTGCTTCCATCCAATTTCAAGCCTTAAATTACAATTTTCCAAGAAAACCATTCACAAGGGCAAAATGGCCAAAAGCACACTGAAAAAGTCAAACTTTGACTTTTAGATCAAAAATCAAGTTTCAACAATTATATTTCATTAATACATGAAATTGGTTCATCAAAAATCAAAAGTCAGAAATTACTTTGAAAAAAATCAAATTTCTAAACATTTAGAAAATTTTCTAAGTGTTAAGAGAATATGATACTTCAGAACTTCTGGACCAGCCTTCATGCGAGTGAAATCAGAATTTGCAAACACGGTTCAGAACATGATGCTTCAATCAGAACATGTAGAAGCGATGCTCTTTGGTCAGAATATGATTCTTCAATATATGAAGGCTATGTTTAACGCTTCGGTCAGAACATCACCCTTCGAGTCTCATTCTGGTCTTCTGCGATCAGAACATCACCAAATCCCAAAAGCTCATTTAAACAACCTGCTGCACTCCTACAACACAGTACTCTAACTAGCAGCTAATCTAGTCCACGCTTGCATTTTCCCAAATCCTGTATTTGCACCAAATACAAAAAGCTGTGATCAAAAAGCAATAGAATAGTGTGCCAAAAAAGTTTAAATCCCATTTGTTTTCCCCCCCAAAACCACAGCAAATTCACCTATAAATAAGTTGCTCCATCACACTTTCAGGGGGGCTGGTATTTGAAGAGAGAGAATTGTCAAAAAAGAGAGAAGAAAAATGTGAAACCTTCATAAAAAAATCCAGAATTCCCAAACAGAAAACCAAAACCTTTGTTCTTCCCTTTGAGTCAAAGAACTTGGCATTTTCTCTTCCGTTACTCTTGCTGATTCCAGAACATCTGAAGGAAGTAGTTCAAGTTCCAAGCACATGCTTTAGGATTCAAGGGAAGTCTTTCTGACTTTGCATCTTTTCATTCAGAACATCATTAAATATGTAAATATCATAGTATTGACGTTGTCCATATCGTTTCATAAGTAGAAAAATAGTGGATTAAAACTTCTTGGTTAAAGGTAGGCTTAGGATTAGGATTAGAACTTCTATAAACTGTTGTGCTTTTATCCTTCTGATTTACTGTTTGGTTAAGAACTGAATAAATTGCTGATAGCTGATTAATATGAGAAAAGAGTTGAAATGTAACACAGAATTTCTGATGCTCACTCACTGTTTTAGCACATCACAAAACTTCTGAGTTCTTCTTACTGTTTAAACACACAGAAATTCTGATGCTCACTCACTGTTTTAGCATAGCACAGAACTTCTGAGTTCTTCTTACTGTTTAAACACACAAAGATTCTAGGTTTTCTTGCTGTTTCAACACATATAACTTCTGATTTTCACTCACTGTTTTATCACAACACAGAACTTCTGACTTTTGTCTCACTGTATGAATACCACCCAGAACCTCTGTGTTTTCCCTCTAACGTTTTTGCAGGACCTCATAGTGTACCAATCCAGAACTTTTGATGCCCACTGACGTTTCTTTCTGAGTCACAATAGTCCTGACATTAGAACTTCTGATCCCTTTTGTTTTGCTGGCAGCAGCACGCTGATTCTATATCTCATTTATTTTCCTTTTTATCACTTTTAATATTAATACTCTTTTTATCAATATAAAAAAGGCATAAAATATTTTCTTTTTACTGGCTAATTCATTTCCTTTTTTAAATTCATTAATACAAAAAAACATTTTCTAAACAAAGTCCTTTCTCTTTCTTGCGTTATTATTTCAATATGGTTGTAATAAATAATTAAGATTTATTTGCTTGCAACCCATTCATTTGTAAATTTGTACACCCCATCTCTCTAATCTTGTAATAACGTAGGACTTTACATTTCCGCAATTCATCGCTTTCAAATGTAAATGTTAGTAATTAGGGTGTGTATGGCAAGATAAAACAACAAACAGACAACCCAAAAATCAAAGACTAAATGCATGTAAATAAAACACACTATTCACACATGCACCCTTAGGGTAATCCCACTTTGTGGCTGTGATCGGTGGGAATAGAACTGACTGTTTTGAAATGCTGGTTCGCGAAATGTCGTGGTAAGCAAGAGTCGCCACCGTCTTTTATTTTCTCCAATAAGGAAAGGACAAAAGCACAGCAAAATTCCTTTTCGAGATGTTTCTCGGTTCGGGAGGTAGATTATAGAAAGGGAAGGTGTTAGCACCCTTTCTATCCGTGGTTATCCACGGGCTCTTAGGTACTTGCTCACTATGTTTTAAAAAATGTTTGCTTTTCTTGTGTTTGTGGGTTTTGAAAAAGTTTCGTTTTGAAAACTTCTGGGTAACTCTTGTGTCAGTCCTCAAGAGTGTATGAAGTGTTTGTTTGAAAACTTTTGTTTGAAAGTGTAAGTGCGAAAAGTTTGTTTTGTTTTTGAAAGAGCAAGTACCCAGGAGAAATCTACCTACTCAAAGGAATTAAGCTGTGTAAATGTCCTTTAGACAGTACTATCCCACTATTGAGAAGTAGGTAGCACCGTCGTTGGAGTTATTCAGGTCAATTCGATTATAGGGACATGTGTGGTCACCAAAGCAATAGTAGGATGCCTTAGAGGTAACCCTAATGTCCTAGATCCTTTTTATCCGAGGCAACCGTTTCGAGGCAACTGGATCTTTAGACAGGAGGGCGACCTCTAAAACACCCTATACTCAATGACCACGTCGAGGCAACCAAGTGAGGCGTACCCTAGGAGTGGCATGTGCGAGTGTGTCAGGTTTCAATTAAGATTATCTTTTCACATTTATATGGTGAGCTACGAGTTGATTTTAATTTCATACAAGTCTTGTCATGCATAGTTAACAGTTAATAATTTGCAGAAAGTAAATCTACGCTATTACAAGGCGTCGGGTATTTACATCGCCAAAAGCAACCCTTGAAAAGATAAATGCGGGAAATTAAAAGAAAGCAATAAAAGTCCTAATTAACTATTACATTCTCGGAGCAGTTACATAAATATAATCAAAAATTAATATGCGCAAATAGAAATTGAATCGGGAAAAGTCTTTAGGGTTTTGACCCTTTTTTGAGAAAGAATGGAATTTTGGTCTTTTTTGCAATTAATTAAACCTAATTCTAATTAATTAAATAATTAAAAGAAACAGTATTTTTAGTTTTTTATGTTTTAATGAAAATAAAATAAAAGAAATTAAAATTGTCAAGAAAACCCTAATTCTAAATTTATTTTATTTATTATGAAAAAGTCAAAATTAAACCTAATTAAACTAAGTTAATTTGTTAGAATTTATTTACAAAAAATAAAGTGAAATTAATA
The DNA here is from genome assembly GCA_948472305.1 of Vicia faba. Lineage (NCBI taxonomy): Eukaryota > Viridiplantae > Streptophyta > Magnoliopsida > Fabales > Fabaceae > Vicia > Vicia faba. The sequence goes on from OX451735.1 coordinate 563,164,163, forward strand.
AATAATAATAATAATAAAAATATTAGTTTTCTGAATTTATTATGAAAATAATTAATTTGTTAATTAAACTAATAATAATAATAATTAATGAAAAGATTAAATGGAAATTAAAAAAAGAAAAGAATAAAGAAACCAGGGGGGTGCTGGGCCTTTTTGGAGGTTAATCTGGAATTTCTGGCCCATTTGTTTCATAAGCCTGTTTGACTTTGGAGATCCCCCATGCGCATGGTTGACTGGGAGTATGGTGTTCTTCATCTCCTGGCCATTGGATCTATGCTGGCAGCCACATGGCACGTGGGTGATTGAGGCGCATGGTAAACCACTTTGTGAAGCCTGCATGAAATCACGTTAAGAAAAATAATATAAGCTTTTGGGGGACCTGGGACTCGAACCCAGGTCCCAATGATCATATGCTGCTTGCCTTAACCACTCCAACCAACACGTCCATTCGTTAATAAAATAACTAACAATTAATATATTAAGAAACAACCCACTAGGCTGTAAAACAAACAAACGCGCGCCTTTTTTGAATTACCTAATAGGAGATTAACACCTAGTCATCTTCTTCGCTGTTCTGCAAAATAACACATTAGATAGCGGGGGTTTTTAACCCCCACAAAACATCATGAGGAAAAATAGCGAATAGCCCTACAGGCTATATAAATATTTCGCGATGGTAGCTTTATGTTCGTCTGGCCTTGACGATTCCAACCATATGCATTAGGGGTCTCAATTTTTCCTGGATAATAAAGCCCTAATTTAAAAACTCATGAACCCTAAAATTCGATAATGGCAATTTGTGATTCTGCGTGTTATAATTCAATTAACCTGCACCATTAGCTTCAGATGAGTTCTAACAATACAAAACAATGATTAGAACATGTTAATTATGCATGAAATATGAGTTACGATTCTGAAAAAATCAAGCAAACCGTGAGACTGTTCTTGGTGATTTATTGGGCTTTAGCACTTGGTTTTGATTCCAATACGTTCCTCACACTCCCAGCAACGTGTTTGAATCCACAAAAGTCCTTGAACTGGCCTGGAATATAGAAAACAGTTTTGCAAATTTCTTGAAAAAAATTCAATATGGCTATGGCTTTGTTTGCAGCAATTTCACGTCTGTGGCATTAGGGTTGGCTTGTGTACTTATAGTAGAATGAAACTAGGTTAAATCTTTGCCAAGAAATCCATGGAATTGATGTTTGTATATTTGATTTGCAATCATATATTTTTGAATCTTTTTGATTGGAAAAACTTGCCAAACTTGGAGATTCTTGTCCCTTTGATTTGCACACAAAATTTCCAGCATATCTTGAGCTTGTTTGCTTCACAAAAAGATTGAAACAATCAAATCTTTGTATTTCCTACATTTTAAATTAATTAAATGAATTAAAATCAATTAAAAATCCAATTAATTAATAAAAAATAAGAAAATAAATTCAAATAATCTCAATGGGTCGGGCATAAGCTTTGAATAAAGTTTCAAGAAGGAATTTGAGGCCCATTAGCAAAAACAAGGTGTTTTGGGCAAAGTTGACTTTTGCAAATTCATAAAAATTTCCCAACTTCTCCAATGCATATCTTGCTCAATTTTGATCATATGAATATGTTCTTGGACATTTTGGAAAGGTCTTGAAGTCCTATAACCAATGCCTTTGGTCCCATGTCATTTGGATTTACCAATCTCAAGTTATGGTCTTTGACTTAAAGTGAACTTTTGTTGAGTTTTGAATTTGACCTATAATGTAGAAATTGATAAGTTTTTGTGAGAGCATTTCTTGGACTTGGAATGTGAAGATGAGTTGTAGGAAATGTCATCCCCTTCAAAACGAGAATTGGATGGGATTTTTCTGATGAACCATGAAAAAGTTATGCCCTGGTCAAGATACAGTTGACTTTTCTACTGTCTAAAAATAGTAACTTTTTGCATCTTGATGATTTTTGAGCCATGCTTATGGAATCATGATCCAGATTTGATCAAATGATGATTGTATACTCAAAATAAGATGTTGACCAAAAATTCTGACTTTTGACTGCAAAATCACCATTTTTCCCCTGCAGTTGACTGTAGAGCAATTGGAGCTCTTGACTGTGGAATTTGGCAGTGTGAGTCTTGAGACTTGGCATGTAGGTGCTTGAGAATATATATAGGCATATGAGACTTGCTTGAGCCATTGAAAACCTCAGATTCCTTGAAAGAAACAAAACCCTAATTTTGGCTGGCTTAGGAGATGATTTGACTGTCCAACTCTTGAGCCATCTTGAACAACCTGGAGATGATTCTTGACATGTCTTGAGAAATATGGGAGGGAAAAGTTTGGGGTACAACAGTGGCCTATCGTAAAAATAGTCATGTCCCTTGAACATGCGCGTTTTAGCAAAGACCCTCGATAAAAGATCGTAGTCCCTCGATGACCCTCAATGTTGCCTTTGGTAAACGATCTAGTCCCTAGAAACGACATTGCTAAAACGTCCCATAAGTTTTCTTCTATGACTATACAAACGTCCCACACTCGTCCCTTCACATCCAACGATGGGGCTTCTTACCAAATCAATGGTAAGATAGCAACATCTAAAGGAGGAGGAAAAGAACATCTAAGACCTTTTGAGTAGGTAGATTTGCTCCATGTTACTCTCTTGCTCACAAAAAAAACATTTTTATACACCCACACTCTCATTTTGAAAATATTTTCGAAAGACAACACTTTGTACGCGTTCTTATAGAGACGAGAACCATTACAAAGGCACTTTTTCAAAATCACTTTCAAAAACACATCTCACAAACACATCTTTGAAATATTTTCCAAACAAACACTTTGTACGCGTTCTTATAGAGACGAGAATCATTACAAAGACGTTTTCAAAATACTTTCAAAAGACCACACCACAAGCACATTCAAACAAAAGCAAGTGATCTAGCGAGTAACTAAGAGCCCATGGAAAACCATGGATGAAAAGGGTGCTAACACCTTCCCTTTTCATAATCTACCCCCCGATCTCAAGAAAACATCTCTAAAGGTCTTTCCTGTGCTTTTTCACCTTTCCTTTTGGATAAAAGAAAAGTCGGTGGTGACTCTTGCTAAACCACAACATCTGCGAATACAAACGCAAAACAAAAAGTCAGTTCTCCCACCGTATCACACATGGCATCCGCCCGTAGGAACACTATACAGATTAACCTTGTGAAAGTGTCTCTCCAACTAAAGGACCTGGAATTGAGGGTTCTTGAAAGTTCTCATTTCACTAAAAAGCATGGTTAGTTGCTCAACTTGGTCACTGCAAAACCTGATGAAGAATTGTTAAAAGTGTTGTTTCAGTTCTTTGATCCTGTGCACCATTGTTTCACCTTCCCGGATTACCATCTAGTATCTACTATGGAGGAATTTTCTCAGTTGTTGGGGGTAGCTATTCTTGATCAGTTACCTTTCAATGGTGCGGAAGAGCATCCAAAGCCTGAAGAGATTGCTAGAGCTCTGTCCTTACAACGGTCCGACGTAGTGACAAGTTGGGAGACTAGAGGAAGTTTCCAAGGTATTCCGGTTAAGTTTCTATTTGAGAAGGCTTACCATTTTTAGGATACCCTGGATTTACAAGCTTTCAAAGAGGTGCTGGCACTTCTCGTTTATAGGGTGGTACTTTTTCCTAATGCGGATCAACTCATAGATGTGAATGCTATTAAGGTTTTTCTGGCTTATAATACGGTACCTACATTACTCGGGGATATTCTACACTCTCTGCATGCTTGCACTCTAAAAAGAAGGGGGACCCTCCTGTGTTGCACTCCTCTATTGGCTAGGTGGTTTATTTCGCACCTACCCAGGTCTGTTTTGAAGAATGAACAGGGTTTGAAATGGTCTCGTAGGCTGATGTCCCTTACACATTCAGACATTCATTGGTGTTCACGGTTCTCGGAAGATGTTACCATCATCGATCGCTGTGGTGAATTCCCTAATGTCCCTCTCTTAGGCATTAGGGGAGGAATCACATACAACCCTTGTTTGGAACTGCGTTAGTTTGGTTATGCGAGAAGAGATGGTCCTCATGATATGCTTATCCAAGGAATCACCTTCAACTATGAGAATGATGTTCAGGGATACCGCAAAATATTCATAAAAGCTTGGGGAATGGTACATAAAATTGATAGCAAGACGCTAGGGCACAAGAACTCCATTCCTCTTGAGCCTTATCTCCGATGGGTACGAGCTCGTGCCCAAAGTCTTATGATGCCTTACCCTGTTGTCCTACCAATAATTGTGGAACCAGTTATTGAAGGAGGTACTACTTCCCTTGGTCATCATCCTGACATGCCCACTGATCATGAAGAGTTACAGAAGTCCTGGGTTTAACTCAAAGAGGAGCGGGACACGTTTGAAGCTCAGTTCTATGCCAGCGAGAAGAAGGTCCTGGAGCTCACTAGGTTACTTCATGAATAAAGGAGCATAAACGCCTACATTGCACCAAAGAGGATGCGTTCCTGGGAGACCTAGTTTCTTTCTGTTGCTCTAAGTTTTGTTTTGTTTAATTATTAGCCTAAAGGGCATTCTTTGTAACAATTCGAACTTATTAACACAATTAACGTGTGTTCCTTTTGGTTAAACAAATTTGAGCCTTTAAGAATCCTTGAAATCATTACATATACATCCTATCCATAACATTGCATAAACAGGTACCATTATAGGCTTCTCATCTTCTTTGTTGTTTATTTCAGCAGTAATGTCTTCCGAACAAAGCATCAAGGATCTTAAGGCACAAAATGCCCAATTCCAATAGATGTTCATAAATCTGGCGAAAGGGCAGGAGGACCTGAAAGCCCTCATCCTGAAGGAGAAAAAGAAAAAGAAGAGGGTCTCTGGTATTTTGAATATGGGCAGAAGGTTCGGGGGGCCGTTAAAGCAACAAGTCAATCTGACCTCTTCATCCAAGGAAGGGGAGAACCAAGAAAGAGAGACAAGGGAAAAAGACCCCAGTCCTGAGGTTTCTGACAATGATACAGACTACAATGATAAGCAGTATCCTCCCCCTGAGGATATGTATAAGCAGTTGGAATATCGGTTGAGTGCTATGGAAATCCAGAGGTTACCCGGGTTGGATTTTGAAGAATTGGGATTGGTGTCGGGAGTGGCCATCCCGTAGAAGTTCAAGGCTCCAATTTTTGCAAAGTATGATGGGGTGTCTTACCCAAAGCTCCATCTCTGTTCCTATGTAAGGAAGATCCAGCCCCACACCGCTGATAGAAACTTGTGGGTCCACTTCTTTCAAGACAGTTTGTCAGGGACTCAGCTTGAATGGTTCTACCAACTGGAGGGAGCCAATGTCTGAAACTGGGAAGATCTGGCTGCTGATTTTTATAAGCAGTATCAATATAACGCCGACCTTGCTCCTACTCGTACTCAACTCCAAAGTATGTCTATAGGTGCAGGTGAAGGCTTTAAGGACTTTGCACAGAAGTGGAGAGACATGGCTGGAAGAGTCCAACCCCCTTTGTCTGATAGGGAGTTGGTCGATATGTTTCTGGGGACACTATCTGGTCCATTCTTTAATCATTTGATCAGAAGCTTATCAGTTGGTTTCACCGAGCTGATTCTAACTGGAGAGAGCGTAGAAGCTAGGATCCGGAGCATAAAGATACAGAAAGATGCCTCTTCGAGCTCGGTAAAGAAGCCTTTCACTGGTAAGAACGAAGCCAATGCCATCTATAGCCCGAGAGGTCAAAATAGAGTTAAACACCGTCAGGCAGTAAGTGCTATAATGATACCTAGACCTGCGGCTGCTCCACAATGCAACAATCAACAAAGGTTTGAAAGACCACAACGTCAGTTTACCCGGATTAACATGACGTTGGCTAAAGTTCTACCCCATCTGCTGAGATCTAACTTGGCAACCTTGTAAGAGGCTCCCAAGAATCCAAATACCACATCCCCTCGATATAATCTAAATGCTTGGTGTGCCTATCATTCTGAGAGTCTTGGCCATGATACAAATGACTGCTGGGCTCTGAGAAATAAGGTACAGGATCTGATCGAGGTTAAGGAAATTGAGATCGATGCTCTGGAAAAGCCCAATGTCATAACTGCTCCCATGCCTAAGCACAATCGTGGAGTTAATGGTTTGATACTGATCTGTTTGTAACCTTAGTTAATGAAGTCTCTTCTCCTCTTATGACAGTTAAGAAGAATTTGTTGTCGGCCGGTTTATTTCCTGGTTATGGTAAAGGTTTCCACATGTGTTCATCTCTGCCTTCTGGTTGCCATTTTCTGAAGTCAGGTGTTCAGCGCCTGATGGACAGCAAAGAAATTTTGTTCGAGAAAACTTTGATTCCCGTTGTTCCGGTTGAAGATGTTGCTATCATAACCATTTCCGCCAATCCTTCCAAGGTCTCCTTGAGTAGACCTGTTAGGATTTCATCTGCTCCAAGAGTCGCTCTGTTAATAATCACCTTTCCGGGTCCTGTCCCGTATGCCTCAGACAAAGCTGTCCCCTGGCACTATGGTGCTGATGTGTACTATCGTGGCATCAAACAAGATCTGAAGAATGAAGAGGTTGATCCTGATGTCAGTAACATTGTCGGGACCAACAAGGTTACCAGAAGTGGAAGGGTTTTCTCTCCCGAGATTTCCCCAAAGACTGTCAATAGGCCTGTTGTTATTCCGTCTGCTATTCCTACTGGTACTTCAACTACTACTCCTGTGCTTACTCCAAGTACCACTCCCGTTGTCAATTCATCTGGTACCCGAGGCACATAAGTTATAGATGAGCCTGCCCGGACGGAGGCACCCAGAAAAATTATCGTAGAAGCCTCTAAGCAAGAGATAGAGGAAATATTGAAAATAATAAAAAAGAGCGACTACAATGTGGTCGAGCAGCTGGGGCAGACCCCCTCAAAGATATCCATGTTGTCCCTACTGTTATGCTCTGAGGCCCATGCGAAGGCTTTGATCGCATTCCTCAAGACTGCACAAGTTCTATAAGAAACCTCCACCGATCAATTCAAAGACTGTGTGGCCAGCCTAACTGCTGACAATGGGCTGGGATTTTCAGATGCAGGCTTGAAACCGAAAGGGAGGAAGCATAATGATGCTCTGCATGTCTCGATCGAATGCAGGGGCACCACTATGGCTCATGTGCTGGTAGATACTGGGTCTTTGCTGAATGTCCTACCGAAGAAGGCTCTCGACTGACTAGATTGCGAGGGATTGACCTTAAAGCCTAGTAACATTATGGTAAGGGCTTTTGATGAGTCGAAAAGAATGGTGCATGGGGAGGTGGACATCCCTGTCAAGATAGGCTCTCAAACCTTTGAGTCCATTTTCTATGTGATGGACATCAGGCCATCATACTCTTATTTGTTGGGTCGTCCTTGGATCCATGAAGCTGGGGCTGTTACTTCTACACTTCACCAAATGCTGAAGTATCCAGTAAAAGGGAAGATTGTCACTGTGCATGGTGAAGAGGAGTATATGGTAAGCCACCTCAACTCCTTCAGGTACGTAGAGATGGACGGGGAATTCATAGAGACTCCTTGCCAGAATTTTGAAGAGGTTCCCCAGATCTTGGCATCGACTGAAACTACTACCTGCAACAAAAATCCTCTAAAGATGGCTTCTCTCAAAGATGCCAGAGCAGTGGTTGAAGAAGGTGGGTGTACCAACTGGGGACATCTCCCTGATTTTACTCACAAAACTGAAAAGTTTGGTTTGGGCTTTACTTCAGGAGCTCAAAGGGTTGTTCGACGTGCTCGGGATGAAGGACCTCCCCTACACATCAGTAATCGGGGAATTAATGCCATTGAAGATAGTGAGGAAGACTCTGACATTGAAAGTTGGATCTACCCAACTACCAACGGTGGACCGAGTAACGGGACGGCTAGGGACTTTTTACTAGTTTCTTTTATTTTGCAGTAATTGTCTTACTTGTTTTGAGATTTGTAATAAACAATTTAAACTCTACAACCTTGTGCCTTGCCCGAGGCACATTGGCTTTGTTTGTGAGGGCTATTATTTGTCATTTCACATATCATCAATAAAACATTGGACGTTCCTTGCATACAAATTTTACGTTATCTGTTATTCTTTTCTATTTTCACTTTGTCAAAATAACTATGCTCTTACGCACACTAACGTATCATCCTGCAGATCCATATCCACTATGGATCCCATTGATAACAACTCTGCTACTGCCAGTTATGACTTCGAAAATCTGATCAACCAAGCCGAAGACGAAGGTGAAGATGATTGTGAGGTGCCTGGAGAACTTGCTAGACTATTACAGCAGGAAGAAAGGGCTATACAACCTCATGAAGAGCCAGTTGAGACGATAAACCTGGGCAAGGAGATAAACATAAGAGAAGTCAAGATCAACACAAATCTGGAAGTTAAGATCAAACAATGGTTGATACAAATGTTGCACGACTATGTTGAGATCTTTGCCTGGTCATATGAAGACATGCCAGGTTTAGACACTGATATTGTGGTACACCGCCTGCCGACTAAGGAAGACTGTCCTCCGGTTAAACAGAAGGTCTGCCGTATGCACCCTGAAATGTCAGAGAAGATCAAGGCAGAGGTCATGAAACAGTTCGACGTAGGGTTCTTAGCTGTCACCTCCTATCCGCAGAGGGTTGCTAACGTCATTCCGATACCTAAGAAGGACGGTAAGGTACATATGTGTGTGGATTACATAGATTTGAACAGGGCAAGCCCCAAGGATGACTTCTCACTTCCTCACATTGACGTTCTGGTTGACAACACCGCACAACACAAAATATTCTCCTTCATGGATGGTTTCTCTGGCTACAACCAGATCAAGATGGCTCATGAAAACATGGAGAAGACAACTTTCATCACACAGTGGGGCACCTTCTGTTACAAGGTGATTCCTTTTGGGTTGAAGAATGCTGGGGCAACTTATCAGCGCACTATGGTCGCTTTGTTCCACGATATGATCCACCATGAGATCGAGGTTTATGTTGATGACATGATAGCCAGGTCTCAAACCAAGGACGAGCACCTTGATCATTTACAAAAGTTATTCGACAGGTTGAAGACGTACAAGCAGAGATTGAATCCGAACAAGTGTACCTTTGGGGTAAGGTCTGGTAAGCTCATGGGTTTCATTGTCAGCGACAAAGGCATCCAAGTAGACCCTGTGAAGGTAAAGGCCATACAAGAAATGCCAGCTCCCCGTACAGAGAAGGAAGTTAGAGGTTTCTTGGGACGCTTGAATTATATCGCCAGGTTCATTTCACATCTAACTGCTACTTGTGAGCCCATCTTCAAGCTTTTGAAGAAAGATCAAGTGGTAAAGTGGAATGATGAATGCCAAATAGCTTTCGAAAGAATCAAGGAATACCTTCAAGAATCGCCAATTCTGATGCCTCCGGTTGAAGGAAGACCTTTGATATTGTATTTAACAGTGCTAGACAATTCAATGGGATGTGTGCTGGGGCAGCATGACGAGTCTGGTCGAAAAGAGCATGCAATATACTACCTTAGCAAAAAGTTTACCAACTGTGACACACGATACTCACTGCTCAAGAAAACTTGCTGCGCTTTGGCATGGGTTGCTCGCCGACTAAGACAGTATATGCTGACCCATACTACTTTGTTGATATCTAAGATGGATCCAATCAAATACATCTTCGAGAAACCTGCTCTCTCCAGAAGAATAGCAAGATGGAAAATGATCTAAACTGAGTAAGATATACAATATACAACCCCAAAAGCAATCAAAGGGAGTGTATTGGCTGATCATTTGGCTCATCAGGTCGTGGATGACTATCAGTCTATGAATTTTGAGTTCCTGGATGAGAATATTATGCTGGTGACTGACTATGAAGAACCTGGACCGGATGAAGGACCCGAAGAGGGATCCTGATGGACTATGGTTTTTGACGGAGCTTTGAACGCACTGGGTAATGGCATCGATGCTGTATCATATCTCCTGAGGGCTTTCATATTCCTTTCACCACTCGGCTATGTTTCAACTGCACTAACAACATGGCAGAGTATGAAGCATGCATCATGGGTCTCAAGGCCGCTATTGACCTCAAGATCAAGGTCTTGGACGTTTTTGGGGATTCAACCTTGGTAATAAGTCAGATCAAAGGCGAATGGTATATGAAACATCCGAATCTCATCCCATACAAAGAGCACGTGCTGACATTGCTCCCACACTTTAAGGAGGTAACTTTTGAACATTTCCTGCGAGAGGAGAATCAGTTAGCGGATGCGCTAGCTACCATGTCTTCTATGTTCAAAGTTAGGTGGGACAATGAAGCTCCCCGAATCACCATTGAGAGGTTGGATGAACCAGCGCATTGTTGTGAAATTGATATCGAAGAGGTGGCAGACAAACCCTGGTTTCACGAAGTCAAGAGGTATCTCGAGACTCAAGAGTATCCCGAAGGGGCATCCATCAATGATAAGAAGTTTCTGAGAAGGTTCGCTGCGAAATTCTTCCTCGGTAATGGAATCCTCTACAAGCACAATCATAACTCTACCTTACTACGGTGTGTAGACAAGAGCGAAGCAGAGAGGATTATGATAGATCTGCATGAAGGTACCTTCGGAACCCATTCCAGTGGACATACCATGGCTAAGAAGATCCTACGGGCAGGATATTACTGGTCCACTATGGAAGCAGATTGTTATCAGCACTCCCGAACTTGTCATAAGTGTCAAATCTATGTTGATAAGGTGCATGTGCCTCCGGTTCCCTTGAATGCCTTGACAGCTCCGTGGCCCTTTTCAATGTGGGGCATTGACACGATCGGAGAAATCAGGCCCACTGCTTCCAATGGACATCGCTTCATTCTAGTGACCATTGATTACTTCACGAAGTGGGTTGATGCGGCTTCTTTTGCTACTGTGACCAAAAACGTTGTTGCGCGATTTATCTGACATAATCTAATCTGTCGGTATGGTGTGCCAGAGAGAATTATTACTGACAATGGTACAAATCTCAACAACACAATGATCACCGAGCTCTGTAAACAGTTCAAGATACAACATCATAACTCTTCTCCCTACCGGCCGAAGATGAATGGCGCTGTTGAAGCGGCTAACAAGAACATCAAGAAAATTGTACAGAAGATGACAATGACATACAAAGACTGGTATGAGATGTTACCATTTGCTCTTCATGGATACCGTATCTCATCACGAACATCGACAGGGGCAACACCCTACTCTCTAGTATATGGCATGGAGGCAGTCCTACCCATCAAAGTCCAGATACATTCTCTCAGAATTATGAAGGATGCGAGTTTGAACAAAGACGACGGGATCCAAACTCGACTTGATCAACTAAATCTAATAAATGAGAAGAGACTTACCTCTATCTGCCATGGTCAGACGTATCAAAAACGAATGATCAAGGCTTTTAACAAGAAAGTCAGACGTCAAGAATATCAATTCGGGGATCTAGTGATCAAGCGCATCATATTGCCGCAAGGTGATCCCAGGGGCAAATGGACCCCCACATACGTAGGTCCATTTGTGGTTAAAAACATTTTCTCGGGTGGAGCTATGATTCTAACCACCATGGACGGTGACGACCTTCCTCACCCTGTCAATGCGGACATAGTGAAAAGATACTATGCCTGATTAAAAGACCCGCTAGGTTGACTGGCCTAGGAAAAAATAAGGGCTTCCCGGTGAACCAAAAGGGTTAGGGCAAAAATAAGGGATGAAAATGGAAAAATCTGTACACCCGGCAAGCCGAAAACCTGAAAGGGTGGCTTGGGCAAAAAGGGGTATCCCGGTGGACTGAAAACCCGAAAGGGCAGTCTAGGCAAAAGTTAGGGATGTAAAGCGTATCACTATGTCCCATTGGATCATCTTGTGACCAGACTACGGTATCGACTATCAAGCTCGGACGACACCAATCAACCTAATCAACTTTTGGCCAAGTAGCAAAGTGATGAGACGCTCGAAGACATAAGGGCAATAGCAGAGTTGGAAATCAATGGGATTGTTTCACATAATTGTTTTCTTTTACACAAAATTGTATAGCCTCTATTTTTACGGCGACGTTCTCCTACTAGAGTGTCAGCCTCCTTGTACGAAAACGCCTATTACAGGCCAACTTCAAAAATCAATACAAAATCATTTTCACAAGAAACTTTGAGTTTTTTATTTTTATGTTTTGTTTTGCAAGAACGTCCAATGATTTATTCTTTACATATGCATTTGAATATGATTGCTGCTCATAAATATTTACATAAGAAACAAAAAGACAATTACTCGTAATTCCAGAAACACGGGCAAAAACAAGAAGTGTCAAACTTGACAGTTACTCTACCCAGTAGGTACCGGGATAGAGACAACTTTGGAGCACAATCATCAGTACATACACTCCCCACAGAGTAAAAGTATTCAAAAGCATTGATGTCGGCTTTCCTGAAACATGAAGTAATCTCCCCAGCCAGGGTCATTCATAAATCTGACAGCTATATCCCCCAGCCGAATTTCATAATCGTGAGCGGGTCAGTAAATTTTATCTCCCAAGCAGAGTTTATTTCTCTGGATACAAAAGCTCAATCCCCGACAGAGCTCATTATTTCAGCTACGAAAATTCACTCTCCAAGATGTTCCCCACAAAGTTATTCTCAAACAAAATCTCTCCCCGACAGAGTATTCATAAATAACAAAGAGTAGATCTCCAGCATAGTCATTTCCGTTCACCATCCCCGGCGGAAGTAGAAGAATCACAATTCTCTACAACAGTCAGGAATGCTATATTCTCCAACAGTAGTCAGGGATTTATTTTCCCATACTCGGACATACCCCAATAACATTTCATGTACATACATCATGACATGCGCATACATATCATATACAGCAGGATCTCATTTATTTTGATAACATCATCTCACAAGGAATTTCATGCATTGCATATAATTAACCCTGGTATCTTTTCAGGAAAAACAATTATCTTCAACAAATCCAGCAGTTATACAGGTCACGTCTGCAGACAACCAATGGAAACTCAGTTCCCAAAACCAAACGGGTCAACTAATCTACACTTTCATCTAGAAGTAACCCTACGACCCAGGTTCCTTCCCATAAGCCCTACTATCCAGGCTTTCATCTTGAAGTAATCCTACGACCCAGGTTCCTTCCCATAAGCCCTACTATCCAGGCTTTCATTTTGAAGTAACCCTACTATCCAGGTTCCTTCCCATAAGCCCTACTATCTAGGCTTTCATTTTGAAGTAACCCTATTATCCAGGTTCCTTCCCGTAAGCCCTACTATCCAGGCTTTCATCTTGAAGTAACCCTACGACCCAGGTTACTTCTCATAGCCCTACTATCCAGGCTTTCATCTCAAAGTAACTCTACGACCCAAGTTCCTTCCCATAAGCCCTACTATCCAGTCTTTCATCTTGAAGTAACCATACGACCCAGGTTCCTTCTCATAGCCATACTATCCAGGCTTTTATCCCGAAGTAACCCTACGACCCAGGTTCCTTCCCATAATCCCTACTATCCAGGCTTTCATTTTGAAGTAACCCTACTATCCAGGTTCCTTCCCATAAGCCCTACTATCCAGGCTTTTATCTTGAAGTAACCCTATGACCCAGGTTCCTTCCCATAAGCCCTACTATCCAGGCTTTCATCTTGAAGTAACCCTACAACCCAAATTCCTTCTCATAGCCCTACTATCCAGGCTTTCATCCCGAAGTAACCCTACGACCCAGGTTCCTTCCCATAGCCCTACTATCCAGGCTCTTATCCCAAAGTAACCCTACGACCCAGGTTCCTTCTCACAACCCTACTATCCAGGCTTTCACCTCGAAGCAACCCTACTACCCAGGTTCCTTCTCCCTTATCTCCAGATAACAGTTTATAACACTATAAGACTTGGACTTGACCAGTTACAGTCGAGTTCACCTTTCCCCAGTAAGTCACTGTGCAGCCTGGACCCTGACCAAATATACAGTTCACTTCCACCTCCTCAATCAAGAATTAATTCCCCAGTAGAGTAATGGCCAACCGAATCTCATAGACTCTCTTTCCCAAGACATAAATCATCTTTCCTCGGTGAAGTCCTCCTCAGCGGCAGGTACAAGAATTCTCGCAAAGGAATCTCTTATGCGACCGATATATTCTCTAGATGGAATCTTTAAGCCCATCTCTGACGATTCTCCATCACCTTCCAAATGGCATATGTAATCCCATTCCCGATATTATCGATCAATCACCATGCACTTCATGCGAGTGCAAATTTCCAGGTACCCTAGTATTCAATCATCTTCCACCTTCAGATCATGAAAGGCAGACAAGCCAATCTACATCCTCAGGTGTAAAAAGATTGAACAGGGGCAACTGTTGTACCCCAAAATTTGCCCTCCCATTTTACTCAACATATGCCTATTAAGACCCTTAGCTTGCTCAAGGATGCCCAAGAGTTGACTAGACAAACTCTCTCCTAAAGCAATGAACCTCCAACTAGGGTTTCAATTTTCATCAAGATGAGTGAGATCCAAAGGCCTCATATTCTCTCCATAGTCCTAATATGTCCTCAAGATCATCCATGCAAAGTTTCATGCCTTGCACAAGAAGTTTGCTCAGTCAACTGCTCAGATGCTTGAAAATCAACTGTATTAGGTCAAAAGTCAACTGTGGTCCACATACAATAAAACTTCGAGATTTTTGGTCAAAATCAACATTTTGAATTGATATTAATCATTTTATCAAAGTTTTATCATGGTTCCTCAAGGAATGCTCCTAATCCATCAAAACCCAAAAGTTGCTAAATTACAGTTTCTTAGGAAAAGTCAACCAAACTTTGACCATGCATAACTCTCTCATACTTTATCAGAAATTTCTCATCCAAGGCTCATTTTGAAAGGAATCCAATTTCCTACAACTAATCTTCATCCCTCAAGTTCAAAAAATAAACTCATAAAAAGATATGAATTTCTACATTATAGGTCCTTTTGAAAAGTCAACAAAAACACCTTTTGGGTCAAAGATTCTTACATAAACATGGAAGATCCAATTGAGATGAAACCAAAAAGGTGGTTTAGGGGGATATTCTCTGCTTTCTAAAAAGTCCAAGAACACCTCTCTAGGGTCAAAATTGGAAGAGATATGCATTGTCAAAGTTGACCATTTTTGGAAAATTTCCAAAAGTCAAATGTGCTCAAAAGTGCATTTTTTTGTCAAATGGGCCTAGCTTTTCATGATTGCATCTTGTTGAAGACATGGTCCACGACCCAAATTAGAATCCATATATTATTTTCTCTATTTATTTATTTTATTTTGATTTTTATTATTTAAAAGTCAAATTAAATCAAATAAATAACAAAAAATATGAAAGATTGTTTTTTTGATCTAATTTTTGTTAGAATCAAATCTAATTAAGCTGGCCTAATCATATCAAATCGAATCAAGGAAAATTGAGGCAAACATTGCATGATTAGGATAGTTTTGGAAAGATATCATATAGCAAACAAATCATATTCAATTTCCATGATTGTAAAAGATTCAAGTTTGTTTTTGTTGCCCTAATTCATCACACTACATATACTTAACACAAACAATGCAAAAGAACAAGGGTTGCAATCGTGAGAGCTGAGGAAGAAAACTCAAAAATTGGACAAAAAGTGTGGATCTGATTTCTAACCTAGGGGACGATTCAAGGCCATTCAAAGCTTCTAATCGCTTCCTGGACATCTCCTGAAGCTGATATGATCGTTTGCAAGCCTTCCCAAGCCCAGAATCACTCCTGGTAAACCCACGGTTTGCACATATCAATTTGATTTTGATATTACAATTTACGCATGATTAACCACTTTTAAGCATAGCATTATATTTGTATCATCATTTGGAATGTTTTGGTTCAATTAATTTTGAGTTTTGATGACTGCTTCGCTAATTGCCATGGCTAGGATTTAAGAAGCCGTTTTAGGGCTTCTCTGTACAGGTAAAATTGGACCAAGAAAATAATGCCATGATACTCGTGAGATCAAGACGAGTTGATTGGTATAGCTAGAATTAATTTATCATACGTCTTATGAATTTTTCAAGCTTACAGGTTTATAGCTATGGAGTTTTGTCCGTAGGTATAAGTCTGGTACCTAAGACGACGGACAGGGAAGAAGACAATGACTTATCACCACCCCACTGGTCCATTTGAATGATCTGTGCATTTTTTTTTATTTTGTCCAGCCTATTCACTTTGTTTTATATATTATAATTTGATCTTATTATAATAACAATTGAATATTACAGCCCAGTGGTGAAGCGCGCGTTGGATAGTGGAGAGGACCTGGGTTCGATCCCAGGTCCATGCGTTTTCTTTATTTTCTTAATGTTCATGTGCATATTCCATGTATACACATTCCAGGCGCCTACCGTGTGGTCTCCAAATCCATCCACTGGATCATTACCAACACAGATCCAATGCTCAAACCAAGGAAAGACCATGGTGCATCCTCTAAACGTGGCTGCACAGAATCAGGCACAGGAATGGGCTTAACATCTTTGGGCCTAACCAGAATTTGGCAACGCACCCCCTAATTGCTCATTATACAGGCCCAAATTCTATTCTTTTTTATTTCAATCTTTTTTTATTATTTATTAATTATTTCTTTTTTCAAATAACACCAAAAATCATGTTTTTTTTTATTTAATCAGAAAATCATAAAAACATCAAAAGTCATTTTTTCATAAAAATATTTTATTAATTAATTAGTTTAATTAAATTAGGGTAATTTAATTCCTTTTTATTATAATTTAAAATAAATAGAATTAGGGTTAAATTTGTACGTAGCCTAATTTTTCTCAAAAAATAACCTAAATATTTTCTCAATTAGATTTTAGGTTTTCCAATTATTTTTCGCATTTAATTCACCGCACGTGCCTTTAATTTACCTTTTTTAATTATTATTGTAACTGCTCCGAGTTTGTAATAGTAATTAGGATTTTAAAGTTCCGCATCTTTATTTACAGTCAAAATAATTATGTATCTGCAAAAGACTTGTAATAGCTAGGACTTTAATTTCTCGCATTTTAATTTCCATAAACTATAAACTGCTTATATGTATGTATAAGATTGTATGGAAAGACAAATTGAAATTAAAACAGTAGAAAACCCTAATTGTCCAAAGATAATTAACTGAAAAAATACACTTGTACATGCTCACTCCTAGGGTTTACTCCACTCCGGTTGCCTTTGGTAAACGGTCATAAAGTACAGGGAATGTTAGTGGTCGCCCTCTAGTCCCAAAAGATCTAAAATGACCCATTCGGATGTTGCCTCGAAAAAAGATCTTTAAGGCTTTAGGATGATTACTAAAATTTCCTAACATTTCTTTTGTGATCGTACTTGTCCCTTCGAACATCCCTTAAAACTCCAACGATGGTGCTACCTATTCCTTAATAATAGGATAGCGCTGTCTAAAGAAAAATGAACAGACTTTTTTCGAGTAGGTAGATTAGTTCCTAGGTACTTGCTCAAACAAACAAATTTTACAAACACTTTTCAGAAACAATTTTCAAAACAACTTTGTCACACCCTTGAGGACCGATACAAGGGTTATCACGAAGTAAAGCTTTTTAAAACAAGCACACACAAGCAATTTTAAAAATGAACAAAGTACCTAAGAGCCCATGGAAAACCATAGATAAAAGGGGTGCTAACACCTTCCCTTTCTATAATCTACCCCCGTACTCAGAAACATCTCGAAAAAAGGTTTTTTCTGTTCTTTTTCCTTTTCCTTAGTTGGATGAAATAAAAGTCGGTGGCGACTCTTTCTTACCGCGACATTTGCGAACAAAAAACGCAAAACCAGTATAACAGTCGGTTCTGCCACCGTATCACAAATATGGTAATTAATTAAATTGTGTGATTTTGTGAATATATGAATTATTTGAATTAATATATTCTATGTGTGTATTGGGTTAGTAAGTGTGAGAATAGTGCCACGGTGAAAAATCGAGGAGTCCAAGCTATTGAGGAACTTGACTCACAAAGACTTAAGAAGTCACCACCAAACTTTATTGTTTCCAAGGAAAAGGGGAAAAGATCGAAACCATATATTTATCATGAAATGCAAGAATTAAAGACTAAAAGAAAAGTAATAAGAAGAGATCTAAGGTACATGGGTTGGTTATACAAAAGGAATGTATTAGCACCATATGTATCTATAGTACTCTATTGGAACCATTTATTATATCTGTTTTTTGGTTTAAAATTATTTGTTTGCTAAATGAGTGTGGAGATGGGAAAAGAAAATATTTTTAATATATTTTTTTTTAAAAGACATTATCTTATACCTACGTACCAATTAAGGATCAAAACCTCGTAGTTCGTGGTAAAAATAACAAAATGGTTTGTTGTGGTTGATTTTAGGAGAAGAGATATTTTATCATATTTTAGAGAGAAATCTCAACTAATACCATCACAAGTATGAGAAGATGGATCTTGCATCGTCATGAAGGAAGAGCTACTAACTTGGATATAAAGATCAACAAGTTGCCAACTAACATCTTCAGGGGAAAGAATCATATTTACTTAAACAATTATACATGAATAGGAGAATCGTATCTCAACTATGAAGAATTTATATCTAATCTCTTTGAGAAAATGATTTAAATTGAAAAGCCAAGTAACAAAAAGATTTGGATGAGGTTAAGTCACTTTTAGTATTTTGAAATTGTTTTGATATATTTAAGTATATTGAAACATTTATTAAAGAAGAATGTTTGAAAATGCAATGACATAAAGTCAAGGTTTTTATGTGAAAGTGGTGAAAGTTTGAAAATAATCTTTAGGGTTCAAAAGGTTCTTAGAATACATGAGAATACATAGGGTGATTATTCACAAAGGTTTTTATACAAGAGGGAATGCACATGCTTATAACTATAAAGTCAACAATACTATCATTTTCCTTGGACTTGGGGCATAAGTATTTAAGTATTAGTCACTAACATAAGAAAACACATACATCACAAGTGTTAATTAAAAGGAGAAAAAGTTAGCATGATTTATCAAGTAAAAGTTGTGACAAAAGATAGGATAAACAACAAGTAAACAATCAATCATGGTATCACTTTGGATTAAAGAAGTTTATGAAAAAAATATGTTTAAAAAAAAAGGGTGAGTCAAACTTGTGAAAACATAAATAAGTTTAATATTTGAATCTATATAATGCATCATAATCAAAATGAAAATCATGGAGCATAATTTTGATTTTTGAACATGTTTCATGGTTTCTTTTGGATTTGAGTAAGGAAATCCTAAAATAAACTCAAGCTATTATAAAATGCTTACTCAAGAGTCAATATATCAAGTGAGAATCAAGATCTATCATGGTAAGATCAAGCCTTGTGAGAAAAATTAGAAAATTAATCAAAAGATCATGGAAAAGTCCTTTAAAAACCCTAAAAAGGTCTATCTTTTATTTAATTAGAAAATGATGAAATAAATAATATTTTTGTGATTTTTATAGTATTCATAAAATAGAGGTAATAAAATAATAGTGTGAAAATTTTTTTCTCAAAAAGGATTAATTTGATTGGTGAAAAAATTAAATGACAATTGCAAAAAGAAGTGAAAAAATGATGAAGAAAATAAGTTGTAAAAATAGGCATGGGCACCAGCAGGTTAGAACCCACTCCTTATAGGCGACATACGCACATTTCTTGCTACTAGGGTGACTATTTCATATGTTCATAATATAACTTGTAATAAATATAAAATAAACTCAATTTTCAAAAACTGAACAATGGCGCTAACACCATCTTCGTCTTCAACCTCTAGACAACATAACTTGTAATTTTTGAACTCTCTCACTTCTCAACCATTTACAAAAATGTAAACATTAAATTTGTTCGAAATTTCATATGGAATTCAACCATACCAACCATTTAAATTAAAACTCAAAGATTAACAAGAATTTTATCAAGTACCAAAATGAAACACTAATTGTTCAGAGATACAATTCTCAACACACAAGCAATATAAATGAAAAGTAAGCACATGGTTAGCTTAAGGAAAATCATATCTATATTTTTTATTCAGAAATCAAATGCAAATGATGCATGTATGAGGATATCACAGTTTGAGAAATTTACCAAATTGGAGAAATTTCAATGCTTCTTCTATGGATTTTTAGTGCAAAGTGATGATATGGTTAGCTTACTAGGACCTTTCTGAATCTATTTCAATCCTTACTTTTCCTTGAAACTAGCTGGAACTCTCTGGCCAAGTCCATATGCAAACCACAGTTTTTGGAGTTTGGGGGATGGTGATGATGATGTTACAAAAGTGTAACAGGGGTTTGGATGAGTTCTAAATGATGATTATGAGATATTTTGGTGATTAGCTTGCAAGGATATGGCAAGGGTTATGATTTTGAAGATAAGGTTTTCAAGGTTCAAAAATGGAGTTTTTGAGCCAATTCTGATTTTGAGAGAGTTTGAGAGCTATGAGTTGGTGTGTTTGAAGTTCAAATGAGCCCTCTATTTATAGAGAAAATTCAGAGGTAATGAGATGGACAAGTTATCAAGTTATCAAATTATGGTTTTGGTTCAAAAGCAAATACCAAGTTATGTGAACTTCCATGGTTCCAAGACATAGTATAAAGAGTGGCTGGTATAGAGATGTTGCTTTCCTTGATTTAGGGTGAAGTGTGATGAGAAGAAAGCAAATGTATGTGTTCAAGACATGCTTTGTACAAAAATCTTGCTTTTCAAGAATGGTAATGGTGACTTTCTTCCTTAAAAGGAAAGTTATTCGGACAATAGCTTGTATCACTTGGATAAAGGCTCAAAGGATTGTGTACTATTCTGATTTTGGATATATTTAGAGGTACTATGGCCTGAAAAGCAAGATCCTTGGGCATGGCTAGGAGATTTGATCTTAAGGATATCACAAAAATGACTTGTAATGCAACCTTGGACATCCAACTTTATAAATTCGAAAATCCTTTCTCAATTATGATAAATTGATGCTCTTGGACATTTTGGAAAGATTGATACTTTATCTACAACTTTCATGTTGAACACTTTTCTTGAATCAATCTGGATCTTAGTGAAAAATGACCATGAAGTTGAGATGAAAAATTGACCAAAACTATTTGATAAATTTCTCTAAGTGTCAGCAGAACTTCACATGCCCATATCTCTTGATTTGAGTATTTTTTTGGAGATCAACCCTCATTGACAAAGTTGTAGAAATTTCCATTCCCTACAAATTTCATGTTGATACCCCTATTTATGTTTCTTTTATCCAGATATGTGAAGATCAAAGTCTTCGCCTCGACGTGATGGGAGGTACTTAAATACAAAAATGCACAATTTGTGGCTCTAAGATGCCACAACAGAAAACATGCCTAAATACGGACAAGAAAGAACAAGGAAACCTCTAAGGTATAATAAAAACCTCATTGGGGAGAAATAAAAAAACAATCCCAGGGAAAACCAAGCCTACTGGGAGAAAATTAACTCAACTCATCGGGAGAAAAGAGAACTCAACTCTACTGAGGAACAAGCCCAGAGAGGAAGAAAACAAAACATGATAACATCACCTCAATGAGTGGCACTTTGTTCATGGATGATGGTAGATTACCAACTTAATAGATGAAGGTGGAATCAGCTTCTTCTTTAATCAAGTCTTCCACTTGAAATGGGTAACAATAAACTTCCCCACAATGAACATGTCTCAGTTTCTTCTTTAATCAAGTCTTCTACTTGAAAAGGGTAACAATAAACTTCCTCATGACGAACGGGTCTCCATTTATTCTTTAATCAAGTCTTCCACTTGAAAAGGGTAACAAATAAGCTCCTTAAAAGGTAACCACTTGTATAAGGTTTTCACAACGAACTATCTTTATCATATCGAAGAGATTCACCATCCATTGGATTAAACAACATCTTCAAAACGAATTATCTCTATCATATCAAAGAGATTTTGGAATAAATAATATTGATATTTGGGGACAAAAGTTTCTAGGAATTGACGAACTACTCGAAAGAGACTATCATTTTTTGTCCAAAAAGAAATTTGGGGACACACAATATTCTCAAATAAAAAGACCATTACTTGTTGTCATGTAATATTATGAGATTATTTGTAATAATGTAGTTGGGAAATAATTTAACCTTCCTGGGAAACCGCAAACAGATTCCTGTTGAAGAGATAAAGTCTTCTCATGGGGATCTTCAAAAGAAGTGCAAGTCATCACCCTTGAAAAATAACTATCTTCAAATAAAGAGGAAGTCTTTCAAATATGCAAAATAAATGCACTCTCAATCTAGGTTTTACTTTCTAGAGAGATCCAGACAAACATATTTATTAGAGACAAGGTTCAATCCAGGAGTAAATTGGGGAGGGATAGTTGAATAAGACTCTTACAATGAGGAATAAACTCAATTGGGAATTTACCCTATCCAGGGAAAGTAAAATAAAATTCTTCCACGAGGGATAAACTCAGTGGGAAATCAAAATGGATATACATCTTTTCTGCCTATAGATGACACTCTATTGGTGGGGGAAAATACATTATTGGGGAAGGAAAGTACACTACTTGGGGATAAACACAACTAAAGTAAATGGACTCGGGAACATTAAGAAATGAAAATGCACATAAATGATGTAAGTATGAATGAATGAATGTTATGTCTATATTGACCATGCAAATATAAATAACACAAATAGATGATAACACTAGGGATAAAAAATCATAGTTCACGGGCACTCGAGTAATCTTAACATCACTTGGGGATAAAATATAGAGCCACCGATCGAGTGAGAACTTGTTTTAAGGTCACTTCCTCTGGGAGAGGAAAATATCTTATAATGGGGAGAAGCCTGACAACATGAAAATGTATAGTATATTTGGCCTGATTAACATAAATTATGTCTCTACTTTATTTTAATTATGTTGCTTTATGTTAGTATTATGCTAGTATTTTAATGTGTTTCAGGAATTTAATATTTACAAAGCTTGCTTGAGAAAAGGAGTAAAAATGAGAAGAAATGAAGTAAAAATTCATATAATATAAAAGAAAATAAAAAATCCCACGAAGAACCCAAGACCCACAAAAAAAGAAGCGCGCCCCACATGTGCAAGGCGTGATGCTCGTCACAGCCACCGTGACGATCATCAGAAGAAAAAAAAAGGAAAGGGTGACGGTTGTCACCTACCCTGCCGGTCGGCATGCTTAATGCATGCGTGCCCCACGTCACATGCCTTGCCCCTCGTCACAAGACTTTTTCAACCACGTAACTTCATTTGCAACAATTAAACCATTTCCTCCTACTTTTTCTCCATACACTAAGTCCTCTAAGACTAAAACCAACTAACCACTTCATCCTATTTTTTTCTCCAACCAAGTCTTCCTTAATACTCTCTCCATGATGCCACTACCCCTATTTTCTCTCACCAAAACAAGTTATCAGAGGAGTATATATTGGAAAGCAATTACCGCAACAAAGCCAGCTCTCTCTCTTTGATTATTTCCAATTTCTATTGTTTTAATTTTTAGGCAGAAATATTCACCATGTAAAAGTGGTAGTTTATCACATCGAGGAACTACCACACCATTATTTTTAGGTGTTGTTTTTCTTTTATTTCCATTTTGTATATAATTGTCAAGCGTGCCGGCATTTTCTGAATTCCAGTGTTAACATTAATTTCAGTTCCAGTATATTTACAGGTTTCATTTTATTACTTTATTATTATTATCATTATCATTATCATTATCATTATTATTATTACTATCATTATCATTATTATTATTACTATTATTATTATTATCATTATCACTTTCATTATCATTATTATTATTATTATTATTATTATTATTATTATTATTATTATTATTATTATTATTATTATTATTATTATTATTATTATTATTATTATTATTATTATTATTATTATTATTATTATTATTATTATTATTATTATTATATGTGTTTGTTTAGATCAATCACCATGTCATTTATTTTTGCAATAAGCATGTTTAATTCATTTTCACTTAAAAGCATGTCCGACTAAACATTCTTGAGTCCGGTGTATGAGGATCGTTGTTGCCAACGGACTCGGTAGAAAATAATAGGTGCACATTTATGATTAGAATTCTGTTTTGGTTTTAATTTCCAAGTCTAATTTAAATAGCCTTGTCATGAGAGTGAAAGATTATTTAACACGATTTTGTCACGAGAGTAAGAAATTAATTAAGGTTAGAGCCGACATTGCGAGAGCGTGGGGATCGAACCAGATAGTGGAAATTAGGCAACAAATCTAAATGCAGCGAGAGCGCTTTAGATGCGTTTAGGATATTATTGGTTTTCAAAATATATTTCTTAGTTATCAGGCGAGCGAGAGAAAAATCTTGGGATTAGGAAGTATGACTTTAGTTAAAACTGCGAGAGCGTGAGGCGGAGTCCTTAAGTCAGTATATTCTACGGAACTAAGTTATAGTTGTAATTAGTACCCATTTTCTATAAGTCCTTCAGGAACGCGGAAACCATATTTCAGTCTCTCTTTATTATTATATTTTCTAAAGTCATTTTTAGTTTTAGTTCTTAATTTCCCCCAAAAATCCAATTATTTATTAGCCTTAGCTTTACAAAGTAGCGATAAGATTGCAGTAGGTTGACATTGGTCTCTGTGGTTTGACAATCTTTTATATTACTTCGATATTTCCGTGCACTTGCGAACGCATAAAAGCACGAAGTTCATGTCTTTAATATTTCAAAAGTAAGAGGAAACAATCTCCTTAAAAGGTTAATTGTAGGAAACTTAATTATCTGACAGTCTTTGAAAAGCACAATGCTTTCTTACTTCTACATTTCAGAATTTAGCCGTACTAAGAGGAAACTAGTAACATTCCCCTTTAATTCATGAGTCATAAGAAAACACTTTTTGTTGTTGTACATATTTTAAAATGCATTTTTATTAACGAATTGTTTCAAAATTATCATCAAGAATAAAAGAAATTTTGTAAAGCTGAAATAAGATAAGAGCAGCAAACAAACAGGCAACGACTCAAATTTATTTAATGGAATGGTAGTTCGCAAATGGCGTAACTCCATGGATCTTTTAAAAAGTTTGAAAAATGGTAATTATACGGGAAATGTTATATTTAAATACACAATCCTATTATCCCTATTAACTTTGAATTCCTACTATGTTCAAACTTCGCTAGAGAAGAATTTGATGAAGAGCCTTCGTAGAATAAACAGTTTGAAGATAAATCTCGGACCAATTCAGTTACTTGTCACAAAGATCCCTAACTTTTTACTAGATTTCCCTTTTGGGTTTTCAATCTAACAGGATTTTTATTTTTTGTTTATGTCTCTAATTTTTATTGGGACCACCCTTTCGGGTTTTCAGTCCACCGAGACGCTCATTTTTGCCTAAGTCGCTCTTTTAGGTTTTCAACTTAGCAAACTGTTCTTTTATTTCTTTTAGACAAAGTATTTTTTGACTACATCAGAATTCACAGTACACGGGAGCTCCTTATCATCCATAGTCATAAGAGTCATTGCACCACCAGAGAAGGTTGTCTTAACCATATACAGACATTTAAAATTAGGAGCCCATTTTCCCCTAGAATCAGGTTGAAAAGATAAGATCATGTTAAGAACGAGGTCGCCTTCTCTGAATTCACAAGGTCGAACCTTTTTATCGGACGCCTGCTTCATCCTTTTTTGATATAACTGACCATGACACAAGGTCGTCATCCTTTTTCTCTTCTATCAGATTCAATTGGTCATATCTACTTTGACACCAATCAGCCTCAAATAACTCGGCTTCTATTAAAACTCTCATTGACGGGATCTCAACCTCTACGGGGATTACTGCTTCCATTCCATATACTAGAGAAAATGGAGTTTCCCCAACGAAGTGCGAACGGATGTGCGATAACCATGTAGAGCAAAAGGTAACATCTCATGCCAATCCTGGTAAGTTACAACCATTTTCTGGATAATCTTCTTGATGTTTTTGTTAGAATCTTCAACAACATCATTCATATTTGGTCTATATAGAGAAGAGTTGTGATGCTCTAATTTGAAATCATTGAAGAGTTCTATCATCATTGCATTGTTCATGTTTGATCCATTATCGATGATAATCTTGCTTGGCACACCATATCGATAGATGGAGAGGTTCTTAATAAACCCGACCACTACTTGGAGAGTTACATTCCTGTATGAAGCTGCTTCGATCCACTTGGTGAAATAATCAATGGCCACCAGGATAAAACAATGTCCATTTGAGGCCCTGGGTTCAATCATACTAATCATATCAATACCCCGCATAGAGAAAGGCCATGGAAAAGAAAGAAAGTTGAGAAGACTCAGAGGCACATGCATTTTATCTACATACATCTGACACTTGTGGCACTTCCTCACATATTTACAACAGTTAGATTCCACCATCAGACAATAGTAACCTGCTCTCAACATTTCCTTATCCATTTCATGCTCATTGGCATGGATACCGAAGGATCCTTCATGAACTTCTTGCATTAGGAACCTTGCTTCATGTTCATCCACACATCTTAATAGAACCATATCAAAGTTTATTTTTGATCGTACCTGACCAGAAGGGATTGTCAAAGCCTACAAGCTTCGAGTCGAGCAGCGGTTGGATGTGAAGTGGGGGGATACCTGCAAGACACTCTGATGCCAAAGTGAGGTTCAGAGCAATGCAAGCAAGTATGAGAGTGAGTATGAAAGAATGAATACCTAACTCTCTCAAGTGAGAGGGTATTTATAGCTCACAACGCTGGTCCAAGATCCCCATTGTTGTGCTGGGCAAGCAGGCCCAAAATGGAGACTGCCAGGTCCTACGTGCGTAGTGGGGGCTAGCATGTGGTCCCCAACCTGGATGGACTCCCCCAAACTATCAGGAGGATATGAATGCGGTCTTTTCAGGACCAAGAGGACTCCATGATATTCGGTGGTGTTGAGAGTCAACCCTACGAGGAGGATGCTCGCGAGGTCCTTCTGATTGTCGTGGACCCTCCCCGTCAACTTTGAGGTCGTCCGAGAGGACTGGTCTTGGTTGACGAGAAGAGTGGAGGATGCTCGCGAGGTCCTCCTGATCATCGATGAACCCACTCATAATTCCTGGATTCATCCTCGCATGACGAAGCCGCGTCTTTCCGAAGGATGAGGTTACTGCCCGACATAGTTAAGGGCATGCTCGGTCAGCAGGCCTCCTTAAGCAGCATAGTTGGATTGGGCCTCGTATGAAGTTGGGCCAAGTGCAGGCCCAGTACAGAATAGGAGCCCCCCAAGTCGTTGCTTCTGATGAAGGAGTTATGACTTAAGTCCAACTTCTCCTTTCAGCGGGCATAACTTAGCCAAAGATCTTTTACTGTGTCGAAAGAGAGGGTCATCAGTATGCATGGTTACTCGAGCAGCGGTTGGAATTGGTTTGATGGGGAACATTTCAATTGTTCCTTGACTCGCAGGGAGAGGAAAGCTAGCAGGGTGCAGCCACGTGGCATGGTATTTGGGATAGTAATGATGGCCTAGGGAGTAAGGGTCATATGACCTAAACGCGTAGTCGGCAAGGAGAAAGGCGGTTGGTGTGCTGTTCAACGCGACGCTTCGTATTCCACATAAGCCCTATAAATAGTGCCTTAGGGCCCATTTCCCATATTTCAACTTTTCTCTCTCTCCACTCTCTCTGTCGCTTACATCGTCTGCAATCTTTCCCAACTGTTAACGCTGCTGCAAGATCCGCCGTGGACTTCCCACCTACTCTAATCAAGTAAGTGTTTTTTAATTCTGATTGTTGTTTACAATTGGCTTTTTGATGAATTTCTCTATCGGGGGGAATTTTACTCGGGGTATTCATACATTCATTCGTAATATTTATGAGTGGGCCCGCGTAATATATCTGCTCCCTACAAAATTCGTGAATTTTCCCGTGATATTCATCTACTCCCCGCAGAATTCGTGAATTCTGGCCGTGATAATTATCTGCTCCATGGTGAATTCATGAATTTGTCTGGTAAATTCATATATTCCCTGCGAAATTTATGGATATGTTTGTGATATTTATCCCATGCCCGCATTACTCATGAACATTCATTTTGTCTTTGTCACCGTCGTGCAGTCGTACGAGGCATGTATTAGCTCCCTGTGTTGCTCGTGATTCGTGTATGTTTCTCACTGCACGAGTGATCGTTGACCTGGTCCGGGCATGACTAACCCCTTTCATATGTGTCGCGGTGGAAGAGTGGATTTGATTTAGCTATCGAATTCACTGGTTTCCTCTACTTTACAGGTGAAATGGTTGAAACCCCTGAGTATCCAAGCACATCGATGTCGAAGAGACAAGCGCAACCGACAAAGGTGTCCATTTGGTCGACACGATCGATGACCTACCACTGCCCTGGGTCAGGCCAAAACTTCGAGGGATATCTTTGGCCTTCCGTTATACTAGAAGGGAAGCATATACTGTTGTCGAGTATGGCGGTGACCAAGAAGCTTTTTGTCGGAATTTCACCATCCTACGATCGACGCCTACGGCCAGGATATGCTTGGATTTCAAGAAGGACTGTTTCCCCATGTACGAGGTCGTCTTCAGAGATTTCGGGCTTCGTCTTCCCTTTAGTGATTTCTAGATGGGTGTGTTTAATCACTTGAACTTGGCGCCCTCTCAACTACACCCCAACACAATCGCCTTTATCCAAGATTTTGAAATCACTTGCTGGTTCTTGAGGATCGGGGAGACCGTTCCCTTGTTCTTCAGGGTTTTCCACCTCTAACGGCATTCTAGGGGTGGGAAATATAGCTGGGTTTCTTTCAAACTATCAAAGAGGCAGTTTCAGATGTACATGGATTCAGTACGTGTATTCAAGGATAAATGGTACACCATGGAACCTTCTTCTCAGACGGTCGTGGATTCTGTGTTCGACTTAGTTTCCATCGTAGATAAAGATGGGGAAGTATGCTATGATAGGGATGGGAACCCAGAGATTAGTAGACTCTCTAAATTCCTTATCCACTGGTGCTCGGGCCACTACGAGCATAGTCCTGACCACTACCATACCCCCGATGGCAGCATGAGTGTCGAGGATGAAGAGGCCTTCAGTGTTCTCAGGCGTTTTGTCAACGGGTTCTTACCCTCGAGGTGGGTCACGAGGGAAGGAAACAACATTCTTGATGAAGATGACGAACCTACATTCGAGGCATGGTTGATCAATACTAAGGCGCTCATCGAGTGTCGTACCTACGGGCAAGCAGTGAACCTTCTAGGTTTTTGAGCGCGTGTTTCTATTATATTTTTACTCCTTTATTTATTTTTGTTATGTCCTTCTAACGAGGCTGACTCGAGGGTGTTGTTTTTGTTTTCACATGTAACATGGTCAAGCGTCATGAACGACTTCTAAAGCTGACCCATGAGAAGAAGAATAAAAAAATGTTGGTGAAGCCGCACCAAGCCACACGCCCTAGTTCTTCTTTCTCTAACAGTCGAGAAATTTCCTCAGGTATTTCTTTTATTTCTTCCTCTTCAGCTTCGAACACAGGGAACTCAAAGTTAAGAGATGACATAGGATTATGTTTTTTAATTGGTTCATGATTTAATCTGCACATATGATTTATGTTTGATTTTAGAGGTAAGTAAAAGAGAAAAAATGTTTTATGCAGATTTTTGAAAGTGGGTTTTTTCTTTGTTTTTATCATATTTTTTTAGGATTACCATTTTTCAGAAGAAAAAAAAGCGAAAAGGAAAAACAACAGGATGGGAGACAAAATGACTTTTATTAATGATGATAAACTTGAAACAAAATCCTGATACAAGATCTTTTCCAATTCAGGCATAGTGGAAAGAGTTATTTTTTAATAAAGCCCCACAACTACTCTTTCGCCTTAGGCAGAGCGAAAGGTTTTTGAAAATAACAAGAGCATTACTCATAAATGTAATTTAAAAATGGAACATCAACGACGATCCAATTTTGACTAATTCTTCCATGTGTCACAATGTTTGGCAAATCCTCTTCAGGATCATCTTCAAGAATGGCGTTAGCCTCGGGCACTGTTGGGCTTATAAAGCCTGCACTACAAAATGTCTCTTGGATAGGACGAATGATAATGTCTCTTTTATCAACTTTGGCATCTATAGGAGAAAAACCCAAACCCTCAAAAAACTTGTTTTCAGGTAAGTCCAACATAACACTCCAACTTGTATTTACACCACTTTGTACCACCCGATGTGCATCTTTGTATGAAGCAATGGATGCCCCACTCTTCTTAGTACTATTATCAGCGATAAAAAGTGCCTGAAACTAAGTGCCAAACTCTTAAGTAGCATCAATGTAGGAGAAAGGGGAAAGATGAATCACTATAAAAGCTCGCTCTCCGCCTACTACAATTAACTTTCCATTGTTTACAAACTTTAGTTTTTGGTGGAGCGTTGAAGTGACAACTCCTGCCTCATGAATCCATGGTTGTCCCAACAAACAACTGTAGGCGGCCTGGATATCCATTACCTGGAATATTATCTGAAAAGAGTGGGGACCAACCTTCATTAGTAAGTCTACTTCACCAATCACTATTGTAATACGGTGGGAGAACTGACTTTTAGTTTTGCATTTTATCGCAAATGTTACGGATAACAAGAGTCGTCACCGACTTTTCTTTTATCCAATAAAGGAAAGGGTGAAAATAACATGAAAGACCTTTGAGAATTTTATGAGTAAGGGGGGTAGGTTCTAAAAAGGGAAGGTGTTAGCACCCTTTTCATCCGTAGTTATCTATGGGCTCTTAATCGCTAGCTCACTTTTGAAAATGCTTTATGTTTGTGCGTTTGAAAAATATTTTAAAAAATGCCTATGTGCGGAAAACTTTGTAATGATTCTCGTATCATTGAGAACATATACAATGTGTTTGTTTTGAAAATATTTTAGAAAAGAGTGTATGTGTGAAAAATGTTTTTGATTTGAGAGCAAGCAACTACGAGCTATCTACCTACTCAAAAAGTATTTCACGTTATTTTTCCTCTTCCTTTAGATAGTGCTATCATACCATTAGTTAGTAGGAAGCCCTATCATTGGATGTTTGAGGGACGGGCACGGTCCATTGTACAGTCATAAAGGTAACTCGTAGGACACTTTAGAAATTGTCGTAAGGGACTAATATCGTTTACCGAGGCAACATTGAAGGGTCATCGAGGGACTATGATCTTTTAGCTGAGGGTCTTTGTTAAAGCGTCCCACAATCGAGGGACATGAGTGTTTTTTATCTCAAGCGACAAGTGAGGGTTACCCTAGCGGCTCGCGTGTGCAAAGTGTGTTGTGTTTTAGTTATTTTAATCTTGGATTTATGGTTATCTAACATTTGCTTTTAGTCTTTGCCATACAATCCTATTACTACCAGTTAAATATATACATACTGTGATACGGTGGGAGAACTGACTTGGGTTTTTGCGTTTGTATTCGCAAATGTTTCGTTTTAGCAAGATTCGCCACCGAATTTTTATTTTATCCTAAGGAAAGGTTTAAAAAGCACAGGAAAAACCTTTGAGATGTTTTCTTGGGTTCGGGGAGTAGATTATAGAAAGGGAAGGTATTATCACCCTTTCTATCCATGGATATACATGGGCTCTTAGTTACTTGCTTAGATCACTTGCTTTGCATTTTCAATTGTTTGAAATGGTGCTTTGTTTGTGTGTTTGAAAGATGTTTTGAAAAAGAGGCCATTGTTGTGGCAACCTTTGTAATGATTCTTGTTTGAATGTATACAAAGGTGTTTGTCTTTTTGAAAGGTTTTTCAATATTTTGAAAGTTGTTTTGAAATTGTATTGTGGAGTGTGTTTTGAAAAATAGTAAGGACGTTTTGCAAGATTTTTGATCAAGTAACTAAGAGTTGTCTACCCTATTTTACTCAAAGATCTTTCTTATGTTTTTAACCCTTTTAACAGTGTTGTTTCACCATTGTATTTGGTGAACAACCTTGTGTTAGGATGTAAACGGGACGGGCGCGGGTCATCGTATAGACCATGATAGCAATTTTGCAAAGTATCTTAGCGTTTCTTTTGAGGGACTAAGATCATTTTTGTAAGGCAACTTTGGATAATGTCATCGAGGGACTATGATCTTTTGATTTTGTTTGTTTTACCAAGATACTTTGCATGCGTAACATGGCCCATTTTTTGAAGGCAACAAATGGATGTAACCCTAGGGGTGTTAGTGTGCAAGTGTGTTTTATTGCATACAAGAGTTTATCTTTGAATTAGGATTTTCTATTTCATTGATTTTATCTTGCCATACACATCCTAATTACTAGCAATAAAAGGTAGAAATATAAAATCCTACGCTATTACAACAATTAGGGGGTGGGGATACACATTTGTACATGGGGTGGTTCAATGAGAAAAATAGACAAGAAAAGAAAATAACAAAAACAAGATAGAGAGAAAGAGAGAGGGAGCCAGCGCGCTGCTGAGAGGTCATCAAAAGTTCTGACTCAGGCCCGCTGCCAGATGATCAACCTTTTGGTTAAACTGTATGAGTCAGAACTTCTGACTCTGGCACCTGCAAAACAGAAACCTGTTAGTGGGAAGATCAGAAGTTCTGATCCCCCTGCGCTGTAAGACAAAAGTTTGTTAGTGGGGAAATCAGAAGTTCTAATCCTGCCGGAAATACAATAATTCTCAGAAGTTCTGATATTATTGACAGCAGAACAGGCTTCAGATGTGCTAACGTCAAAGTCAACACTTGGCTTCTCCCTGTGCTAATCATAACATCTGCAATTTTGTTATTTTTCCACAAAACAGAAAACATATTTGGAACAGCTTCAGCAACTGTCAAAGTGTTTAAGGGGACAGAACCAACAAGGTCACAGGCAGGTTCTATGCTGGCTCAAAACGTTCTGAGGTAAACATTCTGAGGTATGAAAATCCTCAGAACACAAAAAACAGTAATATGATATTTACATTATGTTTATTTGAGCATGCAAAGCTGATGATGCTTAGCAGCGTGATGAAGGTCAGTAGGTGCTTACCTGGCTGTTGGGAAAGTTTGTGGATGAGAGCTAGCTTTTGGCTCTGATGGTGTTCTGGACAGGTTCTTTTTGAAAGGGGTGGATGAAGGTGTATGTATATGTATGGTCAGAGGTTGAAAGGGTGTTCTTTAGTCACAAAGAAAACTGGGTATTGATGAAGTTTGAAGGTAAGAAATTCAAAGTTATGAAGCACTGGAGATTTTGGCAGAGTTTCACAACACTTTCTTGCTAAAGATTTGTTTCTCTTCTAGCAATTCTTCTGTTTTTTGGACGCCCTTTTTCAGTGGACAATGGTTCTCTATTTATAGGCTAAGCTCTTATGGATTTCTTGAACATTAAAGGCGCCAACAGAGGTTGAATTGTTCTTTGAAAGAAATTCCTGGGAAGTTGTGATAACAGATAGCCTTTCAGCCTAGGCTGGAACAGCAGGCATGGATTGGGGAGAAGTGACCTCTTAGGTGGACGGTGGCGCGTAGACCCATGCCTGAACCTGCATAAAGGCGTTTACCAAGCCACACGTGAAGGGACTACTTGGATGAATGTTCAGGAGTGGTTGGGAGCATTAATGAGCATTAAATAGTGATGAGACTTATCACCACCAATATTCTGGTAATAGAAACAAAACTTTGAACCAACCGTTCTGTTTTACTAAAAACAACGTAAACCATGCTCTGGTTTTGGCGTCCTGTTGTCTTAGCAAATTCTGGGGATTCTCCTGACTTTCTGACACGTTCCTTGGATTTGCTTATGGAAATCCTGGATTTGGAGATTCTGTATCAGTGTAACACCCACTCTTCTGACCTTTTCATCTTCTGATTTCAGCATGTTCTGAAGGAGCCTTCAGAATTCCTTGCTTCCTTTGCGTTCCTTTAGCAAACTCTGGCTGAACTTACGTAACTGCTGAAAGAGTCATGTTCTGTTTGAGGCTTACGTGTTGAACCACGTTTGCAACTTCTGACTGAGTTGATGTAGCTGCTGAAGAGCCAACTTCTGACTGTGTTGAGCCGAACTTGCAACTTCTGACCGTTTCTATCTGGAGTTTGGTCCAGAAGTTCTGAAGCGCTAATTTCTTCTTAAACACCCATTTTTTAGAGAAAAATTCCAAATGTTTAGAATTTAATCTTTCTCAAGATAAAAGCGTTGCCTTTAGAGCTTGTGTGATCATTTTGCTCTTGTAAATGGTTTGCTTGGGCAAAAATGACAATTCAGGACTTGGATTTGTTTCAGAGGGACTCTGAGAATCCAAGATGATTTCCTGAAGAAAGAGAGGGCAAATTTTGGGGTACAATAATTGCCCCTATTCAATCTTCTTGCACCCGAAGAGTTAGATTGGCAGGCTTGCCTTTCGCGTCTCGAAGGTAAAAGGAGATTGGACATTAGAGTTCCCTTAAATTTGCACTCGTCAAAACAATGGATGCGGGAATGGGCTTAGAGATGCCATTTGGAGATGGGCTTAAAGATGCCATCTGGAGGGGTGACAGAATCTTGTCGAGGATGGGCTTAAAGATGCCATATGGAATGTTTGCTGAACTGCAATGTGACTGGTCAGAAGAATGAGGATCAAAATGGTATCCATGTCTGGAATGTCTTTGAGCTGTATCTGGAGACTGAGTTTGTATGAGCAAGAGAATAGCCTCCGTGTCTGAGGCGTATCTGAGCTGTAACTGTGCTTGAAGGTAGAATTAACATCAGAATGACTGCCGTGTCTAGAGTGTATCTGTATTGTATCCGGGTAACAGGGAAATATCTGTATGGAGCAACTGCGTGCTGGGGACAAATTCTGAATGAGTGACAGAATGGCAACCGTGTTTGGAGAGTATCTGAAACTGTATCTGAAGTTGAGATTTGTATGAGTTAGCAGAATGACTTCCGTGTCTGGAGTGTATCTGAAACTGTAACTAGGAGTTGAGATCTGTATGAGTTAGCAGAATGACTTCCGTGTCTGGAGTGTATCTGAAACTGTAACTAGGATCTGAATGAATGACATAATGACTTCCGTGGCGAACGCACTGGGGAGAATCAAACTGCTGTGGTAAGGGTCAGAGTGGTATCCGTGCTTGGAATGCATTGAACCTTGAGGTGGATAAGTGAATCTGAATGAGAGATAGAATGGCTGCCGTGTATGGAGCGTATCTAGTCTGTATCTGATCGCTGTAGTCTAAATGAGTAGTAGAATGACCGCCGTGTCTGGGGTGTATCTGTACTGTATCTGACTTGAAATTATGAATGAGTAATAGAATGACCGCCGTGTCTGGGGTGTATCCATACTGTATCTGAATAAATTCTGAATGAGTAATAGAATGACCGTCGTGTCTGGGGTGTATCCATACTGTATCTGAATAAATTCTGAATGAGTAATAGAATGACCGCCGTGTCTGGGGTGTATCCATACTGTATCTGAATAAATTCTGAATGAGTAATAGAATGACCGCCGTGTCTGGGGTGTATCCATACTGTATCTGAATAAATTCTGAATGAGTAATAGAATGACCGCCGTGTCTGGGGTGTATCCATACTGTATCCGAATAATTGTTAATGATAGCCTTTTAATCTTCTCCTGAAAAGAATAAAATGTTAGCTATAACATAAAGTTATGTTGCATGATATGTATGATGCAATATATATGTTATATCAATGTTTATGATATGAATGTAAATGAATGCGTGTGTAAGCTGAAGAGCTGTCTTGCTGAGGATAGATGAATCCTGGATGGCTGGAGATAAAAGAATCTTGACTGCTGCCAGGGAAAGTGAGTCCTTGACTGCTGCAGGGGATTGCAAGAATTTTGATCGCTGAGGATGAGACATCCTTGTTGACTACTTCTGGAGAATCAGGAGCTTGGGTTGTATGCCAATCTACTGGGGAATCCTATCGTGAGGAGATCTTTACTGGGGAACATCTGAATATCCTGTGAGTGACTGAGAATGAGAGTCTTCACTCTGCTTGGGGAATGCAAGATCTTCAATTGTTGAGGGATCTTAGGACTACTGCTGGGGATTGGAACTCCTTGGTGACCTGCGGGGAATGAGAATTTCTAATGATCTCTACTGGGGAGTTCAGAACCTGGTAGTCTTATGCTGGAGAAGTAAGACTGAGCATCCTTAGTTTGGTGGGAAGTATCTCTGTGGGGAGAAGGTTCACTAGTTTTGTTCCGTTGGGGATTGATAGTTGGAATGTTTAGCTCCACTAGGGATTGGACTTTCAGATTTTTTTGAGGCTCCACTGGGGATACTGAAACTCTGAGGGGAATTGAGTCCTGGGAGGCCCTCTGGCTGGGGAGATCAGTTTTGAGAAAACCTTTGCTCTGCTGGAGGATCCTAAAGTTTAACTCTGTTGACGATTTCTTCTGAAAGGGCATCGAGATATCTACCTGTACTTTCAACCTATCAGTAATCATCTTTCTTGTTTTGTAAGGAAAATGATTATGTTCAAATACATATGCCTATTTAACAAAACATTGGACGTTTCTCAAAATAAAACATAAATGCAGAAAAGCAAAAGGAGACAAAGCAAATTTTTGTATCTGGAAAAGTATTTGTATTAACTTTCTATGAGTATATTTGTACAAAGGAGACAGCCATCCTAGTAAGAGGATGTCGTCGTAAAAATTGAAAAATTTATACAAAAGAAAGATGGCTATGTGAAACAATTCCATGGGATCCCCATTCTGCTATAGCCTTCACAGCTCTGAATATCTGTCCATTCAATGCTTCGTCTGCCGATGACTGGATTGATCAGAAGCTTGGAGCTGGTTGATGAAGAGATTGTCCTTAAAGTGATCCGACGAGACATAGTCATACGCTTTAATTCCCTAACTTTTTCCTGAATCGCCCTTTCGGGTTTTCGATCCACCGGGAAACCCCTTTTTGCCCAAGCCTCTCTTTCGGGTTTTCGACTTGTCGGGTGTACAGCTCTTTTTTTTTTGTTTTATCCCTAATTTTTGCCTGAACCACCCTTTCGGGTTTTCGGTTCACCGGGATGCCTATTTTTGCCCAAGCCGCCCTTTCGGGTTTTCGACTTGTCGGGTTATTTTATGCGTAGTATCTTTTGACTATGTCTGCGTTCGTAGGGTGCGGCAAATCGTCGCCGTCCATGGTGGTCAGAATCATTGCACCACCAGAAAATATGCTCTTGATCACAAATGGTCCTTCGTATGTAGGAGTCCATTTGCCCCTGGGATCACTTTGCGGTAAGATAATCCGCTTGATTACGAGATCTCCGACTTGATATACTTGACGTTTGACTTTTTGTTGAAAGCCTTGATCATCCGTTTTTGATACGTCTGACCATGGCAAACAGCAGCGAGTCGCTTCTCGTCGATCAAATTGAGTTGATCAAGTCGGGTTTGAATCCAATCATCTTCATTCAAACCTGCATCTTTCATAATCCTTAGGGAAGGAATCTGAACTTCCATGGGTAGGACAACTTCCTTGCCATATACCAAAGAAAATGGGGTTGCCCCGGTTGAAGTACGTGCCGTGGTACGGTATCCATGCAGAGCAAACAGTAACATCTCATGCCAGTCCTTGTAGGTGACTGTCATTTTCTGAATGATCTTCTTGATGTTTTTGTTCGCCGCTTCAACAACACCGTTCATCTTCGGCCGATAGGGAGATGAATTGTGATGATAAATCTTGAACTGTTCGCACAATGCGGTGATCATAGTATTATTCAGATTCGTACCATTGTCTGTGATGATCATGTCGGGAACACCATACCGGCATATAAGGTTCTGCTTGATGAAGCGGGCAACCACATTTTTAGTAACAGAGGCGAAGGAAGCTGCCTCGACCCATTTGGTGAAATAGTCAATGGCGACTAGGATGAAGCGATGTCCGTTGGATGCCGTGGGCTTGATCTCTCCAATCATGTCAATGCCCCACATTGCAAACGGCCAAGGAGATGTCAGAACATTGAGAGGAACAGGAGGAATATGAACCTTGTCAGCATAGACTTGACATTTGTGGCAAGTACGGGAATATTGATGGCAGTCAGCTTCCATGGTGGACCAGTAATAGCCTTCCCTTAGGATCTTCTTAGCCATCGTATGCCCGCTCAAGTGGGTGCCAAACGTACTGCTGTGTATCTCAGTCATGATTAACTCTGCTTCAGCTTTATCCACACATCGGAGTAAGACACAATCATGGTTGCGTTTATAGAGGATGTCGTTGCTCAGGAAGAACTTGGCAGCAAATTTCCTTAGGAACTTTTTGTCATTTACAGAAGCCCCTTCAGGATATTCTCTAGTTTCGAGATACCTTTTGATTTCGTGAAACCAGGGTTGTTCCACTGCTTCTTCAGTATTAATCTCATGACAATGCGCAGGTTCATCCATTCGCTCGATGGTGATTTGGGGAGCCTCATTATCCCAGTTGAGTTTAAACATGGAAGACATTGTAGCCAGAGCATCTGCTAGCTGATTCTCTTCTCGCGGGAAATGCTCGAAGGTAATTTGCTCGAAATGAGGCAACAATGTCAGGACATGTTCTTTGTATGGGATAAGATTAGGATGTTTAGTATCCCACTCTCCTTTGATTTGACTGATAACCAAAGCCGAGTCCTCAAATACGATCAAAGATTTGATCCCCAAGTCTATAGCAGCCTTGAGACCAAAGATGCAAGCTTCATATTCAGCCATGTTGTTGGTACAGCTGAAGCAAAGTCGGGCCGTGAAAGGTGTGTGACAACCTTCCGGGGAAATGAGTACTGCACCGATACCGTTTCCAAGTGCATTTGAAG
Organism: Vicia faba; assembly: GCA_948472305.1. Taxonomy (NCBI): domain Eukaryota; kingdom Viridiplantae; phylum Streptophyta; class Magnoliopsida; order Fabales; family Fabaceae; genus Vicia; species Vicia faba. The sequence goes on from OX451735.1 coordinate 563,202,890, forward strand.
TGCCATCAAAGTACAGGGTCCATCAGGATCCATTTTCAGGTCCGTCATACGGTCCGTTACCTTCAATGTTGTCCAAATTCATGATGTCCTCGTCCGGGAAGTCGAATCTCATGGATTGATAATCTTCGATAGCTTGATGAGCTAGATGGTCAGCTAGTACACTCCCTTTTATAGATTTTTGGGTACTATACTGGATGTCATACTCAGTTAGGATCATTTGCCATCTAGCTATTCTTCCAGATAAAGCAGGCTTCTCGAAGATATACTTGATAGGATCCATTTTGGAAATCAGCAAGGTGGTATGAGTCAACATATAATGCCTTAGTCGGCGAGCAGCCCATACCAAAGCGCAGCAAGTTTTCTTGAGCAGTGAGTAGCGAGTCTCACAGTCGGTAAACTTTTTGCTAAGGTAATAAATGGCATGCTCCTTTCGACCAAACTCGTTATACTGGCCCAAAACACACCCCATTGAGTTATCCAAGACGGTCAGATACATGATCAACGGTCTTCCTTCGACGGGTGGCATCAGAATAGGAGGTTCTAGCAAATACTCCTCGATCTTATCAAAAGCAGCTTGGTAATCGTCGTTCCATTCGACTACCTGATCTTTCTTTAATAGTTTGAAAATTGGCTCACAGGTAGAAGTCAGATGAGAGATGAATCTGGCAATATAGTTGAAGCGCCCCAAGAACCCTCTAACCTCCTTTTCAGTGCGGGGAGCAGGCATTTCTTGTATTGCTTTCACTTTTGCTGGATCGACCTTAATGCCTTTTTTGCTGACAATAAATCCTAGAAGTTTACCAGACCTGACTCCAAAAGTACACTTACTTGGATTCAGCCTGAGTTTGTACTCTTTCAACCTGGCAAACAGCTTCTGAAAATGCTCAAAGTGTTCCTCCTTTGTTTGTGGTCGAGCTATCATATCGTCTACGTAAACTTCGGTCTCATGATGTATCATATCATGGAACAAGGCTACCATGGCGTGCTGTTAAGTTGCCCCTACGTTCTTCAGCCCGAACGACAACATCTTGTAGCAGAAGGTACCCCATTGTGTAACAAAGGTGGTTTTCTCCATGTCCTCGGGGGCCATTTTAATCTGGTTGTCGCCCGAGAATCCATCCATGAAGGAAAACACCTCGTGCTGAGCTGTATTGTCAATCAAAATGTCGATATGAGGTAGCGGAAAATCATCTTTGGGGCTGGCCCTATTCAAATCCCGGTAGTCCACACACATCCTGACCTTGCCGTCTTTTTTAGGTACTGGCACAATGTTAGAAACCCATTGTGGATAGGATGTAACAGCCAGAAAGCCAGTGTTGAATTGCTTCATTACTTCTGCTTTAATCTTCTCAAACATGTCGGGCCTCATTCGGCGGACTTTTTGCTTGATCGGTGGACAATCCTCTCTTGTAGGGAGACGGTGAACCACTATATCTGTGTCTAAACCCGACATGTCTTCATAAGACCAGGCGAAGATTTCGATGTATTCATTTAACAACTGTATCAAACACTCCTTGACACTTGGTTCCAGATTGGCACCCACTTGTATTTCCTTCCGGTCTTCCTCTGTTCCTAAGTTGACAGTTTCCAACAACTCTTCGTGAGGCAAGATGACCCTCTCTTCTTGTTGTAGAAGTCTGGCTAGCTCTCCTGGTATTTCACAATCTTCGTTATCTTCATACTCAGCCTGATTGACCAGATCTTCAGAGTTATTAAAGGATATAGCAGAATAGTCACCCATAGAATCCAGAGTGGATGGGTACCTGCATTTGTGAGTGTGTGTGTGTGTAAGGGATAGCCATCTTTAAACAAACAAAAAATGCAAAAGGAAAGAAAATGAACACAATAGTTTATCAATGAAAAACGTCCAATGAAACATTAAACATGGCATTAAAATATGAAGATAATCAAAACCCTTACAAATGGACCTACATGCCCCGGGCAAGGCATGAGGCGAAAAAAGTAGCGTGCAGATTGTTCAAAAGTAATTATTACAAATCAACAAGAAATGTTTGACAGATAATTACTGATTAATAAAAGTAATGGGGACGAAGTCTTTCGCCTCCCAGTTGCGTAGTCCCCCTTCGATGGTTGGGAAGATCCAATCTTCGATGTTGGCCTCTTCGTCTTCACCTTCCAAAGCATTGATTCCATAAGGAGAAATCTTGATGGGTGTTCGTTCAACTTTTGAGAGGCGCATAGCTTTTTGCCCTGCAACAGTGAATCCTAAACCTAATTTGTCTGTTTTGTGAGGAATATCAGGCAACTGACCCCATGTTGAGCTCTTCCCTTCCTTCATTGCAGCCTTTGCGTCTTTTAGAGATGCCATCCTAGCCATCTGCTTTGGTACCTCAGCTACCGTTTTTGCTACTGCTACCTCAGGGGAGACTTCCTCAAAGTGCTGGAATGGTGTTTCAATGAATTCACCCTCCACCTCCACATACCGAAAGGAGTTCAGGTGGCTGATCATATATTCCTCTTCACCGTGCACGGTTATGATTTTTCCTTTGACAGGGTACTTCATCATTTGATGTAGAGAGGAGGTGACCGCGCCAACATTATGTATCCATGGTCTCCCTAGCAAGCAAGAGTATGACGGACGGATTTCCATCACATAGAAAGTTGAGGGGAACACTTCTGTGCCTACTTTAATGGGAATGTCAACCTCCCCATTACCATTCTCTTCGACCCATCAAATGCCCTTACAATGATATTACTTGGCCTTAGCTTCAAGCCTTCACAATCCAATCGATCGAGAGCCTTCTTAGGCAGCACGTTCAGAGAAGAACCGGTGTCGACCAAAACATGGGCCAGAGTAGTTCCTTGGCATTCTACTGACACATGTAAAGCGTCATTGTGCTTTCTTCCTTTTGGGGTCAGGTCAGCATCAGAGAAACCTAAGCCGTTGTCTGCGGTAAGGCTGGCCACGCAATCCTGGAATTGATCGGCTGAGGTTTCCTGGGGCACATGGGCTGTCTTCAGGAATTTTATCAATGCTTTGGCGTGCGCCTCTGAATAAAGCAGTAATGCTAACATGGAGATCTTCGAGGGGGTTTGCCCCAGTTGCTCTACCACGTCATAATCACTCTTCTTAATTATTTTCAGAATTTCCTCCATCTCTTTCTTAGAGGTTTCAGGGATGACCAAAGGTTGAGCCCTCGTCCTGACGAGCTCATCTTGGATCCCTTTCCCCTTATCAGCAGAAGTAGGAGGGACAATGACAGGAATAACAGTTTCTTCAACCAACAGAGTTTTTGCAGAAAGTTTTATCGGTGCCGGAGTAACTTTGGCAGCAGTTGAGGGTCCAAAGATTGCCTTTGGAGGGGCAATCTCTGGAGAAAATATTCTCCCACTTCGGGTGATTTTGCTTGTACCGGAAATGTTTCCAATGCTGGCATCTTCTTCATCAGAGCTTCCCTCGGTTATCTCAACTTGTTTAACACCATGGTAGTAGATTTCTCCACCGTAATTCCATGGTATTGACTTGTCAGAACTGTAGGGGACAGGCCCTGGCATAGTTATTTTTAAGGGAACAATCTTTGTAGAGGATGTAATCTTAACATGCTTTTTGACGGCTTTGGAAAGATTGGTGGAAATGGTGATAATTGAAACATCTTCAGTAGGGGTTGGAATAGCAGGAACTTTTTCAAACAGAATTTGTTGACTGTCCATCAGGCCTTGGATGCCTTTCTTCAGCAATGGACAACCGATTGGTAGAGAGTAACAACAGTAGCAATCTTCTTTGCATCTTGGGAAAATCCCAGTTTCAACAGGTTTAACTTGATTGTTAACAGCGGAGTCATCAGGTCATCAACATCAGAAACATACAGACCTTCTTCAATAGCATGGACATTTCGACCATGCTTCGGCATCGGCGCGGATATTACGTTTGGTTTCTCTGGAGCGTCGAACTCAACCTCTTTTGCATCTATCAAGTCTTGAATTTTATTCTTTAACGCCCAACAATTGTTGGTGTCATGTCCGGCGCTATCAGAATGGTAGGCACATTTGGCATTGGCATGATAGTACGGAGATGTGGTGTTAGGGTTTTTCGGTGCCTCCTTTAAACCAGTTAGATTCAACTTCAACAAATGGGGAAGAACTTGTGCAGGTGTCATATTGATGCGGGTGAACTGCCATTGTGGCCGCTCTACCCGTTGCTGATTTGGTCTGGACTGATTGCCACGAGGCTGATCATTTGATGAATTTTGGATCATTACGCCCCTACAGTCGTCCGGCGCTCAGTTCTTCCCACTCCTCTTTGAGAGTACACAATAACCGTTTCCTTCTTCACCAGAAATGATTTCTTGACAGTTGTAGATGCAGAGGCATCCTTTTGAATCTTCCCATTTTTTATACCGGCTTCCACCCATTCGCCAGTCAGAATTAATTCAGTAAACCCTGCGGAAGAGCTCCCGATCAAATGTTTGAAGAACGGGCCAGATAGTGTCCCCATGAACATATCAACGAGTTCCCTATCAGAAAGAGGTGGCTGCACTCTCTCGGCCAAATCGCGCCATTTCTGGGCGTATTCCTTGAATCCCTCACCTGAGGCCATTCCCATACTCTGTAGCTGAGTACGGGTTGGCGCCAAGTCAAAGTTATATTGATATTGGCGATAAAAGGCAGCTGCCAAGTCTTCCCAACTATGTGTCTCTGACCTCTCGAGCTTGTAGAACCAGTCTAGCTGTGTACCAGACAGGCTATCTTGAAAGAAGTGTACCCAAAGATTTCTGTCAGATGTGTGAGGTTGAATTCTTCGGACGTACGACCTTAGGTGCATCTTCGGGCAAGACAGCCCATCATACTTTGCAAAGATTGGCACCTTAAACTTCGGAGGGATCACAATTCCAGCAATTAATCCCAGATCTTCGAAATCCAACCCGGGAACCCTTTGCAGCTCCATAGCTGCCAGTCTATCCTCTAGGTTTTTGTACTTGTCGTCTGCGGGCGGGTATTGTTTCTCTGAGTAGTCTTCATCTTCTTCAGCCTCTTCCTCTTCAGCTTCGGATTCAGAAGGTACCGCAACCCCTTTTCCTTTACTGGTTTCCTCTTCAGATGCGGAGGGAAAATCAAGAACTCTTCTGGCTTCACCCTCAAACCTTCTCCCCGGGGTAGCTACCCCCACTCTTTTCTTCTTCTTTTTCACTTGCTCTTTGTTCCCAACCAGGGCTTTTAGATCCTTCTGACCCTTTGCCAAGGTCATTAGGAGATGTTGAAATTGTGAGTTTTGAGCCTGTAGATCTTTGACCGTCTGTTCGAGATCCATCTTACTGAAATAAACAGCAGAAAGATAAGGAAACCTGGTGTGGAGACCTGCTTATGCGCATGATGAATGATATGTTCATTTATGCAATGCATTCAAGGGTTTAGAAATTCAAATTTGTTGCAAACAAAAAGAACACACGTCATATTAATAAGAAGAAAATTTGTCAGTACATAAATGCCCCATGGGCCAAATTTTACAAAAACTTCTCAAGGTAAAAAGACGTTGCGCATCCTCTTTGGTGAGATGTAGGTGTTGAGGGTATCCTCCTCGTGAAGTCGGCGGGTAAGCTCCAAAACCTTCTTCTCACTGGCGTAGAAGCTGGCTTCAAAAGTATTCCGTTCCTCCTTGAGTTGGATCCAACTCTTCTGCATCTCCTCCCATGATGTTGGCATGCCAGGATATAGGATGGTGTAGGGAACCTCTCCTTCCTTAACGGGCTCTTTAATCAAAGGGAGAATATGAGGGTAAGGCATCATTAGACTCTGGGCTCGGGTTCGTACCCACTTGAGATAAGGCTCAAGAGGGATGGAGTTCTTGTGCCCCAGTGTCTTGCTATCTACCTTGTTAGGCATCCTCCAAGCTCTGATGAATCTTTGGCGAAGTCCTTGCGCATTGTTGTCGAAGTCAAAAACTAGATCAGGAATTAGCATGTCATGAGGGCCATCCCTCCGTGCATATCCAAATTGTCTCAAAGCTAGACAAGGGATGTAGGTAATGCCTCCTCTAATGCCAAGTAATGGAACATTAGGGAACTCTCCACAACGATCGACGATGATGACATTTTCTCTGGACCGAGAACACCAATGTACATCGGAGTGTGCGAGGGTCATCAACCGTTGTGACCACCTTAAGCCTTGGTCATTCTTCAAAACAGACCGTGGAAGGTGCGAAATAAACCACCTTGCAAGGAGAGGAGTACAACACATGAGAACACCCCTCTTTCTCATTGTTCGTGTGTAAAATGAGTGGAGGATGTCCCCAAGCAATGTTGGTATGGGATTCCTGGATAGGAAAATCTTGACAGCGTTGACATCTATAAGCTGGTCAGGATTTGGGAACAAGACCAACCCATAAATGAGGAGTGCCACAATTTCTTCAAAGGCTTGTAGATCCAATGAATTCCAACACTCTTGTGCCTTCTAAAACAAGAATTTTGCCAAGAAGCCTTTGACACCACTTCTAGTTTCCCAATGCCCCTTGATGTCAGATGGTTGCAAGTGTAGTGCTTGAGCAACATCTTCAGGCTTTGGTTCTTTTTCCGTACCGTTGTAGGGTAGTTGATTAAGAATAGGAATTCTCAGGAGTTGAGAAAATTCCTCCAAAGTGGGCACCAATTGGTAGTCGGGGAATGTGAAACAGTGGTGAAGGGGGTCAAATAACTGGAACAACACTTTCACCATGTCCTCTTTAATGTTGGTGTTGACTAGGCTGAGCAGTCTACCATGTCTTTCACTGAAGGGAGAGCTTTCTGGAATTCTGGACGTGAGCTCCTTGAGTTGAGGAGGGATTCTCACAAGGTTGACTTGGATAGTTTTCCTACGAAGAATTTCCATGACCTACAAAACAAGAACAAAGATGAAGATCTAAACCCTTGAAATGGTTAGTGGATGCATATGATGCTTTATGATGTTCATGATGCATGCACAAACATATGTACAAGCAAGTCACACAAAACCCTAGTTTCGGGCTTGCATGAGGTTTCATAGGTAAGTACCCTCTTGAGTGAAGTTGGCTTAAAAACCTGTCCTATAAATAGTAACCAGGTTTTAAGGAGCTCAATATCATTGGATTGTTTTCCATGTTCATTGTTTTGGTTTAGCCACTTAACTAGCGACCAAAATATTCCAAGAAAACAACCCTCAATGAGTGTAGTATTGAGTATCTACCAACTTCGGACTGCACCAAAGCCGGTCATCTCACTACCCCTAATAAAAGGCCAAGATGGTCAAGTAAGGTTCTAGGTCATTAGTGCTTAGTGACATCACTCAACGGCCCCGTACTCTCCTTGATTGAACTCAAGGGTTACCGGTACTCACAAATATGTCGCACTAATATAGCTATTGCTTCGACCGTGTCAGTATACCCTGCACAGTTTCCACAACTTATTGCTATCTATGAATGTTTCCCCAAATCCGGGTGTAGGATTTCAAGCCCAAACAAGAGAACCAAAATATAAAGCAATCAAAGCAAACAATTAGTCATGCAAGAGGGTGATCTAAGCCCTAAGGTTACTCCACTTTCAAATCATCCCCAGCAGAGTCGCCAGTTTTGTGATACGGTGGGAGAACTGACTTGGGTTTTTGCGTTTGTATTCGCAAATGTTTCGGTTTAGCAAGAGTCGCCACCGACTTTTTATTTTATCCTAAGGAAAGGTTTAAAAAGCACAGGAAAAACCTTTGAGATGTTTTCTTGGGTTCGGGGAGTAGATTATAGAAAGGGAAGGTATTAGCACCCTTTCTATCCATGGTTATCCATGGGCTCTTAGTTACTTGCTTAGATCACTTGCTTTGCATTTTCAATTGTTTGAAATGGTGCTTTGTGTGTGTGTGTTTGAAAGATGTTTTGAAAAAGAGGCCATCGTTGTGGCAACCTTTGTAATGATTCTTGTTTGAATGTATACAAAGGTGTTTGTCTTTTTGAAAGGTTTTTCAATATTTTGAAAGTTGTTTTGAAATTGTGTTGTGGAGTGTGTTTTGAAAAATAGTAAGGACGTTTTGCAAGATTTTTGATCAAGTAACTAAGAGTTGTCTACCCTATTTTACTCAAAGATCTTTCTTATGTTTTTAACCCTTTTAACAGTGTTGTTTCACCATTGTATTTGGTGAACAACCTTGTGTTAGGATGTAAACGGGACGGGCGCGGGTCATCGTATAGACCATGATAGCAATTTTGCAAAGTATCTTAGCGTTTCTTTTGAGGGACTAAGATAATTTTTGTAAGGCAACTTTGGATAGCGTCATCGAGGGACTATGATCTTTTGGTTTTGTTTGTTTTACCAAGATACTTTGCATGCGTAACATGGCCCATTTTTTGAAGGCAACAAATGGATGTAACCCTAGGGGTGTTAGTGTGCAAGTGTGTTTTATTGCATACACGAGTTTATATTTGAATTAGGATTTTCTATTTCATTGATTTTATCTTTCCATACACATCCTAATTACTAGCAATAAAAGGCAGAAATATAAAATCCTACGCTATTACAACAATTAGGGGGTGGGGATACACATTTGTACATGGGGTGGTTCAACGAGAAAAATAGACAAGAAAAGAAAATAACAAAAACAAGATAGAGAGAAATAGAGAGGGAGCCAGCGCACTGCTGAGAGGTCATCAGAAGTTCTGACTCAGGCCCGCTGCCAGATGATCAACCTTTTGGTTAAACTGTATGAGTCAGAACTTCTGACTCTGGCACCTGCAAAACAGAAACCTGTTAGTGGGAAGATCATAAGTTCTGATCCCCCTGCACTTCAAGACAAAAGTTTGTTAGTGGGGAAATCAGAAGTTCTGATCCTGCCGGAAATATAATAATTCTCAGAAGTTCTGATATTATTGACAACAAAACAGGCTTCAGATGTGCTAACGTCAAAGTCAACACTTGGCTTCTCCCTGTGCTAATCAGAACATTTGCAATTTTGTTATTTTTCCATAAAACATAAAACATATTTGGAACAGCTTCAGCAACTGTCAAAGTGTTTCAGGGGACAGAACCAACAAGGTCACATGCAGGTTCTATGCTGGCTCAAAACGTTCTGAGGTAAACGTTCTGAGGTATGAAAATCCTCAGAACACAAATAGCAGCAATATGATATTTACATTATGTTTATTTGAGCATGCAAAGCTGATGATGCTTAGCAGCGTGATGAAGGTCAGCAGGTGCTTACCTGGCTGTTGGAAAAGTTTGTGGATGAGAGCTAGCTTTTGGCTCTGATGGTGTTCTGGACAGGTTCTTTTTGAAAGGGGTGGATGAAGGTGTATGTATATGTATGGTCAGAGGTTGAAAGGGTGTTCTTTAGTCACAAAGAAAACTGGGTATTGATGAAGTTTGAAGGTAAGAAATTCAAAGTTATGAAGCACTGGAGATTTTGGCAGAGTTTCACAGCACTTTCTTGCTAAAGATTTCTGTTTCTCTTCTAGCAATTCTTCTGTTTTTTGGACGCCCTTTTTCAGTGGACAATGGTTCTCTATTTATAGGCTAAGCTCTTGTGGATTTCTTGAACATTAAAGGCGCCAACAGAGGTTGAATTGTTCTTTGAAAGAAATTCATGGGAAGTTGTGATAACAGATAGCCTTTCAGCCTAGGCTGGAACAACATGCATGGATTGGGGAGAAGTGACCTCTTAGGTGGACGGTGGCGCGTAGACCCATGCCTGAACCTGCATAAAGGCGTTTACCAAGCCACACATGAAGGGACTACTTGGATGAATGTTCACGAGTGGTTGGGAGCATTAATGAGCATTAAATAGTGATGAGACTTATCACCACCAATATTCTGGTAATAGAAACAAAACTTTGAACCAACAGTTCTGTTTTACCAAAAACAACGTAAACCATGCTCTGGTCTTGGCCTCCTGTTGTCTTAGCAAATTCTAGGGATTCTCCTGACTTTCTGACACGTTCCTTGGATTTGCTTCTGGAAATCCTGGATTTGGAGATTCTGTATCAGTGTAACACCCACTCTTCTGACCTTTTCAGCTTCTGATTTCAGCATGTTCTGAAGGAGCCTTCAGACTTCCTTGCTTCCTTTGCGTTCCTTTAGCAAACTCTGGCTGAACTTACGTAACTGCTGAAAGAGTCATGTTCTGTTTGAGGCTTACGTGTTGAACCACGTTTGCAACTTCTGACTGAGTTGATGTAGCTGCTGAAGAGCCAACTTCTGACTGCGTTGAGCCGAACTTGCAACTTCTGACCGTTTCTATCTGGAGTTTGGTCCAGAAGTTCTGAAGCGCTAATTTCTTCTTAAACACCCATTTTTTAGAGAAAAATTCCAAATGTTTAGAATTTAATCTTTCTCAAGATAAAAGCGTTGCCTTTAGAGCTTGTGTGATTATTTTGCTCTTGTAAACGGTTTGCTTGGGCAAAAATGACAATTCTGGACTTGGATTTGTTTCAGAGGGACTCTGAGAATCCAAGATGATTTCCTGAAGAAAGAGAGGGCAAATTTTGGGGTACAACACATACATTCATACATAAGTGCGGAAAGTAAAAATGCGGGAAATAAAGTCTATGCCATTACAATGCTTTGGGGATGGGGAGTACAAACCATAAAACAGGGGAAAATCAAAGTAAATCCTAATTTATCTATTACATCACTTAACAGTTACATAATTATAAAAATAACAATTCGAAAAATAAATGAGCGTGCGGAGATTGAAAAAAGGGTAAAATATTAAAACCTAAAAATTTCTAAGTGTTAGAAAAATATTTTTGGTGTTTCGTTTAGAAATATATTTTATAGTGGAAAGTAATAGTAAACCCTAATTCTAATTATTTTACAAATTAATTAATGAAATAAAATTAAAATGTGGTTAAATTAAATCAATTTTTATTTAATAAAAATTAAATTAATTAATCAAAAACCAAAATCTATTTTTTTAAATAATTTTTTGATTTTTTCTGATTTAAATAAAATTGATTAAAAAGAAAATAGATAATTAAAACAAAAAATAAATCAAATGGGCCTGCTTAAAACAAGTAAATAGGGGGGGGGGGGGTATGGGTAAAGCAAAAATCCCTAGGCCCACTTCAGGGAGCCCAGGCGCCTGTGTGAGATCTAGTGAGGATGATTCTTTTGTGAGATCTAGTCAGAATTAAAAACAGAAACACATACTACCCCCCTAATTCAGGTATTGAAAATCCAATAGTGGGGTTATCTTTACCTGAAATGAATTGCAAACAGAGTTATAACAAAATGAAAATAAACACGGTTAAAAATGGCAGGTGGCCATGTTCACGTCTAAGCTATCATGTAAGGCCTCGTTCCAACCCTAATCATCATCTCGAGAACATATAACCACAAGAAATTAGTTAACAACACATGGATTTAAGATTTCAATTTCAAGAAATTTACCAATCGGTGAATCATGGCCAGCTTCTTCTGGGTACGACTGGAAGTATTCTTGGACTGGATCTGCTCCTGAGAATGTGAGGATGGTGAATAGATACCTGAAATTTGTTGAGAGTGGATGGAGAATGAGTTTTTGGGTTGCCCTAGCTCGAGAATTTTTTTGAGAGTTTTGTGTTCTTTTGAGGCAGCCTGCTCATGTCCCTTTTATCTGATTTTGTTGTGCATATATAGAGAATGGAAAGCAGCAATCAAATATGGTAAGGAAGCAATCCATTCATGGCTTACAGGATAAGAATAAAACACATTAAATTACTTCCAAATATGAGATTTTCCTTGCCATTTTGAGCCTTACACGAATTTTGCATGTTATGCTGAGTTATTTTGGGCCTTAAGAGACCACTCATGAGCCTTGCCCAATTATCTTGTACCTGATTTAATTTATTTTTCATTTATTTGAATAAAAACAAAATAAATATAAATAAAATAATAAGAAAATATAAGACAAGGTACGATTGAGCTTTGTAGTCTTTCATAGGGTCATGGACATGTTTGAAACCTAAAGAGTTAGGTCACAAGTCCAAAATTTCAAGTTTGCTCATTTTGCATTTCATGCATTTCCTCAAAATTTCACAACTTGTGCAATTCATAACTTGTTAAATTTTCTTCTTTTGAAGGTGATTTTGGACTTTTTGAAAAGCTCAAGATGTCCTCTACAATTTCTCTTTTGATCATATTTGCATTTGGAGACTTTATCTTTATGTAAGTTGCCTTGACAAAAAGTGTCTTTTTGTTGACTTTTGAAAATGACTTGTAATGCATTAGCTCATATCTTTCAAATGAAGCACTTTTTTGGACTTAATCCTAATTACAAAGTTGTAGAGAATTGAATATCATTCAAAATGGGATTTTGTTGGGGAAAAGTTGATGTAGCATGTGAAAGTTATGCTTGGTCAAAGTTAAGTTGACTTCTCTTAAGGAAAACCCTAATTTGACAACTTTTGATGGTTTGAGGAATTTACTTGAGGAATCATGATCAAACCTTGATCAAATGATGAATATCACTTGAAAATTTTGATGTTCAGAAAAAAATCTTAAAGTTTGACTGTATGTTGACCATAGTTGACTTTTTACCCAATAAAATTGATTGTCAATCATCTGAGCCATTGACTGAGCAAACTTATGATGCAAGACTTGAAACTTGACATGAACATTGTTGAAGACCTATGGAGAACCATGGAAATAATTTGAGACCCTTGCAACCCAATCTTCTTTGAGAATCACAAAACCCTAGTTATGGACCCATTGCTTAGGAGGAGAATTTGTCTGATCAATTCTTTAGCATCTGAGAACCCTAGAAGAATGTCTTGAAGAAAATTGGGGGGACATTTTTGGGTACAACAACTACCCCTGTTCAATCTTCTTAAACCTGAAGAGTTATATTAGCTTGTCTACCATTCGTGAATTGAAGGTGGAAGATGATTGAACACTTAAATGCCCAGAAATTTGCACTCGCCGGTGCACGGAGTGACGCTGTTTGTTGATTATACCGAGAATGGCTTACAGATGCCATTTGGAAAGGTGACAGAGATTCATCTGAGATGGGCTTATAAATTCCATCCAAAGTAACCATTGATAGAAATTAGACTAAGTCTGTGCCCGACTTTAACTTGAAGAAGTATATGAATAAATCTACGCTTGATTTAATCTGAGCTAGAAGATGTCTACGCCCGTCTTCAACTGGAAGAAGTATCAGAATAAATCTACGGTCGATTTAATCTGAGCCAGAATATGTCTATGCTCATCTTTAACTGGAAGAAGTATCAAAATAAATCTACGCTCGATTTAATCTGAGCTAGAAGATGTCTATGCTCGTCTTTAACTGGAAGAAGTATCAGAATAAATCTACGCTCAATTTAATCTGAGCCAGAAGATGTCTTATTAGAAGAAGCATCATAATAAATCTACACTTGATTTAATCTTATCCATAAGATGTCTACGACCGTATTCAACTTGAAGAAGTATCAGAATAAATATGTGCTTGATTTAATCTGAGCTAGAAGATATCTATGCCTATCTTCAACAAGAGGAAGATGTCTTTTTGAAAATGACCTTCTGAGGAAATTGCTTAAGTAGCCATTTGTCAGATGTAGCCTTTGAGAAGACTCTCTGGTCATATAAGTAGTTGATGATGTTTGTCTGTTGATTGATCTTTCCTGAAAAGGTAAAGAGTTAGCTGCATGCAATATCATGATGTATTAAATGCATTACGTAAAGATGTTCTCAAAATAAATGAGATTGTGCTATATGCGTTTCATATGCATATGCTATGACGTTTGTAAATGGGGTATGAGTATGAAATATTGTTGAAGTGTATTTGTAAACCCGTGCACCATCTTTGTCTGGGAAAATAAATCCCTGACTATTGTTGGGGATGAAGAATATGTGTATCTTCGATTTTGATGGGTATTCCTGCTTGCTGTTTGAGGAAACTCCGCTGGAGAATGTTGATTCCTGTTTGGGTAGGAGAGTCCAAGAACATTGGTTGTTCATTGCTCTACTGGGGATTTTAGGGATAAAAGAGATGGATAAACCTTCAAGGTGTTGTCTGACCGTGTTTCTGATACGAATACCGACTTGTTTGGAGAGAATAAGGTTTAATGATACCTAATCCAGTTTCCAATTTAGTAGAAAACTCTATGGGAATAAGGGTCTGGACTTTCCTTTGTTGGAGGTGGGAATCTTGCTGGTAATTTGTGGAAGAAACAACCTCAAGCTGGGGAGACTATAATCTTGTTAGGGAAATAAACCCTGTTGGGGAAATAAACCATGTTGACAGAGAAATTCCCTGCTGAGGAAACACCCTTACTGAGGAAATGAGCTCTGCTGGAGAGAAGAAATCTGCAGGGTTTTTTATAGTTTTGGAGGAATAAACTCAGTTGGGGAAGAGAATTTCCATAAACTGTATTGATTAGAACTCCGTAGGTTGGAGATATTACCTGGAAAAAGATCATATTCTTTTATCTGTTGGGGTGATTTACTGGTGAATATGACTGGTGTATCCCATTTTATGGGGGACATATCTTTGTTAAGATGACTCTCTTGGAATTTGTGGATAGCTTAAACGTTATCCCATCTCCTAGAGCCTTGAGTAAATGCTTATTCCTATTTTTATGCATATATTTTTAATAGTTAATTGTATTCATATGCATATGTTCATTCAATTTTAGTCATTGGACATTTTCGCAAACAAAACAGAAAAACAAAAAAGTTTGTATTTTGAAACGTATTTGTATTGATAGTTTGTCCATAAACAGACGATTTTTGTACAAAGAGACATAAATCCTAGTAAGAGGAAATTGTCGTGAAATGACAATAGTACAATGTGAAAACAAAACATATATCTATGTGGAAATAATATCGTCGGGTTCCAACTCTACTATTGCCCCTATGTCTTCAAGCATCTCATCCCTCATTGTCGGAAGAAAGTGATTGTATTGATTTGTATCATTTGAACTTGACGTTGGTAATAAAGCTTGTTATAAGTGATCTAACAGGACATAGTCATACGCTTTAATCTCTAACTTTTTCTTGGACCACCCTTTCGGGTTTTCAGTCCACCGGGATACCCTTTCTTGCCCAAGCCGCCTTTTCAGGTTTTTGACTTGCCGAGTGTATAATCTTATATATATATATCCCTAATTTCTTCCCGAACCCTTTTGGTTCGCCGGGATGCCCTTTCTTTTTTCCTAGGACAATCAACCTAGAGGTTCGTTTTTATGCGTAGTGTCTTTTGACTATGTCTGCATTCACAGGGTGCAGGAAATCTTCACCGTCCATGGTGTTTAGTATCATGGCACCTCCCGAAAATATTTTCTTGATAACAAATGGCCCTTCGTAGGTGGGAGTCCATTTACCCCTGGGATCACCTTGCCGTAGAATGATGAGCTTTATTACCAATTCACCATTCTGATATACCTGATGCTTGATCTTCTTGTTAAATGCCTTGATCATACGCTTTTGATACATCTGATCGTAACAGACAGCCGCAAGCCTCTTCTCGTCGATCAAATTCAACTGGTCTAGCCTGGTCTAAATCCACTCGTCTTCATCTAAGTCTGCATCTTTCATATTTCTCAGAGAGGGAATCTGAACTTCGACAGGTAGGACGACTTCCATACTGTAAACCCGAGAGGATGGAGTTACCCAGTTGATATTCTGCTGAAGTTTGATAGCCATGAAGAGAAGATGATAACATCTCGTGCCAGTATTTGTAGGTCACAACCATCTTTTGTATAATCTTCTTTATGTTCGTATTGGTGGCTTCCACCGCGCCTTTCATCTTTGGTCGATTCAGAGACGAGTTGTGGTGCTTGATCTTGAACTGTGTGCATAGTTCAATGATCATAATGTTGTTGATATTAGTACTATTGTCTGTGATAATCCTTTCAGGGATGCCATATCGATAAATCAGGTTATGTTTGATGAACCGGGCAACCACATTCTTGGTAACGGAGGAAAATGAAGCTGCTTCAACCCATTTTGTGAAGTAATCAATGGCGACGAGGATGAAGCGATGTCCATTAGAAACGGTAGGCTTGATCCCTCCAATCATATCAATGCCCCACATTACGAATGGCCAAGGAGTAGTCATAACATTCAGAGGAACCGGAGGTACGTGAACTTTATCAGTGTAGATCTGAAACTTATGACAAATTCTTGAGTGGTGGTGATAGTCGGTTTCCATAGTCGTCCAATAGTAACCTGCCCTCAAGATCTTCTTAGCCATAGTATGCCCACTAGAGTGAGTACCAAAGATGCCTTCGTGCATATCTTGCATAATTTCCTCTGCTTCCTTCTTTTCCATACAACAAGCAGAGTCAGATCATGATTGCGCTGGTATAAAATTCCATTGCTTAAGAAGAAGTTAGTCGAGAACCTCTATAGGAATTTCTAGTCATCGAACGATGCCCCTTCAGGGTATTCTTGAGCCTCAAGGTACCTTTTCACTTCATGAAACCAAGGTTTTTCTTCTACTCCATCAGTATCAATTTCATAGCAGTGTGTTGGTTCGTCGAATCTTTCGATGGTAATTCTGGGAGCCTCATTATCCCATCTGACCTTGAACATGGATGACATTGTAGCCAACGTGTCCGCCAACTGATTCTCCTATCTCGGGATATGCTCAAAATTAATCTCTTCGAAATACAGGATCAAGGTTAACACATGTTCTCAGTAAGGGATAAGATTTGGATGCTTCATATCCCATTCTCCCTTGACATGACTGATTACCAAGGCTTAATCCCCATATACACTCAAGAATTTGATTCTTAAGTTAATAGCAGCTTTAATACCCATGATGCACACTTCTTATTCAACAATATTATTGGTGCAGTCAAAGTAAAGTCTGGTGGTGAAGGGCATATTAAAACCCTGAGGAAAGATAATTACAACATCAATTCTGTTTCCAAGTGCATTGGAAGCCCAATCAAAAACCATAGTCCATCGAGATCCCGACTCAGGTCCTTCATTCGGTCCAGGTTATTCACAATATATAACTAGCATAATTTTCTCGTCTGGGAATTCTAAATTCATAGTGTTGTACCCCAAAATTTTCCCTCTCATTTCTCAAGTAATCTCTCATGAAAATCTCCTTTGGTTCAAGACCACACAAGGTTTGATCAGCTCAAGACACCTCCTTAAGCACTGATGACTCAAATTAGGGTTTGAGTTTGCACAAGGACAAATGGAATTTTAATTCCCCACATGACTTTCATGTATTATTTTGGACCCTCAAGTTTGCTCATGTCAAGTTTCAAGTCTTGGATCACATTTTTGCTCAGTCAATTGATCAGTTGACCTAAAATCAACTGTATTGGGGAAAAAGTGAACTATGGTCAATTTGTAGTCAAACTTCATAATTTTTTATCCACATCAACTTTATGAACTCATATATGTAAATTGATCAAGTTTAGATCACAATTCCTCAAGAAATTTGATCAGATCATCAAAAGGGCAAAATGGTCAAAATTAGGGTTTTGACTGAGAAAGTGCAATTTTTGACTTTTGACCTAACCAATGACTTATTGGTTTAAGACATGATTTCAAGGATTCAAATAATTAATTTTGACCTAATGAGATGGCTTAAAACATTTCTCAAGATCATTTGATTGATAGTTGAATTTCAATCAACTAATGAAAAGTCAATTGTACACTGAAAAGTCAAACTTTGACTTTTTGATCAAAATCAAGTTTCAAAGATCACAATTCATAAAGACATGTCAAAATGTGAAACTTGTTCATCAAGAAATCAAAAACTCAAAATTCATCTTTGAAAAGTCAAATTTCCAAGACTTAGAATTTTTCTAAGTGTTGAAAAATTCACTTTTTTTCATAACTTTGAGCCAAATTTCCACCATGATGCAAGATGATTTAAAGGAAACTTCCAAAAGGAAAGTTGTAGATATCAATGATATCTAAAAAATTATATGGCAGAACTTTTTCTACAAATGCTTAGATTTCAAGTTATGATTTTGTGAAGACATGTTCATGAAACTTGAAAAAACTTAGGGAAATTTTGCCCTAGTTTAGGTAGGATTTTGACCTAACTTCATGGCAAATTTTCACCTAGTTCAAAATCTAATTTTCAAAAATGTCCAACTTAAAGGTTGTAGGGGATGTTACAAGATTTCCAAAATGTCCATGAACTCATTAAGATCATACTTGAGCTAAGAGAATCGAAGGAAAGAAGTTAGGGTTTCAAACTTGAATTACAATGTTAGGCTGCATAATATTGCTTCGTAGGTCTTATAACATGTGTATATATCCATAATTAATGGATTACACAAACGTTTGAGCTATAATCCAAGTGGTTTAAGCATTGTCCAAGTCCACTTGCCATTTTAGGAAGAAAGCTAACATTGTCATTCTTGAAAAGCAAGCTTTATGCACAAAGTCAATTCTTGAGCGTCTCACTTGTTCCCTCTGATCACACTCCATCTACAAAGTCAGAAGCAAGCTTGTTTAAAGTGTAACCACTCTACAATAGCAAGTACAAAGCATTGAACTTGATTTTTCAAGAAAATCACATGTTGAGCTTAAACATTTGATTTTTGAATTCTGATCAACTACAAGTCTCAAAACTTGTTGCTTATAAATAGAAGCACTATTTGTGAGCTAACACACGAGCAAAAAGCACCCTGAAACTCTCTCAAACACTTGCAAGCCAAAATTATCCAAAAACACCATTGATGCACAGTTTCTGAATTTGAACTTGTAACTCACATTTACCTCGTGCATTTTCATTCCTAATCATTCACAAAGCTTATATACCTCAAATATAGTCCATCCCTATCCTTGTTCTAGAACTGTAACACCATTTTCATCAACCTCCATAACCAAAAAATAGAGTCTATAAGTTGACTTCTTCAAGCCATTCCAGCCATCCATTGCTCAAGCTAATCAATGTATTAGCTTCCTGGGAACTTGAGGAAGCTAACCTGATCATTGCAACACCTTTAGTCAAGCTCATTTTCATTTCACGATTTCCAGTTTTGAGGTATCTTTTCTAAATTTCTATCTTTTCATTTAGGAATTGTTAAGCTTACATTTGTGAAGATAAAATGTAGATATCATTACCCTGAAACTGTACATATCCATAGATTTCATTTATATTGATTGAGCTTAGATAATTTTAGGTTTGAATCTCTGAAAAAAGTTAGGTCAGAATTTTGTACTTTTAGATATTCTCATTCATCTTTGATTTATAGCTTATGATATTTATATGGTTGGATTCGTATGAAAAAATGGAACAACTTTCATGTTTACATCTTTTATTTTTGTTGAGAAATGAACAAGTTACAGGAACCATGGCTGGAGGTTGAAGATGAAATCATTTTCAGGACTTGTTTTATGTTATGTATTTATCATTTCACTTATGTTAATGGATGTACAGCCACCCCAGTGGCAAGGCGGAGCGCGTTTCATGTCTAGGGCGTGGGTTCAAGCTCCAGCGCTGCCACTTTTCACATTTTTTTAAAACATTTTCTCCCTTTTTTGTCACAAAGAGGCGTGCATGGGCCTCCAATAGTGCGCCTTGTCATTTTTGCTAACTTCTAACCCCTCCATTTATTTTTGCATACTGGGCCAAACATTTTTTTATCATTTCATTTTAATTTATTTTTTTTCTTCTTATTTTATTTTAATTCATTTTTATTTATTACTTTTTATTACTATTATTATTATTATTTTTATTAATAAAAATCCAAAAATATTTTTATTTATTATTTTCACACTTATTTATTTATTTTCTTTATAATGACAAAAGACAAAAAAACATTTCTTAACAAATTTAATTTCTTTTTCTTAATAAATAATAATTAAATTTAGGTTTAGTTATTTTCTTTTTCTTAATTAAAATTAACTTAGAACTTAAGTTTCTTTTAATTAATTAATTACCATATTATTTTCATTAAGTTTAAACCTTTTCATAAAAAACCCTAAAAATGCTTCAAACTTATTTTCTTTTCTTAATTAGTTTAGGTTTAATTTTATTTATCTTTAATTAATTATTTTTCCTTTTTTAGTAATTAGTTTAAAACCCTTAATAAAAACCAAAAGAAATCTTTTTCTTTTTCATTTATATCCTTGTACATTATATTTATTCATTTCTTGTACATTATTTCAATATGGTTGTAATAGATGATTAGGTTTAATTTCTTGCAATCCCCATTTATAAATTTGTATACCCCGTTCCCCTAATGATGTAATAGCATAGTAATTTTACTTTCCGCAATTTATCACTTTCATATAAATGTTAGTAATTAGGGTTTGTATGGCAAGACTAAAATCAACAATTAGTAAACCCTAATTCAAGATAAACAATGCATGTAAATCAAACACATTTGCACACTTGCACCTCTAGGGTTAACTCCACTTTGTTGACTTACAAAAGATGGTCATGTTATGCATGTGGGATGTCAGCAAAAACAATAAAAAATACAAGATCATAGTCCCTCGATGACGCTATAAATGTTGCCTTTTAAATGATCTTAGTCCCCTAAAGAAAGATGCTAAGACATCACACAACATTGCTATCATGACTATACGATGACCCATGCCCGTCCCTTTACATCCAAAGATAAGGCTTCTTACCAAATCAATGGTAAGATAGCAATATCAAAGGAAGAAATGAACAAAGACTTTTGAGTAGGTAGACTGTTCCTAGTTGCTTGCTCACTTTCAAAACAAACATCCTTGCTCATTTTCAAAACAAACACCCAACACTTTCAAAAATAAACTTTCAAAACTTAAAATATTTTCAAAAGTCCAACACTTTGTATACGTTCTTACGAACGAGAACCATTACAAAGTTTACCTAAACGAAGGCACCTTTTCAAAATACTTTCAACAACCACCACAAAGCACATTTTCAAACAAAAGCAAGTGATCTAGCAAGCAACTAAGAGCTCATAGATAACTATGGATGAAAAGGGTGCTAACACCTTCCCTTTTCATAATCTACCCCTCGAACTCAAGAAATAATATCAAAGGTCTTTCCTGTTCTTTTCCACCTTTCCTTTTGGATAAAAGATAAGTCGGTGGCGACTCTTGCTAACCGCAACAATTGCGATAAAATGCAAAATATCCCAAGTCAGTTCTCCCACCGTATTACAGAACTGGCGAATCTGCTGGGGAGAAACTTAAAAGTGGCGTTACCTTAGGGCTAGATCACCTTTATTTGCTTTCATTATTTGACTTGCTTGCTTTACATTTTGGTTCCTTGTTTGGGCTTGTTTTAATCCTCTACCCGGATTTGGGATACCTTATAGGTAAGTAGCAATACGTTATGGAAATTGTGCGGGATATACCGACATGGTCTAAGAAATATCTGCGTTAGTGTGACACATTTGTGGGTACCGGTAGCCCTTGAGTAGTCAAGGAGAATACGGGGCCGCTGTATGGTGTCATGAAGCACTAACTGACTTTAGAACCTTTACTTGACCAACTTGGCCATTAGGAGGTAGTGAGATAGTCAGATTTGGTGCAGTACGAAGTTGGTTAATACTCGATACTACCCTCATTGAGATCGGACTTCTCAGGATATTTCGGTCACCGTGAAAGAGGCTTATGCTGAAAAAATGCCCGATAAGAAAGATCAGTGATATTGAGATACCTTAGAACCCGATTACTATTTCTAGGACAGGTTTGAGCCAACTAAACTTCAAGAGGGTAATTACCTATGAGACTCCATGCAAGCCTAAACCTAAGGACTTGTTTTCCTTGTTTGTATATGCTTACTTGTACATAACATCATAAACATCATGACATCATACTCATTCTCACTAACCATTTCAAGGATTATTGTAATTTATCTTTGTTCTGTTTTGTAGGACATGGCTTCCCCCTGCAGGAACACTATCCAAGTCAATCTCGTAAAAATTCCTCCTCAACTCAAAGAGTCAGTATCAAGGGTCCCTGAGAATTCTTCATTCACCGAAAGACATGGTCGCCTCCTAAACTTGGCTACCTTAAACACTGATGAAGATGTGATGAAGGTGCTTTTCCAGTTCTTTGATCCTCTACATCATTGCTTCACTTTTCCCGATTATCAGCTTGTCCCTACTCTGGAATAATTCTCTCAACTCTTGAGGATCCACATTCTCAATCAACTACCCTTCAACGGTATGGAAAGAGATCCAAAACCTGAAGAGATGGCCCAAGCACAACACCTGCAACAATCTGATGTCATGACTAATTGGGAAACAAGGAGTGGTGTCAAAGGTTTCTTATCAAAGTTCTTGTTTGAGAAAGCTAAATATTGTTTTAAATCTTTGGATTTACAAGCTTTTGAGGAAATCTTGGCCCTTCTCATCTATGGGATGGTTTTGTTTCCAAACCCTGACCAACTTATAGATGTAAATGTTGTCAAAATCTTCATGTCTCGCAATCTGGTGCCTACTTTATAGGGACATATCCTACATTCTTTTCACTCTCGCACTATGAGGAAGAGAGGGATCCTCATGTGTTGCACTCCTCTCTTGGCTAGATGGTTTATTTCGCATCTTTCTCGGTCTGTGTTGAAGAACGAGCAAGGTTTGAGATGGTCCCATAGGCTGATGATGCTCAAACATTCAGATATTCATTGGTGTTCTCGATCCTTGTATAACATTACTATCAACCATTATGGGGAATTACCTAATGTCCCTTTGCTTGGCATTAGAGGAGGTATCACTTACAACTCTTGCTTAGCCTTATGACAGTTTGGCTGTGCCCAAAGAGATGGTCCACATGATATTCTCATCCAAGGAGTGGTATTCGACTACGAGAGCGACGATCAAGGTTACCTTCAGAGGTTTATACGAGCTTGGAGGATGGTAAGTAAAGTGGATAGTAAGACGATGGGATACAAGAATTCCATTCCCCTTGAGCCTTACCTTAGGTAGGTACGAGCTCGTGCTCAGAAACTTGTGATGCCTTATCCCTCCATCTTACCAGTTATCGTGGAACCTGTGGTTGAAGGAGATTGTAAAATTGCATATTTCACACACATTTTGCTGACAGGGAGTTTGTTTTTCATTGGCCACTCACTTACTTAATTGACAGTAATGGCTCTACATACTTGATTGTCTGTAACTTCCAGCTTACGACATACATCTTTAGACCTATCTAGAAATTAGTTTATAATGGCAGGAGAAAATTTAACACACTTTCCTCTAACAAAAACCTTTCTATACTCCTTACTCTTATGGTTATCACAATCAACATGAATATTAACAATAAACTCCTTAACAAGAGTTTCATAGCAATTTGCAAACCTGGTAATTGTTTTCATCAGTCCTGCATAGGAGATCAGCTCCATGATTTCATTTTACAGTCCAAAACACCAGCTCCTAGTTCTCTCTCTAAGGTAATCCTTCTTTGATACACATACTTCCACTTTTCAACATTCCCAACAGAGTGAAAGGAGATGTTTTCAAGTGGGTCCCACCTTCTAGCAAGAGAAAAGCTAGACATGTTAGCTCTAATGATGATGATGAGGATACTATAAAAATATCCAAGAGTAAGAAGAAAGCTGTTCTGATTGAAGAGACTGACTCTGAGTATGATGTCAATCAAGATGTCCAGGACATCTCTCCTATCAAAAAGTATGCAAATAAGAAATTGTCTGTTAGGGTTCCTGATGCCCACTTTACTTCCTGCTTTTGGGGGTCCATACATGGTTTTATTCTTGATTGTTTTGGGAGAGGGTGTGATACTTGCAACTTTCACTCTCCTGGACTTTATCCTTATAGAAATACCAGGTACAACATTAGTGATGAGCTCATTGTCAGAGAGCTCTTCAACATTAACTACATTTACAACATTGTGACATTCTCTATCCTTGGAGGCAGCAACATCTTCTTTAGAAGGAGAGAGAAAGGGCCTGGGTAGGGTTGCTTCATGATGAGTCCGGGTAAAACTTAATCTAGGAATGTATGAGAAGGAAACTGAGTGGGGCTGCTTCATGATGAATTTGTGTGCAACTTCATATGGAAATATATGAGAAGGATCCTGGGTAGGGCTGCTTCAGGATGAGTCCGTGTGAAACTGCATCTCAAAATGTGAGAGAAGGAGCCTGGGTAGGGCTGCTTCAGGATGAGTCGGTGTAAAACTTCATCTGGAAATGTATGAGAAGGAGCCTGGGTAGGGCTGCTTCAGAATGAGTCAGTGTAAAACATCATCTGGAGATATATGAGAAGGAGCCTGGGTAGGGCTGCTTCAGGATGAGTCCATGTGAAACTGCATCTGGAGATATAAGAGAAGGAGCATGGGTATGGCTGCTTCAGGATGAGTCAGTGTAAAACTTCATCTGGAAATATATGAGAAGGAACCTGGGTAGGGTTGTGTGATACGGTGGCAGAACCGACTGTTAATACTGGTTTGCATTTTTTGTTTGCAAATATCGCGGTAAGCAAGAGTCACCACCGACTTTTATTTCATCCAACAAAGGAAAAGGGAAAAGAACAGGAAAAACCTTTTTCGAGATGTTTCTGAGTACGGGGGGTAGATTATAAAAAGGGAAGGTGTTAGCACCCTTTCTATCCGTGGTTTTCCACGGGCTCTTAGGTACTTGCTCATTCTTAAATTGCTTTTGTGCTTGTGTTTTTGAAAAGTTTTGAAATTTGCCTTAGTGCGGCGTTTCACTTTATGGTAACCCTTGTATCAATCCTCAAGAGTGTGATAAACTGTTTTTGAAAACTTTTGTTTGAAAAGTATGTTTGAAAGTGTATGGTGTAAAAATTTGTTGTTTTGAGCAAGTACCTACAAGTTTCTACCTACTCGAAAAAAGTCTGTTTGTTTTCTTATTTCCTTAGACAATGCTATCCTACTATTAAGGAGTGGGAAGCTCCATCGTTGGAGTTCAAGGAACAATTGTAAGGGACAAAAGGGACAATTATGATCACTAAAGCAATGGTTAGGAAACCTTAGTAGTTACCCTAGAGTCCTAAAGATCTTTCCGAGGCAACATTCGAATGGGTCATTCTTGATCTTTTGGGACTTGAGGACAACCACTAAGGCTCCCTATACTTCATGACCGTTTACCGAAGGCAACCGAAGTGGGGAAAACCCTAGGAGTGAACATGTGCAAGTGTTTGTTTTTTCAGTTATTTATCTTTGCATATTTAGGGTTTTCTACCATTTTAAAATTATGGATTTATCTTTCGCATACAATCTTATTATCAATCATCTAACAGTTTATAATGTCGGAAATAGAATGCGAGAAATTTAACCCTTACTATTACAAGGCTTTGGGGTGGGGATTATATAATCAAAAACCGGGGAAAATAGTAAATGAAAACAATAATGAACCTAAGATAACACTATTACAAACTCGGAGTAATTACATTAATTAGAAAAATAATGAAATAAATGTGCGCGACAAAATTAAATACGGAACTAAAATTAAATTCAAAGATATTTAATTAGTAAATGAAGGAAAAATATTTTTTTGGTTTTTCAAATTAATCTAATTTCTAATTGTTTTTAATTATAAAAAAAAGAATTTAAGTTATCCTAATTACTAATGAATTAATGAAAAAAATATTTTATGAAAAAAAGTCTAATTCTCATGTTTTTTGTGATTTTTGTGATTTTTGATTTAACTAAAAAAAGATATTTTGTTTTGTAAAAATAATTAAACAAATAACTAAAGAAAATAAAAGAAATTAAAAAAAATAATGGGCCTGGTGTGAAAGTAATTCTGGAAGGTGTAAATTGAATTTGTACAGGCCCAATCCTGCTAGTGGCCCAAGGTTATGCCTGATTAAGTGTGGTTCACCTTCAGGGAGTATACCATGCACTGTTCTTTGCTGGATGTTTAGATCTGGGCAAGGATGATCCAATGGTGATGGATCTTGAGGTGCATGGTAAGCGTTGGGTTATGTGACGCGTTGGATCTGCAAAGAAATACTAAGAAAAACACAAAAGCACACGCCTGGGATCGAACCCAGGACGTTTTCTTTACACCTCCCTTCCTTGACCATCTATGCTAGTTAACTCATTCATTGATATAATAACACAAAATAAACATAAAGTAAATAAAGTGCTATGCCCAGCTTTTCACACACGCGCCTCCTGGTGGGTCCCCTTTGTTTGAACGAACCAATCCCTGAACACCACGCCATCACCTTCTACACTGATCCATCATTTTAGGTAATGGACATTTACCTACAGTTGTTTCTGTCACTATAGGCTATAGTGACGGATTTTGTTCGTAGTTGCAAACCTGTAACATTCTAAAACAAGATTCAAGCATAATAAATTCCATCCAAATACATTGATTGACTGCAAATCATCCCCTAAACACCAAGGGGCCCTTAACTTTGTCCAATTTTGCCTCTAGCTAGGGTTCCCTAATTTGAAGCTTCGGAACCCTAACAATGGCAAATGATTATACGTGCACTCAAGCTTAAATTGGACTATCCATAAAAATTCATGTCATGATTATGAACACAAAAATACATTCAAATTATATTTATAATGTATGAATGAGCGAAATCGAGATTGAAAAAACATGAACAAACCGTGAGTGCCAGAGTGCGATTCTGGGTGCTTTAAAACTGGGAAATGATTGGAAAAGCCTCTGGGAATACCAAGGGATGTATTGCGATCTTCAAATCCTCTTGAGGAGGGCTACAATAGAGAATCTGAGTTGAGCCTTTTCTTGAATTTTTGGAAACTTGATACGAGTTCTCTTGAGGCAGGCTGTGTGTGAAATGTGCTTTTTAGGGTTCAGAAAGCTTTGTTATAAGTGCTGAATCAAATTAGGGCAATGAATTTGGAAATAATCAAAAGATTGATGGTCTTGAAGTTTTGATTTAAATCTTTCCAAAATTGGATATTTCCTCTTGTTTTTGGCTTGGTAAGATTTATTTGATCATTGACAGCATATGAGATCTATAATTCAATGCAAAACAAATCTCATTCCACAAATTTGATTTAATTTGAATTTATTTGAGTTTTAAATGAATAAAAATCAAAATAAATTAAATAAATGAGTGAATAATGCATGGGCGGTACCATAGGTCATGGACCATGCTAGGATTGAGATTCAATCTTGAAA
This sequence comes from Vicia faba, assembly GCA_948472305.1. Classification (NCBI taxonomy): domain Eukaryota; kingdom Viridiplantae; phylum Streptophyta; class Magnoliopsida; order Fabales; family Fabaceae; genus Vicia; species Vicia faba. The sequence goes on from OX451735.1 coordinate 563,229,824, forward strand.
AGATGGGCCCATGTGGAAAAATGCAATTTTGAGCATTGTTGACTTTGGGCAACTTTCCAAAAATGGCCAACTTTGACCATGCATATCTCTCTCAATTTTGACCCTTAGAGGGTGTTCTTGGACTTTTTAGAAATCTTAGGATGTCCCCTAAGCGACCCCTTTGGTTTCATCTCAATTGGATCTTCCATGTTCATGTAAGAAGCTTTGACCCAAAAGTTGTTTTTGTTGACTTTTGAAATGACCTATAATGTCTGAATTAATATCTTTTCATGAGTGCATATTTTGAACTTGAGGGTTGACGATGAGTTGTAGGGAATTTAATTCTCTTCAAAATGAGCCTTGGATGAGAAATTTTTGATAAAGTATGAGAAAGTTATGCCTGGTCAAAGTTTGGTTGACTTTTCCTATAGAAACCCTAATTTAGCAAATTTTGAGTTTTGATGAATTTGGGCCATTCCTTGAGGAATCATGATCAACCCTTGATCAAATGATGGATATTACTTCAAAATGTTGATGTTGACCAAAAATCTTAAAGTTTGACTGTATGTGGGTCACAATTGACTTTTGAGCTAGTATAGTTGATTTTCAGGCATTTGAGCAGTTGACTGAGCAAAATTCTTGTGCAAGGCATGAAACATGGCATGGATGATATTTAAGACATATTAGGGCAATGGAAATCATTTAGGACCCTTGGAACTCAAACATCTTGATGAAAATGGAAACCCTAGTTTGAGGCTCATTGTCTTAGGAGGAGGATTTGTCTGGTCAATCCTTAGGCATCCTTGGGAAAGTTGAGGACCTCTAGGAGTATGTTTTGAATAAAATGAGAGAGAAAATTTTGGGGTACAACATCTGCCCCTGTTCAATCTTCTTAAACCTGAGGATGTAGATTGGCTGGTCTGCCTTTCGTGATCTGAAGGTGGAAGATGATTGAACACTAAAGTGCCCAGGAATTTGCACTCGCATGAAGTAATACTGATCATTAATATCAGGAATGGGCTTACAAATTCCATTTGAAAGGAGGCAGAGAGTATTCGAAGATGGGCTTAAATATGCCATCCAAAAAAGATATCAGTTGCATAAGAGATTCCTTTACGAGAATTCCTGTACCTGCCGTCGAGGAGGACTTTGCCTGGGAATATTGACTTATGTTCTGGGAAATAGAGTCTAGGAGTTTCAGTTGTCCATTACTCTACTGGGGAAAATTAAATTGACCGTATCTGGTCGGGTCCAGGTTTTAACAATGCTGTAAACTATTGTCCGGAGATAAAAGAGAAGGAACCTGCATAGTAGGGTTACTTCGAGATGAAAGCTTTGATGGTAAGGCTGTGAGAAGGAACCTGGATAGTAGGGTTACTTTGAAATGAAATCCTGGATAGTAGGGCTATTTGAAGGAACCTGGATAGTAGGGTTACTTCGAAATGAAAGCTTGGATGGTAGGGCTATGAGAAGGAACCTGGATAGTAGGGTTACTTCGAAATGAAATCCTGGATGGTAGGGCTATGAGAAGGAACCTGGATAGTAGGGTTACTTTAAAATGAAATCCTGAATGGTAGGGTTATGAGAAGGAAACTGGATAGTAGGGTTGCTTCGAAATGAAAGCCTGGATGGTAGGGCTATGAGAAGGAACCTGGATAGTAGGGTTACTTCGAAATGAAAGCCTGGGTAGTAGGGCTACTTCACGATGAGTTCGGGTAAAATGCATCTGAACTGAGAAGGAACCTAGGTAAGGTTGCTTCGTGCTGAGTTTGGGTAAAACTGCATCTGAACCGAGAAGGAACCTGGGTAGGGTTGCTTCGTGATGAGTTTGGGTAAAACTACATCTGAACCAAGAAGGAACCTGGGTAAGGTTGCTTCGTGATGAGTTTGGGTAAAACTGCATCTGAACCGAGAAGGAACCTTGGTAAGGTTGCTTTGTGAGGAGTTTCGGTAAAACTGCATCTGAACCGAGAAGGAACCTGGGTAAGGTTGCTTCGTGAAAAGTTTGGGTAAAACTGCATCTGAATCGAGAAGGAACCTGGGTAAGGTGGCTTTGTGATGAGTTTGGGTAAAACTGCATCTGAACCGAGAAGGAACCTGGGTAAGGTGGCTTCGTGATGAGTTTGGGTAAAACTGCATTTGAACCGAGAAGGAACCTGGGTAAGGTGGCTTCGTGATGAGTTTGGGTAAAACTGCATCTGAATCGAGAAGGAACCTGGGTAGGGTTGCTTCGAGATAAGTTCGTGTAAAACTTCGGAAGGAGCCTGGGTAGGGTTGCTTCGGGATAAGTCCGTGTGAAACTTCGGAAGGAACCTGGGTAGGTTTGCTTCGGAATAAGTCCGTGTGAAAATTCATTTGGAAATGTAAGAGAAGGGACCCGTGTAAGATTTTTCAGTATAAACCCGTGTGAAGCTGCATTTAGGAGAAACCCGTGTAAGATTGCTTCATGACAAACCCGTGTAAATCTGCATTTGGTCGCGCAAATAATTACTCTGTTTAGTTTCAGGAGCTAATCTCGGACCTGCTGGAAGTTGTTGATGATAACCATCTTTCCTAAAAAGGTACAAGATTAATTATATGCGATGCATGAAATGCATTGTGTGACGATGTTCTCAAAATAAATGAGATTATGCTGTATGCAATATGTGTGCGCACGTCATGATGTATGAACATAAAATGCTATTGGGACATATCCGAGACTGCGAACATAAATCCCTGACCGCTGCTGGAGAGTACTGGAAATTGAATTCCTGAACGTCGTAGAAAAAGTGGTTCTTCTACTTCCGTTGGGGATGGCGAACAAAGATGATTATGCCGTGGATTTATTCCTTTCTGTTTGTGAATATTCTTCCAGGGAGAGACTCTGCTTGAGAATAACTCTGCGAGGGAATATCTCTGTTTGAGAGAGGAGATGCTTTGTTGGAAGATTTTGCCGATTCAGAGAAATAAACTCCGTTGGGGGATGAACTTCCGTCGCTGGAGGAACAAACTCTGGGGATTGAGCTTATGTATTCAGAGAAATAAACTCTGCTCGGGAGAAAACTATATGAACCGCTTGCGATTACGAAATTTGGCTGAGGAATATAGACACTGGCTCTCTGAAGGAGCTTTAATGGGGAAAATAGCTCCTATTTTGGGAAGCCGATGTCAAAGCTTTAGTTGCCTCTACTATGTGGGGAGTGAAGATGTCACTGGGACGCATGCTGAGGATACAACAATGACTTTGCATCAGGACTTTTCTTCCCCTGTACCTGTTGGAGAAAGTGCATGCGGAGACTTTGTGGATGGTTGAGTGGCATCCCAATTCTTGGGGTGCTTGGTAAATGCTGATCAGGATAATAAGTCTTCTACTGATAGGCAAGTGATAAGATGACGGGACATAGTCGTCTTCTTTGATCCCTAACTTTTTCCTGGACCGCCCTTTAGGGTTTTCAGTCCACCAGGATACCCCTTTTTGCCCAAGCCGCCTTTTCAGGTTTTTGACTTGCCGGGTGTACATATTTTTGTTTTCATCCCTATTTTTTTTGCCTAGGCCAATCAACCTAGCGGGTCTTTGTTCATGCGTAGTAATTTCTGACTATGTCCATGCTCTCAGGATGTATGGAGTTGTTATAGTACTACCAGAAGATGTTTGTTTGATTGTACCAGATTCGTTGCTGGAATTCACGTCCAATTCCCCAAGTGATTCAGATGGAGATCCGCCCCTTTCTATTTGGCATCTTTGAGAGATTCCTTGAATCTTGACTTGACTGCCCCAGATGATGGACAATGATCATGCCGTGCCCCTTGGTTGGAAGTGTTTTTCCACTTGAGGTGATCCTTTTTCTTGAGAAGGTTTTTGTTCACTGGATATTCATTGTGTGAATTTCTCTGCCATTTGAACAACTAACCATGTGCCAACAATGTTATTTAAAGAATGTAAAACTTATGTCTGTCTTGAAATTTTTTTTTGAAAATGTGTTTTGTGTAGTAAAACAAAATTTGCAAGAATGTGATATCAACTCAAGATTCGTAGCAAGTCTTACAGGAGTCAGGATACCTTTGTAACAGTATGCTTTGGAACTAACCCATGCTTCAGCTAGGACTTTTAAGGGTTGTAACGTGGCCTGGTTCACGGTTTAAGAAACAAAGGATAAATGCTCAAAATTTATTTGTACCCACCCGCTCTTCGTGATGTCCTTCAGTCCTATGCTCAGTTAATCGTATGTTTAGAATCCCAGTTGATTTCTGGATTATTGTCCTTGATGTTCCGGTGATGGTTCGAATACTGAAAGTTTATTTTGAAGAGGCATTCATGTTTGTACTCTTCTTTATGTTGAGGATTTGTAGGACCTCTTTATTTTTTGATTTTGTTATCCCTTTCTTTTGCCTGAACTGTTTTCTTTGGGATTACAGTCAGCGGGATGCCCCGGTTTTTTTCTTTAGTCTCCTTCATAGGTTTTTACTTAATGGGCTTTTATTTTGAGAGATAATGACTACCTTCTTTAATGATTATGCGGAACCACCACCATCTTCGATTTGGAAGGACGTCTTCGATGCCATTCATTGTGTGTGAAGTGGAAGATTGCGACTGAATGCGCCTCTGAATTAACTGAGAAAACTACCTTTCCCCAGGTTATTATTAAGGGTTTTAATTTGTATGAAAGAAAAACTCCTACTTCTTTGGCTCGAAGGGGTTGACTAGGGATTATCTTCCTTGTAACTCCACTGTTTGGGATTTGAAATAACACCTGTACATTGTCAGCAAGGTCTGTTCAAAAGCACACTGTATGGATTGTGGTATCGTTTTTGTCATCCTTCCTCTAAAGGCTCAGAGCTTTTAATCGAGAGTTGAATATCACGAAAAGGAAGTATAAAGAAGTTTAGGCATAATGAAAAAAAATTAATTCAAGACAAACATGTGTAATGCATTAATGAAATAACAAAGTTTTGACATGACAATAATTGTTCGAATAAACAAAGAAAATACAACTTCAGAATTCAGATGAACAAAAATGCTTTCAATCCTAGCCATGATTTAGCATGGGAGAAGTGATGATGTTGGGAGTCTCAGGAGGGTCGAATTCAACCTCCTTGGCGTCAATCATATTTTGAATCTTGTATTTCAGCGCCCAACAATCATTAGTATCGTGCCCCGGGCTGCCAGAATGATAAGCACACCTTGCATCCGGATTATAGTTAGGAGAGAAAGTCTTAGGGTTTGGATGAGGGTCTATCATCGTAATTAGATTCATCTTCAACATGTGTTGCAATGTTTGTGACAATGGCATGTTGATTTGGGTGAACTGCCTTTGAGGTCTTTCTACCCTTGGCTGATTGTTCCGTTGTTGTGGTCGTTGTGCACGTGCCGAATTAGAGACCAACACTGCCCCCACAGGTTGGTGGTAGTCTGCCTTATTACGCCCCTTCTGGATGTGCACAACATTGGCTTCCCTCTTACCACCAAATGGCTTCTTCTCAGCACTAGAAGATTCAGCCATCGGGATCTTCCTGCTCCTGATACCATTTTCGTTCCTCTCTCCTGTCAGAACCATCTCTGTGAACCCAGATGAGGAACTCCCAATCAGCAAATTGAAGAATGGTCCTGTCAGAGTGCCCATGAACATGTCTACCATTTAACGATTAGTCAGAGGAGGTTGTACTCTGCCAGCTAGATCCCTCCATTTTTGTGCATATTCCTTGAACCCTTCTTTCGAGCCCATGGACATATTCTGCAATTGCACTCGAGTTGGTGCCAGGTTAGCGTTATATTGGTACTGCTTGTAGAAAGCAGTAGCCAAGTCTTCCCAGGTATGGATGTTGGTTCCTTCCAACTGATAGAACCAATACAGTTAAGTGCCGACCAAACTTTCTTGGAAGAAATGGACCCATAACTTTCAATCAGCAGTGTGAGGCTGGATCTTCCTGACATAGGATCTTAAATGCAACTTAGGGCAGGAGACACCGTCGTACTTAGAAAATGTGGGGACCTTTAATTTTGGTGGGATGATCACGCCAGAAACCAACCCTAATTCTTCAAAGTTCAAGCCAGGTACTCTTTGGATCTCCATTATGCTCAGACGATCCTCTAACTGTTTGTATCTATCCTTAGCAAGATGATACTGTTCATCATTGTAATCTATGTCATTATCAGAAACCTCAGGGCTAGGGCCCTCCTCCCTTGTCTCTCCCTCTTGATTCTCCCCTTCTTTGGATGAGGAGGTCAGATCAACCGGTTACTTCAACGGTCCCTTGAATCTTCTGCCCAGATTCAAGACACTAGTAGTCTTCTTTGCCTTCTTCTTTTTCTCTTTCAGAATAAGGGCCTTCAGATCTTCCTACCCTTTTGCTAAAGCTACGAACATTTGCTGAAATTGGGAATTTTGTGCCTGGAGATCCTTGATACTTTGTCCAGAAGACATTATTGCTGAAATAAACAGCAAAGAAGATGAGAAACCTGTTATGAAACCTGTTTATGCAATGTCATGGATGATATGCGTATGCAATGATTTCAAGGATTCTTAAAGGCTCAAATTTGTTTAACCAAAAGAAACACACGTTAATTGTATTGATAAGTTCGAATTGTTACAAAGGGTGCCCTTTAGGCTTACAGTCAAACAAAACAAAACTTTAAAGCAAAAAGAAAGTTAGGTCTCCCGTGAGCGCATCCTCTTTGGTGCAATGTAGGCGTTTATATTCCTCTCTTCATGAAGTAGCCTAGTGAGTTCCAGGACCTTCTTCTCGCTGGCGTAGAATTGAGTTTCAAATGTATCTCGCTCCTGTTTAAGTTGAACCCAGGATTTTTGTAACTCCTCATGATCAGTTGGCATGTCAGGATGGAGAACAAGATAAGAAGTGTCTCCTTCAGCAAGCGGTTCCACAATCGATGGTAGGACAGCATGGTAAGGCATCATAAGACTTTGAGCATGGGCTCATACCCATTTGAGATAAGGCTCAAGAGGGATTGAATTCTTGTGCCCCAGTGTCTTGATATCAACTCTATGTACCATTCTCCAAGCTCGCATGAACCTTTTACGGTAACCCTGGGCATCATTCTCATAGTCGAAGGTGATTCCTTGGATAGGTGTATCATGAGGACCATCCCTTCTCGCATATCCAAACTGTCACAGTGCCAAGCAACGATTGTAAGTGATTCCTCCTCTAATGCCTGAGAGAGGGACATTAGGAAATTCTCCGCATCGATCAATGATGTAACACCCGCAAATTCATTAAATTATTTAAATGAATTATTGAGGATTTAATTGTTGGAATTTAGTCGAAGAAGTAATTATCGGAATAATTATAAGGAGCATTATTGGATTAAATATACATTGTTAGAATTGAGAATCGAATAATTAGTCAAGAGAAATTAATATTGGAAGTGATGTTGATTTTAATAGAATATTATTTTATTAGTTGGGTCAAGTTGGGTGTGTGAAATAACAAGATTAGGAATATCATTAACATGCCCATTAAAGTTACTAGTAGACCTATTATTATTATATTAGGTTATGAGATATAGAAGCTAGCAGCCAAAAACCAAAATAAAAACAATTATCACGTAGCAGTAGAAGAAACAAGGTTTTGGAGGCACCAAGTGGGAGGCAAGAAAATTTAGAGAAGTTGCCGTCAAACTAGTTGCAGTTTCAACTGGAGAATTCGATCGACCGGAAAACCAAAAGGTAAGGGTGGGGTTCGGATTTTATAACCGGGAATATGATGGTTAGTATGTGGGGATTTAGGGTGTGAATTTATTGTTGTTTGTGTTTGTTTATGGCAATGGATGCTAGGAATTAATTAGTGTTGATTATTAGTGAAATTTCATGTTCCTGTGTTATGCGTTGGTTAGTCTGTGAATCGTTATACGTTGGTTCTATGAATAGAATGAAACTGGAGAAGTAACATGAAGTTGCAAAAAATTATTCATAATGGGGCATGCTGATCGCCAGGCTGTTCGTTGTTTTTGGATGCTGGTCGGCAAGGTGGGGATGGAGAGTGACGATCAACAGCTTGAGAGAGAGAAGAGTGCCGTTCGACACTGGGAATTTGGTGGAAGAAGAGTGCCGTTCGGAACTGGGAATTTGGTGGAAGAAGAGTTCCGTTCGGCACTGGGTGTTGTTGTTAAAAGGGAGTGCCATTCGGCACTGGTTGTTGGGCAGACACTTATTTTCCTGCAGTTTAGCAATATATTATCAGTAGCTTACATATTTTAGCATAGAATTTATAAATACAAATGAATTAAACTATTCTTATCAGTAGTATGCTATAACAGAAGTAACTTTAATATAAGTAGTCTATATGTTAGTAACCTTAATTTAGTAGTTTCAATATAATTTTAACAGTCTGTAGTAATAAGACAGAGTTAGAAATAATCAGTAAAGTTACAATAACTGTATTAGAGGATTAATTAAATAGCAGAAGAAAATATATTGCCATGTAGTGGATTTTAGAAGTGAACATTAGGAGAATAATTAAATAATAAAGAAGTAATACATAGATATTTATGGGAGTGTTTTGGGAACGACAATCATGTTTGTGTTTTCCTTTGTGAAGTGCATTGATGCTATGATGTTGCGAATATTTTGTGAAGATGCAGGAATGGTTATGACGAAGATTTACCTTTATTAATTGGTAATAAAAGTGATATAGGCTTATGGCCAATGTTGTCTCTTGTTGATGTTGTTGTCATGAATTATTGTTAATTACGTTGATGACGTTGTAGGCCTATGACTAATGAAGTAGTGATATAGGCGTATGTCTCATGAAGTGTTTAATGATATTGTTGTATGTGTTGTACATTCATGCATTTGCATTTGTGAAGGCTTGAATTGGCGGATTTTGTGAAGGCCTGTATTGGCAAAATGAATTGTGAAGAAGGCTTATGCCTTGCGCCTCTATTAATTGGCAATTAGTGAAGAGGGCTGAAGCCCTGTTGGTACCACATGCATATGCACAATTGTGTTGCATTCGAATTGCATTTTGAACTGCTAATGGTAATTGTGAATGTTTATTGATTGTTGTATGTTGTTGAGAAGCGGTGAAATTCATAATGTTCTTGTCTAATATATTAATTATCATAATCTTCTTTATATTATTCGATATCTCACCCCTTTATTTGTTTCGCCGTTGCCTTTATACTAGTAACGTGCAGGTAACGAGGAGTAGAGACTTAGTATCTTGTTGGTGTCTTCGCTCTGATACGTAGCACTCGAGGGGGGGGGGGGGGGGATGAACGCTTATTTGATTTTATGATGTCTTCAGTTTAATCCAAGTTGTTATTTTAAGAAGTTGTTTTATTTGAATTAAGTTGTTTAAAAGATGCTATATTTCTTTTGAAGTTTTAAAGTTGTGAACCTGCTGCGTATTTATGGAATCAAGTTGAAATATTTTTGAAGACTAATTAATTGTTATAAGTTCTTTGGATTAATATATGCTATGTATCTATTATGATAGGTTTTTATGTTGTTGGTTTTTGAAATGAGAATGTAATGCCTCATGTTGCGGAAATTTTGGCACTCTGATTTTAATATAATTGTGGGGTAGATTTTGGGTGTTACAAATGATGGTAACATTCTCCGAGGATCGAGGACACCAATGAGTACCTGAATGTATAAGAGTCATTAGCCTATGAGACCATCTCAAACCATATTCATTCTTCAAGACGGATCGGGGTAGGTGCAAAATAAACCACCTAGCAAAAAGAGGAGCGCAACACAGAAGGGTCCCTCTTCTCTTTATAGTGCGGGTATGCATAGAATGTAGGATATCTCCAAGTAAAGTTGGTACCGGATTACGTGACAGGAAAACCTTAACCGCATTCACATCTATGAGCTAGTCCGGATTAGGAAACGATACTAACCCATAGATGAGAAGGGATAACACCTCTTCAAAAGCTTGTAGGTCCAGGGTATACCAAAAATGATGAGCTTTCTCAAACAAGAACTTAGCCAAAAAACCCTTGAAACCTCTCTTGGTTTCCCAATTTGCCACTATGTCAGCCCGTTGTAAGGACAAAGCTTTAGCAATATCTTCAGGTTTAGGGTCTCTTTTCATGCCATTGAAAGGTACCTTGTTAAGGATAGGAACCCCCAGTAACAAAGAAAACTCCTCCATAGTAGGCACTAACTGGTAATCTAGAAAAGTGAAGCAGTTATGTAGAGGGTCAAAGAACTGAAAGAGTACTTTTAGCATTTCTTCATCAGGATTTGAGGTGACTAAGATGAGAAGTCAACCATGTTTTTCAGTGAAGGGAGAGCTTTCAGGAACCCTTGATACGAATTCCTTAACATGAGAAGGTACCTTTACCAGACTGACTTGGATAGTGAATCTGCGGGAAAGGGCCATGTCTTACAAAACAAGACAAAAATAAACCCTAAGAATCCTTGAAATAATTAGTATGATATGCTATGTTATGATGTCATGATTATGCTCATATATAGCAGATATAACACACACAAGCAAATCACACAGAGACCTTAGGTTTAAGGCTTGGATGGATTTTAAGGTATACCCTCTTGAAGTTGGGTTGGTTCAACTTGTTCTAAATATAGTAATCGGGTTCTAAGGGATCTCAATATCACTGATCTTTCCCCAAAATTTGTTCCGATAGACAATTGACTTGCCACCAAACAAAACTCAAGACTCAAACCTCAATGAGTGTAGCATCAAGTATCAACCGACTTTGGGTTTACACCAAAGACGACTATCTTACTACATCCTAAAAGCCAAGTTGGTCAATTAAGGTGCTAAGGTCAGTTGACGCTTTATGATACCATGCATTACCCCCGTATTCTTCTTGATTACTTAAGAGCTACCGATACACACCAAAGTATCGCATCAACATAGCTACTGTTTCAACCGTGTCGGTATACCCCACACAACTCCTTCACAATTTATTGCTACTTACCTAAAAGGAATTCCCCGATCTGGGTTTAGGATCCAAACAACCTAAACAGATATCCTTAAAAATAAATCAGACAAGACAAAACAAAGAAGCAATTTAAGAATGACCTAAATCCGAAGGTGAACCCCACTTTATTATAAGTCCCCAACAGAGTCGCCAGTTATGTGATACGGTGGCAGAACCGACTGTTAATACTGGTTTGCATTTTTTGTTTGCAAATATCACGGTAAGCAAGAGTCGCCACTGACTTTTATTTCATCCAACAAAGGAAAAGGGAAAAGAACAGAAAAACCTTTTTCGAGATGTTTCTGAGTACGGAGGGTAGATTATAGAAAGGGAAGGTGTTAGCACCATTTTTATCTGTGGTTTTCCATGGGCTCTTAGGTACTTGCTCATTCTTAAATTGATTTTGTGCTTGTGTTTTTGAAAAGTTTTAAAATTTGCCTTAGTGCAGCGTTTCACTTTATGGTAACCCTTGCATCAGTCCTCAAGAGCGTGATAAACTGTTTTTGAAAACTTTTGTTTGAAAAGTATGTTTGAAAGTGTATGGTGTAAAAATTTGTTGTTTTGAGCAAGTACCTAAAAGTTTCTACCTACTCGAAAAAAGTCGGTTCATTTTCTTATTTCCTTTTAGACAATGCTATCCTACTATTAAGGAGTGGGAAGCTCCATCGTTGGAGTTCAAGGAACAATTGTAAAGGACAAAAGGGACAATTATGATCACTAAAGCAATGGTTAGGAAACCTTAGTAGTTACCCTAGAGTCCTAAAGATCTTTCCGAGGCAACATTCGAATGGGTCATTCTTGATCTTTTGGGACTTGAGGACAACCACTAAGGCTCCCTATACTTCATGACCGTTTACCGAAGGCAACCGAAGTAGAGCAAACCCTAGGAGTGAACATGTGCAAGTGTTTGTTTTTTCAGTTATTTATCTTTGCACATTTAGGGTTTTCTACCGTTTTAAAATTATGTATTTATCTTTCGCATACAATCCTATTATCAATCATCTAACAGTTTATAATGACAGAAATAGAATGCGAGAAATTTAACCCTAACGATTACAAGGCTTTGAGGAGGGGATTACATAATCAAAAACCGGGGAAAACAGTAAATGAAAACAACAATGAACCTAAGTTAACACTATTACAAACTCGGAGCAATTACATTAATTAGAAAAATGATGAAATAAATGCGCGCGACAAAATTAAATACGAAACTAAAATCAAATTCAAAGATATTTAATTAGTAAATGAAGGAAAAATATTTTTTTGGATTTTTTGAGAAAGAATAATTAATTTTTCAAATTAATCTAATTTATAATTATTTTTAATTATAAAAAAAAAGAATTTAAGTTACCCTAATTACTAATGAATTAATGAAAAAAATATTTTATGAAAAAAATTCGAATTCTCATGTTTTTTGTGATTTTTGATTTAATTAAAAAAAGATATTTTATTTTGTAAATATGGTTCGGTGGGAGAACTGACTTGGTTGTTTTGCGTTTGATCGTAAATGTTGCGGTTAGCAAGAGTCGCCACCGACTTTTCTTTTATCCAAAAGGAAAGGTGAAAAAGCACAGGAAAGACCTTTGAGATTATTTCTTGAGTTCGGGGGGTAGATTATAAAAAGGGAAGGTAATATCACCCTTTTTATCCATGGTTTTCCATGGGCTCTTAGTTACTTTCTAGATCACTTTCTTTTGTTTGAAATTATGCTTTGTGTGGTTTTGAAAATATTTTTGAAAAGAGGCCATTGTTTAGGCCAACTTTGTAATGATTCTCGTTCGTAAGAATGTATACAAAGTGTTTGATCTTTTGAAAATGTTTTCAAGTTTTGAAAGGTGTTTTGAAAGTGTTGGTGTTTATTTTGAAAATAGCAAGGATGTTTTTGGTTTTGAAATTGAGCAAGCAACTAGGAACAATCTACCTACTCAAAAATGTTTCATGTTCATTTCCTCTTTCCCTTGGCATTGGTATCTTACCATTGATTTGGTAAGTAACCCTATCTTTGGATGTAAACCGGACAGACATGGGTCATCGTATAACCATGATTAGCAATGTTGCAAGGTATCTTAGCATTTTTCTTTAGGTACTAAGACCATTTTGAAAGGCAATTTTTGATAGCGTCATCGAGGGACTATGATCTTGTATTTTGCTTTTTTTTGCTAAGATACCTCATATGCGTAGTATGGTTATTTTTGTAAGGCAACCAAGTGGATTTACCCTGAGGGTGCTTGTGTTCAAGTGTATTGATTTCATTCTTTGTTTTTGTCTTGATTAGGGTTCGCTATTTTGTTGGTTTTAGTCTTTCCATACAAAACCCTAATTACTAGCAATTTGTATATAAAGCATTAAATTGCGAAAAATAAAAATACTAAGATATTACAAAGCTTTAGGGGATGGGGGTACAATTTTATGAATGAGGATTGCAAGAAATTAAAGTCCTAATTATCTATTACAACCATATTAAAATAATGTACAGGAATTAAAATGGGTTTGTTTTGTTTTTGTTAAGAAATAAGTTTATTTAAGAAAATATTTTGATCTTTTTGTTCTTAAAGAAATCAAATAAAACATGTGAATACGAAATATCTTTGTGTTTTTGGTTATTTACAAGCTAAAATAAAATAAATAAGAGAAAAGGGAGTCAGAATCAGCACGTTGCTGAAATGAGAAGGAACCGAAGTTCTGAGTCTGATACGCTGCAAAAGAGAAAATGTTAGTGGGAAAATGGAGGGTCAGAAGTTCTGGGCCTGGGTACACCAAATTCTGAGGTTGAAAGGGGTTCAGAGGCTATAGCATAGCTGGGAACCTAGAAGTTTATGTACCTTTGGCAAGTCAAAAGTTCTGGCTATTTTGAGAGAGTGAGGTGATAATGCTGTTAGGTGAGGATATATAGAAGTTCTAATTTGGGAGTATTGTCTGACAGATAAATGGGTAAAAAATGTCAATAAATAAACCTAAAAAGATGCTTCTTGGCTAGAACCTGTTAGAACAAAGTTTGAATCTACTACCCTATATTTAAGTTTTGATGATAACAAAGTGAAAAGATATATTATTTACGATATTCATATATGAACTATCTGCTGCCTAAAATTATTATGTTCTGACTTGCAGATACTCTGATTGATATAAGCAAGATCACATCTAATCAGCATCAGAATTTGGTTCTTGACACCAGCATCAGAAGTTGCCATATCAGAATGTCAGAATCAGATGATCAACTCACGTACATGCTGAAGCCTGATGAACAAGACTGCGCTCAACACTCTGATAAAGAAACACAACAGTTCATCAGCAGCGAAGCAGAGTCAGAATGAGCCAAGCCAGAACTTGCATTAAGTAAGCAACGGTACTGTGCATTGAAAGCAAATTAATTCCAACGGCCTCATTCCAGACAAGATCTGCTCGATAAGGAAAGTTTGTTATTAGCATTGAATCAAGAATATTGCATCCAACGTTCATCATCTCAGTGCTATATAAACAAGACTTTGAAGATTGAAATGGCTAATGCTCTCCAAATCTCTACACGCACAAAAGCTAATCAAAATCTTCTTTCTCTCAGTTTTGCTAAACCACACATTATGATATTCTATCATTGTTTAGCAATCTAGTTTCTAAGCTTCAATTTGTGTATACATCACAGTTGTGATACAGTTTTGTAGAAAACATTCACACACTTAGTTTTATCTCTTTGTAAGAAAGTGTTACCTTGACAAACCGGGTTGTGGTTTGGATCAAGAAGGCTTTAGCAGTTGTTAAAGCAGTCTGTAATATTCAGTTGAATATAGTGGATTAAGACCTCGTTGGAGAGAGGCGAAATCACCTTGACGGGTGGACTGGAGTAGTTTGAGATCAAACGAACCAGGATAAAAATATCTTGTTCATTGCATTAGATTTCAGTTTTACAATTCAACCCCCCCTTCTTGTGTTTTTCACCACTTCAATTGGCATCAGAGCGCCTGGTTCTGAGCTAAAACACTTAACCGTGTCAGTACAAGATCCAGCGTCAGAAAAACACAATGGCAGGAAACAATTCTCACATCAGCAATGACAACAATGAGGACAAAGACAGATTCAGCGGCAAACCTCCAGTCTTTGATGGAGAAAACTTTGATTACTGGAAAGACAGAATTGAAAGCTTCTTTCTGGCACATGATGCTGATCTGTGGGATATGGTGACAGATGGATACACGCACCCTGTGAATGCAAGCGGTCAGTAGATTGACAGAAAATCAATGTCTGATCAACAAAAGCGTGACTTCAAGAATCACCACAAGGCCAGAACCATCCTCCTCAGCGCCATCTCCTATACTGAGTATGAAAAGATCTCCAACAGAGACACAACAAAGAATATTTTTGACTCACTCAGAATGACGCATGATGGCAACGTTCAGGTCAAAGAAACAAAAGCTCTGGCGCTCATTCAGAAGTATGAGGCGTTCAAAATGGAAGAATCTGAATCCATTGAAACCATGTTCTCTAGATTCCAGATTCTGGTAGCTGGTCTCAAAGTTCTGGACAAAGGATACTCTACTGCTGACCATGTCAAGAAAATCATCAGAAGTTTACCCAAGCAGTGGAGACCTATGGTTACAGCTCTGGAGCTAGCTAAAGATCTCAACAAAATCACTCTGGAGGAACTTATCAGCTCCCTCAGAAGTCATGAGATAGAGCTAGAAGCTGATGAGCCTCAGAAGCAAGGTAAGCCTTTAGCATTAAAATCTAACAAAAAATTTGAGTCTAAAGTTTTGCAGGCAGTTGAAGAAACATCTGATGGATCCTCATCAGAAGAAGACGAACTCTCTCTCCTCTCCAGAAGAGTAAATCAACTGTGGAAGCAAAGACAAAGGAAGTTCAGGAATCCCAGAAGATCTGATCAGAACGAGTCTTCTTCCAGATACAGAAGGACAGATTCTTCCTCTGGATACAGAAGATCTGAAGGCTCCTCCAGTAGCAAAAAGCCAAACACCAAAGACATCATCTGCTATGAGTGCAATGAGCAAGGACACTATAAGAGTGACTGCCCAAAGCTTCAGAGGGAAAAGCCCAAAAAGAAGTTTGGAAGAGAGAAGAAGAAAAGTCTCATGGCTACATGGGATGACTCTGACTCGTCTGAAGCTGACTCAGTATCAGATGATGAGAGGGCAAACATAGCTCTCATGGCTAACATCTCAGAAGATAGTGAAGCTTCTGAATCAGACTCAGAATCAGACACTGAAGAGGTATTTTCTAACTTTGCTGTTAACTTTACAAAGGCTGAACTTGCTGAAAGCCTTAATGAGATTCTGGAACGGTATCAGCAAATTAGAGTTAAATTCAGAAACCTAAAAAGGAATCTTGAATCTGACTCTAATAAGACTGAGAGTCTCAAATTGGAAAATTCTGAGCTGAGAAATAAGATTTCAAAATTAGAAAACACTTTACAAAACTCTCAGAAGGAACCAATTTCTGAAACTCCCAGCAACGCTGATGAGATCATCAAGGAGTATGATCACAGTTTCCAGAAGTTCCTAGCTAAAAGCATAGATAGAAGCAGAATGGCTTCAATGATCTATGGAGTTAGCAGAAACGGCAGGAAAGGAATAGGATACCAAGGTAAGGTTCTTACGCCAAAGAATGTCATGGACTTAACCATTAAACACACTCCTCTGAATTCACATTTTGTATATGGTCACACACATGATATCAAATACACTAGCAGTAAGCACTCTGTGAAACCAAAATTCAACCAGAGTTTTGGTAAAACTAACAAATCAGGACCCAAGAAAATCTGGGTACCTAAGGATAAAATAATACATGTTGCAGATATCTTTAGCAGCAAGTCAGAAACACCAGTCATGGTACCTGGACTCTGGCTGCTCACGACACATGACGGGAAGAAGGCATATGTTCCAAAGCCTGGAACTTAAGCCTGGAGGCCACGTTGGCTTTGGAGGCAATCAGAGGGGAAAGATAATTGGCTCTGGAACTGTAGGTAATGGAAATCTTCCCTCTATTAATAATGTTCTGCTAGTAGATGGATTGATGCATAATCTGTTATCCATAAGTCAATTAAGTGATAACGGTTATGATATAATCTTTAATCAAAAATCATGTAAAGCTGTTAGTCAGAAAGATGGGACTATCCTGTTTAATGGTAAGAGGAAAAACAACATTTACAAAATCAAACTTTCTGAACTAAAGAGTCAGAATGTAAAATGTCTTCTGTCTGTTAACAACGAGCAGTGGATCTGGCACAGAAGATTGGGGCATGTTAGTATGAGAAGAATATCTCAGATTAACAAACTCAATCTGGTCAGAGGACTTCCTAATTTGAAGTTCAATTCAGATGCTCTGTGTGAAGCATGTCAGAAAGGAAAATTTGCAAAACCTTCTTTTAAATCCAAAAATGTTGTTTCTACCTCTAAGCCATTAGAACTTCTGCACATTGACTTATTTGGACCAGTTAAAACTGCTTCAGTCAGTGGTAAGAAGTATGGGTTAGTAATCGTAGATGACTATAGCAGATGGACATGGGTAAAGTTCTTAAGACACAAGGACGAGTCACACTCTGTGTTTGTTACCTTCTGTAACCAAGTTCAGAATGAAAAGGATCTTAGAATCGTTAAAGTCAGAAGTGATCATGGTGGAGAATTTGAAAACAAAGATTTTGAGTCATTCTTTAATGACAGAGGCATTCTGCATGATTTCTCTTGTCCTAGAACTCCCCAACAAAATGGAGTTGTAGAACGAAAGAACAGAACATTGCAAGAAATGGCCAGAACCATGATCAATGAGACAAACGTTGCTAAGACCTTCTGGGCAGAGGCAATAAACACAGCGTGCTACATTCAGAATAGAATCTCAATAAGACCTATTCTGGAAAAGACTCCATATGAATTGTGGAAGAACAGAAAGCCCAACATTTCATATTTTCATCCATTTGGATGTACTTGCTTTATATTAAATACAAAGAATTATTTGAACAAGTTTGACTCTAAAGCACAGAAGTGTATTATGTTAGGATACTCTGAACGCTCAAGAGGGTACAGAGTATACAATACAGAAACACAGATTGTGGAAGAATCAATCAGTGTTCGTTTTGATGACAAGCTTGACTCTGAAAAGTCAAAGCAGAATGAAGTTTTTGTAGGTATAGAAATTGAATTTACAGGTTCTGAAGACAAGTCATCAGAAGCTCTCAACACAGACATTCCTTCAACGTCTGAAAGGAGCACTGCTAGCAATCCTACAACAGCTGCTGATCAACCTCAGAAGAGATTACCCAGAAGCAGCTTGGATCACCCAGAAGAGACTATCCTAGGAAGAAAGGAAGATCCAATCAGAACAAGAGCAAGCTTCAGAAACTCTGAAGAAACACTTATGGGACTTATGTCTCTGATTGAACCTTCTTCTATTGATGAAGCACTTCTGGATAATGACTGGATTCTGGCAATGCAAGAAGAGCTGAACCAATTCACCAGAAACGACGTATGGGATCTCGTTCCCAGACCAAAAGGATTCAACGTCATTGAAACAAGATGGGTGTTCAGAAACAAGCTAAATGAACAAGGTAAAGTCATCAGAAACAAGGCACGACTGGTTGAACAAGGTTATAGTCAGCAAGAGGGGATAGACTATACAGAAACCTTTGCCCCAGTCGCCAGGTTAGAATCTATCAGACTTTTAATTTCATTTGCTGTTAATAGAGGCATCACTCTGTATCAGATGGATGTCAAAAGTGCATTCTTAAATGGTTATATAGAAGAAGAAGTTTATGTACACCAACCCCCAGGTTTTGAAAATACAAAACATCCAGAACATGTTTTCAAACTAAAGAAGTCACTGTATGGTCTGAAACAAGCTCCCAGAGCTTGGTATGAAAGGCTAAGTAACTTTCTGTTAGAAAATGAATTCACCAGAGGGAAAGTGGACACTACTCTATTCTGTAAATCTGTTAAGAATGACATCTTAGTCTGTCAAATTTATGTTGATGATATTATTTTTGGTTCTACTAATCCTTCTCTTGGAAGAAAATTTGCTAAGTGTATGCAGGCAGAATTTGAGATGAGCCTCATGGGGGAACTGAAATTCTTCCTAGGAATTCAGATCAATCAAACTCCAGAGGGAACATACATTCATCAGAGAAAATACATCAGAGATCTTCTGAATAAATTTGACCTCTCATAATGTAAGCCATCAAAGATTCCAATGCATCCCACGTGCATTCTGGAAAAAGAAGAGGTAAGCAAAAATGTAGAACAGAAAGTCTACAGAGGTATGATTGGTTCTCTCCTCTATCTGACTGCTTCAAGACCTGACATATTATTCAGTGTTTGTATCTGTGCTAAATTCCAATCAGATCCTAGAGAATCTCACTTAACAGCTGTTAAGCGAATTTTCAAGTATCTGAAAGGTACTACTAATCTGGGTTTGTTTTATAGAAAATCTAGTGATTACAGCTTAGTAGGCTACTGTGATGCTGATTTTGCTGGAGACAGAGTGGAACGTAAAAGTACTTCTGGAAGCTGCCAGTTTCTGGGAGAAAATCTGATCTCTTGGTCCAGCAAAAGGCAATCAACAATTGCTCTATCAACAGCAGAAGCTGAGTACATAGCAGCAGCAGGATGTAGCACACAAATGCTCTGGATGAAAAGTCAGCTTGAAGACTTCCAGATTTTTGAGAGTAACATTTCTATACTTTGTGATAATACTTCCGCTATTTGCTTAAGTAAGAATCCCATTTTACATTCTAGAGCTAAGCATATAGAAATAAAACATCACTTCATTAGGGACTATATTCAGAAAGGTATTTTGAACTTAAAATTTATATATACAGACCATCAATGGGCTGATATCTTTACTAAACCCCTTTCAGAAGATAGGTTTAATTTCATTCTGAAACATCTCAGCATGAAAGTGTGTCCAGAGTGAAAATGTTTTAATTCCATATATTTACCTTCAGAATGTAATTGTTTTACTGTGAACTTCTGATCAATCTCCTTTCAGAAAGATAGAACATGCAGATTGTATCAGATGCAAGTCTAAAGATCTGAGAGTCTAAGCTCAAAGACAGACGTGCTGATCACTACATCAAACAAGTGTCATCCAATCATCAGCATATCTCTGAAGCAGAACGCGTGCACGCTTCTGAGAAGGCAAAGCGCTGATTGGGTGCATTGAGACACATGTCTGGTAACCGTTTTTAAGTATCTTTCTCAAATCCCCCAAAATCAGCAAGCATTTAATGAAAAGTAATCAAGCTTTTAAAATGCAATCATGATTTTTCTCTCTCTTAAAAAACGTTTATCTTTTCAAAATATTTTTTGAAACTCTATTTAAACACATTAATCTCTCATTCTCATTCTTTACGTTTTCTCACTAATACTCAAGCATTTTCTGCATATTTCTGTGTTCATCTCTTGCAAAACCTATTTTCCTCAGTTTATTCTCAAAACCCTTTTAGTGTGAACATGGCAACCTCCAGCAGTGCTTCTGCAGGTCCTCAGAAGAAAGCATCATCTGAGCAATATCAAGTGTCATTCAGAACTCTCCTCACTCCTGTGAAGAATCTTGAAGTGCTTTCTGAATTAATCATTGATTTTGGAAGCTTGAAGGAGAACGGTTTTGACCTAACTGAAGAAGTTAGGGCACAGAAGTGGGAAAGGTATTTTGACAGGTTGGTTGGACCAACATTCCCAATGCTAGTCAAGGAATTCTGGATTCACGCCAAGGCTTCAACACATCTAGTCACCTCCTTTGTTATGGGGAAGAAGATTGTGATCACTGAGGATCACATTGCAAGGCTAATCGGTTACAGTGGCGGTGGCGTCCGTTGTGTGGACATGGCTGAAAGATGTGCTGATGTAGGTGTGATAGCTGCAAGGATTTTCACTCATGGGGTGCCCAGAAGCAAGATTAAAGATCTGAAGGATCATTACAGAGTTTGGGCTAAGATAATTCTAGGGTGCTTCAACCACAGGAAACCAACCAGTTCTCCTGATTACATAAATGTGGATCAGCAGTTTCTGATCTACTTTATTGATCAGAAGGTAAAGATCAATCTGGCTCACTTCCTGTTCAACCACCTCAGAACAAGTGTGAAGGAAACCAGGGAAGAAGAAAGAACCAAGAGGGATTGGATACCCTTTAGAAGGTTGATATCAGATATTCTGACAGAGAATAGGCTGATAGAGCATCTGATAGAAGCTCAAGAGCTAAGCACTATTGAACCAACAATTGGGAAACCTCTAAATGCAAAGAACTTGAAGAAGATGAAGCTGATAGAGAATATTCAGAAGGAACCCAGAGCTACTCCTATTGCTGATATCACCAGCAGAAGAGTGCCTCTGAGTGACTTTCTGTTATTTTCTGAAATAGAATCCAAACCAGAGGTGGTTCTCAGATACTTGGATGCGTGCAAGGCAGATGGTTCAGATCCAAATCTGATTATCAAAGCTCTGCATCAACCTCAGCAAGAAGTGACTCTGAAGAAGACGAAGAAGAGGAAGGCACCATCAGAAGGATCATCCCAGCAGACACCCAGGAAAAGAGGTAATTCATCTGCTGCTTCTGTTTTAAATTCTTCTACTATTCCAGCATCTATTCCTCCTCAAACCTCTCATAGAATCTCAATCCCCATCCCTACCATAGATGAAACTATACCAGAAGAGGACCCTTATGAGGCATTAAAACTCAGAAGACCCAGAACCAAACATCCCAAACAACCAACAATCTCAACAACATCAGCAATTGACCAAGTGTTGTCTGACATTGATCAACACACCTCTGATAAACCAATCTCTGAACCACAAATTGTTCCTCCTCCACAACCAGAACAACAACAATCTGCTGAAGAACCAGAACAACAACAACAACCACTCTCACCAATTCCAGAAGAACCCCTTATCCCTGAACAATCAGAAATTCCAACAACTTCTCCTCAACCAGCAATTCCGTCTCCCTTTCCCCAACCAGAAATTAATCCACCATCACCTCAACCAGAGTTTCATCACTCTGAAACTCCTTCTCCTCAACCATCTGAACCTCATTCACCTCAACCATCACCTTTGGCAATCCAGCTGCCAGGTGGAACAACTATCACCTTAGCACAATTGCCATCCTCATCAGAATCTACACCACCAAATACTCCCAAAACACCACCTAGTCCAATCATAATCTCTGATTCTGATACTCCATCTCCAAAACAAACAGCTGCCCAGAAAACCTCCGAAAACCCCAGCAGGACTTTCATAGACTTAACCAGTCTTGACCGTCTTGCTGATCTGAAACATAAAATTGCCATCCCAAAACCAAAACAACCAGATGTTGGCTCTGGTATTATGAACTTTGAAACAGGTGTGCTGCAATGGATTGCTTCTTTGAAGCAAGTCTGTCTTGGAATGATTGACCCAGCTGCTTCTGATCAGCTCTGGTCACAATTCAGACTTTGGGTACGTGCTGAAGCCCTCAAGTTGCAGGATATCAACTATGAGCAGGCACAACAGAATTCCAGCAAGCTTCTGAATGAAGTTGGAAGTCAGCTTCTGAAAGAAGACGTGCTCCCTCTGGATAGTGAACCTTGGTCTGAGAACAGCAAGCTGCAAAGGTGCAATCAGAAGAAGACAAGACCATTCAAGCTGAAGAAAGTCAAGCAGAAGATGTTGCTGAAAGCTCTCAGAAGCTTCCTGCTTCTGATGCTTCTCAAGCTGCCTTGGACAGGCAGACTCTGGAAGAACTAAGGCTGAATGACATGCGTCTGCAGCAGCGGATGGATGAAAGCGACCAGAAGATGAAAGAAAGAATGGATGTGCAGGATAGCAAGATTGACACTGTTGTCAGCATGGTGCACAAGCAGAATGAGACTGCTGAAAAGATCCAAGCCATGCTGGAGAACCTGTTCACACGCTTGCCTCCTCAACCTTAGTCTTTTTTCATTCATGTCCTTTTTCATGTTTTCCTTGATTTTCTGATGTACTACTTGAATGTGTTTTGTACTATTTTCATGTTTTGATTCTGAACTCTTTTAATATAACTAGTTTTTCTGATCTTAATTGTTTTAGCACATCACTTACACTTTTTGATTGCTGACAAAAAGGGGGAGAACAAGAATGATATTTTAAACAATAACGGCTAACTAGACAGAAATTCTCAAACATTCTAACTCTATTACTTGAAAATGTTTTTTCTGTTTTGCTTAAAGTCTACAGGTACAAGGAAGCTCCTGGACACTCTGAATACTAGAAGCCCTGATCACTATGAAGCTCTGATCCGCTATGATACTCTGATCCAAAGCAAAGCTCTGACAAGAAAAGATCTGAAGCTCTGCTCTGACATGCTGATCTGAAGCTTCTGATAGTCAAAGAATCTGATACTCTGTCGTTCAAAGAAAAGCAAAAAGATCTGATCCTGAAGAACACGTGTAATCAAAGGGAAGTAATAAACTCAGGGGGAGTATCTCTCAACTCTGATATCTCTTTACTCCTTATCCTTTTACTTCTTACTCTGATGCATATCTCAGATACCTTTTCACGTTATTTTCATTTAAAAATATCTAGTTTTTGTCATCATCAAAAAGGGGGAGATTGTTAGAACAAAGTTTGAATCTACTACCCTATATTTAAGTTTTGATGATAACAAAGTGAAAAGATATATTATTTACGATATTCATATATGAACTATCTGCTGCCTAAAATTATTATGTTCTGACTTGCAGATACTCTGATTGATATAAGCAAGATCACATCTAATCAGCATCAGAATTTGGTTCTTGACACCAGCATCAGAAGTTGCCATATCAGAATGTCAGAATCAGATGATCAACTCACGTACATGCTGAAGCCTGATGAACAAGACTGCGCTCAACACTCTGATAAAGAAACACAACAGTTCATCAGCAGCAAAGCAGAGTCAGAATGAGCCAAGCCAGAACTTGCATTAAGTAAGCAACGGTACTGTGCATTGAAAGCAAATTAATTCCAACGGCCTCATTCCAGACAAGATCTGCTCGATAAGGAAAGTTTGTTATTAGCATTGAATCAAGAATATTGCATCCAACGTTCATCATCTCAGTGCTATATAAACAAGACTTTGAAGATTGAAATGGCTAATGCTCTCCAAATCTCTACACGCACAAAAGCTAATCAAAATCTTCTTTCTCTCAGTTTTGCTAAACCACACATTCTGATATTCTATCATTGTTTAGAAATCTAGTTTCTAAGCTTTAATTTGTGTATACATCACAGTTGTGATACAGTTTTGTAGAAAACATTCACACACTTAGTTTTATCTCTTTGTAAGAAAGTGTTACCTTGACAAACCGGGTTGTGGTTTGGATCAAGAAGGCTTTAGCAGTTGTTAAAGCAGTCTGTAATATTCAGTTGAATATAGTGGATTAAGACCTCGTTGGAGAGAGGCGAAATCACCTTGACGGGTGGACTGGAGTAGTTTGAGATCAAACGAACCAGGATAAAAATATCTTGTTCATTGCATTAGATTTCAGTTTTACAATTCAACCCCCCCCCCTTCTTGTGTTTTTCACCACTTCAGAACCCAGGACCCTTAACACTAATGTCTTATGCACACGTTTGTCTGCCAATGCGGTGGCTGTACATCGGGTATTAAAAGCAAAAGCATAAACATGTATCACAAAGTTAACTCTGATGATGAACTCCAATTCTTTCTTCATGCTAATCAGAACATCTGTAACTTAGTTAAATCTCAACAGAACAGAAAACACAGACATAACAATTATGGCAGTTTTTCCATCATGGTTTCAGAAGCATATAAAATGTCAAGACTGTAAATCAGAAACAAATATTATCTGCTAGTCCTAGTTTCCTTAAGAAGTTTTGAATTGATGTTCTTCCTATTTAGGCAGGAAAATAAATGAAACCTCAGAATATGTGCAACATCAGAATCAAGATGTCTACATTGTATCTTGAACATGCAAGTCTAACAATGCTTAAGTGATATGATGAGGGTTAGTAGAAGCTTACCTTGCAGCTGAAAAATATTCTGTGAGCTGGAGTCTGGTTCTGACTACTTGTAATGTTCTGATTAGCTTTCTCATTTATTCAGCAGGCTGGTACAACCTTTAACTTGGGTTATGAATGGTGAATGGATGATTTGGTCAAGAAACACTTGAGGGAAATTGGAGTTTGAATGCAAGAATCAAAAACTAGTAGGTTTTGTATTTGTGTTTGTAGTTTCAGATTTCTAGATATTTTAGCAAGGTTTCAAAGCTTTTACTTTTGATTTTTCTGACCGGCCCTTCATAGTTACAAATGAAGTTCAATTTATAGGCAAGAACCTTGCAGCTTGGAGAAGTCAAAAGTACCAACATTATGTTAGCATGCTGGCTTGTTCTTGAAGCAAGATAAATAAGTATGGTGGTTAGCAGCTTTTAGCCGTGCCTAAGCTGGATTTGTAAGCATGAATTAAGGAAAAGTACCCTCAGAGGCAAAAGCAAAGCAAGGGCCCAACATAAACTCGTACAAAAGTTTACTTCTCAAGGACTGCAATGGTACTTCTATCTCACACGTGGGGAAATCCTTTGGATAAAAGCTCAAAAGTGGTTGTAAGCATTAAATGATGATGAGATTTATCAAACCAAAAATCCCACGCTATGAGATTGTGCATCATAGTTTAAACATGGGCCAGAAGCTCATCATTAGCGCAACTTAGAACAAACATCCAACTTCTGATCCTTGAATCCCTTTGCTCCAGCATGTTCTGAGCAAGTTCCCAGACTTTCCAGAAAGCTTATGACATGCTTTGTAAGCCTTTTTGAATTACTCTTGCAAAATCTGGTTGAACCTTCGTGAAAACTGGATCAGAAGTTCTAACCAAACTCTGTCTTGAAAATGTCCAGAATTTGCTGAGTGCTTCAGTTTCATGGACGTGTCTTTGGACATTTATAACTTGAAATTCCAGCATTTCCAGGAGAAGTTCTGTTCTGCAATATTTTAGGTCTTATTGAGATCTAAAACTCTTGTGTTTGAAGTTTTTCCAAAATCAATTTGCATCATGGTGATAATCTGATCAGAAGTTATGAGCTTGTCATATTTCTTAAACACTTAGAAAAATTCTAAGTATTTTAGAATTTTGACTTTTTAACTTCTTGATGAAACAAAATTCATATTTTAACATGTCTTGATTAAATATGATTCTTGAAATTTGATTTAGATAAAAAGTCAAAGTTTGACTTTTCAGTGTGCCAATGAACATTTTACCCTTGTGCCAATTCCAAGCCTAAATTGATGTATCAGTGCTGCAAACTTGATTTCATAGAAGATCTTGTGAGAGAATCCTTTAGAAATGAGAGGGAAAATTTTGGGGTACAACAGCTTCCCCTGTTCAATCTTCTTAAACCTGAAGAGTTAGATTGGCGAGTCCGCCATTCGTGACTTAAAGGTGAAAGATGATTGAACACTAGAGTGCCCATAAATTTGCACTCGAAGATGAATTATGAATGGACTTATAGATGCCATTTGGAGGAATGTTAATAAATACTAGAATAAGTATCAGCACAAATCTCTTGTTGATTTATACTAAAACTTGATGCTTTACTTGTGAGGAAAAGAGTTAGTAAAATGCAGATATATGTATGATGTTTTCTAGATATGGTATTATGCTAAATTCATTTTGTATGTACATGTTATGATGTATGAATGTGAGATGTATGTTTTTGTCCGGGAAAATAAATGCCTGACTGCCGCTGGGGAAATTCTGGGGGGGGGGGGGGGAGGTTGAATCCCTGATTGCCGTTGGGGACAAAGAATACTCATATCTTCAAACTTTTTTGAAAGGATGCTTTCGCTGGGGAATATCTCTTGAATGTTAGTTGTTATCTAGTCGGATCCAGGTTTCACAATTTGCTGAGGATGAAGTAGTCAACTGCTATCTGGTCGGATCCAGGCTTCACAACAACTTACTGGGGGAAGAGATGAATTAACTGTTATTTGGTTGGATTCCAGGCTTTGCAAAAAATTTCTTGAAATTGAATAGTTATCTGGTCGGATCCAGGCTTTGCATAAAATTTCTTGAAATTGAATAGTTATTTGGTTGGATCCAGGCTTCACAATGACTTGCTGGGGATACGGAAGTTAACTGTTATCTGCTTGGATCCAGGATTCGCAGTAACTTGAAGTGGTAACTACTATCTGGTCGGGTCCAAGTTTCATGGTTTTTGGAAAGTTGTACTATCATCTGGTCGAGTCCAGGATTCATAATGTCTCTCTGGGGATCATAGTTAATTATTATATGGTCAGGCTCCATGTTTCACAATAAACTGTTTGAAAAACTGTCAGTTGGTCGGGTCCAGGCTTTGCAGATTTCTGAGGTTGATGAGGTCAATTGGTATCTGGTCGGGTCCAGGTTTCACAATAAACTGTTTGGGGATTTAGTTGTTATCTGGTCGGTTTCCAGGTTTCACAATGAATCTCTGAGGGTAATTGTTATCTGGTTGGATCCAGGCTTCACAACAATTTGTTGGGGTAGAGGCAAACTCTACTGGGGATAAGAAGTTAAACCTTGGTCCGGTTGAGTCCAGGTTCTTCTATATTTTGAAGAGTTAAACCATTATCTGGTCGGGTCCAGGCTTTTAGTAACTTAAAATTGAGATCAACTACTATCTGGTCGGGCCCAGGTTTCAGACACTCAAACTGTTATCTGGTCGGGTCTAGGTTTCAGCAATTTACTAGGGATAATGGCAAACTCTACTGGAGAAGAGGAGTTTTGCTAATGATTTTGTAGGAATTAAACTACTATATGGTCGGGCCCAGGCTTCGGCAGTTGAAGAAGTCAAACTATTATCTGGTCGGGTCCAGGCTTCAGTAATAACTTGAAACTTGTACTAATATCTGGCTGGGTCTAGGCTTCATAGTATATATTTGGAAATAGTAAAGGCTTTGCTGACGGCTTTACTAGGGATCAGGGGTTGTGGCCCTATGATTTGCAATAATCTGAAAGGAAAATTCAAACTGGAGAGTGTGGACTTAGCCGGGGAGGATAGACTCAGCTTGGGGAGGATACACTCAACTGGGGAGGATACACTCAGTTGGGGAGGTTACACTTAACTAGGGAGGATACACTCAACTGGGGAGGATACACTCAGTTGGGGAGGTTACACTCAGCTAGGGAGGATACACTCATCTTAGGGAGGATACACTCAACTGTGGAGGTTACACTCAGCTGGGGAGGATACACTCAGCTTGGGGAGGATACACTCAACTGGGGAGGATACACTCAGTTGGGGAGGTTACACTCAGTTGGGGAGGATACACTCATCTTGGGGAGGATACACTCAACTGGAGAGGTTACACTCAGTTGGGGAGGTTACACTCAGCTGGGGAGGATACACTCAGCTTGGGGAGGATACACTATACTGGGGAGGTTACACTCAGCTGAGGAGGATACACTAAACTTGGGGAGGATACACTCAACTGGTGAGGATACACTCAGCTGGGGAGGTTACACTCATCTGGGGATAACAGGCTCAGCTGGGGAGGATAGACTATGCCGTGGGAATACAAACTCGGTTGGGGAGAAGATGTACTCGGCCGGGGAATTTTGTGGTTCCTCGATTGTTGTCGGGGAAATAAAACTTGTTAGGGAAATAAACCCTGTTGGTGAAATAAACCCTATTGAGGAGGCGAGTTTCTTTTAGGAAGAGATCTGCGAGGCTTTAACTTGTAAAATTTGACTTAGCTGGAGAGAGAGCTTCCAAGAGATTGAGACTCTGGTTGGGGATTATCCTACGCAAAGAGACTTCGTGAGTAACTTTGTTGAGGAGGATGTGTTGCACCCCAAAATTTACCCTCTTGATTTAGGCTTATGTTTCATCATAAATATCATATTGTATTGCATTCATACATTGTGATGGGGTCAAAGTACTTTGGTTATCAAGTCTTCCTTAAGCTGTGAAGGTTGGTTGCTTTGACAAGTTGCTCAAGTAGAACCTTGTCATTTGAACCTCTGGATCTTTCAAGCTCTGATTTAATTTCATATCTCAAGATGTTTCATCCATCTCTTTGGATCTCCAGAGGATTGGAGTTTGTGTTTGATTATGTGAAGGAACCACTCCTTTGATTCACCAGTCAAATTGGGGTTTTGAAGCTTGACCAACTATCTCCAAGCACCTTGGTTGTGTATTTTGTATATGTATTGTTGACTAACTTCTAATCAAAATAAACAAAAAATATTTGTCTTTGTATTTGCACAATTTGTGTTTTGTAGGTACCAAGTTGAAGCATCTGACAAATAAGGATTTTTGAGGTTTGTGTCGAGCTCAGGCAAAGCAATCATTTCTGTGTTGTGTCGAAAGGCAGCTTGTATTGATCCATAAAGCTTGTGTCGAACTCAGGAAAGTTGATTTGATTCTGTTTGTGGCAAAAAGAAGGCACACATCAACCCATAAAGGTATGCATCAACCCATAAACCTATGTATTGACTCATCTTGTTGAGCATAACTAGCATGTGTCAACACATGCATGTATATTACGACTCATCCAGTTTGGAATAACTTGCATGTGTCGACACATGCATGTATGCATAGACTCATCCTGTTTGAATAACTTGCATGTGTTGACACATACGTGTTATGTATCGACTCATGCAGTTTGTGTGATTCTGTAATGTGTTGAAGAAACAGTATGTACCGACACATAGAGGCATGTATCGACACATGCTGTGTTACACAGCTAGGATGTATCGACACATACCACCTATGTATCGACTCATAATAGCAAAATGCACGTGTTTTTTTTAGAAAAGCCAGCAAATTCAAACTGTTATCATTTTGGCTCCAATTTTTTCTGCATAATTTGAAATTATATCATTAATTCAAATTTGGCTCCAAGAATCAATTACCAAATTACCACTAATCCCAATCCTAAAACTCTATAAATAGAGCCCTCATTTCATTCAAATTTCAAGCTTTTGATAGCCAAAATCACTTTGCAAAAAAATCTCTCAATTCTCTCCATCTACCAAATTCACTCAAAGCTCCATTTTCAAAAAGTTAGCAAGCTTTGCATTGAAGCTTGCTAATCTTTGAGCTAAACCTTAATCCAAACACTTTTTCTCCATCATTTCTCTACATCCAAGCTTTGATAATTGATTCTTGTGGTTGAATTGAAGCAAGTTCTGAAGTTGTTTGATAATTCTCAAATTCTACCTTTGGTAAGTTGGATCATCATCTTTCACAATGTGATCTCTTGTGGATTTTTGGTTTTGATTCATTGAGAACTTTTTTTATGATTCCATTAGTGCTATTTTCTCATATTTTGATGGAATTTTCATGCCCAATTGGATCCATGATCATAAGGTGTTTGATGAAAAGTTGGAACAAGAATTTGATCTTTGAAATACTGTTTTCTACAGATTTTAACAGGTTGCAATCAATTGTTGCAACATTGCAATTGATTGTCATAGAAAATTGATTTGATAAAAAACTAACCTAATGTAATAGGTTGCTGTCTAATCACAATTGATTGTAACAGTGCCAAAAATACTTTTTCTGCCTTATTTTGGGGCTGTTTTGACTCAAATATTTTTCTGCACACTCTCTTTGATGGATAATTTGGACTGCAATTTTAAATGTTCAATTTGTTTTTAAACTCAATGAACTTTGTGATGTAGATGAAGTTGGATAAATGTTCATCAATTCAAATCTACCTAAGAGTGAATTATTTAATTCATTTTTGGTGCTTTGGATTAATGATATGTTAGGTGCTTTAATCCATCTAGAGGAGTGATTGAATTTAAAGATGAAAGAATTTTGAAATGGTGATCCAAATTAGCTTATCATTCCCCTCCATCTTCATCTTATCCCTTTCTTTTTTTAATTGTGTTACATGTTAAGGGATGGTGATTTCTATATCATTTATCCAAACATGAAGTACATAGATTGCTATTGACCGACCTCAAAATAGGTGCGACTTCTACATAAGTCCACTTACGAATGCTTAACATAGCGCTAAATTTTGTCCCGATTCGAATAAATGATCATTCGTGGCCCAAACTTATGATTGCAAGCCCAAGTGTGTTAATTTGATCTCTTTGATCCAATAACCTTGAGATTCATTGTGTGGAGGCTTTGGTTCTACCAATCCTCTAATGGATCTACAACACCTTTGGTCAACACAGATCACTTAAACATCGTTGATCATTAAATGTTACCTTTTGAGAATTCCAAAATGGATGGTATACTTGACAAAAAGCAAATGCAACTTTTTGTGTGGAGGCTTTGGTTCTACCAATCCTCTAATGAGTTCCAAATGCAAGTTTCAAGATGATCACCCAACTAACCACTAATTTCTAACAATTGACTTTATTTTATGCTTGTATTTTTTTATGCTTTATGTACCATTTACTTTTAGCATTTTACATTTCATGCTATTTTCATCTTTGCTCACTTGAGCATTTACTTTTATGTCATTTTTATTTTGCTCACTTGAGCTTTTCTTTTCCTTTTAAAGACACCTAATAATCAACATGAACCATAAAAAAAACTTTAATGATACTTGGACTATTTGGTTACTACCCTTGGCATTATGGAGCATGAGACTTTTTCTTGGACTTAGGATTAGAGACCTTGGCATATCTTGGAGACTTTGTGACAATGTATAGCATCCCACTTTTGGCCTGAGGCTACTGTGTTCCACTTTATTTGTGGAACACAACTTATTACACTGGCACTGCTTTTGTATTTGGCATGTTTGATATTCCATGCAGGATATATACATGATATTGTGAATCTATACATTGCCCATGGGGATCTGTTCATATCTGATAATCTCATTACTTACATCCTTATGGCATAATTTCTGACTTGATTCGTCTACTGATGCCAGCTTGCTTGAAGTTCTCTGGGTTTCTTTTTATTCTTGCTCGGTCGCTACTGATAGTTATCCGTTTGGTATTGCACTATCTCCTTTCTTCCATTTTTATTTTGCATAGTTCTCTGATTGCATGATGTGACCTCTGTTGCTGATATTTGTCAGGAGGCCCTCTATTTTTTTGTCTAAATACATGTGTTGTGTTTGTTTCTTTAACTTTTGATCGATGAGTCACTCAATTTAGAAATTGAGATCACGGCTTCGCTCTCATTGCATGTTCCCTATAGGATGTTTATTGCTTTTCTTCTTTTCTTGTTGATCGATGAGTCACTCAATTTAGAAATTGAGATCACGACTTCGCTCTCAGTGCATGTTCCCTATAGGATGTTTATTGTTTTTTTTCTTTAATTGTTGATCGATGAGTCACTCAATTTAGAAATTGAGATCACAACTTCGATCTCAGTGCATGTTCCCTATAGGATAGTTTTGTTAAGCTTTCTTTGACATGTTAATTAAGGTAGGAATCCATGTATGCTAACATAGGATAGGATCTTCCTTTGTCCTCAACCTTAGGGTCAACCATTGTATGATAACACTAGGGATAGTGCTAGGCTAGTTCCCCTTATTTATTTTTTCTTTCTTTGCATCTTAAAACAAAAACCCGTTTTCTTGGAAAATCATAAGACACCTCTAATGAATTCAAACTCCTCTTCAGAATAAAAGATACAAACCAATTTCACTTTGTCTGTGTTATCTCTTTGCCGATGTTTCGCCATCACACATTTGTTTGAAGCCGATGTTTCGCCATCACACATGTTTGTTATCCTACATTGATTCCCAATATCATTGTTAGGTGTGATATTTTGTCATCCGTTTTATTGATGTTTCGCCATCTTTTCCATGATATCTTGTTATCTTGAAGCCGATGTTTCGCCATCGCACATGTTTGTTATCCTACATTGATTCCCAATATCATTGTTAGGTGTGATGTGTTGTCATCCGTTTTATTGATGTTTTTCCATCTTTGCCATGATATCTTGTTATCTTGAAGGTGATGTTTCGCCATCGCACATGTTTGTTATCCTACATTGATTCCCAATATCATTGTTAGGTGTGAAGTTTTGTCATCCGTTTTATTGATGTTTCGCCATCTTTGCCATGATATCTTGTTATCTTGAAGCCGATGTTTCGCCATCGCACATGTTTGTTATCCTACATTGATTCCAAATATCATTGTTAGGTGTGATGTTTTGTCATCCGTTTTATTGATGTTTCTCCATCTTTTCCATGATATCTTGTTATCTTGAAGCCGATGTTTCGCCATCGCACATGTTTGTTATCCTACATTTATTCCCAATATCATTGTTAGGTGTGATGTTTTGTCATTCATTTACCATTTGATGTTTCACCATCTTTGACATGTTACTTTACTATTACTTAGCCGATGTTTCGCCATCGCACATTTTTTCGAAGCCGATGTTTCGCCATCGCACATGTTTTTTATCCTACTTTGACCCACAATGTCACTGTTAGGTGTGTTATCTTACCATTTGATGTCTTGCCATCTTTGACATGTTGCTTTGTTATTATTTAACCGATGTTTTGCCATCTCATTTGTTCGTTGTTTTTCGATGTTTTGCCATCTTGACTATATTTGTTTGTCTTAACTAAAAAACACAAACTAACAAAAACACATAAGCCGAACTACGGCTGCTCTGATCCTTAAAAGGGATATGTAGGCATTGGGGTAGGGCCCAACCGAGAACAACCTTTATTTTCTTTCCTTTTGCATGCATTCCCTTTTCAGTTTTAATCCATAGACATAGGATTTGACCACACCCATTAGATTAGACAACAAGAGTGGATACCATAGAGTACTACGGGCGTGTGGGGTGCTAACACCTTCCCCTCGCGTAACAAACTCCCTTACCCGATCTCTCGGTCGAAAGACCGTGATTTCTCCCTTTCTGGGTTTTCTCGATGTTTACCTTTCCCTCCATATGGGATAAAAGATGTTAGGTGGCGACTTCATTGTTTTGATGATTTCCAGCCGGCGGTTTAAGTTGGGGACATATTGACCTTTTGCTGGTCCATCCCGGAGTCGATCCTATCTCTTGTTTGTTTTCTCTTTGGGTGTTTATTTACCGCTTTGCATATTTATCTGTTTGCATTGCATCCTATATGCGCTTTACTTTCTGCATACTGGATTTGGCTGGACTATTTGGTTTCTGGATTTTCTTGGTGGGCGGGGAGTTCCATGAGGTAAAAGGCCTCATACCCAGGCTATGAGTGAATTCCATAGGAACTAGGAATAGAGTGGCCGTGGCAGCTATGAGGCAGATGCTTTGTAGACCTGACCATGAGATCTGTTGTACCCCAAAATTTGCCCTCCCATTTCTCATTGTTTTCTTATCACAAAGCCCTTGGAGATCAAGATCAAGTTAGGGTTAGCTCTGCTCAAGACTTCTCCTTGCACTGTTGACCCAAATTAGGGTTTGTGGTTGCACATAGATGTTTTGACCTAAATTTCCTAAGATGACTTTCTTGCTTCATATTGGACTCCCAAGTTTATCCACATCAAGTTTCAAGTCTTGATTCCAAGTTTTACCCAGTCAATTGGACAGTTGACCTAGAAATCAACTGTATTAGGGAAAAAGTCAACTGTGGCCAATTGATAGTCAAATCTCATGAAAATTGACCCACATCAACATCATGAACTCACATGGACCATTTGATCAAGTTTGGATCACAATTCCACAAGAAATTTGATCAGATCACCAAAAGGGCAAAATGGTCATTTTTAGGGTTTTGACTGCACAAAGGCAATTTTTGACTGTTTGACCTAGCCAATGGCAAACCAAGCTCACATATGGATTCAAGGACCCCATGGAATTATCTTGACATGCTCAACAAGTTCAAAAGATCCCAAATGCACAAGATTGACAGTTGAATTTCCCAGTCAATTGATCAATTTTGACTGTATACTGAAAAGTCAAACTTTGACTTTTTGGTCAAAATCAAGAGTCAAGATTCATTTTTCATCAAAACATGCCAAATCATGAAACTTGTTCATCAAGAAATCAAAAAATGCAAATTAGGGTTAGAAATGAGAATTTTTCATAACTTAGAATTTTTCTAAGTTATGAAAAACCCTAATTTTTTCCCAACTTTGCCTCACTTTCTCACCAAGATTCATTTGGATTCAAGCAAAAGTCAAAACATGAAAGTTGTAGCTTGTTGCATAATCTACAACTTTGATTCACAAAGTTTTCCCAAATGAGGCTTGTATATCAAGTTACAATTTTTGGAATAAGGGTACTAAACCATTCTTAACTTAGTGAAATTTTAACCTATTTTGGCAAGGTTTTCTACCTAACTTCAAGACCATTTTCCATACACTTCCACTTGGAATTTCAATTTGCATTTCAAATATGGATTGTATTACACATCCCAAGCTTTCCAAAATGTCCAAGAACTCATCAAACAACCTCATGACTTGAGAGAATCGAATTTTGCAATATGGCAAAAAGTCACTTTGATTCATGGCCATGTACATGTTCATAACTTGTGCAAATTTCTCAAACCAGCATGCCACTTGATTACAGGCCCTTAAACCATCCAAAACACAATAATTTAATGCATGTTCATTGTGCTAAGGCCTTGTTTCTTGAGTTTAAGCATTACATGTTGGATTAGGCCATAAATGGAAAAAGTGAAATAGCCATTTTTGCAAAAGCAAGCTTTTTGTCAAAGTTGCAAATCCACAGTACAGATCAAATCACTTTGGCACAAGATTATGAGCAAAACACACTGATCAAGACAAGGTTAGCATCATGTTTAGGGGGCCTCTACCTGCCTAGAAACTCAAGTGGCCTTTGTTTGCTTAAGTGTTA
Source organism: Vicia faba (assembly GCA_948472305.1). Taxonomy (NCBI): domain Eukaryota; kingdom Viridiplantae; phylum Streptophyta; class Magnoliopsida; order Fabales; family Fabaceae; genus Vicia; species Vicia faba. Next base: position 563,265,400 of record OX451735.1, read on the forward strand.
AGAAACTTAGCATAACACAACACAACTTTCATCTCAGCATTAGAACACTTAAGCAATTATTTTGTACACCTTCTAATCATCCAACCCAAGCTAGAACACGAGCAAACAAGGTCCAAAACACTCCCATTCCCAGAATCACTCTCAAACTGCAAAAACAGGGCAGGGTCTGCAGATTGAATCCCATAACTCATCCCTCTCATGCTCTCTTGCTAAAAGCTCATCAAACACATTCCCTAGCATCATTTGAAGCTAACCAAAACACAAAACACAACCTGTAACTCCTCTAACCAGTTCCACCATTTTCACTTTCTTGTTTTGCAGTTGAAAGTCCATAGCTCGATTCAAGGTGTCTCAAAGCAAAGTAAGCATTGGAATAGCATCACCACACTTCAGGCAAGCTATACAGATCATCATCTTGCCCTGAAAGCTCCCCCATTGCCAGATAGAACTTCAACTGAACAGGTATCTTCTTGAACTTCTAACTCTTAGTCTAGGCATCATTCACTCTAAGTTTGTGAATAAGAAGTGTTCTACTCATGCCCCTGAATCTGTGCATGCTTTTACTTTTCATTTATTTTACCTGAGCTATGAGAATTTAAGGTCTGAATATGGAAGAAAAGTTAGGTCATGATTTGGGATTGTCAAAATTCTCTCTCATTTCTGAGAGTTAGGATGAGTTCTTTATATATTTAGAATCGTGATTCAATGCTTAACATTTCTTATGTTGGAAGTTTGTGCAAAAGATCAAAGAATCCAGGTGTTTGAATGGAGGATCAGGCGCGCGTTTTTTGAATATCTTTTTGTCTGAAGGTTGAAGAAGAAGCCACATGGGCTGGGCCTGCTTTGTCTTTTCTTTTCACACCCTATTTTCATTTTCATACCCCCTGAGCCCATTTTATTTATTTGCTTGATTTTTTGACTTTTCTTTTTTTATTCTGATTTATTTATTTTTGCTAATAATATTAAAAACTTGAAAAATTATTTTTACACCATTTTTGCATTTTTTAGATATTTATTTGTTTATATGGACATTTATACATAAACATATATATATATATATATATATATATATATATATATATATATATATATATATATATATATATATATATATATATATATATATATATATATATATATATATATATATATATATATATAGACTATTATTTAGGAAAACTAGAAAAATAATGAAAATATATTTTATTTCTGATTTTTATTTCATTTTCTCTTTTGAAAACATTTTGTATGAAAAGTATTTTTTTTTTAAATAGTAAATATTATTATTATATATATATATAGTATTTATTTAGTAAATAATAAAGATATTTATATATATTAATATACTTAGGGCAAAAGTACCAAAATACATACATTTTTTATTTTATTAATATTTGACATGAAAAATACTTTTTATGAATATACTCCATTTTATTTTATTTTTTGTATATAATTATTAAATATTATACATATTAAATGGTTAATATACTTATTTAATGAAATTAGGGTTTTTACCCTTAAAACACAAAAATTCCAAAATATTACTTTTTTATTTTTATTCATTTGACATAAAAAATATCCTTTTTCCATACATATGAAAACCCCTTTTGCATTTTGCATCTTTATTTTATTTTCCATTTAATTTATGCAATCAATTATCTTGTAAATATTCCAAAATTGATGTAATAGCTAGGTTTAAATTTCTTGTCTAAATATCCCCCCATTTGAACATTTGTACCCCCCTTCCCATATTGTGTTGTAATAGTGTAGGAATTTTACTTTTCGCACTTTAACGCTTTCTAAATATACCATGCTAGAATTAGGGTTTGTATGCAAATAAAAAGAACAAAATAGTTTGACCTAATTTCAAGATAATCAAGCATGAATATGGACAACACATATCACACTTGCACCCCTAGGGTATTCCACTTGTTGCCTTCAAATAAATGGGCCATATTGCATGTTAGGTTTCTTTGGGTAAAAAACAAACACAATTCAAATGATCATAGTCCCTCGATGACGCTTTCGAAAAGTTGCCTAAAATGATCAAGTCCCTTTCAAAGAGAAATTTGCCCAAAGATACTTAGCACTATTGCAATTATGGTCTAAACGATGACCCGCGCCCGTCCCTTTCACCTCCTAACACAAAATTGTCCACCAAATGCAATGGTGGAACAAAATTGTTAAAAGGATTAAAACATAACAAAAATCTTTGAGAACTTTAGGGTAGATAGCTCTTAAGTACTTGTCAACTTGCAAAATAAAACACTTGCCTATTTTCAAACCACACTTTCAAAACAAACTTTCAAAAAACCTTGAAACATCTTTTCAAAAAGACGAACACCTTTTGTAAAACATTCGAGTAAAGAATTGTTACAAGGGTAGCCTATACAAGGCATCTTTTTCAAAACCTTTTCAAAGCCACACACAAAGCACCATTTCAAACAATTGAAAACCAAATCAAGTTGATCTAAGCAAGTACCTAAGAGCCCATGGATAACTATGGATAGAAAGGGTGCTAATACCTTCCCTTTCTATAATCTACTCCCCGAACCCAAGAAAAATCTCAAAGGTTTTTGCTGTGCTTTTTAAACCTTTCCTTAGGATAAAATAAAAAGTCGATGTCGACTCTTGCTCAACCGAAACATTTGCGAAAACAAACGCAAAACCATAGTCAGTTCTCCCACCGTATCACAGAACTGGCGACTCTGCTGGGGACAAATTTAAAAGTGGAGTAACCTTAGGGCTTAGATCACACTCTTGCATGACTAAATGTTTGCTTTGATTGCTTTACATCTTGGCTCTCTTGTTTGGGTTTGACATCCTACACCCGGATTTGGGGAAACATTCATAGATAGCAATACGTTGTGGAAACTGTGCGGGGTATACCGACACGGTCAAAGCAATAACTATATTAGTGCGACATATTTGTGAGTACCGGTAACCCTTGAGTTCAATCAAGGAGAGTACGGGGCCGCTGAGTGATGTCACTAAGCACTAATGACCTAGAACCTTACTTGACCATCTTGGCCTTTTATTCGGAGTAGTGAGATGACCGGCTTTGGTGCAGTCCAAAGTTGGTAGATACTCGATACTACACTCATTGAGGGTTGTTTTCTTGGAATATTTTGGTCGCTAGTTAAGTGGCTAAACCAAAACAATGAACAATGAAAACAATCCCGTGATATTGAGCTCCTTAGAACCCGGTTACTATTTATAGGACAGGTTTTTAAGCCAACTACACTCAAGAGGGTACTTACCTATGAAACCCCATGCAAGCTTGAAACTAGGGTTTGGTGTGATTTGCTTGTACATATGTTTTGTGCATACATCATAAACATCATAAAACATCATATGCATTCACTAACCATTTCAAGGGTTTGGATCTTCATCTTTGTTCCTGTTTTGTAGGTCATGGAAATTCCTCGCAGAAACACCATCCAAGTCAACCTTGTGAGAATTTCTCCTCAACTCAAGGAGCTCACCTCAAGAATTCCGGAAAGCTCATCCTTCAGTGAAAGACATGGTAGACTGCTCAGCCTAGTCAACACCAACATTGAAGAAGACATGATGAAAGTGTTATTCCAATTCTTTGACCCTCTTCACCACTGTTTCACTTTCCCTGATTATCAGTTGGTGCCCACTTTGGAGGAGTTTTCTCAACTCCTGAGAATTCCTATCCTTGATCAACTACCCTTCAACGGTATGAAAAAGGAACCAAAGCCGGAAGATGTTGCTCGAGCATTACATCTACAACCATCCGACATCAAGGGGCATTGGGAAACCAGAAGCGGCGTCAAGGGATTCTTAGAAAAATTCTTGTTTGAGAAGGCACAAGAATGTTGGAACTCATTGGACCTACAAGCCTTTGAAGAAATTGTGGCACTCCTTATCTATGGGTTGGTCTTGTTCCCAAATCCTGACCAATTGGTAGATGTCAACGCCGTCAAAATCTTCTTGTCCAGAAATCCAATACCAACATTGCTTGGGGACATCCTTCACTCATTTTACACACGAACAATGAGAAAGAGGGGTGTTCTCATATGTTGTACTCCTCTCCTTTCAAGGTGGTTTATTTCGCACCTTCCACAATCTGTCCTGAAGAATGACCAAGGCTCAAGGTGTTCCCAACGGTTGATGACTCCTACTCACTCTGATGTACATTGGTGTTCTCAGTCCAGAGAAAATGTCATCATCGTCGATCGTTGTGGGGAGTTTCCTAATGTTCCTTTACTTGGAATCAGAGGAGGTATCACCTACAACCCTTGCCTAGCTTTGAGGCAATTTGGATATGCACGGAGGGATGGCCCTCATGACATGTTGATTCCTGACCTAGTTTTTGACTTCGACAACGATGCGCAAGGACTTCGCCAAAGTTTCATCAGAGCTTGGGGAAGACCCAACAAGGTTGATAGCAAGACTCTGGGACACAAGAACTCCATCCCTCTTGAGCCTTATCTCAAGTGGGTACGAGCCCGAGCCCAAAGTCTGATGATGCCTTATCCTCATGTTCTCCCTGTGATTAAAGAGCCTGTTAAGGAAGGAGAGGTTCCCTACACCATCCTACATCCTGACATGCCTACATCGTGGGAGGAAATGCAGAAAAGTTGGATTCAGCTCAAGGAGGAACGAAACACTTTTGAAGCTAGCTTCTATGCTAGTGAGAAGAAGGTTTTAGAGCTTACCCGCCGACTCCATGAGCAAGAGGCCCTCAACACCTACATCGCACCAAAGAGGATGCGCAACGTCTTTTTGCCTTGAGAAGTTATTTTGTAATATTTGGCCCATGGGGCATTTATGTACTAACAACTTTCTTCTTATTAATATGACGTGCGTTCTTCTTTGTCTGAAACAATTTTGAATGTCCGAAATCCTTGAATGCATTGCATACATAAGCATATCATTCATCATATGCATAAGCAGGTCTCACTCCAGGTTTCCTTATCTGTCTGCTGTTTATTTCAGTAGGATGGATCTCGAGCAAACAGTCAAAGACCTACAAGCTCAAAATGCACAGTTCCAGCAACTCCTATTGACCTTGGCTAAGGGTCAGGAGGATATCAAGACCCAATTAGGAAACAAAGACCCAGTGAAAAAGAAGAAAAAGAGACTCGGGGTGGCTACTCTGGGGAGAAGATTTGACGGAGAAGCTCGGAGAGTGCTTGAATTTCCTCCTACTTCTGATGAAGGAACCAGCAAAGGAGGTGGGGCTGCGGTACCTTCCGAGTCTGATGCGGAAGAAGAGGAGGTCGAAGAGGATGAAGATTATTCTGATCAGCAATACCCTCCAGCTGATGATAAATACAAAGGGCTAGAAGACAGGTTGGCCGCCATGGAGCTACAGAGAGTACCGGGTTTGGATTTTGAAGACTTGGGTTTGGTTACAGGGATTGTGATTCCCCCAAAATTCAAAGTGCCAGTGTTTATGAGGTATGATGGGCTGTCCTGTCCAAAAATGCATCTCAGGTCCTACGTGAGAAAGATCCAACCCTATACGGCAGATAAAAACCTTTGGATTCATTTCTTTCAAGACAGCCTTTCTGGAGCTCAGTTGGAGTGGTTTTATCAGCTAGAGGGAACCAGCGTCCGAAATTGGGAAGATTTGGCCACCGCTTTTTACAAACAATACCAATACAATTCTGACCTTGCTCCTACTCGTACCCAACTTCAGGGTATGTCACTAGGAACAGGCGAAGGATTCAAAGAATATGCACAAAAATGGAGGGATTTGGCTGGCAGGGTGCAGCCTCCTTTAACTGATCGTGAGCTTGTTGATATGTTTCTAGGGACCCTATCTGGGCCATTTTTCAATCATCTAATTGGTAACTCTTCCGCGGGGTTTACCGATTTGATCTTAACAGGCGAAAGAATAGAAGATGGCATTAAGTCAGGAAAGATTCAGAAGGTTGTTGCTGCAAGTGTTGAGAAGAAGCCTTTTAAGAAGGAAACAACTGTGGTATATTCTCATAGAAGAGCAGGGAAGACTGAGCGCCGGACGACCGTGGGGGCCATAATGATTCAAAACGCTTCGAGTGAGCAGCCTCGCTATAACCAGTCCAGACCAAATCAACAACGGGTGGAACGGCCACAACGGCAGTTCACCCGCATTAATATGACTCCAGCGCAAGTGCTTCCCCATCTGTTGAAGTTGAATCTCGCCACCATTAAAGAGGCACCAAAGAATGTGAATACGTCCTCTCCGCATTATCATCCTAATGCTAGATGCGCCTACCATTCAGACAGTGTTGGGCACGACACCAATGATTGTTGGGCACTCAAGCATAAAATCCAAGACCTGATAGAGGCGAAGGAGGTGGAATTTGACGCTCCGGAGAAGCCTAATGTGATATCTGCACCCATGCCGAAGCACGGCCGAAATGTCAATGCCATTGAAGAAAATTTGTATGTTGCCGATGTTAATGATCTGATAACTCCATTGTTAACCATTAAGTTGAATTTGTTAAGGGCCGGGATCTTCCCGGGATGTAAAGAAGACTGCTATTGTTGTTACTCTCTGCCGTTTGATTGTCCGTTACTGAAGAAAGGCATCCAAGGCCTTATGGATAGTCGACAAATTTTGTTTGAAAAAGTTTCTGCTGTTCCAGTTCATGCCGAAGATGTCTCAATCATAACCATTCACGCCAATCTTTCCAAGGCCGTCAAAAATCCTGTTAAGATTACACCAGCTACAAAATCTGTTCCTTTGAAGATAACAATGCCAGGGCCTGTCCCCTATGTTTCTGAGAAGTCGATACCATGGAACTATGGCGGTGACGTCTACTACCATGGTATCAAACAAATCGAAATAACTGAAGAATGTTCGGATGATGAAGAAGCCAGCATTAGTAACATTGCAGGCACGAGCAAAATCACCAGGAGCGGGAGAATATTTTCTCCAGAGATTTCCCCTCCAAGAGCAATCTTTGGACCCTCATCTGCCGACAAGGTCATCCCTGCACCAATAAAACTCTCTGCTAGAACCCCTTTGATTGAAGACGTTGTTGTTCCTAGTGCTGTCCCTCCTACCACTGCTGACAAAGGTAAGGGAATCCAAGATGAGCTAGTCAAGACGAGGGCTCAACCCTTGGTCATCCCGGAAACCTCCAAGAAGGAAATGGATGAGATTTTGAGGATAATCAAAAGGAGTGATTACGATGTGGTAGAACAGCTGGGGTAAACCCCCTCAAAGATCTCCATGCTGGCACTACTACTTTGCTCGGAAGCGCACACTAAAGCTCTGATAAAATTCCTGAAGGCAGCCCATGTGCCCCAGGAAACCTCTGCAGATCAATTTCAAAATTGCGTGGCTAGCCTGACTGCGGACAATGGATTAGGTTTCTCCGATGCCGACCTAACTCCTAAAGGTAGAAACCACAATGATGCTTTGCACATTTCAGTCGAGTGCCGGGGAACTACTCTCGCACATGTCTTGGTCGACACTGGTTCGTCACTGAATGTACTGCCTAAGAAGGCCTTGGACCGACTAGATTGTGAAGGGTTGGAATTGAAGCCGAGTGATATTGTTGTCAGAGCTTTCGATGGTTCGAAGAGAATGGTCCATGGGGAGGTTGATATTCCCATCAAGATAGGCACTGAGGTGTTTAAGTCTACTTTCTATGTGATGGACATTCGTCTGTCATACTCTTGCTTGCTGGGTAGGCCTTGGATACACCATGCTGGGGAAGTCACCTCCTCCTTACATCAGATGTTGAAGTATCCTGTCAAGGGAAAGATCATTACTGTTCATGGCGAAGAGGAGTACATGATTAGCCACTTGAACTCTTTCCGATATGTGGAGGTTGAAGGGGAATTCATTGAGACGCCTTTTCAACATTTCGAAGAAGTCCTTCTTGAAATAGCAGTAGCAAAGTTGGCAGCTGAGACACCGAGGCAGATGACCAGGATGGCATCTCTGGAAGACGCAAGGGCCGCAATAAAGGAAGGGAAGAATTCAGCATGGGGGAAGTTGCCTGACATTCCACATAAGACAGACAAATTTGGATTAGGGTTCACTACCGCAGGCCAGAAAGCGATGCGCCGGTCGAAGATTGAAAGAGCGCCAGTCAAAATTTCTCCCTATGGAATCAACGCCTTAGAGGATGAAGACAAAGAGAGGAACATCAAAGAGTGGATTTACCCAACTGTCAAAGGAGGATTGAGCAACTGGGAGGCAAAAGACTTTGTCCCCATCACTTTTATTCATCAGTAATTTATCTGTTAAACATTTCCTATTTGGTCTGTAATATTTATTTTCAAAACAATCTGTACACTATCTTTTCACCTCATGCCTTGCCCGTGGCATGTAGGTCCATTTGTAAGGGTTTTGATTATTTTTCATATCCATATGCCATGTTTAATGATTCATTGGACGTTTTTCATTCGATAAACTGCTTGTGTTCATTTTATTTCCTTTTGCATTTTTTGTTTAAGGATGGCTATCCCTTACACACACCCACACTCACCAATGCAGGTATCCATCCACTCCGGATTCCATGGGTGACTATTCTGCTGTATCTTTCAATAACTCTGAAGATCTGATCAATCAAGCCGAGTATGAGGATGACGAAGGTTGTGAAGTACCAGGGGAACTAGCCATACTTCTACAGCAAGAGGAAAGGGCCATCTTACCTCATGAAGAGTCATTGGAAACTGTCAACTTAGGGACCGAGGAAGACCAGAAGGAGGTGCAAGTGGGTGCCAATCTGGAACCAAGAGTCAAGGAGCGCCTGATACAGTTGTTGAATGAGTATGTTGAAATCTTCGCTTGGTCTTATGAAGACATGCCGGGTTTAGACACAGACATCGTGGTTCACCGTCTCCCCACAAGAGAGGACTGTCCACCAATCAAGCAAAAAGTTCGCCGAATGAGGCCTGACATGTCTGAAAAGATCAAGGCAGAAGTGATGAAGCAATTCGACGCTGGCTTTCTGGCTGTTACGTCCTATCCTCAATGGGTCGCTAACATCGTGCCAGTACCTAAGAAAGATGGTAAAGTCAGGATGTGTGTGGACTACCGGGATTTGAATAGGGCCAGCCCCAAAGATGATTTTCCGCTACCTCACATTGACATTTTGATCGACAATACAGCTCAGCACAAAGTTTTTTCCTTCATGGATGGATTCTCGGGCTACAATCAAATCAAAATGGCCCCCGAGGACATGGAGAAAACTACTTTTGTCACACAATGGGGCACTTTCTGTTACAAGGTGATGCCGTTCGGGCTGAAGAACGCAGGGGCAACCTATCAACGCGCCATGGTAGATTTGTTTCATGATATGATACACCATGAGATTGAAGTTTACGTAGACGATATGATAGCTCGGTCACAAACAGAGGAGGAGCACCTTGAACATCTAGAAAAGCTGTTTGCCAGATTGAAAGAATACAAACTCAGGCTAAATCCAAGCAAGTGCACTTTTGGAGTTAGGTCTGGTAAACTCCTGGGATTCATTGTAAGCAACAAAGGCATTAAAGTTGATCCAGCAAAAGTAAAAGCAATACAAGAGATGCCTGCTCCTCGTACTGAAAAGGAGGTTAGAGGGTTTTTGGGGCGCTTGAACTATATTGCCAGATTCATCTCTCATCTGACTTCTACCTGTGAGCCAATTTTCAAACTCTTGAAGAAAGATTAGGTAGTCGAATGGAATGACGATTGCCAAGATGCTTTTGATAGAATCAAGGAGTATTTGCTAGAACCTCCTATTCTGATGCCACCCGTCGAAGGAAGACCATTGATCATGTATTTGACCGTCTTGGATAACTCAATGGGGTGTGTTTCGGGCCAGCATGACGAGTCTGGTCGAAAAGAGCATGCTATTTATTATCTTAGCAAAAAGTTTACCGACTGTGAGACTCGCTACTCACTGCTTGAGAAAACTTGCTGCGCTTTGGTATGGGCTGCTCGCCGACTAAGACAGTATATGTTGACTCATACTACCTTGTTGATTTCCAAAATGGATCCTATCAAGTATATCTTCGAAAAGCCCGCTTTATCTGGAAGGATAGCTAGATGGCAAATGATCCTAACTGAATATGACATCCAGTACACCACCCAAAAATCTATAAAAGGGAGTGTACTAGCTGACCATCTGGCTCATCAGGCTATCGAAGATTATCAACCCATGAGATTTGACTTCCCAGACGAGGACATCATGAATTTGGACAACATTGAAGGTGACGGACCGTATGACGGACCCGAAAAGGGATCCCGATGGACCCTGTACTTTGATGGTGCTTCAAATGCACTTGGAAATGGTATCGGCGCAGTACTCATTTCTCCAGAAGGTTGTCACACACCTTTCACGACCCGACTTTGCTTTAGCTGCATAAACAACATGGCTGAATACGAAGCTTGCATCTTTAGTCTCAAGGCGGCTATAGACTTGGGGATCAAATCTTTGATCGTATTTGGGGACTCGGCTTTGGTTATCAGTCAAATCAAAGGAGAGTGGGATACCAAGCATCCTAATCTTATCCCATACAAAGAACATGTCTTGACATTGTTGCCTCATTTCGAACAAATTACCTTCGAGCATTTCCCGCGAGAAGAGAATCAGCTAGCAGATGCTCTAGCCATAATGTCTTCCATGTTTAAACTCAACTGGGATAACGAGGCTCCCTAAATCACCATCGAGCGAATGGATGAACCTGCGCATTGTCATGAGATTAATACCGAAGAAGTAGTGGAACAACCTTGGTTCCATGAAATCAAAAGGTATCTCTAGACTAGAGATTATCCTGAAAGAGCTTCCGTAAATGACAAGAAGTTCTTAAGGAAATTCGCTGCTAAATTCTTCCTGAGCAACGACATCCTTTACAAACGAAGCCATGATTGTGTGTTACTCCGATGCGTAGACAAAGCTGAAGAAGAGTTGATCATGACTGATATACACAGCGACACATTTGGCACTCACTTGAGCGGGCATACAATGGCTAAGAAGATCCTAAGGGCAGGCTATTACTGGTCTACCATGGAAGCTGACTGCCATCAACATTCCCGTACTTGCCACAAATGCCAAGTTTACACTGATAAAGTTCATATCCCTCCGGTTCCTCTCAACATTATGACTGCTCCTTGGCCATTTGCAATGTGGGGCATTTATATGATTGGAGAGATCAAGCCCACGACTTCCAACGGACATCGCTTCATCCTGGTTGCCATTGACTATTTCACCAAATGGGTCGAAGCAGCTTCCTTCGCCTCTGTTACTAAAAATGTGGTTGCCCGCTTTATCAAGCAAAATCTCATATGTTGGTATGGTGTTCCAGACAGGATCATCACAGACAACGGTACTAATCTGAATAACACGATGATCACCGCATTGTGCGAACAGTTCAAGATTTACCATCACAATTCATCTCCCTATCGGCCGAAGATGAACGGTGCTGTTGAAGCCGCGAACAAAAACATTAAGAAGATCATTCAGAAAATGACAGTCACTTACAAAGACTGGCATGAGATGTTACCGTTTGCTCTATATGGATATCGTACGACGGCGCGTACTTCAATTGGGGCAACCCCATTTTCTTTGGTATATGGCATGGAAGCTGTCCTGCCTATGGAAGTTCAGATTCCTTCTCTAAGGATTATGAAGGATGCAGGTTTGAATGAAGATGATTGGATGCAGACCCGACTTGATCAACTCAATCTGATCGACGAAAAGCGACTCGCTGCTATATGCCATGGTCAGACGTATCAAAAACGGATGATCAAGGCATTCAATAAGAAAGTCAGACGTCAAGTGTATCAAGTCGGAGATCTCGTAATCAAGCGGATTATCTTGCCGCAAAGTGATCCCAGGGGCAAATGGACTCCTACATATGAAGGACCATTTGTGATCAAGAGTATATTTTCTGGTGGTGCAATGATTCTGACCACCATGGACGGCGACGATTTGCCGCACCCTGCGAACGCAGACATAGTCAAAAGATACTACGCATAAAATAACCCGACAAGTCGAAAACCCAAAAGGGCGGCTTGGGTAAAAATTGGCATCCCGGTGGACCGAAAACCCGAAAGGGCGGTTCAGGCAAAAGTTAGGGATAAAAATTAAAAAAATCTGTACACCCGGCAAGTTGAAAACCCGAAAGGGTGGCTTGGGCAAAAAGGGGTTTCCCGGTGGATCGAAAACCCGAAAGGGCGATTCAGGCAAAAGTTAGGGAATTAAAGCGTATGACTATGTCTCGTCGGATCACTTCAAAGACAATCTCTTCATCAACCAGTTCCAGGCTTCTGATCAATCCAGTCATCGGCAAACGAAGCATTGAATGCACATATATTCAGAGTTGTGAAAGCTATAGCGGAATGGAATCCCATGGAATTATTTCACATAGACATCTTTATTTTGTATAAATCTTTCAATATTTACGACAAAATCCTCTTACTAGGATGGTTGTCTCATGTGTACAAATATACTCATAAAAAGTCAATACAAATACTTTTCCCAGAAATTTGTGTCTTTTCCTTTATTTTGCACTAATTGTTTATTTTGAGAAACGTCCAATGTTTTGTTAAATAGGCATATGCATTTGAACATAATCATTTCCTTATGAATCAAGAAAGAGGATTACTGATAGGTCAAAGGTGCAGTTGGATATCTTGATACCCTTCGAAAGAAACCCCCAGGAGGTTTGGGATCCATATCCCCCAGCAAGTCTTAAAGCTTATCCCCAATAGATTCTGGAAGCTTATCCTACAGAGTACGGACGTCCCTCCCAAGTTTTATCCAAGGTTATTCCTCACAAGGGCTTATAACTGGGTTATCCTCAGCTTTTTGCCACGGAAGATCGCATCCGCCGAAATTCTTCCTACCTCCAGCGGAGTTCATCAGAGTCCCCCAGAGGAACCTATCTTTACAATCCCCAGCCAGAGAATCCTCCGGAACTCAATCCCCCTCAGAATTTAAGTTTCAGTATTGCCAGCCGAGCTAAAACTTTAAGTTATCAATCCCCAGCGAAGCCAGACTAATGAACCTTCTCCCCACAGAATTTTGGGAGGGCAAATCTTGAGTTCCCCAGTGAAGTCGCCAGAGATACTTCCCACCAAACTGAAGATTCTCGGTCTTACGTCTCCAACATGAGTCTATTAGTTTGGAACTCCCTAGTAGAAGTCATCAGGAATTCCCTAGAAGATTGGTATACAACCCAAGTTCTTTATTCTCCAGCAACAACCAGGAATTATTCTTCCCGACAGCAGTCAAGATACTGTCATCTTCAGCCATCTCGGATTCATCTATCCTTTGCAAGACAGCTCTCCAGCTTACATGCGCATTCATTTACATTCATATTACATAACATACATTGTATCATGCATCATAACATTGCATGTAACAACTCTTTACCTTTCAGGTAAGATCAGTCGAAGGACTAAAATCATTATCTTCCGAGATTCTTTCCAGGAATAGTTCAGATGTGACCCAGACATGGCAACATTCTAATGCTTATTCCAGATTTATCCAGATGCAGTTTTACACGAGCTCATCATCAGGGAACCCTACACCGGTTCTTCTTCCAAATTCAAGACTTTTGAAAACAGTTCACGGGTTCTCCAGTAACGGATGTTAACCTATCACTTGTTCAGATTCTTCTCAAGACTTCTGAAAACAGTTTATGGATTCTTCCCAACAACGGATGTTAATCTATCACTTGTTCAGATGCAACCTTTGAAAACAGTTTACGGACGCTTCCCAACAACGGATGCTGCTTTATTACTTATTCAACTCCAAGACTTCTGAAAACAGTTTACGGGTTCTCCAAGTAACGGATGTTAACCTATCGCTTATTCAGTTTCTTCTCAAGACTTCTGAAAACAGTTTATGGATTCTTCCCAACAACGGATGTTAATCTATCACTTGTTCAGATGCAACCTTTGAAAACAGTTTACGGACGCTTCCCAACAACAGATGCTGCTCTATTGCTTATTCAACTTCAAGATTTCTGAAAACAGTTCACGGGTTCTCCAAGTAACGGATGTTAACCTATCACTTGTTCAGTTTCTTCGCAAGACTTTTGAAAACAGTTTACGGATTCCTCCCAACAACGGATGTCAATCTATTGCTTATTCATATCCCCAGTTCAGAGATGGTCGCAAGCATGGACACCTTCCTGATACTCATTCCAGATGGCATCTTTAAGCCCATCCCCGACAAGTTTCTGTCACTCCTCCCGATGGCATCGTTAAGCCCATCTCCAAATGGCATCTCTAAGCCCATTCCCGCATCCATTGCTTTGACAAGTGCAAATTTCCGGGCACTCTAGTGTCCAATCTCCTTTTACCCTCGAGTCACGAAAGGCAAACTTGCCAATCTAACTCTTCGGATTCAAGAAGATTAAACAGGGGCAACTGTTGTACCCCAAAATTTGCCCTCCCATTTCTCATTGTTTTCTTATCACAAAGCCCTTGGAGATCAATATCAAGTTAGGGTTAGCTCTACTCAAGACTTCTCCTTGCACTGTTGACCCAAATTAGGGTTTGTGGTTGCACAGAGATGTTTTGACCTAAATTGCCTAAGATGACTTTCTTGCTTCATATTGGACTCCCAAGTTTATCCACATCAAGTTTCAAGTCTTGATTCCAAGTTTTGCCCAGTCAATTGGACAGTTGACCTAGAAATCAGCTGTATTGGGGAAAAAGTCAACTGTGGCCAATTGACAGTCAAATCTCATGAAAATTGACCCACATCAACATCATGAACTCACATGTACCATTTGATCAAGTTTGGATCACAATTCCACAAGAAATTTGATCAGATCACCAAAAGGGCAAAATGGTCATTTTTAGGGTTTTGACTGCACAAAGGCAATTTTTGACTGTTTGACCTAGCCAATGGCAAACCAAGCTCACATATGGATTCAAGGACCCCATGGAATTATCTTGACATGCTTAACAAGTACAAAAGATCCCAAATGCACAAGATTGACAGTTGAATTTCCCAGTCAATTGATCAATTTTGACTGTATACTGAAAAGTCAAACTTTGACTTTTTGGTCAAAATCAAGAGTCAAGATTCATTTTTCATCAAAACATGACAAATCATGAAACTTGTTCATCAAGAAATCAAAAAATGCAAATTAGGGTTAGAAATGAGAATTTTTCATAACTTAGAATTTTTCTAAGTTATGAAAAACCCTAATTTTTTCCCAACTTTGCCTCACTTTCTCACCAAGATTCATTTGGATTCAAGCAAAAGTCAAAACATGAAAGTTGTAGCTTGTTGCATAATCTACAACTTTGATTCACAAAGTTTTCCCAAATGAGGCTTGTATCTCAAGTTACAATTTTTGGAATAAGGGTACTAAACCATTCTTAACTTGGTGAAATTTTAACCTATTTTGGCAAGGTTTTCTACCTAACTTCAAGACCATTTTCCATACACTTCCACTTGGAATTTCAATTTGCATTTCAAAGATTGATTGTAGTACACATTCCAAGCTTTCCAAAATGTCCAAGAACTCATCAAACAACCTCATGACTTGAGAGAATCGAATTTTGCAATATGGCAAAAAGTCACTTTGATTCATGGCCATGTACATGTTCATAACTTGTGCAAATTTCTCAAACCAGCATGCCACTTGATTACAGGCCCTTAAACCATCCAACACTCAATAATTTAATGCATGTTCATTGTGCTAAGGCCTTGTTTCTTGAGTTTAAGCATTACATGTTGGATTAGGCCATAAATGGAAAAAGTGAAATAGCCATTTTTGCAAAAGCAAGCTTTATGTCAAAGTTGCAAATCCACAAGTACAGATCAAATCACTTTGGCACAAGATTATGAGCAAAACACACTGATCAAGACAAGGTTAGCAGCATGTTTAGGGGGCCTCTACCTGCCTAGAAACTCAAGTGGCCTTTGTTTGCTTAAGTGTTAAGAAACTTAGCATAACACAACACAACTTTCATCTCAGCATTAGAACACTTAAGCAATTATTTTGTACACCTTCTAATCATCCAACCCAAGCTAGAACACGAGCAAACAAGGTCCAAAACACTCCCATTCCCAGAATCACTCTCAAACTGCAAAAACAGGGCAGGGTCTGTAGATTGAATCCCACAACTCATCCCTCTCATGCTCTCTTGCTAAAAGCTCATCAAACACATTCGCTAGCATCATTTGAAGCTAACCAAAACATAAAACACGACCTGTAACTCCTCTAACCAGTTCCACCATTTTCACTTTCTTGTTTTGCAGTTGAAAGTCCATAGCTCGATTCAAGGTGTCTCAAAGCAAAGTAAGCATTGGAATAGCATCACCACACTTCAGGCAAGCTATACAGATCATCATCTTGCCCTGAAAGCTCCCCCATTGCCAGATAGAACTTCAACTGAACAGGTATCTTCTTGAACTTCTAACTCTTAGTCTAGGCATCATTCGCTCTAAGTTTGTGAATAAGAAGTGTTCTACTCATGCCCCTGAATCTGTGCATGCTTTTACTTTTCATTTATTTTACCTGAGCTATGAGAATTTAAGGTCTAAATATGGAAGAAAATTTAGGTCATGATTTGGGATTGTCAAAATTCTCTCTCATTTCTGAGAGTTAGGATGAGTTCTTTATATATTTAGAATCTTGATTCAATGCTTAACATTTCTTATGTTGGAAGTTTGTGCAAAAGATCAAAGAATCCAGGTGTTTGAATGGAGGCTCAGGCGCGCGTTTTTTGAATATCTTTTTGTCTGAAGGTTGAAGAAGAAGCCACATGGGCTGGGCCTGCTTTGTCTTTTCTTTTCACACCCTATTTTCATTTTCATACCCCCTGAGCCCATTTTATTTATTTGCTTGATTTTTTGACTTTTCTTTTTTTATTCTGATTTATTTATTTTTGCTAATAATATTAAAAACTTGAAAAATTATTTTTACACCATTTTTGCATTTTTTAGGTATTTATTTGTTTATATGGACATTTATACATAAATATATATATATATATACTATTATTTAGGAAAACTAGAAAAATAATGAAAATATATTTTATTTCTGATTTTTATTTCATTTTCTCTTTTGAAAACATTTTGTATGAAAAATATATTTTTTTTAAATAGTAAATATTATTATTATATATATATAGTATTTATTTAGTAAATAATAAAGATATTTATATATATATTAATATACTTAGGGCAAAAGTACCAAAATACATACATTTTTTATTTTATTAGTATTTGACATGAAAAATACTTTTTATGAATATACTCCATTTTATTTTATTTTTTGTATATAATTATTAAATATTATACATATTAAATGGTTAATATACTTATTTAATGAAATTAGGGTTTTTACCCTTAAAACACAAAAATTCCAAAATATTACTTTTTTATTTTTATTCATTTGACATAAAAAATATCCTTTTTCCATACATATGAAAACCCCTTTAACTTTTCGCACTTTAACGCTTTCTAAATATACCATGCTAGAATTAGGGTTTGTATGCAAATAAAAAGAACAAAATAGTTTGACCTAATTTCAAGATAATCAAGCATGAATATGGACAACACATATCACACTTGCACCCCTAGGGTATTCCACTTGTTGCCTTCAAATAAATGGGCCATATTGCATGTTAGGTTTCTTTGGGTAAAAAACAAACACAATTCAAATGATCATAGTCCCTCGATGACGCTTTCGAAAAGTTGCCTAAAATGATCAAGTCCCTTTCAAAGAGAAATTTGCCCAAAGATACTTAGCACTATTGCAATTATGGTCTAAACGATGACCCGCGCCCGTCCCATTCACCTCCTAACACAAAATTGTCCACCAAATGCAATGGTGGAACAAAATTGTTAAAAGGATTAAAACATAACAAAAATCTTTGAGAACTTTAGGGTAGATAGCTCTTAAGTACTTGTCAACTTGCAAAATAAAACACTTGCCTATTTTCAAACCACACTTTCAAAACAAACTTTCAAAAAACCTTGAAACATCTTTTCAAAAAGACGAACACCTTTTGTAAAACATTCGAGTAAAGAATTGTTACAAGGGTAGCCTATACAAGGCATCTTTTTCAAAACCTTTTCAAAGCCACACACAAAGCACCATTTCAAACAATTGAAAACCAAAGCAAGTTGATCTAAGCAAGTACCTAAGAGCCCATGGATAACCATGGATAGAAAGGGTGCTAATACCTTCCCTTTCTATAATCTACTCCCCGAACCCAAGAAAAATCTCAAAGGTTTTTGCTGTGCTTTTTAAACATTTCCTTAGGATAAAATAAAAAGTCGGTGGCGACTCTTGCTCAACCGAAACATTTGTGAAAACAAACGCAAAACCATAGTCAGTTCTCCCACCGTATCACAAGATCCATGACTTCAGAGGTAGTTCGGATAGGTATCATCGTATGATGATACCGACATTCGGGACCTCGTACTCTGATTTGGCTTCTAACCTTACCTTAACCTAGACTACACCCGTGAGAGGGGCGGGAAAACTTTTCATTACAGGTACAGGTACCGTTGGTGACTTTGTGTTGTGAAGATGATTCAGGTTCCCATGTTAGTTTTGAAGCTTCAAGATTCTCCTTTGATCTTGATGGGTGTTGTTCTGTGATGGTCCAACCACGATCCAGTGTGAACTTTGATCCTGTCATACTGCATCATAGCATATTTATTTCTGAAAAAAAATGATGTAAAAAAATAACTAGCATGCACATGTCATTTTACAGGAACATTCAAGAGTTTTCTTTCCGTCAGAATGGATGATCTCCCTCTAGTTGAGTCTGTTTCAGTTCATGCTAAAGAGCTCACCAGGCATACTTTCTCTTATCAGATTCCTACCGTTGATATGGCCGAGTTGAAGAGGTTGAGTTCTTATTTGAAGGGTGATGTTCTGAACAACTTCAACAAAAGTTATGGCAACTTGATACTAGTCCTTAACACTTAGGCTGACCCGATGGCTTTGATCACTCTTTTCCAGTTCTATGACAAAGAATTAAGGTGCTTTACTTTCCAAGATTACCAACTGGTTCCTACCCTAGAAAAGTATGCGCGCCTGCTTAATATCAGATTGACCGATGAAGTTCCTTTTGTCCAAGAGCCGGAAAAGCCAAAGTTTGAAGTTGTCGCGGAGATTCTTCGTTTGAGTTTGATAGAGGTGAAAGACAATTGGAAGTCCAGTGAGGGTTTTGCAGGATTTTATTTGGGTTTCTTAGTGAAGAAAGCTGAAGATTGGGCAAAGAAAGGCAATTGGTGTGACTTCAGCTCTTTGTTCGCTCTCATGATATACGGGATTGTCCTCTTCCCTCGCAAGAGAAATTTTATGGATTTGACGGCTCTCTGTGTTTTCAGAAACAAGAACCCGATACCGACACTCCTGGAAGACACTCATTACACCATTCATTCCAGGCACGGAAAAGGTGGTAATGTAGGTTTATGTCATTCGATGCTGTATCAATGGCTTAAGTTGCATCTACCAGTAAGTGGCCCTTTCATGGATACCAGGCTTTCTCTCCGATGGTCATCAAGGCTTGTCAATCTTACTTCATTTGATATCCGATGGAATTATGACATGGGGGAAGTGCGAAGTATTGTCACTAGCTGCAGAGATTTCCCTAATGTTCCCCTCATAGGAACTAAGGGGTGTATCAACTATAATCTAGTGCTTGCTTATCGTCAATTGGGATATGCAAAGGATGGACCGCCAAAGGTTGAGGAGGTGTCTGAATCAGTATATTTCGCTAGGGGAAGTGATCCTGAGATGTTGAAAAAAGTGGCAAGTGCTTGGAAGGGAATTCATATGAAGGATAGAACTACTTTGGATAAGAAGGTTCCTATTGCTAGGGTTCCTTACATGGAGTGGGTTAAAGCCAGGGTTAAGATCTTACGATTACCATTTGCAAGGCCGACTCCTCTATACGAGCAACCTCTTGTTGTTCTAAGTAACACGGTACCTACCGAGATGTTCGCCCAAGTTCATGTTGAGAACATTCAGCTTCGTGCAAAAGACCGTTAGGAGAGGATGAAACTTTATTGGGCAGATCAAGAAAGGGCCGACTTAGCTCGTAAACTCAAGGAAGCTCAAGGGGAAACTTCTGACGCAACTAGTTCTTGGAAGAGGTCTCATGCTGAATTGGAAGAAGAATTGAGTAAGATTCAGCGAGAGTGTCGGAAGCTTCAGGCCTTAGAAAATAGTTACAAGAAGAAGATTCAGAACTTAGAAAAACAGCTCAAGGACAAAGATGCTCAGCTTGAGAAGGAAATGGCCCAGAAGCGTGTCACGGAAGATCGGTTCCAAGAAAGTAAAATAGTTGCATCTCAACTCTTGAAGGAGAAAGCCAGACTTGAAGAGTACTGTCAACACCTTGAAGCATGCTTAGTTCCGGAGATTTAGTTCCGTTATTTACTTTTGGTGTATTTGGTCA
Source organism: Vicia faba (assembly GCA_948472305.1). NCBI lineage: Eukaryota > Viridiplantae > Streptophyta > Magnoliopsida > Fabales > Fabaceae > Vicia > Vicia faba. The sequence goes on from OX451735.1 coordinate 563,285,753, forward strand.
CCCCCAGAATTGTTGGAAGGGACCAATTGATTAATGATTCAATTCTTTTTGCTTTATTGTCAAGACATGTATTTAGTTGTTTGTCATTTTACTCTTAATTGTCCGAAGACACTTAGACATCGTTTCTTTGTTTGTAAATAATTGAAGTGTTCATCTTATTATCCTTTCTATTTTTGATTGTATGGTTTCACGCCGTGACTGATGAATAAAAGGACTCTTGGATACTTGGAAATGACAAACATATCATACACATCATGCATTTCATAACATTACAGGTTATCTCAAGACGGTTTTCTTATTCTGCTGCTTTTCTTATTTAGAATTCAAGACGACTACTCATCAGTATTCCACCAGAACCAACTTGCCAAGACAGATGGAACAGGTTCAAGCTAAACTCGTTGAAATGAGGGCTTAGGTGGCTACTCAGATGACTCAGTTCATGGAGGTCATCACCAATATGAATCACCGACAGGAGGAACTAGCTGCCATTATCAACAACCAGCACCACCATCCAGGGGATGGTGGAAATCAAGGGCTCTATCAGGACATTTCTGTAGGAGTGGGAGATATGCAGGATCAGCCTGCTGGAAATTTTCACGGGATGCCGGGAACCCTTTTGTGCGCAACGTAGGGCAGTTTCCCCCGTCTCCTGGACCTCGTCTTGTGGGGAACAAAAGAGCTAATCAGGGTGGTGTAAGGAATTATTAGGATCAGGATCTCGACTTTGACCAGGATGAAGATCAGTTTTTTGTTCGGCGTTCAGAGCCGGGGGTCCAGATTGAGGATATGAAGTACCGTCTATTGGAAGAGCGTTTGAAGGCTGTGGAAGGACAAGGAGTCCTTGGTATGGATGCTAATGATCTCGGGTTGGTGTCTGGGGGTGAAGGTTCCTCCAAAGTTCAAGCCTCCTACATTTGAAAAGTACAACGAAACATCATGTCCTGTTACTCATGCAACTGCTTATTTCCGGAAAATGTCAGTACACACGGAGGATCAAGGGCTTTTGATTCACTTTTTCCAGGATAGCCTATCTGGGGCATCCCTGCAGTGGTACATGAAGTTGGAGAAAACCCATATTCGTTACTGGAATGATCTTGCTCGGGATTTTGTCAAACATTATCAGTACAATGTGGATAAGGCACCTAATCGCACTCATTTACAGAATATGTCACAAGGACCAAAACAATCTTTCAAGGAATATGCTCAGAAGTGGCGTGAGTTGGCTGCGAGGGTTCAACCTCCACTCATGGAGAGAGAACTCATTGATATGTTTATGAGTACCCTGCAAGGGCCATTCTATGAGCACATGATAGGAAGCACTTCGGCAGGATTTGCAGACTTGGTTATGGCTGGTGAAAGAATTGAAGTGGGTTTAAAATTGGGAAAGATTCGGATTGGAGGTTCTAGCAGCTCATCAGGGGGCAGTAAGAAACCATTCAACACTTACCCTAAGAAAAGGGAAGGCGACGCAAGTGCGGTTTACTCTCATAGAGGAAGAAGAGAGGATCGTCAGCATCAACAAATAAATATTGTTTCTATTCCTATTAATGCTCCTCCTCCGCAGAGACCAAATGCAGTTCCTCAACAACAAAGGCAACAAGATGCTCCCCGATAGTATAACAACCAACAACAGAGACAACCCAAAAAATTCGACCCCTTGCCGGTGACTCTTACTGAAGCACTCCACCACCTGCTTGATTTTAAGTTGATCAGTTTGAGAAATATGTCGCCGCCACCTGCAAGACTCCCTGTTAACTATGATGCTAATGCAAGATGCGAATTCCATTCGGGCGGAGTTGGTCATCCTACTGACAATTGTTTTGCATTGAAAAGTAAAGTGCAAGACTTATTGGATGCAAAGGTGATTGAGTTTACACCAGTGATTGGTTCGAATGTTACTAAGAACCCAATGCCAAGGCATGGAGGGGGTGTTGTTAACATGATTGAGGATAATGGTGAATTGTTGAATTTAATCATGAATGTGGAACAAGTAACTACTCCGTTGAGTTGTGTTAAGAAGTATTTGCTTGACAATTCTGTTTTCCCAGGTTGTACTCCAGAGTGTGCCAAGTGTAGAGAGCAACCGAAGGGCTGTGATGATCTAAAGACTGGTATCCAACTGATGATAAATGAGGGCTCCCTGCAATTTGATAGAAGACCGAGCTACTGCAAGGTCGCCAAAGAAGATGTTGATGTGATATCTATTCCTTACACCCCTGCGCGCATTCCTGCCCCTTCGAGGGCACCCCCTCTGATGATTACGGTACATGGTCCTATGCCGTATACTAGTGAGAAGGCTGTCCCGTGGCATTACGGTGCCAATGTTTATTACCATGGGGTAAAGTAGGAGGTTAATGCTCGTTTGTCTGAGAAAGAACATGCTGAAGGTGATGAAGAGGAAGTCTATAACTTTTCTGGTGTAGGTCGAATGACTAGAAGCGGGAGAGTATTTGGTCCTTCCAATGTGCAAGATGTGGCAGATGCTTCTGCAGGAGAAAAAGGGAAACAACAGGTAATGATTGGAAATCCAAGGGTTATGCCAGCCAATATGACTCAGCCAATTCCGATGCCAGAAGCTTCTTTAGTGCCCGATGAGGTTAAAGAGTTGATGCAAATTATCAGAAAGAGTGATTATAGCATAATTGATCATTTGAGCCATACTCCTTCCAAGATGTCTATCTTATCCTTGTTGATTTATTCAGAACCTCACTGAAATGCTTTGATGAGGTTGTTAAAGAATGCGTTCGTGCCACATGAGATAACAGTCAATCAGTTCAAAAATGTTTGTGCCAACATATCCGTCGGGAATGGTTTGGGCTTCATCGATTTTGATCTTCCTCCAGAGGGACCAGACCATAACAAAGTGTTGCATATTTCGATGGAGTGCAGGGGCACTACTTTATCCCGAGTTTTGGTGGACACAAGATCGTCTTTAAATTTATTTCCCAAGTCAGCATTGATGAAGATTGAGTATTCTGGGCTGGAGTTGCGCCCAAGCGACTTAGTGGTGAAGGTGTTTGATGGGTCTTGAAGATTAGTGTTTGGGGAAGTGGAGCTACCTATTAAGGTTGGTCCTCGTACCTTTACGGCCACGTTTTTTGTGATGGATATATAGCCAGTATACTGTTGCTTGTTGGGGAGGTCGTGGATTCATAGAGCAAGAGCAGTCACTTCTACTCTTCATCAAAAACTCAAGTATCCTATAGAGGGAAAGGTGATAACTGTGTGCGGTGAGGGAAAGTACATTGTGAGTCCTTTGACATCATTCTGCTATGTTGAAGTTGAAGGCGAGATACATGAGACTCCGTTTCAGGCGTTTGAGACAGTTCATGCTGTCAACTTTCCTCCTCCAGAGCAGAAAAGGAAATCGGAAACTGTTATGTCTTCCCTTAAAGATGTGAAAGCTGTAGTGGAAGGTGGTAACCCTGGAGGTTGGGGTCAGGTGGTGGACGTTACTCCGAAGTTTGATAAATTTGGTCTTGGTTTTAGCCCAGGTCAGCATAGTTCAGCTCCCAGAGCATCCAGTTTATCTACTCCTGTGAAGTTTTTCCGTCCGTGTGCTACCCAAGAAGGACACGTCAATGCAATTCTTGATGATAGGGCTGATGGTTACAACGTTGAAGATTGGATTCGTCTGAGCGTTCCAGGCCAGACACTCAACAATTGTACTTCCATGGATGTTGTCCAAGTTTCAAGCGCTGAGGAGTAATTTTCTTGTTTCTTTTATTATCATATCATAATTCCTACGCTCTGCCCAAGGCGTGGTGAATCATTTGTGTAGGGCCACCATGTTTATTTTGCAAGTTTATCATGAAATAAAGGACATTTTTGCATTCAAAATCTTGTTTATTTTTCTTTTTCTTTTTTAAACGACAATGTTTCTCTTTCCACACAGTCACTAAAAACGCAAAAATGTCATTCATGCAGATGCACTTCCACCCCCGATTCTATTGATAACGACTTTGCTATGGCTCATTATGACTTTGATACTCCTATTTATCAAGCTGAAGAAGAAGCATACGAGGATTGTGATCTTCCTGAGGAATTAGCAAGACTGTTGAAACAAGAGGAGAAGGTTATCCAGCCAAATCAGGATTCGATTGAGATGGTGAATATTGGTACAAAAGAGGTAAGAAGAGAAGTCAAGATAGGGGACAATCTCAAAGACAGTGTAAAAGCCAGAGTGATTGAGCTACTCCGTAAGTATTCTGATATCTTCGCTTGGTCTTATGAGGATATGCCTGGGTTGGATACATACATAGTGGTGCATCGAATACCGCTCAAAGAAGGTTGTTCTCCTGTCAAGAAGAAGCTCCGAAGAACTAATCCTGAGATGTCCAAGAAGATCAAGGAGGAGGTCCAGAAGCAGTTGGACGCAAATTTCTTAAAGGTTGTCAATTATTCACCATGGATTGCAAATATTGTGCCTGTGCCCAAGAAAGATGGTAAAGTCAGGATGTGCGTGGATTATAGGGATTTGAACAAGGCCATCCCTAAAGACGATTTCCCTCTTCCGCATATTGATGTGTTGGTTGATAATACTGCTCATTCCAAAGTGTTCTCGTTCATGGATGGTTTTTTGGGTTATAATCAAATTAAGATGGCTCCGGAGGATATGGAGAAGACAACATTCATCACGCCTTGGGGAACCTTCTGTTATAAAGTGATGCCGTTTGGTTTGAAAAATCTCGGGGCAACATATCAACGCGCTATGGTCACTCTCTTTCATGACTTGATTCACAAAGAGATTGAAGTTTATGTAGATGATATGATTGCTAAGTCTGAAACGAAAGAGGAACATCTTGCTCATCTGGAAAAATTGTTCGGGAGACTAAGGCAGTTCTTGCTAAGGTTGAATCCGAATAAGTGCACCTTCGGGGTGAGATCCGACAAGCTGTTGGGTTTTATTGTAAGTGAAAAAGGTATCGAGGTGGACCCGGCCAAAGTCAAAGCGATACAGGAAATGCCTGAGCCAAGGACAGAGAAGGAAGTACGTGGTTTCTTGGGAAGATTAAACTATATTTCCAGATTTATATCCTATCTCACAGCCACTTGTGAACCTATGTTCAAGTTGTTGAAGAAAAGTTAGACGGTGAAGTGGAATGAGGATTGTCAAAAGGCCTTTGACAAGATAAAGGAATATTTGCAAGAACCTCTGATACTCATGCCTCCAATGGAAGGAAGGCCACTAATCATGTATCTCATTGTGTTGGAAACCTCAATGGGTTGTGTCCTCGGTCAGCACGATGAGACAGGGAAGAAAGAGCAGGCCATTTACTACTTGAGTAAGAAGTTTATGGAATGCGAGTCAAGGTACTCATTGCTGGAAAAGACTTGTTGCGCTCTTGCCTGGGCCGCCAAACGTTTGAGGCAGTACATGTTAACTCACACCACCTACTTGATATCTAAAATGGATTCTATCAAGTACATTTTTGAGAAGCCAGCTCTTACAGGAAGGGTAGCCTGTTGGCAGATGATACTCACCGAATATGATATCTAATACACTACTCAAAAAGCAATTAAGGGTAGTGTACTGGCCGACTATCTTGCTCATCAGCCCATGGATGATTACGAACCGATAAAGTTTGATTTTCCAGATGAGGAAATTGTGTATATTCGGGATTGTAACATACCAGACCCAGACGAAAGACCCGAGTCGGGATCACGTTGGACGCTTGTCTTTGACGGTGCCTCCAATGCCATGGGCAACGGCGTCGGATTTGTTATAACTTCCCATGAAGGATACCACATTCCTTTCACAGCTCGAATCTGTTTTGATTACACTAACAACATGGCCGAATATGAAGCTTGCATTTATGGAATTGAAGCAGCGATCGACCTGTGCATCAAATTCTTGAATGTTTACGGGGATTCCAATCTTGTTATCAGCCAGATCAATGGAGATTGGGAGACTCGCCATTAGAACCTAATTCCATATCGTGAGCATGTTATGAAGCTGATTCCGTACTTCGAAGAGATCACGTTTGAACACATTCCCAGAGAAGAAAATAATCTAGATGATGGACTAGCAATTTTGTCCTCCATGTTCAAGGTTAAGTGGGCTAATGAGGCACCTTCCATTACTATCAGGAGTTTGAGTGAGCCAGCTTTCGGTTTTAAGTCCAGCTTGGAGCCAGATGGTAATCCTTGGTTTTATGATGTTAAGCGATATCTGGAAAGGCAAGAGTACCCTGAAGGGGCATCCGTCACAGATAAGAAGTTCTTGAGAAGATTTTCAGCCAAGTTCTTTCTCAGTGGTGGTGTGTTGTACAGAAGGCATCATGATAGCCTACTGCTCATATGTGTTGACAAGAAAGAAACGGATAGAGTCATTGAGGAGATACATGAAGGTAATTTCGGGACCCATTCCAACGGGCACACCATGGCTAAAAAGATCTTGCGAGCGGGTTATTATTGGTCCACCATGGAGACTGACTATTACAATCATGCACGGGTTTGCCACAAATGTCAAGTCTCTGCTGACAAGGTGCATGTGCCTCCAGTACCTTTGAATGTCTTGACCTCCCCTTGGCCGTTTGCGATGTGGGGAATTGATATGATCGACAAGATTGAACCGACTGCGTTCATTCTGGTTGCCATGGATTATTTTACCAAATGGGTCGAAGCAGCATTCTATGCCAATGTCACCAAGCAGGTGGTAACTCGGTTCATTAAGCACAATATGATCTATCGCTATAGAGTGCCTGAAAAGATCATTACCGATAATGGGTATAACTTGAACAACAAGATGATGAAGGAGCTTTGTGAGTCCTTAAAAATGAAGCATCATAACTCTTCCCCGTATAGACCAAATATGAACGGCGCTGTCGAAGCGGCCAATAAAAATATCAAGAAATTTGTGCAGAAAATGGTGGTGACCTATAAAGATTGGCATGAGATGCTACCTTTCGCTTTGCATGGTTATCGCACCACGGTGCGTACTTCGACTGGGGAAACCCCATTTTCATTAGTTTACGACATGGAAGTAGTACTGCCGGTAGAAGTCGAGATTCCTTCACTTAGGATCATAAGAGATGTTAAGCTGGATGAAAGTGAATGGGTTCAGAATCGGCTGGATCAGCTGGAACTTATTGATGAAAAGCGATTGACGACCGTTTGCCACAGTCAGGTATATCAGCAAAGGATGAGAAAGGCTTTTGATAAGAGGGTGCGACCTCAGTGTTACAAGCCAGATGACCTTGTGCTCAAAAGGATAATTCTCACCCAGGGAGATCCCAGGGGCAAGTGGGTTCCAACTTATGAAGGTCCTTTTGTGGTCAGAAAAGTTTTCTCTGGAGGAGCGATGATGCTCACGACTATGGATGGAGAGTACTTCCCTCTCCTTGTGAATGCTGACGTAGTTAAAAAATACTTTGCATGAAAAAATAATAAAAACCCGCTAAACTGAAAAACCGAAAGGGCGGTTTAGGCAAAAAGAGGGTGTCTTGGTGAATCGAAAACCCGAAAGGGCAATTCAGGCAAAAGTTAGGGACTTAAGGCAAATGACTACGCTCAGCATGAGATCCTTTGTTTCTTTCCTTTGTTCCATCACCTGGAATAAGCTCGAAGCTAATCCAAGAATGATTTGCCTGAAAGCAGGAAGATGAGAGTCATCAGAGTCATAGCAGAGTCGGAACTTTGCGGATATTCAAATTCACATTACCATTTGTAAAACACTTGTTTGTTTTAATTTTGTAATTTCTTGTTTCCAAATGTAAATGCCTTTTTCACAGGCATATTTCTCAAAATCAATAGAATATCCTCTTTCAAGTATATGTATACTTTTCTTCTCTCTCTCTTTTTTTTTATTTTGTTTGCAAAAAAAAAACATCCAATATTTTTGATAAGCATGTGCATATAAACTCCGTGGCCCTTACATAGATATGATAATCTAAGTCACGATTGGCTGATCGCTTGAAATACGAATAACAAACACCTCTACTACTGTGCAAATGGCGTGTTTAGTTCTATGTTTGATAGGATTCTCATTCACTTTACTGGAGGATGCCTTGTCATTTTGTTTCATAACTTCGTGATGTTGGTAAAGATCATGAGTCAGGGTAATATCAAGGATACGACAAGGCAGTGGGACCGGTGAACTTGGTTGGAGATGCTTCTTCCGCATAATGGCTTTTATTGCGTTTCTTTGCCGTGCTTTTATGTGTCATCTTGATTGATTATTTTAAGCATTGTCTGCATATAGGATTTTGTTTATAGCTGGATGTCGGTCTTGATGCGCTGAATGTTTTTGCCTACAAATTTTTTATGCAAAACCACTTTTTAACTATTTTTTCGGGCGTTTTGATACCAACTGTGCCAATTCTTTTGCATAACCAAGAATTTTGGGGGAGGGAGTTTAGCTAAAGAACGATGATGACTGTAACAATATGCTTTTGAGTAGAACCCTGTTGATGATGTACATGCATTGTTTCAATCCCCAAACACTGGAGATATAAGGGAGTTAGACCCTCGTTAACCCCTCTGAGCCTTCGAAGTAGGAGTTTTCTTTCTGTTCGAAAAAGAAAAATAAACCTTTTTTACCAGGGGCAGGGTAGATGTTCAGTTGATTTGCCCAAGCGTTCAAATTTCAGAAGGAATGTCCCCTCTGAGGATCACAACATTTTATCTTTCATATCGTGAGAGAAGAAATGTCTAAACAAAGTCCAGAAGTCGAGATCGAATCGATACAATAATGGCTATCCCTTGCCGACCAAGGAATGAGGCATTTGTTTTCTTCAAAAAAAAAAGAGAGAAGAAAAGGAAAAAAGAATGGAAAAGTTCAAAGACCTGAAGTCACATTGAATTGTTCAAAACGGAAAGCATAAATAAGAAAGAAACAAAAAGCCCCGCTAAGTCGAAACTTGAAAACAAGTCGCTTAGGAAAAAGTTAAGGCATCCCGCTGGACTCCCAAAATGGGAACTCAAAATATTTTTTGTCCAGGAAAAAGTCAGGGAAAAGAGAGCCTAAAAAGAAAAGAAAAATTCAATAAAATTTTCATCAAAGGAAGAACAATAATACCAAAAAACCGAAGCAACGAAAGTTAAGCGACAATCATGTTGGAGGATTTGTCGTGATCACTCAGCCATTATAAATCCTTTTGAAAGGTGAACGCTTGTGAAAATTCAACTGAATTTAGGACAGGAAAATATCACGAAGGGGGTGGGCACCAAATAATTTGAGCCTTAAAAAACTTTTTTTCAAAAGAACCTCGAACCAGGCCATATTACAACCTCTAAAAGTCCTAACTGAAACAAGGGGTTAACTCAAAAGCCTACTGCGACGGGATAGCATTTCCTAAACTCCCCGAATATGTTTTTCATATCCATGTTGGTATCTTATCACTCGCATCTTGACTCGTTTTTCAAAAAGAGGAAGAAAATTTTTAAAACCTTTTTTTGCACTCTAAGCCAGTGATTCATTCACAACAGAGATACGACATTTTGTTAAAGTTTTAAACTTTCAGGCTTAAATAATCATCGCATCAGGTCTATCATTCTCAATAAACGTCTTTCTGTATGCAAAACAGCTGTTTAACATCAAAAGAGTTTACGCTTCGAACACTTGTAAAGAGATTAATGATGGTCAAGAAAGGAATGTTTGACTCTCTTCCATTTTGACCGAGCCCATGTTTGTTTAGGACTCTGCTTATCCCCTGTGAAGTCTCATTTCCCCAATGAAGTTTCCTTTCCCCGATGAAGTTTCGTTTCCGCAGCAAATTTCTGTTACTCCAGGAACTTTCTTTCAAAAAGCCTCGCTCCAAGACTTCAAGTTTGGATGTGTCACCTATCCCCAATGGAGTCGTTAAGCCGAGAGCCCTCGCTTTGACCTCTCAGTCCCCAACCGATCTGTTGACTGGGGCATCCTTTGTTAAGGGTCTGCTTTTATTCCCCAGTAAGGTCTTGATACCATGTGACTATCTGCATGATTCGTCCTTTGGTTGCATTCCAAGAGAATATCTCTCCAGCAAGATAATTTTCAACGAGGTTCTATCTCTCCAGTGAAGTCCCACCTTTTCAGCAGAGTTTTGTTCCCCCAGCAAAAGGCTTTCGTACTTTTCCGGAAGTTGCAGTGTCGACCTGATCTTCCTTGGGAATTCACAATTTATTTTTGCAACTCCTTTCTTTGTTTGTGGCCCGTTTCTACTGGTTGCTCGATTGATATTCTCCGGAAAGCTTGATCTCTTCGAGGCTCCCTCTCTAGTGATTCCCCGTATTTTCTCCTCTCCGGATTTTGCAATTTATTTTTGCAAGTCATGTCAGATTCAGACTTCTTGGTTATTGGCTTCTCAATGGGCCATTCCCTAGTGAAACTTTTAAACATGCATCATTAAATTGCATCTACCGAAAGCGTAGCATTTCCATTATATGGAGCATTGCGCTATATAAAAAGAATTCAAACATGCATCGGAACATAAGCCATTCTTATCTCCGTCATCCCCAGTGATTTGCTAAAACTTCGGATTTAATCCCCAACGAGGTCTTCGTCCTCATTATCTCAATTTACTCCCCATACCAATATCCTTTTGAAGTTAATCATTTGTTTGTTTGAGTGTCTACTATTGACTGTGGTTCAGTTTCTCCCTGGCGCAGTCTTCGCGGGTTTAGTCTTCACTACCCTCTCCAGTTCATTCTAAAGTCTATTGATGCACCTTTTGAATACCAGTTTCGTCCTGATATTCGCTTTCAGCAGGTTTTTAGGTGTACGCCCTAATCTCCTTGTTTTAGGTTGAGCTCGAGTTTCGTCTCCTCGCCCTACGCATGAAATCCAGTTTCGTCCTGGTACTCATCTAGTTTAGTTTCGCCTAACTAGTTTTCGAGTCGAGTTTCATCTCTTTTTTGCTTTCATACCTTGGACCCTTTGACGGTGTTCGTTTACCGAGTGCAGTGTTCGTACTGCATCCCTGGTTTGAGATCAGTCTCTTTTGTTCCTTGGATTCTCCTATCAGTTTTTGTCACTGTTTATCCTTGGATCTGAGACCAGCAGGTGCTTTGAGAAACATGCGCTCTTATCACTCTCGCCTTGGGTCGAGTTTCTCCTTGTTGCATGTGCATGAAATCCACTTTTGTCCTGGTACTCATCTAGCTTAGTCTCGCCTAACTAGTTATTGAGTCGAGTTCCGTCTCGTTTTTGCTTTCCTACCTCGGACTCTTTGACGGTGTTTGTTTACCGAGTGCAGTGTTCGTGTTGCATCATTGGTTTGAAATCAGTATCCTTTGTTCCTTAGATTCTTCTATCAGTTTTCATCACTGTTTATCCATTGATCTGAGACGAGCAGGTGCTCTGAGAAACATGCACTCTCATCACTTTGCTTTGGGTCGAGTTTCGCCTCGTTACCCGTGCGTGAAATCCAGTTTTGTCCTGCTACTCATCTAGTCTAGTTTCGTCTAACTAGTCGTTGAGTTGAGTTTCGTCTCGCTGTTGTTCCTCATTTCTGGGATTCTTTCAGTTCTTTCATACTGTCTATCCTAGTTGAGATTAGCAAGTGCTCCTAGAATCGCGCACTCTAGCCACTCTTGCTTTGGGTCGAGCTCAGAGTTTCGCCTCCTCACCCGCGCACGCTTTCTTTTCCAGAGCTTAGTTTCGCCTATACTCTATGGTTTGAGTTTTGTCTCGTCCCTTTTGAAGCCCAGTTTGCCCTGGCACATCTGTTAAGAACTTTAGTCGCGTCTACTCTTCTTTGTTTTGGTTCTGTTTCAACCTGCGTTACAGCTTCATTCTGACGCATGTCTTGGGAGTTTTTTGTTTCTGTTTCTTTTTTCTTCAAGAGTGTAAATTTTTGGGTTCTTTCGTATTCAAACATCTTCAACCTTATACGCTCGAAAGTTGTAACTTTTCTCACTTATCATGTTGAAGATATTTGAATAAGGGCAGTTGTTGCACCCCAAAATTTACCCTCTTGATTTAGGCTTATGTTTCATCATAAATATCATATTGCATTGCATTCATACATTGTGATGGGGTCAAAGTACTTTGGTTATCAAGTCTTCCTTAAGCTGTGAAGGTTGGTTGCTTTGACAAGTTGCTCAAGTAGAACCTTGTCATTTGAACCTCTGGATCTTTCAAGCTCAGATTTAATTGCATATCTCAAGATGTTTCATCCATCTCTTTGGATCTCCAGAGGCTTGGAGTTTGTGTTTGATTATGTGAAGGAACCACTCCTTTGATTCACCAGTCAAATTGGGGTTTTGAAGCTTGACCAGCTATCTCCAAGCACCTTGGTTGTGTACTTTGTATATGTATTGTTGACTAACTTCTAATCAAAATAAAAAAAAAATATTTGTCTTTGTCTTTGCACAATTTGTGTTTTGTAGGTACCAAGTCGAAGCATCTGACAAATAAGGATTTCTGAGGTTTGTGTCGAGCTCAGGAAAATCAATCATTTCTGTGTTATGTCGAAAGGCAGCTTGTATTTATCCATAAAGCTTGTGTCGAACTCGTAAAAGTTGATTTGATTCTGTTTGTGGCAAAAGAAGGCACACATCAACCCATAAAGGTATGCATCGACCCATAAACCTATGTATCGACTCATCTTGTTGAGCATAACTAGCATGTGTCGACACATGCATGTATGTATCGACTCATCCAGTTTTGAATAACTTGCATGTGTCGACACATGCATGTATGCATCGACTCATCCTGTTTGAATAACTTGCATGTGTCGACACATACGTGTTATGTATCGACTCATGCAGTTTGTGTGATTCTGTAATGTGTTGAAGAAACAGTATGTATCGACACATAGAGGCATGTATCGACACATGCTGTGTTACACAGCTAGGATGTATCGACACATACCACCTATGTATCGACTCATAACAGCAAAATGCACGTGTTTTTTTGAGAAAAGCCAGCAAATTCAAACTGTTATCATTTTGGCTCCAATTTTTTCTGCATAATTTGAATTTATATCATTAATTCAAATTTGTCTCCAAGAATCAATTACCAAATTACCACTAATCCCAATCCTAAAACTCTATAAATAGAGCCCTCATTTCATTCAAATTTCAAGCTTTTGATAGCCAAAATCACTTTGCAAGAAAATCTCTCAATTCTCTCCATCTACCAAATTCACTCAAAGCTCCATTTTCAAAAATTTAGTAAGCTTTGCATTGAAGCTTGCTAATCTTTGAGCTAAACCTTCATCCAAACACTTTTTCTCCATCATTTCTCTACATCCAAGCTTTGATAATTGATTCTTGTGGTTGAATTGAAGCAAGTTCTGAAGTTGTTTGATAATTCTCAAATTCTACCTTTCGTAAGTTGGATCATCATCTTTTACAATGTGATCTCTTGTGGATTTCTGGTTTTGATTCATTGAGCACTGTTTTTATGATTCCATTAGTGCTATTTTCTCATATTTTGATGGAATTTTCATGCCCAATTGGATCCATGATCATAAGGTGTTTGATGAAAAGTTGGAACAAGAATTTGATCTTTGAAATACTGTTTTCTACTGATTTTAACAGGTTGCAATCAATTGTTGCAACATTGCAATTGATTGTCACAGAAAATTGATTTGATTAAAAACTGCACTAATGCAATAGGTTGCTGTCTAAGCACAATTGATTGTAACAGTGCAAAAAATACTTTTTCTGCCTTATTTTGGGGCTGTTTTGACTCAAATATTTTTCTGCACACTCTCTTTGATGGATAATTTGGACTGCAATTTTAAATGTTCTGTTTTTAAACTCAATGAACTTTGTGATGTAGATAAAGTTGGATAAATGTTCATCAATTCAAATCTACCTAAGAGTGAATTATTTAATTCATTTTTGGTGCTTTGGATTAATGATATGTTTAGTGCTTTAATCAATCTAGAGGAGTGATTGAATTTAAAGATGAAAGAATTTTGAAATGGTGATCCTAATTAGCTTATCATTCCCCTCCCTCTTCATTGTATCCCTTTCTTTTTTTAATTGTGTTACATGTTAAGGGATGGTGATTTCTATATCATTTATCCAAACATGAAGTACATAAATTGCTATTGACCGACCTCAAAATAGGTGCGACTTCTACATAAGTCCACTTACAATTGCTTAACTTAGCGCTAAATTTTGTCCCGATTCGAATAAATGATCATTCGTGGCCCAACATTACGATTGCAAGCCCAAGTATGTTAATTTGATCTCTTTGATCCAATAACCTTGAGATTCATTGTGTGGAGGCTTTGGTTCTACTAATCCTCTAATGGATCTACAACACCTTTGGTCAACGCGAATCACTTAAACATCGTTGATCATTAAATGTTACCTTTTGAGAATTCCAAAATGGATGGTATACTTGACAAAAAGCAAATGCAACTTGTTGTGTGGAGGCTTTGGTTCTACCAATCCTCTAATGAGTTCCAAATGCAAGTTTCAAGATGATCACCCAACTAACCACTAATTTCTAACAATTAACTTTATTTTATGCTTGTATTTTTTATGCTTTATGTACCATTTACTTTTAGCATTTTACATTTCATGCTATTTTCATCTTTGCTCACTTGAGCATTTACTTTTATGTCATTTTTATTTTTCTCACTTGAGCTTTTCTTTTCCTTTTAAAGATACCTAATAATCAACATGAACCATAAAAAAACTTTAATGATACTTGAACTATTTGGTTACTATCCTTGACATTATGGAGCATGAGACTTTTTCTTGGACTTAGGATTAGAGACCTTGGCATATCTTAGAGACTTTGTGACAATGTATAGCATCCCACTTTTGGCCTGAGGCTACTGTGTTCCACTTTATTTGTGGAACACAACTTATTACATTGACACTGCTTTTGTATTTGGCATGTTTGATATTCCATGCAGGATATATACATGATATTGTGAATACTATACATTGCCCATGGGGATCTATTCATATCTGAAAATCTCATTACTTACATCCTTATGGCGTAATTTCTGACTTGATTCGTCTACTGATGCCAACTTGCTTGAAGTTCTCTGGGTTTCTTTTTATTCTTGCTCGGTTGCTACGGATAGTTATCCATTTGGTATTGCACTATCTCCTTTCTTCCATTTTTATTTTGCATAGTTCTCTGATTGCATGATGGGACCTCTGTTGCTGATATATGTCACGAGGCCCTCTGTTTTATTTTGGTCTAAATAAATGTGTTGTGTTTGTTTCTTTAACTTTTGACCGATGAGTCACTCAATTTAGAAATTAAGATCACGACTTCGCTCTCATTGCATGTTCCCTATAGGATGTTTATTGCTTTTCTTCTTTTCTTGCTGTTCGATGAGTCACTCAATTTAGAAATTGAGATCACGACTTCTCTCTCAGTGCATGTTCCCTATAGGATGTTTATTGTTTTTTTCTTTAATTGTTGATCGATGAGTCACTCAATTTAGAAATGGAGATCACGACTTCGCTCTCAGTGCATGTTCCCTATAGGATAGTTTTGTTAAGATTTCTTTGACATGTTAATTAAGGTAGGAATCCATGTATGCTAACATATGATAGGATCTTCCTTTGTCCTCAACCTTAGGGTCAACCATTGCATGATAACACTAGGGATAGTGCTAGGCTAGTTCCCCTTAGTTGTTTTTTCTTTCTTTGCATGTTGCATCTTAAAACAAAAACCCGTTTTCTTGGAAAATCATAAGACACCTCTAATGAATTCAAACTCCTCTTCAGAATAAAAGATACAAACCAATTTCACTTTGTCTGTGTTATCTCTTTGCCGATGTTTCGCCATCACACATTTGTTTGAAGTCGATGTTTCGCCATCGCACATGTTTGTTATCCTACATTGATTCCCAATATCATTGTTAGGTGTGATGTTTTTTCATCCGTTTTATTGATGTTTGGCCATCTTTTCCGTGATATCTTGTTATCTTGAAGTCGATGTTTCGCCATCGCACATGTTTGTTATCCTACATTGATTCCCAATATCATTGTTAGGTGTGATGTTTTGTCATCCGTTTTATTGATGTTTCGCCATCTTTGCCATGATATCTTGTTATCTTGAAGCTGATGTTTTGCCATCGCACATGTTTGTTATCCTACATTGATTCCCAATATCATTGTTAGGTGTGATGTTTTGTCATCCGTTTTATTGATGTTTCGCCATCTTTGCCATGATATCTTGTTATCTTGAAGCTGATATTTCACCATCGCACATGTTTGTTATCCTACATTGATTCCCAATATCATTGTTAGGTGTGATGTTTTGTCATCCGTTTTATTGATGTTTCGCCATCTTTGCCATGATATCTTGTCATCTTGAAGCCGATGTTTCGCCATCACACATGTTTGTTATCCTACATTGATTCCCAATATCATTGTTAGGTGTGATGTTTTGTCATTCATTTACCATTTGATGTTTCACCATCTTTGACATGTTACTTTACTATTACTTAGCCAATGTTTCGCCATCGCACATTTGTTTGAAGCCGATGTTTCGCCATCGCACATGTTTGTTATCCTACTTTGACCCACAATGTCACTGTTAGGTGTGTTATCTTACCATTTGATGTCTTTCCATCTTTGACATGTTGCTTTGTTATTATTTAACCAATGTTTTGCCATCTCATTTGTTCATTGTTTTTCGATGTTTTGCCATCTTGACTATCTTTGTTTGTCTTAACTAAAAAACACAAACCAACCAAAACACATAAGCCGAACTACGGCTGCTCTGATTCCTTAAAAGGGATACGTAGGCATTGGGGTAGGGCCCAACCGAGCACAACTTTTATTTTCCCTACATTATTTTCTTTCCTTTTGCATGCATTCTCTTTTCAATTTTAAGCCATAGACATAGGATTTGACCACACCCATTAGATTAGACAACAAGAGTGGATACCGTAGAGTACTACGAGTGTGTGGGGTGCTAACACCTTCCCCTCACGTAACAGACTCCTTTACCCGATATCTCGGCCGAAAGAACGTGATTTCTCCCTTTCCAGGTTTTCTCGATGTTTACCTTTCCCTCCATATGGGATAAAAGACGTTCGGTGGCGACTTCATTGTTTCGATGATTTCCAGCCAGCGGTTTCAGGATGTTAATGAAATAACTATGTGGGGGTATTCCATATTCATTAAAGAGGTGTCTATTACTGCTTAGGTCATATGTGCCAAACATTTTTAATTATGTTCATATGCATATGTTCATTCAATTTTAGTCATTGGACAAATTTTCACTCAAAACAAAGACAAAAATTTTGCACTTCAAAGTATATTTATATTGAAATTTTGCCCATGAATAAGCATTTTATACAGAGAGACGGAGATCCTAGTAAGAGGAAATTGTCAGAAGGAAAAGAAAATTGAAAAAAAAAAAATAGCCATGCGAAATGATCTCATTGCCTTCCAACTCTATTATTGCCCCCAATGTCTTCGAATGTCCCTTGCTGTTGATAGAAGTTGATTGGATTGATATTTTACCGTTTGAACTTGGACCTTGGTGATAAAATTGACTGCGGTGATTCTACGGGACATAGTCATACGCTTTCAATCCTTAATTTTTTCCTGGACCGCCCTTTCGGGTTTTCAGCCCACCAGGATACCCTTTTTTGCCCAAATCTCCCTTTCGGGTTTTCAACTTGCCGGGTGTATAATCTTTTTCATATATCCCTAATTTTTGCCCAAACCTTTTGGTTTGTCGGGATGCCCTTATTTTGCCTAGGTGTGTCAACCTAGCGGGTCTCTTATGCGTAGTATTTTTTAACTATGTCCAAGTTTATAGGATGTGGGAAATCTTCACCATCCATGGTAGTCATCATCATGGCACCACCATAGAAAACTCTCTTGACAACAAATGTCCCTTCATAGGTGGGAGTCCATTTGCCTTTGGGGTAGGCTTATGGTAGAATGATGTGTTTTATCACCAAGTCACCAACTTGGTATACTCGAGGCTTGATCTTTTTGTTGAAAGCCTTGATCATCCATTTTTGGTACGTCTGACCATGGAAAACAACAACTAATCATTTTTCGTCGATCAAGTTTAGCTGATCCAATCTCGTTTGAATCCACTCATCTTTACCTAGGCCTGCTTCATTCATAATCCTCAGCGAGGGAATCTGAACTTCTATTGGCAAAACAACTTCCATGCCATAGACTAGAGAAAAGGGAGTTACCCCAGTTGATGTTCTAGCTGAAGTACGGTAGCCATGTAGAGCAAACAACAACATCTCATGCCAATCCTTATAGGTTACCACTATTTTCTGCATAATCTTCTTGATATTTTTGTTGGCCGCTTCGACTGCGCCATTCATTTTCGGTCTATATGGAGAAGAATTGTGATGCTTGATCTTAAACTGAATGCAAAGCTCAATAACCATAGCATTATTGAGGTTAGTCCCATTGTAAATGATAATCCTTTCGGGGATATCATAACGGCAAATGAGGTTGTGTCTGATAAATCTAGCTACCATATTCTTTGTGATTGAGGCAAAAGAAGCGGCTTCGGCCCACTTGGTGAAATAATCAATAGCGACCAAAATGAAGCGATGTCCATTGGAAGCGGTTGACTTAATTTCTCCAATCATATCAATGCCCCACATTGCAAATGGCCAAGGAGCGGTCATGACATTCAGAGGGATATGAGGCACATGGACCTTGTCAGCATATATTTGGTATTTATGACAAGTTCTTGAATGTTGATGGCAATCAGTCTCCATTATTGAACAATAGTAGCCAGCTCTCAAGATTTTCTTAGCCATCGTATGTCCACTTGAGTGAGTACCGAAGAGAACATCGTGCATGTCCTCCATGATTTCATATGCCTCCTTCTTGTCCACACATCAGAGTAGAGTTGAATCATGGTTGCGCTTGTATAATATTCCATTGCCTAGGAAGAATTTGGCTGCAAATCTTCGTAAGAACTTTCTTTCATTGATAGATGCTCCCTCTGGGTACTCTTGTGCTTCAAGGTATCTCATCACCTCATGGTACCAAGGCTTTTCCGCATCGGTGTCAAGCTCACAGCAATGTGCAGGTTTGTCGAATCTTTCAATTGTAATAATATTGGCTTCGTTGTCCCATCTGACCTTGAACATTGATGACATGGTAGCCAAAGCGTAACCCAACTGATTTTCTTCCCTAGGGAAGTGCTCAAAAGTGATCTCTTTGAAGTAAGGAATCAGGGATAGCACAAGTTCCTTGTAAGGGATTAGATTAGGGTGTTTAGTGTCCCAATCTCCTTTTACTTGGCTGATCACTAGAGCGGAATCCCCAAACACATTCAAATGTTTGATCCTCAAATCAATGGCAGCTTTCAGACCCAAAATACACGCTTCGTACTCGGCCATATTATTCGTGCAATCGAAGCATAATCTGGCAATGAATGGAGTGTGGCAACCTTCAGGAGAGATGATTACAACACCAATTCCATTACCTAAGGCGTTGGAATCCCCATTGAATACCATAGTCCATTGGGATCCTTGTTCAGGTCCGTCATACAGTCCAAGTTTCATGAAATCAGTTACCAGCATGATGTTCTCATCAAGGAAGTCAAAGTTTATTGACTGATAATCATCCCTAGCTTGATGGGCTAAATGATCAGCTAGTACGCTTCCTTTGATGGCCTTTTGTATAGTGTATTGAATGTCATACTCAATCAAGATTATTTGCCATCTGGATATCCGTCCGGAAAGAGCAGGTTTCTCGAAGATGTACTTGATTGGGTCCATCTTAGAAATCAACAAAGTGGTATGAGTCAACATATACTATCTTAGCCGGCGAGAAGCCCATGCTAGAGCACAACAAGTTTTCTCGAGCAGTGAATATCTGGTTTCACAATCGGTAAAATTTTTGCTCAGGTAATAAATAGCATGCTCTTTTCGGCCAGACTCGTCATGTTGGCCCAAAACACACCCCATAGAATTCTCTAGTACTGTCAAGTACATGATCAAGGGCCTTCCTTCAATAAGAGGCATGGGAATAGGAGGCTCTTGTAGATATTCTTTGATTTTGTCGAAGGTGGCTTGGTGTTGTACCCCAAAATTTGCCCTCTCATTTTATCAAGATTTTCCTCACATGACTCTTGGACTCCAGACAGGATTAGGGTTTGCTCTGCTCAAGACCTCATCTTGCACTGATGACCTGAAATTAGGTATTCAGTTTACACAAGTATTTTTGGACCATCAATGCTTAATGTGACTTTCATACACCATCTTGGACCCCTAATATTTCTCATACCAAGTTTCAAGCCCTGAATCACATTTTTGCCCAGTCAATTGGACAGTTGACCTAAAAATCAACTACATTGGGGAAAAAGTCAACCTTATCCAATTTACAGTAAAAATTCATAATTTTTGATCCACAACAACATTCTAGGCTCCTATGTACCATTTGATCAAGTTTGGACCACAACTCCTCAAGAAATTTGATCAGATCATCAAAAGGACAAAATGATCAAAATTAGGGTTTTGACTGAGAAAGGGCAATTTCCGATTTTTGACCTAGCCAATGACCAATTGGATTCAAGCATGATTTCAAGGACTCAATGGAATCATCTTTACCTAATCACATAGTTCAAAAGATCTCAAAAGCATTGGATTGACAGATGAATTTTTCAGTCAACTAATCAAAAATCAATTGTACACTAAAAAGTCAAACTTTGACTTTTTGGTCAAAATCAAGTGCCAAGGGTCATAATTCATCAAGTGATGTCAAAACATGAAACTTGTTGGCCAAGAAACCTAATTTTGAAAATTAGGGTTTTAATTTGAAATTTTTCATAACTTAGAATTTTTCTAAGTTATGGAAATTTCTTATTTTTTCCCATATTTCCACAACTTTTTCACCGTGATGCAATTGGATTCAAAGAAACCTTCCAACATGAAAGTTGTAATCCTCCATGAAATCTACAACTTTTATTCACAAAGTTTTCCCAAAAGATGCTTGGATCTCAAGTTATGATTTTGTGAATAGGGGTCCATAAACTTTTTAAATTAGTGAAATTTTGCCCTAGTTTAGGCAGATTTTTGACCTAACTTTATGGCAAATTTTCACCTAGTTCCAAGAGGAATTTCAAAATGAATTTCAAATATGGATTGTAGAGAATGTAACAAGATTTCTAAAATGTCAGAGAAATCTCCAAAATAATTTATGGTTAGGGAGAATCGAAGAAATGAAAATGGCCATTTATCACTTTTGTACAAGGCATTTTCACATTGTTACAAGTTGCAAATAAGTTTCAAACATGCTTGTACTTGGTTTTACAGGTCCTAATCCATTATAAACTCCATAATTAAATGCAAACACATTGGATAATGGTCTTGTTCTGATCTTTTAAGCTTTGCACAATGAATTAATCCAAAAATGGCAAAAAGTTCACATTGCTACTTTGATAAAGCATGCTTTATGTAACTTTGCATATCTTGAGCCATGGACCTAATCTTTTGCTGCAAACAATATCCACAAATATCAGGCAACTTGTACCAACTATGTGCAGCTAGCAAGCAAGCCTGTACAGGCTTTGGCATTGTCACTTCCAACTTTTCTTCAAAAGCAAGCAATTTGGCAAAAGTCAATACAACTTGTGTATCTGATAAAGGCAAGCTTTGGACTCATTTCAAACGACCTCAGAACATTGTAACAAGCAAGAAACACGAATTGCCAACCTCTCAAACACTCCAAAACACAAAAAACACCATTTCTGCCCAAAACATGGCAATCTCTGCAAATCACAAGCCATTTCCATATTGCCTCGTGCGTTTTGCTTTGAATCACTTCAAACACATTCCATATCTCCTACCTAAACTATCCAGGCCATTATCTTGCAACTGTAACCCCTATTTTAAGGATCACCATTTTCATTTTGAAGGTTTGCAGGTTGACTTCTACAGGGAGATTGAGGGAACTTCAAGGCAAGTTGAGCATTGAGATAGCTTGAGGGAACTTCAAGGAAGCTCACACGATCTTCAGGCCTCACTCAAAGTTCCCACATTGCCATATCCAAACTCAACTGAACAAGGTATTTTCCAAGTTTTTATCTCTCTATTTAGGCATCCTTAAGCTTAGGTTTGTGAAGCAAAAATGTAGTCCTCAATATGCTTAAGCTGTACATATGCATAGATTCCATTTATATTAACTGAGCTAAGAGTATTTGGATGTTGAACATGCTGAAAAAACTAGGTCAAAAATTAGGGCCATTAAAATTATCTCTGATCTTTGAGAGTTAGGTCATATTCTTTATATCATTGGAACCGTGTGATCATGAGCTACATTTTTCATGTTATAAGTTTTTGATTTTGTGCAAAGAATAGCAAGAACCAGATTTGTACATAGAACACGCGTTTTGGACAAAGGTAGGAGGTCAGGGATGAAGCTGGCTTGGGCCTGCTACTATTTGCACCCCCCATTTTGCTTTTGCACCCCCTGATCCATACTTTGTTATTTTTCATATTTTCTTGTTATTTTTATATTTTTTACTTTTATTATTTATTTTTGAACATTAAAAAATCCCAAAAATATTTTCTTAAATTTTTGCATTTTATTTTATTATTTTTATTATTTTTATGGCATAAAAATAGTTTATTAGGTTAAATAGAATTTATTTTTCTTAAATAAACTTGTAAATAATTTAAAAATATCATATATTTTTATTTTTATTATTCATACACTTAAAATATTATTTTCATGCATATTTTAATTTTTCAACATTTTGTATATATATTTATTATTTTTCTTGAACAAAATAAATAAAATGAATAATATAGAATATATTTTCTTTAAGCAAAAATTAGGGTTTATCACCCTTTCAAAAATAATCATAATATTATTTTTTCTTATTTTTTAGGACTTAGATAATATTATTTTCTCATGCATGAAACAATTACAAAAAAAAACATTTTTGTATATTTACTTTTTTATTGCATATTTAAATATTTGCTTATTTATTTATTTGTACAATAAATTCAATTGGGTTGTAATAGTAAATTAGGGTTTTATTTTGTGCAATATCCCTATTCAAAACTTGTATCCCCCTTCCCATAATATTGTTGTAATAGTTTAGATTTACTTTATGCAATTTATCGCATTATATGCATGTTTAGTAAATTAGGGTTTGTATGATAAGACAAAAATCAAACAAGTAGCATGACCTAATACAAGACAAAGATGCATGAAAAATGGCAACACATTGCATACAAGCACCTCTAGGGTTTCACCCACTTGGTTGCCTTAAAACGTGGCCATGGTATGCATGCTAGGCATCTTGGCAAAACAAAACAAAACAAAAGATCATAGTCCCTCGATGACGCTAGACAAGTTTCCTAAAACAAATGATCTTAAGTCCCTCAAAACTTTCTAAGATACTTGGCAATATTGTTATCATGGTCATACGATGACCCACGCCCGTCCCGTTAAAACATCCAAAGATAGGGTTGTCTACTAAAACAATAGTAGGTCAACAATGTCAAAGGAATAAAAATGTGTAGGAAAGACTTTTGAGTAGGGTAGATAACTACTAGTTACTTGATCTCTTTCAAACAATCCTTTCTATTTTCAAACTATCAAACACACATTTCAAAACAATTTCCAAACAACTTTCAAAACATTGAAACATTTTTCAAAAGACAAACATCTTTGTATACATTCTTACAAACAAGAATCATTACAAAGATTGCCTAAACAAAGGCCTCTTTTCAAAATACTTTCAAAACCACAGAAAGCACCATTTCAAACAATTGAAAAAAGCAAAGCAAGTGATCTAAAACAAGTAACTAAGAACCCATGGAAAACCATGGATGAAAAGGGTGCTAGAACCTTCCTTTTTCATAATCTACCCCCCGAACCCAAAAACAATCTCAAAGGCATTTCCTGTGCTTTTTTACCTTTCCTTTTGGATAAAATAAAAGTCGGTGGCGACTCTTGCTAAACCGCAACATTTGCGAACACAAACGCGAAACCTCAAGTCAGTTCTCCCACCGTATCACAGAACTGGCGACTCTGCTGGGGATATTTATAAAAAGTGGGGTTACCTTAGGGTTTTAGATCACCTTTACATGCTCATCTTGTTTGAATTGTATGCTTTACACTTTGGTTCTATTGTTTGGGTTTGAATCCTCTACCCGGATTTGGGAAACATTCATAGGTAAATAGCAATACGTTGTGGAAACTGTGCGGGATATACCGACATGGTCTAAGCAATAACTATATTAGTGCGACATATTTGTGGGTACCGGTAGCCTTTGAGTCAATCAAAGAGAATACGGGGCCGCTGAGTGATGTCATGAAGCGCTAATGGACTTTTAGAACCCTTACTTGACCAACTTGGCCTTTTAGGATGTATTGAGATGACCGGCTTTGGTGCAGTCCGAAGTTGGTAGATACTCGATACTACACTCATTGAGGGTTGGTTCCTTGGAATATTTCGGTCGCCAGTAAAGAGGCTGAATTGAAACAATGAACAAGGAAACAATCCAGTGATATTGAGCTCCTTAGAACCCGGTTACTATTTCTAGGACAGGTTGAGCCAACTAAACTTCAAGAGGGTACTTACCTTTGAAACCCCATGCAAGCCTAAACTAGGAACTTGTGTGATTTGTTTGTACATATATACTTGTGCATAACATCATGGACATCATGAAGCATCATATGCATCCACTAACCATTTCAAGGATTTTAGATTTTCATCTTTGTTCCTGTTTTATAGGTTATGGATTCACTTCGCAGGAAAACTATCCAGATCAACCTTGTAAGAATTCCTTCTCAACTCAAGGAGCTAGCTTCAAGGATTCCTGAGAATTCTCCATTCACCGAGAGACATGGTCGTCTGCTCAACTTAGTCACTACCAACACTGAGGAGGATATGCTGAAAGTTCTCTTCCAGTTCTTTGACCCTTTGCATCATTGCTTTACATTTCCTGACTACCAACTTGTGCCTACTTTGGAGGAATTTTCTCAACTCTTGAGGATTCCTATTCTCAATCAACTACCCTTCAACGGTACAGAAAGAGATCCAAAGCCAGAAGAGATTTCTCAAGCCTTACACTTGCACTCATCTGATGTCACAACACATTGGGAAACTAGAAGTGGTGTCAAAGGCTTCTTGTCAAAGTTTTTGTTTGAGAAGGCCCAAAGCTACTGAAATTCATTGGACTTACAAGCTTTTGAGGAGATTGTAGCTCTTCTCATCTATCGGATGGTCTTGTTCCCTAACCCTGATCAACTCATAGATGTTAGTACTGTCAAAATCTTCATAACTCGCAACCCGGTGCCTACATTGCTTGGGGATATCCTCCACTCTTTTCACACTCGTACAATGAGGAAAAGAGTTGTTCTCATGTGTTACACTCCTCTACTGGCAAGATGGTTTATTTCTCATCTTCCCCAATCAGTTTTGAAGAATGAGCAAGGTATGAGGTGGTCACAACGATTGATGACTCTTACACATTTAGATATTCATTGGTGTTCTTGATCCAGAGAGAATGTCATCATCATTGATCGTTGTGGAGAATTTCCTAATGTCCCTCTACTTGGAATTAGGGGAGGCATCACCTATAACCCATTCTTGGCTCTGAGACAATTTGGGTATGCCCAAAGGGATGGCCCACATGACATGCTGATTCAAGGTTTGGTTTTCGACTTCGACAACAACGACTAAAGGCTCCAACAACGGTTTATCCGAGCTTGGAGGATGCCCAACAAGGTAGACAGTAAGACCTTGGGACACAAGAATTTCATCCCTCTTGAGCCTTACCTCAAATGGGTACGAACCCACGCCCAAAGTCTTATGATGCCTTAACCCTCCATTCTCCCTGTGATTATAGAGCCTGTTATGGAAGGAGAGATTCCATACACCCTCCTACCTCCTGACATGCCAACATCACTCGAAGATCTAAAAAGGAGTTGGATACAGCTCAAGGGAGAGCGCGATACTTTCGAAGCCCAATTCTACGCAAGCGAGAAGAAGGTTTTGGAACTCACTCGTCAACTTCACGAAGAGCAGAATCTCAACACCTACATTGCACCAAAGAGGATGCGCAACGTCTTTTTACCTTAGAATTTTGTATTATTTTGCCCATGGGGTATTGATGTACTAACAAATTCTATCTTATTAATATGACGTGTGTTTCTTTTTTGTTTAAAACAAATTTGAATTTCTGAATCCTTAATGAATGTGTGTTTCAATTAAAATATTAAAATCAGAAAATAGGCCTACGAGTATATGGGTCTTTCTGATTTAGAAAGTCCCAATCCCTTGGATTAAGACACCCCCCTTATTGACTTGGATTTTTGGAAATGGGCCACCAAATATTGCTGGACCATTCTTAATCAAAACATTCTTTCTTCCATTTTAACCATGAAAAATATGATGTAAAGGTAGGGCAAATTTGGGGTACGACAGCAACCCCTATTCAATTATCTTCCGATCGAATAGCGTGAGAATATACTGGCCTTGCACATTTGATTGGAAGTTCATTGAATACTTGGAATACCCCAAAATTTGTCCAACAAACATAAGGTTACACTAATATAGTATACCCTTACGAGTCTTGAGGAAGTAGGAAAAGCTGACGATATATCACTTACCAGGGTTTGACGACGAGGCTGATGGTTTTGAGCTTGAGAGAACAATATTGTATGTCTTGGTTTAGCTTTTCTTATTCATCCATTTGGGGGGATGAATAAAACAACACCTGATAACGCATGTTTTCTTGGAGACTGAGGCAATGGGTTATATTTGCGAATCTCTGCGTGGATTCTTAGGCGACGAGCTAGGTTTGGATTTCGAACACTACCGCATGAAGTATTAGGCAATGATCTATATTGGGGAGTGTCGCACATTACTGCATGGAGTCTTAGGTAATGGGTGAAGAAAGGGAAACACATCGTTGCATGGAGTCTTAGATAATGGGTCATGTTACACTGCTGCATGGAGTCTTAGGCAATGAACTCAATTTCGTGCATTACAGCCTGGGATCTTAGGTAATGGGTAAGGAGAGGAGAATACATTGCTACACAGAGTCTTAGGTAATGTACCGAGCTTCACACATTACTGCATGGAGTCTGAGGTAATGAACTACATTGTATGGGGTAAAACATTACTACATGAAGTCTTAGGTGATGGGATGAATACATCACTGCATGGAGTCTTAGGTGACTGATCTATTTTGGCTTTCGAACAATGCGGTGTGGAGTTTTAGGAAATGTACTGGATTTTGCACATTGCTGCATGGAGTCTTAGGTAATGCTACGTTGTAGGGAATACATCACTGCATGGAGTCTTAGGTGATGGGTTGAACACACCACTGCATGGAGCCTTAGGTGATGGGTTGGATTTGTAGAAGAAGTTCGCTTTGATGACTGACCCTTAGATAGATAAGTCGAGGGTGAGATTATTTGTTTACTGTATGATATAGACGTATGTTGTCTGATTGATGCGGAACCCAAAGTGTAATTGTATTAAATGTCTGCGTATGTATGATGTATGCAAGATGTGTGTATAATGTGTGTATGCCTTGCAATGTTATGAAGATTGTTTCCGACATTCTCTCCTTTAAACCTTTGATTTTGAGTTACCAACTCCCTAGCGTTGTATGTTGCATTGTCGTGGTATCTTTGAATTGACTTGAACGTGATGAGGAGTGTTAGCAAGAATTTGATTTTTGTAGGTATAGACGTATGTGTAGACTTCTGTGTTGTAAGTGCAGGCATAGACGTGGATTTTCTTTTTTGATTTTTTCTAACCAAAATGTATTTTTGATGTTTTATCAAATGCTTTTATTTATCAATTTCCCCGAAATGTTTTTGACACAACATTCACAAGCAATAAGCGTAGTATTTTGTAAACAAGTCTGAAGAAGAAAAAACATAATTTGAAAGATGAAAAAGAAAAGTAAATGCTTTATTGATATGCCTCTGAATAGGTGAGAGTACAAGATGTAATTCCTTGAAAGAGGTAATTAGATAAAGTTTTAAAACTATAAATGGCAATGAAAATGATAATTGTTACTGCTGTTTCCCCAATGTCCTTTTAACGGCTCCTGTCTCCTTTGCTTTCAAGTCATATGATTTAGATCCATCTCTCCCTTCGTGGTTCGTAGTCGTAGTTCTTAGATCGCAATCTTTTTGTTCTTTATTTCTTTTTGAATAAAATCCCTAATTTTTTCCTGGATCTCCCTTTCGGGTTTTCAATCCACCGGGATAGTTTTTTTTATATGTCCCTAATTTTTGCCTGGATCGCCCTTTACGGTTTTCGATCCACCGGGATGCTCCTTTTTGCCTAAGTCGCCCGTTTAAGGTTTGATCAGAGCGATATTTTTTATATAGTATTTTTTAATGCATCTGAATTTGCTGGGTGCGGTAATTCTTCCCCATCCATTGTTGTGAGGATGAGACCACCACCAGGGAATGCTTTTTTTACTACGTATGGACCTTCATAGTTGGGTGTCCATTTACCATGTGAATCGGGGTGAGGTAGAAGAATCTTCTTGATCACCAAATCCCCTTCTTCGAATACTTGAGGACAGACTTTCTTGTCGAAGGCTCTTTTCATCCGCTTCTGATGCAATTGACTGTGGCATAGAGATGTCAAGCATTTTTCTTTGATGAGGTTTAGCTGATCGAGTCGAGTTTGAACCCATTCTTCGTCTTCCAGCTTCGTCTCCATTAAAACCCAAAGTGATGGTATCTCTATTTCAACTGGGAGTACTACCTCCATGCCATATACCAGAGAGAAAGGAGTCGCGCCTGTTGATGTGCGCACAGAAGTGCGATAGCCATGTAGAGCAAAGGGAAGCATTTTGTGCCAATCTTTGTATGTCTTCACCATTTTTTGAATGATTTTCTTTATATTTTTATTGGATTCTTCAACGGCTCCCTTCATCTTAGGTCTGTATGTTGAGGAGTTATAATGTTCGATTTTGAAATTGTCGCATAGTTCCTTCATGAGCTTGTTATTCAAATTGGACCCGTTATTTGTATTAATCCTATTCAGAACCTCGTACCTACATATGAGATTCTGCTTGATAAATCACGTAACCACTTGACTTGTCACATTGGCATATGATGTTGCTTCTACCCATTTGGTGAAGTAACCGATAGCCACCAGTATGAAACGATGTTCGTTGGATGCTTTCGGCTCAATCATGCCAATCATATCAATTGCCTACATTGAGAATGGCTAAGGGGAGCTCATGACATTCAGAGGAGTTGGTGGCACATTTATCTTATCAGCATAGATCTGGCATTTGTGACAAGTTATCGTATAGTGATAACAATCGGCTTCCATTGTTAACCAATAATACCCTGCTCGCAGAATCTTCCTAGCCATGGTGTGCCATTTGTATGAGTTCCAAAAGTACCCTCGTGGATTTATCTCATGAGCGTGTCTGCTTCCTGTTTCTCTACACACCTGAGTACTACCATGTCGTAGTTTCTTTTGTATAGCACACCATTTATCATAAAGAATTTTGAGGCTAAATTCTGTAGAGTTCGCTTGTCAATGATCGAGGCATTTTCTGGATATTCTTGTTTTCAAGGTATTTCTTGATGTCATAAAACCAAGGCTTGTCATTTGGCCCTTCTTCAATAGCAAGGCTGTGTGCGGGCTCTTCAAAGTGTCTGATTGTGATGTATGGTTCATGGTTTGGCCAAGTTACCTTAAACATAGATGATAGAGTGGCCAAAGCGTCCGCCATTTGATTTTATTCTCGTGGGATGTGACTGAAAGTGATCTCCATGATTTATGTATCCAACTTTAAAACATGATCCCAATATTGAATCAGTTTTGGATGTTTAGTATCCCATTCATCGTTGACTAGTTATATGACTAGTGCGGATTCCCCAAATGCTTCGAGGTGCTTTATTTCAGATTAATGGCAGCTTCCAGTCCTAGTATACAAGCTTCGTACTCGGCGATGTTGTTGATGCAGTCAAAACACAACCTTGTAGTGTAGGGCTTGTGATAATTCTTTGGATAAGTCAAGACTACCCCTATATCGTGCCCCAGTGCATTTGAAGCCCCGTCGAACATGAGTGTCCAACGTGCCCCTGGTTCGGGTCCTTTGTTAGGTCCTGGTATTTAATAGTCACCTATAACCATGACATCTCCATCTGGGAAGTCGAACTTCATAGGGTGATATTCTTGCAGCGGTTGGTGAGCTAGATGACCATCTAGTATACTACCCTTGATGGCCTTTTGAGTGACATATTGGATATCGTATTCTAATAGCAGCATATGCCATCGTGTGATTCTCCCTGTAAGAGCTAGTTTTTCGAACATGTAATTTAAAGGATCCATTCTTGCTATTAACCATGTGGCGTGGGTTAACATATATTGCCTCAACCTCTTATTATCCCAAGCCAATGCACAACAAGTTTTCTCGAGGAGCGAATACCTGGTTTTGCAGTCAGTAAATTTCTCGCTGAGGTAGTAAATTACATGCTCTTTTCTTCCTGTTTCGTCCTGCTATCCCAAAACACAACCCATTGATCCTTCGAGCACTGTCATATACATGATGAGTGGTCTTCTGGGGACTGGCGACATTAATATTGGTGGCTATTGTAGATACTGGTATATTATCTCGAAGGCTGCTTGGCAATCATCATTCCATACTACCGTTTGATCTTTTCGTAATTATTTGAATATCGGCTCACATGTAGCTGTTAGATGTGATATGAACCTTGAAATGTAATTCAATCACCCTAAGAAACCAAGAACTTCTTTTTCCATCCTCGGTGCTGGCATCCCTTGTATAGCTTTTACTTTGTCGGGGTCTACCTCGATACCATGCTTACTTACAATGAAACCAAACAACTTGCCTGATCTGATGCCAAATGTACATTTATTCTGATTTAACCTCAGTCTGAACTTGCGTATCCGCTCAAATAACTTTTTCAAATGTATGATGTGTTCCTCCTATGTATGGGATTTAGCGATCATATCATCTACGTACACTTCAACCTCCTTATGGGTCATATCATGGAATAGCGTGACCATGGCCCTTTGATAAGTTGCCCCTGCATTTTTGAGACTGAATGACATTACTTTGTAGAAGAAGATTCCCCAAGTTGTCATGAAAGTAGTCTTTTCCATGTCTTCAGGTGCCATCTTGATTTGATTATAGCCTGAGAAACCATCCATGAATGAGAATACTGAGGCTTGAGCTGTGTTGTCTACCAAAACATCTATGTGAGGTAACGGGAAGTCGTCCTTGGGGCTTGCTTTACTCAGATCTTAATAGTCCACACACATGTGTACCTTTCCATCTTTCTTAGGTACTGACACAATATTAGCTATCCATGGCGGATAATCTACCACTGCTAAGAACCCTGCGTCAAATTGTTTAAGAACTTCTTCTCTAATCTTACTATACATATCTGGACGAGTTCTTCTGAGTTTTTGCCTAACGGGAGAACAAACTTCTTTGAGAGGTAGTATGTGAACCACCATGTTTGTATCTAATCCCAACATGTCTCTGTAGGACCAGGCAAATATATCCATGTACTCATGTAGTAGCTTGATCAGTCTTTCTTTGACGCTCTTCTCTAACATTGCCCCTAGCTTGATTTCTTTCAAATCTTCCTCTGTTCCTAGATTAATGGTTGCATGCGGGTAGGCGCCATGTTCAGGTTATATTTGTAATGCTTTAAGAAAGCATTAGCAAGATCTGCCTATATGAACTCGCTCCAATTGCATATACCAGTCTAAAGATGCCCCGCTTAAGCTGTCTTGAAAACAATGAACCATTAGCTTTTGATCATGGGCATGGGCATGCATCTTCCTGCAATACATGCGCAAATGATTTCTTGGACAAATGAGCCCTTTGTATTTTCCAAAGTCAGGCACTTTGAACTTCGACATAATTACCACATCAGGGACTAGGCCCATTTCCAGAGCATCTACTTCGAAAACATCAAAACCTTCCAGAACTTTCAGGCTTTCTTCCATAACTTTATATTAATTCATCACTAGTGTATTATTGATAGCATGAGTAGCAGTCATCTCCAAGGGTTCCTGATTGACATCATCTAGGCCGTGGTCTCTATACTGCAGGTCCAAGTAGTTGTCTGCATTGTTGATTGGAATCCGTAGGGTATGTGATGCCCCTGCTTTTGATGGTGCTGGGACAAACCCTTCGGTCTCAGCTTCTATTGTTTCTTGTTGGGACATGACAGATTTTTGGGGTCCTGTCTCTGGCTCTTTTCTTAGTTGGTGACCACTCGATGAACCAATCGTTTGAGCTACTTCTTCGAAAGCTACCCCGGGAATCTGATCCTGTCTGTCAATGATATTCTTCAAATCTAAGAGAACTTGACTCAAATATCCTTTCATTGAACTCACATCACCCTTTACTTGGTTGAGATCCTCTTTGAATGCAGCCTAATTCTCCTCGATTTGCTCCATTTCTTTTTGCTGGTAGGCCCTTGTTTGATATGGAGGCCAAGGAGGTGGTGATCTTCTTCTACCAATGGTTTAACTTGAGAGATTTTGAAAAACTGAGATGAGCTTTGATATTATATTTAGGTGTTTGTGAATGCATGCGTGCGTATGATTATGTATGAACCTGCAATGGTTTCTTGCTTTAAATGTCTTATGCAATTGGGTATATACTTATCTTTCGCTTCTTTTATCTATTTTTTTATTTGGCGAATATCTTAAAAATAGATACGTAAACGAGATACGGAAATAAAATGCCTTTATTGAAAGTAACATAATCCAGATATTGAAAAATATTACAACTTCAAATCAAAACTTGTTTGTATGAAAATAAAACAAAGGGAAATAAATCTTCTAGGTGCGCTTGCGGATGTCTGCTCTGAAACCATCAACCATTTCTCGAAAAAGCTTGAGAAAGTCTTCAACATCCTTAGGAAGGGGAAACATTACACTTTCTGCGTCTCTCAAACTTCTAGGGATATCCCCAATGAGATTGTTGGCTAGAAAGGTGAGCCTTTCATGTTTGTCCTTGTAATACCGATACTCTTAATAAAGATGTGGGATTATCTTATGTTCATCTCTCCCGGCTTGGGAAATCTTTGTATACTGCTCTTCCCAATACATCTTTTCAGCCCTCAATTCCGTGTAAAGTCTTTGTTGGATAAGGAAATATTTTTGGAGACCTTCTAGATCTAAGCATATATGCTCATATTCTTCAGTTCTTTGAGCCAAGAGTCTTTCTGCCTCTATCCTTTCAAGGTGTTCTTTGACCTCTGATCCTTGGCTATCTTGAAGTCCGGTGGTGAGGTACCTTATTTGCTCTTCTTGATCTAAGGAAGGTTGCGCCAAACTTTGGATCTGGGCTCTTAGGTCTTCCTTTAGCACTTTCTTGTCGTGTGTTACCTTTTCGTACCATCCGGTTAACCTCCTGATTTCAGTAACAACATCTTCTAACATTTGGTTGTGGGAATCTAGATTGAAAGAAGAACTCAAAAGTCCTTCAGTGGTACGCTTCCGTTTAAGACTCTCCTTTTCCAATGCCTTTTGATCTCTCTCAATTTATTGGTCCTTTGACTCAAGTATGAGCTGCATCTGCTTCTTTTCTTTGGTCAGATTGAGAAGGTTAGTTCTAATTCTTCCTTTTCCCTCTGAGCTTGCTTTAGGGCATTATTTAGATCGTCTATTTCTTCCAAGGATATAGGCGTGACCTCTGGGACCTCTAACTTGTATTCTAGATCTATATCAAACAACAACTTGATAATTTGTACCCTATCTCGGACCCATCTAGTGTAGGGTTCTCTTGCCATGCCATTCTTCCTTTTAGATTTCCTCTTGTTAACCTTATTCCAAGCCCGGATAACCTTGTTGAACAACCCCTGATCCTTTATACCCATGCCGTGGATGATCAATGGTTGGATTTGTTCATTCGAAGGTCTGTCTTCCAAAGGATACCCTAACTATCGTAGGGTCAAAGTAGGGTTTTAATTAATACAGCCTCAAGATCCGATCAATGGAACATTAGGAAAGTCCCTGCAGCTAATAGTGATGTCACCAATATCCAGCTTCCTTGCATACCATAATACCAAGTTTGCAGTGAGAGACCTTAATTTCTGAGGCCACTCACGTTTGGTCAAGTTTGGAATCATATAGTCTTCTTTGTAAATATGGGTCATGAACCAGGTATACACAAGTGGAATACAACAATTTAGAGTGCCTTTTCTCTTTTGATACATTGTATGCAAGGTGTAATAAATGTCAGCAAGTAGAGTGGGAGTTGGATCCGTATTAAAGACTTTTGCACCCCAAAATATGCTAATTGCCGTAGGTTCAATATAGTCCGCAGACCGTGGGAATAAAATTACACCAAACACAAGAAATCCTAAACAATCAATACAAGGTTGGCTTCTAGGTATATTCTTTTGATTCCTTGTATCGGGCCTTCTCTTTGGTAATTTTGAACTAACTCGGAATATGGGATCCCTAAGCCCTTTGCCAAGACTTTGACTTCAATAGTTTGTCCAATTCCTACATAGGCATTCTCTTTAGAAAAGTTCAGAATTCTATCAAATTTTTCCAGAGTCGGTGCTAGCTGGAAGTCTTGGAAGGTGAAGCATCTTAGCGGTGGGTCATAGAACTGAACAAGGGCAGAAACAACGTCTACTTGAACTTCTACTCTGGTCAAGTCAAGGGTTTCCCCATAGCGGCGAGCATACATCTTCAGAGCTCTTTAAGATAACTTACCTTTTATGGCTTTGATTTCAGAAATGTCTGGCTTGAGGGCATTGACGCGGACAAGTTGTTTCCCTCTGGTACCCATTTTCAAAAATAATCACCAAAATCTTGATTTTATTGCTTTTTGTTTTTTACCCTATGAGTAAGACAAATAAAAGAAACAAATAATGAATATATGAAATGTATGAATGCATGGATGTATAGTTTAGTGACGGGATTTTGTGATAGGTACCTTTATACGGTAGGCTCTTAACTTTGACCTACGATTAGTCTACCCTCCCAAAAGGTGGCTTTCTTAAGAGTATCATAAATAACACTAGAGGGAGAAGGCACAAGGGCCTCCCTTAGGTGGAGCCTCTTTATGGACCGAGAGTTTCGTCTCAAAATCGTGAAAGGTCTCGTCATGAGAATTTAGTTAAGGTCGTTACAAAGAGTCATGGGTGGAATTCCAAAGTCCTACTCGTCAAGAGGACATCTCTTGATAAGTATTCCTTTTTCATAATTCTACCGACTCTAGGCGAAGTCGTCACGTAAACTCTCAGGAATGATGTATCCCCTATGCTAATAGACAAACCTTCTTTCTAAGGGTTATTTGAAAATATTTTTTTTGAAAATAAAATCCTGCCATACGGTAAATATATAATGATAAACAATATACAAGAATAAATAAATGAAATAAATAAATAAAACCCAAAATAAACCTAAAACCTAGGGTTAAGGGTCCCCAGCAGAGTTGCCAGTTGTTGCGGCTGGTTTTTAAATCAAGAGTCACCACTACTAGTTTTTATCCTATGGAAGGGCATCTAATAGGAAACCCTAATTTGCAAAGACAAAGATTCTAAGTTTCAGACTCCATTAGACGAAAGGAAGGTGTTATGCACCTTTCATCTACCTTATTCTTAAGGATACTAGGTTTAGGTTTAGGTTTCGGGTTAAACAAGGTTTTAATTTTTTATAGGGGAACTCGCCACGATTTTAATTGCATGCCTACGTATCCTCTTATGAGGAATCAGAGTTCCCATTCGTAGTTCGTATGAGTTTGTGTTTTTTAGGGGTTGCAAAAGTATTTTGAATTGCCTCGCATTTTGACCGGGTGTAGAGATTGCGGAATTTTGCACTAAATGCGCGATTAGTCAATATATATTTGAAACCCTTTAGCAAAAATTATTTGTTTATATTAGTTTATTGAGAAAAATAATTTAGTATTTCTTATGTATTTTTTATCATATTAATTGCAAAAGCTCTTAATTAATGCATGATTTAAAATATTTTAATGCAACACAATATAAAAATATATACATGACTTTTCAAAGAAAATAATTATTTATATGACAATAGGAATAATAATATGTGAAAATAAAAATTAAATAAATAAAGTATTAATAATAATTACTATTATAAAATATATGATAAGAATAATAAATAATATATAAATTAAGAACATATAGAAAATAAGAAAATCATAAAAAATAGAAAAAATATTGAAATTAAACAGAGGGTACATTTTTTTAGTTAAATAGTAAAAGATGGGGGTGTGAAGAGTCAGGGCCTGGATTCAGATATTAAATTTAGGCCCAGTAAGCCTGGGGGGTGCGTCGCTGAACTAAGGAGCAAAACACGGGGGTGTCTTTAGGAGCTGGGCCTAAGTTCAGATATTGAACTGGGCCCAAAGGTGAGGGGTGGTGTAAATTGTTTGTTGGATTAGTAAAACGACAAAGGGGGTGTCAAATATAATTGGGCTTGGCCCAAACACATATTTTGGGTGGCTTGAGTGATTTTCTACACGGGGGAGTATGGGGCTTACGATGGACTTGGCCTCACGGCCGTCCACCGAAGATCAAACGAACATAATAAAGGGGGAACATGTTATTACGGTAGGCGCATGGGTACAGGATACAGCAAAGTAGAATTTTGTTTTAATACATTTTATAATTCATTTTTTGTTTTACAATATCATTTTCTCCTCTCTTTCACACAACCCTTTCCTTCTTCCTTCCTAAACCTAACACCCCCTCCAACCGCGGCGGCGTAACACCCTTAACCAAATCCCCTCCCTCCTATCATAACCCACCAGTAATAATATGAGAAACGCAAAAGCTGAGTTTGAGTTACCTTTGGTCTCGATAGTTCTATTATGTGATACGCTTTTCCGGTTCTGATCTCTTTTTCTGGTTTGCATGTTTTAGAGGTTGAGTAACAGCGACGGTTTGGGTTTCTGATATTGAAACCCCAACCGCTTTCCTCTTTCACCTTCAACGAGTTGGATCAGTACTAGCTCTCCTTAATAAAACATAAATCAGATAATAATTTTGTTCCCAAACTGCCAAATGGGCCAATTAAAAAAAACTCAATGGGCCTGCAATTCTATATTCATACCTCCCTCCTAACTAAAAACAAAAATGGGTAAAAAATGGAATTCGATGGGCCTTTAATTCTAATGAACTTTTCAATTGAATTTTTCACCTCCTTTCTCTTTACAAACAACAAAAACGTTTAAGTGGGCTTTTATAATTAAAACTTAATTCTTTTCTGAAATAATTCTCCATATTCACATCTCATGGGCCATTGGCCAACATACTTCACAAATAGGCCTATGGGTATATGGGTATTTATGATTTAGAAAGCCCCACTCCCTTGGATTAAGACACACCCCCTTATTGACTTGGACTTTTGAAAATGGACTACCAGATATTGCTAGACCATTCCTAATCAAAACATTCTTTCTTCCATTTTAACCTTGAAAAATATGATCGTCAAGGTAGGGCAAATTTGGGGTACGACACATACCAATAGAAATGACCTGGGAGAACCTTCCTGGGGAATACATACTTCCAAAATTTCAGAGTTCGTCCATCTTTAGAATCACCATTTTTGTTTTTCTTGAGTCACAAAATCTAAAGTAAAAAGTAATTTGTAAATTCTTTTCAAAAATAATTTTGTTATTTAATATTTTTGTTTTGAAATTACTATATGAAATTCTGGTATCAGATATGCAATCAAAGGAATATCAGTATTAGGGTACATACCATAAAATTCAAATGTCAAGCACATGTAAGTGCCAAAAAAAGAAACAAAGTGTTCAGAGAAACATCAAATAGTCCAACTATCATCCTGACCAGTTGACTTGTTGAACCAAAACTTCTTTCCTCACTGGAATCTTCATCTTCAGAGCTCACTGCATCGTCAAGGTTGCTATCCTTTTGCAGATCCTTGATCATCTTTTCAAATACTAGCTTCCTAGCTGAGCTCACTCTGATCACATCATCTAATTCCTTGCAAGCTTCATTTCTTTCATTTATCATTTCATCCTTGGTGGAGGTCTTATCAGTAGGAGCTGATGTTAAAACAATGTCTAGGATAAGTTTTCCTGAAAAGAGATTAAAGTGGAGGGTCAAAGAAGACTCCCTCTTGCATACAACATCATTTCCATTTAGGACTCTAGGGTGCTGATTTAGGATAATTCCACACAGGAGGGAAGGGAAAGCAATTTTCATATTAATGGCACAAGTTCCCGCATGTTTGTGGTCTGATCAAAGATATAAGTCCCATAATAAAAAAGTTTTTGGTTTCCAATAGCATAAATGAACTTTCCTAAACCAATGGAGATTGTTGAGGTGTGATTAGTGGGAACCCAAATTTGTAGCTCCAATCCTATGTAAAATTGCATATTTCACACTCAGTTTGCTGACAGGGAGTTTGTTTTTCATTGACCACTCACTTACTTGATTGTCTGTAACTTCTAGCTTGCAACATACATCTTTAGACCTATCTATAAATTAGTTTATAATGGCAGGAGAAAATTCAACACACTTTCCTCTAACAAAAACCTTTATATATTCCTTACTCTTATGGTCAGCATAGTCAACAATAATATTAACAATTAACTCTTTAACAAGAGTTCTGTAGCAATTTGCAAACCTGGTAATTGTTTTCATCAGTCCAACATAGGAGATCAACTCGATGATTTCCTTACACTCCAAGGCACCAACTCCTAGCTCTCTCTCTCTAGGGAAATCCTTCTTTGATAGAGATACTTCCACTTTTCAGCATTCCCAATAGAGTGAAAGGATATATTGTCAAGTGGGGCGTCGGGAACCCTAACAGACAATTTCTTAGTTACAGACTTTTTGATAGGAGAGATGTCCTGGACATCTTGCTCGACATCATACTCAGAGTCAGTCTCTTCAACTAGAACGACTTTCCTCTTACTCTTGGACCTTTTTATAGCATCCTCATCATCATCAACAGAGGTAACATGTCTATATTTTCTCTTTCTAGAATGAGGGACCACTTTACTTCCTGCTTTTAGGGGTCCATACATGGTTTTCTTCTTGATAGTCTTGGGAGGGTGTGTGATGCTTGCATCTTTCACTATCCTGGACTTTAGCCTTCTAGCAATACCAGGTACAACATTAGTGATGAGCTCATTGTCAGAGAGCTCTTCAACATTGACAACATCCACATCATTGTGACATTCTCCATCCTTGGAGGCAGCAAAATTATCTTCAACATTTGTGCCATCTTGATCAACATTTTCTTCTTCCACATCTTTTAGGACAGAGGTAGCAACCTTCTCAAGTTTGCAATCAGCAAAATCATTCTTGGTTGATTTAGCAGCATCTTTTTTATATGATTCAACATTATTCTTAGGGTTACATCCTTTGTCAGCTGGAGGGGGCATGTGAGCAAGGGGAGTAGAAATCCTAGGCACAACAAATCCTTCATTTAAAACTCTGTCCATAAGTCTTCTGATACTTCTATCAACATTGATGTGATACGGTGGGAGAACTGACTTGGTTGTTTTGCGTTTTATCGCAAATGTTGCGGTTAGCAAGAGTCGCCACCGACTCTTCTTTTATCCAAAAGGAAAGGTGAAAAAGCACAGGAAAGACCTTTAGAGGTGTTTTTGAGTTCGGAGGGTAGATTATGAAAAGGGAAGGTATTAACACCCTTTTCATCCATGGTTTTCCATGGGCTCTTAGTTACTTGCTAGATCACTTACTTTTGTTTGAATGTGCTTGTGGTGTGTGTTTTTGAAAGTATTTTTGAAAGTGGAACTTCGTAATGGTTCTCATTTCTATAAGAACGCCTACAAAGTGTTTGTTTCGAAAATAGTTCAAAGGGGTGTTTGTGAGATGTGTTTTTGAAAGTATTTTGAAAATGTAACTTTGTAACGATTCTCATTTCTATAATAACGCATATAAAGTGTTTGTTTCGAAAATAGTTCAAAGATGAGAGTGTGGGTGTATAAAATTTTTTGTTGTTGTGAGAAAGCGAGTAACTAGGAGCGAATCTACCTACTCAAAAGGTCTTAAATGTGCTTTTCCTCCTCCTTTAGATGTGGCTATCTTACCATTGATTTGGTAAGAAGCCCCATCGTTGGATGTGAAGGGACATGCGTTGGGACGTTTGTATAGTCATAGAAGGCAACATATGGGATGTTTTAGCAATGTCATTTTAGGGACTAGATCGTTTACCGAAGGCAACATCAAGGGTCATCGAGGGACTACGATCTTTTATCGGGGGTCTTTGCTAAGACACCCATGCTCGAGGGACATGACTATTTTCCGATAGGCAACAAGTGGAATTACCCTAAGGGTGTAAGTGTGCAATTGTGTTTTATATACATGCATTTAGTCTTGATTAGGGTGATCTACTTGTTGGTTTTATCTTTCCATACAAACCCTAATTTACTAGCTTTGATATGAAAGCGATAAATTGCGGAAAGTAAAATTACTACGCTATTACATCATTATGGGGATGGGGTATACAAATGTACAAATGGGGATGACAAGTAAGGTAAACCCTAATTACTATTACAAGGCTTTGACAATTACATAATTTATAATGCAAAAACAATAAAATATGCAAGAAGATGTAAAGTGAGAGAAATTGTTTTTTTAGGGTTTTTTATAGCAAAAGGTTTTGTAATTAATTTCATTGAAGAAAAATCTAAGTCTAAGTTAATCATTTAAAAAAATTGTTTTTAAGGTTTCATTTGAAAACAAAGGTTTTATAAAGTTAGGTCATTTCCAAGCAATATAACATGTCCAAAATAAAATAAAAAATCTAAAAAAAACAAGAAATTTGGTGCCCGAGCTGACACGGGCCGTGTCAGGGGACACGGGCACCCGTGTCAGGACCTTTCCATGACTTTTATGTATTTTTTTGGTCCCAGCCATCCTGACACGATCGTGTCACCTGACACGGGTTCCCGTGTCAGCCCCTGTTCATCCTTTTTTGCTCATGTACGCACCAGTAACATTGACACGGGCTGTGTCGTTTGACAAAGGCACCCGTGTCAGCCTATGTCCCTGCATATTATCATGTTTTTTCAACCCAACTAAGCTAAAACGGGCCGTGTCGTGTGACACGGGCACCTGTGTCAACCTCTGGTCTGGCTTTTTGTTAGTTTTTTCTCTTTGATCTGTCTTGTTATATCTTTTGAGCGCAAAAGCAAATGATGTATGAATAATGAGATCACAGTTTGAGAAAGTTTACCTCTCGAAGCGGAAGCTTTAGGACACGTATGGATGTTTTCGGGTGCAAAGTGGTGATTGATCGAGCTCCTTTGAACCTTCTTGAAGTATCTCCAACTTTCCTTTTGTGCTGAAAATGGTTGAACCGCTCCAACCAAGTTAAGTTGCAATGTATGTTTTTTTGAGTTTGGAAGATGATGGTAGTGATGTTATAGAAGTTATTCTTATGTTTGAACAACTTCTATATGGTGTATGTGAAGTGTTTGGATAGTTTGTTTGGAGAAAACTTGCAAGGTATGAGATTCAAAGAATTTGACTTCAAAGCTCAAAATGGATGTTTTGTGTACAAATCTGGTTTTTTGACAGCAAAAATGAGTTTGAGTGTTAGTTTCTCCTTCTATTTTTCTGGCCTTTCTCTCTATTTTTTCTAACCTTTCTCTCTATTTTTTCTAACCTCTTTCCCTTGCAAATGCTTCTTCTATTTATAGGCAAAGGACTTGTGAACAAAGGCTGAATAGGTTTACAAGACAACATGTTATGGTTTGGTTGAGATGTAAGTATCAAACTATGTCAAGTACTCCATGGTTCCAAGATGAAGTACCAAAGTTGCTGGTTTAGAGGGGTTGATTTCCATGTTTTATGGTGGAGTAAAATCAGAAACAAATAAAGTATGGGCTCAAGACAAGTTTTGTACAAAAAGCTTGCTTTTCAATAATAGCAATGGTGCCTTTATGCCATAAATGGAAAGATCCTTTAGACAATGGCTTAAATACTTGGGTAATAGCTCAAAAGTGGGTTTAAACATTAAATTATGTAGAGATTTGCAAGCAAGAAGACCTGCAACATAAGATTATGCAGCATAACACAAGGGTTCAAGTATTATAAATTCATGCTCTTGGATGTTTTGAAAAGCTTGAAACACCCTCTATAACTTTCATGTTGACCACTTTTGTTAAATAAAATTGGAACTTGATGAAAATTGGCCAAGAAGTTGGGATAAAAACCTGACCAAAACTGCTGAAATTTCTCTAAGTGTTAAATGAAAATGTCATGACTTCATGAATTTATAACTTGAGATCCATGCATATTTAGCAGAAGTTATGTAAAGTGATTTTGTAGATATCATGGAAATCTATAACTTTCATGTTGAAAGTTTCCCTTGAACCGTCTTGCATCTTGGTGAAAGAATGGCATGAAGTGATGAAATTATCATGTATAAAAACACTTAGAAAATTTCTAAGTCTTGGAAATCTTGACTTTTCAAGTTGACTTTTGACTTCTCTTGACTTCTTGATGATCAAGCTTGATATTCTTGAATGTCTTGATGAAATTTGATCTTTGGAATGTAATGTTGACCAAAAAGTCAAAGTTTGACTTTCCAGTATGCAGTTGACCGTTTTGCCCTTTTGCCAATTCCAAGCCTAAATTGATGTATCAGTGCTGCAAACTTGATGTCATAAAAGATCTTATGAGAAAATCCTTGAGAAATGAGAGGGAAAATTTTGGGGTACAACAGCTGCCCCTGTTCAATCTTCTTAAACCTGAAGAGTTAGATTGGCGGATCCGTCATTCATGACTTGAAGGTGGAAGATGATTAGACACTAGAGTGCCCAGAAATTTGCACACGATGATGTGGTGGTTGATTGTGTAGGGAATGGGATTAAAAGATGCCATTTGGATAGATGATGGAAAGTTTTCGGAGATGGGCTTGTAGATGCCATCCAAAATGATTGTTGGTAGGAATAGAAGAAGTATCATAGTAAATCTATGGTTGATTTATATTGGAACAGTGGATGTGTTGGATTGAGTATCAGAATAATATCCATAAATGGATTGTATCTAACTAGTATCTGAGAGTTGAATCTGAATGAGTATCAAGATGGAATCCGTATCTAGAGCATACCGGAACTGTATCTAAAAGCTGAATCTGAATGAGTAGCAGGATGGCATCCGTATCTGGAGCGTATCTGAACTGTATCTGAAAGCTGAATCTGGATGAGTATCAGGATGACATCCGTATCTGGAGCATATCTGAACTGTATCTGAAAGCTGAATCTGAATGAGTATCAGGATGGCATCCGTATCTGGAGCGTATCTGAACTGTATCAAAAGCTGAATCTGAATGAGTATCAGGATGGCATCCGTATCTGGAGCGTATCAGAGTTGTATCTGAAAGCTGAATCTGAATGAGTATCAGGATGGCATCCGTATCTAGAGCATATCTGAAAGCTGAATCTGAATGAGTATCAGGATGGAATTCGTATCTAGAGCGTATATGAAAGCTAAATCTGAATGAGTATCAAGATGGAATCCGTATCTGGAGCGTATCTGAACTGTATCTGAAATCTGAATCTGAATGAGTATCAGGTTGGCATCCGTATTTGGAGAGTATCTGAACTGTATCTGAAAGCTGAATCTGAATGAGTATCAGGATGGCATCCGTATCTAAAGTGTATCAGAACTGTATCTGAAAGATGAATCTGAATGAGTATCAGGATGGCATCCGTATCTGGAGCATATCTGAAAGATGAATATGAATGAGTATCAGGATGGCATCTGTATCTGGAGCGTATCTGAACTGTATCTGAAAGATGAATCTGAATGAGTATTAGGATGGCATCCATATCTGGAGCGTATCTGAACTGTATCTGAAAGCTGAATCTGAATGAGTATCAGGATGGCATCCGTATCTGGAGTGTATCTGAACTGTATCAAAAGCTGAATCTGAATAAGTATCAGGATGACATCCGTATCTGGAGCATATCTGAAAGCTGAATCTGAATGAGTATCAGGATGGCATCCGTATCTGGAGCGTATCTGAACTGTATCTGAAAGCTGAATCTGAGTGAGTATCAGGGTGGCATATGTTGTACCCCAAAATTTTCCCTCTCATTTTATCAAGATTTTCTTCATAAGACTCTTTGGACTCAAGACCAGATTAGGGTTTGCTCTGCTCAAGACTTCTCCTTGCACTGCTGACCTGAAATTAGGGTTTGAGTTTGCACATATATTTTTGGACTTTCAATTCCTCATGTGACTTTCATACTTCATGTTGGACTCTTAAGATTGCTCATACTAAGTTTCAAGCCTTGAATCAAATTTTTGCCCAGTCAATTTGGACAGTTGACCTAAAAATCAGCTGTATTGGGGAAAAAGTCAACTGTGGCCAATTTACAGTCAAACCTCATAATTTTTGATCCACATCAACATTATAGACTCATATGAACCATTTGATCAAGTTTGGACCACAACTCCTCAAGAAATTTGATCATATCATCAAAAGGGCAAAATGGCCAAAATTAGGGTTTTGACTGTAGAAGGACAATTTCTTATTTCTCACCTAGCCAATGGAAAATTGGGTTCAAGCATGGTTTCAAGGACTCAATGGCATCACCTTGACCTAATCACAAGGTTCAAAAGATCTCAAAAGCATTGGATTGACAGATGAATTTTCCAGTCAACTGATCAAAAATCAATTGTACACTGAAAAGTCAAACTTTGACTTTTTGGTCAAAATCAAGTGCCAAGGGTCATTTTTCATCAAGATGTGTCAAAATATGAAACTTTTTCACCAAGAAACCTAATTTTGAAAATTAGGGTTTAAAATGGAAAATTTTCATAACTTAGAAATTTTCTAAGTTATGAAAATTTCTTTTATTTTCCCAACTTTTTCTCCATGATGCAATTGGATTCAAAGAAAACTTCCAAAATGAAAGTTTTAGTCCTCCACAAAACCTACAACTTTGATTCACAAAGTTTTCCAAAAAGATGCTTGGATCTCAAGTTATGATTTTGTGAATAAGGGTCCATGAAACTTTTAACTTAGTGAAATTTTGCCCTAATTTAGGCAGGATTTTGACCTATCTTCTTGGCAATTTTTCAC
This sequence comes from Vicia faba, assembly GCA_948472305.1. Lineage (NCBI taxonomy): Eukaryota > Viridiplantae > Streptophyta > Magnoliopsida > Fabales > Fabaceae > Vicia > Vicia faba. The sequence goes on from OX451735.1 coordinate 563,330,676, forward strand.
ATAGTTCCAAGTGGAATCTCAAAATGCATTTCAAATATGGATTGTATAGCATGTTACAAGCTTTCCAAAATGTCCAAGAACTCTCCAAGATCATTTGTGGTTAGGGAGAATCAAAAGTTTGAAATTAGCAAATTATCACTTTTGCCCAAGGCATTTTGCACCATGTTACAACTTGCAAATCTGTCCAAAGCATGCTTGAACTTGGTTTACAGGTTCTAATCTCTTCCACAGTCATAAATTAAATGCAAATACATTGGTTAAAGGCTTTTTTCTGAGCTTTAGAACATTGCACAAAGATTTAATCCAAAAATGGCAAAAAGATAACGTTGCCACTTTGATAAAGCATGCTTTATGTCAAATTGTTTATCTTGAGCCATGGACCAAGCCTTTTGCTGCAAACAAAGTTCACTAATATCAGGAAAATTTCACCAACTATGTGCAGCTAGAATACAGGCCTGTACAAGCCTTGGCATTGTTAACTTCAACTTTTGCTTCAAAAGCAAGTAACTTGCAAAAGTCCATACAACTCTTCAATCTGATAAGAGCAAGCTTTGTGTTCATTTCAAACAAGTTTTACATATTGTCTAAGGCCAGAAACACGAGCTCATGGCCTCTAAAACACCCTTAAGCACAAAAACTCTAACTTCTGCCCAAAACAGGGCATTTTCTGCAAACACCAAGCCAAAACATATTTGCCTCGTGCGTTTTGTCCCAAACCACTTCAGGCACATTGCATACATCCCATCCAAGCTACCCAAGTCCCTGTCCAACCACTGTAACTCCATTTTCAAACTTTACCATTTTTACTTTGAAGCTTTGCAGGTTGAGTTCTACAAGCACATTCAAGCAAGTTCAAAGCAAGCCAAGCATTGGGGAAGGTTGAGTGAACTTCAGGCAAGCTAACACGACCTTCAGGCCTCATCCAAAACTCCTACATTGCCATATCCAAACTTGGCTGAAACAGGTATTTGTCAAACTTCTACCTCCTTATTTAGGAATCATTAGGCTTAGGTTTGTGAAGCAAAAATGTAGCCCTTAATGTCCTTCAACTGTATATATGCATAGAATTCATTTATGTTAACTGAGCTAGGAGAATTTGGATGTTGAAGTTGCTGAATTTTTTAGGTCAGAAATTGGGGGTGATAAAATTCTCCCTGGTTTCTTAGAGTTAGATCAAGTTTTTTATATGGTTAGAATCGTGGTTTAAAGCTCTATAATTTTCATGTTATGAGTTTTTGATTTCATGCAAGAACAAGAGAGAACAGGTTGAGGATGTAGAACGCGCGTTTTTTGTCACAAGGTCAGGGATGAAGTGGAACGTGGGTTGGGCCTGGCTTGCTTCTGCTTTTGACACCCCCATTCTGCTTTTTGCACCCCCTTGGCCCATTTCTTTATTTTTGCATATTTTTCATTTCTTTTTTTATTTTCTGACTTTATTATTTTTCTAAATATTAAAAATCACCCAAAATATTTTCCTAATTTTTACATTTTTATTTTATTATTTTTATTATTTTTTATGAAAAAAAATAGTTTATTAGGTTAAATACTTTTATTTTCTTAAATAAATTTGTAAATAATATTAAAATACTTACATATTTTTATTTTATTATATTATACACTTAAAATATTATTTTCTCACATATTTTACTTTTTAACATTTTTTGCATATATTTTTATTTATTTTTTGAACATAAATGAAATAAAATAATAATAGAAATATATTTTCTTTTAAAACAAAAACTAGGATTTCCACCCTTTCCAAATAAAAATAATCATTTTTATTTTCCCTTATTTTTAGGACATTAAATAAATTTATTTTACATACATAAAATAATACAAAAACATTTTTGCATATTTATATTTAATTGCATATTTAAATATTATTCATTTATTTATTTGTACAAATAAATTCAATATGGTTGTAATAGTTTTAGGGCTTTATTTTGTGCAATATCCCCCTATTCAAACTTGTATCCCCTCCCCATAATATTGTTGTAATAGTCTTAGATTTACTTTTACGCATTTTATCGCTTTCAAATGCCATGATAGTAAAACTAGGGTTTGTATTCAATAACCAAAAATCAAACAAATAGCATGACTAAACACAAGATAAAAATGCATGAAAAATGACAACACAATGCACACAAGCACCCCTAGGGTTTCATCCACTTGTTGCCTTAAAACATGACCATGGTATGCATGCTAGGTATCTTGGCAAAACAAATCAAAACAAAAAGATCATAGTCCCTCGATGACGCTATCTTGGTTGCCTAAACAAAAATGATCTAGTCCCTCAAAAAACTTGCTAAGATACTTGGCAACATTGTTATCATGGTCATACGATGACCCACGCCCGTACCGTTTAACATCCAAACACAAGGTTGTTTACCAAATACAATGGTAAGTCAACAATGTCAAAGGGTTAAAAATGTGTAGGAAAGACTTTTGAGTAGGTAGGGTAGACAACTCCTAGTTACTTGATCAAATCTGAAATCATCCTTGCTAATTTAAAAAAAAACACACAATTTCAAAACATTTCCCAACAAACTTTCAAACATTGAAACATTTTTCAAAAGACAAACACCTTTGTATACATTCAAGCAAGAATCATTACAAAGGTTGCCTAAACGAAGACCTCTTTTCAAAATACTTTCAAAACCACACACAAAGCACCATTTCAAACAATTGAAAAGAAAAGTAAGTGATCTAAAACAAGTAACTAAGAGCCCATGGAAAACCATGGATGAAAAGGGTGCTAGCACCTTCCCTTTTCATAATCTACCCCCCGAACCCAAGAAAACATCTCTAAGGTCTTTCCTGTGCTTTTTGACCTTTCCTTTGGATAAAATAAAAAGTCGGCGGCGACTCTTGCTAAACCGAAACATTTTGCGAACAAAAAATGCAAAACCTCAAGTCAGTTCTCCCACCGCATCACAGAATCCATATCTAGAGCGTATTTTAACTGTATCTGAAAGCTGAATCTGAATGAGTATCAGGATGGCATCCGTATCTAGAGCGTATCTGAATTGTATCTAAAAGCTGAATCTGAATGAGTATCAGGATGGCATCCATATCTGGAGCGTATCTAAATTGTATCTGAAAGCTGAATCTGAATGAGTATCAGGATGGCATCCGTATCTGGAGCGTATGTGAACTGTATCTGAAAGCTGAATCTGAATGAGTATCAGGATGGCATCCGTTTCTGGAGCGTACCTGAACTGTATCTGAAAGCTGAATCTGAATGAGTATCAGGATGGCATCCGTATCTGGAGCGTATCTGAACTGTATCTGAAATCTGAATCTGAATGAGTATCAGGATGGCATCCATATCTGGAGCGTATCTGAACTGTATCAAAAGGTCAGCAAGATAATGAAGGGATCTTAGACGATTACTACCTCAGCAGAATGATAAAGAAATCTTGGACGATTACTACCTCGGCAGGATGATGAAGGAATCTTGGACGATTACTACTTCGGCAGGATGATGAAGGAATCTTGGACGATTACTACCTCTACAGAATGATGAAGGAATCTTGGACGATTACTACCTCAGCAGGATGATGAGGGAATCTTGGACGATTACTACCTCAGCAGGATGATGAAGGAATCTTGGATGATTACTACCTCACAGGATGATGAAGGAATCTTGGACTATTACTACTCCAAAAGATGATGACCTTTATCTATTGATTGATATTTCCTGAAAAGGTAAAGAGTTAGTTGTATGCAATGTCATGATGTATGCATTGTGTAATGATGTTCTCAAAATAAATGAGATTTGTGTTATATGTATTTTGTATGCATATTCTATGAATGTTGTTGAAATGTAATTTTGTTTTGGAGAATAAATCCTTAATGAGTGTGGGGGAGTTATTAAATCCTGGATTACTGTTGAAAAGTAGGCGTGTATTCAAACTTTGCTTAGAATGTTTCCACTGAGGATTCCTGTTTTATTGTTTGAGGGGAACTCCGTTGGGGGATGATGAAAGCTCTGTATAGAGTGTTGATTCCTGTTTAGGGGAAATAGTTCAGGAGTCTTAGTCGTCTGTTGCTCTATTGGGGAGTCGAAGTTGAATTGATATCTGGTCGGGTCCAGGTTTCACAGTACCTTGTTGGGGATTGTAGAGTAGTCTATTGGGGAAGAGGAGTTGTGGTCCTTTGATTTGTAGTAGTCGGAGAGGCAAACTCAAACTGGGGAATCTGTAGTCTGTTGGGGAAATAAACCCTGTTGTCGGTCTGTTTGACAGGTGTCTTCTTCATTGGGGAAAATCCTCGAGGGTTCTTGAGGTCAACTCAGCTGGTGAGAAGTTTTCAGGGATTGAAACTCTGGCTGGGAGTCATCCTATGAGAAAGATCTTGGGGAGATTTTTCACTGCCCCTAGTAGCGAGTGTTTATGGCTTTGCCAGGAAATGTTTGACTATACGTAACACTTTGCCGAGATTGGCGTTCAATGCCCCAAGTGACGGAGATGGAGACCTGCCCCTGGTTATTCTGTATTTCTTTTGGAATATTGACTTGACTGCCCCAGGTGTGCTGGATAGTGACATGTCATGCCCCCTTGTTGATAGGAGATTTGTCATTGTAAGTGTCATCCCACTCTAAGTGATTTTATTCACTGGGAGAGCTTTCGTTCATCGGATATTCGTTGTGTGAATTTCTCTGCTGTCAAACAAAATAGCCATATGTAAACAGAGATATTCAAATAACGCAAAGTTTATGCTTGTCTTGAAAGTTTGAAAATGCATTTTTTAGCAAGAAATTTTGTAAGAAAGAATTTAACTCAGGATTTTGAGTAAAGCCTTACAGGAGTCAGGATACCTTTTGTAACAGTATGCTTTCGAACTAACCCATGCTTCAATTAGGACTTTTGAAAGGTAGTAATGTGGCTTGGTTCACGGTTTAAGAAACAAAGGATAAAGGCTCAAAGTGTATTTGTACCCGCCCGTTCTTCGTGATTTTCTTCGGTCCTAAACTCAGTTAATTGTACGTTTGAACTCCAATTAAGTCTGGAATGACGTTTTGGTGATGGTTCAGACAAGTTAAGTTTGTCGGAAGGCAGTCATTTTTGCAACATTTTTCATGTTGTTGAGGATTTATAGTGACCTCTTTCTTTTGATTTGTTATCCCTGATTTTTTCCTGACTGTTCTTGTTTTGAGATTACGGTCAGCTGGATGCCCCAGTTTTGTTAAGTCTCCTTTGTAGGTTTTGACTTAATGGGCTTTTCTTTTTGAGAGATAATTATTGCCTATGTGATAGGGAACCATCACCGTCTTTTTATTCCAGAGGAATGTTTTCAATGTCATTCGTTGTATTACGAGATGAAAATTTGCGGCTAAACGCGTGTTTGAATCAATTGAGAGACTACCCTGCCCCAAGTTTTGATTAAAGGTTTCAAATTGTGCAAAAAGAAAACTTCTACTTCTTTGGCTCGAAGGGGTTGACTAGGGATTATCTTCCTTATAACTACAATGTTTAGGATTTGAAATAAACGCCAGTACATCACCAACGAGGTCTGTCCAAAAGCATACTGCATGGGATTAAGGCATTGTTTTCGTCATCCTCCCTCTAAAGGCTTCTAACTTTTAGCAAGAGTTGAGAGTAAAAAGCATAGTTTAAATATAGAGAAAACGAATGGATGAGTTCAAGACAAACATATGCAATGCATTAATGAAACAAAGTTTGACATTAATATATAATTGTTTGAATAACAAAAGAGATTACAATTGAAAATTCAAATGGGCAGAAGCCTATTTGTCTGAACTTGTCACTTTAGGTGGTGAGCCATTGAGGGACGGAAGAAAAATTCAGTCTGGCTATCTTGTGCGAACTCCAGCATTCCTTTGTCGATCAGGTTTTGAATCTTGTATTTCAGCGCCCAACAATCGTTTGTATCATACCCAAGACTATCAGAATGATAGGCACATCTGGCATCAGGATTGTAGCTGGGAGAAAAAGTTTTTGGATTTGGATGAGGTCTTATTGGTGTAATCAGATTCAACCTCAGCATGTGTTGCAAAGCTTGAGACAGTGGTATGTTGATGTTGGTAAACTGTCTTTTGGGCTCGCTTTGCCTTTGCTTATTTTCTGGTTGATGTTGACGAAGTTGTTGTTGGGCTCATGACGTGGAAGCAAACTGGGAAGGTCTTCTCTCCCTTAAACCGGCTTCTTGTCTCATGGGAGGCTTAATGATGACTTGATCCTCAATTCTAATGGTTTTCCCCATTTGGTTACATCCGTCTTGATGAAGCTTGTTGATGAGGACTCTCAGCTCTTCTTGTCCTTGTGCCAAGTTTTGGATGAGAGCCATCTGGCCCACCAGTTGCCCCATCATCTGGATTTTCAATATGGCTATCTCAGTTCGTAGCCGCTCTAACTGGTCATCTTTGTTTCCCTCAGTATTCCCCATGATCATGCCCCTAGTGAGGAGAGCTTTCACTTCTTCTTGCCCCTTGGATAGGTTCAAGAACATTTCTCGGAGTCGAGCGTTTTGAGCCTGGATGTCTTTCACTGTTTGTTCCATCTTACTGAAATAAACAGTAGGAAGATAAGGAGACCTGTATGGGAGAAACCTGTCATGATATGATGCATGATATGTGGATGCAATGTTTTCAAGGATCTCGCGGGGTAAACACAAGAAAAGTTAGAAGTTTAAACTTTGATCAACATCTTTGATTGGAGAACTTTGTATCGGTGGATGTCCTTCCACGAGAATCAAGCTCACCATGTCAAGTGGGTCATAGCCCTTGACTCAAGTTTGTTGTACTTGATATTTGATGGTGTTTGGTCGAAGGAAAATAAATCCTATTGTCCCTTGATAGACATCTGGTTCAACGTGACCCTGCATCACAGGCCCTTGAGATCCTTGAAACAGTTATTGAAAATGCTATGGTATGATGTTATGTATAAGGATGAAAAGTAAGCAAGTTTATAGACAAATAAATATATACACACAAAGCAGACAAATCCTTAGGTTTAGGCTTGCATGGAGTTTGTAGGTAAGTACCCTCTTAAAGTTTAGTTAGCCCAACCTGTCCTAGTTGATAGTAACCGGGTTCTAAGGGATCTCAATATCACTGACCTTTCCCACAAGCTTCATTTGATAGGAGATTGACTCGCAACCAAACAAAACTCAAGATTCAAGTCTCAATGAGTGTAGTATCGAGTATCAACCAACTTCAGACTACACCAAAGTCGGTCATCTCACTACGTCCTAATGGCTAAGTTGGTCAAGTAAAGGTTCTAAAAATCAGTCAGTACTTCATGACATCACTCAGCGGCCCTGTATTCTTCTTGACTACTCAAGGGTTACCGGTACCCACAAATATGCCATACTAACGTAGCTATTGCTTAGACCATGTCAGTATACTCTGCACAGTTTCCACAACGTATTGCTACTTACCTATAAGGTATCCCAAATCTGGGTAGAGGATTCAAGCCCAAACAAAGAACCAAAATGTAAAGCATACAAGTCAAACAAAGAAATAAAGTAAAGGTGATCTAGCCCTAAGGTAACCCCACATTTAAGAAATCCCCAGCAGAGTCGCCAGTTCTGTGATACGGTGGAAGAACTGACTTGGTTGTTTTGCGTTTTATCACAAATGTTGCGGTTAGCAAGAGTCGCCACCGAATTTTCTTTTATGCAAAAGGAAAGGTGAAAAAGCACGGGAAAGACCTTTAAAGATGTTTTTGAGTTCGGGGGGTAGATTATGAAAAGGGAAGGTATTAGCACCCTCTTCATCCATGGTTTTCCATGGGCTCTTAGTTACTTGCTAGATCACTTGCTTTTGTTTGAATGTGCTTGTGGTGTGTGTTTTTGAAAGTATTTTTGAAAATGGAACTTCGTAATGGTTCTCGTATCTATAAGAACGCCTACAAAGTGTTTGTTTCAAAAATAGTTCAAAGGTGTGTTTGTGAGATGTATTTTTGAAAGTATTTTGAAAATGTAACTTTGTAACGATTCTCGTTTCTATAAGAACGCATACAAATTGTTTGTTTCAAAAATAGTTCAAAGATGAGAGTGTGGGTGTACAAAAATGTTTTTTGTTGTGAGAAAGCGAGTAACTAGGAGCGAATCTACCTACTCGGAAGTTCTTAAATGTGCTTTTCCTTCTCCTTTAGACGTGGCTATCTTACCATTGATTTCGTAAGAAGCCCCATCGTTGGATGTGAAGGGACGGGCGTTGGGACCTTTGTATAGTCATTGAAGGCAACATATGGGACGTTTTAGCAATGTCGTTTTAGGGACTAGATCGTTTACCTAAGGCAACATCGAGGGTCATCGAGGGACTATGATCTTTTATCGAGGGTTTTTGCTAAGACGCCCATGCTCGAGGGACATGACTATTTTCCGATAGGCAACAAGTGGAATTACCCTAAGAGTGTAAGTGTGCAAATGTGTTTTATTTACATGCATTTAGTCTATATTAGGGTGATCTACTTGTTAGTTTTATCTTTCCATACAAACCCTAATTTACTAGCATTGATATGAAAGCGATAAATTGCGGAAAGTAAAATTACTACGCTATTACATCATTATGGGGATGGGGTATACAAATGTACAAATGGGGATGACAAGTAAAGTAAACCCTAATTACTATTACAAGGCTTTGACAATTACATAATTTATAATGAAAAAACAATAAAATATGCAAGAAGATGTAAAGTGAGAGAAATTGTTTTTTTTAGGGTTTTTTATAGCAAAAGGTTTTGTAATTAATTTCATTGAAGACAAACCTAAGTCTAAGTTAATTATTTTGAAAATTGTTTTTCAGGTTTCATTTGAAAACAAAGGTTTTATAAAGTTAGGTCATTTCCAAGCAATATAACATGTCCAAAATAAACTCAAAAATCTCAAAAAAAAACAAGAAATTTGGTGCCCGAGCTGACACGGGCCGTGTCAGGGGACACGGGCACCCGTGTCAGGACCTGTCCATGACTTTTATGCATTTTTTTAGTCCCAGCCATCCTGACACGGCCGTGTCACCTAACACGGGCACCCGTGTCATCCCCTGTTCATCCTTTTTTTGCTCATGTACGCACCAGTAACATTGACACGGGCCGTGTCGTTTGACACGGGCACTCGTGTCAGCCTCTGTCCCTGCATATTATCATGTTTTTTCAACCCAACCAAGCTGACACGGGCCGTGTCGTGTGACACGGACACCCGTGTCAACCTCTGTTCTGGCTTTTTGTTAGTTTTTTCTCTTTGATCTGTCTTGTTATATCTTTTGAGCGCAAAAGCAAATGATGTATGAACAATGAGATCACATTTTGAGAAAGTTTACCTCTCAAAGCGGAAGCTTTAGGACACGTACGGATGTTTTCGGGTGCAAAGTGGTGATTGATTGAGCTCCTTTGAACCTTCTTGAAGTAGCTCCAACTTTCCTTTTGTGCTGAAAATGGTTGAACCGCTCCAACCAAGTTAAGTTGCAATGTATGTTTTTTGAGTTTGGAAGATGATGGTACTGATGTTATAGAAGTTATTCTTATGTTTGAACAACTTCTACGTGGTTTATGTGAAGTGTTTGGATGGTTTGTTTGGAGAAAACTTGCAAGGTATGAGATTCAAAGATTTGGACTTCAAAGCTTAAAATGGATGTTTTGTGTACAAATCTGGTTTTTTGACAGCAAAAATGAGTTTGAGTGTTAGTTTCTCCTTCTATTTTTCTGGACTTTCTCTCTATTTTTTCTAACCTTTCTCTCTATTTTTTCTAACCTCTTTACCTTGCAAATGCTTCTTCTATTTATAGGCAAAGTACTTGTGAACAAAGGCTGAATAGGTTTACAAGACAACATGTTATGGTTTGGTTGGGATGTAAGTATCAAACTATGTCAAGTACTCCATGGTTCCAAGATGAAGTACCAAAGTTGCTGGTTTAGAGGGGTTGATTTCCATGTTTTATGGTGGAGTAAAAAAAAAAAAAAACAAAGTATGGGCTCAAAACAAGTTTTGTACAAAAAGCTTGCTTTTCAAGAATAGCAATGGTGCCTTTATGCCATAAATGGAAAGATCCTTTGGACAATGGCTTAAACACTTGGGTAATAGCTCAAAAGTGGGTGTAAACATTAAATTATGTAGATATTTGCAAGCAAGAAGGCCTGTAACATAATATTATGCAGCATAGCATAAGGGTTTTGTTGTGTGTTCTTCAATAGAATGACTTGCAAATCAAGGGTGGATGCCCAACTTCATGCCCTTGAATCTCCTAGCTCAAGTATGATAAATTCATGCTCTTGGATGTTTTGGAAAGCTTGAAACACCCTCTATAACTTTCATGTTGACCACTTTTGTTAAATAAAATTGGAACTTGATGAAAATTGGCCAAGAAGTTGGGATAAAAACCTGACCAAAACTGCTGAAATTTCTCTAAGTGTTAAATGAAAATGTCATGACTTCATGAATTTATAACTTGAGATCCATGCATATTTAGCAGAATTTGTGTAAAGCAATGTTGTAGATATCATAGAAATCTACAACTTTCATGTTGAAAGTTTCCCTTGAACCTTCTTGCATCTTGGTGAAAGAATGGCATGAAGTGATGAAATTATCATGTATAAAAACACTTAGAAAATTTCTAAGTCTTGGAAATCTTGACTTTTCAAGTTGACTTTTGACTTTCTTGACTTCTTGATGATCAAGCTTGATATTCTTGAATGTCTTGATGAAATTTGATCTTTGGAATATAATGTTGACCAAAAAGTCAAAGTTTGACTTTCCAGTATGCAATTGACCATTTTGCCCTTTTGCCAATTCCAAGCCTAAATTGATGTATCAGTGCTGCAAACATGATGTCATAAAAGATCTTGTGAGAAAATCATTGAGAAATGAGAGGGAAAATTTTGGGGTACAACAATTGACAACTTCTTCTTCAGTTCTATTGTCAATAGCAGAAGAGGAGTTTCCTTTATCATCTTTAGATTTCTTAGCTGGTGATGATCTAGGTTTATTTACCTTTTTATTAAGCAGAGGGATCGTTGATAGAGGAGTAACATCTAGTACTCTGTCAAGAGAAAGATTTTCATTTGTAGATTTTGAGGAAGATGATGTGTGATGTTGAGACATGTTTGAAATTGTTTTGGCACGGAGATGAGGAATGACAAGGGTTCTTCTTTTGTTGAGGAGAATGAAGAGTTTGTGAAAGTAGAGAGGAGAGATGTAGTAGCGTGTGGGAAACAATTTTAGGCAATCTTGTAATGATTGTTTTCTAAAATTTATTTGTTGGAAACACAAACAATATAATATCACTTTAATGATATTCCCACACACTTTTAATTGCTACAAACCCTCATATAAACATATCCCTAATTTTATTATTAAATTCTCAAATTGATTAGCATCTAAAGCCTTTGTGAAGATGTCATCCAGTTGCAATTCAGTGGCTACATGTTCTAAGGCCACAATCTTTTCTTCAACAAGATCTCTTATAAAGTGATGGAGGATGTCAATATGCTTGGTCCTGCTATGTTGAATAGGATTCTTTGAAATGTTTATGGCGCTTAAATTGTCACAGAATAATGTCATGACATCTTGTTTGACATTGTATTCTATTAACATTTGTTTTATCCAAATTGTTGTACCCCAAAATTTGCCCTCTCATTTCTCCGGAAATCACCCTGGATTCTCAAAGTTTTCTCTCATACAAATCCAAGCCTTGAATAATCATTTCTTTCCAAGCAAGCCATTTAGAAGGGCAAAATGGTCATTTACATGCTGAGAAGTCAAACTTTGGTTTTTTGGATCAAAATCAAATCTCAAAAATCATATTTCATCAAGACATGTTGAAATATGAAGTTTGTTTCATCAAGAAGGTCAAAAGTCAAATTTTACCTTGGAAAAGTTAAATTCTAAGTGCTTAGAATTTTTCTAAAGTATTTAAGAAAAATGACACTTCAGAACTTCTGAGCTAGCCTCCAGGCAGGAGCAGTTAGAAGTTGTAAGCGTGGTTCAACACATAACATTTAGTCAGAATGTGGCCCTTCAACATCTATGCCAGCTCAGTCAGAAGTTGCCAGAAGGTTATAAAACATGATGAAAAAAATCTGAAAGCTCCTTCAGAACATGCTGGAACCAGAAGGTAAGAGGATCAGAAGATTGGGTGTTACACTGAAGCAGAATCTCTAAGTCCAGAGTTTTCAGAAGCAAATCAAAGAAACATGCTGGAAAGCCTGGGGATTCCTCAGAACTTGCTAAGGCAACAGGATATCAAGATCAGAACTTGGGTACTTTGTTCTAGACTGCGCTGAAATGGAACTTCTGGCCTAGATTTAAGTAATGATGCAAATCTCATATTACAAGATTTCTGATTTTTGACAAATCTCATCATCATTTAATGCTCATTAATGCTCACAACCACTTTTGAGTCTTTGTTCAAAGGATCTCTCCACGTGTAAGGTAGAAATACTTTTGTGCAGGATTAGGTAAAGGCCCATACGCTACCTTTCGCTTATAGGTTCACTTTTCCTTAATCCTTGCTTACTAATCCAACCTAGGCTAAAGGTTGTCAATCACCACAACCTTTTTGGAACTTGCTTCAAGAGTAAGTCAGCATCTAATGCATGATATTGGCGCCACTTGACATTTTAAAAACCCACAAAGCTTTTCCTATAAATAGAAGGCCATTGGTCACTGAGAAAGGGACCAGAAAAATTGCTGAAAAGAGACAGAAAGTTTGAGCAAGAAAAAAACCTTGAATCTCTGCCCAAAATTCCTAGAGTTTCAAAAACTGTAAACACATCATACAAACCATTAACTTTGGATCCTCTGCTTTCAAACTCCATTTGTTCTCAAAATATTTCTTGACTAAAAACCTTCCATATAGTTTCTGACCCCCACGTTGGAAACTGCCATAACCTCTGTATTCATACTACTATATACCCTCCATCCATCCATTCAAAGAAGCTGTTCAAAACGTCATCAGAGTTAAGGATAACTCCAGTTCACAAAGCTTCTTCCAGCTGCAAGGTAAGCACTTGCTGACTCTCACCACCTTGCCTAAGCATTACCAGATTTGCATGCTCAAAAACACAACGTAGATATCATGCTTCTGATGTGGTACATGTTCTGAAGTTTTCACGCATTTGTATGCTTAAGTAGAGAATGAATCAGTCCAGAACTTGCCTCTGATTTTTTGGTTCTGATTTCTGAATGCTATGAAACATGCTGAAACTGTCCTAGACATGTCTTCTATTTTGTGGAGAAATAACCAAATTGCAGATGTTCTGACTAGCATATAGGGAGACCAAGTTCTGACATTGGCACCAGCGCCTCTGGAGCCTGTTTTATTATCAATAATATGAGAACTTCTGAAAATTACCGTGTTCCCAGCAGGGTCAGAACCTCCGACCTCATACATTTTCACTAACAGGTTTCTGTTTTGCAGCGTGTCAGGGTCAGAACCTCTGACCTATATATTTTCACTAATAGGTTTCTGAGCTGCAGTACGCCTGGGTCAGAACTTTTGACTTCCTTTCAGCAACACGCTGATCCTCCTTTTTTTCTTCCCCTTGTTATTTTTCTTTCTTTTTTACTTTTTTTTTCTCGCTGGCACTCTCCTTTTCATTAATCAGCAAAACACCAAAAATATTTTCGTTCACACTTTATTTTATTCCTTAAAACAAAAAAAAAATAAAAAAAAATATTTTCTTAAAACAAAACAAGTTCATTTAATATTTTCTTATATGTATTTCAATGTGGTTGTAATAGTAATTTAGGGTTTTATTTTTATTTGCAATCCCCATTCATAAATTTGTATCCCCACCCCCTTAATATTTTAATAGCCTAGGACTTTACATTTCTGCAATTTATCACTTTCAAATGTAAATGCAAGATAAAATCAATAAATAGACCACCTAAAAAATCAAAGACAAAAGCATGGAATCAAACACACTTTCACACAAACACCCTTAGGGTTTCTCCACTTGGTTGCCTTATACAAAATAGCCATATTACGCATGCAAAGTTTCTTGGTAAAACAAACAAAATCAAAAGATCATAGTCCCTCGATGACTCTATTCTAAGTTGCCTTATAAATGATCTTAGTCCCTCAAAAATGCTAAGATACTTTGCAACATTACTAATCATGGTTATACGATGACCCACACCCGTCCCATTTACATCCAAAGATAGGATTGTTTACCAAATCAATGGTAAAACAACAATGTCAAAGGAATAGAAAATGCATAGGAAAGACATTTTGAGTAGGTATATTACCCCTAGTTACTTGCTCTATTTTCAAACCAATATCCTTGCTATTTTTAAAACAAACATACACACTTTACAAAACATTGAAAACATTTTCAAAAAGACAAACATCTTTGTATACATTCTTACGAACAAGAATCATTACAAAGATTTCCTAAACGAATGGCCTCTTTTACAAAATACTTTCAAAAACCATACAAAACACATTTTCAAACAACAAAAGCAAGTGAGTTAGCAAGTAAACTAAGAGCCCATGGAAAACCATGGATGAAAAGGGTGCTAATACCTTCCCTTTTCATAATCTACCCCACGAACTCAAGAAAACATCTCAAAAGGTCTTTCCTGTGCTTTATCACCTTTCCTTTTTGGATAAAAGAAAAGTCGGTGGCGACTCTTGCTAACCGCAACATTTGCGATAAAACGCAAAACCCTCAAGTCAGTTCTCCCACCGTATCACAGAACTGGCAACTCTGCTGGGGAATTATTGAAAAAAAGTGGGGTTACCTTTGGGCTAGATCACATTTATTTGCTTACCTTGTTTGATTTGTTTTCTTTACATAATGGTTCTTTGTTTGGGTTTGAAACCTCTACCCGGATTTGGGGATACATTATAGGTAAATAACAATACATTATGGAAACTGTGCGGGGTATACCGACATGGTCTAAGCAATAGCTATGTTAGTGTGACATATTGGTGGGTACCGGTAGCCTTTGAGTTAATCAAAGAGAATACGAGGCCGCTGAGTGATGTCATGAAGCACTAACAATCTTTTAGAACCTTTACTTGACCAACTTGGCCTTTAGGGCGTAGTGAGATGACCGGATTTGGTGCAGTCCGAAGTTGGTAGATACTCGATACTACACTCATTGAGGGTTGGTTTCTTGGAATATTTCGGCCGCCATTAAAGAGGCTTGAGCTGAAACAATGACCAAGGAAACAATCCGGTGATATTGAACTCCTTAGAACCCGATTACTATTATTAGGACAGGTTGAGCCAACTAAACTTCAAGAGGGTACTTACCTATAAAACCCCATGCAAGCCTAAACTAAGAAATTATTTGTTTTGCTTGTATATGCATACTTGTACATAACATCATGGACATCATGAGCATCATATGCATCCACTAACCATTTCAAGGATTTTTGAGATTCATCTTTGTTCTTGTTTTGTAGGATATGGATTCACTTTGCAGGAAAACTATTCAAGTCAACCTTGTAAGAATTCCTCCACAACTTAGTGAGCTAGCTTCAAGGATCCCTGAAAGCTCTCCTTTCACCGAGAGACATGGTCGTCTACTCAACTTGGTCATCTCCAACACGGATAAGGATATGATGAAGGTGCTCTTTCAGTTCTTTGATCCTTTGCACCACTACTTCACATTTCTTGACTATCAGCTTGTGCCTACTTTGGAAGAATTCTTTCAACCCTTGAGGATTCCCATTCTCAATCAACTACCTTTCAACGGTACAGAAAGAGACCCAAAGCCAGAAGAGATTTCTCAAGCTTTGAACTTGCACTCATATGATGTCACAACTCATTGGGAAACTAGGAGTGGTGTCAAAGGCTTCTTAGCAAAGTTTATGTTTGAGAAAGCCCAAAGCTGTTGGAATTCCTTAGACTTGCAAGCCTTTGAGGAAATTGTGGCTCTTCTTATTTATGGGATGGTCTTGTTCCCCAATCCTGACCAACTCATAGATGTGAGTGCCGTCAAAATCTTCATGTCACGCAATCCGGTGCCTACATTGCTAGGGGATATCCTACACGCTTTTCACACTCGTACAATGAAGAAAAGAGGTGTCCTTATGTGTTGCACTCCCCTCCTGGCAAGATGGTTTATTTCTCATCTTCCCCAATCAGTCTTAAAGAATGAGCAAGGATTAAGGTGGTCACAAAGGTTAATGACGCTCAAACATTCAAATATTCATTGGTGCTCTCGATCTAAAGAGAATGTTATCATCATTAACCGTTGTGGGAAATTACCTAATGTCCCTCTACTTGGCATTAGGGGAGGCATCACCTACAACCCATGCTTAGCTCTAAGACAGTTTGGTTATGCCTGAAGGGATGGCCCACATGAGATGCTGATTCAAGGCTTGGTATTCGACTATGACAACGACGATCAAGGTCTTCGCCAGAAATTCATCCGAGCATGGAGGATGCTAGACAAGGTGGACATCAAGATGTTGGGACATAAGAATTCCATCCCTCTTAAGCCTTACCTCAAGTGGGTATGAACCCACGCTCAAAGTCTTATGATGCCTTATCCTTCCATCCTTCCGGTGACCATTGATCCTGTTAAGGAAGGAGAAGTTCCATACACTATCCTACATCCTGACATGCCCACATCTCTGGAAGACTTACAAAGGGATTGGATACAGCTCAAAGCAGAGCGAGATACTTTCAAAGCCCAATTCTATGCAAGCGAGAAGAAGGTTTTGGAATTCATTAGGCTACTCCATGAGGATCAGACTCTAAATTCCTACATTGCACCGAATAGGATGTGCACCACTTTTTTATCTTAAAGAGTGTATTACTTTGCCCAAGGGGCATTGTTGTATTTAAACTCTATCTTATTAATATAACGTGTGTTCCTTTCCGTCTAAAATGAACTTGAATCTTTAAAAATCCTTGAAAACATTGCATATGCACATATCATTCATCATAACATAAACAAGTCTTTTGCAACAAGTTCCCTCATCTCTCTGCTGTTTATTTCAGTAAGATGGATCTAGAACAGACAATCAAAGATCTTCAAGCTCAAAACACGCAGTTTCAACAGTTACTCACAACCTTGGCCAAATGACAGGAGGAATTGAAAACTTTGTTAGCCAAAGAGAAGAAGAAGAAAGAGAAGAAACCAACCGATGTTGTAATCATGGGGAGAAGGTTTCAAGGACAGACTAGAAGAACCTTGAATTTCACAACGACCTCTGATGAAGGAAAAGGAAAGGAAACAGAGGTTTCGTCAGAATCTGAAGAGGAGGAAGAAGAGAAAGACTACTCCGAGGAACAGTATCCTCCAGCAGATGATAAGTACAGACATCTTGAAGAACGCTTGAACGCTATGGAAATACAAAGGGTACCAAGTCTAGACTTTGAAGAATTGGGGTTAGTGTTGGGAATTGTGATCCCACCAAAGTTCAAAGTGTCGTTGTTTGCAAAATATGATGGGGTGTCATGTCCTAAGATGCACCTCCGATCATATGTGAGAAAGATCCAGCCGCACTCCGCTGATAAAGATCTATGGGTGCATTTTTTTTCTAAGATAGCCTATCTGGAACACAACTCGATTGGTTTTACCAATTGGAAAGGGCCGACGTCCACAACTGGGAAGATCTTACCGCAACTTTCTATAAGCAATACCAGTATAATGCAGTATTGGCGCCTCCCCGTACTCAACTTCAGAGTATGGCTATGGCTTCCAATGAGGGTTTCAAAGATTACACACAGAAATGGAGAGATCTAGCTGGGAGAGTTCAACCCCCTCTGTCTGAAAGGGAGTTGGTGGATATGTTCTTAGGCACTCTATCAGGCCCTTTCTTCAACCATCTGATTGGAAGCTCATCTGCAGGATTTACTGAGTTAATACTGATCGGTGAGAGGGTGAAAGCTTGCATAAAAAGTGGAAAGATTCAGAAGGATTTGTCTGCCTCCACAGCTGCGAGAAAGCCGTTCACTAGGTAGGAGTTGTTATGATCCCAAAGCCTACATCTGATCAACCAAGAGGTAATCAACCGAGGGTGGAAAGGCCAGTCCGACAGTTCACCAAAATCAATATGACTCTAGCCTAGGTTTTACCACATCTTCTGAAATCTAATTTGACAATCCTGAAGGAAACTTCAAAGAACCCCAACACGGAGTCCCCTTATTATCACCCAAATGTCAGATGTGCATATCATTCTGATAGTCCAGGTCATGACACCAACAACCTTTGGGCCCTGAAAAACAAAATTCAAGACCTTATAGATGCAAAAGAGATTGAGTTTGACGCACCCGAGAAACCAAACGTCATTTCTGTTCCTATGCTTAGGCATGGTCACAACACCAATGCGATAGAAGAAGATTTGTTTGTTACTATAATTGATGAACTCTTGACTCCACTCCCAATCATTAAGATAAACTTGTTGAAAGCCGGTATATTCCCAGGTTGTAATGAAGACTGCCATCTCTGCTTATCCTCACCAACTGCTTGCCTTTTGTTGAGGACAGACATTCAACGCTTGATAGACAATAAAGAGATTCTGTTTGAAAGTACTCCCGTTTCACCTATTCCTGTTGAAGACGTTTCAATCATAACCATCTCCTCCAATTCTTCCAGGGTCCCCAAAAGACCCGTTAGGATTACATAGGTTCCAAAAACTACTCCTCTTATATCACAATGACTAGGCCGGTCCCGTATCAATCAGACAAAATAGTACCGTGGAATTACAGTGGAGACATCTACTACCATGGTATTAAACAAGATGGGCTGGTCACCGAAGAGATAATCTTCGAAGAAGAAGACTCTGACATTAGCAATATTTCCGGAACTAGTAAGATTACCCGAAGCGGTAGAATCTTCTCTCCAGAAATTGCCCATCCAAAGGCAGTTTTTGGACCCATGGTTGTTCCAAAGGTTACCTCCGTACCAATAAACATATCTACAAGTAATCCTACTGACAAAGACGACACAACCCCTGCTGTTATCCCTACCAACATTCCTACTGTTGAAATTCGAGGCAAGAGTATTCAAGAAGAGCATGTCCGGACGAAGGCTCAACCACTGAGTATCCCCGAAACCTCTAAAAAGGAAATGGAGGAGATCCTAAGAATAATAAAGAAGAGAGACTATGACGTAGTTGAACAGTTGGGGAAAACTCCCTCCAAAATATCCATGCTAGCTTTGTTATTGTGCTCGGAGGCACATGCGAAAGCTCTGGTGATGTTTCTGAAGACAGCCCATGTGCCTCAAGAGACATCGGCTGATCAATTTCAAGATTGTATAGCCAGTTTAACGTCAGACAATGGCCTAGGCTTCTCGGACGCTGATCTGACACCAAAAGGAAGAAAGCACAACGAGGCATTGCATGTCTCTATGGAATGTAGAGGAACAACTCTGGCCCATGTATTGGTGGACACCGGCTCATCTTTGAATGTTTTACCAAAGAAAGCTCTCGACAGACTAGACTGCGAAGGACTAACTTTGAAACCCAGTAACATAGTTGTAAGAGCATTTGATGGCTCAAAGAGGATGGTCCACGGGGAGGTAGACATCCCCATAAAGGTTGGGACTCAAACTTTAAACTCAACCTTCTATGTAATGGACATCCGCCCCTCTTACTCCTGTCTGCTAGGACAGCCATGGATCCATAATGCTGGTGCTGTCACCTCCATACTACACCAGATGCTGAAATATCCGGTCCATGGAAGGATTATCACTGTCCACAGAGAGGAAGAGTATATGATTAGCCACCTCAATTATTTCTGGTATTTGGATTTGGACGGCGAATTCATTGAAACTCCTTTTCAACATTTTGAAGAAGTCTCTCAAGAGGTAGCAGTAACCAATACGGTATCCCAGATCCCCAAGATCACAAGACCTCCGCTCTGGATGTCATCTCTGAAGGACGCCAAGGCAGTAGTAGAGGAGGGAGGATGCACCATCTGTGGGCAACTTCCGGACATTCCGTATAAATCTGACAAGTTTGGCTTAGGGTTTACTTCAAGTGCTCAGAAGGCTGTGCGTCGTGCCCGTGCTGGAGGGCCACCTTTGAAGATTAGCAACCGAGAGGTCAATGCAGTGGAAGATGGTGAAGAGGATTGCAACTTGGAGGATTGGATATTTCCTACTATCAACGGAGGACATCGCAATTGGGAGGCGAGAGACTTTGTCCCAATAACTTTCATCCATCAGTAATTTATCTTCTATATTTCTGTTGGACCTGTAATATTCACAAACAATTCGCACATTTTAAAAAAACCTTGCGTCTTGCCCGAGGCACAATGGTCCGTTTGTAAGGGTTTTTATTTCATCTTCATATGACATTCAATGAATCACAGACGTTTTGCATACAAACTTTTATGCTCCTTGTTCTTCTTTTGCATTTATTTTCATTTTGAAAGATGGTTATACCCTTACACACACCCACACTCACAAATGCAGGTACCCCTCCATTCCGGATCCCATAGGTAACGATACTGCTATGGTCTTTTGTGACTCTGAGGATCTAATCTACCAAGCCGAAGACGAAGGTGAGGAAGATTGTGAAGTACTAGGAGAATTGGCCAGACTACTACAACGAGAGGAAATAGTTATTCAGCCTCATGAGGAACCGATGAATACAATCAACTTGGGTACCGAAGAGGACATAAAAGAGGTCAAGATGGGTGCCAATCTAGAGCCTAGTGTCAAGGAGCGTCTGATTTAGCTGTTGCATGATTATGTTGAGGTCTTTGCCTGGTCATATGAAGACATGCCAGGAATTGATACAAACATCGTGGTACATCGTATGCCAACAAATGAAGACTGTCCACCAATAAAACAGAAAGTCCGCCGCATGAGACCTGATATGTCAGAGAAGATCAAAGCGGAAGTCATGAAATAATTCAATGCTGGATTCTTGGCTGTCACTTCCTATCCCCAATGGGTTGCCAACATTGCTCCCGTACCTAAAAAGGAAGGAAAAGTACGAATATGCATGGACTATAGGGATTTGAATAGGGCCATCCCTAAAGATGATTTTCCACTTCCCCACATCGATATCCTGGTTGACAATACAGCTCAACACAAAGTGTTTTCCTTCATGGACGAATTCTCAGGGTACAACCAAATCAAAATGGCACCTGAGGACATGGAGAAAACTATATTTGTCACACAATGGGGCACATTCTGCTACAAAGTGATGCCATTCGGACTGAAGAATGTTGGGGCCACCTATCAACGCGCCATGGTAGCTTTGTTTCATGATATGATACACCATGAAATAGAGGTCTACGTAGACGATATGATAGCCCGATCACAAACGAAAGAAGAGCACTTGGATCACTTGCAAAAGTTGTTTGAAAGATTTAAGAAGTATAAGCTAAGATCGAATCCAAACAAGTGCACATTCAGAGTACGGTCTGGTAAACTTTTAGGTTTTGTCGTCAGTAACAAAGGTATTAAGGTCGATCCTGCCAAAGTTAAAGCAATACAAGAAATTCCTGCTCCTCGTACTGAGAAGGAAGTCAGAGGATTCTTGGGACGCCTGAACTATATTGCCAAAATCATTTCTCACCTAACAGCTACTTGTGAGCCAATCTTCAAACTACTGAAGAAAGATCAAGTAGTCAAGTGGAATGATGAATGCCAAGTTGCTTTTGACAAAATCAAAGAGTATTTACAAGAGCCTCATATGTTGATACCGCCAGTCGAGGGAAGACCGTTGATCATGTATCTGACCGTTTTAGAAAACTCAATGTGGTGTGTATTAGGGCAGTATGACGAGTCTGGCCGAAAAGAGCACGCTATTTATTACCTGAGCAAAAAGTTTACCGACTACGAAACCAGATATTCACTGCTCGAGAAAACTTGCTGCGCTCTGGAATGGGCTGCTCGCCGGCTAAGACAGTATATGCTGAATCATACTACCTTGTTGATATCTAAGATGGATCTGATAAAATACATCTTCGAAAAGCATGCTCTGTCTAGAAGAATAGCTAGATGGAAGATGATCCTAACAGAATATGACATACAGTACACTACCCAGAAAACTATAAAGGGCAGTGTGCTAGCTGATTGTCTTGCTCATAAAGCTGTAGAAGATTATCAGTCCATGAAGTTTGAATTCCCAGATGAAGACATCATGACATTAGACAACCGTGAAGAAATCAGACCATATGACAGAGCTGAACCAGGATCCCGATGGACCCTATTATTTGATTGGGCCTCCAATGCCCTTGGTGGTATCGGCGCTATACTCATATCTCCGAAAGGGTGTCATACTCCCTTTACTGCTAGACTTTGCTTCAATTGTACAAACAACATGGCAGAGTACGAAGCATGCATCTTGGGCCTCAAGGCTGCCATAGATCTGGGAATCAAATCTTTAGATGTGTCCGGAGATTCAGCTTTGGTTATCAGTCAGATCAAAGGGGAATGGGAACTAAGCACCCAAACCTTATCCCTTACAGAGAACATGTTTTGACATTGCTACCACACTTTGAGGAGATTACCTTCGAGCACTTCCCGCGAGAAGAAAGTCAGCTAGCAGATGCTCTAGCCATAATGTCATCTATGTTTAAACTTAATTGGGATAATGAAGCTCCCCAGATCACCATGGAACAAATGGATGAACCAGCACACTATCACGAGATTAATACTGAAGAGGTAATGGACCAGCCTTGGTTTCATGGAGTCAAGAGGTATCTCGAGGCTCAAGAATATCCAGAAGGAGCTTCAATCAATGATAAAAAGTTCTTAAGGAGATTCTCTGCTAAGTTCTTCCTGAGTAATGGCATCCTGTACAAGCGCAATCATGACTCCATTATGCTTTGATGTGTGGATAAGACTGAGGTGGAAAAGATCATGGTTGAATTACATGAAGGTACCTTTGGCACTCACTCCAGCGGGCATACGATGGTAAAGAAAATCCTACGGGCAGGCTATTATTGGTCTACCATGGAAGCATATTGCTATCAACACTCTCGGACCTGTCATAAGTGTCAAGTTTATGCGGACAAGGTGCACGTACCTCCGGCTCCTCTGAATGTCTTGATGGCTCCTTGGCCCTTTGCTATGTGGGGAATTGATATGATTGGAGAGATCAAGCCGACGGCCTCTAATGGACACCGCTTCATCCTAGTGGCCATTGACTATTTTACGAAGTGGGTTGAAGAAGCTTCCTTAGCATCCGTTACTAAGAATGTCGTTGCCTGCTTCATCAAGAAAAATCTCATTTGTCGATACGATACCCCGGAAAGGATCATCACTGACAATGATACAAATCTTAACAACACTATGATCACCGCTTTGTGCGAGCAATTCAAGATTCAACATCACAATTCTTCCCCTTACCAGCCAAAGATGAATGGTGTTGTCGAGGCTGCGAATAAAAACATTAAAAAGATCATACAAAAGATGACAGTCACATACAAAGACTGGCATGAGATGCTACTATTCGCTCTCCACGGGTACCGTACCACAGCTCGTACATCAACTGGGGCAACACCCTAATCTTTGGTATATGGCATGGAAGTTGTTTTATCTATTGAGGTTCAGATCCCCTCTCTGAAAATTATGAAGGATGCGGGTTTGACTGAAGACGATTGGATCCAAACTCAACTTGATCAACTGAACTTAATTGATGAAAATAGACTTATTGTTGTCTGCCACGGTCAAGTGTATCAAAAACGGATGATCAAGGCTTTCAACAAGAAATTCAGACGCCAAATATATCAAGTTAGGGATCTAGTGATCAAACGTATCATCTTGCCAGAAAGTGATCCCAAGGGAAAATGGACTCCTACCTATGAAGAACCATTTGTAATCAAAAACATATTCTCCGGCGGTGCAATGATCTTGACCATCATGGATGGCGACGACCTGCCACACCCTGCGAACGCAGACATAGTCAAAAGATACTACGCATAAGAGACCCGCTAGGTTGACACACCTAGGAAAAACAAGGGCATCCCAGCAAACCAAAAAGGTTCGTGCAAAAATTAGGGATAAAATATAAAAAACTTGTACACCCAGCAAGTTGAAAACCCAAAAGGGCGACTTGGGCAAAAAAAAGGGTTTCCCGGTGGACTGAAAACCCAAAAGAGCGGTCCAGGCAAAAGTTAGGGAATTAAAGCGTATGACTATGTCTCATCGGATCACTTACGGACAACCTTTGACTTCCACTGACAAAATCAGAGTTTCTGATCAATTCAATCATCTTCGGACGAAGCAACAAATAGACAAGATACTCTGAGATACGAAGGCTATAGCAGAATGGGAACCCCATGAGATTATTACACATAGCTATCTTTCTTTGCATAAATTTTTCTTGTTTTTAGGGCACCATTCTCTTACTAGAATGTTTGTCTCCTTTGTAGAAAATGTTTATTCAAAACAAAGATACCTCTTTGAAAGTACAAAAGCTATTTGTCTTTTCTTTACAATTGTGTTTTGTTCGCAAAAACGTCCAATGATTCATTGATGAACATATGCATTTGAACATAATCACTGTTTACAAATAAACAAGATGAGAAAGACAATTACTGATAGGTTGAAAGGACGGGAAAACATTCCTAAACCACTCCATGTTCCCCACGGAGTTTTCAATAACTCCCCAGCAGAACAAGACTCCCAGCTAATCCTCAGCAGGAACAAAAGTTCAGGTTTTAATCCCCATGTGAAATCATCAAATTTCACAGGATTCCTCAAACAGATCTTACAAGAAATACACAACATTACTCCTCTCAACAAGAGTTCATCAATATTTCAACTTCGAGACATGGAAATTCACATATCCCCAACAAACTACAGGTCCCTTAGTTTGAGTTTGCCTCTCCGACTACTACAAATCAAAGGACCACAATTCCTCTTCCCCAGTAGACTACTCTACATCAGGTTACTGCGAAGCCTGGAATCCGACCAGATAACAATAAACTTCCTTACCCCCAGCAAGTTGTTATGAAGCCTGGAATCCGACCAGATAGCAGCTAACTTTTGATTCTCTCCAACCAAGGGTAACTCCCCAGTAGAGCGGCAGACAACCGATACTCTTGAACCTTTTCAAGCAGAAATCACCTTTCCCCCCACAGAGTTTTCAATAATCCCCAGCAGAACAAAACACCCAGCTACCCAGTAGAATGAAGCTTCTAGTTTATCAATTCCCAGTAGAAATCTCCCAATTTCTCAAAAATTCCTCAGCAGGTGATGGTGAAGCCTGGGATCCGACCAGATAACAGCTAACTTTTCAATTCTCCCCACCAGAATAAAAACTCCAAATGATTAATCCCCAGTAGAGGTCGTCAAGATTCTCAGGTTTCCCCAAGCAGACCTTACGAGCATCACAATGGCATTTCCCTTTACAACAAGAGTTTATTTCTCTCAGCAGAAATTCATCAACACTTTGACTTCAAGACATGAAGACTTACATATCCTCAGCAGCAGTCAGGGATTTATTTTCCCCAAACCGACAGAAATACAGCAAATCATCTCACATGAGCATACATTGCCTCCATATATCATAAACATCAATAACACCAATACATTGCATCATGCATTTTGTGATCGGTGGAAATAGAACTGACTGTTTTTGAAATGCTGGTTCGCGAAATGTCGCGGTAAGCAAGAGTCGTCACCGTCTTTTATTTTCTCCAACAAGGAAAGGACAAAAGCACAACAAAATTCCTTTTCGAGATGTTTCTCGGTTCGGGAGGTAGATTATAGAAAGGGAAGGTGTTAGCACCCTTTTTATCTGTGGTTATCCACGGGCTCTTAGGTACTTGCTCACTATGTTTTCAAAATTTGTTTGCTTTTCAAGTGTGTGTGGGTTTTGAAAAATTTTTGTTTTGAAAACTTCTAGGTAACTCTTGTATCAGTCCTCAAGAGTGTATGAAGTATTTGTTTGAAAACTTTTTGAAAGTGTATGTGCGAAAAGATGTTTTTGTTTTTTGAAAGAGCAGGTACCCAGGAGAAGTCTACCTACTCTAAGGAATTAAGCTGTGTAAGAGTCCCTTAGACAGTACTATCCCACTATTGAGAAGTAGGTAGCACCGTCGTTGGAGTTATTCGGGTCAATTCGATTATAGGGACATGTGTGGTCACCAAAGCAATAGTAGGACGCCTTAGCGGTAACCCTAATGTCCTAGATCCTTTTTATCCGAGGCAACCGTTTCGAGGCAACTGGATCTTTAGACAGGAGGGCGACCTCTAAAACACCCTATACTTGATGACAACCTCGAGGCAACCGAGTGAGGCGTACCCTAGGAGTGGCATGTGCCCGTGTGTCCAATTTCAGTTAAGATTATCTTGCACATGTTATTTGTGAGCTACAGGTTGATTTTATTTTTCAGACAAGTCTTGCATGCATAATTAACAGTTAATAAGTGCGGAAAATAAATTGCGGAAAGTGAATCTACGCTATTACAAGGTGTCGGGTATTTACATCGCCAAAAACATAACCCTTTGAAAAGATAAATGCGAGAAAATAAAGAAAGCGATAAAAGAGGTCCTAATTATCTATTACATTCTCGGAGCAGATACATCAATATAATCAAAATAATAATAATGCGCAAAAGAAATTAAATCGGGGACGTCCTTAGGGTTTTGACCCTTTTTGAGAAAAGAATTGAATTTGTCCTTTTTTTGTTGCAATTAATTCAAATTAAACCTAATAACTAATTATTTAATTAATTAAAAGAAAAAAAGTATTTTTTTTTAATGTTTTTTAGGTTTTTAATGAAATAAATAAAAAGAGAAATTAAAATTATCAAAACCCTAATTCTAGGCTAATTTTATTTATTGTGAAAAAAGATTAAAGTTAACCTAATTAAACTAAATTAATTAATTTACATTTATTTACAAAATAATTAATAGTGAAATTAGTAATAATAATAATAAGAAAATATTGTTTTATGAATTAATTATGAAAATAATTATTTGTTAGTTAATAATAATAATGATAATAATTATAATTAAAAGAAAATAAAAAGAAAGAAAATAAAAAGAAAGAAAATAAAAGAGAAAATAGAAACCAGGGGGTGCCAGGCCTTTTTTGGAGGTGAGTTTGGAATTTCCAGGCCCATTAATCAGCAAGCCTGTTTGACCTTTTGCAATTGTCCGGAGCGTGCTTTGACTTAGAGCATGGTGTCCAGCATCTCATAGCCATCAGATCTATGCTTCAGGACACATGGCACCTAGGATTGGAACGTGCATGGTGGACATCACTTGAAAGCCTGCACATGATTAGGTGAAGAAAAACAACAAATAATAGTTTTGGGGGGACCTGGGAATCGAACCCAGGTCCCAATGATGCACAGCCAACACACCAACCATCAAACCACCTATACGCATTTGTAAACACAGTGGACAATGAATAAATTATATAAAAACAACAACACATGCTGGAAACAACAAAACGCGCGCCATTTATTTGAATTGCCCAACCACATGCTTCCACGTCTTCATCGTCTTCCCTGAAACCTGTATAAAACAAACAAATAGCGGGGGTTTTTAACCCCCACAAAATAGCATGAGGAAAAATAACGAATAGCCCTACAGGCTATATAAATAGGGCGCGGTGGTAGCTTTGTGTTCGTCTGCATCTCCTGAGTTCAAGCATAGGTCTTACGAAGATTAATTTTTCCTGGTTACTGAATCCCCAAATTTCAAGCTTAGGAACCCTAGATTTCTTCAATGGTGATTCTTGATTCTGTGCATCATAATCTAATTAACCTGCATCATTAGCTTCCTATGGACTCAAACAATGCAAAACACACAATAAATCATGTTAATGATGCATGAAATAAGCAACTCGATTCCAGAAGAAAAAAAACGCAAACCCTTAAACTGTTCTTGGTGATTCTGATAGCTTCAAGGCTTAGTTTTGATTGCAATACGTTCCTTACACCTCCAACAATGTATTGGAAACAATAAAAGGCTTTGAATTGGCGTGGAAAGTAGAATTCAGTTTTCAAGTTTCTTTGATATTTTTCAATGTTGCATATGGCTTTCTTGCAGAGTTTTCACGTGTAAGGCATTAGGTTTAGGTTATGCATATATAGTAGAATGGATTTAGGTTACAATCTTGGCCAAGAATCCATGGAATTATGGTTTGCATATTTGATTTTCAATCAAATCTTTTTGCATTTTTTTGATTGAAAAACCTTGCCAAATTGGGAGATTTTTGTCCCCTTGATGTGTACACAAAATCTCCAGCACATGTTGACCACTTTTGCTTCACAAAAAGATTTGAAAACCATATCTTTGAATTTCCTATATTTTAAATCAATTAAATGAATTAATATTAATAAAAAATCCAATTAATTAATAAAAATAAGAAAATAAACTCAAATAGGCTTGATGGGTCGTGCATAGGCCTTGGATAAAGTTTCAAGAAGAAATTTGAGGCCCATTAGCAAAAATGATGTGTTTTGAGCAAAGTTGACTTTTGCAAATTTACAAAAATTTCCCAACTTCTCCAATGCATATATTGCTCAATTTTGATCCTATGAACATGTTCTTGGACATTTTGGAAAGGTCTTGAAGTCCTCTAACCAATGCCTTTGGTCCCATGTCATTTGGATTTATCAATCTCAAGTTATGGTCTTTGACTTAAAATGCCTTTTTGTTGACTTTTGAAATTGACCTATAATGTAGAAATTGATAACTTTTTGTGAGAGCATTTATTGGACTTGGAATGTGAAGATGCGTTGTAGGAAATGTCATCCCCTTAAAAATGAGCATTGGATGGGATTTTTCTGATGAACCATAAAAAAGTTATGCCTTGGTCAAGATACAGTTGACTTTTCCACTGTCCAAAAATAGTAACTTTTGCATCTTTGATGATTTTTGAGCCATGCTTGTGGAATCATGATCAAGACTTGATCAAATTATGATTGTGGGCTCAAAATAAGATGTTGACCAAAATTTCTGACTTTTGACTGCAAAATGACCACTTTACCCCTACAGTTGACTGTAGAGCAAATAGGGCTTTTGATTGTGCAAACTAGCATTGTGAATCTTGAAACTTGACATGTAGATGCTTGACAATGTATATAGGCCTATGGGACTTGATTGGACCACTGAAAACCTCAAATTCCTTGACAGAACCAAAACCCTAATTTTGACTGGCTTAGGAGGTAGTTTGACTGTGCAACCCTTGGGAGATCTTGAACCATTTGAAGATGATTCTTGACAAACTTTGAAGAATATGGGAGGGCAAATTTTGGGGTACAACAGTTGCCCCTGTTCAATCTTCTTAGACCTGAGGGTGTAGATTGGCTTGCGTGCCTTTCGTGATCCGAAGGTGGAAGATGATTGAACACTAAAGTGCCCAGAAATTTGCACTCGCATAGTGGAGTATCAGCAATGTGATGGCGGGAATGGGCTTACAGATGCCATTTGGAGAGATGATGGATAGGAGGATGGGCTTATAGATGCCATCTGGAGGTGTGACAAAATCTTGTCGGGAATGGACTTATAGATGCCATTTGGAGACTGTTGGTAGGTGGATGGGCTTATAGATGCCATCTGGAGATTGTCTGTTGAATTGTAATTTTTGTAAGTTGAAAGAGGGAACCTGTGTAGGGTTGCCTGATGATGAGCTCGTGTAAAACTGCATCTTGGAAAGAAGGAAACCTGTGTAGGGTTGACTGATGATGAGTCCGTGTGAAACTGCATCTTGGAAGGAAGGAAACCTGTGTAGGGTTACTTTGATGATGAGCCCGTGTGAAGCTGCATCTTTGAAGGAACGAAACCTGTGTAGGGTTGACTAATGATGAGTCCGTGTGAAACTGCATCTTGAGCTGAGAAGGAAACCTGTGTAGGGTTGTTTGATGACGAGTCTGTGTAAAACTACGTCTGGAGTTGAAGGAAACCTGTGTAGGGTTTACTGATGAAGAGTCCGTGTTAAACTACTTCTGGAGTTGAAGGAAACCTGTGTAGGGTTTACTGATGACGAGTCCGTGTAAAACTACGTCTGGAGTTGAAGGAAACCTGTGTAGGGTTTACTGATGACGATTCCGTGTAAAACTACGTCTGGAGTTGAAGGAAACCTGTGTAGGGTTTACTGATGACGAGTCCGTGTAAAACTACGTCTGGAGTTGAAGGAAACCTGTGTAGGGTTTACTGATGACGAGTCCGTGTAAAACTATGTCTGGAGTTGAAGGAAACCTGTGTAAGGTTTACTGATGACGATTCCGTGTAAAACTACATCTGGAGTTGAAGGAAACCTGTGTAGGGTTTACTGATGACGAGTCCGTGTAAAACTACGTCCTTGGAAATAGAGAACCTGTGTTGGGTTTCTTGGTGACGAGTCCGTGTAAAACTACATCTGGAGAGAGAGAACCTGTGTAGGGTTTCTTCGGGATAAGTTCGTGTAAAACTTCTGGAGGAACCGGGGTAAGGTTACTTCGGGATAAGTTCGTGTAAAACTTCTGGAGGAACCGGGGTAAGGTTACTTCGGGATAAGTTCGTGTAAAACTTCTGGAGGAACCGGGGTAAGGTTACTGTGAGATAAGCCCGTGTAAGACTTCTGGATGAACCAGGGTAAGGTTACTTTGAGATAAGCCCGTGTAAGACATCTGGATGAATCGGGGTAAGGTTACGGCAGGATAAGTTCGTGTAAAACTTCATCTTGGAAATGAGGAGGAACCGGTGTAGGGTTGCCTGAGGACGAGTCCGTGTAAAACTTCGTCTTGGAGGGGAGGAGGAACCGGTGTAGGGTTTCCTGATGATGAGTCCGTGTAAAACTACATCTGAAGTTGAGAAGGAACCGGTGTAAGGTTGCCCGACGATGAGTCCGTGTAAAACTACATCTGAAGTTTGAGAAGGAACCGGTGTAGGGTTGCCCGACGATGAGTCCGTGTAAAACTACATCTAAGATTGAGAAGGAACCGGTGTAGGGTTGCCTCATGGTGATCAAGTAGATAATTGTCCTGTCTGGTTTTTAGGTATTAACCCACGACCAATCGTCCACAGATATGCTCTGGCTAGATACAGGTATCGAATCTGGAATTGCAAAGGTAGATGGTAATCATCTTTGGATTGACCTTTTTCTGAAAAGTCCAAACATTAGTTGTATGCAATGAAATGCATGATGTCATGATGTTTTCAGGAATAAATGAGATTGTGTCGTATGCACTTTATCATGTATGTGAGCAGGAGATATGAAATGTGATATGTTTATGAATGTATTTTGTCTGGGAAAATAAATCCTTGACGAATGCCGAGAAGTTAAATCCTGGGCTGACGTTGAAGAGTTGAGCTCTTCGTTTCCGCTGGGGATGATGATTGCCAGAATAAACCGGTAGGAGAAGATGACTCTGTTGGGGAATAAACTTGTTGGAGAGATTACTCTGCGGAGAATTACTCTGCGGGGAGAGATACTTTGCTGAGAATTTGACGATAACTCCGCTGGGGATTCCGTTGATAAGCTTTGTTGGGGAATTTTGATGAACTCCGCTGGGGGATAGGAAGAACTTCACCGAGGACGATCTTTCCGTGGTAATTAGCTGAGGATAACCCAGTTATAGGCTCTAGTGGGGAATAATCTTCTGAATAAAGCCGGGGAGATGCTTTTGCACTCTGCGGGGGATTAGCTTCCAGAATCTACTAGGGATAGGCTTCCAGAATCTACTGGGGAGATTGATTCCACTCTCTTGGGGAAACTTTTGAACTGTACTGGGGAATGGTTCCACTAGGGTGTGTCTGGTATTCCGCCGGGGAACAATCTTATATTTCCATCGAGGAATATTAAGACTACCGGGGATGCTTGCTTAGGAACATCTGTATACTCCGTTGGGGAATGTTGAGATTTTCTAGGGGTACCCAGCTTCCTTAAGGCTGACTGTAGGCTAACTCTGCTTGGGGAGAGTATTGCTGACTTGCTGGAGATGCTGTGCCTTTTTAGGGCTGCTGGGAGATCAACTCTGCTTGGGGAGAATTGTTGAATCTTATCTTACTCTGCGGTGAGTGAAGGTATCTTAGTTACATTCTTCAGCCGAACTTACCTTGGTACCTCGGTGGACAGAGCATCTTGTACAGTTTGGACAATTCCTATTGCCCCAGTTTCTGTGGGAGAAGGTACCTGTGGAGGTGCTTGATAACTGCCGATTGATAAATCTTCTTCTGGTAGGCAAGTGACGAGATGACGGGACATAGTCATACACTTTTGATCCCTAACTTTTGCCTGGACCGCCCTTTCGGGTTTTCAGTCCACCAGGATACCCTTTTTTTCCCAAGCCGCCTTTTCAGGTTTTCGACTTGCCGGGTGTACGGATTTTTTCATTTTCATCCCTTATTTTTGCTCGAACCCTTTTGGTTCGCCGGGAAGCCCTTATTTTTTCCTAGGTGTGTCAACCTAGCGGGTCTTTGATTATGCATAGTATTTTTTCGACTATGTCCCCGCTCTCAGAATGTAGGGAGTTGTCACTGTCAGTAGTGTTGTGTCGCCATACTACCAGAAGATGTTCGTTTGATCGTGCAAGATTCGTTGTCGAAATTCATGTGCAATGCCCCAAGTGACTCAGGCGGAGGTTTGCCCCTGGCTATTTGGCATCTTTGAGAGATTCCTTGAATCTTGACTGGACTGCCCCAGATGATGAACAATGATCATGTCTGTCCCTTGGTTGGAAGTGTTTTTTTTCACTTGAGGTGATCCTTTTGTTGAGAAGGTTTTTGTTCATAAGATATTCATCGTGCGAATTTCTCTGCTGTTCGAACAAATAATCATATGCAAATAATGTTATATCAAGAACGCAAAGCTTATGTCTGTCTTGAAGTTTTTGAAAATGCAGTTTTTTTTTCCATAAAAAACAAGTGAATTTTTTGTAAATTGTGATGTCAACTCGTTATTTTACCGCAAGCCTTAAGGAGTCAGGATACCTTTCGTAACAGTATGCTTTCGAACTAACCCATGCTTCAGCTAGGACTTTTAAGGGTTATAACGTGGCCTGCTTCACGGTTTAAGAAACAAAGGATAATGGCTCAAATTTTATTTGTACCCACCCGCTCTTCGTGATGTTCTTCAAACCTAAACTCAGCTGATCGTGCGTTAGACCTTGTTTGAGTCTTTGTCCTTATATTCCAGTGACGGTTCGGATGTTGACAGTTTAGAATAGGCAGTCATTTCCTTTTTTTGGTGAGGGTTTGTAGGACCTCTTTTTTTTTATTTCATTATTCCTGTCTTTTGCCTGAACTGTTTCTTTTTGTATTTACAGCCAGCGGGATGCCCCAGTTTTGTAAGTCTCCTTCATAGGTTTTGACTTATTGGGCGTTTGTTTTGAAAGATAATGATTGCCTGTCTTTATGATTATTCGGAACCATCACGGTCTTTTGTTTCGGAAGGACTCCTTTGATGCCATTCGTTGTGCACCTGGATCAACTGAGAAAACTACCCTGCCCCAGGTTATAATTAAGGGTTTTAATTTTTTTGTGAAAAGAAAAAAAACTCCTACTTCTTTGGCTCGAAGGGGTTGACGAGGGATTATCTTCCTTATAACTCCATTGTTTAGGATTTGAAACAATGCATGTACCTCATCAGTGGGGTTTGTCCAAAAGCATACTGTAAAGATCGTGGTATCGTTTCCGTCATCCTCCCTCAAGAGGCTTAGAACTTTTAATCGAGAGTTTGAACATCAAAAAATGAAAGCAATTTTAAGCATTTAAGCATAGTGAACACAAATACTTCAAAACAGACACGTGTAATGCATTAATGAAATAACAAAGTTTGACATGAATAAATGTTTGAATTAGCAAATAAAAATGCAACTTGAACATTCGAATGAACAAAAGTTTCTTAGTTTGAACTAGTCATCTCAGATGGAAGATTCTCAGCAGAAGATTTTCATTTTACCACCCGACATGAACTCCATCACCCTTCCGTCGATCAAGTCCTGGATCTTGTTCTTCAAGCTCCAACAGTCGTCGGTGTCATGTCCAGGACTGTCAGAATGGTAGGCACACCTTTCATCAGGATTGTACTTTAGGGAGGTTATGTTGAGATTCTTAGGAGGATCCTTTAAAGCAATCAGCTTGACCTCCAACAAGCGTTTCAGTATTAGTGAAGATGGTATACCAGTCTCTGAGAAATGTCTTCCAGACGTATTTCGCTTACGCCGATTACCCTGTTGACCCTGGTGAGGTGGATGCTGGGCTTGTGACCCTGAAGCAAACTGAGGAGCTTTTCCCTTGCCATCTTGCCTCAAAGGTAGTTGGACGATGATTTGATCTTCAACTCTAGTTGTTAGCCCCACTTGGTTATTTTGAAGAAGCTTGTTGAAGAGGACCCTAAGCTCTTCTTGTCTTTGAGCTAGGTCTTGAATGAGAGTCATCTTCCCCAGCATCTGGGTTCTCATTGTATCTACCTCAGCTTGCAGACGTTTCAGCCGTTCGTCCTTATCGTCCTCAGAACTGTTCCTGACCAAAGTCCCCATGAGGAGTGTTCTCAACTCTTCCTGCCCCTTGGATAGGTTTAGAAGGATTTCCCTGAACCGAGTCTCTTGAGCATGAAGATCCTGGTTGTCTTGTTGGAAAGCCATTGCTGAAATAAACAGCGAAGAAGGTAAGTGATCTGTAACAAGGGTACCTATTATGCAATGATGTGTATGATATGCATGCAATGTTTTCAAGGATCTTGCGGGGTAAACAAGAAAATTGTTAGCATCTGGTAGCTTGATTGAAGGAACTTCATGTTGTTGAGAGTCCTTCTTCAAGAGTCAAAGCTCACCATATCGAGTGGGTCATAGCCCCTGACTCAAGTTATCAACCTTGGCTAGAGGAAAATAAATCCCCTTTGCCCCTTGCTAGACATTTGGTCCATCATGACCTGCATCACAAACCCTTGAGATCCTTGAAATGGGTTAGTCCTTATGCAGGATGTATGCAATGGTATGATGGTATGATGTCATGCTATGCTGGAGTGATGTAGGTAAACCCTGTTATGAGCCCAGATTAAGGACTGTAAACAAAACCTGCAAGGAACTCATGTGTCAGATAACAAGAATGTGCAAGTAATTCAAGTTTGAAGGCACACAAGACACACAAGATAGCCCTTAGAGTTTAGGCCAGCATGAAGTTTAGGTACTACCCTCTTGAAGTTCAGTTGGTTAAGACCTGTCCTAGAAAATAGTAACCGGGTTCAAGAGGATCTCAATATCACTGACTACCCTCAATCGGTCATAACTCCAGCTTCGCAATCTTTTCTTGCGGCCAGAACCATCGCGGGAGTTTAGCCTCAATGAGTGTAGCATACTGCTACTGTTCTATGGCCAAGTTGGGTCAATTTAGGGTTCTAAGGTCGGTTGGTGCTTAATGACTCCTCGGAAGACCCATATTCTCCTCGTTCCAACACAAGGGATATCGGTACAGACCAAGGTGTCACACCATTGTAGCTACTGCTTCACCCGTGTCGGTCTACGCCGGACAGGTCCCTCACAGCTTATGCTACCTAAAGGATATTCCCCAGATCCGGGTTAGGATCTATGAAACTCCGGTGCAAGCCCACAATTATAAATCAAACAAAGCATGCAATTGAAAACATAAAATGATCTAATCCTAAGGTGCACCTCACTTATAAAATTCCCCAGCAGAGTCGCCAGTTTTGTGATCGGTGGAAATAGAACTGACTGTTTTTGAAATGCTGGTTCGCGAAATGTCATGGTAAGCAAGAGTCGCCACCGTCTTTTATTTTCTCTAACAAGGAAAGGACAAAAGCACAGCAAAATTCCTTTTCAAGATGTTTCTCGGTTCGGGAGGTAGATTATAGAAAGGGAAGGTGTTAGCACCCTTTCTATCCGTGGTTATCCACGGGCTCTTAGGTACTTGCTCACTATGTTTTCAAAATTTGTTTGCTTTTCAAGTGTGTGTGGGTTTTGAAAAAGTTTCGTTTTGAAAACTTCTAGGTAACTCTTGTATCAGTCCTCAAGAGTGTATGAAGTATTTGTTTGAAAACTTTTTGAAAGTGTATGTGCGAAAAGATGTTTTTGTTTTTTGAAAGAGCAGGTACCCAGGAGAAATCTACCTACTCTAAGGAATTAAGCTGTGTAAGAGTCCCTTAGACAGTACTATCCCACTATTGAGAAGTAGGTAGCACCGTCGTTGGAGTTATTCGGGTCAATTCGATTATAGGGACATGTGTGGTCACCAAAGCAATAGTAGGACGCCTTAGCGATAACCCTAATGTCCTAGATCCTTTTTATCCGAGGCAACCGTTTCGAGGCAACTGGATCTTTAGACAGGAGGGCGACCTCTAAAACACCCTATACTTGATGACCACCTCGAGGCAACCGAGTGAGGCGTACCCTAGGAGTGGCATGTGCCCGTGTGTCCAATTTTAGTTAAGATTATCTTGCACATGTTATTTGTGAGCTACGGGTTGATTTTATTTTTCAGACAAGTCTTGCATGCATAATTAACAGTTAATAAGTGTGGAAAATAAATTGCGGAAAGTGAATCTACGCTATTACAAGGCGTCGGGTATTTACATCGCCAAAAACATAACCCTTTGAAAAGATAAATGCGAGAAAATAAAGAAAGCGATAAAAGAGGTCCTAATTATCTATTACATTCTCGGAGCAGATACATCAATATAATCAAAATAATAATAATGCGCAAAAGAAATTAAATCGGGGACGTCCTTAGGGTTTTGACCCTTTTTGAGAAAAGAATTGAATTTGTCCTTTTTTTGTTGCAATTAATTCAAATTAAACCTAATAACTAATTATTTAATTAATTAAAAGAAAAAAAGTATTTTTTTTAATGTTTTTTTAGGTTTTTAATGAAATAAATAAAAAGAGAAATTAAAATTATCAAAACCCTAATTCTAGGCTAATTTTATTTATTGTGAAAAAAGATTAAAGTTAACCTAATTAAACTAAATTAATTAATTTACATTTATTTACAAAATAATTAATAGTGAAATTAGTAATAATAATAATAAGAAAATATTGTTTTATGAATTAATTATGAAAATAATTATTTGTTAGTTAATAATAATAATGATAATAATTATAATTAAAAGAAAATAAAAAGAAAGAAAATAAAAGAGAAAATAGAAACCAGGGGGTGCCAGGCCTTTTTTGGAGGTGAGTTTGGAATTTCCAGGATCATTAATCAGCAAGCCTGTTTGACCTTTTGCAATTGTCCAGAGCGTGCTTTAACTTAGAGCATGGTGTCCAGCATCTCATAGCCATCAGATCTATGCTTTATGACACATGGCACCTAGGATTGGAACGTGCATGGTGGACATCACTTGAAAGCCTGCACATGATTAGGTGAAGAAAAACAACAAATAATAGTTTTGGGGGGACCTGGGAATCGAACCCAGGTCCCAATGATGCACATCCAACACACCAACCATCAAACCACCTGCACGCATTTGTAAACACAGTGGACAATGAATAAATTATATAAAAACAACAACACATGCTGGAAACAACAAAACGCGCGCCATTTATTTGAACTGCCCAACCACATGCTTCCACGTCTTCATCGTCTTCCCTGAAACCTGTATAAAACAAACAAATAGCGGGGGTTTTTAACCCCCACAAAATAGCATGAGGAAAAATAACGAATAGCCCTACAGGCTATATAAATAGGGCGAGATGGTAGCTTTGTGTTCGTCTGCATCTCCTGAGTTCAACCATAGGTCTTACGAAGATTACTTTTTCCTGGTTACTGAATCCCCAAATTTCAAGCTTAGGAACCCTAGATTTCTTCAATGGTGATTCTTGATTCCGTGCATCATAATCTAATTAACCTGCATCATTAGCTTCCTATGGACTCAAACAATGCAAAACAAACAATAAATCGTGTTAATGATGCATGAAATAAGCAACTCGATTCCAGAAGAAAAAAAAAACGCAAACCCTTAAACTGTTCTTGGTGATTCTGATAGCTTCAAGGCTTAGTTTTGATTGCAATACGTTCCTTACACCTCCAGCAATGTATTGGAAACAATAAAAGGCTTTGAATTGGCGTGGAAAGTAGAATTCAATTTTCAAGTTTCCTTGATATTTTTCAATGTTGCATATGGCTTTCTTGCAGAGTTTTCACGTGTAAGGCATTAGGTTTAGGTTATGCATATATAGTAGAATGGATTTAGGTTACAATCTTGGCCAAGAATCCATGGAATTATGGTTTGCATATTTGATTTTCTATCAAATCTTTTTGCATTTTTTTGATTGAAAAACCTTGCCAAATTGGGAGATTTTTGTCCCCTTGATGTGTACACGAAATCTCCAGCACATGTTGACCACTTTTTCTTCACAAAAAGATTTGAAAACCATATCTTTGAATTTCCTATATTTTAAATCAATTAAATGAATTAATATTAATAAAAAATCCAATTAATTAATAAAAATAAGAAAATAAACTCAAATAGGCTTGATGGGTCGTGCATAGGCCTTGGATAAAGTTTCAAGAAGAAATTTGAGGCCCATTAGCAAAAATGATGTGTTTTGAGCAAAGTTGACTTTTGCAAATTTACAAAAATTTCCCAACTTCTCCAATGCATATCTTGCTCAATTTTGATCCTAAGAACATGTTCTTGGAGATTTTGGAAAGGTCTTGAAGTGCTCTAACCAATGCCTTTGGTCCCATGTCATTTGGATTTATCAATCTCAAGTTATGGTCTTTGACTTAAAATTCCTTTTTGTTGACTTTTGAAATTGACCTATAATGTAGAAATTGATAACTTTTTGTGAGAGCATTTCTTGGACTTGGAATGTGAATATGAGTTGTAGGAAATGTCATCCCCTTAAAAATGAGCATTGGATGGGATTTTTCTGATGAACCATAAAAAAGTTATGCCTTGGTCAAGATACAGTTGACATTTCTACTGTCCCAAAATAGTAACTTTTGCATCTTTGATGATTTTTGAGCCATGCTTGTGGAATCATGATCAAGACTTGATCAAATGATGATTGTGGGCTCAAAATAAGATGTTGACCAAAATTTCTGACTTTTGACTGCAAAATGACCATTTTACCCCTGTAGTTGACTGTAGAGCAAATAGGGCTTTTGACTGTGCAAATTGGCATTGTGAATTTTGAAACTTGACATGTAGATGCTTGACAATGTATATAGGCCTATGGGACTTGATTGGACCACTGAAAACCTCAGATTCCTTGACAGAACCAAAACCCTAATTTTGACTGGCTTAGGAGGTGGTTTGACTGTGCAACCCTTGGGAGATCTTGAACCATTTGAAGATGATTCTTGACAAACTTTGAAGAATATGGGAGGGAAAATTTTGGGGTACAACACATTTCATGCAACATAACTTGGTGTTTCATCTAACATTTTACCCTTTTCAGGATAAGATTAACAGCTACCATTGACAATATGCACTCTTGATATAGTTCAGATACGCTCCAAACACGGAAGCCATTCTGATACTCATTCAAAGACACTCTTGATATAGTTCAAATACACTCCAGACACGGAAGCCATTCTGATACTCATTCAAAGACACTCCTGATACAGTTCAGATACACTCCAGACACAGAAGCCACTCTGGCACTCATTCAGATTCAAAGACAACTCTTGATACAGTTCAGATACACTCCAGACACAGAAGCCATTCAGATACTCATTCAAAGACACTCCTGATACAATTCAGATACGCTCCAGACATGGAAGCCACTCTAGCACTCATTCAG
Organism: Vicia faba; assembly: GCA_948472305.1. Taxonomy (NCBI): domain Eukaryota; kingdom Viridiplantae; phylum Streptophyta; class Magnoliopsida; order Fabales; family Fabaceae; genus Vicia; species Vicia faba. The sequence goes on from OX451735.1 coordinate 563,370,215, forward strand.
ATTCAAAGACAACTCTTGATACAGTTCAGATACGCTCCAGACACGGAAGCCATTCTGATACTCATTCAAAGACACTCCTGATACAGTTCAGATACGCTCCAGACACGGAAGCCATTCTGATACTCATTCAGATTTAATCTCCTGATACAGTTCAGATACACTCCAGACACGGAAGTCATTCTGATATTCAAACATACAAACTACATCTCAACAAGCATTCTTGGATGGCATCTACAAGCCCATCCCCAACAATATTTTATTACCTCTCCAAATGGCATCTTTAAGCCCATTCCTCCTATCGTCCCCGAGTGAAAATTTATGGGCACTCTAGTGTCCAATAATCATCCACCTTCAAGTCACGAATGGAAAATTTTGCCAATCTAACTCTTCAGGTTAAAGAAGATTGAACAGGGGCAGCTATTGTACCCCAAAATCTGCCCTCTCATTTCTCAGGAAATCACCTTGGATTCTCAAATTTTTCTCTCATACAAATCCAAGACTTAAATTATCATTTCTTTCTAAGCAAGCCATTTACAAGGGAAAAATGGTAATTTACACGCTGAGAAGTCAAACTTTGGTTTTTTTGATCAAAATCAAATCTCAAAAATCATATTTCATCAAGACATGTTGGAATATGAAGTTTATTTCATCAAGAAGGTCAAAAGTCAAATTTTACCTTGGAAAAGTTAAATTCTAAGTGCTTAGAATTTTTCTAAAGTATTTAAGAAAATGACACTTCAGAACTTCTGAGTTAGCCTCCAGGAAGGAGTAGTCAGAAGTTATAAGCGTAGTTCAGCACATAACATTCAGTCAGAATGTGGCCCTTCAGCATCTACACCAGCTCAGTCAGAAGTTTCCAAAAGATTATAAAACATGATGAAAAAATCTGAAAGCTCCTTCAGAACATGCTGGAACCAGAAGGTAAGAGGATTAGAAGATTGGGTGCTACACTGAAGCAGAATCTCTAAGTACAGAGTTTTCAGAAGCAAATCAAAGAAACATGCTGGAAAGCCCGGGGATTCCTCAGAACTTGCTAAGGCAACAGGATATCAAGATCATAACTTGGATACTTTGTTCTAGACTATGTTGAAATGGAACTTCTGGCCTAGATTTAAGTAATGATGCAAATCTCATATTACAAGATTTCTGATTTTTGACAAATCTCATCATCATTTAATGCTCATTAATGATCACAACAACTTTTGAGTCTTCGTCCAAAGGATCTCTCCACGTGTAGGGTAGAAATACTTTTGTGCAGGATTAGGTAAAGGCCCATACGCTACATTTCGCTTATAGGTTCACTTTTCCTTAATCCTTGCTTACTAATCCAGCCTAGGCTAAAGGCTGTCAATCACCGCAACCTTTTTAGAACTTGCTTCAAGAGTAAGTCAGCATCTAATGCATGATATTGGCACCACTTGACATTTTAAAAACCCACAAAGCTTTGCCTATAAATAGAAGGCCATTGGTCACTGAGAAAGGGACCAGAAAAATTGCTGAAAAGAGACAGAAAGTTTAAGCAAGAAAAAAACCTTGAATCTCTGCCCAAAATTCCTAGAGTTTCAAAAACTGTAAACACAACATACAAATCATTAACTTTGGATCCCCTGCTTTCAAACTCCATTTGTTCTCAAAATATTTCTTGACTAAAAACCTTTCATACAGTTTCTGACCCCCACGTTGGAAACTGCCATAACCTCTGTATTCATACCACTATATACCCTCCATCCATCCATTCAAAGAAGTTGTTCAAAACTTCATCAGAGTTAAGGCTAACTTCAGTTCACAGAGCTTCTTCCAGCTGCAAGGTAAGCACTTGCTGACTCTCACCACCTTTCCTAAGCATTACCGGATTTGCATGCTCAAAAACACAATATAGATATCATGCTTCTGATGTTGTATATGTTCTGAGGTTTTCACGCATCTGTACGCTTAAGTAGAGAATGAATCAGTTCAGAACTTGCCTTTGATTTTTTGGTTCTGATTTCTGAAATGCAATGACACCTGCTGAAACTGTCCTAGGCATGTCTTCTGTTTTGTGGAGAAATAACCAAATTGCAGATGTTTTGACTAGCATAGAGGGAGACCAAGTTCTGACATTGGCACCAGTGCCTCTGGAGCCTGTTCTATTATCAGTAATATCAGAACTTCTGAAAATTACTGTGTTTCCGGCAGGGTCAGAACCTCTGACCTCATACATTTTCACTAACAGATTTCTGTTTTGCAGCGTGCCAGGGTCAGAACCTCTGACCTATACATTTTCACTAACAGGTTTCTATTCTGCAGCACGCCTGGGTTAGAACTTCTGACTTCCTTTCAGCAACACGTTGATCCTCTTTTTTTTCTTCCCCTTGTTTTTTTTCTTTTTTTCTTTATTTTTCTCGCTGGCACTCTCCTTTTCATTAATCAGCAAAACACCAAAAATATTTTCGTTCACACTTTATTTTATTCCTTAAAACAAAAAAAAAACAAAAAAAACAATTTCTTAAAACAAAACAAGTTCATTTAATATTTTCTTGTATGTATTTCAATGTGGTTGTAATAGTAATTTAGGGTTTTATTTTTATTTGCAATCCCCATTCATAAATTTGTACCCCCACCCCCTAAATATTGTAATAATGTAGGACTTTACATTTCTGCAATTTATCGCTTTCAAATGTAAATGCAAGATAAAATCAATAAATAGACCACCAAAAAAATCAAAGACAAAAGCATGCAATCCAACACACTTGCACACAAACACCCTTAGGGTTTCTCCACTTGGTTGCCTTATATAAAATAGCCATATTACGCATGCAAAGTATCTTGGTAAAACAAACAAAATCAAAAGATCATAGTACCTCGATGACGTTATTCTAAGTTTCCTTATAAATGATCTTAGTCTCTCGAAAATGCTAAGATACTTTGCAACATTGCTAATCATGGTTATACGATGACCCACGCCCGTCCCGTTTACATCCAAAGATAGGGTTGTTTACCAAATCAATGGTAAAACAACAATGTTAAAGGAATAGAAAATGCATAGGAAAGACATTTTGAGTAGGTAGATTACTCCTAGTTACTTGCTCTATTTTCAAACCAATAACCTTGCTATTCTCAAAACAAACACACACAGTTTACAAAACATTCAAAACATTTTCAAAAAGACAAACATCTATGTATACATTCTTACGAACGAGAATAATTACAAAGATTTCCTAAACGAATGGCCTCTTTTACAAAATACTTTCAAAAACCATACAGAACACATTTTCAAACAACAAAAGCAAGTGATTTAGCAAGTAAACTAAGAGCCCATGGAAACCTTGGATGAAAATGGTGCTAATACCTTCCCTTTTCATAATCTACCCCCCGAACTCAAGAAAACATCTTAAAAGGTCTTTCCTGTACTTTTTCACCTTTCCTTTTTGGATAAAAGAAAAGTCAGTGGAGACTCTTGCTAACCGCAACATTTGCGATAAAACGCAAAACCCTCAACTCAAATCTCCCACCGTATCACACAAACCAATTGAGAACAACTACTTCCTGCAACAATGTACTCAGCCTCAGCAGTGGATAGAGACACACAATTTTGCTTCTTGATGAACCAAGATATGAGGTTATTTCCCAGAAAGAAGCATCCTCCTGATGTATTCTTTCTATCATCAGCACTCCCTGACTAATCAGCATCATAAAAGCCAGTTAAGGCAGAATTTGATCCATGAGAGTACAGAATACCATAGTCACTTGTCCCATTCACATATTTGAGAATCCTCTTTACATGGTTGGTATGGCTAACTTTGGGACCAGCCTGATATCTTGTACACACTCTACATCAAAGGTAATGTCTGGTCTGCTAGCTGTGAGATATAGAAGATAGCCTATCATTCTTCTGTAGAGACTTTGATCTACACTGACTCCTTTTTCATCTTTAGTCAACTTCATATGTGTGGGAGCAGGGGTTCTTTTGTGACTTGCATTCTCCATCCCAAACTTCTTTACTATATCCTTGGCATACTTGCTCTGGGATAAAAAGATGGAGTGTTCCATTTGTTTAACTTGCAGACCAAGAAAATAGGATAATTCACCAACAAGACTCATCTCAAATTCAGACTGCATCTGCTTGACAAAATGTTGAACCATCTCATTTGAAATCCCACCAAATATAATATCATCAACATAGATTTAAGCAATCATAATCTTCCCTTCTTCTTCTCTAACAAAGAGAGTCTTGTCTATGCCACCCTTCCTATATCCATTTTCCCCAAGGAATACTGTCAATATCTCATACCAAGCTCTTGGAGCTTGCTTCAATCCATACAGAGCTTTCTTCAGTTTATAGACATATTTAGGAAAACTTGGATCAAAAAATCCTTTTGCTTGTTCAACAAAAACTTCTTCATGCAGGTATCCATTTGAAACAATTTAAATTTCAAAATGCATGCAACTCCTAACAGAGGTATGATTGATTCAAGTAAAGCCACAGGAGAAAAGGTTTCATCAAAGTCCACTCCTTCAATTTGAGTGTATCCTTGAGCAACCAACCTTGCCTTATTTCTAGTGGCCACCGCTTTTTCATCAGATTTATTCTTGTATACCCATTTAGTGCCAATCACATTTGTCCCTTAAGGTCTTGGGACTAGATCCCAAACTTTATTCCTACTGAATTGTTCTAGCTCCTCTTACATAACATTAATCCAGAACTCATCAGTTAGGTCCTCTTTGACATTCTTAGGCTCAATTTTTTATACAAAGCAAGAGTTAGAAATCCCTTCTCTTGATATGGTAGTAACTCCCTTGTTTGGATATCCTATTATGAGCTCCTTAGGATGATCTTTTTGAGTTCTGATTGGAGGTCCTTTATTGAGCTGACTAGGCTGGGGATCTTCTTGAGGAGGATTAGAATTAATACTTGTTTCATTTGATTCGGTTGGACTATCAGGCAAAGATGTTCCAACATCTTATGAGACATCTTATTCAACATTCCATCCTCTATCATCAATAGTAACATCTATTGACTCCACCATTACTTTGGTTCTGGAGTTAAACACTCTGTATGCTCTGCTGTTTGTATAGTATCCTAGGAATATTCCTTCATCACTCTTGGGATCCATCTTCCTTCTTTGTTCGCGATCAACTAAGATGTAACATTTACTTCCAAAAACATGAAATTATTTTATAGTTGGTTTTCTTCCCCTCCATGTTTCATACAGAGTAGCTAAAGTGCCTTTCCTTATAGTGACTCTGTTATGAATATAGCATGCAGTATTCATAGCTTCAGCCCAGAAATGGTAGGGTAGATTCTTAGCATGAATCATGGCTCTGGCATATTCTTGGAGGGTTCTATTCTTGCATTCTACAATCTCATTCTGTTGAGGAGTAATGGGAGAAAAGAATTCATGGCTGATTCCTTCAGAGGAGTAAAACTCAGCAAATTTATTATTCTCAAATTCTTTTCCATGATCACTCTTGATTCTTATGACATGACTCTCCTTTTCCCTTTGAAGTTATTGACAAAGATCTTTGAACACTTCAAAATTTTCTGATTTTTCTCTAACATAGCTTATCCACGTGTATCTAGAAAAGTCATCTACAACAACATAAGCATACTTCTTACCACCAAGACTTTCAACCTGCATAGGTCTCATCAAGTCCATATGAAGAAGTTCCAATACTTTTGATGTAGTAATATGTTGAATCTTCTGATGTGACATCTTAGTCTGCTTTCCGATTTGACAGTCACCATATACTTTTCCTTCTTCTATCTTGAGCTTAGGAATCCCTCTCACTTCTTCTTCAGATATAATTCTCTTCATACCTTTCAGATGCAAACACCCTAATTTTTTATGCCATAGTTTTACCTCATTCTCTTTGGATGAAACACGTGTTGAGGATAGGTTTAACTCTTGAGGAAACCATAGATAACAATTGTCTTTAGATCTGATTCCTTTCATGACAACTTCATTCTTTTCATTGCACATAAGACATTCTTCTTTGGAGAAGTTAACTTTGAATCCTTGATCACATAGTTGGCTTATACTTATTAGGTTTCTTGTTAACCCTTTTACAAGTAATGTATTATCAAGTTTAGGAACTCCTTAACACTCAAGCTTGCCAACACCTTTAATTTCTCCTTTTTCTCCATCACCAAAAGTCACATAACTGGTGGAATGAAATTTGAAATCCACCAATAGATTCTTAACACCTGTCATGTGTCTAGAACAACCACTGTCAAAGTACCAGTCATCTTTGGTTGATACTCTGAAAGAGGTGTGGGCAATGAGACTTCTAACATTTAACTTGAGAACCCATTGTTTCTTCTTTTTGTTGTTTTGGGGAATCTTATCATTTTTGGGAGGAGGAGAATTTTTAGGATACCCATACAGCTTGAAACAAAAGGGCCTTATATGTCCAAGACTTCCACAGTGATGATATTTCCATGGCTGGGGATTCTCTCTGGTGTGATTAAGCTTTTTCTTCCCATGATGTCCTTTCTTCACAAGTGGTTTCCCAATATGTCTTTTCTTATCATGATGTTTGCCCACATGTTGAGACATCTGATTCAACATTTTTGGTTTAGCCTTGGCATGTGTGAAAACAGATGCAGGTTATTTTCCCTGATGTTCATTCTTTATATGATGTCTGCCAGAATGTCCTTTCTTACCATGATGTTGAGACATTTGATTCGACATCTTTGGTTTAGGTTTGGCATGAGTGGAAACAGATGAAGGCTCTTCTGAGTTAGGTTCCTTTTTCTCATTGAAACCTAAACCACTCTTATCTCCTGTCACTCTTCTTTCTTGGAGAATTTCATCCAATGTGTCAGACCCATTATTCAGCATCTTGAAAGATTTGACCATTCTATCAAGATTTGAATTTAAAGACGACACTTCACTTTCCAGATCATAAATAGTTTTAAGATGCTCTTCCCTTTCCTCCTTCAGCTAAGTTATAAGGGCTTTTTGTTTCTCCCCTTTAAGACATGCTTCTGCACTTCTGAGACATAATTCTTTGTATGAAGATGCTAACTCATCAAAGGTTAGTTTCCCATCACTAGACTCTTCATCAGATACATATTTGCCTATCAATGCTTTCACATATATGGAAGATTCTTCAAGATCACTCTTTGAGTCCTCTTCAGACCAAGTAACAAATAGATTCTTCTTCTGTTTCTTTAGATATGTAGGACATTCAACTCTGATGTGACCAAAGCCTTCACATTCATGACATTGTATTCCCTTCCCTTGAGAAGTTTTTTCTTCAGCCCTTTTTCTTCTCATGTCAGATGAGATGTTCTTGACATTTGATCTTTGGTTCCTGTCCATTATTTTTATCACTTTATTAAATTGTCTTCCAAGCATAGCTAGGGAATTTGATATTCCACCATCTGAATCCAGATCAAAGTCCTCTTCTTCATCTTCAGTATTGGATACAAAGGCTATGCTTTTGTTTTTCTTCTCTGATCTTTCATTTATGATCGATTCAAATGTTAGAAGGGATCCAACAAGTTCAACAACTTTCATTCTGTAAATGTCTTAGGCTTCTTCTATAGCAGTTGCCTTCATATCAAATCTCTTGGGAAGAGACCTGAGCATATTTCTCACCAATTTGTCTTCAGGTATTTTCTCTCCTAAAGCACTGGAGGCATTAGCAATTTCTAGGATGTTCATATGGAAGTCATTTATACTTTCATCATCTTTCATCCTTAAATTTTCAAATTTAGTGGTGAGTAGCTGAAATCTTGATATCTTAACTTTGGATGTGCCTTCATGAGTAGATTGAAGAATTCCCCATACATCCTTAGCAACTTCACATGTATTCACCAATATGAAAATATTCTTGTGAATTCCATAGAATATAGCATTCAAGGATTTAGAATTTCCAAGAGAAATTTCATCTTCTTCCTTAGACCAATCTTCTTCAGGTTTTAATTCAAAAGTAGGTTCTCCATTCTCTCCCAATTTGACAGGGTGTTTCCATCCTCTTAAAACAACTTTCCAGGCCCTATTGTCTAAGGACTTTAAAAAGGAAAACATATGTGGTTTCCTGTAGTCATAGTTGCTTCCATCCAGAATGGGTGGTCTGTTCATAAATCCTCCTTCCTTGTCCATATTATCAGAAAGTATCTTTCATGGATCTCACCCTGATAAAGAGCAGGATGCCTGCTCTGATACCAATTGAAATTCTAGTATCAGATATGTGATGTCGAAAGAGATGTCACGACACAAATATCTGTTTGCAAGTAAGGTGCAGTAAAATCAAAAGCAGTAAAAACACAAGAGATTGTTCACCCAGTTCAGTGTACAACAACACCTAATATGGGGGCTACCAAGCCAGGACAAGTTTACTAAATAGTATCAATTCATAGACCCTCAGTAAACAACCCGTTTACGATCTAATCACCTAATCACTACACAAGCTAAACTTCTACCTAAGACTCACCTAGGTACGAGTCCATCCTCAAATCCCTTTAATCACTTACAGGATTAATAAGTTTAAAACACTCCAATCATTCAATGCTTAAACGCTTATGAATGATACACAATTAACAACCCAAATAACAACTCAAGTACTTAAACTAATACTTAGAGTGTATTACAAATAACAAGCTTAAACTTCTAATTAGAAAGAAAGTATTCTTCTTCAAAAATTTCTTGACTTTGAATAAGGTAACGAGACCTTATATATGCATAGCTTTGGGCTTGGGCTTGAAAACAAATATTCAAATATTTTGAATATTTCAATAAAAACAGGCTAAGATATAATTATGCAATTTGAAAAATATTCCTCCATATTTTTCGCAACCTGTAGTTCACAAATCCTGAGTTATAGAGTGCTAGAAATCAGGAAACCAAAGACTTAACTGATTTTGGGCTGAGGTAAGTTTAGTAGGAAGATGTCAAGACATTTGCTTTGACATTATTCAAACCAGTTTTGCTCCAAATGTTAAGACATTTAGCAAAACATTAACAAGTATTTGTTTTACCAAAATTGTTTCCATGAACACTTACACTATAAATAATAAATGGAGTCTTTGTAAGCAGAATAAAATAAGAATTCCAGAGAATTGAATAAAATCTCAAACTTTATTAATATAATGGTAGTCTGAGAATGGCGAGAGCCCACAGATGATTACAAAGTTAGGAAAATGGTAATATATTGGAAAAGATACATCGGAATACAATGACCACTATTATCCCTAACAACTTTGAATTCATGAGCAACGACTTCTATTGAAGTATGGTGAATATCCAAGAAGATTGTTGCTTCAATGATCAAGTCTTGTTTGATGCAGTTACTTGCCAAGAAATCCATAACTTTTGCCTAGGTTTCCCTTGCGGGTTTTAAACCTAGCGGGAAAATTTATTCTGTTTATGTCTCTAATTTTTGCCTAGACTGCCTTTTCGGGTTTTTAGCCTACAGAGACACTCTTTTTTGCCTAAGACGTTGTAACGCAGTGGGAGAAGTGACTTGGTTATTTTGCATTTGATTGCAAATGTTGCGGTTAACAAGAGTTGTCACCGAATTTTCTTTTATCCAAAAGGAAAGGCTGAAAAGAACAGGAAAGACCTTTGAGATTATTTCTTGAGTTTGGGGGGTAGATTATAAAAGGGAAGGTATTAGCACCCTTTTTATCCATAGTTATCTATAGGCTCTTAGTTGCTTGCTAGATCACTTTCTTTTGTTTGAAAATATGTTTTGTGTGGTTTTTGAAAGTAATTTGAAAAGGCGTCATCGTTTAGGAAAACTTTGTAATAATTATTGTTCGTAAGAATGTATACAAAGTGTTAATCTTTTGAAAATGTTTCAAGTTTGAAAGATGTTTTGAAAGTGTTGGTGTTTGTTTTAAAAATAGAAAAGATGTTTTGGTTTGAAATTGAGCAAGCAATTAGGGACATTCTACCTACTCAAAAAGTCTTTCTTGTTTATTTCCTCTTTCCTTTGACATTGTTATTTTACCATGGATTGGTAAATAACCTTATCTTTGGATGTAAAGGGACGGGCGTGGGTCATCGTATAGTCATGAATAATAATGTTGTAAGATATCTTAGCATTTTTCTTTGAGGGACTAAGATCATTTGTAAGGCAACCTTTGTAGCGTCATCGAGGGACTATGATCTTGTATTTTGTTTGTTTTTGCTAAGACATCTTACATGCGTATTATGACCATTTATTTCTCAAGGCAACAAGTGGAGTTAACCCTAGAGGTGCAAAGTGTGCAAGTATATCTTTTTCATGCTTGATTTGTCTTGTATTAGGGTTTTCTAACTTGTTGATTTTAATCTTTCCATACAAACCCTAATTCACTAGCATTTATATATAAAGCATTATATTGCAAAAAATAAATATACTAAGCTATTACATCATTAGGGGAGGGGGTGTAAAATTTACAAATGGGGAAATTGCAAAAAAATTAAATCTAAATAATTATTACAACCATATTGAATATTGTACAAAAATGAATAAATATTCAAGAACATAAATGGACAAAGGAAATGTATTTTTGTTTGGTTTTTTGAAAGGTTTTAATCTTAACCTAATTAAGAAAATAATTAAATAAAATTAAATAAAATTAACTTAAACTAATTAAGAAAATAAATTAACTTAAAAAAAAGATTTTTTTAGGGTTTTATTTATGAAAAGCTTTTAAATAAAAAAAATATAGTATATAAAAATTAATTAAAATAAACCTAAGTTCTAAATTAATTTTAATTTACATGAAAATAAATATAATATAATAATTAAACCTAAAAATCTAAATATTAATCAAGAAAAAGAAATTAATTTATTAAGAAAATTGTTTTTTGTTCTTTTGGTTTTATAAAACAAATAAAAATAATATTAATAATAATAATAAAGAAAAAAAGAAATAAAATAAAATTAGAAAAAGAAAATAATAATAAAAATTGGGCCAGGGGGTGTTGAAGTATGGCAGATGGTTAGAGGTAGCAAAAAGAACAAAGGCCCAAGGGAGAGGCTCAGGCGCTGCTGTGTGTTTGTGACAAAAAAAAAGGTAAAAATATGGAAAATGAAAAAAAGTAGCGCGTTGGGTGTTGAACCCACGCCCTCTTGGTTACCAGCGCACTGCCTTACCACTGGGGTGGCTATACACCAGTTTATTAATACAAAACAATAAATATATATTGGAAAAAAACTCCATGGCTGTTATCTTCTTCTTCCTCGCGCCAGAAGCCATTGCCATACTTTTGAATTTTCTAAATTCTTCATTTCTCAACCAAATTGAAAAATACAAACATGAAACTTACTTGAAATTTCAATACGAATTCAACCATGTAAATAACTAAAGCTATAAATTACAGATGAATGAGAATTTTGTTGGCCCTAAACTGAAACATAATTTTTTCAGAAACTTAAACTCCAAAATTCTCTAAGCTCAGGCCATATAAATGCAAACTATGGATATGTACAGTTTCGTGGCAATGGTATCTACATTTTATCTTTGAAAATGGAAGCCTGACAATGCATATATGAATAGTTCAAAAGTCAGAAAACTCACCTTGCAAGAGGGTATCGTGTTTTGATTTTGAGCAGCTTTCAATGAGTCTTAATGATTGGGTTAGGTTCCTCAAGTTCCTAGGAAGCTAATGTGATGCTTGGCTTGAGCTGAAAGTGGCTGAGGAGTTCTGGAGAAGTCCACTTGCAGAGCTCTATTTTTGAAAATGGAACTTGATGATGGAGGTGTTACAGTTAGGCAAAAGGACTTTGGATGGTTTGTATTTGATGTTTAGAAGCTTTAGGAACCAAAAGGCTTGGAAACGCACGAGGGAGATGTGAGTTTCAAGTTTTTGGTCAGATTATGCAACAATGGAGTTTTTGTGTGTGACTCTGAGTTCTAGGGATTTTGAGGGCTTAAGCATGTGTGTGTTATCTTGCAAATAGTGCCTCTATTTATAAGCAAAAGTTTTTGTGTGCTACAACAAGTCAGAATTTGAATTTACATGTTTAAGCTCAACATGTGATTTTCTTGACAAAATAAGTTTCCATGCCTTTGTACTTGCTATTGTAGAGTGGTTGGACTTTAAACAAGCTTGATTCTGACTTTTTGGATGGAGTGTACTTAAAGAGAACAAGTTAGGAGCTCAAGAAGTTGACTTTGTGCATAAATCTTGCTTTACAAGAATGGAAATGGTGACTTTCTCCCTAAAATGGCAAAATGCTTTGGACAATGCTTGAATCAATTGGACGATTGATCAATCAGTTGTGTAAAAATTAAATTAAGGAGTAACAAACAAGTTTGAGACCTGCAAAGTGAAGATTATGTAGCATGGCTATGGATTTGGTTCATTGTGCATCACAAATTTTGCCTTGCAAAACAACTTGAAACCCTAACTTCTGGCCTTCGATTCTCCTTGCTCACAAATTATCTCAAGGAGTTCTTGGACATTTTAGAAATCTTGTAATGTTATCTACAACCCATATTTGAATCAATTTTGCAAAATACAAATGGAACTATGGGAAACTTGGCTCAGAAGTTAGGTCAAAATCCTGACCAAAATGCTCAAAATTTCACTGTGTTTTAGTTTCATGACCATGATTTCATGGATTAATAACTTGAGATCCAAGAATTTTTAGGAGGAGAAGTGTAAAGAAATTTTTTAGATCTCATTGAGATCTACAACTTTCATTTTGAAAGTTTCTTTTGAATCATCTTGCATCATGGTGAAAAATTGGCTCAAAGTTGTGGAAAAATATGAAGTTTTCAACACAGAAAAATTTCTAAGTTTGGAAACTTTGACTTTTCAAAATGAAATCTTGACTTTTTGATTTCTTGATGAACAAGTTTCATATTTTGACATGTTTTGTTGAATTGTGATCTTTGACACTTGATTTTGACCAAAAAGTCAAAGTTTGACTTTTCAGTGTACAGTTGATTGAAAATCAACTATCAATCAATTGATCTTGAGGGATGTTTTGAGTCATACCATTAGGTAAAAATGATGAATTTGAAACCTTGAGATCATGTTTCCAACCAATCAACCATTTGCTAGGTTAAAAATCAGAAATTGCCCTTTCTCAATCAAATCCCTAATTTTGACCATTTTGCCCTTTTGATGATCTGATCAAATTTCTTGAGGAATTGTGGTACAAAATTGATCAAATGACATATATGAGTTCATAATATTGATATGGATAAAAAATTATGAAGTTTGACTGTAAATTGACCACAGTTGACTTTTTCCCCAATACAACTGATTTTTAGGTCAACTGATCAATTGACTGAGCAAAAATGTGATCCAAGACTTAAAACTTGACATGAGCAATATTGAGGGTCCATAATGATCCATTAAAGTCATATGAGGCATTAAAAGTTAAATTATCCTTGTGCAATCTCAAACTCTAATTTCAGTCATCAATGCTTAAGGAGGTATCTTGAGCTAATCAAACCTAGTGCAGTCTTGAACCAAAGGAGATCTTGTGAGAAATTACTTGATAAATGAGAGGGCAAATTTTGAGGTACAACTTCCGCCCTTTAGGGGTTTCAACTTAGCGAGCCGTTCTTTTATTTCTTTAGGCTAAGTATTTGTTGACTGCATAAGCATTCATAGGACGTGGGAACTCTTCTCCATCCATAGTTTCAAGAATCAATGCACCACCATAGAAGGCTTTCTTGACAACATATGGGCCTCCAAAATTGGCAGTCCACTTGCCCCTAGAATAATTGTTGAAAGACATGATCTTCCTGAGCACGAGGTCGCCTTCTCAGAATTCGCGAGGCTTGACTTTCTTATCAAAAGCTTTCTTCATTCTCTTCTGGTATAACTGACCATGAAACAAAGCCATCATTCTCTTTTCTTCTATCAAATTCAATTGGTCAAACTTGTTATGGACCCATTCAGCCTCTGGCAACTTGGTTTCCATTATCACACGTAAGGGGGGAATCTCAACCTCGACGGGGAGCACTACTTCTATACCATACACAAGAGAGAAAGGGGTTGCCCCAATCGAAGTGCAGACAAATGTACAATACCCATGCAAAGCAAAGGGAAGCATCTCGTGCCAATATTTATAAGTAACAACCATTATCTGGTTGATCTTCTTAATGTTTTTATTAGCAACTTCAACAACCCCATTCATCTTTGGCCTGTAAGGAGATGAATTATGATGAACAATCTTGAATTCTTCACAAATTTTTGTCGTCATCTTGTTATTCAGATTCGAGCCGTTGTCAGTGATAATCCTGCTTGGCACACCATATCGACATATAATATTGTTCTTGATAAAGCGCACTACCACCTCCTTAGTAACATTAGTATATGAAGCCGCTTCCACCCATTTGGTGAAGTAGTCTATTGCCACAAAGATAAAATGGTGTCCGTTCGAGGCCTTGGGTTCAATCATTCTAATCATGTCAATACCACACATAGAGAAAGGCCACAAGGAAGAAATAACATTGAGAAGCGTCGGGGGCACATGAATTTTGTCAGCATAAATCTGGAATTTATGGAACTTCTTTGCAAATTTATAACAGTCAAATTCCATTGTCATCCAATAATAACCTGCCCTAAGCATCTTTTTGGCCATCGAATGTCCATTAGCATGAGCGCCAAAGGATCCTTCATGGATTTCATGCATCAACATGTCTGCTTCGTGTCTATCCACGCATCTGAGCAAGACCATGTTATAATTTCTTTTGTATAGCACATCTTCATTGAGGAAGAAGCTGACTGCCAAAAATCTCAATGTCTTTGCATCTTTGTTTGACGCACAAGCCAGGTATTCCCGAGTCTGGACAAAATGCTTGATGTCATAATACCAAGGTTTTTTGTCTGACGTTTCCTCTGTTGCAAACACATGAGCTGGTCTATCCAAATGTCGCACTGTGATACAAGGCATATCGTTCCAGGTACTCACTTGATACATAGAAGCCAAATTTACTAAAGCATCTGCCATCTGATTCTCATCTTTGGGAATATGATGGAATTTAACTTTATTAAAGAAGGGTAACAATCTTCTAGCATAGTCTTTGTAGGGAAGTAAGATAGGGTGAAGAGTATCCCACTCTCCTTTAATATTATTTATTACCAAAGCTGAATCACCATACACATCAAGAATTTTGATTATGAGATCAATAGTCTCCTCGAGACCCATGATACAAGCTTCATACTCTTCCATGTTATTGGTGCAATCAAATGCCAACCTTGCAGTAAATGGGATATGCGATCCATGGAGAGTGATAATCACAACACCAATTCCTTTCCCATAAGCATTCACAGCTCCATCAAACACCATACCCCAATGAGATTCAGGATCAGGACCTTCCTCAGGCAACGGTTCATCACAATCTTTCACTTTCAGAAACATAACATCCTCATCAGGGAAATCATATTTAACATGCTGATAACCATCAACCTGTTGGTGAGCAAGATAATCCGCCAACACACTGCCTTTTATAGCCTTTTGAGTACAATATTTGATATCATATTCCAACAACAACATCTTCCAACGGGAAATTCTCTCAGTAAGATAAAGCTTTTCAAAAATATACTTAATTGGATCCATTCTGGAAATAGACCAAGTGGTATGATTCAACATATATTGCCGCAACCGCTTTGCCGCCTAGGCCAGAGCATAAGATGTCTTTTCTGGCATAGAATACTGCGACTCGCAGTCAATAAAAATTTTGCTGAGATGATAAATAGCATATTCATTCTTCCCTGTTTCATCTTTTTGTCCCAAAATACAACCCATATAATTATCTAACATTGTTAGATACATAATCAATGGTCTTCCTTCGATGGGAGGGAGCAAGATAGGAGGTTCAAGCAGATACTTTTTAATACTTTCAAATTCCCT
Source organism: Vicia faba (assembly GCA_948472305.1). Classification (NCBI taxonomy): domain Eukaryota; kingdom Viridiplantae; phylum Streptophyta; class Magnoliopsida; order Fabales; family Fabaceae; genus Vicia; species Vicia faba. Next base: position 563,386,010 of record OX451735.1, read on the forward strand.
CAGGAAATCATCTGTCCACACACAACCTTGATCTTTCTTTAACAACTTAAAGATCGGCTCACATGTCGCAGTCATATGGGAAATAAATCTGGAAATGTAATTCAAACGCCCAAGGAAGCCTCTAACTTGCTTTTCAGTTCTTGGGGTTGGCATTTCTTACATTTCTTTGACTTTATCAGGGTCAACTTCAATCCCTTTTTGGCTGACAATTAAACCTAACAATTTCCCTGATCGAACACCAAAGGTGCATTTATTTGGATTCAAGCAGAGACAATACTTCCTCAAACCCTAAAATAATTTCAACAAATCTTCTACATGCCCTTCTTTAGTATGAGATTTTGCAATCATATCATCAACGTATACCTCAATTTCCTTGTGCATCAGATCATGGAATAGGGTTGTCATAACCCTCTGGTACATTGCACTAACATTCTTAAATCTGAAGGGCATCACTCTGTAACAGAATGTTCCCCAGGGTGTGATAAACATTGTTTTTTCCATGTCCTTAAGAGCCATTCTGATTTGATTATATCCAGAAAATCCTTCCGTGAATGAGGATACTTTGAATTTTGTTGTACTATCAACTAACATATCAACATGTGGCAATGGAAAATTATCTTTTGGACTAGATTTGTTTAAATCTCTATAATCCACGCACATTGATCTGCTTTAAAACTTCTTCTTTAATTTTTACTGCCATATCAGGGTGAGTTCTTCGCAATTTCTGCTTGATTGGAGGGCATTCTTGCTTTAGCGGAAAATGGTGTTCCACAATATCATTATCCAAACCAGGTATGTCTTGGTATGACCAAGCAAAAACATCCACATACTCTTTCAGCAATTCAATCAACCTGCTCTTTACGTCGGGATGCAGCAATGCTCTAATCTTGACTTCCTTTGGATCTTCCTCTGAAACCCAAATTGATCGTCTCCAACGACTCTTTATATGGCTGAATGGCACTTTCCACACGCTCAAGCAACCGCGAAACCTCTTCTGGAATTTCATCATATTCTTTTTCTTCGGCCACATACGTAGGATATTCAAAGTTGGGAGAGGGTGAAGGGTCATTGTATTCAACAGTTTTCTTAATTAATCTTCACATATGATTTATGATTGCTTTTAGAAACTGACACATATAGAAAAATGATTTGCATATTTAATTACAATTATTATTTATTTTTAAAGTTTTTTTCTGATTACCATTTTCCAAGAAAAAGCAGAAAATAAAGACACAATTTGGGAATCAAAGACAACTTTTATTATTGATTTTAAATATCAAAGCAACAGATATGCCCATACAATATCAACTTTCACCTTGGGCAGAGTGAAAGATTTTTGAAACGATTAACAAAAAAAAAATACTTTGAGACATGAATGCAAGAGGGAACATCAATGGTGATCCAATTTTGGACTCTAACTCCATGTGTCAGGTAGTTCAACATCTCCTGCTCTGCTTCATCTTCCACAATAGCATTGATCCTAGGAACAATTGGATAAAGATAACCCCCGCTATGAAAGATACCTTGATATATGCCCAAAGCAGACACTGGCTTCATGTCCTTACCTTTATCATTCTTCATAGAGAATCCTAAACCAACTCTATTATTATTCACGGGTGGGTCCACAATTTGTCCCCATACTTTACTAGGGCCATTATGCACTACTTGCTGAGCATCCTTAAACGAAGCTATAGAATTCTCATTTTCCCTTATGTTATCAATGGATAAAGCTTGGAACTGAGTTCCAACAGCAGCTTCATCCACTTCTACAACACCGAAAGAGGATAAATGAGATATTAATAAAGCATGTTCTCCATTTATGATGACCACCTTTCCTTCACGCACAAACTTCAGCTTCTGGTGCAAAGTTGAAGTGATAGCTCATGCCTCGTGTATCCATGGTCGTCCCAGTAAACAGCTGTAAGCGGGCACGATATTCATAACCTGGAAAGTAATCTGAAATAAGTGCGGGCCTATATGAATAGGCAATCTACTTCCCTGATGACAGACTTCCTTGATCCATCGAAAGCTTTCACAATTATGCCACTTCGGCGCATGGGAGTTCCTCGGTACTTCAGCTTCATAAGCGTGATCCTCGGTATGACATTTAAAGCAGATACATTGTCAATCATCACATTTGATAATGAATCGTTCTTGCGGTCCATGAAGATATGGAGAGCCAAGTTATGATTCCTTCCTTCATCGGGCAATTCATCATCACAAAAACTCAGGTTATTACAGGATGTAATATTCCATACCACACTGTTGAATTGGTCCAAAGGCATATCACTTTCCATGAAATATTGATCCAATACTCTCATCAAAGATTCCCTGTAGGTAGAAGAGTTCATTAGAAAGGCTAGAATAGATATCTTTGATGGAGTCTGCAATAATTGATCTACAATCCTATAGTCGCTCATCTTAATAATCTTCAATATATCATCCATATCATTTTCCAGAGTAGTACCACTAGATTCCCCCAATGCTTTCTTGGGTTTAGTACTTTCAACGTCCTTTTTATTAGCATTAACACTCCCTCGAATCACAGGTGCGAAAACACGGGCACTGCGGGTCACTCGGGTGGCTTCAGCAATATTCTCGATATCAGACAAAGGTTTGATGGGAATTTTCACACCATCCTTCAAGATTGTAGCATTGTATTTGTATGGTACGGCTTTGTTTGATTCATAAGGAACAGGACCTTGCAATCTAATCACCACTAGAGTAACAACTGGCTTTCTACGATACTCAATCTCTATAGGGGCGGTAACACCAAAACAAGGTACAATAACATTCACTTCTTCTTCTTCAAAATACTTAGACATCACATAATCATCGCGTTGGAGAACATATCTTCATCTGAGGAAAAGAATTCATCTACAGGAGCATACTCATCACCTGACGTAGTTTCAGCCAAGTAATCTTCAATCATATTAATCCCATTGTAATTATCTCTATTGCCTGAAATTTGATAGTACCATCATCCAATAAAAACTGAATACCCTTTATCACAATGGAACAACCACGAGAATCTCTGCAGCTGATCCGACAAGACCCATAATGGTGTTCTTCTTGACCATCCATGTGACAAAAGGTAGTGTGCAGCTGCAGAAATCATCATTATATGGTTCACATCAAAAATCCGAAATTATCCATGACAATCAAATACCATATTCACATCTTCCTCATACTCTGCCCTAGGCCTGGTTATATGAATGAGGCCTTCGTCCATCATTTCCTGAAGATCAACTTTTATCTTATCACATCCATGGATATCGGTACTGCAAATATCACAACCAGCATTGTTGTGCATATAGTAACTAAAATTATAGAGGTCAACATGCATCTTTACCAAATATCCTCTAACCAGGTTGATATCAAAAATCCAGAAGTCGCCTGGACAACCAGCAACCATGTTTACAACATATGTTCCTCCATATTTTGGCAAAGGATTATCTTTTATGTTAGGGCCAAAATCTTTGAAGGATAAAAGGCCAGATCTCACCATCTTTTGCACTTCCAATTTCAAAGGATAACAGTTCTCAACATTGTGCCATGGTGCTCCCTGATGAAAAGCATACGTCGGGTCTGCCTTATAATACCAAGGAAAAGGTGATGGTATAACAGGAGGTGGCCTGGTCTGAACCAACTTCTTCTGAATCAAAGCAAGAAGCAACTCTGCATAGCTCATTGGAATAGAGTCAAAAGCCTCTCTCTCTCTCTCTTATGACTATGCCTTGATTTCCTTGAGGGGATGGTCTCTGATAGGAAACTGTGTTTGGAGCTACATTGACGACTGTAGTCACAGAAGCAACCTGTTGTTGATACTGTTGATGCCTTTTAGTTGGTCTAATCTTCCTTTCTCCAATAATAACATTCATTTCACTTTCTTTCTTCCGAGAAAACCCATATGACGACTTCTTTGTACTTTCATCTTTTGTCAAGCGCCCTTCTCTAACCGCCTCTTCCAAATGAACACCCATGCTTACCATTTCGGTAAAATCACTCGGCGCACTTGAGATCATCCTTTCATAATAAAATTATCTAAGGATTTTCAAGAAGACCTTGGTCGTCTCTTGTTCTCCTATAGGTGGCACCACCTAGACAGCTATCCCGCGCCATCTCTGTGCATATTCTTTGAATGACTCCTTATCTCTCTAAGCCATTACTCTTAACTGGTTACGGTCAGGTGCCATGAACATATTATACTTATACTTCTTGATGAAGGCTTCTCCTAGATCATTCAAGGTACGAATACTACTACTATCCAGACTCATATACCACTTCAGAGCAGCACCAGTTAAACTATCTTGGAAGAAATGAATGAGAAAACGCTGATCATCAGTATGGGTAAACATCTTTTTGATATACATCACCAGGTGGTCACGATGGAAAGAGTTTCTCTTGTACCTATCAAATTCTAAGACTTTAAACTTTGTTGGCACCTTTACATTGGGCACTAGGCAGAGTTCACTGACATTCTTTCCAAACAATTCTTTTCCTTTAAGGGCCTTAATTTCCTTCTGAATCTCATTGAACTGGTCTTGAAAGTCATCCAACCGGTCATAGAAACCCATACTTTCACTCGATGGAGGAGCAGGACGATAAACTTCATCATTAGCAAATGGCATAACATTCACCGAAGGAAGTGCAACATATTGGATCTCATTTCTAGCAACAGGAGTAACATGCACCACAAGAGGTGCAGGAGTAGTAGAAGCTTGCACAACTGGAGCAACTTGAGTGTCAAGATTAACACCTTCTGGCATGAAGTTTTCAGGCATTCCCCACGGATAACCCTGAGGCATACGACTATGAGCAACAGTAACTGGGGTAATAGAAATAGGAACAGATGGGCCTTCAGAAGAAAATGTTATTTGTTAAGGCTGAGCAAATGGTCGATGATTCTGAGCAGCCACCAATGATTCCATCAAAGCAGTCATATTGACCATACCTGTCTTCAAAGCAGTAACTTCTTCGTGCAGCTCGCGATTTTCTTGTTCAAGATTCTCCATTTTCTTTCTAGAATTAGCCCGAGTATTGTATCGGTGAGACAACTTGCTGAACAAAGTAGATAAATTTAGTAAGACATCTGGGTATGAACAAAAATGCAAAAAATATGTACCAGATGGTGCATGAGTTGCAATGCACATGATTTATTTTATTATTAATGTTTCAAGGGACTTAAATAATTATAGACAATTTTGCAAAAATTAAAGTACTAACACATTCTGAAATACTGAAAAATCTCATTATAATAACTTCAAAATGGATTACAACTTTAAGTTTCAACAATCCAAAGTACAAAATAAGATAAAATCTAAAATCCTAAAAAGCAAAGTTGATGAAGATTACTCCACACACTGACGCTTTCCTGTGAGTCTTACAATCTGAGCCTTCAATTGCTTGTTCTCTTCTGCATACATGTCGGTAACCAGTTTCCAATCACCAGAGTCGGGAAGTGAATGACTAAGTCCTGACTGAGCTCTAGAGGAAAATAAATCCTCTTGCTTGTACATCATCTCTACATTGCGACTCTCAGGAATATCAATTAAGTCATACTTCTCCTTCAAGTCTTCCCGGTAGGACATCTCTAAAGTCTGAGACTTATTCTTCCATGCCTCTTTCTCCTACTGCATCTTAACTAGGGTAAGCTGAAGCTCTTCCACATCATCTAAAATGGTAGAAGTGGTCTTCACAAACATATCAGGCATAGGTGCTTCACGAGTGTGACCGGTGGAAATAGAACTGACTGTTTTTTAGCTGGTTTCGCGAAATGTCGCGGTAAGCAAGAGTCGCCACCGTCTTTTATGTTCTCCAACATGGAAAGGACAAAAGCACAGCAAAATTCCTTTTTTGAGATGTCTCTCGGTTCGGGAGGTAGATTTATAGAAAGGGAAGGTGTTAGCACCCTTTCTATCCGTGGTTATCCACGGGCTCTTAGGTACTTGCTCTTATGTTTTCAAAATTTGTTTGCTTTTCAAGTGTGTGTGGGTTTTGAAAAAGTTTCGTTTTGAAAAATTTCTAAGTAACTCTTGTATCAGTCCTCAAGAGTGTATGAAAAATTTGTTTGAAAACTTTTGAAAGTGTAGGTGCGAAAAGTTGTTTTTGTTTGTTTTGAAAAGAGAAAGTACCCAGGAGAATCTACCTACTCTAAGGAATTAGGCTGTGTAAGAGTCCTTTAGATAGTGCTATCCCACCATTGAGAGGTAGGTAGCACCGTCATTGGAGGTGTTCGGGTCAATTCGATTATCGGGATAGTATGGTCACCAAAGCAATGGTAGGACATCTTAGAAGTAACCCTAATGTCCTAGATCCTTTTTAATCCGAGGCAACCGTTTCGAGGCAACTGGATCTTAGACAGGAGGGCGACCTCTAAGACACCATATACTTGATGACCACGTCGAGGCAACCAGTGAGGCGTACCCTAGAAGTGGCATGTGCTTTGTGTGCTATTTTTCAGTTAGGGTTATCTTGTACATGTTATTTGTGAGCTACGGATTGATTTTATTATTCATACATTCTTTCATGCATTGTTAACAGTTAGGAGTGCGGAAAATAAATTGCGAAAATGTAAATCTAACTATTACAAGGCGCGGGTCTATACATCGCCAAAAAAAACAAAACCCGTTTTGAAAAATAAACATGCAAGAAATTAAAAGAAAGCAATAGAGTCCTAATTAATTATTACATATCCGGAAACATTTACATAAATAATCAAAATAAATAAATACACGCGAAAGAAGATTGAATTGGGAACGTCTTAGGGTTTTGACCCTTTTTTAGAATTAAATTAACATTAAACCTAATTAACTAATTAATTATTTAATTAAAGAAAAAATGTTTTTTGTGTTTTTTATATTTTTAATGAAAATAAAATAAAAGGAATTAAAAGTTGTCAAAAGAAAGACCTAATTCTAAATTAATTTTATTTATTGTGAAAAGATTAAAATTAAACCTAATTAAACAACTAAGTTAATTAATGTTAGAATTTATTTACAAAAAAAGTGATAAAAATAGTTTTCTGGTTTTATGAATTTTATGGGAAAAATTAGTTATGTTAATTAATTGATTAATTAAATAATACTAATAATAATTGCTAAAGAAAATAAAAATAAAAAAAGAAAAGGAAAATAGAAAAAAAAGAAATAGAAACCAATGGGGGTGTTGATGGCCCAATGGAGGTGAAAATTGCAAGTCTGGCCCATTAAGCACAAAGTCCTTGTTGACTTCTGGAATCAGGTACGTGCTCATTGACTTGGAGCATGGCGTGGAGCACCCTTTCGCCTTTGGATCTGAGCATGTAGCCACCTGGCAGGCTGGGACATGAGGTGCATGGTGGGACGTCTTTGAGGGCTTGCACGTGAACATAATAGAAAAAATAATGTTAAGTTTTGGGGGGGATCTGGGAATCGAACCCAGGTCCCAATGCCTTTTACACGCTTTCCTTAACCACTCCACCACTTTGTTTCAGTCATCAATAAAACAAACAAGAATTAATATATGCAATAATCAATCCCAATGCTATAAAACTGAAAACGCGCGCATATTATTTGAATGGACCAATGGGATGCAAGCACATAGTCGTCTTCTTCCTTTTCCTGCAAAAAATAGAGTTAGATAGCGGGGGTTTTAAACCCCCACAACCTGCAACTATCAAAAATAGCGAATAGAAATGGGTGCAAGATAAATTGAGCACGAGGGTAGTTTTGAGTTCGTCTCGTCAAGCCGGTTTCAACCATGGGCGTTAGAGGTTCTGATTTTACCTATATGATAAACCCCCAATTCAAAAGCTTGAAAACCCTAAATCTTATCCATGGTGGTTTGTGATTCAGGGCTCCAAAACGCAATTGCCTTATACCATTAGCTTCAGAAGAGTGTTAGCAATGTAAAGCACACAAAAAATTTCATCAATGATGCAGGAATAATGAATTATGATTGTGAGACAAATATGCAAACCGTATGACTGTGTAGCGCGTTTTCTTGAGTTCTAGCAAGTGGTTTTGATCCCAAATCACTCCTGAAGCTTCCAGCAATAGGTCTGAATCCTTAAATCTCCTTGAAAGGGCTTCTAAGGTGGAATTCAGTTTCAAACTTTCTTTCGTTTTTTTTGGAATTGGTTTGGCCGTTTCAGGGATGTTCAGGTCGTGTATGAGGCTTGTCACACTTGCATATGTAGTAATGAATGAGAATAGGTCACATTATGAGCTTGGGATCCATTGCAATCAAGTTTTTGAATTTTGGTTTATCACCATTAAAGAACATTCCAAGTTTGTTCAAATTTTGAATTTTATGCCCAAAATGGCCCTAGAACAAATTTGGTATGTGGAATATGACACATGAAAGCCATTCAAGCCACAAGATACCATTCCTTTAATTTTTTTGATTTTATTTGGATTATTATGGATTAAAATGAATTAAATCCACAAAAATTAAATAAAAATAAAAATAATAAATGTTTGGTCTTGAAATTAGTCATGGGACACGTGGGTGGCATGACAAGGCTGAATCAAGTGGAAGAAAGTGGGCCTTTTTGTCAAAAATTGAAGTTTCAAGGATAGTTGACTTTTGCCATTTCACAAAAATTTCCCAACTTCTCCAATGCATATCTTGCTCAATTTTGATCATATGAACATGTTCTTGGACATTTTGGAAAGGTCTTGAAGTCCTCTAACCAATGCCTTTGGTCCCATGTCATTTGAATTTACCAATCTCAAGTTATGGTCTTTGACTTAAAATGCCTTTTTGTTGACTTTTGAAAATGACCTATAATGTTGAAATTGATAACTTTTTGTGAGAGCATTTCTTGGACTTGGAATGTGAAGATGAGTTGTAGGAAATGTCCTCCCCTTCAAAATGAGCATTAGATGGGATTTTTCTGATGAACCATGAAATAGTTATGCCTTGGTCAAGTTACAGTTGACTTTTCAGCTGTCCAAAAATAGAAACTTTTGCATCTTGATGATTTTTTGAGCCATTCTTGTGGAATCATGATCAAGACTTGATCAAATGATGATTGTGGCTTCAAAATAAGATGTTGACCAAAAATTTTGACTTTTGACTGCCAAATGACCATTCTACCCCTACAGTTGATTGTAGAGAAAATAGGGCTTTTGACTGTGCAATTTGATGCTGTGAGTCTTGCAACTTGACATGTGGATGCTTGACAATGTGTATAGGAATATGTGACTTGATTGAGCCCTTGAAAACCTCAACTTCCTTGCAAGAATAAAAACCCTAATTTTGACTGGCTTAGGAGGATGGTTTGACTGTGCAACCCTTGAGTAGACTTGAGCAAATTGAGATGATGCTTGTCAAAACTTTGAAGAATATGGGAGGGAAAATTTTGGGGTACAACAACGAGAATACGACATCTTCAACTAAATTTCCCTTGCTTGTACCCATCGAAGATAAGGCTCCAAAGAAACAACTCCTCTAGGTCCCAAGTCCTTTCTACTCTTCCTGTGAATATGGCGCCAAGCCTTTGCAATCTCCTCCTTAGCTTTCTTATGATCCTCTCCTTCTTTGAGAAATAAACCACTCAGATGAATACTACTTAGCTTATCTCTCATAAAATATCCAAGCTATCGTCGTGCAAGAACATGATTGTAGTTAATTCCTCCCTTGTAACAAGAAAAGGTACATTGGGGAAACTACCTCAATTATCGAAAATCTTCGCATCATGGTAAGCCTAATTATACCAAAAAATATCTGAATGAGTGAGAGCCAAACCTTTAGAGCCCAACGAGGTTCCTTCTTGACATCTCAGAAAGCATCGGACCAGGGTAAGTGAGAAATAAACCATTAATACAACAAAGGCATATAGAAAATGATCATCCCTCTGTGATAAGAATCCCGAAGATGAATGGAGTAATAAGCATCTCCTAATAATTTAGGAACTGGATTCCCTATCAAAAAATCCTTATGGCATTGATATCCACAAAGTTGTCTATGTTCGAAAATAAGAACAACCCATAAGCAAGTAGAGCAAAGATGGCCTCACAAGAAAATGTACTCTTCATCCTAGCAAAATAACGCGCTATCTCCAATAAAAACTAAGTGGGTAATCCTCTAATTCCTCCTTTTGTAGTCATGTGGGTCTCAATCTCAAACTTCCTCAAATGAACCATAACAGCAATCTCATGGGACTTTGGCTCCTCCTCCAAACCGGTGAAAGGAACACGATTGGTGATAGGTAAACCCAGTAGATAAGAATACTCCTCCAATGTAGGCATCAACTGATAATTAGGAAAAGTGAAACATTGATGCATCGGATCATAGAACTAGACCAAAGTAGAGAGAATACCCTTCTTCATCCTGAGCTTCATGAGAGATATGATGGATCCATACTTCTTCCAAAAATTTGTAGAACTCTCAATATCGGGAATTAGACTCATCAAATCATCTATCTTGGGATTCATAAAATTGTACTTCCAAGTCTTTCTTTTTCTAAAATCCATGGTCAAAAGTACATGAGGTATTCGTAAAAAGTCAACTTTAAGTCCCTTAAACCAAAATGTCTTAAAAGATGCTCATGGGTGCATAAATGCATGATGCAACAATCACACATAAGATCACAAACATCGGGGGTTCATAGGTTTAACGTCACGAGCACGAGGTCAAAGGTACTACCCACAAGGTATGATCTAATAGTTTATCACCTGCCAAACAAGGTTCTAAGAGGTTCCCATAGTCTACATCCTTCCTTCGGATATTACCAACGTTCCGATTGAATCGGTAATTAGTAATATTCTCAAGAAAAACTCGTCTGAGTGTAGTATCGCATGACAACCATTTCAGGATTACTCTGTCATGGTTTCTGCACTACACATAAAAGGCCGAGATGGTTTAAAAGTTCTACGGTCTTCAGTTTTAGTAGGCTCCCAGGTTGAAAGCAGCACGTCTTCCTAATTACTCAGTAAACGAAACTACATTAAAAGGGGCCTCCACTTAGTGGGGGATCTCATTCCTCCTTTTTTGGGATTAATCCCTCAAAGTTAACATGACTATACCGCCCGTCCTATCTTAAGTTTGCCCAAGTTCGGGTATAGGACTTATGAGAAATCACCATACACCCTGGAAACCAGGAAAATCTAGACAAACATATACAACACATAACATACAACAAATAATATCACATAAACAAATAAATAAACATAGGCTCAACCCACTTAGGGATGGACCAACATTTTGTCGATCTTTCCCTAGTGAAGTCGTCATTTTTTCTGTAGCGGTAGAAATGTTGAGACTAAGCCATTGGATTGACTTGACTAGCACATATCAAATAAAAATTGCCACCGTGCTTTATTGTTTCCAGGGGAATGGGAAAAGAGCGAATAACCCAAAAAAGAGGGGGAGAGAATCTAAGTTCAGGGGTTTCTTATGCAAAGGGAAGGTATTAGCACCCTAAATATCTACGGTACTCTGCAGGAACCTCTTTGGAAATTTGTGTATTTTGGCTATAAATTTTGTATAAAAAACAGATGGTGGGGATGAGAAAATAAGTATATTTTACAATTTTTACACCCGCCACAGTTGTGAACCTTTAGTTCCTATGTACCACCTTGCGTGCAATAGGATATCAGGGTACTCGTAGTTCACCTTTAACAATTTTAAAACACAAGTTTATTGGTTAATTTTAAGAGATAAGACGCCACCATCTTATTCGAGTGGAAAACATGCTTACTACCCACGATTATGAGAAAGGAGAATTTGCATCATCTCAAAGTGGAGGATATAGCTTGGATTTAAAATCAACAAAGCCTCACTCAACACTCGAGTGGAAAATATCTCACTTCACTACATATCGTAGAAGTATAGTAGTTTGCATCACTACAAAGATTGTCAAGAGTCTAATCTTTTGAGAAAGTGAGTTTTAAAGTAAAAAGCCAAAGTGGAAAAATGATTTTTAATGAGATTGATTGACTTTTAGTCTTCTTACAAAAAACATGTCAAAGTATTATTAAGTTGGTTAAAGTTTGATTAAGAAAAGATTTTTTGAAAATGCATGAACCTAAGTCCAGTTTATTATGAAATTGATTCAAGTTTAGAAAACAAGAATAGTTTTGAAAAGGAGGGAGATGATTTTTTGAAATTAAAGAAGGTGAGAGGAGATAAAGGGACTATCCTAAAGCATAAGGTAAAAGCTAGGGAAAAGAACCGTCTAACCAACAAGATGACAACACTTGACATAATGAGTTAATGTAGAATTCTCATCCTTTGGATTGAAACCAAACAAGCAAAGATAATAAACCTCTTGAGGATACCAAACTTCAAATTCATTAAGTCTTCACAAAAATTGGGCAGAGTAACGGTTGTATACAAATGAATTCCCAATTACTGATAAAGTGTATAATCAGAATAACTTGCATACAAAGAAAACAAATAACTCAATGTCTCGGGGTAAACCCCAAGAAATCCATACAAAATAATAATAGAAGTCACAAGGTCTCAAGGTAGTTCAAGGTCTCTAATCCTAAGTCCAAGAAGTCCATAACTCCAAAATACCAAGGATAGTAACAAAATAGTCCAAGTAACATTAAAGTTTTTTTATGGTTCAAGTTGATTATTAGGTATCTTCAAAAAGAAATGAAAAGCTCAAGTGAGCAAAATGAAAATGACATAAAGATAAATGCTCTAGTGAGTAAAGATGGAAATAAATTGAAATGAAAATGCTAAAATAAATGTGCTCAAAATAAAAAGCATAAAGTAAAAGCATAAAATAAAGTCAATTGTTAGGAATTAAAGGTTAGTTGAATGACCATCTTGAAACTTGCATTTGAAGACTCATTAGAAGATTGATAAAATCAAATCCTCTAACCAACAAGTGTCATTTGATTTTTGTCAAGTATATCATTCATTTCAAAATCTCAAGGCAACAACAAATGATCAACGATGTTTAAATGATTCACTTAGTCCAAAATTTATGATGATTCATTAGAGGATTGATAAGACCAAAGCCTCATAATAATGAACCTCAAGGTTGTTAGATCAATGGTTTCAAATTGAACATGTTTGGGCTACGAATGATCATTTCTTGAATCGGGACAAAATTTAGCGCTATGTTAAGCAATCGTAAGTGGACTTATATAAAAGTCGCACCTATTTTGAGGCCGGTCAATAGCAACTTATGTGCCATATGTTTGGAGAGATTATATATAGATTATCCACTAACAACATGTAACACAATGAGAAAGGGATAAGATGAAGAGGGAGGGAATGTAATGTATGAAATTAGGGTTTCAAATATCACCAACATCATTCATCCATTTTAGTGGATTTGGTTTCTCAACACCCAAGATCCAATGAGGTTGAAGAATTTGTCAGCAAATAATGCCCAAGTCAGGATTAAATAAAATAATAAAAATAAAAATAAATAAAAAATATTTAAAAGGTTAATTAAAAGGAAAATAAATGGTAAAAATACACAAAGTATATTAAAACACTAAATAAAAATCTTTAAAAAAAAGTCAAAGATCAAATACGATTTAATAAATGTTGACAAATTTTTTTAGAATTTTTTAAAGTCAGAAAATATATTTTTATAATAAAATAAATAGGTAAAACAAACAAAAAATGGTGAAAAATATAAAAATCAAAAATAAAAATAAAACAAGGTTATCAAAAGTTGACAAGAAGGCCAAAAGACCTTTTCCATAATTTTTCAGAATTTTAAAATTAAGAAAAATATTTTTTAATCAATTAAAACAATTCAATTAAAGTGAAAAACTATAAAAAATATCAAATTATAAAATAAAATTGTGAAAATATAAAAATCAGAAAGAGAAAAATCCAAAATATTTTAAAGAATTTTTTCAAATTTTTTCAGTTGGAAATGATTTTCTTTGTGAAATTTTGAAGTTTAAATCAATTAAAATATAAAAATCATAAAATAAAAAATAAAAAAAATGATATAGACCATTGGATGAATGTCAAAATGCGTTAGTAATCAGATCCAAGGGATCTGGCACGCTGTTCATATCATGGTCCTTAGTGAATAAACCATTGGATCAATTATTAAATCAGATTTAAAAAAAAAACAAGTGACGCCTTGTTATTGGTTGAGAGATGACACGTTGGTCATCTTCAACCTCCAGCCACGCCTAAAACCAGGTTCCTCAAACTATAAAATTAGAGGTTCATACTAATGCCATTCTCTTCGTCTCATCAAGACGAAGAAAACTGTACCCTCGCGAAAAATTTATATAAGCTGTAGCTCAGTCGATTTGAAGAAAACTAGAAGAAAAAGTTTAATAGGGATTTGAAAATTCATGATCAAAACTCAATTCCAGTTGAAAACAAATGTTGTGACTAGTATCAGAATGATGAGTGAAGCTACCAACAAAAAACACAGAGCCGCCACCGAACTTCATTTATCCCGAAGGAAGGAGAAATATCGAGAAAACGACAAGAGGATGGATAAGATGGTCTTGAGACCAAGAGAGAGGGTAAGGAAGTCGATTATCCAAGGGGAAGGTATTAGCACCCCTCGCATTTGTTGTAATCAACAAGATCCATTTTTGTTTTTTTGCTTATAAGGGTGTTTCTATCTATAACTATACTTGCTAAGGGGAAAGGAATGGTTTTTTATTAGTGCGTTCGTGAGGGTTTCGCAACCCTTTGCCTATGTATCCAATGAAGAAATCAGAACACTGTAGTTCTTCTAAAAAAATTGGTTTGTTGGTCTTTTTAATGGACGATGTTAACCCACGCATTCTAGCAATAGGCACGACATGTATAGCGGTAGAACGAAGATAACATGCCCATTTGGGGAGGTTTTGATAGGTTGAGTGTTTTGCGAGTTTTGAAATGAGTTTGAATAATGATTAAATGTTTTTGGATTTTTTTGATTTATGGATGAGAAATTTTAATTACAGAAGAAGAAAAGAGTTTAAGAGGGAGACTAGAAAAAAAATCTAATTGTTATCATGCATGCGAATATGGCATCAAGAATCGACCAAATAAAGAAATAAGAGAAATTAAATTCTAACCTAATATTTTTTGCATTTTTTCCATGCGAAGAAATAAAATTGAAATTATGAAAATACGTTACAAAATAATAAAATAAATAGTACTCTAATTATTATTTTTTAAATAAGAAGTAAAAAACAAAACCTAATTTTTGTCATTTTTATTATGTGAAAAATAAAATAAAACCAAAAAAACTAATATAAAATAATTAAAACAAGATATATATAAAACAATAGGAATAAATAAAAAACAACAAATGGGGAGTATACTGTAAATTTCTGCTACTGGGCTGGAAAGAGAGAAATTCGTTGGGCACCCTAAGCCCAATAGCAACAAAAAATCACAAAAAAATAAAAAATGGAAAAGAAAGTAAAATAATGGTCCTGGTGGGTGTTGAACCAAGGACCATCAGTTTGCACACACCAGGCTATGGCCACTGCACCACTTCACTTTATTCGTTAATTATAATACTCAAAAACTATAAAAAATCAAAACTCAGAAAATGGGTTGTGCTAGGCCCAAACCCGAATCCGTCTGAGAGAATAGAGAGGGATTTGGATTTTGTGGAACCCTAATTTGTTTGAATGGGGCACCGCACGGTTCAGCATTGGGAAAGGGTCCAAATTCATTTTTTTGTTTCCAATAACTGAATTAAAACAAATCAGAAAAATCATCTCCTTCCTTCTTGTTAACCTTCCCCAAATTTACGATCCTCCCCTAATATTTCTCTCTCAAAATTAACCATTGATCTATATCTATCTCAATGTCTCTCTCTCGCTTCGGAAAAAAATTATCAAAGTAAACAAAAAAAATCACAAGCCAACAATAATTGAAGAAGATCAGAGATGAAGTAAAGCTTTACCGGGGAAGAAGTCATCAGTTTGATGCAAAATGAACGAATGTCAATCGGTACTTGTGCGGTAGAGATATTGTTACACAGAGGTTGTTTGGTCAGTCGGAGTTGCGGTCAACTGCGACTTTAATGATATAAAGGTCGGTAACAATCGTAGCTGGGTGTTCTGATCCCATTGATGGACACATGCATGAGTTGCGGTTCTGAAGCGAATTCTAGCAGTCTTCGTGGTGGTAGCCAGCGATTCCATGTGGTAGGGTAATGCGCCACGTCTTGGCGATGATGCAGGGAGCTGTATTGCTTTCATTTTGGAGTTTTCGGTGATACTTCCTTCTATCTTTTTCTATTCTTTTGTTATGTCACAGTTCTTCAAAATCTCTATTGAAGCCTCTGTGATAGAGTTTTGAAAGAGATAAGTCTAACAAATCCTTTCTTTTGAAATGCGTTGTTGTTTATGCAAGTCGATACTGAGTGCGTTGCGTTGAGTTACTGATACATTGATGATGTGCTGATGTTTCTACCTGATATTTTGGCTGTAGTTGTAAAAAATATAGAGGAATCCAGGGTGATGTTAAAGAGGGTAGTCAGGGTGATGGTCGAGGTTAGTTTGCAGGTTGAAGGAGGTTGTGATGAGGGGAAGATAGATGGCTACTTATAAGGTTGGTTATGAGGAATTACGCGAAGAATGGGTGATGGATTGGAGGCTGAGCAGAGGTTTGTATGGATTTTTATTTCTTCTAATTTTCTTCTTCTTCTCTCAGTAAGTTTTTTTTCTTCTCGTGTGTATTTTCTGTGTGTATATCTAGTGATGTTTCTCTCCATTTTCCTCAATATTTTGCTGCTAAAAATCTCTCGGCCTCACCCTTGTTTCAGCTTCCGGGAACAAAAAGTTCCTCTGTTGCTATCTGTGATATGGTGGGAGAACTGACTTGGGGGTGTTTTGTGTTTGATCGCAAATGTTGCGGTTAGCAAGAGTCGCCATCGACTTTTCTTTTATCCAAAAGGAAAGGTGAAAAAGCACAGGAAAAACCTTTGAGATTATTTCTTGAGTTCGGGGGGTAGATTATGAAAAGTGAAGGTATTAGCACCCTTTTCATCCATGGTTTTCCATGGGCTCTTAGTTACTTTCTAGATCACTTGATTTTGTTTGAAATTATGCTTTGTGTGGTTTTTAAAGTATTTTTGAAAAGAGGCCATTGTTTAGGAAAACTTTTGTAATGATTCTTGTTCGTAAGAATGTATACAAAGATGTTGATCTTTTGAAAATGTTTTCAAGTTTTGAAAGAGGTTTTGAAAGTGTTGGTGTTTGTTTTAAAAAATAGCAAGGATGTTTTGGTTTTGAAATTGAGCAAGTAACTAGGAACATTCTACCTACTCAAAAGTCTTTCATGTTCATTTCCTTTTTCCTTTGACATTTTTATCTTACCATTGATTTGGTAAGCAACCCTATCTTTGGATGTTAAAGGGACGGGCGTGAGTTATCGTATAACCATGATTAGCAATGTTGCAAGATATCTTAGCATTTTTCTTTAGGGACTAAGATCATTTTGAAAGGCAACATAGATAGCATCATCGAGGGACTATGATCTTGTATTTTACTTGTCTTTGCTAAGATACCTCACATGTATAATAAGGTCATTTTTGTAAGAAACCAAGTGGATTTTACCCTAGGGATGCTTGTGTGCAAGTGTATTGATTTTCATGCTTGGTTTTTGTCTTGAATTAGGGTTTGCTACTTGTTGATTTTATCTTTTCATACAAACCCTAATTACTAGCATTTATATAAAGCAATAAATTGTGAAAAGTAAGATTACTACGCTTTTACATCATTTAGGGGAGGGGGTGTACAAATTAACAAATGGGGATTGCAAGAAAATCAAACCTAATTATCTATTACAACCATATTGAATATTGTATAAAATTGAAAATAAAATGCAAGAATATAAATGGAAAAAGAAATGATTTTTGTTGTTTTTATGAAAGGGATTTTAACCTAATTAAGTGAGATGATTAATAAATAAAAAATTTAAACCTAAATTAATAAAAAGGAAATTAAGTTTAAAAATGTATTTTAGGTTTTTTTGTGAAAAGGTTTTAACCTAATAAAAATAATATGAAAATTAATTAATTAAAATAAACCTAAGTTCTAAATTAATTTTGAATAAAAAAGAAAAATAAAAATAAAAATAAAGCCTAAGTCTAAATATTAATTATTTAAGAAAAAGAAATTAATTTGTTTAAGAAAATGTTTTTAGTCTTTTTGTTTTATAGAGAAAATAAAATATATAAGTGTAAATAATAAATAAAAATAAAATTGGATTTTTCATGATTAATAAAAATAATAATAGTAATAATAATAATAATAATAATAATATTAATAATAATAATAAATAAAAGATGAAAAAAAGTATAAAAAAATGAAATAAAATAAAAATAAGTCAGGGGATTTTTTTTTTACAATAACCAGGTATTAAAATAAAATTTCGCAAATAACTGCTGTTGTACCCCAAAATTTTCCCTCCCATATTTCTCAAGACATTGCAAGAATAGTCTCCAAGTTGCTCAAGATTGCTCAAGGGTTGGACAGTCAAATCATCTCCTAAGGCAGTCAATCTCAAATTAGGGTTTTGTGTTGCATCAAGGTCCTTGCATCCAAATGATATCAAGTGCTTCCCAATGTCCTAATATGGTCTCAAGTTCATCCATGTCAAATTTCAAGCCTTGTAGAGGAAGTTTGGTCAGTCAATTGCTCAAGAGGCCCAAAAATCGACTGTGCTAGGGCAAAAGTCAACTGTGACCTATAAACAGTCAAACCTCAATATTTTTTGTCAACATTCTCATTTTGAAGGATATATCATCATTTCATCAAGGTTTGATCATGATTCATCAAGGATTGCTCAAAATTCATCAAGACTCAAAAGTTGCTAAATTAGGATTTTGTAGGAAAAGTCAACTCAACTTTGACCAAGCATAACTTTCTCATACTTTATGAGAAATTTCCCATACAAAGCTCATTTTGAATAGGATGCAATTTCCTACAATCCATCTTCATACCCCAAGATCATAAAATGCACTCACAAGAAGTTATAAATTTGCACATTATAGGTCATTTTTGAAAGTCAACAAAAACACCTTTTTTTGCCAAAGCTTATAACTTGAGAATGGAATATAAAACTGAGATGAGACCAAAAGGGTTGGTTAGAGGACATCTCAAGCTTTCTAAAATGTCCAAGAACACCTCCAAAAGTTCAAAATTGAAGAAGTTATGCATTGTTGAAGTTGGGCATTTTTCCAAAATTGCCAAAAGTCAACTATCCCCAAAACTTCAAATTTTGTCAAATGGGCCCACTTTTTTCCACTTGATTTGATCTTGTCACACTACACACGTGCCCTATCTTCAGTCTTATGTCCAT
Source organism: Vicia faba (assembly GCA_948472305.1). Lineage (NCBI taxonomy): Eukaryota > Viridiplantae > Streptophyta > Magnoliopsida > Fabales > Fabaceae > Vicia > Vicia faba. The sequence goes on from OX451735.1 coordinate 563,405,246, forward strand.
TCATTGATTTTTCTATTTTATTTGATTTTTATTGAATTAATTCATTTTAAATCAATTTAAATCCAAATAAAATCTAAATATTAATAACTTGGTATATTTTTTATTGATACAGGCCTTAATTGTCATCATGGACAAGATCAAACTCGTATCAAGCCATATCATGCACAAAATATTGGTTTTTGGACAAATTTGGAAGCTTTTTCATGGAGGATCAAATCAAATCCTAAATAATCAACGCCTAAGGATTCAAAGCCCAAAACTTGACCTAATTCACTCCATGTTACTTATACAAGGCAAAGGATACGAGTTCAGAACCTAGAGGCTGCATAATCACCAAAACCAAACTTGAAAAAAACTTGAAAAAGCTTGAAACTGAAATCACCCTTGGAGGCTGATTCAAAGCAAAATCTCAACACTATCCTCTTGCTGGACATCCACTGAGTCTATAGAAATCAAAAGCAAGCTCCTGGACCCTCTGAATCGCGCTGTAAGTCTTCTGAAAAACACCCCTGTACTCGAAAATGCATCCTCTTATTCCTGTTGGTCGTTCCATTTAGAAGCTTTTTGCATCATTTGATTGTGTTTTCGTAGCCTGTAACCCCCTAGTCGAACCTAGGGTTCTTGGATTGTCTTTTTGGGCGTTTTTTCTATATGAAAAATTAGGGCAAACAATGGACATGGATGAAATCAGGATGCCCAAACGAAGCGAACCATTGTCTTAGAATCAATTTCTATGGCCTGAAATTCATTTTAGGAGACGCCTATGGATTTAGCTGCGGATAAAAATCCGCAGGTAAATATCCAGGCCAAACGAAGAAGACGAAGACGTGGCCATGTCCCATTCGTTGGTTCAAATATTTTGGCGCTTATTTTTATATTTGCTGGCATGTTAGTTGTTTTCCATATAATTATTGCTATCCATTATAATAACAATCAGAACACGTTGGTTGAGTGGTTGACGTGTTGGCCAGTGAGTAGCAGGACCTGGGTTCGAATCCCAGGTCCCCAATATCTTTGTTGCTATTTTCTTTCAGGTTATCTAGTGCCTTGCCCAATGCGTGATGTACCATATGCCCTCATACAAACAGTTTCCAGATGGCCCCAGGCCAGATCTGGTGGTCCAGATGAGAGGTGCATCATACTCCCAAGTCAACATGCCATAGAGAATTTGGGAAAGTCAATACAGGCTTGCACGTTTGGGCCTCAAAAATGCTGATTTCACCCCCAAATCAGGCCCAACACCCCTTGGTTATTTCTTTCTTCTTTTTATTTATCTATTTGTTTTGTTAATTATTATTTTTATTAATCACTAACCAATTAAATTTCCTTTTTCTCATAAAATCAAAAATAAAAAAAAATATTTTATTTTATTAAAATTAAATTCATCACTTTATTTTTGTAAATAAATTAATTCAATTAATTTAGTTTAATTAGGTTAAACTTTTAATATTTTTTGCAATATTTAAAATCAATGTAGATAATTAGGTTTTACTAACTTTAAATCAAATTTATTTTATTTCTTTAAATACTCAAAAATCCAAAAATATATTTTTTAATTAATTAATTAATTTATTTAATTAACTTAGATCTAATTCCTTTTAATTCAAAAAATAACAAAAAAATTCTTTCTTTAATAATTAAAGGGTCAAAACCCTAAAACTCGTCCGATTTAATTTCTCGCACGCGATCTATTTTACCATATTGATGTAATTGTTTCTCGGAATGTAATAGCTTAAATAGGACTTTATTTTATCGCTTTATTTTATTTTCCGTATTTTAATTTCAAGGGTTGTCTTTGGCGATGTAAATACCTGACACCTTGTAATAGTTTAGATTTAATTTCCGCAAATTTAATTTTTGCAACTTATAAACTGTTAGATGTTTGATAATAGGGAATGCATGACAAGATCGAATGTATGAACTTAAAATCAACATAGCTCACCCATGACATGTACAAAGATAAAATTAACCAAAATAACACACTCGCACATGCGCACTCTTAGGGTACACCTCACTTGGTTGCCTTCGAACGTGGTCATTGAGTATAGGAAGTTTTAGAGGTCGCCCTCTTGTCCAAAGATCATAGTTTCCTCGAAACGGTTGCCTCGGAAAAATGATCTAAGACATTAGGGTTACCGCTAAGGCGTCCTAACATTGCTTTAGTGACCACACGTCCCTTAATTGAATTGACCCTTAAACTCCAACGACGACACTACCTACTCATCAATAGTGGGATAACATTGTCTAAAGGACATTAGTACAGATTGATTCCTTTTTCGAGTAGGTAGATGGTTCTTAAGTACTGGCTCCCTCAAAACAAAATAAAACTTTTCGTACTTACACTTTTTCAAACAAAAACTTCTTTCAAACCCACAAACACAAAGAAAAGCAAATTTTGAAAACAATGAGAAAGTACCTAAGAGCCTGTGGATAACCACAGATAGAAAGGGTGCTAACACCTTCCCTTTCTATAATCTACCCCCCGGACCCGAGAAACATCTCGAAAAAGGAATTTTTCTATGCTTTTTTCCTTTCCTTGTTGGATAAAATAAAAGCCGGTGGCGACTCTTGCTTACCGCGACATTTTGCAAAAACAAACCAAAACGCGAAGCAGCATTCCAAAAACAATCAGTTCTCTCCCACCGTATCACAGAACTGGCGACTCTGCTGGGGAAATATATAAGTGAGGTGTACCTTAGGATTAGATCATTGTGTTTTCAATTGTTTGCTTTGTATGCTTTATATTTGTGGGCTTGTATCAGAGTTACTATAGATCCTAACCCGGATCTGGGGATACCCTTTAGGTAAGTAGCAATAAACTGTGAGGGAACTGTACGGCGTAGACTGATACGGTTGAAGCAGTAGCTACGTTGGTGTGGCACTTTAGATTGTACCGATATCCCTTGTGTTAGAACAAGGAGACTATGGGTCATCTAAGGGGTCATTAAGCACCAACTGACCTTAGAACCTTTAAATTGGCCAAGTTGGCCATAGAACAGTAGCAGTATGCTACACTCATTGAGACTAAACTCTCGCGATGATTCCGGCTGCAAGAAAAGGATGCTAAACTGGAATTATGACTGATTGAGGGTAGTCAGTGATATTGAGATCCTCTAGAACCCGATTACTATTTTTAGGACAGGTTTAAACCAACTGAACTGAAAAAGGGTAGTACCTAAGCTCCTTGCCAGCCTGAAATCTAAGGGCTCTCTATGTGACTTGTGTGCCTTTACCATGTTTGCTTTTTGTGGATACTTGTGGCGTGCTTTCTATCATGACATCATAACATCATAATATTGCATACATCTTGCATTGGACTAACCTATTTCAAAGACAGAAGGGATTCATCTATGTTCTATTTTGTAGGTCATCATGATGCCCATGCGTAGGAATACCATCCGAATCAATTTTGTCCAAGTTCCCACCTTGCTTAAAGATTTGGTTGCAAAGATGCCTGATACTACTTCCTTCCTCAGGAGACATGGTTATCTTCTCAGTTTGGTCACCTCCAAATTGGACGAGCAGATGATGAGTGTTCTGGTTCAATTCTATGATCCACTGTACCATTGTTTTACTTTTCAAGACTACCAGTTGGTTCCCACCCTAGAAGAGTTCTCTGAGCTGCTCGATATCTCTATTCTGGAGCAGACCCCGTTTATTGGTTGGGAGAAGATTCTTAGGCCCGAAGAGATTGCTGTAGCCCTTCATTTGACCAAGGAGGAGGTAATGGCTAATTGGGAGACTAGAAGTGGAGCAAAGGGCTTTCTGACTAAGTTCTTGGTTGGTAAGGCTAACTATTTCTGGGATAGTCTAGACTTCAAGGAATTTGAAGATATTTTGGCTCTTCTGATATACGGCTTGGTATTATTTCCGAACTCAGACTCCTTCATTAATGTGAATGCGGTGAAAATCTTCATCTCTCGTAATCCTGTACCCACTCTCTTGGGTGACATTCTTCATCAGCTTTATGCTCGTATTGCTCGAAAGTGAGGAACCTTGATGTGTTGTGCTCCGTTATTGTCAAGGTGGTTTATTTCGCACCTTCCCAAACCAGTGTTGAAGAATAAAGAAGGCATGGGTTGGGCTTATAGGGTTATGTCTCTCTCCCATAATGACATCATCTGGACTCTCAAGGGTATGGATGAAGAGGCTATCATTGATCGCTGTGGGGAGTATCCCAATGTTCCGTTGTTAGGAACCCATGGAGGAATTTCTTACAACCCGTGCTTGGCCTTACGTCAGTTTCGGAGAGCCAGAAGAGAAGGACCTCATGAGATGCTAATGCCCAGTATCATCTTTGACTTTCAAGGAGATAGCGACGAACAACACTGGAGATTCATAAGGGCTTGGGATAGAGTTCATAGATCTGATCCACATGAGCTGGGCCCAAAGACTTCCCTTCTAATGGAGCCATATCTCAGATGGGTCTGTATCCGTGCCCAAAAGATGGGTATGCCATGTGAAGCCGTCCGACTTGTCATTGTTGAAATTTCTAATGAAGAGGGGGTTCTTCCTACCATCCTCCATCCTCATATGCCCACTGACATTGGGGAACTAAAAAGGTCTTGGATGCAGCTGAGGGAAGAACAGGATGCTTACCGAGAGAAGTTCAACGAGCAAGAGCAGAAGATCCAGAGGTTGACCAGGAAGTTGGAGAACGAGCGCATTCTCAATGACTATGTCCGCACCGACAAGAAGAGACCATGGGAGCACTGATTGACCATTGATTCTTTCTTTTCCAGTTTTTGTTTACTTTTCAGTATTTCCATTCTTGTAACGCCTTAAGGGCAATTTGTTGAACAATTTGAATTCCAAAGTTTATCTAATAAAGTGTGTTTCCTTTCTTGTTTACAAATTTGAATCTCCCGATTGTCTTTGAAATCATAAATCATACGCATTTCATCTCATGCACTCCATAACAGGTACCCATTACAGGTCTCTTATCTTCTTCGTTGTTTATTTCAGCACTCATCGTGTATGCTGAACCTTCAACTGAGCAAGCTATCAAGGCCCTCCAGGCCTAGAATGCACAATTCCAAGAGCTGTTCATGAATCTAGCTAAGGGTCAGCAAGACCTGAAGACCTTGATTCTGAAAGAGAAGAAGAAGAAGAAGAAGAAGAGGACAATCTTGTTTAACACAGGGCACAGGTTTAGAAATAGGCTACAAAATGAAGTGGATCTGACCACCTCATCTAGAGGGAAAGATAGTCAAGAGGAAAGGAGAGCTCCTAGCCCTGTGGTCTCCGACAACGAGACGAACTTCGATGAAGAATAGTATCCTCCTGCTGAGGATAAATACAAGCAACTGGAAGACCGGTTGAGTGCTATGGAAGTTCAAAAAGTGCCTGGTCTAGACTTTGGTGATCTAGGTCTATCATCTGGGGTGGTAATCCCCCACAAATTCAAGGCACCGGCCTTTGCTAAGTATGACGAAGTTTCTTGTCTTAAAATGCACCTCCGGTCATATGTAAGGAAGATTCAGCCGTACACCACTGATAAGAACTTATGGATCCATTTCTTTCAAGACAGTCTCTCAGGGACTCAGCTTGAATGGTTCTATCAGTTGGACGGAGCCAGTATTCACAGTTGGGAAGATTTGGCTACTGCTTTCTACAGGCAGTACCAGTACAACTCCGACCTCGCTCCCACGCGTAACCAACTCCAGGGTATGTCAATGGGAACGGGTGAAGGATTCAAAGATTATGCTCAGAAGTGGAGAGACCTCGCCAGAAGAGTACAACCACCCTTGGCTGATCGGGAGCTTGTGGACATGTTTCTGGGGACCCTGTCTGGTCCATTTTTCAACCACTTGATTAGAAGCTCTTCATCTGGGTTTACAAATCTAATCATGACCGGTGAAAGGATTGAGGCTGGTATTAAGGTTGGTAAGATACATAAGGGTGCCTCATCAAGCACCGAGAAGAATCCATTTAAGAAAGAATCCAGTGCTGTCTACAATTCGAGAAGACAAAATAGACCTGAACACCGCCAAGCTGTTAATGCGGTTGTTATTTCAAAACCTGCTGGTGCTCCTTAGTACAACAATCAACAGAAGGACGAGAGACCTCGAAGGAAATTCACCCGTCTCAGCATGACCTTATCTCAGATTCTGCCACAGTTGCTGAAAACCAATCTGGTGATTCCAAAGGAAGCCCCAAAGAATCCAAATACAACATCACCAAGGTATAACCCTAACACCCACTTTGCTTATCACTCTGATAGCCCGGGGCATAATACAGATGATTGTTGGACTTTGAAGAATAAGATACAGGACTTAATTGATGCGAAGGAGATTGAGTTCGAGATGCCCGAAAGACCTAATGTTGTGACCGCTCCTATGCCCAAGCATGGAGTGAATGCTATAGAAGAATACTCGTTTGTGGTTTCTGTGGATGATATTGTTACCCCTCCGATGACTGTAAAAAAGAACCTTTTGCTAGCCGGTTTATTTCCGGGCTGTGACGGAGGTTACCGTATGTGTTCCGTTCTACCTAACGGTTGCCATCTTTTGAAATCAGGTGTCCAGCGCCTGATGGATAATAAAGAGATCCTGTTTGAGAATACGGTTGTTCCCTTAGTTCCTTCTGAAGAAGTTGCCATCATTACCATTTTCGACAATTCTTTCAAGGCTCCCTCGAGGAAGCCTGTTAGAATCACATCTGTTCCAAGAATCGCACCTGTGATCATCACTGTTTCGGGGCCCATCCCCTATACCTCTGATAAAGCTGTCCCTTGGCACTATGGAGCTGATGTTTATTTTCATGGAGTTAAGCAAGAGTTGGATGCTGATACTGACGTCAGCAATATTGTCGGACCTACTAAAGTCACCTGCAGCAGAAGACTTTTCTCGCCTGATATCTCTCCACCAATTGTCCGAAAACCTGTTGTTATCACACCTGCCAGTGTACCTGGTACCATTCCCGTTCAAGTTCCTATTCTTACCCCTATCGCCGAGTCATCTGACGCTCGGGGAAAAGGGATCACCATTGAGATGCCTGCCCAGACGGAGGCACCAAAGACAATTACTGTTGAAGCTTCTAAACAAGAGATGGAAGAGATTCTGAAAATTATTAAAAAGAGTAACTACAACGTAGTTGAACAGCTGGGGCAAACCCCGTCCAAGATTTCTATGTTGTCACTGTTGCTGTGCTCAGAGGCCCATGCCAAGGCTCTGATTACCTTCTTGAAGACTGCCCACGTACCATAAGAGACATTGGCTGATCAGTTTACAGATTGCATGGCCAATTTGACTGCTGATAATGGGTTGGGTTTCTCTGACGCCGACTTAACTGTTAAGGGGAAGAATCACAATGATGCCCTACATGTCTCCATTGAATGCAGGGGCACTACTCTTGCACATGTATTGGTGGATACTGGTTCCTCATTGAACATCTTGCCGAAAAAAGCTCTGGACCGGTTGGATTGTGAAGGGTTGGAGCTGAAACCAAGCAACATTGTCGTCAGGGCCTTTGATGGGTCTAAGAGAATGGTGCATGGAGAGGTTGATATTCCGATTAAGGTTGGTTCTCAGGTCTTCAACTCTACGTTCTATGTGATGGATATTCGGCCATCTTATTCTTGTTTGCTGGGTCGCCCATGGATCCACAAAGCTGGGGCCGTAACCTCGACGCTCCACCAGAAACCGAAGTACCCGGTCAAAGGGAAGATTGTGACAGTACAAGGAGAGGAAGAGTACATGGTTAGCCACCTCAACTCGTTCCGATATGTAGAGATGGATGGGGAGTTCATTGAGACCCCATTCCAGCACTTTGAAGAGGTTCCCCAGACATTGGCGTCAACTGAGACTGTTGTTGAAGACTCTCCTATGAAGATGGCTTCCTTTAAGGATGCCCGGGCTGTTGTTGAGAAAGGTGGGTGTGCAAATTGGGGTCGACTCCCTGATTTTACACAGAAGACTAACAAGTTTGGTTTGGGTTTCACTGCAGAAGCTCAAAGGGCTGTTCGAAATGCACCAATCAGAAGACCTCCCGTGTTCATCAATAACTCGCGGGTGAATGCCATTGAAGACGATGTGGAAGAGTCTGAGTTCGACAGCTGGATCTATCCTACGACCGACAGTGAATAACACAACTGGACAGCAAAGGACTTCATCCCTGTTACTTTTGTTACCCAGTAATGAAAACTTTTTGTTTTGAATCTGTAACAGACAATGTTTTAAACTTTATGGCCCGGTGTCTTACCCGGGGCACTGTGGCTTCATTTGTGAGGGTTTTATGTGTTTCATTTTCATATATCATTAATAAAAGCATTGGACGTTCTTGCATTTCGAATTTTGCGCTCCTTGTTTTTCTTTATTATATATTGCAAAACAACTATTTTACACACACTCACGTATCATGATCTACATCCATTCTGGATCCCACTGATAACGACTCTGCTACTGCCAGTTATGACTTCGAAAGTCCGATCAACTTAGCCGAAGACGAAGGTGAAGATGATTGCGAAGTGTCTATGGATTTTGTTAGACTACTGCTTCAAGAAGAGAGGGCCATACTACCTCCAAGCCATCAATTCTGATGCCTCCAATTACAGGAAGATTGTTGATCTTATAAGTGCTGGATAATACAAAGAAGTACGTGCTGGGGCAGCATGACGAGTCTGGCCGAAAAGAGCATGCTATTTACTGCTTTAGCAAAGAGTTTACCGACTGTGAGACCCAATACTCACTGCTCGAGAGAACTTGCTACGCTTTAGCATGGGGTGCTCGCCGGCTGAGATAGTACATGTTGAATCATGCTACTCTTCTGATACCAAAAGATCTGAACGTCTTGACGGCACCCTGGCCTTTCGCAATGTGGGGCATTGATATGATCAGCGAGATTAGACCTACAACATCCAACAGACATCGTTTCATCCTGGTAGCGATTGATTATTTTACGAAGTGGGTTGAAGTAGCTTCCTTTGCTACTGTAACCAAGAACGTCGTGGCACAGTTTATTCGGCACAATCTGATCTGTCGATACGGTATACCAGAGAGGATCATTACGGATAATGGTACCAATCTCAATAACAAGATGATCACTGAGCTCTGCGAGCAATTCAAGATACAGCATCACAATTCTTCTCCCTATCGGCCGAGGATGAATGGGGCTGTCGAAGCGGCTAATAAGAACATTAAGAAGATTGTGCAGAAGATACAGTGACATACAAAGATTGGCACGAGATGTTACCATTTGCTCTTCATGGGTACCGTACCTCAGCACAGACGTCGACAGGGGCAACACCCTATTCCTTGGTATATGGCATGGAGGCAGTCTTGCCCATTGAAGTTCAGATACCCTCTCTTTGAATCATGAAGGATGCAGGTTTGAGTGAAGATGACTGGATTCAGACCCGGCTTGATCAGCTAAATTTAATCGACGAAAAGAGACTTACTACTATTTGTCATGGTCAGGCGTACCAAAAGCGGATGATCAAGGCATTTAACAAGAAAGTCAGACGACAAGAGTATCAAGTCGGGGACCTGGTTATCAAGCGCATCATATTACCTCAAGGTGATCCCAGGGGCAAATGGACCCCTACTTACGAAGGGCCATTTGTGGTTAGGAACATTTTCTCAGGAGGAGCTATGATTCTAACCACCATGGACGGTGACGACCTTCCTCACCCCGTCAATGCAGACATAGTGAAAATATATTACGCATAATCAAAGACCCGCTAGGTTGACTGGCTTAAGCAAAAATAAGGGCTTCCCGGTGAACCAAAAGGTTTCGGGCAAAAATAAGGGATGAAAATGAAAAAAAATCTGTACACCCGACAAGTCGAAAACCTGAAAAGGCGGCTTGGGCAAAAAAGGGTATCCCGATGGACTGAAAACCCGAAAGGGCGGTCCATGAAAAAATTAGGGATCAAAGCGTAACACTATGTCTCATTGGATCACCTTGCATCCAGACTTCAGTATCAACTATCAAGCTCGGACGACACTAGTCAATCTGATCTACCTTCAACCAGTAGCAAAGTGATGAGATGCTCGAGGACATAAAGGCAATAGCAGAGTTGGAACCCAGTGGGATTATTCACATAGATGTTTTGTTTAGTTTTTCACAAATTTTGTAAATTCTATTATTCGGCGGCGTTCTCTTACTAGGACGTCAGCCTCTTGTACAAAAAACGCCTATTTACAGGCCAAACTTCAAAATCAATATAATTCATTTTCAGACAAATTTCAAGCTGGTTTTTCCTTTACCTGTTTTGTTTTGCAAAGAACGTCCAAGGTTCATTTTTGATATATGCATTTGACATTAATTGTTGTTCATAAATATTTACATGCGAAACGAAAGGCGAATTACGGGTAATATCAGAAACAGGGGCAATAAGAATTGTCCGAACTGTACAGTTGCTCTGTCCACCAGGTACAAGGTAAATTCAGCTGAAGAATATGGCTAAGATACCTTCACTCCCCGCAGATTAAGACAATAATGGTAGCTCTCCAAGCCGAGGCTTGCAATTATGAACAAATCAGCAATACCCTCCCAAGGCAGAGTTCATCTACCATCAGCACTACAAAAGGCTTGATATCCCTGACAGTCTTAATATTCCCTAGCAGAGTATGAGAATGTTCCCCGGCGGAATACAAGATACCCCCAGTGGAGTCAATATTTCCCCAGCACGGTCTAAAAAGCATCCCCAATAGAGTCGAATCATCATCCCCAATAGACTCTGGAAGTTTATCCCTAGCGGAGTACAAAAAAATAAGTCTCCCCAGCCATGTTCAAAGGATCATTCCTAGCGGAATTGAGAGGATTATCCCCACAAAAGTCTAACAGGGTTATCCACAGCAAGTTGCAACTGAAAGATCATCCCCAGTGAAGTTCTTTCCTTTCACAAACAGGAATTCAATCATCAACAAATTCAGTGTCACCAGTAATGGTAATCCATCCCCAGCGGAGTTTATCAGTGCAATCTTCAGCAGAGCGTCTCTTCCCCACAGAGTAATCTCCTTATCAGTTTATTCCCCAACGGAGTCCTCCTCTCCTGCAGGTTTATTCTTGCAATCACCTTCGTTTACCCACCCCAGCGGAAGCAAAGAATTCAAATTTATTCTCCAGCAGCTCCGGGATTTACTTTCCCTAGCTAAAACATTACATTTCCATACATCATGATACATGCATAAACGCATCATACTGTACAATCTCATTTATGTTGAGAACATCATTGCTTGATCCATATCATGTATTGCATATGAATGACCTTTACCTTTCAGGAAAGATGCAGTTAAATTCTCAACTATGTGGAAGACCTCCTCTAGTCCAGTTAAATCGATTCCTAAAGATTTTCCTGATACCGGTCTAGTTGAAGTTATTCCAAGACCTTGCCTGGTCTAGTTAAATCAATTCATAAAGATTTTTCTGATGCCGATCCAGTCAAAAACCTTCTCTGGTCCAGTTAAATTGATTCCTAAAGATTTTCCTGATGCCGATCCAGTTGAAGTTATTCCAAGACCTTGCCTGATCCAGTTAAATCGATTCCTAAAGATTTTTCTGATGCCGATCCAGTCAAAGGCCTTATCTGGTCCAGTTAAATTGATTCCTAAAGATTTTTCTGATGCCAATCCAATCAAAGAAGACAAAACCTCCTCTGGTCTAGTTAAATCGATTCCTAAAGATTTTTCTGATGCCAATCCAGTCAAAGAAGACAAAACCTCTTCTGGTCCAGTTAAATCGATTCCTAAAGATTTTTTCTGACGCTAATCCAGTCAAAGAAGACAAAACCTCCTCTGGTCCAGTTAAATGGATTCCTAAAGATTTTTCTGACGCCAATCCAGTCAAAGAAGACAAAACCTCCTCTGGTCCAGTTAAATTGATTCCTAAAGATTTTTCTGACGCCAATCCAGTCAAAGAAGACAAAACCTCCTCTGGTCCAGTTAAATCGATTCCTAAAGATTTTTCTGATGCCAATCCAGTCAAAGAAGACAAAACCTCCTCTGGTCCAATTAAATCGATTCCTAAAGATTTTTCTGACGCCAATCCAGCCAAAGAAGACAAAACCTCCTCTGGTCCGGTTAAATCGATTCCTAAAGATTTTTCTGATGCCAATCCAGTCAAAGAAGACAAAACCTCCTCTGGTCCAGTTAAATTGATTCCTAAAGATTTTTCTGATGTCAATCCAGTCAAAGAAGACAAAACCTCCTCTGGTCCAGTTAAATCGATTCCTAAAGATTTTTCTGAGGCCTATCCAGTCAAAGAAGACAAGACCTTGTCGAGTCTAGTTAAATTGGCTCCTAAAGATTTTTCTGATACCGACCCAGTCAAAGTCAATCCAAGACCTCCTCTGGTCCAGTTAAATCGATTCCTAAAGATTTTTCTGATGCCAATCTAGTCAAAGAAGACAAAACCTCCTCTGGTCCAGTTAAATCGATTCCTAAATATTTTTCTGAGGCCTATCCAGTCAAAGAAGACAAGACCTTATTTGGTCCAGTTAAATCGGCTCCTAAAGATTTTTCTGATATCGACCCAGTCAAAGTCAATCCAAAACCTCCTGTGGTTCAGTTAGATCGCCGATAAGATCTCCCTGATTCATATTCTAGTTGAAGTTCAAACCACCTATCAAAAATATCCAAATGGCATCTGTAAGCCCATTTTCGACGTCACCATGCTGATACCACTTCATGCGAGCGCAAATTTCTGGGCACTATAGTGTTCAATCATCTTCCACCTTCGGATCACGAAAGGCCCGAAAGCCAATCTACATCCCCAGGTTTAAGAAAATTGAACAGGGGCATCTGTTGTACCCCAAAATTTCCCCTCCCATATTTCTCAAGACATTGCAAGAATAGTCTCCAAGTTGCTCAAGATTGCTCAAGGGTTGGACAGTCAAATCATCTCCTAATGCAGTCAATCTCAAATTAGGGTTTTGTGTTGCATCAAGGTCCTTGAATCCAAATTATCTCAAGTGCTTCCCAATGTCCTAATATGGTCTCAAGTTCATCCATGTCAAATTTCAAGCCGTGCAGAGGAAGTTTGGTCAGTCAATTGCTCAAGAGGCCCAAAAATTGACTATGCTAGGGCAAAAGTCAACGGTGACCTATAAACAGTCAAACCTCAATATTTTTTGTCAACATTCTGATTTTTAAGGATATATCATCATTTTATCAAGGGTTGATTATGATTCATTAAGTATTTCTCAAAATTCATCAAGACTCAAAAGTTGCTAGATTAGGGTTTTGTAGGAAAAGTCAACTCAACTTTGACCAAGCATAACTCTCTCATAATTTATGAGAAATGACCCATCCAAAGCTCATTTTGAAGAGGATGAAATTTCCTACAATCCATCTTCATACCCCAAGATCATAAAATTCACTCACAAGAAGTTATAAATTTGGACATTATAGGTCATTTTTGAAAGTCAACAAAAACACCTTTTTTGCCAAAGCTTATAACTTGAGCATGGAATATCAAAATTAGATGAGACCAAAAGGGTTGGTTAGAGGACATATCAAGATTTCTAAAAGGTCCAATAACACCTCCAAATGTTCAAAATTGAAGAAGTTATGCATTGTTGAAGTTGGGCATTTTTCCAAAATTGCCAAAAGTCAACTATCCCAAAAACTTCAAATTTTGTCAAATGGGCCCACTTATTTCCACTTGATTTGATCTTGTCACACTACACACGTGTCCTATCTTCAGTCTTATGACCATTCATTTATTTTTCTATTTTATTTTAATTTTATTGAATTAATTCATTTTAAATCAATTTAAATCCAAATAAAATCTAAATATTGATAACTTGGTATCTTTTTGATTGATACAGGGCTTAATTGTCATCATGGACAAGATCAAACTCGTATCAAGCCATATCATGCACAAAATATTGGTTTTTGGACAAATTTGGAAGTTTTTTCATGGAGGATCAAATCAAATCCTAAATCATCAATTCCTAAGGATTCAAAGCCCAAAACTTGACCTAATTCACTCCATGTTACATATACAAGGAAAAGGATACGAGTTCAGAACCTAGAGGTTGCATAATCACCAAAACCAAACTTGAGAAAAACTTGAAAAAGCTTGAAACTGAAATCACCCTTGGAGGCCGATTCAAAGCAAAATCTCAACACTATCCTCTTGCTGGACATCCACTGAGTCTATAGCAATCAAAAGCAAGCTCCTGGACACTCTAAATCGCACTGTAAGTCTCCGGAAAAACACCCATGTACTCGAAAACGCATCCTCTTATTCTTGCACTTTTTGCTAAAATCTTTGCATATTCCTGTTGGTCGTTCCATTTAGAAGCTTTTTGCATCATTTGATTGTGTTTTCGTAGCCTGTAACCCCCTAGCCGAACCTAGGGTTCTTGGATTGTCTTTTTGGGCGTTTTTTCTACAGGAAAAATTAGGGCAAACAATGGAGATGGATGAAATCAGGATGCCCAGACGAAGCGAACCATGGTCTTAGAATCAATTTCTATGGCCTGAAATTCATTTTAGGAGACGCCTATGGATTTAGCTGCGGATAAAAATCCGTAGGTAAATATCCAGGCCAAACGAAGAAGACGAAGACGTGGCCATGTCCCATTCGTTGGTTCAAATATTTCGCGCTTATTTTTTATATTTGCTGGCATGTTAATTGTTTTCCAAATAATTATTGTTGTCCATTATAATAACAATCAGAACACGTTGGTTGAGTGGTTGACGTGTTAGGCAGTGAGTAGCAGGACCTGGGTTCGAATCCCAGGTCCATAATATCTTTGTTGCTATTTTCTTTCAGGTTATACAGTGCCTTGCCCAACGCGTGATGTACCATATGCCCTCATACAAACAGTTTCCAGATGGCCCCAGGCCATATCTGGTGGTCCAAATGAGAGGTGCATCATACTCCCAAGTCAACATGCCATAGAGAATCTGGGAAAGTCAATACAAGCTTGCACGTTTGGGCCTCAAAAATGCTGATTTGACCCCCAAATCAGGCCCAACACCCCTTGGTTATTTCTTTCTTCTTTTTATTTATCTATTTGTTTTGTTAATTATTATTTTTATTAATCACTAACCAATTAAATTTCCTTTTTCTCATAAAATCAAAAATCAAAAAAATATATTTTATTTTATTAAAATTAAATTCATCACTTTATATTTGTAAATAAATTAATTCAATTAATTTAGTTTAATTAGGTTTAACTTTTAATATTTTTTGCAATATTTAAAATCAATGTAGATAATTAGGTTTTACTAACTTTAAATCAAATTTATTTTATTTCTTTAAATACTCAAAAATCCAAAAATATATTTTTTAATTAATTAATTTATTTATTTAATTAACTTAGATCTAATTCCTTTTAATTCAAAAAATAACAAAAAAATTCTTTCTTTAATAATTAAAGGGTTAAAACCCTAAAACTCATCCGATTTAATTTCTCGCACGTGATCTATTTTACCATATTGATGTAATTGTTTCCCGGAATGTAATAGCTTAAATAGAACTTTATTTTATCGCTTTATTTTATTTTCCGTATTTTAATTTCAAGGGTTGTCTTTGGCGATGTAAATACCCGACGCCTTGTAATAGTTTAGATTTAATTTCCGCAAATTTAATTTCCGCAACTTATAAACTGTTAGATGTTTGATAATAGGGAATGCATGACAAGATCGAATGTATGAACTTAAAATCAACATAGCTCACCCATGACATGTACAAAGATAAAATTAACCGAAATAACACACTCGCACATGCGCACTCTTAGGGTACACCTCACTTGGTTGCCTTCGAACGTGGTCATTGAGTATATGAAGTTTTAGAGGTCGCCCTCTTGTCCAAAGATCATAGTTGCCTTGAAACAGTTGCCTCGGAAAAATGATCTAAGACATTAGAGTTACCGCTAAGGCGTCCTAACATTGCTTTAGTGACCACACGTCCCTTAATCGAATTGACCCTTAAACTCCAACGACGACGCTACCTACTCATCAATAGTGGGATAACATTGTCTAAAGGACATTAGTACAGATTGATTCCTTTTTCGAGTAGGTAGATGGTTCTTAAGTACTGGCTCCCTCAAAACAAAATAAAACTTTTCGCACTTACACTTTTTCAAACAAAAACTTCTTTCAAACCTACAAACACAAAGAAAAGCAAATTTTGAAAATAATGAGCAAGTACCTAAGAGCCCGTGGATAACCACGGATAGAAAGGGTGCTAACACCTTCCCTTTCTATAATCTACCCCCCGGACCCGAGAAACATCTCGAAAAAGGAATTTTTCTGTGCTTTTTTCCTTTCCTTGTTGGATAAAATAAAAGACGGTGGCGACTCTTGCTTACCGCGACATTTTGCGAAAACAAATGCAAAATGCAAACCAGCATTCCAAAAACAGTCAGTTCTCTCCCACCGTATCACAACTGCGTTTCAGAAAAAATTACGCAAATAACCATGTTTTAGATGACTCCCCAAAGGAGGAGCCATCTCATTTGGCGCCTCTACCCCTAGTTTTGCCCTAGGTTCCATCTCACTTGGCTCCTCCTCTCACTTTTAGCCAAGTGAGATGGCGCATGCACTTTAAAAGTGAAAGGAGGCGCCATCTCACTTGGCTCCTAGGGCAAAACTAGGGAAAATGTTGTTTTATAAATAATTTGTCCGTTTCTCTGTCGTTTCTCACACTTTCTCTGACTGTTTTGTTATTTTTTACTCTGTTATTTGCGTCATGACATCGCCCATGATTTTTAGCAGAGATGGTTACATTATCTTCTCCGCCACGAAACCTGCGATGAAAATGAAATTCTGGCACATTCACTCCATGGAGCGTCTGAAGCGGGAGTTGATGCGATGGCTAGATGGAGACATTGCGGAGGGGGAAAAAATTCGAAGAATCCAGCGAAAACGAACAACAACCTCACATGCGACAGGAAGACCTAATGTATGGTTGAAGGAAGTCAAAACAAACAGCGATGTAATGTTGATGATGCATGGGTCAGATTAAATTGTGTTAACCGTTGTAATTTCGTAGACGGAATATCGTGTATTTTTCTAGTACGCGCAATATTTATTGTAGAAAAATCTGTTAACGGAAAACCCTAATGTTTAGAACATAATTAAGGAAAGATTTTATGTATTACAATTTTTATGTGGTCGAGGCAGACGCCCGATTCAGACAATTTTTGCGATTGTGTCCGACCAAACGGCATAAACCACACTTTCTTTCCAGCTTGTCAAGATCGTCCATTGCTATTGTGATGCACTTAATTTTGGTACGACCCTTCTTGTTTCTTCGCATTTGGTCATTGTGCCACACTATTTCTCCGTTGTATGCAGGCCAATAATCTGGTTTTGCTACCAAAGGAAAGTTGTTGTTGTAAACGTTGAGCAACGTTTCAGATTTGTAAATGTGTGACATAAGTTGCAGCGCATCTTGATGGGTATAAGAACAAACGGAAATGACATGAGAGCAAGGCATACGAAATTCTTGAAACCTGCCACAGTCGCACCAACAAGAAGGTAGCATGACCCTATATTCTTGTCTTGGCAGGCCTTCATTGTGGTCGATTGTCTCTTTCACAATGAAGTTGTGGTTGTGTCGGTCAAACCGTATAACCATATGAGTGTTGGCTTTGGCACTTTCTGCCTTAATGTATTTCATGCAGCTTTCACTCCATAGTTGTCCAGATTGCAACACTGCATTCCATATTTCACCTCTTTTGGCAAACAATGCAGCCATCCTAAAATACGTAGATTTTACCAAAGCAGTGATCGGGAGGTTTCGTATGCCTTTTAATACCCCATTCATCGATTCAATAAGATTTGTTGTCATGTGCCCCCATCTCTGGCCATTGTCGTATGACCTAGTCCATTTTTCCACCCGAATATTATCGATCTACCTACCAGCTTCCGAATTTGACAAACGGATCTCGTTGCGGTAATATTTGAATGTGGGTTGTGTCAATGTAAATACCGCATTCATAACCGCTTTCCTTAGTGTTTTTTCCTTGATCTCCCTCATGAAATTCTGGAAGATATGCCTAACGCAATAGACATGCGTAGAAGGAGGGTCATGCCAACCGTTTGCAGGATTATTGTAGGAACTTTTAATGGAGGCATGTCTGTCCGAGATCAAATAGAGATCTGGTTGAGGAGCCACGTGTGCCCGCAGGTTTTTCAAAAAAAAGCTCCAAGCACCATCGGTCTCCCCCTCGACTAGGGAAAAGGCAATGGGGAAAATGTTGTTGTTGCCATCTTGTGCAACTGCCATCAGTAGCGTGCCTTTGTACTTCCCATACAACCAAGTCCCATTAATTTGTATAATTGGTTTTCATGATGCAAACCCTGTGATGCAAGGTTGAAATGCCCAAAACACTCGATTGAATATTCCGTTGTCGTTTAGTTGACTACCATCTTGGGCGTATGATGGCACTGTTTCCAGAACGTAAACAGTACCCTGAGAATACGTCTTTAGTGCATTCAGGTAGCGATGAAGTTCTTGGTATGACTCCTCTCAGTTTCCGTACACCTTTTCAATCGCCTTAGTCTTTGCTAACCACGCCTTACGGTAAGACGGAGTATAGTTAAAAACCGTGGTGATGTGGGAGATGATTGTTTTCACCTTCAAAGATGGGTCATTGCTGACCAGTGGTAGGATTTCTTGATAGATGAGATCGTAATTAAGTTTTCGGTGGTCCTGTGATTGGGTAGAACTTACACAAGTGTGGGTAGTCATGGAACCTATGACCCAACAATCACCTTTTAATCTGTATGATGCAGTCAACTTGAACATACAGTCAGGGTGGATACACTTAATCTTGTACCTTTCTGGGTTGACACGGTCCACCTTAAAATCAACCGAGTTGAGCATGCGGAATTGTTTTATGGCTTTGATGCATTCCTCTCTGTTACAAAACTTGTCCTTATCTTTTAAGTTTTCATCCGACTGCATATACAGATTGAAAAATAAATCAGTAGAAGGTTCATCTCCGCCCATGTTGAAGTTTGTCATGTGCGGAAGTGGTGTGTAGATTTCGTTTGCAGGAATACTAGGTATGCCATCATAGTCAGAATCATCATTCACCATTTCATCAAACTCTAACTCGTCATCTTCTTCTTCTTCATCAACTGCATCTACCTCAGCTTGTTCATTCCCCAAAGGATCAATCACTTATGTCACCTGAGGCTCTCGCAGCATAATGTACAACTCAATAGAGTCGTACCCAGAATACTCATGGCTGGAAAACATATTCTGGAGATCCTCGTCATCTTGAACTTCAACCTTATAAAAAATTATTTGGTTGTTTCCAAAAAAAACTGGATTCTGATAAAATATTTGTGTCACCGGGCCTCGTCCAAGTTTGGCCTCTAACCATTTTTTGAAGTACGAGAAATTGACTTTCCCGTTTAAAAGAAATCAGATGTTGTTTGTGTCTCTAAAAAAAAACCAAGAGGTGGGACAAATGTATGTATCACTGTTGAAATGTGCTTTGATGACATATTATGGTGCAGAGGCCATTGCGTAGGGTTGTTTGAAGGTTTGATGGTTGGAATGTTTGAAGTTTATGAGTTATTCGAAGGTTTGTATGTTTGAAGTTTATTGATTGTATGAAGGTTTGAAGGCGGTAAGGTTTGATAGTTGGAATGTTTGAAGTTTATGAGTTATTCTAAGGTTTGTATGTTTGATTGTTTGAAGGTTTGAAGGTTTGATTGTATGAACGTTTGAAGGTTGGAAGGTTTGACAGATTAAGGGAATCAATGTTATGATAAACGTAAGACTAAAAATCTCATACTGAATTTCAATTAAGTAAGGATGTAACCCCCAAGGCTGCCAATAGTGTTACATGCATGGCATCCCAAAGGCTGTCACATAGCCTGAGCCTACTCTGCAACCAATGCCACCTCTTATTCGCCAATTGAGATGGCGACACCTTTCATTTTTGTACTCTTTCGCCAAGTCCAATGGCGCATCCCTTAATGTCCAATCGTGTTACATGCATGCAAATATGTAACCCCCTAGGCTTCCACCTAGCCTGCGCCTACTCTGCACCTACACTGTAACTTGTAAGTCTCCTCCCATCACCTCCAATAGTGTTACATGCATTCAGGCATGGCATCCCAAAGGCTGTCACGTAGCCTGTGCCTACTCTGCAACCAATGACACCTCTTATTCGCCAATTGGGATGGCAACACCTTTCATTTTTGTACTCTTTCACAAGTCCAATGGCGCCTCCCTTAATGTCCAATCGTGTTACATGCATGCAGATATGTAACCCCCTAGGCTTCCACCTAGCCTGCGCCTACTCTACACCTACACTGTAACTTGTAAGTCTCCTCCCATCACCTCCAATAGTGTTACATGCATTCAGGCATGGCATCCCAAAGGCTGTCACGTAGCATGTGCCTACTCTGCAACCAATGACACCTCTTATTCGCCAATTGGCATGGCGACACCTTTCATTTTTGTACTCTTTCTCCAAGTCCAATGACGCCTCCCTTAATGTCCAATCGTGTTACATGCATGCAAATATGTAACCCTCTAGGCTGCCACCTAGCCTGCAAGAGTGACACTACTCATGCATGCATGCACCAGCTACCACCTCACTCACTCTATGAAATTTTTTTGCCTATAAATACAGACCATATCATACTTCTCTAACACCCACACTCGTCTCACTCTCTGCTACGAAGTCTTTCATAATCTCTTACACTTTCTAAGTATTTCATAATCTCTTACATTTTCTAAGTCTTTCATAATCTCTTACACTTTCTAAGTCTTTCATAATCTCAAGCATTTTAAATAATGCCTCTTCTAACAATGGGCGATTCTCACAGAGGCACAAGGGAAAACATTGCCGCATTTGTAAGTTTCTAATTTGGTTATACATTATTTATACTTAAGGTAATGCTATGCTCATCTTACTTAATCTTACATCTTTTACATTATTAACTTAGGATACCAAAAGATTCAGAATCCGGTCTCACAACTATCTGGCTCCTGACCCATTTATTGTACCATATCTAGAATACGCAGGTTTCAGACATGTTATAAAGATCTCCAACTGTACAATTGATTCGAAGTTCATTCTGGCAATGTTGGAAAGGTGGAGACCAAAGACCCATACATTTCACCTACCAATAGGTGAATGTACCGTCACGCTAGAGGATGTGTACATGTTACTAGGTCTCCCTGCCGACGGTAAGGCCGTGAACGGGTCGGTTCAACAACCCAATTCTCAGTGTGAAGAATTTTTGGGCAGGGATATGGTTAAAGGTGGTGGTGCGAGAGGCCAGGGAATACTACTCACTGAGCTTAAAAGTCATTATGCAAGTTTGGAATTAAACGAAAATTCCTCCAAGCAAGACAGGGTAGTAAAAGCCAGAACTTATCTTATGATACTATTTGGTACCTTTTTATTTCCCGAAAATAGGGGAAATAGTGTAAATTTTATGTATTTACATTTACTTAGAGATTTTGAAAAAACAATAAAGTATAGTTGGGGTTCTGCAGTTTTAGCCCACCTATACAGTTCCTTGTGCAAAAATGAAGTCAAGGAAAAATGTACATTTTATGGGTGCGCTTTTTTACTACAAGCCTGGGGTTGGTGGAGGATGGAGTCCTTAAACCCCGTCAACAACAACACTTTCATTTTCCCGTACGCAACAAAGTAAGTCATCAAGTTATATCATTTATTACTATTCATCTCTTCACCAAATATATGCTAAAAATAAAATGTTTTTCATTTCCTTTAGGTATTGCGTGAGGGGTATGGATTACGGCAAGAGTCCAAGATTCAATGTCGTAGTATACCGCAATCTGTTGGATCACTTAGGCCCGGATGATGTATGTCGTACCTTTAAACTTTTCTTCATTTAAATTATTTATATATATTACGTTTTCGTTAACCTGATTTAAATTTTTTCGCAGTTCGTCTGGAGACCATATTTGGGTTTGGGCCATGAACCAAACCCCGAGGATGCAGCAATTTGGACCACGAAGACTGCAATCATTCAGTTCAACGTTGTGGAGATGCACCATAGCGACCGTGTGAAGATGCAGTTCGGAATGCATCAAGAGATACCAAGTGATCCAACTTGTTTGTCCCCATGGCATCTCAAAAGGGTCGACGCCCAGTGGGGTCTTACCAACTGGAAATACTTTGCTCCAGAATGGTGTAACATGTGGCAGAGGTGTCACCGATATGTCTTGCAATTCCCGGTTTTCCTTAATCATGGTAATATGCGACACACGAATCAATATTTATCTTAGTACAGGTCGGTTAGTAACCCTGAAATGCACGTGTCTCATCTAAGGTACTTGGTTGACCCATGCACACAATGGGCACAACCCTCGTTTCCCCAACAATAAACCCAAAACACATCAACCTCCCACCAACCTCCCAGAAGAAACAGAACCACAAACACCCAACCACAGTCCCCACCACAACACAATTACACTCGAATGCCCCACAACCAACCACAATCACCACCTCAGTACCAATACCCCCATATGCCTCACAGCCAACCACAATACCAATCACAATACCAACACACCCGCATACCCCACACACAATTTCAGTCTTATGTATATCCCAATATGGGCCCCTCAACATCCAGCCTTAGCCCTGATCTGGGAATGTCAGAAGATTACGAACAAACCGACCCAACCTACCATCAACCACAGTATCACCAAACCACCTAGCATCCTCAATACTAAACACCCCAAGATCCATTTCCTTTCTACCCACCGTAATCAGACGATCAATGCTACAGACCCACCATGGAACCCCACCCACCGCCAACACGACCAAACTTTGAGGGTATGGGTAACCGACTGTACCAAAGCGGATCTTCTAGATATGGAGATCTGACTGATTTTATGGATCCATAACGCATTGACTTCGCTGGGCCATCGACCCTACCACAGCAGGAAATGCGACGACACCTAGCACGGGAAAGGCGAGGACGGGGATGCGGAACCGGGGGTCATTACCGGGTTCCGGGGGATCACTGATTTATCTATTTTTTTTCCTGTTTTTTTAATGTAATACATTTGGATGTAATTATTATTTTTAAATAAAAAGTCAATTTTGTTGATCCTGTATCCAATACGCAACGCACCGGACCGGAAAAAAAAGAGCAAAATTTGCCCTAGAATTACACTTAGGCGCCATCTCACTTGGCTTAGGGCATGCCCTAAGCACATAGGCGCCAAGTGAGATGGCGCCTCCCCTTAAATAATGGGTGTAGGCGCCAAGTGAGATGGCTCCTCCTTTGGGGAGTCATCTGAAACATGGTTATTTGCGTAATTTTTTTCGAAACGCGGTTATTTGCGATTTTTTTTAATACTTGGTTATTCAAAAAAAAAATTCAAGTCAGGGAGGTGGATTAGTAATGCAGGGGGTGTTGTGAGAAAAAAAAGATCAGACCCACATGGAAGCCCATGCACTGCAAAAAAGCACAAAAAGTTAAAAAAATAGTGAAAAAATACAAAAGGTCACGCTGGGGCTTGAACCCAGGACCTAAGGGTGACAGGCGCGCGCTTTAACCACTGGGGTGGTGATACATCCGTTAACTTGTGTGAAAGGCTAAATACATAACACAAAACGCTCCTTGATTACACTTCATCTTCAACCTCCATCCAAAGGATCTGTAACTTGCTCATTTCTCAACCATTTGCAAAAATGTAAACATGAAAGTTGCTCCATTTTGTCACACGAATTCAACCATATAAATATCATAAGCTATAAATCAAAGATGAATGAGAATTTCTAAAAGTACCAAATTCTGACCTAAATATTTCAGAAAGTTCAAACTCAAAATTCTCCTAGCTCAATCAAAATAAATGAAATCTATGGACATGTATGGTTTCAGGGCAATGATATATATATTTTATCTTCACAAATGCAAGCCTAACAATGCCTAAATATGAAGATAAATGTTCAAGAAAAATAATTCAAAACAGGAAATTGTGAAATGGATTTGAGCTTGTTTCAAGCAGTGCTGATGATCAGGTTATCTTCCTTGGACCTCTAGGAAGCTAATGCAATGGATGGCTTGAGCTGAGGGTGGCTGGAATGGTCTGGAGAAGTCCAACTGTCATGCTCTATTTTTGAACTTGGAAATGGATGAAGATGGTGTTACATTCGTGTAACAGGGATATGGATGGCTTATGTATGGCGTTTGGAAGCTTTTGGAAGCAAAAGGCCAAGAAATGCACGAGTGGAATGGAAGTTTGAAGTTCTTGGTCAGAATATGCAACAATGGTGGTTTGTGATGCAGTTCTGAGTTTTGGAAGTTTTTAGGGCTTGTGTATTCGTGTGTTATCTTGCAAATAGTGTATGTATTTATAGGAAAGAGGTTTTATGTCTTATAACAAGTCAGATTTTGAAAATCATATGTTGTAGCATCTTTCTTGTTTTTGAAGCAAAGTTGAAACATCTTGTTTCAAGGCAAAGTACAGGGCTGCATAGAGTGGTTAGTACTTTGGACATGCTTGATTTAGGTTTATAGGGTTTGTGTGTGCATAAAGAACAATTTCAATGCTCAAGGAGAGTGGACTTTGTGATTAAAGCCACTTTTCAAGAATAGCAATGGTGCCTTTCTTCCAAAAATGGAAATGCAACTTGGATAATGGTTCAAATGCTTGGACAATGGCTCCATATGCTGTGTAAACATTTAATTAAGAAGTGAATTGCAAGTTAGAATCCTACAAAGTGAGATTATGCAGCATGGCTATGTGATTTGGTCCATTGTGCATCACAAATTCTGCCTTGTAAAACAACTTGAAACCCTAACTTCTGGCCTTCGATTCTCCTTGCTAACAAATGATCTCAAGGAGTTATTGGACATTTTGGAAAGCTTGTAATGTGCTACACAACCCCTCTTTGAATCACTTTTGAAAATTCCCCTTGGAACTATATGAAAAAGTTCCATGAAGTTAGGTCAAAGTCCTGCCTAAACTAGGGAAAAATTCCACTAAGTGTTTAGTTTCAAGACTATGACTTCATGAATCAATAACTTGAGATCCAAGCATTTTTAGGAGAAGTTGTGTAAATAAATTATGTATATATCATGGAGATCTACAAATTTCATGTTGAAAGTTTCTTTTGAATCCTCTTGCATCATGGTGAAAAATTTGCTCAAAGTTGTGAAAAAATATGAAGTTTTAAACACTTAGAAAAATTTCTAAGTTAGAAAACTTTGACTTTTCAAAATGAAATCTTGACTTTTTTATTCTTGACGAATAAGTTTCATATTTTGACATGTTTTGATGAATTGTGATCTTTGACATTGGATTTTGACCAAAAAGTCAAAGTTTGACTTTTCAGTGTATAGTTGACTTTTGATCAGTTGACTGAAAATTCACTATCAATCCAATTGATCTTGAGCAATGTTTTAGGTCATGCCATTAGGTCAAAATGATGAAATTTAACTCTTGAATCATTCTTCAAACCAATTGATCATTTTCTAGGTCAAAAATTAGAAATTGCCCCTTCTCAGTCAAAATCCTAATTTTGACCATTTTGCCCTTTTGATGATTTGATCAAAATTCTTGAGGGATTATGGTCCAAAATTGATAAAATTATACTTATGAGTTTATAATGTTGATGTGGATCAAAAATTATGAAGTTTGACTGTAAATTGGCCACAATTGACTTTTTTCCCAATACAACTGATTTTTAGGTCAACTGCTCAATTGACTGAGCAAAAATGTGATCCAAGGCTTGAAACTTGACATAAGTAATCTTGGGGGTCCATAATGATCCTTGAAAGTCATATGAGGCATTTAAAATTCAATTATCCTTGTGCAATCTCAAACCCTAATTTTGGTCATCAGTGCTTAAGGAGGTGTCTTGAGTTGATCAACCCTTGTGCAGTCTTGAACCAAATGAGATCTTGTGAGAAAATATTTGATAAATGAGAGAGAAAATTTTTGGGTACAACATTATCGCTTAAGGCTGTTCCTCCCTATCTATTCGTAAAATGGCAACAATCTAACCAAACTTCTCAACCGATAAAAAGCTCTCTCTTGCGGTTCAATAGCAACAATAACAAACTTTATTTCGGGTCTGTTTCTATGCTAACGGTATTTTCTCAAGTTACTACTCAAACAACACTTATGATTTCCTTTAGAACGATTTTTATCTAAAGTGTTTGTTCTTTAACTTATTTATTTTTTGTTTATGAAAGATAAAAAACTTTTACTTACTCGTTTCTACACTCTGATTATCACAACCTTACTCAAGTGAAGGGGAATGGAAGACATTATGTATTATCATCAGTATGTAGTTCAACACCAAAATATGACAATGTGCAAAAATACAGAAGTTAATATCAAATAATATGCAAAGGGGTGAAGAAATGTTTACCTATCGGAGCCTCTCCGATGGAGTTCTTCAAGAGAAAGTGAGGTTCAGGTCTTACTTCTTCTCCCTCTGATAAAAAGGTAGAGATTTTGATATGATACTTCTGTAGAGTTTCAAGTGTTGGAACAAAAGTATTTTGAACTAATATTTGTATTGCTTATGCCTCTATTTCTATTTTTTCTCTACTTCCTGAATGTTTATGCTGTGAATCTTGGTGAAGTGGAAGGTTTGTGATGATTTTCGGATAGAGTTTTAGAGAGAGTGAAGAGGTTTGTGTTTTTGACAAAGTTTTTAACTCTCTGTGTTTTTCTTTTTACGTTTGTCCTTCTTTGTGTGTGTATATTCTTCTGCCTTTTATAGTGAATAAGGGTTTGTTTTGAGGGGCGAAAGTTGGTGAAGTTTAAAAAATTGAAGTTAACTGGTTTGATACTCTCTGATGCAGCTTATTTTTGTCTATTTTTTATGTAAGTTTTAGACTGATTTGGACAGTATGCAGCAGAATGGGAAGCAACAGTTTTGTCCCTTTTTTTGGACTGTTTTGTAGCAGGCTTTGGCAGGTTTATAGGGCTGGCTTTTGATAACATTGTTCCTGCTGTTTTGTAGAGTTTTGGACAGTGCATTTGGACTGGTACAAGTAGCATTGCAAGGCTTTTTTGGTGGTTTGTATACAAGCTTTAGCAAGGATTTTGAAGTTTTAGACGGTTTGGTGCAAGTTGCAGCAGGTTTGGAATATACATGGGAGGCTAAGCATGATGACGAGAATTTTGTTTGGAATATGGAATTAAAATGATAACTATGGAATGTCTAAGTCTTAGGATTAAGTCTTGAAGTATGCTTTGTAAATTATTTCCTCTTTTTTCTCTGTGACTTGTAATTGAATGAATATGAAAGGTTCTTGAATGAATTTGAACCTATTCGAATATTTTAACATGAATTTTGAATTTGCTCATCTGTTTTGAATAATTGTAAATGAAACCCATACATGAATCTTGCTTGAAGCTTCCGGATTCCATGTGTGTTTCTCATCATTGCCTTTGTAGATTGAATCATTTTTCTCACGTAATCTCCGCATTTCCTTCTGCCATGTTAATTTTGAATCCTTTTTTGACGCTTCTTAAAATGATGTTGAGCCTATTAACAATTTATAGAAGCCATGGGCTTAAATCCATGTGTTTATGAGCTTTGAGTCAAATTATAGGAAATTGGATACCATTTGAAAGGTTTTTGAGTATATGACTTTGGAAGTTTAATGATGATGATGCCTTATTCAAATACTTATTCACTTCTCCTTTTAGAACTTTAATCCTTAATGCCTTCCTTTTCTTGATTCACATAGTTCACATCACACACAATCTTTCCTCTCAAAGATGTCTTTTTTCAAATGGGCAATACAAGCTTGACAAATTTGAACCAAAATAAACACTTGAATGAATTTTGAATGAATGAATATTCTTTGTAACTTGAATTGGAACTAAATATTGCAAGGGTCTTGTAACTTGTGACTTATTATCTAAGCTATCCAAATCCATTTGATAAATCTTCAACCCCTAACTTCGATTTTTGAAATCCAAGCTATCTTGCAATTGAAGTGACAAAAGATAACAATTCCATGATCAAAATACAAGTACACAACATCATCCTTGTACCATAATTTAAACCTTCCAATTCATTCCACAAAGGCATTTCACTTGATAAAAGCATTGCCTTGAATAGTTCTTGAAAAAGAAATGGCTTGAGGTATTGAAAAAAATCCAAACCATAACTCACAAGATTATCCTTTGAAACATTGAAGAAAAACCCTAGTATCTTGGAGCTCTTGAAGGAACCTTGTAATGACTTGATGAAAGAAGAAAATCACACACAACTTCTAGTCCCAAAAAACCCTAATTCATTAACCTTGGGTAGGGAAATAAACCCTAATCCTTGGTAGTGATGAATTTGGATGGAGAATAGCTTAGTAACTTGATGAGAAAGAAATCCATGATAGTCAAAATTAAAAACCTAATTCCACATAGTCCATTGCTCAAGAACTAGATGAATCTGCCTTTATCTAATGAAGGAACCTCAAAACCAACATGAAGCCCTAATTAGCACAACCCCTGATACTGAACCAATGTCTTATTTAATGAAAGAATGATGTGTGATTGACCCAATGATGCAAATGAAATGTAAAGCCTAAGCTAAATAAAAGCAAAATGGGTAGGACAAATTTGGGGTATAACAACTGCCCCTATTTAATCGTCTTAAACCTGAAAGTGAGATTGGCGGCAGCCTTTCCATTATTTAAGGTAGAAGAAGATTAAATACCAAGACCTGAAATTTGTCCTGGAGAGATGGTGTGAGTTTTTTTTTTATTTTTGATGTTTGTTGGGGATAAAAAGTGAACTTTCAAGTGAACCGGTCATGATGGGCAAATGCGGTTTGAATAATGATAGCTTGTACTAGGGTAGTGGTGTCAATACAAGGTTCTCAGGGAAATGGGTGTTAAAGTGACTGAAAGGATATGGTTGATGATGTCGTGGTGACTGAAAGTAGGATTAATCACAACATGAGAACTTAAAGGCGATGGGTAGAACTCGATGACAGCGAAGAATCTATCATGTGGGATTCACGACCCAAAAAAGAGAAAGGTAAACATGAGGGTAAGATCTACGGACGACCTACGATCCTAAAAAAGATAATTTGAGAGTAAGATCTTTGGACGACCTACGACCCAGGAAAATATAACGTGAGGGTAAGACCTAAGAGCGACCTACGACCCTAGAAAAGATAGCGTGAGGGTCAGAATTGCGAGCGACCTACGACCCTAGAAAAGATAACGTGAGAGTAAGATCTACAGACGACCTACAACCCTAGAAAAGATAACGTGGGGGTAAAATCTATGGGAGACCTACGACCCTAGAAAAGATAACGTGAGGGTAAGATCTACGGACGACCTCCGACCCAAGAAAAGATAACGTGAGGGTAAGACCTACAAGAGACCTACGACCCTAGAAAATTTATTGTAAAGGTAAGATCTACGGAAGACCTATAACCCTAGAAGAGATAACGTGAATGTAATATCTACAGATGACCTACGACCCTAGAAAAGATAATGTGAGGGTAAGATCTACGGGCGACCTACGACCCTAGAAAAGATAACATGAGTACTGAGAGTCGGGGAGTGCAATGTACTGGCACCACGACTTATTTTTGGTTGGTAGTGTAATGACGAATGTCGACTGGGAATTATGAGGATGATATTTTCTGTGGGGATAATTTGTTTTTTTGAGGATTGATTTGGGGCTTTCGTGCTAGGTACCAAATCCGGCTTATGCTTCATATGCATTTTGAAGTGTGGAGTGATGATCCATTTCGATGGATATGCTATGCGTTTGAGGATGCAATGTAATATGACATGATGATTATTATATGCAGAATGCGAGCGATAGGGCTCATTAGGGTCCGTTTCCCGTTGTCTTGGATGTCAATACAGATTGGTGCTGGAAAACTTTGAGAGTTGAGTTATATCCTTGGCGACTTCACTGGGGATTAAATCTTGCCGAGGAGGAGTAGCTAGATCTGACTTTCCTTACATGTTGGACTTCTTGTGGATGACCGAGTAGAGACATGGATCTTATCATATTCCCCAAGTTTCTCGGTGTTGGAGAATCATATGCTCATCCATCTGTAAGGAGGTGATGAGGATGAAAGCTTGGTCGAGGTGACTGTTACGGCTTGGTAACTGCATAGAAAAACAACACTTGAACGCCGTGGAATTCCCTTGGGATGCCTTAATGTCCATGTAATTTCGTGTTTCACATCTTAGCTTGTGATTATTATTGCCTTATTGTTTTCAATGCAATGCTTCATAAAGAATTTAAATCACGATTCGCATACGAAAAGTAAAGTAAAAAGGACATACCAAAGGCTTTTTGGTGGAAGGGCAAATTTTTATTAATGATTTTGGCCTGTGAATAGGCATTCGTACATGGAAATAACTCCTAAATGAGGAAGTTGCGAAGAAAAGATAAAACACAATAGGTAAAATGACAATAAGAAAATCTCGAACTTCCATTAAAACTGATATTGCTATAGTTCCCATATCCTGGATCGTCCTAGTGCTCTGATTCCGAAGGATAATAGTTGAATTGATCCATCCAGTGTTAGGAGGGTGTAATTGTTATTCATGAAAAGTTCTCAGACTGCAATTCTCGCTTTTTGTCCCTAATTTTTGTCTGGATCGCCCTTTCGGGTTTTCAATCCTCCGGGATACCCATTTTTTCCTAAGCCGCCCTTTCGGGTTTTCGACTTAGCGGGTCTTTTTATGCGTAGTATTTTTTTACTTAGTCTAAATTGACTGGAAGTGGAACGTCTTCCACATCTATGTTTATCAGGATTAGAGCACCTCCTGAGAAAGCTTTCCTCATGATGTACGTCCCCTCATAGTTAGGAGTCCACTTGCCTCTTGGATCAGAGTGAATTGGGAGAATCTTCCTTAAGACCATGTCACATGTGTGGAAGTATTAACGTCGAATCTTCTTGTCAAATGCTCTCTTGAGACGTCGTTGATATAACTGACCATGACAAATGGCTGCTAGGCGCTTTTCTTTGATGAGATTGAGTTGGTCGAGCCTTGTTTGAATCCATTCAGCATCATCAAGTTTAGTATCCATCAGAACCCTTAATGAAGGAATCTTAACTTTGAGTGGGAGCACCGCATGTATACCATAAACTAGCAAAAAAGGAGTTGCCCCAGTGGAAGTACGCACCGAAGTTCGATAGCCGTGTAGAGCAAAGGGAAACATCTTATGCCAATCTTTGTATATTCTCACTATTTTCTAGACAATCTTCTTTATGTTCTTGTTAGCTGCTTTAATTTCCCCATTCATCTTTGGCCAATAGGGTGATGAATTATGGTGCTCAATCTTGAATTTTTCACACATTTCCTTCATCATTTTGTTGTTGATATTTGACCAGTTATCAATGATAATATTGTTAGGAGTTCCATAACAACATATGATTTCTTTCTTGATGAAGCGGGTGACGACTTGCTTGGTCACATTCTTGTACGAAGCCGCTTCCACCCATTTGGTGAAATAATACATAGCAACAAGAATGAACTTGTGTCCATTTGAAGCGCTTGGCTCAATCCGTCCAATCATATCAATGCCCCACATTACAAAGGGCCATGGTGAAGTCATCACATTCAAACGAGTGGGAGGAATATGTATCCTATCTGCATAAACTTGACATTTGTGGCACATCTTCGCATATACACAACATTTTATTTCCATCGTCATCCATAAATAACCTGCTCGTAGAATTTCCTTATCCATGACGTGTCCACTGGCATGAGTCCCAAAAGAGCCCTCGTGAATTTCTCGTATGATGGATTTTGCTTCGTGTCTATCCATGCATCTGAGCAGAATCCAATCATAGTTTCTTTTGTACAGAACGTCTCCTGAAGTAAAAACTTGGATGCTAATCTTCTAAGAGTACACTTATCACAAATTCTAGCACCCTCGGGGTACTCTTGTTTCTCAAGATATCTTTTGATGTCGAAATACCATGGCTTTTCATGCGACATGTCTTCAGTTGTGATACAATGAGTAGGTAAAACATGTGTTGGCTCCTTGTAACGAAATATTCTTATATTAGGTGCATGATTCGGATAATGGACTTTGAACATGCTGCTAAAGTAGCCAGAGCATCTATCATTTGATTTACTTCTCTAGGAATATGCTCAAAGGTGATCTCATCAAAAGAGGGTAATAACTCTAATATGTAATCCCGATATGGAACTAAATTAGGGCGTCGTGTATCCCAATTACCTCGTACTTGATATATTACTAAGGCAGAATCGCCATAAACTTCAAGAATCTTGATCTTCAAATCAATGGCTGCTTCAAGACCCATTACACAAGCTTCGTATTCTGTGACATTATTCGTACAATCAAAACATAGCCTGGCTGTGAAAGGTATGTGAGTATTGTGTGGAGAAGTCAGAACTTCCCCAATAGCATGGCCCATGGCATTTGATGCACCATTGAACATGAGAGTCTATCGCTCCCCTGGTTCGGGTCCTTCCTTATCATTAAGTTTCATAACATCCTCGTCTACAAAATAGAAATTCATCGACTGATACTCTTTCAATGGCTGGTAGGAGAGATGATCAGTAAGAATTCTACCTTTGATAGCCCTTTGTGTGACGTACTAGATGTCATACTCAGACAAAAGCATTTTCCACCGAGCTAATCTTCCTGTAATTGTTGTTTTCTCGAAGATGTACTTTATCAGATCCATCTTAGATATCAGAAGTGTAGAATGCGTCAACATGTACAGCCTCAAACGTCGAGCTTCCCACGTAAGAGCGCAACAAGTCTTCTCAAGTAATGAATACCTTGATTCACAATCAGTAAACTTTTTTCTTAGGTAATAAATGGCATGTTCTTTTCGTCCAGTATCATCGTGTTGTCCGAGAACATAACCCATAGATCCTTCAAGCACAATCAAATACATAATGAGAGGTCTCCCTGAAACTAGAGGTATGAGTATTAGTGGTTCTTGAAGGTACTTTTTAATCTTTTCAAAGGCCTCTTGACAAATATCATCCCAATGGGCATCTTGATTCTTGCGCAATAATTTAAAGATGGGTTCACAGGTAGCCGTAAGATGAGAAATGAACCTGGCTATGTAATTCAACCTTCCAAGGAACCCACGTACTTCTTTTTCATTTTTCGGTGCCGACATATCCTTTATTGCTCTTACTTTGTCAGGATCTACTTCAATCTCTTGTTGACTTACGATAAAACCAAGTAACTTTCCCGATTGAACCCCAAAGGTGGACTTATTGGGATTAAGCCTTAAACTAAACTTTCGTAGACGATCAAACAACTTCTGCAAATGGACCATATGTTCTTCCTCAGTTTGCGACTTTGCAATCATATCATCCACATACACCTCGATCTCTTTATGAATCATATCGTGAAATTGAGTCACCATAGCTCGCTGATATGTTGCATCGGAATATTTGAGACCAAAAGGAATGACCTTATAACAAAAGGTACCCCAAGGAGTTGTGAAAGTTGTTTTATCCATGTCGTCAGGAGCCATCTTTATCTGATTGTAACCCGAGAATCCATCCATGAAGGAGAAAACTGAAGACTGAGCAGTATTATCAACCAATACATCAATATGAGGCAACGGGAAATCATCCTTTGTGCTTGCTCTATTCAAATCTCAGTAGTCAACACACATACATACCTTACTATCTTTCTTAGGAATAGGCACAATGTTAGAAATCCAAGATGGATAATTTATCACAGATAGGAAACCTACATCAAGCTGTTTCTGAACCTCTTCTTTGATCTTCAAGGGCATGTCAGGTCTGGTCCTTCTCGGCTTCTTCTTTACAAGAGGACATTCTAGCTTGAGCGACAGTCTATGCATCACTATATCAGTATCTAAATCGGGCATGTCTTTATACGACCAGGCGAAGATGTCAGCATACTCTCAAAGCAACTCAATCAACCCCTTCTTTTCTTCACTTTGCAAGGTAGCACCTATCTTGACGTCTCTTTTTATCTCTTCAGTGCCGAGATTGATAACTTTTGTTTATTCCTAATATGTCTGGATGACCTTATCTTCTTGTCTCAAGAGTATTGCTAGTTCTTCAGGGACTTCATAATCATCCCCACTGTCCTTGTTAGCATGGTCAACTGAATTCTTAAGGATATTAGGAACCATAGCACTATCACTTTCAATGGAATTCAAGACAGATCTGCATGATTGATGATTTTATGTTTTATTTTAGAAAGTGCAAGAAAACATTTAGAATATGAAAAGAAAAGCATTGCCATTTTATTTTGAAATGTAAAAGTAAAAGGAAAATACAAGGAACAAAATTGTATGCGAAAGTGCGATTTTCATTCAATTTTAAACGAAGATTTAAACATAAGGGGCCCCTTCTACAAGATGTCTCTATGCCTTGGACATGGAATATGAGTTAATGGAAACAAAAAATTACACATCAAGGAAAACAACTTCAGGGTTGTCCCCACAGTCCAATTACTGAGATCCAAGTCCGACATAACTTGATAGATAAACCGGGAAACATCTTTATCTTCACCTTCATCATCTGTTGTGAGCACTTGTCCTTCATTGCTTGTACCAACAATAATGAACATGAAGAACCTTCTTTCCTCTGAGAGAAACCAAACTAGATTGCACGGTGGAAGATGGATGATACCCAAGACCACATCGGTCTTTCTTCTCAGGAACCTCAATCAATTTTCCCCAACCATCATTGGGTGATCTAGCTTCCATGAGGTCTGTGGCATCATTCAAAGAGGCCATGGATGCTTCATACTTCTTACCTTCTATGACGGGAAACTTGTCAACAGAAACAATCTCCAGAGCTTGAAAGGGTAACTCATGCATCTCACATTCCACTTCCACATAACGATAGGTTGTCATATTGTTAATCACTACATCTTCTTCTCCATAAACGACAATAACTTTGTCATTTATAATGAATTTCGGGCATTGATGAAGAGTAGATGTCTCAGCTCCTGCTACATGGATCCATGGGTGACCCAAAAGGAAGGTATAAGATGGAAGAATGTCCATAACATAGAACGAAAGATAGAAATTGTGGGGACCAACCTTGACAGGAATGTCCACTTCTCCCTCCACTGATCTCCTTGAACCATCAAACACTCGAACACTTAGGGTAGAAGGCCTCATCATTACCCCATCCATATTCCACTTAAACAGAGTAACCTTAGGCATCGCATTGAGTGAAGAACGTGTATCTACCAAAACTCGAGATAAAACCGTATATAAACTCTTCATGGAAATGTGCAGTGCTTTGTTGTGGGCTCTGCCTTCAATTGGGAGCTCATCATCATAGAAACCCAAACAATTTCCTACAACAATATTGGTTACGATCCCTTCAAACTGGGCCACAGAAATGTCTTATGTAACATGGGTAGAACATAAAATCTTCAGTAAAGCATTGCGATGAATCTCTGAACACAAGAGAAGAGACAAGATGGAGATCTTGGATGGTGTCTGGTTGAGTTGATCCGCCACTTTGTAATCAATTCTCTTAAGAATCCTCAAAGCTGCTCTGCTTCTTATCCTACAGAAGGTTTAGGCTGACTATCAATCACTTGCTTGCCCTTAGCCTTGGCCAGAGCATCACTGTCAGTTTATTTGGGAGGCGGTGGTGGGGGAGAAAAGATCCTGCCACTACGAGTCATGTTACTGGTTCCTAAAATGTTGGTAATATTCTTGTCAGATACCGGGGGACACTCATATTTCTTCCCAAGAATATATACTACATTATACGCCCACTGAACTTCCTTTGAGTTATTACACAGAGGAGGAATAGGAATTTGGGCCGTCGCGGGGGTAATTGGAGCTTGAATCATTAATGGGGTAGCAGGAGCCTGGATTGTCAATGGGGTGCCTGGTGTTACTGAGATGCTTCTCAGATAATAAGGAATTTCCAAGACATCAATCTCTCCTTCTTGAATATCTTCTCTACCTGTAGGACACCTTCATCCATTAGATGTTGGATAGCCATCTTCAAACTAGTACACTCTTCAGGTTTAGAGGAACATGTTAAGCAAAAATCACGGAATTCCTACAACACCTCGTGCTCTAACAAATATTCTCTAATAGTTCCTAATTACATCTTATTCTCATAAACCCTGTTTACCAGATTCTGTTTATCACTTTCTTCAATAGCATTAACTGCTTCCCCTGGGTGAGGAGGCATGGGTTTATTCTGAGCATTTGGACCAACAGGGTTGAAATTTATGGCCTTTGCATCGATGAGCTCTTGAACTTTACATTTAAATGCTCTACAATTCTTAATCGTGTGGCCTGGGGCTCTAGAATGAAATTCACAATGAGCATTAATGTTATACTCCCTAGAGAGAGGATTTGGTGGTGGACCAAGCTCACACAGTTGAACCAACTGATTGGAAAGTAGTTAAGGGAGAAGCTGAGCATAGGACATAAGAACATGATCAAACCTTCTTTCAAGTGCTCTTTGTATTTGTTGAGCTATCAGACCTTGAGGTTGCTGACTCTGTTATTGATAATTCGGAGGTTGTGCAAATTGTTGTTGTGGAAGATACTGTGGTTGAGGAGAGAAAGGTCGTTGTTGGGCCATCCAAGGTGCTGGAGTTATAGCAGTATACACTTAAGGAACATATTAATTAAGAACAACAGCAGGTGTTGGGAAATAAGGAAATCAAACTCGGGGATAAGCAGGAGCCTTTCCTTGGTTGATGGTGACAACACTAGTCTCACCCTCTTTCTTCTTGACGAAACCATAAAACAAATTCCTACCAATGCCAGTATTGTTGTTGGTATTGTTAGGGATACCTTGGATCGTTCTAGCCTTAAACAAGTTTCAACATGTTCTCCAATAATGACCATATCAGAGAAAGAAGTAGAAGTAATGCTGAGCATGTTTTGGAGATAAGGACCTCGTAGAGTACCTATGAACAAATTAATCAGTTTACGATCCAAGAGAGGAGGTTTGACCCTTGCAGCTAGTTCACTCGACCTTTGGGCGTACTCCTTAAACGACTCTTCAGATTTCTGTGTCATCCCTTGAAGCTGAGTGCGGCTAGGATCGATGGAAGTATTATAATGGTAATGTTTCAAAAAGGCGTCAACAAGCTCTCCCCAAATACATGAGTTCTTTCTAGTTGCATATACCAGTCCAGCGGTGCCCCTGTCAAGCTATATTGAAAGAAGTGCATGAGTAACTGTTCATTTTCAGCATAGGCTGCCATCTTGCGGCAGTAGGAACGAAGATGAGTCTCTGGGAAAGAGGTGCCTTTGTATTTTTCAAAATCAGGAACCTTGAACTTGGGAGGGATAACTACCCCAGGCACGAGACATATTGCAACAGTATTGAATCCTGAAGTCTTGATACCCTTCATGGCTTTGAGACACTCTTCAAGAACATGGTACATTTTTGCAGTTTCTGCAATTCCAGTGGCGAGATTCATGTGGAGCTCATCAAGATCAATGTCATCGTGATGATCATCAACATCATTGCGAGGAACTCCAGTAGGGGTCTCAACATTTGCATTATTATTCCCTCCATTTGCAGAGGTGGAGGGGGGCAACAGTGGTAAGCTTGGCAACACTTTGATGTAGCTCTTCTTGACCCTTGATGACAACATGAAGAGTTTCCATAAGCTAATCCATTCGAGTTCCCATGGTGTCCATATATTGGCGAAGAGCATTTTGATTTTCTTTGAAAAGATACATAAGTCTTCGCTTGTTGCTTCTTGTACGATAGGGACGCGGAGAAGTCATTTTTGCTGTTCACTGAAGTTTGATGGAAAAGGGACCCCAATAAGTTTTTGTTGTGAATAATGAATGAATGATAGTATGAATGAATGTTCTATCTTCATTTTCGAGGAAATCCAAATACTCGTCTATCTTTTCAAAAAAAATTGTTATCATTTTTGAAGAGCTTGACCAATGAGACTTATCTTTGGATATTACTGATGTCCCAATTACTCGGTAATCGGTAATATTCGCAGGAAAAACTCGTCAGAATGCAGCATCGTGCGACAACCACTTCCGGATTACTCCATTATAGTCTTCACACTACATCTAAAAAGGCCAGGATGGGTTAATGGTTCTATGACTCTCAGCTTCTCTCGTTCCCAAGTCGAAAGGAACAATGTCTTTCCGGTTACTCGGTAAACAACACTACATTCAATGGGACCTCCACTGAGTGGGGGATCTCATGCCTCCTTCTTTAGGATTACTCTCTCAAAGTTAGCATGACTATACCGCCCGTCCTAATCCTAAATGTAACCTAAGTTCGGGTATAGGACTTATCAAATGTAATCACCCAACCCAACATCACGAAAGATACAGTATAATGCAATATATGTACAAAAGAAAGAAATAAAGTAATAAAGAAATAAAGCAATAAAACAAATAAAGTGAATAAATAAACACCCAAAAAGAAAAATAAACAAAGCTAGGATAGAATCACAAAACTCCCCAGCAGAGTCGCCAGCTGAAGCTATCGATAAAAAACACAGAGCCACCAAAATTTATTTATCCCAGAGGAAGGGGAAATATCGAGAAAACCACAAGAGGATGGATAAGATGGTCTTGCAACCAAGAGAGAGGGTAAGTAAGTTGATTATGCAAGGGGAAGGTATTATAACCCCTCACATCCATTATACTCAACGAGATCCATTTTGTTTGTTTGCTTCTAAGGGTGTGTTTATCTATAATTATACTTGCTAAGGGGAAAGAAAT
Organism: Vicia faba; assembly: GCA_948472305.1. NCBI lineage: Eukaryota > Viridiplantae > Streptophyta > Magnoliopsida > Fabales > Fabaceae > Vicia > Vicia faba. Next base: position 563,443,827 of record OX451735.1, read on the forward strand.
GGTTTTTTATTAGTGCGTTCGTGAGGGTCTCGTAACCCTTTTCCTACGTATCCAGTGAAGAAATCAGAACACCATAGTTATTCTATAAAAAAGTTGGTTTGTTGGTGTTTTTTAATGGACGACGTTAATGCACGCATTCTAGCAATAGACGCGGCCTGTATCACGATAGAACGGAGATAACATGCCCTTATGGGGAGGTTTTGATTGGTTGAGTGTTTTGAGAGTTTTGAGATGAGTTTGAGTAACGATTAAATGTTTTTTGATTTTTTTGATTTGTGGATAAGAATTTTTAATTACAAAATAAGAAAAGAGTTTAAGAGGGAGACTAGAAAAAAAAACCTAATTTTTGTCATGCATGAGTTCTAACCTAAAGTCTAATTTTACACAAAATGACTAATCGTTTCCTAGAATCTCTTAAGGGAATATGGCATCAAGAATTGACCAAATAAAGAAATAAGAGAAATTAAATTCTAACCTAATACTTTTTTCATTTTTGTCATGTGAAGAAATAAAATTGAAATTATGAAAATACGTTACAAAAAAAAATAGTACTCTAATTATTTTTTTTATTTTTTTATATAATAAGTAAAAAGTCAAAACCTAATTTTTGTCACTTTTATTATGTGAAAAATAAAATAAAACCAAAAAAAATAATTTAAAATAATTAAAACAAGATATATATAAAACAATATGAATAAATAAAAAAAAAACAACAAATGGGGGGTATATTGTAAATTTCTGCTACAAGGCTGGAAAGAGAGAAATTCATTGGGCAGCCTAAGCCCAATAACAACAAAAATAAAAAATAAAAAATGGAGAAGAAAGAAAAACAATGGTCCTGGTGAGTGTTGAACCCAGGACCATCAGTTTGCACACACCAGGCTATGACCACTACACCACTTCACTGTATTCGTTAATTATACTACTCAAAAACTATGAAAACCAAAACTCAGAAAATGGGATGGGCTAGGCCCAAACCTGGATCCGTCTGAGAGAATAGAGAGAGATTTGGATTTCTTGGAACCCTAACTTGTTTGAATGGGGTGTCGCACGGTACATTGGGAAAGGATCCAAATTTAATTTTTTGTTTGTTTCTAATAACTGAATTAAAACAAATCAGAAAAATTATCTCCTTCTTTCTCGTTAACCTTCCTCAAATTCACGATCTTACCCTAATATTTCTCTCTCAAAATTAACCATTTATCTATATCTTTCTCAATGTCTCTCTCTCGCTTCAAAAAAAAACATCAAAGCTAAAAAAAAAATCAAAAGCCAACAAGAACTGAAGAAGATCAGAGACGAAGAAAAGCATTACCGGGGAAGAAATATTTGGCTTGATGCGAAATGAATGGTTGTCAGTTGGTACTGGTGCGACAAAGATGTTTTTGCATTGAGGAGGTCTGGCCGGTCAGAGTTACGGTTAAATATGATAACGCAATTTTATATAGTATATTTGGCTTAATTTTCATAGGTAATGTTAGTATTTTTATTTAATTATTTCATTTTATTTCCATATTACGCCGGTATTTCTATTGTTTCAGGTATTTTATTTTAATTAGACAAATTGAGCAAAGTGAAGAAGTTCAAGAGTTATTGGACTAAAGGTGCAAGAAATGAAGAGAAGGGGTGTGCAAAGCAATGATGATGGATAAAAAAGGGTCTATTATCTCCAAACGGGCCCAAACGAATTCAAACCCACGCAGGCAAGAAAACCCTAAAAGCGCATGCAAGAGTGAGACGCACGTCTCAACTCTCCTCCTACAATTGAGGCGCCCGCCTCAGACTTTCCCCTTAGTGGGAGGCGCCCGTCTCAGCATGGTCAAAGGGAGAACAAGTCAATGGAGGCGCCCGTCTCAACGTGGGCAAGTAAGAAACGAGAAATTCATGGATATGTGTCCCATGTTCTCCCATGATTCTGGTAGTTATTCCCATGTTCTCCCATGATTTTGGTAGTTATTCCCATGTTCTCCCATGATTCTGGTAGTTATTCCCATGATCTCCACTAGCCTTCGTACAACATGGAAGCGGGAAGTTACAAATGAAGCCTATAAATACAAGTTCAACCTTCAGAGCAAGGGTCGGCAATTTTACCGAACAACCGTTATTTAGTCTTTCTTTATTTTTCTGTTTTCGTATTTTCTTTTCAGTTTTGTATTTCTACCATACTTTTCTAGTTCGGTTTCTTTCTTTAGTTTTTATTTTAGTTTAAGTTTCTATAATTTTCACTGATCTAACCTTACGTTAGACCTAGTGCTTTTTTATTTCTTGTCATAATTTTTCTTTTCAATTCAAGAAGTCTCCGAGCAGATCCAACCGACTTGTGGGGGAATGCTCGTTTATTTCGAAGAACAAGATTATTCAAGCATTATTATATCCAGGTTCTTAATATAATTATTTTAATTTATTTAATTAATTATTTGCATGAGAGATATTTATTTAGCCATGAATTTATTTACGAATGTTAATTCCTTTAATGTATTCATGTCTGCTTTTATGAGTATGTCTGGCTAAATTATTTAAATATCGGTATGTAACGAGTTAATTTGAATGGATCCAGAATAAACAGGCTTGATTATATCTTATAAAATAAACACTTTTTATGATTTAGTTATCTAGTTTATTTTGTTAAAAAGGTTTAGAAACCAACAGAGCGACAGTTTGAGGTTAATAAACCGACTAAGATTAGAAACCAATAGAGCGACAGTTTGAGGTTTAGAATCAGATAGTAGATACTAGGTATTGTTTTTAAAGACTGCGACAGCGTTTTAAAACCAATTAAACTTTATTTATTTTCAAAAAGTAATTTTAAAATCAATGGGATAGCGAAAGCATACATCAGAGTTTAAAATTATAATTTACTTCAATAGAGCGAAAGTTTGAGAATAGATTTTTGAATAAATACTTTTTGCCGAAAAAGATATTATTATCATTTTTAGAAAATAAGCCTGTGGAAAGCCGGATTCTCTAGTGTTAACGAAGTACATACCGATATCCGTTTTATTTATATTTATATTCCTTAACCAATATTCTAAAAGAACTATTCGCCTTAGCTGTGTACCGTAACTTAGGATAACAATAGATCGATTTATAGTCTCTGTGGGTTCGATATCTTTTAAAACTACGCGATAGGACTGTGCACTTGCAGTCTCCCGATTTATTTAGACGATAAAGTCGCGATCAAGTTTTTGGCGCCGTTGCCGGGGACTATTTAAGTCGATATTGTAACTCTGGTGTTACACCGTATAAACTAAGGCACCTTTACTTTATTTACTATGTATAACCCAAATTTTTCCTACGCCCATTATCAGTATTTTGAGGAACCACAAGAATATCATAGATCCAACCTTGAAATACTGATGGAAGATTTCAATGCTTCACAAACCTACTCTTACCCAAATTACCTCCAAAACTACCAATCCCCACATTTTAAGGAACCACAAGAAACTTATAATTTCAACCAAACTTTTCCTCAACCCAATTCTCTCTATAATTACCACACCCAATATTTTGAAGAATCACCTGAACCATATAAATCTGATCTCGAAATATTAATGGAAAATTTTAATGAAACATCTAGGATGATAAAACACTTAGGGGAAACACAAAAGGAGACTTTAACTTACTTCCAAGACTCTGAAGAATCGCAAGATTTTAACTTCGAAACACCAATAGAGGATTCTGATGAGATGATAACCAACGCTAGGTTAGAGTCTATGATTGAGCATTTTATAGAAATACAAACTGTCCGAAATGAAGAGGCAAGAAAACAAAGTCTTCAAAATAATGAAATCTTTAGCCAACTAACTGTTGTGGTTGAGCCCTTCACGACTCCCAACTTGGCCTTAGAAACTCAAATCTCCCAACTTGAACAAAACCTTCTAGGACCATTCCCCAAAGAAGATGTGGATGTTGAAACAACCATTATAGAAAAACTATTTGAAAATCTAGAGAGTGATGATGAGTTTGAAGAGAGTGATATTGCGGCCAAGGAAAGTTCTGACGAGAAAATAGTGAAGATTGAGACAGATTCACCAACGTTGTTCGAAAAGGAGGTTGTAAACGAGGTAGAGAAGGAAGCGCAAATTGTAATCCCAAATCACTACATCCCACTGATTCCTTTCCCGAAATTTTTTATGGAAACTCCGGTAGACTCCCAATTTAAAACGTATGTTGAGGTATTAAAAAATATCCACATTAATGCACCACTATTTGAAGTCTTGCCTAAAAAGCGAAAATTAGAAGACCATAAAATTAATGGTATAATTGTTGTTAAAAGGGTGAGGGTAACTTATGAGGCGATGGATAAAATCACTAAGCCCAAATTTGAAAAACTTATACTTATGATAGATCCAGAACCACTACCACAATTTCGAAAGAATAAACCACCCTACAGAAGAAAGAAAAGAAAAGGTGAAGGATATGTGAGATGGCTTGATAAGTGGCCATGGAAAATCAACCAGTAGTCGTCCTGGTTTCTAATTTTAAATTTTCTCTTCCATATTTTCATTTTTTCTATTTTATGTTAAATTTTATATTTAAGTCGATTATCGGTTGCACCCTTTCATCTGATGCGTTTGAACTATTTCCCAGTAATACCGATAATTATACTCAATTAAATAATTCACGTTAAAATTTATAATTATAATTGAGTATTATTTTAATTATCGTATTTCCTCGTCTCGTATTAATATACTGAACTAATACTTCCCAATATCTATAGTATCAATCATAATGCATTATATACTATAATTATATATATATACTACTATTAATTAAAATTCTAGATTTATATATATATATATATATATATATATATATATATATATATATATATATATATATATATATATATATATATATATATATATATATACACAGTATGTAGTATGTATGCATGTGAGCTGAAACACAATTCCTTGTTCCTTATTCTGCCTAAATTCAAATTGTTGCCCAAGACGTAGAGGACAACGAAATAAAAATAGAGGAGCAAGAGGACAAAATTCTCCAAGCAACGAGTGATCACCCTTCTCTTTTCTGATTTCTCCTGGTACTATCGCATTGAGGACAATGCTTACTTTAAGTTTAGGGGAGTCATAACATTTCTTACTTCGTTTTTATTATCTTTGCTCTATTTAGTATCCCCTTTTAGTTTCCTTTTCTTTTTTTTTTCCTATGTACTGCGAAATTTCCATTTAATAAAATACACGTTTATGAAATTTTAGCCTTTTATGTAAAATTCTCGTGCTTATTCGAATTCCTCCATATTCTTGAGCCATAACGAAAAAAAAAATTCAAACGTTATATTAATATATTCAACTAGTATTAAGGTTGCTTATTTTTATAAATAAGAACTCGAGCGCGACTAAAGCAAAATTATTATCATCATAACACTTCAATACCCCAACGTGTTAGATTGATTTAAGTACTTATTATACCAACACCTTAAGACTTAGTTTTAAAGTAATCCCGAGTAGTTTATAAAAGCAGTCAGCACCGCCTTGAACGACAAACTACGTGGAGAATCGATGAATATAAGTGTTTGATCAAGATTTTTAAAGAGAAATTTTTATTAGAAGACGCACTTATTAACTTAGATGATCCTTACCAGATCATTTAATTCAACGGTTGCAGAAACTATAAAATATTTATGCAAACAACCATTATGAATTGGTTCAGTGGTCTCTGGTGCTGAACTTGGTAGGGCGGACGACGGTCCGATCCCCCACAATTTATAATTGGATAAAGGAGTACCAAATATAACTACCAGAACTCCAAGCTAGATTATAAAGATCAAAGTCACTAACCGGTTACTCCACTATGTGCGCGTAAGGTAAAGGGCTTAATGTGATTGCACCAGAATGAAAACGGGTGAAACGAAACGAAAGTATTAGGTCGAGTTATAATTCATGACTTAATTTGGTCTGCATAAATGAGGGTATCTAGTGTCATTACGGTAATTTTGGTGTCGAAGTCTGAACTTGAGTTATCCAAACAAAAGAATTGACCTGCAACCAAATACGAATTGAATTGTGTTTTATATCTACGTTTGACTTATGCTTAAGTAATTTTTCATTTTTTAATTTTTGCTTGAGGACAAGCAAAGGTTTAAGTATAGGGGAGTTTGATAACGCAATTTTATATAGTATATTTGGCTTAATTTTCATAGGTAATGTTAGTATTTTTATTTAATTATTTCATTTTATTTCCATATTACGCCGGTATTTCTATTGTTTCAGGTATTTTATTTTAATTAGACAAATTGAGCAAAGTGAAGAAATTCAAGAGTTATTGGACTAAAGGTGCAAGAAATGAAGAGAAGGGGTGTGCAAAGCAATGATGATGGATAAAAAAGGGTCTATTATCTCCAAACAGGCCCAAACGAATTCAAACCCACGCAGGCAAGAAAACCCTAAAAGCGCATGCAAGAGTGAGACGCACGTCTCAAATCTCCTCCTACAATTGAGGCGCCCGCCTCAGACTTTCCCCTTAGTGGGAGGCGCCCGTCTCAGCATGGTCAAAGGGAGAACAAGTCAATGGAGGCGCCCGTCTCAACGTGGGCAAGTAAGAAACGAGAAATTCATGGATATGTGTCCCATGTTCTCCCATGATTCTGGTAGTTATTCCCATGTTCTCCCATGATTTTGGTAGTTATTCCCATGTTCTCCCATGATTCTGGTGGTTATTCCCATGATCTCCACTAGCCTTCGTACAACATGGAAGCGGGAAGTTACAAATGAAGCCTATAAATACAAGTTCAACCTTCAGAGCAAGGGTCGGCAATTTTACCGAACAACCGTTATTTAGTCTTTCTTTATTTTTCTGTTTTCGTATTTTCTTTTCAGTTTTGTATTTCTACCATACTTTTCTAGTTCGGTTTCTTTCTTTAGTTTTTATTTTAGTTTAAGTTTCTATAATTTTCACTGATCTAACCTTACGTTAGACCTAGTGCTTTTTTATTTCTTGTCATAATTTTTCTTTTCAATTCAAGAAGTCTCCGAGCAGATCCAACCGACTTGTGGGGGAATGCTCGTTTATTTCGAAGAACAAGATTATTCAAGCATTATTATATCCAGGTTCTTAATATAATTATTTTAATTTATTTAATTAATTATTTGCATGAGAGATATTTATTTAGCCATGAATTTATTTACGAATGTTAATTCCTTTAATGTATTCATGTCTGCTTTTATGAGTATGTCTGGCTAAATTATTTAAATATCGGTATGTAACGAGTTAATTTGAATGGATCCAGAATAAACAGGCTTGATTATATCTTATAAAATAAACACTTTTTATGATTTAGTTATCTAGTTTATTTTGTTAAAAAGGTTTAGAAACCAACAGAGCGACAGTTTGAGGTTAATAAACCGACTAAGATTAGAAACCAATAGAGCGACAGTTTGAGGTTTAGAATCAGATAGTAGATACTAGGTATTGTTTTTAAAGACTGCGACAGCGTTTTAAAACCAATTAAACTTTATTTATTTTCAAAAAGTAATTTTAAAATCAATGGGATAGCGAAAGCATACATCAGAGTTTAAAATTATAATTTACTTCAATAGAGCGAAAGTTTGAGAATAGATTTTTGAATAAATACTTTTTGCCGAAAAAGATATTATTATCATTTTTAGAAAATAAGCCTGTGGAAAGCCGGATTCTCTAGTGTTAACGAAGTACATACCGATATCCGTTTTATTTATATTTATATTCCTTAACCAATATTCTAAAAGAACTATTCGCCTTAGCTGTGTACCGTAACTTAGGATAACAATAGATCGATTTATAGTCTATGTGGGTTCGATATCTTTTAAAACTACGCGATAGGACTGTGCACTTGCAGTCTCCCGATTTATTTAGACGATAAAGTCGCGATCAAAATATGACTTGGATGATATGGATGTCGGTAGCAATCATAGCTGGGTGTTCTGATCCCACGGATAGACACATGCATGAGTTGCGGTTCTGAAGCGAATTCCAGCAGTCTTCGTGGTTGTAGCCAGCGATTTGGTGTGGTAGGGTAGTGCGCCGCGTCTTAACGATGATGCAGGGAGCTGTATTGCTTTCATTTTGGACTTTCTGGCGAGACTTTCTTCTATCTTTTCTATTCTTTTGTTATGTCACAATTCTTCAAAATCTCTATCAAAGCCTCTCCGACAGAGTTTTGAAAGAGATAAATCTAACAAATCCTTTCTTCTGAAACACGCTGTTGTTTATGCAAGTCAGCACTGAGTGTGTTGTGTTGAGTTATTGATACAGTGATGATGTGCAGATGTTGCTACCTGATATTTTTGTTGCAGGTGAAAAAAATATAGAGAAATCCAGGGTGTTGTTGAAGAGGGTAGTCAAGGTGATGGTCGAGGTCAGTTTGCAGGTTGAAGGAGGTTGTAATGAGGGGAAGATAGACGGCTGCTTATAAGGTTGGTTAGGAGGAATTACGTGAAGAACGGGTGATGGATTGGAGGCTGAGCAGAGGTTTGTATGGATTTTTCTTTCTTCTAATTTTCTTCTTCTTCTCTCAGTAAGTTTTTTTTCTTCTCGCATGTATTTTCTATGTGTATATCTGGTGATGTTTCTTTCCCTTTTCCTCAATATTTCTCTCCTAAAAATCTCTTGGCCTCACCCCTGTTTCAGCTTCCAGGAACAAAAAGTTCCCCTATTGCTATCGCTTAAGGCTGTTCCTCCCTATCTATTCGTAAAACGACAACAATCGAACCCAACTTCTCAGGCGATAAAAAGCCTCTCTCTTGCAGTTTGATAGCAACAATAACAAACTCAATTTCGGGTCTGTTTCTATGCTAACGATATTTTCTTATGTTACTTCTCAAACAACACTTATGATTTCCTTTCGAACGATTTTTATTTAAAAAGTTTGTTCTTTAACTTCTTTATTTTTTGTTTATGAAAGATAAAAAACAAATTTACTTACTCGTTTCTACACTCTGATTATCACAGCCTTACTTAGTTGAAGAGGAATAAAAAGGTGAATGGAAGACATTATGTATTATCAACAGTATGTAGTTCAACACCAAATTATGACAATGGGAAAAAATATAGAAGTTAATATCAAATAATATGTGATTGGGTGAAGAAATTTTTACCTATCGGAGCCTCTCAGACAGAGTTCTTCAAGAGAAAGTGAGGTCGAGATCTTCCTTCTTCTCCCTCTAATAAAAAGGTAGTGATTTTGATATGATACTTCTATAGAATTTAAGGTGTGTTAGAACAAAAGTATTTTTAACTAATTTTTGTATTACTTATGCCTCTATTTCTCTTTTTTCTCTACTTCCTCAATGTTTATGATGTGATTCTTGGTGAAGTGGAAGATTTGTGATGATTTTTGGATAGAGTTTTAGAGAGAGTGAAGAGGTTTGTGTTTTTGACAGAGTTTTTAACTCTCTATTTTTTTTTTGCATATGTCCTCCTTTGTGTGTGTATATTCTTCTTCCTTTTATAGTGAATAAGGGTTTGTTTTGAGTGGGAAATGTTGGTGAAGTTTAAAAAATTGTAGTTAATTGGTTTGATACTTTCTAATCCAGCTTATGTTTGCCTATTTTTGATGTTATTTTTGGAATGTTTTGGACAGTATGCAACAGAATGGGCAACAACAGTTTTGCGCCTTTTTTTTGGATTTTTTTGCAGCAGGCTTTGGTGGGTTTATGGGGCTGGCTTTTGACAACATTGTTCTTGCTGTTTTGTAAAGTTTTGGACAATGCATTTGGACTGGTACAAGTAGCATTGCAAGGCTGTTTTGGTGGTTTGTGGACAAGCTTTAGCAAGGATTTTGCAGGTTTAGACGGTTTGGTGCAAGTTGCAATAGGTTTGGAACATACATGGGAGGCTAAGCATGATGACGACAATTTGTTTAGAATATGGAATCAAAATGATAACCATGGAATGTCTAAGTCTTAAGATTAAGTGTTGAAGTATGCTTTGTAAATTATTTCCTCTTTTTTCTTCGTGACTTGTAATTGAATGGATATGAAAGGTTCTTGAATGAATTTGAACCTATTCAAATATTTTAACATGAAGTTTGAATTTTCTCATCTGTTTTTAATAATTGTAAATGAAACCCATACATGAATCTTGCTTGAAGCTTTCGGATTCAATGTGTATTTCTCATGAATGCCTTTGTAGATTGAATCATTTTTCTCACATAATCTACACATTTACTTCTACCATGTCAATTTTGAATCCTTTTTCGATGCTTCTTAAAATTATGTTGAGCCTATTAATACTATATAGAAGCCATGGGCTTAAATCCATGTGTTTATGAGCTTTGATTCAAATTGTAGGAAACTGGATACAATTTGAAAGGTTTTTGAGTATATGACTTTGAAAGTTTAATGATGATGATGCTTTCTTCAAATACTTCTTTACTTCTCCTTTTAGAACTTTTATCCTTAATGCGTTCCTTTTCTTGATTCACATAGTTCACATCACACACAATCTTTCCTCTCAAAGATGTCTTTTTTCAAATGGGCGAGACAAGCTTGACAAATTTGAACCAAAATAAACACTTGAATCAATTTCGAATGAATGAATACTCTTTGAAACTTGAATTGGAACTAAATATTGCAAAGGTCTTGTAACTTGTGACTTATTCTCTAAGCAATCCAAATCCATTTGATAAATCTTCAACCCCTAACTTCGATTTTCGAAATCCAAGCTATCTTGCAATTGAAGTGACAAAAGATAACAATGCCATGATCATAATACAAGTATACAACATCATCCTTGTACCATAATTTAAACCTTTCAATTCAATCCGCAAAGGAATTTCACTTGATAAAATAATTTCCTTGAATAGTTCTTGAAAAAGAAATGGATTGAGGTATTAAAAAAAGCCAAACCATAACTCACAAGATCCTCCTTTGAAACATTGAAGAAAAACCCTAGCATCTTGGAGCTGTTGAAGGAACCTTGTAATGACTTAATGAAAGAAGAAAATCACACACAACCTCTAGTCCCATATAACCCTAATTCCTTGACCTTGGTTAGGGAAATAAACCCTAATCCTTGGTATTGATGAATTTGGATGGAGGATAGCTTCGTAACTTGATGAGAAAGAAGTCCATGATAGCCAAACTTAAAAACCTAATTCCATATTGTCCACTGCTCTAGAACCAGATGAAACTTCCATTAACTGATGAAGGAACCTCAAAACCATCATGAAGCTCTAATTAGCACAACCATTGATACTGAACCACTGTCTTACTGAATGAAGGAATGATGCATGATTGACCCAATGATGCAAATGAAATGCAAAGCCTAAGCCAGATAAGGGAAAAATGGGTAGGACAAATTTGGGGTATGACAATGAGAGCTTCATTGTGGTAACAGATTTTGAGAGAATTGATGAAGTAATCTACCTATTGAAGTTCAAATTCAGAGCTCTGAAACTTGAATTGGCTAGCATGATTTAGGATGCTTTAGGGCTTGGTTCTTCTTCTGTTAGCTTCAGTGAAGTTCAAGGATGAAGAATTGACAAAGAAAATGGATTGAGGAAGGCTGTAAAACCAAATTCAAAGTTCCAGAAATATGGGTTAAAGAAAGAGTTGGGCAGGGTGATTCTGGCAGTCTAAGCTTGAGAAAATGAGTTAGATATAACCCTCTATTTATAGGGAATCAGATGGAATGCTCAAGCGTGTGTAACGATGAAGTTTGGAGGGAAATTGTGTGATGTTGCAAGCATGAAAAGTGTGACTTCTATTTTGCTTAAAACTCAACCAAAACGTGAATTTCAAGGTGCTAATAAATTCTGGAAGGTTGTTAAACATGATTATAAGTAAAAACACGCAGAAATTTGGTGATTAGAAGCTAGATTATGGATTTCAAATTCTAACTTGGAGGAAAAAGTCAGTTTCAAGGTACCAACTTTGAATCAATGGCATTCACAACTCAAAGAGTCTTAAGGCATGATTATTGAAGCAATTTAAATATAAGGTCACAAATTTTATAATGTGCAAAGAATGGAATCAAATGGATGCTTGAGCTAAAAGTTGTGATGAGTCAAAGTTGAGAAAAAGATGTTGACTTTTGGTACTTAGAAAAATTCTTAGTTTTTCTTCAAAAATGATCTATAATGTCTTGCATCCAAACATGACATTCCACTCAAAATTTTCTTTTGACCAAAAAATATGGCATTAATTAGATCTCTTAAATGACATTTGGAGATTTGAACCACTTAAAAACTCCCTAATTTGAGAAAGTTATGACTTTGTGAAGTTGGTGAAAATTCATGAGATGGCCTATAATCTTTTTCATTCTTAGGGAATCCTCCATCCATTTTCAAGCTTTGCACATAAAAAAAAGTTTAAGTTCACATCCTTAAGATCCTTGTGGAAAAATAATGGGCTCAAGAAGATAAAAATTGACCAAGTTATGATCTTTTGATGTCACACAAAAGAATTTGATGGCCTATCTAGGGGACATATAATATTTCTCCATCATTAGGAATCTTCCACGTGAAATTATCTTGAAACCTTTGAAGTGATTGGTTGATAACCCTTTAAAGAGAAGCATGTCTTTGGAATTACCCAAAAATATTAAAAGATGAATAAGATATAGCCCTTAGAAGTTCAAAACCCTAGCTCCCGGAGCAACAAAATTCCTTGGGAACCCCGTTTAAATTTTGACAAACTTTCTTGCATAATAAATCTTTCCATGTGAACAGAAGTTGTTGTGGATGATAATAAGAATCCGTTTCAACAAAAAGAACCTCCAAATATTGAGAATTGAGATAGTTATGCACTTGTGATCAAGAAATCAAAAACTTGTCCAATTAGGTCAAACTTCTTCAATAAACTCTTGCATCTTTTGATATTCTTTGACAAATTTAGGCATGATGAATCATAGTAGACCTTGTCATGATATCACTTTAAAGTATGTTCAATGATGAAGCTTGAATCTCAATGAAACTTTGTTGAAGAAGGCATGGAAATAAACTCATGAACCTATAGATCAACCTGATGAAATGTGTTGTGCTTTCACCTATAGCATCATTAATTAGAGAAAACATTCATTATATTTATTAGTTAAAGGTTAATCAATATAAAACATATATGGTCACAATATATAAATCAAGGTGCTTGGTGATTCCTCATGAGAAAGCCTAAAGATAGGGAGAAGAACCAAACTCTAGTGTGATCTTGTTGTGATTGAGTTTATATGAAATGACAGAGGAATCTTAGGAGAAAAAATTGGGGTACAACACCAGAGATATTACAGTCCCATATGTACATGATGTCTTCATCTTGTCAGCAAGATAATCTGCCAATATACTACCATGGATAGCTTTCTGGGTAGTATACTGGATATCATATTCAGTTTAAATCATCTGCCAACAGGCTACTCATCCCGTGAGTGTTGGCTTTTAAAACATTTACTTGAAGGGATCCATCTTGGATATTAAGAGAGTCGTGTGAGTCAGCATATATTGTCTAAGATAATTTGTTGCCGACGCGAGTGCACAATAAGTCTTTTCTAGCAATGAGTACCTCGACTCAAAATCAGTAAATTTCTTGCTCAGGTAGTAAATAGCATGTTCTTTCCTACCCGTCTTGTCATGTTGACTGAGTACGCAACCCGTAGAGTTTTCCAACACTGTCAGATACATTATCAAAGGCATGCCTTCCATATGAGGTAAAAGATTTAGAGGTTCCAGCAGATACTTTTTTATTTTATCAAATTTCGTTAGGCAATTTTCGTTCCACCTGACCACTTGATATTTTTTCAATAGCTTGAATGTTGGTTCATACGTGATTGTAAGGTGAGAGATGAATCTTGGCTAAGGCATTTCATGCATCACTTTTATTTTTGAAGGATCAACCTCAATTCCCTTTTCGCTTATAGGGAATCCCAATAACTTCCCTGATCTCATCTTGAAGGTGCACTTGTTAGGGTTCAGCCTCAGTCTGAATTTCCTCAATATTTTAAATAACTTCAAAAGATGGACAAGATGTTCCTCTTCTGTCTGGGATTTGGCAATTATATCATCAACATAGACTTCAATCTCTTTATGGATCATGTTATGAAAGAGAATGACCATAGCACGCTGATACGTTGCCTCTGCATTTTTTAAACCAAATGGCATCACTTTGTAGAAAAATGTTCCCTAAGGTGTAATGAAATTCGTTTTCTCCATGTCTTCTGGTGCCATCTTTGAAGAAGTGAAAAACACAAGAAGGGGGGTTGAATTGTAAAACTTGAATCAAAAGAGCAGACAACACTGTATTTTTATCCTGGTTCGTTTGATCTCAAACTACTCCAGTCCACCCGTCAAGGTGATTTCGCCTCTCTCCAACGAGGTCTTAATCCACTATATTCAATAGAATTACAACAGTCTACTTTAACAAATGTTAAAGTCTTCTTGAGTATAACGACAAACTAGTTTGTCTCAAGGAAATCTCTTACAAAGAATGAACAAGAATGTGTTTAATGTTTTCTAACAAAACTATATATCACAACTGTGATAATACACAAATTTAAGCTTAGAGTGAAACTAGATTGCTAAAGCGTTTGGATGAGCGTGATTGGAAAGTGTAGCAATTTGTATGAGTGCGTGCGTAGATTATTAGCCTCTTCTTTTCTCACACTGACTTGTTTATATAGCCAAGGTAAAGATACGTTGTTGTCCATAAATCACTTTCAATGATAATAACGTTCTTTCCTTTCTGAGAAGATCTTGTCTTGGAAAAAAGTCGTTGGTAATTAATTTGTCTTGAATGCTTAGTAACGCTGACGCTTCAGAGTCTTCTCTGCTTATGGTAATCAGAGTGTTCTTTGCTTTAACTTATTCTGACGTTTCTGAGTGCTGATGACTTGGTAAGGATCTTGATCAGAGTCAGAGTATTTTATGCGCAGATTCTGGTCATCAGGCTTCAGCGTATGATCTGGTAACTTCAGCGTGTAGCACATGATATTGATCTTCTGATGCTGGAATATCTTCTGATGCTGGAATATCTTCTGATGCTGATATGTTCTTCTGATGCTGATTCCATCAGAACTTCTGTAAACACAGAACATAATTTTAAGTAGCATGTATGTCTTATATATAAATCTTACAATTTATTTATTCTTGTATTGTGTTATCATCAAAACTCTAATTGAGGGTTATAGAATCAAACTATGTTCTAACAATCTCCCCTTTTTTTATGATGACAAAAGCCAGATTTTTTCAATTAAAATTAAGGAATAAAAGGTATCTGAGATTAAAAAATAACGAATAAAAGGTATCAGAGCAACGAAGAGAAAAAATCCCCCTGAGTTGATGACTTCCCTTTAATTCCATGAGTCTTTGAGCATCAGAACTTTACTGTACTTTACTGTTTCTTTCGTCAGATTTTTGTACCTGTAAGCTTTTCAGAATAAAGAAATTCAAATAGATCAGAATGTCAGAATGTTTGAGACTTATGTCTCAGTAATCCGTTATTGATTGAAAAATATCATTCTTTCTCCCCCTTTTTGTCAGTTATCAAAAAGCACAAATAATCAGAGTTAAAGAAATCAGAGCTAAAAATGCATTTATATTAAAAACAGAAGCAATGATAAGTTCAGAACATGTAAAGATATTACAGATAAACAAGTTATAAAAACAATAAGGAAATTTCTAAGAAGGAGGAGGGAGTCGTGTGAACAAAGCCTCCAACATGCTCTTGATTTGGGTGTTGGTTTCCTGTTGCTGAGTTAACATGTTCGCTATTGCATTAATTTTGGTGTCCTGCTTATCCATTCTTTCATTCATCAGCATATCAGATCTTTTCAAGTCTTCAAGAGTTTGCCTGTCAAGGGAGGAAGCTTGAGGATCTTCAGAAACAGGATGCTTCTCAGAACTTGCAGCAATATCTTCTTCTTGACCCAAGTCTTCAGCTAGAATCATCTGTTCTTCTGACTCTGGTTGATCTTTGGAAGCTGGACGATGTTCAGACCAATGGGCAATGTCCAGATGGAGAACTTCTTCCTTAAGCAGCTTGCTCAGAACTGGACCTTCAATTTCTTTCAGCAGATTGCTGAAGTTCTGTTGAGCTTGTCCATAGCTCTGTTCTTGCAGCTTAAAGGTTTCAGAGCATACCCATCTTCTGAACTTTGTCCAAAGGTAGTCAGAAGCAGCAGGATCAACCAGTTCCAAACTTGCTTGTTTCAGAGAAGTGATCCACTTCTGTATTTCTGTTTCAAAGTTCAATATGCTGGAACCAACATCTGGATGTTTTGGTTTAGGGATAGCAGTTTTGTGGTTTATTGCAGCAAGGCGTTCAAGGACTGTTAAATCAATGACAGACTTGTTGTGGTCGTCTGAATTGTCTTTTGGTGAGGGAGTGGGAGAGTCAGGAATTATGATTGGACTTGATGGGGAATTTGGTGGAGTTAATTCTGGTGAAGAGGGAAGTTGAGGAATATTCACAATGGTGCCAAAAGGCAATTGAATGGCTAGAGGTTGTGGTTCATGGGATTCAGAGGGTTGAGCCTCAAGTTTGAATCTCAGGTTATGGAGATTGTTCAGGTTGAGGAGAGGGTGGATTAATTTCTGGTTGAGGAGATGAAGGTAGTGGGATTTCTGGTTCTGGAGAGAGTGGAATTTCTGGTATTGGTGAGAGGGGAATTTCTGGTTGTGCTTCTGTGTGGGTTTCAGGATTTGGATTATCTGGTATGGGAGCAGAAGTGTGTTGGTCTATATCAGAAAGAACTTTTTCAAGTTCTTGTTGGGTTTCAACAATATTTGGATTTTATGGTTGGGAGCGAGATCTTCTGAGGGTTAATGATTCAGAAGGGTCAAAGTCAAGGTCAAAATAATCGAAAGTTTGAGGTGTTGGGTTTTCAGATGGAGTGGGTATTGGGATAGATGTTGAAACAACAGTTGAATCTAAAACAGTTACAGAAGAAGGATTACCTCTCTTCTTAGGAGTCTGCTGAGATGATCCTTCTGCTGCAGCTTTTCTTTTCTTTGTCTTCTTCAGAACAACCTCTGGAGCCTTCTGTTGAAGATCTTGAATATTCAGATTTGGTGTTGTACCATCAGCTTTACAAGCATCCAGATATCTCAGAATGATTTCAGGTTTAGAGTCAATTTCTGAGAACAGAGGGAAGTTATCTAGAGGGACTCTTCTGCTAGAGATTTCATCAAAAGGAGTGACGTTGGGCTCCTTCTTGATGTTCTCTATCAACTTCATTTTCTTCAGATTTTTGGCATTCAGCTGCTTGCCAACAGAAGCTTCCAGAGTGCTGATTTCTTGAGCCTCTGCCAGATGATCAATCAGCCTATTCTCTGTAAGAATATCTGATATCAGTCTTCCCAAGGGTATCCAATCCCTTTTTGTTCACTCCTCTTCTCTTGTTTCTTTGACACTTGTTTTGAGATGGTTGAACAGAAGATGAGCCAGATTTATCTTGACCTTCTGAGAGATAAAATAGATCAGAAACGGCTGATCAATATTAATGTAATCAGGAGAGATGGTAGGCTTCCTGTGGTTGAAGCAACCAAGAATGATCTTGGCCCAAATTATGTGCTTGTCCTTTAAATCCCTTATCTTGCTAGAGGGGAGCCCCAGAGTAAAGATTTCCCTTGCAATTAGGGCAACATCTGCAGACCTTTCTGCCATATCAATGCAACGAACACCACCACCATTGTATCCTATCAAACGTGCAATGAGGTCTTCAGTAATAACAATCTTCTTCCCCATGATGTAAGACGTAACTTGATGATTTGAAGAAGAAGCGTGAATCCAAAATTCCTTTACTAGAATAGGAAATGTCGGACCCACCAGTCTGTCAAAATACTTTTCCCAGCCTTGAGCTTTAACCTCTTCAGATAGATCAAACCCATTTTCTTGGAGACTGTTGAAATCCACAATTAATTCTGACAGAACCTCTAGGTTTTTGATTGGTGTTAGAAGCGTTCTGAAGGGTACTTCATATTTTTCAGATGAAACAGTTTTCTGGGAACCTGAAGTAGGAATGCTGGAAGAAGCCATTGTTCACACGAGGTTTTTGTGAAAAAGATTGAAGGGTTTTTGAGAAAGTAAGAACACTGAAATCAGAAATATTTAGAGAGAATGAAAGTGACGGTAAAAAAGAGTGTAAATGGTGTGAAGTGTGTTTAAATATATTTCTAAAAAGGTTTTGAAAACATAAACGTTAAGAGATAGAAATTAATAATGATTATTAGCATTTAATGATAGTTGATTTTAGGGGATTCAGAAAGATATTTGGAACGGTTACCCATGACATGTGTCTCAATGCATCCAATCAGCGCTTTGCCTTTTCAAAAACGTGAACGCGTGTTCAGCCTCAGAAAATAGATGATGACTGGATGACACTTGTTTGCTTGAGTGAACAACACATTTCTATCCTTGAAATGAAGCGCCCAGATCTTCATGGATAGATTCTGATACAATTTGCACTTCTAAAGATCTGAAGGAAGATTGATCAGTAGTTCACAGAAAAATAAACAAAGTTCTGAAGGTTAATATATAGAATCAAAACAATTTCATTCTGGGCAGAGCTTCATGCTGAGATGTTTCAGAATGAAGTTGAACCTATCTTCAGAAAGAGGTTTTGTAAAAATATCAGCCCATTGATGGTCTGTGTTAATAAATTTTAAATTTTAAATCCCTTTCTGAATATAGTCCCTAATAAAATGATGTTTTATTTCTATATGCTTAGCCCTAGAATGTAAAATTGGATTTTTGCTGAGACAAATAGAAGAAGTATTGTCACATAGGATAGGAATGTTACTCTCAAAAATATGGAAGTCCTCAAGTTGACTTTTCATCCAGAGCATTTGTGTGCTGCATCCAGCTGCTGCTATGTATTTAGCTTCTGCTGTTGATAGAGCAATTGTGAATTGTCTTTTGCTGGACCATGAGATCAGATTTTCTCCCAGAAACTAGCAGCTTCCAGAAGTGCTTTTACGTTCTACTCTGTCTCCAGCAAAATCAGCATCATAGTATCCTACTAAGCTGTAATCACTTGATTTTCTATAAAACAAACCCAGATTAGTAGTACCTTTCAGATACTTGAAAATTCGCTTAACTGCTGTTAAGTGAGATTCTCTAGGATCTGATTGGAATCTAGCACAAATGCATATACTGAATAAAATGTCAGGCCTTGAAGCCATCAGATATAGAAGAGAACCAATCATACCTCTGTAGACCTTCTGTTCTACCTTTTTACTTACCTCTTCTCTTTCCAGAATGCACGTGGGATGCATTGGAATCTTTGATGACTTACATTCTGAGAGATCAAATTTCTTCAGAAGTTATCTGGCATATTTGCTCTGATGAATGTAAGTTCCTTCTGGGGTTTGATTGATCTGAATGCCCAGAAAGAATTTCAGTTCCCCCATTAGGCTCATCTCAAATTCTGCCTGCATACACTTGGCAAAATTTCTTCCCAGAGAAGGTTTAGTAGATCCAAATATGATGTCATCAACATAAATCTGACATACTAAAATGTCATTCTTAACTGTCTTACATAATAGAGTTGTGTCCACTTTCCCTCTGGTGAATTCCTTTTCTAACAGGAAGTTACTTAGTCTTTCATACCAAGCTCTGGGAGCTTGTTTCAGACCATAGAGTGACTTCTTTAGTTTGAAAACATATTCTGGGTTTTTGGAACTTTCAAAACCAGGGGGGTTGGTGCACATATACCTCTTCTTCTATATATCCATTTAAGAATGCACTCTTAACATCCATCTGATACAGAGTGATGCCTTTATTAACAGCAAATGAAATTAAGAGTCTGATAGATTTTAACCTGGCAACTGGAGCAAAGGTTTCTGTATAGTCTATCCCCTCTTGCTGATTATAACCTTGTGCTACCAATCGTGCCTTGTTTCTGATGACTTCACCTTGTTCATTCAGTTTGTTTCTGAACACCCATTTTGTTCCAATGACGTTGAATCCTTTTGGTTTAGGAACTAGATCCCATACATCATTTCTTGTGAATTGATTTAGCTCTTCTTGCATTGCTAGAATCCAATCATTGTCCAGAAGTGCTTCATCAATTATTGATGGTTCAATTAGAGAAACAAGTCCCATGAGGGATTCTTTAGAGTTTCTGAAGCTAGCTCTTGTTCTGATTGGATCTTCCTTTCTTTCTAAGATTGTTTCTTCTGGGTGATCCATGCTGCTTCTGGATGGTCTTTTCTGAAGTTGATCAACAGAAGGTGCTGGATTGCTTGCAGTTACTCTTTTTGATGTTGAGGGAGTGTCTCTGTTAAGAGTTTCTGATGACTTATCTTTAGTACCTGTGAATTCAACTTCCATACCTGCAAATACTTCATTCTGCTTTGACTTTTGAGAGTCAAGCTTATCATCAAAACGAACACTGATTGATTCTTCCACAATCTGTGTTTCTGTATTGTATACTCTGTACCCTCTTGAGCGTTCAGAGTATCCTAACATAATACAATTTTGTGCTTTAGAGTCAAACTTGTTCAAATAATTTTTTGTATTCAAAATAAAGCAAGTACATCCAAATGGATGAAAATATGAAGTGTTGGGCTTTCTGTTCTTCCACAATTCATATGGAGTCTTTTCCATAATAGGTCTTATGGAGATTCTATTCTGAATGTAACACACTGTGTTTATTGCCTCTGCCCAGAAGATCTTAGCAACGTTAGTCTCGTTGATCATGGTTCTGGCCATTTCTTGCAATGTTCTGTTCTTTGGTTCTACAACTCCATTTTGCTGAGGAGTTCTAGGACAAGAGAAATCATGAAGAATGCCTTTGTCATTAAAAAATTATTCAAAATTTTTGTTTTCAAACTCTCCACCATGATCACTTCTGACTTTGACGATTCTAAGATCCTTTTCATTCTGAACTTGGTTGCAGAAGGTGACAAACACAGAGTGTGACTTGTCCTTGTGTCTTAAGAACTTTACCCATGTCCATATGCTATAGTCATCTACGATTGCAAACCCATACTTTTTACCACTGACTGAAGCAGTTTTAACTGGTCCAAATAAGTCAATGTGCAGAAGTTCTAATGGCTTAGAGGTGGAAACAATGTTTTTAGATTTGAAAGCTGGTTTTGCAAACTTGCCTTTCTGACATGCTTCACACAGAGCATCTGAATTGAACTTCAGGTTAGGAAGTCCTCTGACCAGATTGAATTTGTTAA
Source organism: Vicia faba (assembly GCA_948472305.1). Lineage (NCBI taxonomy): Eukaryota > Viridiplantae > Streptophyta > Magnoliopsida > Fabales > Fabaceae > Vicia > Vicia faba. The sequence goes on from OX451735.1 coordinate 563,464,945, forward strand.
TCTGAGATATTCTTCTCACACTAACATGTCCCAATCTTCAGTGCCAGATCCATTGCTCGTTGTTAACAGACAAAAGACACTTTACATTCTGACTTTTCAGTTCATAAAGTTTTATTTTATAAATGTTGTTTCTCCTCTTTCCATTAAATAGGATAGTCCTATCTTTCTGACTAACAGCTTTGCATGAATTTTGATTAAAGATTATATCATAACCGTTATCACTTAATTGACTTATGGATAACAAATTATGCATTAATCTATCTACTAATAAAACATTACTTTATAGAGGGAAGATTTCCATTACCTACAGTTCCAGAGCCAATGATCTTTCCTCTCTGATTGCCTCCAAAGCCTACGTGGCCTCCAGGCTTAAGTTCCAGGCTTTGGAACATATGCCTTCTTCCTGTCATGTGTCATGAGCATCCAGAGTCCAGGTACCATGACTGGTGTTTCTGCTTTGCTGCTAAAGATATTTGCCACATGTATTATTTTATCCTTAGGTACCCATATTTTCTTGGGTCCTGATTTGTTAGTTTTACCAAAACTCTGGTTGAATTTTGGCTTGACAGAATAATTACTACTTGTATATTTGATGTCATGTATGTGCCCATATATAAAGTGTGAATCAAGTGGAGTACGTTTTATGACTAAATCCATGGCATTTTTTGGTGTAGGTACCTTACCTTGGTATCCTATTCCTATTCTGCCATTTCTGCTAACTCCATAGATCATTGAAGCCATTTTGCTTCTATCTATGTTTTTAGCTAGGAACTTCTGAAAGCTGTGATCATACTCCTTGATGATCTCATCAGCACTGCTGGGAGTTTCAGGGATTGTTTCCTTCTGAGAGTTTTGCAATAGATTTTCTAATTTTGAAATTTTATCTTTTAACTCAGAATTCTCCAATTTGAGACTCTCAGTCTTATCAGAGTCAGAAGCAAGATTCCTTTTCAAGTTTCTGAATTTGACTCTGATCTGTTGATATCTTTCCAGAATTTCATTAAGGCTTTCAGCTAGTTCAGCCTTAGTAAAGTTTATAGCAAAGTTAGGGAATACCTCTTATGTATCTGATTCAGAGTCTGACTCAGAAGCTTCACTGTCTTCTGTTATGTTTGCCATGAGAGCTATGTTTTCTCTTTCATCATCTGATTCTGAGTCAGCTTCAGATGTGTCAGAATCATCCCATGTAGCCATGAGACGTTTCTTCTTTTCCTTACCAAACTTCTTTTTAGGCTTTTCCTTCTGAAGCCTTGGGCAATCACTTTTGTAGTGCCCTTTCTCGTTACATTCATAGCAGATGATGTCTTTGTTGTTTGGCTTTCTGTTTCCTGAAGAACCTTCAGATCTTCTGTGTCCAGAGGAGGATTCTGACCTTCTGTATCTGGAGAAAGATTCATTCTGATTCTCTGATCTTCTGGGATTCCTGAACTTCCTTTGCCTCTGCTTCCATAATTGGTTCACCCTTCTGGAGAGGAGAGATAGTTCATCTTCTTCTGATGAAGACCCATCACAGGTTTCTTCTACAGCCTGTAAAACTTTGGAGTCAAATTTTCTGTTAGATTTTAAAACTAATGGCTTACCTTGCTTTTGAGGTTCATCTGCTTCTAGCTCTATCTCGTGACTTCTGAGGGAGCTGACAAGTTCCTCCAGAGAGATTTTGTTGAGATCCTTGGCTAGCTTAAGCGCTGTGACCATTGGCCTCCATTGTTTTGGCAAGCTTTTGATGATCTTCTTAACGTGATCAGCAGTAGAATACCCTTTGTCAAGAACTTTGAGACCAGCAACCAGAATTTGAAATCTTGAGAACATAGTTTCTATTGATTCACTTTCTTCCATCTTGAATGCCTCATACTTCTGAATGAGCGCAAGAGCTTTGGTTTCTTTGACTTGAGTGTTTCCTTCATGCGTCATTCTCAGAGAGTCAAACATATTCTTTGCAGTGTCTCTGTTTGATATCTTTTCATATTCTGAATAAGAGATGGCGCTGAGAAGAATTGTTTTGACCTTGTGATGATTTCTGAAATCACGCTTTTGCTGATCAGACATTGCTTTCCTGTCAATCTTCTGACCACTTCCATCCACTGGGTGCGTGTATCCATCAGTCACCATGTCCCACAAATCAGCATCATGGGCCAGAAAGAAGCTTTCAATTCTGTCTTTCCAGTAGTCAAAGTTCTCTCCATCAAATACTGGAGGTTTGCCACTGAATCTGTCTCTTTCTTCATTGTTGTCATTGCTGATGTTTTGATGTGGTTCTGCCATTGTGTTTTTCTGACGCTGGATCTTGTACTGACACGGTTAAGTGTTATAAGCTCAGAACCAGGAGCTCTGATGCCAATTGAAGAAGTGAAAAACACAAGAAGGGGGGTTGAATTGTAAAACTTGAATCAAAAGAGCAGACAACACTGTATTTTTATCCTAGTTCGTTTGATCTCAAACTACTCCAGTCCACCCGTCAAGGTGATTTCACCTCTCTCCAACGAGGTCTTAATCCACTATATTCAATAGGATTACAACAGTTTACTTTAACAACTGTTAAAGTCTTCTTGAGTATAACCACAAACCGGTTTGTCTCAAGGAAATCTCTTACAAAGAATGAACAAGGATGTGTTTAATGTTTTCTAACAAAACTATATATCACAACTGTGATAATACATAAATTTAAGCTTAGAGTGAAACTAGATTGCTAAAGAGTTTGGATGAGCGTGATTGGAAAGCGTAGCAATTTGTATGAGTGCGTGCGTAGATTATTAGCCTCTTCTTTTCTCACACTGACTTGTTTATATAGCCAAGGTAAAGATACGTTGTTGTCCATAAATCACTTTCAATGATAATAACGTTCTTTCCTTTTTTAGAAGATCTTGTCTTGGAATAAAGCCGTTGGTAATTAATCTGTCTTGAATGCTTAGTAATGGTGACGCTTCAGAGTCTTCTCTGCTTATGGTAATCAGAGTGTTCTTTGCTTTAACTTATTCTGACGCTTCTGAGTGCTGATGACTTGGTAAGGATCTTGATTAGAGTCAGAGTATTTTATGCGCAGATTCTGGTCATCAAGCTTCAGCGTATGATCTGGTAACTTCAGCGTGTAGCACATGATATTGATCTTCTGATGCTGGCATATCTTCTGATGCTGATATGTTCTTCTGATGCCAATTCCATCAGAACTTCTGTAAACACAGAACATAATTTTAAGTAGCATGTATGTCTTATATATAAATCTTACAATTTATTTATTCTTGTATTTTGTTATCATCAAAACTCTAATTGAGGGTTGTAGAATCAAACTATGTTCTAACAATCTTGATCTGATTATAGCCAGAAAAACCATCCATGAAGGAAAACACTTTTGACTGAGCAGTATTATCAACCAGAATATCAATATGAGGGAGCAGAAAATCATATTTAGGGCTTGCTCTATTCAAGTCCCTATAATCCACATACATTCTCACTTTTCCATCTTTCTTCGGCACTGGCATAATGTTTGCAATCCACAGTGAATAAGAGATAACTTTCAGGAAACCCGCATCAAACTGTTTCTGAACTTCCTCTTTAATCTTCTTAGACATCTCGGGATGAGTCCTTCAAATCTTTTGTTTGACCGAAGGACAATCTTCTCTAAAAGGCAGCTTGTGCACAACAATATTTGTATCCAACCCATGCATATCTTCATAGGACCAAGCAAAGATATCAACATACTCTCAGATAATTTCAATCAACCTCGACTTCACACTTTCTTCTAAAGCAGCCCCAATCTTGACTTCTTTCTTGACCTCATCGGTACCCAAGTTGATCACTTCTAGAGTCTCTTGGTGGGACTGAATTTTTACTCTTGCCTCAACAATATGGATAGCTCTTTAGGAAGTTCACAATATTCTTTAGCTTCTTCATCAACTTGATAGATTGGATTTTCAAAGTCATACTGAGCCATAGCAGAATCATTTTTGAAAAAATCCGGGATTAATGGGGGACTGTATCTGCATGATTATGATTTTATTTTTATTTTAGTTTAAGATTTAAATAGAAAAATAAAAACACATTGCCAATTTTTTTTTTGAAAAATAAAGAGAAAGACAAGGAGCGAAATATTTGAATTAATAATGACGTCCTTTATTGATGACAAATATGAAAATGAAAACATGGTGGCCCTACAGCATGATCACTACGTCTTGGGCGGAACGTATGAGTTATTGCATGATAAAAACAAAAGAAAATTACTCTTCATAGTGGGTAATTATGACGACATCCTCAGTAAACTAATTGACAGGATTTTGTCCCAGAACAGTAGGACAAATCCATTTGTCCATATCATAATCATTTTCGCCTTCCTCGCTCATAGCATGAGCTTCCTCATGGATGATACCACCACTGACTAATTTGATTGGAGGGTAAATACCTTGAATCCTTGGAATTATAATAGGTGCGCTTCGTCCTACCATGAATCCCAAACCCTTCTTGTCTTTTTGTGTAAGGAGGTGAAAAACTCTTCCCCAGCCTTCAGGATGTCCATATTCTACAATTGCCTGAGCTTGTCGGTAAAATTCCATGGTGACATTCGACTTGTTAACCGCTTGATGAGGAGCTTTGACAACTTGCATAGGTTCAAACGCTTAGCATGGAGTATCATGTACCTCACCCTCAATTTCAACATACCAGAAGGTACTCGGATGGCTGACAATATAGTCCTTCTCACCACAAATGGTGACCACTTTCCCATTAACCATGAATTTCAACTTCTGATGCAACGTAGAAGTCACAGCACCATCCACATGGATCCACAACTGCCATAGCAAGAAGCATTATGAAGGATTTATATCCATGATAAATAATTTCGCGTTGAAGATCTGAGGACATATTTTTATAGGTAAATCAACTTCACTAAATACAGCTCTTTTCGACCCGTCAAATGCCTTAACCACCAAATCGTTGGGCCTCAGCACAACCCCTTTGTAGTCTAACTTCAAGATATAAGACTTTGGCAGAATATTGAGGGATGATCTTGTGTCAACCAGCATATTGGATAAGGTATTCTTTGTAATCTCCATTGAGATATACAGTGCCTTGTTATGCTTCCTCCCCTCGGAAGATAAATCGAAATCTGTGAAACCTAGCCCATTGCTCGCATAGATGATAGTCATTATTCCTTCAAATTGATTCACTGAAATTTCTTGAGGGACAAAAGAAGTCCCCAATAACTTCATAGTGCATTTCTGCGAGATTCAGAATCCCAGAGTAAAGCAAGAACCAAAATCTTCGAAGGCTTCTGGCTCAACTGATCGATTATCTTATAATCACTCTTCTTTATATATTTCATCAACTATGCCAAATCTTTGGCTACCTCGGCATCCAAAGTCAGAACATGAGGATTCTTCCCCGGTTTTTCACCATTCACCATTATTTGCTAGCCTTTAACCTTAGCCAAAGCATCTGCACTACTTTCTGATATGCTAAGCAGAGAGAAAGTCTAACCACTTCGGGTAATCCTGCTTTCACTAACAATGTCATGAACTTCAGGTTTATCTTCCTCAGACTTACTTTCTTCAGGTTTATTGATAACATGCTTTTGTGATAGTAGAATTCGGCCCCATAATTCCAGGGATCTGCTTTATCACTGACATACGACAGTGGACCAGGTAGAGTGATGGTCAGTGGTGACTGCTTGGTTGGAATTGAAATTGTAGCAGGCATGGGGGTTGTCTTAGACTTGAAGGGAATAATAATCACGTCCACTTCATCCTCCTCGACCTTGGTCTCAACAACCACACGGTGAAACTGAAGAGTTCCTTTAGTAACCAAGCTCTAAATTTCATCTTTCTGACATTTACAGCCCTTTGGCTAAATCAAACAATCTTCACAATCAATACCACAACCCAGGAACTGCCTTTCTTTGACAACTACTCTTTCATAAATGATAGAGGTGTAATCAACTGGCTTACATCCATAACCAAATTTAGACTTTCATCATCAACAAAGGCATTGACAATAGCACCCCCATGAGGTGGCAAAGGTTGTTGAATAATATTGGGTATTGGCGGTGGTCCAAAATTGTTAGCTTGTGAATCAAGTAAGTCTTGCAATTTATACTTGAAAGTTATGCAATTCTCAATGGTGTGTCCCTGTCCACTAGAATGGAACTCACACTTAGCATTAACATAAAAGTTGGGTGGCAATCTTTCAGGATTAACCTTCCAATCACGTGACTCACCAATTTTAAATCGAGTAGATGAGGTAATCGCTCAATGTAAGACATGGGAAGTGCATCAAGTTTTCTGGGGGGCTGCCTCGGCCTCTGCTAATTTCCTTGCCTAGGTGTATATGCCTATCAGTGAGGTGTTGTAATTGGGATTGTCACAACCACAATTTGATGATCAGACTCCTGATGAGCCCTTCCTTTACCCTTTTGCGCATATATTGCACTGACTTCACCTTTTTTCTTCTTCTGGTAGCCACCAAAATACTTTGCATTACCAGCATTAATTCTAGAGACATCCTTATGAATCTTTCCAATCTTAATTCCAACTTCGATTATTTCCCCGTAGGTTACCAATTCAGCAAAAGTATCGGAAGTACTACAAGCAGTATAGTTGTTCCCCTGCAGGGTGCTGGTAAACATGTCTACCATTTATTTTTCCATCATTGGCGGATGGACCCCGGCCTCCATTTCATGCCACCTTTGTGCATATTCCTTAAATGAATCATTTTTCTTCTATGACATATTTTGAAACTGAGTTCTTGTATGCGCCATGTCAGAGTTGTATCAATAATGCTGGACAAAAGCTTCAACTAGAACTCTCCAGGTACAAATACGGTTGCTCTCGAGTTGCATGTACCATTCTAACATCCCACCAGTCAAACTATCCTAAAAGGAGTGCATGAGTAGCTTCTCATCATCGGAGTACGCTTACATCCTGATGTATTAACACTTGACATGTGTCCTTGGACAGGAGGTGGCTTTGTACTTTACAAAGTATGAAACTTTATACTTCGGAGGAATCTTCACTCCAGGGACTAATCCAAAATTAGACATATCAAGGCCCATATCCTCCTGATTCTCAAAAGTCTGCATACACTTCTCGAGCATACGCATATTCTTATTAGATTCAACAAGTTCTTTCGCATTAGAAATCTAGTCTTCATAGTTATCCTCTTCAAGCTGCTGAACAAGTATGCGAACAGGCCTTGGCTGAATGAAAGGTTATTCATTGTTCTTACGAGGAGGAGTGGGTGGAGGCTGATTTCCCTCAACTTGAATCATATGGATACCTTGATTATTACTAGCAGGATTACCAAGGTTAATAGCAGGACCATTATGAAGATTACCACTAGCATTATAATTCAAATTCTGACTGCCTGGATTACCAGTAAGATTATTGACAGTAACCCCCACAAGATTCCAAACATCTCCCAAAGGAGGATTCAATGCTTCATTCCCATTATTTGTAGTTGCATCAAGGCTTACAATTAAGACTCTCAACTCTTCCTACTGACGGTCCATATTCTATATGACCTCCATCAACTGTTCGACGTGAGTGTCCATCTTAACACACATAGCAGTAAAATTGGCTTGAATCTATTCCATATGTCTTTTGGAATTACCTTTGGTGTTGTATCGATGAGAATTAGAAGTAACAATCTCTTAGAAAAAATGAGACTAGATGTAAGAAGACCTTCTGGAATAACCTACCATGATATGATATGAATGAATGCATGATTATGAATGCAATGTTTTACCATTTCTAGGAATCCTGAAATTTTCATTAAACATCTAACAGCGGCAGGACAAAGTAATAATAGATAAGACAATTGGAGAAAGAAAGTTGCTCATATCATAAAACTAAACAACATTTATACAGAAAATCTTCAACATGAATACAGTCAAAAATCATAAAGATCCCGTCCAACAAATCTAGTGGTGATCTTATCAACAAATAAAAACTCAATAATGTTGAGAACTTCCATCGAACTCCAAATGACTGAGAGGACCCTGCCCCAAGCATTTCTGACTCCGTGCTTTGGACTCATTAAATTGATTCTTGGTCATCTCACTGTTCGGCCTTTGAATCAAATCTTGAATCAGACGATCTTTCTTCCTCATCATAGTCGATAAATAATGACACTTGAGATCCCAATTCATGACCTTTCCACATCAATTTCCTCTGCCAGAATCTTGTCTTTGTCCGCCATTTGAGCTTTGAGGTTTGTCAGCTCTTCTACAGTTTGAGCGAACTGGATATTTCTTCCTCTCAACTGAGCATGTACTACAAACTGCTGACCGTCCTTCTCTCTGAACTGAATCTTGAGCTTGCCAACTCCTCAATCATCCTGGTGATCTGTACTTGTTGGCTTTAAATTTGTTGTTCCAAACTCTCTCACAGTTTGTAAGCTTTTTGAGATTTGGATTCCTCCTCCCGAAGCTGTTTCTTTAGAGCTTTAATTTCTTTAGTATGTTTTGCTTTCGGCCTATCCTTGGACAACCAGAGACTTCCAAATTGTTGTTAACGCTTCGACAGCTCTTCGATCTGATTACTAGTTGCACGGGAAGTTTTGATCCTTGGCATTTTTGACTTCTCAAGCAAGCCATGATCTTCTAGAAACTTGTTCTTCAACATGGACTCGTGAATCAACCTTTTCTTGTCTTTCAAGGAAAATGATAGTTCAATGTTTTTGTCTTGTTGCTCTGCCTACAACTTGAGAATTTTGGCTTTGACGTGTTTAAAACACACCATAGGCACAAATTTAGACACTACATGAGCTGACCGCTTAATAGATGATTCACTAAGGAATGATTGATTAACAATTGCTTCCGCTGGTAATTGACCCTCAACTAATGAATCAAAAGTAGGATGAGGATACAAGGGCTCCACTTTTTTGTAAGGCAACAACATCACCTTTACTCGATTTTTTACCCATTTCTCATAAGCATTAAGAGCCATACATCCTCTCTAGCCAAAGAAAACCTTTCCTTTTATGTGAATCTGACCCCATGCGACTTTTACTCTTTCAAGCAATACGGGATCTTCTCCTTTTCCGAAACAAACACTTTCTTCCTCCTTACGATCTGTGGATTTATCAGTTATAACATATCCTAGTCGGCGACATGCCAAAATAGGATCATAGTTGATGCAACCTTTTCATTCCCATGAGCGAAACCTTTGGAAACTCACCACAACTTGCAATGATTTCTTTCACATCCATTATCTTATGCCAAACAATGTCATAAGAAGTAAGTTCCATAATCCGCTAAGACCAAAGAGATGAATCAACGGGCTCAATAAATGGTCCTTTCATGGGTAAATTCAACATAAACAATTTATATAGAAAAGGAATACAACAATAAACCCAACCTCTTTTGCCGTGTTTGGAGGGGATGGTATAATAGGTGTCAGCAAAGTATGGTCGGCAAAGGATTTCCATTCATGAAAATAGAGATTGCCGCTAAGTCCATAAAATTCTCCACATCATAAAAGAGGACTATACCATAGATCATGTCAGCTAGCAACACGTTAAACACGACCTAGTTCTTGTTCTTCGCAAACTCTTTAGCCTTCAGTATTATAACCTTCAGAGGAAGACTGCTTTTACCACTCTTGTTAATCCAGTTATCTTTCACATTGCTTATACTCAAATAAAGAGCCTTAGCTATGGCTTCACAATCAGGAATCACCGGTACACAAACAAAAGGAATACAATTTTTCATCTCAATAAAAAGGATATAAGCATATTCTTCTAGGGTTAGCACTAACTAATAGTCCTGGAAAGTGAAACATCGCAACTGCGGATCATAGAACTGTAAAAGTGCCACCATGGCCCAATTTTCGTACCCATCATTCAACAAAGGCACCTGATTCCTGTTGTACCCCAATATTTTCCCTCTCATTTTATTCAAGACATTCTCCTAGGGTTCCAAAATGCTCAAGGTTGCTCAAGAATTGATCAGACAAATTCTCCTCCTAAGCAATGGATCCACAACTTGGGTTTCACATTTCACAAGGAAGTTTGGGTTTCAAAGATCTTAAGTGGAATTCATGGTCTCTTGTATGTCTCCAAGAATTCTCATACCAAGTTTCAAGACTTGCATCACAAGGTTTCTCAGTCAATGGTTCAGATGATGTAAAATCAATTCTATTAGGTAAAAAGTCAATTATGGTCAACATATAGTCAAACTTCAAAAATTTTGGTCAACGCCAAGATTTTGAAATCATATTCATCATTTTATCAAGGGTTGATCATGATTCCTTAAGAAAAACCCCCAAATCATCAAAAGTCAAAAGTTGCCAGATTAGGGTTTCCTTAGGAGAAGTCAACTAAATGTTGACCAAGCATAACTTTCAGATGCTTCACCAGGTTTTCCCTAACCAAAGCTAATTTCAAAGGAAATTAAATTCTCTACAACTTTTTTTATCTAAGCTCAAGTCCAAAAAAATGCTTCATTTGAGAGATATGAGCCAATACATTACCGGTCATTTCAAAAGTCAACAAAAAGACACTTTTTGTCAAGGCAACTTACATCAAGATAAAGTCTCGAAATGCAAAAATGATAAAAAGAGAGATTGTATAGGACATCTTGAGCTTTCTATAAAGTCGAATATCACCTTAAAAAGATGAAAATAGAGAGAGTTATGACCAGTACAAGTTGGGAAATTTTGAGCAAATGCATGAAGTTCAAATTGAGCAAACTTGATATTTTGGGCTATTGGGCTATTGTTTTAAAGTTCAAACATGCATCACCCTTCTTATAAACCTCAAATCTTATTCATACACCTCTTGACCTATTTTATTTTAATTATTTTTATATATTCATTAATATTTCAAAAATAAATAAGATAAAATATGAGCCTTCTTACACAAGGTCCAAGCCCATATTTTCTGACCAAATTCCATATTATATAATCTCCAATCTTCATAAAGCTAACCACGAAACCCTTGTCCAAGAAAGAACCCCAAAAATTCCAAAAATTTCAAACAATTAGGGAAAATCAAAACCCTCTCTTGCAGCCACTCTCGAGGCCTATCAACTCTCCTATTCACTTCCAGGAACTCAGAAAGGTAAGGATGGATCGATCTCCATGATCAAAAGGGTGTAAAAGCATACATACATGCCACATCAGTTTAATACTATAAAAATTCCATATATTTGTTTTCCTTGTGTTTCATTGTATACTAACTTGTTTAACGTGTTCATAAGGTTCAACAATGCAGGAATGACCCCTTAGGAGAGTCGCATAATGGTCGAATGGTGTAGAGCCATGTTAGCACCGATCTATGCAGTTTGCTTCATAGCTCTTAAACCCTTACGATTTAGGCTGAAATAACCATCTCATTGAAATCGCAGACCCTGATTTAGGGGGGTAGGGTCCCCCTGGATTATTAATATTGGATGTTTTGCAGGTTTGAAAGGAAGAGGCTACCGGAGAAGACGACCGGAGCTAGGGCTTCGGTGCCTCTCCGGTTCAGGCATCATTTCTATATTATATAGGGTTAAGTTCACTTTAACCCCCCTTGCAATAATAGCGAATTTTGATTTACCCCCCTTTTTAAAAAAAATATTTTCGCCCCTTAACAAATAAAAATTCCAAAACAGAAAACCTTACATCCCAAGATTCCATGAGTTTCAGACGTGGCCTGTGACACTCTTGCTGACTTTGTAATTAAATGCCACCTTGGATTTTTAAAATATTTTTTAATATTTTATTTAATTGTATAAAATATTTGCATTGTTAACAAATATGCATTAGCTGGGTTTTGAACCCTTGTCCCTCTACTTGCAAGCCATGCACCCACCCACTAGACTATGTGTTTCAGTTTGTATATTACTCACTTTAATATATCCAAATAACAACATTCAACAGGATTAAACCATCTTGGTGAAAAACAAATAATATCTTAACTACTTGAATTTCGATTCAACACAACACATATCACATGGTGCAACTGGTGAATTGTCTTTTTCTTCATCCAAAATCAAACTGATACACGTCTTATTGCCAGATTTGCATCCACCAATGTCGGAATCAGATCTGGATGATCTTTTAACTCTAACTGATGAAGAAGTCCACCAGTAGATGCAGCAACATGATTCATATTGCCTACAATGCAGAACAACCTAGTATGTTATGTAAAGGTACAGAAAAGTTTTAGAACAAGTAAGAAGAAAATTCAATTTTCAAAAGGCCCTTCAATTTCAGAATCACATGATAAAATTTACAGTATCATGAAAAACCCCTTCATTTTCTAAATCACATTATCAGAAGAGAACAAAGAGAGATACCAGGAAGACCAGAGGGAATGCTCCAACTGAAAGAAGCAAAGAAATCAACAATATTAGGGTCAGGGAAGAATTATTTGACGTAGCGTTCAACCACAAGCTTGCTTTTAAATCCACCTCCAGCATGACGCTGAGGAAGATATAAATACCAGTCCCTAAAGTTACCCTTATATGAAATCCTCTTGCCGACTTTCCACCACCAAATGTCGCAGGGATTCGGAAAATTTTCGGGTGCATAAGGTAAACCTTTGTCGGATAGTTCGGGTGCCACCGGTGCAAGATTTAATAAGTTGATCCAGCCATCATCATTAATAGAGCTTCCTTCAAACTCCATCTTCATTAGGGTTTATAGGAACAGAGAAAATTGATGAAATTTTTATTTTTTTGATAAATCGATTTGCGATTTTGGTTTTTGTGATATGATGAGTGTGGAGAAAAGGTAAAGTTGAAAATGATTTAAATTAAGAATGAAGCGCCAATATGGTTAGGATATTAGTTGTTCTTCACCAAGATGGTTTAATTCTGTTGAATATTGTTATTTGAATATATTAAAGTGAGTAATATACAAACTGAAACAAATAGTCTAGTGTTTGGATGCATGGCTTGCAAGTAGAGGGACAAGGGTTTGAAACCCAGCTAATGCATATTTTTTAACAATTAAAATATTTTATACAATTAAATAAAATATTAAAAAAAGCCAAGGTGGCATTTAATTACACAACCAACAAGAGTGTCACAGGCCAGTCTGAAACTCAAAGGGAATCTTTGGCTGTAAGGTTTTCTATTTTAGAATCTTTATTTGTTAAGGGGCGAAAAGAAAGAGAAAAAAAATTAAAAAGGGGTAAATCAAAAGTCGCTACTATTGCGGGGGGTGGGGGGGGGTGGGTAAAGTGCCTTTAACCCTATTATATATTTATTGTTTGATTAAAATTAATGGATGTATTACTGCCTCAGTGGTTGAATCACGCACGATAAGGTCTTAGTATGCCAAAGCGGGGGTTCGATCCCAGCCTTTTGGCTTTTTTATGTTTTTTTTCTGATTTATATGTCTTGCAGTTTACAAAACGCGTTGGATCCATTCCTTGACACCAAGGCACACTTGACTTGGTGGTGAGCATATTGGAAGAAGATTCTGAGGGTGTGGATTCAACACTCACCCCTACCTCTTTTGGTTTTTTCTTTACAATTCTCTATTCTCTTTATTCTTTTCTTCAAAATTAACAAAATATAAACCTTTTTAGAAAAGCATAACATTTGCACAAAACCTTTTTTAATAAACTTAAACCCTAATTATTTTTTTTAGGTTTTTATTTAATCAATAAATTTAGGTCTTTAGGTTTTTATTTAATCAATAAATTTAGGTTTTTTAGGTTTTTCACTAAACTTTTTTTTATTAATTAAAATCAACTTAGGGTTTTAGTTTTTTAATTAATCAATTTCCTTTATTAATTAAAATTAATTAGGTTATTAGATTAATCATTAAAACTTCTTTTTTATCAAGCAAAATCACAAAACAATTTCCTTTTCCTTTTTCTTCTTACTGCTTCGCGTATTTTATTGTTTTAGCGTTTTTCTAATTATGTATCTGCTTACGGTTTGTAATAGTTCACTAGGGTTTCTATTTCCCCACCTTTTTTTGTTAATTGTACCCCCATTCCCAAAGCCTTGTAATAGCGTAGGATTTTACTTTTCTACACTTATCTTTTTACGCTTTGTATATATTACTGTTAGCTAATAAGATTGTATGGCAAGACATAAAAGCAAACGATAGCTAACCTAATGCAAGATAAATTAACTGAAATCAAAATACTATGCACACGTGCACCTCCCGGGTAAACTCACTTTTCCTTCAGAATGGAAAACAGTCATGTCCCTCAAACGTGGGGATGCTTTAGCAAAGACCCTCAGTTAAAAAGATCGTATCCCCTCGATGACCCTTTCGATGTTGCCCTTGGTAATTAATCTAGTCCCTTACGAAAGTTTCTAAAGCGCCCCTACGAGTTACCTCTATGATTGTACGATTACCCGCGCCTGTTCCTATACATCTAACGGTAGGACTTTCTACTAACTAATGGTATGGATAACACTATCTAAAGGAGAAGGAAAGTACAACAAATACCTTGAGTAGGTAGATAGTTTTTAATCGCTTGCTCACAAACCTTTTCAAAACGAAACATCTTTTCACAAACACTCTCTCAAAAATATTTTCAAATGAAACACTTTGTACGCATTCTCGAGGACAGATACGAGAATCATTACAAAGTTGGCTTACTATTGGCATTTTCAAAATATTTTTCAAACACAAAACACAAAGCATTTTCAAACAAAGTGAGGTAGCGATTAAGAGCCCGTAGATAACTATGGATGAAAAGGGTTCTAACACCTTCCCTTTTCATAACCTACCCCCCGAAATCAATAATCTCAAGGTCTTTCTTGTTCTTTTCACCCTTTCCTTATTGGATAAAAGAAAAGTCAGTGGCCACTCTTGCTATCTGCAACATTTGCGATAAAATGCAAACCAAAAGTCAGTTCTCTCACCGTATTACAGAGCTGGCAAGTCTGTTGGGGATTACTAAAAAGAGGGGTTACCTTTAGATTTAGATGACTTTAAATGCTTTTCTTGTTTGCTTTGTATGATTTACATTTGAGGGATTGTTTAGGTTTACTTTTCTTGGAAAGATCTTACACCCGGATCTGGGGGAATTTTAGGTAAGTAGAAATAGATCATGGAAACTATACAACGTATACCGATATGGTTAAAGTGATGGCTATGTTAGTGAAACACATTGGTTTCTACTAGTGTCCCTCAAGTCAGTCAGGGAGAATACTAGGTTGCTGTGTGGTTTCATAAGAACTAACTGACCTTTAAAACCTTAATTGATCCAACTTAGCCATTAGAAGGTAGTGAGATATCCGGCTTTGGTGCTGTGTGAATTTAGTTGATACTCGATACTATGCTCATTGAGATTCGACTCTCAAGTTTTTGTTTGATGGCAAGTCAGTTGTCGTGCTAAACAAAACCTATGGGAAAAACAGTGATATTGAGATCCCTATAACCCAATCACTTCTTTAAGACAGGTTAAGCCAACTAAACTTCAAGAGAGTACTTACCTACAGATCTCATGCAAGCCTAAACCTAAGGTTCTTGTATGCCTTTATTGTGTTTGATTATCTATTTAAACATGACATCATAACATAATATCATGACTAGCCGTTTCAAGGATCTAGAGGATTTATCTTTGTTATGTGTTACAGAGTCATGGCTTCTAGTCGCAGGAATACCATCCAGATCAAATTCGTAAGGATACCTTCCAATCTTAAGGAGTCAGTCTCAAAGGTTCCTGGAAATTCTCAATTCACCAAGATACATGGTCATCTACTCAGTTTGGTTACTACTGGTTTCCAGGAAGACACGATGAGTGTGTTGTTCCAGTTCTCTGATCTGAATCATCACTGTTTCACTTTCCTAGATTACCAGTTGGTTCCCATAATGGAAGAACTCTCTAAGTTACTCGAAGTTCCTATTCTTGATCAGACACCCTTCACCAGTCTAGAGCAAGTTCTGAAACCTGAAAACATTGCACTAGCCTTACATCTGAAACGATCAAACATTGTATCTAATTGGGAAACAAGGAATGGAGTCAAGGATTTTTCTCCTAAATTTCTAATAGAGAAGGCTCAGGGGTTTCTAGATGCCATGAATTTTCATGCTTTTGAGGATATTTTGGCTTTGTTGATCTATGGTTTGGTATTATTCCCTAATTCAGACCAATTCATAGATGTGAATTCCATCAAAATATTTCTCACCCATAATCCTGTGCCTACTTTGCTTGGAGATGTCCTGCATTCCCTCCACACTCGTACTATAAAGAAGCGAGGAACTCGTGTTGCATACCTTTAATGTCCAGGTGGTTTATTTTGCACCTGCCCCGATTGGTGATAAAGAACGAACAAGGTTTGAAGTAGTCTCAAAGGTTGATGTCACTCACAAATGCAGATATCCATTGGTGTTCTCGATCTCAGGAAAATATAACTATTATTGATCGTTGTGGGGAATTACCTAATGCACCATTTCTTAGTATAAGAGGGACATCACTTACAACCCTTCTCTAGCTCCGCATTAGTTTGGTTATGCTCGAAAGGACGATCCTCATGATATGCTCATCCAAGGTATTATGTTCGACTATGAGAACGGTCCTCAAAACTACCATCAAAGGTTTATACGTACTTGAGGCACAGTCAACAAGATTGATAGCAAGACTCTGGGACACAAGAATTCCATTCCTCTAGAGCCTTACCTCAAATGGGTGCGGTCTCGTGCTCAGAATCTTAAAATGCCATATCCTTCTATCCTACTATTGATCGTAGAGCATGTTGTTGAAGGGGATATTTCTCATACTGTTCTTCATCCTGATATGCCTACTGACTTCGAAGAACTACAGAAGTCCTGAATTCAACTCAAGGAAGAAAGAGATACCTTTGAGACTCAGTTCTATGCTAGTGAGAAGAAAGTACTGGAGCTGAAGAAATGACTCCATGAAGAACAAAGCCTTAATGCATATGTCAACACAAAGAGGTGGCGTCCATGGAAGACTTGAATTCATATTTTTCTTCTTTGTAACTCTTTTTATTGTCATTAAAAGCCTAGAAAGCAATTATAATTTGAGCTTGTTACTGAAATTTCTTTTGTTTCCTTTTGTTTAAACAAATTTAAATCTCACAAAGGTCCTTGAAAACATTGCACTTGCATTTGCATAACATGCATATCATCATATAATAGGTAATTTCTAAGCAGGTTTCCTTATCTTCTTGCTGTTTATTTCAGTAAAAGATGGCACTCGAGAAAACTGTGAAAGAACTTCAAGCTCAGAATGCCTAGTTTTAGCATATGTTCTTGGACTTAGCTAATGGTTAAGACGAGTTCAAGACCTTCATCACAAAGGGGAATAAGAATAAAACTAAAAAGCCAACAGTCTTTCTTAATATGAGCAAAAGATTAAAGGGTCTAGTCAGAAGGGCTATAAATTTTGAGGTCCCCCTGAATGAAGATGATAACCAAGAAAAATATGACGAGAGTATGAAAGATGAACATAATAACAACCTTGGTTCTGGATAAGATTCTAATGAAGATTATTTTTCCGAACAATATCCTCTTTCTGATGATAGATACAAGCAGCTGGAAGATCGACTTAATGCTATGGAGATCTAGAAAGTGCCCGGACTGGATTTTGAGGAGCTGAGTCTTATTCCGGGGGTTGTTATCCCTCACAAATTTAAGAACCCCACTTTTGATAAATATGATGGTGTGTCTTGTCCTAAGCTTCATTTGCGGTCTTGTGTTCAGAAGATCCAACCCCATACTGCTGATAGAAAGTTATGGGTTCACTTATTTTAGGAAAGTTTGTCTGGTACACAACTTGAATGGTTCTATCAACTAAAAGGAACTAACATTCGTATTTGGGAAGACCTGGCTGCTGCTTTTTACAAGCAGTATCAATATAATGCTGACCTTGCACCGACTCGCGTGCAATTACAAAATATGTCTATGGGCTCGAATGAAGGATTCAAAGAATATGCCCAAAAGTGGAGAGATCTGGCTGGACGAGTGCAACCTCCCTTATCTGATAGGGAGTTGGTTAATATGTTTATTGAAACTATGATAGGTCCTTTATTCAACCATCTGATTGGAAACTCCTCTTCTGGATTTATTGAGCTAATTCTAACTGGAGAACATGTCGAAGGTGGTATCAAGAGCAGAAAGATCCCAGTGGCTGCATCTTCAAGTGTTGTGAAGAAGACATTTAGTGGTAAGAAAGAAACCAATGTTGTTTATGGCCAGAAGGGCCGTGTTAAAAATGACCGCAATCAGTCTGTGAGAGCGGTGTTAATTTTTAATCCTGCGCCTGTTCAACAACAAGAGGGCAGTCAGCGTAGGTCAGGCACACTGAGAAGACAGTTTACGAAGATTAACATGCCACTATCTCAGGAATTACAACATTTAGTGAAAGCGGAACTAATTACATTAAGGGAGCCTCCACAAAATCCTAACACATCCTCTCCCCGCTATAATCCAAATGCAAAGTGTACTTACTGTTAGAACATAGTTAGATTCAACAACCCCTATAAGAGTTTTGATGATAACAAACACTCAAAGAACAATTATGCTCCCTAAATAAGTATTTTATTTTGCAGAGAAGTTCTGATGGAAGACGCACATAAGATGAGTTAGATCGTTGTTTAAACTCTGATTCAACATATTTTGTATAGAAAGAAATCTGCATAACACGCTTATATAGAGAAGTGCTCAAACTATAACTTCTGAGTGCACTAAATGTTGTGAACAGGAACTCTATTATTCTGATTCTTGTAGTTCTGGAAAGAAGTAAAGGAGTCCCAACGGTAACATTCATCTTCTGAAGCATTTTGAAGCAAGCATTTTCTGAAGCGTTACATTTCATTTATGGCTATTCAAAAGTAACGGCTGAAAGAGGACAAGAATCTATAAGTTTGGAAAGTTCTTTAATTACTATTTATCAACATTCTAAAAGCTCCTCACATGTGTTGCCTATATATACAAGACTTGAAGGAGAAATCGTTTACGATTTTGCTGCGTACTACAAACGAAATATTTTCATCACCCTCATCTTACAAAAATTCATTTGTGTAAAACATCACATGTGTGATACTATTTTGTTAGAAAACACATATTGTACACTCTTTCAAATATTTTATTATGTAATACCTTGATAAAACTGGGTTGTGGTTTAAACTCAAGAAGACGTTGACGATTGTCACCATATCTGTGTAATCAAGTTTGATTAATCGATTAAGACCTCATTGAGAGAGGAAAAATCACCTTGGCGGGTGGACTGGAGTAGTTTGAGTTCAAACTAACCAGGATAACCAACTTTTCTTTTACTGTATGTTTTTAAAACCATAATTCAAACTCTCTCTTCTTGTGTTTTTCTATTCTTCAATTGGCATCAGAACACCTGGTTCTGAGTATAAACACTTAACCGTGTCAGAAAAAGATCCAAGCAATAAAAACACTATGGTGGGACCAAGTCAAAACATCAGCAATGATTATCATGATGAGAAAGACAGAATCAGCGACATCTTTGATGGTGAAAACTTCGATTACTGGAAAGACAGAATCAGAAGTTTCTTTCTAGCTCATGACACTGATCTCTTGGATATGATAACTGATGGGTACATTCATCTAGTTTAAGAAATCCGTCAGAAGATTGACAGAAAAAGAATGACAGATCATCAAAAGAGGGAATTCAGAAATCATCACAAGGCCAAAACAATTCTCTTGAGTGCTATCTCGTACAGAGTATGAGAAAATCACAAATAGAGAATCAGTAAAACACATGTTTGACTCCTTGAGAATGACGCATAAAGGTAACACGTAAGTCAAAGAAACCAAAGCTCTTGATCTCATTCAGAAGTATGAAGCCTTCAAAATGGAAGAAGATGAAACCATTGAAACAATGTTCTCACGATTTCAAATTCTGGTTGATGGGCTAAAAGTTCTGGATAAAGGGTACTCAACTACAAATCATGTAAAGAAAATCATCAGAAGTTTACCCAAGAAATGGAGACCCATGGTCACAACTCTTAAACTAGCCAAAGATATGAACAAAATCTCTCCCGAATAACTTGTCAGCTCCTTGAGAAGTCATGAGATAGAGTTAGAAGAAGATGAGCCCCATAAGAAAGGTAAGTCTTTAGCTCTTAAACCTAACAAAAATATGAACTGAAAGTTTTGCAGGAAAAAGAAGAAAACTCTGGTGGATCCTCATCAGAAGAAGATGAATTGTCTCTTCTCTTCAAAAGAGTTAATTATCTGTGGAAGCATAGGCAGAGGAAGCTCAAAACTTCCATAAGAACGGGGAATTATTTTAAACCATCTTCTGGATACAGAAAATCAAGTAATATAGACATTGTCTTCTATGAATACAATGAACAAGGGTATTACAAGAGCGACTGTCTGAATCTTCAAAAAGAGAAACCTAAAAAGAAGTTATTTAATGAAAAGAAGAAAAGCCTCATGGAAACATGGGATGACTCAGACTCTTTTGAAGCTGAAACAGAATCAGAAGATGAAAGAGCCAACATAGCCCTAATAGCCAACGTATCAGATGACACTGAATCATATGGATCAAAACCAGACTCAGAGGTAGAAGAGGTATTCTCTAACCTTTCTAGATCTTAATTAGAAGAAAGTATGTCAGAAATTCTTGAAAGATATCAGCAACTTCGAGTCATAAACAAGAACCTGAAAAGGGTCTAGTTTCTGGCTCTGAAGAAACTAAGAAACTGAGTTAAAAAAAATCTAAGCTTAAAGAAACAATTTATAAACTAGAAAATAAATTACAAAATGCTCAGAAAGAAACTGCCTAAGAAGTTCCTAATAACTCTGATAAGATCATAAATGAATATGATCATAGCTTTCAAAAATTTCTTGTAAAAACATAGGGAGAAGCAAGATTGCTTCAATGATCTATGGAGTTAGCAGAAATGGCAGAAAAGGAATAGGATACAAGGTTAAAGTATCTCAACCTAAGAAAGATAAGGATATGGTCATAAAACACACACCTCTTTAATCTTACTTCACCTATGGTCACACACATGACATAAAGTATACTAGTAATGCTTTTTCTGCTAAACCAAAATTCAAATAGAATTTTGGTAACTCTAACAAACTAGGACCCAAAAAGATATGGGTACCTAAGGACAAAATTGTCTATGTTGCATATGTCTTTAACAGCAACATTGAAACACCAATCTTGGTACCTGGACTCTAGATGCTCATGACACATGACTGGAAGAAAGCATATGTTCCAAAGCCTGGATCTCAAATCTGGAGGCTACGAAAGTTTCAGAGGCAATTAGAAAGGAAAGATTATTGGCTCTGGAACTATTGGTAACGGTACAATTTATTCTATAACTAATGTTCTGTTAGTATATGGATTAATGCATAACCTGTTATCCATAAGTCAATTATGTGATAATGGCGATAATATAATCTTCAATCAAAAGTCCTGTAAAGCAGTTAGTCAGAAAGATGGGTATGTCCTCTTTAATGGAAAGAGAAAGAACAAAATTTACAAAATAAAACTTTTTGAACTAAAAAGTCAGAATGTAAAATGCCTATTGTCTGTTAACAATGAGAAATGGGTCAGGCACAGAAGATTAGGGCATGTTAGTATGAGAAGGATATCTCAGATTATCAAACTCAATCTGGTCAGAGGACTTCCTAACCTGAATTTCAGCTCAGATGCTCTGTGTGAAGCATGTCAAAAAGACAAGTTTACAAAACTTTCTTTCAAAACAAAAATATTGTTTCTACCTCTAGACCATTAGAACTTCTGCGTATAGATCTATTTGGACCAGTGAAAACTGCATCCATTAGTGGCAAGAAGTATGGATTAGTGATCGTAGACGACTATAGCAGATGGACATGGTTAAAGTTCTTAAAACACCAGGACGAGTCACATTCTGTGTTCTTTGCTTTCTGTAACCAAGTCCAAAATGAAAAAGACCTTAGAATTGTTAAAGTCAGAAGTGTGGGGAATTAGTAAACAAAAAATTTGAATGATTTTTTAATGAGAATGGCATCTCTCATGATTTCTCTTGTCCTAGAACTCCTCAACAAAACGGAGTGGTAGAACAAAAGAATAGAACTTTACAAGAAATGGCCAGAACCATGCTCAACAGAACTTTTGTGATCATCTGAATATCTTCATGGATCAAGTTTTATGTCACTGGGAAAAGAAGCCACTCCTTCTGTTGGACAATGTCCCTTGGGAAGATCATCAGCCAACATAATATGGTGAACTATCCTCTGATCCTCTTCCTCTGGTTATGTTTCAAGACAAAGGAAAGGTAGTTGAAAAAGCTCCTGAGTCAGAATTAGCCGCAGCTTGCTCTGAAAAAGTGGTTCCTTCTGTTGATATACCCTCTTCATCTCTAGTGATGCAAACTCTAGGGGAGTTGAAGAAAGAGAATGATGTGTTTAAGGAAAGGCTAGATAAGAAGGATGATACGTGCATGGAAATCAAGGGGATGTTGTGAAAACAAGAGGAATCAAATAGTCAGATCATGAGTTTATTAGAAGCCTTGTTCACACAACTTCCACCATCTCAAACTTAGTTCTGAAATTTGTTTTCTTCATTTTTTTTTGTTTCCTTCAGAATGTGTTTTTATTGGAATCTTTTTTAATACAACAATCCTTTTATAGTCTAAAGTTTTTTTTATTGCTTTTTGATTATTGAGAAAAAAGGGGGAGAATGTAAGATATTTCAAATATAACAGTATCGAGACTCAGTCTCAAACATTTTGAATATCATAACTTCTATTGTTTGTTTTTTCTAAAAGCAAAACATGAACAAACTCTGTTGAGGATAGAAGTGGACGCATCAAAAATCTTTTTCTCCAAAACTCTAATCAAAACAATCTTTAGGAAAATATTTCTTCTCTATCTGAGTATCCAACTTATGGTGAGACTTTTAATGCTTTACGTTCTTTAAGTTTCTGTCAAAATATCCAAGTTTTTGACATCATCAAAAAGGGGGAGATTGTTAGAACATATTTTGATTCTACAACCCTTGTAAGAGTTTTGATGATAACAAACACTCAAAGAACAATTATGCTCCCTAAATAAGTATTTTGTTTTGTAGAGAAGTTCTGATGGAAGAAGCATATAAGATTAGTTAGATCGTTTTTTAAACTCTGATTCAACGATCTTATATAGAAAGCAATCTACATAACACACTTATATAGAGAAGTTCTCAAGCTACAACTTCTGAGTGCACTAAACGATGCGAACAGGAAATCTGTTATTCTGATTCATGTAGTTCTGGAAAGAAGTAAAGGAGTCCCAATGGTAACATTCATCTTCTAAAAAATTTTGAAGCAAGCATGTTCTGAAGCATTACATTTCATGTATGGCTATTCAAAAGTAACGGCTGAAAGAGGACAAAAATCTCTATTTTTGGAAAGTTCTTTAATTACTATTTATCAACATTCCAAAAGCTCCTCAAATGCGTTGCCTATTTATAAAAGACTTGAAGGAGAAATCATTTACGATTTTGTTGCGCGCTACAAATGAAATATTTTCATCACTTTCGTCTTATAAAAATTCATTTGTGTAAAACATCAGTTGTGTAATACTGTTTTGTTAGAAAACACATATTGTACACTCTTTCAAATATTGTATTGTGTAATACCTTGAGAAAACCGGGTTGTGGTTTAAACTCAAGAAGACGTTGATGTTTGTCATCGTATCTGTGTAATCAAGTTTGATTGGTGGATTAAGACCCCGTTGAGAGAGGAAAAATCACATTGGCGGGTGGACTGGAGTAGTTTGAGTTTAAACGATCCAGGATAACCAACGTGTCTTTTAATGTAAGTTTTAAAAACCCCAATTCAAACCCTCCTTCTTGTGTTTTTCCATTCTTCGTTTGCCATTACTACAGTCTTGGGCACGACACCAATAACGGTTGGGCCATAAAAAACAAAATTTAGGATTTGATTGACAAGAAAGAGATTAAGTTTGATCCTCCAGAGACCCCGAATGTAATTACTGCACCAATGCTGAATCCTGACAAAGGCATAAGTGCTATTTATGATGTTATTTATGTTGCTACTGTAAGTGAATTGGTTACTCCCCTCCCAATTATCAAGAAGAATTTGTTACAGGCCGGTTTATTTCTAGGATGTATTAAAAGATGTCATTTTTGCGCAGCCCAACCCAATGGTTGTAAGTTACTGAAAGAAGGCATTCAACTCCTAATGGACAATTGTATAATTCTAGTTGAGAAGGTCTAATGAGAATTTATTTCAAGATTCATCTGTAATATCTGGCACTCCTGTCAGGATTACCTCCAAAAGTCCTGTAAGGATTACTGCCAATCCAAAAGTTGTTCCTCTAAACATCATAACAACTGGACCTATCCTATATTCTTCTGATAAAGCTATTCCGTGGAACTATGGATCCGACGTCTACTACCATGGCTTCAAGCAAGAGTTATCAACTACTGAAGATGAATTTATTAAAGTTGTTGGTCCCGAAATTGACAATACCGCTGGGACCAGCAAGGTTACTAGAAGCAGAAGGGTTTTCTCCCCGAAAATATCTTTGAAGATTGTTGCTACACCCGTTAAAATTATCGCTACCAAGTCGACTGCTGAGACTCTAGGAAGAAAGCAAGTAACGGAGCCTGCTCATATGGAGGTACCTAAAGAAGTTGCAGTTGAAGACACCTCTAGGAAAGAGTTGGAATAGGTATTGAAGGTTATTCGTAAAAGCGATTACAAAATTGTTGAATAGTTGGGGAAGACCCCATCGAAAATCTCCATGTTATCCCTATTACTGTGTTCTGAAGCCCATGACAGGATTTAGTGAAATTCTTGAAGACTGCTCGTGTCCCACAAGAAATTTTAGCCGATCAATTTGGAAGTTATGTTGCTAGCTTGACAACTTATAATGGGTTAGGTTTTTCCAATGCTGACCTAACTCATTAAGGAAGAAACCACAATAAAGCCTTGTATGTCCCTATTGAATGCAGGGGCACTACTCTGGACCATGTATTGGTTGATATTGATTCCTCGTTGAATGTTCTACCAAAGGGTGCTCTTGACATACTGGATTGCAAATGGGTTATACTGAAACCTAGTGATATTATAGTCTGAGCCTTTGACATATCAAAGAGAATGGTGAACACAGAGGTGGATCTTCCGATCAAGGTAGGTTCGCAGGTCTTCGAATGTACCTTCTATGTGATGGATATTCAGCCATCTTATTATTTCTTACTAGGAAGCCCCTAGATCCATGATGCAGGAGTTGTTACCTCAACCCTACACCAGAAGCTAAAGTATCCCGTGCAGGGAAAAGTTGTCTACTTGTATACCCCCTGGCCCATTATCATTTATTTATTTTGTTTTCATTTTATTTTCTTAATAATATTTTCTTAATATTAAAAATCATAAAAAATATAAAAATGAAAAATTCATATTTTGGTTTATTTTATTTTATTTTTCCTCATATAAAATATTTTTTATCTAGTTATATATTACTTGTTTTATTAAATAAATTTTGTAAATTAAATTATAACTAGTTTGATACTTATTTTTCTTCACACCTATTAAATATATTATTTTAGTATAAAAAAGACCATAATATCTCATAAATACCATATATTATTTTCAAGACAAAAAATACAAAAATACTTACTTTTTCTTAAAGAAATTTATTTCCTTTTAATCAAATAGAATTAGGGTTTATTCAAAATCTTTTCTAAAATAATTTCTTTTCTTAATTAATTTAAGTTTAATCTTGATTTATTTATTAGGTTTAGGTTAAAACTTTTTCACAAAAAAAAACAAAATCTTCTTTTGCATTTACATATCTTGGCATATTTAACTTTTCTTGTATATTATTTATTCCAATATTTGTATGAATTCAATTTGGTTGTAATAGATTAATTAGGTTTATATTATTGCAATCCCCATTCAAAAATTGTATACCCCCCTCCCACAAATGTTGTAATAGCGTAGTAACTTTAAATTTCGCAATTTATCGCTTTTACATAACATGCTAGTAATCAAGGTTTGTATGACAAGATAAAACTAATCAAATAGAAAACCCTAATTCAAGACGAAATCAAGCATGAAAATGACACACTTGAACACAAAACACCCCTAGGGTTATCCCACTTGGTTTCCTTATACAAAAAAATGGCCATATTACGCATGTAAAGTATCTTAGCAAAACAAACAAATACAAGATCATAGTCCCTCGATGACGCTATTCAAAGTTGCCTTACAAAAATGATCTTAGTCCATCAAAAATGCTAAGATACCTTGCAATATTGCTAATCATGGCTATACGATGACCCACGCCCGTCCCGCTTACATCCAAAGATAGGGTTGCTTATCAAGTCAATGGTAAGACAACAATATCAAAGGAAAAGAAAATGAACAAGAAAGACATTTGAGTAGGTAGATTGCTTTTAGTTACTTGCTCCATTTCAAAACAAATATCCTTGCTATTTTAAAAAAAAACAAACACACATTTCCAAACATCTTACAAATGTTGAAAACATTTTCAAAAAGATCAACATCTTTGTATACATTCTTAAGAACGAGAATCATTACAAAGATTGCCTAAAACAATGGCCTCTTTTACAAAATACTTTCAAAACCACACAAAGCATAATTTCAAACAAAAGCAAGTGATCTAGCAAGTAACTAAGAGCCCATGGAAAACCATGGATGAAAAGGGTGTTAATACCTTCCCTTTTCATAATCTACCCCCCGAACTCAAGAAACAATCTCAAAGGTCTTTCCTGTGCTTTTTCATCTTTCCTTTTGGATAAAAGAAAAGTCAGTGGCGACTCTTGCTAACCGCAACATTTGAGATAAAACGCAAAACAATCAAGTCAGTTCTCCCACCGTATCACACCAAGGTTACCAGGGTTCCTCCCAGAATGGCTTTGTTGAAGGATGCTAAAGCTGTTGTAGAAGAAGGTTGTTGTACTATTTGGGGTCAGCTTTTTGACATTCTGTATAAATCTGAAAATTTTGGTTTGGGTTTCACTACATAGGGTCAGAGGGTTGTTCTTCGTGCCTGTGCTGGAAGACCATCATTCCGCATCAACAACAACAAAGTCAACGCTATAGAATATGCTGAAAGTGATTATGACCTTGACAACTGGATCTTTCCTACCATCGGCAACAGACCCAACAACTAGAATACATAAGACATCATTTATATATCCTTTAGTCAAGAGTAATATCTACATTCATGTTTTTATTTCTTTCAAAGTTTGGTTTTGTAATCTTTTAAAATAATGACTTTAAGCTTTGTGCCTTACCTGGGGCACAATAGTTCGTTTGTTAAGGGTTGTCATTTCATAAACATGTTTTCATTTAATAAAGCATTGGAAGTTTTGCATTCAAATTTTGTGCTTTCTGTCTTTCTTTTTACTTTTATCACTTTCAAATAGCTATATATATTCTTACACACACCCACACAATACATTGCAGATCCACATCCACTGTGGATCCCGTTGATAATGACCATGTTATTGCCACTTATGACTTTGAAAGTTTGATCTACCAAGCCGAGGACAAAGGCGAGGAAGATTGTGAAATACCTGGATAACTTTCCAGACTATTAGTGCAAGAGGAAAAGGTTATCCAACCGCATGAAGAGCCAGTTGAGGTTGTGAACTTGGGTACTGAAACAAACATAAAAGAAGTCAAGATAGGCACCAACCTAGAGGACAGTGTCAAGAACAGGTTAATACAAATGTTACATGAATATGTTGAGATCTTTTCTTGGTCATACGAAGACATTCTAGGGCTCGAAAATGATATTGTGATTCATCGTCTACCGATGAAAGGGGTTTGTTCTCCAACAAAGCAGAAGGTTCATCGCATGTGTCCTGAGATGTCAGAGAAGATCAAGGATGAGGTTATGAAGCAATTAAATATAGGATTCTTGGATGTTACCTCATATCCTAAATGGGTAGCCAATGTGGTTCCGGTACCAAAGAAAGATGGCAAGGTAAATATGTGTGTAGACTACAGGGATTTGAATAGGGACAGCCCCAAGGATGACTTTCCGCTTCCACATATTTATGTTCTGGTTGACAACACCGCTAAACATAAGGTATTCTCCTTCAAGCACGGCTTCTCGAGTTATAATCAGATCAAGATGGCACATGAAGAAATGGAGAAAACAACCTTCGTCACACAGTGGGTCACTTTCTTCTACAAGGTTATGCCTTTTGGGCTGAAGAATGTCGGTGCGACATATCAGCGTGCTATGGTAGTTTTGTTCCATGACATGATTCATCATGAGATAGAGGTATACGTTGATGATATGATAGACAAATATCATACTGAAAAAGAGCATCTTTACCATATACACAAGTTGTTTGAGAGACTGAAGAAGTACAAGTTGAGATTGAATCCAAACAAGTGCACTTTCAGGGTGAGATCCAATAAACTCCGAGGTTTTGTTGTCAACGGTAATGGTATTAAAGTTGATACCGTCAAAGTCAAACTATTCAAGAAATGCCTGCTCCCTATACTGAGAAGGAAGTCAGACGTTTCTTGGGTCGATTGAATTACATTTCTCGATTCATTTCTCATTTGACTGCTACTTGTGGGCCGATCTTCAAGTTGCTGAAGAAATATCATGTAGTAAAATGGAATGATGATTGCCAGGTAGCCTTTGAAAAAATTAAGGAGTACTTACAAGAACCTCCAATTTTGATGCCACCAGTTGAAGGAAGACCTGTAATCATGCATCTAACAGTGTGAGAGAATTCAATGGGGGTGTGTATTGGGCCAGCATGACGAGTCTGGTCGAAAAGAGCATGCAAGAAACTACCTTAGCAAAAAGTTTATTGACTTTGAAACAATATATTCACTGTTGGAGAAAACTTGTTGCGCTTTGGTATGGGCTGCTCGCTGACTGAGACAATATTTTCTAACTCATACTACCTTGTTGAACTCTAAGACGGATCTAATCAAATATATATTCGAGAAGCCAACTCTCTCCAAAAGAATAGCTGTTAGAACATAGTTTAATTCTACAACCCTTGTAAGAGTTTTGATGATAACAAACACTCAAAGAACAATTATGCTCCCAAAATAAGCATTTTATTTTGCAGAGAAGTTCTATGGAAGAAGCATAAAAGATGAGTTAGATCACTTTTCAAACTCTGATTCAATACATCTTTTATAAAGAAGTTCTAAAGCTGCAACTTATGAGTGCCTAAACATTGCGAACAGGAACTCCATTATTCAGATTCGTACAGTTCTGGAAAGAAGTAAAGGTAAATTTCATCTTCTGAAACAAGCATGTCCTGAAGCATTACAATTCACTTATGGCTATTCAAAAGTAACGGCTGAAAGGGGACAAGAATCTCTATATTTAGAAAGATATTTAATTACTCTTTATCAACATTCCAAAAGCTCCCACATGCGTTGCCTATATAAATAAAGTTTAAAGGAGAAATCGTTTACGATTTTGTGCACACAACAAATGAGATATTTTCATCACCTTCAACGTACTAAATTTCATTTTTGTAAAACATCACTTGTGTGATACTGTTTTATTAGAAAACACATATTGTACACTCTTTCAAATATTGTATTGTGTAATACCTTGAGAAAACCGGGTTGTGGTTTAAACTCCAGAAGACATTGACGATTGTCATCGTATCTGTGATACAGTGGGAAAACTGACTTGATTGTTTTGCATTTTTATCACAAATGTTGCGGTTAGTAAGAGTCGCCACCGACTTTTCTTTTATCCAAAAGGAAAGGTGAAAAAACATAGGAAATACCTTTGAGATTATTTCTTGAGTTCGGGGGGTATATTATGAAAAGGGAAGGTATTAGAACCCTTTTCATTCATGGTTTTCCATGGGCTCTTAGTTACTTGCTAGATCACTTGCTCTTGTTTGAAAATGTGCTTTGTATGGTTTTTGAAAGTATTTTGTAAAGATGCCATCGTTTAGGCAAACTTTGTAATGATTCTCGTTCATAGGAATGTATACAAAGTGTTGATCTTTTTGAAAATGTTTTCAAGTTTGAAAGATGTTTTTGAAAGTGTTGGTGTTTGTTTTGAAAATAGAAAGGATGTTTGGTTTTGAAAGTGAGCAAGTAACTAGGAGAATTCTACCTACTCAAAAGTCTTTCATGTTCATTTTCTCTTTCTTTTGATATTGTTATCTTACCATAGATTTGGTAAGTAACCCTATCTTTGGATGTAAACAGGACGGGCGTGGGTCATCGTATAACCATGATTAGCAATATTGCAAGGTATCTTAGCATCTTTCTTTAGGGACTAAGATCATTTTGAAAAGGCAACATAGATAGCGTCATTGAGGGACTATGATCTTGTATTTTTGCTTGTTTTTGCTAAGATACATCACATGTATAACATGGCCATTTTCATAAGGAAACCAAGTGGATTTTAACCTAGGGGTGTTAGTGTCCAAGTGTATTGATTTTCATGCTTTGTTTAGTCTTTGAGTAGGGTTTGCTATTTGTTGATTTTATCTTCTCATACAAACCCTAATTACTAGCATTTATATAAAGCGATAAATTGCGAAAAGTAAAATTACTACGCTATTACATCATAGGGGAGGGGGGTGTACAAATTTACAAATGGGGATTGCAATAAAATTAAACCTTATGATCTATTACAACCATATTAAATATTGTACAAAATTGAAAGTAAAATGCAAGAATATAAATGGAAAAAGAAATGATTTTTGTTGTTTTTTATGAAAGGGGTTTTGTCTTGACCTAATTAAAGAAAATAATTAATTAAAATCAAATAAAAATAATTTTAAACAAATTAAGAAAAGAAATTAATTTGAAAAGGATTTTTAGGGTTTTTCTGAAAAGGTTTTAAATTAATGAAAATAAAGTGAAGATTAATTAATTAAAATATCCTAAGTTCTAAATTAATTTTAACTAAGAAAATAAAATAATATACTAATTTATCCTAAGTCTAAAAATTAATTATTTAAGAAAAGAAAGAAATTAATTTGTTTTAAGAAAATATTTTTTCGTGTTTTTGTTTTATGGAGAAAAAAATACATGAGTAAAAAATAAATAAAAATAAATTTGGACTTTTTATGATTTTATGAAAATAATAATAGTAATAATAATAATAATAATAATAATAATAATAATAATAATAATAATAATAATAATAATAATAATATTAATAATAATAATAAAGAAAACTAAAATAAAAATAAAAATATAAAGAAAAGTCCAGGGGGTTAATCAGTAAGGCAAGAGGTATTGTGAAAAAAAATGGTCAGGCCCACTTGAAAAGCCCAAGCGCTGCCAAAAAATCCAATAAAACTGTGAGATGTGAAAAGCAAAAAAGAAAAAGGCAGCGCTGGGTCTTGAACCCATGACCTTGAGGTTACCAGCACGCTGCCTTACCACTATGGTGGCTGTACATCTGTTAATATAACTGAAACAATAAATACATAACACAAAACACATCCTAATTACACTTCATCTTCAACCTCTAGCCAAAGGACCTGTATCTTCTTTATCTCTCAACAAAAATGAAAATTTCAAACATGAAAGTTGTGGCATTTCTTCCAACGAATCCAACCATGTTAATAACTTAATCTAACCGTCAAAGATGAATGAGAATTTTTTCTGGCCCTAATTTAAAACCTAAAATTTTTAGAAAACTTCAACTCTAAAATTCTCTAAGCTTAGGCCATATAAATGCAAACTATGGATATGTACAGCTTCGTGGCAATGGTATTTACATTTTATCTTCACAAATCTAACTCAAATGATGCTTCAATATGAAGATAGAAGTTCAAGAAAAATACCTCAAAATTGGAAATCATGAAATGGATTTGAGCTTGTTTCAGGCAGTGGTGATGATCAGGTTAGCTTCCTTGGACCTCTAGGAAGCTAATGCAATGCTAAGCTTGAGTTGAGAGTGGATGAAATAGCCTAGAGAAGTCCAACTATAATGCTCTATTTTTGGCTATGGAAGTTGATGAAGATGATGTTATAGTCTGCAAACAGGGACAAGGATGGTTTGTATTTTATATTAGGAAGCTTTTGAAACTAAAAGGCCAAGAAATGCACGAGTGGTTTTGAAGATTGAATTTCAAAGTCAGAAATAACACCAAAATGGAAGTTTTGTGCAATCTGAGTTTTCAGGGAGTTTGGGAGTGTTTTCAGTCGTGTTTATGTTGCAATACACTTATGCATAAGTAAGGAAAAGGTTAGAGTACTTGAGGAGGTCAAAAGCACAAGATGTAGAGTTATGGCTATGTTACTTGATTTTGAAGAAAAGTGACAATATGGTTTCAAGGCATAGTACAAGCATGGCCTGAGTTTATGGGAGGCTCTATACATGTTCCTTTTGCCTTTGACATTGCTTGTGATCAGAAGGAACTAGTGCAAAGCTCTATGCATTGACTTTGTGATTAAAGCTTCTTTACAAGAATGGAATGGTTACTTTGTACCATAAATGGAAAATTTACTTGGATAAAGCTTGAATCAAGTGGATAATAGCTCAAAAGTAAGTGTAATATTCTGATTATGGAGAGATATTGAGGTTTAGAGGCCTGCAAATCAAGATTGTGCAACATAGGTTTGAAATTGAATTCTTGTTCATCACAAAATGACCTGTAATTTAAGTTTGAAAACCCTAACTTCCTCTCTTTAATTCTACCTTCTCAAGAATGATATCAAGGAGTTACTTGACATTTTGGAAAGCTTGTAATGTTCTCTACAACCCCTATTTGAATCACTTTTGAAAATTCCCCTTGGAACTATATGAAAAAGTGTCATGAAGTTAGGTCAAAATCCTGACCAAAACTAGGGCAAAATTTCATTGTGTTCAATTTTAAGACCATGACTTTATGAATTAATAACTTGAGATCCAAGCATTTTTATAAGAATTTGTGTAAATGAATGTTGTAGATATCATGGAGATATACAACTTTCATGTTGAAAGTTTCTTCTGAATCATCTTGCATCATGGTGAAAAATTGGCTCAAAGTTATGAAAAAAACATGAAGTTTTAAACACTTAGAAAAATTTCTAAGTTAGAAAACTTAGACTTTTCAAAATGAAATCTTGAATTTTTTATTTCTTGATGAATAAGTTTCATATTTTGACATGTTTTTATGAATTGTGATCTTTGACATTGAATTTTGACCAATAAGTCAAAGTTTGACTTTTCAGTGTATAGTTGGCTTTTGATCAGTTGACTGAAAATTCACTATCAATCCAATTGATCTTGAGAAATGTTTTAGGTCATGCCATTAGGTAAAAAAGATGCAATTGAACTCTTGAAACCATTCTTCAAACCAATTAACCATTTGCTAGGTCAAAAATCAGAAATTGCCCTTTCTTAGTCAAAACCCTAATTTTGACCATTTTGCCCTTTTCATGATTTGATCAAATTTCTTGAGAAATTATGGTCCAAAATTGATCAAATGATATATATGAGTTTATAATGTTGATTTGGATAAAAAATTATGAAGTTTGACTGTAAATTGGCCATAGTTGACTTTTTCCCCAATATAGTTGATTTTTAGGTCAACTGCTCAATTGACTGAGCAAAAGTGTGATCTAAGGCTTGAAACTTGACATGGGTAATATTGGTGGTCCATAATGATCCATGAAAGTAATATGAAGCATTGAAAGTTCAATTGTCCTTGTGAAATCTCAAACCCTAATTTTGGTCATCAATGCTTAAGGAGGTGTCTTGAGCTGATCAACCCTAGTGCAGTCTTGAACCAAGAGAGACCTTTGTGAGAAAATATTTGATAATTGAGAGGGAAAATTTTGGGGTACAACAGATTCCCCTGTTCAATCTTCTTAAACCTGAAGAGTTAGATTGGCGGATCCGCCATTCGTGACTTGAAGGTGAAAGATGATTGGACAAAAAAGTGCCTAGAATTTTGCACTCGAAGATGGATGGTGAATGGGCTTATAGATGCCATTTGTAGGAATGTTGGTAAACACTGGAAGAAGTATCAGCATAAATCTCTTGTTGATTTATACTAAAACTTGATGTTTTACCTATGAGAAAAAGAGTTAGTAAAATGCAGATGCCTGCATGATGTTCACCAGATATGGTATTATGCTAAATGCATATGGTATGTACATGCTATGATGTATGAATGTGAGATGTATTTTTTTGTTCGAGAAAATAAATCCCTGATTGCTGCTGAGGAAATTCGGGGGGGTTGAATCCCTGATTGCCGTTGGGGATAAAGAATATGAATATCTTCAAACTTTGTTGAAAGGATGCTTTCACTGGAGAACATCTCTTGAATGTTAGTTGTTATCTGGTTGGATCCAGGCTTCACAATTTGCTAAGGATGAAGTAGTCAACTACTATCTAGTCGGATCCAAGTTTCATGGAAACTTACTGGGGGAAGAGACAAATTAACTGTTATCTGGTCGGATTCCAGGCTTTGCAGAAAATTTTCTTGAAATTGAAAAGTTATCTGGTCGGATCCAAGCTTCAGAATAACTTGCTGGGGATATGGAAGTTAACTGTTATTTGGTCAGATCCAGGCTTCGCAGTAACTTGAAATGGTAACTATTATCTGGTCGGGTCCATGTTTCATAGTTTCTGGAAAGTTGTAGTATTATCTGGTCGAGTCCAGATTTCATAGTGTCTCTCTAGGGATCTTAGTTAATTGTTATCTGGTCGGGCTCCAGGTTTCACAATAGACTGTTTAAAAAATTGTCATCTAGTCGGGTCCAGGCTTTGCAGATTTCTGAGGTTGATGAGGTCAATTGTTATGTGGTCGGGTCCGGGTTTCACAATAAACTGTTTGGGGATTTAGTTGTTATCTTGTCAGTTTCCAGGTTTCACAACGAATCTCTGAGGGTAATTGCTATCTGGTCGGATCCAGGATTCACAATAACTTGCTTGAAAAGATGAAATTGAAAACTGATATCTGGTCGGATCCAGGTTTCACAGTAATTTGTTGGAGCATAGGCAAACTCTAATGGGGAAAAGAAGTTAAACCTTGGTTGGGTTGAGTCCAGGTTCTTCTATATCTTTGAAGAGTTAGACTATTATCTGGTCGGGTCCAAGTTTCATAGTATTTTGACATTGAGATCAACTGTTATATGGTCGGGTCCAGGTTTCAGATACTCAAACTGTTATCTGGTCGGATCCAGGTTTCAGTAATTCACTAGGGATAATGGAAAACTCTACTAGAGAAGAGGAGTTTTGCGAATGATTCTACATGCATTAAAATGCTATCTGGTCGGGCCCAGGCTTCGGAAATTGAAGAAGTAAAACTATTATCTGGTCGGGTACAGGCTTCAGTAATAACTTGAAAATTATTCTAATATCTGGTTGGGTCCAGGCTTCATAGTATCTTTTTGGAAATAATAAAGGCTTTGTTGACAGCTTTACTGGGGATCAGGGGTTGTGGCCCTATGATTTACAATAATCTGAAAGGAAAATCCAAACTGGAGAGTGTAGACTCAGTCAGGTAGGACAGACTTAGCTTGGGGAGGATACACTCAATTGGAGAGGATATACACAGTTGGGGAATAACGGGCTCAATTGGGGAGGATGGACTATGTCGGGGGAAACAGACTCGGTTGGGGAGGATGTACTCGGTTGGGGAATTTTGTGGTTCCTTGATTGTTGTTGGGAAAATGAAACCTATTGGGGAAATAAACCCTGTTGGGGAAGTAAGTTTCTTTTAGGAAGAGATCCACGAGGCTTCAACTTGTAAAAATCGACTTAGCTGGAGAGAGAGCTGCCAAGAGATTGAGACTCTAGTCGGGGATTATCCTGTGCAAAGAGACTTTATGGGAAACTCCGTTGGGGAAAGGTTTATTGTAGCCGTCCTTGTGGGGATAATGATAATGAGATAACTTTATGGGGATATTCCATATTCATTAAAGAGATGCTTGTTGCTGCTTAGCAGGACACATGTTTCAAATAGTTTTAATTATGTTCATATGCATATGTTCATTCAGTTTTAGTCATTGGACAAATTTGCATTCAAAACAAAGACATAAATTTTGAACTTCAAAGTATATTTGAAATTTTGCCCATGAATAGACGTTTTTGTACAGAGAGACGGAGATCTTAGTAAGAGGAAATCATCGAAAGGAAAACAAAATTGAGAATGAAAACAAATATCCATGTGAAATGATCTTATTGCCTTCCAACTCTACTATTGCCCCAATGTCTTCGAATGTCCCTTGCCGTTGATAGAAGTTGATTGGATTGATCTTGGACTTTTTAAACTTGGACCTTGGTGATAAAATTGACTGTGTTGATTCCACGGGACATAGTCATACGCTTTTAATCCTTAAATTTTTCCTGGACCGCCCTTTCGGGTTTTCAGCCCACCAGGATACCCTTTTTTCCCCAAGTCGCCCTTTCGGGTTTTCAACTTGTCGGGTGTACAATCTTTTACATATATCCCTAATTTTTGCCCAAACCTTTTGGTTTGTCGGGATGCCCTTATTTTGCTTAGGTGTGTCAACCTAGCGAGTCTCTTATGCATAGTATTTTTTAACTATGTCCGCGTTTATAGGATGTGGGAAATCTTCACCATCCATGGTAGTCAGCATCATAGCACCGCCAGAGAAAACTCTGTTGACAACAAATGACCCTTCATAGGTGGGAGTCCATTTGCCTCTGGGGTCGCCTTTTGGTAGAATGATGCGTTTTATCACCAAGTCACCAACTTGATATACTCGAGGCTTGATCTTTTTGTTGAAAGCCTTGATCATCCATTTTTGGTACGTCTGACCATGGAAAACGGCAGCTAATCGCTTTTCATCAATCAAGTTCAGCTGATCCAATCTCGTCTGAATCCACTCGTCTTCACCTAGGCCAGCCTCATTCATAATTCTCAGCGAGGGAATCTGAACTTCCACTGGAAAAACAGCTTCCATGCTATAGACTAGAGAAAAGGGGTTTCCCCAATTGATGTTCTAGCTGAAGTACGGTAGCCATGTAGAGCAAATGACAACATTTCATGCCAATCCTTATATGTTACTACAATTTTCTGGACAATCTTCTTGATATTTTTGTTGTCCGCTTCGACTGCGCCATTCATTTTTGGTCTATACATAGAAGAATTGTGATACTTGATCTTAAACTGAGTGCAAAGCTCAGTGATCATAGCATTGTTGAGGTTAGTCCCATTGTCGATGATGATCCTTTCGAGGATACCATAACGGCAGATGAGGTTGTGTCTGATGAATCTGGCTACCATATTCTTGGTGACCGAGGCAAATGAGGCGGCTTTGACCCATTTGGTAAAATAGTCGATAACAACAAGAATGAAGCGATATCCGTTGGAAGCGATGGGCTTGATCTCTTCAATCATGTCAATTCCCCATATTGCAAATGGCCACGGAGCGGTCATTATATTTAGAGGGATAGGAGGCACATGGACCTTGTCAACATAGATTTGGCATATGTGACAAGTTCTTGAATGTTGATGGCAATCAGTCTCCATCGTTGACCAATAGTAAACGACTCTTAAGATTTTCTTAGCCATCGTATGTCCACTTGAGTGAGTACCGAAGAGACCATCGTGAATGTCTTCCATGATCTCCTCTGCCTCCTTCTTGTCTACACATCGGAGTAGAGTTGAATCATGGTTGCGCTTGTACAATATCCCGTTACTTAGGAAGAATTTGGCTGAAAATCTTTGCAAGAACTTTCTGCCATTGATAGATGCCTCCTCTGGTTACTCTTGTGCTTCAAGCTATCTCATCACCTCATGGTACCATGGCTTTTCCGCATCAGTGTCAAGCTCATAGAAATGTGCAGGTTAATCTAATCTTTCAATTGTTATCATAGGGGCTTCGTTGTCCCATATGACCTTGAATATTGAAGACATGGTTGCCAAAGCGTCAGCCAACTGGTTTTCTTCCCTAGGGAAGTGCTCGAAAGTGATCTCTTCAAATTAAGGAATTAGGGATAGCACAAGTTCCTTGTAAGGGATAGGATTAGGATGTTTAGTGATTGAATCTCCTTTTACTTGGATGGTCACTAGGGCGGAATCCCCGAACACATCCAAATGCTTGACCCTTAAGTCAATAGCAGCTTTCAGACCTAAGATGCGTGCTTAATACTCGGCCATATTGTTTATGCAATCGAAGCATAGTCTGGAAGTGAAAGGAGTGTGGAAACCTTCAGGAGAGATGATCACAACACCAATTCCGTTACCTAAGGCGTTGGAAGCCCCATCGAATACCGTAGTCCATCGGGATCCTTGTTTAGGTCCGTCATATGGTCCAGGTTTCGCACAGTCGCTTACCAGCATGATGTTCTCATCAGGGAAGTTGAAGCTCATTGACTGATAATCATCCACGGCTTGATGGGCCAAATGATCTGCTAGTACACTTCCTTTGATGGCCTTTTGAGTCATGTATTAAATGTCATACTCAGTCAAGATCATTTGCCATCTGGCTATCCGTCTGGAAAGGGAAGGTTTCTCGAAGATATACTTGATTGGGTCCATCTTAGAAATCAAAAGAGTGATATGAGTCACATATATTGTCTTAGCGAGGAGCAGCCCATGCCAGAGCGCAACAATTTTTATCGAGCAGTGAATATCTGGTTTCACAGTCGGTAAACTTTTTGCTCAGGTAATAAATAGCATTCTCTTTTCGGCCAGACTCGTCATGTTGGCCCAAAACACACCCCATAGAGTTCTCTAATACTGTCAAGTACATGATCAAGGGTCTTCCTTCAACTGGATGCATGAGAATAGGAGGTTCTTGTAGATACTCTTTGATTTTGTCGAAAGAAGCTTGGAATTCATCGTTCCATCTGACTACCGATCTTTCTTCAAGAGCTTGAAGATTGGCTCACAAGTAGCAGTCAAGTGAGATATGAAGCGAGCAATGTAATTGAGATGACCCAAGAATCCTCTAACTTCCTTTTTAGAATGTGGGACCGAAATTTCTTGGATGGCCTTTACCTTGGCAGGATCAACTTTAATGCCTTTATTGCTGACAACAAAACCTAAAAGCTTTCTAGATCGTACTCCAAACGTGCACTTGTTAGGGTTTAACCTCAACTTGTATTTCTTTAGCCTCTCGAATAACTTGTACAGGTGATCGAGATGTTCTTCTTCGGTTTGTGATCTGGCAATCATATCATCCACATATACCTCTATCTCATGATGAATCATGTCATGAAATAAAGCTACCATAGCCCTTTGATATGTTTCCCCTGCATTCTTCAATCCGAACGGCATGACCTTGTAGCAGAAGGTGCCCCATTGCGTAACGACATTAGTCTTCTCCATGTCTTCGAGAACCATCCTTATTTGATCATAGCCTGAGAAGCCATCCATGAATGAGAAGACTTTATGCTGAGAAGTATTATCAACTAAGACGTCAATGTGTGGTAGAGGGAAGCCATCCTTGGGGCTTCCCCTATTCAAATCCCTATAATTTACGCACATGCGAACTTTTCCGTCCTTTTTTGGCACGGGAACCACATTAGCAACCCATTGGGGATAGGATGTCATAGCTAGGAACCTTACATCAAATTGTTTCATCACTTCGGCTTTGATCTTTTCAGACATATCAGGCCTCATGCGACGAACCTTTTGTTTGATAGGCGGACAATCTTCTTTTGTTGGCAGACGATGAACTACGATGTCAGTATCCAACCCAGGCATATCTTCATAAGACCAAGCAAATACTTCCACATAATCATGCAACATCTGAACCAACCTGCTCTTGACACTGCTTTCCAAATTAGCGCCGATCTTGATTTCCTTCTTATCTGACTCAGTACCCATGTTGATAACTTCAACTGACTCTTTGTGCGGTTGAATAGCTTTTTCCTCTTGTAATAGAAGTCTGGCTAGTTCTCCCGATATGTCACAATCTTCCTCGCCTTCGTCTTCAGCTTGATTGATAGGACATTCAAGTCATAGTCAGAAATAGTAGAGTCATTAGTAATAGGATCCAGAGTAGATGTGGACCTGCAAGAGTGTGTGTGTGCACATGTAAGATACATGGCTATTTTTTTGAAAAATGTATTTGCAAGAAAGGAAATACAATGAACACAAATATTTGAATGCAAAAGAGTTCAATGTACTGAATGATCATATGATTAGATGAACATAGATAAAACCCTTGACAAATGGACCAAAGTGCCCCGGGCCAGGCAAATGGCTGAAAAGTCATTGTTAAAATATTACAGACAACATGTTCTTGAATTGAAAGAAAAGCAATAACAAGTAGATTATTCCTCAATGAAGGAGATGGGCACAAAGTCCTTTGTATGCCAATTCATCAGCTCCATTGTAGTTGGATACACCCACTCTTCAAATGCAGCTCCTTCTTCAGAATCACCCACGGCGTTGACTTCATGGCTTCTAATGCGGAGAGGTGGATTTCCAACACGAGCACGCCTCACTTCCTTTTGAGCTTTGATGATGAATCCCAAACCAAACTTGTCTTCTTTAAATGGGATATCGAGGAGCTTCCCCCAAGTATCACAGTTTCCTTCTTCAATTTCCGCGCGGGCATCCTTGACTGAAACCATATTTGGCGAGGCCTTAACAGCTTTAGACTCATCAGAAGAACATTTGGTAGTAGCAATCATCGGTGGCACAACCTCAAAGGCTTGACACGGGGTCTCAATGAATTCTCCATCCATCTCTACGTACTTGAACGAGTTAATGTGGCTTACCATAAACTCCTCTTCTCCATAGACGGTGACTATTCTGTCCTTGACCGGATATTTGAGTTTCTGATGGAGAGTTGAGGTTACTTCCCCAGCTTTATGGATCCATAGGAGACCTAACAGACAAGAATAGGCAGGACAAATATCCATAATATAGAAGGTGGAGTTGAAGATTTGGGAGCCCACTTTGATTGGAAGATCTACCTCCCCATGAACAGTCCTCTTTGATCCGTCAAATGCCCTTACAATGATATCTCTTGGCTTCAAGACTAAATCCTCACAGTCAAGGCGGTCTAATGCCCCCTTGAATAATACATTCAGAGAAGAACCAGTGTCGACCAGCACATGTGCTAAGGTAGTCCCTTTGCACTCGACAGAAACATGTAAAGCTTTATTGTGATTCTTCCCGAGAGGTGTTAAGTCAACATCTGAAAATCCCAAACCATTATCAGCTATCAGGATAGCCATGCAATTCTCAAATTGGTCTATTGTTGTCTCATGGGGGACATGAGCCTTTTTCAGGAACCTGATTAATGTTCAAGCACGGGAATCGGAGCAAAGCAACAATGACAACATTGAAATCTTATAAGGGGTTTTCCCCAACTGTTCTACAATCTTGAAGTCACTTATTTTTATGATGTTCAAAGTCTCGACCATCTCGCGAGCGAAGGGTTCTTCATCAGCTACGTCCTTGGAGGGTACTTCAATCATATCAGGCTCAACAACCTTCTTCTTCCCTCTTGTATCGGTAATGGGCTTGCCAGCAGTAATGAGGATGGGCGTCCTTGTAACAACTGGTGGTGAGATATTGGGTGAAAATATTCTCCCAGTTCTAGTTACCTTGCTTGAGCCAACTATGTTACCGACATTGTCATCTTTTTCTTCTTCGATCTGGGCATCTTGTTTAATCCCATGATAGAACACCTCAGCACCATAGTTCCATGGTACCGCTTTGTTTGAAGAGTAGGGAATCGGTCCAGGACTGGTAATTATTAAGGGAGCAACAATGGGTTCATTTGAAATCCTAATAGGAACTCTGGAGGTGATCCTAAGAGGCCTGTTTGAGATGGTAATAATGGAGAGGTCTTCACATTTGTTAATCAAACTCTTGGCAAGTGGAGTCTTCTCGAATAGAATTATGTGGCTATCCATCATACGTTGTATTCCTTTCTTCAGCCCTTCACATCCATTGAGTTGTCTTGTACATCACACACAATCTTTTTCTCATCCAGGGAAGATCCCAGATTTTAATAGATTCTTCTTGATTACATTCAGCGGAGTAGTTAATTCTTCAACAGAGGCAACAAAAATTGTATCTTCAACAGCATTAACACTCTTGTCATGCTTTGGCATCGGAGCGGTAATTACATTCGATGTTGGAGGAGGATCAAATTCAATGGTTTTGTTGTCAATCAAATCCTGGATTTCGTTCTTCAAGGCCCAACGCTGGTCAGTTTCGTGCCCGGGGCTGCTTGAATGGTAAGCACATTTAGCATTCGGATTATACTTTGGTGACGAGGTGTCAGGGTTGGCGGGAGGATCACGAAATGTCACAAGATTAGCCTTGAGAAAATGTTGAAGGTCTTGAGACAGTGACATGCCTAACCTCGTAAACTGTATTCTTGGAGTTTCAAAATGTTGATGATTTGCAGATGGTCTTGGAGCAGGAGTTGGATTGGAGATTCAGACAACATTGATAGATGGGTGATCGTTCTTCTTGGTATGGGCCCTTTCCCCGTACACAGGATTTACTTCCTTCTTTGCAGCAAAAGGTTTCTTGATAGGATTGGGGGTAGAGGTAGATGCCATAAAAATCTTCCCACTTTTGATGCCACTTTCTACTCTTTCGCCGGTTAAGATCAATTCAGTGAAACCAGAAGAAGAGCAGCCAACCAACAGATTAAAGAAAGGACCAGATAAAGTGCCCATGAACATGTCGATATGCTCCCTATCAGACAAGGGAGGTTGGACCCTACTAGCGAGGTCTCTCCACTTTTGTGCATATTCCTTAAATCCTTCATTATTTCCCATGGTCATATCTTGCAACTGAAACCTTGTTGGCGTTAACTCGGTGTTGTGCTGATATTGATGGTAGAAGGTAGTAGCTAAATCCCCCCAAGTATTGATACGAGAACCATCTAACTGATAAAACCATTCAAGTTGTGTTCCAGCTAAGCTCTCTTGGAAAAAGTGAACCCAGAGCTTCTTATCAGCAGTGTGCGGCTGTATCTTGCGCACATAAGATTTCAAATGGAATTTTGGATAAGAAACCCCATCGTACTTTGAAAAGATTGGTATTTCGAATTTATGGGGAATGACTACCCCAGAGATCAAACCCAAATCATCAAAATCTAAATCGGGGATGGCTTGGATTTCAACATCTTTCAATTTGTCTTCTAACTGCTTGTATTTGATATCAGTGGGTGGATACTACTCGTTGAAATAATCGTCATCGGATGCTTGATCATTGATACAGTCAGCCTGAGCACTCTTGACCTCACCAACCTGGCTTTCGTCCTCTTCAGATGAATCTTCTCCTACTGGGATTTGACGGACTGTCTCCTTGAACCTTCTACCCATGTCGAGTAGAGCTTTCTTCTTTGGCTTCTTCTTAACGGCCAGCAAAGCCATCATATCTTTCTGCCCCTTGGCT
This sequence comes from Vicia faba, assembly GCA_948472305.1. Taxonomy (NCBI): domain Eukaryota; kingdom Viridiplantae; phylum Streptophyta; class Magnoliopsida; order Fabales; family Fabaceae; genus Vicia; species Vicia faba. The sequence continues at coordinate 563,508,100 of OX451735.1, forward strand.
AGGGCTAGTAGAGTCTCCTGAAACTGAGAATTCTGGGTTTGGATATCCTTCACAGTTTTCTCTAGATCCATCTTGCTGAAATAAACAGCATAAAGATAAGGAAACCTGTTATGCAAAAACCTATCATGTTATGATGCATGGAATATGTACATGCAAATGATTTCAAGGATTAATGAAGTTTAAATTTGTATAGGCAAAAGAATGAACAAACATTAATTTTCAATAGACAAAACAAGAAATATTACATCATGTCTTTTGGGCTTACAAAATAACTTGCTAAGATAAAAAGACTGAACGCATCCTCTTCGGTGCGAGATAGGCGTTCACACTTTGCTCTTCTTATAGCTTCTTCGTAAGCCCCAAGACCCTCTTTTCACTAGCATATAATTGAGCCTCGAAAGCATCTCATTCTTCCTTCAGCTGGATCCAACCCTTTTGTAAGTCTTTGAGAGAGGTAGGCATGTCAAAATGGAGGATAGTGTAGGGAACATCTCCTTTGACCACATGCTCTATGATGACCGGTAAGATGGAGGGATAAGGCATCACAAGTTTCTGAGCACGAGCTCATACCCATTTAAGGTAAGGCTCGAGGGAAATGGAATTCTTGTGTCCTAGTGTCTTGCTATCCACCTTGTTCAACATCCTCCAAGCTCGGATAAACCTTTGGCGGTAACCTTGATCGTCATTCTCGTAGTCAAATACCACTCCTTGGATAAGAATCTCATGTGGACCATCCCTTCGGGCGTAACCAAATTGTCTTAAGGATAAGAAACGTTTGTAGGTGATACCTCCTCTAATGCCAAGTAAAGGGACATTATAGAATTCTCCACAACGGTCAATGATAGTAACATTCTCCAAAGAGCGGGAACACTAATGAATATCTGAATGTTTAAGCGTCATCAACCTATGGGACCATATTGAACCTTGCTCGTTCTTCAATACAGATTAGGGAAGATGCGAAATAAACCATCTTTCCAAGAGAGGAGTACAACACATAAGGATACCTCTCTTCCTCATAGTGAGAGAGTGAAAGGAATGTAGGATATCCCCTAGCAAAGTAGGCACCGGGTTACGAGACATGAAGATTTTGACGGTGTTCACATCTATGAGTTGGTCAGGATTTGGAAACAAAACCATCCCATAGACGAGGAGAGCCACAATTTCCTCAAAAGCTTGCAAATCCAAAGAGTTCCAATAGTTTTGGGCTTTCTCAAACAAGAATTTTGCTAGGAAACCTTTGACACCACTCCTTGTTACCCAATTAGTTGTGATATCAGATGGTTGCAAGTGTAGAGCTTGAGCAATCTCTTCTGGCTTTGGATCTCTTTTCGTACCGTTGAAAGGTAGTTGATTGAGAATGGGAATCCTCAAGAGTTGGGAGAATTCCTCCAAAGTTGGCACAAGTTGATAATCGAGAAATGTGAAGCAATGGTGTAAAGGATCAAAGAACTAAAAGAGCACCTTCATCATGTTTTCATCAGTGTTGGAGGTAACAAAGTTTAGTAGGCGACCATGTCTTCCGGTAAATTGAGAATTCTCGGGAACCCTTGATGCTAACTCTTTAAGTTGAGGAGGGATCCTTACGAGATTGACTTGAATGGTTTTCCTGTGAATAGAATCCATGTCCTACAAAACAGAACAGAGATAAATCCCAAAAATCCTTGAAATGGTTAGTGAGTATGAGTATGATGTTATGATGTTTATGATGTTATGTACAAGTAAATATATACAAATAAAGCAAACAAGTAATTTGGTTTAGGCTTGCATGGAGTCTCATAGGTAAGTACCCTCTTGAAGTTTAGTTGGCTCAAACCTGTCCTAGTAATAGTAATTGGGTTCTAAGGAGCTCAATATCACTGATTTTTTCCTAGGGAATTGTTTCAGCGCAAGCCTCTTTAATGGCGACCAAACTATCCCAAGAAACCAAACCTCAATGAGTGTAGTATTGAGTATCTACCAACTTTGGACTGCACCAAAGCCGGTCATCTCACTACGTCCTAAAGGCCAAGTTGGTCAAGTAAAGGTTCTAAAAGTTAATTAGTGCTTCATGACATCACTCAGTGGCCCCGTATTCTCCTTGACTACTCAAGGGCTACCGGTACCCACAAATATGTCGCACTAACATAGATATTTCTTAGACTGTGTTGGTATAACCCGTACAGTTTCCACAATGTGTTGCTACTTACCTATAAGGTAACCCAAATCCGGGTAGAGGATTCAAACCCAAACAAAGAACCATAACGTAAAGAATATAAGTCAAACAAAAAAAGAAAATAAATGTGATCTAACCCTAAGGTAACCCCACTTTTACAATTTTCCCCAACAGAGTCGCCAGTTCTGTGATACGGTGGGATAACTGACTTGATTGTTTTGCGTTTTTATCGCAAATTTGCAGTTAGCAAGAGTCTCCATCGACTTTTATTTTATCCAAAAGGAAAGGTGAAATAGAACAGGAAAGACCTTTGAGATTATTTCTTGAGTTCGGGGGGTATATTATGAAAGGGAAGGTATTAGCACCCTTTTCATCCATGGTTTTCCATGGACTCTTAGTTACTTGCTAGATCACTTTCTCTTGTTTGAAAATGTGCTTTGTGTGGTTTTTGAAAGTATTTTGTAAAGATGTTATCGTTTAGGCAAAAAATTTAATGATTCTCGTTCGTAAGAATGTATACAAAGTGTTGATCTTTTTGAAAATGTTTTCAAGTTTGAAAGATCTTTTTGAAAGTGTTGGTGTTTGTTTTGAAAATAGCAATGATGTCTGGTTTTGAAAGTGAGTAATTAACTATGAGCATTCTACCTACTCAAAAGTCTTTCATGTTCATTTCCTCTTTCTTTTGACATTATCATCTTACCATTGATTTGGTAAGTAACCCTATATTTGGATGTAAACGGGACGGGCGTGGGTCATCGTATAACCATGATTAGAAATATTGCAAGGTATCTTAGCATCTTTCTTTAGGGACTAAGATCATTTTGAAAAGGCAACAAATAGCATCATTGAGGGACTATGATCTTGTATTTTTGCTTGTTTTTGCTAAGATACCTCACATGCATAACATGGCCATTTTCATAAGGCAGCCAAGTGGATTTTACCCTAGGGGTGCTAGTGTTCAAGTGTATTGATTTTCATGCTTTGTTTAGTCTTTGATTAGGGTTTGCTATTTGTTGATTTTATCTTCTCATACAAACCCTAATTACTAGCATTTATATAAAGCGATAAATTGCGAAAAGTAAAATTACTACGCTATTACATCATAGGGGAGGGGGTGTACAAATTTACAAATGGGGATTGCAAGAAAATTAAACCTAATTATCTATTACAACCATATTGAATATTATACAAAATTGAAAATAAAATGCAAGAATATAAATGGAAAAAGAAATGATTTTTGTTATTTTTTATGAAATGGGTTTTGTCTTGACAAAATTAAAGAAAATGATTAATTAAAATTAAATAAAGTTAATTAAACTAATTAAGAAAAAAAATTAATTTGAAAAGGATTTTTAGGGTTTTTATGAAAAGGTTTTAAATTAATGAAAGTATAATGAAGATTAATTAATTAAAATATCCTAATTTCTAAATTAATTTTAACTAAGAAAATAAAATAATATACTAATTTATCCTAAGTCTAAAAATTAATTATTTAATAAAAGAAAGAAATTAATTTGTTTTAAGAAAATATTTTTTAGTCTTTTTGTTTTATGGAAAAAAAATAAAATACATGAGTAAAAAATAAATAAAAATAAATTTGGATTTTTTATGATTTTATGAAAATAATAATAGTAATAATAATAATAATAATAATAATAATAATAATAATAATATTAATATTAATAATAATAATAATAAAGAAAAATAAAATAAAAATAAAAATATAAAGAAAAGTCTAGGGGGGTTAATCAGTAAGGCAAGAGGTATTGTGGAAAAAAAATGATCAGGCCCACTTGAAAAGCCCAAGCGCTGCCAAAAAATCCAAAAACACTGTGAGATGTGAAAAGAAAAAAGCAAAAGGCAGCACTGAATCTTGAACCCGTGACCTTGAGGTTACCAGTGCGCTACCTTACCACTGGGGTGGATGTACATCCGTTAAAATAACTGAAACAATAAGTACATAACATAAAACGCGCCCTGATTACACTTCATCTTCAACCTCCAGCCAAAGGACTTGTATCTTCTTCATCTCTCAACAAAAATGAAAAGTTCAAACATGAAAGTTGTGGCATTTCTTCCCACGAATCCAACCATGTAAATAACTTATGCTAACAGTCAAAGATGAATGAGAATTTTTTCTGGCCCTAATTTAAAACCTAAAAATTTCAGAAAACATCAACTCTAAAATTCTCTAAGCTTAGGCCATATAAATTCAAACTATGGATATGTATAGCTTCGTGACAATGGTATCTACATTTTATCTTCACAAATTAAACTCAAATGATGCCTGAATATGAAGATAGAAGTTCAAGAAAAATACCTCAAAACTGGAAATCGTGAAATGGATTTGAGCTTATTTCAGGCAGTGGTGATGATCAGGTTAGCTTCCTTGGACCTATAGGAAGCTAATGCAATGCTTAGCTTGAGTTGAGAGTGGCTGAAACGGCCTAGAGAAGTCCAACTGCAATGCTCTGTTTTTGGCTATGGAAGTTGATGAAGATGATGTTACAGTCTGCAAGCAGGGACAAGGATGGTTTGTATTTGATATGAGGAAGCTTTTGAAACTAAAAGGCCAAGAAATTCACGAGTGATTTTGAAGATTGAAGTTCAAAGTCAGAAATGACACCAAAATAGAGGTTTTGTGCAATCTGAATTTTCAGGTAGTTTGGGAGTGTTTTCAATCGTGTGTTATGTTGCAATACACTTGTGCATAAGTAAGGAAAAGGTTAGAGTACTTGAGGAGGTCAGAAGCACAAGATGTAGAGTTATGGCTATGTTACTTGATTTTGAAGAAAAGTGACAATATAGTTTCAAGGCAGAGTACAAGCATGGCCTGAGTTTATGGGAGGCTCTAGACATGTTGCTTTTTCCTTTGACATTGCTTGTGATCAGAAGGAACAAGTGCAAAGCTCTATGCATTTACTTTGTGATTAAAGCTTTTTTACAAGAATGGAATGGTTACTTTGTGCCGTAAATGGAAAATTTACTTGGATAAAGCTTGAATCAAGTGGATAATAGCTCAAAAGGAAGTTTAATCTTCTGATTATGGAGATATTTTGAGGTTTAGAGGCCTGCAAAGCAAGATTGTGCAGCATAGGTTTGAAATTAAATTCTTGTTCATCACAAAATGACCTGTAATTCAAGTTTGAAAACCCTAACTTCCTCTCTTTGATTCTCCCTGCTCATGAATGATATCAAAGAGTTCTTGGACATTTTGGAAAGCTTGTAGTGTTCTCTACAACACCTCTTTGAGTCACTTTTGAAATTTACCCTTGGAACTATATGAAAAAAGTGCCATGAAGTTAGGTCAAAATCCTGACCAAAACTAGGGCAAATTTTCACTAAGTGTTCAATTTCAAGACCACGACTTTATGAATTAATAACTTGAGATCCAAGAATTTTTAGAAGAAGTCATGTAAAGAAATGTTGTATATATCATGTAGATCTACAACTTTCATGTTGAAAGTTTCTTCTGAATCATCTTGCATCATGGTGAAAAATTGGCTCAAAGTTATGAAAAAAATATGAAGTTTTAAACACTTAGAAAAATTTCTAAGATAAAAAACTTTGAATTTTCAAAATGAAATCTTGACTTTTTGATTTCTTTATGAATAAGTTTCATATTTTGACATTTTTTGATGAATTGTGATCTTTGACATTGAATTTTGACCAAAAAGTCAAAGTTTGACTTTTCAGAGTACAATTGACTTTTTATCAGTTGATTGAAAATTCACTATCAATCCAATTGATATTGATCAATGTTTTAGGTCATGCCATTAGGTAAAAAATATGCAATTGAACTCTTGAAACCATGCTTCCATCCAATTGACCATTTGTCAGGTCAAAAATCAGAAATTGCCCTTTCTCAGCCAAAACCCTAATTTTGACCATTTTGCCATTTTGATGATTTGATCAAATTTCTTGAGAAATTATGGTCCAAACTTGATCAAATGATACATATGAGTTTATAATGTTGATGTGGATCAAAAATCATGAAGTTTGACTGTAAATTGGCCATAGTTGACTTTTTCCCCAATACAATTGATTTTTAGGTCAACTGCTCAATTGACTGAGCAAAAGTGTGATCCAAGGCTTGAAACTTGACATGGGTAATCTTGGTGGTCCATAATGATCCATGAAAGTCATATGAAGCATTGAAATTTCCTTTATCCTTGTGCAATCTCAAACCCTAATTTTGGTCATCGGTGCTTAAGGAGGTGTCTTGAGATGATCAACCCTAGTGCAGTCTTGAACCAAGAGAGATCTTTGTGAGAAAATATTTGATAAATAAGAGGGCAAATTTTGGGGTACAACAGTATCTGTGTAATCAATTTTGATTAGTGGATTAAGACCTTGTTGAGAGAGGCGAAATCACCTTGGCGGGTGGACTAGAGTAGTTTAAGTTTAAATGAACCAGGATAACCAACGTGTTTTTTACTTTAAGTTTTAAAAAAAACCCAATTCAACCCCCCCCCCCCCTCTTGTGTTTTTACATTCTTCAATCGGCATCATAGCGCCTGGTTCTAAGTACAAACACTTAACAGTGTCAGAAAAAGATCCAAGCAAGAAAAACACTATGGTGGAACCAAGTCAGAACATCAGTGTGATACGATGGGAGAACTGACTTGGGATTTTGCGTTTGTGTTTGCAAATGTTTCGGTTTAGTAAGAGTCGCCACCGACTTTTTATTTTATCCTAAGGAAAGGTCAAAAAGCACAGGAAAGACCTTTGAGATGTTTTCTTGGGTTTAGGGAGTAGATTATAGAAAGGGAAGGTATTAGCACCATTTCTATCCATGGTTATCCATGGGCTCTTAGTTACTTGCTTAGATCACTTGCCTTTGCTTTTCAATTGTTTGAAATGGTGCTCTTCAATTGTTTGAAATGGTGCTTTGTGTGTGGTTTTGAAAGATGTTTTCAAAAGAGGCCATCATTGTGGCAACCTTTGTAATGATTCTTATTTGAATGTATACAAAGGTGTTCTTATCTTTTTAAAAGTTTTCAATATTTGAAAGTAGGGTTTTGAAATTATGTTGTGAAGTGTGTTTGAAAATGGCAAGGATGTTTTGCAAGATTTTGATCAAGTAACTAAGAGTTGTCTACCCTATTTTACTCAAAGATCTTTCTTATGTTTTTTTAACCCTTTTAACAGTGTTGTTTCACCATTGTATTTGGTGAACAACCTTGTGTTAGGATGTTAAACGGGACAGGCGCGGGTCATCGTATAGACCATGATAGCAATTGTGTCAAGTATTTTTGGCAATTTTCTTGAGGGACTTGATCATTTTGTTTAGGCAACTCAGATAGCGTCATCGAGGGACTATGATCTTTTGTTTTGCTTTTGTTTTGCCAAAGTACTTGACATGCAACCATGGCCCATTTTTGAAGGCAACAAGTGGATTGAAACCCTAGGGGTACAAGTGTGCATTGTATTTATTTTCATGCATTGTTATCTTGGATTAGGTCAAACTAGTTGTTGATTGTATTTTGCATACAAACCCTAGGTCTAGTCATGGCATAATTGAAAGCATTTTAAAGGTGCGAGAATTTAAATTCTACACTATTACAACATGATATAGGGAGGGGGGGTACAAATTTGTATTGGGGATTATTTTGCAAGAAATTAAATCCTAAATTATTACAACCATATTGAATGGGTAAGGCATAATATTAAATATACAATATTTAAATAAATACAATAAATAAATATTAAATAAAATGTATTATGCAAAAAAAAGTTTTTATGTATGTAAAAAGTATTTTTAATATGAAATGTAAATAAATAAAAAAGTCAATTTCAATTATTTTATTTTTTAGGGAAAAAACCCTAATTTCTTAAATAAATAGTATTTTTTATTATTTATATACAATAATGTATTAATTTGTACAAAAAATAAAAGTATATTGAAAAAAGGTATTTTTTGTATAAAATATTAATAAAAATAAAAATGTATTATTTTTGTGTTTTTTGTCGTAATTATTTAATAAAATATGTATATATGTATATATTAAATAATTAAATATATTAAGTGTGTATAAAAATTAAATAAATTATTTACAAAGAAAATGTATATATTTTAAGAAAATATTTTCAAATGTGTATAAAAATAAAATAAATTATTTAAGTATTATTTGTATTATTTTTTTAAGTTTTAACAAAAGAATATAAAATATTTAAACATGTTTACATTAAGAAAAATTAGAATAAAATATCTAATAAATGAAAAAAAATGTGAAAATATTTTTGGAATATTTTTTATGCTTGCAAATAAAATATCAAAGCCAGAGAAAAAATAAAAATGCAAAAATAATGAAAATAAAAAGCAATGGGCCAAGGGGTGCTGAAAGTGAACTGGGGGGTGTCAAAAGCAAAGAAATCCAGGCCCAACCCAGAATCAACTTCATCTTCTTCCTTTGAACAGAAGCGCGCGCGTGTTATTTACAAAATGCTATCTCCTGATTCTGTGCTTTTTTGACAAAACTCATAACATGAAACTTGTAGAGCATCAAACAACGAATCTAACCATATAAAAAACTTAAGCTAACTCTCAAATACCAGAGAGAATTTCTCTGGCCCTAATTCTTAACCTAGTTTTTTCAGAAAGTTCATGAACAAAATTCTCCTAGCACGATTAATATAAATGAAAACTAAGCACATGTATGGTTTCAGGGCTATGAATACAACATCTTTCATTCACAAACTTAAGTCTAACTATTCCTAAATAGAGAGATAGAAGTTCATGAAATACCTGTTTCAGTTGACTTCGAGATGGACAATGCAGAAACTTCCAAGGGTGCTTGAGGTTCTTTTGAGCTTGCCTGATGTCCAATTAAGCTTTCCCAATGCTTACTTTGTTTTGAAGTAGCTTGAATCGTGCTACAGAACTCAACCTGCAAAGCTTTGAAACAAAAATGGCAATGTGTGTTAATGGTGTTACAGCTAGCAATGGAGGTATGGAATAGTTCAGGTGTGTTGGTTGGAAGGTGTTTGAAGTATCTTTGGGCAAAACGCACGATGGAATTTGATGATGGATTGCAAAATACAGAACTGGCCCTGTTTTGCAAGAAAATGGGGAATTTGTGCACAAGGAGTTTTGAGAGGTCCAAGACTCGTGTTTCTGGCTTGTTAGGGTGTATGAAAACTGTTTGACAACTTTGTTTTTGTTGGTTTTATCAGATGTGAGAGATCCCTTGTGTTTTGCAAGTTTTCTTCTTCTTTAAGAAAAAGAGTGGAAGTGAGGTTATAGACTTGTACAGGCCATCCTATCACCCTGCACACAACCCTCTTGGCCCCTCTAATTAATGGATTTTGTTTGCAGCATAAGATCTGGTTCAATGCTCTAGAATGTTGTTTTGACATAAAGCAAAGTTCAAGCAAAAATGGCATTATTACTTTTTCCATTTAAGGCTTAATCTAGTGTACAATACCCTAATGATCAAGACAATGCCTTGGCTCAATGGATATGCATTAAATTATGGAGTACAAACTGGTTTAGAGGCCTGTAATTGTGAACCAAGCTAGCTAGATCAGATTTGGCAAGTGGTATGAACATGTATTGGCCATGGATCAAAGTGAGTTTTTGCCAACTTCAAGCATTCGATTCTCCCTAACCACAAAGGTGTTTGAGGAGTTCTTGGACAATTTGGAAAGCTTGCAACATGTACTACAATCCATCTTTGAAATTAAACTTGAAACTCCAAGTGGAACTATGTGTAAAATGGCCAAGAAGATGGGTCAAAATCCTGCCTAAACTAGGGCAAAATTTTTCTAAGTTAAAAGTTTTAGGTACCCTTATTCCAAAAATCATAACTTGAGATACAAGCTTCTTTTGAGAAAACTTTGTGAATCAAAGTTGTAGACTTTGTGATGGACTACAACTTTCATGTTTCAAGTTTTGTTTGAATCCATTTGCATCTTCGTGAAATTTTTCCATTTTAAACCATAATTTGCATTTTTGGGTTTCTTGATGAACAAGTTTTATAATTTGATATGTCTTGATGAAAAATGACCCTTGGAACTTGTTTTTGACCAAAAAGTCAAAGTTTGACTTTTCAGTATTAAGTCAAATTTTGATCAGTTGACTGAAAAATTCATCTGTCAATCCTATGCATTTGAGATCTTTTGACCTTGTTGAATGGGTCAAGACAATGTTATTGAGTCCTTGAGTCCATGGTTGAGCTTTATTTGCCATTGGCTAGGTCAAACAGTCAAAAATTGCCTTTGTATAGTCAAAACCCTAAAAATGACCATTTTGCCCTTTTGGTGATCTGATCAAATTTCTTGTGGAATTGTGATCCAAACTTGACCAAATGGTTCATATGAGTTCATAATGTTGTCGTGAATCAAATTTCATGAGGTTTGACTGTCAATTGGCCACAGTTGACTTTTTTCCCCCAATACAGCTAATTTCTAGGTCAACTGCCCAATTGACTGGGCAAAAATTTGGATCGAGGCTTGAAACTTGGTATGGACAAACTTGTGAGTCCAATATGAAGTATGAAAGTCACTTTGGGCATTGTAGGTCAAAACATCACTATGTAAACTCAAACCCTAATTTAGGTCAACAGTGCAAGGAGGTGTCTTGAGCAGAGGAAACCCTAGCTTGATCTTGAGTTCCAAGAGTCTTGTGGTGAAAAATGTTAATGAAATGAGAGGGCAAATTTTGGGGTACAACAGTTGCCCCTGTTCAATCTTCTTGAACTTGAAGAGTTAGATTGGCAAGTTTCCCTTTCGTGACTCGAAGGTAAAAGAGGATTGGACACTAGAGTGCCCGTAAATTTGCACTCGTCAAAACATAGATGCGGGAATGGGCTTAAAGATGCCATTTGGGAATGGTAGAATCTTGCTGGAGATGGGCTTAAAGATGCCATCCAAGAATGTTTGTTGAATTGCAAAGTGGTATGTCAGAAGAATGAGCATCAAAATGGTATCCGTGTCTGGAATGCATTTTAACTATATCTGGAGACTGAGTCTGTATGAAAGAATGGTGTCCATGTTTAGAGCGTATCTGAGCTGTAACGACGTTTGAACTTTGAATGAATATCAGAATGACTACCGTGTTTGGAGTATATCTGTATTGTATCTGAATTCTGAATGGGCGACAGAGAACCATCTGTTCCTGGAGCATCTCTGGGCTGGGGATAAATTCCGAATGAGTGACAGAATGGCAACCGTGTCTGGAGCGTATCTGGACTGTATCTAAAATTTTAGGTCTGTATGAGTAGCAGAATGACTTCCGTGTATGGAGTATATTTGAGACTGTAACTGGGATTTGAATAAGTGACAGAATGACTTCCGTGGCGACTGCACTGGGGAGAATCAAACTGCTGGTGTAAGAGCCAGAATGGTATCCGTGTCTGGAGCGTATCTGAACTTGTGGTTGATAGCTGAATCTGAATGAGAGATAGAATGGCTGCCGTGTCTGGAGCGTATCTAGTCTGTATCGGATTGCTGAAGTCTAAATGAGTAGTGGAATGACCGTCGTGTCTGGGGTGTATATGTATTGTATTTTGACTTAAAATTCTGAATGAGTAATAGAATGACCGTTGTGTCTGGGGTGTATCCATACTGTATCTGAATAGTTGTTAACAATAGCCTTTTAATTTTATCCCGAAAAGGGTAAAATGTTAGCTAAAACACAAAGTTATGTTGCATGATATGTATGATGCAATGAATTGTGTTTCATCAATCTTTATGATATATGAATGTAATGGTTGCGCATGTAAGCTAAGTAACTGTCTTGCTGAGGAAAATAAATCCTTGACAACTGGAGATAATGAAATCTTTGATTGCTATCAGGGAAAGTAAATCTTTGATCGATGCAGGGGATTCAAAAAAAATTAAAAAATCTTTGAATGCTGAAGATTAGAAATCCTTGCTGACTGCTTGGGGATTAAAGATCTCTGATTGTTGAGAAGGATAAATCATGGGACCACTGCTGGAGATTGAAAATCGTCGGTGATTTGTGGGGATTAATAAGGCCTTTAACAAATTCTGCAGGGAATGAGAATCCTTCATGACTTTCCTGGGATGTAGGGAAAATTCTGAAAATCTCTATTGGGGAATTAAAACCTAGGAGGCTTCTGCTTGGAGAAATGAGATCGAGAATCTTTGATCTTGCTGGGAGATAACTCTGTGGGGGAAATGTTTACTATTCTGGTTCCGCTGGGGATAGGATTTTCAGGGTTTTCGGGTTCCACTGGGGACCTTGAAGCTTAACTCTGATGGGAATTTTGAAACTTAACTCGGTTGGGGAATCAAGTCTTTTAGAATGCACTGGCTCCGCTGAGGATCTTGAAGTTTAACTCCGCTGGGGAAATGGCACAAAGATATCTTCCTACACCTTCAACCTACCAGTAATTAGCCTTTTTTCAATTTCGTTTTATTTGTAAGCAGTGATTATATTCAAATGCATATGCCTATTTAACAAAACATTGGACGTTTTCAAATAAAACATAAGTGTAAAAAGAAAAGAAAGGCAAGCAAATTTCTGTACTTTGAAGTATCTTTGTATTAACTTTATGTAAGTATTTTGTACAAAGGAGACAGACATCCTAGTAAGAGAATGTTGTCATAAAATTGAGAAAAATTTATACAAAGGAAAGATGGCTATGTGTAACAATTCCATGGGATTCCCATTCTGCTATAGCCTTCACAACTCTTAATATCTTGTCCATTCGCTGCTTCGTCTGCCGATGACTGGATTGATCAGAAGCTTGGAGCTTCTTGGTGAAGAGATTGTTCTTAAAGTGATCCGACGAGACATAGTCATACGCTTTAATTCCCTAACTTTTGCCTGAACCGCCCTTTCGGGTTTTCGATCCACTGGGAAACCCTTTTTTGCCCAAGTCGCCCTTTCAGGTTTTCAACTTGTCGGGTGTACAGATTTTTTTGTTTTTTATCCCTAATTTTTGCTTGAACCTCCTTTTGGGGTTTTCGATTCACCGGGATGCCCATTTTTTTCCCAAGTCGCCCTTTCGGGTTTTCAACTTTCCGGGTCGTTTTATGCGTAGTATCTTTTGACTATGTCTGCCTTCGCAGGGTGTGGAAAATTGTCGCCGTCCATGGTGGTCAGAATCATTTCCCCACCAGAAAAGATGCTTTTGATCACAAATGGTCCTTCGTAAGTAGGAGTCCACTTGCCCCTTGGATCACTTTGCGGCAAGATGATCCGCTTGATTACAAGATCTCCGACTTGATATACCTGACGCCTGACTTTTTTGTTGAAAGCCTTGATCATCCATTTTTGATACGTCTGACCATGACAGACAGCAGTAATTCGCTTCTCGTCGATCAATTTAAGTTGATCAAGTCGGGTCTGAATCCAATCGTCTTCACTCAAACCAGCGTCCTTCATAATCCTCAAAGAAGGAATCTGAACTTCCATGGGTAGAACAACTTCCATGCATATACCAAAGAAAATGGGGTTGCCCCTATTGAAGTACGTTCCGTGGTACGATATCCATGCAGAGCAAACGGTAACATCTCATGCCAGTCTTTGTAGGTGACTGTCATCTTCTGAATGATCTTCTTAATATTTTTGTTCGCGGCTTCAACAGCACCGTTCATCTTTGGCCGATAGGGAGATGAATCTTGATTTTAAATCTTGAATTGTTTGCATAGAGCGGTGATCATGGTGTTGTTCAAATTTGTACAGTTGTTTGTAATGATCCTGTCGGGGACACCATACCGGCATATGAGGTTCTGCTTGATGAAGCGGGCAACCACATTCTTTGTAACTGAGGCATAGGAAGTTGCTTCGACCCACTTGGTAAAATAGTCAATAGCCACCAGGATGAAACGATGTCCATTGGATGCCGTAGGCTTGATCTCTCCAATCATGTCAATGCCCCACATTGTGAACGGCCAAGGAGCTGTCAGAATGTTGAGAGGAACAGGAGGAATATGTACCTTGTCGGTGTAGACTTGGCATTTGTGGCAGGTACGGGAATATTGATGACAATCAGCTTCCATGGTAGACCAGTAGTAGCCTGCCCTTAGAATCTTTTTAGCCATCGTATGTCCGCTTAAGTGGGTGCCGAATGTGCCACTGTGTATCTCAGTCATGATCAACTCTACTTCAGCTTTGTCTACACAACGAAGTAGAACACAATCATGGCTGCACTTATAAAGGATGCCATTGCTTAGGAAGAACTTGGCAGCAAATCTCCTTAAGAACTTTTTGTCATTGACGGAAGCTCCTTCAGGGTATTCTCTAGTCTGGAGATACCTTTTGATTTCATGAAACCAGGGTTGTTCCACTACTTCTTCGGTATTAATCTCATGACAATGCGTAGGTTCATCCATTCGCTCGATGGTAATTTGGGGAGCCTCGTTATCCCAGTTGAGTTTAAACATGGAAGACATTGTAGCCAGAGCATATGCTAGTTGATTTTCTTCTCGCGGAAAGTGTTCGAAGGTAATCTTCTCGAAATGAGGCAACAACGTCAGGACATGTTCTTTGTATGGGATAAGATTAGGATGCTTGGTATCCCACTCTCCTTTGACTTGACTGATAACCAAAGCCGAGTCCCCAAATACGACCAAAGATTTGATTCCCAAGTCTATAGCAGCCTTGAGACCAAAGATGCAAGCTTCATATTCGGCCATGTTGTTGGTACAGCTGAAGCAAACTCGGGCAGTGAAGGGTGTATGGCAACCTTCTGGAGAAATGATTACCGCATCGATACCTTTGCCAAGTGAATTTGAAGCACCATCAAAGTACAGGGTCCATTGGGATCCTTGTTCAGGTCCGTCATACGGTCCGTTACCTTCGATGTTGTCCAATGTCATGATGTCCTCGTCAGGGAAGTCGAATCTCATAGATTGGTAATCTTCGAAGGCTTGATGAGCTAGATGGTCAGCTAGTACACTCCCCTTTATAGCTTTTTGGGTAGTATACTAGATATCATACTTTGTCAAGATCATTTGCCATCTAGCGATTCTTCCAGATAAAGCAGGCTTCTCGAAGATATACTTGATCGGGTCCATTTGGGAAATCAGCAAAGTGGTATGAGTCAACATATATTGTCTTAGCCGGCGAGCAGCCCATACCAAAGCGCAACAAGTTTTCTCGAGCAGTGAGTAGTGAGTCTCACAGTCGTAAACTTTTTGCTAAGGTAATAAATGGCATGCTCTTTTCGGCCAGACTCGTCATGTTGGCCCAACACGCACCCCATTGAGTTATCCAAAATAGTCAGATACATGATTAACGGCCTTCCTTCGACGGGTGGCATCAGAATAGGAGGTTCTAGCAAATACTCCTTGATTTTATCAAAAGCAACTTGACAATCATTGTTCCATTCAACTACCTGATCCTTCTTCAACAGTTTGAAAATTGGCTCACAGGTAGATGTCAGGTGAGAGATGAACCTCGCAATATAGTTCAAGCGTCCCAAGAATCCTCTAACCTCCTTTTTAGTACGGGGGACAGGCATTTCTTGTATAGCCTTTACTTTAGCTGGATCAACCTCAATGCCTTTGTTGCTGACAATAAATCCCAAAAGTTTACCAGACCTAACCCCAAAAGTGTACTTGCTTGGGTTTAATCTGAGCTTATACTCCTTCAACCTGGCAAACAGCTTCTGCAAATGATCAAGGTGTTCTTCTTTCGTCTGTGATCGGGCTATCATGTCGTCTACGTAGACTTCAATCTCATGATGTATCATATCATGAAATAAAGCTACCATGGCGCGTTGATAGGTTGCCTCTGCATTCTTCAGCCCGAATGGCATCACTTTGTAACAGAAGGTACCCTATTGCGTGACAAAAGTAGTTTTATCCATGTCCTCGGGGGCCATTTTGATCTGGTTATAGCCTGAGAATCCGTCCATGAAAGAAAATACTTTATGTTGAGCTGTATTGTCAACCAAAATGTTGATGTGTGGTAGGGGAAAATCATCTTTAGGGCTAGCCCTGTTTAAATCTCGATAGTCCACGCACATTCTGACTTTGCCGTCCTTCTTAGGCATGGGAACTATGTTAGCAACCCACTGTGGATAGGAAGTAACATCCAGAAAAACAGCGCTGAATTGCTTCATTACCTCAGCTTTAATCTTCTCAGACATGTCAGGCCTCATTCGGCGGGCCTTTTGCTTGATCGGTGGACAGTCTTCTCTTGTAGGGAGACGGTGGACCACAATATCTGTTTCTAACCCTGGCATGTCTTCATAAGACCAGGCAAAGATTTCAACATATTCATTCAACAACTGCACTAAGCGCTCCTTGACACTTGGTTCCAGGTTGGCACCCACTTTTACCTCTTTCCTGTCTTCCTCTGTCCCCAAGTTGATGGTTTCTAGATACTCTTCATGAGGCAGAATAGCCCTCTCTTCTTGTTGTAAAAGTCTGGATAACTCTCCCGGCACTTCACAATCTTCGTCAACTTCGTACTCAACGTGATTGACCAAATCTTCAGAGTTATTGAAGGCTAAAGCAGAATAGTCACCCATGGAATCCGGAGTGGATGGGTACCTGCATTTGTGAGTGTGGGTGTGTGTAAGGGATAACCATCCTCAAAACAAACAAAAATGCAAAAGGAAAGAAAATGAACACATCAATTTATAGATGAAAAACGTCCAATGATTCATTAAAACATGGCATATGATAATGAAGAAGATCAAACCCTTACAAATGGACCTACATGCCCTGGGCAAGGCAATGAGGTGAAAATAGTATGAAAATTGTTTAGTTATTACAGACCATAAACGGGAAATTGTTCAAAGATAAAATTACTGGTTGATAAAGGTGATGGGAATAAAATCCTTTGCTTCCCAGTTGCTTAAACCCCCTTCGAAGTTCGGAAAGATCCAGTATTCAAAGTGGCTCTCTTCATCTTCATCTTCTACAACATTGATTCCGCGGTGAGTGATCTTGACGGGTGGTCTTCCAACCTTGGAGCGACACATAGCCTTTTGTCCTGCAGCAGTGAACCCTAATCCAAACTTGTCTGTCTTATGGGGAAAATCAGGTAATTGCCCCCACATTGTGCTCTTCTCCTCTTTAATTACAGCCTCTGCGTCCTTGAGAGATGCCATTCTAGATACATGCTTGGGAACGATAGGCACCTCAACCATTGTCTTCGCAACTGCTACCTCAGGAGAAACTTCCTCAAAATGTTGGAAAGACGTTTCAATGAACTCGCCATCCAACTCCACATAGAGGAAGGAATTGAGATGACTTATCATGTACTCTTCCTCGCCGTGCACTATTATAATCTTACCCTTAATAGGATATTTCAACATTTGGTGCAAAGAGGAGGTAACTGCCCCGGCATAATGGATCCACGATCTCCCTAACAAACAAGAATATGACGGACGGATGTCCATCACATAAAAGGTGGAGTTGAAGACTTCCGTGCCTACTTTGATAGGAATGTCAACCTCTCCATGAACCATTCTTTTGGACCCATCAAAGGTCCTAACAACGATGTTACTAGGTTTGCGGGTCAATCCTTCGCAATCCAAACGGTCTAAAGCTTTCTTCGGCAGCACATTCAAGGAAGAACCAGTATCAACTAAGACATGGGCGAGGGTGGTTCCCCTGCATTCAACTGATACATGTAGCGCGTTGTTGTGTTTCCTTCCTTTGGGAGTTAAATCGGCGTCGGAAAAGCCAAGGCCATTATTAGCAGTAAGACTGGCCACACATTCCTGAAACTGGTCAGCCGAAGTCTCTTGGGGTACATGTGCCGCCTTCAAGAATTTGATTAGGGCCTTAGCATGGGCCTCAGAACAGAGCAGAAGAGCCAACATTGAAATTTTAGAAGGGGTCTGCCCTAACTGTTCCACAACATCGTAGTCACTTTTTCTGATTAATTTCAAGATTTCATCCATTTCTTTCTGAGTGGTTTCGGGGATAACCACAGCATGAGCCTTCGTCCTGACAGGAACTTCTAGTATCCCCTTACCCTTATTGGTAGTATCAACAGATGGTCTTACTTCAGGAGTATCCAATTCTTCAATTATCGGGCCTTGCACAGATGGTCCAACAGGTACAAAAGCTTTCAAGGGTCCGAAAACTGCTCGAGGGGGAGCAATCTCCAGAGAAAAAATCTGGCCGCTGCGGGTTATCTTGCTTGTACCCGCAATGTTCCCTATATCAGGGTTTTCTTCTTCAGAATTTTCTTGGACTGCCTCAATTTATTTGATACCATGGTAGAAGATTTCTCCCCCATAGTTCCATGGTATTGTTTTGCTGGATTGGTACGGGATAGGTCCCGGCATGGTGATCTTTAATGGTACACATTTAGAGCTGGGTGTAATCCTGATAGGCCTTTTGCAAGCCTTGAGAGGATTGTCGGAAATGGTTATGATTGCAATATCGTTGGTTGAAGTAGCAAAAGTAGCAGGAGTAACAGGATTGAAGGTATCGACAAGTTTTTTTTGGAAAAGTATCTCTTGGGTATCCATCAGGCGTTGGACACCTGACTTCAACATTGGGCAATCACCTCGTATGTTCAAACAAAAATAGCAGTCTTTACCATAACCAGGAAAGATCCCGGCTCTCATCAAATTCTCTTTAATGACTAACAAAGGAGTCAAAACATTGGCGACATCCGCAACATGGAGGTCTTCTAAAACAGCATGAACATTGTGGCCGTGCTTGGGCATCGGAGCAGATATAACATTGGGTTTCTCAGGAGCATCAAATTCTACTTCTTTGGCATCAATCAAGTCCTGGATTTTGTTCTTAAGCGCCCAGCAATTATTGGTATCGTGCCCAACACTGTCGGAATGGTAAGCACATTTGGCATTGGAGTGGTAGTATGGAGATGAGGTGTTAGGGTTCTTTGGCACTTCCTTCAAACTGGTAAGATTCACCTTTAACAAATGGGGGAGGACCTGAGCTGGCGTCATGTTGATTCGGGTAAACTGTCGTTGTGGCCTTTCTACCCGTTGTTGATTTGGTCTTGACTGATTGTTACGAGGTTGATCATTTGAAGAATTTTGAATCATCACAGCCCCTACAGTCGGCCGGTGTTCAATTCTTCCCTGACTCTTCTGAGAATACACAACAGATGCTTCCTTCTTAGCTGGGAAAGGTTTCTTAACAGTTGTGGATGCGGAAGCATCCTTTTGAATCTTTCCACTTTTAATCCCGGCCTCAACCCTTTCGCCGGTCAAAATTAGCTTAGTAAATCCCGCGGAAGAACTCCCGATTAGATGATTGAAGAAGGGGCCAGACAGGGTCCCCAGAAACATGTTAACTAACTCCCTATCTGACAACGGTGGCTGCACCCTTCCAGCCAGATCACGCCACTTCTGGGCGTACTCTTTAAACTCTTCATTGGAAGCCATCCCCATACTTTGTAACTGAGTACGAGTGGGCGCCAAATCAGCATTGTATTGATATTGATGATAAAAAGCGGCAGCTAAGTCTTCCCAATTGTGAACCTCTGATCTCTCGAGCTGATAGAACCAGTCCAACTGCGTGCCAGACAGACTGTCTTGGAAAAAGTGTACCCAGAGGTCTTTATCGGATGAGTGGGGTTTGATTTTTTTAACATACGATCTCAGGTGCATCTTTGGGCACGACAGACCGTCGTACTTGGCGAATGTTGGCACCTTGAACTTGGGAGGGATAACAATCCCAGCTACCAGCCCTAGTTCTTCAAAATCCAAATCGGGTACCCTCTGCAACTCCATGGCTGCCAGTCTATCTTCAAGATTCTTATATTTATCATCCGCTGGAGGATACTGTTGTTCGGAGTAGTCTACGTCTTCTTCTTCTTCTTCTTCCTCTTCAACCACAAATTCAGAAGGTACAACAATCCCTTTCCCTTTACCTACCCCTTCGTCAGACGTTGAGGGGAACTCAAGAGCCTTTCTGGCATTGCTTTCAAACCTTCTTCCAAAAGTGGCTACTCCATGTCTCTTTTTATTTTTCTCTTTATTCCTCTCCAACAGAGCTTTGAGGTCCTCTTGACCCTTTGTCAAGGTCATGAGGAGTTGCTGGAATTGTGAATTTTGTGCCTGCAGATCCTTTATCGTCTGCTCCAAATCCATCTTGCTGAAATAAACAGCAGAAAGATAAGGAAACCTGGTGTGAAGACCTGTTTATGCATATGATGAATGGTATGTTATTCATGTGATACATTCAAGGATTCAGAAATTCAAATTTGTTGCAAACAAAAAGAAAGCACGTCATATTAAGAAGAAATTGATAGTACATAAGTGCCCCATGGGCCAAATATTACAAAATTCTTAATGTAGAAAGACATTGCGCATCCTCTTTGGTGCGATATAAGTGTTGAGAGTTTCCTCCTCATGAAGTCGGCGAGTAAGCTCCAAAACCTTCTTCTCACTGGCATAGAAGCTAGCTTCAAAAGTATTCCGCTCTTCCTTGAGTTGGATCCAACTCTTTTGCATTTCTTCCCATGATGTTGGCATGTCAGGATGTAGGATGGTGTATGGAACCTCTCCTTCCATAACATGCTCTTTGATCAAGGGGAGAATGTGAGGGTATGGCATCATAAGATTCTGGGCGCGGGTTCGTACCCACTTGAGATAAGGCTCAAGGGGGATAGAATTCTTGTGCCGCAGTGTCTTACTATCCACCTTGTTTGGAATCCTCCAAGCTCTGATGAACCTTTTTCGAAGTCCTTGCGCATCGTCGTCGAAGTCAAAAACTAGGTCAGGAATCAGCATGTCATGAGGGCCATACCTCTTAGCATATCCAAACTGTCTTAGAGCTAAACAGGGGTTGCAGGTAATGCCTCCCCTAATGCCAAGTAGTGGGACATTAGGGAATTCCCCATAACAATCAATGATGATGACATTTTCTCTGGACTGAGAACACCAATGTACATCAGAATGTGTGAGGGTCATCAACCGTTGTGACCACCTTAAACCCTGCTCATTCTTCAAAACAGATTGTGGAAGGTGAGAAATAAACCACCTTGCTAGGAGAGGAGTACAACACATGAGAACACCTCTTTTCCTCATTGTTCGTGTGTAAAATGAGTGTAGGATGTCCCCAAGCAATGTGGGTATAGGATTCCTGGATATGAAAATCTTGACAGCATTCACATTTATAAGTTGGTCAGGGTTTGGGAACAAAACCAACCCATATATAAGGAGTGCCACAATCTCTTCAAAGGCTTGTAGATCAAGAGAATTCCAGCAGTCTTGTGCCTTCTCAAACAGAAACATTTCTAAGAAACCCTTGACACCACTCCTGGTTTCCCAATGTCCCTTGATGTTAGATGGTTGCAAGTGTAATACTTGAGCAACATCTTCAGGCTTTGGTTCTTTTTCCGTACCGTTGTAGGTTAGTTGATGAAGAATAGGAATTCTCAGGAGTTGAGAAAATTCCTCCAAAGTAGGCACTAATTGGTAATCAGGGAATGTGAAACAATGGTGTAGGGGGTCAAAGAACTGGAAGAGAACTTTCACCATGTCTTCTTTAATGTTGGAGTTGACCAAGTTGAGAAGTCTACCATGTCTTTCACTGAAGAGAGAATTCTCTGGAATCCTGGAAGTAAGCTCCTTGAGTTGAGAAGGGATTCTCACAAGGTTGACTCGAATTGTTTTCCTGCGAAGAGATTCCATGACCTACAAAAACAAGAACAAAGATGAAGATCCAAACCCTTGAAATGGTTAGTGGATGCATATGATGCTTTATGATGTTCATGATGTATGCACAAGCACATGTACAAGCAAGTCACACAAAACCCTAGTTTCAGGCTTGCATGAGGTTTCATAGGTAAGTACCCTCTTGAGTTTAGTTGGCTCAAACTTGTCCTATAAATAGTAATTGGGTTATAAGGAGCTCAATATCACCGGATTGTTTTCTATGTTCATTGTTTTGGTTTAGCCACTTAACTAGCGACCAAAATATTCCAAGAAAACAACCCTCAATGAGTGTAGTATCGAGTATCTATCAACTTCAGACTGCACCAAAGCTGATCATCTCACTACCCCTAATAAAAGGCCAAGATGGTCAAGTAAGGTTCTAAGAGTTCATTAGTGCTTCATGACATCACTCAACGGCCCCGTATTCTCTTTGATTGACTCAAAGGCTACCGGTACTCACAAATATGTCGCACTAATATAGCTATTGCTTTAACCATGTTGGTATACCCCGCAGAGTTTCCACAACGTATTGCTATTTACCTATGAATGTTTCCCAAATTCGGGTAGAGGATTTCAAGCCCAAACAAGAGAACCAAATGTAAAGCAATCAAAGCAAGCAATATAATCATGCAAAGGGTGATCTAAGCCCTAAGGTTACTCCACTTTTAAAGTTATTCCCCAGCAGAGTCACCAGTTCTGTGATACGGTGGGAGAACTGACTTGGGATTTTGCGTTTGTGTTCGCAAATGTTTCGGTTTAGCAAGAGTCGCCACCGACTTTTTATTTTATCCTAAGGAAAGGTCAAAAAGCACAGGAAAGACCTTTGAGATGTTTTCTTGGGTTCGGGGAGTAGATTATAGAAAGGGAAGGTATTAGCACCCTTTCTATCCATGGTTATCCATGGGCTCTTAGTTACTTGCTTAGATCACTTGCCTTTGCTTTTCAATTGTTTGAAATGGTGCTCTTCAATTGTTTGAAATGGTGCTTTGTGTGTGGTTTTGAAAGATGTTTTGAAAAGAGGCCATTGTTGTGGCAACCTTTGTAATGATTCTTGTTTGAATGTATACAAAGGTGTTCTTGTCTTTTGAAAAGTTTTCAATATTTGAAAGTAGGGTTTTGAAATTGTGTTGTGAAGTGTGTTTGAAAATGGCAAGGATGTTTTGCAAGATTTTGATCAAGTAACTAAGAGTTGTCTACCCTATTTTACTCAAAGATCTTTCTTATGTTTTTTTAACCCTTTTAACAGTGTTGTTTCACCATTGTATTTGGTGAATAACCTTGTGTTAGGATGTTAAACGGGACAGGTGCGGGTCATCGTATAGACCATGATAGAAATTATGTCAAGTATTTTTGGTAATTTTCTTGAGGGACTTGATCATTTTATTTAGGCAACTCAGATAGCGTCATCGAGGGACTATGATCTTTTGTTTTGCTTTTGTTTTGCCAAAGTACTTGACATGCAACCATGGCCCATTTTTGAAGGCAACAAGTGGATTGAAACCCTAGGGGTACAAGTGTGCATTGTGTTTATTTTCATGCAATGTTATCTTGGATTAGGTCAAACTAGTTGTTGATTTTATTTTGCATACAAACCCTAGGTCTAGTCATGGCATAATTGAAAGCATTTTAAAGGTGCGAGAATTTAAATTCTACACTATTACAACATGATATAGGGAGGGGGGTACAAATTTTAATTGGGGATTATTTTGCAAGAAATTAAATCCTAAATTATTACAACCATATTGAATGGGTCAGGCATAATATTAAATATATAATATTTAAATAAATAGAATAAATAAATAAATATTAAATAAAATGTATTATGCAAAAAAAAGTTTTTATGTATGTAAAAAGTATTTTTAATGTGAAATGTAAATAAATAAAAAAGTCAATTTCAATTATTTTATTTTTTAGGGCAAAAACCCTAATTTCTTAAATAAATAGTATTATTTATTATTTATATACAATAATGTATTAATTTGTACAAAAAATAAAAGTATATTGAAAAAAGGTATTTTTAGTATAAAATATTAATAAAAATAAAAATGTATTATTTTTGTGTTTTTTGTCCTAATTATTTAATAAAATAGGTATATATGTATATATTAAATAATTAAATATATTAAGTGTGTATAAAAATAAAATAAATTATTTACAAAGAAAATGTGTATATTTTAAGAAAATATTTTCAAATGTGTATAAAAATAAAATAAATTATTGAAGTATTATTTGTATTATTTTTTTAAGTTTTAACAAAAGAATATAAAATATTTAAACATGTTTACATTAAGAAAAATTAGAATAAAATATCTAATAAATGAAAAAAAAATGTGAAAATATTTTTGGAATATTTTTTATGCTTGCAAATAAAATATTAAAGCCAGAGAAAAAATAAAAACGCAAAAATAATGAAAATAAAAAGCAATGGGCCAAGGTGTGCTGAAAGTGAACTGGGGGTGTCAAAAGCAAAGAAATCCAGGCCCAGCCCAGAATCAACTTCATCTTCTTCCTTTGAACAGAAGCACGTACGTGTTATGTACAAAATGCTATCTCCTGATTCTGTGCTTTTTTGATAAAACTCATAACATGAAACTTGTAGAGCATCAAACAATGAATCTAACCATATAAAAAACTTAAGCTAACTCTCAAAGACCAGAGAGAATTTCTCTGGCCCTAATTCTTAACCTACTTTTTTCAGAAAGTTCATGAACAAAATTCTCCTAGCACGATTAATATAAATGAAAATTAAGCACATGTATGGTTTCAGGGCTATGAATACAACATCGTTCATTCACAAACCTAAGTATAACTATTCCTAAATAGAGAGATAGAAGTTCATGAAATACCTGTTTCAGTTGACTTCGAGCTGGACAATGCAGCAACTTCCAAGGGTGCTTGAGGTTCTTTTGAGCTTGCCTGATGTCCAATGAAGCTTTCCCAATGCTTACTTAGTTTTGAAGTAGCTTGAATCGTGCTACAGAACTCAACCTGCAAAGCTTTGAAACAAAAATGGAAATGTGTGTTAATGGTGTTACAGCTAGCAATGGAGGTCTGGAATAGTTCAGGTGTGTTGTTTGGAAGGTGTTTGAAGTATCTTTGGGCAAAACGCACGATGGAATTTGATGATGGCTTGCAAAATACAGAACTGGCCCTGTTTTGCAAGAAAATGGGGAATTTATG
This sequence comes from Vicia faba, assembly GCA_948472305.1. NCBI lineage: Eukaryota > Viridiplantae > Streptophyta > Magnoliopsida > Fabales > Fabaceae > Vicia > Vicia faba. The sequence goes on from OX451735.1 coordinate 563,533,006, forward strand.
CACAAGGAGTTTTGAGAGGTCCAAGACTCGTGTTTCTGGATTGTTAGGGTGTATGAAAATTGTTTGACAACTTTGTTTTTGTTGGTTTTATCAGATGTGAGAGATCCCTTGTGTTTTGCAAGTTTTCTTCTTCTTTAAGCAAAAGAGTGGAAGTGAGGTTATAGACTTGTACAAGTCATCCTATCACCCTGCACACAACCCTCTTGGCCCCTCTAATTAATGGATTTTGTTTGCAGCATAAGATCTGGTTCAATACTCTAGGATGTTGTTTTGACATAAAGCAAAGTTCAAGCAAAAATGGCATTGATACTTTTTCCATTTAAGGCTTAATCTAGTGTACAATACCCTAATTATCAAGACAATGCCTTGGCTCAATGGATATGCATTAAATTATGGAGTACAAACTGGTTTAGAGGCCTTTAATTGTGAACCAAGCTAGCTAGATCAGATTTGGCAAGTGGTATGAACATGTATTGGCCATGGATCAAAGTGAGTTTTTGTCAACTTCAAGCATTCGATTCTCCCTAACCACAAAGGTGTTTTAGGAGTTCTTGGAAAATTTTAAAAGCTTTCAACATGTACTACAATCCATATTTGAAATGCAACTTGAAACTCCAAGTGTAACTATGTGAAAAATGGCCAAGAAGATGGGTCAAAATCCTGCCTAAACTAGGGAAAAAATTTTCTAAGTTAAAAGTTTTAGGTACCCTTGTTCCAAAATTCATAACTTGAGATACAAGCTTCTTTTGAGAAAACTTTGTGAATCAAAGTTTTAGAATTTGTGATGGACTACAACTTTCATGTTGCAAGTTTTGTTTGAATCCATTTTCATCTTGGTGAAAAAATGGGACAAATTTAGGAAAAAAATAAGAAAATTTTATAACTTAGAAAAATTCTAAGTTATGAAATTTTTCCATTTTAAACCCTAATTTTCATTTTTGGGTTTCTTGATGAACAAGTTTCATAATTTGACATGTCTTGATGAAAAATGACCCTTGGCACTTGATTTTAACTAAAAAGTCAAAGTTTGACTTTTCAGTATACAGTCAAATTTTGATCAGTTGACTGAAAAATTCATCTGTCAATCTTATGCATTTGAGATATTTTGAACTTTTTGAATGGGTCAAGACAATGTTATTGAGTACTTGAGTCCATGTTTGAGCTTGATTTGCCATTGGCTAGGTCAAATAGTCAAAAATTGCCTTTGTACAGTTAAAACCCTAAAAATAACCATTTTGCCCTTTTGGTGATCTGATCAAATTTCTTGTGGAATTGTGATCCAAACTTGATCAAATTGTTCATATGAGTTCATAATATTTATGTGAATCAAATTTCATGAGGTTTGACTGTCAATTGTCCATAGTTGACTTTTTTCCCCAATACAGCTGATTTTTAGGTCAACTGTCCAATTGACTGGGCAAAAATTTGGATCAAGGCTTGAAACTTGGTATGGACAAACTTGTGAGTCCAATATGAAGTATGAAAGTCACTTTGGGCATTGTAGGTCAAAACATCACTGTGTAAACTCAAACCCTAATTTAGGTCAACACTGCAAGGAGGTGTCTTGAGCAGAGGAAACCCTAGCTTGATCTTGAGTTCCAAGAGTCTTGTGGTAAAAAATGTTGATGAAATGAGAGGGCAAATTTTGGGGTACAATAATCAGCAATGATTATCATGATGAGAAAGACATAATCAGCAGCAAATCTCTAATCTTTGATGGTGAAAACTTCTCTTACTGGAAAGATAGAATTGAAAGTTTCTTTCTAGCTCATGACGTTGATCTCTGGGATATGGTGACTGGTGGGTACATTCATCTAGTTAACAAAAGCGGTTGGAAGATTGATAGAAAAAGAATGACAGGTCATCCAAAGAGGGAATTCAGAAATCATCAAAAGGCCAGAACAATTCTCTTGAGTGTTATCTCGTACACGGAGCATGAGAAAATCACAAACAGAGAATCAACAAAACACATGTTTGACTCCTTGAAAGTGACGCATGAATGCAAAATGCAAGTCAAAGAAACGAAAGCTCTAGCTCTCTTTCAGAATTATGAATCTTTCAAAATGGAAGAAGATGAAACCATTGAAACAATGTTCTCAAGATTTCAAATTCTAGTTGCTGGGCTAAAAGTTATGGATAAAGGGTACTCAACTGTTGATAATGTAAAGAACATCATCAAAAGTTTTCCCAAGAAATGGGAACCCATGGTCACAGCTCTTAAACTGGCCAAAGATCTGAACAAAATCTCTCTCGAAGAACTTGTCAGCTTCCTGAGAAGTCATGAGATAGAGTTAGAAGAAGATGAGCCCCAGAAGAAAGGTAAGTCTTTAGCTCTTAAATCTAACAAAAAATATGAACTGAAACTTTTGCAGGAAAAAGAAGAAAACTCTAGCGGATCCTCATTAGAAGAAGATGAATTGTCTATTCTCCCCGGAAGATTAAATCAGCTATGGAAGCACATGCAGAGGAAGTTCAAAACTCCTAGAAGAACAGGGAATCATTCTGAACCATCTTCTGGATACAGAAAATCAAGTAACAGAGACATTGTCTACTACGAATGCAATGAACAAGGGCATTACAAAAGCGATTGTCTAAATCTTCAAAAAGAGAAACCTAAAAAGAAGTTCTTTAACAAAAAGAAGAAAATCCTCATGGCAACATGGGATGACTCATACTCTTCTAAATCTGAAACAAAATCAGAAGATGAAAGAGCCAACATAGCCCTAATGGCCAACGTGTCAGATGACACTGTATCATCTAGATCAGAATCAGACTTAAAGGAAGAAGATTTGTTCTCTAACTTTTATAGATCTCAATTAGAAGAAAGACTATCAGAATTTCTTGAAAGATATCAGAAACTTCGAGTCATAAACAAGAACCTGAAAAAGGATCTAGTTTCTAACTCTGAAGAAACTAAGAAACTGAGATAAAAAACTTTGAGCTTAAAGAAACAATTTCTAAACTAGAAAATAAATTACAAAAGGCTCAGAAAGAACTTGTCTCACAAGTTCCTAATAACTCTGATAAGATCATAAAGGAATATGATCATAGCTTTCAAAAATTTCTTGCTAAAAACATAAATAGAAGCAAGATGGCTTCAATGATCTATGGAGTTAGTAGAAATGGCATAAAAGGAATAGGACACAAGGGTAAAGTATCTAAACCTAAGAAAGTTAAGGATATGGTCATAGGACACACACCTCTCTATTCTCACTTCACATATGGGCACACACATGACATAACATATACTAGTAATGCTTTTCATGCTAAACCAATATTCAAAAAGATTTTTGGTAACTCTAACAAACAAGGATCCAAAAAGATATGGGTACCTAAGGACAAAATTGTCTATGTTGCAGATGTCTTTAACAGCAAAATTGAAACACCAATCTTGGTACCTGGACTCTGGATGATCTCGACACATGATGGAAAGAAAGCATATGTTCCAAGGCCTGGAGCTTAAATCGAGAGGCTACGTAGGTTTCAAAGGCAATCATAAGGGAAGATTATTGGCTCTTGAACTATTGGTAATGATACACTTCCTTCTATAACTAATGTTCTGTTAGTAGATGGATTAATGCATAACTTGTTATCCATAAGTTAATTAAGTGATAACGATTCTGATATAATCTTTAATCAAAAAGATGGATCTGTCCTCTTTAATGGAAAGAGAAAGAACAACATTTACAAAATAAAACTTTCTGAACTAAAAAGTCAGAAAGTAAAATGCCTATTGTCTGTTAACGATGAGCAATGGGCCTAGCACAAAAGATTGGGGCATGTTAGTATGATAAGAATATCTCAGATTAACAAACTCAATCTGGTCAGAGGACTTCCTAACCTGGAGTTCAGCTCATAGGCTATGTTTGAAGCATGTCAAAAAGGCAAGTTTGCAAAACCTTATTTCAAAACCAAAAATGTTGTTTCTACCTCTAGACCATTAGAACTTCTACATATAGATCTATTTGGACCAGTGAAAACTGCATCCATCAGTGGCAAGAAGTATGTATTAGTGATCGTAGACGACTATAGCAGATGGACATGGGTAATGTTCTTAAGACACAAGGACGAGTCACATTCTATGTTCTTTTCCTTATGTAACCAAGTCCAAAACAAAAAAAGATCTTAGAATTGTTAAAGTCAGAAGTGATCATGGTGGGGAATTTGAAAACAAAAATTTTGAACTATTTTTTAATGAGAATGGAATCTCTCATGATTTCTCTTGTCCTAGAACTCCTCAACAAAACAGAGTTGTAGAACTAAAGAATAGAACTTAACAAGAAATGGCCAGAACCATAATCAACGAGACTAACATCGCTAAGAACTTCTGGGAAGAAGCAATTAACACAGTGTGTTATATTCATAATAGAATCTCCATAAGACCTATTCTAGATAAGACTCCATGTGAACTGTGGAAGAACAGAAAGCCCAACATTTATTTTTTTCATCCATTTGGATGTACTTGTTTCATTCTAAACACTAAAGAACAAGTGAACAAGTTTTACTCTAATGCACAAAAGTGTCTCATGTTAGGATACTTTGAACGTTCAAGAGGTTATGGAGTATATAACACAAACACGAATTATGGAAGAGTCTATCAGTATCAGATTTGATGATAAGCTTGGCTCTCAAAAATCAAAGCAAGGTAAATTTTTTGCAGATATAGAAGTTAAACTTACAGGTACTGAAGACACTGCATCAGAAGTTGCTCACAAAGAATCACATTCAACTCCAGAATAAGTTGTCCCAAACTTTACGGTAACATCTGAAGAGCCTCTCAATAAAATATAATCCAGAAGCAGTTTAGCTCATCCGGAAAACAAGATTATGGGAAAGAAAGAAGATCCAATCAGAACAAGATCTACATTTAGAAATTATGAAGAATCTCTCATGGGATTAGTGCCTCTGATTGAGCCAACTTCCATTGATGAAGCCCTTCTGGACAATGATTGGATACTTGCAATGCAGGAAGAATTAAACCAGTTCACCAAAAACGATGTGTGGGATCTTGTTCCTAAACCAAAAGGGTTTAACATCATTGGAACCAAATGGGTATTCAGAAACAAACTAAATGAACACGGAGACATAGTAAAAAACAAAGCATGACTGGTGGCACAAGGTTTTAGTCAGCAAAAGGGGATAGACTATACAGAAACCTTTGCTCCAGTCGCCAGGTTAGAATCTATCGGGCTTTTAATTTCTTTTGCAGTAAATAACAGCATCACTCTTTATGAGATGGATGTTAAAAGTGCACTTTTAAATGGTTACATTGATGAATAAGATTATGTGTACCAACCCCCTGGTTTTGAAAATTCAAAACATCCAGATTATGTCTATAAACTTAAGAAATCGTTATATGGTCTGAAACAAGCTCCCGGAGCTTGGTATGAAATACTAAGTAACTTTCTCTTAGAAAATAATTTTACCAGAGGGAAGGTGGACACTACTTTATTCTGTAAACTATTTAAAAATGACATTCTGGTTTGTCAAATTTACATTGATGATATCATCTTCAGATCTACTAAAGCCTCTCTAGGAAGAGGATTTGTAAATCTATGCAGATAGAATTTGAAATGAGTTTGATGGGGGAACTCAAGTTCTTTCTGGGTATCCAAATCAATCAAACTCTAGAAGGAACCTACATATATGAAAGCAGTATGTCAAAGAACTTCTGAAGAAGTTTGACCTGTCAGAATGTAAGCCAGCCAAAACTCCTATGCATCCCACATGCATTCTGGAAAGGAAGAGGTAAGTAAGAAGGTAGAACAGAAGATCTACAAAGGTATGATTGGTTCTCTCTTATATTTAACATCTTTAAGACCTGATATTCTGTATAGTGTCTGTCTGTGTGCTAGATTCCAATCAGATCCTAGAGAATCTCACTTAACAGCTGTTAAGCAAATTTTGAAGTATATGAAAGGTACTACTAATCTTGGTCTTTGTTATAGAAAAACCAAAGAATACAAATTAGTAGGTGTTGCACCCCAAAATTTTCCCTCTCATATTTTTCCAAGACTTTTCTCTTACATAGGTGATTACAAACATTTGATTAAAGAAAAAAAAGTTTTTGAAGATTTTAACAAAGTCTTTCGATTGGCATGTCAAAGGGTCTTTAGATTGGCATATGGACAGGCTTCGATTGAGAACCTAACCTCCTCCAAGCTTTCCTCAAATTTCCAAGCTTTTATTGGAGCCTTGGACTTTTACTTGTTTACTGTATAAAAGCTTTGACTGGGCATATGTTTCCTTCGAAATAGCCTCCTTCAATCCAAAAGGGAAGAGCCTCATGTTAATGCTCCTTCGATTGCACCATTAGCTTTGCATGCTGGCTTGACTCATAATGAAATGGCTACCTGCATGCAAGCTGGATTCCTACATTGTTTGGGCATTTGGTTTCTTTGGAGCAAGCTTAATTCTTTCTTCGATTGGGAATTTGATTTCTTTGGAGCAAGCTTCATTCCTGCTTCAACTAAGAAAATTATCCCTTTGTGTGTGCCTTCAGCGTACAAAGCAAGAATCCCCTACAAGATCCCTCTGATCCACTAGCAGTGACCTCCTGCATGCTTACTTAGGAAAAGGATTCTTTAGACCTTCCTTTGATCCACTAGACAAAAGGCTACCTCAGACTTGCCTTCGATCCACAAGGAAGAAGGCTACTTTTAACTGGCCTTCGATTCACAAAGCTCCCACTGGGCAAAAGTCCCCTCAGCTTGTCACCAGCGCACGTATGCGTCTTCATGCTTGCCTTGGTTTCATAAGGCAAAGAACCATTAGCATGCCTTAGATTCACAAGGCCAAGGCCCCTTCAACTTGCCTCTATGTTTGCTTTCGACCCATAAGAAAATGACTTCCTCTGGGCTTGCCTCCAATGCGCAAGGCAATGGTTTCCCTTCATGCCAACACCCATAAAGTAGTGGCTTTCTTTTATATGTGCTTAAATTCATTAAGAAGTTGGCTTCCCTCATGCTAGCTTTGACTCCACCTCTAAAATATTCAACACAGTTTTCCACATTTTGACACCTAGTAAGGTCCATTCGAAGGATACACCAATGGTGCCTTTCGGAGGACATATATGTGTTCCATTCGAAGGATACATAATTGTGGGAAACAAGCGTGTTTTTCCTTTTGATGAGTATTGGTTCAAGATGCTTTCATTTGATCCACAAGGCAAAGGCTCCCCCTTCACCTGGCCTTTGATTCACCAAGCAAAGGTTTCCTCTTCATGCCTGCCTTCATTTCACAAGCATAAGACTGCTACATTATGAGCCCACATTGGTGGCCCATTCGAAGAATGCACAAGGGGTGCATGTGGGCTATTCAAAGGACACACAAATGATTTCCTCGAAGGGGCATGCATTTGGTCCAGCCGAAAGACACATAATGGTTGAAGACAAGTGCTATATTTTCTTTTGATGAGTTTGACCAAAGTCCTGCATGCTTCCAGACCTAAGCCTTCTGCACAATCCCATTCATGACTAAAGAAGTTTCGAATGGCCAAAAAAGAGTTTTAGATTGGGTTAGTTGAGAAGTTTCAGATCAAGCTACCAAGGCAAATAGGGGCTTAATCAAAGAAGCCCCAATGATGAGAATTGGAGCAATTTAATCAGGACTTTATAAGTCTATCGGGATACTACCTGCAAGTATACAGTTTAGTCGTTCTAGTTTTAAAAGATTATCGAACCCACAGAGACTGAGGATCAATCGCATACGATCTAATGCTACAGTTTGTTTAACTAAGCGATGAATATTCGATTTTTAGGGGAAACCGTTTAATTAAAAATAATAGTAATAGTTATACCGGTATGTGATAATCGGACTTAGGGAATTCGGTGAATCGCTTGGCCTATAAAGTATTTCGGTAAAAGCTAATTGTTTAAAAACCTGAGACATACACTCTTGTGTTCATGAAATAAGTTATGCTACTAAACCTAGTGGATGCACTTTAAATTTAATAACACTTTTTGAAAACAATTTGAGTTTAATTAATTTATTAAAACACTCTCGTGTATTTAAAAATTAATGTTTCGTTACCACTATCTGGGTTGAACCCCAGCTCTCGCATGCAGGTTCTTGCCTTAATTAATTTCCCACTCTCGTGGCAAAATCGTGTTAATTAACCTCTCACTCTCGTGACAAGGGTAGTTAAATTAATCTTGGAAATTGGAAACCATAAATTGTTTTATAAATATTTTTGGCCAAGGTATCACTGAATTCTTCCAATTCTTAAGAGTCACATACCGGTATTAATAAATTAGCCGGACATAATAAATTTAACAGCAATGCAATTCAAAATATAATTCATAACAATAATTGGCATAATATAAAAAAAACGAATAAATATTAATTGCAATAAAAACCTGGAATCAAAGTTGCTATGGTAATCTTGAAGTATTACAATAATCCTTGAGCTTAATTGCAGTAAATAAATCGTGTTAATTCTTGAATGAAGAATTAACACCTAAAACTAAAAACTAAAGCTTGGAATGAAAATTACAGCAACGTAGAAAAACTCTTAAAACAAGAAAATAGAAATAATTGTAAAAGAATAATAAATTTTCTCTGAGAAAATTCCTTCGACCCCTGGTACGTTGCACTTGCACACATATATATAGCAGAGGAAAAATAGCAGTTGCCCAGTCTTGAGGAAAGGTTGAATGGAGAAAATATAGGGAGCACTATTGGTGGGTGGAGGAAAAATAGCAGAACGAGTATTCCCTTGCGTTGCCCACGTCTCCACTCTTCACAACGCCCTTCTTCACGCGTGTGACGGTCGTCACAAGTGGGTGACGGTCGTAACGCGCTTAAGTAGCGCATTACGCTCGTCAGTGATGTGTGACGAGCGTTACTCCAAGTTGGGGGGTGTTACGCCCGTCACAAGGATGTGACGACCGTCACTGCTCCAAAAATCCAAACTTTGTATTTTTTAGTTCTTTTTCTCTTTGTTTATTGTCTAGCCTTCTTCATGTTATCCTTTTCCATTGGTTTGAGTTGAAAAATGTTATACCTATAAAAAGACAAATAATCTCGGAATAATCGGGGGTTAGACGACTTAATGAAATATAAAATCGGTAAAAAGCATGGTAATTATATGATATGTTTTCTCGTTATCAAATTCCCCCATACTTAAACCTTTGCTTGTCCTCAAGCAAATAGTCATTCGAAAGGTCGGACATGTTTTGTCAAGCGCATAAGCATGACATACCTTGGATTTTTAAAGTAATTTCGGGAAATCCTCGTCGGTTCGGCCAATACTTTAGTAAAACACTAAAGATACGCTAATGACACAAGAAATAAGCTTAGTCGTAGGCTTCCATTTCAAACGAGCTATCCAATGGTTCCGTTATAATTCTGCCCGGAGTTCCTCGTATCTATTTCACCCGGTTTCGTTCTAGCGCAATCACATTAAGCCCTTTGTCTTAGCGTGCACGTAGTGGAGTAACCGGTTAGTGACTTTGATCCTTTCAGCACGAGGTCTGGTACATGAATGTGGCAACTCTACATATGTTATCCAAATTGGAGGTTGTGGGGGATCGGGCCGTAGCACGCCCTGCCGAGTTCAGAACCAGATACCTCTGAACCAACCAACATTGGATTCCTTCATTATTTGCTCAGCTCTTATATGTGCCCGTATATTTTGGTACACAAATTTTCTTTTCTTTTAGCAGCGAGATAAGAAGGATATTTTTAGAATCAGGCATCAAACACTTATATTCATCGATTCTCCACGTGGTTTATGTCAAGACGGTGCTGACTGCTAGTATAAACTACTAGGGGTTACTTCTAGAACTTGAAACTCCAGATATCGGCATAATGGTTATTGAAACGGATCGCATAAGTAGGAAGTCTACAGTGTCATAACCGTATCGATCTTGTTATGTCGTTTTCGGCTTCCTTAACTGGGATTTCGTTAAAATAGGTATGTCGGGCTAATGCGAAGATAAAAAAATTTCGGTATGGCTAAATAAAGCGAAGAATTTGAATCAAGACATATCGTAAGAATTTACTAGTTTATAAAAGATTGAAAGGTACCTCTCCCACACAAAATCCGACATTGTCCTCAATGTTGCGGTATATAGGCGGGGGAGTACAATTACAAAAACAAACGGAAAAGAAATGAAACAGAAAAATAATAAATTACATAGAAATTAAAGAAAGACTACTGGTGGCCACGTCCTCTACTCCTGGTGCGAGAGCGTCTGGTAGGAGTGGCTTCGGTGTCAGTGTCTTGGAAACCAAGGGTGTTGACGTCCATCCTTAAGGTGTTAAGCTCTGACAGGGCCTCATCTAACCTCTCATTCATGTTGCGCTGCCCAGTCAAGATCTGAGCGTTTTGAGCGCACAGAGACTCAAATTGTTCATGTTGCCTTCTTTCAAGTGCCGTGTTCATTTGGTTCTGCATATGGAGGGCGCGGAGGATGTCTTCAAGATTAATAGGAGGAGGTGCAGATGAGGAACCTGGAATGTCATGGAATGGAGGAGCACTATCCAACTCTTCTTGCATTTCGTCTGCGGGGGCTGCATGTTGGTCTTCATGAGCAGGTGCATGCTCTGCGGGAATTTCAGGCTCGAACAACCAGTTTGCTCGGTTACTTGGATTGATTCGGTCCCTACAAGACAAAATGATGTTCTGATAGACAGTGTTCTTGATTACAGGGTGGAATCTGCCATCTTCCCGCTCGTAAATGAGATGTGCCGCTTTGCAGTGATCTAAAGTTAGCAAAGCCGGTGCCATAGAAGGCAAGGTTGCGAGAGCAGTACCGTAGTTCAGACCTAAGGCAATTGAAGTGACCAGCCCTCCGAAATAAAATGGCTTTCCGCCTCTAGCACAAATAGAGTGGATGTGAGCGAGTGAGAACGGGACGACATTGATCTTTTGCCCAGTGAACGCGCAATGCAAAAAGAAGAGCTCCTTGGAGTTGAGCTTATGGTTACTGTCGCGGGCGAAGATTGTGTTGCTAAGGATGCGGTGGAAATAGCGGATGGCCGGATTATGAATGTGGGTTGCATTCAGGTGGTCGTAGGATCTGGCACGGATATTCGTCAAACTATGCCATAAGTTGAAAGCTTCCTCACCAAAATTATCCGGCACCCGGAGATGAGCACCTTCGTCCGAACAAAAGCCTAAAAGTCACGCGATGTCGGATTGAGGCAACTCGTGCTCAATGCCAAACATGCGGAATTTAGCCAGGCCTGACAGTTGGTTTGTGGCACCTGGCGGAGTGATGTAAACAAATGAACTCAAGAACTCAAGAGTAAGAGTTTCATAGATCGGTCTTGGTTCGCGGCATAAGTTTCACAAATCCACACTTTGCAATAATTGGCGGACACTGTCAAGTAGTCCCAAACTCCTCAGGCAGTCGATGTCAACGTACCGTGTGGGTTGGAGACCTCGACGTTGAAATTTCTGAAACTTTTCCCGTTGATTTTCTCCCTGTTTGCCGATTCTGAAATTGAGGGCGGGGGCTTGTGGGTTATTTGCCATGGTGTAGGTAGAATTTGATTTTGGAATATGAAAATGGGGTACTGTATGGATTGTAATTTGGTGTTGGGAGTTTAGAAGTTAGAAGAAAAATGGAGTGGAGTGGGTAGTTTTCGTATGATGTGGTAACAATGGGGGAAATTGGTTTATGAAGGAAATGGTTGGAATGGTTCTGTAATAGCCGTTCTGATACATTGTATGCGTGACGGTCGTCACGAGGGTGTGACGGTCGTCATAAGGCAAAAAGGCGTGTTACACTCGTCACAAGGGAGTGACAGTCGTAACGCGTTCAGTATCATTAATGAGACAACCGTTACAGGACCGTTGGGGGTGTTTATATATTTTTATATTTTATTATTTTCTTGGTAATAAGGTTTGAAGTATTTTAAATTTTTGAAATATTTTAATTAATTAAAGTTTTTAAAGTAATCTAATAATAAAAGTTTTGTAATATTAGTTACCAGCACATAACGAAATAGTAATATTACGGTAAACATAAACCGTAAATAAAAAGAAATACACAGTATGCTGAAGATGAAAAGAAATGAAAATTAAAATAAACTTGGTACTTTAAATAATTGAATAAATTCATAAGAAATTGTTTCGAAATGACTAAAAATGATAAAATGATGAAATAATAACTAGAATCCCTCCCACACTAAAACTAAACAGTGTCCCCAATGTATGTACAAATGCGAGAGAAAAGAATATGATAACAATGACAACTCTAGCCACGGGGAGGCGGAAACATATGCTGGTGCATGTACTCCAGCTGATCGGTCACCAAATCCATGAAGGCTATGAAGTCCACTCGGAGAGATGTCAGCTCGCCCCGCATGTCAGTAATTTCTTCGTGTAAAGAGTGTAGGGTAACAATAGGTGAAGGTGGTGTAATCTCTGGAGCCTGGGTGGCGGTCTCAGCGGAAGTAGCCTGTTGTTCCAAAGGATCGGGGAACTCATGGTATCCTGGTGGTGTGGCAGGATCTTCATCAGCATTAATAGTGTTGGGGACCTCGTAAATGTCAACAGTAGATGGTGAGGAGGGCGGTGTAGCAGGATGGTGAAGGTCAAAAAGCCAGTTATCTCTATTATGCACACTGGTGATAGGGTCCGGAAGCTTAAACTGGTGAACGATCTGATGATTAACTAACAGGTCAAATTGATCTGGTCCAAGGTTTCCGATAAAGCTAGTGTTGAAACAGAATGCGATGTCCATCGGCTTTATTCCATAAAGCGGGGCTGATCCTAGCATAGGCCTGCGAAGTCCAATTGCATTTGATAGCATGGTAACTAAACCACCCAACAGGATTGGTGCATTTGGAGTCTGGATGATACGCTCCATATTAGCGAGCATATAAGCGGCACCGTTTACTGAACGACTCTGGGATGCACAATACATAATGAATAGCTCATCGCGGGATACAGATGTGACATTCTGCTGTTTGCCAAAGATGGTGTGGGCGATGATCTTGTGAAAATACCTGATAGCCGGGTTATGGATGCATTAAGAATAAAGATCAGACGGCTCAGGATGGTTATTACTAGTGATGCTCCCCCAGAAAAAATCAAGATCAGAGTCAGGCAAGAGGTTCTCCTGGGTCATAGTGATAACATCAGGACCAAAAGGGAACCCAAGCAGGTGGCTAAACTCCCGGAGGTTATAAGTGTAGTCCATGTTAAACATCCTGAAAGTGATCAACCCACAGTTGAAGCCTATCTCATGATTTGGAATGAAGCTCAGGGTGCTCAGGAACTCAAGGGTCAACTTTTTGTAAGTACAGAACCGTCTTCGGATAGGAGCAGTGTTCCAGCCAATCTGATGCAGCAAGTACATGACACTCTCACGAATGCCAAGAGCGGTCATAGCATGGTCATCTGCGTAGATAGTAGGGCACATTTCCCGCTCAGCCAGGTCCGCAAATCGTCTTCTTTGGTGTTTGCTTCTAAAATTGACATTCATGAAGTTTACACAGGCCATAGCGCTAAATATGAAAGCAAAATAATTACCCCCTGAAAATATTTGATAAATGTTTGAAAAAAAAGGAGAAACTAAGTTAGTATTTTCGGGTTAAGAAATTGCCAAAGTTAAATCAAAAAGAAAAAGAAAGTTTAAAGGGAAAATAAAAACAGAAGAAAAAATAGAAAGGAGCAAGAGATGCAATCATGAAAATGTTTTAAAGATCAAGAAAAAGAAAAGAAAAATAAAAACATGTTAAAGTAGTAAAAATAATTAAAGTAAAACATGGGTTTCCTCCCACGAAGCGCCTTTATTTTATGTCGACGGCTCGATAGTTAATACCTATTCAGTTAGGTATTGGGGAAGGCGGCTCACTTAACTGAAGATAAGCCGAATAGTTGATATTTCCGACGTTAAAGTAGGGCTTTAGGCGCTGGCCATTGACTATGAATGGTTCGATAGAACTGCCTTTAATTTCTATCGCACCACTTGGGAAAACATTGTTAATTTCGAATGGTCCGGACCATCTGGAACGTAATTTTCCCGGGAAAAGTTTCAGTCTAGAGTTGAATAGGAGTACGATGTCTCCTTCTTTAAATTCTTTCCGCGAGATATGCTTATCGTGCCATTTTTTTGTTCTTTCTTTATAGATTCTAGCATTTTCATAAGCGTCTAAACGCAATTCTTCTAATTGATGGATATCTAACACTCGTTTCTCGCCAGCAGTCTTGTAATTTAAGTTGAGGGTTTTTATGGCCCAATAAGCTTTATGCTCTAATTCTACTGGCAAATGACAAGATTTTCCATAAACTAACTTGAACGGCGTTGTTCCGATAGCGGTTTTAAAAGCTGTATGATATGCCCAAAGAGCATCATTTAGCTTGGAGGACCAGTCTTTTCTGGATGAAGTTACGGTTTTCTCAAGGATTTGTTTTATCTCCCTATTTGACACTTCCACTTGGCCGCTCGTTTGAGGATGGTATGGTGTGGCTATGCGATGTTTAACGCTATATTTTGAAAGTAACTTTTCGAAGATTCTAGAGATAAAATGGGAACCACCATCACTGATTACCAGTCTTGGTACACCGAATCGTGGGAAGATAATATGCTTGAATAGTTTTAATACCACACGTGTATCGTTTGTGGGTGCGGCGATGGCTTCAATCCATTTTGATACGTAGTCGACGGCTACCAAAATATACTTATTTCTAAAAGATGCGGGGAAAGGTCCCATGAAATCAATTCCCCATACATCGAAAATTTCTACTTCGAGGATTCCTTTTTGCGGCATTTCGTCGCGTCTAGATATATTTCCCGTGCGTTGACATCTATCGCAGTTCATAATTGCTACGTGGACGTCTTTCCATAAGGTAGGCCAAAAGAAGCCAGCTTGAAGTATTTTTGCACAGGTTTTTGTCATACTAGCGTGTCCACCATAAGGGGCGGAATGGCAATGGGAAATGACGTCGTCTATTTCATCGTTAGGAACGCAACGACGGTAGATACCATCGGCGCCTATTTTAAAGAGTAATGGTTCATCCCAAAAGTAGTGTTTAAGATCATGGAAAAATTTCTTCCGCTGTTGGTACGTTAAATCAGGTGGTAAAACACCGACAGCTAAATAGTTGACGAAGTCAGCGTACCATGGTAATGTGGTGTTAGCACAAATGGCTTTTACTACCGCAGTTGTTAAAGGTTCATTGTGTTGATCTAAAATGTCGGTAGGGTTTATCTCTAGCTTAGCAACAAGGCGTTCATAAGGGAAGTCTTCGTTTATGGGAACACTCTCGGTTTGGATTCCATCTAATCTCGATAAATTGTCAGCTACCATGTTTTCAGTTCCTCTCTTGTCTTTTATTTCTAAATCAAACTCTTGTAGGAGTAAGATCCATCTGAATAGTCGTGGTTTGGCGTTTTTCTTGCTTAGTAAGTATCGGATCGCAGCATGATCCGTGTAAATAATGATTTTGGCGCCTACTAAGTAGGAACGTGTGATACGGTGGGAGAACTGACTTGAGGTTTTGCGTTTGTATTCGCAAATGTTGCGGTTAGCAAGAGTCGCCACCGACTTTTTATTTTATCCTAAGGAAAGGTTAAAAAGCACAGCAAAAACCTTTTGAGATATTTTCTTGGGTTCGGGGAGTAGATTATAGAAAGGGAAGGTATTAGCACCCTTTCTATCCATGGTTATCCATGGGCTCTTAGTTACTTGCTTAGATCACTTGCCTTTTGTTTTCAATTTGATTGAAATGGTGCTTTGTGTGTGTGGATTTGAAAATGTTTTGAAAAGAGGCCAATGTGGTGGCAATCTTTGTAATGATCCATGTGGGGATGTATACAAAGATGTACGTCTTTTGAAAAAGTTTTCATTTGTTTTTGAAAGTTGTTTTGAAAGTGTAGTGATGTGTGATTTTGGAATTAGGCAAGTGTTTTGTTTTGCAAGTTTGATTCAAGTAACTAAGAGGTTGTCTACTCCTAAATTTCTCAAAAGACTATTGCTATGTTTTAACCCTTTTAACAAGTTTGTTCCACCATTGAATTTGGTGGACAATCTTGTGTTAGGATGTGAAAGGGACAGGCGCGGGTCATCATTTAGACCACAATTGTAACAGCGTTAAATGTCTTTGGGCAATTTTCTTTAAGGGACTTGATCATTTGTTTTTGTTTGTTTTTGAAA
The DNA here is from genome assembly GCA_948472305.1 of Vicia faba. Taxonomy (NCBI): domain Eukaryota; kingdom Viridiplantae; phylum Streptophyta; class Magnoliopsida; order Fabales; family Fabaceae; genus Vicia; species Vicia faba. The sequence goes on from OX451735.1 coordinate 563,549,119, forward strand.
AGTTTTTATCGAGGGACTATGATCATTCAAATTGTCTGCTTTGCCCAAGGAAGTTCAACATACAATATGGTCCATTTATTTGAAGGCAACAAAGTGGAGTACCCTAGGGGTGTTAGTGTGCAAGTGTGTTTTATTGCATACAAGAGTTTTTCTTTGAATTAGGTTTTTCTATTTCATTGATTTTATCTTGTCATACACGTCCTAATTACTAACAATAAGAAGCGGAAATGTAAAATCCTACGCTATTACAATAATTAGGGGAGGGGGATACACATTTGTACATGGGGGGTTCAACGAGAAAAATAGACAAAAAAGAAAATAGCGGAAAACAAGATATATAGAGAGAGAGAGGGAGCCTGCGCGCTGTTGGGAGGCCATCAGAAGTTCTGACCCAGATCCGCTGTCAGATGATCAACCTGTTGGTGAAACTGGATGAGTCAGAACTTCTGACTCTAGAACCTGCAAAACAGAACCTTGTTAGTGGGGAAACCAGAAGTTCTGATTTCCCTGCGCTGCAAGACAGAAGTTTGTTAGTGAAAAAACCATAAGTTCTGATTCTGCTGGAAAGGCAATAACTCTCAGAGGTTCTGATGTCATTGACAGCAAAATAGGCTTCAGATGTGCTAACGTCAAAGTCAGCACTTGGCTTTTTCCTGTACTAATCAGAACATCTGCAATCCTGTTGTTACTCCACAAAACAGGAAACATATTTGGAACAGATCCAGCAAAATAGCAAAAATGTTTCAGAGGTCAGAATCACCAAGGTCACAGGCAAGTCCTATACTGGCTCAGAACGTTCTGAGGTATGAGAATCCTCAGAACATAAACAGCAATAACATGAATATTTACATTATGTCACTTGAATATGCACAGCTGATGATGCTTAACAGTGTGGTGAGGGTCAGCAGGTGCTTACCTGACTGTCTGGAAGATGGTGGGTGAAAGTTAGCTTTTGGTTCTGGTGGTGTTCTGGACAGATTTGGAAAAGGGGAAGTGAAGGTGTATACGTGTATAGGGTCAGAAGTTTGGAAAGAACGTTTTTGGTTTACAGAAAAGAGCTGGATGTTTAATGAAGTTGAAGGTAAGAAACTTAAAGTTGTGAAACAAAGCTGGAGATTTTGGCAGAGTTTCAGAATGTTACGTTTCTAGGAGTTTCGTTTCTCTCTCAGCAATTTTTTTGTTTCTTTTCTTGAACGCCTTTTGCAGTGGTGGAAGCTCTCTATTTATAGGCAAAGTTCTTGTGGATGTCTTGAACATTTAAGGCGCCAACAGAGTTTGAATTTGTTCTTTGACAGAAATTCCTGGGAAGTTGTGATAACAGCTATCTTTCAGCCTAGGTAGCAGCAGCAGGCGTAGATTGGGGGAAGTGACCTCTGAAATGGGCGGTGGCGTGAAGACCCATGCCAGAATCTGTGCAAAAGCATTTTCCAAGCCACACGTGAATGCTCAGGAGTGGTTGGAAGCATTAATGGGCATTAAATGGTGACAAGACCTGTCAATACCAACATTCTGGTAAGGGAAACCAGCGTTGAATCAGCAGCGTAAACCATGCTCTGGCCTTGGCTACCTGTTGTCTTAGCAAACTCTGGAGATTCTCCTGGTTTTCTGGTACGTTCCTTGGATCTACTTCTGGACAATCTGGACTTAGAGATTCTGTATCAATGTGACACCTATCCTTCTGACCTTTCATCTTCTGATTTCAACCTGTTCTGAAGGAGCCTTCATACTTTCCTGTTTCTCTTGCATTCCTTTAGCAAGTTCTGACTGAGCTTGTGTAACTGCTGAAGGGGTATGTTCTGTTTGAGGCTTACACTCTGAACCACGTTTACAACTTCTGATTGAACTGATGTAGCTGCTGAAGAGCCAACTTCTGACCACGCTGAGCCCAGCTTACAACTTCTGACCGTCTTCATCTGGAATGGGTCCAGAAGTTCTGAAGCGCTGATTTTTCTAAAAAACACTTATTTTAAAGAAACATTCTAAGCACTTAGAATTTGATTTTCCTCAAGACGGAAGCGTTTTTTCTGGAGTTTGTGAGATCATATTGCTCTTGTAAGTGGCTTGCTTGGGCAAAAGGATAACCCAGGACTTGGATTTGTTTCAGGGGACTTTGAAAAATCTAAGATGGTTTCCTGAAGAAAGGGAGTGCAAATTTTGGGGTACAACAGTTGCCCCTGTTCAATCTTCTTGAACCTGAAGAGTTAGATTGGCAAGTTTGCCTTTTGTGACTCGAGGGTAAAAGGAGATTGGACACTAGAGTGCCCGGAAATTTGCACTCGCATGCTGGAGTCTCAACAATGTGATGTCAGGAATGGACTTATAGATGCTATTTGGAGAGGTGGTAGATAGGGAGATGGGCTTATAGATGCCATCTGGAGACGTGACAGAACCTTGTCGGGAATGGGCTTATAGATGCCATTTGGAAGTGTCGATCGCATAAGAGATTCCTTAGCGAGAAATTTGTATATTTGAGAAAGACGGATGTTTTCCTGGCTTGTTACAGGTGTTTGATCTTCTATCTCCTTATGCAGGTGTGCCCTGGCTAGATACAGGTATCGAATCTACAATCGGTTGCTCACAGATGTGCCCTGGCTGGATACAGGAGTCGAATCTGGAAATAGTCGTTAATAGATGTGCCCTGGCTGGATACAGGAATCGAACCTTCGGACTCTTCAGACGTGCCCTGGCTAGATACAGGAATCGAGTCTGGAAGCGTTGTAGTTGATAGATGTGCCCTGGCTGGATACAGGAGTCGAATCTGGAAATAGTCGTTAATAGATGTGCCCTGGCTGGATACAGGAATCGAATCTTCGGACTCTTCAGACGTGCCCTGGCTAGATACAGGAATCGAGTCTGGAAACATTGTAGTTGATAGATGTGCCCTGGCTGGATACAGGAGTCGAATCTGGAAATAGTCGTTAATAGATGTGCCCTGGCTGGATACAGGAATCGAATCTTCGGACTCTTCAGACGTGCCCTGGCTAGATACAGGAATCGAGTCTGGAAACGTTGTAGTTGATAGATGTGCCCTGGCTGGATACAGGAGTCGAATCTGGAAATAGTCGTTAATAGATGTGCCCTGGCTGGATACAGGAATCGAATCTTCGGACTCTTCAGACGTGCCCTGGCTAGATACAGGAATCGAGTCTGGAAACGTTGTAGTTGATAGATGTGCCCTGGCTAGATACAGGAATCGAATCTTTGAACTCTTCAGACGTGCCCTGGCTAGATACAGGAATCGAGTCTGGAAACTGATCACTCTCAATATGCCCTGGCTAGATACAGGTATCGAATCTGGAATTTGTGACAGTTGAAGGTAGTTGTTTTTGGGATCGTCTTCTTTTTTTTTTTTTTCTGAAAAGGTAAAAACATAAGTTGTATGCAATGTCGTGATGTATGATATGCACGATGTCATGATGTTCAACATGAGATAGTGTTGTATACACTTTATCATGTATGTAAGCAAGATGTATGAAAATGTGAAATGTTTATGAGTGTAACTTCATCTTAGGAAAATAAATCCTTGACGAACGGCCGGGAAGTTGCTCTGTGGAAGAGATACTTGGCCGAAGTTTGATGAGAGGCCTGCTTGAGGACTTTAATGATGGATCCCGCTGGGGGTAACGATGATAAACTCTGCTGGGGATACCAAGGATAAAATCCGTTGGGGATTGGAAAGATAAACTCCGCTGGGGATTTGAAAGATAAACTCCGCTGGGGACTTGAAAGATAAACTCCGCTGGGGATTCCTAAGATAAAATCCGCTGGGGATTGAAAGAACTTTGTTGGGGGCGATCTTCCGTGGCGATCAGCTGAGGATAACCCAGTTATAAGCCCTTGTGAGGAATAACTCTGAATAAAGTTAGGGAGAGACGTCCGTATTCTGCAGGGAACAAGCTTCCAGAATCTACTGGGGATAAGCTTTAAGACCTGCCGGGGTGGTTTTGCCTTTTCAGGTTTGACGGGGAATCAACTTAGCTTGGGGAGAGTATTGTCGACTCTTGTCTTACTCTGCGGGGCGTTGAGATGATTTGGTCACATCCTTTAGTTGAATCTAACCGGGTACCTTGGCAGACAAAGCAATCAGACTGCATCGGACAACTTCACATTGCCCCTGTTTCCGATGTCACCTGCAATTGATCTTTTGTTTCATATGCAAATATTTATGAATCAGCAATTTTAATGTCAAATGCATATATCAAAAAGGAACATTGGACGTTCTTCGCAAGACAAAACAGAAAAAAGAAAACAATGGTAATTTGTATGGACAAGTGAATTTGTATTGATTTGAACTTTGCCTCTGAATAGGCGTTTTTATACAAGAGGCTGACATCCTAGTAAGAGGACGCCGCCAAATAACATAGAATTTTGAAAAAGGAAATAAAACAGCTATGTGAACGATCCCACTGGGTTCCAACTCTGCTATTGCCTTTATGTCTCCGGGCATCTCATCGCTTTGCTGCCTGGTTGAAGATGAAGCTGATTGGTCGATGCCGAAGTCTGAGCCAGGTAGTTGATACTGAATTCTGGATGCGATGTGATCCAATGAGACATAGTGTTACGCTCCATCCCTAACTTTTGCCTGGACCGCCCTTTCAGGTTTTCAGTCCACCGGGATACCCATTTTTGCCCAAGCCGCCTTTTCAGGTTTTCGACTTGCCGGGTGTACAGATTTTTTTTCATTTCATCCCTTATTTTTGCCCGAACCCTTTTGGTTCGCCGGGAAGCCCTTATTTTTGCCTAGGTATGTCAACCTAGCGGGTCTTTTATTTATGCGTAGTATTTTTTTACTATGTCTGCATTGGCGGGGTGAGGAAGGTCGTCACCATCCATGGTGGTTAGGATCATAGCTCCTCCTGAGAACACACGTTTAACGATAAATGGTCCTTCGTAAGAAGGGGTCCATTTGCCCCGGGGATCGCTTTGAGGAAGGATGATGCGTTTGATTACCAGGTCCCCAACTTGATACTCTTGCGGTTTGACTTTCTCGTTAAATGCCCTGATCATCCGTTTTTGATACGTTTGACCATGACAGATAGCAGTGAGCCTCTTTTCGTCGATCAGATTTAATTGATCAAGTCGAGTCTGGATCCAATCATCTTCATTCAAGTCTGCATCCTTCATTATCCGGAGAGAGGGTATCTGGATTTCAATTGGCAAGACGGCCTCCATGCCATAGACCAAGGAGAAAGGAGTTGCCCCGGTTGACGTTCTGGCTGAGGTACGGTATCCATGAAGAGCGAATGGTAACATCTCGTGCCAATCTTTATAGGTCACTGTCATCTTCTGCACAATTTTCTTGATATTTTTATTGGCTGCCTCTACAGCCCCATTCATCTTCGGCCGGTAGGGAGAAGAATTGTGGTGCTGTATTTTGAATTGTTCACAGAGTTCAGTGATCATTTTGTTATTGAGATTGGTACCATTGTCCGTAACGATTCTTTCCGGGACACCGTACCGACAGATCAGATTATGTCGGATGAAACGTGCCACGACGCTCTTGGTTACTGTGGCATAGGATGCTGCCTCAAACCACTTTGTGAAGTAATCGATTGCTACTAGAATGAAGCGATGCCCATTAGATGCCGTAGGTTTGATCTCACCGATCATGTCTATGCCTCACATTGCAAACGGCCAAGGTGCAGTCAGAACATTCAAAGGAACCGGAGGGATATGCACCTTGTCAGCATAGATCTGGCATTTATGACAAGTCCGGGAGTGTTGGTAACAATCGGCTTCCATTGTGGACCAGAAATATCCTGCCCGAAGGATTTTCTTAGCCATGGTGTGTCCACTGGAATGTGTTCCAAACATGCCTTCATGTAATTCCATCATAATTTTATCTGCTTCAGCTTTATCCACACAACGTAGCAGAGTTGAATCATGATTCCGTTTGTAGAGAATGTCGTTGCTGAGGAAGAATTTTGCGGCAAACCTCCTCATGAACTTCTTATCATTGACAGACGCACCTTCAGGGTATTCCTGAGCTTCCAAGTACCTCTTCACCTCATGATACCAAGGTTTTTCAATCACCTTCTCAGCCTCTAGCTCACAGCAGTATGCCGGTTCATCCAACTTCCAGATAATAATTCGGGGAGCCTCATTGTCCCATTTAACTTTGAACATTGAAGACATCGTAGCCAGGGAGTCCGCTAGCTGATTCTCCTCTCTAGGGAAGTGTTCGAAAGTTATCTCTTCAAAGTGGGGAAGAAAGGTCAACACATACTCCTTGTAAGGAATAAGATTCGGGTGTTTCGTATCCCACTCGCCTTTGATCTGATTGATCACGAGAGCGGAATCTCCGAAAACACTTAGAAATTTGATCCTTAAGTCGATTGCAGCTTGTAAACCCATGATACATGCCTCATATTCTGCCATGTTGTTGGTGCAGTTGAAACATAATCGGGCGGTGAGTGGAGTATGAGTTCCTTTGGGGGATATGATTACAGTGCCGACGCCGTTACCCAAAGCATTGGAGGCTCCATCAAAGTGCATAGACCATCGAGATCCTTCCTCAGGTCCTTCATCCGGTCCAGGTACTTCACAGCCTGTTACCACCATGATGTCTTCATCCGGAAAATCAAAGTTCAATGATTGGTAATCGTCCACAGGTTGGTGTGCCAAATGATCGGCCAGTACTCTTCCCTTAATTGCTTTCTGAGTTGTATACTGGATATCATATTCTGTCAAGATCATTTGCCATCTCGCTATTCTTCCAGACAGAGCGGGCTTTTCAAATATGTACTTGATGGGATCCGTCTTTGAAATCAATAAAGTAGTTTGAGTCAGCATATACTGTCTCAGCCGGCGAGCAGCCCATACAAGAGCGCAGCAAGTTTTCTCAAGCAGTGAGTAACGAGACTCACAGTCGGTAAACTTTTTGCTCAAGTAATAAATAGCGTGCTCTTTTCGGCCAGACTCATCATGCTGCCCCAGCACACACCCCATTGAATTATCAAGCACTGTCAAGTAAAGTATCAGAGGTCTTCCTTCCATCGGTGGCATAAGAATGGGTGGCTCTTGGAGATATTCCTTTATTCTTTCAAAGGCGGCCTGACATTCATCATTCCAGCGTACTACTTGATCTTTCTTCAGCAATTTGAAGATCGGCTCACAAGTAGCGGTCAGATGTGAGATGAATCGGGCAATGTAATTTAGTCGTCCCAGGAAGCCTCTGACTTCTTTCTCTGTTTTTGGAGTCGGCATCTCTTGTATGGCTTTTACCTTGGCAGGGTCCACCTGAATACCTTTATCACTTACAATGAAACCTAGCAATTTTCCGGATCTTACCCCAAAGGTGCATTTGTTGGGATTCAACCTCAGCTTGTATAACTTGAGTCGGTCAAACAACTTCCTCAGATGATCAAGGTGCTCCTCCTCAGTTTGAGACCTTGCAATCATGTCATCAACGTATACCTCAATCTCATGATGGATCATATCATGAAATAAAGCAACCATGGCACGTTGATAGGTTGCCCCAGCATTTTTTAATCAGAATGGCATGACCTTATAACAGAAGGTGCCCCACTGAGTCACAAATGTAGTCTTCTCCATATCCTCTGGAGCCATCTTGATCTGATTATACCCTGAAAAACCATCCATGAAGGACAACATCTTGTGTTGAGCTGTATTGTCAACAAGGACATCAATGTGAGGTAGGGGGAAGTCATCCTTGGGGCTGGCCCTGTTCAGATCCCTGTAGTCAACGCACATTCTGACTTTACCGTCCTTCTTCGGCACTGGCACCACATTGGCAACCCACTGAGGGTAAGAAGTCACTGCAAGGAACCCGGCATCAAACTGTTTCATAACCTCGGCCTTGATCTTTTCAGACATCTCTGGACGCATCCGTCGGACCTTTTGCTTTACCGGAGGGCAATCTTCCTTGGTTGGCAGATGGTGAACTACAATGTCGGCATCCAAACCAGGCATATCTTCATAGGACCAAGCAAAAATCTCCATGTAATCTTGTAGCATTTGGATCAATCGTTGCTTCACGCCGAGCTCTAGATTGGCACCAATCTTGACCTCTTTCCTATCCGTCTCAGTACCCAGGTTAATTGTCTCTACCGGCTCTTCATGTGGTTGAATAGCTCTCTCCTCCTGGAGTAGCAGTCTTGCGAGTTCACCAGGCACTTCGCAATCATCTTCACCTTCGTCTTCGGCCAAGTTGATCGGATTTTCGAAGTCATAACTGGCGGTAGCAGAGCTGTTACCAGTAAGATCCAGAGTGGATTGAAACCTGTATAAGTGAGTGTGTGTAAATAGCTGTTTTGCAATATATATAACACAGAAAGGAAAAAGAGCACAAGATTTGAAATGCAACAAACGTCCAATGTTTTGATTGATGATATATGAAAATGTCATACAAAAAGCCCTCACAAATGGAGCCACGATGCCCCGGGTAGGACACCGAGCCAACAAAGTTTTAACATATTGTCTGTTACAAATTGGAAATCAAAAGAAATTAATTACTGCGTGACAAATGTGATAGGGGTAAAATCCTTTGCCGTCCAGTTGCTTGGTCCGTCGCTGGTGGTCGGGTAGATCCAACTGTCAAATTCTGCTTCCTCTACATCCTCCTCGATAGCATTCACCCTCGAGCTGGAAATAAACACCGGAGCCTTTCTGATCTTCTCTTTGCACACAGCCTTCTGAGTCTCTGCAGTAAAGCCTAGCCCAAACTTGTCGTTCTTCTGAGTGAAGTCAGGAAGCTGACCCCAGTTTGCACAATTGCCTTTCTGAACCACAGCCCGGGCATCCCTTAAGGAAGCCATCTTCAAGGAAACATTCTCTTCAACTGTTGCCTCTGCTGCTGCTGAAATTGGATGCACCTCCTCGAAATGCTGAAAGGGGGTTTCAATAAACTCCCCATCCATCTCAATGTATCTGAAGGAATTCAAATGGCTCACTATGTACTCCTCTTCTCCTTGCACAGTGACGATCTTCCCCTTGACGGGATACTTCAGCTTCTGGTGCAAGGTGGAGGTCACTGCCCCAGCTTTATGGATCCAAGGTCGACCCAGTAGACAAGAGTACGATGGACGTATATCCATCACATAAAAAGTAGAGTCAAACACTTGAGAGCCCACACGAATAGGGATGTCAACCTCTCCATGAACCATCCTTTTTGAACCGTCAAAGGCCCTGACGATGATATTGCTGGGTTTCAATTCCAGGCCTTCATAATCCAAACGGTCTAAAGCCTTTTTCGGTAGAACATTCAAGGAAGAACCAGTATCCACCAATACATGCGCCAAAGTAGTGCCCCTGCATTCGATAGAGACATGCAGGGCATCGTTGTGGTTCCTTCCCTTCGCAGTCAGGTCAGCATCTGAAAAAACCCAAGCCATTGTCTGCTGTCAGATTTGCTACGCAATCAGCGAATTGGACTGCAGATGTCTCCTGTGGTACATGGGCCGTCTTGAGAAATGAAATCAAGGCCTTAGCATGGGCCTCAGAGCATAGCAATAAGGAGAGCAGGGAGATCTTGGAGGGCGTATGCCCCAGCTGTTCAACAACATTGAAATCACTTTTCTTTATTATTTTCAGAATCTCCTCCATTTCTTGTCGGGAGGCCTCAGCATTTATGGGTATTGGTGCCTCCATCCGGGCGGGCTCTTCTTCAATCCCTTTGCCCCGAGCATTTGATGACTCGGCAGCAGGGGACACAACTTGATCAGCAACAGGAACAGGTAAATTTGTAGGTGTTATAAAGAGGGGTCTTCGAATGGCGGGCGGTGCAATGTCAGGCGAGAAGAGCCTGCCACTGCGGGTGACCTTGGCTGGACCAGTGATATCGCAGATACTGGCGCCAGTGTCGAATTCTTGTTTGATTCCATTTACATACACGTCTGCCCCATAATGCCAGGGGACAACTTTATCAGACACGTAGGGGAAAGGCCCCGGAACAGTAATAATCACAGGTGCAACTGTCATGATTTGAACAGGCTTCTTAGGGGGAGCCTTGATTGGATTTTTGAAGATGGTAACCACAAAAACTTCTTTTATCGGAACCAACTGAACAGCAGATTTTTTGAATAGAATTTCCTTGCTATCCATTAGGCCTTGGATGCCTAACCTCAGCAAGGGACAATCAGATAGGGAAACAGCACAGAACAGGCAACCTTCACCGCAACCCGGAAATAAACCGGCCCGCAGTAGGTTCTTCTTAACAGTCTTAAGAGGGGTAACAACTTCATCTACCGAAACAGCGTACATTTCTTCCTCAACGTCATTTACTCTATGCTGGGGCATAGGAGCAGTTACAACATTTGGTCTCTCCGGCGCTTCAAACTGAATTTCCTTTGCGTCGATCAGATCTTGCACTTTGTTTCTCAAGGCCCAGCAATCATCAGTAGTGTGCCCGGGACTATCAGAATGATAAGCACACCGGGCATTTGGGTTATACTTAGGAGACGCAGTGTTGACAACCTTAGGAGCTTCTTTGAGGGTCACCAGGTTGGTGGATAACAGTTGGGGTAAAATTTGAGATAAGGTCATACTCAGCCGAGTATACTGCCTCTTGGGCCTTTCACTTCTTTGTTGATTGTACTGCTGAGGAGCAGCAACAGGTTTTGAGATGAACAAAGCATTGACGGCTTGGCGACTTTCGGGCTTGACTTGCCTTCTAGGACCATAGACGGCACTTGCTTCTTTCTTAAACGGCCTCTTCTCAGCACTGGTGGAGGCAGCCTTTTGTATTTTGCCTGACCTGATGCCAGCTTCAATTCTTTCTCCCGTCAATATTAAATCTGTAAACCCAGCGGAGGAGTTACCAACCAAATGATTGAAAAACGGACCAGACAACGTCCCTAGAAACATATCAACCAACTCTCGATCAGTTAGCGGAGGCTGCACCCTGCCAGCTAAATCTCTCCATTTTTGAGCGTATTCTTTGAACCCTTCACCCGTTCCTAGAGACATACCCTGAAGTTGGGTACGCGTGGGAGCGAGATCAGAATTGTATTGGTATTGTCTGTAGAATGCGGTTGCCAAATCTTCCCAGTGTCGGATGCTAGCTCCATCCAATTGGTAGAACCATTCAAGCTGTGACCCCGAGAGGCTATCTTGGAAGAAGTGAATCCAGAGGTTCTTGTCCGCCGTGTAAGGTTGGATTTTCCTTACGTACGACCTCAGATGCAGCTTTGGACAGGAGACCCTCTCATACTTGGCGAAGGCAGGTGCCTTAAACTTGTGTGGAATTACTACTCCAGAAGATAACCCCAAATCTCCGAAATCCAGTCCCGGCACATTCTGAATTTCCATGGCGCTCAAGCGGTCCTCCAATTGCTTGTACCTGTCAGCAGCAGGTGGGTATTGTTCATCGTTATAGTCCGTCTCGTTGTCGGAGACTGCGGGACTAGGAGCCCCTCCCCCTTGGGGACTGTTTTTCTCAGCAGAAGAAGTAGTTGGATCAGCTTCATTATGGAGTGTGTTCCCAAATCTGTGTCCGGTGTTGAACAATGCAGTCCTCTTTTTCTTCTTCTTCTTCATGAGTAGAGTCTTCAACTCTTGCTGACCTTGGGCTAGGCTTAGGACCATCTCTTGAAACTGTGCGCTTTGGGCCTGAAGGGCCTTGATTGCTTGCTCACTGGATGAGTCTGGATTCATGATGACTGACTGTTCCAAATAAATAGCGAAGAAGATTAAGCAACCTGTAGAAAAAATGGGTACCTGTTATGCACATGATGCATGAGATGCTATCTATGCAATGCATTCAAGGGTTTTGGAAATTCACAATTGTTGTAGACAAAAGGAACGCACGTCATATTAATAAGAAAAGATTTGTTAGTACATAAATGCCCCATGGGCCAAAAAATACAAAATAATTTCTCAGGGTAGAAAGACATTGCACATCCTTTTTGGTGCGATGTAGGTGTTGAGGATCTCTTGCTCATGGAGTCGGCGGGTAAGCTCTAGAACCTTCTTCTCACTGGCGTAGAAGCTAGCCTCAAAAGTATTACGTTCCTCCTTGAGCTGAATCCAACTTTTCTGCATCTCCTCCCACGATGTAGGCATGTCTGGATGTAGAATGGTGTAGGGAACCTCTCCTTCATTGACGGGCTCTTTAATCACAGTAAGAATATGAGGATAAGGCATCATCAACCTTTGGACCCGGGCTCGTACCCATTTGAGATAAGGTTCAAGAGGGATGGAGTTCTTGTGTCCCAAAGTCTTGCTATCAACCTTGTCGAGTTTTCCCCAAGCTCTGATGAATCTTTGGCGAAGTCTTTGCGCATCGTTGTCGAAGTCAAAAACTAAGCTAAGAATCAACATATCATGAGGGCCATCCCTCCGGGCATATCCAAATTGCCTCAAAGCTAGGCAAGGATTGTAGGTGATACCCCCTCTAATTCCAAGTAGAGGAACATTAGGAAATTCTCCGCAACGATCGACAATGATGATATTTTCTCTGGACCGAGAACACCAATGCACATCCGAATGAGTAAGAGCCATCAATCGTTGGGACCACCTTGTACCTTGATCATTCTTCAAGACAGATTGTGGAAGGTGCGAAATAAACCACCTTGCAAGGAGGGGAGTACAGCACATGAGAACACCCCTCTTTCTCATTGTTCGTGTGTAAAATGAGTGAAGGATGTCCCCAAGTAACGTTGGTATTGGATTTCTGGATAAGAAGATTTTGACAGCATTGACATCTACCAATTGGTCAGGATTTGGGAACAAGACCAACCCATAGATAAGGAGTGTCACAATCTCTTCAAAGGCTTGTAGGTCCAATGAGTTCCAACATTCTTGTGCCTTCTCAAACAAGAACTTGGCTAAGAATCCTTTGACGCCGCTTCTGGTTTCCCAATGCCCCTTGATGTCGGATGGTTGTAGATGTAATGCTCGAGCAACATCTTCCGGCTTTGGTTCCTTTTCCGTACCGTTGAAGGGTAGTTGATTAAGGATAGGGATTCTCAGGAGTTGAGAAAACTCCTCCAGAGTGGGTACCAACTGATAATCGGGGAAAGTGAAACAGTGGTGAAGAGGGTCAAAGAACTGGAATAGCACTTTCATCATGTCTTCTTCAATGTTGGTGTTGACTAGGCTGAGCAGTCTACCATGTCTTTCACTGAAGGATGAATTTTCCGGAATTCTTGAGGCGAGCTCCTTGAGTTGAGGAGAGATTCTCACAAGGTTGACTTGAATGGTATTTCTGCGAGGAATCTCCATGTCCTGCAAAACAAGAACAAAGATGAAGATCCAAAAACCCTTGAAATGGTTAGTAAATGCATATGATGCTTCATGATGTTTATGATGTATGTACAAAACATATGTACAAGCAAATCACACCAAACCCTAGTTTCAGGCTAGCATGGGGTTTCATAGGTAAGTACCCTCTTGAGTGTAGTTGGCTTAAAAACCTGTCCTATAAATAGTAACCGGGTTCTAAGGAGCTCAATATCATTGGATTGTTTTCAATGTTCATTGTTTCGGTTTAGCCACTTAACTAGCGACCAAAATATTCCAAGAAAACAACCCTCAATGAGTGTAGTATCGAGTATCAACCAACCTCGGACTGCACCAAAGTCAGTTATCTCACTACCCTAAAAAGGCCAAGATGGTTCAATTAAGGTTCCTAAGGTCAGTTGATGCTTCGCAACACCACGCGGCGGCCCCGTACTCTCCTTGACTGAACTCAAGGGTTACCGGTACACACCAAAGTGCCACATCAACGTAGCAGACTGCTTCAACCATGTCCGTATACCCCGCACAGTTCCCTCACAGCCTTGTTGCTACTTTCTAAGAAGGTATCCCCAGATCCGGGTTAGGATCTATGAAACTCCGATACAAAGCCCACAAATGTAAAGCAAACAAAGCAATCAATTGAAAGTAAAGGTGATCTAAACCCTAAGGTAACCCCACTTAAAATCATCCCCAGCAGAGTCGCCAGTTCTGTGATACGGTGGGAGAACTGACTTGAGGTTTTGCGTTTGTATTCGCAAATGTTGCGGTTAGCAAGAGTCGCCACCGACTTTTTATTTTATCCTAAGGAAAGGTTAAAAAGCACAGCAAAAACCTTTTGAGATGTTTTCTTGGGTTCGGGGAGTAGATTATAGAAAGGGAAGGTATTAGCACCCTTTCTATCCATGGTTATCCATGGGCTCTTAGTTACTTGCTTAGATCACTTGCCTTTTGTTTTCAATTTGTTTGAAATGGTGCTTTGTGTGTGTGGATTTGAAAATGTTTTGAAAAGAGGCCAATGTGGTGGCAATCTTTGTAATGATCCATGTGGGGATGTATACAAAGATGTACGTCTTTTGAAAAAGTTTTCATTTGTTTTTGAAAGTTGTTTTGAAAGTGTAGTGATGTGTGATTTTGAAATTAGGCAAGTGTTTTGTTTTGCAAGTTTGATTCAAGTAACTAAGAGGTTGTCTACTCCTAAATTTCTCAAAAGACTATTGCTATGTTTTAACCCTTTTAACAAGTTTGTTCCACCATTGAATTTGGTGGACAATCTTGTGTTAGGATGTGAAAGGGACAGGCGCGGGTCATCGTTTAGACCACAATTGTAACGGCGTTAAATGTCTTTGGGCAATTTTCTTTAAGGGACTTGATCATTTGTTTTTGTTTGTTTTTGAAAAGTTTTTATCGAGGGACTATGATCATTCAAATTGTCTGCTTTGCCCAAGGAAGTTCAACATACAATATGGTCCATTTATTTGAAGGCAACAAAGTGGAGTACCCTAGGGGTGTTAGTGTGCAAGTGTGTTTTATTGCATACAAGAGTTTTTCTTTGAATTAGGTTTTTCTATTTCATTGATTTTATCTTGTCATACACGTCCTAATTACTAACAATAAGAAGCGGAAATGTAAAATCCTACGCTATTACAATAATTAGGGGAGGGGGATACACATTTGTACATGGGGGGTTCAACGAGAAAAATAGACAAAAAAGAAAATAGCGGAAAACAAGATATATAGAGAGAGAGAGAGGGAGCCTACGCGCTGTTGGGAGGCCATCAGAAGTTCTGACCCAGATCCGCTGTCAGATGATCAACCTGTTGGTGAAACTGGACGAGTCAGAACTTCTGACTCTAGAACCTGCAAAACAGAACCTTGTTAGTGGGGAAACCAGAAGTTCTGATTTCCCTGCGCTGCAAGACAGAAGTTTTTTAGTGAAAAAACCAGAAGTTCTGATTCTGCTGGAAAGGCAATAACTCTCAGAGGTTCTGATGTCATTGACAGCAAAACAGGCTTCAGATGTGCTAACGTCAAAGTCAGCACTTGGCTTTTTCCTGTACTAATCAGAACATCTGCAATCCTGTTGTTACTCCACAAAACAGGAAACATATTTGGAACAGATCCAGCAAAATAGCAAAAATGTTTCAGAGGTCAGAATCACCAAGGTCACAGGCATGTCCTATACTGGCTCAAAACGTTCTGAGGTATGAGAATCCTCAGAACATAAACAGCAATAACATGAATATTTACATTATGTCACTTGAATATGCACAGCTGATGATGCTTAACAGTGTGGTGAGGGTCAGCAGGTGCTTACCTGACTGTCTGGAAGATGGTGGGTGAAAGTTAGCTTTTGGTTCTGGTGGTGTTCTGGACAGATTTGGAAAAGGGGAAGTGAAGGTGTATACGTGTATAGGGTCAGAAGTTTGGAAAGAACGTTTTTGGTTTACAAAAAAGAGCTGGATGTTTAATGAAGTTGAAGGTAAGAAACTTAAAGTTGTGAAACAAAGCTGGAGATTTTGGCAGAGTTTCAGAATGTTACGTTGCTAGGAGTTTCGTTTCTCTCTCAGCAATTTTTTTGTTTCTTTTCTTGAACGCCTTTTGCAGTGGTGGAAGCTCTCTATTTATAGGCAAAGTTCTTGTGGATGTCTTGAACATTTAAGGCGCCAACAGAGTTTGAATTTGTTCTTTGACAGAAATTCCTGGGAAGTTGTGATAACAGCTATCTTTCAGCCTAGGTAGCAGCAGCAGGCGTAGATTGGGGGAAGTGACCTCTGAAATGGGCGGTGGCGTGAAGACCCATGCCAGAATCTGTGCAAAAGCATTTTCCAAGCCACACGTGAATGCTCAGGAGTGGTTGGAAGCATTAATGGGCATTAAATGGTGACAAGACCTGTCAATACCAACATTCTGGTAAGGGAAACCAGCGTTGAATCAGCAGCGTAAACCATGCTCTGGCCTTGGCTACCTGTTGTCTTAGCAAACTCTGGAGATTCTCCTGGTTTTCTGGTACGTTCCTTGGATCTACTTCTGGATAATCTGGACTTAGAGATTCTGTATCAATGTGACACCTATCCTTCTGACCTTTCATCTTCTGATTTCAACCTGTTCTGAAGGAGCCTTCATACTTTCCTGTTTCTCTTGCATTCCTTTAGCAAGTTCTGACTGAGCTTGTGTAACTGCTGAAGGGGTATGTTCTGTTTGAGGCTTACACTCTGAACCACGTTTACAACTTCTGATTGAACTGATGTAGCTACTGAAGAGCCAACTTCTGACCACGCTGAGCCCAACTTGCAACTTCTGACCGTCTTCATCTGGAATGGGTCCAGAAGTTCTGAAGCGCTGATTTTTCTAAAAAACACTTATTTTAAAGAAACATTCTAAGCACTTAGAATTTGATTTTCCTCAAGACGGAAGCGTTGTTTCTGGAGTTTGTGAGATCATCTTGCTCTTGTAAGTGGCTTGCTTGGGCAAAAGGATAACCCAGGACTTGGATTTGTTTCAGGGGACTTTGAAAAATCTAAGATGGTTTCCTGAAGAAAGGGAGTGCAAATTTTGGGGTACAACAGAACGAAATTTATCCAATGCGAATACCACAACTAAGAGTTCCTTCTCCGTAGTGGCGTAGTTCATCTGTGCGGGATCGAGTGTTCTGCTTGCGTAGTAGATAGCGTGAAGCTTTTTTTCTTTGCGTTGTCCTAGAACTGCGCCTACAGCATAATCGCTCGCATCGCACATTATTTCAAATGGTAGGTTCCAATCAGGAGGTTGCATAATAGGTGTTGAGATCAAGGCTTCTTTAAGTGTCTCAAATGCGTTCAAGCATTTATCGTCGAAAATAAACTCAGCCGCTTTCATTAATAATTCAGTTAGTGGCTTGGTGATTTTAGAGAAATCTTTTATAAAACATCGTTAAAAACCCGCGTGTCCTAGAAAGCTTCTTATTTCTCTAACTGTTTTGGGTGGTTAAAGGTTTTTTATAATTTCGATCTTTGCTTTGTCGACTTCAATTCCTCTGTTTGATACAATGTGACCCAACACAATTCCTTGTCTCACCATGAAGTGACATTTTCCTAGTTGAGCACTAGGTTGACATTGACACAGCGTTTCAGTACTAATTCAAGATTTGATAAATATCTGTCGAAACTCTCTCCACAGACAGAGAAATCGTCCATGAATACTTCCATAATTTCGTCTAAAAAGTCTGCGAAAATCGCCATCATGCATCGTTGGAAGGTTGCAGGTGCGTTACATAGTCCAAATGGCATTCTTCGGTATGCAAAGGTACCATAGGGACATGTGAACGTGGTTTTCTCTTGATCATCATGATGAATGGGAATTTGAAAGAATCCTGAGTACCCGTCAAGATAGAAGAAATGGGAATGTTTGGCTAAACGCTCGAGCATTTGGTCAATGAATGGTAATGGGAAATGGTCCTTGCGCGTAGCTTTGTTTAGTTTTCTATAATCTATACACATTCTCCATCCTGTTTGGGTACGTTGTGCTACCGATTCGCCTTTTGTGTTCGTTATAACCGTAACACCTCCTTTCTTAGGCACCACGTGAACTAGACTTACCCAGTTGCTATCTGATATTGGGTATATGATGCCTGCTTCTAGTAGTTTCTGCACTTCCTTCTTAACGACTTCACTTAGGATAGGGTTTATTCGTCTTTGACGTTCTCTAGAAGTCTTGCAGTCCTCCTCCATCATAATGCGGTGCATACAGAGAGAAGGGCTTATTCCTTTTAGATCTGATATATTATAGCCTAATGCGGCTGGATATTTCCTTAACACACTAAGAAGTTTTTCGGTTTCGATCTCTCCTAATTGGGCATTGACTATAACTGGTCATTTGAGTTCTTTATCTAAGAATTCACACCTAAGATCTTCAGGTAATGTTTTAAGTTCTATACGAGGTTTCTTATTAGTTGGGGCAGGATCAGGTGTTAAGGATAAACATTCGCTTAGGTCGGCATCTAAGTGTTCTTGTTTCCAATCCTCGTTCTTAAGGATAGTTGGTGTCTGAATTTTCAGCATCGCAGAATAGGTGTCCTCTTGGCATTCAAGTTCTTTGACACATTCATCAATAATATCTAGGAGACAACATCAGTCATCTATAGCAGAGGCTTTAAAGAATTGGGAAAGAATGAATTCTACTTTTTCTTCTCCTACCTCGAAGGTAAGTTTTCCTTTCTTAACGTCTATGATGGCTCCTGCAGTAGCTAAAAATGGTCTTCCTAGTATGATGGGAATGTTTGAATCTTCCTTGATGTCCATTATTATGAAGTCAGTCGGTATGTAAAATTGTCCTATTCGGACATGAATGTTTTCTAGCATACCAACAGGAAATTTGACTGATCTGTCGGCTAGTTGTAGGGACATCTTGGTAGGCCTCATGTCGCCTAATTTGAGCTTCTCGCAAATAGATAAGGGCATTAGACTGAAACTGGCTCCTAAATAGCATAGAGCTTTGTCTATGACAGATTTTCCAATTACACATGGTATGGAGAAACTACCAGGATCTTTTAGCTTTGGAGGCATGTTATTTTGAATTATGGCGCTACATTCGGCAGTTAGCATAACGGTTTCGTTTTCAACGATTTTTTTTTCTTATTAGACAATATTTCTTTTAGGAATTTAGCATATGACGGCATTTGGGTTATAGCTTCTATAAACGGAATAGTAACATTTAATTGTTTCAAAAGTTCTACAAATTTCTTGAATTGTCCCTCGTTCTTGGATTTTGCAAGTCTTTGGGGTTATAGAATTGGTGGTTTATATGGTGGTGGAGGCACATAAGGTTTTTCTGAAGCCTCCCTGTTCTCATTCGCGTCTTCCTCTACATTTTCAGATTGATCTTTCGACTTCTCTATTTCTTTTTCAGTTTTTTGATACATGGTTGGGTTTTGGAGTCTAGGATCTACCGGTCCATCAAGGGTTGTCCCACTTCGTAATGTGATAGCATTTGCATGTCCTTTAGGATTGGGCTGTGGCTGTCCAGGAAATGTACCAGCAGGTGCGGAAGAACTAGCTTGGTGTTGTGCTACTTGGGAGATTTGGGTTTCTAACATTTTATTGTGTGTTTCTAGGGCATCTACCTTGTTTGCTAATAGCTTCAACTGTTCACCGGTGTGAACGTTTTGATTGAGGAATTCTTTGTTTTGTTGGGCTTGATTAACGATAAAATTTTCCATTAGGATTTCAAGGTTAGATTTCTTAGGAATGTTAGGAACATTAATAGCGGGTTTTTGATACCCTGGAGGTACAACAGGTGCTTGGCCAGGCGCATATAAAGCGTTATTGCTCTTGTACGAGAAGTTAGGATGGTTCTTCCAACCAGGATTATAGGTATTGGCATAAGGATTACCTTGAGCGTAATTTACCTGATCATCTGATATTCCTGCTAAGATTTGACATTCGGTTCCAACATGACCAGGAACTCCACAAACTTCGCAGCTTGGGGTAACTGCAGCCACGGTAGCTGCAGGAGGTAAGGTCAAGCTTTCTATCTTTTGGGTAAGAGCATCTACCTTAGCATTTACTTTATCTAGGCTACTAACCTCGTACATCCCACCTTTGGTTTGAGTTTTCTCCACAAATGTTCTTTCTCCTCCCCACTGATAGTGGTTTTGAGCCATGTTTTCAATGAGTTGGTTAGCTTCATCATAAGGCTTGTCCATCAGTGTACCACCTGCGGCGGCATCTATAGAGAGTCTTGTGTTGTACAAGAGTCCATTATAAAACGTATGGATTATCAGCCATTTTTCTAATCCGTGATGTGGGAACATTCGCATCATATCTTTATAGCTCTCCCATGCATCGAATAACGATTCAGTATCCTTCTGCCTAAATTCGTTGATTTGGGCTCTTAGTGCAGCGGTCTTGCTTGGGGGAAAGTATCGTGCTAAGAATACAATCTTCAGTCCTTCCCACGTAGTGACGGAATTTGATGGCAAGGATTGCAACCAAGCCCAAGCTCTATCTCTTAGTGAGAAAGGGAAAAGACGTAATCTTATCGCATCTTTACTAACACCATTTGCTATAACTGTGTCGGCAAATTGAATGAATTTTGTAAGATGTTCATTCGGATCCTCAGAAGGATCTCCAGAGAATTGGCGTTGTTGGATAACTGATATCAATGACGGTTTCAACTCGAAATCGTTTCGGTTTATTGCTGGAGCAGCAATGTTTTTGTGGGGTTCTTGTTGTGATGGAGCTGCGTACTCCTTCAGTGGACGGGTCCTTTGTTCTTCGGCCATGTCTAATTCTGGATTGGTTTCGGTTTCAGAGGAAGAATTAGAATCTGTTTCAGAATCAATCTTGATTTCGGGTTTGGGTAAAGGAATAGCGTGATTTAAACAGTAATCCCTAACTGCACGTCTTACGGAAAGAATGCATTCAGGTTCGTCCGTCAATTTGTCAAGTGGTTCGCCTTGTGAGAAAGTCCTTGGCATACAAATCGAAAAAGGGTATTTGTTTCCTAGTCTAAACGCGCAACAGAAGAATCGTAATTAATTGACTACCAGTCCCCAGCAACGGCGCCAAACACTTGATCGGGACTTTATAAGTCTATCGGGATACTAACTGCAAGTATACAGTTTAGTCGTTCTAGTTTTAAAAGATTATCGAACCCACAGAGACTGAGGATCAATCGCATACGATCTAATGCTACAGTTTGTTTAACTAAGCGATGAATATTCGATTTTTGGGGGAAACAGTTTAATTAAAAATAATAGTTATAGTTATACCGGTATGTGATAATCGGACTTAGGGAATTCGGTGAATCGCTTGGCCTATAAAGTATTTCGGTAAAAGCTAATTGTTTAAAAACCTGAGACATACACTCTCGTGTTCATGAAATAAGTTATGCTACTAAACCTAGTGGATGCACTTTAAATTTAATAACACTTTTTGAAAACAATTTGAGTTTAATTAATTTATTAAAACACTCTCGTGTATTTAAAAATTAATGTTTCGTTACCACTATCTGGGTTGAACCCCAGCTCTCGCATGCAGGTTCTTGCCTTAATTAATTTCGCACTCTCGTGGCAAAATCGTGTTAATTAACCTCTCACTCTCGTGACAAGGGTAGTTAAATTAATCTTGGAAATTGGAAACCATAAATTGTTTTATAAATATTTTTGGCCAAGGTATCACTGAATTCTTCCAGTTCTTAAGAGTCACATACCGGTATTAATAAATTAGCCGGACATAATAAATTTAACAGCAATGCAATTCAAAATATAATTCATAACAATAATTGGCATAATATAAAAAAAAGGAATAAATATTAATTGCAATAAAAACCTAGAATCAAAGTTACTATGGTAATCTTGAAGTATTACAATAATCCTTGAGCTTGATTGCAGTAAATAAATCGTGTTAATTCTTGAATGAAGAATTAACACCTAAAACTAAAAACTAAAGCTTGGAATGAAAATTACAGCAACGTAGAAAAACTCTTAAAACAAGAAATAGAAATAATTGTAAAAGAATAATAAATTTGCTCTGAGAAAATTCCTTCGACCCCTGGTACGTTGCACTTGCACACATATATATAGCAGAGGAAAAATAGCAGTTGCCCAGTCTTGAGGAAAGGTTGAATGGAGAAAATATAGGGAGCACTATTGGTGGGTGGAGGAAAAATAGCAGAACGAGTCTGCCCTTGCGTTGCCCACGTCTCCACTCTTCACAATGCCCATCTTCACGCGCGTGACGGTCGTCACAGGTGGGTGACGGTCGTAACGCGCTTAAGTAGCACATTACGCTTGTCAGTGATGTGTGACAAGCGTTACTCCAAGTTGGGGGGTGTTACGCCCGTCACAAGGATGTGACGACCGTCACTGCTCCAAAAATCCAAACTTTGTATTTTTTAGTTCTTTTTCTCTTTGTTTATTGTCTAGCCTTCTTCATGTTGTCCTTTTCCATTGGTTTGAGTTGACAAATGTTATACCTGTAAAAAGACAAATAATCTCGGAATAATCGGGGGTTAGACGACTTAATGAAATATAAAATCGGTAAAAAGAGTGGTAATTATATGATATGTTTTCTCGTTATCACTATTCAAAGGAGGCAACTCTGGACCAATCGAAGGGCAGGAATTAGAGGGCATTCGAAGGAGCCAAAATGTCCACATACATTCAAATTTTAAAAAAGAACAAGATTCCATATTTTTGGCCAAAGTTACAAATTTTCATTCATGGCTTTCAAACACATAATCAAGGCTGTTTAATCCTATGATATCTTGTCTCCTCACTCCTCTCTATATAAACAAGACATTAGCAAGCATTTTAGCACGCCTACACAGCCTAGAGAGAATACTACCAAATTGCAAAAAAAATCTTAAAGTTGTCCAAATTAAAAACACTTTTTAAGCCTTCCTCGGTCCAAACAAAGGATTCAAGCATATCCCTGAGGCTTCCAGGAACTTAACCAATCCTCTAGCACACGGTTCCATGCCCAAATCAAGAAGATCGTCATCATTCCATTTTGGTATTTTTGATAATCTCAAACTCTTTCTACATGTAATATAAACTATTTCTCTTTACATATTCATGTTATTATAGTTGCTTGCTAATGTTCTAACGTGTTTCATGTGGGTGAAAGTGCCAGAGTCATAGATCACCATTATTAAGGCATCTCAAATAGGAATCCTCGAACCTCATGATACAGGATTTTTTAGATCAAATAAAGGCCACCACTGAATTCCTTAGGAAATTTTAAGGGGGGTGGGATGCTTTAGTTGCTTTGATAATGTGTATTTTGCAGGTTTTGATTTTTAGCCTTGCCGGAGAAGATGATCGTGACCACCGTGGCCGGTGGTCTGACTAATTGTAGATGGTGGTCCAAGCTAGCATGGCTTCACCCCTGCATCCCATTGGTTGATTCAAAATATTAGTTCCCTGTCTCCACTCCTGATTAGTCCACCCAAACACCAGGGTCCCACCTGCATTCAATTGTTTTTTTAATTTAAAATAATTGCATTTGTATATAATATATACTTATGGATGCGTTTAGGCTAGTTGTGTTGGTGTAAGCCCTAGAGGCCAATACTTTTGGTACTTGTATCGAATTATTTATTAATAATAAAAGGTATTTCTTTATTATGTTTGCTTTCCAAAATAATAAAGTCCCTATAATGGTTTATTTGTTTAATGAAATGTTAAGTGTGACTTAATCATGAGATCCCATTAAACATAAGACACTATTCTTAAAGTATCCGTAGTCAAGCTTTAATGTGAAGTGGGATAACATTAAAGCATTAAGATTATTATGAAGATAGATTGATGATCACATCTCATGGATCATAGATAAGGAGTTATCAAGTCTTGACATAGGTATGTATATTAGGAGTAATATTTATACTGGATTGATCCGCTATGAGAATACTACATAGAATATTATGCAAAGTGTCTTAAGTTATTCTCATGATGATAATGGTATATATCACCCTTCGACCTGAAACCACTATGGACCCTAGATGTAGAGTCAAGTACTTTATTGCTGATCAAACGTCATCCGTAACTGGATGACTATAAAGACGGTTGAAGGGTACTTCACAAAGCATGCTAAGGGACATAAGTGACTTAGATGGAATTTGCTCATCCTGCATAACAGGATAAATGTCTAAGGGCCCAATATTGAACTGGACAAGGGTGACACAGTGTATGCCTTTTTTTCAATATAGAAATGAGGGAAAAAGGGTAATTGTACAACACAAATATTATCACGGAAAAGATTTGGTCAGATCACATGACATTTTCGTGACTTGGGTAACAGTGATGTGTTGCTAGATACCACTCACTGTTTATTATATTAAATGTGTGATTTAATATAATTTCCAACATCGCGAAAACCTACAGGGTCACACACATAAGGACAGGTTGATGAGAGATAGAATAAATAAGGAACACCGTAAGATACGGTGCACTTAAGTGTAATACGGAAAGTGGTAAGGTACCACGTGGATTAGTGATATATGGTACATCATAAGGTATGATGTCCATAAGCTTAATTGGGCTTTTAGCTTATAGTCTTAATTGGGATTTTAGCTTGTAGCCCACACGAGTGATTCTATAAATAGATCCCTTGTGATGAAGCAATTTCACTTGATGCAATTTCGTTTTTGATTCTCTCTCTCACTCAAGGTTTCCGTTCGTGATCAGCTAGCACTGTGACCGGAAGCGATCTGTTCGTGTTGACTGAGTAGAGGCGTTGTTCTTCATCAACGCTCGTGATCACAACATCAAAGGTCTGAATCGCCATAAGAGGTAAATATTTCTATCACTGACCATGTTCATTCGTAAGGATCGCTAAAGGAAAATTTTAAATTCCGTTGCGCTTTTGATCGCAATTTTCCTTCAATGGTATCAGAGCCACTTACGAAACCATGCATCTGATAGTTGTTTATGTTCTATATTTTCTGTTATGATTCAATTAAAACCAGAATGAATTGAATAATAAACGAGTAATTAAATTTGGCATCTGTTGTGTATGATTTGGATGATTGATGTTGACTATGCTTCGGAATCCAACATTAGAATGGTGAAGCAGCGATACATCGATCGTCCATAGGTTACACAAATAAGATCGATCACTTTTATATATGATATAAGTAAATCTGATGCAACGATGGTATATGGGATATACTGTTTCTGTTTCGTTCATTCAAACACTTGATGATTGTTATTCCTTTGACCGATCACTGTTCATATGCTTCGTAATCCGACATTAGTATGGTGAAGCAATGGCATGTGATTAATCATACTGAATTATCAATCGAAATGTGTTTGACAGCATGAAACTATTGCATTAGGGTTCATGACGGCACAAGGGTTGTGTTGTTGCAGAGTTATGCGATTATGGTTGTGAGTGCACAAGAGTTGTGCGAAAATGACGCCGATTTCAAATGAATTGTTCATTAAAATTTTGCGTCGGGGCGCTGCCCCTAACAACCCCGCAAAGGGGAGCTTCCCCCTTGACCCGCGTCCGCTGAACGGTCAGCGGAACCACCGTCCGCAGACCGGGCAGCGGAACCCCCGACTAACTCTGCGTAGTGTGATCAATCGTCAAAATTTAATTTGCCTTTTTTTTTAACTAACAAAATTTAAACTAATAATAAAAGTGTGTTTATTATTATTGTCTTGTGGTGATCAGTTATGGCCTTAGTTTTTTCCTTTATTTTGTTTTGGGATTGTAAAATACGGCCTGCGTGTCGTGCCTCTCTCTAAAATTCTTGATGTAACTTCTTTTCTCATCTCACTCCCTCGTATGTAAAACGAGTTTCTTTTATGTAATGTAATGTTATGAAGAAAGAGAAGAATACAATATCAAAGGAGGATAACCTTGGAGATCTTGCTTGGAGAAGTTTAGATCGTTATTAGGTTAGCTTAGGTTCTCTCATTGGCTTGGGAGAACAATTGCGCTAGGGGCCATAACTGTATCCTTTTATGTATATTGATGCATGTGTTTATATGTAGATGCATGAGAGAGACGAATTGCATGTTAAGCCGGTCAGATCAAACTAATAACAAAATCCCTCAAGTTAAATATTAAGTTCATGCTTTCCAAGTTTTAGCACTCATCAAGACTAGTATCGAACAATGTAGGTTTCGCCTACGCGAGGTGCATGTTCTATATTAGTAAGGTGCGATGGGATAATTGTAATATCCAACTGCTAAAACAATGGGTCAAACTTAACTAAACACATTATAATAAGATTATACATGTTTAGAAGCAAGAGTTGGGAATGATTCATATGATGAATTAGAATAAGGAGTTATTCACCCAACTGAAAATATTCGAGAGTTGTATGAGATACAATTGGAAGGAGTTCCTACCTAAATAACCTAGTTTTGTGTAATCAGCCTAACGCTGACTTAGAACGAAGTGAAATATGGATCTCGACCCACTAGAAAGTCTTCCAACGGGATTTTCCAAATCAAATGATGAGGGTCATTTGGTTTGAGTAAAATAGTGGGAGCATATTTGATTAAAGGCCTAATTAAATATGTTGTTTTAATGATACTTATATTTTCATTTTTTTGTAGATTACCATGACAACAAACAACCATATTTTGCGATCAATCCTAGATAAGGAAAAATTGTTTGGGACAAATTTCCTGGATTGGCACCGAAATCTGAGGATTGTCCTCAAGCACGATAAGAAGTTGTATGTCTTGGAGACACTTGTTCCTGAAGAGGAACCGCCTAGTTCGGCACCTAAGGCAGAAATAGATGCTTATAAGAAGCATTTTGATGATGCTAACGAAGCCGCTTGTCTCATGCTAGCTACTATGAACTCGGAGTTGCAAAAGCAACACGAGAACATGTCAGCATTCGATATGATCAGACATCTGAAAATGCTCTATCAAGAGCAGGCAAGAAACGAGAGGTTTCAGGTTTCAAAGGCCCTTTTTAACAGCAAGTTATCTGAGGGAAACCCTGTAGGTCCCCATGTACTCAAAATGATTGGGTATGTGGAGAACCTTGAAAGGTTGGGGTTTCCGCTTGGAAAGGAACTTGCAACTAATTTTATCTTGCAATCGTTGCCAGATAACTTTAATCAGTTTGTCATGAATTTCAACATGAATGACATGGATAAGAGTCTTCCAGAATTGCTAAGCATGTTGAAAACTGCTGAGCAGAATATGAAGACAAAAGGGAAGTCCATTCTGATGATCAGTAATGGAAAGAAGCTGAACAAGAGGCCTACCAAGCAGGTTGGTAAAGGGAAAGGAAAGGAAGTTGCCAAGCCTAAACCTAATGTTCCTGCTTTGAAGCCTAGTGGAGGCATAGCAAAGGAGGGCACTTGCTTCCATTGCGGTAAGACCGGACATTGGAAGAGAAACTGCCCAAAGTACCTGGAAGATATGAACAGTGGAGTAGGGACTTCAAATTCAGGTATTTTTGTTATTGAAATTAATTTATCTACTTCTGCATCATGGGTATTAGATACTGGATGCGGTTCTCACATTTGTACTAATGTGCAGGGGCTAAAAAGGAGTAGAGATTTGGCAAAAGGTGAAGTTGACCTACGAGTTGGAAATGGAGCAAAGGTTGCTGCTTTAGCTGTAGGAACTTGTGTTTTGACTTTACCTAGTGGTTTAATAATTCAGTTAGAGAACTGTTATTATGTACCTGCAATTAGTAGGAATATTATTTCCGTTTCTTGTTTGGACAAGTTTGGTTTTTCATTTATAATAAAGAACAATTGTTGCTCTATTTATTTGAATGATATATTCTATGTTTCTGCACAAATGAACAATGGACTATATGTCCTTGATCTTGAAATGCCAATTTATAACATTAATACTAAACAGATTAAACCTAATGAGTTAAATCCAAACTACCTTTGGCACTATCGCTTAGGACACATAAATGAGAAACGCATTTCCAAACTCCATAAAGATGGACTCTTGGACTCTTTTGATTATGAATCATATGAGACATGCAGATCTTGTTTAATTGGAAAGATGACAAAGTCCCCATTCACAGGAAAAGGTGAAAGGGCTAATGATCTTTTGGCCCTCATACATACTGATGTATGTGGACCACTGAACATACCAGCCAGAGGAGGTTTTCAATACTTCATCACATTTACTGATGATTTCAGTAGATATGGTTATGTGTATTTAATGAAACACAAATCTGAAACCTTTGAAAAATTCAAGGAATTAAAGAATGAAGTACAAAACCAACTAGGTAAGAATATTAAAGTTCTTCGATCAGATCGAGGCGGTGAATATTTAAGCCTAGAGTTTGATTACCATCTAAAGGAATGTGGGATTTTATCCCAACTTACTCCTCCCGGAACACCACAATGGAATGGTGTATCTGAGAGAAGAAATCGAACCTTGTTAGACATGGTCCGATCCATGATGAGTCACGCCGATCTTCCGAACTCCTTTTGGGGACATGCACTTTTGACTGCAGCTTACACACTTAACCGGGTTCCATCCAAAAAGGGTGAGAAGACACCATATGAGATATGGAGTGGTAAGAAACCACATATGTCTTACATGAAGATTTGGGGTTGCGAAGTTTATGTGAAACGACAAATTTCAACTAAGCTTGAGCCCAAATCTGGCAAATGCTTATTTGTGGGGTATCCTAAAGAAACAAGAGGGTATTACTTCTACAATCCTTCTGAGGGCAAAGTGTTTGTCGCTCGAACTGGAGTTTTTCTGAAAAGGATTTTATTTCCAAAAGAATCAGTGGGAGGAAAATAGAGCTTGAAGAAATTCAAGAACCACAAAGCATTGATACCCCTATGGAGGAATTAGAGCAAGAAACACAAGTAGTTGTGGAAGAGCAACCTGCTCAAGTATAACAAGACCAGCGTAGGTCAAGCATGATACGTCAACAACCTGAGAGATATGGATATCTCATAAGTGATCAGGGTGATGTATTACTCAAGGATCAAGATGAGCCTGTGACCTACCAAGAGGCCATAACTGGTCCTGAGTTCGAGAAGTGGATAGAAGCCATGAAATATGAAATGGATTCCATGTACAAAAACCAGGTTTGGACCTTGGTAGAGCCTCCTATAGGAGTTAACCCTATAGGATGCAAGTGGTTCTTCAAAAGAAGACTGACATGGATGGTAAGGTACATACCTATAAGGCAAGACTGGTTGCAAAAGGCTATAAACAAATTCATGGGGTTGAATATGATGAAACCTTTTCACCAGTTGCAATGCTTAAATCTGTTCGGATTTTACTTGCTATCGTTGCATATCATGATTATGAAATATGGCAGATGGATGTCAAAAGTGCTTTCCTTAATGGGAATCTTCTTGAGGATGTGTACATGACACAACCTGAAGGATTTGACATACCAGAAGAAGCCCAAAAGATATGTAAGTTACAGCGATCAATTTATGGATTGAAGCAAGCTTCCAGAAGCTGGAATCTTCGTTTTGATGAAATAGTAAAACAATATGGATTCATCAAGAATGAAGATGAGCCTTGTGTCTACAATAAGGTTAGTGGGAGCATGATTGTATTCCTGGTATTATATGTAGATGACATATTACTCATTGGAAACGATGTCCCTACCTTGCAACAAGTGAAGACTTGGTTAGGGAAATGCTTTTCAATGAAGGACCTAGGTGAAGCAGCCTATATATTAGGAATCAGGATCTATAGAGATAGGTCACAAAAACTGCTTGGCCTAAGTCAGAGTACATACATAGAAAAAGTGTTGAGACGCTTTAATATGCATGATTCCAAGAAAGGATTCATACCTATGCAACATGGCATGTGTCTGTCAAAAACACAATCCCCTTCAAGTAAGGAAGAAAGGGATTGCATGGATAAGATTCCATATGCATCTACAATAGGATCTATCATGTATGCCATGCTATGTACTCGACCAGATGTCTCGTATTCTTTAAGTGCAACGAGTAGGTACCAGTCTAATCCCGATGATGCTCATTGGGTAGCTGTCAAGAATATCCTTAAGTACTTGAGAAGGACTAAGGACTCATTCTTGATATATGGAGGTCAGGAAGAGCTTGCTATAATTGGATACACCGATGCTAGCTTCCAGACAGATAAGGATGACTTTAGATCGCAATTTGGTTATGTGTTTTGTTTAAATGGTGGCGCTGTGAGCTGGAAAAGTTCAAAGCAAGATACAGTTGCTGATTCTACAACCGAGGCTAAGTATATTGCTGCCTCAACTGCAGCAAAGGAAGTTGTTTGGATCAAGAAGTTCATTAGTGAACTTGGCATAGTCCATAGCATTGTGGATCCCATTGATCTCTATTGTGATAACAATGGTGCTATCGCGCAAGCTAAGGAGCCTAGATCTCCAACGATCCAAACACATACTTAGGCGTTATCATCTCATTCGAGAGATAATCGATCGGGGAGATGTGAAAATATGCAGAGTACCTACACTTGACAATGTTTCTGACCCATTAACAAAGCCTCTTGCGCAGCTGAAGCATGATGGACATACTAGATCTATGGGTATTAGGGGTATGCCTGATTGGCTCTAGTGCTAGTGGGAGATTGTTGGTGTAAGCCCTAGAGGCCAATACTTTTGGTACTTGTATCTAATTATTTATTAATAATAAAAAGCATTTCTTTATTATGTTTGCTTTCCAAAATAATAAAGTCCCTAGAATGGTTTATTTGTTTAATGAAATGTTAAGTGTGACTTAATCATGAGATCCCATTAAACATAAGACACTATTCTTAAAGTATCCGTAGTCAAGCTTTAATGTGAAGTGGGATAACATTAAAGCATTAATATTATTATGAAGATAGATTGATGATCACATCTCATGGAACATAGATAAGGAGTTATCAAGTCTTGACATAGGTATGAATATTAGGAGTAATATTTATACTGGATTGACCCGCTATGAGAATACTACATAGAATGTTATGCAAAGTGTCATAAGTTATTCTCATGATGATAATGGTGTATACCACCCTTCGACCTGAAACCACTATGGACCCTAGATGTAGAGTCAAGTAGTTTATTGCTGATCAAACGTCATCCGTAACTGGATGACTATAAAGACGGTTGATGGGTACTTCACAAAGCATGCTAAGGGACATGAGTGACCTAGATGGAATTTTCTCATCCTGCATAACAGGATAAATGTCTAAGGGTCCAATATTGAACTGGACAAGGGTGACACAGTGTATGCCTTGTGTTCAATATAGACATGAGGGCAAAAGGGTAATTGTACAACACAAATATTATCACGGAAAAGGTTTGGTCCGATCACATGACATTTTCGTGACTTTGGTAACAGTGATGTGTTGCTAGATACCGCTCACTGTTTATTATATTAAATGTGTGATTTAATATAATTGCCAACATCGCGAAAACCTACATGGTCACACACATAAGGACAGGTTGATGAGAGATAGAATAAATAAGGAACACCGTAAGATACGATGCACTTAAGTGTAATACGGAAAGTGGTAAGGTACCACGTGGATAAGTGATATATGGTACATCATAAGGTATGATGTCCATAAGCTTAACTGGGCTTTTAGCTTATAGCCTTAATTGGGCTTTTAGCTATTAGCCCACACGAGTGATTCTATAAATAGATCCCTTGTGATGAAGCAATTTCACTTGATGCAATTTCGTTTTTGATTCTCTCTCTCACTCAAGGTTTCCGTTCGTGATCAACTAGCACTGTGACCGAAAGCGATCTGTTCGTGTGGACTGAGTAGAGGAGTTGTTCTTCATCAACGCTCGTGATCACAACATCAAAGGTCTGAATCGCCACAAGAGGTAAATATTTCTATCACTGACCATGTTCATTCGTAAGGATCGCTAAAGGAAAATTTTAAATTCCGCTGCGCTTTTGGTCGCAATTTTCCTTCAAATGGAAGTATCACCATCGCAACAGTAGAGTCAACATGTTTAAGGCTTTGTTATATGTAAGGGCAGAGGTTCGAACCCTGCCTCTTGAATATTTTATTTTTCTAACATTCTCTTGTAGATCCAGCACTTCCACCTCCAGCGCGCACATCCTGTGTCCTCAAATCACCACCATCAAAGCATCATAGCATCACATCAGAGTTCCAGATCCAGGCGCTCATGATAGACCTTCAAGGGAACAACACCATTGAATCCATACAACCTCTGGGCTCTTTCACACATGGGCCTAGCAATTCCAAAAACGCACCCCCTTATTCGCTTTAGAGATCAGGCCCAATTAGCTTTATTTTATTTTATTTGTTTTATCGCTTATTTTCTTTTAAATTTTTTTTTATTTAATTAAAAAAAAATAACATTAATAGACTTAGGATTTTCTAAATAAATTTTAATTTTTGTAAATTAATTAACTTAATTATTTTGACTTGTTTTTTAATTAATTTAAAATCAATTAGACATAGGTTTTTAATTCAAATATTTTCTTAACAAAAATACAAAAAAAATTAGAATTAGGCTTTAAATTTATTTAGCAATTATCTTTTTAAATTAAAATTAGATTTAAGGTAGTTTGATTATTTTCTTAAAATAAAATAAAAAACCAGAAAGATTTTTTTATTTAGCTAAATTCTTAGAATTTATTAGACATCTTTATCTTCGCGTGTATTTATTTTATTCTCGCATTTTTCATAATGATATAACTGCTTATAAGATGTAATAGTAATTAGGTTTTATTTTCTTCTTTTAATTTCTGCACTCCCAAAATTTTTGTACATTGTAAATCCCCTCCTCGAAGCCATGTAATAGTGTAGATTTATACTTCCGCTTTTTATATGTTGTACATATTAATTGCTAGAAACTAGGCATGTATGGAAAGACTAATAACAAAACGTTAGCAAACCTAACATAAAAGATAAAAAATAACTGAATTGAATCAATTGCACATATGCACCTCTAAGGTACACCCACTTTGTTTGCCTACGGAAATAAAGCAGTCATGTCCCTCGAAATAGGGATGCTTTAGCAAAGACTCGTAAATCATAAAAGATTATAGTCCCTCGATGACCCTGCGGTTCCCTCTAGGTAAATGATCTAGTCCCTAAACAAAATTGCTAAAGCATCTCCACAAGTTACCTTCGTGACTGCAACGTCCCTTCGATGTCCCTTATACATCCAACGATAGGGCTACCTACCCACTAATAGTAGGATAGCACTGTCTAAAGGATAGGAGGAAAAGAACAACCTTTTTTTAGTACAAAGTAGATAGTTGTTAGAAGTTTGCTCGAAACATTTTGCACTTACACAAATACTTCTTTTCAAAACACTTTGTATACTTTCTCCACTATCCCGAGAAACATTAAAAAGTTCGCCGTACTAAGGCATTCTAAAAAAAATTTCAAACACGAAAGGCACAAAGGTATTTCAAAATGAGCAAACCTCTAAGAGCCCGTAGAAAACTATGGATGGAAAGGATGCTAACTATTGCACCCCAAAATTTACCCTCTTCATTTCAAAACTTTTAATGGCTTATGTTTTATCATAAACATACATGCATTGTGATGGGATCAAGGTATTCTTATCTTCCTGATTTTCTTCAAACTGTGGAATTTGGTTATTTTGTTAAACAGTCCAAGATGGGTTTCATATCCTCGTTATTTTGACCACTCAAGCTACATGAGGTTTCCATACTTCCGGATATCTTGAATGTCTCTCTAATTTATCAAAAGTTTGAATGGGAAAGTATATTGAAGATGATCATTGTTTATTCCTATCCATTAGATTTTGCGCCAGAGTTTAATTATTGAATCTGATGTCTTTCTTGACAAAAATCTTTGAAGCATTATCATCCTGAGCTTTATCATAGGGCACGTTCAATCATCAAATGAGAAGAGATTTTATCTGGTTCTCAGATCAAGTGAATATTTGATTGCTTGAAGCGTAAGTCGCTTACGGTTAGAGATTTGGAGAAAGATTCATCTGTAAATTGAGGATTGGGATGCATTTATATTGCATTTAGTATCATCAGATGACTCAGGTCTTGATCCAGCAATTATCATCATTTAAAGCGCCCTAACTTTAAGGTTTGATTTAGTTCTTATGATCTTTTGGAGGTCGATTCATCATTTAGGGTTTTGGTTGATTTTTTTAGTGTAAGAGAATCCATTTGAAATGTTTGGTCAAGTTTCATTCATGGTCGTTTCCTTGAGATTTATGTCATACTTTCATTATACACTTCAAAGGAAAACAAAGTAAGATGGAGAAGGCTAATAAGAATTGGCTATCATTGGAATTCAAGTTCTACGTATTCATTTTGGTACCCATTTCTACAAGTATAACTTTATACAAATTTCATCCATTTCTCACCAAAGTTTCATTTTCAATAAAAGAAAGATTGTTCAAGTTCAAGTTCCAAGTCTTCAAGACTTACAAGCTCAATTTCAAATTTGAATACATACAAGTTTAAAAATATTGAAAACACAAGTTCACTTAAATATAAAAGAAAAAGTTGAAGAAGTCTTTATTTGGATTCCATTCAAGATTTAGTTTGTTTTACAAATACTTTGACAAAAATTTTGTTTTACAAATTCTATCCAAAACTTGCTAAGCTTACAAAATATTACATTGAGGCAAATTCCATTTAAATACAACAATAAATCAAGAGTTTCCTAAGTCTAAGTTCTCGAGTTTGACTTCTTCTTCTTCAAGCATATTCTCCATGCTCATTTCGGTCCACTTTATATCTTCTTTCTTCATACTTTCACCATTGTTGTTTTCATAAAACAAAAAGAAAAGAAATTGGTTAGAAAGAAATCAAACTTTGAAACTTAAACAGAATTTTCCAAGAAGTTTCATCTTCAAATTCATCATGAGGGTTTGTGTAGAGGAATCAGTTTAGAGGATGATTTTTTAAGTCACATTCAAGCATCCACAAAGCCTCATATCCGTGTGTTTCAAAATAAAATCAGAATGTCAATACATAATCATGGGTAAAATTCTATTGCAAATCTCAAAACCAGTTTTGGTTCACAAAAGAATTCCAACATCAGAAAATTAAAACAACAGAATCAGTTTTCAAGAAGGAAATCACGGGCCTGTTTCCTATGCTACAAATTACAATTTCAATTTTGTTCATAGCAAGTCAAAATCAAGTCTCAACCCAACAAATTTGCAAACTCAGTTGAGGCCCCAAAGAAATCATAAGTCAGAATCACATTTCAGCCCAACAAGCAACAAGATCACATCTCAGCAAAGAGAATATTATAAATTATTACAAAAACAAATAAATATCAGATATCAGAAAAAAATACAGATCAGAAGACTGGAAAAGCCCAATTTCGAAATCAACAAGCCTGTTAAAGAAATCTCAGCAAACTCACAAACATAAATAAAACCCTAAAATTGTATCAGTATTTAAGCATTCAAAGGCACTGAAACAAGGGGGACGACTGTTCACAAAAACCAAAAGCTGCGCAGTAGAAAAACAAAAAAAAAAACTAAAAAGACTTTCATCATCTTCCTCCCATAAACCCTTCAGATTGTAAGAAAACTATAAAGAAATCATAGATCTCGTGTCACAGCTTTCAAGCAACAAAGTTGTTCATCATTTTCTGATAATACCAAACCCTTCAAAACATTAATCCGAGAGAGAAGAAAAGAGTAAAAAGCGGAAAGATCTCACAGGAGTAATCTCAGAAATTGCATTATCATCACGGATTGCACATCAACATCGCTGATTTTCACGAACCTGAGGCTAGGGTTTCGAAAACCCTCTTTCAAGATCTACGCTAAACCAGGCTTCACCTGTAAAATCGGACACCAGATTTGTAATCAAAAGGGAGAGGTGAACATGAATATGTAAGAAGAAGAAGGATCGGGGCAAGATATCAGGTCTTCATTGTCGCCGCCGCTGTAAAGGCGATTTCCAGCACGGTGGTATCTTCGTCTTTGATGAGCACCATTCGTGAGAGAATGAGAGACATCGAACGGTTTGAAGAGAATAAGTGTTTATTGTCTTTATTTGGTTTTTATCTGTTGTTAATGACTGGTGTTCCTTTATTTTTACATTGTTTTGTTATGAGTTCAGGGGTAGGTACAGTGGTGACAAGTGTCACCACCTTTGGGACACTTGTCACCGTTTAGGTGGAGCTTATGAATCTTATGTGCACCTTTTCACTCGCCTACCATGCACCTTTTCCTCTCTCAGCCATTGGATCATCATCATAATTTCATCAACCCTCCATAGTAGCTGGCCACGGTGAACCCTAGTGGAATGAACATACAGGATCACACGGATCACTTATCTTGGGCCTAGGGCGAATTTGCTTTTCAGCACCCCTCCTTTTGCTTAACTCTCAGGCCCATTGTCCTCTTTTTATTTTATATTTTGTATTGTTTTGTTTATTTAGGTTTTCTATTAAATATAAAATACAAAAATATAATTTTATTCTTTAACAAAAACAAAAAAAAATAATTAATTTAATATATTATTTTCATATCATTAATTATTTTTCTATTTAATTTTATTAGATAGGTTTATTAAATTTAATTAGTTATTCAATTTAATTCGATTGAGTTATATAGATTGTTTATTTAAACTTTTTATCGTATTATTGATTCGACTCATCCCCATTCGTAAACTTGTACCCCCCATTTAAATATGGTTTGTAATAGCTTAGAATTTTATCTTCTTTTCCATTCTCTTTATATGTTTAAATTGCTATCATGCACATTTTGTTTAAATTAGAACACATGGCCTCCTCTTGGGCTCATCATCAATGAAAAGGTATCCACCTACAAATGCACACTTGTACACATGTCATAGTTTGGTCTTGGGCTTTTCTAAGCGATAACTATTCGATCAATTATTCTAATTGGTCGTTTAGAATACTAGTGCCACACTAATTTCACTTTCTAGAAGCATGCATATAGCTACCTTGTACGGGCTTTTGATTTTTATCTTATGCGTTGAAGCAACTCTCTCCTCTCCGCTTAGTCCACATACCAAGCATCTTCATAAAGGGTCTCATAGTTGAGTTTGGGCATGGCCATTCTCACGAGGTTAATCAAGTTTTTCCCTTGGTTAACCATAACCCGAATCAACCACTTTGGTCCATATACCAAGTGTTTCCATGCATAAAGGGTCTCATGGTTGAGGGTAGGAGCACCTACTCTCACGAGAATAATCAAGTACACCCCTTGGTTAATCATAACCCGATTCAACTCCAATACCCCAAGCATTCTCCTTATCTTGTGGACATTCGTGTTATGACCTTACGATCGATCATCGACACAACCCGAATATGCCTAATTAATGGTTGATTAAGGAGATTCAAGGAGTCGTTCTTTAGAGTGGTCTTATCTCATGCGCTTCGAAGAGTCAATGGACCTACTCTGTTAGGTATCATTGTGACCTCATTCTTATCTCCGTATTTTAACGCTTTCTAGAGATCATGTCAAACAGGAATAGAGATGCATGAAAGGTACTTCCGTTGCTGATATCTGTCAAG
The DNA here is from genome assembly GCA_948472305.1 of Vicia faba. NCBI lineage: Eukaryota > Viridiplantae > Streptophyta > Magnoliopsida > Fabales > Fabaceae > Vicia > Vicia faba. The sequence goes on from OX451735.1 coordinate 563,586,230, forward strand.
AATCCCTCTGGTTTATTTAAAGACCTATTTAAGGCAATTTCACATATGTGCCTTTCTCTCTACTCATGTGTGTTTGGTTTTGTCAAAAGCACTTGCTTACTCACTTGTTTGATATTCACCATGCTACCTTAGGACCACTCAATTAGATTAGCTTTCGAGCTAGACCTTAGGATAGGAATCCATGTATGCTAACATAGGGTAGAAACTTCCCTCTTTCATCCCTGATCTTAGGGCCAATCATTGTATGATAACATTAGGGCTAGAGACTAGGATAGTCTCCCTTAGTTGTTTTCTTTTTCTTTGCATATTGCATCTTAAAACTAAAACTTCTTCTTGGCAAATCATAAAACATCTTTAATAAACCTAAATATTTCTTCAAGGTAAAAGATAAAAACCAATCTTATTTGTTTGGGCGCCTTTCGGCTTTGTTCAAACCTTGTTATTGATGTTTTGCCATCCTTACCATGATGTTTTGACATCCTTACCATGATGTTTTGCCATCCTTACCATAATGTTTTGCCATCCTTACCATGATGTTTTGCCATCCTTACCATGATGTTTTTCCATCCTTACCATGATGTTTTGCCATCCTTACCATGATATTTTTCCATCCTTAGCATGATGTTTTACCATCCTTACCATGATGTTTTGCCATCCTTACCATGATGTTTTTCCATCCTTACCATGATGTTTACCATCCTTACCATGATGTTTTGTCATCCTAACCATGATGTTTTGCCATCCTTACCATGATGTTTTACCATCCTTACCATGATGTTATGCCATCCTTACCATGATGTTTTTCCATCCTCGCAGGTGATGTTTTGCCATCCTTACCATGGTTTTTTGCAATCCTTACCATGATGTTTTTCCATCCTTACAATTCATGTTTTGCCATACTTACCATGATGTTTTGCCATCCTTACCATGATGTTTTTCCATCCTTACCATGATTTTTTTCCTTCCTTACAATTGATTTTTTTTCCATCCTTACCATGATATTTTGTTATCTTTTCACCGATGTTTCGCCATCGCGCACATGTTTGTTATCCTACTTTGATTCTCAATATTATTGTTAGGTGTGATGTTTTATCACCTAGTTTATTGATGTTTCGCCATCTTTTCCATGTTATCTTTTTGCTGATGTTTCGCCATCATGCACATGTTTGTTATCCTACTTTGATTCTCAATATCATTGTTAGTTGTGATGTTTTGTTCCCTGGTTTATTGATGTTTCACCATATTTTCCATGTTATCTTTTTGCCGATGTTTCGCCATCGTGCACATGTTTGTTATCCTACTTTGATTCTCAATATCATTGTTAGGTGTGATGTTTTGTTCTTTGGTTTATTGATGTTTCGCTATCTTTTCCATGTTATCTTCCTATCTCTTAGCTAATGTTTCACCATCGCACATTCTTTTAGTTGGTGTTTTGCCATCGCACATGTTTGTTATCCTACTTTGATTTTCAATATCATTGTTAGGTGTATTGTTTCATCATCTTGTCTGATATTTTGCTATCATGCTGGCATTTTATCACCTTATCTTAGTTTGTGTTGCCATGCGATGTCTTGTCATCTCTTCTTGCTATTTTATCATCATTGTTGACATTTTTGTTGTTCTATCTGATGTTTTGCCATCTTGATTGTTGATTTTATCTTTGTAACTAAAAAATACAAACCAACCAAAATATATGAGCTGAACTACGACTGCTCTGATTCCTTAAAAGGGATACGTAGGCATTGGGGTAGGGCCCGAGCAAGCACAAATTTTATTTTCCCTATATTATTTTCTCTTTTCTTTTGCATGCATTCTCTCTTTGCATTTTATTTTAGCTATTAAGCTTTAGATATAGATTTACACACCCTTAGATTATAACAAAAAAGAATGGATACCGTAGAGTACTACGGGCGTGTGGGGTGCTAATACATTCCCCTCGCGTAAAAGGCTCCCTTACTCAATCTCTCAGTCGCAATACCGTGATTTCACCCTCTTCAGGTTTTCTCGATGTTTAGCTTTCCCTTTCGGTGAGATAAAAGATGTTCGGTGGCGACTTCATTGATTTATTATCAGATGACAGTTCGGCCGGTTGTTTCAGCTGGTGACTTCACTGGGGATAGTTGACCAAATGCTATTCCATCTCGGAGTCAATCCTAGCTCTTGTTTTCTTTTCTTTGGGTGTTTATTTTCTATGCTTTCAGTTTATTCATTTATACATGTTTATCTAAGGATATGTTTGCATTGCATTTTATTGCTTTCCATATTGATTATCTGTTGTGCTGGATTCTGGTTTTCTTGGTGGGTGGGTTGTTCCATGAGGTAAAAGGCCCCATACCCAGGCTACGTGTGAATTCCATAGGAAATAGGAATAGAGTGGCCATGGCATCTATGAGGCAGATGTCTTGTAGACCTGACCATGAGACCCATGACTTCAGAGATGGTTCAGATGGGTGTCATCGTATGATGATACCAACAAATGAGCTCTTTGACTCTAATTTGGCCTTCGACCTTACCACGACCTAGTTTTTACCTGTGAGTGAGGTGGGAATTATTTTCTCAAGTACAGATGGTGACTATTTGTTTTGTTGGTGACTTAAATTATGTGGGTGACCATGCTCTGATAGTTACTGTGTGTTTTTTATGGTAACTTGATATTGTCGGTGACTGTGTGTTCTCTCGGTTTTACTCTGGACTTCTCACCTTGTGATGACTATTTATTTCGGCAGTTCTAAAGTTATCTTGTAAGATAGGAAGATCTTGGTCTCATGCAGTTGTTGATCCACTTGGTACTTGATTCTTTTGTGTTTCAAGGTGGCATCATACCTTTAATCATGTGATATTTATCATTCAATTTAGAGATAGTGCAACCATTTTCCATGTTTGTGGAACCTTGATCCCGTGTCCTTGCACACATAATATGTTAACATCATTTTGACACACATGTTCTTTCCATTTCCAAGGAACCATGCTTGTGAGATTTGTGTTGCACTTCTCTACCTTTTCCTTGGAAATGATCGAACATGGCATTGCATCCACTCATTCACATCATGCATATTCATGCATTCATAACAGATACTCAAAGTTGTGAATTCTTATTCGGATTTGGTGCTCTGTTCAGAGTTATAGACTTGAATTCTTGCTGTCACATGTTCAGATATTAGTTATGGAATGACTTCGTGGGGTATTGGTCGGGATGAAGATTCAGATGTGGTTGTTTGTGGTAAAGATGTAAGCCTTATCCCATCATCAGGAACTCTTCAAGAAGGAAGATAGTCCGTTGAAGACTCAATGGAGCCGGGTCATGGAAGTGTTGATAATAGTATCAGCAATCCTACACCGACTGTTGCAGCATGAGTTATTCTCCTCTCCTCATCTTTTTGGGATTTCTTTCAAAACCATGGAGTGCTTTGTGGATTTCATCCACTGTCTTGAGTGCATGGAACGTCTTATCAGCAGATGGTTCCCGATTTCCAGTTGAATTAAAGAGGTTGGTTTTATCAACAAGAACAAAAGAAGTATGGAGAACGGTTTTGATCCCATCTCAGTGCTTTATTCACATTTGTTTCCATGCTTATTTAAGCTTCAGTGGGCTAGGCTCGGTACTTCAGTACCTTCTATAAATCTCCTTCCAAATCCTGTTGTCAATGCCATACGTGGTTACCACGTTGGGGTACCTGATTATTCAATCAAGACGCACTCTCTACAATTTTGGGCCACCTGATTTTCTCTTCAGCAATCAGTGTTTGTTTCCCAAGTGAGTGCACAGGTCAAAGATTTTAAGAAAATATAAAAGAAGCCTGAGAAGTGTGTTGATACCATCTCAATGCCTTACATCCTGGCACTTCCTCGTCTGTTGGGAATTCAGTTGATTAAGCTTTGTACTTTGGAGACTATTCAGCTGATTAATCTCTCTCTTAATGCAAATGTTAGGTGTATCTCCCATTCTGGGGCACCTGGCTGTGATGTTGATAATTGCAAGGGTTGAAGTATAAAACCTAGCACCTTCCTAGAGTCTCTCTCAAAGTCCAATTTCTAAAGTGACGAACAATTTCTAAATTTTTGCTTCGTATAACGTTCACTCTCTCTTTTGATAGAATCTTTAGTGAACATTACTCTGGGGCACTCGACTATTCAAGTTGAAGATGGTTTGTCCATCCAGAGATGAAGTCCAAGCTTGGATTAATTCAGGGATTGTTGTATCAATATCAGATGGGGAATCTCTTATCCAAATGAGCCTTAAGGTTGCTGAAGATCGTTTGAAGCAATCAGTCCATACGGAGTCAAGTCTCCTCAACATGGAAATTTCAAATTTCATTTGCATTTTCATTTGAAATCTTAATTGTTTTGTTTAGTACTTTCTTATATGCAAACTTGCTCATATTTTTGAAAGATTAATCGTAACGCATTGAATATGTTTGTATTGAACTAATCCATTCATTATAACTCTTATTTTTTATTATGTTTTTGATATTGAACTCTTTTTAATAGAGCAATGACTCTGGAGGGAGGATGACGAAAATTTACCTGGAAACTCAAATGGTATGCTTTCGAGTAAAAACCTTGCCGACGTTATACAAGCCTTGTTTCAATCCCCAAACACTGGAGATATAAGGGAGATAGACCCTCGTTAACCCCTCTGAGCCTTCGAAGCAGAAGTTTCTTTTTTGATAAAAAAACCTTATTTTTAACCCGGGGCAGGGTAGATGTTCAGTTAATCTGATCGAGCATTCAAATTTTAGAAGGAGTTTCCCATATGAGGATCACCACACCTTATCCCTCGCATTATGAGGTCGGAAAATATCAAAACAACAATAGTTATTTCCCCAGTGAAATAAAAAACAAAATATCCTAAGGTCGAGATCAAATCGATACATCAAAGGTTATCCCTCGCCGGCCAAGGAATGAGGCAGTCACTTTCCTCCAAAAGTTCAAAGACTTAGGGTCACACGACTTGTTCGAAAGGAAAAATATGAATAATAAAGAAACAAAAAGCCCCACTAAGTAGAAACTTGAAAACAAATCGCTTAGGCAAAAGTTAAGGCATCCCACTGGACTTCCAAATTGAAATTCAAAATAATTGGTCCAGGAAAAAGTTAGGGAAAACGAAAAAGAATTTGAAAATACCGAAAGGCAGAAAATGATTATCTAATAAAAATCCTCATCAAAAGAAAAAATCGTGTGATCGAACACCTAAGAAACCAAAGGTTAAGTGACTGTCGTGTCCAAGAAATCACTGTGGTTCCTCAACCATCATAAACTCTTTTGAGAGAAGAATGCTTGTGTCGAATTAATCGAATGTAGGACTGGAGAACATCATGGAGAATGGATGCGCACCAAATATTTTGAGCCTTAAATCCTTTTTTCTAAAACCTTGAACCAGGCCACGTTACAACCCTTAAAAGTCCTAATTGAAGCAAGGGTTAATTCGAAAGCAAAAATGTTACGAGAATACGGTAACCTGACTCCTAGGAGACTTGCTAAAAAAACTTTTGAGTTGGTAGCATTGCCTATTTTACTTTCTTTGAACAGAAAATAAATTCTGATGTTTCAACATCTTTTCAATAAAAAGTTTTCTAACTTCAAGACAAGTATATGATTTGCATTAGATTTATCATTCAGATGATAAAACATTCTTTGCATACGAAAAAGTGCTTAAAAATCAAGAGAGCTTGAATAATGAGCATAAAATGAAGAGTTTGATTATCCCGAGGGACGAAATGCTTCAGGAATCTATTGAAAATAATGAGCTTAATCTGGGGCATGCTTTCTAGTTACTCCTTTGAAATGAAGAAGACTAGTTTGAGAGGTTGATCAAGAACTATTTGTCTGATGATTGTGCGGAAGTTTTGTCTTCCCCCAAGTCTCTATTGAGCAATGGAGTATCATTTCTAGTTGGTCCCAAAGGACATTTTTCTTCAAGCATCTGCTTGCGAGCGAAGTAGTTAAAATTGAGAAGTATGATTGTGTAATAGCTTGTACTAAGACGTAAGTCAATCATATTGAGGAGGTGTTAGCTTCCCAACTCCGTGAACTTCTCATTCCTATGTGAGCATGAGGTAAAGAAATGGTTTGCCAAGATTCTGCTAATCTGGGGAAATCAAGTCAAGATCCAGTGACTCTCAATGTTCCGCCAATCTAGGGAAGTTATGTCGAGATTCAATAAATCTCTCAAACTATCGAGTGATCAGGGTCTGATACCCAAGATTTACTGAAGCCACTTCTAATTTTGATTAGTTAGAAACCGTGTTTCAGAGTTTGTAACATTGGGGCAGTTTATCTGATTGGTACAGTTCTCAGGAAGTCCTTTCAAGGAAATTTCTTTAACAGCCCTACAAAATGGGGAAAGGTATTATGCAGGGGCATCTCTTCACCTCAGAGTTGATTAGGTTAAGTCCAGTCACAGGCTAAACAATTTATGAATATGAAGAGCGGGACAAGAAGTCGGGATGGTTATCCTTAGCTCATCGAAATTTTAAGTCCTAGTATTGTTATTCCTTCATCAGTAGTTGAGATCTTTATCTCCAACTGAAGTCAGGATTACTACCCTTAGCACATATCTTAAGAAGTCCTCTCGAGGAGAGTCTTTTCAAAGGTTATTCAACCTAAAGCAGTTACGTCGAGATTCGACGAATCTCTCCATGGACCTGTTGTATCAGAGAATTATCCAGAGCCCGAATAATCTGAGGCCGATTATCTCCAGTAAAAAAGACCTTTTCCAGCAAAGTTGTCACACTATTCCTGGGGCATATTTATTGATCTGTTTTGCATGAGTTTTCATGTGCTTTGCTTATCTGTATAATTCTCCATTACCAGAGAAACATCTTTCAAGATAATTAAGATGTCCCTAACCTTGATCGTTTCCTCTGAAGCAACACTGAAGGTTATATTGCTCCCCAGTAAGTCTTCCCAAATGAGAAATTTTAAGAATGACCAACTGGAATTCTGCATTAAAAAAGTCTAGTTCTCTAGATGCATAAAGCTTTGTTTTCCGATATCACGTAGTAGAAAGTCTTTTGACTGAAAGTTATGATCTTTAGATATGGATTTGTTCCCTTTCTCGGTAAATCTAACATGTTTGTGTACGTAAGAGAATATCTATTCCTCAGAGCAGAGCATCTTTACCTTGACGGAAGATTTGGTTGAATATCTTATTATTCTCCGATGAAGTCACTTCATGAAGACCAAATCTACTTGAGATCATTCGTGGGTTTCTACAGAGATTTGAAGTTTCTATTGCTCCCCAGTGAATCTCCCAAAGCGGAGAAAATTTTAAGGATTGAATAATTGGAAATTTAGATTAAGAAGAGTCTTATCCTCCAAGTGCTAGAAGTTTTGCCTCCCCAGTATCACCTAGAAAATAGAATGTCTATTCCCTGAAGTGAAGTGTTCTCATCCCCAACCAAAGTCGAGAGTTCCTTCGTAAATTTCTCCTGCTCCTCGGTGAAGTCAATTCATGAAGATTTCTTATTCAAGAATTTTCTATTTCCCTCCATAGCGTAAGCATGGTTTGAAGTTCATTATGCTAAGAATCTTTTATCATCCCCAGTAAAGACTATTCAAGTCTGTTCTATTTCTTAGCGAAGTCATGGGAGCATCATCTCACTTCCTCAGAGGAGGCTGTTTATGAGGATTTCTTGTCCAAGATTTCCCGTTCCCCAATGGAGCTGCCTTATTGGAGATCTTGTTCTCAGGAATTTTCATTCCCCCAGCCAATTTTTGTTAAGGTTTATTTCATCTCTCTAGTGAAGACCTTTGTCTGAGACCTCTTATGCAAAATTTCTCCTTTCTCTAGCAGAGCTGCTTTCGAAAATTTCTTATTCAGAAATCCTTATCTCCCCTGTGAAGTTGCCTTATCAAGAAATCTCCTACTCAGGAATTCTCATTTCTCCAATGAAGTTATTTCATCGGAAGCACTTATTCACATATTCTCTCTTTTTCCAGTAGGCCTCAATCCTAGATATTGATAAGTGTTACTTCTTTAAAAGAGTAAGCTATTATGGTTGCTAGCCCTAGGATAGAGCATCGTAACAAGATTTCTTTCTGATTGAAGCATATCCTTATTCCCCAGCAGATCCTAAGATTCTCGTGTTTCCAGCAGTAGCATATTTTGTTGAGTTTCTCATACGAAGACTATTTCATTCTTGACAAGAGTTATTTTTGAAAGGCCGTTTACCCCAACATGGATCTTCATATCCTTGGCAGTATAAGGGCTCTTTATCCCTAGTAATAGAGTATGGATGGAATATTTCCTCAAGCGAGTTCTGAACCTCAAGCTTAGGGTTCAAAGATACCCTCATTTTCCCTAGGTGAAGATTGGTACTCCCTAGTAGTAACATCCCCGGGTTGGTCTGGTTAGATTTCTTTTGTCTAAGAATTTATATGATTCCCCAGTCGAAGTCGCTTTCATTAAGGACCTACATCAGAAGTTCCTAGCTTCCAAAAATGTTCTCTTTATCGGTGGAATGAGATATTGGATATTTTCCTAGAAGGTTAAGAGGTGTAACATAGGTCAAGATTTCATATGCACTGCAATTTATTTTTGCAGTATTCTCCCAAGGAAGTTATCCCCATTGAGAAATTGACAAGATTTCAAACAAAAGTCAGGTGAATTTTGATTTCCCACCGACCTTATTTATGCTCTCTCCGCCAACGTCAAGTATCCATTTTGCATTTCCTCATAGATGTTACAGTTTTTGATATGATCTTCTCTAGCGGAATCTGCAATTTATTTTTGCAAGCTTTATGAGGGTTCGGCCTGTGGTTATTGGTCTTTTCGTTTCGCCAATCTGTGGCTGCCAAGTTGAGGATCGATCACTTGAAGTACCACTACCCTGGGGAAGCATATCAATGATGGTACGGATCCCATGAAGTCCTCTCGAGGAATTGTTGTTCACCCTGTAACTTGCAGCTTGTCAACACCTATGCAAGAGTTGCACCTCTAACTTTTGAACTCTAGAACAGGGAATTCCCCGTAGAGTTAGGTCTCCTCAACATTGTCATGTGAGGGATTCTCGAGGCAGATAAGTTTTTTAGATACCTTTATTCCCCAACCAAGTCTGGATGGGAATTATCTCGTTCCTTAACAGAGACTATTCCCAGTGGAGTTTATCTTCCGATTTGAATTATCATTGAAGTTCGCATTCAGAAGTTCTCATTTTCCCATCTGAGTTGTGACTTGGGGTATTTCTTTATCAAAAGAACCTATTATCATCAACAGGGTTGATGTTCGCTGAGATTTCCATATCCCTAGTAAAGTCAATACTGTTTGACTATCTTCATGGTCTATTTTAAGGTTGCATGCCGAAGGTTCTGGAGTCCCCAGCAAAATACTCCCCGACAGAGTTTGGTATCCCCAGTGAAGTTTTGTATCCTCAGCTGAGTTTTATTTCCCAGAAATCTTTTTCAAGAGAAAGGATTCGTTCTGAGACTTCAAGTTTGAAGACGTCTCATGCCCCCAATGGAGTTGCTTAGGTGGGAACTTACATTCTGAAGAAGTTTCAATTATCTAGCGGAATTTCCAATTAGAGATTTATCGTCCTAGCCTCTCATCTCCCAGCTAACCTATTGCTTGGGCATCCCTATGTTAGGGTCTTTCCTTATCCCCAGTAAAGTCGATATTGTGTGACTATCTGCATGATCCATCCAATGGTTGCATTCCAAAAGTTCAAAAATCTCCAACAAATTTCTCTTCGACAGAGTTTTGTTTCCCTGGTGAAATCTCGTTTCCTCAATAGAGCTTTATTCCCCCTGCAATGGTTTTAAACCCTCACATCTGGTTTGTTATTTTGGTGTTATCCTCAACACGGCTGCACGTTATCTTTTCCATAGATTACAGTCTTGCCCTGATCTTTTCCCATAATGTCCAATATTCATTTGGCATCCCTCTCCAGAAGCTACAGTGTTGATCTTATCTTTTCTAGGAGTTTTCAATTTATTTTTGCAACTCCTTTAAGTACTTGTAGCCTGTTTCTATCGGTTTCTCAGTTTTTACTCCCGACAGAGTTTCAGCTCTACAAGAGTTTCTCTCTAGCGGTTCCTTATATCTTCTCTTCTAGTGAATTTTGCATTTTATTTTTGCAAGTCTTGTCAGGTTCTTACTTATTGGTTTTTGGCTTCTCGATTGGCCATTCCCAAGTGAAGCAGTTTAAACATGCATCATTACATTTCATCTACCAAAACGCGTAGCATTTCCATTATATGGAGCATTACGCTATAAAAAAATTTCAAACATGCATCAGAACATAAGCCATTACTGTTTCTATTTTCCCCAGTGAATTTGCCAAAACTTCGGATTATATCCCCAGCGAGGTCTTCATCCTCATTATCTCAGTTTCACCCCATAAAAATATCCTTTTGATGTTAATCATTTGATTAGTTGAGTGAGTTTCTACTCTTGATCGTAGTTCAGTTTCACCCTGGCACAATCTTCTCGGGTTTAGTCTTCACTACCCTCACCGGTTCATTCCAATGTTTATTGATCTACCTTACGAATACTAGTTTCGTCCTGATATTCGCTTTCAACAGGTTTTTAGTTGTACGCCCTAATCACTTTGCTTTGGGTCGAGCTCAGAGTTTCGTCTCCTCACCCGCGCATGAAACCCAGTTTCGTCCTGGTACTCATCTAGTTCAGGTTTGTCTAACTAGTTATAATGAGTCGAGTTTCGTCTCGTTTTTGTTTTCATACCTTGGAATTTATCAGTTATCATTTACTGAACCCTTTTCGGTTATTGTTTACCGAGTCTCTTTGCAGTGTTCGTGTTGCGTCCCTGGTTAAATTCAGTCTCTTGCGTTCCTTGGATTCTTCTATCAGTTTTTGTCACTGTATATCCATTGATCTGAGACCAGTAAGTGCTTTGAGAAACATGCACTCTCATCATTTTACAATGGGTCGAGTTTTGCCTCGTCACCCGTGCGTGAAATCCAATTTCGTCCTGGTACTCATCTAGTAAAATTTCGTCTAAATGTTTATTTGAGTTGAGTTTTGTCTCGCTTTTGTTCCTCACTCCTGGGATTCTTTCAGTTCCTTCATACTGGTTGTGATACGGTGGCAGAATCGACTGTTTTTACTGGTTTGCATTTTGTATTCACAAATGTCACGGTAAGCAAGAGTCGCCACTGACTTTTATTTCATCCAACAATGGAAAGGAAAAAGAACAGAAAAAACCTTTTTCGAGATGTTTCTGGGTACGGGGGCTAGATTATAGAAAGGGAAGGTGTTAGCACCCTTTCTATCCGTGGTTTTCCACGGGCTCTTAGGTACTTGCTCATTTTGAAATTTCTTGTGCGTATTTTGAAAAGTTTTTGTTTAACTTCGTGATAACCCTTGTATCTGTCCTCAAGAGTGTGACGAAGTCGTTTTTGAAAACTGTTTTGAAAAGTGTTTGTGAAAAAGTTTTGTTGTTTTGAGCAAGTACTTAAGATTTTCTACCTACTCGAAAAAGATTGTTCGTTCTCGTTTCCTTTGGACAGTGCTACCCTACTATTAAGAAGTAGGTCGCCCCATCGTTGGAGTTTTAAGGGACATTCGAAGGGACGAAATGGTCAGTGGAGGCATCATGTAAGGATACCTTAGCATTTCGAAGGGACTATCATCATAAGACCACTTCTCGTAGGCAACTCGAGGGACAGTAAGGGACTATGATCTTTATGACGACTTTGAATTGAAGGACTTTTCTAAGATATCCCTACGTTTGAGGGTCATAACCATTGTTTCCGAGGCAACCAAGTGAGGCAAACCCTAGGAGTGAACATGTGCATGTGTGCTTTTTTCAGTTAATTATCTTTTCACAATTAGGGTTATCTACCTTTTAATCGTTGATTTATGTTTCACATACAATCCTAATATCCATACTGTGATACGGTGGGAGAACTAACTTGAGGTTTTGCGTTTGTGTTTGCAAAATGTTGCGGATAGCAAGAGTCGTCACCGACTTTTTTTTTATACAATAAGGAAAGGTGAAAAAGCACAGGAAATACCTTTAGAGATGTTTTCTTGAGTTCGAGGGGTAGATTATGAAAAGGGAAGGTGTTAGCACCTTTTTCATCCATGGTTTTCCATGGGCTCTTAGTTACTTGCTAGATCACTTGCTTTTGTTTGAAATTGTACTTGGGATGTGGTTTTTGAAAGTATTTTTGAAAATGGAACTTCGTAATGATTCTCGTTTCTATAAGAACACATACAAAGTGTTTGTTTTGAAAATGTTTCAAAATGAGAGTGTTGGTGTATAAAATGTTTTTGTTGTGAGCAAGCGAGTAACTAAGAGCGAACCTACCTACTCAAAAGGTCTTAGATATGCTTTTCCTCCTCCTTTAGATGTTGCTATCTTACCATTGTTTTGGTAAGAAGCCCCGTCATTGGATGTGAAGGGACAGATGTTGGGACGTTTGTGTAGTCATTGAAGACAACCTATGGGACATTTTAGCAATGTCATTTTTAGGGACTAGATTGTTTATCAAAGGCAACATCGAGGGTCATCGAGGGACTACGAGCTTTTATCGAGGGTCTTTACTAAAACGACCATGTTCGAGGGACATGACTAATTTTCTGATAGGCAACAAAGTGGAATAACCCTAGGGGTGCTAGTGTGCATGTGTGTTTGGTTGCATGCATTTTAGTCTTTGATTAGGGTTATCTAGCGATTGATTTTTGAATCTTGCCATGCACGCCTAATTACTATACAATATAAGGAAAATAGTAAATTGCGGAAAATGAAATTCTACGCTATTACAATATTTAGGGGATGGGGGTACATATTTATGAATGGGGGTTGCAAGTAAAAATAAGTCCTAAGTTACTATTACAACCATATTGAAATGTACAATATAAGAAATAAATGGACTTGTTTATAAAATGTTTTTGTCTTAATGAAAAAAGAAATAAATTAATTAATAAAAGAAAATATTTTTATGTTTTTTTTATATTGATGAAAAGAGTTTTAATGTTGAAAGTGATAAAAAGGAAAATAAATGAGATATAAGACCAGCGTGCTGCTACAAGCAAACCAATCAGAATCAGATGTTCTGAAACCAGGCGCGCTGTAACTCAGCAGGAAACGTCAGTGGGCATCAGAAGGTCTGGATTGGTATACTCTGAGGTCCTGCAAGACACGTTAGAGGGAAAACACAAAAGTTCTGGATTGCTATGTGCTGAACTTCTGAATGTTAGAACAATGAGAAAATCTTAGAAGTTCTGTATATTAAAACATTGAAGAGAACTTAGAGGTTCAGTTTGTGCTAAGATATTGAGTGAACATCAGAAGTTCAATTTGCATTACCAGTGAGTGAACATCATAATTTCAGTGCGTTATCAGCATGTAAGAATCAGAAGTTCAGTGTGTGTTAACAGTGAGAAAAATCACAGAAGTTCTGTGTGTTAAAACAGTGAAGAGAACTCAGAAGTTCTGCGTGCTTAAACAGTGAGAAAATCCTAGAAGTTCTGTGTGTTAAAATGGTGAGTGAAAAACATAAGTTCTGTGTTACATTATGACTTTTTTCTCATATTAATATTCACAACAATAACTTATTCAGTTCTCATCAGACAACAAATCAGGAGGATAACAGCACAACAATTTATAGAAGTTCTAATCCTAAATCTGAATCTAGCCCTAATCAAGAAGTTCTGATCCACAGTTTTTCTATTCATGCAATGATATAAACTACATTAATACTATGGTATTTACATGTTTAATGATGTTCTGAATAAAAAATGCAAAGGTCAGAAAGACTTACCTTGAATCTGGAGCGTGGGCTTGGAGCTTTGAGTGGCTGCCTTTGGATGTTCTGGAATCAACAAGAGTAACGGAAGAGAAAATGCCAAGTTCTTTGATTCAAAGGGAAGAACAAAGGTTTGCTTTTCTGTTTCGGAAATCTGGATTTTTATGAAGGGTTTCACAGATTTCTTTTTCTCTTTTTATAGTTCTCCCTTTCCAAAAGCCATCCCCTTGAACGTGAGATGAAGCAAAGTAGTTATAGATGAATTTGTTGTTATTTTATGGGGAAAAACAAATGGGATTTGAACCTTTTTTGGCATCCTGTTCCCTTTCTTTTTCATCACTATTTTCGTATGCTAGTTTGGTGCAATTATGGGATACAGGCGTAGGTTGAATTAGCTGTTGGTTATAGGTGTGCAGCGGGTTCTATAAACGAGGTTTTGGGATTTGGTCAAGTTCTGACCAAAGCGTTGAATATAGCCTTCATATGCTAAGGCGCTGCCTTTTTCTTGAAGAAAGCATGGTGGTTGTCAGTAGGAATTAAGGAAAAGCAAAAGCAAAGCATGGGCCTAGTACCAAAGTTTTCTATCCCAAGACAGTAGAGGTACACGTGGTGAAAATTCTTTGGATAAAGACTCAGAAAGTGGTTGTGAGCATTAAATGATGATGAGACTTATCACAACCAGAAATCCTGTAACGTGAGATTCTACACCATGGCTTAGTTCTGGATCATAAGTTCTGCTTCAACTTAACATCCAACCTCTGATCTTTGTATCTTCTGGCTCCAGCATGTTCTGAAGGAGCTTTCAGACTTTCCAGGAAGCTTGCAACACGCTTTGTAAACTTCTTTGAATTACCCTTGCAAACTTTGACTGAACCTTTGTGAAAACTTGCCCAGAAGCTCTGACCAAACTCTGTCTTTAGAGTGTCCAGAATTTTCTGAGTGTTTTAGTTTCAAGGACGTGTCTTTGAGAAGTTATAACTTGGAATCACAACATTTCTAGGAGAAGTTTTGTTCTGCAATGTTTTAAATCTTGTTGAGATCTAAAACTCTTGTGTCGAAAGTTCTTCTAGAATCATCTTGCATCATGGTGATAATCTGATCAGAAGTTCTGAAATTGTCATAATTCTTAAACACTTAGAAAAATTTCTAAGTATTTAGAATTTGACTTTTCCAAAGTAAATTTGACTTTTGAATTTTTAGATGAAACAAACTCATATTTCAACATGTCTTGATGAAATATGATTCTTGAAACTTGGTTTTGATCCAAAAGTCAAAGTTTGACCTTTCAGCGTGCAAATGACCATTTTGCCCCTTGCGGACGACTTTCTTGAAAAATTGCAATTCAAGGCTTGGAATTGGATGGAAGCAAACTTGAGGATCCAAGGTGATTCCTTGAGAATTGAGAGGGAATATTTTGGGGTACAACACATACATCTAGCAGTTTAATAGTTGCGGAAATTAAAAAGTGCGAGAAATTAAAGTCCTAACTATTACAAGGCTTTTGGGCAGATACATAAATATTTGCAGAAATTTAAACCTAATTAAAATATTACAAACCAGGAGCAATTACATTAATTAGGAAAATAATGAAATAAACGCGCGCGGCAAAATTAAATACGGAACTAAAATTAAATTAAAAGATATTTAATTAGTAAATAGAGAAAGTATTTTTTTTTTGGATTTTATCTGGAAAAAGTTAAATAATAAAAAGAGTAATTAATTAATTAAAAAAATGATTAATTAAAAATTTATTCTAAATAAAAACTAATATTTTTGATATTTTTAAAGAAAAAGATTTGAAGTCCAATCCTAGATTCTAATTGATTTTATTTTTAAAGAAAACAAATCAAAATAATTAAATCAAATTAATTGACTGAATTAATTTTAATAAAAAAACCTAAACTCTATTTTTTGTGATTTTATTGATTTATTATTAAATAAAAAAATAATTTTTTGAAATAATTAAAATAACAAAGAAGAAATAGAAAAAAAAAATAGAAAAAGATAGTCATGGGCCTGTTACAGTTTCCAGCCTGTGGGTGTGAGTGGCAATTTGCTGAGCCCAATTGGCTGATAGCCCAATTATCCAGCGCACGATTCAATGAAGCCTACTTCTGAGGGTCCACCATGGGGGTGAATTGTTAGGCGTTGGATCTGGATCTCAGATGATCTGATGGTGGTGAATCTTGAGCGTATGGTGTATGTATGGGGGTGCCATGCACTGGAACCTACAAGAAATATTCAGAAAATAACAAAATGCTGGACCTGGGACTTGAACCCAGGTCCTCTCTCTTCCAAACATGCTGCCTTTACCAACTGTGCCACTGGATCATTCGTTAATATAATTAAACAAATAAAACATAAAGCAAGCAAAGTAGTATTTCCCAAAAGGCGCGCGTGATTCAAATCTCCCAATGGGAGTCTACCACATCACTCATTTTCTCCCTAGAGCTGTCGTTTTTTACCACACGTTTACCTATGGACTGCATCCGTTACTATAGCGTATAGCAACGGATCAAGCGTCATTAAAACCCCCTGCAAAAATCAAAATTCACAAAATATGCAATATAAATTAATGGTGAGACTATGAATCAACTCGTTTTGGTCCCCTGAACACGATGATGGCATTGGTTTGTCCAAATTATGTCTAAATCAGAAAGCCCCAAATTGAAATTTGGAACCCTATCAATGGTATCCTTTAATTCCCTCACTTAAAATTAAATCAAACAAATTAGAAAGCATCAAAATCTTATGGTAAATAAAAGTGCATGGTTAAATTTCATTCAAAACGCATGTATGCATGTAATTAAAAATCAAAAAGGTTGGAGAACCGGGTTATGGATTTTACGATGGTTATTGTCACTTGTGAAGGTCTGGAATTGATCAGAGGAACTCACTTAAGTTGTTTGTGATCTTGGAATGGCTTGAATCAGTCTATGGAGGAATATGTGATCAACACTTTTTGACAAAAATTTGAAGTTGATTCCTTTGTTTTCACGAACAAAACCTCTTTCTTATGCTTTGGAAATGTTCTATATATCATGGAATGATTTAGGTTAACAAAAACTTATCATATATTTGCAAATTTTGGAGATTTGATTTCATTCTTTGCCTTGTATGACTTATTTCCAAAATAGACCAAATTAAGATCTTTTCCAATCAATTATATTTTTCAATAATTTGGATGATTTGCTAGCTGTTCATTGACTCATAATATGCTCATAAAATTAAATCTTGGATTTTATTTCATTATTCTACTATTTAAATTGATTTATCTTGATTTAAATGGATAAAAAATCAAAATAAATAATAAAAATAATAAAATAATAGGTGAATAAGCTCAGGGGCCGTGGTCCATCTTAGGAACAAGTTTCAAACAAGAAAACATGGGCCCACTGGAAAAAAAGTCATTTTGATCAATGTTGACTTCATGCACATTTCCAAAAATTGGTCAACTTTGACAATACATATCTCCATCAATTTTAACCCTAAGAAGGTGTTATGGGACTTCTTAGAAAGATTAGGTTGTCCTCTAAACAAACCTCTTGGTTTCATATTAATTGGGTCTTCCATGTTCATGTAAGAAGCTTTGACCCAAAAGGTGTTTTTATTGACTTTTTGAAATGACCTATAATGTCTGAATTTATATCTTTTCATGAGTGCATTTCTTGAACTTGAGGGCTGAAGATGAGTTGTATGGAATTGAATCCTCTTCAAAATGAGCCTTGGATGGGAAATTTATGATAAAGTATGAGAAAGTTATGCCTACTCAAAGTTTGGTTGACTTTTCCTATAGAAACCCTAATTTACAACTTTTGTGTTTTGATGAATTTGGGGAATTCCTTAAGGAATCATGATCAACTCTTGATTAGATGATGGATGTCACTTCAAAATTTTGATGTTGACCAAAAATCTTGAAGTTTGACTGTATGTGGGTCACAATTGACTTTTGACCTAGTACAATTGATTTGCAGGCATCTGAGTAGTTGACTGAGAAAACTTGTTGTGCAAGGCATGAAACTTGGCATGGATGATCTTGAGAACATATTAGGGTAATGGAAATCATTAGGGACCCTTGGAACTCAAACATCTTGATGAAAATGGAAACCCTAGTTTGAGGCTCATTGTCTTAGGAGGAGGATTTGTCTGGTCAATCCTTAGGCATCTTTGGGAAAATTGAGGACCTCAATCAGCATGTGTTGAGTAAAATGAGAGAGAAAATTTTGGGGTGCAACAACTGCCCCTCTTCAATCTTCTTAAACCTGAGGATGTAGATTGGCTGGTCTACCTTTCGTGATCTGAAGGTGGAAAATGATTGAACACTAGAGTGCCCAGAAATTTGCACTCGCATGGAGTAATACTGATTGGTGATATCAGGAATGGCCTTACAAATTCCATTTGGAAGTTGAGAGAGAATCGTTGGAGATGGGCTTAAAGATTCCATCCAAAAAAAGATATCGATCGCATAAAAGATTCCTTTGTGAGAAACTCTGTACCTACTGTTAAGGAGAAATTCGTCGCGAAATGTTGATTTATGTCCTGGGAAATGGAGTATAGGAGCTTCGGTTGTCCATTACTCTACTGAGGAATTAACTCCTGATTGAGGAGGTGGAAGTAAACTGCCTATCTGGTCAGGGTCCATGCTGCACAGCGACTTGTTGGGGAAATATGAAACCGTCAGTGTCTGGTCGGGTCCAGGTCTTACAGTGTCGTAAATTGTTTTCTGTAGATAAGAGAGAAGGAACCTGGATAGTAGGGTTGCTTCAAAATAAAAGTGTGGATAGTAGGGCTATGAGAAGGAGCCTGGATCGTAGGGTTACTTCGAAGTGAAAGCCTGGATAGTAGGGCTATGAGAACGAACCTGGGTCGTAGGGTTACTTTGAAATGAAAGCCTGGATAGTAGGGCTAAGAGAAGGAACCCGGATCGTAGGGTTGCTTCGAAATAAAATCCTGGATAGTATGGCTATGAGAAGGAACCTGGGTCATAGGGTTACTTCAAAATGAAATCCTGGATAGTAGGCCTATGAGAAGGAACCTGGGTCGTAGGGTTACTTTGAAATGAAAGCTTGGATAGTAGGGCTATGAGAAGGAACCTGGGTCGTAGGGTTACTTCGAAATGAAAGCCTGGATAGTAGGGCTATGAGAAGGAACCTGGGTCGTAGGGTTACTTTGAAATGGAAGCATGGATAGTAGGGATATGAGAAGGAACTCGGGTCGTAGGGTTACTTCGAAATGAAAGCCTAGATGGTAGGGCTATCAGAAGGAACCTGGGTCGTAGGGTTACTTCGAAATGAAATCCTAGATAGTAGGGCTATGAGAAGGAACCTGGGTCGTACGGTTACTTCAAAATGAAAGCCTGGATAGTAGGGCTATGAGAAGGAACCTGGGTCGTAGGGTTACTTCAAAATGAAAGCACGAATAGTAGGGCTATGAGAAGGAACTTGGGTCGTAGGGTTACTTTGAAATGAAAGCCCATATAGTAGGGCTATGAGAAGGAACTTGGGTCGTAGCGTTACTTAGAGGTGAAAGCCTGGATAGTAGGGCTACAAGAAGGAACCTGGATCGTAGTGTTACTTTGAGGTGAAAGCCTGGATAGTAGGGCTATGAGAAGGAATCTGGGTCATAGGGTTACTTCAAGGTGAAAGTCTGGATAGTATGGCTATAAGAAGGAACCTGGGTCGTAGGGTTACCTCGAGATGAAAGCCTGGATAGTAGGGCTTATGGGAAGGAACCTGGGTAAGGTTGCTTCGAGATGAAAGCCTGGATAGTAGGGCTTATGGGAAGGAACCTAGGTAAGATTGCTTCGTGAGGAGTTTGGGTAAAACTGCATCTGAACCGAGAAGGAACCTGGGTAAGGTTGCTTCGTGAGGAGTTTGGGTAAAACTACATCTGAATCAAGAAGGAACCTAGGTAAGGTTACTTCGTGAGGAGTTTGGGTAAAATTGCATCTGAACCGAGAAGGAACCTAGGTAAGGTTGCTTCACGAGGAGTTTGGGTAAAACTGCATCTGAACCGAGAAGGAACCTAAGTAAGGTTTCTGCGTGAGGAGTTTGGGTAAAACTGCATCTGAACCGAGAAGGAACCTAGGTAAGGTTTATTTGTGAGGAGTTTGTGTGAAACTTTATTTGGAAATGTATGAGAAGGGACTCCTGTAATATTTTTCAGGATAAACCCGTGTGAAGTTGTATATAAGAGAAATCCGTGTAAGATTGCTTCGTGACAAACCCGTGTAAAGCTGCATCTAGTCGCACAGATGATTACTCTGTTTAGTTTCAGGAGCTAATCTTTGACCTGCTAGAAATTGTTGATGATAACCATATTTCCTGAAAAGGTACAGGATTAATTATATGCGATGCATGAAATGCATTGTATGATGATGTTCTCAAAATAAATGAGATTATGATATATGCAATATGTGTGCACACGTCATGATGTATGAACATGAAATGCTATTGTGACACGTCTGAGTCTGGGAAAATAAATCCCCGACTGCTGCTGGAGAGTACTAGAAATTGACTTCCTAACCGTTGTAGAAAAAGTGGTTCTTCTGCTTACGTTGGGGATGGTAAACGAAGATGACTATGCTGGGGATTTGATCCTTTTTTACGGATATACTGTCGGGGAGAGACTCTGCTTGAGAATAACTCTATAAGGGAATAACTCGGTTGGGGATGAGATTCCGCATTCAGAGAAATAAACTCTGCTCAGGAGAAAACTATATGAACCGCTCGTGATTACAAAATTCGGCTGTGGAATATAGACGTCGGCTCTCCAAAAGAGCTTTGCTGGGGGAAGTAACTCTTGTTTGGGGAAGAAGAAATCAAAACTTTGGTTTCCTCTACTCTGTGGGGAGTGTAGATGTTACTGGGAAGCATGCTAAGGATATGACAATAACTTTGCATCAGGACTTTTCTGCCCCTGTACCTACTGGAGAAAGTGCCTGCGGAGGCCTTGTGGATTGAGTGTTATCCCAACTTATGAGGTGCTTGGTAACTGCCTATTGGAATGATAAGTCTTCTAATGATAGGCAAGTGACAGGATGACGGGACATAGTCGTACGCTTTAATCCCTAACTTTTGCTTGAACTGTCTTTTCAGATTTTCAGTCCACCGGGATACCCTTTTTTGCCTAAGCCGCCTTTTCAGGTTTTCGACTTGCCGGGTGTACATATTTTTCATATGTATATCCCTAACTTTTGCCCAAACCTTTTTTGGTTCGCCGGGATGCCCTTATTTTTGCCTAGACCAGTCAACCTAGCGGGTCTTTTTCATGCATGGTCTTTTCCGACTATGTCCATGCTCTCAGGATGTAGGGAGTTGTCACTGTCCATAGTGTTGTGTTGTAGTACTGTCCAAAATGTTTTCTTTATTGCACATGATTCGTTGTTGGAATGCATGCATAATGCCCCATGTGATTCAGATGGAGATCCGCCCCTGGTTATTTGGCACTCTTGGAGAGACTGCCCCAACTGTGTTAGACATCATGTCCTGCCCCTTGCTTATGGAAGACCTGTTGTTGGAAGTGTCTTTCCTGTTGAGGTGATTCTGTCCATTAAGAGGATGTCTGTTCATTGAATATCCATTTTGCGAATTTCTCTGATGTCAAACAACTAGTCATATGCAAACAATGTCATTTAAAGAATGCAAAACTCATGTTTGTCTTGAAATTTTTTTGAAAAAGTGTTTTGTGTAGTAAAACAAAATTTGCAAGAATGTGATATCAACTTAAGATTCGTAACAAGTCCTACAGGAGTCAGAATACCTTTGTAACAGTATGCTCTCAAACTAACCCTTGCTTCAGCTAGGACTTTTGAGGGTTATAACGTGGTCTGGTTCATGATTTAAAAAACAAAGGATAAAGACTCAAAATTTATTTGTACCCACCCGTTCTTCGTGATGCCCTTCAGTCCTATGCTCAGTTAATTGCGCATTTAGAATCCCAGTTGAGTCCCGGGATACTCTCCTTGATGTTCTGATGATGGTTCAGATACTAAAAGTTTATTTTGAATAGGAAGTCATTTTTGTAATCTTCTTTCTGTTGAGGATTTATAGGACCTCTTTCTTTTTTGATTTTGTTATCCCTTTTTTTGCCTGAACTGTTTCTTTTGTAATTACAGTCAGCGGGATGCCCCAGTTTTTTTTCTTGAGTCACTTTCATGGGTTTTGACTTAACGACCTTTTCTTTTGCAAAATAATGACTTCCTGCTTTGATGATTATATGGAACAATCACCATCTTCTGATTCGGAAGGACGTCTTTAAGGCCATTCATTGTGTGCGAAGCGGGAGATTGCGACTGAATGCACCTCTGAATTAACTGAGAAAACTACCCTTCCCCAGGTTATGATTAAGGGTTTTTATTTGTGTGAAAGAAAAAATCCCACTTCTTTGGATCTATGGGATTGACTAGGGATTATCTTCCTTATAACTCCACTATTTAGGATTTGAAACAACGCCTGTACATCGTCGGCGGGGTCTGTTCAAAAGCATACTGTAGAGATTGTGGTATCATTTTCATCATCCTCCCTCTAAGGATTAGAGTTTTTAGTCGAGAGTTGAATATCACGAAAATGAAGTATAAAGAAGTTTAAGCATAGTGAAAACAGATTAATTCAAGATAAACATGTGTAATACATTAATGAAATAACAAATTTTTGACATGACAATGATTGTTCGAATAAGCAAAGAAAGTACAACTTGAGAATTCAAATGAACAAAAATGCTTTCGATCCTAGCCATGTTTTGGCAGGGGAGAAGTGATCACGTTGGCAGTCTCCGGAGGGTCGAATTCGATCTCCTTGGCGTCAATCATATTCTGAATATTGTATTTCAGCACCCAACAATCATTAGTATCATGCCCCAGGCTTCCAGAATGACAAGCACACCTTGCATCCGGATTGTAGTTTGGAGAAGAAGTCTTAGGGTTCAGATGAGGGTTTATCACCGTAATCAGCTTCATCTTCAACGTGTGTTGCAATGCTTGTTACAATGGCATGTTGATTTGGTTGAACTGCCTTTGAGGTCTTTCGACCATTGGCTGATTATTTCGTTGTTGAGTAGCCGTAGGTATAGGTAACATCACAGCCCCTACCATTGGACGACATTCAGCTATACTCTGACCTCTTGGGTTATAAATGGCACTGACCTCCTTCTTACCCGTGAACGGCTTCTTCACTGAACTTGACGAGGTGTCTTTCTGGATCTTGCCACTCCGGATCCCAGCTTCTACCCTTTCTCCAGTCAATATCAGCTCGGTGAAACCAGTTGAGGAGCTACTAATCAAGTGATTGAAGAACGGACCAGACATTGTACCAAGAAAAATATCCACCAACTCCCTATTAGACAAAGGGGGTTAGACTCTCCCTTCCAGATCTCTCCACTTCTGCGCATAATCCTTAAAGCCATCACCTGCGCCCATGGACATACTCTAGAGTTGAGTACGGGTAGGGGCAAGGTCATTATTATATTGATACTGCTTGTAAAATGCAGCAGCCAGATCTTCCCAGTTGCGGACATTAGTTCCCTCCAATTGATAGAACCACTCAAGTTGAGTCCCAGACGGACTGTCCTGAAAGAAATGGACCCTCAAGTTCCTATCAGCAGTGTGAGGCTGAATCTTCCTCATGTAGGAACATAAATGAAGCTTGGGACAAGACACCCCATCATACTTCGCAAATATCAGAGCCTTGAACTTCTGTGGGATGACTACCCCAGATATCAAACCCAGTTCTTCAAAATCCATCCCTGGTATTCTTTGGATCTCCATTGCGCTCAGACGATCCTCTAATTGTTTGTATCTATCCTCAGCTGGGGGATTCTGTTCATTGTTGTAGTCAGATTCATCCTCAGAAACTCTTGGACTAGGGTCGTCTTCCCTTGTTTCTCCCTCTTGGTTCTCCCCTTCTTTGGATGAAGAGGTCAGATCAACCGTTTTCTTCAACGGTCCACTAAATCTTCTGCCCAGATTCAGGACACCGATGGTCTTTTTCTTCTTATTATTCTTCTTCTCTTTCAGAATAAGGGCCTTCAGATCTTCCTGCCCCTTAGCTAAGGCTACGAACATTTGCTGAAATTGGGCATTTTGGGCCTGTAGATCCTTGATGCTTTATTCAGAAGACATTACTACTGAAATAAATAGTGAAGAAGATGAGAAACCTATAATGGTACATGTTTATGCAATGTCATGGATGGCATGCGTATGCAATGATTTCAAGGACTCTTAAAGGCTCAAATTTGTTTAACCAAAAGAAACACACGTTAATTGTATTAATAAGTTCGAATTGTTACAAAGAGTTCCCTTTAGGCTTACAATTAAATAAAACAAAACTTAAATCAAAAAGAAAATTAGGTCTCCCATGAGCGCATCCTCTTTGGCGCAATGTAGGCGTTTATATTCCTTTCTTCATGAATTATCCTGGTGAGTCCCAGGACCTTCTTCTCGCTGGCATAGAATTAAGCTTCAAGCGTATCCCTTCCTCTTTAAGTTGAACCCAAGATTTTTGTAACTCCTCATGATTAGTTGGCATGTCAGGATGATGAACAAGAGAAGAAGTGTCTCCTTCAGCAACTGGTTCCACAATTGCTGGTAGGACAGCAGAGTAAGGCATCATAAGACTTTGGGTGCGGGCTCGTACCCATCAGAGATAAGGCTCGAGAGGGATGGAATTCTTGTGCCCCAGTGTCTTGCTATCAACCCTATGTACCATGTCCCAAGCTCGCATGAACCTTTTAAGGTAACCTTGAGCATCATTCTCATAGTCTAAGGAGATTCCTTGGATAAGTGTAATGTGAGGACCATGCCTTCTCGCATAACCAAACTGTCGCAGTGCCAAGCAACGGTTATAAGTTATTCTTCCCTAATGCCTAAGAGAGGGACATTAGGGAATTCACCACAGCAATCAATGATGGTAACATCTTCTGAGGACTCTGAACACCAATGAATGTCTGAATGCGTAAGGGACATCAGCCTATGAGACTATTTCATACCCTTCTCATTCTTTAAAATAGACCTGGGTAGGTGCAAAATAAACCACGTAGCCAATAGAGGGGTGCAACACAAGAGGGTCCCCCTTCTCTTTAGAGTGCGAGCATACAGAGAGTGTAGAATATCCCTAAGTATTGTAGGCACCGGACTGTGAGACAGAAAGACCTTAATCGTGTTCACATCTACGAGTTGGTCCGCATTAGGGAGTAGTACCATCCAATATATGAGGAGTGCCAATACCTCTTCAAAATCTTGTAAATCCAGGGTATCCCAAAAATAGTAAGCCTTCTCAAATAGAAATTTAACCGGGATTCCTTGGACACTTCCCCTAGTTTCCCAATTTGTCACTATATTAGATCATTTTAAGGACAGAACTCGAGCAATCTCTTCAGGCTTTGGGTGTTTTTCCGTACCGTTGAAAGGTAACTGATCAAGAATAGGTACCCCTAACAACCGAGAAAATTCCTCCATATTAGGCACTAGTTGGTAATCCGGGAAAGTGAAACAGTGGTGCAAAGGATCAAAGAACTGAAATAGCACTTTTAACAATTCTTCATCAGGTTTTGAAATGACCAAGTTGAGTAATCGACCATGTTATTCAATGAAGGGAGAGATTTCAGGAATCCTTAATGCCAAGTGCTTTAGTTGGAGAGGCACTTTCACCAGGTTAATCTGGATGGTGTTCCTGCGGGCGGATGCCATGTCCTATAAAACAAAAGCAAAGATGAGACCTAGAAAATCCTTGAAATGGTTAGTATGGTATATCATGCTTATAATGTCATGATTATGCTAAAAAAATCACATGTACAACAAGCAACAAACAAGTCACACCAAGTCCTTAGGTTTAAGGCCTGCATGAGTTTTAAGAACATACCCTCTTGAAGCTGGATTGGTTCAACCTGTCCTATAAATAGTAATCGGGTTCTAAGGGATCTAAATATCACCGATCTTTCCCCCAAGCTTCGCTCAATAGGTGATTGACTCGTAACCAAACAAAACTCAAGAGTCAAACCTCAATGAGTGTAGCATCGAGTATTTGCCAACCTTGGGAATACACTAAAGTCGGCCATCTCGCTATGTCCTACTGGCCAAGTTGTGAAATTAAAGGTTCTAAGGTTAGTTGATGCTTTATGAAACAACGCAGCGGCCCCGTACTCTCCTTGATTGACTCAAGGGTTACCGGTACCAACAAAAGTGTCGCATCAACGTAGCTACTGCTTCAACTGTGTCGGTATACCTCACACAGTTCCCTCATAGTTTATTGCTACTTACTAAAAGGTGTTCCCCGATCCGGGTGTAGGATCTTCAATAATACCCAAACAAAACCCTTGAATATAAAGCAAGCAAAGCAAAACAAGAAAGAAATTTTAAAAATGACCTAGATCCTATGGTATACCCCACTTATTACATTCCCCAGCAGAGTCACCAATTCTGTGATACGGTGGCAGAACCGACTGTTTTTACTGGTTTGCATTTTGTATTCGCAAATGTCGCGGTAAGTAAGAGTTGCCACCGAATTTTATTTCATCCAACAAAGGAAAAGGAAAAAGAATAGAAAAAACCTTTTTCGAGATGTTTCTGAGTACGGGGGGTAGATTATAGAAAGGGAAGATGTTAGCACCCTTTCTATCTGTGGTTTTCCACGGGCTCTTAAGTACTTGCTAATTTTGAAATTGCTTGTGAGTGTTTTGAAAAGTTTTTGTTTAACTTCGTGATAACCCTTGTCTCTGTCCTCAAGAGTGTGACGAAGTCGTTTTTGAAAACTGTTTTGAAAAGTGTTTGTAAAAAAGTTT
Organism: Vicia faba; assembly: GCA_948472305.1. NCBI lineage: Eukaryota > Viridiplantae > Streptophyta > Magnoliopsida > Fabales > Fabaceae > Vicia > Vicia faba. Next base: position 563,612,717 of record OX451735.1, read on the forward strand.
TGTTGTTTTGAGCAAGTGCTTAAGATTTTCTACCTACTCGAAAAAGACTGTTCGTTCTCGTTTCCTTTGGATAGTGCTACCCTACTATTAAGAAGTAGGTCGCCCCATCGTTGGAGTTTTAAGGGACATTCGAAGGGACGAAATGGTCACTGAAGGCAACATGTAAGGATACCTTATTATTTATAAGGGACTATCATCATAAGATCACTTCTCGTAGGCAACTCGAGGGACTGTAAGGGACTAAGATCTTTATGACGACTTTGAATTGCGGGACTTTGATAAGATATCCTTATGTTCGAGGGTCATGACCATTGTTTCTGAGGCAACCAAGTGAGGCAAACCCTAGGAGTGAGCATGTGCATGTGTGCTTTTTTCAGTTAATTATCTTTGCATAATTAGGGTTATCTACCTTTTGATCGTTGATTTATCTTTCGCATACAATCCTAATATTCATACATCTAGCAGTTTAATAGTTGCGGAAATTAAAAAGTGCGAGAAATTAAAGTCCTAACTATTACAAGGCTTTTGGGCAGATACATAAATATTTGCAAAAATTTAAACCTAATTAAATTATTACACACCAGGAGCAATTACATTAATTAGGAAAATAATAAAATAAACGCGTGCAACAAAATTAAATACGGAACTAAAATTAAATTCAAAGATATTTAATTATTAAATAGAGAAAGGTATTTTTTTTGGATGTTATCTGGAAAAAGTTAAATAATAAAAAGAGTAATTAATTAATTGGAAAAAAATGATTAATTAAAAATTAATTCTAAATAAAAACTAATATTTTTGATATTTTTAAAGAAAAACATTTGAAGTCCAATCCTAGATTCTAATTGATTTTATTTTTAAAGAAAATAAATAAAAATAATTAAATCTAATTAATTTACAAAATTAATTTTAATAAAAAAACCTAAACTCTATTTTTTGTGATTATATTGATTTATGATAAAATAACAAATAATTTTTTGAAATAAATAAAATAACAAAGAAGAAATAGAAAAAAAATAAAAAAAGATAGTCATGGGCCTGTTACTGTTTCTAGCCTGGGGGTGTGAGTGGCAATTTGCTGAGCCCAATTGGCTGACGGTCCAATTAGCCAACACACGATTCAATGAAGCCTGCCTCTGAGGGTCCACCATGGGGGTGAATTGTTAGGCGCTGGTTCTGGATCTAAGATGATCCGATGGTGGTGAGTCTTGAGCGTATGTTGTATGTATGGGGGTGCCATGCACTGGAACCTAGAAGAAATATTCAGAAAATAACAAAATGCTGGACCTGGGACTCGAACCCAGGTCCTCTCTCTTCCAAACACACTGCCTTTACCAACTGTACCACTGAATCATTCGTTAATATAATCAAACAAATAAAACATAAATCAAGCAAAGTAGTATTTCCCAAAAGGCGCGCGTGTTTCAAATCTGCCAATGGGAGTCTGCCACATCACTCATCTTCTCCCCAGAGCTATCATTTTTTACCATACTTTTACCTACAGACTACACCCGTTACTATAGCTTATAGCAACAGATCAAGCGTCACTAAAGCCCCCTGCAAAAATCAAAATTCTCAAAATATGCAATATAAATTAATGGTGAGGCTATGAATCAACTCGTTTTGGTCCCCTGAACACGATGATGGCATTGGTTTATCCCAATTATGTCTAAATCAGAAAGCCCCGATTTGAAGCTTGGAACCCTAGCAATGGTATCCTTTGATTCCCGCACTAAAAACTCAATCAAATAAATCAGAAAGAATCGAAACCTTATGATAAACAAAAGTGCATGGTTAAATTTCATTGAAAACGCATGTATGCATGTAATCAAAAATCAAAAAGGTTGGAGAACCGAGTTATGGATTTTACGATTCTGAATGTTATGGTCACTTGTGAAGGTATGAAATTGATCAGAGGAACTCACTGAAGTTGTTTGTGGTCTTGGAATGGCTTGAATCAGTCTATGGAGGAATATCTGATCAGCATATTTTTGACAAGAATTTGAAGTTGATTCCTTTGTTTTCACGACCAAAACCTCTTTCTTATGCTTTGGAAATGTTCTGTATATATTATGGAATGATTTAGGTCAACAAAAACTGATCATATCTTTGCAAATTATGGATATTTGATTTCATTCTTTGCCTTGTATGATTTGTCTCCAAAATAGACCAAATTAAGGTGTTTTCCAATCAATTAGCTTTTTCACGAATTTGGATGATTTTCTAGTTGTTCATTGACTCATAATATGCTCATAAAATCAAATATTGGATTTATTTCATTATTCTACTATTTAAATTGATTTATCTTGATTTAAATGGATAAAAAATCAAAATAAATAATAAAAATAATAAAATAATATGTGGATAAGCTCAGGGGTCTTGTGCCATCTTAGGAACAAGTTTCAAACAAGAAAACATGGTCCCATTTGAAAAAAAAGTCATTTTGATCAATGTTGACTTCATGCACATTTCCAAAAACTAGTCAACTTTGACAATACATATCTCCCTCAATTTTAACCCTAAGAAGGTGTTCTTGGACTTTTTAGAAATCTTAGGATGTCCTCTAAACAACCCTTTTCGTTTCATCTCAATTGGATCTTCCTTGTTCATGTAACAAGCTTTGACCCCAAAGGTGTTTTTGTTGACTTTTTGAAATGACCTATAATGTCTGAATTTACATCTTTTCATGAGTGCATTTCTTGAACTTGAGGGATGAAGATGAGTTGTAGGGAATTGAATCCTCTTCAAAATTAGCCTTGGATGGGATATTTTTGATAAAGTATGAGAAAGTTATGCATGGTCAAATTTGGTTGACTTTTCCTATAAAAACCCTAATTTAGGAACTTTTGAGTTTTGATGAATTTGGGGAATTCCTTGAGGAATCATGATCAACCCTTGATCAAATGATGCATACCTCTTCAAAATGTTAATGTTGACCAAAAATCTTGAAGTTTGATTGTATGTCGATCACAGTTGACTTTTGACCTAGTATAGTTGATTTTCAGGCATCTGAGCAGTTGACTGAGTAAACTTGTTGTGCAAGGCATAAAACTTGGCATGGATGATATTGAGAACATATTAGGGTAATGTAAATCATTTGGGACCCTTGGAACTCAAACATCTTGATGAAAATGGAAACCCTAGTTTGAGGCTCATTGCCTTAGGAGGAGGATTTGTCTTGTCAATCCTTAGGCATCCTTGGGCAAATTGATGAAGGGAAATTTTGGGGTGCAACACTGGCTATCTTAGTTTGAGATTAGCAACTGCTCCTAGAATCACGCACTCTATCCACTTTGCTTTGGGTCGAGCTCAGAGTTTTGTCTCCTCACCCGCGTACTTTTTCTTTTCCAGAGTTTAGTATCGCCTATTCTCTTTGGTTTGAGTCTTATCTCACCCTTTTGTGGTCTGGTTTTGTCCTGACACATTTTTGCGGAGGTTTAATTTCGTCTATTATTCTCAGCTTTGGGTTTGTCTCATTTTTATTAAAATCTGCATTACAGCTTCATTCTGACACTTGTCATAGGGGGGTTTCTGCTTCTTTTTTTTCAAGAGTGTAAATTTCCGGGTTCTTTCACATTCAATCATCTTCACCTTTGAACGCTCGAAAATTGTTACTTTTCTCACTTATCACGCTAAAGATGATCGAATAGGGGCAGCTGTTGCGCCCCAAAATTTACCCTCTTCATTTCAAAACTTTTAATGGATTATGTTTCATCATAAACATGCATGTATTGTGATGGGATCAAGGTATTCTTATCTTCCTGATTTTCTTCAAACTGTGGAATTTGGTTATTTCTTTAAACAATCCAAGATGGGTTTCATATCCTGATTATTTTGATCACTCAAGATACATGAGGTTCCCATACTTTAGGATATCTTGAATGTATCTCTAATTTATCAGAAGTTTGAATGGGCAAGTATATTGAAGATGATCATTGTTTATTCCTATCCATTGGCTTTTGCGCCAGAGTTTTGATTATTGAATCTGACGTCTTTCTTGAAAAAAATCTTTTAAGCATTATCATCCTGAGCTTTATCAAGAGGCACGTTCAATCATCAACTGAGAAGAGATTTTATCTGGTTCTCAGATCAAGTGAATATTTGATTACTTGAAGCGTAAGTCGCTTACGGTTAGAGAGTTGGAGAAAGATTCATCTGTAAATTGAGGATTGGGATGCATTTCTACTGCATTTAGTATCATCAGATGACTCAGGTCTTGATCCAGCAATTATCATCATTAAAGCGCCCCAGCTTTAAGGTTTCATTTAATTTTTATGATCTTTTGGAGGTTGATTCATCATTTAGGGTTTTGGTTGATTTTTTTAGTGGAAGAGAATCCATTTGAAATGTTTGGTTAAGTTTCATTCATGGTCGTTTCCTTGAGATTTATGTCATACTTTCTTTATACACTTCAAAGGAAAACAAAGTAAGATGGAGAAGTCTAATAAGAATTGGCTATCATTGGAATTCAAGTTCTACGCATTCATTTTGGTACCCATTTCTACAAGTCTAACTTTATAAAAATTTCATCCATTGCTCACCAAAGTTTCATTTTCAATAAAAGAAAGATTTTTGAAGTTCAAGTTCAAAATCTTTAAGACTTACAAGCTCAATTTCAAATCTGAATACATACAAGTTTAAAAATGTTGAAAACACAAGTTCACTTCAATATAAAAGCAAAAGTTGAAGAAGTCTTTATTTGGATTCCATTCAAGATTTAGTTTGTTGTAAAAATACTTTGACAAAAGTTTGCTTTACAAATTCTATCCAAAATTTGCTAAGCTTACAAAATATTACATTGAGGCAAATTCCATTTAACTACAACAACAAATCAAGAGTTTCCTAAGTCTAAGTTATCGAGTTTGACTTCTTCTTCTTCAAGCAATTTCTCTGTGCTCATTTTGCTCCGCTTCATATCTTCTTTCTTCATACTTTCACCATTGTTGTGTTCATAAAACAAAAAGAAAAGAAATTTATTAGAAAACAATCAAACTTTGAAACTTAAACAAAATTTTCCAAGAAGTTTCATCTTCAAATTCATCATAAGGGTTTGTGTAGAGGAATCGGTTTAGAGGGTGATTTTTTAAGTCACATTCAAGCATCCACAAAGCCTCATATCCATGTGTTTCAAAATAAAATCATAATGTCAATACATAATCATGGGAAAAATTCTATTGCAAATCTCAAAACCAGTTTTGGTTCACAAAAGAATTCCAACATCAGAAAATTAAAACAACATAATCAGTTTTCAAGAAGGCAATCACGGGCCTGTTTCCTATGCTACAAATCACAAACTCAATTTGGTTCATAGAAAGTCAAAATCAAGTCTCAACCCAACAAATTTGCAAACTCAGTTGAAGCCCCAAAGAAATCACAAGTCAGAATCACATTCCAGCCCAACAAGCAACAAGATCACATCTCAGCAAAGAGAATATCACAAATTATCACAAAAACAAATAAATATCAGATATCAGAAAAAATACAGATCAAAAGACTGCAAAAGCCCAATTTCAAAATCAGCAAGCATGTTAAACAAATCTTAGCAAACTCATAAACAGAAATAAAACCCTAAAATTGTATCAGTATTTAAGCATTCAAAGGATCTGAAACAAGGGGGAAGATTGTTCAAAAAAACCAAAAGCTGCACAGTAGGAAAACGGAAAAAAAACCTAAAAATATTTTCATCATCTTCCTCCCACAAACCCTTCGGATTGTAAGAAAACTATAAAGAAATCATAGATTTCGTGTCACAGCTATTAATCAACAAAACTGTTCATCATTTTCCGATAATACCAAACCCTTCAGAACTTTAATCCGAGAGAGAAGAAAATAGTAAAAAGAAGAAAGATCTCACCAGAGTAAGCTCAAAAATCACATTATCATCACCGATTGCACATCATCCTCACAGATTTTCACGAACTTGAGGCTAGGGTTTCAAAAACCCTCTTTCAAGATCTACGTCAAACCAGGCTTCACCTGCAAAATCTGACACCATATTTGTAATCAGAAGAGATAGGTGAACATGAATATGTAAGAAGAAGAAGGATCGGGGCAAGATATGAGGTCTCTAACATCGCCGCCGCTGTAAAGGCGATTTTCAGCACGGTAGTATCTTCGTCTTTGATTAGCACCATTTGTGAGAGAACGAGAGACAGCGAATGGGTTGAAGAGAATAAGAGTTTATTCTCTTTATTTTGTTTTTATCTATTGTTAATGACTGATGTTCCTTTATTTTTACATTGTTTTGTTATGACCTCAGGGGCAGGTACGGTGGTGACAAGTGTTGCCACCTTTGGGACACTTGTCATAGTTTAGGTGGAGCTTATGAATCTTATACACGCCTTTTCACTCGCGTACCATGCACCTTTTCCTCTCTCAGAGTTGGATCATCATCATAATTTCATCAACACTACATAGTAGCTGGCCACGGTGAACCCTGGTGGAATGAACATACAGGATCATACGGGTCACCTATGTTGGGCCTGGGGCGAATTTTCTTTTCAGCACCCCTCCTTTTGCTTAATTCTCAGGCCCATTGTCCTCTTTTTCTTTTATATTTTGTATTGTTTGCTTATTTAGGTTTTCTATTAAATATAAAATACAAAAATATAATTTTATTCTTTAACAAAAACAAAAACAAAAATTAAATTTAATATATTATTTTCATATGATTAATTATTTTGCTATTTAATTTTATTAGATAGGTTTATTAAATTTAATTAGTTATTCAATTTAATTAAATTGGGTTGTATTGATTGTTTATTTAAACTTTTTAGCGTATTATCGATTCGACTCATCCCCATTCGTAAACTTGTACCCCCCATTCCCATATGGTTTGTAATAGCTTAGAATTTTATCTTCTTTGCCATTCTCTTTATATGTTTAAATTGATATCATGCATATTTTGTTTAAATTAGAACACATGTCCTCCTCTTTGGCTCATCATCAATGAAAAGGTATCCACCTAAAAATACACACTTGCATACATTTCATAGTTTTGTCCTGGGTTTTTCTATAGCCACAACTATTCGATCAATTGTTCCAATTGGTCGTTTAGAATACTAGTGCCATGCTAGTCCCACTTTCTAAGAGCATGCATATAGCCACCTTATATGGGCTTTTGATTTTTATCTTATGCATTGAAGCAACTCTCTCCTCTCCCCTTAGTCCACATACCAAGCATCTTCATGAAGGGTCTCATAGTTGAGTTTGGGCATGGCCATTCCCACGAGGTTAATCAAGTTTTGCCCTTGGTTAACCATAACCTGAATCAACCACTTTGGTCCATATACCAAGTGTTTCCATGCATAAAGGGTCTCATGGTCGAGGTTAGGAGCACCTACTCTCACGAAATTAATCAAGTACACCCCTTGGTTAATCATAACCCGATTCAACTTCCATACCCCAAGCATTCTCCTTATCTTGTGGACATTCGTGTTATGACCTTACGATCGATCGTCGATGCAACCCGGGTATGCCTAATTAATGGTTGATTAAGGAGATTCAAGGAGTCGTTATGTAGAGTGGTCTTATCTCATGCGCTTCGAAGAGGAAAAGGACCTACTCTGTTAGGTATCATTGTGACCTCATTCTTATCTCTGTATTTTAATGCTTTCTAGAGATCATGTCAAACAGGAATAGAGATGCATGAAAGGTACTTCCATTGCTGATATTTTTCAGGAATCCCTCTGGTTTATTTAAAGACCTATTTAAGGCAATTCCGCATATGTGCCTTGCTCTCTACTCATGTGTGTTTGCTTTTGTCAAAATAACTTGTTTACTTACTTGTTTGATATTCACCATGCTCCCTTAGGACCACTCGATTAGAGTAGCTTTCGAGCTAGACCCTAGGATAGGAATCCATGTATGCTTACATAGGGTAGAAACTTTCCTCTTTCATCCCCAACCTTAGGGTCAATTATTGTATGATAACATTAGGGCTAGAGATTAGGATAGTCTCCCTTAGTTGTTTTCTTTTTCTTTGCATATTGCATCTTAAAACTAAAACTTCTTCTTGGCAAATCATAAAACATCTTTAATAAACCTAAATGTTTCTTCAAGGTAAAAGATACAAACCAATCTTATTTGTTTTGGCGCCTTTCAACTTTGTTTAAACCTTGTTATTGATGTTTTGATATCCTTACCATGATGTTTTGACATCCTTACCATGATGTTTTGCCATCCTTACCATGATGTTTTTCCATCCTTACCATGATGTTTTTCCATCCTTACCATGATGTTTTGCCATCCTTACCATGATGTTTTGCCATCCTTACAATTGATGTTTTTCCATTCTTACCATGATGTTTTGCCATCCTTACCATGATGTTTTGCCATCCTTACAATTGATGTTTTACCATACCTACCATGATGTTTTCCAATCCTTACCATGATGTTTTACCATCCTTACCATGATGTTTTTCCATCCTTACAATTGATGTTTTGCCATCCTTACCATGATATTTTGTTATATTTTCATCGATGTTTCGCCATCACGCACATGTTTGTTATCCTACTTTGATTCTCAATATCATTGTTAGGTGTGATGTTTTATCACCTGGTTTATTGATGTTTCACCATCTTTTCCATGTTATATTTTTGCTGATGTTTCTCCATCGTGCACATGTTTTTTATCCTACTTTGATTCTCAATATCATTGTTAGGTGTGATGTTTTGTTCCCTGGTTTATTGATGTTTCACCATCTTTTCCATGTTATCTTTTTGCTGATGTTTCACCATCATGCACATGTTTGTTATCCTACTTTGATTCTCAATATCATTTTTAGTGTGGTGTTTTGTTCTCTGGTTTATTGATGTTTCTCCATCTTTGCCATGTTATCTTCCTATCTCTTAGTCGATGTTTTGCCATCGCACATTCTTTTAGCTGGTGTTTCGCCATTGCACATGTTTGTTATCCTACTTTGATTTTCAATATCATTGTTAGGTGTAATGTTTCATCATCTTATCTTATATTTTGCTATCATGTAAGCATTTTATCGCCTTATCTAAGTTTGTGTTGCCATGCGATGTCTTGTCATCTCTTCTTGCTATTTTATTATCATTGTTGACATTTTTGTTGTTCTATTTGATGTTTTGCCATCTTGATTGTTTCTTTTATCTTCGTAACTAAAAAACACAAACCAACTAAAATATATAAGCCTAACTACAGCTGCTCTGATTCCTTAAAAGGGATACGTAGGCATTGGGGTAGGGCCCGAGTGAGCATAACTTTTGTTTTCCCTACATTATTTTCTCTTTTCTTTTGCATGCGTTCCCTCTTTGCATTTTCTTTTAGCTATTACGCTTTAGGTATATATTTACACACCCTTAGATTAGAACAAACAAGAGTGGATACCATAGAGTACTACGGGGGTGTGGGGTGCTAATACCTCCCCCTCGCGTAACACACTCCCTTACTCGATCTCTCGGTTGTAAGACCGTGATTTCACCCTCTTCAGGTTTTCTCGATGTTTACCTTTCCCTTTCGGTGGGATAAAAGACGTTCAGTGGCGACTTCATTAATTTTATTATCAGATGACGGTTCGGCCGGTTGTATCACTAACAACTTCCCTTTCCATAATCCACCCCCCTTACTCAGAAAACTCTCAAAAAGTCTTTTTATGTTCTTTTCACCCTTTTCTTAATTTGGATAAACGAAAATCCGGTGGCGACTCTTGCTTACTGCAAGATTTGCAAATACAAAATGCAAAACCAGTATAATAGTCGGTTCTGCCACTGTATCATAGGACTGGCGAATCTGCTGGGGAATAATAAAAAGTGGGGTTTACCTTAGAGTTAGTTCATTATTAAATTTCTTTTTTGTGCTTTGTATGCTTTATCCTTGGAGGGTTGTTTGGGTTGTTACTATAGATCCTACACCCGGATCTGGGGGCATCTTTTTAGGTAAACAACAATAGATCACGGAGATTGTACGGCATAGACCGATATGGTGGAAGCGATAGTTATGTTGGTGTGACACTTTGATTAGTACCGGTATCCCTTATGTTGAATCGAGGAGAATACGGGGCCGCCGTGTGGCGTCGTGAAGCATTAATGGACCTTAGAACCTTAGTTGAACAAACTTGGCCATTAGAAAGTAGTGAGATAGTCGGCCTCAGTGTAAAGCTGGGTATTGGTTGATACTCGATGCTACATTCATTGAGATTGGACTTTCGAGATGTTTCAGACGCAAGAAAATATTAATAAGCTGAAATAATGCTCGATAAAGAAAGGTCAGTGATATTGATACTCCTTAGAACACGGTTACTATTTCTAGGACAGGTTGAACCAACTAAACTTCAAGAGGGTACATACCTATAAACTCCATGCAAGCCTAAACCTAAGGTCTTGTGTGTTTTGCTTGTGTATGATTAGTTTTCTTAAACATGTCATCATGCATCATAACATCCATTTTTCATTACACTGACCATTTCAAGGACCAAGGGAATTTATCTTTTTTCTATTTTGCAGATCATGGCTTTCGCTCGTAGAAATACTATCTGGATCAGCTTTCTAAGAATGTCTCTCCAACTCAAAGAGCTAGTATCAAGGGTTCCCGAGACTTCCTCATTTACCAAGAACTATGGTCGACTTATCAATCTGGTTACCTCGGGTTTTAATGAGAAGATGATGAGTGTGCTCTTTCAATTCTTTGATCCTAAGCACCATTGCTTCACCTTTCCAGATTATCAGTTGGTACCCACCATAGAAGAGTTCTCTCAAATATTGGGTATACCTATTCTTGATCAGACGCCTTTCACTGGTTTAGAAGAAACTCCCAAGCCAGAGGTCATTGTAATAACTTTGTATTTGAAACAGTCCAACATTGTATCCAACTGGGAAACAAGAAGTGGTGTTAAGGGTTTTCTATCCAAGTTTCTGTAAGAGAAGGCTCACCAATTTTGGGATGATTTGGATTTCCAAGCTTTGGAGGAGGTTTTGGCCCTTCTAATCTATTGTTTAGTGTTGTTCCCTAATCCATACTTTCTCATAGATGTGAGTGCTATCAAGGTTTTCCTCTCTCGTAACCCTGTGCCTACTCTACTAGGAGACATCTTGCATACCCTTCACACTCGCACCATGAATAGAAAAGGGATTCTTATGTGTTACGTGCCATTGCTGTCAAGGTGGTTTATTTCTCACCTCCCTAAATCAGTATTAAAGAATGAAGAACGTTTGGGTTGGTCGCAAAGGATAATGTCACTTTCTCCCTCGGATATTCTCTGGTATTCCCGATCTATGGGAGATATTTCTGTTATTGACCGCTGCGGGGAATTCCATAATGTCCCACTACTTGGGATTAAGGGAGGCATAACTTATAATCCTTCTCTGGCTCTGCTCGAAGGGATGCTCCCCATGATATGCTTATCCAGGGCATTATGTTTAACTACGAGGATGATTTTCAAGGGTATCGTCAGAGGTTTATACGAGCTTGGGGCATGGTAAACAAATTTGATACCAAGACCTTGGGGCCTAAGACTTCCATCCTTATGGAACATTGTCTCAAATGGTTACGAACCCGTGCCCAGAACCTCATAATGCCGTATATATCCATCTTACCAGTGGTTATAGAGCCCATCAATGAAGGAGATGTTCCTTATACAGTTCTCCATCTTGACAAGCCCAATGATCTTGAAGATCTACAGAGATCTTGGATTCAGTTAAAGAAATAATGGGATACCTTTAGAGATCATTTCTATGTCAATGAGATGAAAGTGTTGGAGCTTACGAAGCTAATTCATGATGAAAAAAGTCTTAATTTCTATCTCGGCACGAAGAGGAAGCGCCCATGGGAAACTTGATGTCTTAGATTTTAGAATTTTTCAATTGTAGTCCTAAAAAGGCAATTGTATTTTGAATTCTACTAATAAAATATTTGTTTCATTTTGGTTCACAAATTTAAATTTCCCAGAGTCCTTGAAAACATTGCATACATATACCATACATATCATTGCATAAACAAGTTTCAGGACAAGTTTCTTATCTTCTTCACTGTTTATTTCAGCAATGGCTCTTGAACAAACAGTTAAGGAGCTTTAGGCACAGAATGCTAAATTCCAAGAAATGTTCCTAAATCTAGATAAGGGACAAGAAAATTTGAAAGCTCTGATTCTCAAGGACAAGAAGAAGAAAAAGAGGTCAGTGGGTGTTCTGAATTTGGAAAGAAGGTTCAAAGGACCAGTGAAGTAAGTTTCAGAGCTCGCAACTCTGTCAAGAGAGAGATAGACAATCAGGAAGTAAAGCCAAGAGAAGAAGACCATAGTACAAGGGAGTCTGAAGAAGATGGGCCTGACTATTCTGAGGAGCGGTATCCTCCTGTTAATGATAAATACAAATAGCTAGAGGATCAGCTAAATGCCATGGAGATCCAAAGGGTACACGAGTTGGATTTTGAAGAGCTAGGACTGGTCTCAGGGGTGGTCATCTCGCGGAAGTTCAAGGTCCCTACATTTGCTAAATATGACGGTGTCTCCTGTCCTAAGCTGCATTTAAGGTCGTATGTCAGGAAAATCTAACCCGATACTACTGATAGGGATCTGTTGGTACACTTCTTCCAGGAAAGTTTGGCAGGGACTCAGTTGGAATGGTTCTATCAACTAGAAAGAACCAATGTGCGTAATTGGGAAGATCTGGCTGCTTCTTTCTACAAGCAGTACCAATATAATGCATACCTCACCCCAACTCGTACACAATTGCAAAGTATGTCTATGGGTTCCGGTGAGGGCTTTAAGGAATATGCCCAAAAATGGAGAGTCCTTGCGGGAAGAGTCCAGCCTTCGTTGTCTGATAGGGAGCTGGTGGACATGTTCTTTGGCACATTATCTGGGTCGTTCTTTAACCATCTGATTGGAAGTTCTTCTGCTCGGTTTACTGAATTGATCTTTACTGGCGAATGGGTAGAAGCCGGCATTAAAAGTTGTAAAATACAGAGAGATGCATCCTCAAGTACTGTAAAGAAACCATTCACAGGGAAGAAGGAGGTCAGTGCTTCTTATGGCCAAAGAAATCTTAACAAAATTGAGCGTCGTCCGACGATATGGGCTATTATGATTTCTAATCCTGCATCAAACCGGCAACAGAACAATCAGTCCAGAATAGATAAGCCAAGGAGACAATTTACCCAGATCAACATGACCCTATCCCAGGTTTTACCACACCCGCTGAAATCCAATTTGGTGACCCTAAAGGAGGCTCCCAACAATCCCAACACTACATCTCCTCACTACAATCCAAATGCTCGATGTGCTTACCATTCTGAAAGTCCAGGCCAAGATACAAATGAATGTTGGGATTTGAAGAATAAAGTGCAGGATTTGATTGAAGCAAAGGAGATTGAATTTGACACTCCTGAGACTCCTAATGTTATTACTACCCCTATGCCCAAGCACGACCGTGGTGTTAATTCTATTGATGATGATATGTTTGTTGCTTCTTTGGATAAACTATCTACTCCATTCCTGACTATTAAAAAGAATCTCTTGTAGGCCGGTTTATTTCCGAAATATGGCGAAGGTTGCCACTTATGTTTGTCCTTACCTAATGGTTGCCATTTGTTGAAGGAAGGAGTTCAGTTCCTGATGGATGATAAAGAAATCCTATTTGAGAAGACTCCAATTAGAAGTGCTCCATGTGAATATGTTTCTATCATTACCATTTCCGCCAATCCTCCCAAGGTCTCCTCCAAAAGACCTGTCAGGATTACATCTGTTCTGAAAGTTTCTCCGTTGATAATTACTTTCCCTGGACCTATACCATATTCCTCGGATAAAGTTGTTCCCTGGAACTATGGGGCTGACGTCTATTACCATGGCATCAAGCAAGATTTATTGGTTGTTAAAGATAAAGATGTCGGAGAATCTGATCCCTACATTAGTAATATTGTCGAGACCAGTAAGATAACAAGAAGCAGAAGAGTTTTCTCTCCCGAGATCTCTCCTCCTAAAACTGTTGCTACTCCTGTGATTATCCCTGTTGGTCCTGTCAATATTCCCATAGCTACTCCTGTTGTTAGTCCCACTATTATCCCTGCTATCGAGTTAGACGAGACTCGGGGTAAAGAGGTATTGGTTGAGCCTGTCGGAACGAAGGCACATACAAAATCCATTTCTGAGGATTCTAAAAAGGAGATGGAACATATATTGAAGATTATAAAGAAGAGTGACTACAATGTGTTTGATCAACTGGGGTAGACCCCTTCCAAAATCTCAATGCTGGCCCTGTTACCGTGCTCTGAAGCCCATGCCAAGGCTTTAGTGAAATTCCTCAAGACTGCTCACGTGCCTCAAGAAACCTCCGCTGATCAATTTGAAGACTGTGTGGCCAATTTGGATGCTGACAATGGGCTAGGTTTCTCTGATGCTGATCTGACTCCCAGAGGAAGGAAACATAATGATGCCCTACACATCTCTATCGAGTGTTAGGGCACTACTTTGGCCCATGTTCTAGTGGATACAGGTTCATCACTGAATGTTCTGCCCAAGAAGGCCCTTGACAGGTTAGATTATGAAAGATTGACTCTGAAGCCTAGTAACATTGTGGTAAGAGCCTTCGACGATTCTAAAAGAATGGTGCATGGGAAGGTGGACATCCCTATCAAAGTGGGTACTCAGACTTTTAATTCCACTTTCTATGTGATGGACATCCACCCATCTTACTCCTGTTTATTGATTTGACCCTGGATCCATGGGGTTGGCGCTGTGACTTCCACCCTACATCAGATGCTGAAGTACCCAGTCAATGGGAAGATTATCATAGTTCATGGGGAGGAGGAGTACATGGTGAGCCACCTGAACTCTTTTAGGTACGTTGAAATGGACAGCAAGTTCATCGAGACCCCCTGTCAGAACTTTGAGGAGGTTCCACAGACCGTTGCTGCAACCAAAACCTCTTCCAGTGTTCCAAAGACTAATAGGCCTCCACTGATGATGGCTTGAAATATGCCAAGGAAATCGTTGAAGAATGTGGATGTATAATTTGGGGCCAACTTCCGGATATTCCCTACAAATCTGACAAGTTTGGTTTGGATTTTACATCAGGAGCTCAAAGGGTTGTTTGTCACGCTCGTTCCGGAGGACCACCCCTACGCATCAGCAATCATGGGGTTAATGCTTTGGAGGACAGTGACTGTGACTGTGACATGGACCAGTGGATCTTCCCAATTGTCTACGAAGGACTCACTAACTGGAAGACTAAAGACTTTGTGCCGATTACTTTTATTCAGGAGTAATTGTCTTTTTTATTTATTTTTGGATATGTAATAAATGAATAATACAAACTCTAGGCCTTGTGTCTTACTCAAGGCGCACTGGTTTATTTGTGAGGGTTATCATGTTTCATTTTCATATGTCATTAATAAAGCATTGGACGTTTTTACATACAAATTTCACGCTCTCTGCCTTTCTTTTCTACTTTTTACTTTATCAAAACAGTTATGCTCTTACACACACTCACATATCAAATTGCAGATCCATATACACTCTGGTTCCCATTGATAACGGTTCTGCTATTGCTTATTATGACTTTGAAAATCCGATCAACCAAGCTGAGGAAGATTATGAGGTACCAGGAGAGCTTTCCGGACTGTTACAACAAGAAGAAAGGGCAATACAGCCTCATGAGGAACAAGTTGAGATAGTGAACTTGGGTACTGAAGAGGACAAAAAAGAAGTCAAGATAGGTGCTAACTTGGAGCCCAGTGTCAAACGGCGGTTAATACAGATGCTACATGACTATTTTGAGGTTTTTGCCTGGTCATACGAAGACATGCTAGGGCTTGACACCGATATTGTGGTTCATCTACTACAGACAAAAGAGGATTTCCCTCCAGTGAAACAAAAGGTTCATCGTATGCGGATGAATATGTCATAAAAGATCAAGGCTGAAGTCATGAAACAGTTCAATACCGGTTTCTTAGCTGTCACTTCCTATCCATAATGGGTTGCTAATGTTGTTCCAGTACCTAAGAAGGACGGTAAGGTACGTATGTGTGTGGATTACAAAGACCTGAACAGGGCAAGCCTCAAGGATGACTTTCCGCTTCCCCATATTGATGTTCTAGTTGACAACACCGTACAACATAAAGTATTCTCCTTCATGGATGGTTTCTCTGGATACAACCAGATCAAAATGGCACCTGAGGACATGGAGAAGACTATCTTTGTCACACAGTGGGGAACTTTTTGTTATAAGGTTATGCCATTTGGATTGAAGAACGCTGGGGAAACCTATCAGCGTGCTATGGTAGCTTTGTTCTATGATATGATTCACCACGAGATAGAGGATTATGCTGACGACATGATAGCCATGTCTCAGACTGAGGAGGAGCACCTTGATCACCTGAAGAAGCTATTTGACAGACTGAAGAAATACAAACTGAGGCTGAATCCGAATAAGTAAACTTTCGGAGTAAGATCCCGTAAGCTCTTAGGCTTCATTGTCAGCGGCAAAGGTATTGAGGTAGACCCTGCAAAGTTCAAAGCTATACAAGAAATTCCGACTCCTCACACTGAGAAGGAAGTTAGGGGATTCTTGGGACGTCTGAACTTCATAGCCAGATTCATTTCACATCTGATCGCTACTTGTGATCCAATCTTTAAATTACTGAAGAAAGGTCAAGCAGTGAAGTGGAGTGATGATTGTCAGTATGCTTTTGATAACATCAAGGAATATCTCCAAGAGCCTCCAATTATGATGCCACCAGTTGAAGGAATACCTCTTATCATGTACTTAACGGTATTAGAGAACTCAATGGGGTGTGTGCTGGGGAAACATGACGAGTCAGGTCGAAAAGAGCATGCAATATACTACCTTAGCAAAAAGTTTACCGACTGTGAAACAAGATACTCACTGCTCGAGAAAACTCGATGTACTTTGGCATGGGCTGCTCGCCAACTAAGACTGTATATGTTGACTCACACTACTTTGTTGATATCTAAAATGGAACATATCAAGTACATCTTCGAGAAGCCTGCTCTCTCCGGAAGAATAGCAATATGGCAAATGATCCTGACCAAATACGACATTCAATAAACCACCCAGAAAGAAATTAAGGGAAGTGTATTAGCTGATCATTTGGCTCATCAGGCTGTGGATGACTACCAATCCATGAATTTTGAGTTCCCGGACGAGGACATCATGCTAGTAACTGATTGTGAAGAACCTGGACCGGATGAAGGACCTGAAAAAGAATCTCGATGGATTATGGTTTTTGACGGGGCTTCTAATGATCTTGGAAATGGCATCGGTGTTGTGATCATATCTCCTGAGGGCTGTTATACTCCTTTCACTTTCAGGTTATGTTTCAATTGTATCAACAATATGGCTGAGTATGAAGCACGTATCACAGATCTCAAAGCTGCAATCAATTTAAGGATCAAGTTCTTAAGTGTGTTTGGAGACTCGGCTTTGGTAATTAGCCAGATCAAAGGAGAATGGGACACAAAACATCCTAATCTCATCCCGTAGAAAGAGTATGTGTTGACACTAATCCCATACTTTGAAGAAATTACTTTTGAGCATTTCCCATGAGAGGAAAATCAACTAGCGGGCGCGCTAGCTACAATGTCATCCATGTTCAAGGTCAGGTGGGATGATGAGGCTCATCAGATCACTATTGAAAGGATGGGCGAGCCAACATACTGTCATGAGATTGGTACTGAAGAAGTTGTGGACAAGCCTTGGTTCCATGAAATCAAAAGATGCCTCGAACTCCAAGAGTATCCCGAGGGAGCTTTGGTCAATGATAAGAATTTCCTAAGAAGGTTCTCTGCTAAGTTCTTTCTCAGTAACGAGATCCTTTACAAGCGCAACCACGACTCTACCTTACTTCGGTGTGTAGACAAGAGTGACGCAGAAAATATTATGGCTGATTTGCATGAAGGTACCTTTGGCACTCATTCCAGTGGGCACTCAATGGTTAAAAAGATCCTACCGTCAAGATACTACTGGTCCACCATGGAAACAGACTGTTATCAGCATTCGTGGACTTGTCACAAGTGTCAGATCTATGCTGATAAAGTTCATGTACCTCTGGTTCCCTTGAACGTCTTAACTGCTCCTTGGCCCTTTGCAATGTGGGGCATCGACACGATTGGAGAAATCAGACCTACCGCTTATAATGGACATCGCTTCATCCTGGTTGCCATTGATTACTTCACGAAGTGGGTCGAGGCAGCTTCATTCGCTTCTGTTACCAAAAATGTTGTGGCCCAATTTATCAGACATAACATTATCTGTCGGTAAGGTATCCCAAAAAGAATCATTACAGATAATGGTACAAATCTCAACAACACTATGATCACCGAGATTTGCACGCAATTCAAAATCCAACATCATAACTCTTCTCCCTACCGGCCGAAGATTAATGGCATTGTTGAAGCTTCCAACAAAAATATCAAAAGAATCATACAAAAGATGATAGTGACATATAAAGATTGGCATGAGATGTTACCATTTGCTCTTCATGGTTACCGCACCATAATACACACATCAACAGGGGAAACTCATTTCTCTTTGGTATACAGTATGGAAGTTGTCCTACCCATTGAGGTCCAGATCCCTTCCTTGAGGATCATGAAGGATGCAGGGTTGAGCAAAGACGAATGGGTTCATACTCGAGTTGACCAGTTAAACCTGATTGACGAGAAGAGGCTCGCGGCTGTCTGTCATGGTCAGATGTACCAAAAACGTATGATCAAAGCTTTTAACAAGAAGGTCAGACATCAAGAATATCGGGTCGGTGATCTAGTAATCAAGCGCATCATACTTCCGCAAGGTGATCCCAGGGGAAAATGGACTCCCACATACGAAGGGCCATTTGTGATCAAGAACATATTTTCGGGTGGAGCCATGATCTTAACCACTATGGACAGTGACGACCTTCCGCACCCTGTAAACATGGACATAATTAAAAGATACTACGCATAAACAAAGAACCGCTAGGTCGACTGGCCTAGAAAAAAATTAGGGCATCCTGGCGAACCAAAAGGGTTCGGGCAAAAATTAGAGATATACATAAAAAAAAACCTATACACCCGACAAGTCGAAAACCTGAAAAGGTAGCTTGGGCAAAAAAGGGTATCCCGGTGGACTGAAAACCCGAAAGGGCGGTCCAGGAAAAAGTTAGGGATTTAAAGCGTATAATTATGTCTCGTTGGATCACCTTACAGTCAACCTTCAGTATCAACTATCAAGCTCAAGTGGTACTAATCAATCCAATAAGCTTCGGACAAGCAGCGAAAATGATGAGTTGCTCAAGGACATAAAGGCAATAGTAGAATGGGAACCCAATGGGATTATTTCACATAATTAGCTTTCTTTATATACTATTTTGTATAATTTCCATTCTCACGGCAGCATTCTCTTACTAGGATGTCTGTCTCCTTGTACAAAAACGCTTATTTCAAGTTAATACAAAATTATTCTTTTAAAAGTGCAAAACTTCTGTTTTTTATTTTGTGTGCGAAAACGTCCAGTGATTATTCTTGAACATATGCATTTGGATATGATTACTGCTTACCAATATACACCTAAAAACAGAAATATAGTTGCTAATGACATTAAGAAATGGGACAATATCTAAGGGCCATCCACAAAATCCCCGCAGATGTTTTCCCCGGAAGATATTTTCTCCAGCACGTACAGAGGCAGAGATATCGTACTACAAGGCAGCATCCATGTTCTCAGCATGTAGCCTAATGGTGTCGGCTTCTCATATCCCCGGAAGAGCAAAAATATCCAATTACTGCACCAAAATCCCCCAGTGAAGTCGCCAAGCTTCTCAAGATTCCCCTACAGGATTTCAACAAAATTCCCAAGTAGTTTAAGGAGTTCACCTTCCGCAACAGAGTTTTATAAATCTCAAGTAGTTTATAAATCCTTATCCCCAGTAGAGTTTATTTCTCTAGCTACGGAAGTTCATCCCCCAGTGGAGTTTATTTCTCCAAATTGGTGAATCCTTTCAATAGAACTCTTCCCCTCGGCAAAACCATTCTCAAACAGAAGTTGAAGATCCTCGGCATAGAAAGGGAATTGCCAACAAAACTATTTCAATTCATTATCCCCAGCGGAAATTGAAGAATCACTTTCTTCACTCACCAACAGCAGTCCGAGATTCAGCTTCCCGGTACTCTTACGCAGCAGTCATGGATTTATTTTCCCAGACAAAGATATTGTGCAACAACATTACATGTTCATACATCATGGCATATGCATACAAATACATATATCATTATCTCATTTATTTTGGGAGCATCATGCAATTCATACATCATAACGTCACATGAAACTGATTTTACCTTTTCAGGTTAAATTAGCAGACAGATAGACACTATCAACTTTTATAGCATGCCACAGATTAATGCCCGAAACCAGACGGGGAAACCATCTATGTGATCGACAAAACAAATTCTAGATTAATACCTGTAACAATCTAGGAAAACTATATATGGACGAACGACTGTGGATTAATACCTGTAACAAGCGAGGAGAACTATCTACATGAAGAGATTGAAGATTAATACCTGTAACAAGCCAGGAAAACTATCTTTCTTTCTCAGGTCAGAGATTAATACATGTAACAAGCCAGGACAACTATCTTAGCGACTGACAATTTTCAAGTTCTAGATTAATACTTGTAACAAGACAGGAAAACCATCTACATAAGGAGATTGAAGATTAACACCTGAAACCAGACAGGAAAACTATCTTTCTTTCTCAGGTCAGAGATTAATACCTGTAACAAGCCAGGACAACTATCTCAACGCCCGACAATTTTCAAGTTCCAGATTAATACTTGTAACAAGCCAGGAAAATAATCTACATAAGGATATTTGAAGATTAACACCCGAAACCAGAAGGGAAAACTATCTTTATTTCTTGGGTCAAATATTAATACCTGAAACCAGCCAGGACAACTATCTCAATGACCGACAATTTTCAAATTCCAGATTAATACCTGAAACTAGACAGGACAACTATTTGTGAACAAAAGCTAATTGTAGATTAACACCTGAAACCAGACAGGAAAGATATCTACATGACCAGACGAAGCAATCTTACACGAGTTTCTTCTCATACAGTCTAGCACGGGCCCATCTTGAAGCAGCCCTACACAGGCTCTTTCTAATACATTTCCAGATAACGGTTATTTCCATTATTCCCAGCAAATCACTGGAAACCTGGACTTCAACCAGAATACAATAAATTGTCATCTCTCTAGGGATAACTCTTCAGCAGAGCCTTGGACAACTGGAGTTCCCAGACTCTATTCCCCATAGAGTTTTCCTCAAACAGGAGAACAACAGAAACCCACATTCCCCAACGGACTCCTCCTCAGACAACAAGAACAGGAACCCCCAAAGGGACAATGTGTGAAATCAGCATCTACTTTGGATGGAATCTTTAAGCCCATATCCAACGACTCTCTGTCATCTCCTCCAAATGGCATTTGTAGGCCCATTCCTGACATCATCAACCATCAGTGTTATTTCATGCGAGTGCAAATTTCTAGGCACTCTAGTGTTCAATCATCTTCCAACTTCAGATCACAAAAGGCAGACAAGCCAATCTAAATCCTCGGGTTTAAGAAGATTGGACAGGGGCAGTTGTTGCACCCCAAAATTTGCCATCTCATATTTTCCAAGACTTTTCTCTTACATAGGTGATTACAAACATTTGATTAAAGAAAAGATAAATTTTTTTCAAGATTTTAACAAAGTCTTTCGATTGGAATGTCAAAGGGTCTTTCGATTGCCATCTGGATAGGCTTCAATTGAGTGCCTAACCTCCTCCAAGCTTGCCTCAAATTTCCAAGCTTCGATTAGAGCCTTGGCCTTTTGCTTGCTTGTTGTATACAAGCTTTGATTGGGCATATGTTTCCTTTGAAACAACCTCCTTCGATCCAAAAGGGAATGGCCTCTTGTTAATGCTCCTTCGATTGCACCATTGGCTTTGCATGCTGGCTTGATTCACAATGCAATGGCTACCTGCATGCAAGCTGGATTCCTGCTTCATTTAGGAATTTGGTTTCTTTGGAGTAAGCTTAATTCTTGCTTCGATTGGGCATTTGATTTCTTTAGAGCAAGCTTGATTCCTACTTCGACTAGGAAAATTCTCCCTCTGTGCGTGCCTTCAGCGCACAAAGCAAGAATCCCCTGCAAGCTCCCTTCGATCCACCAGCAGTGACCTCCTGCATGCTTACTTTGATCCACAAAATAGTGGACTCCTGCATGCAGGCTTCATTTAGGAAAAGGCTTCTTCAGACCCGCCTTTGATCCACTAGACAAAAGGCTGCTTCAGACTTGCCTTCGATCCACTAGGAAAAATTCTACTTTTAATTGGTCTTCGATTCACAAAGCTCCCACTAGGCAAAAGGCCCCTCAGCTTATCAATAGCGCATGTATGCCTTTTCATGCTTGCATTGGTTTCACAAGGCAAAGACCCATCAGCATGCCTTTGATTAACAAGGCCAAGGCCCCTTCAACTTGCCTCTGTGTTTGCTTTCGACCCACAAGAAAATGACTTCCTCTAGGCTTGCCTCCAATGCGCATGGCAATGGTTTCCCTTCATGCCAGCGCCCATAAAGTAGTGGCTTTCTTTCATATGTGCTTCGATTCATTAAGCAGTTGTCTTCCCTCATGCTAGCTTTGACTCCACCTCCAAAATATTCAACATACAGTTTTCCATATTTTGACACCTAGTAAGGTCCATTTGAAGGATACACCAATGGTGCCTTTCGAAGGACATATATATGGTCCATTCGAAGGATACATAATTATGGGAAACAAACTTGTTTTGCTTTTTGATGAGTATTGGTTCAAGATGCTTGCCTTCAATCCACATGGTAAAGGCTCCCCCTTCAACTGGCCTTTGATTCACCAAGCAAAGGTTTCCTCTTCATGTCTGCCTTTGTTTCATAAGCATAAGATTGCTACATTATGAGCCCACATTGGTGGCCCATTCGAAGAATGCACAAGGGGTGCATGTGGGCTATTCAAAGGACACACAAATGATGCCCTCGAAGGGGCATGCATTTGGTCCAGTCGAAAGACACATAATGGTTAAAGACATGTGTTGTTTTGTCTTTTGATGAGTCTGGCCAATGTCCTGCATGCTGCCAGACCCAAGCCTCTTGCACAATCCCATTCATGATAAAAGAAGTTTCGAATGGCCAGAAAAGAGTTTTCAATTGGGTTAGTTAAGAAGTTTCAGATCAAGCTACCAAGAAAAATAGGGGCTCAATCGAAGAAGCCCCAATGATGAGGATTGGAGCCATTCGGAGCAGGCAACTCTGGGCCAATCGAAGGGCAGGAACTATAGGGCATTCGAAGGAGCTAAAATGTCCACATACATTCAAATTTCAAAAAAGGACAAGATTCCATGTTTTTGGCCAATGTTACAAATTTTCATTCATGGATTTCAAACACATAATCAAGGCTGTTTAATCCTATGATATCTTATCTCCTCACTCCTGTCTATATGAACAAGACATTAGCAAACATTTGAGCTTGCCTACACAGCCTAGAGAGAATACTACCAAATTGCAAAAAAATTCTTAACCTTGTCCAAATTGAAAACACTTTTCCAGCCTTCCTCAGTCCAAACAAAGGATTCAAACATATCCCTGAGGCTTCCAGGAACTCAACCCAATCCTCTAGCACACGGTTTCAATGCCCAGATCAAGCAGATCGTCATCATTCCGTTTTGGTATTTTTGATAATCTCAAACTCTTTCTACATGTAATATAAACTAATTCTCTTTACATATTCATGTTATTATAGTTGCTTGCTAATGTTCTAACGTATTTCATGTGGGTGAAAGTGCCAGAATCATAAATCACCATTGTTAAGGCATCTCAAACAGGAATCCTCGAACCTCATGAGACAGGATTTTTTAGATCAAATAAAGGCCACCATTGAATTCCTTGGGAAATTTTAAGGGAGTGGGATGCTTTAGTTGCTTCGATAATGTGTATTTTGCAGGTTTTGATTTTTAGCCTCGCCGGAGAAGATGATTGTGACCACAGTGTCCGGTGCTCTGACTAATTGTAGGTGGTGGTCCAAGTTGGCGTGGCTTCATCCCTACATCCCATTGGTTGATTCAAAATATTATTTCCCTCTCTCCACTCCTGATTGGTCCACCCAAACACCAGGGCCCCACCTGCGTTCAATTGTTTTTTTAAATTTAAAATAATTGCATTTGTATATAATATATACTTATGGATGTGTTTAGGCTAATGGAAGTATCACCGTCCCAACGGTAGAGGCAGCGCGTTTAAGGCTTTGTTATATGTAAGGGCAGGGGTTCGAACCATGCCTCTTGCATATTTTATTTTTCTAACATTCTCTTGTAGATCCAGCACTTCCACCTCCAGGGCACACACCATGTGTCCTCCAACCACCACCATCAAAGCATCATAGCATCCGATCAGACGTTCCAGATCCATGCGCTCATGATAGACCTTCAAGGGAACAACACCATTGAATCCATACAGCCTCTGGGCTCTTTCACACACGGGCCTAGCAATTCCAAAAATGCACCCTCCTTATTTGCTTTAGACATCAGGCCCAATTTGCTTTATTTTATTTTATTTGTTTTATCGCTTATTTTCTTTTAAATCATTTTTTTATTTAATTAGAAATAAAAAAAATAACAGTAGTAGACTTAGGATTTTCTAAATAAATTTTAATTTTGGTAAATTAATTAACTTAATTATTTTGACTTGTTTTAATTAATTTAAAATCAATTAGACATAGGTTTTTAATTCAAATATTTTCTTAACAAAAATACAAAAAAATATTAGAATTAGGCTTTAAATTTATTTAGCAATTATCTTTTTAAATTAAAATTAGATTTAAGGTAGTTTAATTATTTTCTTAAAATAAACAAAAACCAAAAAGATTTTTTTATTTAGCTAAATTCTTAGGATTTATTAGACGTCTTTATCTTTGCGCGCATTTATTTTATTCTCGCATTTTTCATAATGATGTAACTGCTTACAAGATATAATAGTAATTAGGTTTTATTTTCTGCATTTAATTTCTTCACTCTCCAAATTTTTGTACATTGTAAATCCCATCTCCAAAGTCGTGTAATAGTGTAGGTTTGTACTTCCATAATTTATATTTTGTACATATTAATTGCTAGTAACTAGACATGTATGGAAAGACTAATAACAAAATGTTAGAAAACCTGACATAAAAGATAACAAAATAAATGAATTGAATCAATTGCACATATGCACCTCTAAGGTACGCCCACTTTGGTTGCCTTCGGAAATAAAGAAGTCATGTCCCTCGAAACGGGGACGCTTTAGTAAAGACTCGTATATCAAAAAAAGATCATAGTCCCTCGATGACCCTATGGTTGCCTCTCGGTAAATGATCTAGTCCCTAAACAAAATTGCTAAAGTGTCTCCACAAGTTGCCTTCGTGACTGCAACATCCCTTTGATGTCCCTTATACATCCAACGATAGGGCTACCTACTCACTAATAGTAGGATAGAACTGTCTAAAGGATAGAAGGAAAAGAACAACCTTTTTCGAGTACAAAGTAGATAGTTGTTAAAAGTTTGCTTAAAACATTTTGCATTTACACAAATACTACTTTTCAAAAACATTTTCAAAACACTTTGTGTACTTTCTCCACTATCCCGAGAAACATTACAAAGTTCGCCGTACTAAGGCATTCTCAAAACATTTTCAAACACGCAAAGCACAAAGGTATTTCAAAATGAGCAAACCCCAGAATGATAGCTTTGTTTATGTATACGTTAACCCTCAGAACTTTATGCCTTTATTTTTTTGTGGGAACATCTGATCAATAGTTTTTCAGAAGTAAGAAGGAAAGTTATATCAGGATCTATCTAAGAAGATTTGAACATTCTCCGAACGGTTCATTTCAAAGATAGCTTGCAGTTCACAATACCAACATTTATCAACTCAGCGCAAGGTTTTCCTATAAGGATGAACACGTGTTCAAATTATGAAGAGACTGAAATGTTGATTGGATGCATTGAGACTCGTTTCATATCGATAACTGTTTTGTATCTCTACGGCATCCCTCTTTTTAGGAATCATTAATGATAGTAATCATTTTTTAACCCTTTTCTTGTTAATTAAGTTTCCTATTTTTCTACATATACGTTGCTCACTTTCACTATCACTTTTCCACTCTCAATTCCTTTTTCTCTCTTACTTGTGTTCAATCTTTCAAAAACCATAAAAAGTCTGTATGAACAATGGCTTCCTCCCAACAACTTGCTCAAAGCTCTCAAAGCATTTATGGCTCTTCTTCTTCAACAACCGAAAGGTACGAAGAACCCTCAAGAACTCTACTAACTCCTAGTGATTCACTAGAAGTTCTGTGTGAGCTCATTGTAGACTTCATCAGCATGAAGGAAAACGGATACGATCTAACCCCTGATGTTGAGTTCCAAGGATGGAATAAGAACTTTGATCGCCTGCTGGGTCCAGTTTTTCCAAGAATTGTTAAAGAATTCTGGATTCACGCTACAACTTCAAATCATCAGGTCACTTCTTTTGTGATGGGAAAGAAAATAGTAATCTCTGAAGATCTCATTGGGCAATTGATAGGTCACGACAGCGGCAATATTCGTTGCAGCGATATGGCTGACAAAAGCTCTGACCTAACAAAGATTTCAAAAGATATTTTTACTTTTGGCCAACCATCCAACAAAATCAATGATCTAAAATCCTACCTCAGAATTTGGTCAAAAATCATTTTGGGTTGCATCAATCATAGAAAACCCACAAATTCTCCAGACTATATCAATATTGATCAACAATTTCTTCTGTACTTTATAGCAACCAAACAAAATGTTAATCTTCCTCATCTTTTGTTTAATCATATGAAGACCAGCGTCAAAGATACAAGATAAGAAGAAAGAACAAAGAGAGATTGGATTCCTCTGGGTAGACTCATCTCAGATATTCTGACAAAAAACAAACTGATAGAACATCTGACTAAGGCTCAAAAAGTCAGCACTCTGGAAGCTTGTGCTGTTAAACCTCTCAACGTTAAGAATTTGAAGAATATGAAGATTATTGAAACCATTAAGAAGGATCCAACAATAACAACCAAGGAAGTTGTAAGTGTTTGTTGGCAGAAATTTTGGTAAAACAATGACTTGTTAATGTTTTGCTAACTGTCTTAACATTTGGAGCAAAACTGTTTTGAATCATGTTAAAGCAGATGTCTTGACATCTGCCTACTAAACTGATCTCAGCCTAACATCAGTTAAGTCTTTTTGTTTCCTGTTTTCATGCGTGGCATAATTCAGGAATTGTGTCTCACGGGCTGCGAAAAATATGAAGGAATATTTTTCAAAGTGAATGAAATTTATCTTAGCTTGTTTTTATGGAAATATTCAAAATATTTGAATATTTGTTTTTAAGCTCAAGCCCACAGTTGTGCATATATAAGGACTTACTTCCTTATTCAAAGACAAGCAACTTTTGAAGAAGAATACTTTCTTTATGATTAGAAGTCTAGGATTTTTATTTGTAATACACTCTAAGTATTAGTTTAAATACTCAAGTTATTATTTGGATTGTCAATTGTGTATCATTCATAAGATTTTAAGCATTGAATGATTAAAGTGTTTCAAACTTATTAATTCTGTTAAGTTCTTCACTGTAAGTGATTGAAGGGATTTGAGGATGGCCTCATACCTAGGTGAGTCTTAGGTATAATTTTAGCTTGGGAAGTGATTAAGCGATTAGATCATAAAATGGTTGTTTACTGAGGGTCTATGAATTGATATTATTTAGTGAACTTGTCCCTGGCTTGGTAGCCCCCAGAGTAGGTGTTGTTGTATACTGAACAGGGTGAACAATCTCTTGTTTTTTTACTGCTTTTGATTTTACTGCACCTTACTTGCAAACAGATATTTATGTCGTGACATCTCATTCAACATCACATATCTGATACAAGAATTTCAATTGGTATCAGAGCAGGCATCCTTCTCTTTATCTGGGTGAGATCCAAGGAAGATACTTTCTGGAACTATGGACAAGGAAGGAGGATTTGTGAACATACCATCCATTCTGGATGGAAGCAATTATGACTACTGGAAACCATATATGGTTGCCTTTTTAAAGTCCTTAGACATCAGGGCTTAGAAAGCTGTTTTAAGAGAATGGAAACACCCTATCAAATTGGGAGAAAATGTAGAACCTACTTCTGAATTAAAACTTGAAGAATATTAGTCTACGGAAGAAGATAAAATTTCTCTGGGAAATTCTAAAGCCTTGAATTTTATATTCAATGGAATTGACAAGAACATTTTCAGGTTAGTGAATACATGTGAAGTTGCTAAGGATGCATGGGGGATTCTTCAATCTACTCATGAAGGAACATCCAAAGTTAAGATGTCAAGACTTCAGTTACTCACTGTGATACGGTGGCAGAACCGACTGTTAATACTGGTTTGCGTTTTGCATTTTTTTGTTCACAAAATGTCGCGGTAAGCAAGAGTCGCCACCGACTTTTATTTCATCCAGTCAGAAAGGAAAAAAGTATAGAAAAAAATCTTTTTTCGAGATGTTTCTGAGTACAGGAGGGGGGTAGATTATAGAAAGGGAATGTGTTAGTACCCTTTCTATCCATGGTTTTCCATGGGCTCTTAGGTACTTGCTCATCTTTTAAAAATTTCTTGTGTATGTGCTTTGAAAAGTTTTGTTTTACTTTGTTTTAACCCTTGTATCAGTCCTCAAGAGTGTTACGAAGTGTTTTGAAAATTTGTTTGAAAAGTGTAAGTGTGAAAAGTTTTGATTTGAGCAAGTACCTACTAGAATCTACCTACTCGAAAAAAGATTGTTTCTATTCTCGTTTCCTTTAGACAGCACTATCCTACTATTGAGAAATAGGTAGCACCATCTTTGGAATTTGAGGGACTATCGAAAGGGACGTAATGGTCATTGAATGCCACATGTAAGGATACCTTAGCATTTCGAAGGAACTGTCATCATA
Organism: Vicia faba; assembly: GCA_948472305.1. Lineage (NCBI taxonomy): Eukaryota > Viridiplantae > Streptophyta > Magnoliopsida > Fabales > Fabaceae > Vicia > Vicia faba. Next base: position 563,641,706 of record OX451735.1, read on the forward strand.
TATTCGTAGGCAACATCGAGGGACAAGATCATTTCATGTAGGCAACTCGAGGGACGTTAAGGGACTATGATCTTCATGATGACTTTTATATTGAGGGTCTTTTTCTAAGATATCCCTATGTTCGAGGGACATGACCATTGTTTTCCGAGGCAACCAAGTGAGGAGTACCCTAGGAGTGAATATGTGCATATGATTTGTTTCAGTTATTTAATCTTTTCACAATTAAGGTGATCTACTATTTTAATTTTCAGTTTGTCTCTCCATACAATCCTATTAACATACATCTAAGCAGTTTATAGTTTGCGGAATTAAAATGCGGAAAGTTTAAAGTCCTAGCTATTACAAGGCTTTTGCAGATACATAATTATTTTGGACTGAAAATAAAAATGCGGAATTTAAAACCCTAATTACTATTACATCCCGGAAGCAATTACATAATTAGAAAAAGATTGCGAGAAAAGATAAGTCTACGCTATTACATTGATAATGCGACCTATACAATTTTTCTAGAAATTAAAATGTAAATGAATAAATAAAAAGAAATTAAGAAAAAGTTAAAACTTCAAATTCTAAGTTAATGTTTTTGGTGATTTTTTTAATGAAAAAGTGATTTATGATAATTAATTAAATAAACCTAAAAAACCTAATTAATTTTAATTAGTAAAAAATGTTAATTTTGAAAAAAAATTAATTAAAATACCTAAATCCTAATTTGTTTGAATTAAAAAGAAAGGTTAGTTTTGGAAAAAAAAGGTTAATTAAAAACCTAAAACCTAATTAATTTTAATTAATAAAAAAAGGTTAATTTTGAAACAAAATGTTAATAAAAAAAACCTAAAACCTAATTAATTTTAATTAAAAAAAGGTTTAAAATTTTTTTATGTCTAATGATTAATAAAAAAGATTAAGTTTGCCAAAAAAATAGATAGGGGAAGAAACATCAATGAAAAATAGGGTTAGAAAATAAAAATAATGCAAATGTCATGGGTGGTTGTTGAAACAAAAATTAATTTAAAACCTAAAATTAGATTAAAAAAACCTTAAAATTTATTATTCGAGTTTATTAAGAAAAATCAAAGGTTTGTGAAAAATGTTAAGTTTTATGAAAAAAAAAGTTTTAAACTGAAAGAATAAAAAATAGGTAAAAGAATAGATATAGGAAGAAAACCAAAGCCAATAGGGGTGGTTGTTGAACCCACGCCCTTAACCTTCTCAGGATGCCTGCCTCGTCATGCATTGGGGGTTGTTCTATTTTGGCCATTTGTGTTTTGGTCTCAATGTTCTGTAATGAACCTGCATGAGACCCTGTCTAATTCTGCAGTGTTGAATCTCATGAACACATTAAATAAATAACTATATCATGAAATTCAAAGAAAATAAATATATAAACATTTTTTAATGTTAAAACCGATATGGGCTGTATGAATGCTTCTACGCCCTTTTGATCATGGAGATCAAATCAACCTTACCCTTACTGGAGGAGTAGTGATATGAATGCTTCTATGCTCTTTTGATCATGGAGATCAAATCAGCCTTATCCTTACTGGAGAAATAGTGAGATGTGGGTTTGTAATAAGGATGGCTTGTTTGTAGTGAGATGGGGGTTTATAATAAGGATTTAAAGGTTATAGGATTCTTGAAAGAATTTGATATTCTGACAGCATTGTGGCAAAGGTTTTTTTTCGTCTCCCCTTTGTTTGTGTGAAAAGAATGAGATTATATAATAGAAATTAGAGAGACAAAATGGGTTTTGAATGTGCAATTGGGCCTCTAATGTTCATTTGAGTATGTCACGTTCCAGGCTAAATCATAGGGGATTAAGTGAAATATTTGAAGTTGAAATATGAAAACAAAATGTAGCCGACATCTAGAACTAACTCCTGTATTAAAATGGGCTCAATCCGATAAATGGTGAATTAGTTATGAATTTTTGAAGTTTCAGCTCAGACAAACTTTTTTTGGGCTCTAGTGTCGACTCTGACACGTTCTTCAATAAACAATTGGTATTGATCGGAGCATAACCCGGTCTCGACTTTGGAAGAAATGTTGTAAATCTTTGGGTCAGTGACCTTGTGTAAAAAGATGGACCCAATCCGATAAAAATTGACTGAGTTATGAATTTTCAAAGTTTCGACCCAGATAAAATAATATTCAGCATTCAGGATTTTCAGCGTGTCACGTGCACTCTGAGCAAAAAACGAAGGCCTTTTGGATACCTTTCGAACTTGATACCTCCTGTGAAATATTAGCCAACTCAATTTGTGAAATTTTGGCGCCGAAACCAGCTCGATACAATGAAAATCGACCAAATTATGATTTTCTGAACATGACACAAATAAACTTCTGTCACAAATTTTTTGTACGAAAATACTTGATAAATCCGCATTTTTTAAGACCTTCTGATCGAAATTGGCTTCCATCCGTGAGAGATGAAAACGTATATGATGTCAATACGGAATTTTGACCACCAGAACAGGTTCAAAATAAGCCACGATCTTTAAGTTATGATTTTTTTTTGTGCGTAAAAACTGCACTTTCAACACACTTTTTCACCACATTTCTTCGAGAAAACTCACACATTCGGAGACCTTCTTTAAATAATTGACTCTTGAGCCAAACCTGTTTGATAATACGTTATCAGAGATATCTTGGAAAAAGATCATCTGAATATGACGCGCCGGGTTGGACTTGTGAATCTTTGAACCCCGAATCATTGTAAAACGGCGAACCGATCTTCAGCACAGAAAATACTATGAGAACATCCATTGGCGAAATAAGCGTCACTTGTAACCTGAAGAAGCTTGATAAATATACCTTTATTCCATAACCATAAAACCAATAATATGCGTGTATGAAAAGAGGGAAAATTTTGGGATACAACACTCACCACAAAATTTGAGAATTTAATGATGAAAGATGATGAAAGTATAAATGACTTCCATATGAACATTCTTGAAATTTCTAATTCCTCCAGTGCTTTAGGAGAGAAAATACTTGAAGGCAAATTGGTGAGAAAGATGCACAAGTCTCTTCCCAAGAGATTTGATATGAATGTAACTACTATAGAAGAAGCCCAAGACATTGAAAAAATGAAAGTGGATGAACTTGTTAGATCCCTTCTAACATTTGAATTAAGCATAAATGAAATGTCTCAGAAGAAAAACAAAAGCATACCCTTTGTATCTAATACTGAAGATGAAGAAGAGGACTGTGATCTGGATACATATGGAGGAATATCAAATGCTTTAGCTATACTTGGAAGACAATTTAATAAAGTGATAAAAAAGAATGGACATGAACCAAAGATCAAATGTCAAGAACATCCCATCTGACATCTATAAGTCACATGAGGTGGGAAGAAAAAGGGTTGAAGAAAAATATTCTCAAGGGAAGGGAATACAATGTCATTAATGTGAAGGCTTTAGTCATATTAGAGCTGAATGTCCTACATATATCTAAATAAACAAAAGAAGAATCTATTTGTTACTTGGTCTGAAGAGGACTCAGAGAGATCTTGAAGAATCTGCCAAATATGTTAAATCGTTGACAGGCAAATATGTATCTGATGAAGAGTTTAGTGATGGGGGAACTAACCTTTGATAAGTTAGCTACGTCATACAAAGAATTATGTATTAGAAGTGCAGAAGCATGTCTTGAAGGGGAAAAACAGAAAGCCCTTATAACACAACTGAAGGAGGAAAGGGAAGGGCATCTTAAAACTATTTCTGATCTAGAAAGTGAAGTGTCTTCTCTAAATTCAAATCTTGATAGAATGGTCAAATCTCTCAAGATGCTGAATAATGGGGCTGACACATTAGATGAAGTTCTCCAAGCAGGAAGAGTGTCAGGAGATAAGAGTGGTTTAGGTTTCAATGAGAAAAAGGAACCTAACTCAGAGCAGCCTGCATCTGTTTCCACACATGCCAAGCCTAAACCAAAGATGTCGAATCAAATGTCTCGACATATAGGCAAACATCATGATAAGAAAGGACATCTTGGGAAACCTCATGTGAAGAAAGGAAATCATGGAAAACCTCATGGGAAGAAAAAGCTTAATCACACCAGAGAGAATCCCCAGCCCTGTAGATGTCATCACTATGGAAGGCTTGGACATATAAGGACCTTTTGTTTCAAGTTGTATGGATATCCTAAAAATACTCCTCTTCCCAAAACTGATAAGATTCCCCAAAGAAGCAAAAAGAAGAAACAGTGGGTTCCCAAGTCCAAAGTTGGTAGTTTCATTGCTCACACCTCTCTCAGAGTATCAACCAAAGATGATTGGTACTTTGATAGTGGTTGTTCTAGACACATGAAAGGTGTCAAGAATCTGTTGGTGGATGTCAAATCTCATTCCACTAATTATGTGACTTTTGGTGATGGAGCAAAAGTAGAAATCAAAGGTGTTGGTGAGCTTGACTGTTCAGGAGTTCCTAAGCTTGATAATGTGTTACTTGTAAAAAGGTTAACATGTAACCTAATAAGTATAATTCAACTATGTGATCAAGGATTCAAAGTTAACTTCTCCAAGGAAGAATGTCTTGTGTGCAATGAAAATAATGAAGTTATCATGAAAGGAATCAGATCTAAAGACAATTGTTATCTATGGGTTCCTCAAGAGTTAAACCTCTCCTCAACATGTGTTTTAGCCAAAGATAATGAAGTTAAACTATGGAATCAAAAATTGGGGCACTTGCATCTGAAAGGTATGAAGAAAATTATATATGAAGAAGCAGTGAGAGGGATTCCTAAGCTCAAGATAGAAGAAGGAAGGGTATGTGGTGATTATCAAATTGGAAAGCAGACTAAGATGTCACATCAGAATATTCAACATCTTACTACATAAAAAGTTTTTGAACTTCTTCACATGGACTTGATGGGACCTATGCAGGTTGAAAGTCTTGGTGGTAAGAAGTATGCCTATGTTATTGTATATGACTTTTCTAGATACACATGGATAATTTTAATTAGAGAAAAATCAAAAACTTTTGAAGTGTTCAAAGATCTTTGTCAAAAACTTCAAAGGGAAAAGTAAAGACATGTCCTAAGAATAAGAAGTGATTATGGAAAGGAATTTGAGAACAACAAATTTATTGAGTTTTACTCCTCTAAAGGAATCAGGCATGAATTCTCTTCTCCCATTACTCCTCAACAGAATGGGATTGTAAAACGCAAGAATAGAACTCTCCAAGAATCTTCCAGAGCCATGATTCATGCTAAGATGCTACCCTACCATTTTTGGGATGAAGCAATGAATACTGCGTGCTATATCTATGACATAGTCACTCTAAGGAAAGACACTTCAACTACTTTGTATGAAATGTGGAGGGGAAGAAAACCAATTGTTAAATACTTCCATGTTTTTGGAAGTAAATGTTACATCTTAGCTGATCATGAACAAAGGAGGAAGATGGATCCCAAGAGTGGTGAAGGAATATTCCTGGGTTACTCTACAAACAACAGAGCATACAAAGTTTTTAACTCTAGGACCAAAGTTATGATGGAGTCAATAAATGTTACTATTGATGATAGAGGATGGAATGTTGAAGAAGATGTATCAGAAGATGTTGGACCATCTTTGCCTGATAGTCCAACTAAATTAAATGACACAAGTATTGATCCTAATCCTCCTCAAGAAGATCCCCAGCCTAGTCACCTCAATAAAGGACCTTCAATTAGAACTCAGAAATATCATCCTAAGGAGCTTATAATAGGAGATCCAAATAAAGGAGTTACTACCAGATCAAGAGAAGGGATTTCAAACTCTTGCTTTGTATCAAAAATTGAACCTAAGAATGTCAAAGAGGCCTTAACTGATGAGTTCTGGATCAATATTGATCAGCAATATCTTCTGTACTTTATAACAACCAAAGAAAAGGTTAATCTTCCTCATCTTCTATTTAATCATCTGAATACCAGCATCAAAGATACAAGAGAAGAAGAAAGAACAAAGAGAGACTGGATTCCTCTGGGCAGACCCAACTCAGATATTCTGACAGAAAACAAACTGATAGAATATCTAACTGAGGCTCAACAAGTCAACACTCCGGAAGCTTATGCTGTTAAACCTCTCAACGCTAAGAATCTGAAGAAGATGAAAATTATTGAAACCATCAAGAAGGATCTAATAATAACAACCAAGGAAGTTGTAAGTGTAAGTTGGAAGGAATTTTGGTAAAACAATGACTTGTTAATGTTTTGCTAAATGTCTTAATATTTGGAGCAAAAATGTTTTGAATGATGTCAAAGCAGATGTCTTGACATCTGCTTACTGAACTGATCTCAGCCCAACATCAGTTAAGTCTTTTTGTTTCCTGTTTTCATGGGTGGCATAATTCAGGAATTGTGTCTCACAGGCTGCGAAAAATATGGAGGAATATTTTTCAAATTGAATGAATTTTACCTTAGACTATTTTTATGGAAATATTCAAAAGACTTGAATATTTTTTTAAGCCCAATCCCAGAGCTGCGCATATATAAGGACTTGCTTCCTTATTCAAAGACAAGCAACTTTTGAAGAAGAATACTTTCTTTCTGATTAGAATTCTAGGATTTTTATTTATAATACACTATAAGTATTATTTTAAATACTTGAGTTGTTATTTGGATTGTTAATTATGTATTATTCATAAGTTTTTAAGCATTGAATGATTGAAGTGTTTCAAACTTATTAATTATTTTAAATCTTCTCTGTAAGTGATTGAAGGGATTTGAGGATGGCCTTATACCTAGGTGAGTCTTAGGTAGAAGTTTATCTTGGGTAGTGATTAAGTGATTAGAACGTAAACTGGTTGTTTACTGAGGGTCTATGAATTGATACTATTTAGTGAACTTGTCCCTGGCTTGGTAGCCCCTAGAGTAGGTGTTATTATACACTGAACTGGGTGAACAATCTCTTGTGTTTTTACTGCTTTTGATTTTATTGCACCTTACTTGCAAATAGATATTTGTGTCATGATATCTCATTCGACATCACATATCTGATACTAGAATTTCAAAAGTCATTACAAATAGAAGAGTACCTCTGAAGGACTCTCCACTCTTCACTCAAACAGATGCTTCTCCAGATATTATTCTCAAGTATCTTGATGCTTGCAAAAGGGACGGGACAAATCCAGAAGTAAACATTTGTGATCTGAGATAACAACCTCTGGAAATTGCTCCCAGAAAATCAAGGAAAAGGAAAATTCTTGCAGAAGGAACTTCTCAGAAGATTCCCAAGGCTTCTAAAAAGAAAGGTAATCCATCTTTTACTTCTGTTATTGAATCAGCAGTGTTATCAACATCTGAAAACCCTTCTTCTCCAAAACCCATAGAAGATCCATCGCCACAAACTTTTGATGACTTTGACATTGAATTTGACCCCTAACTATCTCTAGATAACTTTCTGAACAATCCACCTACTACCCATCTTGACCAAAATCAGCCTGAACTTGCTCAAGTTCTTTCTGATATTGATCAATTGGATCCGCTGTTTGAAGCTCCCTACACAGAAATTCCAAATTCTGAAATTGATACCACAACATCCATTCTTGGAATCACCTACCCTTTCATGGTCTCTCAACAACCCACAATTCCCTCAACTTCCTCACAAAACCTCTCCACCCCAAATTATCCATCTCCCTATCAATCCACTCCACCAAACTCACCACATTCACCCATTGTTATTTCTGACTCTCCCTCTCTAAACAACCACCAAGAAGATACCCTTCAAACATTTATAGAATTAGAAGCTCTGGACAATCTTGTATGAAGCTCTCAAAAAATTATCGTACCAAAACCAAAAATCTCCAAAGCAGATGTTGGTAAATTTTTGCTGATTTTTGAAATAGAAATACAAGAATGGTTTAACTCTCTGAAGCTAGCTTGCATAGAGAATCTTAATCCAGCTGCTTCTGATTATCAGCTCTGAATCCCTAGAACTCAAGGAGCTAAGTTATGAAATTGCTCAACAAAACATCTATGATCATCTGAATATCTTCAAGGATCAAGTTCTGCATCATTGGGAAAAGAAGCCACTCCTTTTGCTGGACAATGTCCCTTGGGAAGATCATCAGCCAACAGAATTTGGTGAACCATCCACTAATCTTCTTCCTCTGGATATGTTTCAATACAAAGGCAAGGAAGTTGAAAAATCTCCCGAGTCAGAATCAACTGGTAGAACATAGTTTGATTCTACATCCCTTAATTAGAGTTTTGATGATAACAAACACAAAGAACAAATATGCACTCTAAATTTGTGTTATTTTGTATGCAGAAGTTCTGACTGAAACAACACCAAATTAAGCTACAGAAGCATTCAAGCCGAGGTAATCAGAATGTTCTGAAGAATAATGATCAGAATCTGCGCTGAAGTGAAGAATACTCTGATTCTGAACATAAGTCTAATATACCATCAGAATCTGCGCTGAAGTGAAGAATACTCTGATTCTGAACAGAAGTCTAACATACCATTAGATCCACACATCTCTATTCATAATTGTTCTGAAGCAATTACAGCATGCAAGATTCTAAGTTCTGAAGCGTTACTTTTCAATTAAGACATCATCATATGCAACGGCTTCATTCAGACAAGAATCTTCTCAATATGGAAATAGCATTGAGTGTCCATTATCACGCTTTATGTTGGACAAGGTTTCCACGCCTATATAAATAATCTTAAAGAAAAAATCGTTTATGATTTTTGACACACTACTGAAAATACTTCTCAAATGCTGCAATATTTCATATTCTCGTATACATTCAAATTGTGTAAAATATCACAGTAGTGATACAATTTTTGTAAGGAAAAACAACAGTACACAATATATTATTTTATTTTGATTAAGCTAGTTTTCCTTGAGATAAACCGGGTTGTGGTTGTACTCAAGAAGACTTTGGAAGTTGTCAAAGTTGTGTTGTAATCAGTTTTGATTAGTGAATTAAGTCCTCGTTGGAGAGAGGCAAAATCACCTTGGTGGGTGGACTAGAGTAGTTTGAGATCAAACAAACCAGGATAAAAATATCGTGTCTACTGCTTTTGATTTTAAGTTTCAATTCAACCCCCCCTTCTTGTGTTTTTCACTTCTTCAATTCGCATCAGAGCGCCTAGTTCTGAGTTCATACACTTAACCGTGTTAGTACAAGATCCAAGCTTTAGAAAAACACTATGGTGGGACCAAGCCAAAAAATCAGCAATAACTATCATGAGGACAAGGACAGAATCAACGGCAAACCTCCAGTCTTTGATGGAGAAAATTTTGACTACTGGAAAGACAGAATTGGGAGCTTCTTTCTGGCTCATGATGTTGATCTATGGGACATGGTAATTGATGGATACACACATCCTGTGGATGAAAGTGGTCAGAAGATAGATAGAAAAAGGATGCCTGACCAGCAAAAACGTTATTTCAGAAACCATCATAAAGCCAGAACAATACTTCTCAATGCCATCTCATACTTAAAATATGAGAAGATCTCAAACAGAGAGACATCCAAAAACATGTTTGACTCTCTGAGAATGACGCATGAAGGTAACATACAAGTCAAAGAAACCAAGGCCCTTGCGCTCATTCATAAATATGAAGCATTCAAGATGGAAGACGGTGAATCCATAGAAGCAATGTTCTCAAGATTCCAGATTCTTGTTGCTGGGCTGAATGTTCTTAACAAAGGATATTCTACTGCTGATCACGTAAAGAAGATCATCAGAAGTCTACCCAAGAAATGGAGGCCAATGGTCACTGCACTTAAGCTAGCTAAAGATCTCAATAAGATATCTCTGGAGGAACTTGTCAGCTCCCTCAGAAGTCATGAGATAGAGCTAGAAGAAGACGAGCCTCAAAAGCAAGGTAAGCATCTAGCATTAAAATCTAACAAAAAAATCTGATTCTAAGGTTTTGCAGGCTATGGAAGAAACCTCTGATGGATCCTCATCAGAAGAAGACGAATTGTCTCTTCTCTCCAGAAGGGTCAATCAACTGTGGAAGCATAGACAAAGAAAACTCAGAAACCTGAGAAGATCAGAGAATCAAAATGAATCCTCCTCCAGATACAGAAAGTCTGAGTCCTCCTCTGGACATAGAAGATCTGAAGCTTCTCCAGGACACAAAAAGTCAAATAACAAAGACATCATCTGATATGAGTGCAATGAGCAAGGGAACTACAAAAGTTACTGTCCAAGGCTTCAGAAGGAGATGCCCAAAAAGAAGTTCTTCAAGGAGAAGAAGAAAAGCCTCATGGAAACATGGGACGATTCAGACACTTTTGATGCTGACTCAGAGTCAGATGATGAAAGAGCCAACATAGCTCTCCTGGCAAATGTGTCATAAGACAATGAAGCTTATGGTTCAGACTCAGAATCAGAAACAGAAGAGGTATTCCATGATTTCACTGTTAATTTTACTAAGGCTGAACTTGCAGAAAGTCTGAATGAAATTCTGGAAAGGTAACAGCAGATCAGAGTTAAATTCAAGAACCTGAAAAGGGAACTTGTCTCTGACTCTGAAAGAACGGAGAGTCTTAGATTAGAGAATTCTGAGTTAAAAGAAAAGATTTTAAAATTAGAAAATGATTTTAAAAACTCCTAGAAAGAAATAATCTTAGATACTCCCAGTAATGCTGATAAGATCATCAAAGAGTATGATCACAACTTTCAGAAGTTTCTGGATAAAAACATAGATAGAAGCAAGATGGCTTCAATGATCTATGAAATTAGAAGGAATGGTAGAAAAGGAATAGGATACCAAGGTAAGGTATCTCCACCTAAGAAAGTCATGGACCTTGTTATAAAACGCACATCACTAAAATCACACTTCACATATGGGCACACACATGACCTAAAATACACTAGTAATGATTGCTCTATCAAACCAAAATTCAAACAGAATTTTGGTAAAACTAACAAACCAGGACCCAAAAAGATATGAGTACCTAAGGAAAAAATTATATATGTAGTAGATATCTTTAGAAGCAAGGCTAAAACACCAGTCATGGTACCTGGACTCTAGATGCTCTCAACACATGACGGGAAGAAAGCATGTGTTCCAAAGCCTGGAACTTAAACCTGGAGGCTACATGGGCTTTGGAGGCAACCAAAGAGGGAAGATCATTGGCTCTGGAACAATAGATCATCTAAAGAAGTTTGACTATAAAGCATAGAAGTGTATTATGTTAGGATACTCTGAACGCTCAAGAGGGTATAGAGTATACACTACAGAAACACAGATTGTTGAAGAGTCAATCAGTGTTAGATTTGATGATAAGATTGACCCTCAAAATTCAAAGCAGAATGAATCTTTTGCAGATATAGAAGTTGAATTCACAGGTACTAAAGACAACTAATCATAAGTTCCCAACAGAGACACTCCAACAACTTCAGAAAGAAATGTTACAAGTGATCCAGTACCTTCTGTTGATCAACTCCAGAAAAGGTTATCCAGAAGCAGCATAGCTCACCCAGAAGATAAGATCCTGGGAAAGAAGGATGATCCAATCAAAATAAGATCAACATTCAGAAACTCTGAAGAATCCATCATGGGACTGGTCTCACTGATTGAACCAACAACAATTGATGAAGCTCTTCTGGACAATGACTGGATTCTGGAAATGCAGGAGGAATTAAATCAGTTCACCAGAAATGACGTATGGGATCTGGTTCCAAAACCAAAAGGATTCAACGTCATTGGAACAAAGTGGGTGTTAAGAAACAAACTGAATGAGCAAGGAGAAGTCATTAGAAGCAAGGCACGACTGGTGGCACAAGGTTATAGTCAGCAAGAAGGGATAGACTATACAGAAACCTTTGCTCCAGTCGCCAGAGAATTTGCTAAGTGCATGCAGGCAGAGTTTGAGATGAGCTTAATGGGGGAACTTAAATTCTTTCTGGGCATTTAGATAAATAAAACTCCAGAAGGAACTTACATTCATCAGAGCAAATATGTCAAAGAACTTCTGAAGAAATTTGACCTCTCAGAATGTAAGCCCTCAAAGACTCCAATGCATCCCACGTGCATTCTGGAAAAGGAAGAGGTAAGTAAAAAGGTAGAACATAATATCTACAGAGGTATGATTGGATCTCTCCTTTATTTGACGGCTTCAAGGCCTGATATTTTATTCATTGTTTGCTTATGTGCTAGATTCCAATCAGATCCTAGAGAATCTCACTTAACAGTAGTTAAGCGAATTTTCAAGTATCTGAAAGGTACTACTAATCTGGGTTTGTTTTATAGAAAATCCAATGAATACAACTTAGTAGGATACTGTGATGCTGACTTTGCTGGAGACAGAGTAGAGCGTAAAAGCCCTTCTGGAAGCTACCAGTTTCTGGGAGACAACCTGATCTCATGGACAAGCAAGAGACAGTCCATAATAGCATTGTCAACAACAAAAGCTGAATACATAGCAGTTGTTGGATGTAGCACTCAAATGCTATGGATGAAAAGTCAACTTGAAGATGTCAACATATTTGAGAGTAACATTCCTATCTTCTGTGATAACACTTCTGCCATATGTCTATCCAGAAATCCCATTTTGCATTCTAGGGCTAAGAATATAGAAATAAAACATCACTTTATTAGGGATTATATTCATAAAGGTATTCTTACTTTAAAATTTATTGACACAGACAATCAATGGGCCAGATGTGTTTACAAAACCCCTTTCTGAAGATAGATTCAATTTCATTCTGAAACATCTCAGCATGAAATTGTGTCCAGAATAAAATGTTTTATTTGCATATTCTAACCCTTAAAATTTCATTGTTTTTTGTGAACATCTGATCAACTTGTCTTCAGAAGTTAGGAGTACAGTTGCCTCAGAATCTATCTATGAAGATCTGAACTTTTCATTTCGAAGGATAGAGGCGTGCAGTTCACACAATCAAACATTTGTCATCCTCTCACAAGCTACCTTCTGAGGCTGAACACGCACTCAAATTCTTAAGGGTCCAAGGCGCTGATTGGATGCATTGAGACACTTGTCATTGGTAACTGTTCAATATCTCTAAATCCCCTAATTTCAGGTTTCATTAATTCATATAATCATTACTTATTTTCTCTTTCTTACTGATTACGTTTTCTAAAAGAACTTATATAAACTCAATTTACTATTTCATTCATTCACGTTTTACCATCTTCAATATTCTCTCTTGTTCTAGTTTCTTTTTCAAAAACCCTTTCTATCAATTTTCTTTAAAGAATCCGTGTGAACAATGGCATCATCATCAAGTCTCAAGAATCTCAACAGTGCTCCTGATTCTTCATCAACTGAACAATATGAGGAGCCCATTAGAACTCTACTCACCCCGGTTGACAACCTTGAAGTTCTCTGTAAATTGATCGTTGATTTTGAAAGCTTACAAGAAAATGGGTTTAATCTGTATGAAGATGTAACTGCACAGGGATGGAACAGATACTTTGATCGCCTGTTGGGTCCAACTTTTCCCATTCTTATTAAAGAGTTTTGGATCCATGCTACTTCATCCAACCACCAGGTCACATCATATGTTATGGGGAAGAAGATAGTGATTACAGAAGATTTGATTGGGAAACTCATTGGATACAATGGTGGTGGAGTCAGATGCATTGATATGGCTGATAAGTGTTCTGACCTAAAATCCATTTCTAGGGAAATCTTCACTTCTGGACAGCCATCCAGCAAGATCAGAGACTTGAAGGATCATTACAGAATCTGGGCTAGAATAATTATGGGATGTATCAATCACAGGAAGCCTACAAGCTCTCCTGATTACATCAACATTGATCAACAGTTTCTGATATACTTTATTGCAAAGAAGACCAAAATAAACCTTCCACATTTTCTCTTCAACCATCTCAGAACAAGTGTGAAAGAGACAAGAGAATAAGAAAGAACTAAGAGGGATTGGATTCCTCTAGGAATATTTATTTCAAATATTCTAACAGAAAACAATACTCTGGAAGCAACTGCTGGGAAACCTTTGAATGCCAAGAATCTGAAGAAAATGAAGATTATTGAAAACATTAAGAAGGAACCAACAATTCCTTCTCATGAGGTCATCACTTCTAGGAGAATCCCTCTGAAGGATTTTCCACTATTCTCTGAGATAGATGCCTCTCCAGAGATTATAGTCAGATACCTTGAAGCTTGCAAGGCTGATGGGACTATTCCAGAAATCAACATCCAAGATCTGCACAAGTCAGCTCTAGAGGTTGTGCTAAAGAAATCCTGAAAGAGGAAGGCAGCAGGAGAAGGATCCTCTCAGAGGACACCCAAAGCTGCGAAAAAGAAAGGTAACACATCTTTTGTTTCTGTTGTAGAATCAATAGCTATTCCAACATCTGAAACCATTCCCCCTCAACCAACAGAAAATCCTTCACCCCAAACATTTGATGATTTTGACATAGAGTTTAACCCATCTGTGACTCTTGGAAATTTCTTGAATGAACCTCACTCCCCCAATCTAAATCCAGAACAACACCAACCAGAACTTGCAAGAGTTCTCTCTGATATTGAATTGTTTGATCAAGACTTTTCCTCACCACTCCCAGAAAATCCAAATACTCAACCTCAACAACCAGAAAATCCACAACCACACTCTCCTTAACCAGAACATCAAAACCTCAACTCACCCCAACCAGAAAATGAAAACCCTCTCACTCCTCAATTTGAAAATCCATCTTCTGAAATACCTAAACCAGAAATTCAACACGCTACCGCAAACCAATCAGAAGACTCCCTTTCAGACTCTGATACCACTACCCAAATTCCTGGGATAACAGAACCTCTTACGGTTCGTTTACCTCTCTCCATTCATGATATCCCAGAGATACCTTCACCATATGAATCTACACCACCAAACACCCCTCACTCAACAATCCTGATTTCTGACTCTTCCACTCCCTCACCTATCAACCGTCCAGCTGACCCCCTCGGAATTGCCATTGATCAACAAGTGCTGGACCATCTAGCTTCCACCTCAAACAAAATTGCCACCCCTAAATCTAAACCAACCTTAACCAAATCAGATGTTGGTAAGAATATGTTGATTTTTGAAACAGAAATACAGGAATGGATTACTTCTTTGAAGCAAGCAAGTAAATAGTTTCTAATCCCGCTGCTTTTGATTCTCTGTGGGAAAGATTCAGAAAATGGTTCAACTCTGAAACCCAGAAGCTGAAAGAATTGAGCTATGAAAGGTCTCAGCAGAACTTCAGTGATCAGTTGAAAGCCTTCAAAGATTAAGTTCTAAGCCACTGGGACAAGAAAGAAATTCTTCTGTTGGAAAATGCTCCCTGGAAGAAGCACCAACCTTCAGAAGCCACTGAACTAGATTCTGATAGTCACCCTCTGACTACTGCTCCAGAAAAGGTGATTGCAATAGAAGAAGTTTCTCAATCAGAAGAGAATGCAGAGTGTTCTAAACGACATGCAACCCCTGAAGATACACCAACTTCGTCTCTAGTCATGCAAACTCTGGAAGAGTTGAAGAAGGAGAATTCCTTAATCCATGCCATACTGGATAAGCAAGAAGACACAAACAAAGAGATTGGGGATATATTGGATAAAAAAGAAGATACAACAAAAGAAATCAAAGACATTCTAGGAAAACAGGAAGAATCAAGCACTCAGATTAAGAGCTTGTTGGAAGCATTGTTCGCACAACTTCCCCCTCCTTCTTAGATTTTCTTTAACTATTTATCTGTATTTTTTCATCTTATCCTCCTTGTTTCTGAAAATGTCATTGCATTCTGTTTTCAATATAAATCATCTTTTTGACTCTGATTATATTGCTTTTTGATACCTGGCAAAAAGGGAGAGAAAGTAAGATATTTTCAATAACAGTATACCGGGACAAAGTCTCAAACATTCTGAATATCTTAACCTCTATATTTTTTGAAAATCTTGAACATGAACATATTCTGATAAGGACAAAAGGAGATGCATCAAAAGCTCTGACGAGAAGGAACTTCAGGGAAGTAACTCATCCCTATCTGAGTAATCAACTCAGGGGGAGACTCTTCTAAGCTTTTTGTTCTATATTTTTTCATTGAAAATCCTAGTTTTTATCATCATCAAAAAGGGGGAGATTGTTAGAATATAGTTTGATTCTACAACCCTTAATTAGAGTTTTGATGATAACAAACACAAAGAACAAATATGAACTCTAAATTTGTGTTATTTTGTATGCAGAAGTTCTGACTGAAACAACACAAAATTAAGCTACAGAAGCTTTCAAGCTGAGGTAATCAGAATGTTTTGATGAATGATGATTAGAATCTGCGCTGAAGTGAAGAATACTCTGATTCTGAGCAGAAGTCTAATATACCATCAAAATATGCGCTAAAGTGAAGAATACTATGATTATGAACAGAAGTCTAATATACCATCAGATCCATACATCTCTGAGTCATCAATGTTCTGAAGCAATTGTAGCATGCAATATTCTAAAATATGAAGCGTTACTTTTCAATTAAGACAACATCATATGCAAAGGCTTCATTCAGACAAGAATCTTCTCAATATGGAAATAGCATTGAGTGTCCATTATCACGCTTTATGTTGGACAAGATTCCCGCGCCTATATAAACAAGCTTAAAGGACAAATCGTTTACGATTTTCGACACACTACTGAAAATACTTCTCAAACACTGCAATATTTCATATTCTTATATACGCTCAAATTGTGTAAAATATCACAGTAGTGATACAGTTTTTGTAAGGAAAAACAACAGTACACAATATATTATTTTATTTTGATTAAGCTATTTTTCCTTGAGATAAACCGGGTTGTGGTTGTACTCAAGAAGACTTTGGCAGTTGTCAAAGTTGTGTTGTAATCAGTTTTTATTAGTGAATTAAGTCCTCGTTGGAGAGAGGCAAAATCACCTTGGCGGGTTGACTGGAGTAGTTTAAGATCAAACGAACCAGGATAAAAATATCGTGTCTACTGCTTTTGATTTTAAGTTTCAATTCAACCCTCCTTCTTGTGTTTTTCACTTCTTCATCAATTGCACTTGCTCTAAAAAAGTGATTCCTTCTGCTGATATACCCTTTTCATTTCTTGTGCTGCAAACTCTGGAGGAGTTGAAGAAAGAGAATGTTGTGTTTAAGGAAAGGCTAGACAAGAAGGATGGTACGTGTAAGGAAATCAAGGGGATTCTTGGAAAACAAGAAGAATAAAATAGTCAGATCAAGAGTTTATTGGAAGCCCTGTTCACACGACTACCTCAAACTTAGTTCTGAAATTTGTTTTCTTTATTTTTTATTTGTTTCCTTCAGAAAGTGTTTTTATTGAAATCTCTTTGAATACAACATGCCTTTTATTGTGTGTAGTGTTTTTATTTCTTTTTTATTCTTGACAAAAAATGGGTAGAACGTAATATATTTCTAATATAACGGTATCGAGACTCATTCTCAAACATTTTGAACATCATAACTTCTACTGTTTTTTTTTTCTGAAAGCAAAACAGGAACAAACTTTGTTGAGGACAGAAGTGGATGCATCAAAAATCCTTTTCTCAAAAAATTTGATCAGAATAATCTTCAGGGAAGTATCTCTTTTCTATCTGAGTATTCAACTCAGGGGGATACTTTAAATGCTTTATGTTCTTTAAGTTTCTATTGAAATATCCATGTTTTTGTCATCATCAAAAAGAGGGAGATTGTTAGAACATAGTTTGATTCTACAACCCTTGTAAGAGTGTTGATGATAACAAACACTCAAAGAACAATTATGCTCCCTAAATAAGTATTTTGTTTTACAGAGAAGTTCTATGGAAGAAGCACAGAAGATGAGTTAGATCGCTGTTCAAACTCTGATTCAATACATCCTTTATAAAGAAGTTATAAAGTTGAAACTTATGAGTGCCTAAACGCTGCGAACAGGAACTCCGTTATTCTGATTCATACAATTCTGGAAATAAGTAATGGTAACTTTCATCTTCTGAAGCTAGCATGTTCTGAAGCGTTACAATTCACTTATGGCTATTCAAAAGTAACGGCTGAAAGGGGACAAGAATATCTATATTTGGAAAGCTCTTTAATTACTATTTATCAATATTCCAAAAGATCCCACATGTGTTGCCTATATAAACAAAGCTTGAAGGAGAAATTGTTTACGATTTTTGTCCACACAACAAACGAGATATTTTCATCATGTTCAACGTACTAAATTTCATTTGTGTAAAACATCACTTGTGTGATACTGTTTTATTAGAAAACACATATTGTACACTCTTTCAAATATTGTATTATGTAATACCTTGAGAAAAATGGGTTGTGGTTTAAACTCAAGAAGACGTTGAGGGTTGTCATCGTATCTGCGTAATCAATTTTGATTAGTGGATTAAGACCTTGTTGAGATAGGCGAAGTCACCTTGGCGGGTGGACTGGAGTAGTTTGAGTTCAAACGAACCAGGTTAACCAACGTGTTTTTTACTTTAAGTTTAAAAAAACTCCAATTCAAACCCCCCTTCTTGTGTTTTTCCATTCTTCAATAGCCCGATGGCAAATGGTCTTGACAGAATACGATATTAAGTACACCACTCAGAAAATAATCATAGGAAGTGTACTGGAAGATCATTTGGCTCATCAAGCTGTAGACGATTACGAATCTATGAATTTTGAGTTCCCGGACAAAAATATTATGCTAGTAACAAATTATGAAGAACCTGGACCGTATGAAGGACCCGAGCCAGGATCCTGATGGACTATGGTTTTAGATGGAGCTTCTAACGCACTTGGCAATGGAATTGGTGATGTGATCATCTCTCCCAAAGGTTTCCATGGGCCCTTCACTGCCAAATTATGCTTTGATTGTACCAACAACATGGCTGAATATGATGTGTGTATCATGGGTATCAAAGCTGCTATTGACCTGAGAATCAAGTTCTTGAACGTATATGGGAACTCAACCTTGGTGATTAGTCAAACAAAGGGAGAATGGGATACTAACACCCGAATCGCATTCCTTATCGGGCGCATACGTTGACACTAACTCCGTACTTCGAGGAGATTACTTTTGAGCATATCCCACGAGAAGAGAATCAGTTGGCAGACGCATTGGCTACAATGTCACCTATGTTCAAAGTCAGATGGGACAACGAGGCTCCCAGAATTACCATTGAGAGTCTAGACGAACCAGTACATTGCTATGAAGTTGACACTGACGGAATAAAAGAGAAGTCTTAGTTTCATGAAGTGAAATGATACATTGAGGCTCAAGAGTACCCTGAGGCGGCATCTATCAACAACAAGAAATTCCTATGGAGGTTCTCAGCCAAGTTATTCCTTAGTAACGGGGTTCTGTACAAACACAAGCATGATTGGAATTTGCTTCGTTGTGTAGACAAGAAGGAAGTGGGGAAAATTATAGAAGATATGCACGAATGTATCTTTGGTACTCACTCTAATGGACATACTATTGCTAAGAAGATTCTAGGAGCGCGATATTATTGGTCGACTATAGAAACTGACTGCCATCATCACTCAAGAACTTGTCACAAGTGCCAGATCTATGCTGACAAAGTACATGTGCCTCCAGTACCTCTGAATGTCTTGATTGCTCCTTGGCTATTTGCAATGTAGGAGATTGATATGATTGGAGAAACCAAGACTACGGCTTCCAACAGACACCGCTTCATCCTCGTCATCATTTATTACTTCATGAAATGGGTTGAAGCAGCCTCGTTCGCCTCTGTTACTAATAATGTGTTCGCCCGATTTATTAAGCATAACCTCATCTATCGGTATGGCATTCTCGAGAGAATATTTACAGCAATAGTACCAATCTCAACAACACTATGATCATGAAACTTTGCATGCAGTTCTAGATTAAGCCCCACAACTCTTCTCCGTATTGACCAAAGATGAATGGCACAGTGGAAGTCGCCAACAAGAACATTAAGAAAATTATACATAAGATGACGATGACATATAAATATTGGCACGAGATGTTACCATTTTCTATTCATGGTGTGATATAGTGGCAGAACCGACTGTAATACTGGTTTTGCGTTTGTATTCGCAAATGTTACGATAAGTAAGAGTCGCCATCGACTTTTCTTTTATCCAATAAAGGAAAGGGTGAAAAGAACAGAAAAATACCTTTCAAGATTATTTTTGAGTAAGGGGGGTAGATTATGGAAAGGGAAGGTGTTAGAACCCTTTCCATCCATAGTTTTCTACGGGCTCTTAAATGCTTAGCTCATTTGAAAAATACCTTGTGCTTTTTATGTGTTTTTGAAAAGTATTTTGAAAATGCCTTAGTGCGGCGATTTGCTTTATGATAACTCTTGTATCAGTCCTCAAGAGTGTTGATAAAGCATTTGAAAATGTTTTTTAAAGTTGTTTTTGTGTAAGTGTGAAAGTTTGTTTTTGAGCAAGCATCTAACAGCTATCTACTTTTACTCGAAAGGTTTATTCTTTTTCCTCCTTTCCTTTAGACAAGACTAGTCTACTATTAGTGAGTAGGTAGCCATAGTCATTTGGATGTATGAGGGACGTCCGCGGGTCATCGTACAGTCACAAAGACAACATATAGAGACTCTTTAGCAATTTTGCTTAAGGGACTAGATCATTTACCGAAAGGCAACACCGTAGGGTCATCGAGGGACTATGATCTTTTGATTCAAAGGTTTTTTGCTAAAGTGTCCCAACTTTCGAGGGACATGACTATTTTGTTTATCAAAGGCAACAAAAGTGGGGATACCCTAGAGGTGTATATGTACAAATGTGTTGTATTCAGTTATTTTTGTTTTTTGTGTTAAGTTTGCTAGCGTTTAATTATTAGTCTTATCATGCAATCCTATTAGGCATGCATCTAAGCAGTTAATATATCTACAGGAATTTAATGTGCGGGAATTTAAATCTACGTTATTACAAGGCTTCGGGGAGGGGATTATTACAAGTCCGAAATGGGGAGATAAAAGCAATAAAGAAAAATCCTAAATTAAGCTATTACAGACTATGAACAGTTACAATAATTTGGAAAAATATAGGAAATAATAACACGGGAAAAGTCAAAAGGAACGTCTAAAACCCTAAAAAAGTTCTAAGTAAAATAAGAAAATCTTTTTGTTGTTTTTTTGTTTATTTGGGAAGATATTAAATTAAAACTCAATTAATTAAAATAAAAAATGAAAAGATAACTATTAATCAAAATTAAATCTAAACAAACCCAACATTTTTTGGCATTTTTGTTTGAGAAAAATTTGAATTAAAATGAAGCTAGTCCTAATTATTTTTAAATAATAAAATAAGGTAAAAATAATTAACTTAATTAATTTAAAAAATTCTATTATTATTATTTCTGATTTTTAATTAAATAAAAATGATTTTTAAAACATAAGGAAAAAATAATTAAAATAAAGTAAAGAAAAGAAATTAAATGGGCCTGGTTCTAAAGTGAAAAGGGGGGGGGGGTGAGAATTAAAATTGCTAGGCCTAGAAAATGGCAAGCCCAGGCCATGTTGGGATCCTGTGTTGCTGGCATTTTGAGGGTCCATCAAGTACAGTGGCTTGAGGTGTTGGATCTTTATTCTGTTGATATTTTTTGGCCCAGATGTGAAGGCATATGGTAGGTACTTGGTGATGCAACGCACTGGATCTGCAAAAGTTTTGTTAGAAAGACAAAATACATCGCCTGGGTATCGAACCCAAGTTTTCTCCTTGCACACTCACTCGCCTTACCACTCAGCCACCTGTTCATTCATTGATATAAATAACAAAACAATACAATATACAAAATCAACCCCAATTCAAATTTCTCAGACGCGTGCCAGATGTGTGTTTCAAACGGATCAATGAATGAAAGACGCGTATGCTGCCGGAGACAACATTTTTCAGGGGTGCCAAAGTCAAACTCAGGTCACCCTCTCCGGCCAAACAAAAATCCTAAAACCTGCAAAAGGCAAAATCAAAGCTCAATATTTAGGCTACCCCCCTAAATTGGGGTTTACCAATCCAACCATGGTGTTGGTTCAACCTAAAACGGCCTGTATCCTTGAGAACCAATCACGTCTGAAACATTGCCCTAAAAATGGAAAATCTCCATCCCGACGCCGAAGCTTACATGTAATGGCTCTAAACAATCACAAACGTTAGTATGGATGCATATATGTATGTATAATCCATTTATTTTTGCTTAACTAACTAAATTGGATTCACGTTAATCTTACTGATCGGAGCACTTGAATATGGTGATTCTGGGCACGTTTTTTCTTGAGGGGTGGTTGGAAATGAACCCTGGGAACCTCAGGAGTGTGATAGGATTCCTGGAATGGGTTTAATATGGCTGGAATTCTGGTTTTAGATTTTCATGATTTTGGATATTTTTTGGAAATTTGTAGAGCTTTTCCCAAGATGTGTATGCGTCCCCTAGGCTTGCATTGTGTTTGCTTTATATAGAGGTATGTGAAGCTTGGTAAACATGGCAAGAATCAAGTCTTTGACACGGACTTTAAAACAAAATCAAGAATTTGAAAATTATCCATTTATGTTATATTCTTTCCATTTTTGTAGTTTGCATGAACTTGGGCATTTAGCATTAGTTTTGCACGAATATATGGGCTTCAAGACAAGTCAGAACAGCAGCCCAAAGGCGAAGTCCCGTCTCTAAACATTTTGTACAATTTATTTGAAATAAATAAAAATAACTATGAACAAAATAGATAAAAGTTTTAAGGCAATTCAAAAATGAGATTAGAGATCCCCTATAAGGTCATGAGAATGTTTGAACCTCAAAAAGTTAGACCATTGACCCAAAAGTTCAAATTTGCTCAATGCACCATCTTTGATTTTCTCAAATTTTCCCAACTTGGGAACCCATAACTTTCTCAATTTTTATCTCATGATGATGATATTTTAATTTTTGAAAATCCCAAGATGTCTACTTTAATCCCTCTTTTTATTAATTTTTCATTTGAAGACTTTATCTTGATGTAAATGGTCTTGACAAAAAGTGTCTTTTGTTGACTTTCTGAAAATGACCTGTAATGTATTTGCTTGTATCTTTCAAATAATGCATTTCTTGGAATTGAGGGAAAAATAGAAGTTCTAGGGAATTGGATTCTCTTCAAAATGAGCTTTTTTTAGGGGAAAATGGATGAAGTATGTGAAAGTTATGCCTGGTCAAAGTTCAGTTGACTTTTCCTATAGAAACCCTAATTTAGCAATTCTTGACTTTTGATAAATTTAGAGCATTCCTTGAGGAATCATGATCAACCGTTGATAAAATGATGTATATTACTTCAAAATGTTGATGTTGACCAAAACCCTTGAAGTTTTACTGTATATTAGACACAATTGACTTTTGACCTAGTATAGTTGATTTTTATACATTTGAGCAATTGACTGAGTAAACTTCTAGTGTAAGGGAAGAAATTTGGCATGGACAATATTGAAGGCATATTAGGACAATGGAAAACATTTGAGACCTTTGTAGCTCATACATCTTGGTGAAAAGTGAAACCCTAATTAGAGGTTCATTGCTTAGGAGGAGAATTTGTCTAGTCAATTCTTGGTCATCCTTGAGCAATTGAAGACCTCAATGAGCATGTCTTGAAAAAATTGGCAGGGCAAATTTTAGGGTACAACAGCTGCCCCTGTTCAATCTTCTTAAACCTGAAGGTTTAGATTGGCTTGTATGCGTTTCGTGATCTGAAGGTGGTAGATGATTGAACACTAGAGTGCCCAGAAATTTGCACTTGCCTGAAGTAACAATGTTGGTTGATAATATCAGGAATGGGCTTACAGATGCCATTTAGATAAGATGACAGAGATTCGTTGGATATGGGCTTAAAGGTACCATTCAAAGTAGATGCTGACTTCATAAGAGGTCTCTTTGTAGGGATTCCTGTTCCTGCTATCTGAGGAGGAGTCCACTGGGGAAGATTGATTTCTGTTGTTCTTCTGCTTAAGGAAAACTCTATGGGGAATAGAGTCTAGGAACTTCAGTTGTCCAAGGCTCTACTGAGGAATTATCTATGGAAAAGTTTGTTGTTTTCTGGTTGAAATCTAGGCTTCACGGTAATTTGCAGGGGAGAATGAAATTAACTACTGTTTGGAAATGTATTAGAAAGAGCCTGTGTAGGGCTGTTTCAGGATGAGTCTGTGTTATACTTCATATGGAGATATATGAGAAGGAACCCGTGTAAGATTTCTTCAAGATGAGTCCGTATGAGACTGCATCTGGATGATGAGAAGGAACCCGTGTAAGATTGCTTCAGGATTAGTCCGTATTAGACTTCATCTGGATGATGAGAAGGAACCCGTGTAAGATTTCTTCAGGATGAGTCCGTGTTAGACTGCATTTGGAGATCACGAGAAGAAACCCGTGTAAGATTTCTTCATTTGGTCATGTAGATAGTTTTCCTGTCTGGTTTTAGGCATTAATCTACAATTAGTCGTTCATAGATAGTTGTCCTGTCTTGTTTCAGGTATTAATCCGGAACTTGATTTTGTTGGTTGTTGAGATAGTTGTCTTGGCTGGTTTCAGGTATTAATCTTTGACCTTAGAAAGAAATATAGTTTTCCTGGCTTGTTACAGGTATTAATCTTCAATATGCTCATGTAGATAGTTGTCTTGTCTGGTTCCATTTATTAATCTACAATTATTCATCCACAAATAGTTGTCCTGTCTTGTTTCAGGTATTAATCTGGAACTTGTTTTTGTCGGTCATTGAGATAGTTGTCCTGTGTGGTTTCAGGTATTAATATCTGACCTCAGAGAAAGGAAGACAGTTTCCCCGTCTAGTTTCGAGCATTAATTTGTGGCCTGCTATATTTGTTGGTAAACCCCTCTTGCTTCGGGAGTTTATACCACTTGGTCTTGTAGATAGTTTTCCCGTCTGGTTTCGAGCATTAATCTTTGACCTGTTGTGTAAGTTGATAGTGTTTGTCTGTCTGATAATTTAACCTGAAAAGGTAAAATCAATTTCATGCAATGTCATGATGTATGAATTGCATGATGCTCTCAAAATAAATGAGATTGTGATATATGAATTTGCGTTGCATATTCTATGATGTTTGTAGAATGATGCATCAATGCAATGTATGAACGCATCAGTTATTCTATTGTAGTGTTTTGTTGAATTAAGGAAAATAAATCCCCAATTGTTGTTGGGGATGAAGAATGTAGGTCTTCAAATATGTTGAAGTTAAATGCTGGGAGATAGATTTCCGTTGTTAGAGAAATGAACTCTTTTAGGGAAGGAAAACTCTGTGCACTGTTTGGGGATTTTGCGAAATCATGCTGGGGAATATTGAGAAGCTTGGCGACTTCACTGGGGAATTTTTCTTAGATGTCGGAGCAATAGTTGGAGATTCTTGTTCCTCCGGGGATTTAAGAACACCTGACATCATAAGGTTGTATGCTGAGGATATGGCAGTGGCTTTATAGTAGGATGCCCCTGCCTCTGTACCTGCTAGAGAAAGTATCTGCTGGAGAAAATATCTACGTGGATTTTGTGAATGGCCCTTAGACATTGTCCTGTTTCTTAAAGCCATTAGTAAATGTCTTTCTGTTCTTTATGCGAGTATTTGTAAACGGTAATAAAATTCAAATGCATATGTTCAAAAATAATCATTGGACATTTTCGCAAACAAAACAGAAAAATAAAAACAAATAGTTTTGCACTTTCAAAGAGATAGTTTTTTTTTATTAATTTGAAAAAGCATTTTTTGTACAAGGAGACGAACATTCTAGTAAGAGAATGTCTTCGTAAGAATAAAACTTTACAAAATAGCATACGAAGAAAATAGCTATGCAAAATAATCCCATTAGATTCCCATTCTGCTATTTCCCTTATGTCTTTGAGCATTTCATATCTTTGATGCTTGTCTGAAGCTGGTTGGATTGATTAGTACCATTTGAGCTTGATAGTTGATACCAAAGATTGGCTATAAGGTGATACAATGAGACATAGTTATACGCTTTAAATCCCTAACTTTTTCCTGGACCTCCCTTTCGGGTTTTTAGTCCATCGGGATACCCTTTTTTGCCCAAGTTGTCTTTTCAGGTTTTCGACTTGCCGGGTGTACAGATTTTTTTCATATGTATATCCCTAATTTTTACCCGAACCCTTTTGGTTCGCTGGGATGCCCTTATTTTTGCCTAGGCCATTCAACCTAGCAGGTCTTTATTCATGCGTAGTATCTTTTAACTATGTCCGCGTTTACAGGGTGCGGAAGGTCGTCATCGTCCATAGTGGTTAAGATCATGGCTCCACCAGAAAATATGTTCTTGATCACAAATGGTCCTTCGTATGTGGGAGTCAATTTTCCCCTGGGATCACCTTGTGGCAGTATGATGCGCTTGATTACTAGGTCACCAGCCTGATATACCTGACGTTTGACTTTCTTATTAAAAGCTTTAATCATACGTTTTTGGTACATCTGGCCATGACAAACAACCGTGAGCCTCTTCTCGTTAATTAGTTTTAAATAGTCAAGTCGAGTCTAAACCCATTCGTCTTCACTTAGCCCTGCATCCTTCATGATTCTCAAGGAAGGGATCCAGACTTCAATAGGTAGGACATCTTCCATCCCGTATACCAAAGAGAAAGGAGTTTCCCCTGTTGATGTGCGCATTATGGTACGGTAGCCATGAAGAGAAAATGGTAACATCTCGTGCCAGTCTTTATATGTCATTGTCATCTTTTGAATGATCTTCTTGATGTTTTTATTAGCAGCTTCTACAGCGCCATTCATCTTCGGCCGATAAGGAGAAGATTTATGATGCTAGATCTTGAATTGCATGCAGAGCTCGGTGATCATAGTATTATTGAGATTGGTACCATTATTCGTATTGATTCTTTCTGGAATACCGTACTGACAAATAAGGTTATGTCTGATGAATCGGGCCACAAAGTTCTTGGTAACAGAAGCAAATGTGGCTGCCTCAACCCACTTTGTGAAGTAATCAATGGAAACCAGGATGAAGCGGTGCCCATTAGAAGTTGTAGGTCTAATATCTCCAATCATATTGATGCCCCACATTACGAATGGCCAGGGAGCAGTCAAGACTTTTAGAGGAACCGAAGGCACATGTACTTTATCAGCATAGATCTGGCATTTGTGACAAGTTCGTGAATACTGATAACAGCCCACTTCCATAGTGGACCAATAGTATCATGTCCGTAGGATCTTTTTAGCCATCGTGTGCCCACTAGAATGGGTTCCAAAGGTACCTTCGTGTAAATCTATCATAATCTTTTCCTCTTCACTCTTATCCATACACAGAAGCAAAGTAGAATCGTGGTTGCGCTTGTAGATGATCTCGTTACTGAGGAAGAACTTGGAAGAGAACCTTCTTAGGAACTTCTTATCATTGACTGAAGCTCCCTTAGGACACTCTTGGGCTTCGAGATATGTTTTGACTTCATGGAACCAAGGTTTGTCCACTACTTCTTCGGTATCAATCTCATGACAGTATGTCGGTTCGTTCATTGTCTTAATAGTGATCTGAGGAGCTTAATTATCCCACCTTACCTTGAACATAGATGGCATAGTCGCTAGCGCGTCCGCTAGTTGATTTTCCTCTCGTGCAAAATGATCAAAGGTAACTTCTTCAAAGTGTGGAATCAGTGTCAACACATGCTCTCTATAAGGGATAAGATTAGGATGCTTCATGTCCCATTCTCCTTTGATTTGACTGATCACTAGGGCCAAGTCTCCAAATACATTCAAGAATTTGATCCTCAAATAAATAGCAGCTTTGAGACCCATAATGCATGTTTCATATTCAGCCATGTTATTGGTACAATTGAAACACAGTTGGGCAGTGAAAGGAGTATGACCATCTTCAGGAGATATGATCATGGTACTGATGCTGTTTCCAAGTGCGTTGGAAGCTCCGTCAAAAATCATAGTCCATTGGGATCCTTTTTCAGGTCCTTCATCCGGTCCAGGTTCTTCACAATCAGTTACTAACATGATGTTCTTGTCCGGGAACCTAAAATTCATGGATTGGTAGTCATCCACTGCCTGATGAGTCAAATGATCAGCTAATACACTTCCCTTAATTGCTTTCTAGGTTGTATAATGAATGTCATATTTGGTCAGAATCATTTGCCATCTTGCTATTCTTCTGGACAGAGCGGGATTCTTAAAGATGTATTTGATAGGATCCATTTTAGATATCAACAAGGTAGTGTGAGTCAACATATACTGTCTCAATCGGTGAGCAACCCATTCCAAAGCGCAACAAGTTTTCTCGACCAGTGAGTATATTGTTTCACAGTGTAACGCGGTGGGAGAACTGACTTGGTTGTTTTGCATTTGATCGCAAATATTGTGGTTAGCAAGAGTTGCCACCGACTTTTCTTTTATCCAAAAGGAAAGGCTAAAAAGAACAGGAAAGACCTTTGAGATGTTTTCTTGAGTTCGGGGGGTAAATTATGAAAAGGGAAGGTATTATCACCCTTTTCATTCGTAGTTATCTACAGGCTCTTAGTTGCTTGCTAGATCACTTGCTTTTGTTTGAAAATGTGCTTTGTATGGTTTTGAAAGTATTTTAAAAATGTCTTTGTATTGGTTCTCGTTTCTATAAGAACGCGTACAAAGTGTTGTTTTTGAAAATAGTTCAAAAAGGTGTTTGTGGAGTGTGTTTTTTGAAAGTGATTTTGAAAAGGGTTTTCTTTGTAATGGCTCTCATTTCTATAAGAATGCGTACAAAGTGTTTGTCTTTTAAAAATGTTTCAAGTTTGTAAGATGTTTTGAAAGTGTTGGTGTTTGTTTTAAAAATAACAAGGATATTTGATTTTGAAATTGAGCAAGCAATTAGGAACGATCTACCTACTCAAAAGATCTTTCATGTTTATTTCCTCTTTCCTTTGACATTGTTATCTTACCATTAATTTGGTAAGTAACCCTATCTTTGGATGTAAAGGGATGGGCATGGGTCATCGTATAGCCATGGTTAGCAAAATTGTAAGATATCTTAGCATTTTCCTTAAGGGGCTAAGATCATTTTTAAAGGAAACTTTGATAGCGTCATCGAGGGACAATGATCTTGTATTTTGTTTGTTTTTGCTAAGATATCTCACATGCATAATTTGAACATTTTATAAGGAAATAAAGTGGATTTACCCTAAGGGTGTAGGTGTGTAATTGTATTGATTTACATGCATTGTGTTGTACCCCAAAATTTTCCCTCTCACTTATCAAATATTTTCTCACAAGATCTCTTTGACTCAAGACTGGATTAGGGTTTGACCAGCTCAAGACATCTCCTCGTGCACTGATGACCAAAATTAGGGTTTGAGTTTTCACAAGGATTTTTGGACTATCAATGCTTCATATGACTTTCAAGGATCATTATGGACCCCCAAGATTATTCATGTCAAGTTTCAAGTCTTGAATCACACTTTTGATCAATCAATTGAATAATTGACCTAAAAATCAACTATATTGGGGAAAACGTCAACCATGGCCAATTTACAGTCAAACTTCATAATTTTTTATCCACATCAACGTTTTAGACTCATAT
Source organism: Vicia faba (assembly GCA_948472305.1). NCBI lineage: Eukaryota > Viridiplantae > Streptophyta > Magnoliopsida > Fabales > Fabaceae > Vicia > Vicia faba. Next base: position 563,671,149 of record OX451735.1, read on the forward strand.
GTATCATTTGATCAAGTTTGGACCATAATTCCTCAAAAAGTTGGATCAAATCATCAAAAGGGCAAAATGGTCAAAATTAGGGTTTTGATTGAGAAGGGGCAATTTCTGATTTTTGACCTAGCAAATGATCAATTGGTTTGAAGCATGATTTCAATAGTTCAATCACATCATTTTGGCCTAATAGCATGATTCAAAACATTACAAATCCATTGGATTGACAAATGAATTTTTCAGTCAACTAATCAAAAGTCAACTGTATACTGAAAAGACAAATTTTGACTTTTTGGTCAAAATCAAGTGCCAAGGACCATAATTCATCAAAACATGTCAAAATATGAAACTTGTTTATCAAGGATTCAAGAATTCAAGATTTTGTTTTGAAAAGTTGAAATTTCTTAACTTCGAAAATTTTCTAAGTATAGAAAATTTCTTACTTTTTCTCAACTTTGAGCCAAATTTTCACCATGATACAAGATGATTCAAAGGAAAATCCCAACATGAAAGTTGTAGATCTCCATGAAATATACAAATTTGCTTCACACAATTTCTCCTAAAAATGCTTGGATCTCAAGATATAATTTTGTGAATACATGCTCATGAACTAAAATAACAGTGAAATTTTGCCCTAGTTAGGCAGGTTTTTGACCTAACTTCATGCCATTTTTTCACATAGTTCCAAGGGGAATATTTAAAAGAAATTCAAATATTAGTTGTATATAACATTGCAAGCTTTTCAAAATGTCCAAGAACTCCTTGAGATCATTCTTGAGTAGGGAGAATCGAAGAGATGAAGTTGGCAATTTCTCACTTTGATTTCAAGCCATTTCATGATGAACCAAAATAGAAATTCAAGCCTAGGCTGCATAATATTTGCTTTTCAGGCCTCAAACTTGTTTGTCACTCCATAATTAAATGTTTACATATCTTATAGAGCTTTAATCCAAGCATTAGAGCCTTTGTCCAAGCTACAATTCCATTTATGGCACAAAGTTGCCATTTCCATTTTGATAAAGCACAACTTTTGCAATTGTCAACTCCTTGAGCTTTGCACTTGTTCTTTCTGCATACACAAACCCTATAAACCAAAATAAATTTTTCTAAAACCTCTACCAACTCAGATCAGGCATGTACAAACACTTAGGGACTTGTCTCCTCACTTGGCTTCAAAAGCAAGTTATAGAGCCAAAAAGCTATAACTCAAAAACCTGGTATGGAATTGATCAAAAACCTTTTCTATACTTATACACAAATGCATTACAACCTATAACACCAATGCTAAGGCTCAGAAACTCTCTCAAACACTCTACCACTGAAAATCTTCCATAACTTGCAATTTTTCACCTTACATAGCAATCTCAAAAACCACTCGTGCGTTTTGAGTTTTAACCACCTAAACACTTAATATACATCATATCTAAGTGTTCCAGACCTCTGTTCCCTCACTGTAACTCCTCCTCCTCCATCCACCATTTTCAAATTTCAAGCTTGCAGGTTGACTTGATAGGGTGATTCAGGGACTTTCAAGACTAGGTAAGGATTGGAATACACTCAGGGAGGTCCAGGCAAGCTAAACAGATCCTCAGGCCTTCTCAAAACTTTCCCAAACTCCATTCACGATCTCAACTGAAAGAGGTAAAAACTCAAACTTCTATCTCTTCATACAAACATCATTTGGTCTAGATTTGTGAAAACAAAATGTAGATATCATTACACTAAAGCCAACCATGTTCATAGTTTTCATTTATATTCATTGTGTATAGAGAATTTTTGATTTGAAATTTCTGTAAAAATTAGGTTTCAAATTAGGGCCAATAAAATTAGCTTTGATCTTTGACTTTTAGTTTACATGAATTATATGGTTGAAATCGTGGGAAGAAATACTATCACTTTCATGTTTGGATTTTCCATTTTCATGGAGAAATGAGAGAGATACATGTGGTCCGGCCATGGCTCAAGGTTGAAGACGAAGTTGCCTTCAGGAGGCGTTTTATATTATATATTTGTGCTTTTATTTAGATAAACGGATGTACAGCCACCCTAGTAGTAAGGCAGCGCGCAAAAATGCTAGAGGTCGTGGGTTCGAGCCTCAGCGCACTGCCTTTTGCAATTTTTCATATTTTTCCAGTTTTGTTTATTTGTTTGGCAGTGTGGGCTTCTGAACTTTGGGCCTTGTTTTTTTTCTAACCTCCTGCCTCTTGGTTGCTTGCAGCACCCTGGCCCATATCATTTTTTTTTTTTACTTTCATTTTATTTTATTAAATATATTTTTCTTAATATTAAAAATCATAAAAAATATAAAAATGATAGATTTAAATTTTGACTTGTTTTATTTTATTTTTATCACATAAAATATTTTTATTTAGTTATATATTATCTATTTTTTATTAAATAAACTTGTAAATTAAATTAGAATTAAGTTAAATATTTATTTTTCTTCACACCTATTAAATATTTATTTTAACATAAAAAAGACCAAAAATATTCCACAAATGCCATATATTATTTTCAAGACAAAAGTACAAAAAATATTTGCTTTTTCTTAAAGAAATTTATTTTCTTTTAATCAAATAAAATTAAGGTATATTCAAAAATCTTTTCTAAAAATATTTTCTTTTCTTAATTGATTCAAGTTAATCTTGATTTATTTATTAGGTTTAGTTTAAAACTTTTTCATATAAAAAAGCCAAACAAAATCTTCTTTGCATTTATACATCTTTGCATATTTAATTTATCTTGTATATTATTTATCCCAATATTTGTACATATTCAATTTGGTTGTAATAGATTAACTAGGTTTATATTATTGCAATCCTCATTCATAAATTGTACACCCCCTCCCACAAAGTGTTGTAATAGCGTAGTTATCTTTAAATTTTGCAATTTATTGCCTTTATATAACATGCTAGTAATTAGGGTTTGTATGGAAAGATAAAACCAATCAAATAGAAATCCCTAATACAAGACAAAATGAAGCATGAAAATGGCACACTTGCACATAAGCACCCCTAGGTTTACTCCACTTGGTTGCCTTATACAAAAATGGCCATATTACGCATGTAAAGTATCTTAGCAAAACAAACAAATACAAGATCATAGTCCCTCGATGACGCTATTCAAAGTTGCCTTACAAAAATGATCTGAGTCCCTCAAAAAATGCTAAGATACTTTGCAACATTGCTAATCATGGCTATACGATGACCCACGTCCGTCCCATTTACATCCAAAGATAGGGTTTCTTACCAAATCAATGGTAAGACAACAATATCAAAGGAAAAGAAAATGAACAAGAAAGACATTTGAGTAGGTAGATTGCTTTTAGTTACTTGCTCCATTTCAAACAAATATCCTAGCTATTTTCAAAATAAACACACGCGTTTCGAAACATCTTACAAACATTGAAAACATTTTCAAAAAAGACAAACATCTTTGTATACATTCTTACGAACGAGAAACATTACAAAGATTGCCTAAAACAATGGTCTCTTTTACAAAATACTTTCAAAACCACACAAAGCACAATTTCAAACAAAAGTAAGTGATCTAGCAAGTGACTAAGAGCCCATGGAAAACCATGGATTAAAAGGGTGCTAATACCTTCCCTTTTCATAATCTACCCCCCGAACTCAAGAAACAATCTCAAAGGTCTTTCCTGTGCTTTTCACCTTTCCTTTTGGATAAAAGAAAAGTCGGTGGCGACTATTGCTAACCACAACATTTGCGACCAAACGCAAAACCTTCAAGTCAGTTCTCCCATCGTATCCTAGAACCGGCGACTCTGCTGGGGAAAATTCTAAAAGTGAGGTTACCTTAGGGATAGATCACATTTACTTGCTTACATTGTTTGATTTGTATGCTTTACATTATGGTTCTTTGTTTGGGTTTAAATCCTATACCCGGATTTGGGATACATTATAGGTTAGTAGCAATACGTTATGGAAACTACGCGGGGTATACCGATATGGTCTAAGCAATAGCTACGTTAGTGCGACATATTTGTGGGTACCGGTAGCCTTTGAGTTAATCAAAGAGAATACGGGGCCGCTGAGTGATGTCATAAAGCACTAATGAACTTCTAGAACCTTTACTTGACCAACTTGGCCTTTAGGATGTAGTGATATGACCGGCTTTGGTGCAGTCCGAAGTTGGTAGATACTCGATACTACACTCATTGAGGTTTGGTTTCTTGGGATATTACGGTCGCCATTAAAGAGCCTTGAGCTGAAACAATAACCAAGGAAATAATCCAGTGATATTGAACTCCTTAGAACCCGGTTACTATTATTAGGACAAGTTTAAGCAAACTAAACCTCAAGAGGGTACTTACCTATAAAACTCCATGAAAGCCTAAACTAAGGACTTCTTTGCTTTGCTTGTATATGCATACTTGTACATTACATCATGGACATCATGAACATCATATACATCCACTAACCATTTCAAGGATTTTGGTATTCATCTTTGTTCTTGTTTTGTAGGAAATGGATTCACTTCGTAGGAAAACTATTCAAGTCAACCTTGTAAGAATTCCTCCACAACTTAAGGAGCTAGCTTCAAATATTCCTGAGAACTCTCCATTCACCGAGAGACATGGTCGTCTACTCAACTTGGTCACCTCCAACACAAATGAGGATATGATGAAGGTGCTCTTTCAGTTCTTTGATCATTTGCACCATTACTTCACATTTCCCGACTATCAACTTGTGCCTACTTTGGAAGAATTCTCCCAACTCTTGAGGATTCCCATTCTCAATCAACTAACTTTCAACGGTACGGAAAGAGATCCGAAGCCAGAGAAGATTGCTCAAGCTCTACACTTGCACTCATCTGATGTCACAACCCATTGGGAAACTAGGAGTGATGTCAAAGGTTTCTTAGCAAAGTTCCTGTTTGAGAAAGCCCAAAGTTGTTGGAATTCCTTAGACTTGCAAGCCTTTGAGGAAATTGTGGCTCTTCTTATCTATGGGATTGTTTTGTTTCCAAATCCTGACCAACTCATAGATGTGAACGCCATCAAAATCTTCATATCCTGCAACCAGGTGCCTACATTGTTAGGAGATATCCTACACTCTTTTCAAACTCACACAATGAGGAAAATAGGTGTCCTTATGTGTTGCACTCCTCTCTTGGAAAGATGGTTTATTTCTCATCTTCCCCAATCAGTCATAAATAATGAGTAAAGATTAAGGTGGTCACAAAGGTTGATGACGCTCAAACATTTAGACATTCATTGGTGCTCTCGATCCAAAGAGAATGTTATCATCGTCGACCTTTATGGAGAATTCCCTAATGTCCCTCTACTTGACATTAGGGGAGGCATCACCTACAACCCATGCTTAGCCTTAAGACAGTTTGGTTACACCCGAAGGGATGGCCCGCACGAGATGATGATTCAAGGTTTGGTATTCGACTATGACAATGACGATCAAGGCCTTCGCCAGAGATTTATCCGAGCTTGGAGGATGCTAAACAAGGTGGATAGAAAGACTTTAGGGCACAAGAATTTAATCCCTCTTGAGCCTTACCTCAAATGGGTATGAACTCGTGCTCAAAGTCTTATGATGCCTTACCTCTCCATTCTTCCGGTAATCATTGAGCCTGTCAAGGAGGGAGATGTTCCATACACTATCCTATATCCTGACATGCCCACATCTCTTGAAGACCTACAAAGGGATTGGATATAACTAAAAGGAGAGAGAGATACTTTTGAAGCCCAATTCTACGCAAGCGAGAAGAAGGTTTTGGAACTCACTAGGCTACTTCATGAGGAGCGGACTCTGAATGCCTACATTGCACCAAAGAGGATGCGTACTACTTTTTATCTTAGAGTTTTTGTATTATTTTGTCCAAGGGGAATTGATGTACTCAAACTTTATCTTATTAATATAACGTGTGTTTCTTTTTGGTCTAAAACAAATTTGAATCTTTGAAATCCTTGAAAACATTGCATATGCATACATCATTCATCATAAAATAAACATGTTTTTCGCAACAAGTCTCCTCATCTCTCTACTGTTTATTTCAGTAAGATGGATCTCGAGCAAACAGTGAAAGATCTCCAAACTCAGAATACGCAGTTTCAACAGTTGCTCATGACCCTAGCCAAGGGGCAAGAAGAGTTGAAGACTCAGCTAGCTGAAGAGAGGAAAAAGAAAACAAAGAAGGTAACTGGAGTCTTAAAGATGGGGAGAAGATTTCATGGGTAGACAAGAAGGACTTTGAATTTTGCAACAACATCCGGTGAAGGAGAAGGGAAAGGCAAGGAAACAGTTGTCCCGTCAGAATCGGAAGAAGAGTAAGAGGAAGAAGAAGACTACTCTGAGGAACAGTATCCTCCAACTGATGACAAGTACAGACATCTCGAAGAGTGGTTGAGCGTGATGGAAATCCAAAAGGTCCCAGACTTGGACTTTGAGGAACTGGGTTTAGTGTCGGGGATTGTGATTCCTCCGAAATTAAAAGTGCCTATGTTTGCCAAATATTATGGAGTGTCATGCCCTAAAATGCATCTTCGGTCATATGTGAGAAAAATCCAACCCCACACCGCTGATAAAGACTTATGGGTGCACTTTTTCCAAGATAGTCTGTCTGGAACACAACTCGACTGGTTTTACCAATTAGAAAGAGCCAACGTCCATAATTGGGAAGATCTTTCCACAACTTTCTACAAGAAATATCAATATAATGCTGATTTGGCACCTACCCGTACTCAACTCCAGAGTATGGCCATGGCTTCCAATGAAGGTTTCAAGGATTATGCACAAAAATGGAGAGATTTGGCTGGAAGAGTTCAACCCCCTCTGCCTGAAAGGGAATTGGTAGACATGTTCCTAGGCACCTTATCTGGTCCCTTTTTTAACCATTTAATCGGAAGTTCATCTGCAGGCTTTACTGAACTAATATTGACCGGAGAGGGGGTAGAAGTTGGCATAAAAAGTGGAAAGATTCAAAAGGATTCATCTTCTTCTACAGCTGTAAGGAAGCCTTTCATCGATAAGAAAGAGACAACTACTGTATATCCACAAAGAAACCAAGAGAGGACCGAACGTCGACCAATGGTGGGGGATGTTATGATCCCAAAGCCTACGTCTGATCAACAAAGAAGTAATCAACCAAGGGTGGAAAGACCAGTCAGGAAATTCACCAGAATTAACATGACTCTGTCTCAAGTATTACCTCATCTTCTGAGATTCAACTAGGAAACCTTGAAAGAAGCTCCGAAAAACCCCCATACAACATCCCCTCATTATCATCCCAATGCTCGTTGCGCATATCACTCTGAAATTCCTGGTCACGATACTAATAACTGTTGGGCCTTGAAGAACAAAATACAAGACAACATAGAAGCAAAAGAAATTGAGTTTGATGCGCCCGAGAATCCAAATGTCATTTCTGCTCCTATGCCCAAACATGGTCACAATACCAATGCCATTGAAGAAGATTTGTTTGTTACCATAGTTAATGAACTCATGACCCCACTTCCGACCATTAAGATAAACTTGTTGAAAGTCGGTGTGTTCCCGGGCTATAATGAAGTTTGCCATCTCTGCTTATCATCACCAACTAGTTGTCCTTTGTTGAAGGCAGGCATTCAGTGCCTGATAGATAACAAAGATTTTGTTTGAAAAAACTCTTGTTTCACCTATCCCTGTTGAAGATGTTTCTATCATTACCATTTCCGCCAATTCTTCCAGGGTCTCCACCAAAAGACCCGTTAGAATTACATCAGTTCCGAAAGCAACTCCTCTAATAATCACAATGCCTGGGCCAGTCTCATATGTATCATACAAAACCGTGTCGTGGAATTACGGAGGGGACATTTACTACCATGGCATCAAACAAGAATGGCCAACCGCCGAAAAGATAAACTTCGAAGAAGAAGATTCTGACATCAATAATATTGCCGGAACTAGCAAAATTACTCGAAGCAGTAGGATCTTTTCTCCAAAAATTGCTCCCTCAAAAGCAGTTTCTAGACCCGTGATCATCCCTATGGCTGCTCCAAATGTTACTTCCATACCCATAATCATCTCTACAAGTGCTCCTATTGACAAAGACGTTACAACCCCTGTTATCATTCCTACCAACACTCCTGCTGCTGAAACTCGAGGAAAAAGTATTTTGGTTGAGCCTGTCCGGATGAAGGCCCAGTTATTGACTATCCCTGAGACCTCCAAGAAAGAAATGGAGGAGATCTTAAAAATTATAAAGAGGAGCGACTACGATGTAGTTGAACAATTGGGGCAAACTCCCTCCAAGATCTCCATGTTGGCATTACTATTGTGTTCCGAGGCACATGCGAAAGCCTTGGTGAAGTTCCTAAAAACAACCCATGTGCCTCAAGAGACGTCTGCTGATCAATTCCAAGACTGCGTAGCCAGCTTGACAACGGATAATGGCCTAGGTTTCTCGGATGCTGATCTAACACCGAGGGGAAGAAAGCATAATGAGGCATTGCATGTCTCAATGGAATGCAGGGGCACAACTTCGGCCCATGTTTTGGTGGACACAGGCTCATCCTTGGATGTATTACCAAAAAAAGCTCTTGACAGACTTGACTACGAGGGACTGACATTAAATCCAAGTAACATAGTAGTAAGGGAATTTGATGTCTCGAAGAGGATGGTTGTAGCGATAAAAAATGTAGCGGGGTAAATCGGAGATCGAATTATTGATTAATTCGCCTTACAAAAGCAAGAGTCGCCACCGCGCTTTATTATTTCCAAGGGAAAAGGGGAAAGAGAGAAATAAAACCCTAAATATGCAATGTAAATAATACTTTTAAAAGTAAAAATACAAGGCGTTTTGAAAAGAGATCTATGGTTCGGGGGTTGATTATACAGTGGGAAGGTATTAGCACCCAATGTATCTATAGTACTCTATAGGAACCTTTTGAAATATCTGTTTTATTAAAATTGACCGTTTGATTAAGAAATAAATTGTTTTGGCCGAAAAGGGATACGGACGGGTTTTTGAAGATACGACGACCTAATGTCAAAGTTTTGGCTTGAACGGTATAAGTTTTGAAAAGATTGAAGATTTGGGGAAAAATTGCCCTAAGTTTTAATGTGATGAAAATATTCGCATGATCGGACTTGAGGACATGAAGTCAACAAATTTAATCGTTTTTCCCTTTGGATTTAGAAGTAAACGGAATAAACAAGTAACGACAAAATAAATAAACAGAAATTTATGCGGATGATGATTAGATAGCAACAATTAAATAATAGACTAAATGGTGTGAACAATGCATTTTTTAGATTTTTGTTTAATATTAATAAAAAGAAAATGTTTTAATTCTTGAATTCTATTTTTTTATATATTTGTTTTTATATATTTTTAATATTAACAAAAGCATTATTTAAGAATTAATAAATAAATCTAAACTAAGCTAAAACTTAAAGGTTATTATCTTAAATCTAAAGAAAATGGTATTAAAATTCTAAATTAAACCTAAAGTTAAACTAAAATAGGTCACATTATTTAAAAAGTTTTAATTAAATTTCATCTCTCTTTTTATTTTATTAGATCTTTACTAATTAACTAATGTAATAATAATCCTTAATAAAACTTAAAGAAAACAAAATAGAAAAAGGGTGTGTATCAAAGGAAAAAAGTGGACAAGTAAATATATGGGTTAAAGATTTTAAAAGGCCCAAACCAAACTGAAAACAGGGGGGTGCACAAAGGGTTTCGCTGGGCTTAGGCGTAAAAGGGGTGAGGTCCATTCATTTACTAATTTGTTTTTAGGGTTAACACTGTGTTTTAGCATTTGGAAAAGGGATTAGGGTTAAGGTAAACGTGCAAAACGGCGCTCATTCTCTCGCGTTCTCGTGTCTTCGCGTTCTTCTTTGCTGGAGTTTCTGAAATCGCCCTCTGTGCATGGCCACCAGTGACCTCGATCTTCTTCTTCCCTCCAACAAAGCATTAAGGGGACGACGGATTCACGGTAAACTTATGTTTTATTATTCGTTTAGGGTTTTATTACAACGCATGTTTGTGATTCTTATATCCCTTGATTCTGACTTCGTATTTATGTGATTATTTGAGGAATTTGAGAGAAAAAGAGGGTGAAATGCTACCTGGAGAAGGAGGAGGGAGGTAGGGGCAAGCTAGGAGGCCTGGGCAAGGAAGGTTGACGCCGTGAGCTTGCTTCGGACTACCGGTATTTCGTTCTTATTCTGTTTAGTGATGAAAGCCCCTGAAAACAAAAACTTTCTTTTCTCTTGCTAGCTTTCGTCTGCTTCGCTGTTGCCTTGAATTATTTCTTTTCCTTCTTCTGCCGTTGCCTTGAACGTTATGCTACCTTGGGTGCTATTGTTGGAATGGTTTGACAGTGTTGATGCTTTTTTTCCCCTTCTTCTCAGCTATGCTTCTGTATGCTTTTTTGTTGGCCAATGATGATATGATCTGAGGCTGGATGGTATTTGGACGTTGGTTGGACAGTTTTGTGATTTTCTGATCTTTTAGGCCATGCTTTTGGTTTTACTGGTTTAGCAGGTTTTATGGTCTTGGTTTGAGACTGTAGGTTCTTTATGGTTTAGGCCATGCTGGTTTGATATTTGAATTGGTTTTTTTGATATTTAGGCCAAGGTTGTGAAATGGTTTTGGACAGTAGGTTCTTTATGGTTTAGGCCATGTTGGTTTGATGGTTTATGCAGGTTTTATGGTTTATGCAGGTTTAGAATTTGGTTTAGGGCATATGTTTTACTGGTTTTACTGGTTTTATGCAGTAGGAATGGTTTTGATTTTGGTGATGGCAGGTTCTATGGTTTTAGGCCATATTTGTTTGAAAATGGTTATATGGTTTTTGGTTTGACAGTAGATTCTACTGTTTTTGTTTTGAGACTTGGAGAACAACAGGTTTTTGCTTTGATAGTTTTTTTCAAAACCTGAAGGCAGGTCTCCCCTCTTTCTTCAAGGGGTTTGTGTTATGTTATAACCGTTTTCTTGGCATATGTTTGATGGCTCAGGTTTGAATATTTTTTATATTTTCCTGGCCTTCTGCACATCTACTGCTCCAACAGTTTGTTTGTATTCCTTTCTTATGCTTTCTATTTCTTACTGAGTTACTGCTGTTCTGTTTCTATCCTCTTCCTGCCTAAACCAAAACCTGTAAAACCAAACTTCTATCTCTCTTCTCTCTCCTCAATACAAATTTGACATAAAAATGATATGTTATGCATTTGTTCTGAAAAAGCAATACTGCTGGAAAATGATGTAAATGGAAAGATTTCTTGCTTGCATATTTGATTTTAAAATTGCATGCTTCTCTTCTACTTGCAATGTAACAGTAGAGGAGCCTATTGTTTTGGCATCTTCCTATATGCATGGCATGTTTACGTTGGCTTGCTTGCATATGTAATATGATTATGCATATGCTGTTTGAAATATGCAGTGGACTTTTGAAAATGCAATTGATTTTTTAATTATGCAGTTTTGAAAACAAAATAAATTTGTGCATCTTTTAACTTGTGCAGTTTATTTTTTATTGAAAAATAAAAATTCACCCCTTTTTGTGAACCGGGAGAAATCCCGTGATTTGCAAAAAGGGTAAAACTGATTCCAGCCGTTTGCTTTTAATGATGAACACTAAAAATAATTTTCTGCTTTTAATTATTTATTTATTTCTGACTTTTTTCTTTTAATTGTTTTGCAGGTAAAATTAAATGATCAATAAAGAGATATTGGATAGAAGATGAAGATTTAGAACTTAGGAAAAATAGTTTTTTTATTTTACTTTAAGCATTTTATATAATTGTTATTGTAAATATTTTGTAAATAATACAATATTTAAATAACAATTGTAATAATTAGAATAAAGTAAATAAAATTCCAATATTTTACCAATTAATTCTTTCTTCTTTCCAATTATTTATTTATCGTTTATAATTCTTTAAATTATATAGTAACTGAAAATCAATTTCAATTACTTAAATTCAGAATAATAAACAAATAAATAAACATCATTGATCAATTAATAACTTCAATTATTTACTTCATTATTTTTAATTCTTATAAATTATAATAACTGAAAGATAAAATTTCAGCTATTTAAACTTAGAACAATAAATAATTAAATAAACATTGCTTGATCAATTAATAAACTCCTTTTCAAATGTTTATTTCATTATTCATAAATCTTTAAATTATATAATAACTGAAAACAGATTTCCATTATTTAAATTTAGGATAATGAATAATTAATAAACATTGTTTGATCAATTAATAAACCTCTTTTCAAATATTTACTTTATTATTTATAAATCTTTGAATTATATAATAATTGAAAATAAATTCCAATTACTTAAATTTAAGATAATAAATAATTAATAAACATCATTTAAGTCTTGATCAGTTAATAAATTTAGCGTTCAACAAATAAACAGCTCTTGGCTTGAAAAAGTTATGAATTTTAAAAATCGATAGATCAAAACGCTTGCAATGTAATGATGCAGATGGGAGATGGTATCTTAGGTCAAAATTTGGGGTACAACAGCTGCCCCTATTTAAGTTTCTTCTATCCGGAGATATGAAGATTAAAATCTTCGTCTCGACGAGATTGAAGGTACTTAATTACATAAAACGCAAATTTTGCTCTAAGATACCGCCATTATGTTTGATATGAATGCAGTGATTGAATTCATAGAGAAAGATATTGTATGAAACAAGGCAATGTTGGAGAAATCAAACACCAGTAAAACACAGAGACATGGATTATACACAACTGGGGAAACGAGCTATCGACTTCAAACGACAAACTCTTGACGGCGAATAAAATTGAGGGAATATGACCTCCGACCCTAACAAAGAAGGCATCTTGCATAGGCCATAAAACAGATTATCGACCCAAAAACAAAGAGTTCACAACTCAAAGTCAAAGATAGACAGAGAGTATCAAATTTTGCTGATAATAGATTACCGACTTCTGAAGGTAAAGATTCATGACAAGCTTCTCTGCGAGATTTCCCGAGATATACTCATTACTGCTGAAAGAATAAGATTATAGATACGCAAGTTGTTCAAATAAAGAAACTGCCACTTGCTGTCTTGCCAAAGATATTATGACATACAAGCTACTCAAATAAAGAGGCTGCCACTTGCTGTCGTCCAAAAAACATTATGACATACAAGCTGCTCAAATAAAGAGGCTGCCACTTGCTGTCGTCCAAAGAAAATACCAATAACATACAAGCTGCTCAAATAAAGAGGCTTCCACTTGCTGTCGTCCAAAGAAAATACCAATAACATACAAGCTGCTCAAATAAAGAAATTGCCGCTTGCTGTATTCCAGAAAAATAATAACGTACAAGTTGCTCGTGAAGAGCTGCCGCTTGTCGTTTTCCGAAAATAATAATAACACACAAGTTGCTCGTGAAGAGCTGCCGCTTGTCGTTTTCTAACGATGTCTATAACGTACAAGTTGCTCATGAAGAGCTGCCGCTTGTCGTCTTCCAATAATAATAACGCACAAGTTGCTCGTGAAGAGCTGCCGCTTGTCGTTTTCCAAAAAATAATAATAACGCACAAGTTGCTCGTGAAGAGCTGCCGCTTGTCGTTTTCCAACAATGTCTATAACGTACAAGTTGCTCATGAAGAGACCGCCGCTTGTCGTTTTCCAAAAATAATAATAACGCACAAGTTACTCGTGAAGAGTTACCGCTTGTCGTTTTCCAAAAAATAATAATATACGTACAAGTTGCTCGTGAAGAGCTGCCGCTTGTCGTTTTCCAACGATGTAATTCAGAAAGAAGTTGCGATGACACTGGCAGAGAATAAAATCTTCGTCAAAGAGAAACATGAATCAATCCTTCCCGAGGAGATCACATACTTGAATGTGCAAAATAAATGCACCATACGCCTAGGTCGCAACTTCACTGGGGAAAATCATGAGATAGCCTACGCAAGAGACAACAACTTCATCCAGGGATAACTAGAGAGAAAACAGTCAAACAAGACTCCACCCAATGAGAAAGCAACTCAATTGGGGAATTCATCCTATCCAGAAATGGACAAGGTGAGCTAAATCAAAAATCATCCATGAGGATTAGCTCAGTTGGCGAATTTAGAAAGGAAGCACATTTTCTGCCTAAGCTAACCTTCTACTTGGAAAGAAACATGTACGTTATTTGAATAAACAAAGTACAACCCAAAAGTCAACGACAAATGTTAATATGCGTGCGTGATATAGGTGTAAATGAATAAATGAATGTTATGCTGACAAAACGAACATATGGAATATCTTGAAGATAATAAGATGTCACAGCATGATAGATACTCGGACAATCCTAAAAAAAAAGACGGAAGATAACTGGAACTGGAACCCCAAAGCAACGTCAGAGCGTATCACGCTACAAGGCTCAAATCTTCTGAGGAGAAAAGCATTCGAATCCAATCTTACAATACCAATAGACCACTAGAAAGAGACAAAGCGTACCACACTTCCGAAATCTGCTCAAATAAAGATAACTGAAACAAATCTTAACTGGAACAGTTGGGGAGTCACCAAACTTAGTACCACCAGAAACACAAGCTTACACAACCAACACCTCATGACGATTTTGAAACGAAACATGTTCATCAAGCAAGGATAAAATACCGTACTGTTTTGCATTTCATGGCTTGACCATCCTTGGAACAACTGTTAATATTCCTTTCGTTATTCACGACACATTTTTAAAATAAGAATACTTTAAATAAATTTGTTTCAAGTATTTCCATAAAATTAAAATTTTGCCCACAAAAGGTAAATGCTCAAATTTAATTAATAAGATGGTAGTTCGCTAACAATGCGACTCCAACGGTTTACAAAAACTTGGGAAATAGTACATGAAAGGAAAAGGTTACACAAAAAAAATGATCGCTATTCTCCCTAACAACTTCGAATCCCAAAATGTGCTCAAATGCCAAGACTGGTCTGACCAAAAGCCTGCCTAAGCCGCCCCTTCGGGTTTTCAACTTATCAAACTGTCAACTCAAACCTAAGCGAAATACTTCTTGACTGCGTCGGCGTTCATGGGACGCGGGAGCTCTTCACCGTCCATATTGGTGAGAATCAAAGCACCTCCGGAGAAAACTCTCCTAACGACATACGATCCTTCATAATTCGGAGCCCACTTGCCCCTGGAATCAGGTTGGAAAGATAATATCTTCTTGAGCACAAGGTCACCTTCTCTGAACTCGCGCGGTCGAACCTTCTTATCAAAAGCCTTCTTCATTCTCTGCTGATACAATTGACCGTGACACAATGCTGTCAATCTCTTCTCTTCAATTAAATTCAACTGATCATATCTACTTTGACACCATTCAGCTTCAAAAAGTTTAGCTTCCATCAACACTCTCAGAGACGGAATCTCAACCTCCACGGGGAGTACTGCTTCCATACCATAAACCAGGGAAAATGGGGTTGCGCCTGTTGAAGTTCGAACTGAAGTACGGTATCCATGCAGAGAAAACGGAAGCATTTCATGCCAATCTTTATAAGTTACCACCATCTTCTGGACAATCTTCTTGATATTCTTGTTAGCAGCTTCAACAGCTCCATTCATCTTCGGTCTGTAAGGAGAAGAATTATGATGTTCGATCCTGAACTCTTCACAAAGCTCTCTCATCATCTTGTTATTCAAATTCGAACCATTATCAGTGATGATCTTGCTCGGGATGCCGTATCGACAAATGATCTGATTCTTGATAAATCTGACTACCACCTGTCTAGTTACATTAGCATAAGATGCTGCTTCCACCCATTTCGTAAAATAATCGATCGCTACCAAGATGAAACGATGACCATTTGAAGCTTTGGGTTCAATCATTCCAATCATATCAATGCCCCACATAGAGAAAGGCCAAGGTGAAGAGATAACATTGAGGAGGGTCGGTGGCACATGCATCTTGTCCGCATAAATCTGGCATTTATGACATTTCTTCACATATTTGCAGCAATCATATTCCATTGTCATCCAATAGTAACCGGCTCTCAACATCTTTTTAGCCATTGCATGTCCATTGGCATGAGTGCCAAAAGATCCTTCATGTACTTCTTGCATCAGCATGTCTGCTTCACGTCTGTCTACACATCTGAGCAAGACCATGTCGTAATTCCTCTTATACAAAACTTCTTCATTGAGGAAGAAACTTCTTGCTAATCTTCTCAACGTCTTCCTATCTTTATTGGATGCCCCAGGCGGATACTCTTGAGTTTGAAGAACACGTTTAATGTCATAGAACCACAGTTTGTCGTCGGTGACCTCTTCTACTGAGAACACATGAGCAGGTCTATCGAGGCGCATAACCCGGATTATAGGTACATCGTTCCAACCATTCACTTGAAACATTGAAGACAAAGTAGCTAAAGCATCAGCCATTTGGTTTTCATCTCTAGGGATATGATGTAACTCCACTTTGTTGAAGAAAGTTAACAATCTTCTAGCATAATCTCTGTAAGGGATCAAACCCGGATGACGAGTCTCCCATTCTCCTTTGATTTGATTAATTACCAATGTCGAATCTCCGTAAATATCAAGAATCTTAATCCTTAGATCCACTGCTTCTTCGAGACCCATAATACATGCCTCATATTCAGCCATGTTGTTCGTGCAGTCAAACCTCAATCTCGCCATGAACGGGATATGAGTACCTCGGGGAGTGACAATGATTGCCCCAATTCCATTTCCATAAGAATTCACAGCTCCGTCAAATATCAAACCCCAATGCGATTCAGGATCATGTCCTTCTTCAGGTAACGGCTCTTCACAATCTTTAGCTTTCAGGTACATAACATCTTCATCTGGGAAATCAAACTTGATGGATTGATAATCGTCAATTGGTTGGTGAGCCAAATGATCGGCTAAAATACTCCCTTTGATTGCTTTCTGAGTGTGATACTCAATGTCATATTCAGATAACAACATCTGCCAACGGGCTATTCTTCCAGATAAGGCGGACTTCTCAAAGATATACTTGATCGGATCCATTTTGGAGATCAACCAAGTGGTGTGGTTAATCATATACTGGCGCAGACGGCGAGCAGCCCAAGCTAAAGCACAACAGGTTTTCTCAAGCAATGAGTACCGAGACTCACAGTCTGTGAATTTCTTACTCAGATAATATACAGCATGTTCCTTTCTTCCAGTCTCATCTTGTTGACCAAGCACACATCCCATGGAATCTTCCAATACAGTCAGGTACATAATCAAAGGTCTTCCTTCCACCGGAGGAATCAAAATGGGAGGTTCAAGCAAATATTCTTTGATGCTATCAAAAGCTCTCTGACAATCTTCTGTCCACACACATCCTTGGTTCTTTCGGAGAAGCTTGAAAATCGGCCCACAGGTAGCAGTCATATGAGATATAAACCTAGAAATGTAGTTCAGTCTCCCAAGGAATCCTCTTACTTGTTTTTCCGTCTTGGGTGTGGACATTTCTCGAATAGCTTTGACTTTATCAGGATCTACCTCAATACCTTTCTGACTGACAATGAAACCCAGAAGTCTTCCAGAACGAACACCAAAAGTGCACTTGTTGGGATTCAGACGGAGTTTATACTTTCTCAAACGCTGGAATAACTTCAATAAATGTTCCAAATGATCTTCCTCAGTCTGTGATTTGGCAATCATGTCATCCACATACACTTCGATCTCCTTATGCATCATGTCATGGAACAAAGCAGTCATGGCCCTTTGGTATGTTGCGCCAGCATTCCTCAAACCAAACGGCATAACCCGATAGCAAAATGTTCCCCAAGGTGTAATGAAAGTTGTCTTCTCCATATCTTCTGGTGCCATCTTGATTTGATTGTAACCATAGAAACCGTCCATGAAAGAAAAGACTTTGAACTTGGCGGTACTGTCGACCAATACGTCAATGTGCGGTAATGGGAAGTCATCCTTTGGGCTAGCTCTATTCAAATCTCTATAGTCTACACACATCCGAACTTTGCCATCTTTCTTAGCAACAGGCACTATGTTGGCTAACCACTGAGGATAGACCGATGTAACAAGGAAACCTGCATTAATCTGCTTTTGAACCTCTTCCTTGATCTTGTCAGCCATATCGGGACGAGTCCTTCTCAGCTTCTGCTTAATCGGCGGACATCCAGGTCTCAACGGTAAACGATGCTCCACAATATCGTTGTCCAAACCCGGCATATCTTGGTAGGACCAAGCAAACACATCAACATACTCTTTGAGAAGCTCCAACATTTTCTCTTTAACCTCTGGGATAAGCAATGCTCCGACTTTGACTTCCTTTCTATCTTCTTCATCACCCAAATTGATCAACTCTACAGGCTCTTCAAATGGTTGAATAATCTTCTCATCATGCTCAAGAAAACGGGAAATTTCAACAGGAACCTCTTCACTATCCTCTTCTTCGGCTCTGAACACAGGGAATTCAAAATTGGGAGAGGGCATAGGATCATTGTTTTCGATGGTTAAGTCATGGATCAATTTGCACACATGATTATGCTTTATTTTAGAAATCGATTAATATGAATGTTGTACAAATGAAACAAAAAGTTATTATATTTTCCTATTACTACTAATTAATTTTCATTACTATTTCCCAAAAAGTGAAAAATAAAACAGTAGTGGACAAAATAACATTTTTATTCATTGAAGGGAAATACTTGAAACAAGGAGCCCAGACATTTCTCTTTTGCCTTGGGCAGAGCAAAAGGATTTATTTTTATCATAGCCCGACACAAAATACTTTTCGCCTTGGGCAGAGCGAATTTTTTCAAAGAAAAACAAAACAAAACATTACTCAGAAATGTGCATAACAATAGGAACATCAACAGCTATCCAGTTTTGGCAAGCCAATCCAGGCGTCACAAAATCGGGTAAATCCTCCTCGGAATCATCTTCTATGATAGCATCAACCTCAGGAGGAGTCAGATGGATAAAACCAGCGCTTCGGAAAACCTCCTGAATCGGACGAGCAACCACCTCATGCTTGACTCTCGCAGACACGGGACGAAAACCAAGACCTTCTCCAGATTTGTTCTCGGGAAAAGTCAACACCTGGCCCCATCCTTCGGCCGAACCACTTTCCACCACTCGTCGCGCATCCTCAAAAGAAGAAATGGATGCCCCTTGCTTCTTCACTTCAATCTTGGCAACATATAGACCTTGGAACTGGGTTCCAACATCCTCATCAGCATCAATAAAAGAGAAGGATGACAAATGGCTTACCACCATAGCCTACTCTCCACCGATCATTACTAGCTTCCCATGCCTCACAAACTTCAGTCTCTGATGGAGCGTGGAAGTGACTGCCCCTGCATCATGGATCCATGGACGACCCAATAAGCAACTGTAGGCAGCACGAATATCCATTACTTGGAAAGTGATTTGAAAAGTATGAGGGCCAATTACTATAGGAAGATCCACTTCACCAATAACAGTCTTCCTAGAACCATCAAACGCTTTAACAATTACTCCACTGGGTCTCATGGGAGCACCTGGATATGAGAGCCGAGATAATGTAGTTTTGGGCATTACATTCAACGACGAACCTGTATCTACCAACACACTTGATAAGGTATCATTTCCACAACTTACTGAGATATGCAAAGCCATATTATGGTTTCTCCCCTCCTCCGGGAGTTCTTCATCACTGAAACCAAGATTGTTACACGAAGTAATATTTCCCACAATCCCATCAAACTGGTCAACCGTCACATCATGATCCACGAATGCCTGGTCCAAGTCCTTCATCAAAGCTTCTCTATGGGAACCAGAATCTCTCAGTAAAGCAAGCAAAGAAATCTTGGAAGGAGTTTTCAAAAGTTGGTCCACAATCTTATATTCACTTCTCTTGATAAGCTTCAGAATCTCATCATCCTCAGGGTGAGGGATAGGTTCACTGGATCGGCCTATCTCAACCCTTGGTTCAACATTTCTCACTGGAATTTCCGCCGGTATGGGCCTTCTGACTTGAACTTCTGGTCTCTTTAAAGGTACTGCTGCAAAGACACGTCCACTTCTCGTAACTCTACTCACATCAGCAATGTTAACAAAAGACGGTCTTGTTGGTATAGGGACTTCTACCCCATTCTCAATCATTGTGGCATTATACTTATACGGTACAGCTTGGTCTGAGTTGTAAGGCACAAGAACAGGTGGGTAAATAATCAAAGGATCAACAGGTGCAGTCTGACTGTCGTAAACGATCTCTACTGATTCAGGCAAATTAAACTGTGGTATTATAACATTCACTTCATCCTCCGGATTTTTGTCATACGTAATAGTGATAACTCTTTGGTCTAACAACTTTTGAATATCCTCCTTCACAATGGGGAAATCAACCTCCCTTGAACAAAACTCACAAACATCATAATCATGCTGATGTCTAACAAAGGCAAGTCTTCTCAAACTCTGATGTAACCTGATCAACGACTCTCTTATGTGTTCAACTTGAAAAACTCAAAACTTCCCCGGATAACCTTCCACCATATTCACTGAAGCTGCCCCATGTCGAGGCAAATGATTATCTCTAACATTTGGATTAACATCCTTGAAAGACAAGATACCGTTCTTAATCAACCTCTGCACGTCCGCCTTCAGAGAAAAACAGTTTTCAAGGTTGTGCCCCGGCGACCCTTGATGATACTCACAAAACTGATCCGCCTTGTACCACGGAGAAGTACTATTCGGTGCGACAGGAGGAGGCTTTGTCGTTATGAGATTCTTTCTGATAAGAGCAGGGAACAATTCAGTATAAGTCATAGGAATGGCATCGAACTGCGGTTTTCTTGGCGAACGGTTCTGATTGTTGAATGGATAAGCCTGTTGTCGAGGCTGCTGCTGAAATGGCCGTTGTTGAGTTGGTGGGGTTTGATGAGCTGGGGTCATCAAAGCTGGGCGGACAGCCGGAGTGACTGCCGCAACGTGAGAGTAACCTCTCCTAGGTCTCCCTGGGAACAAAGCGCTGACATCCTGCTCTTTTCTTTTCGGGAAAACACTTCCAAACTTCTTAGTACTGCTAGACGGACTTCCTTCTTTAACCAAACGCCCTTCAAGAATCCCTTCCTCTAACTGCATGCCCATGCTTACCATTTCGGTGAAGTCACTGGGTGCACTGGCAATCATTCTTTCATAGTAAAAGGAACCTAAAGTCTTCAAAAATATCTTAGTCATCTCTTTCTCCTCAAGAGGTGGATAGATTTGAGCAGCAATTTCACGCCACCTCTGGGCGTATTCCTTAAAAGATTCCCTATCCCTTTGCGACATCGCCCGGAGTTGATCCTTGTCAGGTGCCATGTCAACGTTGTACTTATACTGGTGAACAAAGGCTTCGCTAAGATCGTTGAAGTTGCGGATCCGAATACTGTCTAAACCCATATACCACTTTAGAGAAGCACCCGTCAAACTGTCTTGAAAATAATGAATCAATAAGTCATGATCATCGGAATACGTAGACATCTTTCTCACGTACATTGTCAAATGACTTCTAGGACACGAATCACCCTTATATCTTTCAAAGTCTGGCACTTTGAATTTTGCTGGAATCTTGACATTCGGAACTAAACAAAGGTCATGCGTGTTCTTCCCAAACAAATCCTTCCCCTTTAACGCTCTGAGCTCCTTCTGAATTTCTTGGAACTGATCTTGAAATTCTTCCATTCTATCAAAAAGACCCAAACTTTCAGCAGGCTCGGCAGGATAAGTAGGTTCATTCAAGTATGGCACGGAGTGAACCACAGGAGCGACAATTGTCATTACCGGTTGCAGAAAAGGTGTTACAGGCGGGATTACCGGCGGCATGGCAGTTGTCTCTGGTTGAGGAAGAGACAAAGCAGGTTGAAACAAAGGCTGTACGGCAGGCTGATACCCCTATGGCACAAAGTTGTAAGGCATTCCCCACGGAAAACCTTTCGGCATCTGATGTTGAAGCGGAGAGTTGATTTGAGTCACAGATGTTGGAACGGTGACAATCTCGGAAACCACTGGAGTTGAAGTCTGAATCTCAGCAACTGTAGTCGATGGCTGATTCTGAACAACCACCAAACTTTCCACTAGCGCAGTTAACTTTTCCATCTCGATACGAAGGGTAGCAACTTCCCCATGAAGCTCATGGTTTTCCTGTTCCAGATCCTCCATCTTTCTCTGACGATTGGCTCGAGTGTCGTATCGATGAGACAGCTTGACAACCTTCGGAGTGGAAAAAGAAACAAGGATAAGACTCTAGAAAACATGTGAAGTGGAATGTTGAATGATGCATGATGTGTAATGCAAATGATGATTCATTTTAATAGTTTTTCAAGGAACTTTAATAATTTTGCACACATCAATGGTAAAGGAATTTGGAATAACAAAAACTCAATCCATTAATCAAAAACAGTAAATTACAACTTACAACTTTGGAAATAACAAAACAATAAATTACAACTTTGGGATTACAACCCAATAATAAAAGCAGTAAATTACAACTTTGGAACATGAAGCCCGTAATAAAGCGATAAATTATAACTTTGGAGCATGAAGCCCTTAATAAAGCGATAAATTACAACTTTGGAGCATGAAGCCCTTAATAAAGCAATAAATTACAACTTCGGAGCATGAAGCCCTTTTACAAGGTTTTACAAAATGACATTAATAAAATAAAACTAAAAGCTAAAGATCACTCTGAAACATCGGATGAAGGACCAAACACCAACTGTAACCGGAGCTTCTTGATCTTCTCTTCATAAAAGTCTTCCATCTCTTTCTTCTCAGCTACCAGTCGATCAATGATTTCCTTCTGTGGGTTAGGAACGAGAGCCATGCTTACCGAACCTTCCTTCTTTCTCTTCCTCTCACTAGCATACTTCTTCAGTAAAGCATCCTTTTGACGAAGTTTCTCATCATGATCAATGAACCAGCCGTCTTGAATAATAAGTAAATCCTCCTTTTCCTTTAGCTGTCGAGTCAGGACTCGATTCTCATATTCAGACATATTATACTTTTCTTTCCAAGCATCTCTCTCGGACTTCATCCTAGCCAGATTTCCTTGGTATTCTCCTATGTTCGCGATAGGGATAACAACAGATGATGATTCAACGGTAGGGAATAAAGGTTTCTCAAGTTTATAGGGCATCTTGAGAGCACAAGTCCTAGCACAGACCCACTGTAGGTAAGGCTCCAAAGAAACGGCACCTCTATGTCCTAACATATCTCTCCCTTTCCTATGGATGTGGCGCCAAGCTCCTTCGATCTCCCTCTTAGCTGCCTGATGATCTTGTCCTTCCTGTAGAAAGAAACCACTCACATGGATGTTGTTTGGTTTATCTCTCATCGGGTACCCAAACTGACGGCGCGCGAGAACAGGGTTATAGTTAATTCCACCTTTCGTACCAAGAAGAGGCACGTTAGGAAAAGCACCACAGCTATCGATGATCTTCACGTCATAGTAAACTCGATTATACCAATCAACATCGAAATGAGTGAGAGCCATAATCTTTGGCGCCCATCTCGGCTCTTTCTCGAGATCCCAGAAAACATCAGACCCAGGTAGATGAGAAACATACCACTGATACAACAACGGTACACAACAAATAATCATTCCTCCTTGATAAAAGTTTCGAAGATGGATGGAGTAGTAGGTATCTCCTAGCAGCGTAGGGACCGGATTTCCAATCAAGAAAATTTTGATGGCGTTGATATCCACAAACTTATCAACGTTAGGGAACAAGAATAGACCATAAGCGAGTAAAGCAAAGAGGTCTTCAAAGGCAATAGTATCTTCTATCTCAGCGAAATGACGAGCTTTCCTCAACAAAAACTGCGCAGACAAGCCTCAGATTCCCCCTTTTGTAGTCATGTTCTCCTCTATCTCTGATTTCTTCAAGTGGGTGATGGTCGCTATCTCTTGAGATTTGGGTTCCTCTTCTAAGCCAGAAAAAGGAACACAGTCGGTGATCGGCAAACCAAGTATGTAGGAGTACTCCTCTAAGGTGGGAATCAAATGGTAATCCGGAAAGGTGAAACATTGGTACAAAGGATCGTAGAATTGAACCAAGGTATTAAGAATGCCTTCCTTCATCTTGCGCTTCATGAGAGGTACAATGGACCCATACTTCTTCTGAAAATCCGTCGGGTTCTCGATCTTCAGAATTAAACTCTTCAGTTCTTCAATCTCGGGCTCCTTAAAACTAAAGCTTCGAGTGTTTCTCCTTCCAAATTCCATAATAACCTGAGATGTCTACAAAAATCATTTCGAAGTTCCTTGAAAAACAAGTTTTTTTTTTACAAAAATGTTGATGAATGCATGAATGAATGATAATGCAACAGTTACACACAAGTTTGCAAACATGGGGTTCAAAGGTTCAACGTTCAGCATGGAGTCGAGGGTAAAGCCCACCCAAAGGTATGTACTAACGGTTCAATCGCACCTGTAAGACAATGTTCTAAGAGTTCCCAGAGTCTACATTCCTCCTTCGGATATTACCAACGTCTTGATTACTCAATAATTAGCAATATTCTCAAGAGAAACTCGTCTGAGCGTAGCATCGCGTAACAACTACTTCCGAATTACTCTGTTATAGTCTCCGCGCTACACCTAAAAAGGCCAAGATGGGTTAGGGTTCTACGGTCCTTAACTTCTCGGGCTCCTAGGTCGAAAGTAATAATGTCTTCCCGATTACTCGGTAAACAAATATTAAGTTCAAGAGGGCCTTCCATTGAGTGGGGGATCTCATTCCTCCTTCTTCGGGATTACTCCCTCAAAGTTAACATGACTGTACCGCCCGTCCTATTCCTTAAGTGTTACTTAATCCGGGTATAGGATTCGTCCTTTGCAAAAAACCCAAACACCCCAATTTAAACACATAATCAAGCAAATCAAATAATAATAAAACAGATAAAACAAATTAGGCTTAACCCACTTAGGGATGGACCAGCAAGAGGTCAATCTGTCCCCAGCAGAGTCGCCAATTCTGAAGCGATAAAAAATGTAGCGGGGTAAATCGGAGATCGAATTATTGATTAATTCGCCTCACAAAAGCAAGAGTCGCCACCGCGCTTTATTATTTCCAAGGGAAAAGGGGAAAGAGCGAAATAAAACCCTAAATATGCAATGTAAATAATACTTTTAAAAGTAAAAATACAAGGAGTTTTGAAAAAAGATCTATGGTTCGGGGGTTGATTATACAGTGGGAAGGTATTAGCACCCAATGTATCTATAGTACTCTATAGGAACCTTTTGAAATATCTATTTTATTAAAATTGACCGTTTGATTAAGAAATAAATTGTTTTGGCCGAAAAGGGATACGGACGGGTTTTTGAAGATACGACGACCTAATGTCGAAGTTTTGGCTTGAACGGTATAAGTATTGAAAAGATTGAAGATTTGGGGGAAAATTGCCCTAAGTTTTAATGTGATGAAAATATTCGCGTGATCGGACTTGAGGACATGAAGTCAACAAATTTAATCGTTTTTCCCTTTGGATTTAGAAGTAAACGGAATAAACAAGTAACGACAAAATAAATAAACAGAAATTTATGCGGATGATGATTAGATAGCAACAATTAAATAATAGACTAAATGGTGTGAACAATTCATTTTTTAGATTTTTGTTTAATATTAATGAAAAGAAAATGTTGTAATTCTTGAATTCTATTTTTTTATATATTTGTTTTTATATATTTTTAATATTAACAAAAGCATTATTTAAGAATTAATAAATAAATCTAAACTAAGCTAAAACATAAAGGTTATTATCTTAAATCTAAAGAAAATGGTATTAAAATTCTAAATTAAACCTAAAGTTAAACTAAAATAGGTCACATTATTTAAAAAGTTTTAATTAAATTTCATCTCTCTTTTTTTTATTAGATCTTTACTAATTAACTAATGTAATAATAATCCTAAAAAAAACTAAAAGAAAACCAAATAGAAAAAGGGTGTGTATCAAAGGAAAAAAGTGGACAAGTAAATATATGGGTTAAAGATTTTAAAAGGCCCAAACCAAACTGAAAACAGGGGGGTGCACAAAGGGTTTCGCTGGGCTTAGGCGTAAAAGGGGTGAGGTCCATTCATTTACTAATTTATTTTTAGGGTTAACACTGTGTTTTAGCATTTGGAAAAGGGATTAGGGTTAAGGTAAACGTGCAAAACGGCGCTCGTTCTCTCTCGTTCTCGTGTCTTCGCGTTCTTCTTTGCTGGAGTTTCTGAAATCTCCCTCTGTCCATGGCCACCAGTGACCTCGATCTTCTTCTTCCCTCCAGCAAAGCATTAAGGGGACGACGGATTCACGGTAAACTTATGTTTTATTATTCGTTTAGGGTTTTATTACAACGCATGTTTGTGATTCTTATATCCCTTGATTCTGACTTCGTATTTATGTGATTATTTGAGGAATTTGAGAGAAAAAGAGGGTGAAATGCTACCTGGAGAAGGAGGAGGGAGGTAGGGGCGAGCTAGGAGGCCGGGGCGAGGAAGGTTGACACCGTGAGCTTGCTTCGGACTACCGGTATTTCGTTCTTATTCTGTTTAGTGATGAAAGCCCCTGAAAACAAAAACTTTCTTTTCTCTTGCTAGCTTTATTCTGCTTCGCTGTTGCCTTGAATTATTTCTTTTCCTTCTTCTGCTGTTTCCTTGAACGTTATGTTACCTTGGGTGCTATTGTTGGAATGGTTTGACAGTGTTGATGCTTTTTTTTCCCTTCTTCTCAGCTATGCTTCTGTATGCTTTTTTGTTGGCCAATGATGATATGATCTGAGGCTGGATGGTATTTGGACGTTGGTTGGACAGTTTTGTGATTTTCTGATCTTTTAGGCCATGCTTTTGGTTTTACTGGTTTAGCAGGTTTTATGGTCTTGGTTTGAGACTGTAGGTTCTTTATGGTTTAGGCCATGCTGGTTTGATATTTGAATTGGTTTTTTTGATATTTAGGCCAAGGTTGTGAAATGGTTTTGGACAGTAGGTTCTTTATGGTTTAGGCCATGTTGGTTTGATGGTTTATGCAGGTTTTATGGTTTATACAGGTTTAGCATTTGGTTTAGGCCATATGTTTTACTGGTTTTACTGGTTTTATGCAGTAGGAATGGTTTTGATTTTGGTGATGGCAGGTTCTATGGTTTTAGGCCATATTTGTTTGAAAATGGTTATATGGTTTTTGGTTTGACAATAGATTCTATTGTTTTTGTTTTGAGACTTGGAGAACAACAGGTTTTTGCTTTGATAGTTTTTTTCAAAACCTGAAGGCATGTCTCCCCTCTTTCTTCAAGGGGTTTGTGTTATGTTATAACCGTTTTCTTGGCATATGTTTGATGGCTCAGGTTTGAATATTTTTTATATTTTCCTGGCCTTCTGCACATCTACTGCTCCAACAGTTTGTTTGTATTCCTTTCTTATGCTTTCTATTTCTTACTGAGTTACTGCTGTTCTGTTTCTATCCTCTTCCTGCCTAAACCAAAACCTGTAAAACCAAACTTCTATCTCTCTTCTCTCTCCTCAATACAAATTTGACATAAAAATGATATGTTATGCATTTGTTCTGAAAAAGCAATACTGCTGGAAAATGATGTAAATGGAAAGATTTCATGCTTGCATATTTGATTTTAAAACTGCATACTTCTCTTCTACTTGCAATGTAACAGTAGAGGAGCCTATTGTTTTGGCATCTTCCTATATGCATGGCATGTTTACGTTGGCTTGCTTCCATATGTAATATGATTATGCATATGCTGTTTGAAATATGCAGTGGACTTTTGAAAATGCAATTGATTTTTTAATTATGCAGTTTTGAAAACAAAATAAATTTGTGCATCTTTTAACTTGTGCAGTTTATTTTTTTTTGAAAAATAAAAATTCACCCCTTTTTGTGAACCGGGAGAAATCCCGTGATTTGCAAAAAGGGTAAAACTGATTCCAGCCGTTTACTTTTAATGATGAACACTAAAAATAATTTTCTGCTTTTAATTATTTATTTATTTCTGACTTTTTTCTTTTAATTGTTTTGCAGGTTAAATTAAATGATCAACAAAGAGATATTGGATAGAAGATGAAGATTTAGAACTTAGGAAAAATAGTTTTTTTATTTTACTTTAAGCATTTTATATAATTGTTATTGTAAATATTTTGTAAATAATACAATATTTAAATAACAATTGTAATAATTAGAATAAAGTAAATAAAATTCCAATATTTTACCAATTAATTCTTTCTTCTTTCCAATTATTTATTTATCGTTTATAATTCTTTAAATTATATAGTAACTGAAAATCAATTTCAATTACTTAAATTCAGAATAATAAACAAATAAATAAACATCATTGATCAATTAATAACTTCAATTATTTACTTCATTATTTTTAATTCTTCTAAATTATAATAACTGAAAGATAAAATTTCAGCTATTTAAACTTAGAACAATAAATAATTAAATAAACATTGCTTGATCAATTAATAAACTCCTTTTCAAATGTTTATTTCATTATTCATAAATCTTTAAATTATATAATAACTGAAAACAGATTTCCATTATTTAAATTTAGGATAATGAATAATTAATAAACATTGTTTGATCAATTAATAAACCTCTTTTCAAATATTTACTTTATTATTTATAAATCTTTGAATTATATAATAACTGAAAATAAATTCCAATTACTTAAATTTAAGATAATAAATAATTAATAAACATCATTTAAGTCTTGATCAGTAAATAAATTTAGCGTTCAACAAATAAACAGCTCTTGGCTTGAAAAAGTTATGAATTTTAAAAATCGATAGATCAAAACGCTTGCAATGTAATGATGCAGATGGGAGATGGTATCTTAGGTCAAAATTTGGGGTACAACAATGGTGCACGGGGAAGTGGATATCCCCATAAAGGTTGGAACCCAAACATTCAATTCCACCTTTTATGTAATGGACATCCGCCCTTCGTATTCATGCTTTCTAGGCCGGCCATGGATCCACAATGTTGGCGATGTTACCTCTACATTGCACCAAATGTTGAAGTATCTGGTTCAAAGGAAGATTATCACTGTCCATGGAGAGGAAGAATACATGATTATCCATCTCAGTTCCTTCAAATATGTGGAATTGGACGGCGAATTCATTGAAACTCCATTTCAACACTTCGAAGAGGTCCCCCAAGAGGTGGCAGTGACCAAGAATGTGTCCCGGATTCCCAAGATTACAAGACCTCCACTCTGGATGCCAAAGCAGTGGTAGAGGAAGGTGGATGCACTATCTGGGGGAAACTTCCAAATATCCCGTATAAGTCTGACAAGTTTGGCCTAGGTTTCACTTCAAGTTCTCAAAAGGATGTATGTCGTGCCCGTGCTGGAGGGCCACCCTTGAAGATTAGCAACCGTGAGGTCAACGCAGTAGAAGATGGTGAAGATGATTGCAACCTGGAGGATTGGATATTTCCGACTGTCAAGGGAGGACTCAACAATTGGGAGGCTAGAGACTTTGTCCCAATCACTTTTATCCCACAGTAATTTATCTTTACATTTTGTTGAATCTGTAATATTCAAAAACAATTCGCACACTTAAAACCTTGTGTCTTACCCGAGGCACAACGGTCCATTTGTAAGGGTTATTATTTCATCTTCATATGACATCAATGAATCATGGACGTTTTTCGCATACAAACTTTTGTACTCATTGCCTTTCTTTTACATTTTATTTTCTTTTAAAAATAGCTATACCGTTACACACACCCACACTCACAATGCGGGTATCCATCCATTATGGATCCCATAGGTAATGATACTGCTATGGCCTTTTGTGACTATGAGAATCTAATCTACCAAGCCGAAGACGAAGGTGAGGAAGATTGTGAAGTACCAGGGAAACTTGCCAGACTGCTATAGCAAGAGGAGAGAACCATTCCGCCTCACGAGGAACCCGTGGATACAATCAACCTGGGTACCGAAGAAGACAAATAAGGGGTCAAGGTGGGTGCCAATCTGGAACCCAATGCCAAGGAGCGTCTGATTCAGTTGTTACATGACTATGTTGAAGTCTTCGCCTGGTCATATGAAGACATGTCGGGACTTGATACATATATCGTGGTACATCGTCTGCCTACAAGAGAAGATTGTCCGCCAGTAAAGCAAAAGGTTCGCCGCATGAGACCTGATATGTCAAAAAATATTAAAGCAGAGGTCATGAAACAATTCAACACTGGATTCTTGGCTGTCACTTCCTACCCCCAATGGGTTGCCAACATTGTTCCCGTACCTAAAAAAGACGGCAAAGTATGAATGTGCGTGGACTACAGATATTTGAATAGGGCGATCCCTAAGGATGGTTTTCCATTTCCCCACATTAATATCTTAGTTGACAATACGGCACAACACAAAGTGTTTTCCTTCATGGATGGATTCTCAGGTTACAACCAAATCAAAATGGCACCTGAGGACATGGAGAAAACAACATTTGTCACACAGTGGGGAACATTCTACTACAAGGTGATGCCATTCGGACTGAAGAATGCTGGGGTAACCTATCAACGCGCCATGGTATATTTATTTCATGACATGATACATTGTGAAATAGAGGTCTACGTAGACGATATAATAGCCATATCGCAAACAGAAGAAGAGCATCTTGATCACTTACAAAAAAATGTTTGAGAGACTAAAGAAGTACAAGCTGAGGTTGAATCCAAACAAGTGCACATTTAGGGTACAGTATGGTAAACTCCTAGGCTTTGTCGTTAGTAACAAAGGTATTGAGGTCGATCCTGCCAAAGTTAAAGCAATA
Organism: Vicia faba; assembly: GCA_948472305.1. NCBI lineage: Eukaryota > Viridiplantae > Streptophyta > Magnoliopsida > Fabales > Fabaceae > Vicia > Vicia faba. Next base: position 563,701,849 of record OX451735.1, read on the forward strand.
CAAGAGGTGCCTGCTCCTCGTACTGAGAAGGAAGTCAGAGGATTCTTGGGACGTTTGTACTATATTGCCAGATTCATTTCTCACCTGATAGCTACTTCAGAGCCAATCTTCAAGCTCTTGAAGAAAGATCAAGTAGTTAAATGGAATGATTAATACCAAGCTGCTTTTGACAAAATCAAAGAATACTTACAAGAGCCTCATGTATTGATGCCACCAGTCGAGGGAAGACCGTTGATCACGTATCTGACTATTTTAGAAAACTCAATGGGGTCTGTATTGGGGCAGCATGACGAGTCTGGCTGAAAAGAGCACGCTATTTATTACCTGAGAAAAAAGTTTACCGACTGTGAAACCCAATATTCACTGCTCGAGAAAACTTGTTGTGCTCTGGCATGGGCTGCTCACCAGCTAAGACAATATATGTTGACTCATACTACTTTGTTGATATCTAAAATGGATCTGATAAAGTACATCTTCGAGAAGCCCGCTCTTTCTGGGAGAATAGCGAGATGGCAGATGATCCTAACAGAATATGACATACAGTATACTACCCAGAAAGCTATAAAGGGGAGTGTACTAGCTGATCACCTCGCTTACCAAGCTGTAGAAGACTACCAGTCCATGAAGTTTGAATTCTCGGATGAAGACATCATGACATTATACAATTATGAAGAAATCAGACCATATGACGGACCTGAACAAGGATCCCGATGAACCATGTTCTTTGATGGAGCATCCAATGCACTTGGCAATGGTATCAGTGTTATACTCATATCTCCGGAAGGGTGTCATACTCCCTTTACTTCCAGACTTTGCTTCAATTGTACAAACAACATAAAGGAATATGAAGCGTGCATCTTTGGTCTCAGAGCTACCATAGACTTAGGGATCAAATCATTGGATGTATTCAGAGACTCGTCCTTGGTCATCAGTCAGATCAAAGGGGAATAGGAAACTAAAAACCCTAACCTTATCCCTTATAAAGAACATGTTTTGACATTGTTACCACCTTTTGAGAAGATTACCTTCGAGCATTTCCCGCGAGAAGAAAATCAGCTAGCAGACGCTCTAGCCACAATGTCATTTATGTTTAAACTTAATTGGGATAAAGAGGCTCCCCAGATCACCATCGAACGAGTGGATGAACTAGCACACTATCACGAGATTAATACTGAAGAAGTAGTGGACCAGCCTTGGTTTCACAAAGTCAAGAGGTATCTCGAGGCTCAAGAATAACCAGAAGGAGCTTCAATCAATGATAAGAAGTTCTTAAGGAGATTCTCTGCTAAATTCTTCATTGGTAATGGCATCCTGTATAAAAGCAATCATGACTCCTTATTTCTTTGGTGCATAAATAAGGTTGAAGCTGAAAGGATCATGGCTGAATTTCATGAAGGCACTTTTGGTACCCATTCTAGTGGGCATATAATGGCAAAGAAAATCCTACGGGCAGGCTATTATTAGTCTACCATGGAAGCAGATTGTTATCAACACTCTCGAACCTGTCATAAATTCCATATTTATGTTGACAAGGTGCATGTACCTCTGGTTCCTCTGAATGTCTTGACAGCTCCCTGGCCCTTTGCTATGTGGGGGATTGATATGATTGGGGAAATCAAGCCGAAAGCCCCCAACGGACACCACTTCATCCTAGTGGCTATTGACTATTTTACAAAGTGGGTTGAAGCAACCTCCTTCGCCTCCAATACCAAGAATGTTGTTTCCTGTTTCATCAAGCAAAATCTCATTTGTTGGTATGGTATCCCGGAAAGGATCATCACTGACAATGGTACAAATCTCAACAACACTATGATCACCGCATTGTGCAAGCAATTCAAGATTCAGCATCACAATTCTTCTCCCTATTAGCCAAAGATGAATGGTGCTGTCAAAGCTGCAAATAAAAACATTAAAAACATCATACAGAAAATGACAGTCATATACAAAGACTGGCATGAGATGTTACCATTCGCTCTCCACGGGTATCGTACCACGACTCGCACATTAACCAGGGAAACACCCTATTCTCTGGTTTACGGCATGGAAGTTGTCTTGCCTATCGAGGTCCAGATCCCTTCTCTGAGGATTATGGAGGATGCAGGGTTGAATGAAGACGATTGGATCCAGACTCGACTTGATCAACTGAACTTGATTGATGAAAAGAGACTTACTTCTGTTTGCCATGGTCAAATGTATCAAAAACGGATGATCAAGGCTTTCAACAAGAAAGTCAGACGCCAAGTGTATCAAGTTGGGGATCTAGTGATCAAACGCATCATATTGCCACAAGGTGATCCCAGGGGCAAATGGACTCCTACCTATGAAGGACCATTTGTAATCAAAAACATATTCTCCGGTGGGGAAATGATCTTGACCACCATGGATGGTGACGACCTGCCACACCCTAGGAACGCGGACATAGTCAAAAGATACTACGCATAAGAGACCCGCTAGGTTGACATACCTAGGAAAAACAAGGGCATCCCGGCGAACCAAAAGGTTCGGGAAAAAGTTAGGGATAAAACAAAAAAATCTGTACACTCGGCAAGTTGAAAACCCGAAAGGGAGACTTGGGCAAAACAGGGTTTCCCGGTGGACTGAAAACCCGAAAGAGAGGTCCAGGAAAAAGTTAGGAAATTAAGGCGTATGACTATGTCCCATCGGATCACTTTACAAACAACCTTTGACTTCCAATGACAAACTCAGAGGTTCTAATCAATTCAGTCATCTTCGAACAAGGCAACAAATAGAAAAAATGCTTAGAGATACGAAGGCTATAGCAGAATAGGAACCCCATGGGATTATTACACATAGCTACCATTTCTTTGTATTAAATTTTTCTCTTTTACGACATCATTCTCTTACTAGAATGTTTGTCTCCTTATAAAAACATTTACTTGAAGTCAAAGCAAAGATATCCCTTTGAAAGTGCAAAAACTATTTGTCTTTACGCTTATGTTTTATTTACAAAAATGTCCAATGATTGATTGTTGAACATATGCATCTAAACATAATTATTGTTTACAAATAAACAAAATGAGAAAGACAATTACTGATAGGATGAAAGGATACGAAAATATCTTTAGGCTATTCCATAAGTAATCCCCTGATGTACGTCATTTAAATCCCCAGTGGAACAAAGTTTCAAACTATTGATCCCCAGTAGAAGTTGTCAAAATTTCTCAGGACTCCCCATCAGGTTTTACAAGCAGTGCATGGCATTACCCTCACAACATAATTTATTTCTCTCGGCAGAAATCCATCAATACTTTGACTTCAAGACATGAAGACTCACATATCCTCAGCAGCATTCAGGGATTTATTTTCCTCAATCCAATAATAATGCAGCAGATTAGCTGACATACGCATACATTGCATCCATATATCATTAACATTGATTAATCAAATACATTACATCATACATTTCATGCAACATGACTTTGCATTTTAGCTAACATTTTACCCTTTTCAGGATAAGATTAACAACTACCATTAAAAATGTTCAAAGATTTTAGATACAGTTCAGATACGCTCCAGACACGAACGCCATTATGATACTCATTCAGATTCAACTTTCAGATACAGTTCAGATACGCTCCAGACACGGACGCCATTATGATACTCATTCAGATGCAACTTTCAGATACATTTCAGATACGCTCCAGACACAGATGCCATTCTGATACTCATTCAGATACAACTTCCAGATATAGTACATATACGCTTCAGACACAGACACCATTCTAATACTCATTCAGATTCAACTTTCAGATACAGTTCAGATACGCTCCAAACATGGATGCCATTCTGATACTCAGTCAAAATCAGCTTCCAGATACAGTTCAGATACGCTCCAGACACGGACGCCATTCTGATACTCATTCTTTCAGCTTACAAATTACAATTCAACAAGCATTCTTGGATGGCATATAGAAGCCCATCTCCAACAAGATTTTATCACCTCTCCACCTTCCACCTAGAAGCAAATTTCGGGCACTCTAGTGTCCAATCATCTTCCACCTTCGAGTCACAAATGGCAAAGTTCACCAATCTAACTCTTCGGGTTTAAGAAGATTGAACAGGGGCAGTTGTTGTACCCCAAAATTTTCCCTCTCACTTATCAAAAAATTTCTTACAAGATCTCTTTGACTCAAGATTGGATTAGGGTTTGACCAGCTCAAGATATCTCCTCATGCACTGATGACCAAAATTAGGGTTTGAGTTTGCACAAGGATTTTTGGACTATCAATGCTTCATATAACTTTAAAGGATCATTATGGATCCCCAAGATTATTCATGTCAAGTTTCAAGCCTTGAATCACACTTTTGATCAATCAATTGAATAGTTGACCTACAAAACAACTATATTAAGGAAAAAGTCAACCATGGCCAATTTAAAGTCAAACTTCATAATTTTTTATCCACATCAACATTTTAGACTCATATGTATCATTTGATCAAATTTGGACCATAATTCCTCAAGAAATTGGATCAAATCATCAAAAGGGCAAAATGGTCAAAATTAGGGTTTTGACTGAGAAGGGGCAATTTCTGATTTTTGACCTAGAAAATGATCAATTGGTTTGAAGAATGATTTAGAGAGTTCAATCACATCATTTTGGCCTAATAGAATGATTCAAAACATTACAAATCCATTGGATTGATAGATGAATTTTTCAGTCAACTGATCAAAAGTCAACTTTATAGTGAAAAGTCAAACTTTGACTTTTTGGTCAAAACCAAGTGCCAAGGATCATAATTCATAAAAACATGTCAAAATATAAAAAAAATTTATCAAGGAATCAAGAGTTCAAGATTTTGTTTTGAAAAGTTGAAATTTCTTAACTTTGAAATTTTTCTAAGTATAGAAAATTTCTTACTTTATCTCAACTTTAAGCCAAATTTTCACCATGATACAAGATGAATCAAAGGAAACTGCCAACATGAAAGTTGTAGATCTCCATGAAATCTACAACTTTTCTTCACACAATTTCTCCTAAAACTTCTTGGATCTCAAGATATAATTTTGTGAATACATGCTCATGAACTAAAATAACTTAGTGAAATTTTGCCCTAGTTAGGCAGGTTTTTGACCTAACTTCATGCCATTTTTTCACATAGTTCAAAGGGGAATATTTGAAAGCAATTCAAAGATGAGTTGTAGAGAATATTGCAAGATTTCCAAAATGTCTAAGAACTCCTTGAGATCATTCTTGAGTAGGGATAATCGAAGAGATGAAGTTGGCAATTTCTCACTTTGATTTCAAGCCATTTCATGATGAACCAAAATTCAAATTCAAGCCTAGGCTGCATAATCTTTTCTTGCAATCCTCAAACTTGTTTCTCACTCCATAATTAAATGTTTACACAGCTGATAGAGCCTTTTTCCAAGCTACAGTTCCATTTATGGCACAAAGTTGTCATTTCCATTTTGATAAAGCACAACTTTTGCAATTGTCAACTCCTTGAGCTTTGCACTTGTTCTTTTTGCACACACAAACCCTATAAACCAAAAGAAATGTGTCTAAAACCTCTACCAACTCAGACCAGGCTTGTACAAACACTTAGCGGCTTGCCTCCTCACTTGGCTTCAAAAGTAAGTTATAGAGGCAAAAGGCTATAACTCAGAAACCTGGTGTGGAATTGATCAAAAACCTTTTCTATACTTATACACAAATTAATTACAACCTAGAACACCAATGTTAAGGCTCAGAAACTCTCCCAAACACTCTACCACTGAAAATCTGCCATAAATTGCAACTTTGCACCTTACATAGCAATCTCAAAAACCACTCGTGTGTTTTGAGTTTTAACCACCTAAATACTTAATATACATCATATCTAAGTGTTCCAGACCTCTGTTCCCTCATTGTAACTCCTCCTCCTCTATCCACCATTTTCAAATTTCAAGCTTGCAGGTTGACTTGAGTAGGGAGATTCAGGGACTTTCAAGACAAGGTAAGGATTGGAATACACTCATGGAGGTCCAGGCAAGCTAAACAGATCCTCAGGCCTTCTCAAAACTTTCCCAAACTCTAATCACGATCTCAACTGAAAGAGGTAAAAACTCAAACTTCTAACTCTTCATACAAGCATCATTTGGTCTTGGTTTGTGAAAACAAAATATAGATATCCTTACACTAAAGCCAACCATGTTCATAGTTTTCATTTATATTCATTGGGTATAGAGAATTTTGGATTTGAAATTTCTTTAAAAATTAGGTTTCAAATTAGGGCCACTAAAATTAACTTTGATATTTGACTTTTAATTTACATGAATTATATGGTTGAAATCGTGGGAAGAAATACTATCACTTTCATGTTTGGATTTTCCATTTTCATGGAGAACTGAGAGAGATACAGGTGGTCCGACCATGACTCAAGGTTGAAGATGGAGTTGCCTTCAGGAGGCGTTTTATAATATATATTTGTGCTTTTGTTTATAAAAACGGATGTACAGCCACCCCAGTGGTAAGGCAGCGCGCAAAAATTCTAGAGGTCGTGGGTTCGAGCCTCAGCGCGCTGCCTTTTGCAATTTTTCATATCTTTCTAGTTTTTTTTTGTTTGGCAGCGTGGGCTTCTGAACTTTGGGCCTTATTTTTTTTCTAACCTCCTGCCTCTTGATTGCTTGCAGCACCCCCTAGCCCATATCATTTATTTATTTATTTTTTACTTTTATTTTATTAAATATATTTTTTTAATATTAAAAATCACAAAAAATATAAAAATGATAGATTTAAATTTTGACTTGTTTTATTTTATTTTTATCACATAAAATATTTTTATTTAGTTATATATTATCTATTTTTTAAATAAACTTGTAAATTAAATTAGAATTAGGTTAAATATTTATTTTTCTTCACACCTATTAAATATTTATTTTAACATAAAAAAGACCAAAAATATTTCACAAATGCCATATATTATTTTCAAGACAAAAATACAAAAAATATTTACTTTTTCTTAAAGAAATTTATTTTCTTTTAATCAAATAGAATTAGGGTATATTCAAAAATATTTTCTAAAAATATTTTCTTTTCTTAATTGATTCAAGTTAATCTTTATTTATTTATTAGGTTTAGTTTAAAACTTTTTCATATAAAAAAGCCAAACAAAATCTTCTTTGCATTTATACATCTTTGCATATTTAATTTATCTTGTATATTATTTATCCCAATATTTGTACATATTCAATTTGGTTGTAATAGATTAACTAGGTTTATATTATTGCAATCGCCATTCATAAATTATACACCCCCACCCACAAAGTGTTGTAATAATGTAGTAATCTTTAAATTTCGCAATTTATCGCCTTTATATAACATGCTAGTAATTAGGGTTTGTATGGCAAGATAAAACCAATCAAATAGAAAACGCTAATTCAAGACAAAATCAAGCATGAAAATGGCACACTTGCACACAAGCACCCCTAGGTTTACTCCACTTGGTTGCCTTATACAAAAATGGCCATATTATGCATGTAAAGTATCTTAGCAAAACAAACAAATACAAGATCATAGTCCCTCGATGACGCTATTCAAAGTTTCCTTACAAAAATGATTAGTCCCTCAAAAAATGCTAAGATACTTTGCAACATTGCTAATCATGGCTATACGATAACCCACGCCCATCCCGTTTACATCCAAAGATAGGGTTGCTTACCAAATCAATGGTAAGACAACAATATCAAAGGAAAAGAAAATGAACAAGAAAGACATTTGAGTAGGTAGATTGCTTTTAGTTACTTGCTCCATTTCAAACAAATATCCCTGCTATTTTCAAAACAAACACACGCATTTCCAAACATCTTAAAAACATTGAAAACATTTTCAAAAAAGACAAACATCTTTGTATACATTCTTACGAATGAGAATCATTACAAAGATTGCCTAAAATATGGCCTATTTTACAAAATACTTTCAAAACCACACAAAGCACAATTTCAAACAAAAGCAAGTGATATAGCAAGTGACTAAGAGCCCATGGAAAACCATGGATTAAAAGGGTGCTAATACCTTCCCTTTTCATAATCTACCCCCCGGACTCAAGAAACAATCTCAAAGGTATTTCCTGTGCTTTTTCACCTTTCCTTTTGGATAAAAGAAAAGTCGGTGGTGACTCTTGCTAACTGCAACATTTGTGATCAAATGCAAAACCTTCAAGTCAGTTCTCCCACCGTATCACACCTTGTTTATCTTGAATTAGGGTTTACTAATTGTTGATTTTAGTCTTGCCATACAAACCCTAATTACTAACATTTATATTAAAGCGATAAATTACGGAAAGTAAAATTACTACGCTATTACATCATTAGGGAGGGGTGTACAAATTTACAAATGGGGAGATGAAAGCAAATAAACCTAATTTACTATTACAAGGCTTTGACAATTACATAATTATAGTGCGAAATAATAAAATGTACAAAAAAATATAAAGAGAAGAGAAAGTGTTTTTATGTTTTTTTATGAAGATGGTTCTAATTGATTTGAAAAGAAATTAATTAAAATCCTAATGTCTAAATTAATTTAATCAAAATAAAAAAATTAAAATAAAACCTAAGTCTAAATATTAAATTAATTTTAAGAAAAGAAATTGACTTTAATAAGAAAATGTTTTTGTCTTTTTTAGTTTAGAAAAAAGGAATAAAACAAAAGTGTATGCATACATATCTAAATAAAATATATATTTTTATTTTATTTTTTTTATATGAAAACAATAATAATAAAAGTATAAATAAAAAATAAAATAAAAACAAAAAAACAAAGTTTTATGAGCTGACACATGAGCTTATGTATTGGCTCATGTATTGGCTTATGCAGATTTCGTATTGGCTCATGTAGATTTCGTATTGGCTTATGTGTCAGCTCATGTGTGCTTCTTGCTCCTGGAAGTAAAAACAAATCGGTATGAGTCGACGCATACTGGTTTCGTATCGACTCATAACCATTTTGTATCGATGCATACGTGTTTCGTGTCAACTCATAACCTGTTTTGAACATGGTATGTGTCGACTCATAGCATTTTGTGTCGACGCATAACTGTTGTTTTTTTCTTTTTATCATTGTTTTGCAACATGTAAAAGTTAGTTCTCAAAACATGGTTAGTGAAAATGAAAAGCGAGCATATGGTTAACTTCAAAGCAATGATATGTATATTTTATCTTCACAAATGAACCATTAATGATGATTGTATGAAGAGTTCAGAGTCATGAAAACTTACCTTGAAACTGAAATTTGTGCTTTGAGTTTGAGATGCTATATAGGTTGTTGTTGAGCTTGGGAAGTGATGATAGTGATGTTACAGAAGTTGTTCTTGTGTTTTAACAACTTCTATATGATGTATGTGGAGTGTTTAAATGGTGTTTTTTGGAGAAAACATGCAAGGTATGAGATTCAAAGATTTGGACTTCAAAGCTCAAAAATGGAGGTTTTGTGTACAATTCTGGTTTTTGACAGCAAAAATGATTTTAAATGTTAGTTTCCCCTTCTTTTTTATGACCTCATTTTCTTGCAATTAGCCTCTCTATTTATAGAGAAGGTTTGAGACTTCAAACAACTCAGATTTTAAATCACATGTTATGGCTATCTTGCTTGTTTTTGAAGCAAGCATAAAGAACATGTTTCCAATGCTTGTACCAAACTATCTAAAGTGGTTGATCACTTTAAACATGCTTTTTCTGACTTGTAGAAATTTAGTATGGTTAGAACAACAAGTTAGAGGCTTAAGAAATTGACTTTATGATTAAAGTGAACTTTGCAAGAATGCAATGGTGCCTTTGTGCCAAAAATGGAAAGATGCAATGGACAATACTTGAACCACTTGGATAATGGTTCAATCATTTGTGTAAACATCTAATTATCGATAGATTTGCAAGTCAAGAGGCCTGCAAAGTGAAGATTATGCAGCATGGCTAAGATTTTGGTTCCTTGTTCATCACAAATCTGCCTTGTAAATCAAGAGTGAATGTCCAACTTCAGATCCTTGAATCTCCTAGCTCAAATATGATAAATTCATGCTCTTGGATGTTTCGAAAAGCTTGAAACACCCTCTATAACTTTCATATTGGCCATTTTGACAAAATCATCTTGTAACTATGTGAAAAAATGCCAATAAGTTAGGATAAAATCCTGACCAAAACTGCTGAAAATTTCTAAGGGTTTATTCAAAAGTGCCATGACTTCATGAATTTATAACTCAAAATCCAAGAATTTCTAGAAAAAGTTCTACCCTACAAAGTTTTTTATCTCATTGAGATCTACAACTTTCATGTTGGAAGTTTTCCTTGAATCATCTTACATCATGGTGAAAAGTTGGCATGAAGAAATGAAATTATCATGTATAAAAAACACTTAGAAAAATTTATAAGTCTTGAAGAGTTTAAAAGGTATTCAAAAAGAAGTATCAGAATGATATCTGTATCTGGATCGTATCTGGACCGTATTTGAATGAGTGACTGAATGACATCCGAATCTGGATCGTATATGGACTGTATTTTAAATGAGTGACAGAATGACATCCGAATCTGGATTGTATCTGGACTGTATTTTGAATGAGTGACAAAATGACATCCGAATCTGGATCGTATCTGGACTGTATTTTGAATGAGTGACAGAATGACATCCAAATCTGGACTATATTTTGAATGAGTGACAGAATGACATCCGAATCTGGATCATATCTGGACTGTATTTTGAATGAGTGACAGAATGACATCCGAATCTAGATCGTATTTGGACTGTATTTGAAAGGTATGCTAAATGAGCGGTAGAATGACATCTGTATCTGGATCATATCTGAATTTTATTTGAAAGGTATGCTGAATGAGTGGAAGAATAACATCTGTATCTGGATCGTATCTGGACTATATTTGAAAGGTATGCTGAATGAGTGGCAGAATGACATCTGTGTCTGGATTGTATCTAGATTGTATTTAGGAGAAAATTTTGGAATAAGTATCAGAATAATATTCGTCTTAGGATTGTATCTGAATTGTTTCGAAAGTAACCTAGAGTAAGTATCAGAATGTCAGCCATATATGGATCGCATCTGAATTGTTTCTAGAGGGAATCTGGAGTAAGTATCAGAATGTCAGCCATATCTGGATCGCATCTGAACTGTTTCTAGAAGAGTGTATGAGAAGGAGCCCATATAGGACTGCTTCAGTTGGTCGGGTAGATAATTGCCCTGTCTTGTTTTAGGTATTAATCTTTGACCTCAGAAAGAAAGATAATTTTCCTGGCTTGTTACAGGTATTAATCTACAATCAGTTGTTCTCAGATAGTTTTCTTGGCTTGTTACAGGTATTAACCTGGAACTGTTGAAAGTTGTTGATGATAGCTATCTGTCGATTGACCTTTTCTTGAAAAGGTAAAACGTTAGATGTATGCAATGTCATGATGTAGGAGATGCATTATGTAATGATGTTCTTAAAATGAAGCTATGTTGTATGCATATATCATGTATGTTATATGATGTATGAATGTGAAGCATTGTTGAAATGTAACTTTGTCTGGGAAAATAAATCATTGACAAAGGTTGGGGAGTCATCAAGTCCCGGACTGCTGTTGAAGAGTAGGTGTGTCTTCAAACTTTTCCTAGAAAGTTTCCACTGTGGATTCCTGTTTTATTGTTTGAGGAGAACTCTGCTGGGGATGTTGAATTTGCTTGAGATGAAAAATTTATGGAGAGTTTTGATTCCTATTTGGGGAAAAGAGTATAGGAGTCTCGGTTGTCCGTTGCTATACTAGGGAGTCATCTCTTGATGGATGAAGTTGAACTGATATCTGGTTGGGTCCAGGCTTCACAATAACTTGTTGGGGATTGTAGAGTAGTCTACTGGGGAAGAGGATTTGTGGTCCTCTGATTTGTAGTAGTTGGAGAGGAAAACTTAAGCTAGGGGAATCCTGCCGTTTGTTGGGGAAATAAACCTTGTTGCCAGTCTGTTGGAGAGGTGACGACTTCACTGGCAGAAATCCTCGAGGATTCTTGAGGTCGGCTCAGATAGGAAGAGGTTACAGAGATTGAAACTCTGGCTGGGAGTCATCCTATGAGAAGGATTTTGGGGAGATTTGTCACTTCCCCTTGTAGCGAGTGTTTGTGGCACTGCCAGGAAATGTTTGGCTGTACGTAAACCTTTGTCGGGATTTGCATTCAATGCCCCAAGTGATGGATATGGAGACCTGCCCCTGGTTATTCTTCATTTCTTTTAGAATTTTGACTTGACTGCCCCAGGTGTGCTGGATAGTGACATGTCATGCCCCTTTGTTTATAGGAGATTTGTCGTTGGAAGTGTCATCTCACTTGAAGTGATTTTGTTCACTGAGAGAGATTTCGTCCACTGGATATTTGTTGTGTGAATTTCTCCGCTATCAAACAAATAGCCATATTCAAATAATGCAAAGTTTATGCTTGTCTTTAAATTTTGAAAATGCGTTTTTTGGCAAGAAATTTTGTAAGAAAAATTCAACTCAGGATTTTGAATAAAGCCTTACAGGAGTCAGGATACCTTTTGTAACAGTATGCTTTCGAACTAACCCATGCTTCAATTAGGACTTTTGAGAGGTTGTAACGTGGCTTGGTTCACGGTTTAAGAAACAAAGGATAAAGGCTCAAAGTGTATTTGTACCCGCACGTTCTTCGTGATGTTCTTCGGTCCTAAACTCAGCTAATTGTGCATTTGAACTCCAATTGAGTCTGGAATGACGTTTTGGTGATGGTTCAGACAAGTTAAGTTTATCGGAAGGAATTCTATTTTTTTTTGCAACCTTTTTCATGTTGTTGAGGATTTGTAGTGACCCCTTTTTGATTTGTTATCCTTGACTTTTGCCTGACTGTTCTTGTTTTGAGATTACAGTCAGCGGGATGCCCCAGTTTTCTTAAGTCTCCTTTGTAGGTTTTGACTTAGTGGGATTTTCTTTTTGAGAGATAATGATTGCCTATGTGATAGGGAACCATCACTGTCTTTTGATTCTAGAGGAATGTTTTGATGTATTCATTGTATTACGAGATGAGATTTTGCGGCTAAACGCGCATTTGAATTAACTGAGAGACTACCCTGCCCCAGGTTTTGATTAAAGGTTTCAATTTGTGTTAAAACAGAAAACTTCTACGTCTTTGGCTCGAAGGGGTTGACTAGGGATTATCTTCCTTATAACTCCAGTGTTTAGGATTTGAAAGAAACGCCTGTACATCGTCAGCAAGGTCTGTCCAAAAGCATACTGTATGAGATTATTGCATTGTTGTCGTCATCCTCCCTCTAAAGGCTTGTAACTTTTAGCAAGAGTTAAATGTCATAAGAAGAATAAAAATCATAGTTTAAATATAGTGAAAACGAAAGGATGAATTCAAGACAAACATATGCAATACATTAATGAAATAGAGTTTAACATTAACAGATAATTGTTTGAATAACAAAAGAAATTACAATTGAAAATTCAAAATGAACAGAAGCCTCTTTGTCTGAACTTGTCACTTTAGGTGGTGAGCCTTTGAGGGACGGCAGAAGAATTCAGTCTGGCCATCTTGTGTGAACTCCATCATTCCTTCGTCGATCAGGTTTTAAATCTTGTACTTCAGCGCCCAACAAACGTTTGTATCATGCCCAGGACTATCGGAATTATAGGCACACCTGGCATCGGAATTGTAGCTGGGAGGAAAAGTTTTGGGATTTGGATGAGGTCTTAATGGTGTAATCAGATTCATCCTCAACATGTGTTGCAAAGCTTGAGACAGTGGTATGTTGATGTTGGTAAACTGTCATTTGGGCTCGCTTTGCCTTTGTTGATTTTCTGGTTGATGTTGACGAAGTCGTTGTTGGGCTCGTGATGTGGAAGAAAATTGGAAAGGTCTTCCATCTTCTTGTCTCATGGGAGGATGAGAAGTGACTTGATTTCTAATTCTGGTTGTTTGCCCCATACGGTTGCAACCGTCTTGACGAAAGTGGTTGACAAGAACTTTCAGCTCTTCTTATCTTTGAGCCAGATTTTGGATAAGAGCCATCTGGCCCACCAATTGTCCCATCATTTGGACCTTCATCATGGCTATCTCAGTTTGTAGCCGCTCCAACTGGTCATCTATGTCGTCCTCAGGATTTCCCATGATCATTCCCCTGGTGAGGAGAGCTTTCACCTCTTCTTGTCCCTTGCATAGATTCAAGAACATCTCTTGAAGTTGGGCGTTTTGAGCTTGGATGTCTTTCACTGTTTGTCCCATATCCATCTTACTAAAATAAACAGTAGGAAGATAAGGAGACCTGTATGGGAGAAACCTGTCATGATATGATGCATGATATGTGGATGCATGTTTTCAAGGATCTCGCGGGGTAAATGTTAGTAGTCACTTACAGCTTTGATTGGAGAACTTTGAATCGGTGGATGTCTTTCCACGAGAATTAAGCTCACCATGCCAAGTGGGTTGTAGCCCTTGACTCAAGTTGTTGTGATTTGATCTTTGACATCATTTGGTTAGAGGAAAATAAATCCTCCTCCCCCTTGATAAACGTCTGGTTTAATGTAACCCTGCATCAAATGCCCTCAAGATCCTTGAAATGGTTATTGAAAATGTCATGGTATGATGTTATGATGTTATGTATAAGGATGCAAAGTAAGCAAGTTTATATACAAATAAATATATATACACACAAAGCAGACAAATCCTTAGGTTTAGGCTTGCATTGACTTTGTAGGTAAGTACCCTCTTAAAGTTTAGTTGGCTCAACCTGTCCTAGTTAATAGTAACTGGGTTCTAAGGGATCTCAATATCACCGGTCTTTCCCCTAAATCTCATTCCGATAGACAATTGACTTGCCACCAAACAAAACTAAAGGGTAAAACCTCAATGAGTGTAGCATCGAGTATCAACTGACTTTGGGTTTACACCAAAGACGGCTATCTCACTACGTCCTAAAAGCCAAGTTGGTCAATTAAAGGTTCTAGAAGTCAGTTAGTGCTTCATGACATCACTCAGCGGCCCCATATTATCCTTGACTACTCAAGGGATACCGGTACCCATAAATATGTCACACTAACGTAGCTATTTCTTAGACCAAGTCGGTATACCCCGCACAGTTTCCACAACGTATTGCTACTTACCTATAAGGTATCCCAAATCCGGGTAGAGGATTTAAACCCAAACAAAAAACCAAAATGTAAAGAAAACCAAGTCAAACAAAGAAAGCAAGTAAAGGTGATCTAGCCCTAAGGTAAACCCACTTTTAAAATTTCCCCACCAGAGTCGCCAGTTTTGGTGATGCGGTGGGAGAACTGACTTGGTTGTTTTGCGTTTGATCGTAAATGTTACAGTTAGAAAGAGTCACCACCGACTTTTCTTTTATCCAAAAGGAAAGGCTGAAAAGAACAGGAAAGACCATTGAGATGTTTTCTTGAGTTCGGGGGGTAGATTATGAAAAGAGAAGGTATTAGCACCCTTTTCATCCGTAGTTATCTATGGGCTCTTAGTTGCTTGCTAGATCATTTGCTTTTGTTTGAAAATGTGCCTTGTATGGTTTTGAAAGTATTTTGAAAATGTCTTTGTAATGGTTCTCGTTTCTATAAGAACGCGTATGTTGTACCCCAAAATTTTCCCGCTCACTTATCAAGAATTTTCTCACAAGATCTCCTTGGGCTCAAGACTGCATTAGGGTTTGATCAGCTCAAGACACCTCCTCATGCACTGATGACCAAAATTAGGGTTTGAGTTTTCACTAGGATTTTTGGACTATCAATGCTTCATATGACTTTCAAGGATCATTATGGACCCCAAATATTATTCATGTCAAGTTTCAAACCTGGAATCACACTTTTGATCAGTCAATTGAGTAGTTGACCTAAAAATCATCTGTATTGGGAAAAAGTCAACCATAACCAATTTACAGTCAAACTTCATAATTTTTTATCCACATCAACATTTTAGACCTATATGTATCATTTGATCAAGTTTGGTCCATAATTCCTCAAGAAATTTGATCAAATCTCCAAAAGGGCAAAATGGTCAAAATTAGGGTTTTGACTAGGAAGGGGAAATTTCTGATTTTTGGCCTAGAAAATGATCAATTGGTTTGAAGCATGATTTTAAGAGTTCAATTGTATCATTTTGACCTAATGACATGATTCAAAACATTGCAAATCCATTAGATTAACAGATAATTTTACAGTCAACTGATCAAAAGTCAACTATATACTGAAAAGAAAAACTTTGACTTTTTGGTCAAATTCAAGTGCCAAAGATCATAATCCATAAAAAATATCAAAATATGAAACTTATTCATCAAGAAATCAAAAATTCAAAATTTCTAAACTTAGAAAAAATTTCTAAGTGTTGGGAATTTCATGTTTTTCCATAACTTTGATCGAAATTTTCACCATGATGCAAGATGATTCAAGAGAAACTTCCAACATGAAAGGTTTAGATATCCATGAAATCTACAACTTTGCTTCACACAACTTCTCCTAAAAATTCTTGGATCTCAAGATATAATTTTGTGAATACATGCTCATGAACTAAAAATAACTTAGTTAAATTTTGCCCTAGTTTGGCATATTTTTTATCTAACTTCATGGCAATTTTTCATATGGTTCCAAGGGGAATATTCAAAAGAAATTCAAAGATGAGTTTTAGATCACATTTAAAGCTTTCCAAAATGTCAAATAACTCCTTGAGATAATTCTTGAGTATGGATAATCAAAGAGATGAAGTTGGTGTTTTGTCACTTGAATTATAGGTCATTTTCATGATGAACACAAATGCAAATCAATGTTAGGCTGCATGATCTTTGCTTTTCAGGCCTGAAACTTGTTTTTCACTCCATAATTAATGGATTACAAAAACTTTTGATCTTTAATCCAAGTGGTTTAAGCTTTATCCAATCCACATTTCCATTAATGGCACAAAGTGAACACTTCCATTTTAGAAAAGCAAGCTTTTTTGTAAAGTCAATTCTTGAGCCTCTAACTTGTTCCCTATGATCTCACTCCATCCACAAAATCAGAAGCAAGCTTGTTTAAAGCATAAACACTCTATCTTAGCAAGTACACAATGCTTGGAAACTTTAAATTCTCAAAAATCACATGTTATGCATAAACTTTTGAGTTTGAATTCTGATCAACAACAAGTCTCCAAACTTTTTGCTTATAAATAGAGGCATTATTTGTGAGATACGACACGAGCAAGAAGCCCCTGAAACTCACTCAAAATCCCTCTAGCCAGAAATTGTTCCAAAACACCATTGTTGTGCAAGTTTCTGACTTTACATACCAAACTCACATTTCCCTCGTGAGTTTCTTGGCCTTTTAGTTTCTAAAGCTTCCTTGCATCAACAGTAACCCATCCTTGTGCCTGTTTCATTTCTGTAACACCATTATCCATGTCTTCCATAAACAAAAATAGAGTATCACAGTTGGACTTCTCCAGACCATTTCATCCATCCTCAACTCAAGCCAGCCATTGCATTAGCTTCCTAGAGGTCCAAGGAAGCTAACCTGATCATCAGCACTGCTTGAAACAAGCTCATTTACATTTCACGATTTCCAGTTTTGAGGTATTTTTCTTGAACTTCTATCTCATTACTTAGGCATTATTAGGCTTGCATTTGTGATGATAACATGTAGACCTCATTGCCACGAAGCTGTACATATCCATAGTTTGCATTTATATGGCCTGAGCTTAGAGAATTTTAGAGTTGAAGTTTCTGAAAATTTTAGGGTTTAAATTAGGGCCAGAGAAATTATCTTTTATCTTTGACTTTCAGCCTTAATTATTTACACAGTTAGATTCGTGAGGAAGAATGCAACAACTTTCATTTTGTCACTTTCCATTTTTGTTGAGAAATGAAGAAGTTACAAGTACACCGGCTGGAGGTTGAAGATGAAGTCGTCAAGACTTGATTTGCCTTATATATTTATGGTTTTGTTTATATAAACGGATGTACAGCCACCCCCGTGGTAAGATAACGTGCGTTATTGCTAGAGGTCATGGGTTCGAGCCTCAGCGCGCTGCCTTTTGCATTTTCTCATATTTTTCCACATTTTCTTTGTCTCTTGCAGCACTGGGCCTCCCATTCATGGGCCTATTATTTTTTTCTAACATTTCCTCCCTGTCTCATATTTGCACCCCTGACCCATTATTATTTTATTTTTTATTTTATTCTCATGTTATTTTCTTAAACATATTTATTTCAATATTAAAAATCATAAAATACAAAAAATAGTAGAGTTATATTTTAACTTAGTTTATTTATTTTTTCACAAAAAATATATTTTTTAATTGGAGCACACTTTATTTATTTTCACTAATTATCTTGTAAATTTAATTAAAATTAAATGTTATTTATTTTATACTAATGAAAATATATTTTTTATACCAAAAAGACTAAAGAATATTTTATAACACTATAATTTATTTTTCAAGACAAAAAATATAAAATATAAAAAAATACTTTTTTTTATAAACTTCATTCCTTTTAATCAATTAAGAAGAATTAGGGTTTTAGTCAAGAATATTTTTCTTAACGAATTTTAAACTTGACTAGTTATTTTCTTTATCTAATTTAGGTTAAAATCAAGACCGCTTTTATTTTAAGAAACCAAACAAAAAATCTTTTTTTTCTTTGCATTTACAATTCTTGCATATTTAATTCATCTTGTATATTATTTATTCCAATTCTTGTACAAATTCAATTTGGTTGTAATAGATTAATTAGGTTTATATTATTGCAATCCTCATTCACAAATTGTATACCCCCCTCCCACAAGTGTTGTAATGGCATAGTAACTTTAAATTTTGCAATTTATCGCTTTTGCATAACATGCTAGTAATTAGGGTTTGTATGGCAAGATAAAACCAATCAAATAGAAAACCTTAATTCAAGACATAATTAAGCATGAAAATAACACACTTGCACACAAGCACCCCTAGGGTTATCCCACTTGGTTGCCTTACACAAAATGGCCATATTACGCATGTAAGGTGTCTTAGCAAAAACAAACAAATACAAGATCATAGTCCCTCGATGACGCTATTCAAAGTTGCCTTACAAAATGATCTCAGTCCCTCAAAAGAATGCTAAGATATCTTGCAACATTGCTAATCATGGTTATACGATGACCCATGCATGTCTCGTTTACACCCAAAGATAGAGTTGCTTACCAAATCAATGGTAAGACAACAATATCAAAGGAAAAGAAAATGAACAATAAATACATTTGAGTAGGTAGATTGCTCTTAATTACTTGCTTCATTTCAAAACAAGCACACACATTTCCAAACATCTTACAAACATTGAAAACAGTTTCAAAAAGATCAACATCTTTGTATACATTCTTACGAACGAGAATCATTACAAATATTGCCTAAACAAATGGCCTCTTTTACAAAACACTTTCAAAAACAACACAAAGCACAATTTCAAACAAAAGAAAGTGATCTAGCAAGTAACTAAGAGCCCGTGGAAAACCATGGATGAAAAGGGTGCTAATACCTTCCCTTTTCATAACCTACCCCCCGAACTCAAGAAATAATCTCAAAGGTCTTTCTTGTGCTTTTTCACCTTTCCTTTTGGATAAAAGAAAAGTCGGTGGCGACTCTTGCTAACAACAACATTTACGATCAAACGCAATACCTTCAAGTCAATTCTCCCACTGTATCACCAGAACTGGCGACTCTGCTGGGAAAAAATTTAAAAGTGAGGTTACCTTAGGGTTAGATCACATTTATTTTCTTACATTGTTTGACTTGTATGCTTTACATTATGGATCTTTGTTTGGGTTTGAATCCGCTACTCGGATTTGGGATACATTATAGGTAAGTAGCAATACGTTGGGGAAACTGTGCAGGGTATACCGACATGGTCTAAGCAATATCTACGTTAGTGCGACCTATTTGTGGGTACCGGTAGCCTTTGAGTGTATCAAAGAGAATACAGGGCCGCTGAGTGATGTCATGAAGCACTAATGAACTTTTAGAACCTTTACTTGACCAACTTGGCCTTTAGGATGTAGTGAGATGACCGACTTTGGTGCAGTCCGAAGTTGGTAGATACTCGATACTACACTCATTGAGGTTTGGTTTCTTGGGATATTTTGGTTGTCATTAAAGAGGCTTGAGTTGAAACAATGACCAAGGAAATAATCCAGTGATATTGAGCTCCCTAGAACCCGGTTACTATTACTAGGACAGGTTTAAGCCAACTAAAATTCAAGAAGATACTTACCTATAAAACTTCATGCAAGCCTAAACTAAGGATTTGTTTGCTTTGTTTGTATATGCATACTTGTACATAAAATCATGGACATCATGAACATCATATACATCCACTAACCATTTCAAGGATTTTGGGATTCATCTTTGTTCTTGTTTTGTAGGATATGGATTCACTTCGCAGGAAAACTATTCAAGTCAACCTTTTGAGAATTCCTCCACAACTTAAGGAGCTAGTTTCAAGGATTCCTGAAAAATCTCCATTCACCGAGAGACATGGTCGCCTACTCAACTTGGTCACCTCCAACACAAACGAGGATATGATGAAGGAGCTCTTTTAGTTCTTTGATCCTTTACACCATTGCTTCACATTTCCTGACTATCAACTTGTGCCTACTTTGGAAGAATTCTCCAAACTCTTGAGGATTCCCATTCTCAATCAACTACCTTTTAACGGTACGGAAAGAGACCCAAAGCCATAAGAGATTGCTCAAGCTCTACACTTGCACTCATCTGATGTCATAACCCATTGGGAAACAAGGAGTGTTGTGAAAGGCTTCTTAGCAAAGTTCCTGTTTGAGAAAGCCCAAAGTTGTTGGAATTCCTTGGACTTGCAAGCCTTTGAGGAAATTGTGGCTCTCCTTTTCTATGGGATGGTTTTTTTTTCAAATCCTGACCAACTCATAGATGTGAACACCGTCAAAATCTTCATATCATGCAATCCGGTGCCTACATTACTAGGAGATATCCTACACTCTTTTCACACTCGCACAATGAGGAAAAGAGGTGTCCTCATGTGTTGCACTTCTCTCTTGGCAAGATGGTTTATTTCTCATCTTCCTCAATCTGTATTAAAGAACGAGCAAGGTTCAAGGTGGTCACAAAGGTTGATGACGCTCAAACATTCAGACATTTATTGGTGCTCCCGATCCAAAGAGAATGTTATCATTATTGACCGTTGTGGAGAATTAACTAATGTCCCTTTACTTGGCATTAGGGGAGGTATCACCTACAACCCATGCTTAGCCTTAAGGCAGTTTGGTTACGCCCGAAGGGATGGCCTGCACGAGATGCTGATTCAAGGTTTGGTATTTGACTACGACAACGATAATCAAGATCTTCGCCAGAGATTTATCCGAGCTTGGAGGATGTTAAACAAGATGGATAGCAAGACTTTGGGGCATAAGAATTACATCCCTCTTGAGCCTTACCTCAAATGGGTACGAACTCGCGCTCAGAGTCTTATGATGCCTTATTAGTCCATTCTTCCGGTAATCATTGAGCCTGTCATGGAGGGAGATGTTCCATACACTATCCTACATCCTGACATGCCCACATCTCTTGAAGACCTGCAAAGGGATTGGAGACAACTCAAAGGAGAGCGAGATACTTTCGAAGCCCAATTCTACGCAAGCAAGAAGAAGGTTTTGGAACTCACTAGGCTACTTCATGAGGAGCAGACTTTGAATGCCTACATTGCACCAAAGAGGATGCGTACTACCTTTTTATCTTAGAGTTTTTGTATTATTTTGCCCAAGAGGAATTGATGTATTCAAGCTTTAACTTATTAATATAACGTGTGTTTCCTTTTTGTCTGAAACAAATTTGAATCTTTGAAATCCTTGAAATCATTACATATGCATATACCATTCATCATAACATAAGAAGGTCTTTTGCAACAAGTCTCCTCATCTCTCTACTGTTTATTTCAGTAAGATGGATCTTGAGCAGACATTGAAGGATCTCAAGGCTCAGAATACGTAGTTTCAACAGTTGCTCTTGACCCTAGCCAAGGGACAAGAAAAATTGAAGACTTTGCTGGCTGGAGAGAGGAAAAAGAAGACAAATAAGGTAACCAGAGTCCTAAACATGGGGAGAAGATTTCATGAGAAGACAAGAAGGACCTTGAACTTTGCAACAACATCCGGTGAAGGAGAGGGTAAAGGCAAAGAAACAGTTGTCCCTTCAGAATTGGAAGAGGAACAGGAAGAAGAACACTACTATGAAGAACAATACCCTCCAGTTGATGACAAGTATAGACATCTCGAAGAGCGATGGAAATCCAAAAAGTGCCAGGCTTGGACTTTGAGGAATTGGGATTAGTGTCGGGGATTGTGATTCCTCTGAAATTCAAAGTACCTATATTCGCCAAATATGACGGAGTTTCATGCCCTAAAATGCATCTCCGGTCATATGTGAGGAAAATCCAACCCCATACCACTGATAAAGACTTATGGGTGCACTTCTTCCAAGAAAGTCTGTCTGGAACTCAACTCGACTGGTTTTACCAACTAGAAAGAGCCAACGTTCACAATTGGGAAGATCTTGTCGCAGCTTTCTAAAAGAAATACCAATACAATGCTGATTTGGTGCCTACCTGTACTCAACTCCAGAGTATGGCCATGGCTTCCAATGAAGGTTTCAAGGACTATGAGCAAAAATGGAGAGACTTGGCTGGAAGAGTTCAACCCCCTCTATCTGATAGAGAGAGTTGGTAGACATGTCCTTGGGCACCTTGTCTGGTCCTTTCTTCAATCACTTAATTGGAAGTTCGTTTGCAGGCTTTACTGAACTAATATTGACCGGAGAGAGGGTAGAAGCCAGTATAAAAAGTGGAAAGGTTTAGAAAGATACATCTTCTTCTACAGTTGTAAGGAAGCCTTTCATCAGAAAGAAAGAGGTGTCTGCTGTATATCCGCAAAGAAAGAAAGATAGGGCCGAACGCCGACCAGTGGTGGGGGCTGTTGTGATTCCTAATCCTGCATCTGATCAACAAAGAAGTAATCAACCGAGAATGGAAAGGACAGTCAGGCAGTTCACCAGAATTAACATGACCATGTCTCAAGTATTACCGCATCTACTAAGATCCAACTTGGTGACCTTGAAAGAAGCTCCGAAAAACCCCAATACAACATCTCCTCATTATCATCCTAATGCCTGTTGCGCATATCACTCTGAAAGTCCTGGTCACGATACTGATAATTGTTGGGCCTTGAAGAACAAAATAAAAGACCTCATTGAAGCAAAAGAAATTGAATTTGATGCGCCCAAGAAGCCAAACTTCATTTCTGCTCCTATGCCCAGACATGGCCACAACACTCATTGAAGAAGGATTGTTTGTTACTTCATTTGATGAACTTATGACCCCACTTCTAACTGTTAAAATGAACTTGTTGAATGTCGGTGTGTTCCCGGGGTGTAATGAAGTTTGCCATCTCTGCTTGTCCTCACCAACTGGCTGTCCTTTGTTGAAAGTATGCGTTCAGTGCCTGATAGATAACAAAGAGATTTTGTTTGAAAAGACTCCTGTTCCACCTGTTCCTTTTGAAGATGTTTCTATCATTACCATTTCCGCCAATTCTTCCAGGGTATCCCCCAAAAGACCCATTAGAATTACATCAGTTCTGAAAGCAACTCCTTTAATAATCACAATGCTTGGACCAGTCCCATATGTATCAGACAAAACTGTGCCATGGAATTATGGAGGGGATGTCTACTACCATGGCATCAAGCAAGACTGGCCAGCCACCGAAGATTTAATTTATGAGAAAGTGGACCCCGACATCAGTAATATTGTCGGAACTAGTAAGATTACCCGAAGCGGTGGGATCTTCTCTCCAGAAATTGCTCCCCCAAAAGCAGTTTTTGGACCCGTAATCATCCTTGTGGCTTCTCCAAAGGTTACTCCCACACCCATAATCATCTCTGCAAATACTCCTATTGACAAAGTCGTTACAACCCCTGTTATCATTCCTACCAACACTCCTGCTGCCGAGACTCGAGGAAAAAGTATTCTGGTTGAGCCTTCCCGGATGAAGGCTCAATCATTGACTATCCCTGAGACCTCCAAGAAAGAAATGGAGGAGATCCTAAAAATTATAAAGAGGAGTGACTACGATGTAGTTGAACAACTGGGGAAAACTCCCTCTAAAATCTCCATGTTAGCATTACTAATATGTTTTGAGGCGCATGCAACAACCTTAGTAAAGTTCTTAAAAACAGCCCATGTACCTCAAGAGACGTCTGCTGATTAATTCCAAGACTGTGTAGCCAGCTTGACAGTATATAATGGCCTAGGTTTTTCGGATACTGATCTAACACCGAGGGGAAGGAAACATAATGAGGCATTGCATGTCTCGGTTGAATGTAGGGGCACAACCTTGGCTCATGTTCTGGTGGACACTGGCTCATCTCTGAATGTATTACCCAAAAAGGCTCTTGATAGACTTGACTACAAGGGACTGACATTAAAGCCAAGCAACATAGTAGTAAAGGGCTTTTGACAGCTCGAAGAGGATGGTGCATGGGGAAGTGGACATCCCCATAAAGGTTGGAACCTAAACTTTCAATTCAACTTTTTATGTAATGGACATCCGCCCTTCATACTCCTGCTTGCTAGGCCGACCATGGATCCACAATGCTGGCACTGTTACTTCTATGTTGCACCAAATGCTGAAGTATTCGGTTCAAGGGAAGATTATCATCGTGCATGGAGAGGAAGAATACATGATTAGCCATCTCAATTCCTTCAGATATGTGGAATTAGATGGAGAATTAATTGAAACTCCATTTCAACACTTTGAAAAGGTCCCGCAAGATGTGGTAGTGACCAAGGCTGTGTCTCAGGTTCCCAAGGTTACAAGGCCTCCACTCCAGATGTCATCGCTGAAGGACGACAAGGAAGTGGTAGAAGAAAGAGGGTGCACTATCTGGGGACAACTCCCAGATATCCCATATAAGTCAGACAAGTTTGGCCTAGGTTTCACTTCAAGTGCTCAAAAAGTTATACGTCGTGCCCGTGCGGGAGGATCACCCTTGAAGATCAGCAACTGTGAAGTCAACGCGGTAGAAGATGGTGAAGATGGTTGCAACTTGGAGGGCTGGATATTCCCGACTTTCAATGGAGGGCTCAGCAATTGGGAGGCTAGAGACTTTGTCCCAATCACTTTTATCCCACAATAATTTGTCTTTAAATTTTGTTGGATCTATAATATTGAAACAATTCGCACTCTTGAAACCTTGTGTCTTACCCGAGGCACAATGGTCCATTTGTAAGGGTTATTATCTCATTTTCATATGACATCAAGGAATCATGGACGTTTTCGCATACAAACTTTTATGCTTATTATTTTTCTTCTACATTTTATTTTCTTTCAAAGATAACTATACCCTTACACACACCCACACTCACAATGAAGGTATACATCCATTTGGGATCCCATGGGTAACGATATTGTTATGGCCTTTTGTGACTCTAAGAATCTAATCTACCAAGCCGAAGACGAAGGTGAGGAAGATTGTGAAGTACCAGGGGAACTTGCCAGACTGCTACAACAAGAAGAAAGAACCATTCAGTCTCACGAGGAACCCTTGGATACAATCAACCTAGGTACCGAAGAGGACAAAAAAGAGGTCAAGGTAGGTACCAATCTGGAACCCAGTGTCAAGGAGCATTTGATTTAGTTGTTACATGATTATGTTGAAGTCTTCACTTGGTCATATGAAGACATGCCGGGACTTGATGCAGACATCGTGGTACATCGTTTGCCTACAAGAGAAGATTGTCCGCCAGTGAAGCAAAAGGTTCACCGAATGAGACCTGATATGTCAGAAAAGATTAAAGCAGAGGTCATGAAGCAATTCAACACTGGATTTTTGGTTGTCACCTCTTACCCTCAATGGGTTGCCAATATTGTTCCCGTACCCAAAAAAGACGGCAAAGTGCGAATGTGTGTGGACTATAGAGATTTGAATAAGGCAAGCCCTAAGGATGATTTTTCACTCCCCCACATTGATATTCTAGTTGACAATACAGCACAACACAAAGTGTTTTCCTTCATGGACGGATTCTCAGGTTACAACCAAATCAAAATAGCGCCTGAGGACATGGAGAAAACAACATTTTGCACACAATGGGGCATATTCTGCTTCAAGGTGATGCCATTCGGACTGGAGAATGTTGGGGTAACCTATCAGCGTGCCATGGTAGCTTTATTTCATGACATGATACATCAAGAAATAGAAGTCTACGTGGACGATATGATAGCCATATCGCAAACAGAAGAAGAGCACATTGATCACTTACAAAAATTGTTTGAGAGACTGAAGAAGTACAAGCTGAGGTTGAATCCATACAAATGCACGTTTGGAGTATGGTCTGGTAAACTCCTATGCTTTGTCGTCAGCAACAAAGGTATCGAGGTCGATCCTGCCAAAGTTAAAGCAATACAAGAGATGCATGCTCCTCGTACTGAAAAGGAATTCAGAGGATTCTTGGGACGTTTGAACTATATTGCTAGATTCATTTCTCACCTGACAGCTACTTGTGAGCCAATCTTCAAACTATTGAAGAAAGATCAAGTATTCAAATGGAATGATGAATGCCAAGTTGCCTTTGACAAAATCAAAGAATACTTACAAGAGCCTCCTGTGTTGATGCCACCAGTCGAGGGAAGACCATTAATCATGTATCTAATTGTTTTAGAAAATTCAATAGGGTGTGTATTGGGGCAGCATGATGAGTCTGGTCGAAAAGAGCACGCTATTTATTACCTGAGCAAAAAGTTTATCGACTGTGAAACTAGATATTCACTGCTCGAGAAAACTTGTTGCGCTCTGGAATGGGCTGCTCGCCGACTAAGACAGTATATGCTAACTCATACTATCTTATTGATATCTAAAATCAATCCGATAAAATACATCTTCGATAAGCCTGCTCTTTTTGGGAGAATAGCAAGGTGGCAGATGATTCTGACGAAACATGACATACATTATACTACCCAGAAAGCAATAAAGGGCAGTGTATTAGCCGATCACCTTGCTCACCAACCTGTAGAAGACTACCAGTCCATGAAATTTGAATTTCTGGATGACGACATCATGACATTTAACAATTGTGAAGAATTCAAGCCATATGACAAACCTGAACAAGGATCCCGATGGTCCCTGTTCTTTGGGGGAGCATCCAACGCACTTGGTAGTGGAATCGGTGTTGTACTCATATCCCCTGAAGGGTGTCATACTCCCTTTACTGTAAGACTCTGCTTCAATTGTATAAACAACATAATAGAATATGAAGCGTACATATTTGGTCTTAGAGCTGCCATAGACTTGGGGATCAGATCATTGAATGTGTTCGGAGATTCAACCTTGGTCATCAGTCAGATCAAAGGGGAATGGGACACCAAACACCCTAACCTTATACCTTATAAAGAACATGTTTTGACATTGCTACCACATTTTGAGAAGATTACCTTCGAGCATTTCCCGCGAGAAGGAAATCAGCTAGCAGACGCACTACCCACTATGTCATCTATGTTTAAACTTAATTGGGATAACGAGGCTCCCTAGATCACCATCGAACGAATGGATGAACCAACACACTGTCACGAGATTAATACTGAAGAGGTAGTAGACCAGCCTTGGTTTCACGAAGTCAAGAGGTATCTCGAGGCTCAAGAATATCCAGAAGGAGCTTCAGTCAATGATAAGAAGTTCTTAAGGAGACTCTCTGCTAAATTCTTCCTTAGTAATGGAATCCTGTACAAATGCAATCATGATTGTGTTACTTCGGTGAATAGATAAGGTTGAAGCTGAAAGGATTATGGCTGAATTGCATGAAGGAAATTTCGGCACCCATTCCAGTGGGCATACGATGGCAAAGAAAATCCTACGGGCAGGCTATTATTGGTCTACCATGGAAGCAGATTGTTATCAACACTCTCGAACCTGCCATAAGTGTCAAATTTATCCTGACAAGGTGCATGTACCTCTGGTTCCCCTGAATGTCTTGACGGCTCCTTGGCCCTTTGCTATGTGTGGAATTGATATGTTTGGGGAAATCAAGCCAACAACCTCCAATGGACACCGCTTCATCCTAGTGGCCATTGACTATTTTACAAAGTGGGTTAAAGCAGCCTCATTCACCTTCGTTACCAAGAATGTTGTTGCCCGTTTCATCAAGCAAAATCTCATTTGTCTGTATGGTATCCCGGAAAGGATCATCATTGACAATGGTACAAATCTCAACAACACTATGATCACCGCCTTGTGCGAGAAATTCAAGATTCAGCATCATAATTCTTCTCCTTATCGGCCAAAGATAAATGGTGCCGTCAAAGCTGCAAATAAGAACATTAAAAAGATCATACAGAAAATGACAATCACATACAAAGACTGGCATGAGATGCTACCATTTTCTCTCCACGGGTATCGTACCATAGCTCGCACATCAACCGGGGAAACACCCTATTCTTTGGTATACGGCATGGAAGCCGTCTTGCTTATTGAGGTTCAGATCCCCTCTCTGAGGATTATGAAAGATGCAGGATTGAACGAAGACGATTGGATCCAGACTCGGCTTGATCAACTGAATTTGATTGATGAAAAGAGACTCACTGCTGTTTGCCATGGTCAAATGTATCAAAAACGAATGATCAAGGCTTTCAACAAGAAAGTCAGGCGCCAAGTGTATCAAGTTATGGATCTAGTGAATCAAACGCATCATATTGCCACAAGGTGATCCCAGGGACAAATGTACTCCTACCTATGAAGGACCATTTGTAATCAAAAACATATTCTCTGGTGGGGCAATGATCTTGACTACCATGGATGGTGATGACCTGCCGCATCCTGCGAACGCGGACATAGTCAAAAGATATTACGCATAAGAGACCCTCTAGGTTGACATACCTAGGCCAAAACAAGGGCGTCCCGACGAACCAAAAAGGTTCGGGCAAAAATTAGGGACAAAAAAAAAATTTTACACCCGACAAGTTGAAAACCCCAAAGGGAGACTTGGGTAAAAAAGGGTTTCCCGGTGGACTGAAAACCCGAAAGGGCGGTCCAGGCAAAAGTTAGGGAATTAAAGCGTATGATTATGTCCCGTTGGATCTCTTTATGGACAACCTTTGGCTTCCACTGACAAACTCAAAGGTTCTGATCAATTCAATCATCTCCGGACGAGGAAACAAATAGACAAGATGCTCAGAGATACGAAGGCTATAGCAGAATGGAAACCCCATGGGATTATTACACATAGCTATCTTTTCTTTGTATCAAAATTTTCAATTTTTTTACGACAGCATTCTCTTACTAGAATGTTTGTCTCCTTGTACAAAAATACTTACTCAAAGTCAATACAAAGATATCTCTTTGAAAGTGAAAAACCTATCTGTTTTTCTTTAAGCTTGTATTTTGTTTACAAAAATGTCCAACGATTCATTGTAGAACATATGCATTTGAACATAATTACTGTTTACAAATGAACAAAATGAGAAAGGAAATTACTGATAGGTGGAAGGGATAGGGAAATACCTCTAGGCTATTCCATAAGTAATCCCCCGCAGTATGTCGTTTAGTCCCCAACGGAACAAAGCTTCCAATTATCAATCTCCGTTAGAAATCATCCAATTTCTCCAAACAAATTTTTAAGCAACACATGGCATTTCCCTTACAATAGAGTTTATTTCTCTCAGCAGAAATTCATCAATACTTCGACTTCAAGACATGAAGACTTATATATCCTTAACAGTAGTCAGGGATTTATTTTCCCCAATCCAACAGCAGTACAGCAAATTAGCTCACATACGCATACATCCAATCCATATATCATAAACATTGATAAAGCAAATGCATTATATCATACATTTCATGTAACATGACCTGGAATTTTAGCTAACCTTTTACCCTTTTTCAGGATAAGATTAAAAGCTACCATTAACGATGTGCAGAGTTTTCAAATACAGTTCAGATACGCTCCAGACACATATGCCATTCTGATACTCATTCAGATTCAAATTTTAGATACAGTTCAGATACGCTCCAGACACGGATGCCATTCTGATACTCATTCAGATTCAAATTTCAAATACAGTTTAGATACGCTCCAATCACAGATTACATTCTGATACTCATTTAGATTCAACCTTTTGATACAGTTCAAATACGCTCTAGACACGGATGCCATTCTGATACTCATTCAGATTCAAATTTCAGATACAGTTCAGATACGCTCTAGACATGGATGTCATTATGATACTCATTTAGATTCAACTTTCAGATACAGTTCAGATATGCTCCTGACACAGATGCCATTATGATACTCTTTTAGAGTCAACTTTCAGATACAATTCAGATACACTCCAGACACGGACGCCATTCTGATACTCAGTTTTTCAGTTCACAAATTACAATTTAGCAATCACTTTGGATGGCATCTACAAGCCCATCTCTAACAAATTTCTATCACTTCTCCAAATGAAATCTTTAAGCCCATTCCCTCAACCTTCACATTGTCGAGTGCAAATTTATGGGCACTCTAGTGTCCAATCATCTTCCACCCTCGAATCACGAATGACAAAACTCGTGAATCTAACTCTTTAGGTTTAAGAAGATTGAACAGGGGCAGCTGTTGTACCCCAAAACTGACTTGAAGGTTTTGCGTTTGATCGCAAATGTTGTGGTTAGAAAGAGTCGCCATTTACTTTTCTTTTATCCAAAAGGAAAGATGAAAAAGCACATGAAAGACCTTTAATATTATTTCTTTAGTTAGGGGGGTAGGTTATGAAAAGGGAAGGTATTAACACCCTTTTCATCCATGGTTTTCCATGGGCTCTTAGTTACTTTCTAGATCAATTTCTTTTGTTTGAAACTATGATTTGTGTGGTTTTTGAAAGTTTTTTGTAAAAGAGGCCATTTTTTTAGGCAATCTTTGTAATGATTCTCGTTCGTAAGAATGTATACAAAGATGTTGATCTTTTTGAAAGTGTTTTCAATGTTTGTAAGATGTTTGGAAATGTGTGTGTTTGTTTTGAAATGGATCAAGTAATTAAGAGCAATCTACCTACTCAAATGTCTTTCTTGTTCATTTTTTTTCCTTTGATATTGTTGTCTTACCATTGATTTGATAAGCAACCCTATCTTTGGATGTAAACGGGACGGGTGTGGGTCATCGTATAACCATGATTAGCAATGTCGCAAGATATCTTAGCATTCTTTTGAGGGACTAAGATCATTTTGTAAGGAAACTTTGAATAGCGTCATCGAGGGACTATGATCTTGTATTTGTTTGTTTTTGCTAAGACACCTTACATGCGTAATATGGCCATTTTGTATAAGGCAACCAAGTGGGATAACCCTAGGGGTGCTTGTGTGCAAGTGTGTTATTTTCATGCTTGATTATGTCTTGAATTAAGGTTTTCTATTTAATTGGTTTTATCTTTCCATACAAATCCTAATTACTAGCATGTTATGTAAAAGTGATAAATTGCGAAATTTAAAGTTACTATGCTATTACAACACTTGTGGGAGGGGGTATACAATTTGTGAATGGAAATTGCAATAATATAAACCTAATTAATCTATTACAACCAAATTGATTTTGTACAAGAATTAGAATAAATAATATACAAGATGAATTAAATATGCAAGAATTGTAAATGCAAAGAAAAAAAAGATTTTTTGTTTGGTTTCTTAAAAAAAAAGTGTCTTGATTTTAACCTAAATTAGATAAAGAAAATAATTAGTCAAGTTTAAAATTCATTAAGAAAAAGATTCTTGACTAAAACCCTAAGTCTTATTAATTGATTAAAAGGAATGAAGTATATAAAAAAAGTATTTTTTTATATTTTATATTTTTTGTCTTGAAAAAAAAATTATAGTGTTATAAAATATTATTTAGTCTTTTTGGTATCAAAAATATATTTTCATTAGTATAAAATAAATAATATTTTAGTTTTAATTAAATTTACAATATAATTAGTGAAAATAAATAAAGTGTGATCAAAATAAAATAATATTTTTTGTGAAAAAATAAATAAACTAAGTTAAAATATAACTCTACTATTTTTTGTATTTTATGATTTTTAATATTGAAATAAATATATTTAAGAAAATAACATGAGAATAAAATAAAAAATAAAATAATAATGGGTCAGGGGTGCAAATATGAGACAGGGAGGAAATGTTAGAAAAAGAATAATAGGCCCATGAAGTGGAGGCCCAGCGCTGCAAGAGACAAAAAAATATGGAAAAATGTGAGAAAATGCAAAAGGCAGCGCGCTGAGGCTCGAACCCATGACCTCTAGCAATAACGTGCGCTGCCTTACCACTGGGGTGGCTGTACATCCGTTTATATAAACAACACCATAAATATATAAGGCAAATCAAGTTCTGATGACTTCATCTTCAACCTCCAGCCGGTGTACCTGTAACTTCTTCATATCTCAACAAAAATGGAAAGTGACAAAATGAAAGTTGTTGCATTCTTCCTCACGAATCTAACCATGTAAATAATTAAGGCTGAAAGTCAAAGATAAAAGAGAATTTCTCTGGCCCTAATTTAAACCCTAAAATTTTCAGAAACTTCAACTCTAAAATTCTCTAAGCTCAGGCCATATAAATGAAAACTATGGATATGTACAACTTCGTGGCAATGAGGTCTACATCTTATCTTCACAAATGCAAGCCTAACAATACCTAAGTAATGAGATAGAAGTTCAAGAAAAATACCTCAAAACTGGAAATTGTGAAATGCAAATGAGCTTGTTTCAAGCAGTGCTGATGATCAGGTTAGCTTCCTTGGACCTCTAGGAAGCTAATGCAATGGTTGGCTTGAGCTGAGGATGGCTGAAATGGTCTGGAGAAGTCCAACTGTGATGCTTTGTTTTTGGTTATGGAAGACATGGAAAATGGTGTTATAGAAATGAAACAGACACAAGGATGGGTTACTCTTGATGCAAGGAAGCTTTAGAAACTAAAAGGCAAAGAAACGCACGAGGGAAATGTGAGTTTGGTATGTAAAGTCAGAAACTTGCACAACAATGGTGTTTTGGAACAATTTCTGGCTAGAGGGAGTTTGAGTGAGTTTCAGGGGCTTCTTGCTCGTGTTCTAGCTCACAAATAATGCCTCTATTTATAAGCAACAAGTTTGGAGACTTGTTGTTGATCAGAGTTCAAAATCACAAGTTTATGCATAACATGTGATTTTTGAGAATTTCAAGTTTCCAAGCATTGTGTACTTGCTAAGATATAGTGGTTATGCTTTAAACAAGCTTGCTTCTAACTTTTTGGATGGAGTGTGATCAGAGGGAACAAGTTAGAGGCTCAAGAATTGACTTTACACAAAAGCTTGCTTTTCTAAAATGGAAGTGTTCACTTTGTGCCATTAATGGAAATGTGGATTGGATAAAGCTTAAACCACTTGGGTTAAAGCTCAAAAGTTTGTGTAATCCATTAATTATGGAGTGACAAACAAGTTTGAGGTATGAAAAGGAAAGATCATGCAGCCTAACATTGATTTGCATTTGTGTTCATCATGAAAATGACCTATAATTCAAGTGACAAAACACCAACTTCATCTCTTTGATTATCCATACTCAAGAATTATCTCAAGGAGTTATTTGACATTTTGGAAAGCTTGAAATGTGATCTAAAACTCATCTTTGAATTTCTTTTGAATATTCCCCTTGGAACCATATGAAAAATTGCCATGAAGTTAGGTCAAAAAACTGCCAAACTAAGGCAAAATTTCACTAAGTTATTTTTAGTTCATGAGCATGTATTCACAAAGTTATATCTTGAGATCCAAGCATTTTTATGAGAATTTGTGTAAATAAAAGTTGTATATTTCATGGTGATCTACAACTTTCATGTTGGAAGTTTCCCTTGAATCATCTTGCATCATGGTGAAAATTTGGATCAAAGTTATGGAAAAACATGAAATTCCCAACACTTGGAAATTTTTTCTAAGTTTAGAAATTTTGACTTTTTGATTTCAATATGAATAAGTTTCATATTTTTACATGTTTTGATGGATTATGATCTTTGGCACTTGAATTTGACCAAAAAGTCAAAGTTTGACTTTTCAGTATACATTTGACTTTTGATCAGTTGGCTGTAAAATTCATCTGTTAATCCAATGGATTTGCAATGTTTTGAATCATGTAATTTGGTCAAAATGATGAAATTGAACTCTTGAAATCATGCTTCAAACCAATTTATCATTTGCTAGGCCAAAAGCCAGAAATTTCCCCTTCCTAGTTAAAACCCTAATTTTGACAATTTTGCCCTTTTGGAGATTTGCTCAAATTTCTTGAGGAATTGTGGCCCAAACTTGATCAAATGATACATATAGGTCTAAAATGTTGATGTGGATAAGAAATTATGAAGTTTGACTGTAAATTGGCTATGGTTGACTTTTTCCCCATTACAACTGATTTTTAGGTCAACTGCTCAATTGACTGATCAAAAGTGTGATCCAAGGTTTAAAACTTCACATGAATAATCTTGGGGGTCCATAATGATCCTTGAAAGTCATACGAAGCATTGATAGTCCAAAAATCCTTGTGTAAACTCAAACCCTAATTTTCGTCATCAGCTGAGGAGGTGTCTTGAGCTGATCAAACCCTAATGCAGTCTTGAGCCCAAGGAGATCTTGTGAGAAAATTCTTGATTAGTGAGAGGGCAAATTTTAGGGTACAACAGCGTACAAAGTGTTGTTTTTGAAAATAGTTCAAAAAGGTGTTTGTGGAGTGTGTTTTTTGAAAGTGATTTTGAAAAGGGTTTTCTTTGTAATGGCTCTCGTTTCTATAAGAACGTGTACAAAGTGTTTGTCTTTTGAAAATGTTTCAAGTTTGTAAGACGTTTTGAAAGTGTTGGTGTTTGTTTTGAAAATAACAAGGATATTTGATTTTTAAATTGAGCAAGCAACTAGTAACGATCTACCTACTCAAAAGATCTTTCATGTTTATTTCCTCTTTCTTTTGACATTGTTATCTTACCATTAATTTGGTAAGTAACTCTATCTTTGGATGTAAAAGGGACGGGCATGGGTAATCGTATAGCCATGATTAGAAACATTGTAATATATCTTAGCATTTTCCTTAAGGGTCTAAGATCATTTTTGAAAGACAACTTTGATAGCGTCATCGAGGGACTATGATCTTGTATTTTGTTTATATTTGCTAAGATATCTCACATGCATAATATGGCCATTTTATAACGCAACAAAGTGGATATATCCTAAGGGTGTAAGTGTGCAAGGGTATTGATTTACATGCATTGTTTATCTTGAATTAGGGTTTACTAATTGTTGATTTTAGTCTTGTCATACAAACCCTAATTACTAACATTTATATTAAAGCGATAAATTGCGGAAAGTAAAATTATTACGCTATTACATCATTAGGGTAGGGGGTGTAAAAATTTACAAATGGGGAGATGAAAGAAAATAAACTTAATTTACTATTACAAGTCTTTGACAATTCCATAATTATAGTGCGAAATAATAAAATGTACAAAGAAATATAAAGAGAAGAGAAAGTGTTTTTATGTTTTTTTTATGAAGAAGGTTCTAATTGATTTGAAAAGAAATTAATTAAAATCCTAATTTCTAAATTAATTTAATCAAAATAAACAAATTGAAATAAAACCTAAGTCTAAATATTAAATTAATTTTAAGAAAAGAAATTGATTTTAATAAGAAAATGTTTTTGTCTTTTTTAGCTTAGAAAAAAGGAATAAAACAAAAGTGTATGTGTACATATCTAAATAATACATATATATATATATATATATATATATATATATATATATATATATATATATATATATATATATATATATATATATATATATATATATATATATATATATATATATATATATATATATATATATATATATATATTTGATTTTTTTTATATGAAAATAATAATAATAAAATTATAAAGAAAAAATAAAATTAAAATTATAAAAAAAAATTAAAAAAAACAAAGTTTTATGAGCTGACACATGAGCTTATGTATTGGCTCATGCAGATTTTGTATTGGCTCATGTGTGCTTCTTGCTCCTGGAAGTCAAAACAACTCAGTATGTGTCGATGCATACTGGTTTCGTATCAACTCATAAACATTTCTTATCAATGCATACGTGTTTCGTTTCGACTCATAACCTGTTTTGAACATGGTATGTGTCGACTCATAGCATTTCGTGTCGACGCATAACTTCTATTTTTTGCTTTTTATCATTGTTTTGCTACATGTAAAAGTTAGTTCTCAACACATGGTTAGTGAAAATGAAAAGCAATCATATGGTTAACTTCAAGGCAATGATATCTACATTTTATCTTCACAAATGAACCATTAATGATGATTGTATGAAGAGTTCAAAGTCAAGAAAACTTACCTTGAAACTGAAATTTGTGCTTTGAGTTTGAGTAGTTGTATGGGCTGTTGTTGAGATTGGGAAGTGATGATAGTGATGTTCGAGAAGTTGTTCTTGTGTTTTAACAACTTCTTTATGATGTATGTGGAGTGTTTAGATGGTTTGTTTGGAGAAAACTTGTAAGGTATGAGATTCAAAGATTTGGACTTCAAAGCTCAAAAATGGATGTTTTGTGTATAATTCTGGTTTTTGACAGAAAAAATGATTTTGAATGTTAGTTTCCCCTTATTTTTTTCTAACCTCCTTTTCTTGCAATTAACCTCTATATTTATAGAGAAGGTTTGAGACTTCAAACAACTCAGATTTTGAATCACATGTTATGGCTATCTTGCTTGTTTATGAAGCAAGCATGAAGAACATGTTTCCAATGCTTGTACCAAGCTATCTAAAGTGGTTAATCACTTTAAATATGTTTGTTCTGACTTGTAGAAGTTGAGTGTTATTATAACAACAAGTTAGAGGCTCAAGAAATTGACTTTATGATTAAAGTGAACTTTGCAAGAATGGCAATGGTGCCTTTGTGCCAAAAATGGAAAGATGCAATGGACAATACTTAAACCACTTGGATAATGGTTCAATCAATTGTGTAAACATATAATTATGGATATATTTGCAAGTCAAGAGGCCTGCAAAGTGAAGATTATGCAGCATGGCTAAGATTTTGGTTCCTTGTTCATCACAATTCTGCCTTGTAAATCAAGAATGAATGTCCAACTTCAGATCCTTGAATCTCCTAGCTCAAATATGATAAATTCATGCTCTTGGATGTTTCGGAAAGCTTGAAACACCCTTTATAACTTTCATGTTGGCCATTTTGACAAAATCATCTTGTAACTATTAGAAAAAATGCCAAGAAGTTGGGATAAAATCCTGACCAAAACTGCTGAAAATTTCTCTAAGTCTTTATTCAAAAATGCCATGACTTCATGAATTTATAACTCAAAATCCAAGCATTTATAAAAAAAGTTCTGCCCTACAAAGTTTTAGATCTCATTGAGATCTAAAACTTTCATGTTGGCATTTTTCCTTGAATCATCTTACATCATGGTGAAAAGTTGGCATGAAGAAATGAAATTATCATGTATAAAAAACACTTAGAAAAATTTCTAAGTCTTGAAGAGTTTGAATTTTCATATTGACTTTTGACTTTCTTGATTTCTTGATGATCAAGTTTCATATTTTTGACTGTCTTGATGAATTTTGATCTTTGAGACTTAATGTTGACCAAAAAGTCAAAGTTTGACTTTTAGTGCTACAATTGACTTTTGTATCAGAACAACTGATTTTTGGTCTCTTGGTCAATTGACTTAGAAGACTTGAAACTTGACATGAGCATTCTTGAAGGTCCATAATGATCCAAGAACATCACTTGAAGTATTAGAAGTCCAATTAACCTTATGCAAATTCAAACCCTAATCTTGAGGTATTAGTTTGAGGAGATGGCTTGACCTAGTCAATACTGGTGCAAGCTTCAGCTTTCGCAGATCTTTGTGAAAAATGTCTTGAGAAATGAGAAGGCAAATTTTAGGGTACAACACACAGTCAGTAAACTTTTTTCTAAGGTAGTATATTGCATGCTCTTTTCGACCAGACTCGTCATACTACCCCAGCACACACCCCATTGAGTTCTCTAATACCGTTAAGTACATGATCATAGGTCTTCCTTCAACTGGCGGCATCAATATTGGAGGCTCTTGAAGATATTCCTTGATTTTGTCAAAGGCAATCTGGAAATCATCGTTCCACTTTATTGCTTGATCTTTCTTCAGTAATTTGAAGATTGGCTCACAAGTAGCAGTTAGGTGAGAAATGAATCTGGCAATGTAATTTAGACGTCCCAAGAATCCCATGACTTCCTTCTTAGTGCAAGGAGTTGGAATTTCTTGTATAACTTTAACCTTTGTAGGTTCTACTTTAATGCCTTTGTCGCTGACAATGAATCCTAAGAGCTTACTGGATCTTACTCCAAACGTGCACTTATTCGGGTTTGGCCTCAATTTGTAATTCTTCAGTCTTTCAAACAGCTCCTGCAGGTGATCGAGGTGCTCCTCTTTAGTCTGAGACCTGGCTATCATATCATCAATGTAGACCTCTATCTCGTGATGGATCATATTGTGAAACAAAGCTACCATGACACGCTGATAGGTTACCCTGGAGTTCTTTAACCCAAATGGCATAACTTTGTAACAAAAAGTGCCCCACTATGTGACAAAGGTCGTTTTCTCCATGTCCTCAGGTGCCATTTAATCTAATTATACCCGGAGAAACCATCCATGAAGGAGAATATCTTATGTTGTGCGAAGTTGCCAACCAGAACATCAATATGGGGAAGCAGAAAGCCATCCTTGGGGCTTTCCCTATTCAGGTCTCTAATCCATACACATACGTACCTTATCGTCCTTCTTAGGTACCGGAACAACATTGGCAACCCATTATGGATACGAGGTGACAGCTAATAAACCGGTGTTGAACTATTTCATGACTTCAGCCTTGATCTTTTCTGACATCTTTGGCCGCATATGATGAACCTTTTGTTTCACTAGAGGGCAGTCCTCTTTTGTAGGTAGACGATGGACCATGATATCAGTGCCAGGTCCTGGCATGTCTTTGTATGACCAAGCAAAAACCTCAACATAGTCATGTAGCATCTGAATTAACCGCTCATTGATACTATGCTCCAAATCGGAACCTATCTTGACTTCTTTCTTATCCTCTTCAGTACCTAAGTTAACTGTCTCAATCGGCTCTCCATGAGGTTGTATTTCCCTTTCTTCCTGTTGTAACAGTCTGGAAACTTCTCCTGGTACCTCATAATCTTCCTGACCTTCTTCCTTGGCTTGGTAGATCGAATTATCAAAGTCATAATTAGAAATAGTAGAACCGTTACCAATGAGATCTAGAGTGGATGTGGATCTGCAGTTTGATATGTGGGTGTGGGTGTGTAAGAGCATAGCTATTTTTTTTATAAAATAAAAAGGTTGAAAATAAAAATAGAGAGCGTAAAATTTGTATGCAAAACGTCCAATGATTTATTAATGACATATGAATATGAAGCAATAGCCCTCAAAAAATAGACCATTGTGCCTCGGGTAAGACACAAGGCTTTAAAGTTTCAATTGTTCAAATATTACATATCCCAAAAAACAAAAAAGACAATTACTCTTAAATAAAATTAATAGGCACAAAATCATTGGCCTCCCAATTGTTGAGTCCACCGTTGATGGTTGGGAAGAACCACTTGTCCATGTCATAATCGTTATCACTATCTTCCAATGCATTGACTTCATGGTTGCTGATGGTTCCCATGTGTGAGCACGAAGAACAATTCTCTGGGCTCCTGAAGTAAAACCCAAAACAAACTTGTATGATTTGCAGGGAATATCTGGAAGTTGGCCCCAAATGGTACACCCACCTTCTATGACTACTACTTTGGCATCCCTCATATAAGCCATCTTCAGCAGAGGTCTGATAGTCTTTGGAACACTGGCATTAGTCTTGGTCGAAGAAACTGTCTGTGGAACCTCCTCAAAGTTCTGACAGGGGGCTCACCATGTATTCCTCCTCTCCATGGACTGTGATAATCTTTCCATTGACTGGGTACTTCAACATCTGATGTAGGGTAAAAGTAACAGCACTAACCCCATGGATCTAGGGTTGACCCAATAAACAGGAATAAGAAGGACGGATGTCCATCACATAGAAGGTTGAGTCAAAAGTCTGAGTACCAACTTTGATGGGGATTTCCACCTCCCCATGAACCATTCTTTTGGAACCATCGAAGCCCCTCGCCACAATGTTACATGGTGTGAGTATTTCACAATCCAACTTGTCCAGAGCATTCTTGGGTAAGACATTCAGCGACGAACTCGTATCCACCATAACATGAGCTAGGGTAGTTCCTCTGCACTCAATGGAGACATGCAGGACATCATTGTGTTTCCTTCCCTTGGTAGTTAAATTAGTGTCGGAAAAACCCATTATGTTATCAACAGTCAGGCTGGCAACACAGTTATCAAATTGATTAGCGGAAGTCTCTTGAGGCACATGAGTAGACTTCAGGAACTTTACCAGAGCCTTAGCATGGGCTTCAGAGCATAAAAGTAAAGCCAACATTGAGATTTTTGAAGAGGTCTGCCCCAACTTCTCTACAACATTATAATCACTCTTCTTTATCATCTTCAGTATCTCTTATATTTCTTTTTTAGAAGCCTCAGGAATGACTTCTTTGCGTGCCTTCGTCTGTACAGGCTCAACCAATACCTCTTTACCCCAAGTCTCGGCCGACTCTGTAGCAGGGATAACAACAGGGATAACAGTAGGAGTAGAAATGGGAATACTAACAGGAGTAGTAGTAGGGATAATCACAGGAGTAGCAACAGTCTTTGGAGATATTTTAGGAGGGAAAACTCTTCCGCTTCTCATAATTTTACTGGTCTCAGCGATGTTGTCGATGTCAGGATCAGTAATTTAAGCAACTTTATCTTCAATAGCCAATAGGTCTTGCTTGACTCCATGGTAATAGAAGTCAGCCCCATAACTCTAGGGAACATCTTTATCAGAGGAGTATGGCATTGTCCCAGGAAGGGTAATAAT
Source organism: Vicia faba (assembly GCA_948472305.1). Lineage (NCBI taxonomy): Eukaryota > Viridiplantae > Streptophyta > Magnoliopsida > Fabales > Fabaceae > Vicia > Vicia faba. The sequence continues at coordinate 563,742,856 of OX451735.1, forward strand.
AAAGGGAGAAAACTTGGGAACAGATGTAATCCTGATGGGTCATTTGGTGGAGACCCTGGGAGGATTGTCGGAAATGGTAATTATCGAGACATCTTCACACAAACTTCTTGTAAGGGGAACTTTCTCAAACATAATTTCTTTGTTAATTATTAGGCGTTAGACACCCATCTTTAACAACAAACAATAATCTGGTAGAGACATACATAAGTGGCAACCTTCACCACAGCCCGGAAATAAACCGGCTCGCAACATATTCCTTTTAATGGTCAGGAGAGGAGTAGCTAACTCATCTAAAGAAGTAACAAACCGGTCATCGTCAACAACATTGACACCCTGGCCGTGTTTTGGCATCGGCCCAGTTATTACATTAGGTGTTACTGGAAGGTCAAACTCAATCTCCTTCGCCTCGATAAGATCATGCACCTTAGTTTTCAAAGCCCAATAATCGTTTGTATCATGCCCCAGACTTTTGGAATGGTAGGCACATCGAGCATTTGGGTTGTAGAGGGGAGATGCAGTATTAGGATTCTTAGGGGCCTCCTTTAGAGTTACCAGAATGGACTTCAGCAAATGTGGAAAAACCTGGGACAAGGTCATGTTGATCCGGGTGAACTGTCTTCTGGGCGCATCAGGCCTGCGCTGATTGTTTCGTTATTGGTTAGTTGCAGGATTGGAAATCATAACAGCCCCTACCGTCGGACAATGTTCAATTTTGTTTTTATTTATTTGGCTGTAAGCAGCACTGACCTTCTTCTTTCCAGTGAAAGGTTTCTTTGTTGTGCTGGAGGATGCATCTCTCTGGATTTTACAACTTTTGATGCCAGCTTCTACCCGTTCACCAGTCAGTATCAGTTCAGTGAACCCAGTAGAAGAGCTTCCAATCAGATGGTTAAAGAGTGGACCAGACAATGTGCCCAAGAACATGTCCACCAGCTCTCTATCAGACAACGGAGGCTGGACTCTTCTCGCAAAGTCTCTCAATTTTTGGGCATAATCTTTAAAACCTTCAACGGAACCCATATACATACTTTGCAATTGCATATGAGTTGGGGTGAGGTCAGCGTTATATTGGTACTTCTTGTAGAAAGCAACAGCCAGATCTTCCCAATTACGAATGTTGGTTCTTTCTAGCTGATAGAACCATTCCAGTTGAGTCCCTGCCAAACTTACCTGGAAGAAATGTACCCACAGATTCCTATCAGTAGTGTGGGGTTGAATCTTCCTAACATATGACTTTAAGTGAAGCTTAGGGCAAAAGACACCTTTGTACTTAGCAAAGGTAGGGACCTTGAATTTCTGCGGGATGACCACCCCTGAGATCAATCCTAGCTCTTCAAAATCCAGCTCAGGTATCCTCTGGATCTCCATAGTATTGAGACGATCCTCCAGATGTTTGTATTTATCATCAGAAGGATGATACTGCTCCTCAGAATAGTCAGCTTCATCTTCCTCAGACCCTGGATTATTGTTTTCTTTCGTTGGCTTCTCTTCTTGATTGTCCCCCTCATTTGACGGGGTTGCAAAATCTAGAGCTCGCTTATCCGGTCCTATGAACCTTCTTCCCAAATTCAAGACACTAGCTGGTTTCTTTGCCTTCTTAGTCTTCTCCTTGACGATCAGAGATTTCAGATCTTCCTGACCTTTGGCCAGAGCCAGGAACATTTGTTGGAACTGAGCATTTTGAGCTTGAAGGTCCTTCACTGTTTGTTTAAGAGCCATTTTTTTTGCTGAAATAAATAGCGAAAAGAATAAGAAACCTGTCTTGAAATACCTGCGTATGCAATGAAATGCATGATAATGTTTATGCAATGTTTTCAAGGACTTTTAAGATCTTAAATTTTCTTAGTCAAAGAGAGAGAAAACATTAATTGCATTCATAAGTTTAATTGATTACCATGATTCCTCTTGGGCTTACAATGGAAGAAACAAAGATAAACATAACTCCTAAATCAAACAGGACTCAAGCTTCCCATGAGCGCATCCTCTTTGGTGAAATGTAGGCATTCAAACTCTGTTCTTCATGCAGTTGTCTTGTAATCTTCAAAACCTTCTTCTCGCTTGCATATAACTGGGCTTCAAAGGTATCTCATTCCTCTTTAAGTTGAACCCAAGACCTTTGCAATTACTCGAGAGTAGTTGGCATGTCAGGATGGAGAATGGTATGAGATACATTTGTATCTGCAATGGGTTCCATGATGATGGTTCGAATGACGGGGTAAGGCATCATGAGATTCTGAGCGTGTGCTCACACCCACTTAAGATAAGGCTCCAAAGGGATGGAGTTCTTATGCCCCAATGTCTTGCTATCCACTTTGTTCACCATGCCCCAAGCTCGTATGAACCATTGACGATACCCTTGAACATCATCCTCGTAGTTGAATGCAATTTCCTTAACCAATACATCATGAGGACCATCCCTCCTAGCATACCCAAAATGTCGCAACGGAAAACAAGGGTTATAAGTGATTCCTCCACTAATTCCTAGGAGAGGTACATTATGGAATTCCCCACAGTGATGAATGATGGTAACGTCTTCCACGAATAAAGGACACCAGTGAATATCCGAATGCGTGGGAGACATCAACCTATTAGACCATCTTAAGCCTTGTTCGTTCTTTACAATAGACCGAGGTAGGTGAGAAATAAACTACCTAGCCAACATGGGAGTGCAACACATAAGGGTTCCTCTTCTCTTTATAGTGCAAGTGTGAAGAGAGTGCAGAATGTCTCCAAGTAAAGTAGGCACCGGGTTACGAGACATGAAAACTTTGACCGCATTCACGTCTATGAGTTGGTCCAGATTAGGGAACAATACCATCCCATATATGAGAAGGGCCAACACCTCTTCAAAGGCTTGTAAATCCAAAGTATCCCAGAAATAATGAGCTTTCTCCAACAAGAACTTGGCTAGAAACCTTTGACACCGCTTCTTGTTTCCCAGATGGTCACAACATCGGGCCGTTGTAAATACAGGGCTTGAGCGTTCTCCTCGGGCTTTGGGTATCTTTCCATACTGTTGAAGGTTAATTGATTGAGGATAAGAACACCCAACAACTGAGAAAACACTTCCATATTAGGCACCAACTGGTAGTCAGAAAATGTAAAGTAGTGATGTAAAGGGTCAAATAACTGAAAGAGAACTTTCACCATGTCTTCATCAAGGCTTGAGGTGACCAAAATGAGGAGTCGACCATGTCTTTTAATGAACAGGGAATTCTCAGGAACTCTTGATGTTAACTCTTTGAGTTGAGGAGGTACCCTTACAAGATTGACTTGGATAGTATTTCTAGGAATGAGAGCCATGCCCTACAAAACAGATAGAAAGATAAGTCCTAAAAGTCCTTGAAATGGTTAGTGCGATATGCCATGTTAGGATGTTATGATGTTATGATGTTATGTACAAACAGATATATACAATCACACAAACAGATCCTTAGGTTTAGGATTACATGGATTCCATAGGTAAGTACCCTCTTGAAGTACAATTTGCTTAACCTATCCTATCAATAGTAATCAGGTTCTATGGAATCTCAATATCACTTATCTTTCTTCACCGAGCATTGTTTCAACGCAAGCCTATTTATTGGCGACCGAAATATCCTGGAAGTCAGATCTCAATGAGTGTAGTATCGAGTATCAACCAACTTCGGAATGCACCAAAGCCGGCTATCTCACAACTTCCTAATGGCCAAGTTGGATCAATTAAAGGTTCTATGGTCATTTGGTGCTTCATGACACCACATAGTGGCCCCGTATTCTTCTTGACTACTCAAGGGATACCGGTACCAACAACTGTGTCACACCAATGTATTCGCAAATGTTTCAGCAAGCAAGAGTCGCCACCGACTTTTCTTTTATCTAACAAAGGAAAGGGTGAAAATAACAGAAAAAGACCTTTCGAGATTATTTATGAGTAAGGGGGTAGATTATGGAAAGGGGAGGTGGTAGCACCCTTTCCATCTGTAGTTTTCTACGGGCTCTTAGATGCTTAGCTCATTTGAAAAATACCTTGTGCTTTTTGTGTGTTTTTGAAAAGTATTTTGAAAATTCCTTAGTGCGGCGATTTGCTTTATGATAACTCTTGCATCGGTCCTCAAGAGTGTTGATAAAACATTTGAAAATGTTTTTGAAAGTTGTTTTTGTGTAAGTATGAAATTTTTGCTGATTTTTGAAACAGAAATACAAGAATGGGTTAACTCTCTGAAGCTAGCTTGCATAGAGAATCTTAATCCAGCTGCTTCTGGTTCTCATTGGAACCAGTTCAGAAAATGGTTCAGCTCCGAATCCTTGAAACTCAATGAGCTAAGTTATGAAATTTTTCAATAGAACTTATGTGATCATCTGAATATCTTGAAGGATCAAGTCATGTGTCACTGGGAAAAGAAGCCACTCCTTATGCTGGACAATATCCCTTTGGAAGATCATCAACCAATAGAATATGGTGAACCATCCACTGATCCTCTTCCTCTGGTTATGTTTCAAGACAAAGGCAAGGAAGTTGAAAAATCTCCTGAGTCAGAATCAGCTGCACTTACTCTGAAAAAGTGATTCCTTCTGCTGATATACCCTATTCATCTCTTGTGCTACAAACTCTTGAGGAGTTGAAGAAAGAGAATGTTGTGTTTAAGGAAAGGCTAGACAAGCAGGATGATACGTGCAAGGAAATCAAGGGGATGCTTGGAAAATAAGAGGAATAAAAATTTCAGATCAAGAGAAGAGAAGTCTTGGTTTCATGAAGTGAAAAGATACCTTGAGGCTCAAGAGTACCCCGAGGGGGCATCTATCAACAACAAGAAATTCCTACGGAGGTTCTCATCCAAGTTCTTCCTTAGTAACGAGGTTCTATATAAACACAAACATGATTAGACTTTGCTTCGCTATGTAGATAAGAAGGAAGCAGGGAAAATTATGGAAGATATGCACGAATGTATCATTGGTACTCACTCCTGTGGACATAATATGGCTAAGAAGATTCTGAGAGCGGGATACTATTGGTCGACTATGGAAACTGACTGCCATCATCACTCAAGAACTTGTCACAAGTGTCAGATCTACATTGACAAAGTACATATGCCTCCAGTACCTCAGAATATCTTGATTGCTCCTTGGCTGTTTGCAATGTGGGACATTCATATGATTGGAGAAATCAAGACTACGGCTTCCAACAGACACCGCTTCATCCTCGTCGCCATTGATTACTTCATGAAATGGGTTGAAGCAGCCTCGTTCGCCCCTTTTACTAAGAATGTGGTCTCCCGATTCATTAAGCATAACCTCGTTTGTCGGTATGGAATTCCCGAGAGAATCATTACAGCAATGGTACTAATCTCAACAAAACTATGATCACAGAACTCTGCATGCAGTTCTAGATCAAGCACCATAACTCTTCTCTGTATCGACCAAAGATGAATGGCATAGTGGAAGCCGCCAACAAGAACATTACGAAAATTATACAGAAGATGATGGTGACATATAAAGATTGGCACGAGATGTTACCATTTGCTTTTCATGGTGTGATATGGTGGCAGAACCGACTGTTATATTGGTTTTGCATTTGTATTCGCAAATGTTGCGGTAAGCAAGAGTCGCCATAGAATTTTCTTTTATCCAACAAAGGAAAAGGTGAAAAGAATAGAAAAATACCTTTCAAGATTATTTCTGAGTAACGGGGGTAGATTATGTAAAGGGAAGGTGTTAGCACCCTTTCCATCTGTAGTTTTCTACGGGCTCTTAGATGCTTAGCTCATTTGAAAAATACCTTGTCCTTTTTGTGTGTTTTTGAAAAGTATTTTGAAAATGCTTTAGTGTGGAGATTTGCTTTATGATAACTCTTGTATCAGTCCTCAAAAGTGTCGATAATGCATTTGAAAATGTTTTTGAAAGTTGTTTTTGTGTAAGTGTGCAAGTCTGTTTTTGAGCAAGCATCTAACAACTATCTACTTTTACTCGAAAGGTTTATTCTTTTTCCTCCTTTCCTTTAGATAAGACTAGCCTACTATTAATGAGTAGGTAGCCATAGTCGTTTGGATGTATGAGGGACATTCGCGGGTCATCATACAGTCACAAAGGCAACATATAGAGACGCTTTAGCAATTTTGTTTAAGGGACTAGATCATTTACCGAAAGGCAACACCGTAGGGTCATCGAGGGACTATGATCTTTTGATTCAAGGTTTTTTTGCTAAAGGGTCCCCAATTTCGAGGGACATGACTATTTTGTTTTCCAAAGGCAACCAAAGTGGGGATACCCTAGAGGTGTATATGTGCAAATGTGTTGTATTCAGTTATTTTTGTCTTTTATGTTAAGTTTTCTAGAGTTTGATTATTAGTCTTATCATGCAATCCTATTAGGAATACATCTAAGCAGTTAATATATGTGCGGGAATTTAAATCTACGCTATTACAAGGCTTCGGGGAGGGGATTATTACAAGTCCAAAATGTAGAGATAAAAGCAATAAAGAAAAATCCTAAATTAAGCTACTACAAACTGTGAGTAATTACAATAATTTGGAAAAATATAGGAAATAATAACGCACGCGAGTCGAAAGGAACGTCTAAAACCCTAAAAAAATTCTAAGTAAAATAAGAAAATCTTTTTGTTATTTTTTTGTTTATTCGGGAAGATATTAAATTAAATTAAAACTCAATTAATTAAAATAAAATAAAAAGGGAAAAGAAAAGTATTAATCAAAATTAAATCTAAACAAACCCAACATTTTTTGGCATTTTTGTTTGAGAAAAATTTGAATTCAAATGAACCTAGTTCTAATTATTTTTAAATAATAAAATAAGGTCAAAATAATTAAATTAATTAATTTAAAAAATTAAAATTATTTAGAAAAATCCAAAATTCTATTATTATTATTATTATTTTTTCTGATTTTTAATTAAATAAAAATGATTTTTAAAACATAAGGCAAAAATAATTAAAATAAAGTAAAGAAAAGAAATTAAATGGGCCTAGTACTAAAGTGAAAAAAGGGGGGTGAGAATTAAAATTGCTAGGCCCAGAAAATGGAAAGCCTAGGCCACGTTAGGATCCTGTGTTGCTGGCCTTTTGAAGGTCTGTCATGTACAGCGCGCTTGAGGTGTTGGATCTTTATCCTGTTGATATTTGATGGCCCAGATGTGAAGGCATATGGTAGGTACTTGGTGACGCAACGCACTGGATCTGCAAAAGTTTTCTTAGAAAAATAAAATACATCGCCTGGGTATCGAATCTAGGTTTCCTCCTTGCACACTCACTCGCCTTACCACTCAGCCACCTGTTCATTCGTTGATATAAATAACAAAACAATATAATATGCAAAATCAACCCCAATTCAAATTTCTCAAACGCGCGCCAGATGTGTTTCAAATAGACCAATGAATGAAAGAGGTGTATGCTGTCGGAGTCAACATTTTTCACGGGTGCCGGAGTTAAACTTCGGTCACCCTCTCCGGCCAAACAAAAATCCTAAAACCTGCAAAAGGAAAAATTAAAGCTCAAGATTTAGGCTACCCCCTAAATTGGGGTCTGCCAATCCAACCATGGTGTTGGTTCAACCTGAAACCGCCTGTATCCTTGAGAACCAATCACGTCTGAAACTTTGCCCTAAAAATGGCGAAGCTCCATCCTGACGCCAAAGCTTACATGTAATGGCTCTAAACAATCACAAATGTTAGTATGAATGTCTATATGTATGTATAATCCATTTATTTTTGCTTAACTAATGAAATTGGATTCACGATAATCTTACCGATCATAGCACTTGGATATGGTGATCCTGGGCACGTTTTTGCTCAAGGGATGGCTAGAAATGAACCCTGGGAACCTCGGGAGGGTGATAGGATTCCTGGAATGGATTGAATATGGCTGGAATTCTGGTTTTGGATTTTCACAGTTTTGGATATTTTTTGGAAATTTGTGGAGCTTTCCTCAGGCTGTGTATGCTTCCCCTAAGCTTGCATTGTGTTTGCTTTATATAGAGGAATGTGAAGCTTGGTAAACATGGCAAGAATCAAGTCTTTAACACGGCCTTTAAAACAAAATCAAGAATTTTAAAATTATCCATTTATGTTATATTCTTGCCATTTTCGTAGGTTGCATGAACCTGGACATTTTGCATTGGTTTTGCACGAATATATGGGCTTCAAGAAAAGTTAGAACAACAGCCCAAAGGCCAAGGCCCATCTCTAAACATTTCGTACAATTTATTTTATATTTATTTGAAATAAATCAAAATAAATATGAACAAAATATATAAGAATTGTAAGGAAATTCAAAAATGAGATTAGAGGTCTCCTATAAGGTTATGAGAATGTTTGAACCTCAAAAAGTTAGGCCATTGAACCAAATGTTCAAATTTTCTCAATGCACCATCTTTGAATTTTCTCAAATTTTCCTAACTTGGGCAACCCATAACTTTCTCAATTTTTATCTCATGATGATGATATTTGACTTTTTGGAAATCCCAAGATGTCTATTCAAATAGTGCATTACTTGGACTTGATGGAAAAAGAGAAGTTGTAGGGAATTGGATTATCTTCAAAATGATCTTTGTTTGGGGGAAAATGGATGAAGTATGTGAAAGTTATGCCTGGTCAAAGTTCAGTTGACTTTTCCTATAGGAACCCTAATTTAGCAATTCTTAACTTTTGATAAATTTAGAGCATTCCTTGAGGAATCATGATCAACCCTTGATCAAATTATGGATATTACTTCAAAATGTTAATGTTGACCAAAAATCTTGAAGTTTGACTATATATTAGCCACAATTGACTTTTTACCCAGCATAGTTGATTTTCAAAAATTTGAGCAATTGATTGAGTAAACTTGTAGTGTAAGGCATGAAATTTGTCATGGACAATCTTGAAGGAATATTAGGAAAATGGAAAACATTTGAGACCTTTGGAGCTCACACATCTTGGTGAAAAGTGAAACCCTAATTAGAGGTTCATTGCTTAGGAGGAGAATTTGTCTGGTTAATTCTTGGTCATCCTTGAGCAACTGAAGCCCTCAATGAGCATGTCTTAAAAAAATGGGAGATAAAATTTTGGGGTACAACACATGGCTATCACACTTCATCCCGAACATCAACTGGGGCAACCCTATTCTCTCTAGTCTACGGTATGGAGGTTGTCCTACCTGTCGAAGTTCAGATTCCTTCTCTGAGAATTATGACAGATGCATATTTAGACAAAGACAAATGGATTCATACTAGGCTGGACCAGGTGAATTTGATTGACCAGAAGAGGCTTGCAACTGTCTATCACGGTCAGATGTATCATAAGTGTATGATCAAAGCATTCAATAAGAAAATCAAACATTGAGTATATCAGGCTGGTGACTTGGTAATAAAGCGTATTATCCTACCACAAGGTGACCCAAGGGGAAAATGGACTCCCACCTAAGAAGGGCCATTTGTAATCAAGAAGATATTTTCTGGCAGTGCTATGATACTGACCATAATGGATGGTAAAGATTTTCCACACCCTGTAAACATGGACATAGTCAAAAGATACTACGCATAAAAATGACCCGCTAGGTTGACCGGCCTAGGAAAAAATAAAGGCATCCCAGCAAACCAAAAGGGTTTAGGAAAAAAGTAGGGATATATATGTAAAGATTGTACACCCGGCAAGTCGAAAACCTGAAGAGACGGCTTGGGAAAAAAAGGGTATACCGGTGGATTGAAAACTCGAAAGGGAGGTCCAGGAAAAATTTAGGGATTAAAGCGTACGACTATGTCTCGTTGGATCATCTACTTACAGCAAACTCTGTTACCAATGCCAAGTTCAAATGGTGCAGATCAATTCAGGTAACTTCTTCCAACAACAAGGGATGAGATGATCAAATATATATGGGCAATAGCAGAGTTGAAACTCGACGAGAATATGTCCACATAGCTATATGTTTTGTTTTTACTTTGTACTCTTTTCATCTTACGACAATGTCCCCTTACTAGGATTTATGTCTCTTTGTACAAAACCACCCGTTTATAGGAAAATTATCAATACAAATACCACTTCAAAATCAAAAAAATTGTTTTACTTTTTCTGTTTTGTTTGTAAAAACGTATAATGACTAAATTGAATGAAGATATGCATATGACTATGATTAATGTTAACAAATATATGTATAAAAACATGAATAAGCATTTACTCAAGATTCTAGGAGTTGGAATAGCACCCAAGTCATCCACAAATCTCCACAGAGATCCCCACAAAGTTATCTTCAAAAGCTCATCATCAACAAAGATACATTCCCCGCAAGTCCAATATGCTTTCGAGACAGGAATTGGGGCATCTTCCAGCAATTAACCTAATCATACTCTCCAGTAGATTCCCCTAGCGGATAAATGAGTATGATCTTTTCCCCGACAATGTCACCAACCTACAGAGTCCCAATCTTCATTAGAGATTATGTCGTCAGCACCGTTCATAGAAACCCTCTTCCCCAGTTGAGTTTATTTCTCCAAAACTATAAAAACCCTTGCATAATTCTCTTCTCCAGCAGGGCTCATTTCCTCAACAGAGTATACTTCTCCAACAAGGTTTAGTTCCCCAGCAGGGTTTATTTCCCCAACAGAATTCGGTCTCCCCAGCCTGATTCTATTTCCCTGACTACTACAAATCATCGACAAATTTCCTCTCTTTAGCAAAATACATTCCAAGCTTCTATCCCCAGAGAGTTGCTACGGAATCTGAAACTATACCAGATCTCGTTTAACCTTATCCTCCCCAGATGAGTCGGTATCCATATCAGAAACTCGGTCATACAACACCTCGGAAGGTTATCCATCTCTCTTATCCCCAGTCAAGGTATATATAAGAATTAAAATTCCCTAGTAGAGCGATGAACTACCAATGTTCTTGAACTCTTCTCCCCAAACAGCAGTCAAAATTCCCCGGCAGAGTTTCCTCAAACAGTAGGAAGGAATCCCCAACAGAAACATTCTAGACAAGATTGAAGATTACACATATTATTCATCCCAAGCAACAGTGAGGGATTTATTTTCCCAATCAAAGATGTTATACGAAGCTATCAATGCACTTCAACGGCATCTCACGTCCATACGAAATTCAAGGGTATCATAGCATATACATACTGTTATACCCCAAAATCTTCCCTCTTCATTTTAGTCACTTGGCTTATGCTTCATCATACACATTCATACATTCTCATGGTAAGGATTAAGGTATTCAATTTCCTAAGTTCTTCTACAAGCTCTAGAGGATGTTTGCTTGGTCAATCAGAGTAAAAGAGGATCTCATATCTCCAAGCTTTAAACTCTCTCAAAGCTATAAGGTTTTCTTATATTTATAAACATTCCATTTGTCCCATATAGATGGAAATTTGCAAGGTTTGGAGAAGAATCACCTTTCCACTATTCATCTCTCTCAAGATTAGGGTTTTAATCAGTTGAGGAGTTTGAGGCTTACAAAAGACAAATGTTTGAAGCATCATCTCCTCATAATCATATAAGACATATTTGTTCAAAGAATTTCTCAATTTGACCAGGAGAATGGGGGTTTTGAAGCTTGGTCATAATCTCCTAACACAGAGAGCCAAAATTAGGGTTTTCGGTTTAATCAAGAAATCTTTGGTTTCTTGGGAAATACTTGATTCCATGTTCCTTAACATGTTTATGTGCATCTTTGATAGGAAGTTTGACCATTAATTTTGATTGAAAGAAGCTCAATTGATCAGAAGGGACAAAATAGTCGTTTTGACTAAAAGTCAACCAAAGTCAAAGTTGACCAAGTAGACTTTTGGTCAACCATTAATTCAAGTATTTTATTTTCATATTTCATAATCATTAGTGTCATGAAATCAAGATAAAATATCAAAGTGGAGATAACTTGTTCAAGAAGGTATTGGGACATTTAGAAAGAAAATTCTAAGTCTTTTAGTATTGAATTGTGGACATTTATAACTCTCTCATTTTTTATCCAATGGAGGAAAATCTTATATGCTTGGAAAGCTTGAGAAAAGACCTACAAGTTTGTTAATGTGTGCTCAAACCTCAAAAGTGAAGCATTTATGAGTTATTGTGCTTAGAAGTTTAGGGCCTAAAGATGGCAAGTTTGCCAAGGAAAAGAGGCCTCGCGCGTGAAATTTCATCAAACATGTGGTGGGCACAGCTTCACCATCCTTTTTCTTAATGAATAGATTATAATTTCAAAAATATTTGAACATCAAAGTTGGAGATATTTGTGTCCTTATTAATTTTTATTTAAGGATCATTTCATTCTGAGCATTGTGGTGGAAGTTACAAGGAAGAGAACATAAGGGCATGAAATGCTATCTTTCTGGCCAGAACAATTTTCGTGTGTGTGTTAGTACGGTCGTTACATCAAACACCTGGCATGCCCATATTCACAAGATATACCTTTTAATGCAAGTGATAATTGGATTTGGAATTCAAAAGAGAATTGTAATTGGATATGTAAGCTATAATTTGAGCTTTGAATCATTTAATTTGGATCATAATTGATTGAGATACTAGGGTTTGAAGATGGACTCATAAAGTTACCTTGCCATGCATGTTTTCCTATGACTTGCGCGCGCACGAAGCTTCCCCCAACCAAATCATGCTCAAATTCATGCCATTTTCCCACCAACTCATGAACACCATTTTGAATTCCCATCAACTAAAATATTGTTTCTTGTCATGTGAGCTTTCTAAAGGCCTCATTATTTTCAAAAACGCACGAGGGAATTATGAGAAAATGTGATTTTGTCACAACTGATTCAAGTGTGCCTTGGCAATGCAAGCAAGGAAGTCTATGCTAGCTTACCATTCACACGCTTATCTCACTCAAATCTACTTTCTTTTCACTCATCAAAACGCACACTTTTGGTCAGCATTAAAGCATGAAAAGCAAGTTGCTTATCTTCACTCAAACTTGCTGCAAATTTCCAGCATTGCCCTCTAACGGCTTTAAGCTTGCAAAAGACTAAACTATCCCTCTGCAAAGCTTCCCTAACACGCTTCTTTGCTTAATATAAACACTTATTCACTCTCATTACAAATAAAGAGGCTCTGCATATATGCTCACTCTCTCTCGCAAGCTTCAAATCCTCTCTTCATTCTTCAACAAATTCTCAAGCTCTCTCTATTCTCGTGCATCAAGCTGCAATTTCTTCATCAATTCATCACCATTGAAGCAGAAAGGAGAAGATTCACTGGTTTTCTTGTTAAATTCATAGGAATTTAGTGAATTTACTTTTCACTAATTGAGGTAAGTTCTCATGAACTTCACATCATCATTTCATCGTGGATTTGCAATGAAGACTTAGTTCTAATCATGCTAGCTGGCCGGATCTTAGATCTAAAGTATGAATATGAGAGATTTGATGATGAATTCATGCTCTACAAGTGGTTTGAATTTTGATTGAAACAATTCCTTCATGCTCAGATCTTTACTTAATCTTGCATTAATTGAGAAATCTGTCATCATCTCGTTATTCTCTGCATTTTTATAATGAACTTTGATGTTTGGATCAGGTGATTTGGTTCAGAAATGAATGAAATATATGGATCTGAAGTAGCTTGGTTGATTTCTATTTTTGCAAGTTAAAGAACATGTTAATTTCAGTAAATTTCACGCCGATTTTCTCCATACTTGATGAATCATTTTTGAAATTTCTTGATCCTATGATGATCTACTTTATGAGATCTTTAATTTGGTTGCAAATTCGTGCGTTTTCATTAAGAATCGAAGGAGATATCATGATCTGAAATTAGTGTGAAAAATTGAGCAAGCGTGCTTAGGGCATGGTTCAGTGGCAGGGATGATTACGTGGCGCGCATCTATTGAGCATGGTTAAAAATCTTTTACAGTGTGTTTGTTTGAAAGGAGGTGTAAGCCTTGGTTCTTTTTGAATTTTTAATGCATTTTTAGTTTTTTTTAATACTTTCTCTTGTCCAAAAATTATCACAAAAATATTCTAAACTTCTTTTTTAGTATATTTTCACATTATGAATTTTATTTCATTTTTTTATCATTTTTGTATGATTAAATAAATCAATTAGTTTAATTAGGGTTTTAATCATGTTTAGGTTTTAAAATTTCATTTTCTAATTTTCACTAAGACAAAAAATCCAAAAAATTATATTAGGTTCCATTTTGAATAAAATTCATGGAAATATTTTTTGTTTGATTTTATAAAAATTTGTGATAAGAAAATAAAATCAATCTTTGGTAATATTTTGTTTTCCTTACTTTATTGGTTTTGTGTGAAAATAATTTTCTTTTGGTATTTTCCTTTAAAAATAAAATTCCATAAAAATAATTTGACTAACCCTTAATATTAAACCAATTCACTATATTTTTTAATTGAATTTACATCTTATTTTTCCAATTTTTTCTAAATTTTAGAAATTAATAATAGTTTTGAACTTTTCTTTTGCTTAGGCTAGAAGAAGTGTTTTGAAACCCTAATTTCCTCTACTTGAAAAAATCATGGAAAAGATGTTTAACTTCCTTGGATGTTTTAAAACCATAAAACTCACTTTTGTTTATTTTTAACTTTTCATTTTCATTTTTTTCTCAAATATTATACTAAAACCTCTAGTTCGACCATTTTATTAATTAGTCCTAATATTTCCTAATCCTTTCTAATTCCTCAATTAAATCCAAGGTGTATTAATCATATTTCTGATTTATTACATGCTTTTAGGAAATTAGGTTTTAATTGGCTTGGTTTTACAAACTTTTTCTTTCCAAATTAATTTTGATTAAGGAACATGTTAGGGTTTTATCTTGACCCTTTGCTGGAGTTCAGAAATTTAGGGTTTGATCATATCTTCCCTCATTCTCTCATACCTCAATCACTCTTCTCTCCTATACAATCATGGTTACTTCTTATCCACCTCTCTTGGTGTAATTAAGATTTTCAACCCTTGCTTTGTTTGATATTATTGACCAATCTTGATGCTTAGCTGTTGTACCCCAAAATTTTCCCTCTCAATTCTCAAGGCTTTTCTCACAAAGATTCTCAAGATTCAAGCTTGCACAAGTGCATTGGGATTTTCCAGTACCAAAATTAAAAGGAAACTGTCAAAAAGGGAGAAAAAAGATAAAAATAACATTTTTGACAAATTTGGAGAAAAATAGGCCTCCTTCGATTCAGCCCCCTTCGATTGGACTTTGCACCTCCTTCGATTGCTCAAAATTAGCTGCCTGCAAGCCTGCTTCAATTTGGACAAGTTTACTGTCTACAAGCCTGCTTTGATTGGACAAGTTTGTTGCATGCATACTTGCTTCGTTTCGACAAGTTTCAATGGGACAAAGTAACCATCTCTATGCATCCTTCGAATCCACTTGCACCAAGGGCCTCTTGCAGACTTGGCTTCATACAAGCTTGGTTTGAGCCAAGAGGTATCTTCATACAAGATTTGACTAAGTTCTTGCTTCCCTTGAAAGAGCGCCCTTCGATTCAGAAGCCAGGAACTTCCCTCATGTTAAACAGACACAAGGAAATGACTCCCTTTATGTTTGTTTCGATCCACATGCTTCCATTGGGCAATATGCTTCCTTCGAACATGAGCTTTCGATTGGGCAATGTGTTTGCTTTGATCCAAGCTTCGACTGGGAATTAGATTCCTTCGAGTAAGCTGGTTTCGACCACAAGCTTCGATTGAGGCAAAGGCTTCCTTCGAACAAGTGTGCTTCGATCTCATTCTTGCATTCGACTCAAGACCAAATCTCATTTTCCAGGCTACGTTGCTTCCAAATCTTTACATAATGAGAGGCTTACACAAATTTTTGATACATTATACAAAGATTCGAAGGTTTATCCACTGTATAATACCATTCCTGGATGAAATGGCAAAGGACTGTGTACCCTTTCTTCATAAAAGGTACTTTAGTCACAAAATCAGCTTTCAACCTGATTTTGGTATGAGCACAAGCAAGGCCAGGAGCATAAGTCACATCTTCTGCACCCCAACTGCCAAAAGGCCCCCCACTTGTACCTTTCTTCGCTTCATATTTTATTATTTTGCAATGATGGCTATTGAAAACATATCCACTCTTTTCTCTATAAATAGAGGGATATTTTCAAAGCTAAAGAGAGGATTTTTTTGACTAGAGGAACGAAACCTCCAAAATATTCTCAAACACAACAAAACTCTCAAGTCCCTTCAACACTTGTGAAATCAAAAACCCAGAATCACATTCATTTCCTTTGATTCTGAAGAATAACCACACTCCAGTCTCTTTCGAATCCAGTGGAAAGAAGCATCACACTTGCTTTCTTTCCTCCTTTGAATCCAGCATCCCATGCCCTGTTTCAGGCCCCTCCCTTCGAATCCAGGAAACACTCAGGGCCTCCACTCAAGGTCCCACACCCATTCAAGGCTAAAGCAAGGTAAGTCACTCTTACCTTTGAATCCTTCGTTTCAAACATAGCATGTATACATATTTTGTCTCCTTTTCATTTTCACGCTTTGATCTGTTTTATGGCTAATCTTTTGTTTATTGTTTCTTGAGTTTTGTTAAATATAATTTAATAATTAACTTGACCACTAGACAAATGCTAACATGGCTTTAAGCCATGTTATTTATTAATATCCCAAACGAAAGAGACAGGGGGAAGGAAACATGAAACAAATCCTTGGGCTTCCATGCTGACCTATAAGGAAGAAAGGTAGAATCAGAAGGAAAACTTGCACTAAGTCCAGCCCCAATTGAAGGCCTTGACTTGCTAATGCCAACCCCACTCGAAGAAGGCAACAAGGCAGAAAGGTAGAACCAAAAGGCGTGCCCTGTTGACTGCCAAGCCCAATCGAAGGCCATGACTTGACTGGTGCTAACTCCCACTCGAAGGCCATGACTTTGCTGATGCCAGCCCCAATCAAAGGAGGCCAACAGAAGCAGAATCGAAAGGTTCTCCTCCCCCCAATTGAAAGATCTCAATTTTCTTCTTTTTTTATTTTATTTTTGCCTTTATATTTTTATGCACTTCAATATGGTTGTAATAGTGTAGGATTTATTTTCTGCATTTTTTATTACTTTTTCATAAATGCTAGTAATTAGGTGTGTATGGCAATATAAAAACCAACAAGTGGACCACCCAAAAATCAAAGATAAAATGAATGCAATCAAACACACTTTGCACACATGCACCCTTAGGGTAATCTCACTTGTTGCCTCAGAAAAATAGTCATGTCCCTTGAACATGGGGGTTTTAGCAAAGACCCTCGATTAAAGATCGTAGTCCCTCGATGACCATCGATGTCGCCTTCGGTAAATGATCTAGTCCTTAAACGACATTGGTAAAACGTTCCATAGGTTTCCTTCTATGACTATACAAATGTCCCACGCCCGTCCCTTTACATCCAAAGATAAGGCTTCTTACCAAATCAATGGTAATATAACAATATCAAAGGAAAAGAAGGAAAAGAACATCTAAGACCTTTTGAGTATGTAGATTGCTCCTAGTTGATCGCTTGCTCGCAACAAAAACATTTCATACACCAACACTCTCATTTTGAAACATTTTCAAAATACATTGCTTTGTATGCGTTCTTATAGAGACAAGAACCATTACAAAGATACCCTTTTCAAAATCACTTTCAAAAGACACATTACACAAACACTTCTTTGAACTATTTTCAAACAACACTTTGTATGCATTCTTACGAGACAAGAATCATTACAAAGGCACGTTTTCAAAATACATCAAACTCATACCACAAGCACATTTTCAAACAAAAGCAAGTGATCTAGAAAGCAACTAAGAGCCCATAGATAACCACGGATGGAAAGGGTGCTAATACCTTCCCTTTTCATAATCTACCCCCCGAACTCAGAAATAATCTCGAAAGGTCTTTCCTGTTCTTTTCAGCCTTTCCTTTTGTATAAAAGAAAAGTCAGTGGTGACTCTTGCTAACCGCAACATTTGCGATAAAACGGAAAGAACCCAAGTCAGTTCTCCCACCGTATCAAAGAACTGGCGACTCTGCTGGGGACTTCCGACTTAAAAGTGGGGTTACCTTAGGGCTAGATCACCTTTACTTGCTTTCCTTGTTTGATTTGTTTGCTTTACATTATGGTTCCTTGTTTAGGCTTGTTTTGATCTTCTACCTGGATCTAGGGAACCTTTTTACGTAAGTAGCAATAGATTGTGGAAATTTTACGGCATAAACCGACACAGTTGAAACAATGGCTACGTTAGTGTGACGCATTTGTTAGTACCATTATCCCTTGTGTTGAATCGAGGAGAATACGGGGCCGCTGAGCAGCGTCATGAAGCACTAACTGACCTTAGAACCTTAATTGAACAAACTTGGCCCATTAGGATGTAGTGAGATAACCGGTTTCGGTGGAAAGCTGAAAATTGGTTGATACTCGATACTACACTCATTGAGACCGGATTTTTGGGATATCTCGGCCGCAAGAAAAGATTGATTATGCTGAAACAATGCCTAAAAGAAAGGCCGGTGACCGTGAGATCCCTTAGAACCTGGTTACTATTAACTAGGACAGGTTGAGCCAACTAAATTTCAAGAGGGTACTTACCTACAAACCCATGCAAGCCTAAACCTAAGGACTTGTTTGCTTTGTGTATATATGACTATTTGTATATAACAACTTGCTTACTTTGCATATTTTTACATAACATCATAACATCATACCATAGCATTTTTTTCTAATAACCATTTTCAATGATCTCAAGGGCCCAAGATGCAGGGTCACATTGAACCAGACATGTATCAAAGGGCAAGAGGATTTATTTTTCTCTAAACGGCATCAAAGATCAAGTACAACAATCTTGAGTCGAGGGCTATGGCCCACTTGACATGGTGAGCTTAATTCTCATGGAAGGACATCCACCGATACGAAGTTCTCCAATCAAAGCTGTAAGTGACTACTAACATTTACCCTGCGAGATCCTTGAAAACATGTATCCACATATCATGCATCATATCATGACAGGCTTCTCCCATACAGGTCTCCTTATCTTTCTACTGTTTATTTCAGTAAGATGGATATGGAACAAATGGTGAAGGATCTCCAAGCACAAAATGCCCAATTCCAACAAATGTTCCTGGCTATGGCTAAGGGGCAAGAGGACCTGGAGAATCTTCTTCTCAAAGACAAGAAGAGAAGGTCCAAGAAGGCAGTAGGCGTCCTGAACTTGGGAAGAAGACTTAGAGGACTAGTTAAAAGAGCTCTAGTTCTCTCAACTCCATCCAACATGGGGAATAGTCATGAAGAAGACAATAATATGGGCATTGATGAAGTCGAAGCTGACTACTCTGAGGAATAATATCCTCCCGCTGATGATAAATACAAATAGTTGGAGGATCGCCTCAATGCTATGGAGATTCAGCAGATACATGGCTTGGATTTCTGAGACATGAGTTTGGTTTCTGGAGTGTTCATCCCGCCAAAGTTCAAAATCCCTACCTTTGTCCTGTACGATGGAGTCTCCTGCCCTAAAATACACTTAAAGTCTTATGTCTACAAGATTCAACCATACACAACTGATCCGAAGCTTTGGATCCACTTCTTCCAAGAGAGCCTAGTAGGGACTCAACTTGAATGGTTCTATCAATTGGAGGGTTCTCGCATCCACACCTGGGAGGATCTAGCTGCTGCTTTCTACAAGCAGTACCAATACAATGCTGATCTTGCACCAACTCATGTGCAATTACAGAACATGACCATGGGTTCCAATGAGATTTTCAAAGGATACGCCCAAAAGTGGAGAGATCTGGCTGGTAGGGTGCAACCCCTTCTAACTGACAGGGAGTTGATTGACATCTTCATTAGAAACTTGACAGGACCTTTCTTCAATCACCTAATCGGAAGCTCCTCAATCAGGTTCACTGAGATAATACTAGCGGGCGAAAGGGTCGAAGTTGGCATCAAAAGTTGAAAGATCCAAGGAGCTACACCCTCTGATGCTTAGAAAAAGCCATACAATGGGAAGAAAGAGTCCAATGTTGTGTATGGTCAAAAGAGTCGTCATGACCAACACGTAGGAGAAATCTTGATCTTTAATCTTACGCCTGCTCAACAAAGACAGGGTCATCAGCATAAGGAGGTCGCTCCTAAAAGACAATTCACTAAGATCAACATGTCATTGGCTCAAGCGCTACAACACATGTTGATGGCAAAGCTGATTACGTTAAAGGCTCCTCTCCAGAACCCCCAACACTTTCGCTCCTGCCTATCATCCCAATGAAAGGTGTTCATACCACTCTGATAGTCCGGGACACGACACAAATAGTTGTTGGGCTCTGAAGAACAAGGTCCAAGACATGATTGGTGCCAAAGAGGTTGGGTTCGACCCTCTAGGGGCTCCTAATGTGATCACTGCTCCTATGCTGAATCATTGAGAATGTCTTGTTCATTTTGAATTTTCAATTGTAATTTCTTTTGTTATTCAAACAATTATCTATTAATGTCAAACTTTGTTTCATTAATGCATTGCATATGTTTGTCTTGAGTTCATCCATTCGTTTTCACTATATTTTAAACTATGCTTTTTACTCTCTTTATGATATTCAACTCTTGCTAAAAGTTACAAGCCTTTAGAGGGAGGATGACGAAAACAATGCCATAATCTCATACAGTATGCTTTTGAACAGACCTTGCTGACGATGTACATGCGTTATTTCAAATCCTAAACACTGGAGTTATAAGGAAGATAATCCCTAGTCAACCCCTTTGAGCCAAAGAAGTAGAAGTTTTCTTTTTTACACAAAATGAAACCTTCAATCAAAACCTGGGGCAGGGTAGTCTCTCACTTAATTCAAATGTGCGACCAGTCACAAACTTTCATTTTGTAATACAACGAATGACATCAAAAATATTCCTCTGGAATCAAAAGACAAGGATGGTTCTCTACCAAATAGGCAGTCATTATCTTTCAAAAGGAAAAGCCCACTAAGTCAAAACCTACAAAGGAGACTTAAGAAAAACTGGGGCATCCCGCCGACCGTAATCTCAAAATAAAAACAGTCAGGCAAAAATTAGGGATAACAAATCAAAATAAAGAGGTCACTGCAAATCCTCAATAACATGAAAAATGTTACAAGAAATGACTGCCTTCTGATAAACTTAACTTGTCTGAACCATCACCAAGACGTCATTCCAGACTCAATTGGAGTTCGAACATACAATTAACCGAGTTTAGGACTGAAGAACATCACGGAGAACGAGCGGGTACAAATACACTTTGAGCCTTTATCCTTTGTTTCTTAAACCGTGAACCAAGCCACACTACAACCCTTCAAAATTCCTAATTAAAGCATGGGTTAGTTTGAAAGCATACTGTTACAAATGGTATCCTGACTCCTGTAAGGATTTACTCTAAATCCCGAGTTTGAATTTTCTTACAAAATTTCTTTACTTGCTAAAATGCATTTTCAAAACTTCAAGACAAGCATAAACTTTGCATTATTTGAATATCGCTGTTTGCATATGGCTATTTCTTTGACAATAGAGAAATTCACACAACGAATATCCGATGAACGAAAGCTCTCTCAGTGAACAAAATCACTTTAAGTGGGATGAAACTTCTGTGATGCGGTGGGAGAACTGACTTGAGGTTTTGCGTTTGATGTTCGCAAATGTTTCGGTTAGCAAGAGTCACCACTGACTTTTATTTTATCCAAAAGGAAAGGTAAAAAAGCACAGGAAAGACCTTTGAGATGTTTTCTTGAGTTCGGGGGGTAGATTATGAAAAGGGAAGGTGCTAGCACCCTTTTCATCCATGGTTTTCCATGGGCTCTTAGTTACTTGTTTAGATCAATTGCTTTGCTTTTTCAATTGTTTGAAATGGTGATTTGTGTGGTTTTGAAAGTATTTTGAAAAGAGGCCATCATTTAGGCAAACTTTGTAATGATTCTTGTTTGTAAGAATGTATACAAAGATGTTTGTCTTTTGAAAAATGTTTCAATGTTTTGAAAGTTGTTAGAAAATGTTTTGAAATGTGTGTGTGTTTGTTTGAAAGTAGCAAGGATTGTTTAAAAGAGAGCAAGTAACTAGGAGCTATCTACCCTACTCAAATGTATTTCCTATGCATTTTTATTCCTTTGACATTGTTGTTTTACCACTGATTTGGTAAACAACCCTATCTTTGGATGTTAAACGGGACAGGCGTGGGTCATCGTATGTCCATGATAGCAATGTTGCCAAGTATCTTTAGCATTTTGAGGGACTAAGATCATTTGTTTTTAGGCAACCTTGTCTAGCGTCATCGAGGGACTATGATCTTATTTGTTTGTATTATTTTGCCTAGATACCTAGCATGCATACCATGGTTATTTCCTTTTAGGAAACCAAGTGGGTGAAACCCTAGGGGTGCTTGTGTGCAATGTGTTGTCCTTTTTCATGCATTTTGTTTGTCTTGCATTAGGTCATGCTATTTGTTTGATTTTGTCTTATCATACAAACCCTAATTTACTAAACATATATATATATATATATATATATAATGCGATAAATTGCGTAAAGTAAATTTAAGCTATTACAACAATATTATGGGAGGGGGGATACAAGTTTTGAATAGGGGATATTGCTAAAAAAAAATCAAAACCCTAGAAATTATTACAACCCAATTGAATTTTGGTACAATAAATAAATAAACAATTATTTAAATATGCAATAAAATGTATGGATGCAAAATGTTTTTTTGTATTTATTTTATATATGTAAAAATAAAATTATTTAAGTCTTAAAAATAAGAGAAATTATATTTTTATTTTTGGAAGGGTGAAAAACCCTAGTTTTTGATTTAAAAGAAAATATGTTCTATACCATTTATTTTATTCATTTATGTACGAGAAATAAATAAATAAAAATACTTACAAATATTAAAAATTAAAAGATATGTGGAAGTAATATTTTATGTGTATGAATAATAAAAATAAAAATGTATGATATTTTTAAATATGTTTACTATTTATTTTAAGAAAATAGATTATATTTATTCTAATAAATCAATATTTTATGCAAAAAATAAGATAAAAAATAAAATAAAATGCAAAAAATTAGGAAAACATTTTTGTGATTTTTTAATGTTCAGAAAAAAAATATTAAACTCAATAAACATAAAAGAAATGAAAAAATATGCAAAATATAAAAATATGCAAAGGGGGGTGTGGATAGTAGCCAGAGGGTGTGGAAAGTAGAACAAGGAGGCCCAAGGCGCGCCAGGCCAAGGACTTCATCCTTGTCCTCCAGCTTCTCCAAACGCGCGCGTTTTTTGCTTCAACCTGTAACTCTCTATTCTTTGCACAAAAACAAAAACTTATAACACAAAAAATGTAGCTTATGATCTCACGATTCCAGTGATATAAAGTTTGTGACCTAACTCTAAAAGACCAGGGAGAATTTAAGTGGCCCTAATTCCTGACCTAATTTTTTCATGAACTTCAAGCTTCAAATTCTCACTACTCAGTTAATATAAATGACAACTATGCATATGTACAGCTTCAGCAAGTTAAGGACTACATTTTTTCTTCACAAATCGTGACTTAAGGATGCCTAAATAAAGAGATAAAGATTTCAAAAATACCTTGTTCAGCTGAGATTGGATATGGCAATGTGGGGACTTTGAGTGAGGCCTGAGGATCGTGTGAGCTTCCTTGAAGTTCCCTCAAGTTATTACAATGCTCAACTTGCCTTGAGAATGCTTGAAACTCCCTGCACGAGTCAACCTGCAACCTTCCAAAGTGAGAATGGTGATGTCTGAAATAGGGCTTACAGAACCAGGACAAGAGCTTGGATAGTTTAGGTAGGATGTATGTAAAGTGTTCCAAGTGTTAAAGGAAGAAACGCACGAGCCAATATTGAAATGGCAAGACTTTTGCAGAAGCTGCTCTGTTTGGGCAGAACAATGTGTTTTTTGTGTTTAGGAAGATTTTGGATGCCATGAATTCGTTCTTAGGCTTGTAACAAGTTTTAGAAGTCGTTTAGAATGAGCCAAGTCTTCTCTTTATCAGATGGACAAGTTATCTTGACTTTTGGCAATTTGCTTGCTTTTGAAGAAAGTTGAAATGACTTATGCCAAAGGCCTATACAGGCTTGCTTGCTAGCTGCATAGAGTTGGTACAAGTTTCTTGTTATCTGTGGAAAATGCTTGCATCCAAGGAACAAGTCCAAGGCTCAAGGCTGATAAAGTTGAAAAGGCTTGCTTTATCAAAATGGTATTATGAACTTTATGCCATTTATGGATTAATCTTTTGTACAATGCTCCAAAGATCAAAATAAAGCCATTATCCATTGAGTTAACATTCAATTATGGAGTGTAGAAGGGATTAGGACCTGTAATGCAAGGTACAATCATGCTAGGAACTGATTTGCAACTTGAACCATTGTAAACATGGCTTGAACAAAAGTGACAAATTGCCATTTTCTCTTCTTCGATTCTCCCTAACCACAAATGATCTTGGAGAGTTCTTGGACATTTTGGAAAGCTTGTAAAATTATCTACAATCCATCTTTGAAATGAATTTTGAGATACCTCTTGTAACTAGGTGAAAAATTTCCATGAAGTTAGGTCAAAATCCTGCCTAAATTAGGGCAAAATTTCACTAAGTTAAAAAGTTCATGGACCCCTATTCACAAATTCATATATAGAGATCCAAGAATCTTTTGGGAAAACTTTGTGTATAAAAGTTGCAGATTTCATGGAGGACTACAACTTTCATGTTGGAAGTTTTCTTTGAATCCAATTGCATCATGCTGAAAAAGTTGTGGAATATTGGAAAAAAATAAGAAATTTTCCATACTTAGAAAAATTCGAAGTTATGAAAAATTTCAAATTAAAACCCTAATTTGCAATTTTAGGTTTCTTGGTCAACAAGTTTCACATTTTGACATATCTTGATTAATTATGACCCTTGGCACTTGATTTTGACTAAAATGTCAAAGTTTGACTTTTCAGTGTATAGTTGACTTTTGATCAGTTGACTGCAAAATTCATCTGTCAATCCTATGCATTTGAGATCTTTTGAACCATGTGATTAGGTAAAGATGATTCCATTGAGTCCTTGAAAACATGTTGGAACCCAATTGGTCATTGGCTAGGTTAAAAATCAGAAATTGCCCTTTCTCAGTCAAATACCTAATTTTGACCACTTTGCCCTTTTGATGATCTGATCAAATTTCTTGAGGAGTTGTGATTCAAACTTGATCAAATGGTACATAGGAGCCTAGAATGTTATTGTGGATAAAAAATTATGAAGTTTGACTGTAAATTGGCCATGGTTGACTTTTTCCCCAATACAGCTGATTTTTAGGTCAACTGTCCAATTGACTGGGCAAAAATGTGATTCAAGGCTTGAAACTTGGTATGAGCAATCTTAGGGTTCCAAGATGGTGTATGAAAGTCACATGAAGCATTGATGGTCAAAAAATCCTTGTGCAAACTCAAACCCTAATTTCAGGTCATCAGTGCAAGGTGAGGTATTGAGCTGAGCAAACCCTAATCTTGTCTTGAGTCCAAAGAGTCTTGTGAGGAAAATCTTGATAAAATGAGAGGGAAAATTTTGGGGTACAACAGTTGCCCCTGTTCAATCTTCTTGAACCTGAAGAGTTATATTAGCGAGTTTTGTCGTTCGTGACTCGAAGGTAAAAGATGATTGGACACTAGAGTGCCCGTAAATTTGCACTCGTCAAAGTGTAGTTGAGGAAATGGGCTTAAAGATGCCATTTGGAGATGTGATAGAATCTTGTTGGAGATGGGCTTAAAGATGCCATCCAAGAATGTTTGCTGTGTTGTAAGTTGTAAGTCAAAAGAATGAGTATCAGAATGGTGTCCGTGTCTGAAGCATATCTAAACTGTATCTGAAATCTGAATCTGAATGAGCAATAGAATGACTTCCATGTCTGGAGTGTATCTGAACCGTATTTGATAGTTGAAATATGAATAAGTATCAGGATGACATCCTTGTCTAGAGCGTATCTGAACTAGAATCTGAATAAGTGACAGAATGACTTCCGTGTCTGGAGTGTATCTGAACTAGAATCTGAATAAGCAACAAAATGACTTTCGTGTCTGGAGTGTATCTGAACTGTATTTGATAGTTGAATCTGAATGAGTAACATAATGACTTCTTTGTCTGGAGTGTATCTGTATTGTATCATGATTGTATACTGTTAATGGTAGCTTGTTAATCTTATCCTAAAAAGGGTAAAATGTTAGCTGAAACACAAAGTTATGTTGCATGAAATGTATGATGCAATAAATGTGTTTTATAACATGTAGATGTAATGTATGAGCATGTAAGATGATTTGTTGTATTGGTGAGGAAAATAAATCCTTGACGGCTGGGGATAAAAACTCTTGACTGCTGCCGGGGAAAATAAATCCTTGACTGCTGAGAGTAAGAAAATCTTGGTGACTGTTGGGGACAAGAAATCCTTAACAACTTCTGTGGGGATGTGAGGATCCTTCACATCTTGAAGTTGGAATATTGACAAAAATTATGTTGTGAGAGTAATGCCAAACTGCTTGAGAAATTTGCTTGGGAAATCCAGAGAATTTTGATGACTTCTACTGGGGATTAGGCAATGGAATTCCTTATTCTGTTGGGGAATAGGGGAAACTCTGATGACTCATGCGGGGGACTAAGAATGATAATATTCATTATGTTGAGGAGCAATGAAAACTTTGGCGACTTCACTGGGGAATTGAGAATGAGAATCTTCATTCTGTTGGGGAGTAAAAACTCTGTGGGGAAGAAGGTTTCAGCTTCGCTGGGGATCTGTAACTCAAAGTTTTTTTGCTCCTCTGGGGATTGGGAGTTTGAAGTTTCTACTCTGATGGGGATTAAGGGTTTGAAATTTTAGCTCCGCTGGGGATCTAGATGATGTACTGTAGGGATTGCTCATGGAATTTCCCAAAGATGTTTCCTTATCCTTTCAGTCTGTTAGTAACTGTTCTTTTCCATCCTATTTATTTGTAAACAGTAATTATGCTCAAATGCATATGTTCATCAATGAATCATTGGACACTTTTGCAAATAAAAACACAAGTGCAAAAGAAAAGAAGGCAAATAGTTTTCTGTACTTTGAAAGAGATATCTTCGTATTTACTTTGAATAAGTGTTTTGTACAAAGGAGACAGACATCCTAGTAAGAGGATGGTGTCATAAAAGTAATAAAATTTATACAAAGAATAGCTATGTGTGAAAAAATCCCATGGGGTTCCCATTCTGCTGTAGCCTTCGTATTTCCGAATATATTGTCCATCTGTTGCTTCGTCCGGAGATGATTGAATTAATCAGAAGCTCAGAGTTTGTCAGTGAAGAGATTGTCCTTAAAGTGATCCGACGAGACATAATCATACGCTTTAATTCCATAAATTTTTCCTGGACCGCCCTTTCTGGTTTTCAGTCCACCGGGAAACCCTTTTTTGCCCAAGTTGCCCTTTCGGGTTTTCAACTTGTCGGGTGTACAGATTTTTTGTTTTATCCCTAATTTTTTCCTGAATCGCCCTTTCGGGTTTTTGATTCACCGGGATGCCCTTGTTTTGCCTAGGTGTGTCAACCTAGAGGGTCATTTACGTGTAGTATCTTTTGACTATGTCTGCGTTCGCAGGGTGCGGCAAGTCATCACCGTCCATGGTGGTTAAGATCATTGCCCCACCATAAAAGATGTTTTTGATTACAAATGGTCCTTCATAGGTAGGAGTCCATTTGCTACTGGGATCACTTTGTGGCAAGATAATGCGCTTGATCACTAAGTCTCCAACTTGATATGTCTGGCGTCTGACTTTCTTGTTGAAAGCTTTTATCATCCGTTTTTGATACGTCTAACAGTGGCAAACAGTAGTAAGTCTCTTCTCGTCAATTAAGTTCAATTGATCAAGTCGGGTCTGGATGTAATCTTCTTCAATCAAACCAGCATCCTTCATGATTCTCAAAGAGGGAATCTGAACCTCGATAGGTAAAACAGCCTCCATGACATATACCAAGGAATAGGGTGTTGCCCCAGTTGATGTGCGTGCCGTGCTACGGTACCTGTGGAGAGAAAACGGTAACATTTCATGCCAGTCCTTGTAGGTGACTTTCATTTTTTATATTATCTTCTTGATATTTTTGTTAGCAGCTTCGACTGCACCATTCATCTTCGGCCGGTAGGGAGATGAATTGTGATGTTGAATCTTGAATTGCTCGCACAAGGCCGTGATCATAGTATTGTTAAGGTTTGTACCGTTATCAGTGATAATCCTTTCGGGGATACCGTACCGGCAGATGAGGTTCTGCTTGATGAAGTGGGCAACAACATTCTTAGTAACGGGTGCGAAGGAAGCTGCTTTGACCCACTTGGTGAAATAGTCAATGGCCACCAGAATGTAGCGGTGTCCATTAGATGTTGTAGGCTTTATCTCTCCAATCATGTCGATTCCCCACATAGCGAAGGGCCAAGGAGCTGTTAAGACATTTAGAGGCACTGGAGGCACGTGGACCTTATCTACATAGATTTGACATTTGTGACAAGTGCGGGAGTGTTAATAGCAGTCAGCTTCCATGGTAGACCAGTAGTAGCCTGCCCATAGAATCTTTTTAGCCATCGTATGCCCGCTAGAGTGAGTGTCGAAGGTACCTTCATGCAATTCAGCCATGATCTTTTCAGCTTTAATCTTGTGCACACAACGGAGCAGAATAGAATCATGATTGCGCTCGTACAGGATGCCATTGCTTAGGAAGAACTTAGCCGAGAATCTCCTTAAGAACTTTTTTTCATTGACTGAAGCTCCTTCTGGGTATTCATGAGCCTCGAGATACCTTTTGACTTCATGAAACCATGGCTGGTCCACTACTTCTTCGGTATTAATCTCGTGACAATGTGTCGGTTCGTCCATCCGTTCAATGGCGATTTGGGGAGCCTCATTATCCCAGTTAAGTTTAAACATGGATGACATTGTAGCTAGAGCATCTGCTAGCTGATTTTCTTCTTGCGGGAAGTGCTCGAAGGTAATTTGCTCGAAATGTGGTAACAATGTCAAGACATGTTCTTTGTAAGGGATGAGGTTTGGATGCTTAGTGTCCTACTCTCCTTTGATCTAACTGATGACCAAAGCTGAGTCCCCAAACACAATCAAAGATTTGATTCCCAAGTCTATGGCAGCCTTGAGTCCAAAGATGCATGCTTCGTACTCTGCCATGTTGTTTGTACAGTTGAAGCAAAGTCTGGCGGTGAAAGGAGTATGGAAACCTTCCGGGGAAATGAGTACCGCGCCGATACCGTTGCCAAGTGCTTTGGAGGCCTCATCAAAGTACAGGGTCTATCGGGATCCTTGTTCAGATCCGTCATATGGTCTGAAACCTTCAACATTGTCCAATGTCATGATGTCTTCGTCAGGGAAGTCAAACTTCATGGATTGATAATCTTCAACAGCTTGATGAGCCAGATGATCAGCTAGCACTCTCCCCTTTATAGCTTTTTGGGTCGTGTACTGTATATCATATTCCATTAGGATCATCTGCCATCTAGCTATTCTTCCAGACAAAGCCGGATTCTCAAAGATGTACTTTATCGGATCCATCTTAGATATCAGCAAAGTGGTATGAGTCAACATATACTGCCTTAGTCGGCGAGCAGACCATACCAAAGCGCAACAAGTTTTCTCGAGCAGTGAGTATCGGGTCTCACAGTCGGTAAACTTTTTGCTAAGGTAATAAATGGCAAGCTCTTTTCGGCCAGACTCGTCATGCTGCCCCAGTACGCACCCCCATTGAATTCTCTAAGATGGTCAGATACATGATTAGCGGTCTTCCCTCGACGGGTGGCATCAAGATAGGAGGTTCTAGAAAATACTCCTTGATTTTATCGAAAGCAATCTGACAATCATCATTCCATCGAACTACCTGATCTTTCTTCAACAACTTGAAGATGGGTTCACAAGTAGATGTTAGGTGAGAAATGAACCTAGCAATGTAGTTTAGGCGTCCCAAGAAACCTCTGGCATCCTTCTCAGTGCGAGGAGCAGGCATTTCTTGTATAGCTTTGACTTTGGCAAGGTCAACCTCGATGCCTTTGTTGCTGATAATGAAACCTAAGAGTTTACCGGACCAGACTCCGAATGTGCACTTGTTTGGGTTCAATCTGAGCTTGTACTCCTTCAACCTGACAAACAGCTTTTGCAAGTGATCAAGGTGTTCTTCTTAGGTTTGTGATCGGGCTATCATGTCATCTACGTAGACTTCTATCTCATGATGTATCATATCATGAAACAAAGCTATCATGGCGCGTTGATAGGTTGCCCCGGCATTCTTCAGTCCGAATGGCATCACTTTGTAGCAAAACGTACCCCACTGTGTAACAAAAGTAGTTTTCTCCATGTCCTCAGGTGCCATTTTGATCTGGTTATAGCCTGAGAATCCGTCCATGAAAGAAAATACTTTGTGCCGAGCTGTGTTGTCGACCAGGATGTCGATGTGAGGAAGTGAAAGGTCATCTTTAGGGCTGGCCCTATTTAAGTCTCTATAATCCACGCACATTCTCACTTTGTCGTCCTTCTTAGGTACGGGCACAATGTTAGCAACCCATTTTCGATAAGAAGTAACAGCCAAAAATCCAGCATTGAACTGTTTCATAACTTCTGCTTTGATCTTCTCAGAAATGTCAGGTCTCATGTGGCGGACCTTTTGTTTAACTGGTGGACAGTCTTCTCTTGTGGGTAAACAGTGTACCACAATGATTGTATCAAGTCCCTGCATGTCTTCATATGACCAGGCAAAGATCTCAACATAGTCATTCAACAGCTGAATCAGGAGCTCCTTGACACTCGGCTCTAGATTGGCACCTATCTTGATTTCCTTTTTATCCTCCTCAGTACCCAAGTTAATTGTGTCCAACTTCTCCTCATGAGGCTGAATTTCTCTTTCCTCTTGCTGTAGTAGTCAGGCCAATTCCCCTGGCACCTCACAATCTTCCTCACCTTCATATTCGGCTTGGTAGATCAGATCTTCAGAGTAACTGAAGACTATAGCAGTATCGTTACCCATGGGATCCGGAATGGAAGGGTACTGATTTATGAAAGTAATCAAAACAAAGTCTTTTGCTTCCCATTTGAACAGTCCTCCGCCAACAGTAGGAAAAATCCAGTCTTCCAAGATGCCCTCTTCTTCACTGTCCTCTAGTGCATTAACCCCTTGGTGATTGATCTTCACAGGTGGCCCTCCGGCACGGGAGCGACGCACAGCCTTCTGACCAGTTGAAGTAAACCCCAAGCCGAATTTGTCTAATTTGAAAGGAAAGTCGGGAAGCTTCCCCCAGATAGTGGATCCGCCTTCTTCCACTACTGCCCTTGCATTCTTGAGAGATGACATCCGAGGTGGTGGTCTTGTGATCACATGAGTTGAGGATACCGCCTTGGTCGCTGCTATTTCTTCAGAGACTTCTTCGAAGTGTTGGAAAGGGGTCTCAATGAATTCTCCATCCAATTCTACATATCGAAACGAATTTAGATGACTAATCATGTATTCCTCTTCACCATGGACTGTTATGATTTTCCCCTGGACAGGGTACTTGAGAATTTGATACAGAGTAGAAGTGACAGCTCAAGCATGGTGGATCCAAGGTCTTCCCAACAGGAAAGAATAGGAAGGACGGATGTCCATCACGTAGAATGTTGAATTGAACGTCTGGGTACCCACCTTGATCGGGATGTCCACCTCTCCATGGACCATCCTCTTAGAACCATCAAAGGCTCTGACAATTATATTGCTAGGTTTTAGGGTCAGCCCCTCACAGTCCAATCTATCCAAGGCTTTCTTCGGCAAGACATTTAAAGACGAACCAGTGTCTACTAGTACGTGTGCTAGGGTTATCCCTCTGCATTCCACCGAGACATGCAAAGCATCATTATGTTTTCTCCCTTTCGAAGTTAAATCTGCATCGGAGAATCCTAGACCATTGTCAGCTGTTAAACTAGCCACACATTCCTGGAACTGATCAGCGGAGGTTTCTTGCGGCACGTGGGCCGTCTTCAAAAACTTGACCAAAGCTTTAGCATGTGCCTTAGAGCACAGCAACAGGGATAACATAGATATTTTGGAGGGGGTTTGCCCTAGTTGTTCAACAACATCATAATCACTTTTCTTAATGATCCTCAGAATTTCTTCCATCTCTTTCTGGGATGTCTCAGGAATAAAAAGTGATTGAGCCTTCGTCAAGACAGGCTCCTCTCGAACATTCTTTCCTTTTTTCTCAGCAGCGGAAACAGGGATGGGAATTGCATTGTCATTGTTGGCGGGTACACTTGCAGGTACAATTACTGGTATAGGTGTAATCTTCGGAATGGCCGCGGGTCCAAAGACTACTGTTGGAGGAGAAATCTCTGGAGAAAAGATTCTCCCACTACGAGTAATTTTGCTTGTTCCAGCAATGTTACTGATGTCGGGATTATCTTCCTCGGAGCTTTCTTCTCCAATGGTCTGTTCAATCTGTTTGACACCATGGTAGTAGATTTCTCCACCATAGTTCCATGGTACCATTTTATCGGATTTGTATGTGGTTGGTCCGGGAATTGTTATCTTCAACGGAGTAGTCATTGGAGCAGATGTAATCCTAACGCGTTTTTTAGGAACCCTGGAAGGATTGGCGTATATGGTTATTATTGAAACTTCTGGAACTGGAATGGGTGAGACGGGAGCTTTCTCAAACAAAATTTCCTTGTTATCAATCAATTGTTGGATTCCTTTCTTCAACAGAGGACAGTCAAATGGGGAGGATAGGCAAGCATGGCAATCTTGGGCACATCCTGGGAACACCCCAGCTTTCACCAAATTCAACTTGATGGTTAGGAGAGGAGTTAACAATTCATCCACAGTAGAAACAAACAGTTCTTCTTCAATAGCACTGGCATTATGTCCATGCCTCAGCATTGGAGCGGAGATAACATTTGGCTTTTCAGGAGCTTGAAATTCAACTTCCTTGGCGTCAATCAGATCTTGAATCTTATTCTTCAGGGCCCAACAATTGTTGGTGTCGTGACCTGGACTTTCTGAATGGTACGCGCATCTGGCGTTGGGATGGTAGTGCAGAGAAGTAGTATTAGGATTTTTAGGGGCCTCTTTTAGCATGGCCAGGTTCAACTTCAAGAGATGTGGTAGGACTTGAGCAGGAGTCATGTTTATCTTGGTGAATTGCCTTACAGGCCTTTCCACCCTTTGCTGGTTATTTCTCGACTGATCATTTCTCGACTGGTTGTTTCTCGGCTAGTCTGAGGCAGACTTTTGAATCATAACGGCCCCACAGTTGGTCGTCTTTCAATTATTTTCTGATTTCTCTAGGCATAGACAGCTGACACTTCCTTCTTTCCAGTGAAGGGCTTTTTTGCAGCAGCGGAGGTAGACGCATCCTTCTGAATTTTCCCGCTTCTAATACCGGCTTCCACCCTTTCGCTAGTTAAAATCAATTCCTTGAAACCTGCAGAGGAGCTTCCAATCAGGTGATTAAAGAAAGGACCTGACAGAGTTCCCAGGAACATGTCCACTAGCTCCCTTTCAGATAAAGGTGGTTGCACCCTTCCGGCTAAATCCCTCCACTTCTGGGCGTAGTCTTTGATGCCCTCGTTGGTATCCATAGCCATACTCTGTAGCTGAGTACGGGTCGGCGCCAAGTCGGCGTTGTATTGATACTATTTATAGAATACGGCTGCCAAGTATTACCAATTATGGACATTTGCTCTCTCCAACTGGTAGAACCAATCAAGTTGGGTTCCTGATAAATTGTCCTAGAAAAAGTGGACCCACAGGTCTTTGTCAGAAGAATGTGGTTGAATTTTCCTGACATAAGATCTGAGGTGCATTTTTGGGCAAGACACCTCATCATACTTAGCAAACAGTGGCACTTTAAACTTGAGAGGGATTACAATTCCAGAAACCAACCCTAACTCCTCAAAATCCAGCCCTGGTACTCTCTGTATCTCCATGGCAGCTAGACGCTCTTCCAAGTTCTTGTATTTGTCATCGGCCGGAGGGTACTGTTGTTCAGAGTAGTCCTCATCCTCTTCTTCTTCTTCTTCAAACTCATATGGCATTATCGTTCCTTTTCCTTTTCCTTCCCCCTCTTCAGATGTTGATGGGAATTCCAAAGTCCGTCTGGCTTGTCCTTCATACCTTCTGCTCATGATAACCACACCGATTCGCTTCTTCTTCTTTTTCTCCTTCTCTTTCTCTAGTAGAGTCTTGAGCTCCTCCTGCCCTTTGGCCAAGGTCAAGAGTAGCTGTTGAAATTGTAATTCTGAGCTTGCAAATCTTTGACCGTTTGTTCAATATCCATCTTGCTGAGATAAACAGCAGAGAGATGAGGAAACTTGGTGTGAAGACCTGTTTATGCATATGATGAATGATATGTATTCATGTAATGCTTTCAAGGATTCAGAAATTCAAATTATTTTTAAACAAAAAAAGGAACACACGTCATATTAATAAGATAAAATTGTTAGTACATCAATGCCCCTTGGGAAAAATAATACAAAATTCTAAGGTAAAAAGACGTTGCGCATATTTTTGGGTGCAATGTAGGTGTTGAGAGTCTGCTCTTCATGAAGTAGCTGAGTGAGTTCCAAAACCTTCTTCTCGCTTGCGTAGAATTGGGATTCAAAAGTATCGCACTCTCCCTTGAGCTGTATCCAACTCCTTTGTAAGTCTTTGAGTGATGTTGGCATGTCAGGATGTAGGAGGGTGTATGGAACCTCTCCTTCCATAACAGGCTCTATAATCACTAGGAGAATGATGGGTAAGGCATCATAAGACTTTGGGTGTGGGTTCGTACCCACTTGAGTTAAGGCTCAAGAGGGATGGAATTCTTGTGTCCTAGGGTCTTACTGTCTACCTTGTTTGGCATCCTCCAAGCTCGGATGAATCTTTGTCGGAGTCCTTAATTGTCGTTGTCGAAGTCGAAAACCAAGCCTCGAATCAGCATGTCATATGGGCCATCCCTTCGGGCATACCCAAACTGTCTCAGAGCCAAGCAGGGGTTGTAGGTGATGCCTCCCATAATTCCAAGTAGAGGGACATTGGGGAATTCCCCATAACGGTCAATGATAATGACATTCTCTCTGGATCGAGAACACCAATGAATATTTGAATGGTTAAGTGTCATTAACCGTTGTGACCACCTCAAGCCTTGCTCATTCTTCAAAACTGTATGGGGAAGATGAGAAATAAACCATCTTGCCAGGAGAGGAGTGTAACACATGAGAACACCTCTTTTCCTCATTGTACGAGTGTGAAAAGAATGGAGGATATCCCCAAGCAATGTAGGCACCGGGTTACGAGACATGAAGATTTTGACAGTGCTCACATCTATGAGTTGATCAGGGTTAGGGAACAAGACCATCCCATAGATAAGAAGAGCTACAATCTCCTAAAAATCTTGTAAGTCCAAAGAATTCCAGCAACTTTGGGCCTTCTCAAACAGAAACTTTGACAAGAAGCCTTTAACACCACTTCTAGTTTCCCAATGTGTTGTGACATTAGAGGAGTGCAAGTGTAAGGCTTGAGCAATCTCTTCTGGATTTGGATCTCTTTCCGTACCGTTGAAGGGTAGTTGATTGAGAATAGGAATCCTCAAGAGTTGAGAAAATTCCTCCAAAGTGGGCATAAGTTGGTAGTCAGGAAATGTGAAGCAATGATGCAAAGGGTCAAAGAACTGGAAGAGAACTTTCAGCATATCCTCCTCAGTGATGGTGGTGACCAAATTGAGTAGACGACCATGCCTCTCGGTGAATGGAGAATTCTCAAGAATCCTTGAAGCTAACTCCTTGAGTTGTGGAGGAATTCTTACAAGGTTGACTTGGATAGTTTTCCTGCGAAGTGAATCCATGACCTACAAAACAGGAACAAAGATGAATCTCCAAAATCCTTGAAATGGTTAGTGGGTGCATATGATGCTTCATGATGTCCATGATGTTATGCACAAGTATATATGTACAAGAAAATCACACAAGTTCCTAGTTTAGGCTTGCATGGGGTTTCATAGGTAAGTACCCTCTTGAAGTTTAGTTGGCTCAACCTGTCCTAGTAAAAGTAACCGGTTTCTAAGGAGCTCAATATCACTGGATTGCTTCCTTGTTCATTGTTCAATTCATCTTCTTTACAGGCGACCGAAATATTCCAAGGAACCAACCCTCAATGAGTGTAGTATCGAGTATCTACCAACTTCGGACTGCACCAAAGCCGGTCATATCACTACATCCTAAAAGGCCAAGTTGGTCAAGTAAAGGTTCTAAAAGTCCATTAGTGCTTCATGACATCACCCAGCGGCCCCGTATTCTCTTTGATTGACTCAAAGGCTACCGGTACCCACAAATATGTCTCACTAATATAGTTATTGCTTAGACCATGTTGGTATACCCCGCACAGTTGCCACAACATATTTCTATTTACCTATGAATGTTTCCCAAATCTGGGTAGAGGATTCAAACCCCAAACAATAGAACCAAAGTGTAAAGCAAACAAGTCAAGCAAGATAAGAATTTAAAGGTGATCTAAAACCCTAAGGTAACCCCACTTTTATATATGTCCCCAGCAGAGTCGCCAGTTCTGTGATGCAGTGGGATAACTGACTTGAGGTTTTGCGTTTGATGTTCGCAAATGTTGCGGTTAGCAAGAGTCACCACCGACTTTTATTTTATCCAAAAGGAAAGGTAAAAAACCACATGAAAGACCTTTGAGATGTTTTCTTGAGTTCGGGGGGTAGATTATGAAAAGGGAAGGTGCTAGCACCCTTTTCATCCATGGTTTTCCATGGGCTCTTAGTTACTTGTTTAGATCACTTACTTTGTTTTTCAATTGTTTGAAATGGTGCTTTGTGTGGTTTTGAAATTATTTTGAAAAGAGGACATCGTTTAGGCAATCTTTGTAATGATTCTTGTTTGTAAGAATGTATACAAAGATGTTTGTCTTTTTAAAAATGTTTCAATGTTTTGAAAGTTTTTAGAAAATGTTTTGAAATGTGTGTGTGTTTGTTTGAAAGTAGCAAAGATTGTTTGAAAGAGAGCAAGTAACTAGGAGCTATCTACCCTACTCAAATGTCTTTCCTATGCATTTGTATTCCTTTGGCATTGTTGTTTTACCATTGATTTGGTAAACAACCCTATCTTTGGATGTTAAACGGGACGGGCGTGGGTCATCGTATGACCATGATAGCAATGTTGCCAAGTATCTTTAGCATTTTAAGGTACTAAGATCATTTGTTTTTAGGAAACCTTGTCTAGCGTCATCGAGGGACTATGATCTTATTTGTTTGTATTATTTTGCCAAGATACCTAGCATGAATACCATGACCATTTTCTTTTAGGCAACCAAGTGGGTGAAACCCTAGGGGTGCTTGTGTGCAATGTGTTGTCATTTTTCATGCATTTTGTTTGTCTTGCATTAGGTCATGCTATTTGTTTGATTTTGTCTTATCATACAAACCCTAATTTACTAAACATATATATATATATATATATATATATATATATATATATATATATATATATATATATATATATATATATATATATATATATATATATATATATATATATATATATATATATATATATATATATATATATATATATATATATATATATATATATATATATATATATATATATATATATATATATATATATATATATATATATATATATATATATATATATATATATATATATAATGCGATAAATTGCGTAAAGTAAATCTAAGCTATTACAACAATATTATGGGAGGGGGATACAAGTTTTGAATAGGGGATATTGCTAAAAAAAAAAAACCTAGAAATTATTACTACCCAATTGAATTTTGGTACAATAAATAAATAAACAATTATTTAAATATGCAATAAAATGTATGGATGCAAAATGTTTTTTTGTATTTCTTTTATATATGTAAAAATAAAATTATTTAAGTCTTAAAAATAAGAGAAATTATATTGTTATTTTTGGAAGGGTGAAAAACCCTAGTTTTTGATTTAAAAGAAAATATGTTCTATACCATTTATTTTATTCATTTATGTACGAGAAATAAATAAATAAAAATATTTACAAATATTAAAAATTAAAACATATGTGGAAGTAATATTTTATGTGTATGAATAATAAAAATAAAAATGTATGATATTTTTAAATATGTTTACTATTTATTTTAAGAAAATAGATTCTATTTATTCTAATAAATCAATATTTTATGCAAAAAATAAGATAAAAAATAAAATAAAATGCAAAAAATTAGGAAAACATTTTTGTGATTTTTTAATGTTCAGAAAAAAATATTAAAGTCAATAAACATAAAAGAAATGAAAAAATATGCAAAATATAATAATATGCAAAGGGGGCGTGGATAGTAGCCAGGGGGTGTGGAAAGTAGAACAAGGAGGCCCAAGGCGCGCCAGGCCCAAGACTTCATCCCTGTCCTCCAGCTTCTCCAAACGCGCGCGTTTTTTGCTTCAACATGTAACTCTCTATTCTTTACACAAAAATAAAAACTTATAACACAAAAAATGTAGCTTACGATCTCACGATTCCAGTGATATAAAGTTTGTGACCTAACTCTAAAAGACCAGGGAGAATTCCAGTGGCCATAATTCCTGACCTAATTTTTTCATGAAATTCAAGCTTCAAATTCTCACTACTCAGTTAATATAAATGACAACTATGCATATGTACAGCTTCAGCAAATTAAGGACTACATTTTTGCTTCACAAATCGTGACTTAAGGATGCCTAAATAAAGAGATAAATATTTGAAAAATACCTTGTTCAGCTAAGATTGGATATGGCAATATGGGGACTTTGAGTGAGGCCTGAGGATCGTGTGAGCTTCCTTGAAGTTCCCTCAAGCTATTCCAATGCTCAGCTTGCCTTGAGAATGCTTGAAACTCCCTGCACGAGTCAACCTGCAACCTTCCAAAGTGAGAATGGTGATGTCTGAAATAGGGCTTACAGAACCAGGATAAGGGCTTGGATAGTTTAGGTAGGATGTATGTAAAGTGTTCCAAGTGTTAAAGGAAGAAATGCACGAGCCAATATTGAAATGGTAAGACTTTTACAAAAGCTGCCCTGTTTGGGCAGAACAATGTGTTTTTTGTGTTTGGGAAGGTTTTGGATGCTATGAATTCGTGCTTAGGCTTGTAACAAGTTTTTGAAGTCGTTTAGAATGAAGCCAAGTCTTCTCTTTATCAGATGGACAAGTTATCTTGACTTTTGTCAATTTGCTTGCTTTTGAAGAAAGTTGAAATGACTTATGCCAAAGGCCTGTACAGGCTTGCTTGCTAGCTGCATAGAGTTGGTACAAGTTGCTTGTTATCTGTGGAAAATTCCTGCTTCCAAGGAACAAGTCCAAGGCTGGAGGCTGATAAAGTTGAAAAGGCTTGCTTTATCAAAATGGTATTGTGAACTTTATGCCATTTATGGATTAATCTTTTGTTTAATGCTCCAAAGATCAAAATAAAGCCATTATCCATTGAGTTAGCATTCAATTATGGAGTTTAGAAGGGATTAGTACCTGTAATGCAAGGTACAATAATGCTAGGAACTGATTTGCAACTTGAAGCATTATAAACATGGCTTGAACAAAAGTGACAAATTTCCATTTTCTCTTCTTCGATTCTCCCTAACCACAAATGATCTTGGAGAGTTATTTGACATTTTGGAAAGCTTGTAACATGATATACAATCCATATTTGAAATGCATTTTTAGATACCTCTTGTAACTAGGTGAAAAATGGCCATGAAGTTAGGTCAAAATCCTGCCTAAATTAGGGCAAAATTTCACTAAGTTAAAAAGTTCATTGACCCCTATTCACAAATTCATATCTTGATATCCAAGCATCTTTTGGGAAAACTTTGTGAATAAAAGTTGTGGATTTCATGGAGGAATACAACTTTAATGTTGGAAGTTTTCTTTGAATCCAATTGCATCATGGTGAAAAAGTTGTGGAAAGTTGGGAAAAAAAAAGAAATTTTCCATACTTAGAAAAATTCTAAGTTATGAAAAATTTCAAATTAAAACCCTAATTTTCAATTTTAGGTTTCTTGGTCAACAAGTTTCACATTTTGACATATCTTGATGAATTATGACCCTTGGCACTTGATTTTGACCAAAAAGTCAAAGTTTGACTTTTCAGTGTACAATTGACTTTTGATCAGTTGACTACAACATTCATTTGTCAATCCTATGCATTTGAGATCTTTTGAACCATTTGATTAGGTCAAGATGATGCCATTGAGTCGTTGAAAACATGTTTGAACCCAATTGGTCATTGGCTAGGTTAAAAATCAGAAATTGCCCTTTCTCAGTCAAAACCCTAATTTTGACCACTTTGCCCTTTTGATGATCTGATCAAATTTCTTGAGGAGTTCTGATCCAAACTTGATCAAATGGTACATAGGATCCTAGAATGTTGTTGTGGATAAAAAATTATGAAGTTTGACTGTAAATTGGTCATGGTTGACTTTTTCCCCAATATAGTTGATTTTTAGGTCAAATGTCCAATTGACTGGGCAAAAATGTGATTCATGGCTTGAAACTTGGTATGAGCAATCTTAGGGGTCCAAGATGGTGTATGAAAGTCACATGAAGCATTGATGGTCCAAAAATCCTTGTGCAAACTCAAAACCTAATTTTAGATCATCAGTGAAAGGTGAGGTATTGAGCTGAGGAAACCCTAATCTTGTCTTGAGTCCAAAGAGTCTTGTGAGTAAAATCTTGATAAAATGAGAGGGAAAATTTTGGGGTACAACAACTTCCAATGACAAATCTCTTATCAACAAGGGGGCATGACATGTCACTATCCAGCACACCTGGGGCAGTCCAGTCAAGATTCCAAGAAATCTCTCAAAAAATGCTGAATAACCAGGGGCATGTCTTCATCTAAATCACTTGGGGCATTGAATGCAAATCCCGACAAAGGGTTACGTACAGTCAAACATTTCCTGGCAGTACCACAAACACTCGCTACTAGGGGCAGTGACAAATCTCCCCAAAATCCTTCTCATAGGATGACTCCTAGCTAGAGTTTAATCTCTGAAATCCTTTTCCCCAACTGATTCAACCTCAAGAATCCTCGAGGATTTCCCCAATGAAGTCGCCGCCTCTCCAACAGACTGGAAACAGGGTTATTTCCCCAAAAAATGACATGATTCCCCAGCTTGAGTTTGCCTCTCCGACTACTACAAATCAAAGGACCACAACTCCTCTTCCCCAATAGACTACTCTACAATCCCTAGCAAGTTACTGTGAAGCCTGGACCCGACCAGACATCAGTTCAACTTTGACTCCCCAGTAGAGCAACGGAAAACTGAGTCTCCTGAACTCTTTTCCCCAAACAGGAATCAACACTCTCCACAGAGTTTTCAATATTCCCCAACGGAGTTCTCCTCAAACAATAAAACAGGAATCTCCGGTGGAAACATTCTAAGCAAAGTTTGAAGACACACCTACTCTTCAAACAGTAGTTCGGGATTTAATGACTCCCCAGTATTTGTCAAGGATTTATTTTCCCAGAAAAAGATACACTTCAATAAAATTTCACATTTCATGCATCATATTTACATACATAATAAATGCATATAACATAATCTCATTTTGAGAACATCATTACATGATGCATCTCATCCATCATGACGTTGCATACAATTTTGCCTTTACCTTTTCAGGAAAAGGTCAACAGATAAAGGTCATCATCTTGTTGGAGTAGCAATCGTCTCATATTCCTTCATTGTTTTGCTGAGGTAGTAATCATCCAAGATTCCTTCATTATCCTGCTGAGGTAGTAATCGTACAAGATTCCTTCATCATCTTTTTGGAGTAGCAATCATCTCAGATTCCTTCATCGTCCTGCTGAGGTAGTAATCATCCAAGATTCCTTCGTCATCCTGCTGAGGTAGTAATCGTCTTAGATTCCTTCATCATCCTGTTGAGGCAGTAATCGTCTCAGATTCCTTCATCATCCTGTTGAGGTAGTAATCATCCAAGATTCCTTCATCATCCTGTTGAGGTAGTAATCGTCTAAGATTCCTTCATCATCCTGCTGAGTAGAAATCGTCCAAGATTCCTTCATCATCCTGCTGAGGTAGTAATCGTCCAAGATTCCTTCTAGAAACAGTTTAGATGCGATCCAGATATGGCTGACATTCTGATACTTACTCCAAATTCTCTTCTAGA
Organism: Vicia faba; assembly: GCA_948472305.1. NCBI lineage: Eukaryota > Viridiplantae > Streptophyta > Magnoliopsida > Fabales > Fabaceae > Vicia > Vicia faba. The sequence goes on from OX451735.1 coordinate 563,784,977, forward strand.
AATAGTGCAGATGCTATCTAGATATGGCTTACATTCTGATACTTACTCCAGACACTCTTCTAGAAACAGTACATATGTGATCCAGATATGGCTGACATTTTGATACTTACTCGATATCTCTTCTACAAACAATTCAGATGCGATCCAGATATGGCTGACATTCTGATACTTACTCCATATTCCTTCTAGAAACATTTCAGATGCAATCCAGATATGGCTGACATTCTGATACTTACTCCAGATTCTCTTCTAGAAACAATATAGATGCGATCCAGATATGGCGGACATTCGGATACTTACTCCAGATTCTCTTCTAGAAATAGTGCAGATGCGATCCAGATATGGCTGACATTCTGATACTTACTCGAGATTCTCTTCTAGAAACAGTTCAGATGCGACCCAGATATGGATGACATTCTGATACTTACTCAAGTTTCTATTCTATAAATAGTTCAGATGCGATCCAAATATGGCTGACATTCTGATACTTACTCCATATTCCTTCAAATACAGTCCAGATACAATCTAGATTCAGATGTCATTCTATCACTCATTCAAATACAGTCTAGATACGATCCAGATTCAGATGTCATTTTGTCACTCATTCAAATACAGTCCAGATACGATCCAGATTCGGATGTCATTCTATCACTCATTCAAATACAGTCCAGATACGATCCAGATTCGGATGTCATTCTGTCACTCATTCAAATAAAGTCCAGATATGATCCAGATTCGGATGTCATTTTGTCACTCATTCAAATACATTCCAGATACGATCCAGATTCGGATGTCATTCTGTCACTCATTCAAATACAGTCCAGATACGATCCAGATACAAATGTCATTTTGATGCTCATTTAGTACATCTCTCAGATACAAGTCAGATACAATTCATTTATGGATAGTATTTTGATACTCATCCCAAGACCTATGCTGGTTCAGTTTAAATCTCTCAATGGTTTATCCTGATTCTTTCTAGTAGACATTTCCTCTGGTTCAGATATATCACTCCAAGATTTATTCTGATTCTTCTCCAGTTGAAGTCAGAATTTAGACTTAGTCTAATTTCTGTCAACAGTCACCTTTGGATAGAATTTATAAGCCCATCTCCAACAACTATCCATCATTTATCCAAATGGAATCTTTAAGCCCATTCCCCACACAATCAACCACAACGTCATCAAGTGAAAATTTCTGGGCACTCTAGTGTTCAATCATCTTCCACCTTCAAGTCACGAATGGAAAATTTTCCCATCTAACTCTTCAGGTGTAAGAAGATTGAACAGGGGCAGTTGTTGTACCCTGAAATTTTCCCTCTCAATTCTCAAGGCTTTTCTCACAAAGATTCTCAGGATTCAAGCTTGCACAAGTGCATTGGGATTTTCCAATACCAAAATTAAAAGGAAACTGTCAAAAAGGGAGAAAATAGATAAAAATAACATTTTGACAAATTTGGAGAAAAATAGGCCTCCTTTGATTCAGCCCCCTTCGATTGGGCTTTGCACCTCCTTCGATTGCTCAAAATTTGCTGCCTGTAAGCCTGCTTCGATTTGGACAAGTTTACTTCCTACAAGCCTGCTTCGATTGGACAAGTTTCTTCCTGCATGCTTGCTTCGTTTGGACAAGTTTCGATGGGACAAAGTAACCATCTTTATGCATCCTTCGAATCCACTTGCCTCAAGGGCCTCTTGTATACTTTGCTTCATACAAGCTTCATTTGAGCCAAGAGGTATCTTCATACAAGATTTGACTAAGTTCTGGCTTCCCTTGAAAGAGTGTCCTTCGATTCAGAAGCCAGGAACTTCCCTCATGCTAAACAGACACAAGGCAATGACTCCCTTTATGTTTGTTTTGATCCACATGCTTCGATTAGGCAATATGCTACCTTCGAACACGAGATTTCGATTGGGCAATGTGTTTGCTTCGATCCAAGCTTTGACTTGGAATTAGCTTCCTTCGATTAAGCTTGTTTTGACCACAAGATTCGATTGAGGAAAAGGCTTCCTTCGAACAAGTGTGCTTCGATCTCATTCTTGCATTCGACTCAAGACCAAATCTCATTTTCTAGGCTATATTGCTTCCAAATCATTACATAATCAGAGGCTTACACAAATTTGTGATACATTACACAAAGATTCGAAGGTTTATCCACTGGATAATACCATTCCTGGAGGAAATGGCAAAGGACTGTGTACCCTTTCTTCATAAAAGGTACTTTAGTCACAAAATCAGCTTTCAACCTGATTTTGGTCTGAGCACAAGCAAGGCCAGAAGCATAAGTCACATCTTCTACACCCCAACTAACAAAGAGGACCCCCACTTGTACCTTTCTTTGTTTCATATTTTATTGTTTTGTAAGGCTGGCTATTGAAAACATATCCACTCTTTTCTCTATAAATAGAGGGACATTTGCAAAGCTAAAGAGAGGATCTTTTTACTAGAGGAACGAAACCACCAAAATCTTCTCAAAAACAACAAAACTCTCAAGTCCCTTCAACACTTGTGAAATCAAAATCCCAGAATCACATTCATTTCCTTCGATTCTGAAGAATAACCACACTCCAGTCTCTTTTGAATCCAGTGGAAAGAAGCATCACACTTGCTTTCTTTCCTCCTTCGAATCCAGCATCCCAGGCCTTATTTCATGCCCCTCCCTTCGAATCTAGGAAACACTTAGGGCCTCCACTCAAGGTCCCACACCCATTCAAGGCTGAAGCAAGGTAAGTCACTCTTACCTTTGAATCCTTCGTTTCAAACATAGCATGTATACATATTTTGTCTCCTTTTCGTTTGCACCCTTTAATCTGTTTTATGGCTAATCTTTTGTTTATTGTTTCTTGTGTTTTGTTAAATATACTTTAATAATTAACTTGACCACTAGACAAATGCTAAAATGGATTTAAGCCATGTTGTTTATTAATGTTCCAAACGAAAGAGACAGGGGGAAGGAAACATGAAATGAAACCTTGGGCTTCCATGCTGACCTCCAAGGCAGAAAGGCAGAATCAGAAGGCACACTTGAACTAAATCCAGCCCCAATCAAAGGCCTTGACTTGCTGATGCCATCCCTAATCGAAGAAGGCAACAAGGAAGAAAGGTAGAACCAGAAGGCGCACCCTATTGACTGCCAAGCCCAATTGAAGCCCATGACTTGACTGGTGCCAACTCCCAATTGAAGGCCATGACTTTGCTGATGCCAACCCCAATTGAAGAAGGCCAACAAAAGCATAATCGAAGGGTTCTCCTCCCCCCAAACAAAAGAGCTCATTTTTCTTCTTTTTTATTTTATTTTTGCCTTTATATTTTTATGCACTTCAATATGGTTGTAATAGTGTAGGATTTATTTTCTGAATTTTTTATTAGTTTGTACAAATGCTTGTAATTAGATGTGTATGGCAAGATAAAAACCAACAAGTAGACCACCCAAAAATCTAAGACAAAATGCATGCAATCAAACACACTTTGTACACATGCACCCTTAGGGTAATCTCACTTGTTGCCTCGTAAAAATAGTCATGTCCCTCGAACATGGGCGTTTTAGCAAAGACCTTCGATAAAAGATCGTAGTCCCTCGATGTTGCCTTCGGTAAACGATCTAATCCCTAAACGACATTGCTAAAATGTTCCATAGGTTGCCTTCTATGACTATACAGACGTCCCACGCCCGTCCCTTTACATCCAAAGATAAGGCTTCTTACCAAATCAATGGTAAAATAGCAATATCAAAGGAAAAGAAGGAAAAGAACATCTAAGACCTTTTGAGTAGGTAGATTGCTCCTAGTTGCTCGCTTGCTCACAACAAAAAACATTTTATACACCAACACTCTCATTTTGAAACATTTTCAAAAGACAACGCTTTGTATGCGTTCTTATAGAGACAAGAACCATTACAAAGACACCCTTTTCAAAATCACTTTCAAAAAAAAACATTACACAAACACTTCTTTAAACTATTTTCAAACAACACTTTGTATGCATTCTTACGAGATAAGAATCATTACAAAGGCACGTTTTCAAAATACTTTCAATCTCATACCACAAGCACATTTTCAAACAAAAGCAAGTCTGTTAGAACAAAGTTTGAATCTACTACCCTATATCTAAGTTTTGATGATAACAAAGTGAAAAGATATAGTATTTATAAATTTCATGTATGAACTATCTGCTGCCTAAAATTATTATGTTCTGACTTGCAGATACGCTGATTGAAATAAGCAAGATCACATCTATTCAGCATCAGAACTTGATTTCAGACACCAGCATCAGAAGTTGCTACATCAGAATGTCAAAATCAGATGATCAACTTACGTACATGCTGAAGCCTGATGAACAAGACTGCGCTCAACACTCTGATACAGAAACACAATAGTTCATCAGCAGCAAAGCAGAGTCAGAATGAGCCAAGCCAGAACTTGCATTAAGTAAGCAACGGTAATGTGCATTGAAAGCAAATTAATTCCAACGGCCTCATTCCAGACAAGATCTGCTCAATAAGGAAAGCTTGTTATTAGCATTGAATCAAGAATATTGCATCCAACGTTCATCATCTCAGTGCTATATAAACAAAGCTTTGAAAATTGAAATGGTTAATGCTCTCCAAATCTCTACACGCACAAAAGCTAAACCATAATCTTCGTTCTCTCAGTTTTGCTAAACCATACACTCTGATATTCCATTACTGTTTAGAAATCTAGTTTCTAAGCTTCAATTTGTGTATACATCACAGTTGTGATAAAGTTTTGTAGAAAACATCCACACACATAGTTTTATCTCTTTGTAAGAAAGTGTTACCTTGACAAACCGGGTTGTGGTTTGAATCAAGAAGGCTTTAGCAGTTGTTAAAGCAGTCTGTAATATTCAGTTGAATATAGTGGATTAAGACCTCGTTGGAGAGAGGCGAAATCACCTTGACGGGTGGACTGGAGTAGTTTGAGATCAAACGAACCAGGATAAAAATATCTTGTTAATTGCTTTAGATTTCAGTTTTACAATTCAACCCCCCCTTCTTGTGTTTTTCACCACTTCAATTGGCATCAGAGCGCCTGGTTCTGAGCTAAAACACTTAACCGTGTCAGTACAAGATCCAGCGTCAGAAAAACACAATGGCAGGAAAAAATTCTCACATCAGCAATGACAACAATGAGGACAGAGACAGATTCAGTGGCAAACCTCCAGTCTTTGATGGAGAAAACTTTGATTACTGGAAAGACAGAATTGAAAGCTTCTTTCTGGCACATGATGCTGATCTGTGGGATATGGTGACAGATGGATACACGTACCCTGTGAATGCAAGTGGTCAGAAGATTGATAGAAAAGCAATGTCTGATCAACAAAAGCGTGACTTCAAGAATCACCACAAGGCCATAACCATCCTCCTCAGTGCCATCTCCTACACTGAGTATGAAAAGATCTCCAACAGAGACACAACAAAGAATATTTTTGACTCTCTCAGAATGACGCATGAGGGCAACGTTCAGGTCAAAGAAACAAAAGCTCTGGCGCTCATTCAGAAGTATGAGGCGTTCAAAATGGAAGAATCTGAATCCATTGAAACTATGTTCTCTAGATTCCAGATTCTGGTAGCTGGTCTCAAAGTTCTAGACAAAGGATACTCTACTGCTGATCATGTCAAGAAAATCGTCAGAATTTTACCCAAGCAGTGGAGGCCTATGGTTACTGCTCTGAAGCTAGCTAAAGATCTCAACAAAATCACTCTGGAGGAACTTATCAGCTCCCTCAGAAGTCATGAGATAGAGCTAGAAGCTGATGAGCCTCAGAAGCAAGGTAAGCCTTTAGCATTAAAATCTAACAGAAAATTTGAGTCTAAAGTTTTGCAGGCAGTTGAAGAAACATCTGATGGATCCTCATCAGAAGAAGACGAACTTTCCCTTCTCTCCAGAAGAGTAAATCAACTGTAGAAGCAAAGACAAACGGAGTTCAGGAATCCCAGAAGATCTGATTAGAACGAGTCTTCTTCCAGATACAGAAGGACAGATTCTTCCTCTGGATACAGAAGATCTGAAGGCTCCTCCAGTAGCAAAAAGCCAAACACCAAAGACATCATCTGCTATGAGTGCAATGAGCAAGGACACTACAAGAGTGACTGCCCAAAGCTTCAGAGGGAAAAGCCCAAAAAGAAGTTTGGAAGAGAGAAGAAGAAAAGTCTCATGGCTACATGGGATGACTCTGACTCGTCTGAAGCTGACTCAGAATCAGATGATGAAAGGGCAAACATAGCTCTCATGGCTAACATTTCAGAAGATAGTGAAGCTTCTGAATCAGACTCAGAATCAGACACAGAAGAGGTATTTCCTAACTTTGCTGTTAACTTTACAAAGGCTGAACTTGCTGAAAGCCTTAATGAGATTCTGGAATGTTATCAGCAAATTAGAGCTAAATTCAGAGACCTGAAAAGGAATCTTGAATCTGACTCTAATAAGTCTGAGAGTCTCAAATTGGAAAATTCTGAGCTGAGAAATAAGATTTCAAAATTAGAAAACACTTTACAAAACTCTCAGAAGAAACCAATTTCTGAAACTCCCAGCAATGCTGATGAGATCATCAAGGAGTATGATCACAGTTTCCAGAAGTTCCTAGCTAAAAGCATAGATAGAAGCAGAATGGCTTCAATGATCTATGGAGTTAGCAGAAACGGCAGGAAAGGAATAGGATACCAAGGTAAGGTTCCTACACCAAAGAATGTCATGGACTTAACTATTAAACACACTCCTCTGAATTCACATTTTGTGTATGGTCACACACATGATATCAAATATACTAGCAGTAAGCACTCTGTGAAACCAAAATTCAACCAGAGTTTTGGTAAAACTAACAAATCAGGGCCCAAGAAAATCTGGGTACCTAAGGATAAAATAATACATGTTGCAGAAATCTTTAGCAGCAAGTCAGAAACACCAGTCATGGTACCTGGACTCTGGCTGCTCACGACACATGACGGGAAGAAGGCATATGTTCCAAAGCCTGGAGGCCACGTTGGCTTTGGAGGCAATCAGAGGGGAAAGATAATTGGCTCTGGAACTGTAGGTAATGGAAATCTTCCCTCTATTAATAATGTTCTGCTAGTAGATGGATTGATGCATAATCTGTTATCCATAAGTCAATTAAGTGATAACGGTTATGATATAATCTTTAATCAAAAATCATGTAAAGCTGTTGGTCAGAAAGATGGGACTATCCTGTTTAATGGTAAGAGGAAAAACAACATTTACAAAATCAAACTTTCTGAACTAAAGAGTCAGAATGTAAAATGTCTTTTGTCTGTTAACAACGAGCAGTGGATTTGGCACAGAAGATTGGGGCATGTTAGTATGAGAAGAATATCTCAGATTAACAAACTCAATCTGGTCAGAGGACTTCCTAATTTGAAGTTCAATTCAGATGCTCTGTGTGAAGCATGTCAGAAAGGCAAATTTGCAAAACCTTCTTTTAAATCCAAAAATGTTGTTTCCACCTCTAAGCCATTAGAACTTCTGCACATTGACTTATTTGGACCAGTTAAAACTGCTTCAGTCAGTGGTAAGAAGTATGGGTTAGTAATCGTAGATGACTATAGCAGATGGACATGGGTAAAGTTCTTAAGACACAAGGACGAGTCACACTCTGTGTTTGTTACCTTCTGTAACCAAGTTTAGAATGAAAAGGATCTTAGAATCGTTAAAGTCAGAAGTGATCATGGTGGAGAATTTGAAAATAAAGATTTTGAGTCATTCTTTAATGACAAAGGCATTCTGCATGATTTCTCTTGTCCTAGAACTCCCCAACAAAATGGAGTTGTAGAACGAAAGAACAGAACATTGCAAGAAATGGCCAGAACCATGATCAATGAGACAAACGTTGCTAAGATCTTCTGGGCAGAGGCAATAAACACAGCGTGCTACATTCAGAATAGAATCTCAATAAGACCTATTCTGGAAAAGACTCCATATGAATTGTGGAAGAACAGAAAGCCCAACATTTCATATTTTCATCCATTTGGATGTACTTGCTTTATACTAAATACAAAGAATTATTTGAACAAGTTTGACTCTAAAGCACAGAAGTGTATTATGTTAGGATACTCTGAACGCTCAAGAGGGTACAGAGTATACAATACAGAAACACAGATTGTGGAAGAATCAATCAGTGTTCGTTTTGATGACAAGCTTGACTCTGAAAAGTCAAAGCAGAATGAAGTTTTTGCAGGTATAGAAATTGAATTTGCAGGTTCTGAAGACAAGTCATCAGAAGCTCTCAACACAGACATTCCCTCAACGTCTGAAAGGAGCACTGCTAGAAATCCTACAACAGCTGCTGATCAACCTCAGAAAAGATTACCCAGAAGCAGCTTGGATCACCCAGAAGAGACTATCCTAGGAAGAAAGGAAGATCCAATCAGAACAAGAGCAAGCTTCAGAAACTCTGAAGAAACACTTATGGGACTGGTGTCTCTGATTGAACCTTCTTCTATTGATGAAGCACTTCTGGATAATGACTGGATTCTGGCAATGCAAGAAGAGCTGAATCAATTCACCAGAAACAACGTATGGGATCTCGTTCCCAGACCAAAAGGATTCAACGTCATTGGAACAAGATGGGTGTTCAGAAACAAGCTAAATGAACAAGGTGAAGTCATCAGAAACAAGGCACGACTGGTTGCACAAGGTTATAGTCAGCAAGAGGGGATAGACTATACAGAAACCTTTGCCCCAGTCGCCAGGTTAGAATCTATCAGACTTTTAATTTCATTTGCTGTTAATAGAGGCATCACTCTGTATCAGATGGATGTCAAAAGTGCATTCTTAAATGGTTATATAGAAGAAGAAGTTTATGTACACCAACCCCCAGGTTTTGAAAATACAAAACATCCAGAACATGTTTTCAAACTAAAAGAAGTCACTGTATGGTCTGAAACAAGCTCCCAGAGCTTGGTATGAAAGGATAAGTAACTTTCTGCTGGAAAATGAATTCACCAGAGGGAAAGTGGACACTACTCTATTCTGTAAATCAGTTAAGAGTGACATCTTAGTCTGTCAAATTTATGTTGATGATATTATTTTTGGTTCTACTAATCCTTCTCTTGGAAGAAAATTTGCTAAGTGTATGCAGGCAGAATTTGAGATGAGCCTCATGGGGGAACTGAAATTCTTTCTAGGAATTCAGATCAATCAAACTCCAGAAGGAACTTACATTCATCAGAGCAAATACATCAGAGATCTTCTGAAGAAATTTGACCTCTCAGAATGTAAGCCATCAAAGATTCCAATGCATCCCACGTGCATTCTGGAAAGAGAAGAGGTAAGCAAAAATGTAGAACAGAAAGTCTACAGAGGTATGATTGGTTCTCTCCTCTATCTGACTGCTTCAAGACCTGACACATTATTCAGTGTTTGTATCTGTGCTAGATTCCAATCAGATCCTAGAGAATCTCACTTAACAGCTGTTAAGCGAATTTTCAAGTATCTGAAAGGTACTACTAATCTGGGTTTGTTTTATAGAAAATCTAGTGATTATAGCTTAGTAGGCTACTGTGATGCTGATTTTGCTGGAGACAGAGTGGAACGTAAAAGTACTTCTGGAAGCTGCCAGTATCTGGGAGAAAATATGATCTCTTGGTCCAGCAAAAGACAATCAACAATTGCTCGGTCAACAGCAGAAGCTGAGTACATAGCAGCAGCAGGATGTAGCACACAAATGCTCTGGATGAAAAGTCAGCTTGAAGACTTCCAGATTTTTGAGAGTAACATTCCTATACTTTGTGATAATACTTCTGCTATTTGCTTAAGTAAAAATCCCATTTTACATTCTAGAGCTAAGCATATAGAAATAAAACATCACTTCATTAGGGACTATATTCAGAAAGGTATTTTGAACTTAAAATTTATAGATACAGACCATCAATGGGCTGATATCTTTACTAAACCCCTTTCAGAAGATAGGTTTAACTTCATTCTGAAACATCTCAGCATGAAAGTATGTCCAGAGTGAAAATGTTTTAATTCCATATATTTACTTTCAGAATGTAATTAGTTTACTGTGAACTTCTGATCAATCTCCTTTCAGAAAGATAGAACATGCAGATTGTATCAGATGCAAGTCTAAAGATCTGAGAGTCTAAACTCAAAGACAGACATGCTGATCACTACATCAAACAAGTGTCATCCAATCATCAGCATATCTCTGAAGCAGAACGCGTGCACGCTTCTGAGAAGGCAAAGCGCTGATTGGGTGCATTGAGACACATGTCTGGTAACCGTTTTTAAGTATCTTTCTCAAATCCCCCAAAATCAGCAAGCATTTAATGAAAAGTAATCATACTTTTAAATGGCAATCATGATTTTTCTCTCTCTTAAAAACGTTTATCTTTTCAAAATACTTTTGAAAACTCTATTTAAGCACATTAATCTCTCATTCTTATTCTTTACACCTTCTCACTAATACTCAAGCATTTTCTGCATATTTCTGAGTTCATCTCTTGCAAACCTTTTTCCTTAGTTCATTCTCAAAACCTTTTTAGTGTGAACATGGCAACCTCCAGCAGCGTCTCTGCAGGTACTCAAAAGAAAGCATCATATGAGAAATATCAAGTGCCACTCAGAACTCTCCTCACTCCGGTGAAGAATCTTGAAGTGCTTTCTGAATTAATCATTGACTTTGAAAGCTTGAAGGAGAACGGTTTTGACCTAACTGAAGAAGTTAGGGCTCAAAAGTGGGAAAGGTATTTCGATAGGTTGGTTGGACCAACATTCCCAGCGCTGGTCAAGGAATTTTGGATTCACGCCAAGGTTTCAACACATCTAGTCACTTCCTTTGTTATGGGGAAGAAGATTGTGATTACTGAAGATCTCATTGCAAGGCTAATCGGTCAAAGTGGTGGTGGCGTCCGTTGTGTGGACATGGCTGAAAGATGTGCTGATATAGGTGTGGTAGCTGACAGGATTTTCACTCTTGGGTTGCCCAGCAGCAAGATTAAAGATCTGAAGGATCATTTCAGAGTGTGGGCTAAGATTATTCCGGGGTGCTTCAACCACAGGAAACCAACCAGTTCTCCTGATTACATAAATGTGGATCAGCAGTTTCTGATCTACTTTATTGATCAGAAGGTAAAGATGAATCTGGCTCACTTCCTGTTCAACCACCTCAGAACCAGTGGGAAAGAAACAAGGGAAGAAGAAAGAACCAAGAGGGATTGGATACCTTTTGGAAGGCTGATATCAGATATTCTGACAGAGAATAGGCTGATTGAGCATCTGATAGAAGCTCAAGAGCTGAGCACTATTGAACCAACAATTGGGAAACCTCTGAACGCAAAGAACCTGAAAAAGATGAAGCTGATAGAGAATATTCAGAAGGAACCCAGAGCTACTTCCACTGCTGATATCTCCAGCAAAAGAGTGCCTCTGAGTGACTTTCCGTTATTTTCTGAAACTGAATCCAAACCAGAAGTGATTCTCAGGTACTTGGATGCGTGCAAGGCAGATGGTACAGATCCAAAGCTGAATATCAGAGATCTGCATCAACCTCAACCAGAAGTGACTCTGAAGAAGACAAAGAAGAGGAAGGCGCCATCAGAAGGATCATCTCAGCAGACTCCAAAGAAAAGAGGTATTTCATCTGCTGCCCCTGTTTCAAATTCTTTTACTATTCCAGCATCTATCCCTCCTCAAACCTCTCATAGAATATCAATTCCCATCCCTACCATAGATGAAACTGTACAAGAAGAAGACCCTTCTGAGGCATTAAAACTCAGAAGACCTAGAACCAAACACCCCAAACAACCAACAATTTCAACAACATCAGCACTTGACCAAGTGCTGTCCGATATTGATCAACATGCCTCTGATCAACCAAACTCTGAACCACAAAATGTTTCTCCTCCACAACCAGAACAACAGCAATCTGCTGAAGAACCAGAACAACAACAACCACTCTCAGAAGAACCTCTGATACCTGAGCAATCAGAGATTCCAACTCCCTCTCCCCAACCAGAAATTAATCCACCTTCACCACAAATAGAGTTTCACCACTTTGAAACTCCTTCCCCTCATCAATCTTAACCTCATTCACCTCAACCATCACCACTGGCAATTCAACTGCCATGTGGAACAACTGTTATCATGCCCCAGTTACCATCCTCATCAGAATCGACACCACCAAATACTCCCAAAACACCACCCAGTCCAATCGTAATATCTGACTCTGATACCCCTTCTCCAAAACAAACAGCTGCTCAGAAAACCTCTGAAAACCCCAGCAGGACTTTCATAGACTTAACCAGTCTTGACCGTCTTGCTGATTTGAAACACAAAATTGCCATCCCAAAACCAAAGCAACCAGATGTTGGCTCTGGTATTTTGAATTTTGAAACAGGTGTGCTGCAATGGATTGCTTCTTTGAAGCAAGTCTGTCCTAGAATGATTGACCCAGCTGCCTCTGATCAGCTCTGGTCACAATTCAGACTTTGGGTACATGCTGAAGCCCTCAAGTTGCAGGATATCAACTATGAGCAGGCTCAACAAAATTTCAGCAAGCTTCTGAATGAAGTTGGAAGTATGCTTCTGAAAGAGGACGTGCTCCATCTGGACAGTGAACCTTGGTCTGAGAAACAGCAAGCTGCAAAGGTGCAGGACAAGACCATTCAATCAGAAGAAGACAAGACCATTCAAGCTGAAGAAAGTCAAGCAGAGGATGTCGCTGAAAGTTCTCAGAAGCCTCCTGCTTCTGATGCTTCTCAAGCTGCCTTGGACAGGCAGACTCTGGAAGAACTAAGGCTGAATGACATGCGTCTGCAGCAGCGGATGGATGAAAACGATCAGAAGATGAAAGAGAGAATGGATGTGCAGGACAGCAAGATTGACACTGTTGTCAGCATGGTGCATAAGCAGAATGAGACTGCTGAAAAGATTCAAGCCATGCTGGAGAACCTGTTCACACGCTTGCCTCCTCAACCTTAATCTTTTCTTTCATGCATGACCTTTTTCATATTTTCCTTGATTTTCTGATGTACTGTTTGATTATGTTTTGTAATATTTTCTTGTCTTGATTCTGAACTATCTTAATATGATTAGTTTTTCTGATCTTAATTGTTTTAGCACATCACCAACACTTTTTGATTGCTGACAAAAAGGGGGAGAACAAGAATGATATTTAAACCAATAACGGATAACTAGACAGAAATTCTCAAACATTCTAACTCTATTACTTGAAATGTTTTTTCTGTTTTGTTTAAAGTCTACAGGCACAAGGAAGCTCCTGGACACTCTGAAGACTAGAAGCTCTGATCAATATGAAGTTCTGATCCGCCCTAATATTCTGATCCAAAGCAAAGCTCTGACAAGAAAAGCTCTGAAGCTCTGCTCTGACACAAAGCTTCTGATAAGTCAAAGACTCTGATACTCTGATGTTCAAAGAAAGGCAAAAAGATCTGATCCTGAAGAACACGTATAATCAAAGGGAAGTAATAAACTCAGGGGGAGTATCTCTCAACTCTGACATCTCCTTACTCCTTATCCTTTTACTTCTTATTCTGATACATATTCCAGATACCTTTTCACGTTATTTTCATTTAAATTATCTAGTTTTTGTCATCATCAAAAAGGGGGAGATTGTTAGAACAAAGTTTGAATCTACTACCCTATATCTAAGTTTTGATGATAACAAAGTGAAAAGATATAGTATTTATAAATTTCATGTATGAACTATCTGCTGCCTAAAATTATTATGTTCTGACTTGCAGATACGCTGATTGAAATAAGCAAGATCACATCTATTCAGCATCAGAACTTGATTTCGGACACCAGCATCAGAAGTTGCTACATCAGAATGTCAAAATCAGATGATCAACTTACGTACATGCTGAAGCCTGATGAACAAGACTGCGCTCAACACTCTGATACAGAAACACAATAGTTCATCAGCAGCAAAGCAAAGTCAGAATGAGCCAAGCCAGAACTTGCATTAAGTAAGCAACGGTAATGTGCATTGAAAGCAAATTAATTCCAACGGCCTCATTCCAGACAAGATCTGCTCAATAAGGAAAGCTTGTTATTAGCATTGAATCAAGAATATTGCATCCAACGTTCATCATCTCAGTGCTATATAAACAAAGCTTTGAAGATTGAAATGGTTAATGCTCTCCAAATCTCTACACGCACAAAAGCTAAACCATAATCTTTGTTCTCTCAGTTTTGCTAAACCATACACTCTGATATTCCATTACTGTTTAGCAATCTAGTTTCTAAGCTTCAATTTGTGTATACATCACAGTTGTGATAAAGTTTTGTAGAAAACATCCACACACATAGTTTTATCTCTTTGTAAGAAAGTGTTACCTTGACAAACCGGGTTGTGGTTTGAATCAAGAAGGCTTTAGCAGTTGTTAAAGCAGTCTGTAATATTCAGTTGAATATAGTGGATTAAGACCTTGTTGGAGAGAGGCGAAATCACCTTGACGGGTGGACTGGAGTAGTTTGAGATCAAACGAACCAGGATAAAAATATCTTGTTAATTGCTTTAGATTTCAGTTTTACAATTCAACCCCCCATTCTTGTGTTTTTCACCACTTCAAAGTCATCTAGCAAGCAACTAAGAGCCCGTAGATAACTACGGATGGAAAGGGTGCTAATACCTTCCCTTTTCATAATCTACCCCCCGAACTCAGAAATAATCTCGAAAGGTCTTTCCTGTTCTTTTCAGCCTTTCCTTTTGGATAAAAGAAAATTCAGTGGCGATTCATGCTAACCGCAACATTTGTGATAAAACGCAAAACACCCAAGTCAGTTCTCTCATCGTATCACATTAGCCATCTCTTTTTTCTTCTCTAAGTAGACCCATTTCTTGTATGATCCCCTTAAGTTTTCAATTCACCCTATTTCAAGTGTGAATTGAATAGACCTTAGGCTTATAACCATGCATGCCAATATAAGGTAGATATTTTCCTTCAAAACTCAACCATAGGATCAATATTTGCATGATAATATTAGGGATAGATTTAGGTTATTCTCCCCTTAGACTTTTCTTTTCCCTTTTGCATCCCTACATTTAAAATAAACTTTTTTTATGGAAAACTTCAAAACACTTTAAAATTTACTGATGAGAATCATATCCTTATTGAGCTTGGGAAGTGATAACCGGGTTTCTTCTCGATCTTATTGCTTTTCCATTCAAGGCTTTGGTGTGGTTTAAGTCTCAAAGACATATTTCCTGAATAAGTGGAGAAGTGGCTAATATCTCTCTTTTGAGATTAACTAGTTGTTATCCGCAGCAAAAAACACCAACCAATACAAAATCTTTTTCCTTTGGGCTTTTCTTTCAAAACTATTTTCAAAAGAGCATGTTAATTCACTTATGTGTTGACACGTGAGTCTCAAAAGATCGAGTTGCAGCAGAAGGTGAAATTAATATTCTTCATTAAAAAATACAAACCAACAATCTTTTGAATCCGAACTATGGATGCTCTGATTCCTTAAAATGGATACGTAGACATTGGGGTAGGGCCCAAACGAGCACAACTTTACTTTCCCTACATTATTTTCTCTTTTATTTTGCATGCATTCCCCCTTTTATATTCTTTTAGATTTTAAGCCTTATACATAGAGTTCACACCCTTATATCAGAACAAGCATGAGTGGATCCTGTAGAGTACTACAGATGTGTGGGGTGCTAATACCTTCCCCTCGCGTAACTGACTTCCTTAACCGATCTCTATGGTCGTAAGACCGTGATTTCACCCCTTCAGGTTTTCTCGATGTTTACCTTTCCCTTCCCGCCAGATAAAAGATGTTCGATGAGACTTCATTGAATATTATCTTTGATGATTTTCCGCCGGTTGTTTCAGCTGGCGACTTCACCGGGGCCATATTGACCTATTGTTGGTCCATCCTTAGAAAATCAGTCCTAGCTTGTATTTGTCTTCTTTTATTGGGTGTTTATCTGTTATTTCTTTCCAGCTTTATTTGTTTATATGCATTGGTTAAATGCTTTCATGCATTTCATTTTATTGTTTCCTATACTCTGGATATTGTTGTTATGATGTTTTCTTTGTGGGGATGGGATGATACTTCTCGAGGTAAAAGGCCCAGTACCCAGGCAAGAGTGCACTAGGACACTAGGAATAGAGTAGGGGCATCACGGCTATAAGACATGGTCTTATTAGTGCAGTCATGCCATATACCATGCTCGGATGAGGTTCAAGTGAAGGTACTTTCATTATGCACGTCTGTGTTGCGATGATTCTACTTTCAGGCGGACCTGTGTTTTCTGAGTTACCCTTGCCTTACCCTAACCTAGTCTTTACTCGTGAGTGGGATGGATGATTTTATTACAAGTATAGATGGTGACTATGTTTTGATGGTGACTATGCTCTGATGGTGACCACTTTGTTCTGTTGGTGACTCTAGTTCAGTCGGTGACTGGGTTATGTTGGTGACTCTCTTTCTATTGGTACTTAGGATGTTGGTTATGACTGTATCGAACCTTTGAGGCTATGGCTCTATACAACAGAATAGCAGTATTCAGTATATTGGAAATCCTAGTCCTATCATGTTTCATCATAGCATATTTAATTTTCAAATATATATATATATATATATATATATATATATATATATATATATATATATATATATATATATATATATATATATATATATATATATATATATATATATATATATATATATATATATATATATATATATATATATATATGTTGTACAAAAGATTAACCAACATACGCATTGTCATTTCTAGGATTTTCCAGAGTTTTCTTTTCTCTAAGAATGGCAAACAACACTGATATCGTCATGAGGACCAAGAGGGATAACTTCAGCGACCAATTTCGTTCAAGTATTTGGCCCTTTCTTGAAGAACTTAGAGATCTCATGAATTATCACCGGATGGGTGTTTTTGGTGAAAGATATGGGAATCTCCTATCTTTATTAGATGCTCGGGTTGATGATAAGGTTGTTCAGACTTTTCTACAGTTTTATGATCCAGAGTTGCGTTGTTTCACCTTTCAGGATTATCAGTTGGCACCCACTCTTGAGGAGTATTATCATCTTATCCACATTAGGGTTACTAATCACATTCCCTTCATCCAGGTCCCTATTGGAACTGACTATGAGGCTATTGCTAAGGTTCTTTATTTGAACCTCAATGATGTAGAAGGAAAGTGGAGACGTAATGAAGTCACTTGTGGTCTTCTGGTAGATTTCATGGCAGGAAAGGTGAAGGAGATGGCAAATAAGGGACATTGGGATGCTTATTATGCATTGTTGGTTACTACCATTTATGGGGTTGTGCTCTTCCATGAGATTAAGGAGATAGTAGATTTGGTTGTTTTATGTGTCTTCATGAATAAAAATACAATACCTACCTTGTTGGCTGACACTTACCATGTCATTCACTCTAGGTATGGGAAGAAGCGAGTAGTGGTATGTTATGTGTCGATGCTTTACAAATGGTTCATGGGACAATTACCTATAAAAGGATCCTTCAAGGAAGACCCTCGTTCTTGGGCACCAAGGTGATGACGCTCACCTATTTTGATATTCAGTGGTACAAACTCAAGGTTGATAGTATTGAGGTAATCTCTAACTGTACGGGTTTCTCTAATGTTCCACTCATAGGAACAAAATGGATCATCAATTACAATCCATTACTCGTTCTTCGCAAGTTAGGCTATGCCATGAGACGTCCACCACAGCTAAAGAAATTGAATCCATATACTGCAAAAAGGGGGAAAACCTCGCATTATTGAAAAGAGAAAAGGTTGCTTAGGCTTACATTGGTAGGAAAGGGAAAGAGTTTTTCGGGTTAAAGGAGGTGTTAGCTTTTCATCCCTATGTGGACTGGTTGAAGGAAAGAGTTAAATTTCTTATGTTGCCTTTTGAAAAGGAGATATCCTTGTACCCTCAACCCACTGAGTTGCAGCACGATGTGCCTAAAGAACGCTTTTATCAAGTATAGTTGGAGAATATGGATCTTCGTCAAAATCTTGAAGACAAAGAAATGGAAATATACTTCTTGACAAAAAAGAGGAGAGAATTAGCTCGTCAACTAAAAGAATATGATGGTGAAGGTAGTTCTGAAAGCAGGAAGAACAAAAGAAAACCTGGGATAGAAGACTTTTTTGCATCTGTGGAAGAGTATCAGATGGACCTTGCTGACACGGAGAAGAATCTTCAAGAGACTATGAAATTCTAAATAGCCAACAACAGAAACAAGGAAAATGCCAAACAATTTGGAAACCAATTCGAAGGTGCTATGTTAGAGCTAGAAGAAAATGAAGTCCAGATGACCGAGGTAATGAAAGAAAATACCAGACTCTGAGAAAAAATAAAAGAAATGGAAGATGCACCTGTACCCATACCTTTGCCATAATGCAAAGAGTGATATCATTTCTTAGAGCAATGTGTGTATCGGGAGGGACAACTATTTCAGAAAGATGTGGTGATTGATAGATTCGCACATGGACGAGATCGCGAAAACACAAGGAAGTTATTCGCAGAAACCAACCAGTGGAGTGAAGGGTACTTTCGTCAAGGAGGACCATTATACTACACAAAGATCAGGGATCCACCACATTGATTGTCGCTTTTCTTTCTTCTTTATTATCAATTGACCATCATTAGTCTGGTTGGATGGGATCATTTATATTCCATTATGTATTGCAGATCATTCTTGTACGAATTCATCTTTGATCATATGAATCATTTTAATGAAGCCATTTGTCATTGATTATATATTTTTTCGATTGCTGATTATCTCTCTTATCGTGTTTGTTTAATATTCTTAGGGGTTGACAAAACTTTTGAAAACCCTGGAAATGATAAAAACATTTCATGCATAACCATTCATTCATGCATATCATATCATGACAGGTGGTTCCCACAGGTTTCTTATCTTTCGTTTCCTTTTCAGAATTGCTACTATAAACATGCACCGCTACAACACTAGGAGTACTTCTAGAAAGCGCATGGAACAGGTTCAGGAAGATGTTGTTGTCATGGGTACCAGAATGGATACTCGGGTTGACCAATTGATGGAAATCATTCAAAATATGGCTCGTCAGCAAGAAGAAATGAGGGCCATGATTATGAGGCATGTTGAAGCATTGAATAATGGTGGAGAAACTGTGAATAATTTACCAGGGGTTGTTGTCAACAATCCTAATGATGCTTTGGGTAATAATGTGATTGAGAATCCAAGAGGTGATCGGAATGGAAATCTTGATTCGAACACCAGTCTAAATGTTTAGAACAGTCAGCCTGTAAATCTTGGTGGTCCGGCAAATAATCAAGGTATCCATGTGATTCAAGTTGTGGGGAATCCTCCTCTGCCTACTCAAATTCGTCACGATATTGAACAAACTGTTGTACCGCCAAGTCCTGTTCATATTCCTGCCAGGCCTGTAGAAGAAGATAATTGGGAAGACTGAATGTCCAACGTTGATGAACCAACATAATCCAACAAGAAATTCCATAGGCTTGAAGAGAGGATGTGCAGGTTTGAAATTCAAGGTGTGGTAGACTTTGACATGTTCGATTTGGGCTTAGTGTCTGGGGTGAAGATTCCTCCAAAGTTCAAAGTACCTGATTTCATGAAATACAAAGGCACTTCCTGTCCAAAGACCCATGTTAAGTCTTTTTATCGGAAGATGTCTACATATTTGGATGATGAGAAACTGTTGATGCACTTCTTTTAAGACAGCTGAACAGGTGGCCCACTTGAGTGGTACATGCAGTTGGAAAGTAGCACATTCGTACGTAGAGAGAATTACTTAAGGCTTTTGTTTTACACTATCAGTATAACACTGACATGGCTCCCACAAGAACCCAATTACAAATTTTTTTCCCAGAAGCGGGATGAGTCTTTTAAAGAGTATGCCTAGAGGTGGTGAGATATGGTTTCAAAGGTTCAACCGCCCATGTTAGAGCGAGAGATGGTGGAAATGTTTGGTAGTACATTACAAGGCCGGTACTACATAACTTGTAGTACATCAGGTACTTTTGTTGAGATGGTAACATATGGAGAGCGAATTGAAATCATAATTAAGTTGGGGAAAATCCAAGATGTTGTTGCTGGAAATAATATTGGTAATCTTAAGAAGTCTTTTGGTGATCACCAAAAGAAAAAGGAGGGAGAATCTAGTGTGGTCTATTCTCGAAGAGGGAAAGGTAGATATTGGGGTTCAGTTTATCAGATTGCTGTTGTAACAATTCCAGTTGCTGCACCTCAGCGCCAGGCATATGCACCTAGACAGAATAATCAACAGAAACCAAAAATACCTCCTAGAAAGCTTGATGTGCTTCCCATGACATATTGTTACCTTAGTTGCTTGAGTTGAAGGTAATCGGGTTGTATACATGGAAGATCAACCCTGAGAAATTACCAGCTCACTTTGATGCTAATGCTTGGTGTGATTTTCACTATGGCGGGAAAGGGCGTACTATTGAGAATTGTTATGATTTCAAGCACAAATTCCAAGACCTATTGGACTCTCAGGCCATCAATTTTGGACCAGCGCCCAACATTACGAATCAGCCTCTACCAACCCATGGTGGGGCCATTGTCAGTGCCATTCTGGAAGATGGAAATTTGAATTTGATTATGGATGTTAACCAATTAATTACACCTCTCTAGTTTGTAAGGAGCAGTTGTCGAGTAAGGGTGTATTCTTGGGTTGTGTGATGAACTATGCAGTTTCCTTAAACAAACCTGAAGGTTGTTCATTGTTGAAAGATGCAATCCAAGATCTGATTACCCAGGGGGTTCTGCAATTTGATCGCATAGTTGTTGAGACTAAAGTGAGTAAGGATGAGATTGATGTAATCACCATTCCTGTCAAGGCGAAAACCACTCAAGTACCTGTCACAATTTTTGTTCCTACCAAAAAACCACCTATAACCATTATTGTGCCCGGACCAATACCATATGATAGCAACAAAGAAATTCCTTGGTATTATGGTGGTGAATGTTATCAACAAGGGAAGAAGCTTGTTACTTAGAGATCCGAAAGGGGTGAATCTAAAAAAGAGGAGTCTGAAGTTCATGACATCATCGATGAAAGCAGAATTACCCGCAGTGGCCAGATTTTCTCTCTACCAGAGTAGCCTAAAGGTAGCACAGGTGCCACAACAAAAACTAGGGGCAGGCAGATTATGGTTAATAGTGATAAATCGGGTCAAAATTCCCCAATAACTTCTTTGGATGATGAAATAAATAAGGATGTGACTGAGTTAATGAGGTACATCAAGAAAAGTGACTACAATATTATTGACCAACTGAGTCAGACACCCTCAAAGATATATATCCTTGCTTTACTCAGGGATTCAGAGTCTCATAGGAATGTGTAGTGGTAGAAATGTTCAAGACTAAGCCATTGGATTGACTAGACTTTATACAAATCAAAATAAAAATCGCCACTGCGCTTTATTGTTTCCAAAGGAATGGGAAAAGAGTGAATAACCCAAAAAGAGGGGGAAAGATTAAAGGTAAGGGGGTTGGTTATGCAAAGGGAATGTATTAGCACCCTAAACATCTACGGTACTCCACAGGAACCTCTTTGTAAAAATCTGTATATTTAGGCTAAAAAATGTTGTATAAAAATAGATGGTGGAGGTGAGAAAAGGAATATTTTTTTTATGATTTTTGCACCCGCCGCGGTTGTGAACCTTTAGTGCCTACGTACCATCTTTCGTGCAATAGGGGATCAGGGTACACGTAGTTCCTCTTTTAAAAGTTTGAAACAAAAGTGTGTTGGTTGATTTTAAGAGATAAGACATTATCGTCATTGTCCGTGTGGAAAACATACTTACTATCCACAATCATGAGAAAGGAGAATTTGCATCATCTCAAAGTGGAGGATATGGCTTGGATTTTAAAATCAACAATGCCTCACTCAACACCCAAGTGGAAAATATCTCACTTCACTACATATTGTAGAAGTATAGTTGTTTGCATCACTACAAGGATTGACAAGAGTCTAACCTTTTGAGAAAAGTTTTAAAATAAAAGCCAAAGTGGCAAAATGGTTTGAAATGAGATTATTTGAATTTTAGTCTTCTCACAAAAATGTCAAGGTATTATTAGATTGATTGGAATTTATTTATGAAAATATTATGAAAATGCATGGACCTAAGTCCAAGTTTATTATGAAAGTGGTTTAAGTTTCAAAAACAAGAAGAGTTTTCAAAAGGAGGGAGAAGATTTTTGAAATTAAAGAAGATGGGAGGAGAAGAAGAGACTATCCTAAAGCATAAGGTAAAAGCTAAGGATAAGAACCATCTAACCAACAAGAAGCCAAAAACTTGACATTATGAACCAAGATAAAATTCCCATTCTTTGGATTGAAACCAAGCAAGCAAAGATACTAGACCTCTTCAAATGCATTAAGTCTTCAAAAATTGGGCAGAGTAACGGCTGTACACGGGTGAATTCCAGATTACAAGCAAAGGATGTAATCACAAAAACCTGCATACAAAAAAAAACAACCCAATGTCTTGAGGTAAACCTCAAGAGCTCCAGACAAAATAATCAGATAAAGTCACAAAGTCTCTAAGATAGGCCAAGGTTTCTAATCCTAAGTCCAAGAAATAGTCCCATGCTCCATAATGCCAAGGATAGTAACCAAATAGTCCAAGTACCATTAAGAGTTTTTTAGGGTTTAAGTTGATTATTAAGTATCTTGAGAAAAGAAAAGAAAAGCTCAAGTGAGCAAAGTACAAATGACAAGAAAATAAATGCTCAAATGAGCAAAGATAAAAATGGCATGAAATAAAAATGCTAAAAAATAAATAGTGCATAAAGCATAAAATAATAAAAGCATAAAATAAAACAAGTTAATAATTAGTGGTTAGTTGGATGATCATCTTGAGACTTGCATTTAGAACTCATTAGAGGATTGGTAGAACCAAAGCCTCCACACAACAAGTTACATTTTCTTTTTGTCAAGTATATCATCTATTTGGAATTCTTATAAGTACCATTTAATGATCAACGATGTTTAAGTGATCCGCGTTGACCAAAGTTGTTGTAGATCCATTAGAGGATTGGTAGAACCAAAGCCTCCACACAATGAATCTCAAGGTTATTGGATTAAAGAGATCAAATTAACATACTTGGGCTTGCAATCATAAGTTTGGGCCACGAATGATCATTTATTCGAATCGAGACAAAATTTAGCTCTATGTTAAGCAATTGTAAGTGGACTTATATAGAAGTCGCACCTATTTTAAGGCCGATCAATAGCAATCTATGCACCATTTATTTTGAGACGTGATATAGAGATCATGCTCCAACAATATTTAGTGCAATGAGAAGGGGATAAGATGAAGAGGAATTAGGGTAAAAAGAGAAATCACAGTTGAATTAATATTTAATCAAACTATTATTAAAATCATTCATCCATTTTTTATGGAGTTAAACTCAACACCATGGATCTAATGATGTTAAGAAATCCATGACCAAAAAATCAACCCAAGACAGCCAGAAAATATTCACTAAATAATAATATAATTAATATATACATTAAAGGGTTTAAAAATGTTTTTAAAAAATGGAAAATAATGAAGAAAAATGCCAATTATATTCAAATTAATCAATAAATGAAAAATAAGACCATAGAAAAATCAGAAAAGAGGCCAAGTGATTTTACAAAATTTTTGGTAATTTTTAAAAGTCAGAAACTATTTTTAAAAATTAAAATAAATGGGTAAAATAAACAAAAATAGTAAAAAATAGTAAAGTTAGAAACAAAAATAAAATAAAGTCGCTAATATTTGTCACAATATCATTGGATCATTCCATAATTTTTTTCAGAATTTAAAAATGTATACAAATATTTTTAAACATTTTAAACAAATCAAATAAGTGTAAAATTTGTAAAAAATATCAAAACACAAAATTAAATTGTGAAAAAATAAAAATCAGAAAGAGAATAATCAAATATTTTTCATATTTTTTGGACTAAAAATGAATTTTCTATGATTTTTTGAAATTTAAAACAATTAAAATATAAAAATCAGAAAATGAAAATAAAAGAAAAAAGATGTGGACCATTGGATGAGAGTCAAAACGCGTTAGTAATCAAATCCAAGGGATCTGGCGCGTTGTGCATATCATGGTCTTTAATGAATAATGTACAGAATCATTAATAAAATCAGAATTTGAAAATAACAAATGTCACGCTTTCATTGGTTAGAAGATGACACGTTGGTCATCTTCAACCTCTAGCCCTCACGAATTGCAGGTGTCTCAAATTGTAAAATCAGAAGCTCAGACCTATGCCATTCGCTTCGTCTCTTCAAGACGAAGACAACCACCCCCTCGCACCAAATTTATATAAACTGTAGCTTAAGCAATTTGGAAAAAATGTTTTGAAAAGGGACTTGAAAATTCATGGTCAAAACGTGTTTCCAGATGAAAGTAAGTGTTGCGAATAGAACCAGGGCAATGAGAGCAACACAATGATACCAAAGTTTTGAAGAATTAATGAAGGAATCTACCTATTGAAGTTGATTTGCAGAGCTCTGAAACTGGACTTCTATGGAGCAATGTAGGACACGATTCTTGAATGTAATTATATTGTTAGCTTCAGGGAAGATCAAGGAAGGTGAATTGATGGAAAAAATGGATTGAAAAAGGCTTGAGAATAGGATTCGAAGTGGATGAATTCTGAGTTTTGAAGCAAGTTTGGCAGGGTGATTCGGGCTATCTAAGCTTGGGAAATTGAATGGGGGATGACCCTCTATTTATAGGGAATCAAATGGAATGTTCAAGCGTGTGAAATGATGAAGTTTGGAGGGAAATCGTGTGAACCTGATGCACGAGCAAAGTGTGATTTGATTTGCATCAAAACTCATCTAATCCTTATGTTTCAAGGCTCTAATCCACTTTGGAAACTTGGTTAAACATGTTTAGATCACAAACGCGTGCTAATTTGATGTTTAAAGGCCAAAAACATGAATTTCAAATTCTGACTTATGGAGAAACTTCAGTTCCAAGTTATCAAGTTTAATCCAATGGCATTACCACCTCAAGGGGTCTTAGGGAAAAATTCTTGATGCTTTAGAAATATGAGGTAACAAGCTTTGCAATGGAAAAAGAATGGAATCAAATGGATGCTTGAGCTGAAAGTTACATGGAGTCAAAGTTGAAGAAAAAGAGTTGACTTTCCATACTTAGAAATATTTCAAATTCTTCTTTAAAAATGACCTATAATCTCTTGCATCCAAACATGGCCTTCCACTTAGAATTTTCTCTTGACAAAAAAAGATGGAATGAAGTAGATCTCTTGAATGACATTTTACAATTTGAACCACTAAAAATCTCCAAAAATTGAGCAAGTTATGACTTGTTAAAGTTGGCCAAAAATCATGAAATGACCTATAATCTTTTGCATTCTTAAGGAACTTCCATCCATTTTTTTACTTAGCACATAAACTAAGGCATGAAGCACACATACTTGTAAGTGCCCTGGCTGGAGAGTTGGCTTCATTTGTAAAACAAATAAGAAAGCAAGTTTACCCATATTCCCTCTGTTGTTTTAATATGTTGGGTTGAAGAAGTTCAACATCTGGACCAACATGTTATGTAAGATGTCACAACATCAGCATATGACATCGCGCCTGAAATTAAGTTAATTAACTATGTTATATGTTGAATGTTTGTAACAACTGTGACTTGTAACCTAATTGTTTTAAGTGATCTAATTTATGAAAGACGTTATTTGTTGTATCAGCAAATGAGCGTTGTTCTCCTAAACATGTTGTATTGAAGAAGTTCAACATCTGGGACAACATGTTAGATGTAATGTCATGACATCTGACTAGACATCACGCCAACGGAATTGGTAATTCAGTTACAGTTCTGGTACTTAAATATTCTGAGAATATATGTGGCATTTCTTATGGAGAATTTGAAGGTCAATCAAGAATCAATCAGAATATTTGAAGAAAATGTTATTTCTAAATATGGAGATATTTTAGGAACTAGAAGATTGAAGACCTTGGTTGTAGCAGAAGTTTGTTGCTGTTTTGTAACAGCAAGGAGAAAAGCTTGCTGTGATTTTGAAGGCCCAAATCCAGTTGGGTAATAGGTTATAAATAGCAGATTGTAACCTAGGGTTTGTAAGGGCTCATATAATGTAATATTGGGGGTGTTCTGTTAGGTAAACCTGTCGGTCTGTGGCAAGGTTACCATGTGTGTAACTCGATACCTGTAGGTAAGAGTTTGAGTGTTCTTGGACGAAGCTGTGAAGCAAGTCTAAGTATTTTTGCATTACTTCATATTCATTGTAATGTAGGAAACCAAGTGGGAGGGCACTACTTCTTGAGTAGGACTAAGACTTCTGTTGTTGCGACAATAGGAATGGAAACTGGTAGGTTTCTATCTAGGAGTTCCTAGGTATAGGTTGCACTGGGTAAATGATTAAGTCAGGGATGGGAACTTGTGAAGTTTAGTCCTGAATTAATATTGCTGATAGTGGATCTTCTTCCTGGCTTGGTATGCCCCCAGAGTAGGTGTGTTTCACCGAACTGGGTCAACAACTGATTTGTGTTTTTACCTTTAACACTTTATAATTCTGTCTGTTATATATCAAGGTAAAACTGTAATGTTGTAACAGATGATGTCTCAGAACATGTTAAGACATCATGCTGATATCTGTGCAGGAGAAACAGAATTGTGAAGGTTGTTTGCTCTCTGCTGATCATGAACAGAACTAGGTACATCGTGTGTTCTATCCTCTGCACCTTCAAAGTATATCTGGCGCAGCTTGGATAAAACTGTGCTTCTGTTATTCTTTAGTACTGAATCACGAAAAATTAGGTATCTACCTTGCAGTGTATTTATTATGTCATATCAGATGTCTAGACATTGAGTATAACATCTGAAGACTGGCATACACCAGAATTTCAATTGGTATCAGAGCAGGCATCCTGTTCTGTTTCTGGATGAGATCCATGGGTGATACTTTCTGGTATCTGCAAGGTCAATCTTAGTACTGGAGATTGTAACCTGGAAAGGTTTGTTATTTCCCTGAATGGTCCCTTAAAGTGGGAGGATGGACTATTCATGACAGGAACTGTGTGTACCTGTCTTTGGTGATTGGCATTTGGCCTGGTTGTGTGGTAGCTGCTCTAGGTTTGATTTATTTTCAAACCTAGGATTTGTGTACGCCTAAAGTGTGTGTGCAAAGATTGAGTTGTATTATGTTCTTCCGCTGTGTAATACTTGGCAAAACTCAAGCTCTGATGTGTTTCCCCTCTTGTGGATTGAAGGCTACTGTATTCAAGAATTCAACATAAGCTATTGAAGATGTCATAGATACTTGAGTCCTCTCAAGTCCACTCATGAAGACGTTCTTCGTTCAGGATGGTAAGAATCACATAATCACGGATTAGTGTTATACGAAGACCTTGAAGAATTTCAAGGAGGGCCTTGTTCCAAGGTGATGGAACTGATGTTCTATGTGATGGTGGAACAAGTATGCAGCTACTAGTTGAAGAGCATATGTTTTGGGTGTCAAACAAAGGGATACTTTTGTTTGGAACCTACTCCTGACCTGGAAGAGGAGACATCTGTGTGTGCAAAGTTGACAATGGTAGAGTCAACTATGTCTGTGTGCTCCCGAAGGTTACTTTTAGGAGTCAGAACTCTAGAAGTGAAGCTGGTTGAGATGTGACATTGATCAGGGCTGAGCAGTTGTTCCCTGGAGTACTATGGTGTGAAGAAAGACAAGCTCATTGGATAATAAAAGTCAATGATGGTGCAGCATTATTGCTCCTTCATAGAAGTAGATTGGGATCATGAATCTTGTCATTTAAACATCATGATTAGAAGTGGAAGATCTTTCAAGATGTGAGAATATGAAGACTCAGAATTTGGTTAAGGTAGTATGTTCTGGCAATACATATCTGCTGATGATTGGTGTTGTTGTCTTCTCTGAAGTACTTAAGGTCAGCTGAAGTCTGATTGGTGTGATTGGAGTATGAACAGGTATAACTCTTGGAGTTACTTGAATCTGGTAGGGATGTCATATGTCATGTCGAGACATTTGTGTACAATGCATGGATATTTTGTGTGGAGCTTCCATGATTGGTAGTTTGAGGGGGAGATTTGGTTAACCTCCTCACATTAGTTCAGCCTGGTGTTTAGCTGGCTGTTGACCTATGTCACATGGGTTCTGGGTGTTGTGTGACATATTTGCAAGGAAGGATTCATCTCTCTCATTCCTAAGGATGAATCTGATCTGGTAGGAGTTTCAAATCTGTTGAGGTGAGTAGAGTTTGTTCAGAGAAAATTCTATTTACTTGAGTCAAGGGTGGCAACCTAGATATCTCAACTCTTTGGTCTCTCAAAGAAAGTGCTTGCAAGAAGAAGATATTAACACACGAAGAGTATGTCAAAGTATTCAAATGGTGAAAGTATCTTACAGGATAATGGGAAGGATTTATGATCAATTGCTATTTGTGAGAAGTATAAGTATTTAATTGATTATCCTTGGAGTTCAAGATAACTGATGTTCTTAAAGATGTGGGAACATTCCTTCTTCTAGACCCTGTGAAGAATCACAGGAAGAGTGATGCTTTAGAGCTATCTCTTTGGTGACAGCAAAATCATTTGATCCTTGAAAAGGTTTCCTGGAAACGTGTTCAGACTTGAAGCTACAAGAAGAAGAAGACATCATAATCTTGATGATGGTTACTTGGATCAGTCTGGTTCTGATCTAGGTAAGGAAGTAAATTAGAGAAGGAGTTGAATTCAACAACTAGATGTTATAACATAATGTTGTGACATTTGGTTCAACATCAGATTCTTGGTTGGTGAAGTGGCACATCAACTTAAGATAGGATGATCTACGAAGTTGAAGATTGGATACTTTAAAAAGATCGTCTCTTTGCAGCTCTTTGGAGTTGTTGGGTGGAGAAGATGTTACATGTTCCTGTCTTAGTGTATCTAAGCCTTTTGTGATAACTTGTAGCTTGAAGTTCAAATTTCAATTGGAAGATCAGAATATCTTTGGGAGAAGTCTGATAAACATGGAGAAGTCAAAAGGTGGCATTTGATTTTTTTCATATGAGGATTCATGAAGGAGATAATCAAACAGTGGCATTTGGTCTATCTCAGCAGTGGATTCAGAGAATCAAGATAATCAACATGTGGCAGCTGATTATTATCGAGAAAGTTTGATTCAGAGTATGAATGCGTTCAACCAATATTGTTGAACAGAGGGTGCGCTCTTGAAGACATGAAGATGCGTCTTATGTTTTCCATTCATCAAGGGGTCTTATTTACTTTGAATCAGAAGTTGTCTTGAAGGTCCAACTGAGTATTGAATGTGACCTACTTGTTTCCATGAGGAGAAGTGATTGTCCCTAACAGGGGGAGTATTGGTTTGTACGAAAAGTCTTCATCAAACTCGTAGGATATAAAGTGTGGCACTTTATTAACTATTGGGATGATGTGTTCAAGACTGAAGAGGACTATGTCTGACCGAATGTCATCACATTGCCTAATGACATTGTTCCTAATTTCCTCTAAAACTACAGACATGAGGAAAATTGGATGAAGTGTGGATTATTATTAATAAACCCATGTGTGTACAGTTGTATGACTCAGAGGGAGTAACCATCCTCTTTGTGAAAATGGAATGGTTTCAAGCTGCTAATATGAAAATAGCAGAATGTATGACGACATAGGATTTGAGCATGTTTTCATCTGCTAAGAAAACAGGGCGGTTGTGTCTCATTATGAAGCAGTTTAGTGAGCTGGAATGTTTAGGTGATAACTTGTCATCTAATAAAGGTATTATATAACTGAGGCAGAGTGTAATATGCCAACGATGTTTCTTGGAAAGGGGATCCTAAGACAAGTACATAAAGGGAGTAGTCTGTTCTAAAAGACAAATGTCTGTTTTAAAAGGGCAAGACATACTTCATCCTGACATGGTCAAAGGGTCAAACCCAAGGGTAGGTACCTGCATTAAAACCAGTCCTAGGGTACTGAAACTGTCAGAGTAAAGTACCAAGGTCGTTACTATCTATGCCAAAGTTGCATTATTTATGAAGACTCTCTCTATTCTTTCTCTTCATCAGAGGGTTTCAGCAATATGAAGTTTGTTAGCATATGGGAAAATTGTGCATGGGTATGGATCTGTATGGGCAGTCTTTGTCAAATTCTGGCCAAAAGGGGGGAGAAAGATAGGGACCCAGACTCAGGCGAGACTCAGGTGAAAGCAACAGACGGCAATGTACTCAGGTGAAAGCAACAGACGGCAATGTCCAACATGCTGAATGGAACGCTCTAACTAAGTGACTTTGTTTGTGTCTTGTGTTCTGAGTTAAGAGGATAGTTGTGACTTGTGATCTGAGTTACATGATCTATGTAATCAGTATCAAGATTATCAACAATAATTGAGAGAAAAGAAATCCTCTTGGGCCATCGATGGCTTGGAGTGGCTCACAGATGAGGGATAGAGGTTTGTTGTTTGCTCAAAGGACATCAGTCTCTGCAAAGAAGATGTTGGACAAGATGTTGTAACATCTCAACTGTGTTGTGGCCTGGTCCCAATATGCAACTTGCACTTATTTGTTTTAGCCAAAATTTACCAAAGGGGGAGATTGTAAGTTCCCTGGCTGGAGAGTTGGCTTCATTTGTAAAACAAATAAGAAAGCAAGTTTACCCATATTCCCTCTGTTGTTTTAATATGTTGGGTTGAAGAAGTTCAACATCTGGACCAACATGTTATGTAAGATGTCACAACATCAGCATATGACATCGCGCCTGAAATTAAGTTAATTAACTATGTTATATGTTGAATGTTTGTAATAGCTGTGACTTGTAACCTAATTGTTTTAAGTGATCTAATTTATGAAAGAGGTTATTTGTTGTATCAGCAAATGAGAGTGGTTCTCCTAAACATGTTGTATTGAAGAAGTTCAACATCTGGGACAACATGTTAGATGTAATGTCATGACATCTGACTAGACATCACGCCAACGGAATTGGTAATTCAGTTACAGTTCTGGTACTTAAATATTCTGAGAATATATGTGGCGTTTCTTATGGAGAATCTGAAGGTCAATCAAGAATCAATCAGAATATTTGAAGAAAATGTTGTTTCTAAATATGGAGATATTTTAGGAACTAGAAGATTGAAGACCTTGATTGTAGCAGAAGTTTGTTGTTGTTTTGTAACAGCAAGGAGAAAAGCTTGCTGCGATTTTGAAGGCCCAAATCCAGTTGGGTAATAGGTTATAAATAGCAGATTGTAACCTAGGGTTTGTAAGGGCTCATATAATGTAATATTGGGGGTGTTCTGTTAGGTAAACCTGTCGGTCTGTGGCAAGGTTACCATGTGTGTAACTCGATACCTGTAGGTAAGAGTTTGAGTGTTCTTGGACGAAGCTGTGAAGCAAGTCTAAGTATTTTTGCATTACTTCATATTCATTGTAATGTAGGAAACCAAGTGGGAGGGCACTACTTCTTGAGTAGGAGTAAGACTTCTATTGTTGAGACAATAGGAATGGAAACTGGTAGGTTTCTATCTAGGAGTTCCTAGGTATAGGTTGCACTAGGTAAATGATTAAGTGAGGGATGGGAACTTGTGAATTTTAGTCCTGAATTAATATTGCTGATAGTGGATCTTCTTCCTGGCTTGGTATGCCCCCAGAGTAGGTGTGTTTCACCGAACTGGGTCAACAACTGATTTGTGTTTTTACCTTCAACACTTTATAATTCTGTCTGTTATATATCAAGGTAAAACTGTAATGTTGTAACAGATGATGTCTCAGAACATGTTAAGACATCATGCTGATATCTGTGCAGGAGAAACAGAACTGTGAAGGTTGTTTGCTCTCTGCTGATCATGAACAGAACTAGGTACATCGTGTGTTCTATCCTCTGCACCTTCAAAGTATATCTGGCGCAGCTTGGATAAAACTGTGCTTCTGTTATTCTTTAGTACTGAATCACGAAAAATTGGGTATCTACCTTGCAGTGTATTTATTATGTCATATCAGATGTCTATACATTGAGTATAACATCTGAAGACTGACATACACCAGAATTTCAATACTTAAGATCATCATGAAAAAAGAATGGGCTCAAGGTGACAAAAATTGAACAAGTTATGACCATTTGAAATCACATATGGAGAATTGGGGATTCATTTGGGTGACTTGTAATCTTTCCTCTTCACCAAGTTCCTTCCACATGAAAACACCTTAGAACTTTTGAAGTGATTTGTTGGTAACTCATTGAAGAGAAGAATTTTTTTGGAATTACTCAAAAATACCAAAAGATGAGAAAGATATGCCCCTTTGAAGTCCAAAACCCTAGCCTCTAAATCAAGAGAATGCTTGCTGGAACTTTGCCAAGTTTGAACAAACTTTTTGTGCCAATATTCTTCCTTTGTGAATAGAAATTGTTGAGAATGATGATGAGGACTCATGGCCACCAAAACCACTTCCATACCAACTTCAAAACAAACTTCAATGGTGAGGTTTGAATTTCTCAAGCTATTGACTAGGGCATGAAAATAAACTCATGAACCCATGAAGCAACTTGCTAAAACTCAATGGCTTTACCTACATTATTAACAAGTAAGACAAACCAATATTGCATTTTGTTAATTAGAGAGAAAACCAAAGCAAAATATCCATGATCACAAAAGAAAACAAATTAAGGTGCTTGGTAATTCCTCAAAGAGCAAAGCTAAAGATAGGTAGAAGAACCAAAAGCCCTAATGTGATTTTGTTGTGATTGAACTAATATGGTATGATGAAGGAATCTTAGGGGCAAAAATTAGGGTACAACAACTGCCCTTATTTAAGTTTCTTCTATTCGGAGATACGAAGGTTAAAAATCTTCGTGTCGACGTGATCGAAGATACTTAAATACAAAACAAACCCTATTTTTGGGCCTAAGATGCCATGCAAATGCTTATGCATATGAATGCATATGAACAGAACCAAAGAGACGCAAAGTAACATTGGGGATGCAACAACAATGAAGAAACAAAGGAGCAACCCCACCAGGAAAATAAATCACTGGTGAACCAAAAGAACTGAATCAGAGAGGAAGATAACAAGCATCAACGTTCACTGCCGATGGTCTACTAACATTC
Organism: Vicia faba; assembly: GCA_948472305.1. Classification (NCBI taxonomy): domain Eukaryota; kingdom Viridiplantae; phylum Streptophyta; class Magnoliopsida; order Fabales; family Fabaceae; genus Vicia; species Vicia faba. Next base: position 563,818,107 of record OX451735.1, read on the forward strand.
ACTGAAGGTAGAAAGAGAAAATATCATATCACCGCTGTTCACTGACGATGAATTATCAACATTCACTGAAGATAGCAAAAAGATAACAAACACCAACGTTCAGTGCCGATGTACTACCAACATTCACTGAAGGTAGAAAGAGAAAATATCATAAACCACCGCCGTTCACTGACGACGAACTATCAACATTCACTAAAGATAGAAAAAAGATAACAAACACCAACGTTCACTGCCGATGTACTACCAACATTCACTGAAGGTAGAAAGAGAAAATATCATATCACCGCCATTCACTGACGATGAACTATCAACGTTCACTGCAGATAGCAAAAAGATAATAAACACCAACATTCACTTCCGATGTCCTACCAACGTTCACTGAAGGTAGAAAGAGAAAATATCATATCACCGCCGTTCATTGACAATGAACTGTCAACGTTCACTGATGACAGCAAAAAGATAACAAACACCGACGTTCACTGATGACAGCAAAATGATAACAAACACCGACGTTCACTGCCAATGTACTACCAACGTTCACTGAAGATAGAAAGAGAAAATATATCAAACCACCACCGTTCACTGACAATGAACTATCAACGTTCACTGAAGATAGCAAAAAGAAAATAAACACCGAAGCTCATTGTCGATGTCCTACCAACATTCACTAAAGGTAGAAAGAGAAAATATCATATCACCGCCGTTCACTGACGATGAACTGTCAACGTTCACTGATGACAGCAAAAAGATAACAAACACCGACGTTCATTGCCGATGTACTACCAACGTTCACTGAAGGTAGAAAGAGAAAATATCAAACCACCGCCGTTCACTGACAATGAACTATCAACATTAACTGAAGATAGCAAAAAGATAACAAACACCGATGTTCACTGCCGATGTACTACCAATGTTCACTGAAGATAGAAAGAGAAAATATATCAAGTTTCCCCAGGATTCTTGTGTTTTGCCAAGAACGAGTCTCAACTTCTTCTTTAACCAAGGAAATCTTCCTGGAAAGGGTAATACGTAATCTGTCTCAAATAAAGAGACTTCCACTCATTGTCTAGGGGAACTGCAAAGAGAAATGACTTTCTGGGGATAACAATATGACTTCCCAGGGAAATGCCACGATATTCCTGCTAAGGAGATAAAGTCTTCCTGTGAAAAATAAATGCACAAACCAAAACTCAAAGTTTTCAGAAATCCATAATAAATGATATTGTCATGTAGCCACAAATCTAATTCAGAAATCAACTAGAGCAAGACGGCCAATGCAGATACATTCCTTGAGAAATAAACTCAAGAGGGAAAACCAAGTTCAACTAAGCAAAGAGCGATGCAGGAAAGGTCAGAACACAATATCAATGAACGATGAATTTTAGTAATGCATGATGTATGTATGAATGTATGAGTGTTATCGTGCATATACTGGTAAAAATGATACATAATCAGTGCAAACAAACAAAATCGCCTCAGGTACTAACAACATCGGGCTAAACTTCAACCAGAAAGATCAATCAAAGAAAGGTAAAAGCAACTGCGGAAACCAAACCCATTGCCTGCCTTAATTTCACGGAGGAGAAACATAATCCGGATGTAGCCAAATAAAACAAATACCGGGATAGAAAACCCTTCTACCGGTTTCATCAGAGAAAACAGTTTTCCAAAAGCAACATGCCTACTAGAGATTGCAAGACCAACCTCAAATAAAGCAGACCGATGCCGAAATAACCAAGCCTCACTAGGGGATTCAAGCCTACCTTCCTGGAGAGAAAAAAACTGCGGATTGAAAATTTTCATCACGAAGACTCATTCCAACAAGAGATGCCTTGGGATAACTTTCCCGGGAAATCAAGAAGTCAACATTAATGCCAAATTTGCAACAAGAGCAACATCTCAGCACACTGAGGGAATAAAACCTTTCATCATATGAGGGAAAACTTGCTGAGGAATCTGGGACGGAGACTTCTGACCATGCAAACCCAAAAAAAAAAGTGAATCAAGACTTGATTGGGGATAATGGGATCACAAACCCAATATTGTACCTTGCACCCACTGAAATCGTCTCTAACTATCTGAGAAACACACAAGGATTGCGCACATACCAGCAAAATGACCTGAGAAAACCTTCATGAATGGAGTAAATCTTCTTAAAACAACCGGAGTTTGTTCATTCTTGGGATCACCATTCTTGTTGTCATTGTTTCATCACAAATACCAAAGTAAATTGAATTGTAAAGATCTCTTATCTCTTTTTTTTTTAAAAGTCATTTTTTCTTTTTTAATCTTTTTGCTTTAACAGTTATTATCAGTAATAAATGATGTCTTTGCAAGCTAAATAAAAATAAGAACACCAAGAATTGGGTAAAATCTCGAATTTCATTAATAGAATGGTAGTCTCCGAATGGCGAGACTCCATGGATGATTACAAAGTTTGGGAAATGGTAATACATAATGGAAAGGATACATTGAGATACAATGACCACTATCCCCCCTAACAAATTTTGAAATCCTGAGCAGAAGCTGTTGTTGAAGTATGGTGAGGATCTGAGAAGATTGTTGCTTCAACGATCAAGTCTTGTCTGATGTAGTTACTTGCCAAGGAAATCCCTAAATTTTACCTAAGCTGCCCTTGCGGGTTTTCAACTTAGCGGGAAATTTATTCTGTTTATGTCTCTAATTTTTGCCTAGACCGCCCTTTCGGGTTTTCAGCCTACCGAGACGCTCCTTTTTTGCCTAAGCTGCCCTTTCGAGTTTTCAACTTAGCGAGCTGTTCTTTTATTTCTTTAGGCAAAGTATTTCTTAAGTGCATCAGCATTCATGGGACGTGGGAACTCCTCGCCATCCATAGTTTCAAGAATTAATGCACCACCAGAGAAGGCTTTCTTGACAACATACGGGCCTTCAAAATTGGGAGTCCACTTGCCCCTAGAATCAGTGTTAAAAGACATGATCTTCCTGAGCACAAGGTCGCCTTCTCTGAATTCACGAGGTTTGACCTTTTTATCAAAAGCTTTCTTCATTCTTTTCTGATATAACTGCCCATGACATAAAGTTGTCATCCTCTTCTCTTCAATCAAATTCAATTGGTCAAACCTGTTCTGGATCCATTCAGCCTCTGTCAACTTGGCTTCCATTATCACCCGCAACGAGGGAATCTCTACCTCGACAGGGAGTACAACTTCCATTCCATACACTAGGGAGAATGGGGTTGCTCTTGTTGAAGTGCGAACATATGTTCGATATCCATGTAGAGCAAAAGGGAGAATTTCATGCCAATCCTTATAAGTGACAACCATTTTCTGGATGATCTTCTTGATATTCTTATTAGCAGCTTCAACAACCTCATTCATCTTTGGCCTGTATGGAGATGAATTATGATGAACAATCTTGAATTCTTTGCACAGTTATGTCATCATCTTGTTGTTCAAATTCGAGCCATTGTCTGTGATGATTCTGCTCGACACACTATACCGGCATATAAGATTGTTTTTGATGAAACGCACAACCACCTGTTTGGTAACATTGGCATATGAAGCAGCGTCTACCCATTTGGTAAAGTAGTCAATTGCTACCAAGATGAAACGGTGTCCATTCGAAGCTTTGGGTTCTATCATCTCGATCATGTCAATATCCCACATAGAGAAAGGCCATGGGGAGGAAATCACATTGAGGAGTGTCGGAGGCACATGGATCTTATCTACGTAAATCTGGCATTTATGGCACTTCTTTGCAAATTTGTAACAATCAGATTCCATTGTCAACCAATAATAACCTGCCCTTAGCCTCTTTTTAGCCATCGAATGTCCATTAGCATGAGTGTCAAATGAACCTTCATGGATCTCATGCATCAACATGTCTTCTTCGTGTCTATCCACGCATCTGAGGAAGACCATGTCACAATTTCTCTTGTATAACACATTTTCACTAAGGAAGAAACTTCCTGCCAATCTCCTCAGTGTCTTTCTATCTTTCTTCGACGCACCAAACGGGTATTCGTAAGTCTGAAGAAAATTCTTGATATCATAATACCAAGGTTTTTCATCTGCCACCTCCTCTATCACAAACACATGACGGCTTATTTAGCTGTCGAACTGTAATTCGGGGTATATCATTCCAAGCATTTACTCGGTACATGGAAGCCATCGTTTCCAGAGCATCTGCCATTTGATTTTCATCCCTAGGAATGTGATGAAATTTAACTTTATTGAAGAAGGGTAGTAATCTTCTAGCATAATCTTTGTAAGGGATCAAACCAGGGTGACGAGTGTCCCATTCTCCTTTGATCTGATTTATTACCATAGCCGAATCGCCATACACATCTAGAATTTTGATTTTGAGATCAATAACTTCCTCAAGACCCATGATGCAAGCCTCATATTCTTCCATATTATTAGTGCAACCAAATGTTAACCTCGCGGTAAAAGGAATATGTGATCCATGAGGAGTAACAATCATAGCGCTAATTCCTTTATCATAAGCATTCACAGCTCCATCAAATACCATACTCCAACGAGATTCAGGGTTGGGGCCCTCCTCGGGCAATGGTTCATCACAATCTTTCACTTTCATGAACATCACATCTTCATCGGGGAATTCACATTCCACAGACTGATGATCTTCCATCGGCTGGTGAGCAAGGTAATCTACCAACACACTACTTTTAATAGCCTTTTAAGTGTGGTACTCGATATCATATTCAGATAACAACATCTGCCAGCGGGCAATTCTCCCAGTAAGAGCAGGATTTTCAAAAATATACTTGATTGGATCCATTTTGGAGATCAACCAAGTGGTATGATTCAACATATATTGCCGCAAACGCTTTGCCACCCAGGCCAAAGAACAACACGTTTTTTCTAGCATGGACGCAACTCACAATCAGTGAACTTTTTGCTGAGATAATAAATGGCGAAATCTTTCTTTCACGTTTCATCCTGTTGTCCCAGAATACAACCCATGGATTTATCTAACACTGTTAGATACATAATCAACGGTCTTCCTTCTACGGGAGGGAGCAAGATAGGAGGTTCGAGCAGATACTCTTTAATACTTTCAAATTCCCTTTGGAAGTCATCCGTCCACACACAACCTTGATCTTTCTTTAACAACTTAAAGATCGGTTCACACGTTACAGTCATGTGGGAAATAAATCTGGAGATATAATTCAAACGCCCGAGGAAACCCCTGACTTGCTTTTCAGTTCTTGGTGCTTGAATTTCTTGAACTGCTTTGACTTTGTCAGGGTCAACTTCAATTCCTTTCTGGCTAACAATAAAACCCAACAATTTCCCCGATCTAACTCCAAAGGTGCATTTATTTGGATTCAAGCGGAGACGATACTTCCTCAAACGCTGAAACAACTTCAACAAATCTTCTATATGCCCTTCTTCAGTTTGGGATTTGGCAATCATATCATCAACATATACTTTAATTTCTTTGTGCATCAGATCATGGAATAGGGTTGTCATAACCCTCTGGTACGTTGCACCAGCGTTCTTCAACCCGAAGGGCATCACTCTGTAACAGAATGTTCCCAAGGGTGTGATAAATGTTGTTTTTTTACATGTCCTCTAGAGCCATTCTTATTTGATTATACCCGTAAAATCCATCCATGAACGAGAATACCTTGAATTTTGCTGTTATATCCACTAACATGCCGATGTGAGGCAATGAAAAATAATCTTTTGTACTAGCTTTATTTAGATCTCTGTAATCTACACACATGTGGACTTTTCCGTCTTTTTTCGGTACTGGGACAATATTAGCAATCCACTGAGGATACACTGACGTCACAAGAAAACCAACATTAACCTGCTTTAGGACCTCCTCTTTGATCTTTACTGCAATATCCAGGTGGGTTCTTCTCAACTTTTTTTTAATTGGAGGACACTCTGGCTTCAACGACAAATGATGCTCGACAATGTATGTATCTAGACCAGGCATATCTTGATAAGACCAAGCAAAAATATCCACATATTCTTTCAACAGCTCAATCAACCTGCTCTTTACACCAGGATGCAACGACGCTCCAATCTTGACTTCCTTCGGATCTTCTTCTGAACCCAAATTAACCACTTCCAAAGGCTCTTTATATGGCTGAATGGTATTTTCCTCGTGCTCAAGCAACCGTGAGACCTCTTCTAGAATCTCATCATAATCTTCTTCTTCAGCCCCAAATACAGGACATTCAAAGTTGGGAGAGGGTGCAGGGTCATTGTATTCAATAGGTTTTTTAATTAATCTGCACATGTGATTTATGATTGCTTTTATAAACTGACACATATAACAAGTGATCATGCAGATTAATTTTCAGTTATTATTTATTTTGAAAGGTTTTTTTTATTTTATTACCATTTTCCAAGAAAAATAAGAAAATAAAAGACCTAATTTTGGAAGCAAAGACAACTTTTATTAACGATCTTAACAGTTATAGAAAACAGATAAGCCCTTCAACATTAATACTTCCACCTTGGGCAGAGTGAAAGCTTTTCAAAAGAAACAAACAGATTAACAAAAAAAATTACTTTGAAACATGTATGCAAGAAGGAACATCAATGGTGACCCAGTTCTGAACTCGGACTCCATGCGTCACATAATTCGGTTCTTCATGTTCTGCTTCATCCTCTTCAACAGCATTGATTCCAGAACCAATTGGATGGAGGTAGCCTCCACTGCGAAAAACATCATGATAACTGTTCACAGAAGACTTTGACTTTAAACTTCCGCCTTTTCCATTCCTCGAAGAGAAACCCAAACCAGTTCTGTTCTTGTTCACGGGTGGATCCACAAGTCATCCCCAAACTGTATTATGACCATTGCGCACAACCTGTTGCGCGTCCTTCAGCAAGACCACAAAATTCTCATTCTTCCTTATGTTGTCAATGGATAGGGCTTGGAATTGGGTTCCAACAGCAGCCTCATCCGCTTCTACAATACTGAAAGAGGATAGATGGGATATCAACAATTCTTGCTCCCCATTTATGATCACTACCTTCCCTTCACGCACAAATTTTAGCTTCTAATGCAGAGTTGAAATGACAGCCCCTGCTTCGTGTATCCATGGTCGTCCTAGCAAACAGCTATATGCGGGAATAATGTCCATTACCTGGAAGATTATCAAGAACAAATGTGGTCTTATATGGATGGGCAAGTCCACTTCACCAATGATAGATTTCCTCGGCCCATCAAAAGCCTTCATAATGATGCCACTCGGGCGCATAGGTGTTCCCCGATACTTTAACTTCATGAGGGTACTTCTCGGTATAACATTCAATGCGGATCCGTTATCAATTAGCACATTGGATAGCGAGTCATTCTTGCAGTTTAGAGATATGTGGAGGGCCAGGTTGTGATTCCTCTCTTCATCTTGTAACCCATCAATGCAGAAACTCAAGTTGTTACATGACATAATGTTTCCAATTACACTACTGAATTGATCTAACGACATGTCATTCTCTATAAAAGCTTGGTCTAGTACTCTCATCGGTGATTCTCTATGAGCGGGGGAATTCATCAATAAAGCTAGGATCTTTGAAGGAGTGTGTAATAGCTGATCTACAACTTTATAGTCGCTCATCTTAATTATCTTCAAGATATCATCCACTTATTTCTCTAATGTGGCCCCACTAGTCTCTCCTACAGTCTTCTTAGGCTCATCGTTCTCAGTAATTTTCTTTCCAGTAACAACATCTCTTCGAATAACTGGCGCAAACACACGACCACTACGGGTCACCCTGCTTTTATCATCTATATTTCCAACATCTAGCATTGGCTGGATGGGAATTTCCACCTATTTTCTAAGATTGTAGCGTTGTATTTGTAAGGCACAACCTTATCTGATTTATAGGGAACAGGTCCTGGAAGACTAATTACTAATGGGGTAACAGCTGGTTCGCTATGGTACTCCACCTCAAGATGAGTGGGTGCACCAAAACAAGGTACGGTGACGTTTACACCTTCCTCAACACAATCATCCATCAAAAGGTCATTTCCGGTAAACAAATCTTCGTATAAAGAGAAATACTCATCCGCAGAGGCGTACTCCTCCTCTGACTCTTCTCCCATCAAACAAACTTCAACCATATCAATCTCGTGATAATCATCTCTCTGACCTGTGATCTTGATAGTTCCATTGTTTAACAACAACTGAACACCCTCCCTCACAACAGAACATCCTCGGGGGTCTCGACAGCAAACTATGCAAGATCCATATTGGTGTTCCACCTGACCAGCAGTACGACAAAAAGTAGCATGCAACTCCACGAAATCCTCATTTAAATGCTCCACTTCAAAAATTCTGAATTCACCCAGACATCCAGACACCATATTCACTTCCTCTTCATATTCTGCCCTAGGCCTGATTATATGAATTAGACCTTCATCCATCATCTCCCTTAAATCAACCTTTATCTTCTCGCAACCCTGTATGTTTGTACTTCAAATAGCACAACCGGCATGGTCATGCGTATAATAACTGAATTCACAGAGGTCTGTGTGCATTTTCACCAAATCCCCTCTAACCAGATTAATGTCAAAAATCCGGAAGTCACCTGGACAACCGGCCACCATATTCACAACACTCACTCCCCCGTGCTTGGGTAGAGGATTGTCTTTCACATTAGGTCCCATGTCTTTGAAAGATAAAATTCCTGACTTCATCAACCTTTGCACTTCAGTCCTCAAAGGATAACAATTTTCAACACTATGCCCTAGTGCTCCCTGATGAAAGGCACATGTCTGGTCTGCTTTGTAATACCAAGGCAATGGTGATGGTACTGCTGGAGGTGGCCGTGTCTGGACCAACTTCTTCTAAATCAATGCTGGTAGTAGCTCTACATAACTCATGGGAATAGGGTCGTAGTTCCCCCTTCTCTGATTATTCCCTTGGTTCCCCTGTTGGGACTGTCTTTGATAAGCAACGGTAGTCGGAGCGGAATTCATAACAGGAGTCACTGAGGCAACTTGTTGGTGACACTGATAATTTATTCTAGGAGCGTTTACCCTCCTCTCTTGCATAACAGCATTGGTATCCCCTTCTTTCTTCTTTGTAAACCCATAAGCTGGTTTTTTCACACCTCCGGATCCTTCACCCTTTGTCAAATGGCCTTCTCTTACTTCCTCTTCTAGGCAGACACCCATCCCTACCATCTCTGTAAAATCACTTGGGGCACTTGCTACCATTCTTTTGTAGTAGAAAGTTCTTAGCGTCTTCAGAAAAATTTTAGTCATTTCCTTCTCCTCCATGGGAGGAATCACTTGTGCAGCCACTTCGCGCCATCTCTGTGCATACTCTTTGAACGATTCTCTGTCTTTCTGAACCATGGCCCTAAGCTGGTCATGGCCAGGCGCCATTTCCATATTGTACTTGTATTGTTTAATGAATGCTTCTTCCAAATCATTAAAGGTATGGATGTTGGCGCTGTCTAAACTCATGTACCATTTCATCGCTGCACCGGTCAGACTATCCTGGAAAAAGTGAATCAGCAGACGTTGATCATTAGTGTGAGTAGACATTCTCCTCACGTACATCACCAAGTTTGCACGACGGCAAGTGTTTCCCTTGTACTTCTCAAACTCCGGGACCTTGATCTCATAAAGAAAGGCTTGCTTATACGTCTTTCTAGCATATGCGCGCTTCCGCATGTGATATTATCACTGCAAGCAGAAGTAGAGAAGTATATGTGATTGGGGAGGAGGATCAGGTACAAATGAAAGCCAGTGGTGATTCGTGATTATGAACAGCCGGAGAGGGCATCCATTTCTTTCTTCTTATGTTCCTCAGAAAGAGTTACTTAAAAAGTACCTGCTCCATTTCAGTATACCAATAGACATGCGACCATGGAAAGATGATTCTCAGATAGTGACGGCATGGAAGATCCAGTGCTTGTCCCTTCGCCGAAGTGTGATGAATTGATAATGATAAGACCCTTTTTGCTGGGAGTGAAGTGAATGTTACTCTATCTTTATTTTCATTTTCACCCCTCGACTTTACTTTCATTCCAAAAGTTTCCTTTTTTGATTCTCTCTCTCCTATATTATTTTTTGTGACAAACACTCCTACGGCATGAACGACACCGTGAGTAGAAAAAGTGAACGCAGGAGTAGAAAGTGAATTGATGTTTTATGTATTTTAAGAGCTTTTTAACTTTTTTACGGCGACGGGTGTTTTACCGTCGTGCCCATGAGAATTTTTAAAGGTTTTGGGTGCGACGGTTGTTTTACCGTCGTGAAATGAATTTTAGGACGGATAATTTTACCGTCGTGAAAGGTTTAAGGGTGCGACGGGTGCTTTACCGTCGTGATATGCCTTTTAGGACGGTTAATTTTACCGTCGTGACTAGTTGTTGGTGAAAAATCAATGTTAAAAGTGTTAAATGGGGGCCGACGGTTGTTTTACAGTCGTAATAATAATATTATGATGGTTAAATATACCGTCGCAAAATAAATATTAGGGACGGTTGGTGTCAACTGTCGTAAACACTGTCTCTATATGTCAATTACGACAGTTATCACATAACTGTCGCAATTTTTGTGTCGTTAAACACTAATTTTCTTGTAGTGAGTGTATCCGTACTGTATCTGAATAAGAGATCTGAATGAGTAACAAAATGACTTTCGTGTCTGGAGTGTATCCGTACTGTATCTTGACTTTGAATTCTGAATGAGTAACAGAATGACTTCCGTGTCTGGAGTGTATCCATACTATATCTTGACTTTGAATTCTGAATGAGTAATAGAATGACTTCCGTTTCTGGAGTGTATCTGTACTGTATCTGTAATCTTTGAATATTTGTTAAAGATAGTTGTTAATCTTATCCTGAAAAGGGTAAAATGTTAGCTGAAACACAAAATTATGTTGCATGAAATGTATGATGCAATAAAATGTTTTTTATCAATGTTTATGATATATGAATGTAATGTATGCGCATGTGAGCTGATTAGCTGTATTATTGAGGAAAATAAATCCTTGACCAATGCTGGAGATAATGAAATCTTGGACTGCTACCGGGGAAAATAAATCCTTGACCGATGTTGGAGATTCAAAATCTTTGATTGCTGAGGATGAGAAATCCTTGGTGATTGTTAGGGATGATAAAATATTCGACTACTGCCGAGGAAAATAAATCCTTGACCGCTGCTGGAGATTAAAAAAATCCTTGACAACTTCCGTGGGGATGTGAGAATCCTACCTGTCTTGAAGTTGGAGTGTTGACAAAATTCTGTTGTGAGAGTAATGTCGAACTGCTTGAGAAATCTTCTTGGGAAATCCAGAGAACTTTGAAGACTTCTACTGGGGGTTAAATAGTGGGAATCCTTACTCGGCTGGGGAATAGGGAAAACTCTGATGATTTCTGCAGGGAACTAAGAATGAGAATCTTCAATCTCCTGGGGAATTTGAATCCTTGGGGACTTCATGCTGGGGAGTCAAGGATGAGAATCTTTGATCTGCAGGGGATTAAAAATTCTGACAAATTCAAGCTGAGGAGTAATGAAGACTCTGGAAACTTCACTGGGGAATCAAGAATGAGAATCTTCATTCTGTTGGGGGATGAAAAACTCTGTGGGGAGTAGCTATACTGCTGGGGAGTAGCTATCCTGCTGGAGAGTAAGTTTAGGACTCTAGGGGAAAAGCTTATTCCTGTTTGGAAAAAAGTTCAGGAGTTTGGGTTGTATGCCACTCTATTATGGAGTCAAGAATGAGAATCTTCATTCTGTTGGGGATATCAGGAGTTTGGGTTGTATGCCAATCTACTGGGGAATTATCCTAGGTTGGGGATAAAACAAAATTTAACTGTTATCTGGTTGATTCTCAGACTTTAAGACAACTTGCTGGGGAATTTGGGGAAAATTGGATGGTTTCTGCTGGGGATTGATAGTTGGAAATTTGACTTGACAGGGGAAGAAGGTTTCATCTCCCCTGAGGGTCTGTAGTTCAAAGTTTTTGCTCCACTGTGGATTGGGAGTTTGAAGACTTAACTCTGATGGGAAATAAAGGTTTGAAAATATAACTCCGTTGGGGATATGTATTTCAAGTTTCTAGCTCCACTGGGGGATTTAGATGATGTACTGCAGGGGATTTCTCCTGGAATAGCCTAAAATGTTTTCCTATCCTTTCAACCTGTCAGTAATTGTTGTTTCCCATTTTGTTTATTTGTAAACAGTGATTATATTCAAATGCATATGCTCATTAATAAATCATTGTACGTTTTCAAATAAAACGCAAGTGTAAAAAGGAAAAGACAAATAGTTTTCTGCACTTTGAAGTATCTTTGTATTTAACTTTGTGTAAGTATTTTGTGCAAAGGAGACAGACATCCTAGTAAGAGAACGTTGTCATAAAAAATGAGAAAAACTTATACAAAGAAAGATGGCTATGTGTGAAAATTCCATGGGGTTCCCATTCTGCTATAGCCTTCGTAACTCTGAATATCTTGTCCACTTGTTGCTTCATCCGAAGATGATTGAGTTGATCAGAAGCCCGGAGTTTGTCTGTGAAGAGATTGTCCTTAAAGTGATCCGAAGAGACATAGTCATACGCTTTAATTCCCTAACTTTTTCCTGGACTGCCCTTTCGGGTTTTCAGTCCACCGGGAAACCCCTTTTTGCCCAAGTCGCCCTTTCGGGTTTTCAACTTGTCGGGTGTACAGATTTTTTTATTTATCCCTAATTTTTTCCTGAACCGCCCTTTCAGGTTTTCGATTCACCGAGATGCCCTTTTTTGCCCAAGTCGCCCTTTCGGGTTTTCAACTTGTCGGGTCATTTATGCGTAGTATCTTTTGACTATATCTGCGTTCGCAGGGTGCGGCAGGTCGTCGCCGTCCATGGTGGTTAAAATCATTGCCCCACCAAAAAAGATGTTTTTTTATCACAAATGGTCCTTTGTAAGTAGGAGTCCATTTTCCCCTGGGATCACTTTGCGGCAAGATGATCCGCTTGATTACAAGATCTCCAACTTGATATGTTTGGCGTCTGACTTTCTTGTTGAAAGCCTTGATCATCGGTTTTTGATACGTCTGACCATGGAAAACAGTAGTAAGTCGCTTTTCGTCAATCAAGTTAAGTTGATCAAGTCGGGTCTGAATCCAATCGTCTTCACTCAAACCAGCATCCTTCATGATTCATAAGGAGGGAATTTGAACCTCGATAGGTAGAACAACTTCCACGCCATATACCAAAGAATAGGGTGTTACCCTAGTTGAAGTGCGTGCCGTGGTACGGTACCCGTGAAGAGCAAACGGTAACATCTCATTCCAGTCCTTGTAAGTGACTGTCATCTTTTGTATGATCTTCTTGATATTTTTGTTCGCAGCTTTGACAGCACCGTTCATCTTTGGCCGGTAGAGAGATGAATTATGATGTTGAATCTGGAACTGCTCGCACAAGGCGGTAATCATAGTATTGTTCAGGTTTGTACCGTTATCAGTAATAATCCTTTCGGGTATACCGTACCGGAAAATGAGGTTCTGCTTGATGAAGCGGGCAACAACATTCTTTGTGGCGGATGCAAAGGAAGCTGCCTCGACCCATTTGGTGAAGTAATCAATGGCCACCAAGATAAAGCGATGTCCATTAGATGTTGTAGGCTTGACCTCTCCAATCATGTTGATTCCCCACATAGCGAATGGCCAAGGAGCCGTTAAGACATTGAGAGGAACTGGAGGTATGTGTACCTTGTCCGCATAGATTTGACACTTATGGCAAGTACGGGAGTGTTGATAGCAGTCAGCTTCCAGGGTAGACTAGTAATAGCCTGCCCGTAGGATCTTCTTAGCCATCGTATGTCCGCTAGAGTGAGTGCCAAAGGTACCATTATGTAGTTCAGCCATGATTTGTTCAGCTTGAACCTTGTCCACACAACGGAGCAGAATGCAATCATGATTGCGCTTGTACAGGATACCATTGCTCAAGAAGAACTTAGTTGAGAATCTCCTTAAGAACTTTTTGTCGTTGACTGAAGCTCCTTCAGGATATTCTTGAGCCTCGAGATACCTTTTGACTTCATGAAACCAAGGTCGGTCCACTACTTCTTCGGTATTAATCTCGTGACAATGTGCGGGTTCGTCCATCCGTTCAGTGGTGATTTGGGGAGCCTCATTATCCCAGTTAAGTTTAAACATGGATGAAATTGTAGCTAGAGCATCGGCTAGCTGATTTTCTTCTCGCGGGAAGTGCTCGAAGGTAATCTGCTCGAAATGTGGTAATAATGTCAAGACATGCTCTTTGTAAGGGATGAGGCTTGGATGCTTAGTGTCCCACTCTCCTTTGATCTGACTGATGATCAAAGCTGAGTCCCCAAATACAATCAAAGATTTGATTCCAAAGTCTATGGCAGCCTTGAGACCAAAGATGCAAGCTTCATACTCGACCATGTTGTTAGTACAGCTGAAGCAAAGTCTGGTGGTGAAAGGTGTATGGAAACCTTCTGGAGAAATAAGTACCGCTCCGATACCATTGCCAAGTGCGTTGGAGGCACCATCAAAGTATAGGGTCCATCGGGATCCTTGTTCAGGTCCGTCATATGGTCTGAAATCTTCAATCTTGTCCAATGTCATAATGTCCTTGTCAGGGAAGTCAAACCTCATGGATTGGTAATCTTCGACAGCTTGATGAGTTAGATAGTCAGCTAGTACACTCCTCTTTATAGCTTTTTGGGTCGTGTACTGTATGTCGTATTCCGTCAGGATCATCTGCCATCTAGCTATTCTTCCAGATAGAGCAGGCTTTTCAAAGTTGTACTTAATCGTATCCATCTTAGATATCAGCAAAGTGGTATGAGTCAACATATACTGCCTTAGCCAGCGAGCAACCCATACCAAAGCGCATCAAGTTTTCTTGAGCAGTGAGTATCGGGTCTCACAGTCGGTAAACTTTTTGCTAAGGTAATAAATGGCACGCTCTTTTCGGCCAGACTCGTCATGTTGGCCCAATACGCACCCCATTGAATTTTCTAAGACATACAGATACATGATTAGCGGCCTTCCTTCGATAGGTGGCATCAACATAGGAGGTTCTAGCAAATACTCCTTGATTTTATCGAAAGAAACTTGACAGTCATCATTCCATTTAACCACCTGATCTTTCTTCAACAGCTTGAAGATCGGCTCACAGGTAGATGTTAGGTGAGAAATGAACCTTGCAATGTAGTTTAGGCGTCCCAAGAAACCTCTGACCTCCTTCTCAGTGCGAGGAGAAGGCATTTCTTGTATAGCTTTGACTTTGGAAGGATCAACCTCGATGCCCTTGTTATTGACAATGAAACCCAAGAGTTTACCGGACCTGACTCCGAAAGTGCATCTGTTAGGGTTCAGTCTGAGCTTGTACTCCTTCAACCTGACAAACAGCTTTTGCAAATGGTCGATGTGTTCCTCTTCATTTTGTGAACGGGCTATCATGTCATCTACGTAGACCTCTATTTCATGATGTATCATATCATGTAACAAAGCTACCATGGCGCGTTGATAGGTTGCCCCGACATTCTTCAGTCTGAATGGCATCACTTTGTAGCAGAACGTACCCCACTGTGTAACAAAAGTAGTTTTATCCATGTCTTCAGGTGCCATTTTGATCTAGTTGTAACCTGAAAATTCGTCCATGAAAGAAAATACCTTGTGTTGAGCTGTGTTGTCAACCAAGATGTCAATGTGCGGAAGTGGAAAGTCATCTTTAGGGCTGGCCCTGTTTAAGTCTCTGTAATCCATGCACATTCTGACTTTGCCGTCCTTCTTAGGCATCAGCACAATGTTAGCAACACATTGTGGATAGGAAGTAACAGCAAGAAATCCAGCATTGAACTGCTTCATAACTTCGGCTTTGATCTTTTCTGACATGTCAGGCCTCATACGGCGGACTTTCTATTTAACTGGTGGACAGTCTTCTCTTGTGGGTAGACGGTGAACCACAATATCTGTATCAAGTCTCGGCATGTCTTTGTATGACCAGGCGAAGATCTCAACATATTCATGTAATAGATGAATTAGGCGCTCTTTGACACTTGGCTCTAGGTTGGCACCCACTCTAACTTCTTTTCTGTCTTCCTCAGTACCCAAGTTGATTGTCTCTAACAGCTCCTCATGAGGCAGAATATCCCTTTCTTCCTATTGTAGCAGCCTATCCAATTCTCCTGGCACCTCACAATCTTCCTCACCTTCGTATTCGGCGCGGTAGACTAGATCTTCAGAGTCACTGAAGGCCATAGCAGAATTGTTACCCATGGAATCCAGAATGGAAGGGTACCTGCATTTGTGAGTATGGGTGTATGTAAGGGATAGCCACCTTTAAACAAATAAAATGTAAATATAAAGACAATGAACACAAAAGTTTATATGTGAAAACGTCCATGATTGATTAAAATGGCATATGAGGATGAAAAATCAAACCCTTACAAATGTACCTATGTACCTCGGGTAAGGCACAAGGTTAAAAGTGTACGAATTGTTTGAGAATTATTACAAACCAACAGAAATGTTTGAAAGATAAATTACTGATTCATGAAAGTAATCGGAATAAAGTCTTTTGCTTCCAAATTGCATAGTCCTCCATCTACAGTAGGGAAAATCCAATCTTCCAAGTTGCTCTCCTCTTCACTATCCTCCAAAGCATTGACTCCATGATGGGTGATCTTTACTGGTGGCCCTCCAGCCCGGGAGCGGCGCACAGCCTTCTGACTAGCCGAAGTGAAACCCAAGCCAAATTTATCTGATTTAAAAGGAAAGTCAGGAAGCTGCCCCCAGATTGTGGATCCTCCTTCTTTAATCACAGCTTTAGCATCCTTTAAAGAATACATCCAAGGCGAAGGTCTGGTAATCATGAGTATAGAAGACACTGTCTTGGTTTCCGCAATCTCCTGAGCTACCTCTTCAAAATGCTGAAAGGGGGTTTCGATGAATTCGCCATCCAATTCTACATAGTGGAAAGAATTTAGATGGCTTATCATGTATTCCTATTCGCCATGAACAGTTATAATTTTCCCCTGGACATGGTACTTGAGCTTTTGATGCAGAGTGGAGGTAACAGCTCCAGCATGGTGAATCCAAGGTCTTCCCAACATGCAAGAATAGGAGGGACGGATGTCCATTACGTAGAATATGGAGTTGAAGGTTTCAGTTCCCACTTTAATCGGGATGTCCACCTCCCCGTGGACCATCCTCTTAGAACCATCAAAGGATCTGACAATGATGTTACTGGGCTTCAAGGTTAAACCTTCACAATCTAACCTATTCAAGGCCTTCTTCGACAAGACATTCAGCGAAGGACCAGTGTCTACCAGTACGTGTGCTAGATTAGTCCCTCTGCATTCCACTAAGACATGCAAAGCGTCATTATGTTTTCTCCCTTTAGATATTAAATCAGCATCGGAGAATCCTAGACCATTGTCAACTGTTAGGCTAGCTACACATTCCTGGAACTGATCCGTGGAGGTTTCCTGTGGCACATGGGCCGTCTTCAAAAATCTGATCAAAGCTTTAGCATGAGTTTCTGAACAAAGAAGTAGGGCCAACATAGAGATTTTTGAGGGGGTTTGCCCCAGTTGTTCCACAACATCATAATCGCTTTTCTTGATTATTTTCAAAATATCTTTCATTTCTTTTTGAGTGGTTTCAGGAATGACCAATGGCTGGGCCCTCGTCCTGACAGGGTCTTCTTGGATCCCTTTCCCTCTATCATCAGCAACAGCAGAGGGGACAACCACATGAGTTACAACTTCTTCAATAATTTGAGTTCTTGCAGATATGTTAACCGGTGCAGGGGTAACCTTAGGAGCAGCTGAGGGTCCAAAGATTGCCTTTGGAGGGGCAATCTCTGGAGAGAAAATTCTTCCACTGCGGGTGATTTTGCTTGTTCCAGTAATGTTTCCAATGTCGGAAGTCTCTTCATCAGAACTCTCTTTAGTCGATTCAATTTGTTTAATACCGTGATAGTAGATTTCTCCACCATAGTTCCATGGTATTGATTTGTCGGACTTGTATGGGACGGGCCCGAGCATAGTTATCTTCAAAGGTGCAGTCTTTGGAGCGGATGTAATCTTAACAGGTCTTTTGGAGAACTTGGAAAGATTGGTGGATATGGTTATTGTTGAAACATCATTGACAGGAGTCGGTGTAACAGGAGTCTTTTCAAAAAGGATTTCTTGGTTATCCATTAGGCGTTGGATGCCTAACTTCAACAATGGACAGTTGGTTGGTAAGGATGAACAAAGGCAGCAATCTTCTTCACAACCTGGGAAAATCCCAGCCTTCAGCAAATTCAACTTGATTATCAATAGCGGAGTTATCAAATTATCAACAGTAGCAACAAAAAGATCCTCTTCAACAGCCTGGGCATTGTGGCCATGCCTTGGCATTAGAGAGGAGATTACATTCATCTTTTCAGGGGCGTCGAATTCCACTTCTTTAGCGTCTATCAAATCCTGAATCTTATTCTTCAAGGCCCAACAATTATTGGTGTCGTGCCCTATACTCCTTGAATGATAAGCACACTTGGCGTTTGAATGGTAGAAAGGATAAGATGTATTCGGATTCTTCGGGGCCTCTTTCAGACTGGCAAGGTTTAACTTCAAGAGATGGGGCAGAACCTGAGCAGGAGTCATGTTTATCTGGGTGAATTGTCGTACAAGCCTTTCCACCCTTGCTCGGTTGGTTCTTGGTTGATTGTTTCGGGGCTGATCAGCTGCCGACTTATGAATCATTACGGCCCCCACCGCTGGCTGGCGCTCAACTCTTCCTTGACCTCTTTTGGAGTAGACAACTGATACTTCCTTCTTTGCAGGAAAAGTCTTTTTGATGGCAGCGGAAGCAGATGCATCCTTTTGAATTTTCCCGCTTTTTATGCCGGCTTCAACTCTCTCACTAGTTAGAATTAACTCGGTGAACCCTGCTGACGAACTTCCTATCAGGTGATTAAAGAAAGGACCTGACAGAGTCCCCAAGAACATATCCAAAAGCTCTCTTTCAGATAAAGGTGGTTGTACTCGTCCCGCCAAGTCTGTCCATTTCTGGGCATACTCTTTGAAACCTTCATTTGAGACCATGCCCATACTCTGTAATTGAGTACGGGTTGGTGCTAAATCCGCATTATATTGATACTGTTTTTAGAAGGCGGCCGCCAAATCTTCCCAATTATGCACATCAGACCTCTCCAACTGGTAAAACCAATCCAGCTGCGTTCCCGAAATATTGTCCTGGAAGAAATGGACCCACAGGTCTTTGTCAGAAGAATGTGGTTGAATTTTCCTGACATAAGATCGTAGGTGCATCTTGGGACAAGACAACCCATCGTACTTAGCAAACAGAGGTAATTTGAATTTAGGAGGGATCACAATTCCAGAAACCAACCCTAACCCTTCGAAGTCCAGCCCAGGCACTCTCTGTATCTCCATGGAAGCTAGACGCTCTTCCAAGTTCTTGTATTTGTCATCTGCAGGAGGGTATTGCTGTTCAGAATAGTCTTCATCCTCTTCTTCTTCTTCCTTATAATCAGATGGCACTGCAACTCCCTTTCCTTTTCCTACCCCTTCATCAGATGTTGAGGGGAAATCCAGGACCCTTCTGGCTTGTCCTTCAAATCTTCTGCCCAAGGTAGCCACACCAACTCTCTTCTTTTTCTTTTTCTCCTTTTCCTTCTCTAGTAGAGTCTTGAGCTCCTCCTGCCCCTTTGCCGAGGTCAGAAGTAGTTGTTGAAACTGTGAATTATGCGCTTGCAAGTCTTTGACCATTTGTTCTAGATCCATCTTGCTGAAATAAATAGCAGAGAGATGAAGAAACTTGGTGTGAAGACCTGTTTATGCATATGATGAATGATATGTATTCATGTAATGCATTCAAGGATTCAGAAATTCAAATTTGTTTTAAACAAAAAGGAACACACGTCATATTAATAAGATATAATTTGTTAGTACATCAATGCCCCATGGGCAAAATAATACAAAATTCTAAGGTAAAAAGACGTTACGCATCCTCTTTGGTGCAATGTAGGTGTTGAGATTTTGCTCTTCATGAAGTTGACAAGTGAGTTCCAAAACCTTCTTCTCGCTTGCGTAGAATTGGGCTTCAAAAGTATCGCGTTCTCCCTTGAGCTGTATCCAACTCCTTTGTAAATCTTCAAGTGATGTTGGCATGTCAGGATGTAGGAGGGTGTATGGAACCTCTCCTTCCATAAAGGGCTCTATAATCACAAGAAGCATGTAGGGGTAAGGCATTGTGATACGGTGGTAGAACTGACTTGAGGTTTTGTGTCTGTGTTCGCACTTGTGCGGTTTAGCAAGAGTCGCCACCGACTTTTTATTTTATCCAAAGGAAAGGTCAAAAAGCACAGGAAAGACCTTTGAGATGTTTTCTTGGGTTCGGGGGGTATATTATGAAAAGGGAAAGTGCTAGCACCCTTTTCATCCATGGTTTTCCATGGTCTCTTAGTTACTTATTTTAGATCACTTGCCTTTGCTTTCCAATTGTTTGAAATGATGCTTTGTGTGTGCGGTGTTAAAAATGCTTTGAAAAAGATGCCTTGTCTAGGCAACCTTTGTAATGATTCTTGTTTGAATATATACAAATGTGTGTGTCTTTTTGAATAGATATTTCAATGTTTTGAAAGTTGTTTTGAAATTATTTTGAAGTTGTGTTGTGAAGTGTGTTTGAAAATGGCAAGGATGTTTTGCAAGCTCTTGATCAAGTAACTAAGAGTTGTCTACCCTATTTTACCCAAAGATCTTTCTTATGTTTTTAACCCTTTTTAACAGTGTTGTTTCACCATTGTATTTGATGAACAACCTTGTGTTAGGATGTTAAACGGGACAGGCGCGGGTCATCGTATACAATCATTGAAAGCAACTTGTGAGACGCTCTAGTAATTTTGTAAGGGACGAGATTGTTTTATCGAAGGCAACATTGAGGGTCGTCGAGGGACTACGATCTTTGTTTATCGAAGGGGCATTTGCTAGAGTGTCTCATATTCGAGGGACATGATTGCATTTTCCGAGGCAACAAGCGAGGTTACCCTAGAGGTGCAAGTGTGCATTGTGTATTGATTTTCATGCATTTGTCTTGTATTAGGTCATATAGCGATTGATTTTAGACTTTCCCATACAAACCCTAAGTACTATACAGTATATTGAAAGCGATAAATTGCGGGAATTTAAAGTCTAAGTTATTACAAGTAAGTATCCAGGGATGGGGGTACAATTATTTACAAATGGGGATGAGTCTTATCAGAATAATAATGTCCAAGTATATATTACAACCAAATTGAATTGTCGCATTTATTTACAAATGAACAAATAAAGAAAATTAAAGAAATATGAGATGTATGTATTTATTTACAAATGAACAAATAACCTAGTGAAGATTAAGTATTATTATTATTTTTGTTTTATGATTTATGAAAAAAATGTTTTAAAGAAAGAAAATTTATTTAAATCAATGTTTAAGATTATTTATGTATTTTTTATTAAATGTAACAAATATTAAGGAAAACTATATTAAGAAAATTTATACAAAATTTTAATATATATTTTTTTATTTAACAAAAGAGAAAAAGAATTAGATTATTAAAAATGAAAATAAAATGATAAAAAAGTATTAGTTCAACAAAATGGAATTTAAAAAGATGATGGGCCTTATGAGCTTGTGGCCCAAAATAGAAAATGAAGAAGAACAAATTAATAAATCAGAAATGAAGAAAGGGGGGTGGGGCGCTGGAAAATGGAGTGGGCCTAAAGTGTTTTGTTTGGGGAGAAGGCCCATATGAAGTGTTGGGATAATTTTTTAGGGTTTGCTCATTTGATTAGGGTTTGTAAACTTTGGCCACAGCGGCGCCTCCTTTACTCTTCTTCTCCGTGTCCCTTCGTCTTTCTCAGGCTATAACGCTGATCATTCCTCATGTCTCTAGATTTCCAGAGCGCCACCTTCGCCCTCTCCTCTCCACGACGGCCTAAGGCAATGGTTTGAAAGGTACAGTTTCGTTCTAAACGCGTTTTAGGGTTTTTTACATTTTTGCATGTTTGATTCTCTTGATTTGTGTTTTGGATTTATCTTCTAATCTATGGTTGTTATGAGCATGATGCAGTGTAGGGGGTGAGGACACTTACCTTGATGTTTTGTCTCTGAAAAAGATGGAGGGAGGGTTGGACCGGCGACGCTCTTGGTGGCCGGAGGCGGAGAAGATGATGACGACGGTTGTTTGCTCGCTTTACCGGTATCTCTGTACTTTCTTGATTTGTTTGGTTGATGATGACTCTGAAAACTAGCTTATGTTGACTTGATCTTCGTTGATGATGAAAATATATTCTGAAACTTGCTTGCTTCTTTGTTTCTTGTTGATGATGAAGGATATACTTCTGAAACTGTTTTCTTTTTCTGAAAATCTTCTTCTTTTTGAGTGCTTGAATACTGATGATGAGATTGTTGGTTAGCTTCTGAAAACCTATTTTTTCTTTGACTTTTGTTGATGATGAGTATTTCTGAAACTTCTTGTTTGAACTGAGCTTGATGTTCTGAAACTCTATATTGTTTTACTTCCTTCTAAAACTCTTCCTCTCTCCTTGTGGGTTATTTGATGTTTGATGATGAAAACATATTCTGAAAACTACTGTATTTTGGTTCTATTGTCTTCCTTTTTCTGAATATTCATGGTTTATGGTTGAGGATGATGTGAGCTGAGTTTGCAGCTTTGCAGTTAGAAATGTTTGCAGGTTATTTTGTTTGGCCTGTGAGCATGTTTTGCTACAACTTGCAGTTTGAAACGTAGTCTGAGTTTGTGCAGGCAGATTTGGGCTTGGCCTGAGTGTTTTGGGCAAGCAGGCTTGAGCTTACAGTTTGTTTTGGTTTTGAGATGCAGGTTGTTGAGTTTGGCCTGTGTGTTTTTAGTTTTGACATGTTTGTTGTTGTTTTTAGACAGGTAGGTTGAGAAGTTTTTGGTAAGCAGGTTTACTTTGGGTTATGCAGGTTTTGCTTTACAGGCTTGTAGGCTTGGAGTTTTGGAGGCAGGCTTGCTTTTAGTTTTGGGCAAGCAGGCTTGAGCTTACAGTTTTGGTAAGTTGCAGGCTTGCAGGCTGTTTTTGTTTGGCTATGTAGGTTAAGCAGGTTATGCAGGCAGGTTTGGGCTTGGCATGAGTGTTGAGCTTGTAGGCTGTTTGTTTGAGTAGTTTTGTTTATGGGTAAACTTGGCTTGTAGACTTGAGTTTTACAAGCAGGCTTGCAGGGTTTTTGTGTTTTGGTATGCAGGTTTGCTTGATTTTTTCAAGCTTGGCCTTTGTTCTGTTTGTGGTTTATAGGCTTGTAAGTTTGCCAGGTTTGAGTTGTTTCTGGCTCAATGTTTTCCTCTCCCTGGACTGTTATACAGTCTTCTCTCTTTATCTTTTTTGTTATATTTTCCTGCCTTTTACAGCCTGCTTTAGCCAAAACTGCAAACCTCTTTCACTAGGTCTTCTCTTTCTCTCTCTCTCAAAATCACTTTTTCTTAATTTAATATATCTTTCTGAAAAGCTTGCTGGCCAGAAAATGATGAGGGCTAGGACAAGCCTCTTTGGCTTGTAACTTGGTTTATCCCTGCATTGTGTACTTTCTGTACTTGTTTACTTTGACATTTTGCATATTTCCTGCTTTGTACTTTGCCTTGACAGTTTTGCAACTCAGTTTGACATTCAGTTTGGTTAATGCATTTGTAGTTAGCTTGCCATGCTTGCTCATGTTTTCCTTGCTGACTTGGTTTGACTACTGCAGTTTTGTATGGCATGTTGTACACTTTTCTTTGCCTTGCTTCCTTATATCTTTGTATTTGAACCATGTGCATGCTTGCAATTTATTTTTTTACTTTTCTCTTTGTGAACCAAAAAGAGAAATCTTCTTGTGATTTGCAAAGAGAAAAAATAAAAACATGATGAATCCAATAGCATTCTGATTCCGGCTGGCAAGCTTTAATGATGATTTTCTTTTTTCCTTTTCTGCTTGAAAATTCTTATACTAATTTCTTTTTCTCTGTCTTTTGCAGGTAAGTACCAATTGGATGATAGAGGAAGCAGTAGAAGTAGAAGATCTCAAGAGATTAGGCTTAGATTTATTTTTCATTTATTGTAAACAAATATTATTTTAAATATTATAAGTTGTAATCTTACAATATTCGAATAAATTTGTAACCATATTTGAAATAAATAAAAGTCTTTATCAAAAGAAAATTCTACTGTCAAATATCTTTTCCATCTTTCCCTTATGTTTATTTAATTATTTAAGACTCTTAAATCAAAATGATTGAAACTGTGTCTCAATAATTCTAATCCAGATGAAATAAATAATCAACAAACTTTGCAGTCTCGTAACCTTGCATTACTCAATACGCATGGTATCAACACACACATTAGACAGTTAAAAAAGCAAGCATTCCATTAAACTGTAAACCTTTCACTCCACTAATCAAGCAGATGCCTTAAAGTTCCAAACAAAAGTCTCAGCTCTTATCCCAGATAATTAGGTTTTGAGAAACAAGCGGTAAATTTGAACAAGCAATTTCTGATGATTCAATCTCTTCTGAGAGATGTGAGAGAAAAAGCCTAATCCTGGATTACTGCCAAAGAAAAATCTTCTTGATCAATTCCTGAGCCAATCTCAACAAAATCAGTGAAAACCTTAATTCTGGATTGACTGATAAAGAAAAGTCCGTTTGACCGATTCTTGAGCCAATCTGAAAAATCAGAGAAAACCCTGAGGTTGTGATTTCCTGTGAAAAAGGGAGGGAAAATTTTGGGGTACAACAGTTGCCCCTGTTCAATCTTCTTGAACCTGAAGAGTTAGATTGGCAATTTTTCCGTTCGCGACTCGAAGGTAAAAGATGATTGGACACTAGAGTGCCCATAAATTTGCACTCGTCAAAGCATAGTTGATGGAATGGGCTTAAAGATTCCATTTGGAGATGTGACAGAATCTTGTCAGAGATGGGCTTAAAGATGCCATCAAAGAATGTTTGTTGAACTGTATGTTGTAGGTGAAAGAATGAGTATCAGAAAGGTATTCGTGTTTGGAACATCTCTGAGTTGGGGGTCTGAATAAGCAATAGATTAGTATCTGTGTCGGGAGGCATCCGTGAACTGTTTTTAGAAATCCTTGAAGCTTGAAACTTGTTAAACTTATTCTGCGACGGGTAAAATATTAGCTGAAACACAAAGTTATGTTGTATGATATGTATGATGCAATGTATGTGTTATATCAATGCTTATGATATATGAATGTAATGAATGCGCATGTAAGCTGATTAGGCGTCTTGCTGAGGAAGATAAATCATGGATAGCTGGAGATAATAAAATCTTTGACCGCTGTCGGGGAAAGTAAATCCTTGACTGCTGTCGGGGATTGAAAATCCTTTGTTCGTTGAAAATGAGAAGTCTTGGGACCACTGTTGGGGAAATCAGGAGTTTGGGTTGTATGCCAATCTACTGGGGATTCCTGTTTTGAGGAGATCTTCGTTGGGGAATATCTGAAAACTCTGTGAGGATTTGAGAATGAGAGTCTTTATTCTGCTTAGGGAGTTGGTGTTAAGGAGCCAAGAACGAGAATCTTCGATCTGCAGGGGATTAAAAACTCCGACAAATTATGCTGAGAGTAAAGAAAGCTCCGGAGAATCAAGGACGAGAGTCTTGATTTTTTTGGGGAGTAAGAACTCTGTGGGGAATATCCATACCGTTGCGGAGTGGCTATCCTGTTGGAGAGTAAAAACTCAGGACTCTGGGAAAATCTTATTTCTGTCTGGAAGAAGTTCAGGTTTAGGTTGTACTCCACTTTGAGAATGAGAATCTTCATTATGTCGGGAATATCAGGAGGTTGGGAGTATGCCAATATCTTGAGGTTTCAAGGATGAGAATCTTCATTCTGTTAACGGTATCGGGAGCTTGGGAGTATACCAATCTCTTGAGGTTTCAAGGATGAGAATCTTCATTCTGTTAACGGTATCAGGAGCTTGGGAGTATGCCAATCTCTTGAGATTTCAAGGATGAGAATCTTCATTCTGTTAACGGTATCAGGAGCTTGGGAGTATGCCAATCTCTTGAGGTTTCAAGGATGAGAATCTTCATTCTATTAACGGTATCAGGAGCTTGGGAGTATACCAATCTCTTGAGGTTTCAAGGATGAGAATCTTCATTCTTGAGAGAAATAGATTTTTAGGAGCTTCAGTTGTCCGTTATTCTGTTGGTGGGTATCAAGAGCTTGGGAGTATACCAATCTTCTGAGGTTTCAAGCATGAGAATCTTCATTTTTGAGAGAAACAAATTTTTAGGAGCTTCAGTTGTCCGTTATTCTGTTGGTGGGTATCAGGAGCTTGGGAGTATACCAATCTTCTGAGGTTTCAAAGATGAGAATCTTCACTCTGTTAACGGTATCAGGAGCTTGGGAGTATACCAATCTCTTGAGGTTTCAAGGATGAGAATCTTCATTCTGTTAACGGTATCAGGAGCTTGGGAGTATACCAATCTCTTGAGGTTTCAAGGATGAGAATCTTCATTCTGTTAATGGTATCAGGAGCTTGGGAGTATACCAATATCTTGAGGTTTCAAGGATGAGAATCTTCATTTTGTTAACGGTATCAGGAGCTTGGGAGTATACCAATCTCTTGAGGTTTCAAGGATGAGAATCTTCATTCTGTTAACGGTATCAGGAGCTTGGGAGTATACCAATCTCTTGAGGTTTCAAGGATGAGAATCTTCATTCTTGAGAGAAACAGAATTTTAGGAGCTTCATTTGTCCATTATTCTGCTGGTGAGTTGTTTCCGTTTGAGATTTAGGAACTTGTCCGGAGTTCAACTGAAGTAAAAGCTTTGTTGAAATTTAGGAACTTGTCCGTAATTCGACTGAAGAAAAGATTTGTCGCTTGAATTTTATTGTACCTTTCCTGAAAGGTAAAGGTTAGTGGCCTATATCAAATAATGATGTTCTCAAAATAAATGAGATCGCGTTGCATGATGTCTTAATGCACGGAGGTGTAATGTTTTTCAAGACGACCTTTCGTTGGGGAAAATAAATCCTGAGCTGATGAAGGAGAAAAGAGTTGGATTCTTCATCTCTGGTAGTGAAGATAATTAGAATAAATCGCTGAGATATTTATCTGAAATATCAAAAACCTGGAATATCTTCCACTGGCATAAGAATTAGGGAGATCTTAGTGTTGATCTGACCAAAACAGAGAGGGTCTTGGATTAATTTTAACTCGACTGGATGATGGAGGAATCTTTGACGACTGTAACTTCTAATAGGTGATGAAGGAATCTTGATGACTGTAACTTCCGACAGGTGATGAAGGAATCTTCGACGACCGTAACTTCCAACAGGTGATGAAGGAATTTTTGACGACCGTAACTTCCAACAGGTGATGAAGGAATCTTTGACAACCGATTAATCTGTGTATGTTATGAATGTTATTGAAATGTAATTTGTTTCGGAGAATAAATCCTTGACAAATGTTGGGGAAATAAACCCATGACTTCTGGTCTGCTAGAGAGGTGATGAACTTCTCGAGGACGCTTGAATTTCTTTTCAGAAAGATTTCAGAGAGGTTCGTCACTGCCCCTAGTATCAAATGCTTGTGGCACTGCCAGGAAACTTGGACTGTACGTAACCCTTTGATGAGATTGACGTTTAAATGCCCCAAGTGATGGTGAGGGAGACTTGCCCAGGTTAATCTACAATTGAGAGATTTCTTGAAACCTTGACTGGACTGCCCCAGGTTTAGTGGACTTTAAAAGATTTGCCTAAATCTTGACTGGACTTCCCCAGATTTAATGGAAAATACCATATCAAGTCCCCTTTTGTTGATGGGAGATTTTTGCAACGGGAGTGTCATCCCACTTGAAGTGATTTTATTCACTGAAAGAGCTTTCGTTCATCCGAACATTCACTGTTGTGAATTTCTTTGCTGTCAAACAAATAAACATGTGCAAACAACGATATTCAAATAATGCAAAGTTTATGCTTGTCTCGAAGTTTTGAAAAATGCATTTTTAGCAGAAAACTTTTTATAAGACAAATTCAACACAAGATTTAGAGCAAAGCCTTACAGGAGTCAGGATACCTTTTGTAACAGTATGCTTTCGAACTACCTCGTGCTTCAATTAGGGCTTTTGAAGGGTTGTAACGTGGCTTGGTTCATGTTTTAAGAAACAAAGGATAAAGGCTCAAAGTATATTTGTACCCACCCGCTCTTCATGATGTTCTTCAATCCTAAACTCAGTTAATTATGCGTCGAACTCTATTCGAGTTTGGAACGACGTTTTGGTGATGGTTCACACAAATTGGATTTTGGAAGGCAGCCATCATTTTTTGCAACATTTGTCATGTTGTTGAGGACTTATAATGACCTCTTTCTTTTGAGTTGGTTATCCCTAATTTTTGCCTGACTGTTCCTGTTTTCGAGATTACAGTCAGCGGGATGCCCCAGCTTTCTTAAGCCTCCTTTGTAGGTTTTGGCTCAGTGGGCTTTTTTTTAGAGATAATGACTGCTTATGAGATAAAGAACCATCATTTTCTTTTTGTTCCAAAGGAATGTTTTCGATGTCATTCGTTGTATTACGAACTGAGAGTTTGCGATTTCAATGCGTTTTTTTTTTAATTAACTGAGAGACTACCCTGCCCCAGGTTTAATCAAAGGTTTCAATTTGTGTTTAAAACAGAAAACTTCTACTTCTTTGGCTCGAAGGGGTTGACTAGGGATTATCTTCCTTATAACTCTAGTGTTTAGGATTTGAAAGAAACGCATGTACATCGTTAGCAAGGTCTGTCCAAAAGCATACTGTATGAGATTATGGTATTGTTTCGTCATCCTCCCTCTAAAGGCTTGTAACTTTTATCAAGAGTTAAATATCATAGAGAAAGTAGGAAGCATAATTCAAGAATAGTGAAAACGAATGGATGAATTCAAGACAAACATATGCAATGCATTAATGAAACAGAGTTTGACATCAACAGATAATTGTTCGAATAACAAAAGAAATTACAACTTGAAAATTCAAATGAAACAAAAGTCTCTTAGTTCGAACTTGTCATTTCAGGTGGAAAACCCTCAGTGGAAGATTTTCATCTCGCCATCCGGCATGAATTTCAGCACTCCATTGTCAATCAAGTCTTGGATCTTGTTTTTCAAAGCCCAACAATCGTCGGTGTCATGTCCAGGTCTATAGGAGTGGTATACACAAAACGCGTCAGGGTGATAGCTAGGAGCAGAGGTGTTGGGATTCCGAAGAGGATCCTTTAAAGCAGTCAGATTGACCTCCAACAAGCATTCCAGTATTAGAGATGATGGTATGTCAGTCTCAGTGAAATGTCTTCCAGATGTATTTTGCTTACACCGATTACCCCGTTGACGCTGGCGAGGTTGTTGCTGGGCTTGTGACCCTGAAGCAAGTTTAGGAGCTTTTCCCTTTTCTTCTTGTCTCAAAGGTGGTTGAATGATGACTTGATCTTCAACCCTAGTTGTTTTCCCCACTTGGTTATCTTGAAGTTGTTTGTTGACGAGGACTCTGAGCTCCTCTTGTCTTTGAGCCAGGTCTTGAATAAGAGCCATCTGGCCCACCAGTTGTCCCATCATCTGGATCTTCATTGTTGCTTGCTCAATCTGTAGCTCTTCCAATTGATCATTCCTGACGCCGCCTGGATTTCCTAGGACCATGCCCCTTGTGAGGAGAGCTTTCACTTCTTATTGCCCATGGGACAGGTTCAAGAACATTTCTTGAAGTTGAGCATTTTGAGCCTGGATATCTTCGACAGTTCTCTCTAGAGCCATCTCTACTGAAATAAACAGTAGGAGAATAAGGAAACCTGAAAGGGAAAACCTATCATGATACAATGCATGATATATGGATGCATGTTTTCAAGAATCTTGCGGGGTAAACATAAGAAAATGTTAGAGGTTGAACTTTGATCAGCATCTTTGACTGGAGAACTTTGTATCAGTGGATGTCTTTCCACGAGAATCAAGTTCACCATGTCAAGTGGGTCATAGCCCTCGATTCAAGTTGTTGTAATTGATATTTGACGGTGTTTGTTTAGAGGAAAATCCTCTTCAATGTGCCCCTGGATCAAAGACCCTCGAGATCCTCGAAATGGTTATTGAAAATGCTATGGTATGATGTTATGATGTTATGTACAGGTATGCAAAAGTATGCAAGTGTATATACAGATAATCACATTCACACAAAGCAGACAAGTCCTTAGGTTTAGGATTGCATGGGGTTTGTAGGTAAGTACCCTTTTGAAGTTAGTTGGCTCAACCTGTCCTAGCAATAGAAACCGGGTTCTAAGGAGCTCAATATCACTGGATAATTTTCTGTGTTCATGGTTTCAGTTTAGCCACTTTACTGGCGACCGAAATATTCCAAGAAAACAACCCTCAATGAGTGTAGTATCGAGTGTCTACCAACTTCGGACTGTACCAAAGCCGGTCACCTCACTACCCCTAAAAAGGCCAAGATGGTCAAGTAAGGTTCTAAGAGTTCGGTAGTGCTTCATGACATCACTCAGCGGCCCCGTATTCTCTTTGATTGACTCAAAGGCTACCGGCGCCCACAAATATGTCGCACTAACGTAGCCACTGCTTCAACCATGTCGGTATACCCCGCACAGTTCCCTCGCAGTTTATTGCTACTTACCTAAAAGGTGTCCCCAAATTCGGGTGTAGGATTTAAAACAAACCCAAGCAAGGAACCAAACATGTAAAGAAATCAAGGCAAACAAGATAAGCATGCAAAGGTGATCTAAAACCCTAAGGTAACCCCACTTTTAGAATATTCCTCAGCAGAGTCGCCTTTTCTGTGATACGGTGGGAGAACTGACTTGAGGTTTTGCGTTTGTGTTTGCACTTGTGCGGTTTAGCAAGAGTCGCCACCGACTTTTTATTTTATCCAAAGGAAAGGTCAAAAAGCACAGGAAAGACCTTTGAGATGTTTTCTTGGGTTCGGGGGGTAGATTATGAAAAGGGAAGGTGCTAGAACCCTTTTCATCCATGGTTTTCCATGGGCTCTTAGTTACTTGTTTTAGATCACTTGCATTTGCTTTTCAATTGTTTGAAATGATGCTTTGTGTGTGCAGTTTTGAAAATGCTTTGAAAAAGATGCCTTGTCTAGGCAACCTTTGTAATGATTCTTGTTTGAATATATACAAAGGTGTGTGTATTTTTGAAAAGATATTTCAATGTTTTGAAAGTTGTTTTGAAATTATTTTGAAGTTGTGTTGTGAAGTGTGTTTGAAAATGGAAAGGATGTTTTGCAAGCTCTTGATCAAGTAACTAAGAATTGTCTACCCTATTTTACCCAAAGATCTTTCTTATGTTTTTAACCCTTTTTAACAGTGTTGTTTCACCATTGTATTTGATGAACAACCTTGTGTTAGGATGTTAAACGGGACAGGCGCGGGTCATCGTATACAATCATTGAAAGCAACTTGTGAGACGCTCTAGTAATTTTGTAAGGGACGAGATCGTTTTATCGAAGGCAACATCGAGGGTCGTCGAGGGACTATGTTCTTTGTTTATCGAAGGGGAATTTGCTAGAGTGTCTCATATTCGAGGGACATGATTGCATTTTCCGAGGCAACAAGCGAGGTTACCCTAGAGGTGCAAGTGTGCATTGTGTATTGATTTTCATGCATTTGTCTTGTATTAGGTCATCTAGCGATTGATTTTAGACTTTCACATACAAACCCTAATTACTATACAATATATTGAAAGCGATAAATTGCGGGAATTTAAAGTCTAAGTTATTACAAATAAGTATCCAGGGATAGGGGTACAATTATTTATAAATGGGGATGAGTCTTATCAGAATAATAATGCCCAAGTATATATTACAACCAAATTGAACTGTCGCATTTATCTACAAATGAACAAATAAAGAAAATTAAAGAAATATGAGATGTATGTATTTATTTACAAATGAACAAATAAAAATTAACCTAGTGAAGATTAAGTATTATTATTATTTTTGTTTTATGATTTATGAAAAGAAAAAGTTTTAAAGAAAGAAAATTTATTTAAATAAATGTTTAAGATTATTTATGTATTTTTTATTAAATGTAACAAATATTAAGGAAAACTATATTAAGAAAATTTATACAAAATTTTAATATATATTTTTTTATTTAACAAAAGAGAAAAAGAATTAGATTATTAAAAATGAAAATAAAATGATATAAAAGTATTAGTTCAACAAAATGGAATTTAAAAAGATGATGGGCATTATGAGCTTGTGGCCCAAAATAGAAAATGAAGAAGAACAAATTAATAAATCAGAAATGAAGAAAGGGGGGTGGGGCGCTGGAAAATGGAGTGGGCCTAAAGTGTTTTGTTTGGGGAGAAGGCCCATATGAAGTGTTGGGATAATTTTTTAGGGTTTGCTCATTTGATTAGGGTTTGTAAACTTTGGCCACAGCGGCGCCTCCTTTACTCTTCTTCTCTGTTTCCCTTCGTCTTTCTCAGGCTATAATGCTGATCATTCCTCATGTCTCCAGATTCCCAGAGCGCCACCTTCGCCCTCTCCTCTCCACGACGGCCCAAGGCAATGGTTTGAAAGGTACAGTTTCGTTCTAAACGCGTTTTAGGGTTTTTTACATTTTTGCATGTTTGATTCTCTTGATTTGTGTTTTGGATTTATCTTCTAATCTATGGTTGTTATGAGCATGATGCAGTGTAGGGGGTGAGGACACTTACCTTGATGTTTTGTCTCTGAAAAATATGGAGGGAGGGTTGGACCGGCGACGCTCTTGGTGGCCGGAGGAGGAGAAGATGATGACGGCGGTTGTTTGCTCGCTTTACCGGTATCTCTGTACTTTCTTGATTTGTTTGGTTCATGATGACTCTGAAAACTAGCTTATGTTGACTTGATCTTCGTTGATGATGAAAATATATTCTGAAACTTGCTTGCTTCTTTGTTTCTTGTTGATGATGAAGGATATACTTCTGAAACTGTTTTCTTTTTCTGAAAATCTTCTTCTTTTTGAGTGCTTGAATACTGATGATGAGATTGTTGGTTAGCTTCTGAAAACCTATTTGTTCTTTGACTTTTGTTGATGATGAGTATTTCTGAAACTTCTTGTTTGAACTGAGCTTGATGTTCTGAAACTCTATATTGTTTTACTTCCTTCTAAAACTCTTCCTCTCTTCTTGTGGGTTATTTGATGTTTGATGATGAAAACATATTCTGAAAACTACTGTATTTTGGTTCTATTGTCTTCCTCTTTCTGAATATTCATGGTTTATGGTTGAGGATCATGTGAACTGAGTTTGCAGCTTTGCAGTCAGAAATGTTTGCAGGTTATTTTGTTTGGCCTGTGAGCATGTTTTGCTACAACTTGCAGTTTGAAACGTAGGCTGAGTTTGTGCAGGCAGATTTGGGCTTGGCCTGAGTGTTTTGGGCAAGCAGGCTTGAGCTTACAGTTTGTTTTGGTTTTGAGATGCAGGTTGTTGAGTTTGGCCTGTGTGTTTTTAGTTTTGACAGGTTTGTTGTTGTTTTTAGACAGGTAGGTTGAGAAGTTTTTGGTAAGCAGGTTTGCTTTGGGTTATACAGGTTTTGCTTTACAGGCTTGTAGGCTTGGAGTTTTGGAGGCAGGCTTGCTTTTAGTTTTGGGCAAGCAGGCTTGAGCTTACAGTTTTGGTAAGTTGCAGGCTTGCAGACTGTTTGTGTTTGGCTATGCAGGTTAAGCAGGTTATGCAGGCAGGTTTGGGCTTGGCATGAGTGTTGAGCTTGTAGGTTGTTTGTTTGAGTAGTTTTGTTTATGGGTAAACTTGGCTTGTAGACTTGAGTTTTACATGCAGGCTTGCAGGGTTTTTGTGTTTTGGTATGCAGGTTTGCTTGATTTTTTCAAGCTTGGCCTTTGTTCTGTTTGTGGTTTACAGGCTTGTAAGTTTGCCAGGTTTGAGTTGTTTCTGGCTCAATGTTTTCCTCTCCCTGGACTGTTATACAGTCTTCTCTCTTTATCTTTTTTGTTATATTTTCCTGCCTTTTACAACCTGCTTTAGCCAAAACTGCAAACCTCTTTCACTAGGTCTTCTCTTTCTCTCTCTCTCAAAAGCACTTTTTCTTAATTTAATATATCTTTCTGAAAAGCTTGCTTGCCAGAAAATGATGAGGGCTAGGACAAGCCTCTTTGGCTTGTAACTTGGTTTATCTCTGCATTGTGTACTTTCTGTACTTGTTTACTTTGACATTTTGCATATTTCCTGCTTTGTACTTTGCCTTGACAGTTTTGCAACTCAGTTTGACATTCAGTTTGGTTAATGCATTTGTAGTTAGCTTGCCATGCTTGCTCATGTTTTCCTTGCTGACTTGGTTTGACTACTGCAGTTTTGTATGGCATGTTGTACACTTTGCTTTGCCTTGCTGCCTTATATCTTTGTATTTGAACCATGTGCATGCTTGCAATTTATTTTTTTACTTTTCTATTTGTGAACCAAGAAGAGAAATCTTCTTGTGATTTGCAAAGAGAAAAAATAAAAACATGATGAATCCAATAGCATTCTGATTCCGGCCGGCAAGCTTTAATGATGATTTTCTTTTTTCCTTTTCTGCTTGGAAATTCTTATACTAATTTCTTTTTCTCTGTCTTTTGCAGGTAAGTACCAATTGGATGATAGAGGAAGCAGTAGAAGTAGAAGATCTCAAGAGATTAGGCTTAGATTTATTTTTCATTTATTGTAAACAAATATTATTTTAAATATTATAAGTTATAATCTTACAATATTCGAATAAATTTGTAACCATATTTGAAATAAATAAAAGTCTTTATCAAAATAAAATTCTACTGTCAAATATCTTTTCCATCTTTCCCTTATGTTTATTTAATTATTTAAGACTCTTAAATCAAAATGATTGAAACTGTGAGGTTGTGATTTCTTATGAAAAAGGGAGGGAAAATTTTGGGTTACAACAGGCATCATAAGACTTTGGGCGCGGGTTCGTACCCACTTGAGGTAAGGCTCAAGGGTGATGGAATTCTTGTGTCCTAAGGTCTTACTGTCTACCTTGTTGGGCATTCTCCAAGCTCGGATGAACCTTTGTCGAAGTCCTTGATCGTCGTTGTCGAAGTCAAAAACTAAGTCTGGAATCAGCATGTCATGTGGCCCATCCCTTCGGGCGTACCCAAACTGTCTCAGAGCCAACAAGGGTTGTAGGTAATGCCTCCCCTAATGCCAAGTAGAGGTACATTAGGGAATTCCCCACAACGGTCAATGATGATAGCATTCTCTTTTGATCGAGAACACCAATGGATATCTGAATGTGTAAGGGTCATCAACCATTATGACCACCTCAAGCCTTGCTCATTCTTCAAAACCTATTGGGGAAGATGATAAATAAACCATCTTTCTAGTATAGGAGTGCAACACATGAGAACACCTCTTTTCCTCATTGTTCGAGTGTGAAAAGAGTGGAGGGTATCCCTAAGCAATGTAGGCACCGGGTTGCGAGCCATGAAGATTTTGACAGTATTGACATCTATAAGCTGGTCAGGGTTTGGGAACAAGACCAACCCATAGATGAGAAGAGCTACAATCTCCTTAAAAGCTTGCAGGTCTAGAGAATTCCAGCATTCTTGAGCTTTCTCAAAAAGAACCTTTGCCAAGAAACCCTTGACACCACTTTTGGTTTCCCAATAACTTGTGACATCTGATGGTTGCAAGTGCAGGGCTTGAGCAACATCTTCAGGCTTTGGATCTCTTTCCGTACCGTTGTAGGGTAGTTGATGGAGAATAGGAATCCTCAGGAGTTGAGAAAATTCCTCCAAAGTAGGCACCAGCTGGTAATCAGGAAATGTGAAGCAGTGGTGTAAGGGGTCAAAGAACTGGAAGAGAACTTTCAGCATATCCTCCTCAGTGTTGGTGTTGACTAAGTTGAGAAGAATACCATGCCTCTCGGTGAATGGAGAATTATCAGGAATCCTTGAAGCTAGCTCCTTTAGTTGTGGAGGAATTCTTACAAGGTTGATCTGAATAGTTTTCCTGCGAAGTGAATCCATTACCTATAAAACAGGAACAAAGATGAAAATCGAAATCCTTGAAATGGTTAGTGGATGCATATGATGCTTCATGATGTCATGATGTTATGCACTAGTATATATGTACAAAAAAATCACACAAGTTACTAGTTTAGGCTTGCATGGGGTTTCATAGGTAAGTACCCTCTTGAAGTTTAGTTGGCTCAACCTGTCCTATAAATAGTAACCGGGTTCTAAGGAGCTCAATATCACTGGATTATTTTTTGTGTTCATTGTTTCAGTTTAGCCACTTTACTGGCAACCTAAATATTCCAATAAAACAACCCTCAATGAGTGTAGTATCGAGTATCTACCAACTTCGGACTGCACCAAAGCCGGTCATCTCACTACCCCTAAAAGGCCAAGTTGGTCAAGTAAAGGTTCTAAAAGTCCATTAGTGCTTCATGACATCACTCAGCGGCCCTGTATTCTCTTTGATTAACTCAAAGGCTAACGGTACCCACAAATATGTCGCACCAATATAGATATTGCTTAGACCATATCGGTATACCCCACACAGTTTCCATAACGTATTGCTATTTACCTATGAATTTTTCCAAAATCCGGGTAGAGGATTCAAACCTAAACAATAGAACCAAAGTTTAAAGCATACAAGTCAAGTAAGATAAGCATGTAAAGGTGATCTAAAACCCTAAGGTAACCCCACTTTTTTCAATGATCCCCAGCAGAGTCGCCAGTTCTGTGATGCGGTGGGAGAACTGACTTGAGGTTTTGCGTTTTTGTTCGCAAATGTTTCAGTTTAGCAAGAGTCGCCACCGACTTTTATTTTATCCAAAAGGAAAGGTAAAAAAGCACAGGAAAGAACTTTGAGATTGTTTTTGGG
This sequence comes from Vicia faba, assembly GCA_948472305.1. Classification (NCBI taxonomy): domain Eukaryota; kingdom Viridiplantae; phylum Streptophyta; class Magnoliopsida; order Fabales; family Fabaceae; genus Vicia; species Vicia faba. The sequence continues at coordinate 563,854,944 of OX451735.1, forward strand.
TTCGGGGGTAGATTATGAAAAGGGAAGGTGCCAGCACCCTTTTCATCCATGGTTTTCCATGGGCTCTTAGTTACTTGTTTTAGATCACTTGCTTTTGCTTTTCAATTGTTTGAAATGGTGCTTTCGTGTGTGGTTTTGAAAGTATTTTGAAAAGAGGCCTTTGTTTAGGCAACCTTTGTAATGATTCTTGTTTGAATGTATACAAAGGTGTTTGTCTTTTGAAAAATGTTTCAATGTTTGAAAGTTGTTTGGAAATTGTTTTAAAATTGTGTATGTATTTTGAAAATAGCAAGGATTGTTTGAAAGAGATCAAGTAACTAGGAGTTATCTATCCTACTCAAAAGTCTTTCCTACACATTTTTATTCCTTTGATGTTGTTATTTTACCATTGTATTTGGTAAACAACCCTATCTTTGGATGTTAAACGGGACGGGTGTGGGTCATCGTATGACCATGATAACAATATTGCCAAGTATCTTAGCAAGTTTTTGAGGGACTAGATCATTTTTGTTTAGGCAACCAAGATAGCGTCATCGAGGGACTATGATCTTTTTGTTTTGTTTTGTTTTTCCAAGATACCTAGCATGCATACCATGACCATGTTTTAAGGCAACAAAGTGGATGAAACCCTAGGGATGCTTGTGTGAGATGTGTTGTCATTTTCATGCATTTTTGTCTTGTGTTAGGTCATGCTATTTGTTTTGATTTTTGGTCTTTGCATACAAAACCCTAATTTACTATAATGGTATATGAAAGCAATAAAGTGTGTAAAGTAAAGCTAGACTATTACAACAATATTATGGGGAGGGGGATACAAGTTTGAATAGGGGGTATTTGCACAAAATAAAACCCTAATTTACTATTACAACCCAATTGAATTTATACAACAATAAATAAATAAACAAGTATTTAAATATGGAATAAATTGTAAATATGCAAAATGTTTTTGTATTAATTTTATGTATGTAAAAAATGAATTTATTTAATGTCTTAAGAATAAGAAAAATATAATGATTATTTTTGAAAGGGGTGAAAACCCTAATTTTGTTTTAAAGAAAATATATATTCTATTATTATTTATTTCATTTATGTACAAGGAAATAAATAAAAATATATACAAAAATATTAAAAAATAAAATATGTGTGAAAATGTTATTTCAAGTGTATAAATAATAAAATTAAAAATATAAGCATTTTTATATTATTTATAAGTTTTATTTAAAAGAAATAAAGTATATTAAACCTAATAAACTATTTATTATTCAAAGAAAAATAAAATAAAAATATGATAAAATGCCAAAAATAAAGAAAATATTTTTTGTGATTTTAAATGTTCAAGAAAAAATAATAAAGTCAGAAAATAAAAAAGAAATGAAAAAAATATGCAAAATAAAGAAAATGGGCCAGGGGGTGCAAATAACAAAATGGGGGGTGCAAATAGCCAGAAAAGCCAGGCCCAGGCCCAAGTTCCACTTCGTCCCTGTCCTCTGAACACGTGCGTGCCCTGGTTCAATTCAAACATGTTCTCTCTATTGCTTGCATGAAATCAAAAATTTACAACATGAAAGTTATAGCATTTTCAATCACGATTCCAACCATATCCATTTTGTGACCTAACTCTAAGAAACCAGGGAGAATTTCAGTGGCCCTAAATTCTAACCTAGCTTTTTCAGCATTTTCATCATCCAAATTCTCCTAGCTCAGTTAATATAAATGAAATTCTGGCAGCAGATACTCAATGTCACAGTGAATGTTATGACACCGTATCTGACTTTCTATAAGACAGTAAATAAAAACAGTAAAGAACACAGTCAATTGTTTACCCAGTTCAGTGTGAAACAACACCTACTCTGGGGGCTACCAAGCCAGGGAGGAAATCCACTATAAGAGATATTAATTCAGGAATAAACCAACCAGTTTATCTCCTTCACTTAAGACCTACCCAATGCAAATTCAATTTAAGTTCAACTTAAACCTGAGTTCCTACTCACTCCCCCTCAATCACAGCAGTGATACTTAAAACAATTGACTAATGAATTAATGAAGACACTCTTCAGAGAATACACTTGATTATGCTTCACAGCTTTTTAATCAAGTAACACAAACACTCGTGCTTCACAGCTTTGAGTGATACATAAACCTAACTTGACTTTGCTTCAAAGCTTTAGTCAAGAGACACAAACACTCTTGCTTCAAAGCTTTGAGTGATACAAAAGCCCTTACAATCAAAACCTATTCCAAGTCACTTATCACAATGATACTTGCTTGGATTACAGCAGTTAAAACTATACAGCTCCTAATTGATCTTCAGTCAAAAGAGTTACTTTCCAATCAGCAATCCTGTTGAATATATATGCAGTTGTTTCTTCAGTTTAGGGCTTCCACAAAAAGATAGGGTTAATTAGGGTTAACCTCAAGACTAGGTCATAAGACTTTATCAACCAGATTAGGGTTGAGCTAGGTTAACCCAAAGTCCACGTGAGATTCTGTTCTGGAAAGAATGAGCCATCTTCCTGAAAAATCTCAGAATTAACCAAACTGCATATCTGTTAGATCAGTACAGGATGTCTTAACATTTGTTATGACATCAAAATTCCTGTTTACTGATTTTGGTAGAAGGCAATAAATGTGATCATTGCAAAATGCTCAGATACACACTCATAAACAGTAGCTACTGTATGCCATACTTTTTCTGCGTAAAGTACCTAATAATCCAGAATGTTATGACATCCGTCATGACATTTACACACCTGGTTTTACCAAAAATACATGCCAATAACTAAACACTTACAAACTCCCCCTTTGGCAGATTTTTGGCTAAAACCCCTAAGCAATCAGAGAATAGAGAGCAGCAGAATGAATATGACTGCAGAAAAAATATGATGTCTACCAAGTAATTAACACAAAATATCTCCCCCTCTTTAGCCACAAATTGGCCAAAGATACATGTACTTATATGTTATACAGTCATCCAAAATAAGTAATAAAAACAACAAATAAAATCTGAAAACACTTGCATCAACAGGAACCAGCAACAGGGTTGTCAACTACACCAAACTTTAAGCACTGTCATCTTCAGAGGAGCTACTTTCTTCAGCATTGAGCTAATCTTTAGCAGCTCCCTCTTCCCTTCTGTTTCCTTCAGTCTCCTCCTGTTCCAACTAGAGAGAGAACTTTGATTGAGAGAATGGGATTTGTTGCAGAGTCGAGAGATGAAGGAGGCAAATGAGTGTCTACTCAGCTTCTTAATAATTATGAAAGAAATGGGAAAGAATATGATTAACCCAATCAAAATAGACTTAACAAAAATAACTCCTTCAACCCTTGTTTTAAGCAAAATTAATTGCTACAATTCCTCCTGTTGGCAAATACCCACCTTGTCCCTCAAGTTTTCAAATTGATTTGCATCAAGTGCCTTGGTAAAAATGTCAGCCAGCTGTAGCTCAGTGGCAACATGTTCCAGTTTAATCTTCTTCTCTTCTACAAGGTCTCTGATAAAGTGATGTCTTATGTCAATATGCTTGGTCCTGCTATGCTGAATAAGATTCTTGGAAATGTTGATTGTACTCAGATTATCGCAGTACAATGTCATAACATCTTGTGTGACATTATACTCAGTAAGCATCTGTTTCATCCATATCATTTGAGAACAGCTACTACCAGCTGCAATGTATTCAGCTTCAGCAGTAGAGAGAGACACACAGTTATGTTTCTTGCTGAACCAGGAGACCATATTATTTCCTAAGAAGAAACATCCTCCATAGGTGCTTTTTCTATCATCAACACTTCCAGCCCAATCAGCATCACAATAACCAGTCAGAGTTGGTTCACAACCATGAGAGTATAGCAAGCCATAGTTGTAAGTTCCACTTACATACTTCAAAATTCTCTTTACTTGGTTGATATGACTGACTTTAGGATCAGCTTGGCATCTTGCACAAACTCCAACTGCAAAAGCAATGTCAGGTCTGCTGGCTGTTAAGTACAGCAAACTTCCTATCATGCTTCTGTACAGACTTTGGTCTACCTTAACCCCACTTGAATCTTTGGATAGCTTTAAATGAGTAGGTGCAGGGGTCCTTTTGTGACTGGCATTCTCCATACCAAACTTCTTGACAATGTTCTTTGCATACTTGCTTTGAGATAGAAAGATTGAGTCCTCCATCTGTGAGACTTGCAGTCCAAGAAAATAAGTCAGTTCTCCCATGAGACTCATTTCGAATTCAGCTTTCATCTGGTCAGCAAAATGTTTAACCATTTGTTCTGACATTCCCCCAAACACTATGTCATCAACATATATTTGAGCTACCATTAACTTCCCTCCTTCATTTTTGACAAAGAGGGTTTTATCCAAGCCTCCTTTTCTGTATCCTTTGTCTGAGAGAAATTTTGTTAACCTGTCATACCATGCTCTAGGAGCTTGTTTCAGGCCATATAGAGCTTTCCAAAATTTGTAGACATGATCAGGGTGGTTTGGATCCATAAAACCTTTAGGTTGTTCCACATAAACTTCTTCATTTAAGTACCCATTTAGGTAGGCACTTTTACATCCATCTGAAATAGCTTGAACTTCAGTAGACAAGCAATTCCCAATAGGAGTCTGATAGATTCCAGTCTGGCTACAGGGGAAAAGGTATCATCAAAATCACCCCCTTCAACTTGAGTGTATCCTTGGGCAACAAGTCTTGCCTTATTCCTAGTGACAACTCCTTCAGCATATGATTTGTTCTTGTATATCCATTTTGTGCCAATGATGTTTGTTCCCTCTGGTCTAGGAACTAACTCCCAAACTTCATGTTGCTTAAATTGGTTCAATTCATCTTGCATTGCACCAATCCAGTATTCATCAGTTAAGGCCTCCTTAACATTTCTTGGTTCAATTTTAGACACAATGCAAGAGTTTGAGATGATTTCTCTAGATCTTGTAATGACTCCACTATTTGGATCCCCTATAATGAGTTCTTTAGGATGATCTTTCTGAATTCTGATGGAAGGGATTTTGCTAGCTTCCTTGGATTCAGAGACTGCTGTAGTGGTGTTAGGAAGGTCATTCTGTTGAGTTGGAGTCTCAAAGAATGTCTTAACATTACAAGGGACATCTGTTTCTTCATGATAATCATCAACTATGACATTTATTGATTCCATCATGACTTTGGTCCTGGAATTGAATACCCTATAAGCTCTTCTGTTGGAAGAGTATCCTAGAAATATACCTTCATCACTTTTAGGGTCCAGCTTTCTCCTTTGTTCACGATCTGCCAGAATATAGCATTTGCTGCCAAATACATGGAAGTACTTCACAGTTGGCTTTCTTCCTTTCCAGAGTTCATAAATGGTGGATGAGGTTCCCTTTCTCAAAGTGACTCTGTTATGGACATAACAGGCTGTATTCATAGCTTCAGCCCAAAAATGAATAGGAAGTCTTTTGGCATGTATCATAGCTCTGGCAGATTCCTGTATGGTCCTATTTTTCCTTTCTACAACTCCATTTTGTTGAGGAGTTATAGGAGAAGAGAATTCATGACTAATTCCTTCTGAGGAACAGAACTCATTAAACTTACTGTTTTCAAATTCCTTGCCATGATCACTTCTGATTCTGACAATACACCCTTCTTTTTCTCTTTGAATTCTTTTGCACAGTTCTTTAAAAACTTCAAACACATCAGATTTTTCCTTAATGAAGTTAATCCAGGTGAATCTGGAATAGTCATCCACAACAACATAGGCATATCTCTTTCCACCTAGACTTTCCACCTGCATTGGTCCCATCAGATCCATATGAAGAAGTTCTAGAACCTTAGAGGTGGTCAGATGTCTTGACTTTGGATGTGACATCCTAGTCTGCTTACCAACCTGACATTCACCACAAACTCTCCCTTCATCAATTTGCAGTCTTGGAATCCCTCTGACTGCCTCCATGGAGATAATCCTTTTCATTCCTCTTAGATGAAGATGGCCAAGTTTTTGGTGCCACAGTTTCACCTCTTTTTCTTCTTTGGCAATAGAACACACAGTGGAGTAATTAGTGTTCTCAGGCTCCCACAAGTAACAGTTGTCTTTAGATCTGACTCCTTTCATTACAACTTCTTGTTTTTCATTAGTTACAAGACATTCAGATTTTGAGAAGTTTACCTTGAATCCTAGATCACATAATTGACTGATACTAATGAGATTAGCAGTCAGGCCTTTTACCAATAGTACTTCATTTAGATTTGGAACTCCAGGGCAGTCCAAATTACCAACTCCTTTGATTTCACCTTTAGCACCATCTCCAAAGGTCACATAACTAGTGGTGTGAGGTTTAACATTATTGAGAAGGTTCTTGATTCCAGTCATGTGTTTAGAACACCCACTGTCAAAGTACCAGTCTTCCTTTGCAGAGACTCTCAGGGAAGTGTGGGCTATCAGGGCAGTAGCCTTTTTCTTCCATTGAGGAGTATGTGGTACCCTGTTAGACTTAGGTTTGACACCTGGGTTCTGATTAGGGTATCCATACAATCTGAAGCAGAAAGGCTTTATGTGACCAAACCTCCCACAATGATGACATCTCCATCTTTGGTACTTTTTCTTCATATTTCTCTGTTCCCGATGTTGAGTGTTATGTTGTGACATCTGCTTTGACATTTGTTTATCAGACCTGATCTTCTTGTCTGCACCAGATTTCTTTGCTGTCACAAATCCTAGACCAGACTTGTTTCCCACATTTTGTCCAACCTGAAGGATTTCTTCCAATTTGTCAGTTCCATTTATCAGCATCTTGACAGATTTGGTCATCTGGTTCAGTTTTGAGTTCAGCATTTGAACTTCCCCTTCTAGATGACTTATAGTTTCAAGGTCTGCCCTTTTTTCAGCCTCCAACTTTATGATGAGTTTTGTTTGTCTCTCATTTTGCACACAGACTTCAGCACTTCTGATACACAATTTCTTGTAAGTATCAGCCAGTTCTTCAAATGTCACTTCCTCATCACTAGTGTCACTTTCAGAGGTACAAACACCAGTTAGTGCAGTAACTAGTTTGGCAGATTCTTCTTCAGAATTACTTTCTGAATCACAGTTAGACCAGATAACAGTCATTCCTTTCTTTTTTTTCTTAAGAAAGGTAGGACATTCAGCTCGAATATGCCCATATCCTTCACAACCATGGCATTGAATTCCTCTGCCTTGATTTCCCTTCTCTTCAGACCTTGGTCTTCTGCTGGAGTCATAAGATCTGTTAATGTCAGAGGGGATGTTCTCAACATTTGACCTTGACTTTGGATCCATTCTCTTGATGAGTTTGTTGAATTGTCTTCCAAGCATGGCTATAGCTTCTGAAATATTTTCTTCTTCATCCTCCTTGTTTTCATCTTCAGTGTTGGATACAAGTGCTATGCTCTTGTTTTTCTTGTCAACATTGTCACTGATCCCCATCTCAAAAGTATGAAGATACCCAATGAGTTCATCCACCTTTAACTTGCTGATATCCTGGGCTTCCTCTATAGCAGTTACCTTCATTGCAAATCTTTTAGGCAGGGATCTGAGAATCTTTCTCACCAATTTTTCTTCAAACATCTTTTCACCCAATTCTCCTGAGGTGTTGGCAATCTCCAAGATGTTTATGTGAAACTCATGAATGGTTTCATCTTCCTTCATCCTTAGGTTCTCAAACTTGGTAGTCAGCATCTGAAGCCTTGACATTTTTACTTTGGATGTGCCCTCATGGGTAGTTTTGAGAGTGTCCCACACTTCCTTGGCCAGTTCACCTTGATGTACTAGTCTGAATATGTTTCTATCAATTCCATTGAACAAGGCATTTAAAGCTTTGGAATTACCCAGGGCTAACTCATCTTCTTCTTTGCTCTATTCTTCCTCAGGCTTCAGACTGATTGTCCCATCTTTCTCAGTTATGGTGGGATGGTTCCATCCTTTGTCAGCAGCTCTCCAAGCCTTTTTGTCCAGTGATTTTAAGATGGCACTCATAAGAGGTTTCCAGTAGTCATAATTTGTTCCATCCAGAATGGGTGGTCTATTTCCAAAAACTCCTTCTTTGTCCATAGTGCCAGAAAGTGATATCCCTAGATCTCACCCAGTAATACAGGCAGGGTGCCTGCTCTGATGCCAATTGAAATTCTGGCAGCAGATACTCAATGTCACAGTGAATGTTATGACACCGTATCTGACTTTCTATAAGACAGTAAATAAAAACAGTAAAGAACACAGTCAATTGTTTACCCAGTTCAGTGTGAAACAACACCTACTCTGGGGGCTACCAAGCCAGGGAGGAAATCCACTATAAGAGATATTAATTCAGGAATAAACCAACCAGTTTATCTCCTTCACTTAAGACCTACCCAATGCAACTTCAATCTAAGTTCAACTTAAACCTGAGTTCCTACTCACTCCCCCTCAATCACAGCAGTGATACTTAAAACAATTGACTCATGAATTAATGAAGACACTCTTCAGAGCATACACTTGATTATGCTTCACAACTTTTTAATCAAGTAACACAAACACTCGTGCTTCACAGCTTTGAGTGATACATAAACCTAACTTGACTTTGCTTCAAAGCTTTAGTCAAGAGACACAAACACTCTTGCTTCAAAGCTTTGAGTGATACAAAAACCCTTACAATCAAAACCTATTCCAAGTCACTTATCACAATGATACTTGCTTGGTTACAGCAGTTAAAACTATACAGCTCCTAATTGATCTTCAGTCAAAAGAGTTACTTTCCAATCAGCAATCTTGTTGAATATATATGCAGCTGTTTCTTCAGTTTAGGGCTTCCACGAAAAGCTAGGGTTAATTAGGGTTAACCTCAAGACTAGGTCATAAGACTTTATCAACCATATTAGGGTTGAGCTAGGTTAATCCAAAGTCCACGTGAGATTCTGTTCTGGAAAGAATGAGCCATCTTCCTGGAAAATCTCAGAATTAACCAAACTGCATATCTGTTAGATCAGTACATGATGTCTTAACATTTGTTATGACATCAGAATTCCTGTTTACTGATTTTGGTAGAAGGCAATAAATGTGATCATTGCAAAATGCTCAGATACACACTCATAAACAGTAGCTACTGTATGCCATACTTTTTCTGCATAAAGTACCTAATAATCCAGAATGTTATGACATCCGTCATGACATTTACACACCTGGTTTTACCAAAAATACATGCCAATAACTAAACAGTTACAATAAATAAGAACTATGCATATGTTCAGCTCAAGCACATTAAAGACTACATTTTTGCTTCACAAACCTAAGCCTAAGGATGTCTAAATAAGGAGATAGAACTTTGAAAATTACCTTGTTCAGTTGAGTTTAGTTATGGCAATGTAGCAGCTTTGAGTGAGGCCTGAAGTACTTGTGAGCTTGCTTGAAGTTCCCTCAACCTTTCCCAATGCTCAGCTTGCTTTGAAATGGCTTGAATCTCCTTGTAGAAGTCAACCTGCAAACTCATAAATTGAAAATGGTGAAGCTTGAAAATGAGGTTATAGTTGCTGAACAATGGCTTGGATAGTTTAGGTGTGTTGTAGGAAATGTGTTTGAAGTGGTTCCAAGCAAAACGCACGAGCCAATTTGGTTTTGGAAATGGTTCTGCAGATGATGCCCTGTTTGGGTAGGAAATTGTGATTTTTATGTTTTAGGGTGTTTGAGAGCTTAGCAAATTGTGTTTCTGGCTTGAGACAATATGTTAAGGTCGTTTGAAATGTTTCCAAGGCTTGGTTTTAACATATACAAGAGTTGTGGACTTTTTGCAAGCTTACTTGCTTTTGAAGCAAAAGTGAGTTGACAAAGCTCAAAGCCTGTACAGGCTAGCTTGAGGTATGAGCATAGTTGGTGTACCTTTCCTCAAGTTTGTGGATCTTGTTTGTAGCCAAAGATCAGGTTCAATGATCAAGGAATACAAAGTTGCAAAAAAGAAAGCTTTATGGAAATGGTATTGTTACCTTTATGCCATAAATGGATTAATTCATTGTGCAAAGTTCCATAGCTCAGAAAAAAGACAATATCCATTGTATTTGCATTAAATTAAGGAGTGTGGAAAGGTTTAAGACCTGTAAAACAAGTACAAGCATGCTTAGGACAGATTTGCAACTTGTAGCAATGTGAAAAATGCCATGGACAAAAGTGAGAAATGGACATTTTCTTTTCTTCGATTCTCCCTAACCATAAATGATCTAGGAGAGTTCCTGGACATTTTGGAAAGCTTGTAACATGCTCTATAATCCATATTTGAAATTCATTTTGAGATTCCACTTGGAACTAGGTGAAAAGTTGACATGAAGTTAGGTCAAAAATCTGCATAAACTAGGGCAAAATTTCACTAAGTTAAAAAGTTTTTGGACCCTTATTCACAAAATCATAACTTGATATCCAAGCATCTTTTGGGAAAACTTTGTGAACTAAAGTTGTAGATTTCATGGAGGACTACAACTCTCGTGTTGGAAGTTTTGTTTGAATCCAATTGCATCATGGTGAAAAAGTTGGGAAAAGTTGGTAAAAAATAAGAAATTTTCATAACTTAGAAAATTTCTAAGTTATGAAAATTTTCAAACTTAAACCCTAATTTTCAAAATTAGGTTTCTTGGTGAAGAAGTTTCATGTTTTGGCACATCTTGATGAAATATGACCCCTGACACTTGATTTTGACTAAAAAGTCAAAGTTTGACTTTTCAATCTACAGTTGATTTTTGATCAGTTGACTAGAAAATTCATCTGTCAATCCAATGAATTTGAGATCTTTTGAACCTTTTGATTAGGTAAAGATGATGCCATTTAGTCCTTGAAATCATGCTTGAACCTAATTTTCTGTTGGCTAGGGTAAAAATCAGAAATTTCCTTTCTACAATCAAAACCCTAAAAATGATCATTTTGCCCTTTTGATGATCTGATCAAATTTCTTGAGGAGTTGTGGTCCAAACTTGATCAAATGGTTCATATGAGTCTATAATGTTGATGTGGATCCAAAATTATGAGGTTTGACTGTAAATTGGCCACAGTTGACTTTTTCCCCGATACAGCTGATTTTTAGGTCAACTGTCCAATTGACTGGGCAAAAAAAGTGATTCAAGGCTTGAAACTTGGTATGAGAAATCTTAGAGTTCCAACAAGAAGTATGAAAGTCACATGAGGTATTGGAAGTCTAAAAATCCTTGTGCAAACTCAAACCCTAATTTCAGGTCAACAGTGCAAGGAGATGTCTTGAGCTGAGTAAACCCTAATCCTGTCTGGAGTCCAAGGAGTCTTGTGAGGAAAATCTTGATAATATGAGAGGGAAAATTTTAGGGTACAACACTACCCACAATCATGAGAAAGGAGAATTTGCATCATCTCAAAGTGGAGGATATGGCTTGGATTTTAAAATCAACAATGCCTCACTCAACACCCAAGTGGAAAATATCTCACTTCACTACATATTGTAGAAGTATAGTTGTTTTCATCACTACAAGGATTGACAAGAGTCTAACCTTTTGAGAAAAGTTTTAAAATAAAAGCCAAAGTGGCAAAATGGTTTGAAATGAGATTAAAAGTCAAGTGAGAAAAGTATAAATGACAAGAAACTAAATGCTCAAATGAGCAAAGATAAAAATGGCATGAAATGAAAAATGCTAAAAAATAAATAGTGCATAAATCATAAAAGAATAAAAGCATAAAATAAAACAAGTTAATAATTAGTGGTTAGTTGGATGATCATCTTGAAACTTGAATTTGGAACTCATTAGAGGATTGGTAGAACCAAAGCCTCCACACAACAAGTTGCATTTGTTTTTTGTCAAGTATATCATCCATTTGGAATTCTCATAAGTACCATTTAATGATCAACGATGTTTAAGTGATCCGCGTTGACCAAAGGTGTTGTAGATCCATTAGAGGATTGGTAAAACCAAAGCATTCACACAATGAATCTCAAGGTTATTGGATCAAAGAGATCAAATTAACATACTTGGGCTTGCAATCATAAGTTTGGGCCACGAATGATCATTTATTCGAATCGGGACAAAATTTAGCGCTATGTTAAGCAATCATAAGTGGACTTATATAGAAGTCGCACCTATTTTAAGGTCAGTCAATAGCAATTTATGCACCATTTGTTTTGAGACATGATATAGAGATCATGCTCCAACAACATTTAGTGCAATGAGAAGGGGATGAGATGAAGAAGAATTAGGGTAAAAAGAGAAACCACATTTGAATTAATATTTAATCGAACTATTATTAAAATCATTCATCCATTTTTTGTGGAGTTAAACTCAACACCATGGATCTAATGATGTTAATAAAGCCATGACTAAAATATCAACCCAAGACAGCCAAAAAATATTCACAAAATAATAATATAATTAATATATACATTAAAGGGTTTAAAAATGTTTTTAAAAAATGGAAAATGATGAAGAAAAATGCCAATTATATTCAAATTAATCAAGAAATGAAAAATAAGACCATAGAAAAATCAGAAAAGAGGCCAAGTGATTTTACAAAATTTTTGGTAATTTTTAAAAGTCAGAAACTATTTTTAAAAATTAAAATAAATGGATAAAATAAACAAAAATAGTAAAAAATAGTAAATTCAGAAACAAAAAAAAATAAAGTCACAAATATATGTCACAATATCATTGGATCATTCCATAATTTTTTCAGAATTTAAAAATGTATAAAAATATTTTTAAACATTTTAAACAAATCAAATAAGTGTAAAATTTGTAAAAAATATCAAAACACAAAATTAAATTGTGAAAAAATAAAAATCAGAAAGAGAATAATCAAAAATATTTTTTATAATTTTTTCAGATTTTTTGGACTAAAAATGAATTTTCTATTATTTTTTGAAATTTAAAACAATTAAAATATAAAAATCAGAAAAAGAAAATAAAAGAAAAAAGATGTGGACCATTGGATGAGAGTCAAAACGCGTTAGTAATCAAATCTAAGGGATCTGGCGCGCTGTGCATATCATGGTCTTTAATGAATAATATACAGAATCATTAATAAAATCAGAATTTGAAAATAACAAATGTCACGCTTTCATTGGTTAGAAGATGACACGTTGGTCATCTTCAACCTCCAGCCCTCACGAATTGCAGGTCTCTCAAACTGTAAAATCAGAAGCTCAGACCTATGTCATTCGCTTCGTCTCTTCAATACGAAGACAACCACCCCCTCACGCCAAATTTATATAAACTGTAGTTTAAGCAATTTGGAAAGAAAGTTTTGAGAAGGGATTTGAAAATTCATGGTCAAAACGTGTTTCCAGATGAAAGTAAGTGTTGCGACTAGAACCAAGGCAATGAGAGCAACACAATGATACCAAAGTTTTGAAGAATTGATGAAGTAATCTACCTATTGAAGTTGAGTTGCAGAGCTCTGAAACTGGACTTCTATGGAGCAATGTAGGACACGATTCTTGAATGTAATTATATGGTTAGCTTCAGGGAAGATTAAGGAAGGTGAATTGATGGAAAAAATGGATTGAAAAAGGCTTGAGAATAGGATTTGAAGTGGCTGAATTCTGAGTTGTGAAGCAAGTTTGGCAGGGTGATTCTGGCTATCTAAGCTTGGGAAATTGAATGGGGGAGGACCCTCTATTTGTACGGAATCAAATGGAATGTTCAAGCGTGTGAAATGATGAAGTTTGGAAGAAAATTGTGTGAACCTGATGCACGAGCAAAGTGTGATATGATTTGCATCAAAACTCATCTAATCCTTATGTTTCAAGGTTCTAATCCACTTTGGCAACTTGGTTAAACATGTTTAGATCATAAACGCGTGCTAATTTGATGTTTAAAGGCCAAAACATGAATTTCAAATTCTGACTTATGCAGAAACTTCAGTTTCAAGTTACCAAGTTTAATCCAATGGCATTTCCACCTCAGGGGGTCTTAGGGAAAAATTCTTGATGCTTTGGAAAGATGAGGTAAAAAGCTTTTCAATGGAAAAAGAATTGAATCAAATGGATGCTTGAGCTGAAAGTTACATGGAGTCAAAGTTAAAGAAAAAGAGTTGACTTTCCATATTTAGAAATATTTCAAATTCTTCTTTAAAAATGACCTATAGTCTCTTGCATCCAAACATGGCCTTCCACTTATAATTTGATCTTGACCAAAAAATATGGAATGAAGTAGATCTCTTGAATGACATTTTGCAATTTGAACCACTAAAAATCTCCAAAAATTGAGCAAGTTATGACTTGTTGATGTTGGCCAAAAATCATGAAATGACCTATAATCTTTTGCATTCTTAAGGCAACTTCCATCCTTTTTTTTTACTTAGCACATAAAATAAGGCATGAAGCGCACATCCTTAAGATCATCATGAAAAAATAATGGGCTCAAGGTGACAAAAATTGAACAAGTTATGACCATTTGAAATCACATATGGAGAATTGGGGATTCATCTGGGTGACTTGTAATCTTTCCTCTTCACCAAGTTCCTTCCTCGTGAAAACTCCTTAGAACTTTTGAAGTTATTTGTTGGTAACTCATTGAAGAGAAGAATGTTTTTGGAATTACTCAAAAATACCAAAAGATGAGCAAGATATGCCCCTTTGAAGTCCAAAACCCTGGCCTCTAAATCAAGAGAATTCTTGGTGGAACTTTGCCAAGTTTGAACAAACTTTTTGTGCCAATATTCTTCCTTTGTGAATAGAAATTGTTGAGAATGATGATGAGAACTCATGACCACCAAAACCACTTCCATAACAACTTCAAAACAAACTTCAATGGTGAGGTTTGAATTTCTCAAGCTATTGACTAGGGCATGGAAATAAACTCATGAACCCATGAAGCAACTTGCTAAAACTCAATGCCTTTACCTACATTATTAACAAGTAAGACAAACCAATATTGCATTTTGTTAATTAGAGAGAAAACCAAAGAAAAATATCCACGATCACAAAAGAAAACAAGTTAAGGTGCTTGGTAATTCCTCAAAGAGAAAAGATAAAGATAGGTAGAAGAACCAAAAGCCCTAATGTGATTTTGTTGTGATTGAACTAATATGGTATGATGAAGGAATATTAGGGGCAAAAATTGGGGTACAACAGAATGCACTAATGAAGTTGTTGCAGACCTCTTTTGTTCCTCAAGAAATGTTTGTGAATCAATTCGAAGGAATTATGAATAGCATTTCTGCGAGTAATGGGTTAGGTTTTACGAACTTTGATTTACCTTCCGATGGGAGGAAGCACCATAAAGCACTGCACATTTCTATGGAAATTGCAAAAACTACCTTATCCCGTGTTCTGGTTAATACGGGTTCGTCTCTCAACGTATTGCCCAAGTCTGCTCTCTTGAAACTTGATTACGATGGGCTTTTGTGGAGGCCAAGTGATTTGATTGTTAAGGCTTTTAATGGGTCCAAGAGGACAGTTTTCAGAGAGGTCGACTTACCAATCAAGATAGGTCCTCAGGTGTTCAAAGTCACTTTTTTCATCATGGATATTAATCCTTCCTATTGTTGTTTATTGGGTCGTCGATGGATTCATGGGGTGGGGGTCGTCACATCCACTCTGCACCAAAAGTTGAAATTCCTATTAAATGGGAAAGTGGTCACCGTTTGTGGAGAAGAGGATTACATTGTCAGCCATCTGAGTACTTTCCGTTACGAGGTAGAGGGATAAAACCATGAGACTCCGTGTCAAGATTTTGAGATGGTGCAGGTTTTCAGGGCTCCCCAACAGGAGGATAAGAAGCCTAAAGTCTCTATGTCATCATATCGTCAGGCACAAATGATTGTTCAATTCGGTCATCTAGAAGGCTGAGGAAGAGTTTTATATCTCCCTACTCAGACATATAAGAAAGATTTAGGCTTCGTGACTGGTCGAAGTGTGTCGACTACTACTCCTTCCAAGGTTCAATGCATTCACTCGTTTATTCGGTTTGTCAGCGGTGGGGTTATCCATGAAGAAGCTCATGCTTTAAGTGAAGAAAGTGACAGTGATTGCGAGATGGATAAGTGGGTTCGTCCTACTGTGCTGGGTGAAAAACTTGCTAACTGGTTTGCTGAGGATGTCGTTGAAGTCACTTGTTATGAAGAGTAATTTTTATTTTTATTTGTTATCATGCAATAATCTCTGCGTCCTGCTTAAGACGTAGTGGACATGCTGTAAGGCAACATTATTTTCATTGCAAATTTATCATTAATAAAAAACGTCTTTTGCATTCAAATATTTCGCTCCTTGTCCTTCTCTTTATTTTTGGCAAGATGTGGTTTTTTTATTTTTTTTAAATCTAAAACTAAAATAAAAATAAAAATAATCATGCAAATTATATCTCCCATTAATTTTGGAAAATGTCAAGAACGATCCTTTTATGACTCTTTATGACTTTGAAAATCCAATATATCAAGCTGAAGAAGAAACTGAGGAAGATTGTGAACTTCCTAAAGAGTTGGCTAGAATGTTGAGACAAGAAGAAAAGGTCATTCAACCACACCAAGAGAGTACCGAATTAATCAACTTGGGAAACAAAGTGGCCCGAAGAGAAGTCAAGATTGGGGCCTCTTTGGAGGAAAATGTCAAGAGAAGATTGATTGAAATACTCCGCGAGTATGAAAATATCTTCGCTTGGTCTTATGAGGATATGTCTGGGCTGGATACAAATATTGTTGTGCACAAACTGCCTCTTAAAGAAGAGTGTCCTCCTATCAAACAAAAGCTTAGGAGAACTCATTCGGAAATGTCTAAGAAGATCAAATAGGAGGTTCAAAAACAGTTTGATGCGGGTTTTTTGAAAGTGACATCTTACCCGCCATGGATCGTGAATATTGTGTCGGTGCCTAAAAAGGACGGTAAGGTCAGAATGTGTGTGGACTATAGGGACTTGAACAGGCAATCCCTAAAGATGATTTCCCTTTACCACATATTGATATTCTGGTTAATAATATTGCCCGAGCTAAAGTGTTTTCTTCATGGATGGTGTTGTACCCCAAAATTTTCCCTCCCCTTTCTCAAGACATTTCTCACAAGATCTCCAAAAGCTCAAACTTGCACAAGTGTTGACTAGGTCAAACCATATCCCAAATATTGATGCCTCGAATTAGGGTTTTGATTTTCACAAGGGTAATTGGACTTCTAATGCCTCAAATGACCTTCATGGATCATTATAGACATCTAATAATACTCATGACAAGTTTCAAGTCTTGAATCACAAATTTACTCAGTCAATTGATCAGATGACTAAAAATCAACTATATTGGGTAAAAAGTCAACTGTGGACAATTACTGTCAAACTTTAAGATTTTTGGTCCACATCAACATTTTGAAGTTATATTCATCAATTTAACAAATTTGGATCACAATTCCTCAAGAAAAATGTTCAGTTTACCAAAAGGGCAAAATGGTCAAAATTAGGGTTTTGACTGTAATTAACTGATCATTGACTTTTGACCTAATACATGATCCAATGGCTTGAAGCAAAATCTCAAGGATTCTAATAAAACATGTTTACATAATCTCATGGCTCAAATTATCTTTCAAAATCAATAGATTGATAGTTGAATTTTGGGACAACTGATGAAAAGTCAACTGATGCACAAAAAGTCAAACTTTGACTTTTTGATCAAGGTTTGATTTCAAAGATCATAATTCATCAAGACTTTAAAAAATATGAAGCTTTATCATCAATAAATCAAAAAAGTCAAAAGTAAATTTGAAAAGTCAAACTTTTCAAGACTTAGAAATATTTTGTGTTTTTGTACATGATAATTTCACTACTTCATGTCAATTTTTCACCAAGATGCAAGATGATTCAAAAGAAACTTTAAACGTGAAATCTGTAGATCTTGATGAGATCTACCACTTTTTATTAGAGGACTCATATCCAAAAATGCTTATATTTTGAGTTATAAGCCCATAAAGTCATGCACTTTTTCTAAAATACTTAGTGAAAATTTGACCTAGTTTAGGCATATTTTTTATCTAACTTCTTGGCCAAATTTCACCAAGCTCCAAGATGATTTTGTCAAAATGGTAAACATGAAGGTTGTATAGGATGTTTCAAGCTTTCCAAAATGTAAAATAACTTGAAGAGGTAAATTGTGAGCAAGGAGAATCGAAGAGGAGAAGTTGGACTTTCATTCTTGAATTATGGGTCATTTTCTTGATGAACACTTGAGAAAATCTCAAACCATGTTGCATAAATCTTGCTTTCCAGGCCTCTAACTTGTGTTTCACTCCATAATTAATTAATTAATTACACAACTGATAGAGCCATTATCCAAGCAATTGATCCATTGTCCAAGCTACATTGCCATTTTAGGAAGAAATGCACCATTGTTATTCTTAAAAAGTTGTTTTAATCACAAAGTCAACTTTTCTTAAGCATTGCACTTGTTCTTTATGCACAAGCATCCTCTATAAACTCAAAAAAACATGTTTAAAGTTTCTAGCCACCCTACAAGCCTTGTACCTTGCCTTGAAACCATGTTTATCAAGCTTGCTTCAAAAACAAGTCAAAATCCCATAACTTGTGATCTTGTGATTCTGATCACTCCAAGTCTCCAAACCTTTCCCTATAAATATAAGATGTTATTTGCAAGCCAGACACGAGTTTACAAGCCCTCAAACACCCCCATTCTCTCTTAAACCAGAAATTGCAACACAAGCACAAAAACTTGTCATTTCTGACTTTGAAATCCAAAAACAAATCTACTCGTGCATTTTTCTCTTGAAATCATTCTAAAAGCTTCCGTACATCAAATATAACTCATCCCAATCCTTGTTTCCTAACTGTAACTCCATTTTCACCATTGTCCAAATTAAAAAATAGAGCATTGTAGTTGGACTTCTCCAGACCATTTCAACCACTCTCAACTCAAGTTAAGCATTTCATTAGCTTCCTATAGGTCCAAGGAAGCTAACCTGGTCATTGTAGCATCTTGAAAGAAGCTCAAACTCAAAACACAAATTCCATTTTCAAGGTAAGTTTTTTGACTTTTGAACTCTTCATATAGGCATCATTAGCTTTCCATTTTCAAAGATAAAATGTAGACATCATAGCCCTAAAACGGACCATGTCCTTATAATTCATTTATGTTGCTTGGATAGTGAGAAATTTAGAGTTGAACTTTCTGAAAGAGTTAGATCAAATTTGGTACCATTTAAAATTAGTGCTCATCTTTGATCTACTATTTTAGTTATTTACATATTTGGAATCATGGTGAAATTTCTAACAAGTTTGTTGTTTATAATTTCTGAAATGGTTGAGAAATGAGAATGTTACAAAGCTCTAGTTATGGCGTGAGGTTGAAGATGAAGTACAACCATGGACATATTTTAATTTAAGTTTATTAATTATTATATTACTAACTGATGAAACAGCGACCCCTGTGGCAGGAGAAGCGCGTGTAAGGCATTACCCTATAAGGTCCTGGGTTCGAACCCCATGGACCTTTTGTTTTTATTTTCTAACATTTTTGTTTCATTTTTGAACAGCAAGCGTTGGGCTCCCTATTATTGGGTCTGGCATGTTTGGTAATCTCTCACCCAATTTCACTTTTGCATACACCAGGCCCAATTTATTTTCCTTTACTATTTTAATTTATTTGTTTTGTTTTATCATTTTTATTTTAAATCATAAAATACTTAAAAAAATCACAAAAATAATAGACTTAGGCTTTTATTTAATTAATATAATTTTTGATATAAAAATTAATTTATTTTAATCAATCTTTATTTTATTAATTAATTTGTAAAGTAATTAGAAACTAGGTTTTTTTATTATTTCTTTTTACACATTAAAAATATTTTTCTAAATCCGAAAATCCAAAAATATTATTTCCTAAAAAACATTTAGAATTTTTATGATTTAATTTATTTTCATAAATAAATTAAATTATCGCATCTTTCTTTTCATTTATTTTGTAAATAAAATAAAATTAGATTTAAGTTTCTAATTTCTTTTCATTTCAAATTTCAAACTCTTTTCTCAAATATATACAAACCTAAAAATATTTTCCTAACAAACTTAATTTATTTTTCTTTTCTTAAATTTAATTGAATTAATATTGGACTTATTTTTATTTTATATTTTCTTTTAACTTAGAATCTAGGAATTTAATTAATTGTTTTTCTTTCTTTTTTACTAGTTTAATTAGAGCATTTTTCACACAAAAAACATAAAAACAATCTTCTTCCCAATTTCACTTTATCTTTATATTCTTATACATTATTTAGCAATATTCAATATGGTTGTAATAGTAATTAGGATTTAATTGCTTTCATTTCCCCATTTGTAAATTGTATCCCCATCCCCCAAGTGATGTAATAGCATAGAACTTTAAATTTCCGCAATTATCATTTTCAATATTATTGCTAGTAATTAGGATCTGTATGGAAAGACATAAAATCAACAAATAGATAACCTTAAATCAAGACAAAAAGCATGAAACCAAAACACAATTCACGCCTGCACCTCTAGGGTTAACCCACACTAGTTGCCTTTAAATAAACAGTTGTGTCCCTCGAACGTGGGATACTTTAGGAATAACCCTCAAATACAAGATCGTAATCCCTCGATGACCCTTCAATGTTGCCTTCAATAAATGATCTTAGACCCTTACGAAAAAATTCTAAGGTATCCTACAATGTTTTTTCTATTATTGTACGACGACCCACACTCATCCCTTCACATCCAATGACAAGGCTTCTTACCAATCAATGGTAAGACAACACTATCTAAAGGAGGGGAAAAATAACAAAGACTTTTTGAGCAGTTAGAAACGTTCATAATTGCTTGCTCACAACGTTTCAAGACATCTTTCAAAAACACCAACACTTTTCATGAACTATTTTCAAACGTCAACACTTTGTATACATTCTTATAGAGACGAGAATCATTACAAAGTTTTCCTAAATGAAGGCACTTTTCAAAAATATTTTCAAACAAATCACAAACATATTTCTAACAAAGTATTTCAAAGTGAGCTAGCAATTAAGAGAACTTAGATAACTACAGATGAAGAGGGTGATAATACCCTCCCTTTATATAACCTACCCCCCAAACTCAAGAAAATATCTCAAAAGGTCTTTCTTATTCTTTTCACCCTTTTCCTTTATTATATAAAAGAAAAGTCGGTGGCAACTCTTGCTATCCGCGACAAATGCGATAAAACGCAAAATACCCAAGTCAGTTCTCCCACTGTATTACATATGGTTTTTCTAGTTATAATCAGATCAAGATGGCACTAGAAGACATGGAAAAACTACTTTCATTACGCCTTAGGGAACATTTTGTTACAAAGTGATGCCCTTTGGTTTGAAAAATGAAGGGGCAACTTATCAACGAGTAATGGTCATTCTCTTTCATGATATGATACATAAGGAGATTGAAGTATATGTTAATGATATGATTGCTAAATCCCAGATAGAAGAGGAACATTTTGTCTACCTATTGAAATTATTTGAAAGATTAAGGAAGTTCAGACTAAGGTTGAATCCTAATAAGTGCATCTTTGGGGTGAGATCACGAAAATGATTGGGCTTCATCGTAAGAGAAAACGGAATTGAGGTTGATCCTAGCAAGGTAAAATCTATACAAGAAATGTCTGTGCCAAAAACAGAGAAAGAGGTTTGTGCTTTTCTCGGGAACTTGAACTACATTGCTAGATTCATTTCTCATCTTACAGCCACTTGTGAACCAATGTTTAGATTGTTGAAAAAAGATCAAATGGACAGGTGGAATAACAATTTCTAGGTGGCACTTGATAGAATTAAAGAATATTTTCTAGAACCTCTGATTCTTTTGCCTCCGGTGGAAGGTATGCCCATGATCATGTATTTAACAATATTAGAGAACTTAATGGGGTGTGTATTGGGGCAACATGACGAGTATGGTCGAAAAGAGCATGCAATATACTACCTTAGAAAAAAGTTTACTGCCTGTGAAATAAGATACTCACTG
The DNA here is from genome assembly GCA_948472305.1 of Vicia faba. Lineage (NCBI taxonomy): Eukaryota > Viridiplantae > Streptophyta > Magnoliopsida > Fabales > Fabaceae > Vicia > Vicia faba. The sequence goes on from OX451735.1 coordinate 563,876,831, forward strand.
CTCGAGAAAACTTGTTGTGCTTTGGTATGGGTTGCTCACCGACTAAGGTAGTATATGTTGACTCATACCACTTTATTGATCTCTAAGATGGACCTAATCAAGTACATTTTTGAAAAGCCAGCTCTCACGGGAAGAATAGTCCGTTAGTAGATGATTTTAACTGAGTAAGACATCCAATATACTACCCAAAAGGCTATCAAAGGTAGTGTGTTGGCTGATCATCTTGCTCATCAGCCCATGGAAGATGATTATCAACCGATTAAGTTTGAATTTCCTAATGAAGACATCATGTACATACGGGATTGTAACATCCCAGGCCCATAAGAAGGACCCAAACTAGGATCGCGATGAACGATGGTGTTCTATGGTACCTCTAATGCGTTGGGAAATTGTGTTGATGTTGTGATTACTTCTCCTAAAGGATTCCATACTCCTTTCACTGCTAGAATTTGCGTTGATTGTATAAACAATATGGCTGAGTAAAAGCTTGCATCTTTGGGCTAGAGGTTGCTATTGATTTACGAATAAAAATCTTGAAAGTATATGTGGAGTATGCTCTTGTGATTAATCAAATAAATGGAGAATGGGAGACGTGTCACCCAAATTTGATTCCATATCGCGAGCATGTGTTAAAGCTGACCCCTTATTTTGACGAGAATACTTTCAATCATATTCCAAGAGAAGAGAATAACTTGGCTTGGCTACTTTGTCATCCATGTTTAAAGTTAGATGGGCAAATGAAGCCTCCTTTATCACCATCTTGAGGTTGGATGAGTCAGTGTTTTGTTATAAAATAGAAGAAGATGTCGTTGGTGAGACACCATGGTTTTACTATATCAAGAGATATCTTAAAACGAAAGAATATCCAGAGGATGCTTCTGTCACTAACAAGTAGACTCTGAGGAAATATGCAACTAAGTTTTTCCTTGATGGGGATGTTTTATACAAAAGTAACTATGATTTCTTTTTTGCTCAGATGCATGGATATATACGAAGCAAACATGATTATAGAAGAAATTCATGAAGGCTCCTTCAGAACGCATTCCAGCAGACATACTATGGCCAAGAAAATATTGAGAGCAGGTTATTATTGGTCAACAATGGAAAATGATTGCTACAGTCATTCCAGGGTTTTTTGCAAGTGTCAGGTCTATGCTGATAAGATGCACGTACCGCCCAATCCTTTGAATAACTTAACTTCACCTTGGCCATTCGTAATGTGAGGAATTGATATGATTGGTCGGATTGAGCCGACTGCTTCCAACAGACATCGTTTCATTTTGGTGGCTATTGATTACTTCACTAGGTGGGTTGAAGAAGTGTCTTATGCAAACGTCATTAAGCAGGTGGTTGCTCGTTTCATCAAGCATAATGTCATTTATCGATACGAGATTCCCGAGAAGAGTATTATCGATAATGGTTCGAATCTCAACAATAAGATGATGAAAGTGTTATGCAAGAGCTTTAAGATAAAGCACCACAATTCTTCTCCTTATCGACCTAAGATGAATGACACGGTTGAGGTAGCTAATAAGAATATCAAGAAGATTATGCAGAAAATGGTGGTCACTTATAAATATTGGCACGAGATGTTTCCATTTACTTTGTATGATTATCATACTACCGTGTGTACTTCAACTGGGGCAACTCCTTTTTCGCTTGTTTATGGCATGGAAGCAGTCTTGCCTGTGGAAGTGGAGATTCCTTCCTCGAGGATAATGACTGATGCACAATTGAATGAGGCTGAATGGGTTCATAATATATTGGATCAGCTTAATCTAATTGATGAGAAGAGATTGACAGCCATTTGCAACGGACAACTATACCAGAGGAGGATGGAGAAAGCTTTTGACAATAAGGTACGTCCGTGGAATTTCCAAACTGGTGATTTCGTGCTGAAGAGAATCTTGCCTCCTAATAATACAGATGCTAAGGGTAAATGGACTCCTAATTACGAAGGACCATATATTGTGAAGAAAGTCTTTTCAGGAGGGTCCATGATGCTCACAACTATGGATTGAGAGGATTTTCATCACCCCGTCAACGGAGATGTAGTGAAAAAAGTATTTCGCATAAAATGACCGTTGAGTTGATTAACTCAGGCAAAAAAGGCATCTCAGTGAACCTAGGTGAGTATAGGTTTAGGCAAAAGTTAGGGACAAAAGAAAGAGTGGATGAGTGAAAAATAATTGTACACCCGCTAAATTGAACTTATCAAAGGCAATTTAGGCAAAAAAGGGTATCCCGGTGGATTGAAAACCCCAAAGGGAAATTCAGGAAAAAGTTAGAGATTAAAAGTGAATACTACAGTCTGTGTTGCATCTGTAAAATCAACTTACATTGTTGTTAGGTTTGGCTCGTGGAAGCAGCAGTTCAATTAATTATTCAGAAAACAAGATACTGAGGAATTTTAAGGACATAAGAGCTCTATAAGAGTTGTACTCGATAAATCCATACTCACATTGCCATATTTATTTTCTCCTCTGTATACTTTGTATGCAATTGCCTCTTTTCAGGAATTTCTTGTTAATGTAAGTGCCTATTTACAGGCCAATCAATCAATAAAAATGTTTTTCGAATTATGCCAATTTGTTTTTATTTTGTTTTACTGTTTTTAGTGTAAAAGACGTTCAGCGTTTTTGATAAACTTTGCATTTTAAAACATTAAAAGCTTTATAGAACATGATACAGGTAAACGAAATTGCTTAGAGTTACAGGTGTCTGATATGACGGCTAAGGTAGCCACCCCATACTAGAGCATGTCGATGTGATATGTGCTTTTTGCATAATGGGATCCAATATCCCCAGTGAATGCTCGTTTCTGCTCAGGACAGAATTATGTGGCCTCAGTGGGGTTGTACTTTTGTTTGAATTCGCTCTTTCTCTTCATAGTAGTTTGATCATTCTTAAGGATTATTGATATCCTCCCTTTTGAAGTCGACATGTTGCGGTTTCTCCGTCAGGATAGGCCTTTGTCGTTCCCATGAAGTATGCATGTTGCTCTTCAGCGAAGTTTGTACTCTGCTCCCCAGTGCGATTTTTTATAATGAGGTTTTGTAGAAATGGCTATGTCCAGTATGGTTGGTGTTATTAATGCCACCATCCAAAGCTTCCCTGATGCTCAGTAGAAGAGGTAGTTTCTACCCCTAGTCAAAGTCGAGTTTCAGGGATATTTTGGATGAATTTGCTTTTGTTCTAAAGGAGCAAGCTTCCTCTCCCAGTGTGGTGTATGTAGGAGTGCCAATTATAAAACTCTTACATCCCTTGTGGTAAGAGATTTTGTTGAGATGTCCTCAATAAAGCTTTTATCCCAAGATGTTCATTATTCTCAAGTGAAGATTTTCATCCTGGTGCTGTTATCCTCGATGAGGTTGATGTTGGACTCCCCGTGAAGTATGTTTCCTAGGGATATTTTTCCCTGTCAAAAGCCTTGAAGAGATGATTAATTATCAAGGTTAATCACTCCCCAACGGTTCAAGTTCTTAGCTCATTCCGAAGCAATACACATTAACGTTTTTTTGTTCAAAGGCCTCTTATCTTCAGAAGGAGAGTATCGCTGGAAGGTTCCCTGGTGGAGTTCCAAATTTCAAATCATGGTTCAGAGGTTTTCTTTTCTTCCCCAAGTGGAGTTTATTACTTCTAGTTATTATCCACAGTGTGGTATTAATAGATTTCTTTTTGTTCAAAGAATTCCTGTGATCCCTAGTAAAGTTTCTATTCCCAGCAAAGTTTTCCTCACCAGGAGGGGATTGGATTTGTCCCTAGGGAATTGAGAATTTCCAAGATTATGTCGGAACTGCGATTTATGATTGCAGTTTTCTCCCCAGGAAGTTTGTTTACCCGGTGGTATGCAAAGATTTTTGTTCGGGGGTTTGTTATCTTCTCAACAGTTTCTTATTACCAGATATTCCTCATGCACCGCTGAAACATGCATCATCTCATTGCGTCTTCCCAAACGTGTAGCATTTCCATTATATGGAGCATTACGCTATAAAAATTCAAACATGCATAAGTATAAGCCAATCGTGATAACCTTTGGTAATCATTTTGTTACGCGCTCATAAATAAATCATCTTCACAACAAGCCTAGGTTGATCCTTCTTGTTTCCCCAGTGGAGTCTGTTTCAATTTACCACCAGTCAGGTCTTTGGTTCTTTCCATGCCCCCAGTAAGTCGTGGTTTCCATTTCCAAGCCCTTGTTCATTTTACTCATGTTTGCTTAATCGCCAAAGTGCAAAATTGAGTCTGTGTATAACTTGTCTTATTTCTCGAGTACTCAAGTGTCCATGTTTATTGTGTGAAAATAAAGATAATTTCCACTCTCGAAGAATTGATACCCCCACCTTTTGTTAAGGGATATTGTAATTCTTGCATATTCACAACCTCTTGAAAGTCCAATATGTTTTGGAAATTCTTGTTAGAGTACCCCTCGGTTGGTCTCTTTTTCCCGTAAAGTTCGGCTTCGATTCGGTGTTCACTTTAGTTTAGGTCAAAATTCTCGTCCAGTTTTCCTAATTAAGTCTGGCACGCAGTATCCCTGGTAATTCTACCGTTGGACAGTATTTTCTCTCCAAAAGTATATCTTTTGACCAATTTTGTTCCCATCGGTGGGTCCGTCTTTGGTTGTTGTATCTTGATTAGGAGTCTACTTTGGTCGGTCTCTTTTCCATATATTCAACTTTACCTTTTGTTAGCTTAGCTAACATTTCCAGTTAGCCTATGTTTTGATCATGTCTTTCCCTTGTTTAGGTTCTATTTTGATCAGTTCCTTCTCTCTGGTTCATCCATTTGGATCAGGTTTACCTTTTGTTAGCTTAGCTAACATTTCTGGTTAGGTAATGTTTTGATCATCTCCTTCCCTTATTTAGGTTCTATTCTAATCAGTTCCTTCTCTCTAGTTCATCCGTTTGGATCGGTTTACCTTCTGTTAGCTTAGATAACATTTCCAGTTAGGTTATGTTTTGATCATTTCCTTCCCTTTCTTAGGTTCTGTTTTGATCAGTTCCTTCTCTCTGGTTCATCCATTTGGATCGGGTTTACCTTCTATTAGCTTAGGTAACATTTCTGGTTAGGTTATGTTTTGATCATTTCCTTCCCTTGCTTAGGTTCTGTTTTGGTCAGTTCCTTTTCCTGATTTCGTTCGTTTGGATCAAGTTTACCTTCTGTTAGCTTAGCTAACATTTATGATTAGGTTGTTCTGATTACCCCTTGCCATGTTAGGAGCTTGTTTTTGAAGGAAAATTGCGACCAAAAGCGCATCGGAATTTAAAATTTTCCTTTAGCGATCCTTACGAATGAGCATGGTCAGTGATAAAAATATTTACCTCTTGTGGAGATTCAGACCTTTGATGTTGTGATCACGAGCATTGATGAAGAACAACGCCTCTACTCATTCCACACGAATAGATCGCTTCTGGTCACAGTGCTAGCTGATCACGAGCGGAAACTTTGAGTGAGAGAGAGAATCAAAAACGAAATTGCATCAAGTGAAATTGCTTCATCACAAGGGATCTATTTATAGAATCACTCGTGTGGGCTACAAGCTAAAAGCCCAATTAAGGCTATAAGCTAAAAGCCCAATTAAGCTTATGGACATCATACCTTATGATGTACCATATATCACTTATCCACGTGGTACCTTACCACTTTCCATATTACACTTAAGTGCACCGTACCTTACGGTGTTCCTTATTTATTCTATCTCTCATCAACCTGTCCTTATGTGTGTGACCCTGTAGGTTTTCGCGACGTTGGCAATTATGTTAAATCACACATTTAATATAATAAACAGTGAGCGGTATCTAGCAACACATCACTGTTACCCAAGTCACGAAAATGTCATGTGATCTGACCAAACCTTTTCCGTGATAATATTTGTGTTGTACAATTGCCCTTTTTCCCTCATGTCTATATTGAACACAAGGCATACACTGTGTCACCCTTGTCCAGTTCAATATTGGGCCCTTAGACATTTATCCTGTTATGCAGGATGAGCAAATTCCATCTAGGTCACTCATGTCCCTTAGCATGCTTTGTGAAGTACCCATCAACCGTCTTTATAGTCATCCAGTTACGGATGACGTTTGATCAGTAATAAAGTACTTGACTCTACATCTAGGGTCCATAGTGGTTTCAGGTCGAAGGGTGGTATACACCATTATCATCATGAGAATAACTTATGACACTTTGTGTGATCGGTGGATTTATAGAAAGGGAAGGTGTTAGCACCCTTTCTATCCATGGTTATCCATGGGCTCTTAGATACTTGCTCATTTGTGTTTTCAAAATGTTTGTTTGCTTTTCAAGGTGAGTGGGTTTGAAAAAGTTTCTTTGAAATTTTCAGACCGACTCTTGTATCAATCCTCAAGAATGTTTGAAAAGTTGTTTTGAAAGCTTTTTGCAAAGTGTGGGTGTGAAAAGAAGTTTTTGATTTGTTTTGAATTAGAGCAAGTATCTACGAGTCATCTACCTACCCTAAGGAATTCTGCTGTGTAAATGTCCTTTAGGTAGTACTATCCCACCATTGAGAGGTAGGTAGCACCACCGTTGGAGGTGTTCGGGTCAATTCGAGTTTAGGGACAGTGTGGTCACCAGAGTAATGGGAGGATACCTTAGAAGCTACCCCCATGCCATATTCATGGACATGAGGACTTACTAAGACGTCCTCTACTCGACGACCACGTTTCGAGGGGCAAGGCAACAGTGTGGCGTACCCTAGGAGTGGTGTGTGAATTGTGTGTCATTTTCAGTTATTTATTTGTCTTGATCAGGCATTGAGTGTTCTACGCTTTGATTTTATTTTTGCATACATTCTTTCATGTGATTATTAACAGTTAAAAGGTGCGGGAATTAAAATGCGGAAAAATAAAGGTCCTACGCTATTACAAAGGCGCGGGTCTACATCGCCAAATTAAACCAAGACCCGATTTGAAATAAAGTGCGGAAAGTAAATGTCCTAATTATCGATTACAAGGCTTTGGGGCAAATACATTACATTCATAAAAAGAAATAAAAAATAAATGCGCGAAAAGAATTAAGAATCGAGTGCGAGGGCGTTGGACCCTTTAAGGAAATTAAATTGGAATTGAAAATATTAAACTTAATTAAATTAAACAGAGAGAGGAACTTATTTTTTTGATATTTTTGTATTTAATAGAAATGAAGAAAATTAATTGGAATTAAAACCCTAATTCTAAGCATTTTTAATTATTAAAGAAATAAATTCAAGTTTGACCTAATTTACTAATTATTTAATTATAAGTTATTTACAAAAATAATTAATAATTAATAGTGATAAGAAAAAAAAAGATTATTTATTGAGAAAAGAATAAAAAATGATAAAAGACCTATTCCTATGTTTTTAATTATTTAAGAAAAAAAGCATTAAGGTTAAAACCTAAAATTAAAACTAAATTGATTATGGAAGTTTATTTACAAAATAATATTAAATAAAACATATTTTTATTTTTTATGATTTCTGATTTTTTTTGTATTTTTATATTATAAAACTAATTTTGTGGAATTAAATGAAACAAATAATATAATTAAAATAAATAAAAGAAAAGAATAAAAATAAAGAAAGAAAAGGCAAACATGGGGGATTTTCTGACCCATTTGGAGGTTTGTTCACAGTAATTTGGCCCAATAAGGGAGAGGCCCTTTTGACTTTTCAGGCTTGTGTATGGAGCTGTTGACCAATGCGTATGGTGATCTACATATCTTGGTCGTTGGATGGAGTCTCTGGGCGCGTGGCAAGCCAGAGAGTGAAGTTGTATGGTACTCCCCTAGGTGTGATGATCACCTGAACATGTAAATATAAAAAACATAGAGAAATATGGGGGACCTGGGATTCGAACCCAGGTCCCATTGCTTGCAACCACTCCTTTCCACCAACTGAGCCAGCGCGTTAGTTTTGATATATAATGGATAATGAATATTATAATGAGAAAATGGAAGCTGAGGGTATAAAACGCGCCAGATTTCAAATTGCCCAACCATATAGTGACACGCCAGGCTTCTTCTTCGTTCTACCTGAAAATAACAAACAAGTAGCGGGGGTTTTAAACCCCCACTAAACAGCATAGCGAATAATAGCGATTAGGATATGGCTCATCATAAATTGAGCGCGAGGTATGGATTTTGTCCTTCAGAATGTCACGATTTCAATGGTGTAGGTCTTGCTGTATAATTTTTCCATATGAAAAAGTCCCCAATTTCAAGCTTATGAAAACCTAGAAAACGTCAATGGCATCTTTGGATACAGGCGATATAAATTCAATTCAATGGCACCATTAGCTTCAGTGAGTCCATATTAGTGTAAAACAATAATGAAAATGCATGAATAAAGCCTGGAAATCAAAACACGATTGTTCAATATTTCAAGAAAAGTTTGGTTTGGTTATACCGATTCCTGATGTATGGGGCTTGGAAAAGGATTGAGGCACGTCCAAAAATGTCCCAGCAAGCCTTTTGAATACTTCTTTTGCTTCGAAACATACTCTAGCTATGAAATCAGTTTTGAGAATTTTTGGAAAAAATGCAAAGTTGGTTTTCAGGTTTGGGCGCAGCTTGCTTGTCCTTGTGATTAGGTTTAGGTTTGTGTATGTATATGGAATGCATTAGGGTAGAAATCCAAGTCCATAATCCTTTGCATTCATGATTTTCAAAATTTGATTTTCATGAATCTTTTCCAATCTTTTCATCATGAAGAACATGCCAATTTGCATAGAATCTTTCCTTTTTTGATGTGCACGAGATCTTGAGTGAATAATGAGGGCATATGCTGCATAAAAAGATTCAAAAACATTTGTTTAGTATTTTTCTTATATTTAATTTTAATTAAATGAATTAATAGATTTAAAAATTCAATTAATAAATTAGAAATAAGAAAATAACTCCCCTTTGGGTCAATGGGTCGTGCATAGCCTTTGAGTGATGATTCTTGGAAGAAATTGTGGCCCATTAGCAATTTTGAGGCATTTGAAGCAAAGTTGACTTTTCAAAATTCCCAAAAATTTCCCAACTTCCACAAGGCATATCTTGCTCAATTTTTACGCTTTGATCATGTTTTTGGACATTTTGGAAAGGTATTGAAGTCCTATAACTAATGCCTTTGGTCCCATGTCATTTTGATTTACCAATCTCAAGTTATGGTCTTTGACTTAAAGTGCCTTTTTGTTGACTTTTGAAAATAACCTATAATGTTGAGATTGATATCTTTTTGTGAGAGCATTTCTTGGACTTGAAGTGTGAAGATGAGTTGTAGGAAATGTCATTCTCTTCAAAATGAGCTTTGGATGGAATTTTTCTGATAAACCATGTGGAAGTTATGCCTTGGTCAATTTGCAGTTGACTTTTTCAAGTGTCCAAATATGGAAACTTTTGCATCTTGAGACTTTTTTAGCCATGCCTTGAGAATCATGATCAAAAATTGATCAAATGATGTTTGTGGCTTCAAAATAAGATGTTTACCAAAAATCTTGACTTTTGACTGTCAAATGACCATTTTGCCCCTGCAGTTGACTGTTGAGCAATTAGGGTTTTTGACTGTGCAATTTTGTGTTGTGAGTCTTGAAACTTGGCATAAGGATGCTTGACAATGTTTATGGGCATGTGGGACTTGTTTGGACCCTTGGAAACTTCAACTTCTTTTCCAGAACCAAAACCCTAATCTTTGACTGTTAGGAGGCCATTGGACTGTGCAACCCTTGGGGAGATTTTGAAGCATGCTCTTAGCAAATCTTGAAGAATATGGGAGGGCAAATTTTGGGGTACAACAGTTGCCCCTGTTCAATCTTCTTAGACTTGAGGATGTAGATTGGCTGGCGTGCCTTTCGTAATCCGAAGGTGGAAGATGATTGAACACTAGAGTGCCCAGAAATTTGCGCTCACATGTTAGCAGCTGATGATGGGAATGGGCTTACAGATGCCATTTGGAGATTGATGGATAGGATGATAGGCTTATAGATGCCATGCTGAGAGGTGATGGATAGGTGGATGGGCTTATGGATGCCATCTGGGTGCCGATCGCGTAAGAGATTTCTTAGCGAGAACTTGCGTACCTGAAAAAGAAAATGATTACCTGGCCTGTTACTGGAGCTGGTCTTCAAACTCTTTATATAGGCGCACCCTGGTTGGTTACAGGAGTCGAGTCTGGCGCTTCAAACGGTGATGAATGAATCAGGGATGGTTACTACCTCAACGGAACGATGAGAGAACCTTGGGCGATTACTACCTCAACAGTAACGATGAGGGAATCTGGGGCGATTATTACCTCAACAGTAACGATGAGAGAATCTGGGGCGATTACTACCTCAACAGTAACGATGAGAGAATCTGGGGCGATTATTACCTTAACAGTAATGATGAGAGAATCTTGGATGTCTTCTACTGAGTCTTTACTAGGAAAATCTTTAGGAATCGATTTAACTGGACCCGAGAAGGCCTTTGACTGGATAAGAATCAGAAAAATCTTTAGGAGTCGATTTAACTGAACCGGGCAAGGTCTTGGAATCTTCAACTGGAATGAGAATCAGGGAGATCTTAGGGTCGATCTGACTGAACCAGAGAAGGCCTTTGACTGGATAAGAATCAGAAAAATGTTTACGAGTCGATTTAACTGAACCGGACAAGGTCTTGGAATCTTCAACTGGATAAGAATCAGGGAGATCTTAGGGTCGATCTGACTGAACCAGAGAAGGCCTTTGACTGGATAAGAATCAGAAAAATCTTTAGGAGTCGATTTAACTGAACCGGACAAGGTCTTGGAATCTTCAACTGGAATGAGAATCAGGGAGATCTTAGGGTCGATCTGACTGAACCAGAGAAGGCCTTTGACTGGATAAGAATCAGGAAAATCTTTAGGAATCGATTTAACTGAACCGGACAAGGTCTTGGAATCTTCAACTGGATAAGAATCAGGGAGATCTTAGGGTTGATCTGACTGAACCAGAGAAGGCCTTTGACTGGATAAGAATCAGAGAAATCTTTAGGAGTCGATTTAACTGAACCGGACAAGGTCTTGAAATCTTCAACTGGATAAGAATTAGGGAGATCTTAGGGTCGATCTGACTGAACCAGAGAAGGCCTTTGACTGGATAAGAATCAGAAAAATCTTTAGGAGTCGATTTAACTGAACCAGACTAAAGTCTTGGAATATAGCTGAGAACTTAACTGGATCTTTCCTGAAAGGTAAAGGTCAGTCATATGCAATGCATGATATGGATCAAGCAATGATGTTCTCAACATAGAGGAGATTGTAAGATATGATGCGTATACGCATGCTATAATGTATGGAAGTGCGATGTTTATGAATGTATGTTTTTGTCTAGGAAAGTAAATCCTTGACGGGTGCCGGGAAGTCACATCCTGGGCTGATGTTTGAGAATAGTGCTTTGTTTCCGCTGGGGATGATAGTTGCAAGAATACCGGTAGGAGAAGATAACTCCGTTAGGGAATAAACTTGACGAATAGATTACTCTGCGGGGAGAAAATTATTCTAGCAATCTTGCTGGGGAACAGTACTCTGTGGGGAGAGAGGTACTTTGCTGAGATGTTTGATGATAACTCCGCTGGGGGATGTCATTGATATGTTATGTTGAAGGAATTGATAGACTCCACTGGGGATGGGAAGACTTCACCGAGGACGATCTTTCCGTGACTTTTGGCTGAGGATAACCCAGTTATATCCTGGTAGGGAAATAACCTTTGAATAAAGTCGGGGGTCTCGTTCGTGCTCTGCGAGGGATAAGCTTCCAGAATCTACTGGGGATAAGCTTCGTGCTGGGGAGATGGACTGAACTTTCCTGGGGAAACTTCTGGACTGGACTCTCCTGGGGAAATTTCTGAGATATACTGGGGAAGTGGCTCCACTGAATGTCTGTATACCGCCGGGGAACAATCTTAGATCAAGACTGCCGGGGATGCTTGTTAGGAATATTCGTATATTGTTGGGGGATGTTGAGATTTGCTGGGGATATCCAACCTCCTTAAGTTTTGATAGAGTAGGCTAACTCTGCTCGGGGAGAGTATGTGTAAGGTTGCCTGATGATGAGCTCGTGTAAAACTGCATCTTTGGAGGGAGGAAACCTGTGTAGGGTTTACTGACAATGAGCCCGTATAAGACTGTATCTAGAGCTGAGAAGGAAACCTGTGTAAGGTTTACTGATGACGAGTCCGTGTAAAACTGCATCCTTGAAAATAGAGAACCTGTGTAGGGTTTCTGGGTGACGAGTCCGTGTAAAACTACATCTGGAGTTTTGAGAAGGAAACCTGTGTAGGGTTTACTGATGACGAGTCCGTGTAAAACTACATCTGGAAAGAGATAACCTGTGTAGGGTTACTTCGAGATAAGTTCATGTAAAACTTTTGGAGGAACCGGGGTAAGGTTACTTCGGGATAAGTCCGTGTAAGACTTCTGGAGGAACCGGGGTAAGGTTACTGCAGGGTAAGTTAGTGTAAAACTTCTTGATGAACCGGGGTAAGGTTATCTTTGAGGTACGTCCGTGTAAGACTTCTGGAGGAACCGGGGTAAGGTTATCTTTGAGGTAAGTCCGTGTGAGACTTCTAGAGGAACCGGGGTAAGGTTACTGATGATGAGCCCGTGTAAAGCTTCATCTGAAAGAAAAGGAACCGGTGTAGGGTTGCCTGAAGATGAGTCCGTGTAAGACTTTGTCTGAAAGTTGAGAAGGAACCGGTGTGGGGTTGCCTGATGATGATCAAGTGGATGACTGTCCTGTTTGGTTTCGGATATTAACCCACGATCAGCCGTCCGCTGATTTTTCTTGGCTTGTTACCAGTGTTGATCTGGAATTTGTAAAGGTGGATGGTAATCATCTTTATATTGATCTTTCCTTAGTACTTTGGTTGACAGGGTAACTGGATCGTCTGGACGACTCATTATTGCCCCTGTTTCTGAGGTGAGGGGAGAAGATACCTTGTGGAGGTGCTGGATGACTGTCGATTGACCAATCTTCCTTTTGGTAGGCAAGTGACAAGATGCCGGGACATAATCGTACGCTTTTGATCCCTAACTTTTGCCTGGACCGCCCTTTCGGGTTTTCAGTACATCGGGATACCCATTTTTGCCCAAGCCGCCTTTTCAGGTTTTCGACTTGCCTGGTGTATAGATTCTTTTCATTTCATCCCTTATTTTTGCCCGAACCTTTTTGATTCGCCGGGAAGCCCTTGTTTTTGCCTAGGTGTGTCAACCTAGCGGGTCTTTGATTAGGCGTAGTATTTTTTTCGACTATGTCCATGCTCTCAGGATATAGGGGGGGTGCCCCTGTTGATAGTGTTGTGTTGCCCTGCTACTAGAAGATGCCTGATCAGGCAAGATTCGTTGTCGGAATGCTCCTAGGTGATCCAGATGGAGATTTGCCCCAAGCTGGTTGGCCTTGAGAGATTCCTCGAATCTTGACTGGACTGCCCCAGATGATAGACACTGATCATGCCATGCCCCTTGATTGGAAGTGTTTCTTCCACTTGAGGTGACCTCTTTGTTGAGAAGACTTTTGCTCACTGGATGTTCGTCGTGCAAACTTCTATGCTGTTCAAACAAATAGTCATATGCAAACAATGTTATTTTAAGAATGCAAAAGCTTATATCTGTCTTGAATTTTGAAAATGCATTTTTGTAAAATAAGTGAAACTTTTTGTAGACTGTGATGTCAACTCGTTATTTTACCGCAAGCCTTAAGGAGTCAGGATACCTTCGTAACAGTATGCTTTCGAACTAACCCATGCTTCAGCTAGGACTTTTGAGGGTTGTAACGTGGCCTGGTTCACGGTTTAAGAAACAAAGGATAAAGGCTCAAATTTTATTTGTACCCACCCGCTCTTCGTGACGTTCTTCAAACCTAAACTCAGCTGATCGTGCGTTTAGACCTTGTTTGAGTCTTTGCTCTGATATACCAGTGATGGTTCGGATACCGATTGTTTATTTTGAATAGGCAGTCATTTTTGTTGTTGAGGGTTTGTAGGACCTCTTTCTTTTTTGATGTTGTTATCCCTATTTTTGCCTGAACTGTTTCTTTTGTGATTACAGTTAGCGGGATGCCCCAGTTTTGTAAGTCTCCTTCATAGGTTTTGACTTATTGGGTTTTTATTTTTGAGATATAATGACTGCCTATCCTTATGATTATTCGGAATCATCACTGTCTTCTTTTTTTTGTAAGGACCTCTTTGGTGCCATTCGTTATGCACTTAGATCAACTGAGAGACTACCCTGCCCCAGGTTATGATTAAGGGTTTTAAATTTCGAAAAGAAAAACTCCTACTTCTTTGGCTCAGAGGGGTTGACGAGGGATTATCTTCCTTATAACTCCAGTGTTTAGGAATTGAAACAATGTATGTACCTCATCAGCGGGGTCTGTTCAAAAGCATATTGTAGTTTGCGGTATCGTTTTCGTCATCCTCCCTCAAGAGGCTTAGAATTATTAATCAAGAATTGATCATCACAAAAATATGAAAACAGTTTGCAGTATAGTAAACATAATTAATTCAAGACAGACATGTGTAATGCATTCATGAAATAAAAGAGTTTAACATGACAATTGTTTGTTTGAACAAGAAAAGAAAAATACAACTTGAATTCAAATGAACAAAAATCTCTCAATCCTAGCCATGTTTTGGCAAAGGAGCAGTGGTCACAATGGGAGTCTCAGCAGGCTCGAATTCGATCTCCTTAGCGTCGATCATGTTCTGGATCTTATACTTCAGCGCCCAACAGTCCTCAGTATCGTGCCCCGGGCTATCAGAATTATATGCACACCTTGCCTCTGGATTGTAGTTTGGAGAGGAGGTCTTGGGATTTGCAGGAGGGTTGATCACCGCAATCAGGTTCATTTCCAACATGTGCTGCAATGCTTGTGACCATGGCATGTTGATGTTGGTGAATTGTCTTTTAGGCTCGTCCAGCCTTCGCTGATTTCCCTTTTGTGGTTATCGGCGTGGTGCAGAACCAGAGATCATGACTGCCCCTGCATGTTGGTCATGACGACTCTGTTTACTTTATGCAGCATTAGATTCCTTCTTTCCCATGTAAGGCTTTTTGTGAGTATCAGAAGGTGTGGCCTCTTGGATCTTCCCGGCCTTGATACCAGCTTCAATTCTTTCCCCAGTCAAAATGAGGTCGGTAAACCCTGCAGATGAATTACCAATGAGATGATTGAAGAACGGCCCGGATAGGGTCCCCAAGAACATATCAACGAGTTCCCGGTCAGTCAAAGGTGGTTGTACCCTCCCAATAAGGTCTCTTCATCTCTGTGCATATTCTTTAATACCTTCTCCCGATCCTAACGACATACCCTGGAGTTGGGTACGTGTAGGAGCGAGGTCGGCATTATACTGATACTGCTTGTAAAAAGCAGTAGCCAACTCCTCCCAGTTACGAACCTTGGTTCCATCTAGCTGATAGAACCATTTGAGATGAGTCCCTGAAAGACTCTCCTGGAAGAAATGGATCCACAAGTTCTTGTCCATAATGTATGGTTGAATCTTCCGCACATAAGATCTGAGATGTAGCCTGGGACAGGATGCCCCATCATACTTAGCAAAAGAAGGAGCCTTGAATTTGTGTAGGATCACCACACCAGAAGATAGACCCAGGTCTCCGAAATCCAACCCAGGCACTTGTTGAATTTCCATGGCATTCAGACGATCCTCTAGTTGCTTGTACCGGTCCTCAGCTGGAGGGTACTACTCATCATCAGTCTCGTTGTCGGAGACCACTGGACTAGGAACCTCTCTCCCTTGGTGACTGCCTTCCCCCACAGATGGAGTAGTCCTCTCAGCTTCATTCTGCAGTGTGTTCCCAGATCTGCGTCTAGGGTTGAACAAAACAGTCCTCTTCTTCTTCTTCTTCTGAATCAGAGTCTTCAATTCCTTTTGACCTTGGGCTAGGCTCACAATCAGCTCTTGGAACTGGGCATTCTGGGCCTGGAGGGCCTTGATAGCTTGTCCATTGGATGATTCAGGATTCATGATGACTGCTGAAATAAACAGCGAAGAAGGTAAGTGACCTGTAACAAGTGTACCTGTAATGAAATGATATGTATGATATGCATGCAATGTTTTCAAGGACTTCACAGGGTAAACAAGAAGATTGTTAGTATTTGAATTTGTAGCTTGATTGAAGGAACTCCATGTTTCTGAGAATCCTTCTTCAAGGGTCAAGGCTCACCATATCGAGTGGGTCATAGCCCCTGACAACCTTGTCTAGAGGAAAATAAATTCCCTTTGCCCCTTGCTGGACAGTTGGTTCATCATGACCTGCATCACAAGCCCTTGAGATCCTTGAAACGGGTTAGTTTTTATGCAGAATGCATGCAATGGTATGATGTTATGCTATGCATGGGGTAATGTAGGTAAAACCTGTTATGAGTCCCAACTAAGGACTGTAAACAAAACCTGCAAGAAACTCGAGTGTCAGATAACAAGCATGCAAATAGTCAAGTTGGAAGGCACACAAGTCAAACAAGAGAAGCCCTTAGAGTTTAGGCCAGCATGGGGTCTAGGTATTACCCTCTTGAAGTTGGTGGGTTCAACCTGTCTTATTAGAAGTAACCGGGTTCTAAGGGTCCTAATATCACTGGATTGCTTTCATTGTTCATCGTTTCGATTTAGCCACTGAACTGGCGACCGAAATATTCCAGGAAAGCAACCCTCAATTGGGTGTAGTATCGAGTATCAACCAACCTCGGACTGCACCAAAGTCAGTTATCTCACTACCCTAAAGAGGCCAAGATAGTTCAATTAAGGTTCCTAAGGTCAGTTGATGCTTCACGACACCACGCGGCGGCCCCGTACTCTCCTTGACTGAACTCAAAGGTTACCGGTACACACCAAAGTGCCACATCAACGTAGCAGACTGCTTCAACCATGTCGGTATACCCCACACAGTTCCCTCACAGTCTTGTTGCTACTTTCTAAGAAGGTATCCCCCAGATCCGGTTAGGATCTATAGAACTCCCAAGACAGACCCACAATTTAAAGCAAACAATTCAGACAATTGAAAACACAAGTGATCTTAGTCCTAAGGTACACCTCACTTTAAAATTGTCCCCAGCAGAGTCGCCAGTTCTGTGATCGGTGGATTTATAGAAAGGGAAGGTGTTAGCACCCTTTCTATCCATGGTTATCCATGGGCTCTTAGATACTTGCTCATTTGTGTTTTCAAAATGTTTGTTTGCTTTTCAAGGTGAGTGGGTTTGAAAAAGTTTCTTTGAAAGTTTCAGATCGACTCTTGTATCAATCCTCAAGAGTGTTTGAAAAGTTGTTTTGAAAGCTTTTTGCAAAGTGCGGGTGTGAAAAGAAGTTTTTGATTTGTTTTGAATTAGAGCAAGTATCTACGAGTCATCTACCTACCCTAAGGAATTCTGCTGTGTAAATGTCCTTTAGGTAGTACTATCCCACCATTGAGAGGTAGGTAGCACCACCGTTGGAGGTGTTCGGGTCAATTCGAGTTTAGGGACAGTGTGGTCACCAAAGTAATGGGAGGATACCTTAGAAGCTACCTCCATGCCATATTCATGGACATGAGGACTTATTAAGACGTCCTCTACTCGACGACCACGTTTCGAGGGGCAAGGCAACAGTGAGGCGTACCCTAGGAGTGGTGTGTGAATCGTGTGTCATTTTCAGTTATTTATTTGTCTTGATCAGGCATTGAGTGTTCTACGCTTTGATTTTATTTTTGCATACATTCTTTCATGTGATTATTAACAGTTAAAAGGTGCGGGAATTAAAATGCGGAAAAATAAAGGTCCTACACTATTACAAAGGCGCGGGTCTACATCGCCAAATTAAACCAAGACCCGATTTGAAATAAAGTGCGGAAAGTAAATGTCCTAATTATCGATTACAAGGCTTTGGGGCAAATACATTACATTCATAAAAAGAAATAAAAAATAAATGCGCGAAAAGAATTAAGAATCGAGTGCGAGGGCGTTGGACCCTTTAAGGAAATTAAATTGGAATTGAAAATATTAAACTTAATTAAATTAAACAGAGAAAGGAACTTATTTTTTTGATATTTTTGTATTTAATAGAAATGAAGAAAATTAATTGGAATTAAAACCCTAATTCTAAGCATTTTTAATTATTAAAGAAATAAATTCAAGTTTGACCTAATTTACTAATTATTTAATTATAAGTTATTTACAAAAATAATTAATAATTAATAGTGATAAGAAAAAAAAAGATTATTTATTGAGAAAAGAATAAAAAAATGATAAAAGACATATTTCTATGTTTTTAATTATTTAAGAAAAAAAGCATTAAGGTTAAAACCTAAAATTAAAACTAAATTGATTATGGAAGTTTATTTACAAAATAATATTAAATAAAACATATTTTTATTTTTTATGATTTCTGATTTTTTTGTATTTTTATATTATAAAACTAATTTTGTGGAATTAAATGAAACAAATAATATAATTAAAATAAATAAAAGAAAAGAATAAAAATAAAGAAAGAAAAGGCAAACATGGGGGGTTTTCTGACCCATTTGGAGGTTTGTTCACAGCAATTTGGCCCAATAAGGGAGAGGCCCTTTTGACTTTTCAGGCTTGTGTATGGAGCTGTTGACCAATGCGTATGGTGATCTGCACATCTTGGCCGTTGGATGGAGTCTCTGGGCGCGTGGCAAGCCAGAGAGTGAAGTTGTATGGTACTCCCCTGGGTGTGATGATCACCTGAACATGTAAATATAAAAAACATAGAGAAATATGGGGGACCTGGGATTCGAACCCAGGTCTCATTGCTTGCAACCACTCCTTTCCACCAACTGAGCCAGCGTGTTAGTTTTGATATATAATGGATAATGAATATTATAATGAGAAAATGGAAGCTAAGGGTATAAAACGCGCTATATTTCAAATTGCCCAACCACATAGTGACACGCCAGGCTTCTTCTTCATTCTACCTGAAAATAACAAACAAGTAGCGGGGGTTTTAAACCCCCACTAAACAGCATAGCGAATAATAGCGATTAGGATATGGCTCATCATAAATTGAGCGCGAGGTATGGATTTTGTCCTTCAGAATGTCACGATTTCAATGGTGTAGGTCTTGCTGTCTAATTTTTCCATATGAAAAAGTCCCCAATTTCAAGCTTATGAAAACCTAGAAAACGTCAATGGCATCTTTGGATACAGGCGATATAAATTCAATTCAATGGCACCATTAGCTTCAGTGAGTCCATATTAGTGTAAAACAATAATGAAAATGCATGAATAAAGCCTGGAAATCAAAACACGATTGTCAATATTTCAAGAAAAGTTTGATTTGGTTATACCGATTCCTGATGTATGGGGCTTGGAAAAGGATTGAGGCACGTCCAAAAATGTCCCAGCAAGCCTTTGGAATACTTCTTTTGCTTCGAAACACACTCTAGCTATGAAATCAGTTTTGAGAATTTTTGGAAAAAATGCAAAGTTGGTTTTCAGGTTTGGGCGCAGCTTGCTTGTCCTTGTGATTAGGTTTAGGTTTGTGTATGTATATGGAATGAATTAGGGTAGAAATCCAAGTCCATAATCCTTTGCATTCATGATTTTCAAAATTTGATTTTCATGAATCTTTTCCAATCTTTTCATCATGAAGAACATGCCAATTTGCATAGAATCTTTCCTTTTTTGATGTGCACGAGATCTTGAGTGAATAATGAGGGCATATGCTGCATAAAAAGATTCAAAAACATTTGTTTAGTATTTTTCTTATATTTAATTTTAATTAAATGAATTAATAGATTAAAAAATTCAATTAATAAATTAGAAATAAGAAAATAACTCCCCTTTGGGTCAATGGGTCGTTCATAGCCTTTGAGTGATGATTCTTGGAAGAAATTGTGGCCCATTAGCAATTTTGAGGCATTTGAAGCAAAGTTGACTTTTCAAAATTCCCAAACATTTCCCAACTTCCACAAGGCATATCTTGCTCAATTTTTACGCTTTGATCATGTTCTTGGACATTTTGGAAAGGTCTTGAAGTCCTCTAACTAATGCCTTTGGTCCCGTGTTATTTTGATTAACCAATCTCAAGTTATGGTCTTTGACTTAAAGTGCCTTTTTGTTGACTTTTGAAAATGACCTATAATGTTGAGATTGATATCTTTTTGTGAGAGCATTTCTTGGACTTGAAGTGTGAAGATGAGTTATAGGAAATGTAATTCTCTTCAAAATGAGCTTTGGATGGAATTTTTCTGATAAACCATGTGGAAGTTATGCCTTGGTCAATTTGCAGTTGACTTTTTCAACTGTCCAAATATGGAAACTTTTGCATCTTGAGACTTTTTGAGCCATGCCTTGAGAATCATGATCAAAAATTGATCAAATGATGTTTGTGGCTTCAAAATAAGATGTTGACCAAAAATCTTGACTTTTGACTGTCAAATGACCATTTTGCCCCTGCAGTTGACTGTTGAGCAATTAGGGTTTTTGACTGTGCAATTTTGTGCTGTGAGTCTTGAAACTTGGCATAAGGATGCTTGACAATGTTTATGGGCATGTGGGACTTGTTTGGACCCTTGGAAACTTCAACTTCTTTGCCAGAACCAAAACCTTAATCTTTGACTGTTAGGAGGCCATTGGACTGTGCAACCCTTGGGGAGATTTTGAAGCATGCTCTTAACAAATCTTGAAGAATATGGGAGGGCAAATTTTGGGGTACAACACTTTGCATAACATTCTATTTAGTATTCTCATAGCGGGTCAATCTAGTATAAATATTACTCCTAATATTCATACCTATGTCAAGACTTGATAACTCCTTATCTATGATCCATGAGATGTGATCATCAATCTATCTTCATAATAATCTTAATGCTTTAATGTTATCCCACTTCATATTAAAGCTTGACTACGGATACTTTAAGAATAGTGTCTTATGTTTAATGGGATCTCATGATTAAGTCACACTTAACATTTCATTAAACAAATAAATCATTCTAGGGACTTTATTATTTTGTAAAGCAAACATAATAAATAAATGCCTTTTATTATTAATAAATAATTCGATACAGGTACCAAAAGTATTGGCCTCTAGGGCTTACACCAACAGTTTTGGCCATGTCTCCTTATATGCATATTCGTACCCCCAGCAAGTCCACCTTCACCAATTTGGCTTCAGAGTGCAAATTTTATGGGTCTATTTGAGTATTCAATCCTCTTTTTCCATGTTTGTTCGAAAGTTTATTGCCAATCTCACCCCCTGTTTAAAAAAGATTGAATAGGGGCAGCTGTTGCACCCCAGAATTTCCCCTCTTCATTTTAGTCACTTGGCTTATGCTTCATCATACACATTCATACATTCTCATGGTAAGGATTAAGGTATTCAAGTTCCCAAGTTCTTCTACAAGCTCTAGATGATGTTTGCTTGGTCAATCAGAGTAAAAGAGGATCTCATATCTCCAAGCTTTAAACTCTCTCAAAGCTATAATGTTTTCTTATATTGATAGACATTCCATTTGTCCCATATATATGGAAATTTGCAAGGTTTGGAGAAGAATAACCTTTCCATAGTTCATCTCTCTCAAGATTAGGGTTTTGATCAGTTGAGGAGTATGAGGCTTACAAAAGACAAATGTGTGAAGCATCATCTCATCATCATCATCATATAAGACATATTTGTTCAAATAATTTCTCAATTTGACCAAGAGAATAACGGTTTTGAAGCTTGGTCATAATCTCCTAACACAGAGAGCCAAAATTAGTGTTTTTGGTTTAATCAAGAAATCTTTGATTTCTTAGGAAATACTTGATTCCATGTTCCTTAACATGTTTATAAGCATCTATGATAGGAAGGTTGACCATCAATTTTTATTGAAAGAAGCTCAATGGAACAGAAGGGGCAAAATAGTCTTTTTGACCAAAAGTCAATCGTGATACGGTGGGAAGAACTGACTGTTTTTGGAATGCTGGTTTGCATTTTGCATTTTGTTTTCGCAAAATGTTGCGGTAAGCAAGATTCGCCACCGACTTTTATTTTATCCAACAAGGAAAGGAAAAAAGCACATAAAAATTCCTTTTTTGAGATTTTCTGAGTACGGGGGGTAGATTATAGAAAGGGAAGGTATTAGCACCCTTTCTTGAGATTTTCTTAGGTACTTGCTCACCATTTTCAAAATTGTTTTCTTTGTGCTTGTGGGTTTTGAAAAGTTTTTGTTTTAAACTTCGATTTAACTCTTGCTTCTGTCCTCAAGAGTGTAATGAAGTGTTTTTGAAAACTTTGTTTAAAAAGGAGTGTAAGTGTGAAAAATTTGTTTTGTTTTGGATGCGCAAGTATCTAAGAACTAATCTACCTACTCAAAAAAGGAATCATTATATGCTAATTTCCTTTAGACACTGCTATCCCACTATTAGTGAGTAGGTAGCACCGTCGTTGGAATTTGAGGGTCAATTCGAAAGAGGGACATGTGGTCACTAAAGCAATGTTAGGACGTCTTAGCGGTAACCCTAATGTCTTAGATCATATGTTCGAGGCAACAATATCTGAGGCAACCATTTCGAGGCAACTGTGATCTTTTAGACAAGAGGGCGACCTATACTCAATGACCGTGTACGAAGGAAACCAAATGGGGTGTACCCTAGGAGTGCGCATGTGTGAGTGTGTTGATTTCAGTTATTTTTATCTTTGCACATGTTAAGGGTGATCTAATTTGATTTTAAGATTTAAGCATTCATTCTTGTCATGCAAACCCTATTATCAAACATCTAGCAGTTATAATTTGCGGAAATTTAAAGGTGCGGAAATTAAATTACAAGGTGTCGGGTATTTACATCGCCAAAAGCAACCCTTTGAAAATAAAATAAAGCGGTAAAATAAATAAAAGGCCCTAATTATCTATTACATACCGAAAGCAGATACATCAATATGGATAAAAATAAATAAAGCACGCGGGAAATTAAATCGAATGCGAATTAGGGTTTTGACCCTTTTTAAAAGAAAATGGTTTTTTGTTGTTTTTTATTTAAAAAAAATTTAAATTCTAAAATTAAAAGCTAAATTAATTAATGGAAAAAAATATTAATGACATATTTTTGGAATTTTTGATATTTTAAGAAAGAAATTAAAAAATAATAATAATTAAATGAATTAAAACCTAATGATTTCTAATCAATTTTAAATATTTACAAAAAATAAATTAGAGTTTCCTAGAATTAACAACCTAAATTAATTAGTTAGTGTTTATTAATAAAAATAAAATTCTGAATTAAAAAAGTATTTTTTGTGATTTTTTTAGATAAAAAGAAAATATGTGATTGGTTAGTAAATTAATTAAAACAAAATAAAATAACTAAATTAATAAAAGAAAATATAAGAGAAAGAGGATTGGGCCTTTTTGGAGGGTGTTGAAAGAATTTTTTTTGTTGGCCCATTTGCTGATCCGTTTGACTTTAGTGATCCAATGCATGAGCGTTGACTTGCTTAGGATGTGCCCTCAAGGCTTGGCCACCAGATCTGGCCAACTGGCGCTTTGGTTGGTGAGGAAGTATAGTGAACCTCAAGCTTGAACACGCACTAGATCTCCTGAAAACAATTGAGAAAATGCAATTTGCTGGAGGCAGGGATCGAACCCCTAACCTCCAACCTTTGGGTCTTTATGCGCCTATGTGGCCACCACTGGGGCGTGTTACTGTTTTGTTAATAATAATACAAATGATATATATTATATAAAAAACAAATCAATTGCCAGAAAGAAAAAAAAAGCGCGCAATATCTGAATGAGCCTATGGATGGATGACACAAGTTCGTCCCTGTCCTCCCAGCACTGTAACTTTACCTGCGGAATTTTATCCGCGGAAAAAAATGCAGCTTCATTCCAAAATCCTCCTCAGGCTATGAAAACGATTTCTAAGGACATGGTTGAGTTCATCTCAAACCACTGATCACAACCATGACCAATATGATGGCCAATTTTCCCTGAAACAGAAAACCCCAAAAACAAAGGACGAAACCCTAATAATGGTGGGTCTCGTTACAAGTCAAGAAAACGCAATTGAATGATACCAAATGCTTGCAAATGGTTTATAGATTCAGAATATGTTGTCAATTCATATCAACCATGCTTAAATTGAGAGATATAAAATCAAGAACAGGGCCATGTTACGAAGGACTTACAGCGCGTATGAGGGCCTGAGAATGCCTGGTTTGGATTGGGTTAGCTTTTGAGAGTTGCCAGGAAGCGATTGGGATACGTCTCAAGTCTTGAAAATGTCTCTAGGGTTGATTTCGATCTCCCACTTTTTGTGATTTTTTCAACTTTTGTTCTGCCTCCACAAGTGATCTCCAACCCTGATTCTCGTGCCTTTTGCTTGCTTATGTAATGTGCATTGTATTAGGGTAACAAACTTTGTCCAAATCTTTCCCTATCAATGCTCTTGAATTTGATTTGATTCTTCCATTAAAACTTTCCAAACTTGGCCTAAATCCAATCTCCTTGTGCCTAATGCCCTTGATACGAATATGATTGTAATGCTAACTGTATTTGGAGCCTAAAACAACCAGAAAATCATTTGTTTATTTGATTTAAAATGAATTAATTCAAATAAAAATAAAATTAAATAATAAAAATGAGATATGGACACATGGCCAAGGCTATAGCACGTGGGCAATAAGGCAAACTCAAAACAAGTGAAAAAGAATGGGCCCATTTGGCAAAATTTGAAGTTTTGGGGATAGTTGACTTTTGGCAATTTTGCAAAAAAGTCCAACTTCAACAATGCATAACTTCTTCAATTTTTAACTTTTGGAGGTGTTCTTGGACTTTTTAGAAAGATTTAGATGTCCTCTAACCAACCCTTTTGGTCTAATCTCATTTTTATATTCCATTCTCAAGTTAGCAGCTTTGGCAAAACAGGTGTTTTTGTTGACTTTCAAAAATGACCTATAATGTCAAAATTCATAACTTCTTGTGAGTGCATTTCTTGAACTTGGGGTATGAATATGAATTGTAGGTAATTGCATCCTCTTAAAATTGAGATTTTTATGGGTCATTTCTCATAAATTCTGAGAAAGTTATGTTTGGTCAAAGTTGGGTTGACTTTTCCTACAAAACCCTAATTTAGCAACTTTTGAATCTTGATGAATTTTGCGCAATCCTTGATGAATCATGATCAACCCTTGATCAAATTATGAAATATCCTTCAAAATGATAATTTTGACAAAAAATCTTGAATTTTGACTATTTGTAGGTCACAGTTGACTTTTGCCCTAGCACAGTCGATTTTTTGGACCTTTGAGCAATTGATGGAGCAAAAATCCTCTACAAGGCTTGAAATTTGACATGGATGATCTTGAGAAAATATTGGGACATTGGTGAGCACTTGGGGTCACTTGGACTCAAGGATCTTTATGCAACACAAAACCCTAATTTGGGGTAGACTGCCTTAGGAGAGCTTGTCTGACCAATTCTTGAGCAACCTTGGGCAACTTGGAGATTTTTCTTGCAATGTTTTGAGAAATATGGGAGGGAAAATTTTGGGGTACAACAGCTGCCCCTGTTCAATCTTCTTAAACCTGAGGATGTAGATTGGCTTTCGTGCCTTTCGTGATCCGAAGGTGGAAGATGATTGAACACTAGAGTGCCCAGAAATTTGCACTCGCATGAAGTGGTAATCGTCTTGTGATGTCGGGAATGGGCTTATAGATGCCATGTTGAGATTGGTGACGAGGGGATGGGCTTAAAGATGCCATCTGAAGGAGTGTCGATTTCATAAGAGATTCCTTAGCGAGAGCTTGTATACCTGTTGTTGTGGAAGATTTCGCTGGGGAAGTCTAATCTTTGTTGAGATTTAGAAAGCTGTTCGTAATTCAAATGGGATGTCGAGATTTAGGAACTTGTCTGTAATTCAACTGAGGTGTTGAGATTTAGGAACTTGCCCGTAATTCAACTGAGGGGAAACATCTTCGTCGAGATTTAAGAACTTTCCTGTAATTCAACTGAGAAAACTTCTCTGCTGAGATTTAAGAACTCGCCTGTAATTCAACGGAGGAACACTTTGTCGATATTTTGGACCTTGTCTGTAATTCAACTGAGAAAAACTCCGTTGAGATTTAAGAACTTGTCAGTAATTCGACAGGAGGGAAACATCTTCATCGAGATTTATGAACTTTCCCGTAATTCAACTGAGAAAACTGCTGAGATTTAGGAACTCGTCTGTAATTCGACGGAGGAAATTTGTCGAGATTTAGGACCTTGTCTATAATTTAACTAAGAAAAACCCTGTTGAGATTTAAGAACTTGTCAGTAATTCGACTGGAGGGAAACATCTTCATTGAGATTTAAGAACTCGCCCGTAATTCAACTGAGAAAACTCTGTTGAGATTTAGGAACTTGTCTGTAATTCGACGGAGGAACTTTGTCGAGATTTAGGACCTTTTCTGTAATTTAACTGAGAAAAACTCTGTTGAGATTTAGGAACTTGTCAGTAATTCGACTTGGGGAAACATCTTCATCGAGATTTAAGAACTCGCCCGTAATTCAACTGAGAAAACATCTCTACTGAGATTTAGGAACTCGTCTGTAATTCGACGGAGGTATTTTGCCGAGATTTAGGACCTTGTCTGTAATTCAACTGAGAAAAACTCTGTTTAGATTTAAGAACTTGTCATTAATTCGACTGGAGGGAAACATCTTCATCGAGATTTAAGAACTCGCCCGTAATTCAACTGAGAAAACTCTGCTGAGATTGAGGAACTCGTCTGTAATTCAACGGAGGAACTTTGTCGAGATTTAGGACCTTGTCTGTAATTCAACTGAGAAAAACTCTGTTGAGATTTAAGAACTTGTCAGTAATTCGACTGAGGTAAAAGCTTCATAGCTTTGAATTTTGTGATAATTTAACTGCATCCTTCCTGAAAGGTAAAGGTTAGTTGCATGTAATGCGTGATATGTATCAAGCAATGATGTTCTCAAAATAAATGAGATCGTATTGTATGATGTGTATATGCATGTGTCATGATGTATGAAAATGTAATGTTTTTAGCTGGGGAAAATAAATCTCGGGTAGCTGCTGGGGAAAAGAGTTGAATTCTTCGTTTCCGCTGGAGATAATGGATGAAGATGTTTGTGAGAATAGACCTGCAGGAGAGGATAACTCCGTTGGGAATATACTGATGAGGAGATTACTCTGTAGGGAAGAGATGCTCTGTAGAGGATTCCACTGATAAATTCTGCTGGGGATGAATTACCGTTACTGGTGATACTGGATCCTGTTGGGGATTGAATTCTTGTTTGTGAAAGGAAAGAACTCCGTTGGGGATGATCTTTCAGTTGCGACTTCACTAGGATAACCTTTTAGGCTCTACTGGGGATGGTTCTCCAAACTCTACTGGGGATGATCCTCCAAACTCCACTGGGGAAGCTTTTTCAGACTGCGCTGGGGAAAATTTCAAACTCCACTGGGGATATGTTTTTTTATACTCCGCTGGGGATGATAATACTTTTCAGTGCTGATGGTAGATAAGCTCTGCTATTGGGGAGAATATTACCGATTCATTCACGGTTGCGAGTCTCAGCTGGGGAGAGTTAACATTACTGTCCTTTTCTTTCTCTGCGGGGAGTGAATGTACCTTAGCCATATTTTTCAGCTGAATCTACCTTTGTACCTGGTGGATAGAGCAACTGTAAAGCTTGGACAAATCTTATTTTCCCCTGCTTCTGATATTACAAGTAATGGTCTTTTGTTTCGCATGTAAATATTCATGAGCAGCAATCAATGTCAAATGCATATATCAAAAATGAACATCGGACGTTCTTTGCAAAACAAAACAGAAAAAGGCAAAATTTAGTTGTGAAAATAACTTGTATTGATTTTGAAGTTTGGCCTGTAAATAGGCGTTTTTGTACAAGAGGCTGACGTCCTAGTAAGAGAACGCCGTCGAACAATAGAGTTTATACAATTGGTGAAAAACTAAACAAACAGCTATGTGAATGATCCCACTGGGTTCCAACTCTGCTATTGTCCTTATGTCCTCGAGCATCTCATCACTTTGCTACTTGGTTGAAGGTAGATTAGATTGATTAGTGTCGTCCGAGTTTGATAGTCGATACCTAAGTTTGGTTGTAAGGTGATCCAATGAGACATAGTGTTACGCTTTGATCCCTAATTTTTTCCTGGACTTCCCTTTCGGGTTTTCAGTCCACCGGGATACCCTTTTTTGCCCAAGCCGCCTTTTCAGGTTTTCGACTTGTCGGGTGTACAATTTTTTTTTCTTCATTTTCATCCATTATTTTTGCCCGAACCCTTTTAGTTCGCCGGGAAGCCCTTATTTTTTCCTAGGCCAGTCAACCTAGCGGGTCTTTGATCATGCGTAGTATTTTTTCACTATGTCGGCGTTGACAGGTTGAGGAAGATCGTCACCATCCATGGTGGTTAGAATCATAGCTCCTCTTGAGAAAATGTTCTTAACCACAAATGTCCCTTCGTAAGTAGGGGTCCATTTTCCCCTAGGATCACCTTGTGGTAGTATGATGCGCTTGATAACCAGGTCTCCAACTTGATACTCTTGTCGCCTGACTTTCTTGTTAAACGCCTTGATCATCCGTTTTTAGTACGTCTGACCGTGACAAATAGCAGTAAGTCTTTTTTCATCGATTAAGTTCAGCTGATCAAGCCGGGTCTGGATCCAGTCATCTTCGCTCAAACCTGCATCTTTCATAATCCGAAGAGAGGGTATCCGAACTTCAATGGGCAAGACTGCCTCCATTCCATATTCCAAGGAATAGGGTCTTGCCCCTGTTGACGTCTGCGCTGAGGTACGGTACCCATGAAGAGCAAAAGGTAACATCTCGTGCCAATCTTTGTATGTCACCGTCATGTTCTGCATAATCGTCTTGATATTTTTATTAGTCTCTTCTACAGCCCCATTCATCTTTGGCCGGTAGGGAGAAGAGTTATGATGATGTATCTTGAACTGCTTGCAGAGCTCGGTGATCATCTTATTATTGAGATTTGTACCATTGTCCGTAATTATCCTCTCTGGTACACCATATCGACAGATCAGATTGTGACGAATGCACCATGCCACGACGTTCTTGGTTATCATAGCAAAGAAAGTTGCTTCAACCCAATTCGTAAAGTAATCAATAGCTACCAGGATGAAACGATGCCCGTTAGATGTCGTAGGTCTGATCTCGCTGATCATGTCTATGCCCCACATTGCGAAAGGCCAAGGAGCTGTCAAGACGTTCATATCTTTTGGTATCAAAAGGGTAGTATGAGCCAGTATGTACTGTCTCTGCCGGCGAGCAGCCCATGCCAAAGCGCAGCAAGTTCTCTTGAGTAGTGAGTATTGGGTCTCACAGTCGGCAAACTTTTTGCTAAAGCAGTAAATAGCATACTCTTTTCAGCCAGACTCGTGATGCTGCCCCAGCATACCTCTTTGTATTACCCAGCACTTTTAAGTATAAGATCAACGGTCTTCCTGCAATTGGAGGCATCAGAAATTGGTGGCTTGGAGGTAGTATGGCCCTCTTTTCTTGAAGCAATAGTCTAGCAAGTTCCCCAGGTACCTCGCAATCATCTTCACCTTTGTCTTCGGCTAAGTTGATCAGACTTTCGAAGTCATGATCGGCAGTAGCAGAGTCGTTATAAGTGGGATCCATAGTGGATGTAGACCTGTATATGTGAGTGTGTGTAAAATAGCTGTTTTGCAAGATAAAAAAGAAAAAACAAGGAGCGCAAAATTTGAAATGCAAGAAAACGTCCAATGCTTTTATTAATGATATATGGAGATGAAAAATATCAAGCCATCATAAACAAAGCCACGGTGCCTCGGGTAAGACGCTGAGCCGTAAAGTTCAAAAATTGTTTGTTACAAACTTAAAACAAAAGTCTCATTACTGGGTAATAAAAGAAATTGGGACGAAGTCCTTTGCTATCCAGTTGCTTAATCCACCATCAACAGTCGGGTAAATCCAGTTGTCAATATCAAACTCTTCATCATCATCTTCAATAGCATTCACTCCTGCGTCATGTTTGGGCATAGGTGTCATTATGACATTAGGATTTTCTAGTGCTTCAAACTGAATTTCCTTAGCATCAATCAAATCCCGCACTTTATTCTTCAAGAATCAGTAGTCATTCGTATCATGCCCCAGGCTATCGGAGTGAAAAGCACAGCGGGCGTTCGGATTGTACATCGGTGATATAGTATTGGGATTCTTCGGGGCCTCCTTCAGAATCACCAAGTTTGTCTTTAATAACTGCGGCAGAATCTGAGACAGGGTCATATGAAGCTGAGTGAATTGTCTTCACGGCCTCTCGGCTCTAGGATGATTGTTGCGTTGTGCGGCAACAGCAGGTCTTGATATAACAACCGCATTGACTGCTTGGCGGCGCTCAGGTCTATTCTGGCCTTTTGCGCTGTAAACAGCGCTGGACTCTTTCTTAAAAGGCTTCTTCTCGGCACTTGATGAAGCACCCTTCTGTATTTTGCTGCTCTTAATACCGGCTTCAACTCTTTCCCCAGTCATAATCAGCTCAGTAAACCCGGACGATGAACTTCCAATCAGATGGTTGAAATATGGACCAGACAAGGTCCCCAGAAACATATCCACTAACTTCATGTCAGCCCGCGGGGGTTGTACTCTTCCAGAAAGGTCCCTCCATTTCTGAGCGTAGTCTTTGAAACCTTCGCTCGCACCCATAGACATACCCTGAAGTTGGGTACGCGTGGGAGCGAGGTCGGCATTGTATTGGTACTACTTGTAAAAAGCAGCAACAAGATCTTCTCAATTACGGATACTATCTCCTTCCAGCTGGTAAAACCATTCAAGTTGAGTCCCTGAGAGACTATCTTGAAAGAAGTGGATACAGTGGTTCTTATCAGCAGTGTATGGCTGGATCTTTCTAACATACGAGCGAAGATGTAGCTTTGGGCAGGAGACCCCGTCGTATTTAGCAAAGGATGGTGCTTTAAACTTGTGGGGAATCACCACCCCAGATGACAAACCCAAATCACCAAAGTCCAATCCAGGTACCTTCTGGATCTCCATCGCACTTAACCGGTCTTCAAGCTGTTTATACTTATCCTCAGCCGGAGGATACTGGTCTTCGTCAAAGTCAGTCTCGTTGTTAGAAACCACAAGGCTAGGAGCCCTCCTTTCTTCCTGATTCTCTCCCCCTCCATATGAGTCAGTCAAATCAACCTCTTCTCGCAAATTGTTTCCGAATCTGCGACCCATGTTCAGTAGGACCGTCTTCTTCTTCTTCTTCTTCTTATCCTTCAAGATAAGAGTCTTCAGATCTTGCTGACCCTTAGCCAAGTTCATAAACATTTCCTGGAATTGAGCGTTTTGAGCTTGCAGAACCTTGATGGCTTGTTCAGTTGATGTTTCAACAGACATTATGTGCTGAAATAAACAGCGAAGAAGATGAGAAACCTGTAAGGGTACCTGTAATGAGGTGAATGTAATGAAATGCGTATGATATGATTTCAAAGACGTCGAGAGATTCAAATTCGTAAACCAAAATGAAACACACTTTTATTAGATAACAAACTTGAAAAAATGTTTGACAAATGCCTTTAAGGCGTTACAAAGGGAAAAACTGGAAAGTAAATCAAAACTAGAAATAACAAAAGACATCAGCGCTCCCATGGTCGTTTCCCTTTGGTGTTGACATAGTCGTTGAGGATCTGCTCGTTCTCCAATTGCCTTGTCAACTTCAGGATCTTCCGCTATTGTTCGTGATACTTTTCTCTGTAAGTATCTCGTTCTTCTCTCAGCTGCATCCAAGACCTCTTTAATGCCCCAATGTCAGTAGGCATGTGTGGGTGAAGGATGGTAGGAGGAACCCCTTCTTCATCAGCAATCTCAACAATCACAGGCAAGACAGCTTCGTACGACATTCCCAGCTTTTGGGCTCGGATTCGAACCCATCGGAGATACGGTTCCATCGGAAGAGAGGTCTTCATCCCTAACTCATGTGGATCAGACCGGTGCACCCTATCCCAAGCTCGTATGAACCTGCGGTGATGCTTGTCACTATCCCCTTGGAAGTCAAAGACAATGCTTGGCATCAACAACTCATGAGGTCCTTCTCTCTTAGCTCGCCCGAACTGTCGTAAGGCCAGACAAGGATTATAGGTGATCCCTCCTCGAATTCCCAGCAATGAAACATTGGGGTATTCTCCACAGCGATCAATAATAGCTACGTCTTCCATGTCTTTAGTGCTCCAGATAATGTCAGTGTGAGCGAGAGACATAATTCTGTAGGCCCAACCCATGCCTTCCTTGTTCTTCAAAACTGATTTCGGGAGGTGAGAAATAAACCACCTCGCCAGGAATGGTGCACAACACATAAGGGTTCCCCGTTTCCGAGCAGTATGGGCATAAAGAGAGTGCAGAATGTCACCCAAGAGAGTGGGCACATGATTATGGGCTATGAAAATCTTCACTGCGTTCACATCGACGAAAGAATCTGAGTTAGGGAACAACACCAAACCATAAATGAGAAGAGCCAGAATGTCTTCAAATGCCTGAAAGTCTAGACTGTCCCAGAACTGATTAGCCCGATCAACCAAGAATTTAGCCAAGAAGCCTTTTGTCCCACTCCTAGTCTCCCAATTAGAAATTACCTCAGCCTTTGTCAGATGGAGGGCTGAAGCAATCTCTTCTGGCCTAAGGACTTTCTCTTAACCTGTAAACGGGGTCTACTCTAGGATGGAGATACCAAGTAGATCAGAGAACTCTTCCAAGGTAGGGACCAACTGGTAGTCCGTAAAAGTGAAGTAGTGGTACAGTGGATCAAAGAACTGGAACAAAACACACATCATCTGTTCATCCAGCTTGGAAGTGACCAAACCAAGGAGGTTCCCATGTCTTCTGATAAAGGAGGAAGTGTTTGGGACCTTTGCAACCAAATCTCTAAGCTGAGTAGGAATCTGTACGAAGCTGATCCGAATAGTGTTTCTACGCATAAGTGCCATGACCTACAAAACAGAACAAAGATGAATCCCCTTTGTCTTTGAAATAGGTTAGTCTTGATGCAAGATGCATGCAATGTCATGATGCATGATGTTATTATAGAAACACACCACAAGTATTCACAGATAGAAAACATGGTAAGGGCAAACAAGTCACACAGATAGCCCTTAGATTTCAGGCTGGCAAGGAGTTTAGGTATTACCCTCTTTCAGTTTAGTTGGTTCAACCTGTCCTAGAAATAGTAACCGGGTTCTAGAGGATCTCAATATCACTGACCACCCTCGATCGGTCATAATTCCAGTTTGGCAACCTTTTCTTGCAACCAGAATCATCGCGAGAGTTTGGTCTCAATGAGTGTAGCATATTGCTACCGTTCTATGGCCAAGTTGGTCAATTATAGGTTCTAAGGTTAGTTGGTGCTTAATGACCCCTTAGAAGACCCATATTCTCCTCGTTGTGCCACAAGGGATATCGGTAAAAACTAAAGTGCCACACCAACGTAGCTACTTCTTCAACCGTATCGGTCTACGTCGTACAGTTCCCTCACAGTCTATGGCTACTTACCTAAAGGGTATCCCCCAGATCCGGGTTAGGATCTATAGTAACTCTGATTCAAACCCACAAAGATAAAGCATACAAATCAGGCAATTGAAATCATTATGATGAACTATTCCTAAGGTACACCCCACTTATTAATACTCCCCAGCAGAGTCGCCAGTTCTGTGATACGGTGGGAAGAACTGACTGTTTTTGGAATGCTGGTTTGCATTTTGCGTTTTGTTTTCGCAAAATGTCGTGGTAAGTAAGAGTCGCCACCGACTTTTATTTTATCCAACAAGGAAAGGAAAAAAGCACAGAAAAATTCCTTTTTTGAGATTTTCTGAGTACGGGGGGTAGATTATAGAAAGGGAAGGTATTAGCATCCTTTATATCCGTAGTTATCTACGGGCTCTTAGGTACTTGCTCACCATTTTAAAAATTGTTTTCTTTGTGCTTGTGGGTTTTGAAAATTTTTTGTTTTAAACTTCGATTTAACTCTTGCTTCTGTCCTCAAGAGTGTAATGAAGTGTTTTTGAAAACTTTGTTTAAAAAGGAGTGTAAGTGTGAAAATTTTGTTTTGTTTTGGATGCGCAAGTATCTAAGAACTAATCTACCTACTCGAAAAAGGAATGGTTCTATGCTAATTTCCTTTAGACACTGCTATCCCACTATTAGTGAGTAGGTAGCACCGTCGTTGGAATTTGAGGGTCAATTCGAAATAGGGACATGCGGTCACTAAAGCAATGTTAGGACGTCTTAGCGGTAACCCTAATGTCTTAGATCATTTGTTCGAGGCAACAATATCTGAGGCAACCATTTCGAGGCAACTGTGATCTTTTAGACAAGAGGGTGACCTCTAAGACGACCTATACTCAATGACCGTGTACGAAGGCAACCAAGTGGGGTGTACCCTAGGAGTGCGCATGTGCGAGTGTGTTGATTTCAGTTTTTTATCTTTGCACATGTTAAGGGTGATCTAATTTGATTTTAAGATTTAAGCATTCATTCTTGTCATGCAAACCCTATTATCAAACATCTAGCAGTTATAATTTGCGGAAATTAAAGGTGCGGAAATTAAATTACAAGGCGTCGGGTATTTACATCGCCAAAAGCAACCCTTTGAAAATAAAATAAAGCGGTAAAATAAATAAAAGGTCCTAATTATCTATTACATACCGGAAGCAGATACATCAATATGGATACAAATAAATAAAGCGCGCAGGAAATTAAATCGAATGCGAATTAGGGTTTTGACCCTTTTTAAAAGAAAATGGTTTTTTGTTGTTTTTTATTTAAGAAAAGAAATTAACTTCTAAAATTAAAAGCTAAATTAATTATTAAATAAATTAATGGTAAAAAATATTAATGACATATTTTTGGAATTTTTGATATTTTAAGAAAGAAATTAAAAAATAATAATAATTAAATGAATTAAAACCTAATGATTTCTAATCAATTTTAAATATTTACAAATAATAAATTATAGTTTCCTAGAATTAACAACCTAAATTAGTTAGTTAGTGTTTATTAATAAAAATAAAATTCTGAATTAAAAAAGTATTTTTTGTGATTTTTTTAGATAAAAAGAAAATATGTGATTGGTTAGTAAATTAATTAAAATAAAATAAAATAACTAAATTAATAAAAGAAAATATAAGAGAAAGAGGATTGGGCCTTTTTGGAGGGTACTGAAAGCTTTTTTTTATTGGCCCATTTGCTGATCTGTTTGACTTTAGTGATCCAATGCATGAGCATTGACTTGCTTAGGATGTACCCTCAAGGATTGGCCACCAGATCTGGCCATCTGGCGCTTTGGTTGGTGAGGGAGTATGGTGAACCTCCAGCTTGAACACGCACTAGATCTCCTGAAAACAATTGAGAAAATGCAATTTGCTGGAGGCAGGGATCGAACCCCTGACCTTCAGCCTTTGGGTCTTTATGCGCCTATGTGGCCACCACTGGGGCGTGTTGCTGTTTTGTTAATAATAATACAAATGATATATATTATATAAAAAACAAATCAATTGCCAGAAAGAAGAAAAAACGCGCAATATTTGAATGAGCCTATGGATGGATGACACGAGTTCGTCCCTGTCCTCCCAGCACTGTAACTTTACCTGCGGATTTTTATCCGCAGCAAAAAATGCAGCTTCATTCCAAAATCCTCCTTAGGCTATGAAAACAATTTCTAAGGACATGGTTGAGTTTGTCTCAAACCACTGATCACAACCATGGCCAATATGATGTCCAATTTTCCCTGAAACAGAAAACCCCAAAAACAAAGGACGAAACCCAAATAATGGTGGGTCTCGTTACAGGTCACGAAAATGCAATTGAATGATACAAAATGCTTGCAAATGGTTTATAGATTCAGAATATGCTGTCAATTCATATCAACCATGCTTAAATTAAGAAATACAAAATCAAGAACAGGGCCATGTTACGAAGGACTTACAGCGCGTATGAGGGCCTGAGAATGCCTGGTTTGGATTGGGTTAGCTTGTGAGAGTTTCCAGGAAGCGATTGGGATACGTCTCAAGTCTTGAAAATGTCTCTAGGGTTGATTTCGATCTCCCACTTTTTTGTGATTTTTGCAACTTTTGTTCTGCCTCCACAAGTGATCTCCAACCCTGATTCTCGTGCCTTTTGCTTGCTTATGTAATGTGCATTGTATTAGGGTAACTAACTTTGTCCAAATCTTGCCCTATCAATGCTCTTGAATTTGATTTGATTCTTCCATTAAAACTTTCCAAACTTGGCCTAAATCCAATCTCCTTGTGCCTAATGCCCTTAATACGAATTTGATTGTAATGCTAGCTATATTTGGAGCCTAAAACAACCAGAAAATCATTTTTTTATCAATGCCTTAGACTTTATGTGATTTTATTTGATTTAAAATGAATTAATTCAAATAAAAATCAAATTAAATAATAAAAATGAGATATGGACACATGGCCAAGGCTAGAGCACGTGGGAAATAAGGAAAACTCAAAACAAGTGAAAAAGAATGGGCCCATTTGGCAAAACTTTATGTTTTGGGGATAGTTGACTTTTGGCAATTTTGCAAAAAAGTCCAACTTCAAGAATGCATAACTTCTTCAATTTTGAACTTTTGTGGGTGTTCTTTGACTTTTTAGAAATCTTGAGATGTCCTTTAACCAACCCTTTTGGTATCATCTCATTTTGATATTCCATGCTCAAGTTAGGAGCTTTGGAAAAACAAGTGTTTTTGTTGACTTTCAAAAATGACCTATAATGTAAAAATTCATAACTTCTTGTGAGTGCATTTTTTAAACTTGGGGTATGAAGATGGATTATATGGAATTTCATCCTCTTCAATATGAGCTTTGGATGGGTGATTTCTCATAAATTATGAGAAAGTTATTCTTGGTCAAAGTTAGGTTGACTTTTCCTACAAAACCCTAATTTAGCAACTTCTGAATCTAGATAAATTTTGAGCAATCCTTGATGAATCATGATCAACCCTTGATCAAATGATGAAATATCCTTCAAAATGAGAATGTTGACAAAAAATCTTGAATTTTGACTGTTTGTAGGTCACAGTTGACTTTTGCCCTAACATAGTCGATTTTTTGGACCTTTGAGCAATTGACTGGGCAAAAATCCTCTACAAGGCTTGAAATTTGACATGGATGATCTTGAGAACATATTGGGACATTGGTTAGCATTTGGGGTCACTTGGACTCAAGGATCTTGATGCAACACAAAACCCTAATTTGGGGTAGACTGCCTTAGGAGAGCTTGTCTGGCCAATTCTTGAGCAACCTTGGGCAAATTGGAGATTTTTCTTGCAATGTTTTGAGAAATATGGGAGGGCAAATTTTGGGGTACAACATCAACCAACGTCAAAGTTGACCAAGTGGACTTTTGGTCAACCATCAATTCAAGTATTCTATTTGCATATTTCATAATTAGTGGTGTCACAAAATAAAGAGAAAAGATCTAAGTGGAGATAACTTGTTCAAGAAGGTATTGGGACATTTAGAAAGAAAATTCTAAGTTTTTTAGTACTTAATTGTGGACATTCATAACTCTCTAATTTTTTATCCAATGGAGGAAAATCTTATATGCTTGGAAAGCTTTAGAAAAGACCTATAAGTTTTTTCATGTGTGCTCAAACCTCAAAAGTGAAGCATTTATGAGTTATTGTGCTTAGATGTTTAGGGTCTAAAGATGGAAAGTTTGCCAAGGAAAGGAGGCCTCGCGCGCGGAATGTCATCATGTGGTGGGCACACCTTCACCATCCTTTTTCTTGATGAATGGATTATAATTTCAAAAATATTTGAACATCAAAGTTGGAGATATTTGTGTCCTCTTCAATTTTGATTTAAGGATCATTTCATTTTGAGCATTGTGGTGGAAGTTACAAGGAAGAGAGCATAAGGGCATGAAATTCTATCTTTATAGTCATAACATTTGTCGCGCGCACGCATTAGTATGGTCATTACATCAAACACCTGGCGTGCCCATATTCACAAGATTCTACCTCTTTATGCAAGTGATAAGTGGATTTGGAATTCAAAAGAGAATTGTAATTGGATATGTAAGTTACAGTTTGAGCTTTGAATCATTTAATTTGTATCATAATTGATTGAGATACTAGGGTTTGAAGATGGACTCATAAAGTTGCCTTGCCATGCATATCTGCCTATGACCTGTGCGCACGCGAAGCTTGCCCTAACCAAATTATACTTAAATTCATGCCATTTTCCACAAACTTACAAACACCATTTTAAATTTCCATCAACTACAATATTGTTGCTTTTCATGTAATCTTTCTAAAGGCCTCATTCTTTTCAAAAACGCACGAGGGAATATTGAGAAAATGTGATTTTGTCACAACTTATTCAAGTGTGCCTTGGCAAGGCAATCAAGGCAGTTTATGCCAGCTCATCATTCACACACTTATTTCACTTAAATCTACTTTCATTTCACTCATCAAAAAGCACACTTTTGGTCAGAATTAAAGCATGAAACACAACTTTCTTAGCTTCACTCAAATTTGATGCAAATTTCCAGCATTGCCCTCTAACGGCTTTAAGCTTGTAAAAGACTAAATTATCCCTCTGCAAAGCTTCCCTAACACGCTTCTTTGCTCTATATAAACACTTCTTCACTCTCATTACAAAGAAAGAGTATTTGCATACATGCTCCCTCACTCTTTCTCTCAAGCTTCAAATCCTCTCTTCATTCTTCAAAAAATTCTCAAGCTCTCTCTATTCTCGTGCATCAAGCTGCAATTTCTTCATCAATTCATCACCATTGAAGCAGAAAGGAGAAGATTCACTGTTTTTCTTTTTGAATTTAGAAGCATTTAGTGAATTTACTTTTCACTACTTGAGGTAAGTTCTCATGAACTTCACATCATCATTTCATCGTGCATTTATAATGAAGACTTAGTTCTAATCATGCTAGCTGGTCGGATCTTAGATCTGAAGTATGAATATGAGAGATTTGATGATGAATTTGTGTTATGCAAGTGGTTTAAATTATGACTGAAACAATGCCTTCATGCTCAGATCTTTACTTAATCTTGCATTAATTGAGAAATCTATGATCATCTCTTTATTCTCTGCATTTTTATAATGAACTTTGATGTTTGGATCAAGTGATTTGGTTCAGAAATAAATGAGATATGTGGATCTGAAGTAGCTTGGTCGATTTCTATTTTTGTAAGTTAAAGAACGTTTTGATTTCAGTAAATTTCGCGCACGATTTTCTCCATACTTCATGAATCATTTTTGAAATTTCTTGATCATGTGATGATCTATTTCATGAGATCTTTAATTTGGTTGCAAATTCCTGCGTTTTCATCAAGAATCGAAGGAGATATCATTATCTGAAATCAGTGTGAAAAATTGAGCAAGCACGCTTAAGGCATGGTTCAGTGTCAGGGATGATTACGTGGCACACACCTATAGAGCATGATTTGAAATCTTTTACAGTGCGTTTGTCTGAAAGCATGTGTAATAAGCCTTGGTTCTTTTTTAATTTTTAATGCATTTTTAATTGTTTTCTTATTTTTGTTTTAATACTTTCTCTTGTCCAAAAGTTATCACAAAAATATTCTAAACTTATTTTTTAGTATATTTTCACATTATGA
The DNA here is from genome assembly GCA_948472305.1 of Vicia faba. Lineage (NCBI taxonomy): Eukaryota > Viridiplantae > Streptophyta > Magnoliopsida > Fabales > Fabaceae > Vicia > Vicia faba. The sequence goes on from OX451735.1 coordinate 563,916,421, forward strand.
ATTTTATTTCATTTTTTTAATCATTTTTGTCTGATTAAATAAATCAATTAGTTTAATTAGGGTTTTAATCATATTTAGGTTTTAAAATTTTATTTTCTAATTTTCACTAGTACAAAAAATCCCAAAAAAATATATTAGGTTCCATTTTGAATAAACTTCATGTAAATAATTTTTGTTTGATTTTATAAAAAAAAATTGTTAAGAAAATAAAATCAATCTTTGGAAATATTTGGTTTCCTTGCTTTTTTGGTTTTGTGTGAAAATAATTTTATTTTGGTATTTTCCTTTAACAATAAAATTCCATAAAAATGATTTTACTAACCCTTAGTTATTAAACCAATTTACTATATTTTTTAATCGAATGTACATATTATTTTTCCTATTTTTTCCAAATTTTAGAAATTAATAATAGTTTTGAACTTTTCTTTTGCTTAGGCTAGAAGAAGCTTTTTGAAACCCTAATTTTCTCTACTTGAAAAAATCATGGAAAATATGTTTAACTTCCTTGGATGTTTTAAAACCATGAAATTCACTTTTGTTAATTTTTAACTTTTAATTTGCATTTTTTCAAAAATATTATACTAAAACTCTCTAGTTTGACCATATTATTAATTAGTCATAATATTTCCTAATCCTTTCTAATTCCTTAATTAAATACAAGGTGTATTAATCATATTTGTGATTTTTTTACAAGCTTTTAGGAAATTAGGTTTTGATTGGCTTGGTTTTACAAACTTTTTCTTTCCAAATTAATTTTGATTAAGGAATATGTTAGGGTTTCATCTTGACCCTTTGCTTGAGTTTAGAAATTTAGGGTTTGATCCTATCTTCCCTCATTCTCTCATACCTCAAGCACTCTTATCTCATATCCAAGCATGTATACTTCTTATCCACCTCTCTTGGTGTGATTAATATTTTCATCCCTTACTTTGTTTAATAGTGTTGACCAATCTTGATGCTTAGCCATCTCTTTATTCTTCTCTAAGTAGACCTATTTCTTGTATGATCCCCTTAAGTTTTCAATTAACCCTATTGCAAGTGCGAATTGAATAGACCTTAGGCTTATAACCATACATGCCAACATAGGGTAGAAATTTCCCTTCAAAACTCAACTATAAGATCAATCTTTGCATGATAATATTAGGGATAAATTTAGGTTAGTCTCCCCTTAGACTTTTCTTTTCCCTTTTGCATCTGTGCATTTAAAACAAACTTTTTTTTCTGGAAAACTTCAAAACACTTTAAAAATTACTGATGAGAATCATATCCTTGTTGAGCTTGGGAAGTGATAAGCGGGTTTCTTCTCGATCTTATTGCTTTTCCATTCAAGGATTTGGTGTGGTTCAAGTCTTAAAGACATATTTCCTAAATAAGTGGAGAAGTGGCTAATATCTCTCTTTTGAGATTAACTAGTTGTTATCTGCAGCAAAAAACACCAACCAACACAAACTTTTTTGCCTTTGGGCTTTTATTTCAAAACTCTTTTCAAAAGAGCATGTTAATTCACTTTTGTGCTGACGCGTAAGTCTCAAAAGGTCGAGTTGCGGAAGAAATCAAAAATAATATTTTTCATTAAAAATACAAACCAAAAACCTTTGAAGCTGAACTACGACTGCTCTGATTCCTTAAAAGGGAAACGTAGGCATTGGGGTAGGGCCTGAACGAGCACAACTTTATTTTCCCTACATTATTTTCTCTTTTCTTTTGCATGCACTCCCCCTCTTATATTCTTTTAGCTTTTAAGCCTTAGACATAGAGTTCAAACCCTTAGATTAGAACAAGCATAAGTGGATCCTGTAGAGTACTACAGACGTGTGGGGTTCTAATACCTTCCCCTCGCGTAATCAACTTCCTTACCCGATCTCTATGGTCGCAAGACCGTGATTTCACCCATTCAGGTTTTCTCGATGTTTACCTTTTTCTTCTCGTGGGATAAAAGACAGTCGATGGCGACTTTATTGAATATTATCTTTAATGATTTTCCTCCGGGTTTTTCATGTATGAAATGCATATTACGCTCTCATTTACTTTGAGAATATCATTACACAGTGCATTACATACATCATGACATTTCCTACAACTGATTTTTTATCTTTTCAAGTAAAAGTCTACAAATAGACAGATATCATCAACAATTCTCGAACAGGACACAGATTAATTCCCGAAAAAAGACGGGAAAACTATCTGTATGACCAGGTCCAAGATTAATTCTTGAAACAAGATGGGACAACTATCTGTACAACCGGGCGGTACGAATTCTCGAAACAGGACGGTTTCGCCAACAGAAAGCATGTCAGAGATTCATTCCCGAAACAGGATGGGGAAACTATCCATATGAATATGCAAAGATTAACTCCCAAAACAGGACAGAGAAACTATCTTTCTAATCAGGCAAAGATTAACTCCCGAAACAGGATGGGGAAACTATCGATATGGCCATGTGGTATGAATTCTCGTAACAGGACGAGTTTACCAACAAAAACAGATTGTAGATCAATTCCTGAAATAGGACGAGGCGACTATCTACATGACAATATTTCCTTCAGAGACTAAACTTGACAAGAATTTCCCTTAGAGACTAAATCTGATAAGCAGCTACTCAAGCATCTTCCCCTAGAAGTTCATTCTAGAAAGCATTATTCAGATACAGTCGAGCGTAGATTCATTTTGATACTTCTATCAACAGTTACTTTGGATGGCATCTATAAGCCCGTCTCCGACGACATTCTGTCACCTCTTTCTGAATGGCATCTTTAAGCCCATTCAAGAAGTATTATTAATCAATAGTGTTATCTCCTGCACATGTGAGTGCAAATTTCTGGGCACTTAAGTGTTCAATCATTTTCTACCTTCAAGTCACGAATGACGGACATGCTAATCTAACTCTTCAGGCTTAAGAAGATTGAACAGGGGAAGTTGTTGTACCCCAAAATTTTCCCTCTCATTTTATTCAAGATATTCTCCTAAGGTTCCTAAATGCTCCAGGTTGCTCAAGAATTGATCAGAAAAATTCTCCTCCTAAGCAATGGATCCACAACTAGGGTTTCACTTTTCACAAGGAAGTTTGGGTTTAAATGATCTTAAATGGAATTCATGGTCTCTTGTATGTTTCCAATAATTATCATACCAAGTTCCAAGACTTGCATCACAAGGTTGCTCAGTCAATGCTTCAAATGACTGAAAATTAACTATATTGGGTAAAAAGTGAATTGTGGTCAACATACAGTCAAAATTTAAGATTTTTGGTCAACATAAATATTTTGAAGTCATATTCATCATTTTATCAAGGGTTGATTATGATTCCTAAAGAAAAATCCCCAAATCATCAAAAGTCACAAGTGAATTTTATTTATTAATAACCAAGTATTAAAAAAATATTTCGCAAATAACCGGGTTTCGGAAAAAATTACGCAAATAACCATGTTTGAGATGGCTCCACAAAGGAGGCGCCATCTCATTTGGCGCATGCTCCTCTTTTTATAAGGGAGGCGCCATCTCACTTGGCGCCTAAGGGCAATGGGCAAGCCCTAAGCCAAGTGAGATGGCGCCTATGTACAAAATTAGGTCAAAAAAAAAAAATTTTCTTTCATGCGCGTTGCGTATTAGACAGAGATAAACAAAATGGATTTTTTATTTAAAAAAATAATTACATTCAACTGTTTTACATTTAAATAACAGTAAAAAAATATATACAAAAAATACTGGGAAAAAAAAAGATACATCAGTGATCCCCAGGAACCCGGTAATGACCCCCAGTTCCGCATCCCCGTCCTCGCCTTTCTCTTGCTGGGTGCCGTCTCGTTTCCTGCTGCGGCAAGGTCGATGGCCCAGCGAAGTCAATGCGATCCGAATCCATAAAATCAGTAAGATCTCTATATCTCGAAGATTCGCTCTGGTACAGTCGGTTACCCATACCCTCGAAGTTTGGTCGTGTTGGCGGTGGGTGGGGTTCCATGGTCGGTCGGTAGCATTGGTCGTCTGAGTATGGGGGGTAGAAAGGAAATGGATCTTGGGGTGTTTGGTATTGTGGATGTTGGGTTGTTTGGTGATATGGTGGTTGATGGTAGGTTTGGTCGGGTTGGTCATAATCTTCTGACATTCCCATATCAGGGCTAAGGCTGGATGTTGAGGGCGCCATATTGGGATATGTGGAAGACTGAAATTGTGTATGGGGTATGTGGGTTTGCTGGTATTTGGGTTGGTATTGTGGTTGGGTTTGAGGCATATTCGGGTATTGGTAGTTTGGCGGTGATTGTGGTTGGTAGTACGGCATTTGGTTGTAGTTGTGTTGTGGTGGGGAATATGGTTGTGTGTTTGTTGGTTTGTTTCTTCTTGGGGGTTGGTTTGAGGTTGATGGATTTTGGGTTTGTTGGTGGGGAATCGAGGGTTGTGCCCATTGTGTACGTGGGTCAACCAAGTACCTCGGATGAGACACGTGCATATCTGGGTTACTAACCGACCTGTACCACGACATATATTGATCGGTGTGTCGCATGTTACCTTGAGTATGGAAAATCGGGGATTGCAAGATGTAGCGGTGACGCCTTTGCCACATTTTACACCATTCTGGAGCAAAGTCTTTCCAGTTGGTAAGATTCCACTGGGCGTCGACCCTTTTTAGATGCCAGGGGGACAAATCTGTTGGATCACTTGGTATCTCTTGGATCATTCCGAACTGCATCTTCACACGGTCGCTGTGGTGCATCTCCACAATGTTGAACCGAATGAGTGCAGTCTTTGCAGTCCAAGTTGCTGCATCCTCTGGATTTGGAGAATGGTCCAAACCCAAATATGGTCTCCAGACGAACTGCGATAAAATTTAAATCAGGTAAGCGCAAAAGTAATGTATAAATAATTAAAATGAACAGAAGTTAAAATCTACGACGTACGTCATCTGGGCCTAAGTGGTCCAACAGATTCCGGTAGAGTGCGACATTGAATCTGGGATTCTTGCCGTAATCCATACCCCTCACACAGTACCTATAGGAAATGAGAAACATGTTATTTTTAGCATATATTTTGGAAAGAGAAGAATAGTTATAAATGCTATAACTTAATGACTTACTTTGTTGCGTAAGGGAAACCAAAAGTGTTGTTGTTGATGGGGTTTAAGGACTCCATCCTCCACCAACCCCAGGCTTGTAGTAAAAATGCGCACCCATAAAATGTACATTTTTCCTTGACTGCGTTTTTGCACAAGGAACTGTACAGGTGGGCTAATACTGCAGAACCCCAACTAAATTTTCTAGTTTTATCAAAATTTGTTAGTAAATGTAAGTACATGAAATTTACACTATTTCCCGTACTTTCGGGAAATAAAAATGTACCAAAAAGTATCATAATATACGTTCGGGCTTTTACTACTCGGTCATTCTCTGAGGAATTTTCAGTTAATTCCATACTTGCATAATGCCGTTTCAGGTCAGTGAGTAGTATTCCCTGCCCTCTTGCCCCACCACCTTCTACCATGTCCCTACCCAACAGTTCTTCACACTGTGAGTTGGGTTGTTGAACCGACCCGTTCACCGCCTTACCGTCAATAGGGAGGCCCAGTAGCATGTACACATCTTCGAGAGTGATGGTACATTCACCTATTGGTAGGTGAAATGTATGGGTCTCCGGTCTCCACCTCTCCAACATTGCAAGAATGAATTTGGAGTCAATGGTGCAGTTGGAGATCTTTATCACGTGTCCAAAACCTGCATATTCCAGATAAGGGACGATAAAAGGGTCGGGAGCCAGGTATTTGTGCGAAAGGATTCTGAATCTTTGTGTATCCTGAGATCATAATTAAACAAGAGTAAGATTAATTAAGATGAACAACACGTTATTTGAAGTATGAAAAATGTATAACCAAAGAAGAGACTTACAAATGCAGCAATGTTTTCCCTTGTGCCTCTGTGAGTATCTCCCATTGTTAGAAGGGCCATTCTTCAGAACGCTTGAGAGAATGAAAGACTTTGGAAGAAATAGAGAGTATGATAGACTTAAGAAATATTTCGTAGCAGAGAGTGAGAGTTGTGTGGGTGTGAGAGATGTTTCATAAGGTATGTATTTATAGGCAAATAAGTTTGATGTAGTGGTTGCATGCCTGCGAGGTGTCACATTTGCATGCTTAGGGAGTTACACATATGCATGCATGCATTTACAAAAAATGTAAGGTGTCACTCTTGCAGGCTAGGTGGCAGCCCATGCATGTATCACGATTGGACAGTAAGGGAGGCGCCATCTCACTTGGCGAAATAGTACAAAAATGAATGGTGTCGCCACCCCATTTGGCGAATGAGAGGTGTCAAGTTTTACAGCATTGGCTCAGGCTACGTGACAGCCTTTGGGAATCCTTTCTCTGTTGCATGCAAGGCCATTGGAGTTGATGGGTGGCAGGCTTACACAAAACATTTATGTGTGTAGAATAGGGCCAGGCTAGGTGGCAGCATAAGCCCATGCATGTATCACGATTGGACAGTAAGGGAGGCGCCATCTCACTTGGCGAAATAGTACAAAAATGAATGGTGTCGCCACCCCATTTGGCGAATAAGAGGTGTCACGTTTTACAGCATTGGCTCAGGCTACGTGACAGCCTTTGAGATTCCTTTCTCTGTTGCATGCAAGGCCATTGGAGTTGATGGGTGGAAGGCTTACACAAAACATTTATGTGTGTAGAATAGGGCCAGGCTAGGTGGCAGCATAAGCCCATGCATGTATCACGATTGGACAGTAAGGGAGGCGCCATCTCACTTGGCGAAATAGTACAAAAATGAATGGTGTCGCCACCCCATTTGGCGAATAAGAGGTGTCACGTTTTACAGCATTGGCTCAGGCTACGTGACAGCCTTTGAGATTCCTTTCTCTGTTGCATGCAAGGCCATTGGAGTTGATGGGTGGCAGGCTTACACAAAACATTTATGTGTGTAGAATAGGGCCAGGCTAGGTGGCAGCATAAGCCCATGCATGTATCACGATTGGACAGTAAGGGAGGCGCCGTCTCACTTGGCGAAATAGTACAAAAATGAATGGTGTCGCCACCCCATTTGGCGAATAAGAGGTGTCACGTTTTACAGCATTGGCTCAGGATACGTGACAGCCTTTGAGATTCCTTACTCTGTTGCATGCAAGGCCATTGGAGTTGATGGGTGGCAGGCTAGGTGGCTGCATAAGCCCATGCATGTAATATTATTGGCAGCCTTGGGGGGTTGCATCACTTACTTAATTGAAATTTTTTGCCTTACGTTGAACATAACATTCATTCACATAAACTGTAAAATTTTCCAACCTTCGAATCAGTCATCTAACCTTCAAACATTCCAGCATTCATACCTTCATATAATCAATAAACCCAAAACATTCCCACCTTCATACCTAAAACAATTCTACACAATGGCCTCTTCACCACAATTTGTTGTCAAAGCACATTTCAACGGTGAGACATACATGTGTCCCACAGTTGGGTTTTTGTTTAGAAACACCGACAATGTCCGATTTCTCTTAAACGGGAAAGCAAATTTCTCGTACTTTAAGAAAAGATTAGAGGCCAAACTTGAACAAGGCCCGGTCTCCCAGATATTTTATCAGAGTCCAGTCTTTTTTGGAAACAACCAAGTTATTTTTTATAAGGTTGCAATTCAAGATGACGAGGATTTCCAGAACATGATTTCCAGCCATGTCTATTCTGGAAACGACTCTATTGAGTTGTACGTTCTGTTTCAAGAGCCTCCGGTGACACAGGAGGTAGAGCCTCCGGTGACACAGGAGGTTGATCCTTTGGAGAATGAGCAAGATGAGGTGGATGCAGTTGATGATGAAGAAGAAGATAACGAGTTAGAGTTCGATGAAATGGTGAACGACGATTCTAACGATGATGGCATCCCAAGTATTCCTACCGACAAAATCTACACACCACCTACGCACATGACAAACTTCAACATGGGCGGAGATGAACCTTCTACGGACTTGTTTTTCCAACCGTATATGCAATCGGATGAAAATTTAAAAGAGAAGGACAAGTTTCGTAATAGAGAGGAATGCATAAGGGCCATCAAAAAATTTCACATGCTCAACTCGGTTGATTATAAGGTGGATCGTGTAAACCCGGAAAGGTACAAGATCAAGTGTGTCCACCCTGACTGCATGTTTAAGCTGACCGCTTCATACAGACTAAGGGGTGACTGCTGGGTCATAGGTTCCATGACTACCCATACTTGTGTAAGTTCCACTCAATCACAAGACCACCGAAAACTCAACCATGATCTAATCTGTCAAGAAATCCTACCCCTGGTCAGCAACGACCCTTCTTTGAAGGTGAAAACAATCATCTCCCACATCACCATGGTTTTTAACTACACTCCGTCTTACCGTAAGGCGTGGTTAGCAAAGACTAAGGCGATTGAAAGGGTGTACGGAAACTGGGAGGAGTCATACCGAGAACTTCCCCGCTACCTAAATGCACTCAAGACATATTCTCCAGGTAGTGTTTATGTTCTGGAAACATTGCCAGCGTACGCCCAAGATGGTAGTCTACTACATGGCAACGGAATATTCAGTCGCGTCTTTTGGGCATTTCAACCATGCATCACAGGGTTTGCATCATGCAAACCAATTCTACAAATAGACGGGACTTGGTTGTATGGGAAGTACAAAGGCACACTTTTGATGGCAGTTGCACAAGATGGCAACAATAACATTTTCCCCGTTGCGTTTGCCCTTGTCGAGGGGGAGACCGGTGGTGCTTGGAGCTTTTTCCTGAAAAATCTTCGTACACACGTGGCTCCTCAACCAGATCTCTGTTTGATCTCGGACAGACATGCCTCCATTGAAAGTGCCTATAATAATCCGGCAAATGGTTGGCATGACCCTCCTTCTACGCATGTCTATTGCGTCAGGCATATCGTCCAGAATTTCTCGAGGGAGGTCAAGGACAAAACATTGAGGAAAGCGGTGATGAATGCGGGATACGCACTGACACAGCCCACATTCAAATATTACCGCAACGAGATCCGTTTGTCTAACCCAGAAGCCGGTACGTGGATAGACAATATACCGGTCGAAAAGTGGACTAGGTCATACGACAATGGCCAAAGATGGGGGCATATGACAACAAATCTTATTGAATCAATGAATGGGGTATTCAAGGGCATACGAAACCTCCCCATCACTGCCTTGGTGAAATCCACGTATTTTAGGATGGCTGCGTTATTTGCCAAAAGAGGTGAAATGTGGTATGCGGTCTTGCAATCAGGACAACTATGGAGTGAAAGCTGTATGAAATACATTAAGGCTGAAAGTGCTAAAGCCAACACTCACATGGTTACACGGTTTGACCGCCATAGCCACAACTTCATTGTGAAAGAGACAATTGACCACAATGAAGGCCTGGCAAGACAAGAATACAGGGTCATTTTACCTTCTCAATGGTGCGATTGTGGCAGGTTTCAAGCTTTTCGTATGCCTTGCTCTCATGTCATTGCCGCTTGTGCGCATACCCATCAAGACGCGCTTCAACTGCTCTCAAACGTTTATAAATCTGAAACGTTGCTCACGGTTTACAACAACAACTTTCCTTTGGTGGCAAAACCGGACTATTGGCCTGAATACAACGGTGATATAGTTTAGCACAATGACCAAATGCGAAGGAACAAGAAGGGTCGTCCCAAAAGCAGGCGCATAACAACAGAAATGGACGATCTTGATAGGTTGGAAAGAAAGTGTGGTTTATGCCGTCAGGTCGGACACAATCACAAAAACTGTCTGAATCGGGCGTCTGGCTCGACCACATAAATTTTGTAATACAATAAATCTTTTCAATATTTGTGTTGTAAACATTATGGGTTTTCCGTTAATAAAAATGTTCACACAATTTAAGAAATTCAATATAGGAAATTACATTAGGGTTTTCGCGTACAACAATGATTAACGATATTCAATCTAGGAAATTACAACTGTTAACACAATTTCATCTGACCCATGCATCATCAGCATTACATCACTGTTTGTTTTGACATCCTCCAACCACACATTAGGTCTTCCTGTCGCATGCGAGGTTGTTGTTCGTTTTCGCTGGATCCTTCGAATTTTTTCCCCCTCGGCGATGTCTCCATCTAGCCACCGCATCAACTCCCGCTTCAGATGCTCCATGGAGTGAATGTGCCAGAATTTCATTTTCATCGCAGGTTTCGTGGCGGAGAATATAACGTAACCATCTCTGCTAAAAATCATAGGCGACGTCATTACGTAAATAAGGGAGTACAAAATAAAAATACAGTGCGAGAAAGTGTGAGAAATTTCAAAGAAACGGACGAATTATTTATAAAACAGCAAAAAACCCTAGTTTTGCCCTAGGCGCCAAGTGAGATGGCGCCTCCTCTCCTTTTTAAGGAGCATGCGCCATCTCACTTGGCTAAAAGCCAAGGGAGGCGCCAAGTGAGATGGCGCCTAGGGCAAAACCCTAGGTGCATGCGCCAAATGAGATGGCTCCTCCTTTGTGGAGCCATCTCAAACATGGTTATTTGCGTAATTTTTTCCGAAACCCGGTTATTTGCGAAATATTTTTTTAATACATGGTTATTAATAAAAAAAATTCGTCAAAAGTTGCCAAATTAGGGTTTCCTTAGGAGAAGTCAACTGAACTGTTACCAAGCATAACTTTCACATGCTTCGTCAGTTTTTCCCTAATAAAATCTCATTTGGAAGGAAATTCAATTCTATACAACTTTATAGCTCTAATCTCAAGTCCAAAAAATACTTCATTTGAGAGATATGAGCCAATACATTATAGGTCATTTCAAAAGTCAACAAAAAGACACTTTTTGTCAAGGAAACTTACATTAAGATAATATCTCCAAATGCAAAAATAATAAAAACAGAGATTGTAAAGGACATCTTGAGCTTTCTAGAAAGTCCAAAATCACCTTCAAAAGATGAAAATTGAGAGAGTTATGACTAGTGCAAGTTGGGCTATTTTGAGCAAATGCATGAAGTTCAAATTGAGCAAACTTGATATTTTAGACTATTGAGTTATTGTTTTAAAGTCCAAACGTGCATCACCCTCCTTATACACCTCAAATCTTGTTCATTCACCCCTTGACCTATTTTATTTTAATTATTTTGATTTATTTTTTAATATTTAAAAAATAAATAAGATAAAATATGAGCCTTCTTACACAAGGTTCAAGCCTATATTTTCTGACTTAATTCCATATTATATAATCTCCACTCTTCATACAAGCCAACCACGAAACCCTTGTCCAAGAAAGCACCCCAAAAATTCCAAAATTTTGAAACAATTAGAGAAAATTGAAACATTATCTTGCAGCCACTCTCGAGGCCTATCGACTCTCTCGTTCACTTCCAGGAACTCAGTAGGGTAAGGATGGATCAATCTCCATGATCAAAAGTGTGTAAAATCATACATACATGCCACATCGGTTTAAAACTACAAAAATTCCATATATTTGTTTTCCTTGTGTTTCATTGTATACTAACTTGTTTAACGTGTTCATAAGGTTTAACAATGCAGGAGTGACCCCTTAGGAGAGTCCCATAATGGACGGATGGTGCAGAGCCATGTTAGCACCGATCCATGCAGTTTGTTTCATAGCTCTTAGACCCTTGCAATTTAGGCTGAAATAACCATCTCATTGAAATTGCAGACCCTGATTTAGGGAGGTAGGGTCTCCTGGATTATTAATACTGGTTGTTTTGCAGGTTTGAAAGGAAGAGGCTATCGGAGAAGACGACCGGAGCTAGGGCTTCGACGCCTCTCTTGTTCAGGCATCGTTTCTATATTATATATTTATTGTTTGATTAAAATTAATGGATGTATTACCGCCCCAGTGGTTGAAGCACGCGCGATAAGGTCTTAGTATGCCAAGGTGTGGGTTCAATCCCAGCCTTTTGGCATTTTTATGTTTTTTTCTGATTTATCTGTCTTATAGTTTACAAAACGCGCTGGATCCCTTCCTTGACAGCAAGTCACGTTTGGCTTAGTGGTGAGCATATTGGCAGAATATTCTGAGGGCGTGAGTTCAACACCCACCCCTACCTCTTTTGGTTTTTTCTTTACACTTTATTCTCTTTACTATTTTCCTCAAAATAATAAAACATAAACCTTTTTAAAAAAAAGCCTAACATTTGCACAAAACCTTTTTTTAATAAACTTAAACCCTAATTAGTTTTTTTAGGTTTTTATTTAATCAATAAATTTAGGTTTTTAGGTTTTTCACTAAACTTTTTTTATTAATTAAAATCAACTTAAGGTTTTAGGTTTTTAATTAATCAATTTCATTTATTAATTAAAATTAATTAGGTTATTATATTAATCATTAAAGCTTCTTTTTTATCAAGCAAAATCACAAAACAATTTTCTTTTCCTTTTCCTTCTTACCGCTTTTCATATTTCATTGCTTTTGTGTTTTTCCAATTATGCATCTTTTTACGGTTTGTAATAGTTAACTAGGGTTTCTATTTCCCTGCTTTGTTTTGTTAGTTATACCCCCATTCCTGAAGCCTTGTAATAGCATAGGATTTTACTTTTCTGCACTTATATTTACGCTTTGTATATATTACTGTTAGCTAATATGATTGTATGGCAAGAAATAAAGCAAGCGATAGCTAACCTAATGCAAGATAAATTAACTGAAATAAAAACACTCCACACATGTGCACCTCTAGGGTAACCTCACTTGTTGCCTTCGGAATGGAAAAAAAGTCATGTCCCTTGAACGTGGGGACGCTTTAGTAAAGACCCTTGATTAAAAAGATCAAAGTCCCTCGATGACCCTTTCGATGTTGCCTTCGGTAAACGATATAGTCCCTTAGGAAAATTGCTAAAGCGCCCCTACGAGTTGCCTTTATGATTGTATGATAACCAGCACCTTTCCCTTCACATCCAATGATAGGGCTTCCTACTAACTAATGGTACGGATAGAACTATCTAAAGGAGAAGGAAAAGTACAATAAAGACCTTGAGTAGGTAGTTAGTTCTTAACTGCTTGCTCACAAACCTTTTCAAAATGAAACATATTTTCACAAACACTCTCAAAAATATTTTCAAATAAAACACTTTATACGCATTCTCGAGGATAGATACGAAAATCATTACAAAGTTGCCTTACTATTGGCATTTTCAAAATATTTTTCAAACACACAACACAAAGCATTTTCAAACAAAGTGAGCTATCAATTAAGAGCCTGTAGATAACTACGGATTAAAAGGGTTCTAACACCTTCCCTTTTCATAACCTACCCCCTGAACTCAATAATCTAAAGGTATTTCTTGTTCTTTTCACCCTTTCCTTATTGGATAAAAGAAAAGTTAGTAGCTATTCTTGCTATCTGCAACATTTGTGATAAAACGCAAACCAAAAGTCAGTTCTCCCATCGTATTATAGTTCCCATAACTCTCTCCGAAGATCTTCACATTCGAACCTTTCAACAAAGCTCCTACTTCCCTCAATGGAGTCAAGATAAAATTGTGGAACTGATAACAGAAAGTCTTCCTGGTAATCTATTTGTCTGTGACGGTGTTTCTATCCATCCTTTACGATAATAAAAACCTTGGAATATCTTGGAAATGATATGCATATGCAAGCCAGCTTTTTTCATATACATTTTTTTATACATTTCTTTTTTTATTTTGTAAAAATAAATATGCCATGATGCAAGTGCATTAACATGGAATCAAGGTTTCCACAATATTGGCTATCCACTGTGCTGCTTCTGAATATGCCAAGAATACCAAGATTGAAGGTTTGAAACATAAACCAAAGAAACCCAAGTCACCAACAGAACATACAGTCACCATCAGAACATATAGTCACCATCAGAATATATAGTCACCATTTATACTTGTAAAATAATCCCCTTCCTAGTCACGGGTAAAGACTAGGTTAGGGTAAGGTCAATGGTAACTCAGATTCGTGAGTCCGCCTGGAGAAAATATCATCGTAACACCTACATGATAATGATAGCTCCCACTTGTACCTTGTTTGAGCATGGCACACATGACCGCACTAGCATGGACCTATGACCAGTAGCCATCATGACTCTACTTTATTCCTATGTGTTCCTAGTGGTTTACAACTCTGGTTTGGGTATTGTGCCTTTTACCTCAATAGTAACACCAACCCAACATGGAAAACCAACAGAGCTAGCACAGTAGATATAACCAGTATATAGAAAGCGATAAAAATGCAATGTAAATATATGCTTAAACATATAAAAATGAACAAGCTATACAGCATAAAGATAAACACTTAATGGAAAACAAAATAACAAAAGCTAGCAGTGACTTCGGGATGGACCAACATTTGATCAATTTGTCCCCAGTGAAGTCGTTAGCTGAAATAACCGGCTGAATATCATCGAGAGAAAATCAATGAAGTTACCATCGAACTTTTTAATCCCACCGGAAGGAAATGGTAAACATTGACTAAACCCGAGAAGGTTGAAATCAAGGTCTTACGGACGAGAGATATGGGCAAGGGAGTCGATTATGCAAGTGGGAGGTATTAGTACCCCTCACGTCTGTGGTACTCCATGGGATCCACTCTTATTGTTCTAATCAAAGAGTGTGTTCAAATCTAAAGCTAAATCTTAAGAGCTAAGGAAAAAAAGATGCAAAGAGGGAATGCATGCAAAAGAAAACACGGGGAAAAGAAGGAATATTTACAAAGTTTTTCTCGCCAAGGCCCCGGAACCAAATGCCTATGTATCCCTTTAAGGAATTAGAGCATCGTAGTTTGGTTCAAAAGTTTCCATTTGTTTTGTGTTTTTTATGAACAATATTAATTTCGCTTTCTACCGCAGCTCGACCTTTGGAGACTTACGCGTTGGCATATGAAGGAATTAACATATTCTTACCTGAAGAGGTATTTTCAAAAGAAAAAGGTCTAAAGGCAGATAATGCTACATTTATGCTCTAGAAAATAGGCATGGTGCCACTCGGCCTTTGGGGATTTACGTGTCGTATTACGCATAGTATAATTAACATATCCTTTAGAGAGTTTCAAATAAAGACCCGAAGGTGAAAGAGTTTGAATTGGTTGAGTGTTTTTATGGGATAATAGCAAATGGATTCCCCTTGATGGATACGCACTACTTCTTCGCTTAATAGCAAAGTGGTTTGCAATTCGAACCGTAATAAAGTCCAAACATGAAAATAGAGTGAGGCTCAGTCTAAACCAATTCACTCTACCCCACAAGACTCAACTACATACGATTCACATCTTCAGTTATTATATGTTTTAGAATTTTCCAAGAAAAAAAGAGTTTTAGTATTAATCATGCAAAAGGGAAAGAAAAACAACTAAGGGAAACTATCTATCTCTATCCCTAATGTTATCATACAATGATTGATCCTATAGTTGAGTTTAAAAAGGAAACTTTACCTAGGTTATCATGCATGGTTTGAAGTCCTAATGTCTTCCTCGACTTAAAGATGAGTCGAGTAATCCTAAGGGAGCATGCAATGCTTTAAACAAAGGAACAAATGCAAGTGCAATCAAACAAAGTCGAACCAAAAACTAAAACAAAAATCAAGTGCGAGCTAGAAACAAACAAAGAATCCCATGGATTTCAAAGTGAGAGTAAGGAACTCTTTCCACTTGATTTGCTCAAGCACCGGTATCGAGTAACAACTCAAAGCGTCAACATTTAAAGAAACGTGAGCTAATATCATCGAAAAGAATGGTAATTTGTGGGGGCTGGTTAAGAACCCTTTTCCACTTTATTTGACTCAATGGACAAGAATAAGCATGGTTAAAAGCATCAACGTATAACGCGATCTAAGAACGACACAGACTAAAAAGTGTGGGGGCCGATTACGGGCCCTTTGTTCAACTTATTGACTTGATAGAAAGATTAAAGTAAACGGGAAATGGGAAAGAAGTGGGATTTTCCTTTATCGAGGTTGTTTGCATACAAACAAACATAATTAAAAGCGCACACAAAAATTCCTTCTAAAGGTCTTTAAAACAGATTTGCCCACCTAAAGTAGGGACTCCCAGTCATGCATCTCTTTTCCTACTTCTCATGGAAAGGAAAATAAAATACAATGCAGAATTAAAAACCAATATCAGAACAATACCAAACAAACAAGAGTTCGTAGCAAGCAAGCAAAGCAAAGAAACCCGGAAAACTCTGCGCAAGCTCACCAGTAAAGCACATAGTAAAAAATCAGGCACAGTGATAATAAGCATCAAAGCATCATGTGAAAGTAATCACACGCATATCTAATATCATGTGCATCCTGCACAACATATAAAACTATACAAGCACAAATAATCTGCACATCGCATGGTGCGAGAAATCACCTTTATGAAGCTTGCACAAGTCCACAAAAAGAGTTAGTGATAATAAGAAAGCATAAACAAAGTCAAGAAATCATATCGTAACTCAAAATAAGATCGAAACATGAAGAAATAACATCCAAACGAGTATCAGAACATGGAAATAGAAAACCGGGCAGCACCGCGTCCATACATGAAATTCCGAAATACAACAAGTATGCATCAAATGATAATTGAATCACAATGTACACGCATATAACATATACGGGCAGAATTGGTTCACTACATGAAGTGCACAAAAAGTCGGCTTAAACTCAAACGAACTTCACATACATGCTAAACATAGACCAAATCAAGTTCAATCATGTGCAAACCAACAATAAAAATAAGCTCCAAGGCTTACTTATGAATGCGAGCAGCATGGTATCAATGCAAAAAATCACCCAAATAATCACATTACAATCGAGTAAACTCAACAACAATTGTTCAACAATCAACCAAATGAGCACAAGTATGCATTAAATGAATATGGAACCACAATATACATGTATCAATCAAATCTAGACAGCACTATACCGCTTCATGATATGCACAAAAAGATGGTGTAAAATCGATCGAAACCACCACAAATGTCATGCAATTACCAAGTGCAAACCAACTATGCAAACTGCAACAATTAAATACAAGTTTATAACATATTTATGAATTCTAGACAACATTACATCAAGTGTCGATACTTGCTAAAAACCGGTTTGAAATCATCATTTTGATGCAAAAAGTCCAAACATCAATACATGAAAACTCTATCGAAATTCATAAACAAATATCATTCATCCAACCAGTATTGGTATTACCATTTCCAAGCATAGAATCAAATGTTATACAACAATTCAATCAATTAATCAAATATGACAATTCGCAACATCATCAACATCAATGTTAAATTCATGTAAATCAACACTTCATGTATCAACACAAATTTCAATTGAATTCAACAATTAACAAATCAACGTATTGAAATTCAAGATTCAAACAATTTGAACACAAAACTTAAACAATTCCAAACTTATTCATGATCAACACTCTCAATAATAACTTAATTCCATAAAACAAGGTTTAATTCATATTTAAATTAAATAAGCACTCATCTCACAAAATCAATTCATTCCAAAAGCACTTAAATCAATAGATTACTGAAAGATGAAAAGAGGAAGATCCGGAAAATTGAACGGAGGAAGAGTACCAATACCGTGCAGCTGACTGAAAGAAGATTGAAGGGAGTTGCATCGAAAAACCGGTCAGAGATGGAGGTAATCTGAGCAGAGGGAGAAACTGAGAGGGAGTATGTCGGTCGTGGAGGGAAGCTGCTCGAGCAGAGGTAGTAGGATTCTACGGAGAAGGAAGGGAGGGAGACGGTTCGGGTTTAGAGAGGAGGAAGTTTCGGCGGTTGAGAAGAGGAAAGGGAGAAGCTTCTTCTCTATTTTTATTGTGTTCCTGCTTGAGAGAATAGAGAGAACTTTGAGAGTTTTCAATGTGATTTTTGTAGAATAAGGGAAAAGTCATGTTCAATTTGAATTTTAAAATTAAATAGAAAAGGATCCAAGTCTTGTTTGGCAAGTGTATTCTTAACAAGTGCAGAATTTTTGACTTACTTTGGTGCACGGCTTGAGAACAAACCAAAACTCATGACATTTGGTGCAGAATCCAGAGTGAAACCTGAAACAAAATTGTCGATGAAAAAATTTATGATGTCGTGCTGAAAGACTCACTCCGATACAATAAAAATTGAGTGAGTTATGATTCTTCGAATGGAGAGAAACGATTAACAGAAAACTCTTTGTGCAGACTTTTCAGCTTATTTTATGTACTGCTCGACAAACAAACCACAAGCTCATGCTTTTCTGTGCAGAATCCTGACGCGAAACTTGAAACAAAATATTTGATGACGAAATTTGTGATGCAGTGCCGAAAATATCACCATGATACGATAAAAATCGAGAAAGTTATGATTTTTCGAGCAACGAGAAACACTTGACTTTTTTGGCTGCACTGATATTTCAGCTTATTTTCATGCGCACTTTAGAAAGTGAGCCATAAACCGAAGCCTTCAGAGCATAATTCGAACTCGAGACCTGAAGCAAAGTTGCAGCTAACCAAATTTGTGATCTCATTCTTTGAGAATCTTCCTAAACCGATAAAAATAGAGAAAGTCACAAATTTTGCAATATCGGAAAACAATCTGGTAGAAACTATTTCGGGGTGCAATTTTCTCAAGTAATTCACACTTTTTGAGATCTTCTTCAAAGAATTAACTTTTGACCCGAACATACAAATTGAGGACAATATCAAGACGAATTTTACGCCCAAAGAACCAATCAAAAACGTCGATCGGGCGAAAGTTATGAATTTTTGAACATCCAATAAATAGTTGTTCAACACATTGTTTCATGGTACTAGTCTCAGAGTATTCGCAAATCCGGGGATCTTTCTCACCAAATCAACTTTCGAACCGAACATATGAAATAAATAAAATAATAAGACGACACAAATGCCTCAAGAGCCAATAAATGATGATCTTCCAGTCAGAAGTTACAATTTTTTAAGCATTCGAAAATTAGCGAACCATCAAATCCACTTTATAACATGATTTCAGGTATTTTGCGCTTTTGAAGATCTTCCTCACAAAATTAGCCTTCAATATGAACATATGATTTAGAGAAGGTCTCAAGATGGTTCTAAAGATTGAAGAACTATTCCAAAACCATTTTTGGTCTCAAGTTATGAATTTTTTACCTCGCACCGCAAGATACTGAATTTATGCCTGCACTATCTCAAATCAATTGAAACGCTTGACTTTTATGCAATTCAAAGCGTTCCGAAACACATGAGAGCTTGATATGATAATGAATTTATTAATTCCTAATTGGATAGCTTGGAACACGTGCAACATGCATTTAAAATCTGAAAACCCCGAGTTTTGCTTCACAACGCTGCCTAACGGAACAATCATCTTTTGCAACTCTTTTCATAGAGAAAACCCCTTGATTCCCTGAGTATAGACCCAATGACATATATGTATGCATCTGATGATGAAGTATAAGGAAATTAGGATTAAAATGAGGAGGGCAAATAATGGGGTGCAACACTTATTGTGTAACTCCCTTGATGTCAAGCAAATGTGTTGCATGCAGAAGACTGTTTATTATTAGAATGATAATTGTAATGTAACACTTATATAAGTCTTAAACTTTTAACAGAAAAGACATTGTGACTTCTTATGGATGAATAAATTTTAGAATGAAACACTGAAGACATTTTTCTTTTTAAGAACGATAAGACGAGCATATTATACCAACACATATATTTAGCACGCACCTTAGAAGTCAGTTAAACGCTATCTCGTTGCATTATGCTTTCAAATTAACCCATGCTTCAGTTAGGACTTTTAAGGGTTGTAATTTGGCATGGTTCATGGGTTTTTTAGAAAAAAGGATTTAAGACTCAAAATTGTCTAGTACCTACTCATTCTTCATGATGTTCTTTAGTCCTAAATTCAGTTAAAGCGATACGAGCAATCATCCGTCAAGAGGAGTTCATGATGATTGAGGAATCGAAGAGGTTTTTTGGATACGACCGGAACTCATCTTTTTGTTTTTTGGTGTCTGGTCACACAACTTTGTTATTTGTGGAGGATCTTTATTTCGTGATCCTTTCTTTTCCAGGCTTTCATTCTTTCTTTTTTTCATTTCCCTAGCTTTTTCCTAGACGAATTATTTTTGAATTTTGATTTCAAGTCCAGCGGGATGCCCTAATTTTTTCCTAAGTCACTTGCTTTCAAGTTTTCGACTTAGCGGGCTTTCTTTCCTCTTTTTGTTTTTTTTTTTTAACAAATCGTGTGATCTTGAGTTGTTTTCGACTTGTTGGAAATATTGTGACTACCTCATTCCTTGGTCGATAAGGGGTAACCATTATGGTTTTGATTTTATCCGACCTCCTAACGTGAGGGATAAGGTGTGGTGATCCTCAGATAGGACACTCCTTTTTAAATTTGAACGCTCAATCAAATTAACTGAAAACTACCTGCCCCTGGGTTAAAAAATGAGGGTTTTTTTTTCTGAACATAAAAGAAACTCCTACTTCAAGGCTCAAAGGGGTTAATGAGGGTTTCACTCCATTATATCTCCAGTGTTTGGGGATTTGAAATAATGCTTGTACATATTCAACAGGGTCTTACTCAAAATCATACAAACCAGATTTTTTTTCAATTATCGTCATCCTCCCTCCAATATTTTCCTAGGAAAGAGACTTGGTAAAGTTGGTATTAATATGCAAGAAAATCATTTTATGAGTGATAGCGAATAGATGAATGAAAGTGAATCGGTTACTTCAAGACAAACATACTCATAGCATTAAGATTTAAAGATAAACAAATTCGTAAATGCAAACAATGCTTAAAAAAACAACAAAAATACAAATGAGAATGCACTAAAGAAACAAAAGATTTCCATTGTAGATTAGGCTTGAACTCTGTCTGGACTCAATGCTCTTGAAAAATTTCTACAGTCTTGATACTCACTTGGGAAAGGAGACTTAAACTTATGCATAGGTCGCCTGGTGTGAAGGAGATTGCCTTGGAATTAAGCAGGCCTTGTATCTTATCTCTGAATGGATTACAGTCTTTAATTGATTGGCCAGGTTCCCCATAATGGAATTTGCAATAGGCGTCGGGATCGTATGCTTCATGATAAGTAGGAATAACATGGTCAAGCCGCTTGGTTTCCATCAAAGAAATCTTGAGCAACTGATGGAACAACTGAATATGAGGCATAGAATTGTCTCGTACACTCTTTTTGGCTTCACGTACCTCTTCCTACCATATTGATGACAACCCTGTCAATAGTTTGTTGTTGAAGAGCATGTGACAATGGCTGAGCACGAGGATAATATTGTTCCTGATTGACCCTCTGATTCTTAGAACTTGGGATAAGTGATGGTTTCTAGAATGGAAACTCCAAGAGTATAGGTTGTGGAGGAGGTGACCCAGGCTACGAGATAGGACCTTGAGAATAAGAGGTAGTCACCACTTTCTTTGTTGCAAAAGGATTGACTTGTACATTATAATTGTCTAGAGTAAACATGAATACCTTTGCATTAAGAATATATTTTATACTTCAGTGCCATACAATTTTCCATATTGTGACCTACATCGCCAGAATGGAATTCACTATGGGCATTAGGATCATAGCTTGCAAATAAGTTCTTAAGTTGAGCTGTCATGTTTCTGATATTAACCTACTAAAGTTTTAATAGATGCTAAAGCAATTGAGAATACTCCATTGGTGTAGGATCAAAATGATTCCCAGGCTTCTTTTGTTTCGATTCATGAGTTACATGCCTCGGATTCTCTTGGTGAACCGGGAGTAGCTGCTGACAAGAAGGTTTTGGAACCCAAGATTATGGAGAAAATCCACAAGGTACTCCATGGTTTGAAAGAAATACCAAAGGATAAGGAGAGGACACAACTCCCGTTGCAGCAGAAGGTGCAAAGTTGCCTTCCTTTTTCAATATTGTATTCAGAATTTCCATAACTAGACTCATCTGAGTCTTCAACTGACTATTTTCCTCTCTCAGGAGTTCCTTACCACAGGTTATAACATGCATGTCTATCATAAACAGCCCCATCTGGACCTTCATCTCGGGCAATTCCCTACAAAGTTGTTCTATAGCTTATCTCTGGGGCGCAGAGTGGTAAGAAGTCAATATTTGTAGTTCTGAAATGAATACTAAGTCTAAATTAGAATCCCTTGTCTCTATGTACATGTTACAAATGCATGTTATGCATGAAGTGCATGAGAGGATGCAGTACCATGTTTGATTCTTTCCAAGGAACCCTCATGCTTTGATTTTTAAGCAAGTAAGAGATGAAAAATTTTAGCACAAGGTTTAAAGATATGATTCCTTGGAAATGGAAAGAACGTGTACTATAATGATACAATCATGTTATTGCATGCACCGGCATGGGATCAAGGTTCCAACAACTTAACAACTAATCTGTTATTGAACATAATCGGGTTAAAAGTAATAAGATCAAAGGTTCGAACCATTTATGAATAAGAAAACCAGGTAGGTTGAAGGCATGTTTTCCTGGAAAGAAAACTCACCACATCTCACAGGTAGGTTCTAGTCTTGGACAGAATAGAGGCTCCTAGTGGCAAACCAGAGTTTTGAGTCCTCTATTCAAAAACCTTGTCTTTTGAACAATGGGTGCAGGACAAAGGCATCGTCAAGAGAACCTCGGATGGGTGTGGTCTCTCATGTCTCCTCATACGTGTCACAAGCCACGCGATTCGACATGATTATCCACTCTAATCCTAAGTGTATACTGGCATGGGTATTGGGCCTTTTACCTCACTGAAACTCCCAACCCAACATAACGACACAACATTATAATCTAGAGTATAAAAGCAATAAAGGAAAGATGCAAACAAATAAACAAACATAGCAATAAAGCAATAAACAAACAAAACACCCTATGAAAATAAACAAACAAAAGCTAGGACTGACTTGCTTAGGAGTCCCCAGCTGAGTCGCCAGTTGTCGCATCTCGAAAATCAATGGACATGAATATGGAAAAGAAGAGTCGCCATCAATATTATTTATCCCAAGAGAGGGAAAGGAAACACTGAGTAAACCTAATGACGTGAAAGAACATTGTCTCATGGCCAAGAGAAAGGGTAAGGGAGTTGATTACGCAAGGGGAAGGTATTAGGACCCCTCACGTATGGGGTAATCCATAGGATCCACTCAAGTTTGTTCTAATAAGGGGGGTGATCTATAATTCTAAATCCTAGTTCTAAGGGAATGCATGAGAGTTATTTACAAAAAAAGAACTTTTTTATTAGTTGTACCTGTTAATTCTATGAATTATGTAATTGTAATTATGTTTGGTAAAACTAATAGAGCAATAATATATTAGATAGGATGTATTTACTTGCTAACAAGAACAAGTTGTGCAATAAGTCCTATATTATTTTGGGACATGTTGAGTTGAAGTATTTCAACATCGGGAGCAACATGTCAGATAAGATGTCCTATGAAAGAACATACGACATTGCGCCTGGGCTGAAGTGATCTGTTTATTCTGTTAATTCACAATGACATAATTTATTTTAGGATATTATATTATCCTATGTGGCGTTATTTTATAGGTCATGAAGAATCAAGTAAAAATATTGAAGATTATGCAGTTTCTAATTATGGAGGTGATTTAGGAAACTAATGATTGAAGACCTATTATTATGTAGTCATTAGGGCTAAGTCTGTAGCCAATCTCTAGGAGAGTTGGTGTAAGTGAAGCACTCGGTTTATGAGATGGTCATTATATTCTCCTCGAAGCTGTGAAGCAAGAGTGAGTATTATTCTTGGAAGAAGCTTGTAATCAACTCCAAGTATTATTCTTAGTCAAGTGAGTCTTGTCTAGGCATTATTCTGGAAGTGTGTCTTCCTGTTTTGTATTTGAAGTATGATCTTCGTATAGGTAGAAAGTCGTAGATGCAATAGCTAGGATCGAGACTGTTAGACATTATTGTGGTGATTGGAGGTGAGATGGGATTTCTCATATCTAGGGAGGACCTAGGTAGAAGTTGTACAGGGTAGTAATTAAGCGAGAAGTTGTAAACGAGAGAGTTTAAATTTGAATTAATATTATCAAGTGGATTTCCTTCCTAGCTTAGTATACCCTCAGAGTAGGTGTTGGTTTGCACCGAACCAGGTTAACAATTTGGTGTGTTGTTTTACTTTTCAGTACTGTTTTTACATGTTGATATCTTGCCATGATTGTTGTGTTCAGATCAGATATCTTAACATGTCATAGGAAATTTGAGTTTTGACATATACTAGAATTTCAATTGGTATCAGAGCAGGCACCATGTTATGTTTTTGGATGAGATCCTAGGGGGTTACTTTCTGGTTCATGGTCAAGGTAGAAGTTTCTACTGAAACATTGTTTGAACTTGGATAGTTCATATTGTATTTAATGGTCCTTTGAAGTGGAGGATGTATTATTCGTGATAGAGTATGTATTAGACCTATCTGTTGTTTTCAGGCGTGTAGCTTTGATGATGAGCTATTGCATTAGGTTTGATTTATTTTCAAACCTAGGATGTTCTTAGTATTGCACATGGATTATGATGGATGTGTGCAATATGTTGTGCCTGAAGACTGTTGAGGAGTTTTTGTTGTTATGTATTCCGCTGCATGGTATCTGATGTAACCCTGGTTATTCATTGTGTTGTAAGTAAAGGAATGGCGTTATGGTTTGGTCAGCAGGTTTGGTGTGTGATGTTGTAGTGTATGCAAGACAACATTAACTAACTCTGTGAAGTTGCCAATGATACTTGACTTATATCCCTCAAGTCCACTCATAAAGGCATTTTTGATGAGTTTGTTGAAGTAAGATGAGAGCCATCTATTTTGGTTTCTAGTAGAGTCCTCCTAATACTTGACCTAATTAGAAAAGCGACTATGAACCTTGATGATGTTTAGCATAGATGGAGCTTGGAATATTATTGAAGACCTTAAAGGTGATAAAGGGATGTGTTGATTTTCTGGAAGAAATAATGTCTTTAGAGACAAGCTCAATTATGTGTTCCATAAAGAGGGAACTGATATCCTACCCGATGTTCGGACATCATGTCATCAAGTGTGCAAGTTCCTGTTGCATAACAGATGCATTGAGTGCTAAACAAATGTGTGATGATTACATATGTTTGGAACCTACTCTTGATTTGGAAGAGGAGGCATTTGGGTTGTGTATCTAAGATGTTTTATCCAGAAAACATGTCTTAGATCGATGGGCTGGTTGAATGTTGATCAACCAATTGGTTACTTCTTGGTTCAGTTTATTTTCGATCCAGGTTAGTAGAAGTGTAGAGGCTGAGCTCTAGTGTCTAGTAGAGTTGTGCTACCTCAACTAATTGTTTTCATATGTCAAGGTCAAGTTCATATCTGAAGGTTATTCTCTCTGTCATCTAGTTTCTTCTGATCAAAGAAGCCAGATGTTTGTGATCCTGTTTAGATGGAAAATTTTCTGTTACAAAAAAGAAAGATTTGTATGGGTGTGCACTAACCATATTTTTTACTGCTATTAAGATGAAGATATATCATTATGAAGATGATCATAGCAGTTGATGAAGAGGAATCCATAATATGGAGTTGAATATTCTTGAGATGTCAGATATAATACCTTGGCATATTTATGTTGAGAATTTATTTTACTTAACTTGGTTTGACTGGTGTTTCTCTCACACTGGATAGAGGTTTTTTACTCAAAATTGATATCTTTTATCAAGTCTATGAGAATATTGAACTCTTGTTCTGCTAAAGTGGAAGAGACGCTCTAGGGGTTATGTGCAATGGAGATGCATCAACCTGAGGTAAGTTAATATTTTGGAAGCTTAAGTTACAATCCTAATGAGTTGTCCAGAGGAACTGGGAGAAGTAGAGGTACTCATGGACAGTCTGTTTGTAGGGTTGATGATTATATAAACCCTATGTGTTATGGCTTGTATTGTAGAGGGAATCTCCTTCTTGGATGCAGAATTCTGGTGATCAAACACCTCGAAATTCAGACAGGTGGAATGGATTTCGTGCTTAAGGAGAGATTCCTTGAGGTGTGTTATATGCATATTCTGCATATGTTTGATCTAATGTTTAAAATTGATCAACTACTGATGGTTGATCTTCTTGCATTCTCCCTGAAGAGCTTTTTTTTGGACTTACTATGGGTATCATCTCCACAACCATAATATTTGGTATAGTCCATGGATATAGGATTGATGTTTTGTCTAATGTTGGAACATCATCTCAGGGTTGTTTGTTGCTTCATAAGGAAGCTTGTGTTGAAGATCATGGGGTGATTATTTCTGGTCACCATGGAAGACCATGATGGAGTTTGAAGTCCGGTCCTTGACCAAGTCTGAAATATTATGAAGGATTCCCATGTGTTGAACGTTGAAGGATAAGGATGTCAGATTAAATTTTCTAACATATGTTGAAAGGGGGGTATCATCTGCGTATATGAGTGTGAGGAAGTTCTTTCTTTGATGACAAATACCTTGTCGAGAGTTGGGTATAATTTGTTCTTGTGAAGATATGCATGTTACTGATGGTAAGGACCTTGTTGAGAGATGGGTACTTATCTAAGGTGTGGACGCAAATCTGGTTTCTGAACTCCTTGGTTCAAAAAGATTATGAGAGTTTAATTCTCTAATTTGGTGTTCAAGAGGTTGTATAAACTTGAACAAGCTGCAGAAGGTGTGATCTTTTGAGATCTTTATGTGTTTATTGGGAGCTTCTTTAAGGACTTTTCTGCATAATAAGTCCTTGAATGATATGTTTAAGAACCTTGGTGTTTAGGTTCTATGTTATGAAGCTAATGTCCTAAAATTATGTTGTAACATCATATTTGGGATGTGTTGCTTTTACTGAGCATATGGAGTTAGATGCTCAAGCATGGTCGTCGTTAGAAGTGGAAATTCTGACTATGAGGATTAGAACGTGCAGATTCTGATCTTGTATATAGTAGTATGTTCTAGAAATACATGGCTACTATCTTGTTGAAGTTTTCACTAGTATCAGCAATTGCTAGTGAATAAAAGAGCTAAAGAAGGCAATCAGATACAGAGTTTGGATCAGAGTACCTATTAAGGTGATGGTTTCTTATACTACAAGTTAAAGATAGTGGCAATATGGAACTTGTGTAGCAAGCAAGCTAAGAGCACTTATTCTGGAATATGTGAGAAATTCCAAATCAAATGTGTCGTGATGAACCTCGGGTTTATAAAGTGGTTACCCTAAAATGTGAAAGTATGGAGACTTTCATGTCTGTTGTTCTGTGCTCGTATGTTATCTTCAGATTATCTTCAGAAGGAGCATTGGTTATCCTTGACAGGGGGGTTCAAGTGATTATCTATGGATTGTGACTGCAATGATGCATATTTTGTGAAGCTTGCGTGTGTTTTAAGCTTATGGAAATTATATGCCTCTGGTGAGGTTATGATGTCAGACAACATGTCGTGACATGGGGATGCTAAATGGTGATTAGTTCAAGCTAGGTGAATCTAGTTGGTTGAAACGTGTGTTCATATGTTTCTCAAGAGGAGTCTGAAGGGAAGTTTTGTTTGTATATGGGAGAATTTATTTTTCTTTGCAGTTTTTGGAAGGACTCTATCAGAGGTTTTGATTAGACGGAATATTTATCTCTTATGAAGGTATGATGTCTTGGTGTGTATGTTACGGTGGCAGAATCGACTGTTAAGACTGGTGTGATACGGTGGCCAGAACCGGGACGGGTTTCCCTATTTTTTAAGGAATTTGCTGGTTTGCGTTTTGCGTTTGTTTTTGCAAAATGTCGGGGTAAGCAAGAGTCGCCACCGTCTTTTATTTTATCCAACAAGGAAAGGAGAAAAGCACAGAAAAATTCCTTTTTCGAGATATTTCTGAGTACGGGGGGTAGATTATAGAAAGGGAAGGTATTAGCACCCTTTCTATCCGTAGTTATCTACGGGTCTTAGGTACTTGCTCATCATTTTCAAAATTGTTTTCTTTGTGTTTGTGTGCTTTGAAAAGTTTTTGTTTTGACTTCGATTTAACTCTTGCTTCGGTCTTCAAGAGTGTAATGAAGTGTTTTTGAAAACTTGTTTGTAAAAGAGTGTAAGGGTGGAAAAAGTTTTTTTTTGTTTGAGCAAGTACTTAAGAGCTAATCTACCTACCCGAAAAAGGAATCATTCTATGCTAATTATCTTTAAACAATTCTATCCCACTATTAGTGAGTAGGTAGCATCGTCGTTGGAGTTTGAGGGTCAATTCGAAAGAGGGACATACGGTCACTAAAGCAATGTTAGGACGTCTTAGCGGTAACCCTAATGTCTTAGATCATTTATTCGAGGCAACAATATCCGAGGCAACCATTTTGAGGCATCTATGATCTTTTAGAAAAGAGGGCGACCTCTAAAATACACTATACTCAATAACCGTTTACGAAGGCAACCAAGTAGGGTGTACTCTAGGAGTGCGCATGTGCGAGTGTGTTGATTTCATTTATTTTTATCTTTGCACATGTTTAGGGTGATCTAACCGTTTTAAGATTAAACATTCATTATTGTCATGCAAACCCTATTATCAAACATCTAGCAATTATATATTTGCATAAATTAAAGGTGCGGAAATTAAACTAAATTATTACAAGGCGTCGGGTATTTACATCGCCAAAAGCAACCCTTTGAAATTTAAAAACGGAAAAATAAATATCCTAATTAATCATTACAAACTGGGAGCAGATACATTAATTGGATAAAGAAAAATAAGGCGCGCGATGCGAAATTAGGGTTTTGACCCTCCTAATTAAAAGAAAATATTTTTGGTTGTTTTTATTTATTTTTAAGAAAAGAAATTAATCCTAAAGTTAAATTCTAAATTAATTATTAAATAAATTAATTAATGAAAAATATTAAATGACATATTTTTGGAGTTTTTGTTAATTTAGGAAAGAAAATAAAATCATTAAATTAGGGTAAAAACCTATTAATTCTAATTAATTTTAAAAATTTACAAAATAAATTAAAGTTACCTAATTAATAATCCTAATTAAATTAATTAATATTTATTAATAAAAAATAAAGTTCTGAAATTTAATTGGATAAAAAATATTTTTTGTGATTTTTTTGATAAAAAGAAATTATTCTATTAGTTAGTGATTAAATTAAACAAAAATAAAATAATTAAATAAAACAAACAAAATATAAAAAAAAGGGTAAAGAATAGGCCTGATTTTTGAGGTGTGAATAGCAATTATTCTGGCCCAATGATGCTGGTCCAGATTGACTTTTTCTGATCCCATGCGCTGGCGTTCACTTGGCTTATGGTGTGCCTTAAATGATGGCCACCAGATCTGGCCATCTGGCCATCTGGCGTGCTGGATGGTGAGTGTCCATGGTGGAAGCCTGGCTTGCGCATGCACATGATCACCTGAAATAATTAAGCAAAATAACAAATGTTGGAGGCAGGGATCGAACCCCTGACCTCCAGCTTCCAATGCCTTGAACGTCCCCCTTGTAACCATTACACCGCTTGCTTCTTTTGGTTAATATAATACAAAGTAATGATAATATATAAAAACAAAAGTTAATGGTCAGAAAAATAAAAAAAATGCGCGCTGGTTCAAACCAACCAACGGGATATGGCCATGTCTTCATCCCTGCCATGGCACCATTGCTAAAAATCCAAATATCTATACCTACGGACAAATGTCTGTCGCTACAAACCAGTCCATTCTCAAAATCTCGTACAGGCCATGGAAATGATTTCTAAGACCATGGTTGATGTCATCTCATCCTCCTGATTGCAACCATGGCCATTACTAAGGCCAATTGTACCTGAAAACGAAAACCCTAAAAAACTCCAAGAAACCCTAACAATGGTGATTCACGATATAAGACATATAAATGAAATTGGTTATTGGCAAAAGCTTGCAAATGATATGGTGATCAAGAATATGCAATTTTTTTACATTATAGATGCAAGAATAGTGTTAATCAAATTCAAGAAAATGGTGGTTCCGTGAACGACTTACAGTGCACTGGAGGGCTCGAAAACGCCTGGTTTTGATTGGTTTAGGCTGTGGAGACTGCCAGGAAGAGATTGAGATAAGTATAAAGCCTTGAAACTACCTCTATGAGTGATTTTGAACTCACACTTTTTGCTTGATTATTCAGTTTTTGTTCTGGCTCTATGCTTGATCTCTCACCCTGATTTTTGTCTGCCTCGCCTCCTTATGTATTGTACAATGCATTAGGGTTGCAAACTCAGTCCAAATCTCTCTCTTCCAATGCTTTGGATTTGATTTGATTCTTCTTTTACAACCTTCCAAATTTGATCCAAATTCAATCTTCTTGTACAGAATTGCCTTGATACGATTTTGATTGGCTTGCTAGATGTAATTAGAGCCTGAAACAATCACAAAATCCTTGTTATCAATGCTTTTGGATTTTACTTGATTTTATTTGATTTAAATCAAATTAATTCAAATAAAAATCAAAATAATTAATAAAAATATGATATGGGCACATGGCCAAGGATAGAGCACGTGGGCAATAATGCCAACTCAAAACAAGTGAAAAAGAATGGGCCCATTTGGCAAAATTTGAAGTTTTGGGGATAGTTGACTTTTGGCAATTTTACAAAAAAGGTCAACTTCAACAATGC
Source organism: Vicia faba (assembly GCA_948472305.1). Classification (NCBI taxonomy): domain Eukaryota; kingdom Viridiplantae; phylum Streptophyta; class Magnoliopsida; order Fabales; family Fabaceae; genus Vicia; species Vicia faba. Next base: position 563,946,966 of record OX451735.1, read on the forward strand.
ATAACTTCCTCAATTTTGACTTTTTGGAGGTATTCTTTGACTTTTTAGAAAGCTTGAGATTTCCTCTAACCAAACATTTTGGTCTCATCTCAATTTGATATACCATGCTTATGTATGAAGCTTTGACAAAAAAGGTGTTTTTGTTGACTTTTCAAAATAACCTATAATGTCCAAATTCATAACTTCTTGTGAGTTCATATTTTGATCTTGGTAGATGAATATGTACTGTAGGGAATTGCATCCTCTTTAAAATGAGCTTTGTATGGGTCATTTCTCATAAAGTATGAGAAAGTTATGCTTGGTCAAAGTTGAGTTGACTTTTCCTACAAAACCCTAATTTAGCAACTTTTGAATCTTGATGAATTTTGAGAAATCCTTGATGAATCATGATCAAACCTTGATCAAATGATGAAATATACTTAAAAATGAGGATGTTGACCAAAAAACTTGAAGTTTGACTGTATGTGGGCCACAGCTGACTTTTGCCCTAACATAGTCGATTTTTGGACTTTTGAGCAATTGACTGAGCAAACTTCCTCTGCAAGGCTTGAAACTTGACATGGATGATCTTGAGAACATATTAGGACATTGGTGAGAACTTTGGGTCACTTGGACTCAAGGATCTTGATGCAACACAAAACCCTAATTTGAGATAGACTGCCTTAGGAGAGAGCTTGTCTGGTCAACCCTTGGGCTTCCTTGAGCAACTTGGAGATTTTTCTTGACATATTTTGAGAAATATGGGAGGGAAAATTTTGGAGTACAATAGCTGACCTTGTTCAATCTTCTTAAACCTGAGGATGCAGATTGGCTTTTGTGCCTTTCGTAATCCGAAGGTGGAAGTGGATTGAACACTAGAGTGCCCAGAAATTTGCACTCGCATGAAGTGGTAATTGTCTTGTGAAGTCGAGAATGGGCTTACAGATGCCATTTGGAGCAGTGTCGATCGCATAAGAGATTCCTTAGTGAGAGCTTGTATACCTGTTGTTGAGGAAGATTCCACTGGGGAAGTCTGATCTTTCGTGGAGAGAGATAGAAATTTAGGAGCTTCGTCGTCCGCCATTCTGCTAGTGGGTCGTCTCTGTTGATATTTAGGAACTTCAATCGTCCGTACTCAACTGAGGGAACAACTTTTGCTGAGATTTAGGAGCTCGTCCGTAATTCAACTAAGAAAACATCTTTGCTGAGATTTAGTAGCTAGTCCGTAATTCAACTGACTTTGTCGAGATTTAGGAGCTTGTCCGTAATTCAACTGTTTTTGTAGAGATTTAGGAGCTTGTCCGTAATTAAACTAGTTTTGTCGAGATTTAGGAGCTTGTCCGTAATTCAACTGATTTTTTAGAGATTTAGGAGCTTGTCCGTAATTCAACAAAACAACCATCTGTTGAGATTTAGGAACTCATTTGTAATTTAACTGAGGAAACATCTCTGCTGAGATTTAGGAACTCGTCCATAGTTCAACCGAGGAACATATCTGTCGAGATTTAGGAACTCGTCTGTAATTCGACAACTTTGCTGATATTTAGGAACTTGTCCGTAATTCAACTGGGGGAAATAACTTCGCTGAGATTTAGGAACATCGTCTGTAATTCAACTGAGGTAATATCTGTCGAGATTTAGGAACTCGTCTATAATTTGACTGCTTTGCTGAGATTTAGGAGCTTGTCCGTAACTCAACTACTTCGTTGAGATTTAGGAGCTCGTCCATAATTCAACTGAGAAAATCTTCGTTGAGATTTAGGAACTCGCCCGTAATTCGATTGAGGAAATAGCTTCATAGCTTGAACTTTGCTGGAATTTAACCGTATCCTTCCTGAAAGATAAAGGTTAGTTGTATGTAATACATGATATGTATCAAGCAATGATGTTCTCAAAATAAATGAGATTGTGTCGTATGATGCGTATGCATGTCATGATGTATGAAAATGTGATGTTTTTAGCTGGGGAAAATAAATCCCAGATTGTTGTTGGAGAAAAGAATTGAATTCTTCGTTTCCACTGGAGATAGTGGATGAAGATATTTGTGAGAATAATCCTGCGGGAGAGGATAACTCCGCTAGGGGAATAAACTGACGAGAGAATGACTCTGGGGGAAAGAGATGCTCTGTTGAGGATTTCGTTGATAAATTCAGCTGGGGATAAATTACCGCTGCTGGTGATAATGAACTTGTTGTGGATTGAATTCCCGTTTGTGAAAGGAAAGAACTCCGCTGGGGATGATTTTCTAGTTGCGACTTTACTGGGGATAGCCCTTTTAGACTTTACTTGGGATAATCTTCCAAAGTCTACTGGGGATAATCTTCCAGAGTCTACTGGGGATGATTCTTTCAAACTCCACTGGGGATTTTTGTACTCCGTTGGGGGATGATAAGACTTTTTAGTGCTGATGGTAGATAAACTCTGCTTGGGGAGAATATTACCGAATCATTCACAGTTGAGAGTCTCAGCTGGGGAGAGTCAACACTACTGTCTTTCTTTATTCTGCTGGGAATGAATGTTCTTTCAATCGTTTCTTCCAGCTAGGTCTATCCTTATACCTGGTGGACAGAGCAACTGTACAGTTTGGACATTTCTCGTTTTCCCCTGTTTCTGGTATTACAAGTAATCGTCTTTTGTTTCGCATGTAAATATTTATGAGCAACAATTAATGTCAAATGCATATATCAAAAACGGAACATTGGACATTCTTTGCAAAACAAAATAGAAAAAGGAAAAAAGTTTGAAATTTCTTTATAAAAATGACTTGTATTGATTTTGAAGTTAGCCTGTAAATAGGCGTTTTTGTACAAGAGGCTGACGTCCTAGTAAGAGAACGCCGCCGAACAAATAGAATTTATACAATTTGTGAAAACAAAGAAAAACAGCTATGTGAACTATCCCACTAGGTTCCAACTCTACTTTTGCCTTTATGTCTTCGAGCATCTCATCCCTTTGTTACTTGGTTGAAGGTAGATCAGATTATTTGGTGTCGTCCGAGCCTGGTAGTCGATACCGAATTCTGGTTGCAAGGTGATCCAATGAGACATAGTGTTACGCTTTAATCCCTAATTTTTGCTTGGACCTCCCTTTCGGGTTTCAGTCCACCGGGATACCCTTTTTTGCCCAAGCCGCCTTTTCAGGTTTTCGACTTGCCGGGTGTACAGATTTTTTCATTTTCATCCCTTATTTTTGCCGAACCCTTTTGGTTCGCCGGGAAGCCCTTATTTTTGCCTAGGCCAGTCAACCTAGCGGGTATTTGATTTATACGCAGTATTTTTTCACTATGTCTGCATTGACGGTGTGAGGAAGGTCGTCACCATCCATGGTGGTTAGAATCATAGCTCCTCCTAAGAAAATGTTCTTAACCACAAATGGCCCTTCGTAAGTAGGGTTCCATTTGTCCCTAGGATCACCTTGAGGTAAGATGATGCGCTTGATCACCAGATCCCCAACTTGATACTCTTGTCGTCTAACTTTCTTGTCAAATGCCTTGATCATTCATTTTTGATACGTTTGACCATGACAAATAACAGTAAGTCTCTTTTCGTCAATTAAGCTCAACTGGTCAAGCCGGTTCTGAATCCAATCATCTTCGCTCTAACCTGCATCCTTCATAATCCGAAGAGAGGGTATCTGAACTTTAATGGGCAAGACGGCCTCCATGCCATAAACCAAGGAATAGGGTGTTGCCCCTGTTGACGTCCGTTCTGAGGTACGGTACCCATGAAGAGCAAACAGTAACATCTCGTTCCAGTCTTTGTATGTCACTGTCATCTTCTACACAATCTTCTTAATGTTCTTATTAGCCGCTTCTACAGCCCCATTCATCTTCAGCCGGTAAGGAGAAGAGTTGTGATGCTGTATTTTGAACTGCTTGCAGATTTCGGTGATCATCTTATTATTGAGATTTGTACTATTATCCGTAATGATCCTCTATGGTACACCATATTGACAGATCAGATTGTGTCGAATGAACCGTGCCACGACGTTCTTGGTTACAGTAGCAAAGGAAGCTGCTTCAACCCACTTTGTAAAGTAATCAATTGCTACCAGGATGAAACGATGGCCATTGGACGCAGTAGGTCTGATCTTGCCGATCATGTCGATGCCCCACATTGAAAAAGGCCAAGGAGCTGTCAAGATGTTCAGAGGGACTGGAGGTATGTGCACCTTATCAGCATAGACTTGGCACTTGTGACAGGTCCGAGAATGCTGATAACAGTCGGCTTCTATGGTGGACCAATAATATCCTGCCCGCAGGATCTTCTTTGCCATAGTATGTCCACTGGAATGAGTTCCGAAAGTACCTTCATGTAACTCTACCATAATCCTTTCTGCTTCATTCTTGTCCACACATCGCAGTAAGGTTGAATCATGGTTACGCTTGTAAAGAATGCCATTGCTGATGAAGAATTTCGCCGCGAACCTCCTCAGAAACTTCTTATCATTAACAGATGCACCCTCGGGGTATTCTTGAGCCTCAAGATACCTCTTCACTTCATGAAACCAGGGTTTATCTGTTACCTCTTCAGTCTCAATATCACAGTAATGTGCAGGTTCGTCCAACCTCTAAATGGTAATCTGGGGAGCTTCATTGTCCCATCTGACCTTGAACATAGAAGACATTGTAGCTAGCGCGTCCGCCAACTGATTCTCCTCTCTTGGGAAGTGTTCAAAGGTTATCTCCTCGAAGTGCGGAAGCAAAGTCAACACATACTCTTTGTAAGGGATAAGATTAGGGTGTTTTGTATCCCACTCGCCTTTGATTTGACTGACCATGAGAGCAGAATCTCCGAAAACACTTAGAAACTTAATCCTTAGGTCAATTGCTGCTCGAAGACCCATAATGCACGCTTCGTACTCTGCCATGTTGTTGGTGCAGTTGAAACATAGTCGGGCGGTGAACGGAGTATGAGAGCCTTCAGGAGATATGATCACGGCGCCAATGCCATTACCCAAAGTGTTTGAAGCTCCATCAAAGTACATAGACCATCAGGATCCTTCCTCAGGTCCTTCATCCGGTCCAGGTGTCTCACAGTCGGTTACCAACATGAAATTCTCATCCGGGAACTCGAAGTTCATATACTGGTAATCATCCACTGCCTGATGTACCAAATGATCTGCCAACACACTTCCCTTGATTGCTTTTTGGGTCGTATATTGGATGTCATACTCAGTCAAGATCATCTTCCATCTTGCTATTCTTTCGGACAAGGCGGGCTTTTCGAAGATATACTTGATTGGATCCATCTTTTATATCAATAGAGTAGTGTGAGTCAGCATATATTGTCTCAGCCGGCGAGCAGCCCATGCCAAAGCGCAGCAAGTTTTCTCAGGCAACGAGTATCGGGTCTCGCAATCGGTAAACTTTTTGCTAAGGTAATAAATAGCATGCTCTTTTCGGCCAGACTCGTCATGCTTCCCCAGCACACACCCCATTGAATTATCGAGTACTGTCAAGTATAAGATCAGAGGTATCCCTTCAACTGGAGGCATCAGAATAGGTGGCTCTTGGAGATATTCTTTGATCCTTTCGAAAGCGGCTTGACATTCATTATTCCATCTTACTACTTGATCTGTCTTTAGTAACTTGAAGATCGGCTCACAAGTAGCAGTCAGGTGCGAGATGAATCGGGCAATATAGTTCAAACGTCCCAGAAAGCCTATGACTACTTTTTCTGTTCGGGGAGCTGGCATTTCCTGTATAGCCTTCACCTTTGCAGGATCCACTTGAATACCTTTGTCACTTACGACGAAACCCAGCAGCTTACCAGACCTCACCCCGAAGGTGCACTTGTTCGGGTTTAACCTCAGTTTGTACAACTTCAACCTGTCAAATAGCTTCTGAAGATGGTCAAGATGTTCTTCCTCAGTCTGGGATCTTGCAATCATATCGTCAATGTATACCTCAATCTCATGATGGATCATGTCGTGGAACAAAGCGACCATGGCGCGCTGATACGTTGCCCCAGCATTTTTCAATCCGAAAGGCATGACTTTGTAGCAAAAGGTACCCCATTGAGTAACGAACATTGTGTTCTCCATATCCTCGAGAGCCATCTTAATCTGATTATAACTGGAGAAACCATCCATAAAGGAGAAGACCTTATGTTGTGCGGTGTTGTCAACCAGAACGTTGATATGAGGCAGAGGGAAATCATCCTTGGGACTCGCCCTGTTCAGATCCCTATAGTCAACACACATTCGAACCTTACCATCCTTCTTTGGCACCAGAACCACGTTGGCCACCCACTGTGGGTAAGAAGTAACTGCTAGAAAACCGGCGTCAAACTGTTTCATAACATCAGCCTTGATTTTCTCAGATATCTCTGGGTGCATTCGGTAAACTTTCTGTTTCACTGGAGGACAGTCTTCCTTGGTGGGCAAGCGGTGAACCATGATATCAGTATCCAACCCAGGCATATCTTCATAAGACCAGGCAAAGATCTCAACATAGTCATGCAGCATCTGAATCAACCGTTGCTTAACATTAGACTCCAGATTTGCACCGATCTTGACCTCTTTCTTGTCTTCCTCCGTACCCAGATTTACTGATTCCACTGGCTCTTCATGCGGTTGTATGGCCCTCTCTTCCTGAAGTAACAGTCTAGCAAGTTCACCAGGAACTTCGCCATCATCCTTACCTTCGTCCTCGGCTTGGTTGATCGGACTTTCGAAGTCATAATTGGCAGTAGCAGAGTCGTTATCAGTGGGTTCCAGAGTGGATGTAGACCTGTATATGTGAGTGTGTGTAAAATATCTATTTTGCAAGATAAAAAAGAAAAACAAGGAGCACAAAATTTGAAATGCAAGAAAACGTCCAATGCTTTTATTAATGATATATGAAAATGACACACATAAAGCCCTCACAAACAAAGCCACGGTGTCTCGGGTAAGGCACCGGGCCGTAAAGCTTTTAAAAATTGTCTGTTACAAATTCGAAACAAAAGTCTATTACTGTGTGATAAAATAAATTGGCAGGAAGTCCTTCTCCGTCCAATTGCTTAGTCCGCCATCGGTAGTCGGGTAAATCCAGCTGTCAAACTCGGACTCTTCATCATCGTCTTCAATCATATTCACTTCAGGATTAGTAATACGCATGGGAGGTCTTCCAATCCGTGCGCGCCGAATGGCCCTTTGAGCTTTTGCAGTAAAACCCAAACCAAACTTGTCAGTCTTATGTGCAAAGTCAGGGAGTTGGCCCCAATTCGCACACCCACTTTTCTCAATAACAGCTCGGGCATCCTTGAGGGAAGCCATCTTCATTGGAGAATCTTCAGTAACAGTTTCAGTTGATGCCAGCGTCTGGGGGACTTCTTCAAAATGTTGACACGGGGTCTCAATGAACTCCCCGTCCATTTCCACATACCGAAATGAGTTGAGGTGGCTCACCATGTACTCCTCCTCTCCTCGTACTGTTACAATTTTCCCCTTCACTGGGTATTTCAGCATCTGGTGGAGCGTAGAAGTTACTGCCTCATCTTTATGGATCCACAGGCGACCCAGCAAACAAGAATAAGATGGCCGAATGTCCATCACATAGAATATAGATGCGAAAATTTGAGAACCAACCTTAACTGGAATATCCACCTCTCCATGTACCATCCTCTTGGACCCGTCAAAGGCCCTAACCACAATGTTACTCGACTTTAGCACCAACCCTTCACAGTCTAACCGGTCTAACGCTTTCTTGGGTAAAACGTTCAACGAGGATCCAGTATCCACAAATACGTGAGCTAGAGTAGTGCCCCTGCACTCGATTGAAACATGTAGAGCATCATTGTGATTCTTCCCCTTAGAAGTCAAGTATGCATCGGAGAAACCCAACCCATTATCTGCTGTCAGACTAGCCATGCAATCTTTAAACTGGTCAGCAGATGTCTCCTGCGGCACGTGCGCAGTCTTCAGGAAAGCAATCAGAGCCTTAGCATGGTCCTCTGAACACAACAATAAAGACAACATAGAGATCTTCGACGGGGTTTGCCCCATCCGTTTGACTACATTGTAGTCGCTTTTCTTGATGATCTTTAAAATTTCCTCTATCTCCTGTCTAGAGGCTTCAACAGTAATCTTCTTCGGTGCCTCCGTCCAAGCAGGCTCACTGGTGATCCCTTTGCCCCGAGTATCAGATGACTCGGCAACAGCGGTAAGGATTGGAACATGAACAGGAACAGTAGCAGGCGTACTGGTAGGTGAAATAACAACAGGATTCCGAACAGTTAGTGGAGAGATCTCAGGGGAGAAAAGTCTTCCGCTTCGGGTGACTTTACTAGATCCAACAATATTGCTGACATCAGTATCAGCCTCTTCATCCTTTAAGTCTTGTTTAACCCCGTGATACTATACATCAGCTCCATAGTGCCACGGGACAGCCTTATCTGACGTGTAAGGGATAGGTCCAGGAACAATAATGATCAAAGGAGCAATTCTTGGAACAAATGTAATTCTAACAGGCTTTCTCGAGGAAGCCTTGGAAGAATTGGAGAAAATGGTGATTATGGAAACTTCTTCGACAGGAACCAAAGGAACAAAAGTTTTCTCAAACAAGATTTCTTTATTATCCATCAGGCGTTGGACACCTGACTTCAATAGATGGCAACCAGTAGGCAGGACGGAACACAGATGGCAACCTTCACCACAGCCTGGAAATAAACCGGCTAACAGAAGGTTCTTCTTCACAGTCATTAATGGAGTAGCGATGTCTTTCACAGAAGTCACAAACACATCATCATCCACAACATTTAATCCATGATTTGGCATAGGAGCAGTCATGACATTAGGCTTTTCTGGCGCTTCAAAATCAATCTCCTTAGCGTCAATCAAATCCTGTACCTTATTCTTCAAGGCCCAGCAATTGTTGGTGTCATGCCCTGGGCTATCAGAGTGATAAGCATAGCGGACGTTTGGATTGTACAATGGTGAGGTGGTGTTGGGATTCTTTGGAGCTTCCCTCGGAAGCACCAAGTTAGTCTTCAACAGCTGTGGCAGAATTTGAGATAAAGACATGCTGAGCCGAGTAAACTGTCTTTGAGGCCTCTCTGCCCTTGGCTGATTGTTGCGTTGTGTGGCAATAGTTGGTCTTGAAATAACTACTGCATTAACAGCTTGGCGGCGCTCGGGTCGACTTTGGTTCCTAGAGCTGTAAACTGCACTAGACTCCTTCTTGAAGGGCTTCTTCTTGGTACTTGACGAAGCACCTTTATGTAACTTGCCACTCTTGATACTGGCTTCAACTCTCTCCTCGGTCATAATTAACTCGGTAAAACCTAACGATGAACTTCCGATCAAATGGTTGAAATACGGACCAGACAGGGTCCCCATAAACATATCAACCAACTCCTTGTCAGCCAGAGGGGGTTGGACTCTACTAGCAAGGTCTCTCCACTTTTGAGCGTAGTCTTTAAAACCTTCGCTCGCACCCATAGACATATCCTGAAGTTGGGTACGCGTAGGAGCAAGGTCGGCATTATATTGGTACTGCTTGTAAAAAGCAGCAGCAAGGTCCTCCCAGTTACGGACGCTAGCTCCTTCGAGCTGGTAAAACCACTCAAGTTGAGTCCCTGAAAGACTATCTTGAAAGAAGTGAATCCAGAGATTCCTGACAGCAGTATATGGTTGGATCTTTCTAACATACGAACGGAGGTGTAGCTTTGGGCAGGAGACCCCGTCGTACTTAGCAAAGACTGGTGCTTTGAACTTGTGGGGAATCACCACCCCAGATGCTAGACCCAACTCTCCAAAATCTAGCCCAGGTATCTTCTAGATCTCCATCGCACTTAACCGGTCTTCGAGTTGCTTATACCTGTCTTCGGCAGGAGGATACTGGTCTTCATCAAAGTCAGTCTCATTTTCAGAAACCACAGGGCTAGGAGCCCTCCTTTCTTCCTGATTCTCTCCCCCTCCAGATGAGTGAGACAAATCAACTTCTTCCCGTAACCTGTTTCCAAACCTATGACCCATATTCAGGAGGACTGTCTTCTTCTTCTTCTTCTTCTTCTTCTTCTTATTCGTATCCTTTAAGATAAGAGTCTTCAGATCTTTCTCCCCCTTGTCCAGGTTCATGAACATTTCTTGGAACTGAGCGTTCTGAGCTTGTAGAGCCTTGATAGCTTGATCAGTGGATGTTTCAGCAGTCATGATGCTGAAATAAACAGCGAAGAAGATAAGAGACCTGTAAGGGTACCTGTGATGAGGTGCATGGGAATGGAATGCATATGATATGATTTCAAAGACGTCGAAAGATTCAAATTCGTAAACCAAAATGAAACACACTTTTATTAGATAAACTTGAAACAATGTTTGACAAATTCCTTTAAGGCATTACAAAAAGAAAAACTGAAAAGTAAATCAAAACTAGAAATAGCAAAAGACATCAGCGCTCCCATGGTCGTTTTCCATTGGTGCTGACATAATCGTTGAGGACCTTTTCATTCTCCAGCTGTCTTGTAAGCTTTAGAATCTTCCGCTCCTGCTCATGATACTTTTCTCTGTAAGTATCTGATTCTTCTCTCAACTGGATCCACGACCTCTTTAATGCCCCAACTTCAGTAGGCATCTATGGATGGAGGACAGTATGAGAAACCCCTTCTTCATCAGTACTCTCAACAATTACCGGTAAGACAGCTTCGTACGGCATCCCTAGCTTTTGGGCACGGGTACGAACCCACCGTAGATACGGCTCCATTGGAAGAGAAGTCTTCGCTCCTAGCTCATGCGGATCAGACCTGTTAACCCTATTCCAAGCTCGTATAAATATACGGCGATGTCCCTCACTATCCCCTTAGAAGTCAAAGACAATTCTCGGAATCAGCAACTCATGAGGATCGTCCTTTCTAGCTCGCCCAAACTGTCGCAAGGCCAGACAAGGATTATAGGTTATTCCTCCCCTAATTTCAAACAAAGGAATATTGGGGTATTCTCTGCACCGGTCGATAACAGCTACTTCTTCCATGTCTTTAGTGCTCTAGATAATGTTCGTATGAGCAAGGGACATAATTCTGTAGGCCCATCCCATACCTTCCTTGTTCTTCAAAATAGATTTAGGGAGGTGATAAATAAACCACCTCGCCAGCAATGGTGCACAGCACATAAGGGTTCCCCGTTTCTTAGCAGTACGGGCATAAAGAGCATGCAGAATGTCACCTAAGAGAGTGGGTACCAGATTACGGGACATGAAGATCTTCATTGCGTTCACGTCGACAAAAGAATCTGAATTAGGAAACAACACCAAGCCATATATGAGAAGAGCCAGGATGGCTTCGAATGCTTGAAAGTCCAAACTGTCCCAAAACTGATTAGCCTGATCAACTAAGAACTTAGCCAAGAAGCCTTTTGTCCTACTCCGAGGCTCCCAGCTAGACATTACCTCAGCCTTTGTCAGATGTAGGGTTGTAGCAACATCCTCTGGCCTAAGAGTTATCTCCCAACCTGTAAACGGCGTCTGCTCTAGAATAGAAATACCAAGTAGATCAGAGAACTCCTGCAAAGTAGGGACCAACTGATAGTTCGGGAAGGTGAAGCAGTGGTGCAATGGGTCAAAGAACTGGAACAAGACACTCAACATCTGCTCATCCATCTTAGAAGTGACCAAACCTAGGAGGTGACCATGTCTTCTGAAAAAGGAGTAAGCATCTAGAACCTTTGCAACCAAATCTCTAAGTTGAGTAGGAATTTGTACAAAGCTGATCCGAATAGTGTTTCTACGCATAGAGGCCATGACCTACAAAATAGAACAAAGATGAATCCCCTTTGTCTTTGAAATGGGTTAGTCTGATGAAATATGCATGCAATGTCATGATGCATGATGTCATGATAGAAACACACCACAAGTATTCACATATAGCAAACATGGTAAGGGCAAACAAGTCACACAGTAGCCCTTAGATTTCAGGCTGGCATGGAGTTTAGGTATTACCCTCTTTCAGTTTAGTTGGTTCAACCTGTCCTAGTAATAGTAATCGGGTTCTAGAGGATCTCAATATCACTGACCACCCTCGATCGGTCATAATTCCAGTTTAGCAACCTTTCTCTTGCGGCCAGAATCATCGCGAGAGTTTGGTCTCAATGAGTGTAGCATACTGCTACTTTTCTATGGCCAAGTTGGTCAATTATAGGTTCTAAGGTCAGTTGGTGCTTAATGACCCCTTAGCTGACCCATATTCTCCTTGTTCCACCACAAGGGATATCGGTATAAACTAAAGTGCCACACCAACGTAGCTACTGCTTCAACCGTATCGGTCTACGTCGTACAGTTCCCTCACAGTCTATTGCTACTTACCTAAAAGGTATCCCCAGATCCGAGTTAGGATCTATAGTAACTCCGATTCAAACCCACAAATATAAAGCATACAAATCAAGCAATTGAAAACATTATGATGAACTATTCCTAAGGTACACCCCACTTAAAATTATCCCTAACAGAGTCGCCAGTTCTGTGATACGGTGGCCAGAACTGGGACTGGTTTCCCTATTTTTTAAGGAATTTGCTGGTTTGCGTTTTGCGTTTGTTTTCGCAAAATATCGCGGAAAGCAAGAGTCGCCGCCGTCTTTTATTTTATCCGACAAGGAAAGGAAAAAAGCACAGAAAAATCCCCTTTCGAGATATTTCTGAGTACGGGGGGTAGATTATAGAAAGGGAAGGTATTAGCACCCTTTCTATCTGTAGTTATCTACGAGCTCTTAGGTACTTGCTCATCATTTTCAAAATTGTTTTCTTTGTGTTTGTGTGCTTTGAAAAGTTTTTGTTTTGACTTCGATTTAACTCTTTCTTCGGTCTTCAAGAGTGTAATGAAGTGTTTTTGAAAACTTGTTTGTAAAAGAGTGTAAGGGTGGAAAAAGTTTTGTTTTTGTTTGAGCAAGTACTTAAGAGCTAATCTACCTACTCGAAAAAGGAATCGTTCTATGCTAATTTCCTTTAAACAATGCTATCCCACTATTAGTGAGTAGGTAGCATCGTCGTTGGAGTTTGAGGGTCAATTCGAAAGAGGGACATACGGTCACTAAAGCAATGTTAGGACGTCTTAGCGGTAACCCTAATGTCTTAGATCATTTATTCGAGGCAACGATATCTGAGGCAACCATTTTGAGGTACCTATGATCTTTTAGACAAGAGGGCGAACTCTAAAATAACCTATACTCAATGACCGTTTACGAAGGCAACCAAGTAGGGTGTACCCTAGGAGTGCGCATGTGCGAGTGTGTTGATTTCAGTTATTTTTATCTTTGCACATGTTTAGGGTGATCTAACCGTTTTAAGATTAAACATTCATTCTTGTCATGCAAACCCTATTATCAAACATCTAGCAATTATATATTTGCAGAAATTAGAGGTGCGGAAATTAAACTAAATTATTACAAGGCGTCGGGTATTTACATCGCCAAAAGCAACCCTTTGGAATTTAAAAATGGAAAAATAAATATCCTAATTAATTATTACAAACCGGGAGCAGATACATTAATTGGATAAAGAAAAATAAGGCATGCGATGCAAAATTAAATCGAATGCGAAATTAGGGTTTTGACCCTCCTAATTAAAAGAAAATATTTTTGGTTGTTTTTATTTATTTTTAAGAAAAGAAATTAATCCTAAAGTTAAATGCTAAATTAATTATTAAATAAATTAATTAATGAAAAATATTAAATGACATATTTTTGGAGTTTTTGTTAATTTAGGAAAGAAAATAAAATCATTAAATTAGGGTAAAAACCTATTAATTCTAATTAATTTTAAATATTTAAAAAATAAATTAAAGTTACCTAATTAATATACCTAATTAAATTAATTAATATTTATTAATAAAAAATAAAGTTCTGAAATTTAATTGGATAAAAAATATTTTTTGTGATTTTTTTGATAAAAAGAAATTATTCTATTGGTTAGTGATTAAATTAAACAAAAATAAAATAATTAAATAAAACAAACAAAATATAAAAAAGGTAAAGAATGGGCCTGATTTTTGAGGTGTGAATAGCAATTATTCTGGCCCAATGATGCTGGTCCAGATTGACTTTTTCTGATCCCATGCGTTGGCGTTGACTTGGCCTATGGTGTGCCTTAAATGATGGCCACCAGATCTGGCCATCTGGCGTGCTAGATGGTGAGTGTCCATGGTGGAAGCCTGGCTTGCGCGTGCACATGATCACCTGAAATAATTAAGCAAAATAACAAATGTTGGAGGCAGGGATCGAACCCCTGACCTCCAGCCTCCAATGCCTTGAACGTCCCCCTTGTAACCACTACACCGCTTGGTTCTTTTGGTTAATATAATACAAAGTAATGATAATATATAAAAACAAAAGTTAATGGTCAGAAAAATATAAAAAATGCGCGCTGGTTCAAACCAACCAACGGGATCTGGCCACGTCTTCATCCCTGCCATGGCACCGTTGCTAAAAATCCAAATATCTACACCTACGGACAAATGTCCGTCGCTACAAGCCAGTCCATTCTCAAAATCTCGTACAGACCATGGAAATGATTTCTAGGACCATGGTTGAGGTCATCTCATCCTCCTGATTACAACCATGGCCATTACTAAGGCCAATTGTACCTGAAAACGAAAACCCTAAAAAACTCCAAGAAACCCTAACAATGGTGATTCACGATATAAGACATATAAATGAAATAGGCTATTGGCAAAATCTTGCAAATGATATGGTGATCAAGAATATGCAATTGTGTTACATTATAGATGCAAGAATAGTGTTAATCGAATTCAAGAAAATGGTGGTTCTGTGAACGACTTACAGTGCACTGGAGGGCTCGAAAACGCCTGGTTTTGATTGGTTTAGGTTGTGGAGACTTCCAGGAAGAGATTGAGACAAGTATCAAGCCTTAAAACTGCCTCTAGGAGTGATTTCAAACTCACACTTTTTGCTTGATTTTTCAGTTTTTGTTCTGGCTCTATGCTTGATCTCTCACCCTGATTTTTGTCTGCCTCACCTCCTTATGTATTGTACAATGCATTAGGGTTACAAACTCAGTCCAAATCTCTCTCTTTCAATGCTTTGGATTTGATTTGATTATTCTTTTACAACCTTCCAAATTTGATCCAAATTCAATCTTCTTGTACACAATTGCCTTGATACGATTTTGATTGGCTTGCTAGCTATAATTAGAGCCTGAAACAATCACAAAATCCTTGTTATCAATGCTTTTGGATTTTACTTGATTTTATTTGATTTAAATCAAATTAATTCAAATAAAAATCAAAATAATTAATAAAAATATGATATGGACACATGGCCAAGGCTAGAGCCCGTGGGAAATAATTCCAACTCAAAACAAGTGAAAAAGAATGGGCCCATTTGGCAAAATTTGAAGTTTTGGGGATAGTTGACTTTTGGCAATTTTGCAAAAAAGGTCAACTTCAACAATGCATAACTTCCTCAATTTTTCCGTTTTGGAGGTATTCTTTGACTTTTTAGAAATCTTGAGATGTCCTCTAACCAAACCTTTTGGTCTCATCTCAATTTGATATTCCATGCTCATGTATGAAGCATTGACAAAAAAGGTGTTTTTGTTGACTTTTCAAAATGACCTATAATGTCCAAATCCATACCTTCTTGTGAGTGCATATTTTGATCTTGGGAGATGAGGATGGATTGTAGGTAATTTCATCCTCTTCAAAATGAGCTTTGGATGGGTCATTTCTCATAAAGTATGAGAAAGTTATGCTTGGTCAAAGTTGAGTTGACTTTTCCTACAAAACCCTAATTTAGCAGCTTTTGAATCTTGATGAATTTTGAGCAATCCTTGATGAATCATGATCAACCCTTGATCAAATGATGAAATATATCTCAAAATGAGGATGTTGACCAAAAAACTTGAGGTTTGACTGTATGTGGGCCACAGTTGACTTTTGCCCTAGCACAGTCGATTTTTAGACTTTTGAGCAATTGACTGAGCAAACTTCCTCTGCAAGGCTTGAAACTTGACATGGATGATCTTGAGAACATATTAGGACATTGGTGAGCACTTGGAGTCACTTGGACTCAAGGATCTTGATGCAACACAAAACCCTAATTTGAGATAGACTGCCTTAGGAGAGAGCTTATCTGGTCAACCCTTGGGCTTCCTTGAGCAACTTGGAGATTTTTCTTGACATATTTTGAGAAATATGGGAGGGAAAATTTTGGGGTACAACAACTGGTTTGTGTTTTTTGTTCACAAATTTCGCGGTAAGTAAGTGTCGACACCGACTTTTCTTTTATCCAACAAAGGAAGGGGTGAAAAGAACAGAAAAATACCTTTTTCGAGATTTTCTGAGTAAGGGGGTAGATTATGTAAAGGGAAGGTGTTAGCACCCTTTCCATCTGTGGTTTTCCACTGGCTCTTAGGTACTTACTCATTTTTGAAAATTGTTTTCGTGTTTGTGTGTTTTGAAATATTTTTGTTTGCTTTATGGTAACTCTTGTATCAGTCCTCAAGATTGTGATAAAGCGTTTTTGAAAAGAAGTTTGAAAGTGTGTAAGTGTAAAAAAAGATTTGAGCAAGTACTTAAGAGTTATCTACCTACTCGAAAAAAGGGTGTTCTTTTCCTCCTATCCTTTAGACATTCTTATCCTACTATTAGTGAGTAGGTAGCTCTATCGTCGGATGTTGAGGGACTATCGAAAGGTACGTTATGGTCATTGAAGGCAACATGTAGAGATACCTTAGCATTTTGAAGGGATTGTCATCATATAGGCAACATCGAGGGACAATATCATTTCTCGTAGGCAACTCGAGGGACATTGATGGACTATGATCTTTATGATAACTTTAACTGAGGGTCTTTTCTAAGGGTATCCCTACGTTCGAGGGACATGACCATTGTTTTTCCGAAGG
Organism: Vicia faba; assembly: GCA_948472305.1. Lineage (NCBI taxonomy): Eukaryota > Viridiplantae > Streptophyta > Magnoliopsida > Fabales > Fabaceae > Vicia > Vicia faba. The sequence continues at coordinate 563,963,773 of OX451735.1, forward strand.
CAACAAGTGAGGTTACCCTAGAGGTGCGAGTGTGCAAATGATTCAGTTTGATATTTATCTTGCAAGTAGGGTTTTATATCGTTCATTTTTATCTTTCCATACAATCCTATTAATCTAAGCATTACATAAAATATAGTAGCTGAAGGTAAAGGTGGAAATGTAAACCTAGACTATTACAGAGCTTTGGGGCAGTTACATAATAGTGAAGAGTGCGGAAAAGAAATCCTAAAATTATTACATCCCGGAAGCAATTACATGATAATGATAAAAAAAGCGGAAAAAATAAAGCTACGTTATTACAGTTGAATGCGTCCTATACACTTTATCTAGGAAAAAAAATAAGATGAAAATAGCAAAGAAAATGTTTTGGTGATTTTTTATGAAAAAAATGATTTATGATAATTAATTAAATAAACCTAAAAAACCTAATTAATTTTAATTAATAAAAAATGTTAATTTTGAAAGAAAAAAAGTTCATTAAAATACCTAAACCCTAATTAATTTTAATTAATAAAAAAAGTTTATTTTTAAAAAAGCTTATGTTTAATGATTAACAAAAAGAATTAAGTTTGTCAAAAAATAGATAGGGGAAGAAGCATCAATGGAAAATAGGGTTAGAAAATACAAATAATGCAAATGTCAGGGGTGGGTGTTTAACCAAAAATTAATTTAAAACCTAAAATTAAATTTCTAAAAAATAATTAATTATTCGAGTTTATTATGAAAAATCAAAGGTTTATGAGAAATGTTAGGTTTTATGAAAAAAAAAATTAAACAAAAAGAATAAAAATAGGTAAAAGGGTAAATAGAATGGAAGAAAACCAAAACCATTAGGGGTGGGTGTTGAACCCACGCCCTTTGCCTCCTCAGGATGTCTTCCTTACCATGAGTCATGCATTAGTTATTGTTCTGTTTTGGCCTCAGCGTTTTGTAATAAACCTGCATGGGATCATGTCTAAATCTACAGCGTTGAATCTCATGAAAAAATTAAATAAATTACTATATCATGAAATACAAAGAAATCGAATATATGAAATTTTGTAATGTTAAAATCGATATGGCATGTATGAATGCTTCTACACCCTTTTGATCATGGAGATCAAATCAGTCTTATCTTTACTGGAGAAGTAGTGAGATGAGGGTTTGTAACAAGGATGACTTGTTTATAGTGAGATGCGGGTTTGTAACGAGGATGGCTTGTTTGTAGTGAGACGAGGGTTTGTAACAAAGATTTCAAGATTTTTAGGATTCTTGAAAGAATTTGATATTTTGACAGGGTTGTGGCAAAGGCTTTTTTCGTGTCTTATTTGTGTGAAAATAATGAGATTATATAATGGAAATTAGAGCAAAGATATGGGCTTTGAATGTGCAATTGGGCCTCCAATAACCACAAGCAATAGTGCAGATTTTTATTCACTTGAGTCAGTTACGTTCCAGGATAAATCGTAGGGACTTAAGTTCAATTTTTAAAGTTGAAATGTGAAAACAAAATATATCCGAAATCGAGAACAAACTCCTGTCCGAAAATGGGATCAATCGGATAAACGGTGAATTAGTTATGAATTTATGAAGTTTTACCTCAAACAAACTTATTTTGGGCTCCAGTGTCAACTCTGACACGTTCTTCAATAAAAAAACTGGTATTGATCGGAGCAGAATCCGGTCTCGGCTTTGAAAGAAAAGTTGTATATCTCTGAGTCAGTGACTTTGTGTAAAAAGATGGGCCCGATCTAATAAAAATTGACCAAGTTATGTATTTTCGAAGTTTCGACCCAGATGAAATAATATTCAACATTCAGGATTTTCGACACGTCACGTGCACTCTGGGAAAAAAACGAAGGCCTTTTGGATACAGTTCAAACTCGATACCTCCTGTGAAAATGTAGCTAACTCAATTTGTGAAATTTTGGCGCTGGAACCAGCTCAATAAGATGAAAATCGACCGAGTTATGATTTTCTAAACATGACACAAATAAACTTTTGTCACAAATTTTCTATACAAAAATACTTGATAAATCCGCATTTTTGAAGACCTTCTGATCGAAATTGGCTTCCATCCGTAAGAGATGAAAATGTAGATGACGTCAAGAAGGAATTTTTTCCACCAGAACGGATTCAAAACGAGCCACGATCTTCAAGTTATGAATTTTTTTAGTGCGTAAAAATTGCACTTTCAGCACACTTTTTACCATATTTCTTTGAGAAAAAACCACACATTCGGAGACCTTCTTTAAATAATTGGCTCTCGAGCCGAATCTGAATTTGAGAATATGTTATCAGGGATATATTTGTGAAATAACACCAGAATGTGACGCGCCAGGTTGGACTTGTGAATCTTTGAACCCTGAATCTTTGCGAAATGGTGAACCGATCTTCAGCATGAAAAATACTCTGAGAACATCCATTGGTGAAATAAACTTCACTTGTATCCTGACGAAGCTTGATAAATATACCTTGATCCCATAACCATAGAATCAATGATATGCGTGTATGTAATAATGAAATGTAAGCCAAACAGGTCGAAATAAAAAGGGTAAATTTTGGGGTACAACAGTGTGAAAAGAGTATACTTAGGATCTAGTGGAAGGTTGTCTATTTGTGCCTCAGAACATGGAAGAAATTCTATGAAGATGTGTTCTTAGTATAAGGGGGATTGTATACCAAATGACTTAAGGACTTTCTTCTTTTATCCCGATGGTGATGTTCTGTCGTGTTGAGTTTAATGGGTTGTAATGGATGTGTTAGATCTGCTGTGGAGAAATGTTCGATGTGATGTCTCGACATCAAATAGATTATATATGTTAACTCTTGTTAAAAGCCTTTGTCATATTCTAGATAAAAAGAGGGAGAGAACATTTGTATGTGTTGAGATGTTAAGATTATCTTTCTTTGTGCTAAACTTGTGTATGTCGCTTTTAAGGGGGAGAAAATATGTGTTGGATTATCATGAAGAAGTCCTATTGTTTATGTTGTGACATCTTATGAGAAGACAGTGAAGACTGAATACTGTAAAAGATGTGAAGACTAAAAACACTACGTTTGATGCTTTTAGGTTGTTGCTGATTTATATTGGTTAATCTTTGCACTTAATGTAATTTCTGAATCTTGAATATGCAAATAATATGTAAATTATTTTAGCCAAAATAAGCCAAAGGAGGAGATTGTTAATTCTCTAAAATATGTAATTGGCATTTTTTTTGGTAAAACTAATAGAGCATCAATATGTTAGATAGGATGTGTTTACTTGCTAACAAGAACGGGTTGTGCAAGAAGTCTTATCTTATCTTGGGACAGGTTGAGTTGAAGTATTTCAACATCTAGAGCAACATTTCAGATAAGATGTCCTATGAAGGACCATACGACATCGGGCCTGAGCTGAAGTGATTTGTTTATTCTGTTAAGTCACAATGATAAAATATATTTTCGGATATTATATTATCCTATGACGCGTTGTTTTATAGGTCATGAAGAATCAAGTCAAAATACTAAAGATTGTGTAGTTTCTAATTATGGAGATAATTTAGAAAAATAATGATTGAAGACCTATTATTATGCATAATCTTTTGCAGAATTGTAACAGTTGAAAAGTTATGATTGAAGGCCCAAATCCAGTTGGGATATAGGTTATAAAAGGAAGCTTTGTAACCTAGGATTGGAACCAGCCGTGAATTATCAAGATGTAGTCATTAGGTCTGAGTCTGTAGCCACTCTCTTGGAGAGTTAGTGTAAGTGAAGCACTCAGGTTAGGAGATGGTCATCGTGTTCTCCTCGAAGTTGTGAAGCAAGAGTCAGTATTGTTCTTGAAGGAAGCTTGTAAGAAACTCCATGTATTGTTCTTAGTCAAGTGAATCTTGTCTAGGTATTGTTCCGGAAGTGTGTCTTCTTATTTTGTATTTGAAGTGTGATCTTTATATAGGTAGAAAGTCGTTAATACAGTAACTGGGATTGGGAATGTTAGACATTATTGCGGTGATTGGAGGTGAGATAGGATTACTCATATCTAGGGAGGACCTAAGTAGAAGTTGCACAGGGTAGTGATTAAGTGAGAAGTTATAAATGGGGAGTTTAACTTTGAATTAATATTGTCTAGTGGATTTCCTTCCTGGCTTAGTATGCCCCCAGAGTAGGTGTTGGTTTGCACTGATTTGGGTTAACAAATTTGTGTGTTATTTTACTTTATAGTACCGTTTTTACATGTTGATATCTTTCCATGATTGTTGTGTTTAGATTAGATGACTCAACATGTCATAGGACATCTGAGTTCTCAAGTATACCAGAATTTCAGTACCCGTCGCGGTTGTGAACCTTTGTGCATACGTACCCTCTTTGTGTAATGAGATATCAGGGAACTTGTAGTTCACCTAAAAATTTGTTTTGGTTTGTTGTGTATTTTTTATTGATAATACGTTTGATGGTCCATCAGAAGGTGGGTGTATCCAAGTACTTCTCCTTTTTAAAAAGGTTAAAAGAAAAAATTATGAATACAAAAAGGTTTGAATTTGTTGAGTTTTTTGTTAGTAGGGTATACCAGATGATCCATCAGAAGGTGGGGAGTCTGAATACTTTTCCTTTAGTTGTGAAAGAATTTGAGTAATGTTAGAGTGTTTTTGTATTTTTGATAAGAAAAGAAGTTTTAGTTTTAAATAAATGCAAAAGAGGAGATCTCAATCCTACTTTTTCTCATGCTTATGGACCTAAAGTTAAGATAAGGGGTGTATACCTAATATTTTCATGCATGGATAGAAATCCTAAGGTCTATTTAGTTCAACCTTAGATAATAATGAATTAAGGATCCTATGGGGAGCATGAAAATCTCTCAAGGAGAGAAGAAGGAGAAGAAGAAGAAGAAGAAGAAGAAGAAGAAGAAGAAGAAGCAATCACACTTATACAATACAATGAAAGAAAGAAAACATCTCAATTAGGCACTTAGCCAAAATACCTAAAGCAAACACTTACTTAGATAAGAAAGTATCATACAAACACTTAACCAAGATATCATGTCATCAAGGAAAGATAAAAGAAGAGATGGCAATACATTAATCACAAGTAAAGAAATATGATGGCAAAACATCAAGCAAAAATCAAAATAGGAAAGAAGCAAAGATGTCAAAACATCAAGCATCAAGTAAAGAAGAAGATGGAAATATATCAACCAAACATGCATATAGGTAGATACTTAAGAAAATAACTAAGATGAAAGAGAGATGGCAATATATAAATCAAACATACAAGTTAAAGAATAAAAGAGATAAGGCATGCAAGAAATAAACATCTCCTAACCTAAGAATTATCCTACTTAGAAAAGTGAGTAAGCAAGACAAAGAATCAATGGTTGAATAACCAAAAGACATGGCATGAAAGCACAAGTAAAATATCATGAAGGTTTTGGTACTAACATGTTATAGGTCTTAATCATGGCAACAAGGGTCAAGAAGTGGAATAAATTACCTCACTAGGCAAATAGAAGTGCAAGCAAGCAATTAGAAGACAAAACTTCAAACAATATCAAAGTAAGCAAGCAAATGAGAGACAGGGGTGGGTACCTAAGTCTAAACATGCTTTAAGACATCATAAATTATCAACAAGAGGTCACATATTAGCAAACATCACTTGACCAAAACAAACATGTATATTTAAGAGAGATGAAACTCAAACGAGTTGCAAGAATGGACATAAGTCTTAAACAAGTAGCATTGTTGCACCCCAAAAATTTTCCTATGAGTTTCAACCACAGTTAACTCAAATCTCACATTCATTCATCTCCACGCACATCTTTATTTGCATCACAATCATTCATAGCATGTGTCCTCAAAGCATGGGATCACATTCCTCCTCAGGTTTAGGTTTTTGAAGAAGATTGGCTCATCTCTCAAGATTTGGTGTCATCATGATCATCATTCTCAAAGCATCATCATTTATTTGGTCTTATCACCATGGATTAGGAAAATTAGGGTTTTTACCCTCATCAGTAAAAAGTCAAGAATTAGGGTTTTGTGGCTTGAAGTTCAAGGTTGGTTACTTCAAAGTATCATCAACAACACCACCTCATGGTCATTACATTATATCAATTTGTGTCAAGCTCACAAGATCTCATTGGTTATAGAGGATTTAATTTCATCTAAAGAAAGTCAACTGTGACAAAAAGTCAAACTTTGACTTTTTGGTCAAACAAGGGTGTATCAAGTCAAGAATCATCAAAATACTCAAAATCATCAAACTTGATCATCAAGAATCCAGAAAGTCAATAAAAGTCAAAGTTGAAAGATTTTCAAACACTTCAAAAATTCAAGTGTTTTGTGCCTAAAAAGCCTAACTTCACAAGCAAGTTTTCTTAAGATGCAAGCTCATTCAAGGGAAACTTTCAACATGAAAGTTGTAGGGAATGAGGAATGCAACAACTTTGTAAATGTGGGATAATCCTCAAAAAGTACTTGGATTAAGAGATACGGGCCCATGAATTTATCATATTCTTGGCCATTTTTCATCAAGTTTCCAATGGATTCAGTCAAAGTGATCAACTTGAAAGTTTAAGATCATGTTATAAGCTTTCCAAAATGTCTAAGACCATCAAAATATCATGCTTGAGCTGAGAGTTTTAAGGAGACAAAGTTGACCATTTTCGCTTGGATTAGAGGTCATTTCTTTGATGAACATATAGCTAAATCTCATAACCTTGATACTCAATCTCACTTTTCAGGTCTATTAGCTTGCAAATCTCTCCATAATCATAAGATTACACTTGCTTTATGGCTATTATCAAAGTGGTTCAAGCTTTAACTAAGACATTTTTCTATTTTGAGAAGAAAGGCAAGACTTCCATTTTGATAAAGCATGCTTTTTACAAAATGTTAATGCATTGAGCTTTGTAATGTTTATATCTGATCACAAGCAAGCTCAAAAGCATGGAGAAAACCCTCTTCACCCAAAAATTTCATAACATGCTTGTACTTAAGCATTGAAACCATGGAAACTCATCCAACTTGATTTCCCACTTTCAACCAAACCCTAACATGCTATCTTGCAAATCTGGTTACTTGAGTCTTCCGAACCTCTTGCCTATAAATAATGGGATCATTTGCAAGCCAGTACACCAATTCACAAGCCCTCAAAATCTCTCATACTCTTAAAACCAAAATTTGCCAAAAAAACCTCCATTCTTGAGCTTTAAACTCCAAAACTTCAGAACTCATAACCCTTGCAATCTCTTTGTAAACCAACCACAAAATCATCATCAATACACCATATTTGCACTACTGTATGCATTAGTCCGTCACTTAAACAAGCCAATCACTCTATACAACCCGTGGACATTTTTGCTTGCACTTGGACTTGATCAGAAAGTTTGAGAAAACTAAAGGGCATTCTATCATTTGAAATACACTTAGGGATGATCAAGGCATCTAAACATATCATTTGTTTGCACCTGGAAGCACCAAAAGAAGCGTTGGACTTTCTCCAACTTGGTACAATTTTCAAACTTTAAACTCTCTATTTAAGTATCATTTTCATATACTTTCTGAAGAGAAAACGTAGATATGATGTCCAGCAAGCTAACCATGTAATTAGTTTTCATTAATTTTGTCAGTTTGATGAGAATCATGCCTCTGAAATTTTCTCGGGTTTGTTTGGTACTAATGAAAATCATCTTCATCTTTGATCTATAGCTTTTTAAAATTGCATCATTTCATTCCTTGTGAAATTTTAGACAAGTTTGGTCTTTACAATTTTCAATTTGGTTGATAAATGAAGCTTTTATGAATTTGACAATGGAGTTGTTGTTGTTGTTTATCGCGGCGAGGAATAAGATGAACAATGGTGCCAGATTTTCAAATTTTATAACTTGAGTTCATATTATATTAACTGGGGGCGTTTCATAACCGGGTGAAACAAACACCTCAGTGGTAAAACAAGCGCGCCTATTACTATAGGGACCTGGGTTCGAGCCCTAGTGGTACCCTTTTGCTTCTTTTTCTCTTAAACTCAATTTTCTCATTTATTTTCATCATTTTCAATTAATTCATTTTGCATTCAAATTTAATATTTTTAAGCTTATTTGTTGCACACTACTAGTTTACCATGTATATTTTATGAATATAAAAAATATCACAAAAATATTTTTTATTTCATTATTTTTCATTTAAATCAAAGTTACCACTTTTTAGGGTTTTTAAAGGGACTTTTGTTGATCTTTGATCAATTTCTCAACTTTGCTCACAAAGCTTGATTTTAACATGATAGGTCTTGATTCTCATGAGATATCTTAACACTTTAGTAAGCTTTTCATGATAGTTTGATAATTTTTAGAACTTTTCTCATCCAAATTCATATAAAATCATGAAACATGTTCAAAATCAAAAGATATGCTCCATGACTTTCAATTGTGATTATGATGCATACACTTGTTTCAAACATCCAATTCACCCAAGTTTTCACAAGCTTGTCTTATTTTGAACATATTTCCTTCATAAACTCTTTTAAAGCATAAACCATGAAAACATTAAAAATAAACATGCTTTCAACGTTCACTCTTTTGTCACAACTTTTACCAAATAAACCCTTGGATTCTCATCCACTTGTGTGATCTTTGCTTGTTGAATAACATGTACCCTTAAGATCACTTGGTTAATCTTAAACCCTTGTTGAAATTTGAATCAAGGTAGACATTAGGATTTCAATCCAAACATGACAACTTTAGGATATAATCCCCCCTTAATCCAAACCCTAAGTTCATCATTGCATGATAACATAGGTTAGATTCCCCGTAATCTCAACTATAGGATCAACTTTGTATGACAAATTTAGGATCAATAAGTCTCTCCCATTATAATTTTCATTTCTTTTTGCATTGCGTCATTAAGAATAAAATCATTTATCAAAGAAAACCCTAAAACACTTAAAATATTCAAAACCCTTTCAAAACTAAAGGTATGAAGGTGATGGGTGTCTCCTTGGACGAGGGTCCACTTAACACCTTCTTCATAAAAAAACACAAACCAAATCCAAATCATTTTTTCCTTAGGGATTTTTCACTTTAAAACCATTTTCAAAAAGGATATCCATTCTACACAAAACAATGATGCATAGTCTCCAACGGTTGAGTGGTAATGTTTACTGTTAGAATGAGAATTTAATATCATCCATAAAAAACACACAACAAACAAAACATTTTTAAGAAGAACTACGGTGTTCTAACTCCCGTGAGGATAAATAGGCATGGAGTTTCAATGCTCACGTGAATGCACTAACAAAAACCTTTTCTTTTTCCCAATGAATTTATGCATACATTTCCCTTTAGCAAGATAAACTTTAGATAAACACACACATTGAATAGAATAACAAGAGTGTATCCCATTGAGTACCATAGACGTGACATGTACTAATACCTTCCCCTTGCGTAATCGAATCTCTTACCCGAGATTTTGTTGTGATACCATGTTCTTTTCCCGATACCAAAGGTTTTCTCTATATTTTCCTTTTACTATTTCTTTTGGGATAAATAAAGTTAGGTGATGACTTTGTCTGTTCCATCCGAGGTTATTCAATATTTTTATTTCTGAGTAGCTTCAGCTGGGGAATATCTAAGCAAGTAAGTCCTAGCTTTTGTTTTTTTTCTTTTCTTTGGGTGTTTATCTTTATGATTTCATTTCCTTTATTGCATTTCATTCATTATCACTTTGGATATTCTGGATTTTGGTATCTATTTCTTTGTTGGGTGGGATTTACTTGAGAGATAAGCCCAATACAAGGCTTGAGTGTTCCCATAGGTTTCAAGAAAGTGGATAGTCATGGAAGCTAAGGGGTGGATGCCCAATTAGTGTTGTCATGAAAACCACACCTTGACTAGGTTACTTTGGGGTATAATTGTTATGACATAGATACATTATGACACTGTACTTTCCAAAGGGACCCATGACTCTGGGAATACCTCAAGGAATCTTTATCCAAAATTAGAACTCACATGTGAGAGGATTTGGGTTGTTTGATAGGAAACTTTGACCTCCATCATACCTTGGTTATCTTACAAGAGTTCATACTTACCCTCTTCAAGGATTCGGTATACCAACCTATCGAATATATCCAAAGTGAGATCCAATGCTCTTGCATAAATCATTTGCATCATAAAAATTTAACCCACATATACTTTTCATTTCTAGGGATTTGCAAGATTTTGTATTAGTTCAAAGTATCAAAAGATGGATGCATGCAGAAGATACACCAATGTCTATAAGTTTCCTACACTTGCTCTTAATAGCTTAATAAGGTTGATTTTGCTTGTAGTTTCCAAAAATTAATAAGACTTATGGCAACCTTATTCCTCTAATGAACACCAAGGTTTATACCATGGTCGTGCAAACTCTCATCTAGTTCTATGACCCTACTATAAGGTGTTTTACATTTCAAGACTATCAATTGGCTTCTACTTTGGAAGAATATGCTAACATTCTAAGAGTCAAAGTCAAGAATCACATGCCTTTTGTCACTTCACAAGGAACCCCGAAGCTACACTTGATTTCCTAAGCTTTGCATTTTACCTTAAAAGAAGTAAAAGATAATTGGGATCCTAAGAAGGATGGTACTTTGAGTTTCCATTTGCAGTTCTTGATGGATAAAGCCATAGTCTTTTCTAAAAATGAAAGTTTGGATGTGTTGTACCCCAAAATTTGACCTCCCTTTTTTTTCAAAAACATTCTCTTAGAATTTCCAACTGCTCAAGACTACCAAGGCTTCTGAAACTCCAATACATGTCAACAGATTCTTTGTTTCATATGGGAATTAAGAATTGCAAGTATTTCAATTTGAATCACATTTTTCTCCTATCCATTGGCCCTTGAACTAGGTTCTTTGACTATTGGAGTGTGTGACATCTTTATGAGCAAGATTTTTGAAGCATCGTCTTCATTCATATCATACAATGTGTGATTCAAGATGTAAGGTGTGAGTTTGTGGGTTACTTTTGATCAATATTATTTTGATGTATTCATTCAAGTGCGTGATAATCTTGGAAAGATGGTCTACATGTTTTGCTTGGTATTCAAGTTACAAGATTAAAACGTTTATCATGATCATTCAACATTTATCATGATATTGTATCAGGCTTTATTTATTTCAAATCTTGTGCCCTTAAGTCAAGGCATACCTAGTTATGGTTCATAAAAGAAAATACAAATAGACTTATCTCACCAATTAAGGTTCTGGTCATTATGATGAGAAGTATTTCGCATAGCCAATTTTGTCACTCGTAGATCTCATTTCAAATGCCTTAAATTCAAAAGATAAATATTCTTGTGGAAGATGGGGGTTTTGAAGTAAAGATCAAAAGAATTCAAGACATTCTTGAGTTTAGGAAGAAAGGGGAAAATTGAATACATTTTCGAGAAATTCAAAATCTAAATGCACATTCAAAGTTCCTAAACTTGATTACAATTCTTTCAAATCCTACAAGTTTCACAATACTTCTCCAAGGGATACTAATTCAAAATTCCAAGTCCATTTAAGTGTCAAGAAGCTAACAATTTCATCAACCATCACAATTTTTATTCAACCTTCATCCAAATGTTAGACAAGATACAAGTGAAATTCATTTATTTTATCAAAATCCAAAAGTTCATTCAATGATAAATTTTTTATAAGTTCACATCACAAGATTGAAATCACAATGATACAATTTTTGTCCTATTAAATAAAATGTTTGTTCTAAACTACAAAAAATTCTACTTCAAAATCTTCAAGCTCCTTATGGCCATTGCCTCGGCTTCTTCTTCAAGTCCTCGAATATGCCTTTCAAGTTCATATGTTCCTCATCAACATCACATGAAACAAAAAAAAAACAAATTGGTTAGCAAACAAAACTTGAAAGTAAACCAAGAAATTATCAAGCAAGAGTTTCCAAATTTCATCATGAGGGTTTGTGATAGGAATCATATTATAGGGTAGTTTTTTGTCATGTTTAAACCCAAAAACAATCAAAGCCTCATACATTTTCACAAAATCGGGTTTGAATCCAATCACGGGCCAAGTTTAATCTCTACTATAAATCACAAATTTAGTTTGGTTCACAGTGAGACAAAATCAAAGAAAAATAAACTCAGAAAAAGGTTCATCATAGTCGCAAGTACATAACTGTCAACCCAACAAGAAGCATCACAAATCAGAATTGCAAACTCATTAAAGTCCAGCATTATGTTTCAAGCAACAATCAAAAGTCTCATTTTGCTTTGTTTCAACAAAAGTCAGAACTACAATATCAATCATAGGCCTAGCCCTTTACTACAAATCTCAAACAAATGAATAAAAAAGAGATTTGTTTGGTTCACAGTAAAGTTAAAAAACTCAAAAGTAATTAACTGCACAAGTACAAAGACAGTAAAAGGAGTGTCATGTCTCAGCTCAACCAAAAAAAGTTGCTGAAAGGATAGTACAGAAAATCACAATTCACGGGCCAACAAGTAACAGGGGCAGCATAGCACAACAAGAGTGCAAGATATAAAATCACAATAGAAATGGCATATCAGAAAATAATCAGTATAACAGAAAATCACAAGTCCAAGATGAAAAGAAATGGCTCAAGGCCTGTTATCACAAATCAATTTCAACAGTAAACCCTAAGTTCACAGCATATAAAGAGAGAAGCCACAGTTCACAATATAGACCAAAAAAAACACAGCCGCAGAACCAAAAAGGCCAAAATTAAAAAAAAACCTTTAAAATCATTCACAGAATCAGCAAGCAAAAAAATGAGAGTCCACAAAGTATACAGAAACAACCACAAACCCTAAAAAAGTTTTGTTCGTCATTTTCTCAAATCACACACCCTTCAGAAACCGAAAATCAGAAAGGAAAAGAGCAAGAAATTTTGTAACACAAAAATATCTCACCAAAAGGTGACAAACTTGCGCATTCGAGTCTCACAACCTTCATATATCTCCTTTTTCGCAGCCGTCGCTGCCGTGGAAGCAATTTCCGGTGCGGCCAACCCATCGTCTCCCGCAGAGACCCATTAGAGAAGACAAAGAGAGGTGAGAGTACAAAGGGAAGAGAAATATATTTTTTGTAGTTTTGTTTCTGAAAACATTACTTTGTTTTTACTTATTATTTAGAATTTTGTTTAATTAAAAATTATTCAACATGCTAATCAGGCGGTGACACTTGTAACCGCCATTGTGGTTATTTTATGATCATGTGTAGGAAATTCACCAGGACACACCGTGTTCCTTCACTCAACATCACTTGATCATCATCAAGCACCCATGAAGCGTTCCCACATGATGCACCACCACAACCCAGACGCACAGGATCTAGCATTGGAAGCCTATTGGCCCAGTTTCTTTCTCGGAGCACCCCCTCTATTACTATTTCACAACACTGGCCCAAAATATTTTTTTTGTTGCAAACATTTCCTTTTTTTTCTGATTTCAAAAAAGTGTTTATGTTGGGCCTGCCTTTTGCTATTTTTCACCTCCATTTCACTTTTCAACACCCAGCCTATTTATTTTTATTTCTTTTTATATTTTAATTATTTTTATTTATCTATTTATTTTATTTAAACCAAAAATACAAAAAATATAGTTTTCTTGAATAATTAGATTTAAAATATTTTAATTTAATTCTTTTTATTTTATTTTATTTACTTCATTTTTTCAAACAAATAAAACCTCAAAAATTATATTCTAAACAATTGAATTAGACTTAGGTCTTGTCATTTAATTTTCCTTTTAAAATTGATTAAGTTAATTAACATAGATTTTAGGTTTTTGTTGTGATTAATTAATTAGTTTAAATTAGGTTAGCTATCAAACCTTTTTCTCTATCAAAAACCCCAGAAACAATTTTCTTTTCTTCATCTTTACATTTTTGTATATTTTATTTCGCATTATCATTTATGTACATGGTTTGTAATAGATAATTAGGGCTTTATTGCTTTCCTTCCCTCATTTACAAAATCGTACCCCCCATTCCCAAAGCGTTGTAATAGCGTAGGACATTTAAATTTCACAATTTATTGCTTTCCTTATTATTGTTAGTAATTAGGGTTTGCATGACAAGATTAAAATAAACCATATCAAAAACCATAATTCAAGATAAAATACTTGAAATCAATACACTATGCACATATCCACTTCTAGGGTAACCCACATGTGTTGCCTCAGATAAAAGTAGTCATGTCCCTCAAACGTGAGATGTTTTAGCAAAGACCCTCGATTAAAAAGATTATAGTCCATTGATGACCCTTTGATGTTGCCTTCGGTAAACGATCTTAGTCCCTTACGACAATTGCTAAAACATCTTACAATTTGCCTTCTATGATTTTACAATGACCAACGCCTGTCCCTTACATCCAATGATAAGGATCTCTACCAACCAATGGTAAAATAGTACTATCTAAAGGAGGAGGAAAAGAACAAAGACTTTTTGAGTAGGTAGATTGCTCGTAATTGCTTGCTCATAAAACTAAAACTATTTTCACACTTCACACTTTTAAAATACTTTTCGAAACAAACATTTTTTATACATTCTCAACGATACGAGAATCATTACAAAATTGACTTACATTGGCACCTCCAAAACATCTTTTAAACACTCATTTTCAACAAATATTTTCAAAACCAACACTTTGTATACATTCTCAATGATACGAGAATCAATTCAAAGTTTTCCGCACTTAGGCGTTTTCAAAATATTTTCAAACTTACACAAACACAAAGCATTTCAAAGTGATCTAGCAATTAAGAGCCTGTAGATAACTACGGATGAAAAGGGTGCTAATACCTTCCCTTTTCATAACCTACCCCCGAACTCAAGAAAAATCCTCAAAAGGTCTTTCCTGTTCTTTTCATCCTTTCCTTTATTGGATAAAAGAAAAGTCGGTGGCGACTCTTGCTATCCGCAACATTTGCGATAAGACGCAAAACATCCAAGTCAGTTCTCCCACCGTATTTCAGAACTGGTGACTCTGCTAGAGAATATTGTAAAAGTGGGGTTACCTTAAGAGCTAGATCACATTTATTGCTTTACTTGTTTGCCTTGTTTGCTTTATATTTTGGGGTTATGCTTGGGTTTATTTCTTGTATAGATCCTATACCTGGATCTGGGGCATTTTAGGTAAGTAGCAATAGATCATGGAGATTATGCAGCGTAATACCGACATGGTTGAAGCGATGGTTGCGTTAGTGTGACACATTTGTTGGTACCGGTGTCCCTTGAGTCCAGTCTAGGAGAATGGAGCCACTGTGTGGTGTCATGAAGCACTAACTGACCATAAAACCTTATTTGAACAACTTGGTCATTAGAGAGTAGTGAGATAGTTGGCTTTGGTGCAGACTGAAGTTGGTTGATACTCGATACTAAACTCATTGAGATCATACTTTTGGGATATTTCGGTCGCTAAAACAGAAGCTTGTGCTGAAATAATGTCCGATGAAGAAAGATTAATGATATTGAGATTCCTTTGAACCCGGTTACTTTCTTTTAGGACAGAATTGAACCAACTAAAACTTCAAGAGGGTACTTACCTACAAACTCCATGCAAGCTTGAACCTAAGCCTACTTATGTGACTTATTTGCAGTATATAAACTCCTTGCAGGGTTTGTTTGTATTCATTATATAACAACGTGAATTCCTTGCAGGATTTGTTTGTAGTCATTATCCAATAACGTGGACTACCTGCAAAACTTACTTATCTTCACCACCTTACATTTTTTCTTGGTGCATAGCATACACATTATAACATTATACCATATCATTCTCACTAACTAGTTCAAGGATCATAAGGGCCATTGATGCAGGTTATCATGAACTAGGCACCTAACAAGGGGCAGGAGGATTTATTTTCTCTAACCAAATGTCGTCAAAGTATCATGAACCATACGTCTAACAAAGGGGCAAGGGGATTTATTTTCCTCTAACTAAATGTTGTCAAAGACGAAAGCACGTTATCTTGAATCAAACGATAGGACCCACTCAACATGGTGAGCTTGATTCTCATAGAAGGAGATTCAATGATACGGAGTTCTTCAATCAAATCTGCAGTCAGATTCAACTTCTAACATTTTCTTTTGTTTACCCTGCGAGATCCTTTAAAATATTGCATCTACATATCATGCATCATGTCATAACAGGTTTCCCCATACATGTTTTCTCATATGCTTACTATTTATTTCAGTAAAGATGGCTCTCGAACAGACCGTCATAAATCTCCAAGTTCAAGATGCTCAGTTCAAAGAAATGTTCCTGAACCTATCCAAGGGGCAAGATGAATTGAAAGAACTCCTCACTGAGAGCATGACCAAGAAGAATCCTGAAAACAACAAGGATGACCAGTTGGAACAATTGCAAGCTGAGATGGAAACGATGAGAATCCAGATGATGGCACAAATGACTCTTATCCAAAACTTAGCTCGGGGACAAGAAGAGTTGAAAACTCTCATCAACAAACTTCATCAAGACGAATACAACTATATCGAACGAACGGCTAGAATTAGGGATCAAATCATTAATCAACCTCCGATAAGACAAAAAGTTTGCTTGGTTAAAAGTATGTCTTTCTAGATTGCTACTACATCACAAGCCCAACAATGTCCTTGCCAATAACAATAGGGGAATCAGTGTAAGCAGGATACACCCAAAAGATGATTTACCGAAATCAACATGTCATTGGCTCAAGAATTGCAACACATGTTGAAGGCTAAGCTAGTGACATTGAAGGATCCTCCTCAAAAGCCCAATACTTCTTCTTCCCGTCATAATCCTAATGTAAGGTGCGCATACCACTCCAACAGTCCTGGGCATGACACTGACAGATATTTGGCGTTGAAAAATAAGATTCAGGATCTGATTGACGAGGGAATAGTTGAGTTCATGCAAGATGGTTAGATCGAGTTCTTCTGTTATCCCCCAAATGTCGAGGCTGCAAGGCACACCATCTAAAGTGACAAGTTCAGGCGGAGAAGCTTTTTGTTCATTCAAATTTTCGTTTGTAATTTCTATAGTTGATTCAAACATTTATCTTTATGTCAGAATTTCGGTCGTCCTCATTAATGCATTGCATATGTTTGTTTTGAATTAGTCCATTCGTTTTCACTATACTTAAACTATGCTTTTACTTCCTTTTGTGATATTCTACTCTCGATTAAATGTTATAAGCCTTTAGAGGGAGGATGATGAAAAAATACCATAATCTCTACAGTATGATTTTGAACATACCTTGCTAACAATGTACAGGCGTTGATTCAAATCATAAATAGTGCATTTATAAGGAAGATAATCCCTAGTCAACCCCTTTGAGCCTAAGAAGTAAGAGTTTTCTTTTTCGTATAAATTGAAACCTTTAATCATAACCTGGGGCAGGGTAGTTTCTCATTTAATTCAAATGCGAATAGCATCGGAGACATCTTTCCAAATCAAAAGATAATGATGGTTCCCCGTAAAATAGGCAGTCATTATCTTTCAAAAGAAGAGTCCGCTAAGTCAAAATCTATGAAGGAGACTTAAGAAAAAACTGGGGCATCCCGCTGACTGTAATCACAAAAGAAACAGTTCAGGCAAAAGGAAGGGATGATAAAATTAAAAAGAGGTCACTACAAATCCTCGACAACAGAAAATGATTGCCTTCTCAAATAAACTTCCAGTATCCGAACCATCACCAAAATATCATTTCAGACTCAATTGGAATCCAAATGCACAATTAACTGAGTATAGAGTTGAAGAACATCACGAAGAATGGGTTAGGTACAAATAAACTTTGAGCCTTATCCTTTATTTCTTAAACCGTGAACCAGGCCACGTTACAACCCTTAAAAGTCCTAGCTGAAGCATAGGTTAGTTTAAAAGCATACAGTTACAAAAAGGTATCCTGACTCCTGTAAGGCTTGCTATAAATCCCGAGTTGATATCACATTCTTGCAAATTCTGTTTTACTAAAAAATGAATTTCTTCAAGACACGCATAAGCTTTAAATACAACTGTTTACAGATAGCTAATTGTTCGACAGCAGAGAAATTTGCATGACGAATATCCAATGAATGAAAATCCTCAATGAATATAATCACTTCAAATGGAAAGACACTTCCAATGACAAATATTCCATAATCAATGGGGTATGACATGTTATTGTCCAACTCATTTGTGGCAGTCAAGTTGAGATTCAAAGAATCTCTTATAAAGTCCTGAGTAACCAGGGGCAGATCTCCATCTGAATCAATTGGGGGATGTTACATTGATCATGAGTTTCAGCAAAATCCAATTTGAAATTTGAATCTTCGGTATCATCAAATTGCTTATTTGTGCTAGTAGTATCAGATGGGGTCAGTATCATGTCTTTGGATCCTTCCATGACAGTACTTAGAAAAATACTGAGGAAGGTCAAGACTATCAAGAAACTTGATCAAAAACTTCAAACATCAGGTGCACCAGACTAACTCCAGGGGAAAACAAGCTCCCACATATGAAAGGTCATGTGAAATCAAGTAAACATTTCCTAGAATTACTACAAAACTTACTACCATAGAAAATGACAACTCTCCACACCCTATGAACACGGACATAGTCGAAAGATGATACGCATAAAAGGGACCTGCTAGGTTGACATGCCTAGGCAAAAGTAAGGGCATCCCGACGAACCAAAAGGGTTCAGGAAAAAATTAGGGATATATATACATAAAGATGGTACACCCAACAATTCGAAAACCTGAAAAGGCGGCTTGGGCAAAAAAGGGTATCCCGGTGGACTGAAAATCTGAAAAGACGGTCCAGGTTAAAGTTATGGATTAAAGCGTGAAACTATGTCCCGTTATCTCATCACACGAAGACTTATCACTCTGATCGACATCTACCAATGAATCTAGGAGATAGAACAATTTTTAAGTCATCCATAAATCCCCACAGAGAAATCTCCACGGGATTATCCCCATGGATTCATCTTCACCAGTTCATCTTCAACAAAGATACATTCCTCGACAAGTCTAAAATGCCTTCAAACAGAAAGTGAGTCATCTTCCACCTGATAACATAGTCATACTCACCAGCAGATCCCCCTAGCGGATAAAGGAGCATGATCTTCTCCCCAACAATATCACCCACCTACGGAGTTCCAATCGGTACAGTTCATGGAAACTCTCTTCCCCAACTGAGTTTGAAAACTATAAAACTCATGCAAATTTCCTTTCTTTAGCAAAATTCAATTTCCCCAGGAGAATTTATTTCCTAAGTAGAGTGTATTTCTCCTTCAACAAGGTTTATTTCCCCAATAGATTATAATCTCTCCGAATTACTATGAATCACCGGCAAAATTCTTCTCCCTAGTGAAATTGCCATTATCCCCAGAGAGTTTCTACGAAACTTGGAACCAGACCAGATACTAGTCAAACATTATCTTCCCCAAACGAATCGGAAGGTTATCCATCTCTTTTATCCTTGGTCAGGGTATATAAGAATTATCTTCCCCAAACGAATCGAAAGGTTATCCATCTCTTTTATCCCCAGTCAGGGTATATAAGAATTATCTTCCCCAGACGAATCGGAAGGTTATCCATCTCTTTTATCCCCAGTCAGGGTATATAAGAATTATCTTCCTCAGATGAAACAGAAGGTTATCCATCTCTTTTATCCCTAGTCAGGGTATATAAGAATTATCTTCCCCAGATGAGTTGGAAGGTTATCTATCTCTTTTATCCCTGGCCAGGGTATATAAGAATTATCTTCCCGAGACAAAACGGAAGGTTATCCATCTCTTTTATCCCCAGTTAGGGTATATAAGAATTATCTTCCCCAGATGAGTCAGAAGGTTATCCATCTCTTTTATACCCAGTCAGGGTATATAAGAATTATCTTCCCCAGACGAATTGGAAGGTTATCCATCTATTTTATCCCCAGTCAGGGTATATAAGAATTATCCTCCCCAGACGAATCAAAAGGTTATCCATCTCTTTTATCCCCAGTCAGGGTATATAAAAATTAAATTCCCTAGTAGAACAACGGACAACCAAGGTTCCTAAACTCTACTCCTCAAAAAGAAATCAATACATCCCCTGTAGAGTTTCTTCAAATAAGTAAACAGGAATCCCCAGTGGAAGCATTCTAGACAAGATTGAAGATACACAAGCTCTTCATCCCTAACAATATTCAGGGATTTATTTTCCCAGACGAAGATACTGCACGGGTTTACAAATACACTTCAACAACATTTCACATTCATACATCAAAACATATGCATACGAAACACATATAGCATAATCTCATTCATTTTGAGAAGATCATTATGCAATGAATTTCATACATCATGACATTGCATACATCTAATTATTTACCTTTTCATGAAAGATCAATCAATAGATGAATATCATCAATAATTTTCAAACAGTTCCAGATTAATTCTTGAAAAAAGATAGGGCAACTATCTATGAACAACAGTTTGTAGATTAATTCCCGAAACAAGATGGGGTAACTATCTAAGAGACAAGTTCAGAGATTAATTCCTGAAATAAGACAGGGCAATTATCTCAACAGCCAACAAAAAGCAGGTTCCAGATTAATTCCTGAAACAAGACAAGGTAACTATCTGAATAACTAACCACAAATTAATTCCTGAAATAAGACAGGGCAACTGTGATACGGTGGGAGAACTGACTTGGTTGTTTTGCGTTTGATCGCAAATCTTGCGGTTAGCAAGAGTCGCCACCGACTTTTCTTTTATCCAAAAGGAAAGGTGAAAAAGCACAGGAAAGACCTTGAGATTATTTCTTGAGTTCGGGTAGTAGACTATGAAAAGGGAAGGTATTAGCATCCTTTTCATCCATGGTTTTCCATGGGCTCTTAGTTACTTTCTAGATCACTTGCTTTTGTTTGAAAATGTGCTTTGTGTGGTTTTCGAAAGTATTTTGAAAAGAGGCCATTGTTTAGGCAAACTTTGTAATGATTCTCGTTCGTAAGAATGTATATAAAGGTGTTGATCTTTTAAAAATGTTTTCAAGTTTGAAAGGTGTTTTGAAAGGTGTTTTGAAAGTGTAGGTGTTTATTTTGAAAGTAGCAAGGATGATTTTGTTTTGAAATGGAGCAAGTAACTAGGAACATTCTACCTAATCAAAAGTATTTTATGTTCATTTCCTTTTTCCTTTGACATTGTTATCTTACCATTGATTTGGTAAGTAACCCTATCTTTGGATATAAAAGGGACGGACGTGGTTCATCATATAACTATGATTCGCAATGTTGTGAGGTATCTTAGCATTTTTATTTAGGGACTAAGATCATTTTGAAAAGGCAACACAGATAGCGTCATCGAGGGACTATGATCTTGTATTTTGCTTGTCTTTGCTAAGATACCTCACATGCGTAATATGACCATTTTTGTAAGGCAACCAAGTGGATTTACCCTATGGGTGTTTGTGTGTAAGTGGATTGATTTTCATGCTTGATTTGTCTTTGATTAGGGTTTTCTATTGATTGGTTTTAGTATTTCCATACAAAACCCTAATTACTAGCATTTGTATATAAAGCGATAAATTGCGGAATTTAAAATTACTACGCTATTACATCATTTAGGGGAAGGAGTATACAAATTACAAATGGGGAATATTGCAGGAAATTAAATCTAAATAATATTACAATCATATTGAATTTGTACAAGAATATAAAGATAATGCAAAAGAAAAGAAGATTATTTTTGCTTGAGTTTTTTATATGAAAGGGTTTTAAGTCTTGACCTAATTGAAAATGATTAAGGAAAATTAAGCAAAATTAACCTCACCTAAACAAGAAAAGAAAATAACTAAAAAGAAGATTTTTTAGGGTTTTTATTTATGAAAAGGTTTTAAATTAGTAAAAATAATATAGATATTAATTAATTAAAAGAAACCTAAGTTCTAAGTTGAATTTAATTTAAAAGAAAATAATATAATAAATAAACCTAAGTCTAAATATTTATTAATTAAAAAAGAAACTAATTTGTTTAAGAAATTTTTTTTAGTCTTTTTGTTTTATAAAGAAAATAAAATAAATGAATATCTTTTTTTTAAATATGCAAATAAATAAATAAAATATTTTTTGGATTTTTTATTAATAAAAATAATAATAATGATAATAACAGTAATAATAATATAAAAATAAATATTAAAGAAAAAAAAGAAATAAAATAAAAATAAGAAAAAGAAAATAATAAAAGAACTTGGGCCAGGGGTGCACAAGCAAGTCAGGGTTAGTAAGAGAAAAAAAAACAATAGGCCCAATTTAGAGGCCCCACCTGTTCAAACAAACACAAGCAAAACAGAAAATATGTGGGGAAAAAAAGAAAACGGACGCTGGGGCTCGAACCTAGGTCCAAGGGGTGACAGGCGTGCGCTTTAACCACTAGGGTGGTGATACATCCATTAACTTGTATGAAATGATAAATACATAACATAAAACTTGCCCTGTCTGTACTTCATCTTCAACTTCCAGCCAAAGGATCTGTAACTTGCTCATTCTTCAACCATTTTCAGAAATGTAAACATGAAACTTGTGTATTTTTTCATCACGAATCCAACCATGTAACTAATTTAAACTAACATTAAAATATAAGGATGAATTTATGAAAGTACTAAATTCTGACCTGAACGTTCCAGCAAATTCAAACTCAAAATTATACATGTTTAAGAAACATAAATGAAATCTATGGACATGTATAGTTTCAGGGCAATGATATCTACATTTTATCTTCACAAATGCAAGCCTAACAATTCCTAAATAACGAGATAGAAGTTCAAGCAAAATACCTCAAAATTAGAAATCGTGAAATGCATTTGAGCTTGTTTCAGGCAATGGTGATGATCAGGCTAGCTCCCTTGGACCTCTAGGAAGCTAATGTAATGGCTGGCTTGAGCTGGGAGTGGTTGGAATGGTCTGGAGAAGTTCAGCTGTGATGCTCTGTTTTTGAACTTAGAAATGGGTGAGGATGGTGTTACAGTCGTGTAACAGGGACAGGGATGGTTTGTATATGATGCTTGGAAGCTTTTGGAAGCAAAAGGCCAAGAAACGCACGAGTAGTTTTTTATTTTTGGATTTTTTGCCAGAATATGCAACAATAGAAGTAAGTGTTACAGCTCTGAGTTCTTGGTGTTTTCAGGGGTCAAGCATGCGTGTGATTTGTTGCAAATGACTTGTGTATGTATAAGTAAAAGGTTGGAGAGCTATTGCACAAAGGATTTCTGAGTTCTAGAGTTATGGCTAGGTTGCTTGATTTTGAAGAAAAGTGAATGTATGGTTCCAAGAGGAAGTACAAGCATGGGCTGAGTGATTGTAAGGCTTGGGACAAACTTCTCTTGAGTTATGGGACGTGTTTGATCAGAAGAAAACCATTGCAAGGCACAAGAACAAGTTTTGTGCATAAAGCTACTTTTTCAAAATGGCATTGTGCACTTTCTTCCTAAAATGGATATAAAGCATGGCATTGCATTGAATTCTTGAGTTGAGACCTATAACATCTGTGCAAGAAATTAATTATGGAGTGCCTAACAAGTTTGAGACTTGTAAAGTAGAGATCATGCAGCATAGATTTGAAATTTGAATCTTGTTCATCACAAAATGACCTATAATTTTAGTTTGAAACCCTAACTTCCTCTCTTCGATTCTTCATGCTCAAGAATGATCTCAAGGATTTCTTGGAAATTTTAGAAAGCTTGTAATGTTCTCTACAACCCCTCTTTGAATCACTTTTGAAAATTCCCCTTGGAACTATATGAAAAAGTGCCATGAAGTTAGGTCAAAATCCTGCCTAAACTAGGGCAAAATTTCACAAAGTGTTTAATTTCAAGACCATGACTTTATGAATTAATAACTTGAGATCCAAGCATATTTAGGAGAAGTTGTGTAAATAAATGTTGTAGATATCATGGATATCTACAACTTTCATGTTGAATGTTTCTTTTGAATCATCTTACATCATGATGAAAAAGTTGCTCAAAGTTGTGAAAAAACATGAAGTTTTCAACACTTAGAAAAATTTCTAAGTTTGAAAACTTTGACTTTTCAAAATGAAATCTTGACTTTTTGATTTCTTGATGAATAAGTTTCATATTTTGACATGTTTGGATGAATTGTGATCTTTGACACTTGATTTTGACCAAAAAGTCAAAGTTTGACTTTTCAGTATACAGTTGACTTTTGATCAGTTAACTGAAAATTCACTATCAATCCAATTGATCTTGAGCAATGTTTTGGGCCATTCCATTAGGTTAAAATGGTGCAATTTAACTCTTGAGATCATGATTCAAACCAATTGACCATTTGCTAGGTCAAAAATCAGAAATTGCCCATTCTCAATCAAAACCCTAATTTTGACCATTTTTCCCTTTTGATGATTTGATCAAATTTCTTGAGGAATTGTGGTCTAAACTTGATCAAATGATACATATGAGTTTATAATGTTTATGTGGATCAAAAATTATGAAGTTTAACTGTAAATTGGCCACAGATGACTTTTTCCCGACATAGTTGATATTTAGGTTAACTGCTCAATTGACTGAGCAAAAATGTGATTCAAGGCTTGAAACTTGACATGAGTAATCTTGGGGGTCCATAATGATCCATGAAAGTCATATGAAGCATTGAGAGTTCAATTATCTTTGTGCAATATCAAACCCTAATTTTAGTCATTCGTGCTTAAGGAGGTGTCTTGAGTTGATCAACCCTAGTGTAGTCTTGAACCAAGACAGATCTTTGTGAGAATATATTTGATAAATGAGAGGGGAAATTTTGGGGTACAACAGCTGCCCATGTTCAATCTTCTTAAACCTGAAGAGTTAGATTGGCGGATTTGCCATTCGTGACTTGAAGGTGGAAGATGATTGGACACTAGAGTTCCCAGAAATTTGCACTCGAGGATGTGGTGGTTGATGGTATAAGGAATGGGCTTAAAGATGCCATTTGGAGAGGAGATGAGAAGTTGTTGGATATGGGCTTGTAGATGCCATCCAAAATGATTGTTGACTCGTTTCTGAAAGTTGAATTTGAATGAGTATCAGAATGGCGTCCGTGCCTGGAGCGTATCTGAACTGTATTTGAAAGTTGAATCTGAATGAGTATCAGGATGGTATTCGTGTCTGGAGTGTATCTGAACTGTATCTAAAAGATGAATCTGAATGAGTATCAGAATGGCGTC
Organism: Vicia faba; assembly: GCA_948472305.1. NCBI lineage: Eukaryota > Viridiplantae > Streptophyta > Magnoliopsida > Fabales > Fabaceae > Vicia > Vicia faba. The sequence goes on from OX451735.1 coordinate 563,988,900, forward strand.
CGTGTCTGGAGCGTATCTGAACTATATCTGAAAGATGAATCTGAATGAGTATTAGAACGACGTCCATGTTTGGAGTGTATCTGAACTGTATCTGAAAGTTGAATCTGAATAAGTATCAGAATGGAGTCCGTGTCTGGAGTGTATTTGAACTGTATCTGAAAGCTGAATCTGAATGAGTATCAGAATGGCATCCGTGTCTAGAGCGTATCTGAATTGTATCTGAAAGCTGAATCTGAATGAGTATCAGAATGTCGTTTGTGTCTGGAGCGTATCTGAATTGTATCTGAAAACTGAATCTAAATGAGTATTAGAACAGCGTCTGTGTCTGGAGCGTATCTGAACTGTATCTGAAAGTTGAATTTGAATGAGTATCAGAATGGCGTCCGTGTCTGGAGCGTATTTGAACTGTATCTGAAAGTTGAATGAGAAGAAAACTGTGCGGGATCACTTCCACTGTTCGTGTAGATAATTGTCCTGGCTTGTTGCCGGTATCAATCTCTGACCTTTTGCAAATTATTGATGATAACCATCTGCTGACTGATCTTTCCTGAAGAGATGAAAGATTAGTTGTATGAAATATCCTGATGTATGAAATGCATGATGCAATGATGTTCTAACAAATAAATGAAATTATTTTTGTATGCATTCGTCTCATAGATGTTTATGACGTATGGATGCGATGTATAGGTGTGTAAGCTATGCTGTTGGAAAACTGTTGGATTAGGGAAAATAAATCCCTGACTGCTGTTGGGGACGTTGTTTACCTTGGGTTTCGGTAAACAACCGCTGATCCTCCAAATGGTTACTTATTTGGTTACTCGCAGGATCGATCAGATTGATCCTAGGACATAGGTTGATTTTGAAGTTTGATTAAATTGGATAAGGCTTTAAATAAAGAGGCTTTAAATGACATAAAAAGGTTTCAAGTAAATTGCATGAAGAAAGGACTTGGTAAAATAAACAAGGCTTAAAGTAAAAGGCTTCGACAGGAATGTAAAGAGGAAAGCAAGTAAATTTCTGGAAAAGTAAATGACTTTGATTAATAAAATTGGTGTTTCACACATACATTTCTCAACAATTCTTTCTCACACGCTGGGTACTCGAATCTATATGAGTGACTTTGTATAGAATTGTGAACACACGCGAGAACTTACATGACTACTACTATTTATACTAAAACATCCCAAGTAACCGTCGGGTAGTTACACTGCTTCGAGATGATTACACTTGGCACGTCCTCAACGTTCGACGCTTCAGATCCTTGCACGTTTGCACGTGGTAACTGCTGGAAACCGTTTTCCCTCCAAAAGCTTGAATTTCAAACTGCTCCACTCTGAACCATCGAACACTTTCTTCGAGAGACATCTTCGACGAGAAACTCCTTCGACGTCGAAGGCAACCAACTTCTCCCTTGGAAGAAATCTTCTAAGTACTTTGCCATCTTTCGACGGGCATTTCGACAGACTTAGCCAGTCGAAAACATCCTTCAGCTTTAATGGCTGACATCAACAAAACAAAGGTGTCGAATTTAGGAGCCAACAAATTTCCCCCCAAGAATGCCTTATTTCGACTCTGACAGAAAAAGGCATTCTTTGAAACGCCATTCGACACTTGTCTTTTCACGCTTAGTCACAAATTAACTTGTGCACTTTTTGTTGTTTTCTACCAACTATTGGCAATCCCAAGAAAACCATCATTTATCCGTACCTAGGACGTCACTTTCAGTACGGCGTGCAGTACCAAACGTCATTTCAGAATTTGTCATTATGACAATTCCCAAAAACGAGGACGCACGCTGCGTCCCTCTATTTCTGCAGAACGGCTAAAACAACAGGGGGCTGCCACGCGTCCCACTATCTCCTGCAGCATTAAATGGCATTTAATGTCCTCGTTTTTGGGGATTTTTCCCCACTACTATAAATAGCAGTAAGTACCCCATTGTGGGACTTTTTACGCCATCTAGCTTTCAAACTTCTCTATCTTCATACAAGCTTGTTATCTTTGCAGAAACTCTTCCTCCTTCACTTCGTCTTCAACCTCATTTCAAACTCAACACTAAACCATGGCATCTGGTTCTACTGCTCCTAGTGCTACCGCACCAACTGGAAACGCCCAACCTAAGATTTTCGTCACCGCTCCAGTGGTAACTGCTACGGGCCAACGAAGGGTCCCTGAACCCTTGGACATCGCCGTTCGTGATGCTTACTCACATCACCTTATGATCCCTGTTGGATATTCCAACCAGATCTTTGCTATGTCTGGCCCCATGTATCCAAGCATTGGTGAGGCCATGAAGATTAAGAGCTATTTTCCGGTAGTTGAGAAACTCAAACCAGTTGCATGCGCCAAGAAAGATGCTGAAGATAATGAAGACCCTGCACATGAAAAAATCGACCTCTGCTTCTTCAACAGAGGTGTTAGGGCCTTTAGGTCTGGCCCTAGCCTGACTCCCGACTACGTTGCTTGGCTGGAAAAGATGGAGAAAAGCCAAGCTTCCATCTGGAAAAAGATGGGGATCTTCGACCTGGTGATGCTGTCGAGGACAGGTTTGAACTATTCTCCGGAGATGCTGATAGCTTCTCTGCTGTTCTGGGACTACTCCCACTTTACTTTCCATCTTCCCTGTGGGATGCTAACTCCTACACTCTTCGATGTGGCCGCTATTACTGGCCTTCGACCCACCGGGGACTACTTCGATCCGGAGGAGATGTCGGAGGATCAAATTGGCTTCTCTGAGACCAAACCAACCTATACCACCTTCATAAACCACTATCACGACAGGTCGACAGATACTGTGTCGGATGTCGAACACATAGCGTTTCTAGCCTTATGGCTGACTCGCTTTGTATTTTTCTCGAAGTCCCTACAAGTGACCAAGAAAATGGTCACTCTCGCCACTCAACTGCATCATGGCCAGAATGTCTGTCTGGCAGAGTTGATTCTGGCTAGCCTCTATGATTCGATTAGTAATGGGGCCACTCTTCTAAAAATTATCGAGAACAGGGCCAGTTTGCTACTTGTTGGTCCTTTTTGGCTGCTCCAACTGTGGCTCAATGCCACCTTCGAATCTTTCTTGCCTAAGAAGGTTCAAATAAACGAGCAGGCTCCAGAGATAGAGAACAGACGCGTCGAAGGAACCAGACTGGCTCTGTTGACGCCTATGGAAGATGGACTAGAGTTTCAGCAAACCTTCACCAACTTCGTTTTGATGTTTGCTCGAAGGAAGGAGTTTGCTTCGACTATGGCTCCATTTTCTCGACGGAAGGTAGGCCCAGCATGGTTCACAAGGCCACATCCAAGGACGTCGAGTGGTCCTAATGTTGACGAACATACAATAATATGGGAGGCGTTCCTTACACCAAGGATCATGCCTCTTCGATTCAGGAGCTCTAAGACTCATTTGAGTCTGATTGCATACCAACCCAACCTGGTATCTCGCCAGTTTGGTATTATCCAAACCCTACCTTCTCCGATTTTTCCAAGAGAGAAGTCAATGCTGTACTTCTGCAATGATTACACCGAAGAAGCTGCCATTAAGCATATCGGAAGATATGCTGGTCGAACAGTTCTCTCGTTGTTTGACTACCAGCTCAATTTTCTTTGCTCACCATCCTTCGAGGAGTGGTGGAAAAGCTATTATGCTGAGGAGTTCTTCGACGAGAAGGACTTCATGGATGAGCTGCAGAAGTCTTTTGTCCTTGTGTTGGACAAAATAAAGAAATGTAAGTTCATCCTCTCACATTACTTTGTCTTTCTTTCGACCGCTAGCCTGTTAACTTTTTTATTTGCTTTCAGTTGTTCGAAATCCCGTAGCCAAGAAGGCTACAGAAGGCCAACAGGGAGGAGGCCCTTCAACAAAACCTCCACCGCCGGCGAAGACTACAGCGCCGGCGAAGACCACAAGCAACCAACAGGGGGAAGGCTCTTCGAAGAAGCCTTCTATATCGGTAACCAGACTCTCATCATTTTTTCCTGGCTTTCGACTTTTCACTTTCGATGCAATTATTAAATCGAATTCCCATTGGTTTTCTAGGCACCTTCGCCCAAGAAACGGCCAGCACTGGTGGTCGAATCTGGGAGCCATGAAGAAAGTGATTCTCCTCCTGCCCCTCTAAAAAGGCGAAAGTTGACGAAGGATGCTCCTGTTCCTCCTCCTGCTCCTGAAGGTCGAACCATCAGAATAAAGGTTGCTGGGAGAAAGCCTAGGCCACCTCCAGTGATCATTGAGGAGCCAACAGAGGAGGAACTAAACGTTCTTCTTAACAAGCCTGTCGAAAGCGACAATTCCAGCCCTGGGGCTAAAGCTAATTTACAGGTAATCTCTTAGACCCTTTTATAACTTAGGTATAGATACCCATATTCGATTGTGTCTCTTTCGATCTCTGAAGATTTGTCTTCTTTCCTTTTTCAGGACACCACTGAAAGTTCTCCGCCAAGGACCTCTGAAACGCTGGAATCTGCTGAACTCAGCAGGCCACAAGAAAAAGGCTTGGGAAATGACGAAGCCCATACTGAAAATGAGGCCAATGCTGAAACGGTAGAAAAACCAGCAGAGGAACCTCAAACGGAGGAACAACAGCCAGAAGCGGTTCAGGTGGTGGATCTGTCAGAAGAGAATCATGAAGAAAGGGACCAAGGCAATGCTGGCGAAGAAAATCAAGGTGCTGCTGGCGAAGAGAACCAAGGTGACGCTAGCGAAGAACACCAAGGTGACGCTGGTACTGCCCCAGTCCGAGTCGAAGAGCAACAAGTCGAAGCGCCTAACACTCAACAGCCTCAAACCCAAGACAATGCTGTTGCAAGGGTTACCTCAACGAAGCACAGGTCGAAAGAGGACTTGGAACTCTTGAAACAAACTGACCCTGTTAGCTATCTCAACGCAATCATCGAGAGCAAGAGTTCGTTTGACGCTAGTCAGGAGGTTCCTACCCTGTCGGGGAAGTCCACTGAAACTTCTCCCCTTGATGAAGCTTTGGAGAAGGTTAAGGCCCAGTTCTTCAAGAAGGACTTGATGAAGGCTTTAGAGGGGGACCCCACTGCTCCATCATACTTGAAGGATGTCTTGAATGCTGTCGACTTGTTAGCTGTAGCCCCAGAAGTTTCAGGCTTGATCATGGAGTTACACTCTATGATTGATCAAGTCTCAGCAGATTACAGGCGCCAAAGGGGGTTTAACAGTCAGCTTGAGGTGTTCTATGGCAAAAGCTCCTCTGCGTGGACTGCTGTTTCGGATACGACTACTCGAATTGCGGAGTTGTCGAAGCAAAAAGCATCTACGCAGGAAGAAGTCGATGCCATTGATCGAGAGAATGCTTCCTTCAGGGCACAAATCGAAGAAATAGAGGCTAAGATAAATGCCAATACTAAACGCAAGGAGGAACTTCTTTCGACCATCCCAGACACCGAGAGTCAAACTGAAATCAAACAGGGCCTGGAATTTGCTGAGAGAGCCCAAGGCTTCGACGCTCAGATTGCCAAACTGGTGCAGGAGAACTCCTGGTGCAAGAAAAGGTTGGAGCTGCAGCAAGCCAAGTACCTTCGACTCAAGGACTCTATTCCCTTTTGATTGATTCTCTTTTGTAACCATATTTTGTAATCCATATTCGACAACAATTGCCATCTTGGCTGAAATTTATAAAATTTCCATTTTGGCATTTTTATGGTTAATTTAGTTTTGTTCTTTTATTATTTTATTTTTATCTCTTGAAGTGTAGGTTTGTATTTTTTCAAATATTTACCATTTACTCTCAAGAGCCTTTTATCTCCACTTAACTCTTCGACTTCATAGGCTCCACCAGAAAAAGTTTGGATAACTCTGAAGGGTCCTTCCCATTTGGGTGACCATTTCCCCATGCTTCGATCCCTTCGATCCATGGGAAGAATTACCTTCCAAACTAGTTCTTCAGGCAAAAATACCTTAGGTTTTACCTTTTTATTATAAGAGTCTTCTACTCTTTTCTTCTGAATCCTGAGTAGGTCGAGAGCGCGTAATCTCTCTTCGTCTAAATCCACCAGTTCGTCTAACATCATATTCCAATAGACTTCAGAAGGAATATCATAATGCCTCTGAACCCTTGCAGATTGAAGACAAATTTCTGCTGGCAACACTGCATCATGGCCAAAAGTTAGCCTATACGGTGTTGTACCAGTGGCTTCTTTTGGGGACGTTCGACAAGCCCATAAAATCTGGTCTAACGTCTTGTGCCAATTCTTTGGTTTCTTCCCAACATGTTTCTTTATCAAGCCAATCACCACTTTGTTAGCTGCTTCGACTTGACCATTCGCCTGTGCATAATAAGGCGTTGATGTTAGGAGTTTGAAACCTGTTTCCTGAGCAAATTCCTGCATCTTTCGACCAGTGAAAACTGACCCTTGATCAGTTGTTATCGTCTCAGGGATTCCATACCTAAAGATAATGTTCTTTTGAATAAATTCAATGACATTTTCTTGGTCTACATTGACTAAAGGGACAGCTTCGATCCACTTAGTAAAATAATCAATGCCTACCAATATGTATTTCTGACTCTTTGATGATGCTGGTTGAATCTCTCCAATGAGATCCAACGCCCATCCTCTAAAGGGCCAAGGCTTCACTATCGAGTGAAGTTCGCTTGCTGGTACATGTTGGATGCCTGTATGAACTTGACACTCTTGACAACCTTTGGCGAACTCAACACAATCTTTCAGCATAGTGGGCCAATATAGTCCTTGTCGAAACAACAACCATTTCATCTTATAGCCTGCTTGGTGAGCCCCACATGCCCCAGCATGCGTAGTCGAAAGGGCTATGTATGCTTCAGTTTCACTTAAACATTTCAGCAACACCCCTTCAGGCGTCTTCTTGAATAACTCATTACCCATGAGTACATAACTCAACGCCCTGTATTTTGTTTTTCGTTCTGTCGAAGCTCCTGGATTTTGAAGATAGTCCACAATGGGTTTCCTCCAATCTTGCTCTGACAAATTATCTATGAACGAAATTTCGAAGTTACTTTGATCAGCATATCCTAGTCTCGTCGATTCCAAGTCTGTTGGTGATAGACAAGTTGCTTTTATCTTTTCTCGAACTTCGATTGCTCTCTGTAATCTCGTTTTTGAAATATTATACCCAGATGCAATCTGTGCCAAGTCGTTGGCTATTTGATTTTCGACTCTGGGTATGTGTCGAATATTGACCGCTTCAAATTTTTTCAATAAACGATTTGCTATCACAAAGTACATAATGAGATTTTCTCTTATGCATTTATATTCCTTTGTGAATTGCTTAATGACTAACTCTGAGTCTCCCATTATCTCGACTCGAGTTGCCCCCAATTCCAACAATATCTCAAGGCCAGTAATTAGAGCTTCATACTCAGCCTCATTGTTCGAACAAGAACCTGATATTTTGTACTTGAATGTTGTTGGAATTTTATCTGGAGAAATAATCAAGACTCCTACCCCTGTTCCATCTTTATGGCTGGAACCATCGAAGTAGAATTTCCAAGGCTCTATCTCCACATAATTAATATCCTCAACTTGAATTGAGTGGTCGACTATAAAGTCTGCCACCACTTGTCCTTTTACTGCCTTAAGAGGCATAAAGGTCAAGGAGTATTCAGTTAATGCTAATGCCCACTTGCCAATTCGACTATGCAAGATAGGTTTCGACAACATATATTTGAAAACATCAAAATGAGACGAAACATAAACATCAACTGGTTTTATATATTGCTTGAGTTTTGTACAAGAAAAATACAGACATAGACACAATTTTTCAACTTCGCTATATCTAGTTTCTGCATCGTTCAAAACTCTGCTGAGATAGTAAATGGGTCTTTCGACTCCATTCTCATCTTCTTGGGCTAACATACTTCCCAGAGTTTTGTCGGATGCAGCTATGTACAATCTCATACTCCTATTGCTACAAGGAGGCACCAAAATAGGTGGCTTAGTGAGGTACCCTTTGATTTTGTCGAAGGCTTCTTGTTGCTCCTGCCCCCATTCGAACCCCTCTTTATTCAGTCAAAGTAAGGGTGAAAAGGCCTGAGCTTTCCCACTTAGATTAGATATAAACCTCCTTAAGAAATTTATCTTGCCTAAGAGAGATTGCAATTTCTTCTTATTCGATGGCGCTTTCGCTTCCAGAATTGCCTTCGTCTTGTTCTGGTTGATTTCGATTCCTTTCTTGTGGACAACGAAGCCCAAGAAATCTCCAGCTTTCACGCAGAACGCACACTTCAAAGGGTTCATCTTCAGACCATGTTCTCTCATTCTTTCGAATGATTGTCGAAGGTGGTCAATATGATTCTTCCTGGAAACAGATTTTATAACAATATCATCAATATATACTTGCATAAACGTGTTAATAAAATCATGGAAGATAGTATTCATTGCTCGCTGGTACGTTGCCCCAGCGTTCTTTAGGCCAAAAGGCATCACTACCCATTCGTAAGTGCCTAAGGCCCCAGGGCATCGAAAAGCTGTTTTCGACACATCCTCTTCAGCAATGAATATTTGATTATATCCTGAATAACCATCGAGCATACTCAGGTATTCATAACCAGCGGCAGAATCGACTAGCATTTCCGCCACAGGCATAGGATATTCATCTTTGGGGGTGGCAGCATTCAAATCTCTGAAATCTATGCACACCCTTAACGTACCATTTTTCTTAATTACTGGCACAATATTTGCAATCCATTCGACATACCTTGTAACACGGATGAATTTGCATTTCAAAAGTCTTTCGACCTCCGTTTTGATCTTCGACAGTATTTCTGGAGCGAAGCGCCTTGGATTTTGTTTGATTGGCTTCTTCCCAGGTTTGATTGGCAACTGAAGTTCTACCAATCCTCTGTCGAGACCAGGCATTTCGTCATAATCCCATGCAAAACAGTCTTTAAACTCTTTCAGCAATTGGATTACTTCCAACCTAAGTTCTGGATCGATTTTGGCGCTGATGTAAGTTGGCCTTTTCTCTGATCCTTCGCCTAAGTTGATTTCTTCTAAAGGGTCTCGCGCTAACATTTTAATGTTGTTCGCCAAGGGGTCCTTTTCGAAGCCCAAAGGCTCATCGTCATAGATGGCTTCGAGCCTCTGTTCCTGCATTTCTTCTGACATGATATCAGGAGGTTTTGGATCGAAATCCTTTCCTGGGCCTACAGCAGATAATTGTTGATCATTGGCTTGTGTGGCCATGTACTTTACTTCGGCTTCGAGGGCCGTTATCATCTTGGTTTCGGCTACATAAGCCGAAATTCGCTCCAAAGATTGTGACTCAGTCATTATCACTGAATTCGCTTCCCCAACCAGTTGGTTGGATATCAGTTAACCCACTAAAGTCTATGTGGGACAAGTCTTCTCTGTCCCATTGGAAACCATGCTCAGGATGCAGGTATAGGGAACAAAAAGTGTTTGGCGCTGGCGCCATGTCGAAGTCAGGTGTTGGACATGGCCCTATGTGAGCCAAGTTCTTGTCGAAATCTGCCAAACCCAGGTGATTCACTTCGCCAAGGTAATAGCTTTGATCTGCCTCTATGTTTTCGACCATCCCATCTGGACGCCATAGCAGCAGCCTTTGGTGCATTGATGAAGGCACAGCGCCAACACCATGAATCCATTCACGGCCCAACAAAAGATTGTAGTTAGGTTTGGCCGATATGACCATAAACATCGTTGGTCGAACGATCGACCCTACTTTGATATCTAGCTGGATCACTCCCATAGTGGTCCCTATGCCGCCCTCATAGTTCGACAGGACCATGTTGTGAGGCTTAATGTCCTCATCCCTTTTGCCAATTTTCCTTAGCATAGAGTGAGGAATAATGTTGATGGTTGCCCCACAATCCACCAATATTTTATTCACAGTAGTTTCTTCGAGTTTAGCCCTTATGAATAAAGGCTTGAGGTGATTTTTCATCGCCTCTGTAGGTGGCTCGAAGAAGCCATTTTGTTCCTCAGTAGTGCCATTATCCATGACAAAATAGCACACTGGCCTATGTTTGGCCATTTCTTGCTCCACTTCCCAGTCACTCGCTTCGACTTCTACCTGTCGATTGAATTCTCTGGGCAGCACTGAAACTATATTCACCATTATGTCCAAAGTATCATCAGACTCAGCATCGTCTTCGTCTTCGACTTCACTTTGGTTAGGCCAAACTAGCCTGTTGGTTACTGGCTCCCTTTCTAGAGGTTTCCTTTGCTTCCTTTGAGGAACATTCGAACTGGTTTCTGCCTTAGGTTCGTTGGCAGCCTCCCTTTCAGCTTTTCGTCTCCTTTGATATCTCCTCCATTGAGATCGAGACATAGGATTTTTACCTTTGTAGTTGCTGGACACTTGTGTAACCTTAGGTGCAGCAACTTGAGGCTCTTTCTTTTGAGTCAAAGAAGAACCTCTTGGCACATCGAAAGAATGCCATTTCTCCTCACTTGGCCTTTTCCGACCAGAGGTTTTGTACCAAGTATCTACTGGCACATTTGTCGGAGGCCTAAAAGTCAATGGCCTCTTTTCTTGGTTAGAACCTTTTTGGGAGGCTCTTCTGGGATCATGTCAAAGGTCAACATTCTCCCTTCTCTTATTCGCTGCTCTTACGCCTTGAATGTGCTCAGCAGCTTTTTTATCAAAGATCGAACTGCATCTTGGACACAGCATCACCTCTGATTTCTTTTTCTGGCATCTTTGTAGAAAATCTGCCAAGTTTTCATTTTCCCGAGGGAAAGCAGTCTTATTAGCTTGTTCTTGCCTCATGGCCTCTTCTGATGCTTTTGGGTCAGAAAGTTCGACCATGTTGATATTCATTGTATCTTTGTTAGCAAGAGTTAACTGCTTCATTTGTATCTCCAGATTCTCCGTCTGGCCTTGAACGGTGGCCAAGTGGGAACTGGGTTTTGATCCAGTTTTTTGTGCTTCAGCGGTCTCCGACTTCGGGTTTTCGACCGCTTTCTGGACAGCTTCAATTGTCTTCCTGGATAAATTTCCAGAAAAACTACCAAAGATTGGCATGTTGATGTGGTCTTTTGAGACTTCGACCATGGTAATTCCTGGCTTCTTCGACTGGATCCTGGTTGCCTCTATCACGTTCACCTCAGAGGGTTCAGCATAGTGGGCTTCAGCCTGCAATGGATTTGAGTCGACAGCCATGGGGGATTTGTCAGCAAACTTCAATCTCCCCTCTTCGATAGCGTCTTGCACAAGATTCCTGAAAAGAAAACATTGAGAAGTTTTATGGCCCAAAAAATTATGATATTTGCAAAAACCTCTCTTCTTTCTTTGATCAAGAGGAGGCACTTTTACCCCTGGGGGTACTATCATTTGGCCATCTTTAACCAGCAAGTCGAATATTTCATCACATTTTGTGATGTCAAAACTATAAGTCTTTTTTGGGAACCTATCGTTGGTCCTTTCTGGACCAATGGGATTTTTCCCACTTGAGGGGACTAACAGTTTACAAGAGTATGGTGGCCCTTGTTTCAGTTCTGCTAAATCGACTTCTCCTTCTTCGACAGTTACAGTATCGTCGAAGGATTCTAGATCTTCGTCATCCATCTCAACGTACGCTATCCTCTCTCTCTTGTGAGTTTTTGTTGCCTTAGCTTTTTTAGCTTTGAGGCGTTCTACCTGTCGAACTCTATCGGCCAGTTGGGCCATGTCTCTTAGGTACTGGGTGTCTAGCTTCTTCCTAATGGAATAATCTAAACCGCCTGCGGCTATTTCGACCAACTCATGTTCTGGCACTTGTGTAAAACATCTCGCCTTGAGCAACCTAAACCTATTTAGATATTCGTCTATAGGTTCAGTGAAACGTCTCTTCACACTGGCCAGTTCTTTCAGGCTTATCTTGGTTTGCCCCATGTAGAATTGTTCATGGAACAATCTTTCCAACTGGGTCCAATGATGGATCGAATTGGGGGGGAGAGTTGTAAACCAAGTAAAAGCGTTCTTTGTTAAAGAACTTGGGAAGTACTTGAACCTTAGGTTTTCGTTATTCGAAATATCTCCTGCTTCGATCAAGTATCTCTCCACATGCTCGACAGTAGATTCTGTCGTGTCCCCAGAGAACTTAGTAAATTTGGGGACTTTGCATCTAGGAGGTAAGTCCGTTTGCAACACGTATTCTGACAATGGAGATGTAAAGTTGGGCCTTCGAAAGCCCATGTTCATCCCATTCTGAGTCATGATCCTTTCAATCATGGTTGCCAGATTGTTTTCCAAACCCATGTTTTGGTATTGGATATGCTGAACCACTTCGTCAGCATTTTGGTTTCTGTTAACTAACCTTACCTCTGGGGTTATTACCCTAGGTTCCTCGACAGGTTGTTCCAATCGTGCCCTAAGGTTTTCTTCGACAGGCTGTTGAGCCTGATTAATGGTGGTTTCTTCCTCTAAAAATATCCCCTGGTTTCCCCTTATTTGCGCCCTTTGGGGCTGTCGAATAGGTTGGGGTACTCCAAAGAAGTCAGCCAAACGCGTCATTTGCGCTGTCATTTGCTGATTCGATTGAGTAGTGTTTTGTATTAGAGGGTTTAGCACTGTACTCAAAGTTTGTGCCAACATTTGCACCATATCATGGTTGCTTTCGTCCATTTGTTGCCTCAAGACTGCTGTCGAGGCATTTGTAAGGCCATGGGCTACTTGGGACGTTCCTCCTAAGAGTTGGGTCCTATTTCTATTCGCCATGCCTACTCCAGAGCCTTGGAGTGGCGAAGAGGCACTCACCAAAGGGTCTGAAAAAGTGGACGCAGCATTCGTCAGGCTTGCCACTTCAGAAGTTGGCATACCATAGAATGGAATAAATCCTGGGGGAACCAAAGGCCTTGTGCCTAAATTTCCCCTTGGTGGGGGAGTTCCCAAAGGCATCCTGGGGCCTGTTAACGAAGGTATTGGCCCCGTGGTTGTGACCGATACTGCTGGTGTCGAACCAACATTTGTCGCTTCACTTACGGTCGTACTAACCGTTGCTCCCACACTCGTTTGTGGGATTTCGTTAGTGTTTGGCGGATTCGCCATCTCTTCCCTTCTTCTGGCAGTATTGTTATTGTTAGTGTATATTCTACCACTTCTCAATAACATACAACTCGAAAAGATGAGATTATTTTCAACAATCAACACACAGTCCCACCGGGTGTGCCAATTTGTTTACCTTGGGTTTTGGTAAACAACCGCTGATCCTCCAAATGGTTACTTATTTGGTTACTCGCAGGATCGATCAGATTGATCCTAGGACATAGGTTGATTTTGAAGTTTGATTAAATTGGATAAGGCTTTAAATAAAGAGGCTTTAAATGACATAAAAAGGTTTCAAGTAAATTGCATGAAGAAAGGACTTGGTAAAATAAACAAGGCTTAAAGTAAAAGGCTTCGACAGGAATGTAAAGAGGAAAGCAAGTAAATTTCTGGAAAAGTAAATGACTTTGATTAATAAAATTGGTGTTTCACACATACATTTCTCAACAATTCTTTCTCACACGCTGGGTACTCGAATCTATATGAGTGACTTTGTATAGAATTGTGAACACACGCGAGAACTTACATGACTACTACTATTTATACTAAAACATCCCAAGTAACTGTCGGGTAGTTACACTGCTTCGAGATGATTACACTTGGCACGTCCTCAACGTTCGACGCTTCAGATCCTTGCACGTTTGCATGTGGTAACTGCTGGAAACCGTTTTCCCTCCAAAAGCTTGAATTTCAAACTGCTCCACTCTGAACCATCGAACACTTTCGTCGAGAGACATCTTCGACGAGAAACTCCTTCGACGTCGAAGGCAACCAACTTCTCCCTTGGAAGAAATCTTCTAAGTACTTTGCCATCTTTCGACGGGCATTTCGACAGACTTAGCCAGTCGAAAACATCCTTCAGCTTTAATGGCTGACATCAACAAAACAAAGGTGTCGAATTTAGGAGCCAACAGACGTGAAGTGTAAGTCTTCATGTTTTGAAGTGCTGATGAGTTGATGAACTTCTATTTGTTAGAGAAATAAACTATGTTGTACGGGAAACATCGTGTATTGCTTGTGAAATCCTGTTGGGGAATCCTGAGAAATTGGGCGACTTTTACTGGGGATTGATAACTGGAAGTTTTGTTCCGCCGTGGAGATGAGAGGGCTTGATATCATTAAATTGCACACTGTGGGGAATTTTATGGAATAGTCTAAAGATATTATCCTATTTCTTAAAGCCATTAGTGATTGTCTTCTATTCTTTTCTCATTTGTAAACAATAGTTACGTTCAAATGCATATGCTCAAAAATAAATCATTGGACGTTTTTGTAAACAAAACACAGAAATAAAGAAAAACAAATAGTTTTTCACTTTAAAAGGAATATCTTTGTATTAATAAGTATTTTATACAATGAGACGAACATCCTAGTAAGAGAATGTCGTCGTAAAAAACGGAAATTTGTTACAAAGAAAAGATAGGTATATGTAATAATCCCATGGGGTTCCCATTCTGCTATAGCCTTCGTGTCTCTGAGTGTCTTGTCCACTTGATGCCTTGTCCGGAGTTGATTGGATTATTAGACCCGTTGAGTTTGTCAGTCGAAGCCAAAGGTTGTCTATAAGATGATCAACGGGACATAGTCATACGCTTTAATTCCCTAACTTTTGCCTGGACCGCCCTTTTAGGTTTTCAGTCCACCGGGATACCCTTTTTTGCCCAAGTCTCCATTTCGGGTTTTCGACTTGCCGAGTGTATAGATTTTTTTTTATTTTATCCCTAATTTTTCCCGAACCTTTTTGGTTTTTCGGGATGCCCTTGTTTTTCCTAGGTGTGTCAACCTAGCATGTCTCTTATGCGTAGTATCTTTTGACTATGTCTACATTCACAGGGTGTGGAAGGTCGTCGCCATCCATAGTGGTCAAGATCATTGCTCCACCATAGAATATGCTTTTGATCACAAACGGTCCTTTGTATGTAGGAGTCCATTTTCCTTTGGGATCACCCTGTGGCAGTATGATGCGTTTGATCACCAGATCCCCGACTTGATACACTTGGCGGCTGACCTTTTAACTAAAAGCCTTGATCATCTATTTTTGATACATTTGACCATGACAGACAGCAGTAAGCCTTTTCTCATCAATCAAGTTTAGTTGATCAAGCCGAGTTTGGATCCAATCGTCTTCACTCAACCTTGCATCCTTCATGAATATCAGAGAAGGTATCTGGACCTAAATAGGCAAGACAACTTCCATGTCGTATACCAGAGAGTAAGGTGTTGCCCCAGTCGATGTGCGCGTCGTGGTACGGTAACTGTGGAGAGCGAATAGTAGCATCTCATTCCAGTCCTTATAGGTTACTGTCATTTTCTGTATGATCCTTTTGATGTTCTTGTTTGCGGCTTCGACAATACCATTTATCTTTGGCCAGTAAATGGAAGAATTATGGTGTTGGATTTTGAATTGCACACACAGTATGGTGATCATAGTATTGTTGAGATTCGTACCATTGTCTATGATGATCCTCTTTGGGATATTGTACCGACATATGAGATTCTGTTTGATGAATCGGGCGACAACATTCTTGGTAACGGAAGCGAAAGAAGCTGCCTCAACCCACTTTGTGAAATATTCAATGGCCACCAAGATAAAGTGGTGTCCATTAGAGGCTGTTGGCTTAATTTCTCCAATCATATCAATTCCCCGCATAGAAAAGGGCCAAGGATCCATCAAGACATTCAAAGGAACCGGAGGCACGTGCACCTTGTCAGCATAAATCTGAAACTTATGACAAGTTCGAGAGTGCTGATAGCAATCTGCTTCCATGGTAGACCAGTAATAACCTTCCCATAGGATCTTCTTTTCCATCGTATGCCCACTAGAATGGGTGCCAAAATTGCCTTCATATAGATCAGCCATGATCTTTTCTGCCTCAACCTTGTCTACGCAACGAAGCAATACATAGTCGTGGTTGCGTTTGTAGAGAATGTCATTGCTAAGGAAGAACTTAGCAGAGAATCTCCTTAAGAACTTCTTATCATTGACTGAAGCTTCTTCCGGATATTCTTGAGCCTCGAGATACCTCTTGACTTCGTGGAACCAAGGCTGATCCACTACTTCTTCTGTATTGATCTTGTGACAATGAGTTGGTTCATCCATTCATTCAATGGTGATCTGGGGAGCCTCGTTATCCCATTTGAGTTTTGTTGTACCCCAAGATTTTCCATCTTATTTCTCAAAGGATCACCATGTACCCTCAGGTTTGCTTCCATCCAATTTCAAGCCTTGAATTACAAATTTTCCAAGAAAGTCATTCACAAGGGTAAAATGGTCATTTGCATACTGAAAAGTCAAACTTTGACTTCTGGATCAAAATCAAGTTTCAAGGATCATATTTCATCAAGACATGTTAAAATATGAAGTTTGTTTCATCAAGAAATTCAAAAGTCAAAATTACTTTGGAAAAGTCAAAATTCTAAAATACTTAGAATTTTTCTAAGTGTTTAAGAAATATGACAAGCTCAGAACTTCTGATCAGATTTTCACCATGATGGAAGTTGATTCTGGAAGAACTTCTAACACAAGAGTTGTAGATCTCAAACATTGCAGAACAAAACTTATCCTAGAAATACTGGGATTTCAAGCTACAAATCCTTGAAGACACGTCCATGAAACTGAAAATTTCAGCAAATTCTGGACTTTTCCAAAATCGGACTTGGTTAGAACTTCTGGGTCAGTATTCACGTAGGTCCAGTCAGAAGTTGCAAGAGCAATTCAAAGAGGACTTACAAAGCATGTCACAAGCTTTCTGGAAATTCTGAGAACATGCTGGGGCAAAGGGATTCAGGGATCAAAAGTTGGATATTGGTTCTAAGTTGCGCTGATGTTGAACTTCTGACCCAAACGTAGGCTATGATACACAATCTCATAGCGCATGATTTCTGGTTTGATAAATCTCATCATCATTTAATACTCACAACCACTTTTGAGTTTTTATCCAAAGGATTTCCCCACGTGTGAGATAAAAGTACCATTGTTGTCCTTGAAAGACAAACTTTTGTACAAGGTTATGCTAGGCCCATGCTTTGCTTTTGCCTCTGAGGGTAATTTTACTTAATTCATGCTTACAAATCCAGCTTAGACACAGCCGAATGCTGCTAACCACCATACTTGCTTCAAGAACAAGGCAACGCCCTAGCATATGAAGGCTATGTTCAACGCTTCGGTTAGAACATCACCAAATCCCAAAACCTCGTTTGAGCAACATGTTGCACTGCTATAGAACAGTCCATCCACCCGTTGCCACAACACTCCAAGGTGATGTTGATCCAGTCCACGCCTATGTTTTTCTCAAACCCCATAATTGCACCAAATTAGCATACGAAAATTGTGTTTAAAAAGAAATGGAACAGTATGTCAAAAAGGTTTAAATCCCATTTGTTTTCCCTCCAAAACAATAACAAACTCACCTATAAATAAGTTGCTCCATCACACTTTCAAGGGCATACTTTTGGAGAGAGAAAGAATTATCAAAGAGAGAAAAGGAAACAGCAAAAACCTTCGCAAATCCTAAACAAAACCTTTGTTCTTCTCTATGAATCAAAGAACTTAACCATTGTTCAGTTGCTCTCACTGACTCCAGAACATCTGATGGTAGCAGCTCAAGTTCCAAGCACACGCTTCAGATTCAAGGTAAGTCTCTCTGACTTTGCATATTTTCATTTAGAGCATCCTTAAATATGTAAATATCATAGTATTGATGCTGGCCATATCATTGCATAAGTAGAAAAAACTATGGATCTGAACTTTTGAATAAATCTAGGCTCAGAATTAGAATTAAAACTTCTATAAACTGTTGTGCTTTTATCCTCCTGATTTGCTGTTAAGGACTGGATAAATTGCTGATGTGCTGATTAATATGAGGAAAAAGTTGAAATGTAACACAGAACTTCTGTTTTTCACTTACCATTTTAACACACGGAATTTCTAGGATTTTCTCACTGTTTAAGCATGCAGAACTTCTGAGTTCTCTTCACTGTTTTAACACACAGAACTTCTATTATTCACTCGCTATTAACACACACTGAAATTCTGATGTCCACTCACTGTCTTAGCACATATTAAACTTCTGAGTTCTCTTTACTTTTTTAACACTCATAAGTTCAACACATAGCAACCCATAACTTCTGTATCTTTGCTTTAACGTTTCTTGCAGGATCTCATATTGTATCAATCCAGAATTTTTGTGTTGCTTCCAGCAGCATGTTAATTCTATCTCTCATTATTTCCCTTTTTTATCATTTTCAATATTAATACCCTTTTTATTAATATAAAAAAGACATAAAAATATTTTATTTTATTAATTTATTTATTTCTTTTCCTTAATTCATTAAAACACCAAAAATATTTCATATTCACATGTTTTATTTTATTTCTTTAAGAACAAAAAGATCAAAATATTTTCTTAAATTTATTTATTTTCTTAACAAAAACAAAACAAGTCCATTTTAAATTTTTTGTATACTATTTGAATATGGTTGTAATAGATAATTAGGACTTTAATTTCTTGCAATCCTCATTTGTGAATTTGTACACCCCATCCCCCTAAGGATTGTAATAGCGTAGAATCTTTACTTTCCGCACTTTTATTGCTTTCATATATTGTTAGTAATTAGGGTGTGTATGGCAAGACATGAAATCGACAAGTAGATAACCCTAATCAAAGACTAAATGCATGTAATCAAACACACTTTTCACACATGCACCCTTAGGGTAATCTCACTTGTTGCCTATCATAAAAATAGTCATGTCCCTTGAACATGGGCATTTTAGCAAAGACCCTTGATAAAAGCTCGTAGTCCCTCGATGGCCTTCGATGTTGTGTTCGATAAACGATCTAGTCCCTAAACGATATTGCTAAAACATCCTGTAAGTTGACTTCTATGACTATACGATGACCCTTGCCCGTCCCTTCTACATCCAAAGATAGGGTTACTTACCAAAATCAATGGTAAGATAACAATGTCAAAGGAAAGAGGAAATAAACATGAAAGACTTTTGAGTAGGTAGATTGTTCCTATTAGCTTGCTCAATTTCAAAACTAAAAACATCCTTGCTATTTTCAAAACAAACACCAACACTTTCAAAACACCTTTCAAACTTGAAAACATTTTCAAAAGATCAACACTTTGTATACATTCTTACGAACGAGAATCATCAAAAAGTTTTCCTAAACGATGGCGCCTTTTCAAAATACTTTCAAAAACCACACAAAGCATATTTTCAAACAAAAGCAAGTGATCTAGCAAGTAACTAAGAGCCCATGGAAAACCATGGATGAAAAGGGTGCTAATACCTTCCCTTTTCATAATCCACCCCCCGAACTCAAGAAACAATCTCAAAGGTCTTTCCTGTGCTTTTTCACCTTTCCTTTTGGATAAAAGAAAAGTCGGTGGCGACTCTTGCTAACCGCAACATTTGCGATAAAACGCAAAAAAAAAACCAAGTCAGTTCTCCCAGCGTACCACAGAACTGGCGACTCTGCTGGGGATTCCCTCAAAAGTGGGGTTACCTTAGGGCTAGATCACCTTTACTTGCTTTCTTTGTTTGACTTGTATGCTTTACATTTTGGTTCTTTGTTTGGGCTTGAACCCTCTACCCAGATTTGGGATACCTTATAGGTAAGTAGCAATACATTGTGGAAACTGTGTGGGGTATACCGACATGGTCTAAGCAATAGCTACGTTAGTGTGACATATTTGTGGGCACTGGTAGCCCTTGAGTAGTCAAGGAGAATACGGGGTCGTTGAGTGATGTCATGAAGCACTAACTGACTTTTAGAACCTTTACTTGACCAACTTGGCCATTAGGACGTAGTGAGATGACTGGCTTTGGTGCAGTCCGAAGTTGGTTGATACTCGATACTACACTCATTGAGATTTGACTCCCGAGCTTTGTTTGGTGGCAAGTCATTTGTCAATCAGAACGAAGTTTGTGGGAAAGATCAGTGATATTGAGACCCCTTAGAACCCGATTACTATTACTAGGATAGGTTGAGCCAACTAAACTTCAAGAGGGTACTTACCTACTAACTCCATGCAAGCCTAAACCTAAGGACTTGTCTGCTTTGTGTGAATATGACTATTTGTACATAACAACTTGCTTACTTCGCATACTTGTACATAACATCATACCATAGCATTTTCAATAACTGTTTTAAGGATCTCAAGGGCCTTTAATGCAGGGTTACTTTGAACAAGACGTTTATCAAGGGGGAAGAGGATTTATGTTCCTCTAGCCAAACAACGTCAAAGATCAAAGCACAACAACTTGAGTCAAGGGCTACAACCCAATTGGCATGGTGAGCTTAATTCTCGTGGAAAGACATCCACTGATACAAAGTTCTCCAATTAAAGATGTAAGTGACTATTAACACTTACCCCGCGAGATCCTTGAAAACATGCATCCACATATCATGCATCATATCATGACAGGTAACTCCCATACAGGTCTCCTTATCTTCCTACTGTTTATTTCAGTAAGATAGATATGAAACAAACGGTGAAGGGAATCCAAGCTTAAAATGCTCAACTTCAAGAGATGTTATTGAACCTATCTAAGGGACAAGAAGAGGTCAAGGCGCTCCTCACCAGGGGCATGATCATGGGAAATCCTAGGGATGACAGAGATGACCAATTAGGGTGGCTACAAAATGAGATAGCAGTAATGAAAGTCCAGATGATGGGACAACTGGTGGGCCAGATGGCTCTTATCCAAAATCTGGCCCAAGGACACGAAGAGCTGAGAGTCCTCATCGACAAGCTTCATCGAGATGGATGTAACCAAATGGGGAAAACATCTAGAATTGGGGATCAAGTCGTCATTCAGCCTCCCATGAGACAAGAAGTCGGTTTAAGGGAGAGAAGAGCTCCCCAATTTGCTTCCACGTCACGATCCCAGCAACCACCTCGTTAACAAGGATAGGGTGACCAAAGTAAACAGGTCCCAGCCATTAGGCAGTTTACCAAACTCGACATGCCTATATCGCATGTATTACATCACCTGCTGAAGCTGAATTTGGTCACATTAAGGGATCCTCCTCGGAATCCCAATACATCTGCTCCTAACTATCATCCCAGTGCATTATGTGCATACCATTCCAATAATCCTGGGCATGATACGAATGACTGTTGGGCTTTGAAAAATAAGATCCAAGACTTGATTCACAGAGGAATGCTGGAGTTCACACAAGATGGCCAGACTGAGTTCTTCTGCCGTCCCTCAAAGGCTCGCCACTTGAAGTGACAAATTCAGACAAAGAGGCTTTTGTTTCATTTGAATTTTCAAGTTGTAATTCCTTTCGTTATTCAAGCAATTATCTATTAATGTCAAACTTTGTTTCATTAATGCATTGCATATGTTTGTCTTGAATTAATTCATTCGTTTTCATTTCATTTAAACTATGCTTTTTACTCTCTTTATGACATTCAACTCTTGCTAAAAGTTACAAGCCTTTAGAGGGAGGATGACGAAAACAATGCCATAATCTCATACAGTATGCTTTTGAACTGACCTTGCTGACGATGTACAGGCGTTCTTTCAAATCCTAAACACTGGAGTTATAAGGAAGATAATCCATAGTCAACCCCTTTGAGCCAAATAAGTAGAAGTTTTCTTTTTTTTACATAAATTGAAACCTTTAATCAAAATCTGGGGCAGGGTAGTCTCTCAGTTAATTCAAATGCGCGTTCAGTCGTAAACTTTCACTTCAACGAGTGATATCAAAAATATTCCTCTGGGATCAAAAGATAGTGACGGTTCCCTACCAAATAGGCAGTCATTATCTCTCAAAAAGAAAAGCCCGCTAAGTCAAAACCTACAAAGGAGGCTTAAGAAAAACTGGGGCATCCCGTTGACTGTAATCTCAAAACAAGAATAGTCATGCAAAAATTAGGGTTAACAAATCAAATAAAAAGAGGTCACTACAAATCCTCGACAACATGAAAAATGTTGTAAGAAATGACCGCCTTCCGACAAACTTAACTTGTCTGAACCATCACTGAGACGTCATTCTAGGATCAATTGGAGTTCAAACGCACAATTAACTGAGTTTAGGACTGAAGAACATCACGAAGAATGGGCGAGTACAAATACAATTTGAGCATTTATCCTTTGTTTCTTAAAACCATGAACCAAGCCACGCTATAACCCTTCAAAAGTCCTAATTGAAGCATGGGTTAGTTCGAAAGCATACTGCTACAAAAGGTATCTCGACTCCTGTAAGGCTTTACTCAAAGTCCTGATTTGAATTTTGCTTACAAAATTTATTTACTTGCTAAAACGCATTTTCAAAAATTCAAGACAAGCATAAACTTTGCATTTATTTGAATATCGCTGTTTGCATATGGTTATTCGTTTGATAATGGAGAAATTCACACAACGAATATCCGATGAATGAAAGCTCTCTGAGTGAAAAAAATCACTTCAAGTGGGATGACACTTCCAATGACAAATCTCCTATCAACAAGGGGGCATGACATGTCACTATCTAACACATCTGGAGCAGTCCAGTCAAGATTCTAAGAAATCTCTCAACAAGTGCAGAATAACCGGGGGCAGGTTTCCATCTAAATCACTTGGGGCATTGAATGCAAATCCCAACAAAGGGTTATGTACAGTCAATTAGTTCTTGTAAGTGTCGTAAACAATTGCTACTAGGGGCAGTGACAAATCTCCCCAAAATACTTCTCATAGGATGATCCCAGCCAGAGTTTAATCTCTAAAAACTTTTTCCCAACTGAGTCGACCTCAAGAATCCTCGAGGATTTTCCCCAGTGAAGTCGCCACCTCTCCAACAGACTAGGCAACAGGGTTTATTTCCCGAACAAACAGCAGGATTCCCCAACTTGAGTTTTCCGCTCCAAATACTACAAATCAAAGGACCACAACTCCTCTTCCCCAGTAGACTACTCTACAATCCCCAGCAAATTGCTGTGAAACCTGGACCCGATCAGATGATAGTTAATCTCAATTTTAAGTTACTAAAGCCTGGACCCGGCCAGATAATAGTTTGACTTTATCAGTTGTTGAAACCCGGACCTAACCAGATAACAGTTTGAGTTTCTAAAACCTGGACCCGACCAGATAACAGTTAATCTCAATTTTAAGTTACTAAAGTCTGGACCCGACCAGATAATAGTTTGACTTTATCAATTACTAAAACCTGGACCTACCAGATAACAACTAACTTTTAAGATATAATTCCCCACTGGAGTAACAGATGACTAGAAATCCTGAACTTTTTCCCCAAGCAGAAATCAACACTCTTCAACAAAGTATTCTCAAACAAGGTCAATATTCCCCAGCGGTGTTCTCCTCAAACAATAAAACATGAATCCCTGGTGGAAACGTTCTAAGAAAATTTTGAAGACACGCTTACTCTTCAACAGCAGTCCAGGATTTAATGACTCCCCAGCATTCGTCAAGGATTTATTTCGCAGACAAAAAAAATACATTCATTAACATTTCATATTTTATACATCTTGGTTTAAAACACGACAAGTGCATACGACACAATCTCATTTATTTTTGAACATCATTTCATCATGCATTTCATACATCATGACATTGCATACAGCTAACGTTTTACCTTTTCAGGAAAAGGTCAATCAACAGATGGCTACCATCAACCATTTTCAAGTTCCAAATTAATACCTGTAACAAGCCAGGAAAACTATCTGTGGACGAGTGTTTATAGATTAATACCTGAAGCCAGCCAGGAAAATTATCTACATGAAGAGATTGAAGATTAATGCCTGTAACAAGCTAGGAAAACTATAATTCTCTCTCAGGTCAGAGAATAATACCTGAAACCTTCCAGGACAACTATCTGAACGACCAACTTTTTTTTCAAGTTCCAGATTAATACCTGTAACAAGCTAGGAAAACTATCTGTGGATGAGTGATTGAAGATTAATGACTGTAACAAGCCAGGAAAACTATCTTTCTCTCTCAGGTTAGAGATTAATACCTGAAACCAGCCAGGACAACTATCTCAACGACCAACAATTTTTTTCAAGTTCCAGATTAATACCTGTAACAAGCCAGGAAAACTATTTGTGGACGAGTGATTGTAGATTAATACCTGTAACAAGTCAGGGAAATTATCTACACGACCAGCTGGAGTAACCCTACCCAGGTTACTTCTCATTTCCAAATGAAGTTTTACACTGACTCATCCTGAAACAATCCTACACCGACCCATCACAAATAAACGACCAAAGACCTCATCTGGTTAGATTTATTTCTTCCAGTTAATGACAGGCGACCAAAGACCTCCTCTGGTTAGATTTATTTCTTCCAGTTAATGACAGGCGACCAAAGACCTCCTCTGGTTAGATTTATTTCTTCCAATTAATGGCAGGCGACCAAAAACCTCTTCTGGTTAGATTTATTTCTTCCAGTTAATGACAGGCAACCATAGACTTCTTCCAGAAATAGTGCAGATGCGATCCAGATATGGTTGACATTTTGATACTTACTCTAGATTCTCTTCAAATACAGTCCAGATACGATCCAGATACGGATGTCATTCTGACTCTCATTCAGTATATCTCTTAGATACGAGTCAGATACAATTCATTTATGGATATTATTCTGATACTCATCCCACGACCTCTGTTGTTTCAGTTTAAATCTCTCAAAAGTTATATCCTGATTCTTTCTAGTAGACTTTTCCTCTGGTTCAGATAAATCTCTCCAAAGATTTATTCTGATTTCTTCTCCAGTTGAAGTCAGAATTTAGACTTAGTCTAATTTCTATCAACAGTCACTCTGGATGGAATCTATAAGCCCATATCCAACAACTATCCATAATTTCTCCAAATGGCATCTTTAAGCCCATTCCCTATACAATCAACCACAACATCATCGAGTGCAAATTTCTGGGCACTCTAGTGTTCAATCATCTTCCACCTTCAAGTCACGAATGGCAGATTTACCAATCTAACTCTTCAGGTGTAAGAAGATTGAACAGGGGAAGCTGTTGTACCCCAAAATTTGCCCTCTCATTTCTCAAAGGATCACCCTGGACCCTCAGGTTTGCTTCCATCCAATTTCAAGCCTTGAATTACAAATTTTCCAAAAAAAGTCATTCACAAGGGAAAAATGGTCATTTGCATACTGAAAAGTCAAACTTTGACTTCTGGATCAAAATCAAGTTTCAAGGATCATATTTCATCAAGACATGTTGAAATATGAAGTTTGTTTCATCAAGAAATTCAAAATTCAAAATTACTTTGGAAAAGTCAAAATTCTAAAATACTTAGAATTTTTCTAAGTGTTTAAGAAATATGAGAAGCTCAGAACTTCTGATCAGATTTTCACCATGATGGAAGTTGATTCTGGAAGAACTTCTAACACGAGAGTTGTAGATCTCAATGAGATCTCAAACATTGCAGAACAAAACTAATCCTAGAAATGCTGGGATTTCAAGCTACAAATCCTTGAAGACACGTCCATGAAACTGAAACTTTCAGCAAATTCTGGACCTTTCCAAAATAGGACTTGGTTAGAACTTCTGGGCCAGTTTTTACGTAGGTTCAGTCAGAAGTTGCAAGAGAAATTAAAAGAGGACTTACAAATCATGTCACAAGCTCTCTGGAAAGTCTGAGAACTTGCTCAGAACATGCTGGGGAAAAGGGATTCAGGGATCAGAAGTTGGATATTGGTTCTAAGTTGCGTTGATGCTGAACTTCTGACCTTGACTTAGGCTATGATGCACAATCTCATAGCGCAGGATTTCTGGTTTGATAAATCTCGTCATCATTTAATGCTCATAACCACTTTGAGTTTTTATCCAAAGGATTTCCCCACGTGTGAGATAGAAGTACCATTGTTGTCCTTGAAAGACAAACTTTTGTACAAGGTTAGCTAGGCCCATGCTTTGATTTTTCCTCTGAGGGTACTTTTCCTTAATTTATGCTTACAAATCCAGCTTAGACACAGCCAAAAACTGCTAACCACCATACTTGCTTCAAGAACAAGGCAGCGCCCTAGCATATGAAGGTTATGTTCAACGCTTCGGTCAGAACATCACCAAATCCCAAAACCTCGTTTGAGCAACCTGCTGCACTGCTATAACACAGTCCTGCCACCCGCTGCCACAATACTCCAAGGTGCTACTGATCCAGTCCACGCCTGCGTTTTTCTCAAACCCCATAATTGCACCAAATTAGCATACGAAAATTGTGTTTAAAAAGAAATGGAACAGTATGCCAAAAAGGTTTAAATCCCATTTGTTTTCCCTCCAAAAACACAATAAACTCACCTATAAATAAGCTTCTCCATCACACTTTCAAGGGCGTATTTTTGGAGAGAGAAAGAATTATCAAAGAGAGAAAAGGAAACAGCAAAAACCTTCGCAAATCCTAAACAAAACCTTTGTTCTTCTCTTTGAATCAAATAACATAACCACTGTTATGTTGCTCTCACTGACTCCAGAACATCTGAAGGTAGCAGCTCAAGTTCCAAGCACACGCTTCAGATTCAAGGTAAGTATCTTTGAATTTGCATATTTTCATTTAGAGCATCCTTAAATATGTAAATATCATAGTATTGATGTTGGACATATCATTGCATAAGTAGAAAAAACTTTGGATCAGAACTTTTGAATAAAGCTAGGCTCAGAATTAGAATTAGAACTTCTATAAACTACTGTGCTTTTATCCTCCTGATTTTCTGTTAAGGGATGAATAAATTGTTGATGTGCTGATTAATATGAGGAAAGAGTTGAAATGTAACACAGAACTTCTAATTTTCACTCAGCATTTTAACACACATAATTTCTAGGATTTTCTCACTGTTTAAGCACCCAGAACTTCTGAGTTCTCTTCACTGTTTTAACACACAGAACTTCTATGATTCACTCGCTGTTAACACACACTGAATTTCTGATGTCCACTCACTGTCTTAGCACATATTAAACTTCTGAGTTCTCTTCACTGTTTTAACACACAGAACTTCTATGATTTTCTCACTATTCTAACACTCAAAAGTTCAACACATAGCAACCCAGAACTTCTGTATCTTTCCTCTAACGTTTCTTGCAGGACCTTAGAGTGTATCAATCCATAACTTCTCATGCTTCTTTCTGGACCACAGCACGCCCGGCCTCAGAGCTTCTGATCCCCTTTGTGTTGCTTTCAGCAGCATATTAATTCTATCTCTCATTATTTCCCTTTTCTACCATTTTCAATATTAATACCCTTTTTATTAATATAAAAAAGACATAAAAATATTTTATTTTATTAATTTATTTATTTATTTTCCTTAATTCATTAAAACACCAAAAATATTTCATATTCACGTGTTTTATTTTATTTCTTTAAGAACAAAAAGATCAAAATATTTTCTTAAATTTATTTATTTTCTTAACAAAAACAAAACAAGTCCATTTTACATTTCTTGTATACTATTTAAATATGGTTGTAATAGATAATTAGGACTATAATTTCTTGCAATCTCTATTTGTAAATTTGTACACCCCATCCCCCTAATGATTGTAATAGCGTAGAATCTTTACTTTCCGCACTTTTATTGCTTTCATATATTGTTAGTAATTAGGGTGTGTATGGCAATACATGAAATCGACAAGTAGATAACCCTAATCAAATACTAAATACATGTAATAAAACACACTTTTCACACATGCACCCTTAGGGTAATCTCACTTGTTGCCTCTCGGAAAAATAGTCATGTCCTTCGAACATGGGCATTTTAGAAAAGACCCTTGATAAAATATCATAGTCCCTCGATGACCCTCGATGTTGCCTTCGGTAAACAATCTAGTCCTTAAACGATATTGCTAAAACATCCCGTAAGTCGCCTTCTATGACTATACGATGACCCTTGACCGTTCCTTCTACATCCAAAGATAGGGTTACTTACCAAAATAAATGGTAAGATAACAATATCAAAGGAAAGACAAAATAAACATGAAAGACTTTTGAGTAGGTAGATTGTTCCTAGTTGCTTGCTCAATTTCAAAACCAAAAACATCTTTGCTATTTTCAAAACAAACACCAACACTTTTAAAATACCTTTTAAACTTGAAAACATTTTCAAAAGATCAACACTTTGTATACATTCTTACGAACGAGAATCATCACAAAGTTTGCCTAAACGATGGCGCCTTTTCAAAATACTTTCAAAAACCACACAAAGCATATTTTCAAACAAAAACAAGTGATCTAGCAAGTAACTAAGAGCCCATGGAAAACCATGGATGAAAAGGGTGCTAATACCTTTCCTTTTCATAGTCTATCCCCCGAACTCAAGAAACAATCTCAAAGGTCTTTCCTGTGCTTCTTCACCTTTCCTTTTAGATAAAAGAAAAGTCGGTGGCGACTATTGCTAACCGCAACATTTGCGATAAAATGCAAAACACCCAAGTCAGTTCTCCCACCGTACCACAAGTTTAAACATGGATGACATTGTGGCTAGCGCGTCTGCTAGCTGATTTTCTTCTCGCGGGAAATACTCGAAGGTAATCTTCTCAAAGTGTGGGATTAATGTCTGTGATATGGTTGCAGAATCAACTGTTAATACTGGTTTGCGTTTTGCATTTTTTGTTTGCAAAATGTCGCGGTAAGCAAGAGTCACCGCCGACTTTTATTTCATCCAACTAAGGAAAGGGAAAAAGAACAGAAA
Organism: Vicia faba; assembly: GCA_948472305.1. Taxonomy (NCBI): domain Eukaryota; kingdom Viridiplantae; phylum Streptophyta; class Magnoliopsida; order Fabales; family Fabaceae; genus Vicia; species Vicia faba. Next base: position 564,017,534 of record OX451735.1, read on the forward strand.
AAACCTTTTTCGAGAATATTTCTGAGTACGGGGGGTAGATTATAGAAAGGGAAGGTGTTAGTACTCTTTCTATCCGTGGTTTTCCACGGGCTCTTAGGTACTTGCTCATTTTTCAAATTGCTTGTGTGTGCTTGTTTTGAAAAGAAGTTTACTTCGTGATAACCCTTGTATTAGTCCTCAAGGATGTGACAAAGTTTGTTTTGAAAATTTGTTTTGAAAGGTGTTTGTGTGAAAAGTTTTGTCGAGCAAGTACTTAAGATTCTACCTACTCGAAAAAAGGTTGTTTGTTCTCATTTCCTTTAGACAGCGCTATCCTACTATTAAGGAGTAGGTAGCCCCGTCGTTGGAGTTTGTAAGGGACGTTAGAAAGGGATAAGTACAGTCACCAGAGCAATGGGTAGGAAAACTTAGTAGTAACCCTAGAGTCTTAATATATTTCCGAGGCAACATTTCCGAGACAACATTCGAATGGGACATTTGATCTTTTAGACAGGAGGGCAACCATTAAAATCTCCTATGCTTAAATGACTATTTTACCGAAGGCAACCGAAGTGAGGCAAACCCTAGGAGTGAAATATGTGCACGTGATTTTTTCAGTTAATTAGTCTTTGCACATTAAGTGAGCTACCGTTTTAATTTACAAACATCTTTCCATACAATCCTATTACCCATGCATCTAACAGTTAAAGATTGCAGAAATTAAAAGTGCAAGAAAATAAACCTAGATATTACAAGGCTTCGGGGATGGAGATTAATTACATAACCAAAATCGAGGACAAAGCGATAAATGAAAACCCTAGTTTAACTATTACAAACCATTGGCAGTTACAAAAATATGAAAAGAATTAATTAAACGCGCGGCGAATTAAATGCGAGGACGTTTAAAAAAAATAACCTAAAACCCTAGTTGAGAGAAAAATATTTTTGTACATTTTTATTTGAGAAAAGAATTTAATTGCACATTAATTAAAACCCTAATTTCTAATTGCTTTTAATTATGAAAAAAAGAAATTAAATTAACCTATATTTCTAATTAAATTAAAATAAATATTTTATTAAAAAAATGTTTTTTTGGTGTTTTGTGATTTATTAATTTTATCATTAATAAAAAAGTAATTAATTTGGTGAAAAATAATTTAAAAAAATAATTAAAATAAAAGAAATAAATAAAGAAAAGAAAATGGGCCTGTGTTGAATAGCAAATCTGGGGGTGTGAGGAATTGAATTTGTTGGGCCCAAGACTGTTGGCCCACCTGCCTGCGTGAGATCCTGTGTAGCCTCTCCTGAAGGTACACCATGCTTCTTCAGGCTTGAAGCATTAGATCTGGAGAAGCTATGACCTGATGCCAGCTTCTATCCTTTCACCCGTCAGGATCAAATCCGTAAACCCAGCGGAGGAATTACCAACTAGATGATTGAAGAATGGACCAGACAAGGTCCCTAGAAACATGTCAACCAGTTCACGGTCAGTCAAAGGAGGCTGCACCCTGCCAGCCAAATCTCTCCATTTTTGCGCATATTCTTTGAATCCTCCGCCCGTTCCCAGTGACATACCCTGAAGTTGGGTACGCGTAGGAGCGAGGTCAGAATTGTATTGATATTGTCTATAAAATGCGGTAGCCAAATCCTCCCAATGTCGGATACTGGTTCCATCTAGCTGATAGAACCACTCAAGTTGTGACCCCGAAAGGCTATCTTGGAAGAAATGGATCCAAAGGTTTTTGTCTGCCGTGTAAGGTTGGATCTTCCTTACGTACAATCTGAGGTGCAGCTTAGGACAGGAAGCCCTGTCGTATTTTGCAAAGGCAGGCGCCTTGAACTTGTGTGGGATTACCACCCCAGAAGATAAACCTAAATCTCTGAAATCCAGCCCCGGCACATTTTGAATCTCCATGGCACTCAAGCGGTCCTCTAATTGCTTGTATCTGTCAGCAGCAGGAGGGTATTGTTCGTCATTGTAATCCGTCTCGTTGTCAGAGACTGCAGGACTAGGAGCTCCTCCCTCTTGGGGACTGTCTTTCTCTGTAGAGGAAGTAGCTTGATCAGCCTCATTATGGAGTGTATTCCCAAACCTGCGTCCAGTGTTGAATAACGCAGTCCTCTTCTTCTTCTTCTTCTTCTTTAAGAGCAGAGCCTTCAACTCTTGTTGACCTTGGGCCAAGCTCATGACCATCTCTTGAAACTGGGCGTTCTGGGCCTGGAGGGCCTTGATTGCTTGTTCACTGGATGATTCAGGATTCATGATGACTGTTCAAAATAAACAGCGAAGAAGATTAAGCAACTTGTAGAAAAAGGGGTACCTGTTATGCACATGATGCATGAGATGCTATCTATGCAATGCATTCAAGGATTTTAGAGATTCACAATTGTTGCAGACAAAAAGAACGCACGTCATATTAATAAGAAGAAATTTGTTAGTACATAAATGCCCCATGGGCCAAATATTACAAAAACAACTTCTCAAGGTAAAAAGACGTTGCGCATCCTCTTTGGCGCAATGTAGGTGTTGAGGGCCTCTTGCTCATGGAGTCGGAGGGTGAGCTCTAGAACCTTCTTCTCGCTGGCGTAGAAGCTGGCTTCAAAAGTGTTTTGTTCCTCCTTGAGTTGGATCCAACTCTTCTGCATCTCCTCCCACGATGTAGGCATGTCAGGATGTAGGATGGTGTAGGGAACCTCTCCTTCCTTGACGGGCTCTTTAATCACAGGGAGAACATGAGGATAAGGCATCATTAGACTCTGGGCTCGGGTTCGTACCCACTTGAGATAAGGCTCAAGAGGGATGGAATTCTTGTGTCCCAGTGTCTTGCTGTCAACCTTGTTAGGCATCCTCCAAGCTCTGATGAATCTTTTGCGAAGTCCTTGCGCATCGTTGTTGAAGTCAAAGACTAGGTCAGGAATCAACATGTCGTGAGGGCCATCCCTTCGTGCATATCCAAATTTCCTCAAAGCAAGGCAAGGGTTGTAGGTAATGCCCCCTCTAATGCCAAGTAATGGAACATTAGGGAACTCTCCACAATGATCGACGATGATGACATTTTCTCTGGACCGAGAACACCAATGTACATCAGAGTGAGTAAGAGTCATCAACCATTGGGACCACCTTGAGCCTTGGTCATTCTTCAAGACAGATTGTGGAAGGTGCGAAATAAACCACCTTGCAAGGAGAGGAGTACAGCACATGAGAACACCCCTCTTTCTCATTGTTCGTGTGTAAAATGAGTGAAGGATGTCCCCAAGCAATGTTGGTATTGGATTTCTGGACAAGAAGATTTTGACGGTGTTGACCTCTACAAGCTGATCAGGATTTGGGAACAGGACCAACCCATAGATAAGGAGTGCCACAATCTCTTCAAAGGCTTGTAGGTCTAATGAATTCCAACACTCTTGTGCCTTTTCAAACAAGAATTTTGCTAAGAAGCCTTTGACACCGCTTCTAGTTTCCCAATGCCCCTTGATGTCGGATGGCTGTAGATGTAGTGCTCGAGCAACATCTTCAGGCTTTGGTTCCTTTTCTGTACCGTTGAAAGGTAGTTGATTAAGGATAGGAATTCTCAGGAGTTGATAAAATTCCTCCAAAGTGGGCACCAACTGGTAGTCGGGGAAAGTGAAACAGTGGTGAAGAGGGTCAAAGAACTGGAATAGCACTTTCATCATGTCCTCTTCAATGTTGGTGTTGACTAAGTTGAGCAGTCTACCATGTCTTTCACTGAAGGGAGAGCTTTCCGGAATTCTTGATGTGAGCTCCTTGAGTTGAGGAGGGATTCTCACAAGGTTGACTTGGATGGTTTTTCTGCAAGGAATTTCCATGACCTACAAAACAAGAACAAAGATGAAGATCTAAACCCTTGAAGTGGTTAGTAAATGCATATGATGCTTTATGATGTTCATGATGTATGCACAAACATATGTACAAGCAATTCACACCAAACCCTAGTTTCAGGCTTGCATGGGGTTTCATAGGTAAGTACCCTCTTAAGTGTAGTTGGCTTAAAAACCTGTCCTATAAACAGTAACCGGGTTCTAAGGAGCTCAATATCACTGGATTGTTTTCATTTGTTCATTGTTTTGGTTTAGCCACTTAACTAGCGACCAAAATATTCCAAGAAAACAACCCTCAATGAGTGTAGTATCGAGTATCTACCAACTTCGGACTGCACCAAATCCGGTCATCTCACTACCCCTAATGAAAGGCCAAGATGGTCAAGTAAGGTTCTAGGTCATTAGTGCTTAGTGACATCACTCAGCAGCCCCGTACTCTCCTTGATTGAACTCAAGGGTTACCGGTACTCACAAATATGTCGCACTAATATAGTTATTGCTTCAACCGTGTCGGTATACCCCGCACAGTTTCCACAACGTATTGCTATCTATGAATGTTTCCCAAAATCCGGGTGTAGGATTGTAAGCCCAAACAAGAGAGCCAAGATATAAAGCAATCAAAACAAACAATTAGTCATGCAAGAGGGTGATCTAAGCCCTAAGGTTACTCCACTTTTAGATTTATCCCTAGCAGAGTCGCCAGTTCTGTGATACGGTGGGAGAACTGACTTGAGGTTTTGCGTTTGTTTTCGCAAATGTTTCGGTTGAGCAAGAGTCGCCACCGACTTTTTATTTTATCCTAAGGAAAGGTTAAAAAGCACAGCAAAAACCTTTGAGATGTTTTCTTGGGTTCGGGGAGTAGATTATAGAAAGGGAAGGTATTAGCACCCTTTCTATCCATGGTTATCCATGGGCTCTTAGTTACTTGCTTAAATCAACTTGCCTTAATTTTCAATTGTTTGAAATGGTGCTTTGTGTGTGTGGGTTTGAAAATGTTTTGAAAAGAGGCCAATGTGGTGGCAACCTTTGTAATGATCCATGTTGGGATGTATACAAAGGTGTATGTCTTTTGAAAAAAATTTCAATGTTTTTGAAAGTTGTTTTGAAAGTGTAGTGGTGTGTGGTTTGGAAAATAGGCAAGTGTTTTTGTTTTGCAAGTTGGCAAGTAATCAAGAGCTATCTACCCTAAATTTCTCAAAGATCTTTGTTATGTTTTAACCCTTTTAACAATTTTGTTCCACCATTGTATTTGGTGGACAATCTTGTGTTAGGATGTGAAAGGGACGGGCACGGGTCATCGTTTAGACCATAATTGCAATGGTGCCAAGTATCTTTGGGCAATTTTTCCTTTGAGGGACTTGATCATTTTTTAGGCAACTTTCGAAAGCGTCATTGAGGGACTATGATCATTTGATTTGTTTTGTTTTGCCCAAAGAGACCTAACATGCAATATGGCCCATTATTGAAGGCAACAAGTGGAATACCCTAGGGGTGCAAGTGTGATTAGTGTTATCCATTTTCATGCTTGTTTATCTTGAAGTTAGGTCAAACTATTTTGGTTAATTGATTTGCATACAAACCCTAATTCTAACATGGCATAATTAGAAAGCTTTAAAGTGCGAAAAATAAAGTTCCTAAGTTATTACAACACAATATATGGGAAGGGGGGTACAAATGTTCAAATGGGGGTATTTTGACAAGAATTAAAACCCTGGACTATTACATCAAACTTGGAATTTTGCAAGGTATTTATTTACACAATATTCAAATAAAAATAAGATAAATATGCAAAATGCAAAAAAAGGTTTTTCATATGTATGTAAAAAGTATTTATCATGTATCAAATAAGCAAAAATAAAATCAATTAATTTTTGGTATTTTTATGTATTTAGGGCAAAAACCCTAATTTTTACAAATAAAAGTATTTATTGTATGATATATGCAATATTTATTAATTATTTTAAAAAAAATAAAAGAAGGTATTTTATATAAAAAGTATTTTTGAGGTCAAAATATTAATAAAAACAAAATGTATTAATTCTTTGTATTTTTCTAAATATATTAATAAACATATATGTATTTATAATATTTACTAAATACTAAATATACACAAAAATATTAATATTTAATATTTAATAAACAATATATTTTTTTATAAAAATGTTTTTTTAAAGATAAAAATAAAACAAAAATCAGAAAATAAAAGTATTTGAATTATTTTTTTAATATTCTTAAATAAAAGGTATTTATGTGTTTATTTATATACAAATATCAAGTTAAAACAAATAAATGCTTAATAAATACAAAAAATGGTTTGAAAAATATTTTTAATGTTTTGATGTTATGAGAAAAAATAAATAAGTCAGAAACAACAAGAAAAAGTCAAAAAATGATCAAAATAAGCACAATGGGCCAAGGGGGTTCAAAAGTAAAAACAAGGTGCAAATAGGAAGTCAAACTCAGGCCCAGCCCAAGAAGACTTTGTCTTCAACCTCAGAACCTGTTTGAATCAACAAAAACGCGCGTTTTCCTATCTCCAGATTCCCTGATTTTTAGCACAAACTCACAACATGAAAAGTGTTAAGCATCAAACCACGATTCTGGACATATAAAGAACTCATCCTAACTCTCAGAAATGAGAGAGAATTTCTCCATTCCGAATTCTTAACCTAGTTTTTATTCAATGTTCAGACTTAAAATTCTCATAGCACATGCAAAATAAATGGAAAGTAAAGATATGGGCATGTTCAGGGCTATGAATGTGACATAATTTCTTCACAAATCTAAACCTAACTATGCCTGGATAGAGAGATAAGAGTTCATGAAATTACCTGTTCAGTTGGAATTGTGTGCAACAATGGAGATGCTTACAAGGCAAGGTAATGATTTGTATAGCTTCCTTGATGTCCAGGGATGCTATTCCAATGCTTGGTATGCCTTGAAACCAAGTGAATCGTGTTATGGCACTCCAACTGCAAAACAGAAAATATGAAAATGGTGATGTGGGTTAGGAGTGTTACAGGTCGTGTTTAAGGCTTGGAACAGTTTCAAGGGATGGTGTGGGATGTGTTTGAAGTGTTTTTGGTCAAGGTGCACGAGGGAAATGAGCTATGGAAGTCCAACTGCAGTTTATGCCCTGTTTTTGCAGTTTTATGGTGATTCTGTGTTTGAGAAGGTATTGGAAATGGTTGGCTTGTGTTTCAGGTCAGGGTTGGTGTTTAGAAAGTGTTCACAATCTTTGCTTAAGCTCTTGTTGACAGGAATGAGAGTTGGTAGCTGTTATGCAAGTTTTCTTCACCTTTAAGCAACAAAATGCCAAGTTGTGTTCTAGACTTGTGCAGGACCCCAATCTATGCTGCATACATTAGTCTTGGTTAGAGTGATTTGTGTACAAAATACCAGCTCAAAAGATTGTGCCTATGCTTCTTGGATTTGCATTTAACATAAAGTTCAACTTTTCTAAAATGGATATAATGCTTTTTCTACTTATGGCTTAATTTTGCATACAATGCTTAAACACATAAAATAAGGTCTTGGCACAATGAGTTAGCATTAAATTTATGAGTGCAAATTGGATATAGGACCTGTAATCAAGGAATGCAAGCTGAGTTCAAAATTGCCTAAGTGTATGAACATGAAAATTGGCCATAAACAAAGTGAGTTTTTCCCATATTGCCAAATTCGATTCTCCCTAACCATGAGGTTGTTTGATGAGTTCTTGGACATTTTGGAAAGCTTGGAATGTGTACTAAAATACATCTTTGTAATGCAAATTGAAATTCCAAGTTGAAGTATGTGAAAAGTGGTCTTGAAGTTAGGCAAAAATCTTGCCTAAAATAGGTCAAAATTTCTCTAAGTTAAGAATGGTTTGGTACCCTTGTTCCAAAAATTGTAACTTGAGCTACAAGCCTCTTTTGAGAAAACTTTGTGAATAAAAGTTATAGATTTTGCAATGGACTACAACTTTCATGTTTTTACTTTTCCTTGAACCCAAATGCATCTTGATGAGAAAGTGGGACAAAGTTAGGAAAAAATTAGGTTTTTTCATAACTTAGAAAAATTCTAAGTTATAAAAAATCTTCATTTCAAACCCTAATTTGTGATTCTTGATTTCTTGATGAACAAGTTTCATGATTTGGCATATTTTGATGAAAAATGAATCTTGACACTTGATTTTGACCAAAAAGTCAAAGTTTGACTTTTCAGTATACAGTCAAAAATTGATCAATTGACTGGAAAATTCAACTGTCAACCTTGTGCATTTGGGATCTTTTGAACTTGTTCGGTATGTCAAGACAATTACATGGGGTCCTTGAGTCCATATGTGAGCTTGGTTTTCCATTGGCTAGGTCAAACAGTCAAAATTGCCTTTGTGCAGTCAAAACCCTAAAAATGACCATTTTGCCCTTTTGGTGATCTGATCAAATTTCTTGTGGAATTATGATCCAAACTTGATCAAATGGTCCATATGAGTTCATAATGTTGATGTGGGTCAATTTTCATGAGGTTTGACTGTCAATTGGCCACAGTTGACTTTTTCCCCAATATAGTTGATTTCTAGGTCAACTGTCCAATTGACTGGGCAAAGGTTGGAATCAAGGCTTGAAACTTGGTATGGATAAACTTGGGAATCCAACATGAAGCATGAGAGACATCTTAGGCATTTTAGGTCAAAATATCTTTGTGCAAACACAAACCCTAATTTGGGTCAACAGTGCTAGGAGAAGTCTTGCAGAGGAAACCCTAACTGGATCTTGAGCTCCAAAGGCCTTGTGATGAGAAAAATGTTGAGAAAATGGGAGGGCAAATTTTGGGGTACAACAGTTACCCCTGTTCAATCTTCTTGAACCTGAAGAGTTAGATTGGCAAGTTTGCCTTTCGTGACTCGAGGGTAAAAGGAGATTGGACACTAGAGTGCCCTGAAATTTGCACTCGCATGCTGGAGTACCAGCAATGTGATGTCGGGAATGGGCTTATAGATGCCATTTGGAGAGATGGTGGATAGGGAGATGGGCTTATAGATGCCATCTGAAGGTGTGACAGAACCTTGTCGAGAATGGGCTTATATATGCCATTTGGAAGTGTTGGTCGCATAAGAGATTCCTTAGCGAGAACTCGCGCACTTTGAGAAAGACAGATGTTTTCCTGGCTTGTTACAGGTGTTGATCTTAAATCTCTTCATGCAGACATGCCCTGGCTAGATACAGGTGTTGAGTCTACAATCGGTTACTCACAGATATGCCCTGGCTGGATACAGGTATCGAATCTGGAATTAGTCGTCAACAGATATGCCCTGGCTGGATACAGGAATCGAATCTGGAATTAGTCGTCAACAGATATGCCCTGGCTGGATACAGGAATCGAATCTGGAATTAGTCGTCAACAGATATGCCCTGGCTGGATACAGGAATCGAATCTTCAAACTCTTCATATGTGCCCTGGCTGGATACAGGAATCGAATCTTCAAACTCTTCAGATGTGCCCTGGCTGGATACAGGAATTGAATCTGGAAACTGATCACTCACAGATGTGCCTTGGCTAGATACAGGAATCGAATCTAGAATCGTGACAGTTGAAGGTAGTCGTCTTTTGGATTGTCTTTTTCGCTGAAAAGGCAAAACATTAGTTGCATGCAATGTCATGATGCATGAGGTCATGATGTTCAAAATGAGATAGTGTTGTATGCACTTTATCATGTATGTAAGCAAGATGTGTGAAATGTGAAATGTTTATGAATGTATTTTCGTCTAGGAAAATAAATCCTTGACGACCGGCCGGGGAATTAAATCCTGGGCTGACGTTGAAGAGTAGAGTTCTTCGTTTCCGCTAGGGATGAAGGTTGCAAGAATACACCGGTAGGAGAAGACAACTCCGTTGAGGAATAAACTTGTTGGAGAGATTACTCTGAGGGGAATTACTCTGTGGGAAAAGATACTTTGATGAAGTTTTGATGAGAGCTCTGCTGAGGATTTCGATGATGGACTCCGCTGGGGATAACAATGATAAACTCCGCTGGGGATTATGTTGATAAGTTATGTTGGGGAATTTTGATGAACTCCGCTGGGGATTGGAAGAACTTTGCCGAGGGAGATCTTCCGTGGTAATTAGCTGAGGATAACCCAGTTATAAGCCCTTGTGAGGAATAACTTTTGAATGAAAACGGGGAGGGACGTTCGTATTTTGCAGGGGATAAGCTTCCAGAGTCTACCGGGGATAAGCTCCAAGACCTGCTGGGGATATGGACTCCAATTTTCCTGGGGAAACTTTCGGACTATACTGGAAAATGGTTCCACTGGGGTGTCTGTATTCCGCCGGGGAACAATCTTAGATCAAGACTGCCGGGGATGCTTGTTGAGGAATGCCTATACTCCGCTGGGGAATGTTGATATCTTCTGGGGATACCCAACTTCCTTTAGGCTGGCCGTAGACTAACTCTGCTGGAGGAGAGTATTGCTGACTTGCTAGGGGAATAGGGTGCCTTATAAGGGCTGATGATAGACTAACTCTTCCTGGGGAGAGTATTGCTGAATCTTGTCTTACTCTGTGGGGAGTTGAGGTAACTTGATCCCCTTCTTCAGTTGAACCTACCTTGGTACCTTGGCGGATAGAGCAACTAGACTGCCTGGACAACTCTACATTGCCCCTGTTTCTGATGTCACCTGTAATTAGTCCTTTGTTTCGCATGCAAGTATTTATGAATTAGCAATTTAATATCAAATGCATATATCAAAAATGAACATTGGACGTTCTTCGCAAGACAAAACAGAAAAAGGAAAAACAATTGGCAATTTGTTTGGAAAAGTGAATTTGTATTGATTTTGAAATTTGCCTGTAAATAGGCGTTTTTGTACAAGAGGCTGACGTCCTAGTAAGAGAACGCCGCCGAATAACATAAAGTTTATACAATTTTGAAAAGGAAACAAAACAGCTATGTGAACAATATTCCCACTGGGTTCCAACTCTGCTATCGCCTTTATGTCTTCGAGCGTCTCATCACTTTGCTGCTTAGTTGAAGGTGAAGCTGATTGATTGATGCCGAAGTCTGAGCCCGAAAGTTGATGCCGAATTCTGGATGTAAGGTGATTCAATGAGTCATAGTGTTACGCTTTATCCCTAACTTTTTCCTGGACCGCCCTTTCGGGTTTTCAGTCCACCGGGATACCCATTTTTGCCCAAGCCGCCTTTTCAGGTTTTCGACTTGCCGGGTGTACAGACTCTTTCCATTTCATCCCTTATTTTTGCCTAGGTATGTCAACCTAGCGGGTCTTTTATTCATGCGGAGTATCTTTTTACTATGTCTGCATTGGCGGGGTGAGGAAGGTCGTCACCATCCATGGTGGTTAGAATCATGGCTCCTCCTGAGAACACATGTTTAACCACAAATGGCCCTTCGTATGTAGGGGTCCATTTTCCCCTGGGATTACTTTGAGGAAGGATGATGCGTTTGATTACCAGGTCCCCAACTTGATACTCTTGTGGTCTGACTTTCTTGTTAAATGCCCTGATCATCCATTTTTGGTACGTCTGACCATGATAGATAGCGGTGAGTCTCTTTTCGTCAATTAGGTTTAATTGATCAAGTCGAGTTTGGATCCAGTCATCTTCGCTTAAGTATGCATCCTTCATTATCCGGAGAGAGGGTATCTGGACTTCAATCGGCAAGACTGCCTCCATGCCATAGACCAAGGAAAAGGGTGTTGCCCCGGTTGACGTCCGTGCTGAGGTACGGTATCCATGAAGAGCAAATGGTAACATTTCGTGCCAATCTTTGTAGGTCACTGTCATCTTTTGCACAATCTTCTTGATATTCTTATTTGCCGCTTCGACAGCTCCATTCATCTTCGGCCGGTAGGGAGAAGAGTTGTGGTGTTGTATCTTGAATTGCTCGCAGAGCTCAGTGATCATCTTGTTGTTAAGATTGGTACCATTGTCTGTAATGATTCTTTCCGGGACGCCGTACCGACATATCAGGTTATGCCGAATGAAACGTGCCACTACGCTCTTGGTTACGGTTGCGTAGGAGGCTGCTTCCACCCACTTCGTGAAGTAATCAATCGCTACCAAGATGAAGCGATGCCCGTTGGATGCCGTTGGTCGTATCTCGCCGATCATGTCAATGCCCCACATTGCAAAAGGCCAAGGTACCGTCAGGACGTTCAGAGGAACTGGAGGGATGTGCACCTTATCAGCATAGATCTGGCATTTATGACAAGTTCGGGAATGTTGGTAACAGTCGACTTCCATTGTGGACCAGAAATATCCTGCCCGAAGGATTTTCTTTGCCATGGTATGTCCACTGGAATGTGTTCCGAATGTACCTTCATGCAGTTCTATCATGATCTTCTCTGCTTCAGTCTTATCCACACAACGCAGTAAAGTTGAATCATGGTTTCGTTTGTAGAGAATGTCGTTGCTGAGGAAGAATTTTGCCGCAAACCTTCTTAGGAACTTCTTGTCATTGACCGATGCGCCTTCGGGGTATTCTTGAGCTTCCAAATATCTCTTCACCTCATGATACCATGGTTTTTCGGTTACCTCTTCGGCCTCAAGATCGCAGTAGTATGCAGGTTCGTCCAACTTCCAGATAATGATCCGGGGAGCCTCGTTGTCCCATTTGATTTTGAACATTGAAGACATCGTAGCTAGTGCGTCCGCTAACTGATTCTCCTATCTTGGGAAGTGTTCAAAAGTTATCTCTTCAAAGTGGGGAAGCAAAGTCAACACATACTCCTTGTAAGGAATAAGATTTGGGTGTTTCGTATCCCACTCGCCTTTGATCTGATTGATCACGAGAGCGGAATCTCCGAAGACACTCAGAAACTTGATCCTTAAGTCGATTGCAGCTTGGAGACCCATGATACACGCCTCATATTCTGCCATGTTGTTGGTGCAGTTGAAACACAGTCGGGCGGTGAGTGGAGTATGAGTACCTTTAGGGGATATGATCACAGCGCCGATGTCGTTACCCAAAGCGTTCGAGGCTCCGTCAAAATGCATAGACCATCGGGATCCTTCCTCAGGTCCTTCATCCGGTCCAGGTACTTCACAATCAGTTACTACCATGATATCTTCGTCTGGAAATTCAAAGTTCAATGATTGGTAATCGTCCACAGGTTGGTGTGCCAAATGGTCTGCCAATACACTTCCCTTGATGGCTTTTTGAGTTGTGTATTGGATGTCATATTCCTTCAAGATCATTTGCCATCATGCTATTCTTCCAGACAGAGCAGGCTTTTCGAATATGTACTTGATTGGATCCATTTTTGAAATCAACAGAGTAGTGTGAGTCAGCATATACTGTCTCAGCCGGCGAGCAGCCCATACCAGAGCGCAGCAAGTTTTCTCGAGCAGTGAGTACCGAGTCTCACAGTCGGTAAACATTTTGCTCAGGTAATAAATAGCGTGCTCTTTTCGGCCAGACTCGTCATGCTGCCCCAGCACACACCCCATTGAGTTGTCAAGTACCGTCAAGTATAGTATTAGAGGTCTCCCTTCAACCGGAGGCATAAGAATGGGTGGTTCTTGGAGATACTCCTTTATCTTTTCGAAAGCGGCCTGACATTCATCGTTCCAACGTACTACTTGATCTTTCTTCAGCAATTTGAAGATTGGCTCACAGGTAGCAGTTAGATGCGAGATGAATCGGGCAATGTAATTCAGTCGTCCTAGAAAGCCCCGGACTTCTTTATCTGTCCTGGGAGTCGGCATCTCTTGTATAGATTTCACCTTGGCGGGGTCCACTTGAATACCTTTGTCGCTTACAATGAAACCTAGCAATTTTCCAGACCTCACCCCAAAGGTGCATTTGTTTGGGTTCAACCTCAGCTTGTACAACTTCAATCGGTCGAACAGTTTCCGCAGATGGTCAAGGTGTTCCTCCTCAGTTTGGGACCTTGCAATCATATCATCGACGTATACTTCAATCTCATGGTGGATCATGTCATGAAATAAAGCAACCATGGCACGTTGGTAGGTTGCCCCAGCATTTTTCAACCCGAATGGCATGACCTTGTAGCAGAAGGTTCCCCACTGAGTAACAAAGGTAGTCTTTTCCATATCTTCAGGAGCCATCTTGATCTGATTATACCCTGAAAAACCATCCATGAAGGAGAACACCTTGTGTTGAGCAGTATTGTCAACAAGAACGTCGATGTGAGGCAGAGGGAAATCGTCCTTAGGGCTGGCCCTGTTCAAATCCCTGTAGTCAACATACATTCTGACTTTACCATCTTTCTTTGGCACTGGAACCACGTTGGCCACCCACTGAGGATAAGAAGTCACTGCTAGAAACCCGGCATCAAATTGTTTCATAACCTCAGCTTTGATTTTCTCAGACATCTCTGGGCGCATGCGGCGGACCTTCTGTTTTACCGGAGGGCAGTCTTCCTTGGTAGGCAGGTGATGAACTACAATGTCGGCATCCAAACCAGGCATGTCTTCGTAAGACCAAGCAAAGATTTCCACGTAATCATGCAGCATCTGAATCAATCGTTGCTTCACGCTGAGCTCTAGATTGGCACCAATCTTGACTTCTTTTCTATCTGTCTCAGTACCCAGGTTCATCGTTTCCACTGGCTCTTCATGCGGCTGAATGGCCCTCTCTTTCTGGAGTAGCAGTCTTGCCAGTTCACCAGGCACTTCGCAATCATCTTCACCCTCGTCTTCGGCTAAGTTGATCGGATTTTCGAAGTCATAACTGGCGGTAGCAGAGTCGTTACCAGCGAGATCCATGGTGGATTGGAACCTGTATAAGTGAGTGTGTGTAAATATAGATGTTTTGCAATATATAACAAAGAAAGAAAAAGAGCACAGGATTTGAAATGCAACAACGTCCAATGTTTTGATTAATGATATATGGAAATGTCATAAAAAAGCCCTCACAAATGGAGCCACGGTGCCCCGGGTAGGACACCGAGCCAATAAAAGTTTCAACATATTGTTTGTTACAAATTGAAAACAAAAGAGTTCATTACTGCGTGATAAAAGTAATAGGTGTAAAATCTTTTGCCGTCCAGTTGCTTGGTCCGTTGTTGGTTGTTGGATAGATCCAATTGTCAAATTCTGATTCCTCTACGTCATCCTCAATAGCATTCACTCTTGGGTTGGTGATGAACACTGGAGGCTTTCTGATCCTTTCTTTGTGAACAGCCTTCTGAGCCTCTGCAGTGAAGCCCAGCCCAAACTTATCGGTTTTTTGAGTGAAGTCAGGAAGTTGACCCCAGTTTGCGCACTTGCCTTTCTCAATCACTGCTCGGGCATCCTTCAGGGAAGCCATCTTCAAAGGAAAGTCTTCTTCAATCACTGTTTCAGCTGACGCCAACGTTGGAGGTACCTCTTCAAAATGTTGAAAGGGGGTTTCAATAAACTCCCTGTCCATCTCGATATACCGGAATGAATTCAGGTGACTAACCATGGATTCCTCCTCTCCCTGCACAGTAACAATCTTCCCTCTGACAGGGTATTTGAGTTTCTGGTGTAGAGTGGATGTTACAGCCCCAGCCTTGTGAATCCAGGGTCGACCCAGCAAACAGGAATAAGATGGACGAATATCCATCACATAGAATGTTGAGTCAAAGACTTGGGAACCCACACGAATAGGAATGTCTACCTCACCATGAACCATCCTCTTAGAACCGTCGAAGGCTCTAACAATGATGTTACTAGGTTTCAATTCCAGGCCCTCACAATCCAACCGATCTAAGGCCTTCTTGGGCAATACATTCAGGGAAGAACCGGTGTCCACCAATACGTGTGCGAGAGTAGTGCCCATGCATTCTATGGAGACATGCAGGGCATCATTGTGGTTTTTTCCCTTGGCGGTCAGATCGATATCCGAGAAACCCAAACCATTGTCAGCGGTCAAATTAGCCACACAGTCAGTGAACTGATCTGCAGATGTCTCTTGCGGCACATGGGCCGTTTTCAGAAATGAAATCAGGGCCTTGGCGTGGGCCTCTGAGCACAGCAGCAATGATAGCATAGAGATTTTGGAGGGGGTATGCCCCAGTTGTTCAACGACATTGAAGTCACTCTTTTTAATGATTTTAAGGATTTCCTCCATCTCTTGCTGGGAGGCTTCAACAGAGGTCTTTTTTGGTGCCTCCGTCCAGGCAGGAAAATCGGTAGTAACTCCTTTGCCCCAAGCATCAGAGGACTCGGCGGCAGTGGTAGACACAGGAACTTGATTTGGAACATGCACACTTGTGGGTGTGATGATAAGAGGTTTTCGGATAACTGGTGGTGCAATGTTAGGCGAGAAGAGCCTGCCACTGCGAGTAATTTTAGCGGGACCAGTGATGTTACTGATACTGGTACTGGTGTTGAACTCCTGCTTCACTCCAAGCACATACACATCTGCCCCATAGTGCCATGGGACAGCCTTGTCAGATTCATAGGGGAGGGGCCCCGGAACAGTAATGGTAATGGGTGCAACAGACATAATTTTGACTGGCTTCCTCGGGGGAGCCTTGGTAGGATTGTTGAAAATTGTGACGACAGATACTTCTTCAGCGGAAACAAATGGAACATCGGTTTTCTTGAACAGAATCTCCTTGCTATCCATCAGGCTTTGGATGCTTGACTTCAGCAGCGGACAACCGGTAGGGGTAACAGCACACAGGAGGCAACCCTTGCTACAACCCGGAAATAAACCGGCTAGCAGTAGGTTCCTCTTAACAGTCAATAGAGGGGTAGCAACATCATTCACCGAAACAGCATACAAATCTTCCTCGACGGCATTTACTCTATGCTGGGGCATAGGAGCAATTACAACATTTGGCCTCTCAGACGCCTCAAACTGAATTTCCTTCGCATCGATAAGGTCCTGAACCTTATTTCTCAGGGCCCAGCAATCATCAGTAGTATGCCCGGGGCTATCAGAGTGATAAGCACAACGGGCATTTGGGTTATACTTAGGAGATGCAGTATTCACGACCTTCGGAGCTTCTCTGGTGGTCACCAAGTTGGTTGATAGAAGTTGCGGTAAGATTTGTGACAAGGTCATACTCAGCCGAGTGTATTGCCTTTTGGGACTCTCACCCCTTTGTTGATTGTACTGCTGAGGAGCAGCAACAGGTTTTGAAATTACCAAGGCATTGACGGCTTGGCGGCGTTCTGGCTTGACTTGTCTTCTAGGACCATAGACGGCACTAGCCTCCTTCTTGAAAGGCTTCTTCTCAGTACTTGCGGAGGCACCTTTCTGTATCTTTCCTGACCTGATGCCAGCTTCTATCCTTTCACCCGTCAGGATCAAATCCGTAAACCCAGCGGAGGAATTACCAACCAGATGATTGAAGAATGGACCAGACAAGGTCCCTAGAAACATGTCAACCAGTTCACGGTCAATCAAAGGAGGCTGCACCCTGCCAGCCAAATCTCTCCATTTTTGCGCATATTCTTTGAATCCTTCGCCCGTTCCCAGTGACATACCCTGAAGTTGGGTACGCGTAGGAGCGAGGTCAGAATTGTATTGATATTGTCTATAAAATGCGGTAGCCAAATCCTCCCAATGTCGGATACTGGTTCCATCTAGCTGATAGAACCACTCAAGTTGTGACCCCGAAAGGCTATCTTGGAAGAAATGGATCCAAAGGTTTTTGTCTGCCGTGTAAGGTTGGATCTTCCTTACGTACAATCTGAGGTGCAGCTTAGGACAGGAAGCCCTATCGTATTTTGCAAAGGCATACGCCTTGAACTTGTGTGGGATTACCACCCCAGAAGATAAACCTAAATCTCCGAAATCCAGCCCCGGCACATTTTGAATCTCCATGGCACTCAAGCGGTCCTCTAATTGCTTGTATCTGTCAGCAGTAGGAGGGTATTGTTCGTCATTGTAATCCGTCTCGTTGTCAGAGACTGCAGGACTAGGAGCTCCTCCCCCTTGGGGACTGTCTTTCTCTGCAGAGGAAGTAGCTTGATCAGCCTCATTATGGAGTGTATTCCCAAACCTGCGTCCAGTGTTGAATAACGCAGTCCTCTTCTTATTCTTCTTCTTTAAGAGCAGAGCCTTCAACTCTTATTGACCTTGGGCCAAGCTCATGACCATCTCTTGAAACTGGGCATTCTGGGCCTGGAGGGCCTTGATTGCTTGTTCACTGGATGATTCAGGATTCATGATGACTGTTCAAAATAAACAGCGAAGAAGATTAAGCAACCTGTAGAAAAGGGGGTACCTGTTATGCACATGATGCATGAGATGCTATCTATGCAATGCATTCAAGGATTTTAGAGATTCACAATTGTTGCAGACAAAAAGAACGCACGTCATATTAATAAGAAGAAATTTGTTAGTACATAAATGCCCCATGGGCCAAATATTACAAAAACAACTTCTCAAGGTAAAAAGACGTTGCGCATCCTCTTTGGCGCAATGTAGGTGTTGAGGGCCTCTTGCTCATGGAGTCGGCGGGTGAGCTCTAGAACCTTCTTCTCGCTGGCGTAGAAGCTGGCTTCAAAAGTGTTCCGTTCCTCCTTGAGTTGGATCCAACTCTTCTGCATCTCCTCCCACGATGTAGGCATGTCAGGATGTAGGATGGTGTAGGGAACCTCTCCTTCCTTGACAGGCTCTTTAATCACAGGGAGAACATGAGGATAAGGCATCATTAGACTCTGGGCTCGGGTTCGTACCCACTTGAGATAAGGCTCAAGAGGGATGGAATTCTTGTGTTCCAGTGTCTTGCTGTCAACCTTGTTAGGCATCCTCCAAGCTCTGATGAATCTTTGGCGAAGTCCTTGCACATCGTTGTCGAAGTCAAAGACTAGGTCAGGAATCAACATGTCGTGAGGGCCATCCCTTCGTGCATATCCAAATTGCCTCAAAGCTAGGCAAGGGTTGTAGGTAATTCCCCCTCTAATGCCAAGTAATGGAACATTAGGGAACTCTCCACAATGATCGACGATGATGACATTTTCTCTGGACCGAGAACACCAATGTACATCAGAGTGAGTAAGAGTCATCAACCGTTGGGACCACCTTGAGCCTTGGTCATTCTTCAAGACAGATTGTGGAAGGTGCGAAATAAACCACCTTGCAAGGAGAGGAGTACAAACATGAGAACACCCCTCTTTCTCATTGTTCGTGTTTAAAATGAGTGAAGGATGTCCCCAAGCAATGTTGGTATTGGATTTTTGGACAAGAAGATTTTGACGGTGTTGACCTCTACAAGCTGGTCAGGATTTGGGAACAGGACCAACCCATAGATAAGGAGTGCCACAATCTCTTCAAAGGCTTGTAGGTCCAATGAATTCCAACACTCTTGTGCCTTTTCAAACAAGAATTTTGCTAAGAAGCCTTTGACACCGCTTCTAGTTTCCCAATGCCCCTTGATGTCGGATGGCTGTAGATGTAGTGCTTGAGCAACATCTTCAGGCTTTGGTTCCTTTTCCGTACCGTTGAAAGATAGTTGATTAAGGATAGGAATTCTCAGGAGTTGAGAAAATTCCTCCAAATTGGGAACCAACTGGTAGTCGGGGAAAGTGAAACAGTGGTGAAGAGGGTCAAAGAACTGGAATAGCACTTTCATCATGTCCTCTTCAATGTTGGTGTTGACTAAGCTGAGCAGTCTACCATGTCTTTCACTAAAGGGAGAGCTTTCCGGAATTCTTGATGTGAGCTCCTTGAGTTGAGGAGGGATTCTCACAAGGTTGACTTGGATGGTTTTTCTGCGAGGAATTTCCATGACCTACAAAACAAGAACAAAGATGAAGATCTAAACCCTTGAAGTGGTTAGTAAATGCATATGATGCTTTATGATGTTCATGATGTATGCACAAACATATGTACAAGCAATTCACACCAAACCCTAGTTTCAGGCTTGTATGGGGTTTCATAGGTAAGTACCCTCTTGAGTGTAGTTGGCTTAAAAACCTGTCCTATAAATAGTAACCGGGTTCTAAGGAGCTCAATATCACTGGATTGTTTTCATTTGTTCATTGTTTTGGTTTAGCCACTTAACTAGCGACCAAAATATTCCAAGAAAATAACCCTCAATGAGTGTAGTATCGAGTATCTACCAACTTCGGACTGCACCAAAGCCGGTCATCTCACTACCCCTAATGAAAGGCCAAGATGGTCAAGTAAGGTTCTAGGTCATTAGTGCTTAGTGACATCACTCAGCGGCCCCGTACTCTCCTTGATTGAACTCAAGGGTTACCGGTACTCACAAATATGTCGCACTAATATAGCTATTGCTTCAACCGTGTCGGTATACCCCGCACAGTTTCCACAACGTATTGCTATCTATGAATGTTTCCCAAAATCCGGGTGTAGGATTGTAAGCCCAAACAAGAGAGCCAAGATATAAAGCAATCAAAACAAACAATTAGTCATGCAAGAGGGTGATCTAAGCCCTAAGGTTACTCCACTTTTAGATTTATCCCCAGCAGAGTTGCCAGTTCTGTGATACGGTGGGAGAACTGACTTGAGGTTTTTCGTTTGTTTTCGCAAATGTTTCGGTTGAGCAAGAGTCGCCACCGACTTTTTATTTTATCCTAAGGAAAGGTTAAAAAGCACAGCAAAAACCTTTGAGATGTTTTCTTGGGTTTGGGGAGTAGATTATAGAAAGGGAAGGTATTAGCACCCTTTCTATCCATGGTTATCCATGGGCTCTTAGTTACTTGCTTAGATCAACTTGCCTTAATTTTCAATTGTTTGAAATGGTGCTTTGTGTGTGTGGGTTTGAAAATGTTTTGAAAAGAGGCCAATGTGGTGGCAACCTTTGTAATGATCCATGTTGGGATGTATACAAAGGTGTATGTCTTTTGAAAAAAATTTCAATGTTTTTGAAAGTTGTTTTGAAAGTGTAGTGGTGTGTGGTTTGGAAAATAGGCAAGTGTTTTTGTTTTGCAAGTTGGCAAGTAATCAAGAGCTATCTACCCTAAATTTCTCAAAGATCTTTGCTATGTTTTAACCCTTTTAACAATTTTGTTCCACCATTGTATTTGGTGGACAATCTTGTGTTAGGATGTGAAAGGGACGGGCGCGGGTCATTGTTTAGACCATAATTGCAATGGTGCCAAGTATCTTTGGGCAATTTTTCCTTTGAGGGACTTGATCATTTTTTAGGCAACTTTCGAAAGCGTCATTGAGGGACTATGATCATTTGATTTGTTTTGTTTTGCCCAAAGAGACCTAACATGCAATATGGCCCATTATTGAAGGCAACAAGTGGAATACCCTAGGGGTGCAAGTGTGATTAGTGTTATCCATTTTCATGCTTGTTTATCTTGAAGTTAGGTCAAACTATTTTGGTTAATTGATTTGCATACAAACCCTAATTCTAACATGGCATAATTAGAAAGCTTTAAAGTGCGAAAAATAAAGTTCCTAAGTTATTACAACACAATATATGGGAAGGGGGGTACAAATGTTCAAATGGGGGTATTTTGACAAGAATTAAAACCCTAGACTATTACATCAAACTTGGAATTTTGCAAGGTATTTATTTACACAATATTCAAATAAAAATAAGATAAATATGCAAAATGCAAAAAAAGGTTTTTCATATGTATGTAAAAAGTATTTATCATGTATCAAATAAGCAAAAATAAAATCAATTAATTTTTGGTATTTTTATGTATTTAGGGCAAAAACCCTAATTTTTACAAATAAAAGTATTTATTGTATGATATATGCAATATTTATTAATTATTTAAAAAAAATAAAAGAAGGTATTTTATATAAAAAGTATTTTTGAGGTCAAAATATTAATAAAAACAAAATGTATTAATTCTTTGTATTTTTCTAAATATATTAATAAACATATATGTATTTATAATATTTACTAAATACTAAATATACACAAAAATATTAATATTTAATATTTAATAAACAATATATTTTTTTATAAAAATGTTTTTTTAAAGATAAAAATAAAACAAAAATCAGAAAATAAAAGTATTTGAATTATTTTTTTAATATTCTTAAATAAAAGGTATTTATGTGTTTATTTATATACAAATATCAAGTTAAAACAAATAAATGCTTAATAAATACAAAAAATGGTTTGAAAAATATTTTTAATGTTTTGATGTTATGAGAAAAAATAAATAAGTCAGAAACAACAAGAAAAAGTCAAAAAATGATCAAAATAAGCACAATGGGCCAAGGGGGTTCAAAAGTAAAAACAAGGTGCAAATAGGAAGTCAAACTCAGGCCCAGCCCAAGAAGACTTTGTCTTCAACCTCAGAACCTGTTTGAATCAACAAAAACGCGCGTTTTCCTATCTCCAGATTCCCTGGTTTTTAGCACAAACTCACAACATGAAAAGTGTTAAGCATCAAACCACGATTCTGGACATATAAAGAACTCATCCTAACTCTCAGAAATGAGAGAGAATTTCTCCATTCCTAATTCTTAACCTAGTTTTTATTCAATGTTCAGACTTAAAATTCTCATAGCACATGCAAAATAAATGGAAAGTAAAGATATGGGCATGTTCAGGGCTATGAATGTGACATAATTTCTTCACAAATCTAAACCTAACTATGCCTGGATAGAGAGATAAGAGTTCATGAAATTACCTGTTCAGTTGGAATTGTGTGCAACAATGGAGATGCTTACAAGGCAAGGTAATGATTTGTATAGCTTCCTTGATGTCCAGGGATGTTATTCCAATGCTTGGTATGCCTTGAAACCAAGTGAATCGTGTTATGGCACTCCAACTGCAAAACAGAAAATATGAAAATGGTGATGTGGGTTAGGAGTGTTACAGGTCGTGTTTAAGGCTTGGAACAGTTTCAAGGGATGGTGTGGGATGTGTTTGAAGTGTTTTTGGTCAAGGTGCACGAGGGAAATGAGCTATGGAAGTCCAACTGCAGCTTATGCCCTGTTTTTGCAGTTTTATGGTGATTCTGTGTTTGAGAAGGTATTGGAAATGGTTGGCTTGTGTTTCAGGTCAGGGTTGGTGTTTAGAAAGTGTTCACAATCTTTGCTTAAGCTCTTGTTGACAGGAATGAGAGTTGGTAGCTGTTATGCAAGTTTTCTTCACCTTTAAGCAACAAAATGCCAAGTTGTGTTCTAGACTTGTGCAGGCCCCCAATCTATGTTGCATACATTAGTCTTGGTTAGAGTGATTTGTGTACAAAATACCAGCTCAAAAGATTGTGCCTATGCTTCTTGGATTTGCATTTGACATAAAGTTCAACTTTTCTAAAATGGATATAATGCTTTTTCTACTTATGGCTTAATTTTGCATACAATGCTTAAACACATAAAATAAGGTCTTGGCACATTGAGTTAGCATTAAATTTATGAGTGCAAATGGGATATAGGACCTGTAATCAAGGAATGCAAGCTGAGTTCAAAATTGCCTAAGTGTATGAACATGAAAATTGGCCATAAACAAAGTGAGTTTTTCCCATATTGCCAAATTTGATTCTCCCTAACCATGAGGTTGTTTGATGAGTTCTTGGACATTTTGGAAAGCTTGGAATGTTTACTACAATACATCTTTGTAATGAAAATTGAAATTCCAAGTGGAAGTATGTGAAAAGTGGTCTTGAAGTTAGGCAAAAATCTTGCCTAAAATAGGTCAAAATTTCTCTAAGTTAAGAATGGTTTGGTACCCTTGTTCCAAAAATTGTAACTTGGGCTAAAAGCCTCTTTTGAGAAAACTTTGTGAATCAAAGTTATAGATTTTGCAATGGATTACAACTTTCATGTTTTGACTTTTCCTTGAATCCAAATGCATCTTGATGAGAAAGTGGGACAAAGTTAGGAAAAAATTAGGTTTTTTCATAACTTAGAAAAATTCTAAGTTATAAAAAATCTTCATTTCAAACCCTAATTTGTGATTCTTGATTTCTTGATGAACAAGTTTCATGATTTGGCATATTTTGATGAAAAATGAATCTTGACACTTGATTTTGACCAAAAAGTCAAAGTTTGACTTTTCAGTATACAGTCAAAAATTGATGAATTGACTGGAAAATTCAACTGTCAACCTTGTGCATTTGGGATCTTTTGAACTTGTTGGGTATGTCAAGACAATTCCATGTGGTCCTTGAGTCCATATGTGAGCTTGGTTTGCCATTGGCTAGGTCAAACAGTCAAAAATTGCCTTTGTGCAGTCAAAACCCTAAAAATGACCATTTTGCCCTTTTGGTGATCTGATCAAATTTCTTGTGGAATTGTGATCCAAACTTGATCAAATGGTCCATATGAGTTCATAATGTTGATGTGGGTCAATTTTCATGAGGTTTGACTGTCAATTGGCCACAGTTGACTTTTTCCCCAATACAGCTGATTTCTAGGTCAACTGTCCAATTGACTGGGCAAAGGTTGGAATCAAGGCTTGAAACTTGGTATGGATAAACTTGGGAATCCAACATGAAGCATGAGAGTCATCTTAGGCATTTTAGGTCAAAATATCTTTGTGCAAACAAAACCCTAATTTGGGTCAACAGTGCTAGGAGAAGTCTTGCAGAGGAAACCCTAACTGGATCTTGAGCTCCAAGGGCCTTGTGATGAGAAAAATGTTGAGAAAATGGGAGGGAAAATTTTGGGGTACAACAGTCTTGATATCTCAGCATAATTTGATTGAGATGATGTCCAAAAATCATATCAAAACATATCTTTGATATTATTTACCAATTATTTGATTTAATTCAATTTTTAATAAATAAAAAATCAAAATAAAATAAATAATAAAGCAAATAACATGTGACTGAACATTTGGGTCGTGGATCATGTTACAAGTGAGGTGCAATCATAAAAAGTTAGTCCCATTTGGCAAAAAATGCATTTTTGAGCATATTTGACTTTTGGCAATTTTGCAAAAAGGGTCAACTTTGACATAGCATATCTCCTCCCATTTTAACCCTAGAGATGTGTTCTTGGACTTTTTGGAAAGCTTAGTATGTCCCCTAAGCAACCCTTTTGGTATCATCTCAATTTAGTCTTCCATGTTCATGTAAGAAGCTTTGACCCAAAAAGTGTTTTTGTTGACTTTTCAAAAGGACGTATAATGTAGAAATTCATATATTTTGATGAGTGCACATTTTATACTTGAGAGATTAAGATGAATTGTAAGGAATTTAATCCTCTTCGAAATGAGCCTTGGATGGAAATTTCTGATAAAGTATGAAGAAGTTATGCTTGGTCAAATTTTGATTGACTTTTCTTGAGAAACCCTAATTTAGCAACTTCTGGATTTTGATGAATTTAGGGAATTCCTTGTGGAATCATGATAAAACCTTGATCAAATGATGGATATAACTTCAAAATGTTGATGTTGACCAAAAATCTTGAAGTTTGAATGTATGTGGGCCACAATTGACTTTTGACCTAATATAGTCGTTTCTCAAGCATCTGGGCAGTTGACTGAGCAAACTTCGTGTGTAATGCTTGAAATTTGACATAGAGGGTCTTGAGAACATATTAGGTCCATGGAGAGAATATGAGGTCTTTGGAGTTCACTCATCTTGATGAAAATGGAAACCCTAGTTTAAGATACATTGCCTTAGGAGAGAGTTTGTCTGGTCAACTCTTGGGCAACCTTGAGCAAATTGAGGATCTCTAGGAGTATGTGTTGAGTAAAATGAGAGGGAAAATTTTGGGGTACAACAGCTTCCCCTGTTCAATCTTCTTAAACCTGAGGATGTAGATTGGCTTGTCTGTCTTTCGTGATCTGAAGGTGGAAGATGATTGAACACTAGAGTGCCCAGAAATTTGCACTCGCATGGAGTAATACTGATTGGTGATATCGGGAATGGGCTTACAGATGCCATTTGGAAGTTGCTAGAGAATTGTCAGAGATGGGCTTAAAGATGCCATCCAGGATGTGATGGAGAATCGTCGGAGATGGGCTTGAAGATGCCATCTAGCGGATGTTGATTTCCTGAGATATTCCTGTTCTCGTTATTGATGAGGAATCTGATGAGGAATGTTGGTATATGTCTTGGGAGAAATAGAATTTTAGGAGCTTCAGTTGTCCGTTACTCTACTGGGGAAATAACTCCTGCTTGAGGAAGCAGAAGTGAACTGCATATTTGGTCGGGGTACAGGCTGCGCTGGGACTTACTGGGGAAATGCGAAATCGATCGTGTTTGATCTAGTCCAGGTCTTACAGTGTTATGGACTTCCATCTGGGGATAAGAGAAAAGAAACCTGGATAGTAAGGTCATGAGAAGGAACCTGGATAGTAGGGTTGCTTCGAAACGAAAGCCTGGATAGTAGGGCTATGAGAAGGAACCTGGGTCGTAGGGTTACTTCGATATGAAAGCCTTTATAGTAGGGCTGTGAGAAGGAACTTGGTTTGTCGGGTTACTTCGATATGAAAGCCTGGATAGTAGGGCTGTGAGAAGGAACCTGGATAGTAGGGTTACTTCGATATGAAATCCTGGATAGTAGGGTTGTGAGAAGGAACCTGGATAGTAGGGTTACTTCGATATGAAAGCCTAGATAGTAGGGTTGTGATAAGGAACCTGGGTCGTAGGGTAACTTCGATATGAAAGCCTGGATAGTAGGGATGTGAGAAGGAACCTGGGTCGTAAGGTTACTTCGATATGAAATTCTGGAGAGTAGGGTTGTGAGAAGGAACCTGGGTCGTAGGGTTACTTTGATATGAAATCCTGGATAGTAGGGCTGTGAGAAGGAACCTGGGTCGTAGGGTTACTTCGAAATGAAAGCATGGATAGTGGGGCTATGAGAAGGAACCTGGATAGTAGGGTTACATCGAAATGAAAGCCTGGATAGTAGGGCTATGAGAAGGAACCTGGATAGTAGGGTTACTTCAAAGCGATAATGTAGATTAGTTGACCCGTTTGGTTTCGGGAACTGAATTTCCATTAGTCGTTTGCAGATGTGACCTGTATAACTGCTGGATTTGCTGAAGCTAATTGTCTTTCCTGAAAAGATAACAGGGTTAATTATGTGCGATGCATGAAATGCATGGTGAGATGATGTTCTCAAAATAAATTAGATTATGTTGTATATGATATTTATGTGTATGTCACGATGTATGTTCACGAAATGCTATCGGAGTATGCTCGCGTCTGGGAAAATAAATCCATGATTGTTGCTGGAGATTTATGAATATTCTGTCGGGAAGAGATGCGTCTTGAGAATGAACTTTGCAGGGAGAGACCGTAGGAAGTGAATTCTTGTAGCTGAAGTGATAGACTCTGTCAGGGATTATGCCTCTGTGTCTAGAGAAATAAACTCTGCTTGGGGGATGAATTTTACTGATTCGCCCGCGATTATGAACTTCAGCTGGGGTGGTTATGCCCTATTTCGGGAAAGCTGACATTAATGCTTTTGAATACTTTTACTTTGTGGGGGAGCGTATGTACCCGTGATTGTGCTCCAAAGCTGACTCTATCCCGATACCTTCTAGGCGGAGTAACCGTCGGGTTTAGCACTTCTTGTTTTTTCCCTGTTTCTGAAATTACGAGTAATTATCTTTTGTTTCTTATGTAAGTATTTATGAGCAGCAATTGTTTTCAAATGCATATATTAAAAATAATCCTTTGGACGTTCTTGCAAAACAAAACAGAAAAAGAAAAATAGATCGAAGCCTTTTGCGAAAATGATTTGTATTGATTTTTAGATTCGGCCTGTGATAGGCATTTTTGTACAAAGAGGTTGACGCTCTAGTAAGAGAACGCCACTGAAAGATAGAAATTATACAATTTGTGTAACAGAAAGAAAAACAGCTATGTGAAACAAACCCATTGGGTTCCAATTCTGCTATTGCCTTTATATCTTTAAGCGTCTCATCACTTTGCTTCTTGGCTGAAAGTTGATCAGATTGATTGGCGCCGTCCGAGCTTGGTAGCCGATACTGAAGTCTGGTCACAAGATGATCCAAAGAGACATAGTGGTATGCTTCATATCCCTAAATTTTTCCTGGACTGCCCTTTTGGGTTTTCGGTCCACCGGGATACCCTTTTTTGCCCAAGCCGCCCTTTCGGGTTTTCGACTTGCTGGGTGTACATATTTTTTTCATTTTCATCCCTTACTTTTTCCCGAACCGTTTTGGTTTGTCGGGAAGCCCTTATTTTTTCCTAGGCCGGTCAACCTAACGGGTCTTTGGTTAGGCGTAGTATCTTTTCACTATGTCTGCATTGACAGGGTGAGGAAGGTCGTCACCATCCATGGTGGTTAGAATCATAGCTCCTCCCGAGAAAATGTTCTTAACCACAAATGGCCCTTCGTACGTGGGAGTCCATTTTCCCCTGGGATCACCTTGCGACAGTATGATGCGTTTGATCACTAGATCCCCGACTTGATATTCTTGACGCCTGACTTTCTTGTTAAAAGCCTTGATCATTCTCTTTTGATACGTCTGACCATGGCAGATAGCAGTAAGTCTCTTTTCATCGATTAAATTTAACTGATCAAGTCGGGTTCGAATCCACTCGTCTTCGTTCAAACCCGCATCCTTCATAATCTTAAGAGAAGGTATTTGGACTTTGATGGGTAGGACTGCCTCCATGCCATATACCAGAGAATAAGGGGTTGCCCCTGTCGACGTCCGGGATGAGGTACGGTACCCGTGAAGAGCAAATGTTAACATCTTATGCCAGTCTTTATATGTCACTGTCATCTTCTGTACAATCTTCTTGATATTCTTTTTAGCTGCTTCAACAGCGTCATTCATCTTCGGCCGGTAGGGGGAAGAATTGTGATGTTGTATCTTGAACTGTTTACAGAGCTTGGTGATTATTGTGTTATTGAGATTCGTACCATTGTCAGTAATAATTCTCTCTGGCACACCATATCGACAGATCAGATTGTGTCGGATAAACTGTGCCACGACGTTCTTGGTTACTGTAGCAAAGGAAGTTGCCTCAACCCACTTTGTTAAGTAATCAATGGCTACTAAGATGAAGTGATGTCCATTGGAAGCGGTGGGCCTGATTTCTTCGATCATGTCGATGCCCCACATTGCAAAGGGCCACGGAGCTGTCAAGACATTTAAGGGGACCGAAGGCACATGCACCTTATCAGCATAGATTTGGCACTTATGGCAAGTTCGAGAGTGTTGATAGCAATCGGCTTCCATAGTGGACCAGTAGTATCCTGCCCGTAGGATCTTCTTAGCCATGGTATGTTCACTAGAATGGGTTCCAAAAGTGCCTTCATGTAGATCTGTCATGATCCTCTCTGCTTCACTCTTGTCTACACACCGCAATAGTGTGGAGTCATGGTTGCGTTTATAGAGGATTCCATTACTGAGGAAGAACTTTGCAGCTAACCTTCTCAGAAACTTCTTATCATTGACAGATGCCCCTTCGGGATACTCTTGAGCCTCGAGATACCTTTTGACTTCGTGAAACCAGGGTTTGTCTGCCACTTCTTCGGTATCAATTTCACAGTAGTGTGCTGGTTCATCCAACCTCTCAATGGTAATTTGGGGAGCTTCATTGTCCCACCTAACCTTGAACATAGAAGACATGGTAGCTAGTGCGTCCGCTAACTGGTTCTCCTCTCGTGGGAAATGTTCGAAAGTTACCTCCTCAAAGTGTGGGAGTAATGTCAACACGTACTCTTTGTATGGGATGAGATTCAGATGCTTCATATCCCATTCGCCTTTGATCTGACTTATTACCAAGGTTGAATCCCCGAAAACATCCAAGAATTTGATCTTGAGTTCGATAGCAGCCTTGAGTCCCATGATACAAGCTTCATACTCCACCATGTTATTAGTGCAGTTGAAACATAGCCAGGAAGTGAAAGGAGTATGATAGCCCTCAGGAGATATGATTACAACGCCGACGCTATTACCTAGTGCGTTTGAATCTCTGTCAAAAACCATAGTCCATCGGGATCCCTCCTTGGGTCCTTCATCCCGTCCAGGTTCTTCATAGTCAGTCACCAGCATAATATTCTCATCAAGGAACTCGAAATTCATGGATTGGTAGTCATCCACGGCCTGATGAGCCAAATGATCAGCCAATACACTCCCCTTTATTGCTTTTTGGGTTGTATATTATATGTCATACTAAGTTAAGATCATTTTCCACCTTGCTATCCTTCCGGAGAGAGCGGGCTTCTCGAAAATGTACTTGATCAGATCCATCTTCGATATCAACAAGGTAGTGTGAATCAGCATATACTGTCTCAATCGGCGAGCAGCCCATGCCAAAGCGCAGCAAGTTTTCTCGAGCAATGAGTATCGTGTCTCACAGTCGGTAAACTTTTTGCTAAGGTAGTATATTGCATGGTATTTTCGACTAGACTCGTCATACTGCCCCAGCACACACACCCATTGAAATGTCTAGCACTGTCAAGTACAATATCAGAGGTCTTCCTTCAACTTGAGGCATCAGAATTGGTTGTTCTTGAAGGTATTCCTTTATTATTTCAAAAGCGGCCTGGCATTCATCATTCCACTTTACCACTTGATCTTTCTTCAGAATCTTGAAGATTGGCTCACAAGTAGCAGTCGGATGTGAAATGAACTTGGAGATATAATTCTGGCGCCCCAAGAAACCTCTAACTTCCTTCTTTGTACGGGGAGCTAGCATTTCTTGTATAGCCTTTACCTTTGCAGGGTCTACCTGGATGCCTTTGTCACTGACAATGAAACCCAGAAGCTTACCAGACCTTACCCCGAAGGTGAACTTGTTCAGATTCAACCTCAGCTTATATATCTTCAACCTGTCGAACAGCTTTTGGAGATGATCAAGGTGCTCTTCCTCCGTCTGAGACCTAGCTATCATGTCATCAACATAAACCTCTATCTCATGGTGAATCATATCGTGGAACAAAGCGACCATGGCGCGCTAATAAGTTGTCCCAGCATTCTTCAATCCAAAAGGCATCAACTTGTAGCAAAAAGTGCCCCACTGTGTAACGAAGGTTGTCTTCTCCATGTCTTCAGGAGCCATCTTGATCTTGTTGTAGCCAAAGAAAACATCCATGAAGGAGAAGATTTTGTGTTGTGCGGTGTTGTCAACTATAACGTCAATGTGAGGAAGTGGGAAGTCATCCTTGGGGATTGCCCTGTTCAGATCTCTGTAATCCACACACATCCGTACCTTATCGTCCTTCTTAGGTACCGGAACAACGTTAGCAACCCACTATAGATAAGAAGTGACGGCCAAGAATCCTGCGTTGAACTGTTTCATGACCTCGGCCTTGATCTTCTCTGACATTTCAGGACGCATACGACGGACCTTCTGTTTAATCAGAGAATAGTCTTCTTTAGTCGGCAGGCGGTGTACCACGATATCAGTGTCCAAACCAGGCATGTCTTCATAGGACCAAGTGAAGATTTAAACATAGTCGTGCGGCATCTGTATCAACCTCTGTTTGACGCTAAGCTCCAGATTTACACCTATTTTAACCTCTTTTCTGTCTTCCTCAGTACCCAAATTCACTTTCTCAACTGGCTCTTCATGAGGCTGCATGGCCCTCTCTTCCTGTTATAGTAGTCTAGAAAGTTCTCCAGGCACCTCACAATCATCCTCACCTTCGTCTTCGGCTTGGTTGATCGGATTTTTGAAGTCATAGCTGGCAATAGCAGAGCTATTATCAATGGGATCCAGAGTGGATATGGATCTGCATTATGATACATGAGTGTGTGTAAGAAAATAGCTGTTTTGATAAAGTGAAAACAGAAAAGAAAAACAGAGAGCGCAAAATTAGTATGCAAGACACGTCCAATTCTTTATTAATGATATATGAAATGACAAACAATAGCCCTCACAAGAAAAGCCAATGTGCCTCGGGCAAGGCACAAGGCCGTAAAGTTTTAAATTGTTTATTATAAATCTCAAAACAAGTAAGTCAATTACTGCGGAATAAAAGAAACTGGTATAAAGTCCCTAGCCATCCAGTTACTCGGTCCACCATTGGTAGTTGGGTAGATCCAGCTGTCAATGTCTGAGTCCTCATTGCTATCTTCAATGGCATTAATTCCCCGATTACTGATGTGTAGGGGAGGTCTTCTGGCCCTAGTGCATCGAACATCCCTTTGAGCCCCTGTAGTAAAGCCTAAACCAAATTTGTCAGTTTTGTGAGTGAAATCAGGGAGCTGACCCCAATTGACACACCCACCTTCTTCAACCACAGCCCTGGCGTCCTTGAGGGAAGCCATCTTTAGAGGAGGTTTGCTGCTGGTAGTAGTTTCAGTCGACACCAAGATCTGAGGGACCTCTTCGAAATTCTGACAAGGAGTTTCTATAAATTCCCCGTCCATCTCTACATAGCGAAAGGAATTGAGGTGGCTCACCATGTACTCCTCTTCACCCCGCACTATGACAATCTTCCCTTTTACCGGATACTTCAGCATTTGGTGGAGTGTGGAAGTAACTTCCCCAGCCTCGTGGATCCAAGGACGACCCAGCAAACAAGAATATGACGACCTGATGTCCATCACATAGAAGGTGGACCCAAAAGTCTGAGAACCCACTATAACAGGGATGTACACCTCCCCGTGCACCATTCTCTTCGACCCGTTAAAAGCCCTTACCACAATGTTACTAGGATTTAGAGTCAAACTCTCGTAATCCAACCGGTCCAACGCCTTCTTAGGTAAGACATTCAGCAAAGACCCAGTATCTACCAGCACACGAGCCATAGTGGTGTCCCTGCATTCAATCGAGAGATGCAGAGCATCATTATGCTTCCTTCCCTTTGGTGTCAAGTCTACATCTGAAAAACCCAGCCCATTATCAGCAGTCAGGTTGGCCACACAATCTTTGAACTGATCAGCTAAAGTTTCCTGCGGCACATGCATAGTCTTGAGGAATGCAATCAAAGCCTTCGCATGGGCTTCTGAACACAACAAAAAGACAACATGGATATCTTTGATGGTGTCTTCCCCAGCTGCTCTACCACATTGTAGTCGCTCTTCTTAATTATTTTCAATATTTCCTTTATCTCTTGTTTAGAGGCTTCCACAATAATTTTCCTAGGCGCATCTGTCTGGGCAGGCTAACCTATAACTTCTTTGTCGTGGGTATCAGACGATTCGTCGACAGGGGTAATAACTGGAGTAAGAACAGGAGCAGTAGTTGATGTACCAGCAGGAACAGTAGATGGAATGACAATAGGCTTGTTGATAGTCTTAGGGGAAATCTCGGGAGAGAAGACCCTTCCACTTTAGGTAACTTTGTTGGTTCCGACAATGTTATCAATATCAGGATCAACCTCTTCATCTTTCAAATATTTTTTGATGCCATGATAGTACACATCAGCACCATAATGCCAGGGGACAGCTTTGTCTGAGACATAGGGGACAGGACCAGGAACAGTGATTATCAGCGGAGCAATTCTTGGAGCAGATGTAATCCTAACAGGTCTTCTCGAGGAAACCTTGGAAGGATTGGTGGAAATGGTTATAATGGAAATGTCTTTAGATGGAACAACAGGAACCAAAGTTTTCTCAAACAAAATTTCTTTGTTGTCCATCAGGCGTTGAACACCTGACTTCAGCAAATGGCAACCAGAAGGTAGAAATGAACACATGTGGCAACCTTCACCACAACCCGGAAATAAACTGGCCAACAGAAAATTCTTCTTCACAGTCCTGAGAGGAGTAGAAACTTCATCCACCAAGGTCACAAGCAAGTCGATATCAACAACATTAATTCCACGACCGTGCTTAGGCATGGGAGCAGTTATTACATTGGGCTTCTCCGGAGCATCGAACTCAATTTCCTTGGCTTCAATCAAATCTTGTACCTTATTCCTTAGAGCCCAGCAATCATTGGTATCGTGGCCGGGACTCTCAAAATGATAGGCACATCGAGTATTTGGATTATATCGGGGAGATGTTGTATTTGGATTCTTGGGAGCCTCTTTCAAGGTTGCCAAGTTGGATCTTAACAGATGAGGTAGCACTTCAGCCAATGTCATATTGATATGGGTAAACTGTCGTTGTGGCCTTTCCACCCTTTTGTTGATTGTTGCATTGTGGAGCAACTACAAGCCTAGGTATCATTACGGCACTTACTATCTGACGATGTTCAGCCCTGTTTTGGCCCCTCGGGCTATAGATGGCATTGGCTTCCTTCTTACCAGCAAAAGGCTTCTTTACTGAGCTCGAAGAGGCATCCTTCTGTATCTTGCCACTCTGAATCCCAACTTCTACTCTTTCTCCAGTCAGAATCAGCTCGATGAAACCAGCTGATGAGTTGTCGACCAAATGATTGAAAAATGGACCATATAGCGTCCCCAGAAACATATCAACCAGCTCCCTATCAGACAACGGGGGTTGAACTCTTTCAGCCAAGTCTCTCCATTTATGTGCATAGTCTTTAAAGCCTTCACTTGCACCCATGGACATACTCTGGAGTTGAGTACGAGTAGGAGCAAGGTCGGTGTTGTATTGATACTGCTTGTAGAAAGTAGCAGCCAGATCTTCCCAATTTCGGACATTGACTCCCTCCAGCTGATAGAACCATTCAAGTTGAGTCCCTGACAGACTATCTTGAAAGAAATGAACCCACAATTGCTATCAATGGTGTGGGGCTTAATTTTCCTTACGTAGGAACGGAGATGGAGTTTTGGGCAGGACACCCCATCATACTTAGCAAAAACTGGAGCTTTGAACTTTTGCGGGATGACCACTCCCGACACCAATCCCAATTCTTTGAAATCCAGCCCAGGTATCCTCTGAACTTCCACGACACTCAAACGATCTTCCAACTGCTTGTATCTATCCTCAGCAGGAGGATACTTCTCATCATTGTAGTCGGTATCATTGTGAGAAACTGCAGGACTGGGGTCCTTCTCCCCTGTCTCTTCTTCTTGATTCTCCCCTTCCTTATATGAAAAGGTCAGATCGACTTGTCGCTTCAACCTCTCTCCAAACCTTCTTCCCATATTCAAAATACCGACATCCTTCTTCTTTTTCTTTTTCTCTTTCAGGATGAGGGCTTTCAGATCCTCCTGCCCTTTTGCCAGACTTATGAACATTTGTTGGAACTGGGCGTTTTGTGCCTGAAGTTCCTTGATGCTTTGTTTGGAAGACATTTCTGCTGAAATAAACAGCGAAGAAGATGAGAAACCTGTAATGGTACTTGTACATGCAATGTTATGAATGGGATGCGCATGCAATGATTTCAAAGACTTTGGGAAATTTAAATTTGCAAACCAAAATAAACAAAGATTTTATTAGCTGAATTTGAAGTTCAAATTCCTTTTAGGCGGTACAATTAAAACAAATCTAAAACTAGAAAAGAAATCAAAATTCCCATGGATGCTTCCTCTTTGTGCCGAGATAAGCATTGAGTCCTCTTTCTTCATGGAGTTGCTTTGTGAGCTCTAAAACCTTCCTCTCCTGATCATGGAACTGATCCCTGTAAGTATCCCGGTCCTTTATCAACTGAATTCAATACCTCTATAGTTCCCCAAGATCATTGGGTTCCACAATCACTGGTAAAACGGTCACATAGGGCATCATAAGCTTCTGGGCGCGAGCTCGTACGCATTGGAGGTAAGGTTCCATAGGAATGGAAGCCTTTGGCCCCAAATCCCTGGCGCCAGATCGGTTTACCATGCCCCAAGCTCGTATGAACCTCCAGTGATACTCGTGAACATCATCCTCATAGTTGAATATAATTCCCTCGATAAGTAA
This sequence comes from Vicia faba, assembly GCA_948472305.1. Classification (NCBI taxonomy): domain Eukaryota; kingdom Viridiplantae; phylum Streptophyta; class Magnoliopsida; order Fabales; family Fabaceae; genus Vicia; species Vicia faba. Next base: position 564,052,882 of record OX451735.1, read on the forward strand.
CTCGTGGGGACCATCTCTTTGAGCTTAGCCAAATTGTCGCAGAGCTAAACAAGGATTGTAGGTTATACCCCCTCTAATACCCAGTAATGGGACATTAGGGTACTCCCCACAGCTGTCAATAATAGCAGTGTTTTCCATAGCTCGGGAACACCAGAGAATATCCATGTGAGCGAGTGACATTATCCTTTGTGACCAACCCAAACCTTCTTCATTCTTCAGTATGGACTTAGGAAGATGAGAAATAAACCACCTCGATAGCAATGGCATGCAACACATAAGAACCCCCCTTCTCTTCATGGTACGAGTATGGAGAGTGTGCAAGATATCTCTAAGCAATGTTGGCACAGGGTTGCGAGAGAGGAAGATCTTGATAGCATTCACATCTATGAATGAGTCTAGATTAGGGAATAGAACTAACCCAAAAGTCTGAAAATCCATATCATCCCAAAACAGCTGGGCTTTGTCTATCAGAAACTTGGCTAGAAAACCCTTGACTCAGCTTCTTGTTTCCCAATTGGATACCATGTCGGCCCGTTTCAGATGCAAAGTTGAGGCAATGACTTCTGGCTTAGGAACTTCTTCCAGACCTGTGAAAGGCAACTGTTCAAGAATGGGTATATCCAACAACTGAGAGAATTCTTCCAAGGTAGGCACCAACTGATAGTCTGGAAAGGTGAAGTAGTGGTTCTTGGGATCAAAGAACTGAAAGAGTACACTCATCCTCTTTTCATCAAAGTTTGAAGTAACCAAGTTGAGGAGTCGACCATGTCTCTTAGTGAACGCAGAAGTTTCGGAAACCTTTGATACTAGCTCTTTAAGTTGGGAAGGTATCTTCATAAAGCTGATTCGGATAGTCTTTCTACGAACGAAAGCCATGATCTGCAAAATAGAACAAAGATAAATTCCCTTGGTCTTTGAAATGGTTAGTGCAATAAGAATGGATGTTATGTTATGATGTATGATGTCATGATAAACCACAGGTATAGCAAACACAGTCAAATCACACCAAGTCCTTAGGTTTAAGGCCTGCATGAGGTTAAAGGTTGTTGTACCCCAAAATTTGCCCTCCCATTTTAATCAACAAATGCCAAGTGAGGTCCCCAATTTGCTCAAGTTTACCCAAGAGCTGACGAGACAAACTCTCTCCTAAGGCAGTATACCCCAAATTAGGGTTTCTATTTTCATCAAGATGGGTGGACCACAAAGGTCTCATATGCTTTCCAAGGTCTTATTATGTTCCCAAGATCATCCATGCCAAGTTTCAGGCCTTGCATAAGAAGTTTGCTCAATCAACTGCTCAAATGCTTGAGAATCGACTGTAGTAGGTCAAAAGTCAATTGTGGCCCACATATAGTCAAACCTCAAGATTTTTGGCCAACATCAACATTTTGAAGTGAATTCCATCATTTGATAAATGGTTGATCATGATTCCCCAAGGAATGCTCCAAATTCATCAAAACCCAAAAGTTGCTAAATTAGGGTTTCTTAGTAAAAGTCAACCCAACTTTGACCAAGCATAACTTCTTCATACTTTATCATAAATTTTCCATCCAAAGCTCATTTTAAATAGGATGCAATTCCCAACAACTCATCTTCATCTCACAAGTTCAAAATATGCACTCATAAAAAGATATGAATTTTGACATTATAGGTCCTTTTGAAAAGTCAACAAAAACACCTTTTGGGTCAAAGCTTCATACATGAACATGGAAGATCCAATTAAGATGAAACCAAAAGTTTTGTTTAGAGGACATCCTAAGCTTTCTAAAAAGTCATATAACATCCTCCCGGGTCAAAATTGAGAGTTGTGCATTGTCAAAGTTGGCAATTTTTGGAAAATTGTCAAAAGTCAACATTGATCAAATTTGCATTTTTTTCCAAAGGGGCCCATGTTTTCTTGTTTGAAACATGTTTCTAATAGGACCCGCGACCCATGAGCTTTTCCACCTATTATTTTATTATTTTTATCATTTATTTTGATTTTTTATTCATTTAAACCAAAATAAATCAAATTAAATGGTAAAATAATAAAAGCAAATCAAATATTGGGATTTTTGTGCACATTATGAGTCCATATACAGATAGCATGGCATGTAATACGTGCAAGGATGATTTAGATTGAAAAAGTCATGATTGGAGCTATTTTGGAAAGAAATCATACAAGGCCAAAATCAAATCAAATCTTCATAATTCCTCAAGATACCATGAGATTTCTTCCATTATTTTTGACCTAAATTCCTCCTCTATATAAACACAACACCCTCATACACTAGGGAGCACGAAATTGGCTGCCCAAGAACGCTCTCTAAAAACCTCAAATTCTGTCAAAACTAGTGCAAAGTCAAAACCGAAGATCCAACCACTTTCAGTCCAAGCCATTAATTACAAATCATTCCTGAGGTATCTATGGGTAATAATAGGTCGAAAGTCATGGCCATTAATGCTTGAAATAAGCATACTCATCTTCTCTGATTTGCTTTTCTTTCAAACATTCATATAATTAATTTCATGCATTGCTAATGTTTATTAACTGTCTAAATGAATCCTTGTTGTTACGTAGAAAAGGTTTGAATCACAAACAATAGCTTGGCTTGGTGGATGAGGCGCCTAACTGTGACCCAAGGGGCATGGGTTCATCACCCACCCCATGCATTTTTCTCTTTTTTGACTATTTTCTTTTCTAACCATTTTCATTTATTTATTTTTCACTTGATTTGTTTTCTATCATTAATTTAATTAACATATAAAATCACATAAAAAATCATTAAATATTAGTTTTAGGCTTTCAATTAATTAAAATAATTTTTGACATAAAAATTGTTTTGATTTAATCAATATTGATTTTATTTCATAATTAACTTGTAAATTAATCAGAGTTAGGTTTTTAATTATTAATTCACACTTTTATTATTTTTCTAACAATTTACTGTAGATTCAGTACATCACCATTCCATGCGTCCATCATACACTCACAAATCCTACCCTTTGGATCATCCCTTGGTCCAGATCCAGCGTCCAACCACAGCAGTCCATGGTACACTCTCTGAAGCTAATCCACATGGGATCACACGCAAGGACATGGGCCAACCAATTTGAGCCTAACAATTTGGCAATGCACCCCCCGGTCTGCATTCTACCACGCAGGCCTAATCTTTTCTTTTTTATTTCATTTCAATTCTTTTTATTGTTTTAATTTATTTATTTTATTTATTTTCCAAAAATCATTTTTAATCAAAACATAAAAATCATAAAATCACAAACAATATTAGGTTTAGTATTTTTTTTTCATAAAATATTTAATTGCATTAATTAGTTTAATTAGGTTAACTTAAATCTTTTTTCATAATTAAAATCAAATAGAAATTAGGTTTAATTCTTAATTTTAATTCTTAATTTTAATTCCTTCTCAAAATAAAAAAACAAATATAGGTTAATTATTATTTTTCATTAATTTAATGATTTTTCATAATTAAAACTTAATTAGTGATTAGGATATTTTGCAATTTATTCTTTATTTCCTTAAATAAAAATGACAAAAAATGATTTTTTTTCTTTAATTAAATTCAATTTGGTTTTCAAGGGTCAAAACCCTAATTTCTCGCATTTACGTTTGTCGTACGTACTTTTCATTATATTTTTGTAATTGCTCCGAGGTTGTCATAGTCTTTTAAACTAGGGTTTTATTTACTGTTTAATTTCCCCCCAAGTTTTGGTTATGTAATCCCTATTCCCTGAAGCCTTGTAATAATTAGATTTACTTTTCCGCTTTTAATTTCCGCAATCTTTAACTATCTAGATGTATGGCTAATAGGATTGTATGGCAAGAATGTCTGAAAAAATTAAAACGGTAGATCACCTAATGTGCAAAGATTAAATAACTGAAACAAATCACGTGCACATATCCACTCCTAGGATTTACCTCACTTCGGTTTCCTTCGGTAAATAATCATTAAGCATAAGAGATTTTAGTGGTTGCACTCCAGTCTAAAGAGATCAAATTGTCCCATTTGAATGTTGCCTCGGAAATGTTGCCTCAGAAACGTTGCCTCGAAAAGATCTTAAGACTCTAGGGTTACTACTAAAGTTTTCTAACTATTGCTGTAGTGATTGTATTTGTCCCTTTCGAACGTCCCTTACAAACTCCAACGACGGTGCTACCTACTCCTTAATAGTGGGATAGCGTTGTCTAAAGGAAATATAATGAACAATCTTTTTTCGAGTAGGTAGAATCTTAAGTACTTGCTCAAAACAAATCTTTTCACACTAAGACCTTTTCAAAATAGTTTTCAAAAAACAACTTCGTCACACCCTTGAGGACTGATACAAGGGTTATCATGAAGTAAAACATTTTCAAAGCAAGCACACATACAAGCAATTTTAAAAATATGAGCAAGTGCCTAAGAGCCCATGGAAAACCATGGATAGAAAGGGCACTAACACCTTCCTTTTCTATAATCTACCCGCCGTACTCATAATATCTCGAAAAAAAGGTTTTTCTATTCTTTTTCCTTTTCCATGATTGGATGAAATAAAAGTCGGTGGTGACTCTTGCTTACCGCAACATTTTGCGAACATAAAACGCAAAACGTAAACCAGTATTAACAGTCGGTTCTACCACCGTATCACAGAACTGGCGACTCTGTTGGGGACAAAATTATAAAGTGGGGTAAACCTTAGGATCTAGGTCATATATAATTGTTTTCTCTTGATTGTCTTGATTGCTTTATATTTATGGGAACTGTTTGGGTTATTTGATCCTACACCCAGATCTGGGGAACACCTTTTAGGTAAGTAGCAATAAACTGTGAGGGAACTATGTTGGGGTATACCGGCATGGTTGAAGCAGTAGCTACGTTAATGTGGCACTTTGGTTGGTACCGGTAACCCTTGAGTCAATCAAGGAGAGTACGGGGCTGCCGCGTGGTGACGTGAAGCATCAACTGACCTTAGAACCTTTAATTGCCCAACTTGGCCATTAGAAAGTAGTGAGATAGCCAGCCTCGGTGTAGAGCTGAGAACTGGATACTCGATGCTACACTCATTGAGATCAGACTTTCGGGATATTTCGGCCGCAAGAAAAGATTGTGTGAGCTGAGACAATGCCGATAAAGGATGGTCAGTGATATTGAGATCCTCTAGAACCCGGTTACTTTTTAAGACAGGTTGAACCAACTAAACTTCAAGAAGGTACTACCTTAAAACCCATGCAAGCCTAAACCTAAGGCTATTTGTGTGACTTGTGTGCTTTCAACTTGAACTACTTGCACAGTTTTATTATCTGGCAACATGAGTTCCTTGCAGGTTTTGTTTATAGTCCTTATCCAATAACTTGGATTTCTTGTCGGGTTTACCTGCTTACATCACCTCACACTTTTACTTAAATTCATAGCATACACATTATAACATCATGCCTTAACATTTCCTTAACCATTTCAAGGATCTCAAGGGTTTGTGATGCAGGTTATGGTAAATCAGACGTCTAGCAAGGGGCAGGGGGATTTATTTTCCTCTAGCCAATGTCGTCTAGAGATCAAAACACGATAACTTGAGTCAGTGGCTATGACCCACTCGATATGGTGAGATTGACTCTTGAAGAAGGACTCTTAACGACACGAAGTTTCTTCAATCAAGTTGTAACCAAATTCTAATAGTTTCTTGTTTACTCCGCGAGATCCTAGAAAACATTGCATACATATATCATACATATCATTGCATAACCGGTCTTCCAGTACGGGTCTCTCATGTTCTTGCTGTTTATTTCAGCAATGGCTCTCAAACAAGACAACAGAGATCTTCAAACTCAAGAAGCTCAGTTCAGGGACATATTCCTAAACCTATCCAAGGGGCGGAAAGAGTTGAAAACACTCCTCGTTGGGAACTTGGTCAAGAAAAGTCCTGAAAACAATAAGGACGAATGGCTGGAACAACTGCAAGCTGAGGTAGGTTCAATGAGAACCCAGATGCTGGGGCAGATGGCTCTTATCCAAGGCCTATACCGAAGACAAGAAGAGCTGAAAGCCATCATCAACCAACTTCATCAAGACGGATACAACAGTATGAAGCAAACAGTCGAGGCCGGGGACCAAGTCATTGATCAACCTCTAAGAAGATAAAAGGTTGGTTTGGTGAAGAGTGGACCTTTCCAAATTGCTACTACGTCACGGGTCCAACAATAACCTTGCCAAAAACAACGGGTTAATCAGAGTAATCCAGATACACCCAAGAGGCAGTTTACCAAACTCAACATGCCGTTGTCTCAAGCTTTACAACACATGTTGAGGATGAATCTGGTTACGTTGATAGGACCTCATCTGAATCCCAAGACTTCTTCGCCTAACTACAATCCTGATGCAAGGTGTGCATATAACTCCAACAGTCTGAGGCATGATACTAATGACTGTTGGAGGTTGAAATACAAAATTCAAGACCTGATTGATGAAGGAGCGCTAGAATTCGCACAAGATGGTCAGGATGAGTTCTTCTGCCATCCCTCCAATGCATACCATCTGAAGTGACAAGTTCTTACAAGAAGACTTTTCGTTCATTAGAATTTTCAATGTGTAATTTTCTTTTGATTTGTTTGAACATTTATTCATATCAAACCTCGTTATTTCATCAATGCATTGCACATGTTTGTCTTGAATCAATTCATTCGTATTCACTATTTCAAAAATGCATTCTTATTTCCTTTTTTGATATTTAATTATCGATTAAAAACTCTAAGCCTTAAATGGAGGATGACGAAAATGATAACACAATCTCTAAACTATGCTTTTGAATGGACCCCGCTGACAATGTACAGGCGTTGTTTCAAATCCCAAACAGTGGAGTTATAAGAAAGATAATACCTAGTCAACCCCTTTGAGCCAAAGAAGTAGGAGTTTTTATTTTCACACTAATTAAAACCCTTAATCATAACCTGGGGCAGGGTAGTTTTCTCATTTAATTCAGAGGCGCATTCAGTTGCAATCTTCTGCTTCGTACACAATGAATGGCATCGAAGACGTCCTTCCAAATTAAAAGGAGGTGATGGTTCCGCATAATCGTCAATACAGACAGTTATTATCTCTCAAAATAAAAGCTCGCTAAGTCAAAACCTATGAAGGAGAATTAAGGGGAAAAAACTAGGGCATCCCGCTGACTGTAATCACAAAAGACACAGTTCAGGCAAAAGACAAGGATAGTAAAACCAAAAAATGAGGTTACTACAAATCCTTGGCAAAAATAAAGATTACAAAATGAGTGCCTTTTTCAAGTAAACTTTCAGTATCCGAACCATCACCGGAACATCAAGGACAATATTCTAGAACTCGACTGGGATTCTAAACGCACAATTAACTGAGCATAGGACTGAAGAACATCACGAAGAGCGGGTGGGTACAAATAAATTTTGAGCCTTTATCCTTTGTTTCTTGAACCGTGAACCAGGCCACGTTATAACCCTTAAAATTCCTAGCTGAAACATGGGTTAGTTCGAAAGTATATTATTACAAAAGGTATCCTGACTCCTATAAGGTTTGCTATAAATCCTTAGTTGACATCACACTTTTACAAAAAAAAACTTGTTTTACTAAAAAATGAATTTTCAAACTTCAAGACAGACATAAGCTTTGCATTCTTAAAATAATATTATTTGCATATGAATATTTGTTCAACAGCAGAGAAATTCGCATAACGAATATCTAGTGAACAAAAACCTTCTCAATAAAAAGGATCACCTCAAGTGGTAAAATACTTCCAACCAAGGGGGCACGGCATGATCATTGTCCATCATTTGGGGCAGTCAAGTCAAGATTCAAGGAATCTCTCAAAGATGCCAAATAGCCAGAGGCAGATCTCCATCTGAATCACTTGGGGAATTCAACATGAATTCCGACAACGAATCATGTACGATCAAACAAACATCTTTTGGCCGTGTGGCAACACTTACTACTATGGACAGTGACAATTCCCCGCACCCGATGAACGTGGACATAGTCAGAAAATACTACGTATGAACAAAGACCCGCTAGGTTGACATACCTAGGCAAAAATAAGGGCATCCCGGCGAACCAAAAGGGTTCGGGCAAAAATTAGGGATAAAAACAAAAAAATATATATGTACACCCGGCAAGTCGAAAACTTGAAAAGGTGGCTTGAGCAAAAAAGGGTATCCCGGTGGACTGAAAACCCGAAAGGGCGGTCTAGGCAAAAGTTAGGGATTAAAGCATACGACTATGTCCCGTCATCTCGTCACTTGCCTATCAGTAGAAGACTTATCATTTCGATCGAAAGTTACCAAGCACATCATAAGTTAGGATAACACTCAATCCACAAGGCCTCCGCGGGCACTTTCTCCAGCAGGTACAAGGGCAGAAAATTCTTGATACGAAGTCATTGTCATATCCTCAGCATGCGTCCTAGTAACATCTACACTCCCCACAGAGTAGAGGCAACCAAAGTTTTGATCTTTGCTTCCCCAAACAGAAGTTACTTTCCTCAGCCAAGCTCTTTCGGAGAGTCGACGTCTATATTCCCCAGCCCAATTTTGTAATCGCAAGCGGTTCAAATAGTTTTCTCCCGAGAAGAGTTTATTTCTCTGAATACGGAAGCTCATCCCCAACAGATTTATTCTCCCGCAGATTTATTCTCAAACAGAGTCTCTCCCCCGGCAGAGTAGCTATAAACAAGGAGCAAATCTCCACCATAGTCATCTCCGTTTCGCCATCTCCAACGGAAGTAGAAGAACCACGTTTTCTACTACGATCATGAATGTAATTTCCAGTACTCTCCAGCAATAGTCAGGAATTTATTTTCCTAAACTTGGACGTGCCACAATAGCATTTCATGTTCATATATCATGACGTGCGCATACATATTGCATACAGCATAATCTCATTTATTTTGAGAACGTCATAATACAATGCATTTCATGCATCATATACGATTAATCATATACCTTTTCAGGAAAGATGGTTATCATCAACAACTTCCAGCAAGTTCAAGATTAGCTCTTGAAACTAAACAGAATAATTATATGTGCAACCAAATGCAGCTTTACACGGGTTCGTCATGAAGCAATCTTACACGGGTTTCTCCTAAATGCAGCTTCACACGGGTTTATCCTGAAAAATCTTACACGGGTCCTTTCTCATATATTTCCAAATGAAGTTTTACACGAACTTATCCCAAGGTGATCTTACCCAGGTTCCTTCTGAAGTTTTACATGAACTCATCCCAAAGTAACCTTACCCAGGTTCCTCCTGAAGTTTTACACGAACTCATCCCCAAGTAACCTTACCCAGGTTCCTTCTGAAGTTTTACATGAACTTATCACAAAGTAACCTTACCCAGGTTCCTCTTGAAGTTTTACACAGACAGCCCAAAGTAACCTTACTTAGGTTCCTGCCGAAGTTTTACACGGGCTTATCCTGAGGTAACCCTACCCAAGTTCCTCCTAAATCCCTACACGGACTCATCACGAGCAACCTTACCCAGTTTCCTTCTGAAGTTTTACACGAACTTATCCCAAAGTAACCTTACCCAGGTTCCTTCTGAAGTTTTACACGAATTTATCCCAAAGTAACCTTACCCAGGTTCCTTCTGAAGTTTTACACGAACTTATTACAAAGTAACCTTACCCAGGTTCCTCTTGAATTTTTACACAGACTTAGCCCAAAGTAACCTTACCCAGGTTCCTGCCGAAGTTTTACACGGACTTATCCCAAAGTAACCTTACCTAGGTTCATGCCGCAGTTTTACCCAAACTCCTCACAAAGCAACCTTACCCAGGTTCCTTCTCAGTTCAGGTGCAATTTTACCCAAACTCCTCACAAAGCAACCTTACCCAGGTTCCTTCTCGGTTCAGATGCAGTTTTACCCAAACTCTTCACGAAACAACCTTACCCGGGTTCCTTCTCACGGCCCTACTATCCAGGCTTTTCATATCGAATTAACCCTACTATCCAGGTTCCTTCTCACAGCCCTACTATCCAGGCTTTGATTTCGAAATAACCTTACCCAGGTTCCTTCTCACGGCCCTACTATCCAGGCTTTTCATATTGAAGTAACCCTACTGTCCAGGTTCCTTCTCACAGCCCTACTCTCCAGGATTTTCATATCGAAGTAACCCTACTATCCAGGTTCCTTCTCATAACCTTACCATCCCGGTTTCTTTTCTCTTATATCCAGACAGCAGTCCACAACACTGTAAGACCTGGACCTGATCAAACTCGATTGGGTTCGCATTTCCCTAGTAAGTCGTGGTGCAGCCTGTATACTGACCAGACATGCAGCTCACCTCCGGAGTTAATTCCCCAATAGAGTAACGGACAACTGAAGCTCCTAAAATTCTATATCTCCCAAGACAGATACCAACATTCCTCATCAGATTCTTCCTCAACAATAAAAACAGGGACTCTCGTCAAAGGAATATCTCAGGAAATCCACATTCTCTAGATGGCATCTTTAAGCCCACCTTCGAAGATTCTTCATCGCATCCAGGATGACATCTTTAAGCCCATATCCGACAATCTTCCATCATTGACTTCCGAATGGCATCTGTAAGCCCATTCCCGATATCACAAATCAAGTGCCACTTCATGCGAATGCAAATTTCTGGGCATTCTATTGTTCAATCATCTTCCACCTCCAGATCACGAAAGGCAGAGCAGCCAATCTACATCCTCAGGTTTAAGAATATTGAACAGGGGCAGTTGTTGTACCCCAAAATTTTCCCTCTCATTTTACTCAACAAATGTCAAGTGAGGTCCCTAATTTGCTCAAAGTTGCCCAAGAGTTGACTAGACAAACTCTCTCCTAAGGCAGTATACCCCAAATTAGGGTTTCTATTTTCATCAAGATGGGTGGACCACAAAGGTCTCATATGCTTTCCAAGGTCTTATTTTGTTCCCAAGATCATCCATGCCAAGTTTTAGGCCTTGCATAAGAAGTTTGCTCAATCAACTGCTCAAATGCTTGAGAATCGATTGTAGTAGGTCAAAAGTCAATTGTGGCCCACATACAGTCAAACCTCAATATTTTTTGCCAACATTAACATTTTTAAGTGAATTCCATCATTTGATCAATGGTTGATCATGATTCCCCAAGGAATGCTCCAAATTCATCAAAACCCAAAAGTTGCTAAATTAGGGTTTCTCAGTAAAAGTCAACCCAACTTTGACCAAGCATAATTTCCTCATACTTTATTAGAAATTTTCCATCCAAATCTCATTTTGAATAGGATGCAATTCCAGACAACTCATCTTCAGCTTGCAAGTTCAAAATATGCACTCATAAAAAGATGTGAATTTTGACATTATAGGTCCTTTTGAAAAGTCAACAAAAACACCTTTTGGGTCAAAGCTTCATACATGAACATGGAAGATCCAATTGATATGAAACAAAAATGTTTGTTTATAGTACATCCTAAGCTTTCTAAAAAGTCCAAGAACACCCACCCAGGGTCAAAATTGAGAGAGTTGTGCATTGTCAAAGTTGACAATTTTTGGAAAATTGTCAAAAGTCAACATTGATCAAATTTGCATTTTTTCCAAAAGGGCCCATGTTTTCTTGTTTGAAACATGTTTCTAATAGGACCCACGACCCATGAGCTTTTCCATATATTATTTTATTATTTTTATCATTTATTTTGATTTTTATTCATTTAAACCAAAATAAATCAAATTAAATGGTAAAATAATAAAAGCAAATCAAATCTTGGAATTTTTGTGCACATTATGAGTCCATATACAGCTATCATGGCATGTAATTAGTGCAAGGATGATTTAGATTGAAAAAGTCATGATTGGAGCTATTTTGGAAAGAAATCATACAAGGCCAAAATCAAATCAAATCTTCATAATTCCTCAAGATACCATGAGATTTCTTCCATTATTTTTGACCTAAATTCCTCCTCTATATAAACACAACACCCTCATACACTAGGGAGCACGAAATTGGCTGCCCAAGAACGCTCTCTAAAAATCTCAAATTCTATCAAAACTAGTTCAAAGTCAAAACAGAAGATCCAGCCACTTTCAGTCCAAGCCATTAATTACAAATCATTCCTGAGGTATCTAAGGGTAAGAATAGGTCGAAAGTCATGGCCGTTGATGTTTGAAACAAGCATACTCATCTTCTCCTATTTTCTTTTCTTTCAAACATTCATATAATTAATTTCATGTATTGCTAATGTTTATTAACTGTCTAAATGAGTTCTTGTTGTTACGTAGAACAGGTTTGAACCACAAACAATAGCTTGGCTTGGTGGATGAGGCGCCTAACTGTGACCTTAGGGGCATGGGTTCATCATCCACCCCATGCTTTTTTCCTTTTTTTGACTATTTTCTTTTCTAACCCTTTTCATTTATTTATTTTTCACTTGATTTGTTTTCTATCATTAATTTAATTAACATATAAAATCACAAAAAAATCATTAAATATTAGTTTTAGGCTTTCAATTAATTAAAATAATTTTTGACATAAAAGTTGTTTTGATTTAATCAATATTGATTTTATTTCATAATTAACTTGTAAAATAATCAGAGTTAGGTTTTTAATTATTATTTCACACTTTTATTGTTTTCCTAATAATTTACTGCAGATTCAGTACATGGTGCAGATCCAGCGTCCAACCACAGCAGTCCATGGTGCACTCTCTGAAGCTAATCCACATGGGATCACATGCAAGGAACATGGGCTAACCAATTTGGGCCTAACAATTTGGCAATGCACCCCCAGTTTGTATTCTACCACACAGGCCCAATCTTTTCTTTTTTATTTTATTTCAATTATTTTTATTGTTTTAATTTATTTATTTTATTTATTTTCCAAAAATAATTTTTAATCAAAACATAAAAATCAAAAAATCAAAAACAATATTAGGTTTAGTCTTTTTTTCATAAAATATTTAATTGCATTAATTAGTTTCATTAGGTTAACTTAAATCTTTTTTCATAATTAAAATCAAATGGAAATTAGGTTTAATTCTTAATTTTAATTCCTTCTCAAAATAAAAAACACAAAAATAGGTTAACTATTTTTTTCATTAATTTAATGATTTTTCATAATTAAAACTTAATTAGTGATTAGGATATTTTACAATTTATTCTTTATTTCCTTAAATAAAAATGACAAAAAAAGATTTTTTTTTTCTTTAATTAAATTCAATTTGGTTTTGAAGGGTCAAAACCCTAATTTCTCGCATTTACGTTTGTCGTACGTACTTTTCATTATATTTTTGTAATTGCTTTGAGGTTGTAATAGTCTTTTAAACTAGGGTTTTATTTACTGTTTAATTTCCCCCAAGTTTTGGTTATGTAATCCCTATTCCCCGAAGCCTTGTAATAATTAGATTTACTTTTCCGCTTTTAATTTCCGCAATCTTTAACTGTCTATATGTATGGCTAATAGGATTGTATGGCAAGAATGTCTGAAAAAATTAAAATGGTAGATCACCTAATGTGTAAAGATTAAATAACTGAAACAAATCACGTGCACATATCCACTCCTAGGATTTACCTCACTTCGGTTGCCTTCGGTAAACAATCATTAAGCATAGGAGATTGTAGTGGTTGCCCTCCAGTCTAATGAGATCAAATTGTCCCATTCGAATGTTGCCTCGGAAATGTTTCCTCGGAAACGTTGCCTCGAAAAGATCTTAAGACTCTAGGGTTACTACTAAAGTTTTCTAACTATTGCTTTAGTGATTGTATTTGTCCCTTTCGAACGTCCCTTACAAACTCCAACGACGGTGCTACCTACTCCTTAATAGTGGGATAGCGTTGTCTAAAGGAAATAGAATGAACAATCTTTTTTCGAGTAGGTAGAATCTTAAGTACTTGCTCAAAACAAATCTTTTCACACTAACACCTTTTCAAAACAGTTTTCAAAAAACAACTTTGTCACCCCCTTGAGGACTGATACAAGGGTTATTACAAAGTAAAACATTTTCAAAGCAAGCACACACACAAGCAATTTTAAAAAGATGAGAATGTGCCTAAGAGCCCATGGAAAACCATGGATAGAAAAGGTGCTAACACCTTCCCTTTCTATAATCTACCCCCGTACTCAGAATATCTCGAAAAAAGGTTTTTTTTTTGTTATTTTTCCTTTTCCATGATTGGATGAAATAAAAGTCGGTGGTGACTCTTACTTACCGCGACATTTTGCGAACATAAAACACAAAACGTAAACCAGTATTAATAGTCGGTTCTACCACCGTATCACAAAGTTCATACCCTCTTGAAGTTTAGTTGGTTTCAAACTTGTCTTAAAAAAGTAACTGGGTTCTAAGGGATCTAAATATCACTGACCATCCTTTATCGGGCATTGTCTCAGCTCAAGCAATCTTTTCTTGAGGCCAAAATATCCTGAAAGTCTGATCTCAATGAGTGTAGCATCGAGTATCAACCAATCCTTAGATCTATACAGAGGCCGGCTATCTCACTACTTTCTAATGGCCAAATTTGTTCAACTAAGGTTATAAGGTTCGTTAGTGCTTCACGACACCACACGGTGGCCCCGTATTCTCCTCGTTTCCCCGCGAAGGATAATGGTACCAACCAAAGTGTCACACCAACACAGCCATCACTTAAACCATATCAGTCTACGCCGTACAGTCTCCATGATTTATTGTTGTTTACCTAAAAAGTGCCCCAGGATCCGGGTGTAGGACCTATAGTAACCCAAACAATAACCCTTTAAGAATAAAGCAAACAAACAAGAAAGCAATTTTTGAAATGACCTAGATCCTAAGGTAAACCCCACTTTATAAATCCCCAGTAGAGTCGCCAGTTTTGTGATATGGTGGCAGAACTGACTGTTATTTTTGGTTTGCGTTTTGCGTTTTTTTCTTTGCAAAATGTCGCGATAAGCAAGAGTCGCCACCGAATTTTATTTCATCTAACTAAGGAAAAGGAAAAAGAACAGAAAAAACCTTTTTCGAGAATATTTTTGAGTACGGGGGGTAGATTATAGAAAGGGAAGGTGTTAGCACCCTTTCTATCTGTAGTTATCTACGGGCTCTTAGGTACTTTCTCATATTCTTAAAATTGCTTGTGTGTGTGCTTGCTTTGAAAATATTTTACTTTGTGATAACCCTTGTATCAGTCCTCAAGGGTGTGACGAAGTTGTTTTGAAAATTTGTTTTGAAAGGTGTTTGTGTGAAGAGTTTTTATTGAGCAAGTACCTACTAGCATCTACCTACTCGAAAGAAGATCATTTTTGTTCTATTTCCTTTCGACAGTGCTATCCTACTGTTAAGGAGTAGGTAGCCCCGTCGTTGGAGTTTGTAAGGGACGTTCGAAAGGGACAAGTACAGTCACCAGAGCAATGGGTAAGAAACCTTAGTAGTAATCCTAGAGTCTTAAGATCTTTCCGAGGCAACATTTCTGAGGCAACATTTCCGAGGCAACATTCGAATGGGAAATTTGATCTTTTAGATAGGAGGGAAACCATTAAAATCTCCTATGCTTAAATGACTATTTTACCGAAGGCAACCGAAGTAAGGCAAACCCTAGGAGTGAAATATGTGCACGTGATTTTTTCAGTTAATTAGTCTTTGCACATTAAGTGAGCTACCGTTTTAATTTTCAAACATCTTTCCATACAATCCTATTAACCATGCATCTAACAGTTAAAGATTGCAGAAATTAAAAGTGCGAGAAAATAAACCTAGCTATTACAAGGCTTCGAGGATAGGGATTAATTACATAACCAAAATCGGGGATAAAGCGATAAATGAAAACCCTAGTTTAACTATTACAAACCATTGGCAGTTACAAAAATATGAAAAGAATTAATTAAACGCGCGGCGAATTAAATGTGAGGATGTTTGTAAAAAAACCTAAAACCCTAATTGAGAGAAAAATATTTTTGTACATTTTTGTTTGAGAAAAGAATTTAATTGCACATTAATTAAAACCCTAATTTCTAATTGCTTTTAATTATGAAAAAAAGAAATTAAATTAACCTATATTTCTAATTAAAATAAAATAAATATTTTATTAAAAAAAATTCTTTTTTGGTGTTTTGTGATTTATTGGTTTTATGATTAATAAAAAATTAATTAATTTGGTGAAAAATAATTAAACAAAATAATTAAAAGAAAAGAAAATGGGCCCGTGTTGAATAGCAAATCTGGGGGTGTGAGGAATTGAATTTATTGGGCCCAAGACTGTTGGCCCACCTACCTGTGTGAGATCCTGTGTAGCGCTCTCCTGAAGGTACACCATGCTTCTTCAGGCTTGAAGCATTATATCTGGAGAAGCTATGATTCTTTGGTTGGAAGTGATGGCACATGATAGGCGCTCGAGCGTGTGATGCACTGAATCTGCAAAGGAAAAATAATACAAAGTAAATTGTTGGGACCTGGGATCGAACCCAGGTCCTTATGCTTACCACTAGAGCGCTCTTCCACTGGGCCAATTTGTTTAGTTGTCATTATACTGAAACAAAATATAATATATTAACGCCAAGTGGGTTAGTGGAAAACGCGCGCAGGATTCAAATGCTCTAATGGTTGGCTTCCACATGACCTTCTTCTACCTTCCTCCGCCGTTTTGGCTATATACCTTTTACCTACAGTCGTGCATCTATAGCTATAGCCCCGTCACCTTCAAAAACTCATAAAACAAATGATAAATGAAATTGGAGAACAGAATCCAATTGGTCTTGGTGTCAAGATCATCATGGTATCTTGTTCATGGCCTGATTTTATCTGTATGCAAAAAACCTAAAATGCACATAGAAACCCTAGCAATGGGAGATCTAGATATAGGCATCAAAAATACAATTGAATCATACAGTCATGTTGCAAACATCTCAAACATCATAACTATACCAATTAAACGTACTAATGATACAGGAATTACAGTAATCGGTTTTTGAAAAAAATGCAAACCATGTGAGTTATAGCTTGCGTTTCTTGATGCTTCAAACCTTGAAAATAATTGGGATAGCTTCAGAAACTCCCAAGGAATATCGTTTGATCCTTAAAACGCTTTGAACTGGCCTGTGGAGCAAGATTGAATCTGCACTTTCCTTTGAAAAATTAGAAATTTGTTCTGCCTTTTTTACGCCTGCCAACCTCTTTTTTACCCTTGGTTCTTGTTTATTATATATGCTAGAGTGAATTAGGATTGCAAAAACAGATGATATCTTTGGAATTTTGGAAGATTTGATTTAATTTTTCATCCATATGCAAACCTTCTATATTGAGAGAAATTATCCCATTTTTTACCAATCATGCTTGATTCGATTTCGTCTTGATATCTCAGCATAATTTGATTGAGATCCTGTCCAAAAATCATATCAAAACATATATTTGATATTATTTACCAATTATTTGATTTAATTCAATTTTTAATAAATAAAAAATCAAAATAAAATAAATAATGAATAAAATAACATGTGAGTGAACATTTGGGTCGTGGATCATGTTACAAGTGAGGTGCAATCATAAAAAGTTAGGCCCATTTGGCAAAAAATGCATTTTTGAGCATATTTGACTTTTGCAAATTTTGCAAAAAGGGTCTACTTTGACAAGGCATATCTCTTCCAATTTTAACCCTAGAGAGGTGTTCTTGGACTTTTTAGAAAGCTTAGGATGTCCCCTAATAAACCCTTTTAGTCTTATCTCAATTAAGTCTTCCATGTTCATGTAAGAAGCTTTGACCCAAAAAGTGTTTTTGTTGACTTTTCAAAAGGACCTATAATGTAGAAATTCATATCTTTTGATGAGTGCACATTTTGGACTTGAGGGATGAAGATGAATTGTAAGGAAGTGCATCCTCTCAAAAATGAGAATTGGATGGAAAATTTATGATAAAGTGTGAAGAAGTTATGCTTGGTCAAAGTTTGGTTGACTTTTCCTAAGAAACCCTAATTTAGCAACTTTTGGGTTTTGATGAATTTAGGGAATTCCTTGAGGAATCATGATCTAACCTTGATAAAATCATGGATATAACTTCAAAATGTTTATGTTGACCAAAAATCTTGAATTTCGACTGTATGTGGGTCACAATTGGCTTTTGACCTAATACAGTCGATTCTCAAGCATTTGGGCAGTTGACTGAGCAAACTTCTTGTGCAATGCTTGAAATTTGACATGGAGGGTATTTAGAACATATTAGTACCATGGATAGAATATGATGTCTTTGTATTTCACTCATCTTGATGAAAATGGAAACCCTAGTTTAAGGTACATTGCCTTAGGAGAGAGTTTGTCTGGTCAACTCTTGGGCAACCTTGAGCAAATTGAGGATCTCTAGGAGTATGTGTTGAGTAAAATGAGAGGGAATATTTTTGGGTACAACAATGTCAACACACGTTATTTGTAGGGGATGAGGTTTGGGTGCTTCGTGTCCCATTTTCCTTTGATCTGACTGATGACCAAGGCTGAATCTCCGAATACACTTAAGGACTTGATCTCCAAATCTATGGCAGCCTTGAGACTAAAAATGCATGCTTCATACTCTGCCATGTTATTTGTACAGTTAAAGTAGATTCTTGCAGTAAAAGGAGTATGACATCCTTCCAGATATATGAGTACATCACTGATGCCATTGCCGAGTGTGTTAGACGCCCCATCAAAAACCAGGGTCCATCGGGATCCTTGTTCAGGTATGTCATATGGTCTGAGTTCCTCAAAGTTGTTTACCATCATGATGTCTTTGTTTGGGAATTCAAACTTCATGGACTGGTAGTCATCCACAGCTTGATGAGCAAGGTGATCGGCTTGCACACTTCCCTTTATTTCTTTCTGGGTAGTGTACTGAATGTTATACTCTGTCAGGATCATTTTCCATCTCGCTATTCTCCTAGAGAGGGAAAGCTTCTCGAATATGTATTTTATTGGATCCATATTGGATATCAATAAGGTAGTATGGGTCAGCATATACTGTCTTAGCCAGCGAGCAGCCCATGCCAGAGTGCAACAAGTTTTCTCGAAAAGTGAATATCTTGTTTCATAGTCGGTAAACTTGTTGCTCAGGTAATAAATAGCACGCTTTTTTTAGCCAGACTCATCATGCTGCCCCAGCACACACCCCATTGAATTTTCCAAAACAGTTAGATACATGATCAATGGTCTTCCTTCGACTGGTGGCATTAAAACAGGAAGCTCTTTTAAGTACTCTTTGATCTTGTCGAAGGAAGTTTGGCACTCATCATTCCATTTGACTACTTGATCTTTCTTAAGTAATTTGAAGATTGGTTCACAAGTAGCTGTTAAGTGAGAATGAATCTGGAAATGTAGTTTAGCCATCCTAAGAATCCTATGACTTCCTTCTCGGTGCGAGGAGCAGGCGTTTCTTGTATTTCTTTCACCTTGGCAGGACCCACATCGATACCTTTACCGCTGATGACAAAGCCTAGGAGTTTACCAGAACTCACCCCAAATGTGCATTTATTCGGGTTCAGCCTCAGCTTGTATTTCTTCAGTCTCAAACAGTTTCTGCAAATGGTCAAGATGTTCTTCTTCAGTTTGAGATCTGGATATCATATCGTCCATATAGACCTCTATTTTGTGATGTATCAGGTCGTGAAATAAAGCTACCATGGCATGTTGATAGGTTGCCTCAGCATTCTTCAACCTGTATGGTATAACCTTGTAACAGAATGTGCCCCACTGTGTGATAAAGGTCGTTTTGTCCATGTCCTCGGGCGCCATTTTGATTTGGTTGTAGCATGAGAAACCATCCATGAAGGAAAACACCTTATTATATGTTGTATTGTCAACCAGAATATCGATATAGGGAAGTGGGAAATCATCCTTAGGGCTTGCCCTATTCAAATCTTTGTAGTCTACACACATTCGTACCTTACCGTCCTTTTTAGGTACTGGAACAACATTGGTGACCCATTGTGGATAGGAGGTAACGGCTAAGAATCCGGTGTTAAATTATTTCATGACTTCAGCCTTGATCTTTTCTGACATGTCTGGTCGCATGCGACAGACTTTCTATTTTACCGGAGGGCAGTCTTCTTTTGTTGGTAGACGATGTACCACGATATCAGCATCAAGTCCCGGCATGTCTTTGTACGACCAGGAAAAGACCTCAACATAATCATGTAGCAGCTGATTCAGACGCTTCTTGACACTGGGTTCCAGATTGGCACCCACCTTGACTTCTTTCTTGTCCTCTTTGGTACTTAGGTTAACTGTGTCCACTGGTTCTTTGTGGGGTTGTATGGTCCTCTCTTCTTGTTGTAGTAACCTGGATAATTCCCCTGGCACTTCACAATCTTCCTCACCTTCGTCTTCGGCTTGGTAGATTAGATTTTCAGAGTCACAAAAAGCCATAGCAGAATTTTTACCCATGGGATCCCGAATGGATGTAGATCTGCATTTTGAATGTGAGTGTGTGTAAGAGTATAGCTATCTTTGAAAGAAATAAATGTAAGAAATAAAGATAAGGAGCACAAAGTTTGTATGCAAAAACGTCCATGATTCATTGATGACATATGAAAATGAGGTAACCCTTACAAATGGACCATTGTGCCTCGGGTAAGACACAAGGTTTTAAAAGTCTGAATTGTTTAATTATTACAGATCCGACAAAAATTTTAAAGACAATTACTGTTGGATAAAATTAATTGGGAAAAAGTCTTTAGCTTCCCAGTTGATGAGTCCTTCATTGAAAGTTGGGAAAGTAAATTCCTCCAGGTCGTAGTTGTCCTCATCATCCTCCACAACGTTGATTCTGTGGTTGCTGATCTTCAAGGGTGGTCCCCCGGCACGAGCACGGCGTACAGCTTTCTGGGCCCCTGAAGGGAAATCCGGGAGTTGGCCTCAAATAGTACACCCACCTTCTTCGATCATTGCCTTGGCATCTTTCAGAGAAGACATCTTTAGCGGAGGTCTTGTAATCTTTGGGATTTAGGAAACAGCCTTAGTTACTGCCACGGTTGGTGGGACTTCCTCAAAATGCTGAAACGGAGTTTCAATGAATTCACCATCCAACTCCATGTATCTGAAGGAGTTTAAATGACTGACCATATATTCCTCTTCTCCATGGACAGTAATGATTTTCCCCTTGGTTGGGTATTTCAGTATTTGATGTAATGTAGAGGTGACAGCACCAGCATGGTGAATCCATGGTCGGCCCAATAAGCAGGAATAGGAAGGGCGAATGTCCATCAAGTAAAAATTTGAATCAAAGGTTTGAGTTCTAACCTTAATGGGGATGTTTACCTCTCTATGTACCATTCTCTTTGAATCGTCGAAGGCCCTTACCACTATGTTGATGGGTTTTAAGGTCAGACCTTCACAGTCAAGTCTATCAAGAGCCTTCTTAGGCATCACATTCAAAGATGAACTGGTATCAACCAAGACATGGGCCAAAGTTATGCCCCGACATTCGACAGACACATGTAATACCTCGTTGTGCTTCCTACCCTCTAGGTGTCAAGTCAGCATCAGAAAAGCCTAAACCATTGTCAGCGGCTAAACTGACCACACAGTCTTGGAACTGATCAGCAGAGGTTTCTTGTGGTACATGGGCAGTTTTAAGAAATTTCACCAAGGCCTTCGCATGAGCCTCAGAGCACAACAATAAATCCAACATGGAAATTTTGGATGGAGTCTGTCCTAGCTGTTCGACTACGTTGTAGTCGCTTCTCTTTATAATTTTCAAAAATTCTTCCATCTCCTTTTGGGAGGCTTCAATGATAGATATTGTTTACGCCTTCATCTGGACAGGCTCAACCAGAATGCCTTTTCCTCGCGTCTCGGTCGACTCGGTGGTAGGAGTGTTATTAGGGGTAACCATAGGGATTATAGTAGTAGTAGTGTCAACAGGAATAGAAACAAGGATGATCACAGGACCGGTAACAGTCTTCGGAGGAGCAATCTCTGGAGAGAAAATTCTTCCACTTTGGGTTATCTTGCTGGTTCCTGCAATATTACTAATGTCGGGGTCAGCCTTCTCAAGAATTGAGTCTTCATCAGCCAGCCAATCCTGTTTGACGCCGTGATAGTAGACGTCGCCCCCATAGTTCCATGGGATAGTTTTATCTGAGGAGTACAGGATTGACCCTGGCATAGTAATTATCAGTGGAGCTACTTTAGGAACTGATGTAATCCTAACGGGTCTTTTGGTGGATACCCTGGAAGGATTGACGGAAATGGTTATTATTGAAACATCTTTGTAAGAAATGGTTGGAACAGGAGTTTTTTCAAACAAAATCTCTTTGTCATCCATTAGGCGTTGGACACCTGCTTTCAGTAAATGACAACTAGTTAGTGGGGATAAACAGAAGTGGCATCCTTCATCACAACCTGGAAATAAACCGGCCTTCAATAGGTTCTTCTTCACGGTCAGGAGAGGAGTAACAAGTTCATCTACAACAGTAACAAACATATCATCTTCAACAGCGTTAACACCACGGCCATGTTTGGGCATAGGGGCGGTGATAACGTTTGGTATCTCAGGAGCATCAAACTCAATTTTTTTTGCTTCAAGAAGGTCTTGCACCTTGTTTTTCAAAGCCTAACAGTTGTTGGTATCATGGCTTGGGCTTTCTGAATGGTAAGCACAGCGAGCATTAGGATGGTAGTGAGGAGAGGTTGTGTTAGGATTCCTTGGAGCTTCCTTCAAAGTAACCAGATTAGATCTCAACAAATGTGGCAGGACTTGAGATAGTGTCATATTAATCTGGGTAAATTGTCTTACTGGTCTTTCTGTTCTAGGCTGATCGTTCCTTTGTTGAGTAGGTGCAGGCTTAGGGATCATGACAGCCCCTACCATTGGTCGGCGTTCAGTTCTATCTTGATTTCTTTGGGGATACACAACACCAACTTCTTTCTTCCCAATAAATGGTTTTCTTTCAGTGGCGGAGGATGCGTCTTTTTGGATCTTCCCACTCTTAATCCCAGCTTCCACTCTTTCTTCGGTCAAGATTAATTCAGTGAAGCCTGCTGAGGAGCTTCCAATTAAATGATTAAGGAAAGGACCAGACAAGGTACCCAGAAACATGTCTACTAACTCTCTTTCGGAAAGGGGAGGTTGGACTCTTTCTGCTAAGTCCCTCCATTTTTGAGCGTAGTCTTTGAAACCTTCACTTAAAACCATAGCCATACTCTGGAGTTGAGCACGGGTAGGAGCAAGGTCTGCGTTGTATTGATATTGTTTATAAAAAGCAGTGGCAAGGTCTTCCCAATTATGGATGTTGGCCCTTTCCAGTTGATAGAACCAATCAAGCTAAGTTCCGGGTAGACTATCTAGGAAGAAGTGGACCCGCAAATCTTTGTCAACAGTGTGAGGCTGTATCTTCCTCACATAGGATCAGAGATGCATTTTGGGACACGAAACTCCGTCGTATTTAGTGAACATTGGTGCCTTGAATTTTGGTGGAATGACAATCCCAAAGACTAAACCCAACTCTTCAAAGTCCAACCTAGGCACTTTCTGAATCTTCATTGCACTTAGTCGTTCTTCCAGATGCTTGTATTTGTCGTCGGCCGAGGGATATTGCTCTTCAGAGTAATCTTCTTCTTCTTCCTCTTCAGATTATAGCTGGACAACCGCTTCCTTGCCTTTCCCTTCTTGATTATCTTTTTCACCAGATGACGTTGCAAAGTCTAGGGTCCGTCTGGCTTATCCTTGAAACCTTCTTCCCATATTCAGAACTCCGGTTATTTTCTTTGCTTTCTTCTTCTTTTCTTCAATCAGAAAATTTTTCAAATCTTCTTGTCCTTTAGCTAGAGTCAAGAACAACTAATGAAACTGAGCATTATGCGCCTGGAGATCCTTTACAGTCTGCTCGAGATCCATCTTACTGAAATAAACAGTGGAAAGATGAGGAGACTTGTTGTAAGAAACCTGCTTATGTTATGATGAATGGTAAATGCATATGTAATGATTTTAAGGAAATTAGAGATTTAAATTTGATTTAGACCAAAAAGGAACACGCGTTATATTAATAAATCAAAGCTTGAGTACATCATGCCTCTTTTGGGCTTACAAAAACTCTAAGATAAAAAGGTTGTACGCATCCTCTTTGGTGCGATGTAGGCGTTTAGGCTCCGCTCCTCATGAAGTTGCTTAGTGAGTTCCAAAACCTTCTTCTCGCTGGCGTAGAATTGGGCCTCGAAAGTGTCTCGCTCCCCCTTAAGTTGTATCCCATCCCTTTGTAAGTCTTCAAGATAGGTGGGAATGTCAGGATACAGGATAGTGTATGGAATATCTCCTTCCACAATAGGCTCTATGATTACGGGAGAATGGAGGGGTAAAGCATTATAAGACTTTGAGCACGAGCTCATACCCATTTGAGGTAAGGCTCAAGGGGGTGGAATTCTAATGCCCCAATGTCTTGCTATCTACCTTGTTCAACATCCTCCATGCTCGGATAAATCTCTGGTCATGACCTTGATCGTCGTTCTCGTAGTCAAATACCAAACCTTGAATAAGCATCTCATGTGGGCCATCCCTTCGGGCGTAACCAAACTATCTCAAGGCTAAGCATGGGTTATAGGTGATACATCCTCTAATGCCAAGTAAAGGTACATTAGGGAATTCTCCACAACGGTCGACAATAGTAACATTCTCTATAGATCGGGAACACCAATTAATGTTTGAATGTTTGAGCGTCATCAACCTATGTGACCACCTTGAACCTTGCTCGTTCTTCAATACAGATTGGGGAAGATGCGAAATAAACCATCTTGCCAAGAGAGGAGTACAACACATAAGGATACCTCTTTTCCTCATAGTGCAAGTGTGAAAGGAATTTAGGATGTCCCCTAGCAAAGTAGGCACCGGGTTACGAGAAATGAAGATTTTGACGGTGTTCACATCTATGAGTTGGTCAGGATTTGAAACAAAACCATCCCATAGATGAGGAGAGCCACAATTTCCTCAAAAGCTTGCAAATCCAAAGAGTTCCAACAGTTTTGGGCTTTCTCAAACAAGAACTTTGCTAGGAAACCTTTGACACCACTCCTTATTATAAGTCTCAGAGTGCCTAAGAGGGGGGGGGTGAATTAGGTCTTATAAAAATTATTCGGTTTTATGAGAATGCTTGGTAGTAATTTTTGGTTAAGTGTTTGAAGGTTTTGTTTATATCTTTATCTTTTCCTGATTATGGTGATGAAAGCGATAAATGCAGAAAAGTAAAGAACACGGTGATATATCCTGGTTCCCCTCACAATCCGAGAGTACTCCAGTCCCCTTTCCAACACGAAAGAGATTTCACTATAGTTAGAATGATTGTACAGCCTATGCTTACTATCTAACCTATAGGGTGATCAAAGGTTCTTAACACCTTTAAGACCAAACAAACACTAATGTGAATGAAGAACAATCCTCTTCAAATCACAACACTTACTTCCAACAATCCTGGATAGTAAGGGAAAACCTTTAAGTAATACAATGATTTAGTTTGAAGTATATGGAGAGCTTTATCAATCTTCAATTGATCTTCTTCTTTAAGATAAAAACAATTCTCAACAATGTATATAAATGTTCACAATGTATGTATGAAACTTGTAATGATAATGAAAGTGTATATGGCAAGTTTCACAAAATTATGAACACATGAAAGTATGAATTCAAATGTGAATGAATGAGAAAATTGTTTATTGAAGAAGTTTTAGTTTGAAAATTGAAGCATTGTTTGAAATAAGAAAATCTGCATTTTATAAAGTTGTAAGAACCTCTTCATTCATGCCAATTCATATGAAAAGTTGCAATGCATTCATGAAAAGATACCACTTGAAAAATGTTCAAAAAACAAAGTAAAAGCTGCACTGGTTCGCTAGGAACCGGTTCCGACAGTGACAGAACCCGGTTCTTAGTGAACGTTGTAAGTTGGAATTCAAAAATATCACGCAGGAATCGGTTCCCCAATTGGTTCAACCCGGTTCCTGGTACAAAATCCAGGGACATGCTTTTTGAGAATTGCTGGAACCTGGTTCCCTGTTAGGGAGGAACCGGTTCCAAAATGGTTATTTTCAAAAATGCTTTTTGAAAGATATTTCAAACAAAGTTTTCTTGATCTTAAAGTTATGGAATATGTATATGTTGATGAATGCATATTGTGAACATCTATATTCAAGATTTTAAGAATTATTTATACCATATTGACATTTGATGATTCTTCAATAATTCTTCAATAATCTTCAAGACTTTTATTTGATGTTGATAAGCTTTTTTCACATCCTTGAAATGTTGATGTCCATGTTGTCTTCATCAAAACACATGCTTTAAATATGACTTGAGAAGCTTGCAATTACATTCTCCCCCTTTTTGATGATGACAACCAAGTCTTGAAAACGATTTCTTGAAATGTTTTATGTTGTTTTGTATAGAAAACATGTTGAGCAAATGCAAGGCTCCCCCTAAATTGTATGCTCCCCCTAAGTCCATGATTCTTTGAATTTTGGAGTGAGTTTGATATTTATTTGGGCCTGCAATTTCTTTGAAACAAAACAACACACATGCATATTCTTCTTTCCCTTTGTTAACATCAAAAAGGATGGGGAAAAGAGTGAAATAGATACATATAAAAATTAAGACGTGTATCTTAAGAGAAACATTTAGTGATCACCTTCTTCCAAAATACCAAGTTATTTTCCAAGCTTTTTGTTCTTGATGGACCAGAGAGATCCATGTGTAACAATTGCAGTGGTCTTGTAGTAGACACCACATTCTTAGATTTGAAAGTTGTTTTGGTCTGTTTGCCCTTTTGGCATGCATTACATAATTTGTCTTTGATGAACTTCATCTTTGGTAGACCAATAACTAAGTCATGCTTAACCAATTTGTTCAAGTGCTCCATGTGAATGTGAGCGATCCTCTTGTGCCATAACCAAGCGTCGTTGTTGTTTACCATAAGACATTGTACCTTCAGAGACAAATCATCTAAAGTAATCATAAAAATATTGTTAGTTCTTAAACCTTTGAGTTTTACCTTATTGGTTGCCTCATCCATAATGAGACATTCATCTTTGTTGAATTTGATCTTGAACCCTCTATCGCAAAGTTGACTTATGCTAAGAAGATTGTGCTTTAATCCTTAAACATAGAGAACATCCTCAATTTGAATGGATGGAGGTGTGCCAACTATTCCAACGCCAAGAATCTTTCCTTTTGTGTTGTCTCCATAGGTGACATACCCTTTGGCTTTATGTACTAGATATGAAAATTGGTGTACATCTCCTGTCATATGCTTTGAACATCCACTATCAAGATACCAAACATTTGATGTGGATTTCAAGCATACCTACACAAACAAATTATTCTTTGTTAGGTACCCAAGTTGCCTTGGGTCCTTCATAGTTAGTTCCCTTTTTCACCCACACATAATGCCCACTTGCTATACTAAAGTTTCTAACATAGCAAGCATTAGGTGTATGGCCTTTAATACCACAATAAAAACAAGTAGGTTCAAAGTTACTTCTATATCTAGAAGGATAAGATTTCTTCTTAGGAAATGTTTTCTTTTTCGATACATTAGCCTTCTTCTTTTGATGATTATGAACAACTTGCTTCTTTTCTACCTTCTTGGGATTGGAACTATTACTAGCCTTTACAAAAACAGTGGGATTGTTACTTGGTTTCTTAGAATTCACATAACCAAGACCCCTTTTATCATTTGGATAACGTTGTTGACTTAGTAATCCTTCCAATCCTATTTGTCCTTTTTCATATCGTTCAATGACTCTTTTCAATTGAACAATTTGAAAGACATTTGATTCACACTTGGAGCATGCAAAGTTTTCTTTTTCTTTAATAAAATTCTATTTTTGAAGATCAAAATCTTTAGTCATGGTGTCAATTTTTTCTAAACAACTTAGAAGTTCTTTTCTTGATTTGACACCTTTTTGTATAAACTTTTGCATTCTTTCAAGAGTTCATCAATAGCGTCTTGAACATCATCATCAAAAAGATTAAATTCATTACTAACCTCTTCTTCATTGTCGAAGTGATGTGAAGCCATTAATGCTAGATTTGCATATTCCTCGCTTTCCGAATCGGATGAAGAACTTATCTCATTATCTTCCCATGCAACATAAGCCTTTTTGTTCTTGAACTCCTTTTTGCCTTTGAATCCATTTTTCTTGGAGAGTTTTGGACAATCCGGCTTTATGTGACCTTGCTTTCCACATTCATAACATGTGACATCTTGTGTTGATGTGGAGGCTTCTTTATCTTTATGATTATAAAATTTCTTCCTCTTGACAAAGTTAGCATTATGAAGATTATTCTTATGACCAAAATATTTTCCTAACCTTTTTACAAGAAGCAAGAAGTTTTCATCTTCCTCCGATGCATCTTTATCTTGACTTTCCTTTGAATCAACTTTCAAGGCAATGCCTTTGGATTTCTTCTCTAAATTTTCATGTTTTTCAAGTCTACCGACTTCCATTTCATATTCTTGAAGTTTGCCAAATAATGTAGCGGAAGTCATTGCGGAGAGACTCTTCTTTTCAGAGATTGTCGTTACCTTTGGTTGCCATTCCCTAGTCAATGATCTAAGGATTTTCAAGTTGAGTTCATCATTTGTCAAGGTTTTACCAAGAGCATTTAAGTGATTTGTCAAATGCACAAATCTCTTTTGTAAGTCAAGAATGGATTCTCTAGGCTGCATTCGAAATAGTTCATATTCTTGACTCAAGGTATTTAGCCTTGATCTTTTTACTTCAGCCGTTCCTTCATGAGTTTGAACCAGGGTATCCCATATTTCTTTTGCTGTCTTGCAGTTCGAGACACGGAAAAATTCGTCCATACTGAGTGCACCTTGAAGAAGGTTTATTGCCTTTTTGTCATAGAGAAATTTATTTTTATCATCGTCGTCCCATGCAGTTTTGGGCTTTGCAGAACCAATGCCATTGATTACTGATATTGGGATAAATGGACCATTTTCAACAGCATCCCATACTTCCTCTCCTTGTGCTTCTAAATGCGCCTTCATGCGTATTTTCCAGAAGTCAAAATATTCACCACAGAATAGAGGAGGCTTGTTATTACTACCACCATCTCTGAAAACTGGTTGATGATTTGCGGAAGCCATTCTGGATCTTTAGGAACAAGTTACCTATAACTTGCTCTGATACCAATTGTAAGTCTCAGAGTGCCTAAGAGGGGGGGGGTGAATTAGGTCTTATAAGAATTATTCGGTTTTATGAGAATGCTTGGTAGTAATTTTTGGTTAAGTGTTTGAATGTTTTGTTTATATCTTTATCTTTTCCTGATTATGGTGATGAAAGCGATAAATGCGGAAAAGTAAAGAACACGGTGATATATCCTGGTTCCCCTCACAATCCGAGAGTACTCCAGTCCCCTTTCCAACACGAAAGAGATTTCACTATAGTTAGAATGATTGTACAGCCTATGCTTACTATCTAACCTATAGGGTGATCAAAGGTTCTTAACACCTTTAAGACCAAACAAACACTAATGTGAATGAAGAACAATCCTCTTCAAATCACAACACTTACTTCCAACAATCCTGGATAGTAAGGGAAAACCTTTAAGTAATACAATGATTTAGTTTGAAGTATATGGAGAGCTTTATCAATCTTCAATTGATCTTCTTCTTTAAGATAAAAACAATTCTCAACAATGTATATAAATGTTCACAATGTATGTATGAAACTTGTAATGATAATGAAAGTGTATATGGCAAGTTTCACAAAATTATGAACACATGAAAGTATGAATTCAAATGTGAATGAATGAGAAAATTGTTTATTGAAGAAGTTTTAGTTTGAAAATTGAAGCATTGTTTGAAATAAGAAAATCTGCATTTTATAAAGTTGTAAGAACCTCTTCATTCATGCCAATTCATATGAAAAGTTGCAATGCATTCATGAAAAGATACCACTTGAAAAATGTTCAAAAAACAAAGTAAAAGCTGCACTGGTTCGCTAGGAACCGGTTCCGACACTGACAGAACCCAGTTCTTAGTGAACGTTGTAAGTTGGAATTCAAAAATATCACGCAGGAATCGGTTCCCCTATTGGTACAACCCGGTTCCTGGTACAAAATCCAGGGACATGCTTTTTGAGAATTGCTGGAACCCGGTTCCCTGTTAGGGAGCAACCGGTTCCTAAAGGGTTATTTTCAAAAATGCTTTTTGAAAGATATTTCAAACAAAGTTTTCTTGATCTTAAAGTTATGGAATATGTATATGTTGATGAATGCATATTGTGAACATCTATATTCAAGATTTTAAGAATTATTTATACCATATTGACATTTGATGATTCTTCAATAATTCTTCAATAATCTTCAAGACTTTTATTTGATGTTGATAAGCTTTTTTCACATCCTTGAAATGTTGATGTCCATGTTGTCTTCATCAAAACACATGCTTTAAATATGACTTGAGAAGCTTGCAATTACACTTATTTCCCAGTTAGTTGTGATATCAGATGGTTGCAAGTGTAGAGCTTGAGCAATCTCTTCTGGCTTTGGATCTCTTTCTGTACCGTTGAAAGGTAGTTGATTGAGAATGGGAATCCTCACGAGTTTGGAGAATTCTTCCAAAGTTGGCACAAGTTGATAATCGGGAAATGTGAAGCAATGGTGTAAAGGATCAAAGAACTGGAAGAGCACCTTCACCAAGTCTTCATCAGTGTTGGAGGTCACCAAGTTTAGTAGGCGACCATGTCTCTCGGTAAATAGAGAATTTTCAGGAATCCTTGATGCTAGCTCTTTAAGTTGAGGAGGGATCCTTACAAGAATTACTTGAATAGTTTTCCTGCGAATAGAATCCATGTCCTACAAAACAGAACAAAGATAAATCCCAAGATCCTTGAAATGGTTAGTGAATATGAGTATGATGTTATGATTTTTATGATGTTATGTACAAGTAAATATATATACAAACAAAGAAAACAAGTCCTTAGATTTAGGATTGCATGGAGTCTTATAAGTAAGTACCCTCTTGAAGTTCAGTTGGCTCAAACCTGTCCTAGTAATAGTAATCAGGTTCTAAGGAGCTCAATATCACCGATTTGTTTCTTTGGGCATTTTTTCAGCGCAAGCCTCTTTAATAGAGACCGAAATATCCCAAAAAACCAAATCTTAATGAGTGTAGTATCGAGTATCTACCAACTTCGGACTGCACTAAAGTTGGTCATCTCACTACGTCCTAATGGCCAAGTTGGTCAAGTAAAGGTTCTAAAAGTTCATTAGTGCTTTATGACATCACTCAGCGGCCTTGTATTCTCCTTGACTACTCAAGGGCTACCGGTACCCACAAATATGTCGCACTAACATAGCTATTGCTTAGACCATATCGGTATACCACGCACAGTTTCCACAATGTATTGCTACTTACCTATAAGGTATTCCAAATCCGGGTAGAGGATTCAAACTCAAACAAAGAACCATAATGTAAAACATACAAGTCAAACAAAGAAAGTAAGTAAATATGATCTAACCCTAAGGTAACCCCACTTTTAGAATCTTCCCCAGCAGAGTCGCCAGTTCTATGATACGGTGGGAGAACTGATTTGGTTGTTTTGCGTTTGATCGTAAATGTTGCGGTTAGCAAGAGTCGCCAATGACTTTTCTTTTATCCAAAAGGAAAGGGTAAAAAGCACAGGAAAGACCTTTGAGATTATTTCTTGAGTTCGGGGGGTAGACTATGAAAAGGGAAGGTATTAGCACCCTTTTCATCTGTGGTTTTCCATGGGCTCTTAGTTACTTTCTAGATCACTTGCTTTTGTTTGAAAATGTGCTTTGTGTGGTTTTTGAAAGTATTTTAAAAAGAGGCCATTGTTTAGGAAAAATTTGTAATGATTCTCGTTCGTAAGAATGTATACAAAGGTGTTGATATTTTAAAAATGTTTTCAAGTTTGAAAGGTGTTTTGAAAGTGTAGGTGTTTGTTTGATGATTTTGTTTTGAAATGGAGAAAGTAACTAGGAACATTCTACCAACTCAAAAGTCTTTCATGTTCATTTCCTTTTTCCTTTGACATTGTTATCTTACCATTAATTTGGTAAGTAACCCTATCTTTGGATGTAAAAGGGACGGGCGTGGGTCATCGTATAACCATGATTAGCAATGTTGCAAGGTATCTTAACATTTTTCTTTAGGGACTAAGATCATTTTGAAAAGGCAACATAGATAGCGTCATCGAGGGACTATGATCTTGTATTTTGCTTGTCTTTGCTAAGATACCTCACATGCGTAATATGGCCATTTTTGTAAGGCAACCAAGTGAATTTACCCTAGGGGTGTTTGTATACAAGTGGATTGATTTTCATGCTTGATTTGTCTTTGATTAGGGTTTTCTATTGATTGGTTTTAGTCTTTCCATACAAAACCCTAATTACTAGCATTTGTATATAAAGCGATAAATTGTGGAATTTAAAATTACTACGCTATTACATCATTTAGGGGAAGGGGTATACAAATTACAAATGGGAATATTGCAAGAAATTAAATCTAAATAATATTACAACCATATTGAATTTGTACAAGAATATAAAGATAATGTAAAAGAAAAGAAGATTGTTTTTGCTTGAGTTTTTTATATGAAAGGGTTTTAAGTCTTGACCTAATTGAAAATGATTAAGCAAAATTAAGCAAAATTAACCTCACCTAAACAAGAAAAGAAAATAACTAAAAAGAAGATTTTTTAGGGTTTTTATTTATGAAAAGGTTTTAAATTAGTAAAAATAATATGGATATTAATTAATTAAAAGAAACCTAAGTTCTAAGTTGATTTTAATTTTAAAAGAAAATAATATAATAAATAAACCTAAGTCTAAATATTTATTAATTAAAAAAGAAATTAATTTGTTTAAGAAAATGTTTTTAGTCTTTTTGTTTTATAAAGGAAATAAAATAAATTAATATTTTTTTTTTAAATATGCAAATAAATAAATAAAATATTTTTTGGATTTTTTATTAATAATAATAATAATAATAATAATGATAATAATAGTAATAATAATATAAAAATAAATATTAAAAAAAAGAAATAAAACAAAAATAAGAAAAAGAAAATAATAAAAGATATTAGGCCAGGGGTGCACAAGTAAGTCAGGGTTAGTAAAAGAAAAAAAACAATAGGCCCAATTTGGAGGCCCCACCTGTTCAAACAAACACAAGGAAAAAAGAAAATATGTGGAAAAAAAGTAAAACGGACGCTGGGGCTCGAACCCAAGTCCAAGGGGTGACAGACGCGTGCTTTAAACACGGGGATGGTAATACATCTATTAACTTGTATGAAATGATAAATACATAACATAAAACTTGCCCTGACTGTACTTCATCTTCAACCTCCAGCCAAAGGATCTGTAACTTGCTCATTCGTCAACCATTTTCATAAATGTAAACATGAAACTTGTGTATTTTTTCATCACGAATCCAACCATGTAACTAATTTAAACTAACATTCAAATATAAGGATGAGTTTATGAAAGTACCAAATTCTGACCTAAACGTTCCAGCAAATTCAAACTCAAAATTCTCCATGTTTAAGCAACATAAATGAAATCTATGGACATGTATAGTTTCAGGGAAATGATATCTACATTCTATTTTCATAAATGCAAGCCTAACAATGCCTAAATAATGAGATAGAAGTTCAAGAAAAATACCTCAACACTGGAAATCATGAAATGGATTTGATCTTGTTTCAGGCAATGGTGATGATCAGGCTAGCTCCCTTGGACCTCTAGGAAGTTAATGCAATGGCTGGCTTGAGCTGGGAGTGGTTGGAATGGTCGGGAGAAGTCCAACTGTGATGCTTTGTTTTTGAAATTAGAAATGGGTGAAGATGGTGTTACAGTCGTGTAACAGGGACAGGGATGGCTTGTATATGATGCTTGGAAGCTTCTGGAAGCAAAACGCCAAGAAACGCACGAGTAGTTTTTATTTTGGGATTTTTTGCCAGAATATGCAACAATGGAAGTAAGTGTTACAGCTCTGAGTTCTTGGTGTTTTCAGAGGTGAAGCATGTGGGTAATTTGTTGTAAATGACTTGTATATGTATAAGCAAAAGGTTGGAGAGCTATTACACAAAGGATTTATGAGTTCTAGAGTTATGGCTAGGTTGCTTGATTTTGAAGAAAAGTGAATGTATGGTTCCAAGAGGAAGTACAAGCATGGGCTGAGTGATTGTAAGGCTTGGGACAAACTTCTCTTGAGTTATGGGACGTGTTTGATAAGAAGAAAACCATTGCAAGGCTCAAGAACCAGTTTTGTGCATAAAGCAACTTTTTTAAAATGGCATTGTGCACTTTCTTCCAAAAATGAATATAAAGCATGTTATTGCATTGAATGCTTGAGTTGAGACCTCTAACAGTTGTGCAAGCAATTAATTATGGAGTGCCTAACAAGTTTTATACCTGTAAAGTAGAGATCATGCAGCATAGATTTGAAATTTGTATCTTGTTCATCACAAAATGACCTATAATTTTAGTTTGAAACCCTAACTTCCTCTCTTCGATTCTCCCTGCTCAAGAATGATCTCAAGGAGTTCTCGGACATTTTAGAAAGCTTGTAATGTGCTCTACAACCCCTCTTTTAATAACTTTTGAAATATCCCCTTGTAATTATATGAAAAAGTTCCATGAAGTTAGGTCAAAACCCTGCCTAAACTAGGGCAAAATTTCACTAAGTGTTTAATTTCAAGACCATGACTTTATGAATTAATAACTTGAGATACAAGCATATTTAGGAGAATTTGTGTAAAGAAATTTTGTATATATCATGGATATATACAACTTTCATGTTTGAAGTTTCTTTTGAATCATCTTGCATCATGATAAAAATTTTGCTCAAAGTTGTGAAAAAACATGAAGTTTTCAACACTTAGAAAAATTTATAAGTTTGAAAACTTTGACTTTTCAAAATGAAATCTTGAATTTTTTATTTCTTGATGAATAAGTTTCATATTTTGACATGTTTGGATGAATTATGATCTTTGACACTTGATTTTGACCAAAAAGTCAAAGTTTGACTTTTCAGTATACAGTTGACTTTTGATCAGTTGACTAAAAATTCACTATCAATCCAATTGATCTTGAGAAATATTTTGGGTCATGTCATTAGGTCAAAATGGTGCAATTGAACTCTTGAGATCATGCTTCAAACCAATTGACCATTTGCTAGGTCAAAAATCAGAAATTGTCCTTTCTCAATTAAAGCCCTAATTTTGACCATTTTGCCCTTTTGATGATTTGATCAAATTTCTTGAGGAATTATGGTCCAAACTTGATCAAATGATAAATATGAGTTTATAATGTTGATGTGGATCAAAAATTATGAAGTTTGACTGTAAATTGGCCACAGTTGACTTTTTCCCAACACAACTGATTTTTAGGTCAACTGCTCAATTGACTAAGAAAAAAATGTGATTCAAGGCTTGAAACTTGACATGAGTAATCTTGGGGGTCCATAATGATCCAAGAAATTAATATGAAGCATTGAGAGTTCAATTATCCTTGTGCAATCTCAAACCCTAATTTTAGTCATCAGTGCTTAAGGAGGTGTCTTGCGTTGATCAACCCTAGTGTAGTCTTGAACCAAGAGAGATCTTTGTGAGAAGATATTTGATAAATGAGAGGGAAAATTTTGGGGTACAACAGCAACTATCTGTAAAAAAACTTATTGAATATTAACTCCTGAAACAGGACGAGGAAACTATCTTCCTTTCTCTATGGTCAGATAAAGATCAATTCCCGAAATAAGATGAGGCGACTATCTTTATTATCAATGGTATGAACTTTCGAAACAAGACGGGTTTACCAATAAAGCAGATTGTAGATCAATTCCTAAAACAAGACAGGGTGACTATCTACATGAATAGATTGAAGATTAACTCCCGAAACTGGACGGGGAAACTATCTTTCTTTCTTTATGGCCAGATAAAGATCAATTCCTGAAACAAGACGGGGCAACTATCTTTATCATCAATGGTATGAATTCCAGAAACAGGATGTGTTTACCAACAAAGCAGGTTCCATATCAAATCTCGAAACAGGACGGAGTGACTATCTATATGACGAGCAACTACCCAAACACCCTTCCCAGAGTTTCCTTCTGGAAAGCATGTTTCATTCCTTTTGAATATAACAAAGTAGTTGAAAACAAGAACAGTGGTCAAATGGTTTATCTCTTCTAAAGATCCATCAACAATGAGATGAACAGAACACAAATGGGTCTCACCCTCTCTGGAAACCAACAAAACAAGCTAATCATTTTCCCAAAACATATCATTATGGTAAAGATTATAACTTTAGGGTTCATCAATTACGGTTCCAGAAAAGTGAGAGTTACACCATAAATTGGTTTATTAACACATGAGAAAAGTGAGAGTTGAGCATTAACATAATAGTAATATTATTTTTTCATTAATTAATCAAACTCCTCATGAGATACATGAAATACAAAGAAATTAGAACATTCTCGTATGGAGCATAAAAACATACAAACATACAAATAACCAAAATACAGAGGCAACATGTTGAATCAACTATTTCTCCATATCTATTCCATAAAATTTGAGAATGTATTTGCATAAAAATTCATAGATAGCAAATCGAATTAAATTTATCATTAAATCAAATCATGTATGAACGAAGAAGCAAAAATAAAAAGGAAATAACCATGTTGAATCAACTATTTCTCCATATCTATTCCATAAAATTTGAGAATGTATTTGCATAAAAATTCATAGATAGAAAATCGAATTAAATTTATCACTAAATCAAATCATGTATGAACGAAGAAGCAAAAATCAAAAGGAAATAACCATGTAGTTGGTTATATAAGGAATTGAATTGAAACCTAAGTTCTATGTCAAAAGCAAAACAAGAGTTGGAATAAATCATTGGCAAAGGAAAACCAGTAGATGAATTAGATATTGCTAACCTGTTATGCTAACAACAACGGTAGTAATGTCTGAACGGCAAAATCAACGGTGAAGGAATGGACGGAGACATCAACGGCGAAATTAACGGCAATAACGAGGATAGAGGATGGAGGACGGAGGTGCGTGATGATAGAGGACGGAGGTGTTTCTGGTTTTAGGTTTTTCGTGAGAGAAACGGCGCTTCTGAGAATAGAATAGAAGAGAAACTGTGAAATCTGTTTTTTAATTTTAATTATAAATGACT
Source organism: Vicia faba (assembly GCA_948472305.1). Classification (NCBI taxonomy): domain Eukaryota; kingdom Viridiplantae; phylum Streptophyta; class Magnoliopsida; order Fabales; family Fabaceae; genus Vicia; species Vicia faba. The sequence continues at coordinate 564,089,946 of OX451735.1, forward strand.
TTAGTCAGCGCTTCTGTGAGGCGTTGTCTAATGTGGGCCTTTAGCAACACTTTCTCTTTCTTTAGCAGTGCTTTGATAAATCACTTTATAATATGGGCCGTTAGCAGCGCTTCATACGTAGGCCTTTAGCAGTGCTGTTAAGAAGCACTGCCTAAGGTGGGCCTTTTAGCAGCGCTTTGAAGAAGCGCTGTCAAAAGTAGGCCTTTTAGCAGCACTTTGGTAAAGCACTTTCTAATATAGGCCTTTAGCAGCGCTTCATACGTGGGCCTTTAGCAGCGCTTTTAAAAAGCGTTGTCTAATGTGGGCCTATTAGCAGCGCTCTGGAGAAGCGCTTTCTAAAGTGGGCCTTTTAGCAGCGCTTTGGAGAAGCTCTGTCAAAAGTGGGCCTTTTAGCAGCGCTTTTACATAATTTCGTCTATACTTTCCGTGTTTTATTTTCTATTTAACTTATAGTTACACTTTTGGAAAAAGAGTGTTGTCTAAGGTGCGCTGCATAAAACCCTTTTTGGCGTAGTGACATCTTATAGTACATCATCTAGACTAAATCAAGCGTAGATTTATTCTGATACATCTTTTAAAGACAAAGTCGAGCGTAGACTTAGTTTGACTCTCTTATCAACAGTTATCCTGGATGGCATTTATAAGCCCATCTCCGACGACTCTCCATCACCTTTGGATGGCATATATAAGCATATCTCCAACAATATTCCGTCACTCTCTAAATGATATCTATAAGCCCATCTCCAACAATATTCTGTCATCTCTCCAAATGGCTTCTCTAAGCCCATTCCCAGTATAATCAACCGACATCATTACTTCTTGCACGGGCGAGTGCAAATTTATGGGCACTTAAGTGTTCAATCATATTCTACCTTCAAGTTGCGAATGGCGGACACGCCAATCTAACTCTTCAGGTTTAAGAAGATTGAACAGGGGCAGTTGTTGTACCCCAAAATTTTCCCTCCCTTTTTTTCAAAAACATTCTCTTAGAATTTCCAACTACTCAAGACTACCAAGGCTTCTCAGACTCCAAGACATGTCAACATATTCTTTGTTTCATCCGAGAATTAAGAATTACAAGTATTTCAATCTGAATCACATTTTTCTCCTATCCATTGGCCCTTGAACTATGTTCTTTGACTATTGGAGTATGTGACATCTTTATGAGAAAGATTTTTGAAACATCATCTTCATTTATATCATACAAAGCGTGATTCAAGACGCAAGGTATGAGTTTGTGGGTTACTTTTGATCAAGATTATTTTGAGGTATTCATTCAAGTGTGTGCTAAGCTTGGAAAAATGATCTACATGTTTTGCTTGGTATTCAAGTTACAAGATTAAAACGTTTATCATGATCATTTAACATCTATCATGATATTGTATCATGCTTCATTTATTTCAAATCTTGTGCCCTTAAGTCAAGGCATACTTGGTTGTGGTTCATAAAAGAAAATATAAATAGACTTATCTCACCAATTAAGGTTCTGGTCATTATGATGAGAAGTATTTTTGCATAGCCTAGTTTGTCACTCGTAAATCTCATTTCAAATGCCTTAAATTCAAAATATCAATCTTCTTGTGGAAGATGGGGGGTTTTAAAGTAAAGATAAAAAGAACTCAAGACATTCTTGAGTTTAGGAAGAAAGGGGAAAATTGAATATGTTTTCAAGTCATTCAAAATCTAAATGCACAGTCGAAGTTCCTAAACTTGATTACAATTCTTTCAAATCCTACAAGTTTCATAATACTTCTCCAAGGCATACTCATTCAAAATTTCAAGTCCATTTAAGTGTCAAGCAACTAACAATTTCATCAACCATCACAATTTTTATTCAACCCTCATCCAAATGGTAGACAAGATACAAGTGAAATTCATTTATTTTATCAAAATCCAAAAGTTCATTCAATGATAATTTTTTTACAAGTTCACACCACAAGATTGAAATCACAATGATACAATTTTGTGTCCTATTAAATAAAAAGTTTGTTCTAAACTAAAAAAAAAATTCTACTTCAAATCTTCAAGCTCCTTATGGCAATTGCCTCGGCTTCTTCTTTAAGTCCTCTTCTATGCCTTTCAAGTTCATATGTTCCTCACCAACATCACATGAAACAACAAAAAAAACAAATTGGTTAGCAAAAAAACATGAAAATAAACCAAGAAATTATCAAGCAAGAGTTTCCAAATTTCATCATGAGGGTTTGTGATAGAAATCAGATTATAGGGTGGTCTTCAGTCATGTTTAAACCCAACAACAATCAAAGCCTCATACATTTTCACAAAATCAGATTTGAATCCAATCACGGGCCAAGTTTCATCTCTACTACAAATCACAAATTTAGTTTGGTTCACAGTGAGACAAAATCAAAGAAAAACAAACTCAGAAAAATGTTCATCATAGTCGCAAGTAAAGAACTATCAAGCCCAACAAGAAGCATCACAAATCAGAATTGAAAACTCATTAAAGTCCAGCATCATGTTTCAAGCAACAATCAAAAGCCTCATTTTGCTTTGTTTCAACAAAAGTCAAAACTACAATATCAATCATAGGCCTAGCCCTTTACTACAAATCTCAAACAAATAAATAAAAAAGAGAGTTGTTTGGTTCATAGTAAAGTTAGAAAACTCAAAAGTAATTGACTGCACAAGTACAAAGACAGTAAAAGGAGTGTCATATCTCAGCTCAACCAAAAAAAGTTGCTTAAAGAATAGTACAGAAAATCATAATTCACGAGCCAACAAGTAGCAGGGATAGCATAGCACAACAGAGTGCAAGATATCAAATCACAACAGAGTTAACATATTAGAAAATAATCAGTATAATAAAAAATCACAAATCCAAGACAAAAAGCAATGGCTCAAGGCTTATTATCACAAATCAATTTCAACAATAAACCCTAAATTCACAGCATATAAAGAGAGAAGCCACAGTTCACAATATAGACAAAAAAAACACAGCTACATAAACAAAAAGGCCAGAGTTCAAAAAATCCCCCTTTAAAATCATTCACAGAATCAGCAAGCAAAAAACAGAGATTTCACAAAGTATACAGAAACAACTACAAACCCTAAAAAAGTTGTGTTCATCATTTTCTCAAATCACACACCCTTCAGAAACCGAAAAAAAAGGAGAAGAGGAAGAAACTTCGTAACACAAAAAGATCTCACCAAAAGGTGACAAACTTGCGCATTCGAGTTTCACGGCCTCCGTCTATCTCCTTTCCTTTCGTTTTCTCTTCCATTTACGCATCCATCATCATAATCTTTGCTGTTTTTTTTTAATCTGAGCAATTAGGGTTTTGAATTTCCCCTTTTAGATATAGGGTTCATCACTTAAAATCTGCAAAATCAAGTTACATTTTAGCAAGTAGGAGGTAGAGATGAATCAAAAAATGTAAAAAAAAAAGTTTAGGATCAGAGCTTCGCTGCCGACGTGGAGGTAATTTCCAGCGCGACTAACCCATCGTCTCTGGCGGAGACCCATTAGAGAAGACAGAGAGGGGCGAGAGGACAAAGGGAAGAGAAAGATGTTTTTTGTAGCTTTGTTTCTGAAAACATTACTTTGTTTTTACTTACTATTTAGAATTTTGTTTAATTAAAAATTACTCAACATGCTAATCAGGCGGTGACACTTGTCACCGCCATTGTTATTTTGTGATCTTATGCAGGAACCTCACCATGAAATATCGTGTTCCTTCACTCAACATCACTTGATCATCATCAAGCACCCCAGAAGAGTTCCCACACGATTCACCATCATAACCCAGACACACATGATCCGGCGTTGGAAGCTTATTAGGCCCAAATTTCTTTCTCAGTGCACCCCCTCCATTACTATTTCGCAACACTAGCCTAATATATATTTTTTGTTGCAAACATTTCCTTTTTTTATGATTTCAAAAAAGTGTTTATGTTGGGCCTGCCTTTTGCTATTTTTCACATCCATTTCACTTTTTAACATCCAGTCCATTTATTTTTATTTCTTTTTATATTTTAATTATTTTTATTTATATTTTTATTTTATTTAAACCAAAAATACAAAAAATATATTTTTCTTGAATAATTAGATTTTAAATATTTTAATTCAATTCTTTTTATTTTATTTTATTTACTTCATTTTTTCAAACAAGTGAAACCTCAAAAATTATATTCTAAACAATTAAATTAGACTTATGTCTTGTCATTTAATTTTCCTTTTAAAATTGATTAAGTTAATTAACATGGCTTTTAGGTTTTTTTTTGTGATTAATTAATTAGTTTAAATTAGGTTAACTATCAAACCTTTTTCTCTATCAAAAACCCCAAAAACAATTTTCTTTTCTTCATCTTTACATTTTTGTATATTTTGTTTCGCATTATCATTTATGCACATGGTTTGTAATAGATAATTAGAGCTTTATTGCTTTCCTCCCCTCATTTACAAAATTGTACCCCCATTCCCAAAGCGTTGTAATAGCATAGGATATTTAAATTCCATAATTTATTGCTTTCCTTATTATTGTTAGTAATAATTAGGGTTTGCATGACAAGATTAAAATCAAACATAGCAAAAACCCTAATTCAATATAAAATACTTGAAATCAATACACTTTGCACACATGCACCTCTAGGGTAACCCATAATTGTTGCCTCGGATAAAAGCAGTCATGTCCCTCAAACGTGAGATGTTTTAGCAAAGACCCTCGATTAAAAAGATCATAGCCCCTCGATGACCCTTTGATGTTGCCTTCGATAAATGATCTTAGTCCCTTACGACAATTGCTAAAACATCTTAAAAGTTTCCTTCTATGATTGTACGATGACCCACGCCTGTCCCTCACATCCAATGATAAGGCTCTCTACCAACCAATCATAAAATAGTACTATCTAAAGGAGGAGTAAAAGAACAATGACTTTTTGAGTAGGTAGATTGCTCGTAATTGCTTGCTCATAAAACTAAAACCATTTCCACACTTCACACTTTCAATAATACTTTTCGAAACAAACATTTTGTATACATTCTCGACGATACGAGAATCATTATAAAATTTCCTTACATTGGCACCTTCAAAACATCTTTCAAACACTCATTTTCAACAAATATTTTCAAAACCAACAATTTGTATAGATTCTCAATGATACGAGAATCATTACAAAGTTTGTCGCACTTAGGCGTTTTCAAAATATTTTCAAACTTACACAAATACAAAGCATTTCAAACTGAGCTAGCAATTAAGAGCCTGTAGATAACTACGGATGAAAAGGGTGCTAATATCTTCCCTTTTCATAACCTACCCCGTGAACTCAAGAAAAATTCTCTAAAGGTCTTTCCTATTTTTTTCACCCTTTCCTTTATTGGATAAAAGAAAAGTCGATGGCGACTCTTGCTATCCGTAAAATTTGCGATAAGATGCAAAACACCAAAGTCAGTTCTCCCACCGTATTACAGAATTCCTTCAACGCCTTTATAGCTTTTATGATTTATGGGGTTGTGTTGTTCTCCAGCCAAGAAGATTTCATTGCTGCCTAAATAGTCACCATTTTTATGATCAGAAATACCCTACCTACACTCATTGCTGACACATACCATTTCATTCATCCAAGGTTCGGGAAAGGAGGAACGGTCATCTGTTGCATGCCTCTCTTGTACAAGTGGTACATGGCTCACTTTCCTATAAGAGAACCTTTTATGGATAATGAACAAACCCTTAAGTGGCATAAAAGAATTATGGCGCTAACTTCTAATGATATCAGATGGTTCAATAATGATTACATTGGTATTGAAATCATTTTCAGTTGTGGCAAGCTCTCGAATGTGCCACTCGTGGATACCAAAGGATGGATCAACTACAACTCTGTGATGTCTCAGTGTTAACTAGGTTACTCTCTATCTGGTTCACCAAAAGACGAAGATGTGAAGGAAATAGTGTTCTACAACAAAGGAGAAGATTTCGAACTGTTAACAAAGGTAAGGGAAGCATGGAAGAAGATTCATCGCTTGAGAAGACAAAGTTTGGGAAGGAAGGATTGGACATCAAAAACACCCTACATTAAATGGGTGAAGAAAAGAGTTGAAACTACTTTACTACCATTTCATTTTGAGGCTCCTGTATATTCACCACCTCTTTCACCAGCTACCGCCGTTTTAATGGAGTTCCAGATCCTTAACCAAGAGCTAAGTGCAGAAAATGATGAGTTAAGGGTGTGAGCTACCAATGAAGGCATCACGAAGAATGAGCTATCTTATCAAGTCAAGATAAAAGATGAGTTGCTTGTAGAAAAGAACATATTAATTGATAAAGAGACGAACAAGAGATTAAGGATTGGTAAGGATCTAAGATCATCTCACTCCACCATCAATAATAACAAGGAGGAAGTGGATAGAATACTAAGGGAGAATTCCAGATTGAAGAAGCGGCGGGATATTCTCACAAAGTCAAAGAAAGATATAGAAAATCAGTATGAAAGCCAGATAGAAGACTTGAAGGAGCAGCTCAAAGCAAGAGGGGCAGTACTTATAAGAGAACAAACCAAAGGGATGAAGACCATTCACCAACTCACTGGATGTTAACAGCAACTGAAGGAAGCTCTAGCAACAATTGAAGAACTCAAAGCTTAAGGATGCGAAGATCAGTCGGAAGACCTAGATAAGATACAACTTCATAAAAAATCGATCATTTGGAAGGCGCTCTCGACCAAAGGAAGATACTTATTCAAGAGTTACTCAAGAGTCCTAGGCAACCAAGAACTAAGAAATTTTTTGAAGAAGCTAGAGATTGGAGTGAGGAATATTTATGGTGGGATGGACTTGTCAACATAGAGGTTAGAGAAACATCCTATGGTTTTCTTTTCATAATTGTAGTGATCACTGTTGCACCCCAAAATTTGCCCTCTCATTTCTCAAGGAATCACACTGGATCCTCAAGTTTGGTTTTCATCCAATTCCAAGCCTTGAATTATCAATTTTTCCAAGCAAACTGTGATACGGTGGGAGAACTGACTTGAGGTTTCGCGTTTGTGTTTGAAAATGTTACGGTTGAGTAAGAGTCGCCACCGACTTTTTTTATCCAATAAGGAAAGGTGAAAAAGCACAGGAAAGACCTTCGAGGTAGGTGAAAAAGCACTGGAAAGACCTTTGAGATTGTTTCTTGAGTTCGGGGGGTAGATTATGAAAAGGGAAGGTATTAGCACCCTTTTCATCCATGGTTTTCCATGGGCTCTTAGTTACTCGCTAGATCACTTGCTTTTTGTTTGAATTTGTGTTTTGTGTGGTTTTTGAAAGTATTTTGAAAAGGTGCCATCGTTTAGGCAAACTTTGCAATGATTCTCGTTCGTAAGAATGTATGCAAAGTGTTGAGCTTTTGAAAATATTTCAAGTTTTGGAAAGTGTTCTTGAAGATGTTTTGAAAGTGTATGTGATTATTTTGAGAGTGAGCAAGTAACTAAAAGTAATCTACCTACTCAAAAGGTCTTTAGATGTGTTTTTCCTCCTCCTTTAGATGTTGATATCTTACCATTGATTTGATAAGAAGCCCCATCGTTGGATGTGAAAGGACAGGCATGGGTCATCGTATGACCATGATAGCAACGTTATGAGATGACTTAGAACTTTTCTGTTAGGGACTAAGATCATTTTGAAAGGCAACTTTGATAGCGTCATCGAGGGACTATGATCTTTTTGATTCGTTTGTGCTAAGACATCCCACATGCATAACATGGCCATTTTTATAAGGCAATAAGTGGAATTACCCTAAGGGTGTAAGTGTGTGAGTGTGTTTGATTGCATGCATAATTTATCTTGATCAGGGTGGTCTATTTGTCAGTTTTCATATTTTGTCATAGACGCTAATTACTAGCATATATTGAAAGCAATAACACTGCAGAAATGTAAAGTCCTACGCTATTAGAATATTTAGGGGGATGGGGATACATATTTATGAATGGGGGTTGCAAGTTAAAATTCTAGGTCACTATCATCACCACATTGAAACAGATAAGAATATAGAAAATACAAAATGTTTGTCTGCTTACAAAAATAACCTTTGTTTAAAAAAATATTTATTTTTTTGGGTTTTTATGTTAAAAGAAAATATAACATGCAAATATAAAATATTTTTAGTATTTTTGGGTTAATAATAAAATTATGGCAAAAAATAAAAAGTAAAAAGAAAAAGAAAAAAAAGAAAACATAATCAGCGCAAAATACTGAAAATAGAAGAGGTCAGAAGTTCTGACTCTGACTTGCTGCACAAACAGAAACATGTTAGCAAAATATGGAAGTTCAGAAGTTCTGATTCAACTGTCAGAATTTTGCCTCTCTCCGTGCCAGTCAGAACATTTGCAGCTTAGTCATTTACAGAACAGAAGTTTGCATGTATAACAGTTATGACCAATTTCATGAAATATCAGAAGCACAAATCAGAAGCAACATGTATTTATTAACTCTAATTCTGAGTCCTAATTTCTTTATGAAATTCTGAATAGGGATCTCTTCTACTTAGGCAAGCATATGCATGAATTTTCAGAATATGTACATCCTAAGAATCATAATATCTACATTATGCTAAATATGTAAAATCTGACAATGCTTAATCAGTTATGATGAGGGTCAGCAGAAAACTTACCTTGCAGCTGGAAAGGATTCTGTGAACTGGAGGGTGTTCTTGAATTTTGGTGACGTTCTGAGTAGCTTCTTCACGTACTCAGCAGGAGGGGAATTTGTAATTTCTGGAACAGTCCAAAGGGTGATATTCTGGCTCCTTGGAGGTGGAAGTCAATGGAGTTTGAATGGCAACAGGAATACAGAAGTTAAGGTAACTTCTGATGCATGAATCAGCAGCTACGTGGGTGGCTTTAGTCAAGAACAATTGAGGAAGAAATGGACTTTGAATGGAAGGAATCAATGCTAAGATTTTTGGTATTCTTGTGTTTATAGTTCCTGGGTTCTTGGAATTTTTGTAGTGATTCAAAGCTTTCTTTCTCAATTCTCTCGCTTCTTTCACAATTTTTTTTCTCTAGCTCCCTTTTACAAATTTTTCTGGAATCTTTTCAGTGTGCAAATAGTGTTCTATTTATAGGCAAAGTTTTTCAGTTGGGGCGGTCAAGTGGTGCCAACAACATGAAGTAAGCTTAAACAAGTTGGGTTCAACGTATTCAAGTTGGATAGTGAACAGCGCCTCAGTTGGATCTGGCAGCGTGAATTAATGAAAAGTAGAGACAGCGCATGGATCTAGCATACTTTTGCACAGAAATTTATCTTCCCAAGGAAGTAGGGGTACACGTGGTGTGAATCCCTTGGATAAAGACTCAGAGGCGGTTGTGAGCATTAAATGGGTTCCCATGTGAAACTCTGTATCTTTTCTTGACTCTGGATTAGAAGTTCTGCTTCAGCGTAACATATCATCTTCTGATCCTCTTATCTTCTGACTCCAGCATGTTCTGAAGGATCCTTCAGAACTTCCAGTATACTTACAACATGCTTTGTAATCTCATTTGATTTACCTTTGCAAACTCTGACTGAACCTTCATGGAAACTGGTCCAGAAGTTCTGACCATACTTTGTTTTGAGAATATCCAGAATTTGCTGAGTGTGAACACTGACCCAGAAGTTCTGACATTGTCATATTTCTTAAATACTTAGAAAAATTTTTATATATTTAGAATTTGGCTTTTCCAAAGCAAAATTTGACTTTTGAAATTTTGGATGAAATAAATTTCATATTCCAACATGTCTTGATGAAATATGATTTTTTAGTTTAGATTTTGATCCAAAAGTCAAAGTTTAGACTTCTCAGTATGCAAATGACCATTTTGCCCTTGTGAATGGTTTGCTTGGAAAAATTGATAATTCAAGGCCTGGGGACTTGATGAAAGACAATTTGAGGATCCAGGGTGACTCCTTGGAAATGAGAGGGCAAATTTTGGGGTGCAACAGCTGTCCCTGTTCAAACTTCTTGAACCTGAAGAGTTTAGATTGGTGAATCCGCCATTCGTGACTTGAAGGTGAAAGATGATTTAACACTAAAGTGCCCAGAAATTTGCACTCGAAGATGGATGGTGAATGGGCTTATAGATGCCATTTGGAGGAATGTTGGTAAACTCTGGAAAAAGTATCAGCACAAATCTCTTATTGATTTATACTTAACTTGACGTTTTACCTGGGAGAAGAGGGGTTAGTAAAATGCAAATGCTTGCATGATGTTCATCAGATGTGGTATCATGCTAAATGCATATGGTATGTACATGTTATGATGTATGAATGTGAGATATGTGTTTTCGTTCGGGGAAAATAAATCCCTGACTGCTGCTGAGGAAGTACAGGGAGGTTGAATCCATGATTGCCCGTTGGAAATGAAGAACATGTATGTCTTCAAATTTTGTTGAAAAGGATGCTTTTGTTGGGGAATATCATTCAGATGTCAGATGTTATCTGGTCAGATCCAGGCTTCACAATTCCCGAGGATGAAGTAGTCGGTTGCTTTCTGGTTGGATCCAGGCTTCATGGCAACTTATTGGGGGAAGAGATGAATTAACTGTTATCTGGTCGGGTCCAGGCTTTGTAGAAAATTCCTTGAAATTGAATAGTCATCCGGTCGGGTCAAGGTTTCACAATAACTTACTGGGGATACGGAGGTTAACTGTTATCTGGTCGGATCCAGGCTTCACAATAACTTACTGGAGGAAAGCATGAACTAACTGTTATCTGGTCGGATCCAGGCTTCACAATAACTCTTTGAAGATTGTTATCTGGTCGGGTCCAGGCTTTATGGTCTTTTGGAAAGTTGTACTATTATCTGGTCGAATCTAGGCTTCATAGTGTCTTTCTAGGGATCATGGTTAATTGTTATCTGGTCGGGTCCAGGCTTTACAATACACCATTTGAAAATTGTTATCTGGTCAGGTCCAGGCTTTGCAGATTTCTGAGGTTGATGAGGTCAATTGTTATCTGGTCGGGTCTAGGCTTCATAATAGATTGTTTGAAAGTTGTTATCTGGTCGGGTCCAGGCTTTACAATAAACTGGTTGAAAACTGTTATCTGGTCGGGTTCAAGCTTTGCATATTTCTTTGATGAAGTTAATTGTTATCTGGTCGGGTCCAGGCTTCACAATCAATTGGTTGAAAACTGTTATCTGGTCGAGTCCAGGCTTTGCAGATTTCTTTGATGAAGTTAATTATTATCTGGTCGGGTCCAGGCTTCACAATAAACTGCTTGGGGATTTAGTTGTTATCTGGTCAGTTTCCAAGTTTCACAACAAATCTCAGTGGGTGATTGCTATCTGGTCGGATCCAGACTTCGCAACGGCTTTCTTGAAAGGATGGAAATGAAAACTCATATCTGGTCGGGTCCAAGTTTCTCATCCATTTGTTGGGGATAGAGAGATAACTCTACTGGGGAAAATAAGTTTAAACCTTGGTCGGATTGAGTTCAGGTTATTTTATATCTTTGGAGAGCTAGGCTATTATCCGGTCGGGTCCAGGTTTCATAGCGTTTCAAAAAACGAGATCAACTGTTATCTGGTTGGGTCCAGGCTTCAGTAACTCAAACTGTTATCTGGTCGGGTCCAGGCTTCAATAATTTGAAGAAGTCAAATTGTTATCTAGTCGGGCCCAGGCTTCAGTAATAACTTGAAAATTATGCTAATATTCGGACGGATCCGGGCTTCATAGCATTTCTTGGTAATAATAAAGGCTTTGTTGAAGGCTTTACTAGGGACTTAGGGGTTATGGCCCTGTGATTTGCAGTCATTCGAAAGGGAAATTCAAATTGGAGAATGCAGACTTAGTCGGGTAAGGCAGACTGAGCTTGGGGAATTTGTACTCCGCTGAGGATGACGGGCTCAGTCGGAGATGATGGGCTCATCTGGGGATGATGGGCTCATCTGGCAAGGATAGATTTTGTTTGGAGAAAATAGCCTTGGTTGGAGAAGATGTACTCAGTTGGGCAATTCGGACTCAACTGGGGAATTCTGGGTTCAGCTGGAGAAGATATACTCAGTTGGGGAAAGCGGACTCAGCTGGGTAATTTGGACTCACTGGGGAGTATATACTCAGCTGAGGATAAAAACCTTGGTTGGAAGATATACTCTGCTAGGGAAGATGGGCTCAGTTGGGTAATTTGGACTCACTGGGGAGTATATACTCAGCTGGGGAAGATGAACTCCGCTGGGGAATTAACTCTATTGGGTAATAAAATCTTGGTTTGGGCAACTTGTGGCGTCTTGATCGTTGTATATTGAGAAATTTGCACTTGGTGGGGAAATAACTCTGTTGAGGAGGTGAATTCCTTTTAGGAAGAGATCTCATAGGCTTTAGCTGGGGAGAAAGTTGTCAAGAGGTTGAGACTCTGGCCGGGGATTTATCCCGTGCAAGGAGATTGTGGGCAACTCCGTTGAGGAAAGGTTTATTGTCACCGCCCTGATGGGGATAATGAAGATGAGATAACTCTGTGGGGCTATTTCACGTGCATTAAAAGAGATGCTTACTACTTCTGTGCACTGATGTTCTGTTATTGATGTTGCTGCTTAGCAGGACACTTGTGCCAAATAGTTTTAATTATGCTCATATGCATATGTTCATTCAATTTTACTCATTGGACAAATTTGCATTCAAAATAAAAAAATAGAAAATTTTGCACTTCAACGTGTATTTGTATTGATATTTTTCCCATGAATAGGCATTTTTGCACATAGAGACGGAAATCCTAGCAAGAGGAAATCGCCAAAAGGAAAACAAAATTGAGAAATGAAAACAAATATCCATGTGAAATGATCTCATTGCCTTCCAGCTCTATTATTGCCCCAATGTCTTTAAATGTCCCTTGCCGTTGATCGAAGTCGATTGGATTGATCCTGGACCATTTGAACTTGGACCTTGGTGATAGCATGGACCATGTTGATTTTGCGGGACATAGTCATACGCTTTTAATCCTTAATTTTTGCCTGAACCGCCCTTTCGGGTTTTCGGTCCACCAGGATACCCTTTTTTGTCCAAGTCACCCTTTCGGGTTTTCAACTTGCTGGGTGTACATTGTTTTTGCATATATCCCTAATTTTTTGCCCAAACCTTTTGGTTTGCCAGGATACCCTTATTTTTCTTAGGTGTGTCAATCTAACGGGTCTCTTATGCGTAGTATTTTTTAACTATGTCCGTGTTTATAGGATGTGGGAATCTTTTCCGTCCATGGTAGTCAGCATCATGGCACCTCCAGAGAAGACTCTCTTGACGACAAACGGTCCTTCGTAGGTGGGGTCCATTTTCCTCTGAGGTCACCTTGTGGTAAAATGATGCGTTTTATTACCAAGTTACCAACTTGATATACTCGAGGCTTGACCTTTTTGTTGAAAGCTTTGATCATCCATTTTTGATATGTCTGACCATGGCAAATAGCAGCTAATCATTTTTCATCGATCAAGTTCAGCTAATCCAATCTCGTTTGAATCCACTCGTCTTCGCCTAGGCCTGCCTCGATCATGATTCTCAGTGAGGGAATTTGAACTTCCACTAGTAAAACAGCTTCCATGCCATAGACTAGAGAGAAAGGAGTTGCCCCGGTTGATGTTCTAGCTGAAGTGTGATAGCCATGTAGAGCCAATGGTAACATCTCATGCCAGTCTTTGTATGTTACTACCATCTTTTGCACAATCTTCTTGATATTTTTGTTGGCCGCTTCGACTGCGCCATTCATTTTCGGTCTATACGGAGAAGAATTGTGATGTTTGATCTTAAATTGAGTGCACAACTCCCTGATCATGGCATTGTTGAGGTTAGTCCCATTATCGGTGATGATCCTTTCAGGAACACCGTAACGGCATATGAGGTTATGTTTGATAAAATTGGCTACCACATTCTTGGTTACTGAGGCATAGGAGGCGGCTTCGACCCATTTGGTGAAATAGTCGATGGCGACAAGAATGAAGTGATGTCCGTTGGAAGCCGTGGGCTTGATTTCCCCTATCATATCAATGCCCCACATTGCAAATCTACACGGAGCGGTCATGACATTCAGAGGGATCGGAGGTACATATACCTTGTCAGCGTAGATTTGGCATTTGTGACAAGTTTTTGAATGTTTATGGCAATCGGTCTCTATTATTGACCAATAGTAACCGACCCTTAAGATTTTCTTGGCCATCGTATGTCCACTTGGGTGAGTACCGAAAAGGCCATCATGCATGTCCTTCATAACTTCCTCTGCCTCCTTCTTATCCATACATTGGAGTAGAGTTGAATCATGGTTGCGCTTGTACAATATTCCATTAGTTAGGAAGAATTTGGTTGCAAATCTTCGTAAGAACTTTCTGTCATTGATAGATGCTCCCTCTGGATACTCTTGTGCTTCAAGGTATCTCATAACCTCATGGTACCATGGCTTTTCCGCATCGGTGTCAAGCTCATAACAATGTGCAGGTTCATTGAATCTTTCAATGGTAATCATAGGGGCTTCGTTATCCCATATGACTTTGAACATTGAAGACATGGTTGCCAAAGCGTCAGCCAACTGGTTTTCTTCTCTAGGGAAATGTTCAAAAGTGATTTCTTCGAAGTGAGGAATCAAGGATAGCACAAGTTCCTTGTAAGGGATAAGATTAGGGTGTTTAGTGTCCTAATCTCCTTTTACTTGGCTGATCACTAGGGCAGAATCTTCGAACACATTCAAATGATGGAGTCTTAAGTCAATAGAAGCCTTTAGACCTAAGACACATGCTTCGTATTCGGTCATATTATTTGTGCAATCGAAGCATAGTCTGGCAGTGAAAGGAGTGTGGCAACCTTCATGAGAGATGATCACAGCACCAATTCCGTTACCTAAGGCGTTGGAATCCCCATCGAATACCATTGTCCATCGGGATCCTTGTTCAGGCCCGTCATACGGTCTAGGTTTTACACAGTCGGTTACCAGCATAATATTCTCGTCAGGGAAGTCGAAGTCCATTAATTGATAATCATCCACAGCTTGATGGGCCAAATGATCTGCTAGTACACTTTCTTTGATGGCTTTTTGATTTGTGTATTGAATGTCGTACTCAGTCAAGATCATTTGCCACCTGGCTATTCGTCGGAAAGGGTGGGTTTTTAGAAGATATACTTAATCGGATCAATCTTAGAAATCAACAAAGTGGTATGAGTCAACATGTACTGCCTTAGCCAGCGAGCAGCCCACGCTAAAGCACAACAAGTTTTCTCGAGCAGCGAATATCTGGTTTCACAGTCGATAAACTTTTTGCTTAGGTAGTAAATTGCATGCTCTTTTCGGCCAGACTCGTCATGTTGGCCCAAAACACACCCCATAGAATTCTCTAATATTGTCAAGTACATGATCAGCGGTCTTCCTTCAATCGGAGGCATGAGAATAGGAGGTTCTTGCAGGTATTTCTTGATTTTGTCAAAGGCAATCTGGCACTCATCGTTCCATTTGACTACCTGATCTTTCTTCAAGAGTTTGAAGAGTGGCTTACAGGTCGCAGTTAAGTGTGATATAAAACGGGCAATGTAATTGAGACGACCCAAGAATCCTCTGACTTCTTTTTCAAAATGAGGGACTGGAATTTCTTGGATGGCCTTTATCTTGGCAGGATCAACTTCAATGCCTTTATTGTTGACAACAAAACATAGAAGCTTTCCAGAGCATACTCCAAACATGCACTTGTTAGGGTTTAACCTCAACTTGTACTTCTTTAGTCTTTCGAATAGCTTGTGCAGGTGATCGAGATGTTCTTCTTCAGTTTGTGATCTGGCGATCATATCATCCACATATACTTCCATCTCATGATGAATTATGTCATGAAATAAAGCAACCATAGCCCTTTGATATGTTTCCCCTGCATTCTTTAATTCGAATGGCATGACCTTGTAGTAGAAGGTGCCCCATTGTGTAACGAAAGTAGTCTTTTCCATATCTTCGGGAGCCATCCTTATTTGGTTATAGCCTGAGAAGCCATCCATGAATGAGAAGACTTTATGCTGAGCAGTATTATCGACTAAGACGTCAATGTCTGGTAAAGGGAAATTGTCCTTAGGGCTTGCCCTATTCAGATCCCTATAGTCTACGCACATGCGAACTTTCCCGTCTTTCTTTGGCACTGGCACTATGTTGGCCACCCATTGAGGATAGGATGTTACAGCTAGGAATCCTGCATCAAACTGTTTCATTACTTCGGCTTTGATCTTTTCAGACATATCAGGCCTCATGCGATGAACTTTTTGTTTGATAGGAGGGCAGTCTTCTTTAGTTGGCAGACGATGAACCACAATGTTGGTGTCCAAACCAGGCATATCTTCATACGACCAAGCAAATACTTCCACATAATCGCGCAACATCTGAACCAAACGGCTCTTGACATTGCTTTCCAAATTAGCGCCAATTCTGATTTCTTTCTTATCTGACTCAGTACCCAAGTTAACTACCTCAATTGACTCTTCATGTGGTTGAATAGCTTTTTCCTCTTGTAATAGGAGTCTGGCTAGTTCTCCTGGTATGTCACAATCTTCCTCGCTTTCGTCTTCAGCTTGGTTGACAGGACATTCAAAGTCAAAGTTGACAATAGTAGAGTTGTTGACAATAGGATCCAGAGTGGATGTAGACCTGCAAGAGTGTGTGTGTGTGCATGTAAGATACATGGCTATTTTTGACAATGTATTTGAAAGAAAAGAAACACAATGAACACAAATATTTGAATGCAAAAGAGTCTAATGTACTGAATGATCATATGATTAGATGAACAAAATATAAAGCCTTTGACAAAAGGACCAAAGTGCCCCAGGCTAGGCGCATGGCTTAAAAGTCAATATTAAAATATTACATACAACGAGTTCTTGAATTGATTAAAAGAAAAAACAAGTAGATTACTCCTCAATGAAGGAGATGGGCACAAATTCCTTTGTATGCCAATTGTTGGGCTTCCCTTTGGTTGTTGGGTAGATCCAGTCTTCAAAAGCACACTCATCATCGGAATCCCCTACAGCGTTCACTTCATGACTCTTGAGGTGGAGAAGCGGCTCTCCAGTACGAGCACCTCTAATTTCTTTTTGATATTTAGAGGTGAAACCTAACCCAAACTTGTCTGTCTTGAGTGGGATATCGAGGAGTTGACCCCACCTCTCATGGTTTCCTTCTTCTACCACAGCACGGGCATCCTTAAGAGAAACCATCTTGGGGATAACTTTATCGGCTCTTCGAGTGTCGGAGGATATTTTGGTGGTGGCCACAACTTCAAAAGTATGGCAATGAGTTTCTATGAATTCTCCATCCATTTCTACGTACCTGAAAGAATTGAGATGGCTTACCATAAATTCTTCTTCACCGCAAACAGTGACAACTTTCCCTTGAACTAGATATTTTAACTTCTGGTGGAGAGTAGAAGTGATCGCACCTGCCCCATGGATCCATGGGCGCCCAAGAAAACAAGAATACGCAGGCCGTATATCCATTATATAGAATGTGGAGTTGAAAATCTACGAACCAACCTTAATTGGGAGATCCACCTCTCTATGAACCATCCTTTTCGACCCATCAAATACCCTCACAACAATATCACTTGGCTTCAAAACCAAACCTTCACAGTCTAGCCGATCTAAAGCGCCCTTAGGTAACATATTTAAAGATGAGCTTGTTTCCACCAAAACATGTGCCAGAGTGGTCCCTTTACATTCGACAGAAACATACAAGGCTTTATTATGATCCTTTCTCATGGGAGTTAAATCTGTGTCAGAGAACCCCAAACCATTGTCAGCTGTCATACTTGCTACGCATTTCTCAAACTGGTCAGCTGTGGTTTCTTGAGGCACGTGAGCCTTTTTCAATAACTTAATCAAAGCTTGTGCATGGGCGTCGGAACATAGCAATAGGGATAACATTGATATTTTAGAAAGGGGTTTGTCCCAACTGCTCTACTATTTTGAAGTCGCTTTTCTTGATGATTTTCCTAATCTCCTCCATCTCTTGAGTGGATGGTTCTTCCATAACAGACTTTTTAGCAGGTGCCTCTTTCCTGGCAGGCTCACTTTCTTTCTCTTTCCCTTTAGTACTGGCATCAGAATTGTAATTGGTTATACGGACTGGAACTGTGGTAGTGGTTGGTGGCGAGATAACAGGGGAAAAGACCCTTCCCGTTCTTGTGACCTTAATAGAACCAGTAATATTAGTAACACCAGCTTCATTATCATCAATCCAAGAACCTTGTTTTACCCCATGATAATAAACCTCGGCACCGTAATTCCATGGTACCGCTTTATCAGAGGTGTATGGAACAGGTCCGGCAGCAATGATTACGAGAGGAGCAATGATTGGTTCATTCGAAATCCTGATAGGACCTTTGGATGAGATCCTAAGAGGTTTGTTTGAAATTGTTATGATGGCCAAATCTTCAGCTTTGTCGATTGAATTTTCGATGGCGGGAATCTTTTCGAATAGAATTTCGAGGCCATCCATTAGGTGTTGTATACCTTTCTTTAGTTCCTCACACCCATTGGGTTGTCTCATACAACCTACACAGACTTTTTCACAACCAGGGAAGGTCCCAGCCTTCAGCAGATTACTCTTGATTACATTCAACGGAGTAGCTAATTCTTCAATAGAGGCAATGAAGATTGTGTCTTCAATAGCATTAACACCTTTATTGTGCTTTGGCATTGGAGCGGTGATTACATTTGGTGTTGGAAGAGGATCAAATTCAATAGTCTTATTGTCAATTAAATCCTAGATTTTGTTTTTCAAGGCCCAACATTGATCAGTCTCATGCTCGGGGCTGTTTGAATGGTAAGCGCATTTTGCATTTGGATTATATCTCAGTGACGAGGTGTCAGGGTTGGCGGGAGGATCTCGCAATGTCACTAAATTGTCCCTGAGAAGATGTTGAAGGGCTTGAGATAATGACATGCCTAACCTTGTAAACTATCTTCTTGGAGCTTCAGCACGTTGATGATTGGCAGATGGTCTTTGAGTAGCTGTCGGATTGGAGATTCGGACAACATTGACAGACGGATGATTATTCTTTTTGGTGTGGTCCTTTGTTCCATACACAACATTAACCTCTTTCTTTGCGGCAAAAGGTATCTTGACAGGATTGGGAGTGGAAGTGGATGCCACAGAGATCTTTCCACTTTTAATGCCACTCTCAACTCTTTCACCGGTTAGGATTAATTCAATGAAACCAGAAGAAGAGCAACCAACCAACATATTAAAGAAAGGACCAGATAATGTGCTCATGAACATGTCAATGTGTTCCCTATCAGTCAAGGGAGGTTAGACCCTACTAGCAATGTCTCTCCCCTTCTGCGCATATTCCTTAAATCCCTTATCCTTCCCCATGGTCATACCTTGCAGTTGAACCCTCGTCGATGCTAAGTCGGCGTTGTACTGATATTGATGGTAGAAAGCAGTAGCTAGACCCTCCCAAGTATTGATGCGAGAGCCATCCAACTGATAAAACCATTCAAGTTGTGTTCCATCCAGACTCTCTTGGAAAAAGTGAATCCAGAGTTTTTTATCTGCAATGTGGGGTTGTATCTTGCGCACATAGGACTTCAAATGGAGCTTTGGGAAAGAAACCCCATCGTATTTTGCAAAGGTCGGTATTTTGAACTTGTGGGGAATGAACACCCCAGAGATTAAGCCCAAATCGTCAAAATTCAAACCGGGAATAGCTTGGATTTCAACCTGTCTTTTAGCTGCTTGTATTTGATGTCTGCGGGGGGATATTGTTCATTGAAGTAATCATCATCAGATTCTTGGTCATTGATACAGTCGGCCTGAGTACTCTTGACCTCGCCAATTTAGTTCTCGTCCTCTTCGGATGAATCCTCCTCTATTGGAATTTGACGGATTGTCTCCTTGAACCTTTTACCTATGTTGAGTATAACTTTCTTCTTTGGCTTTTTCTTAGCGGCCAACAAGGCCATCATATCCTGTTGTCCCTTGGCCAGGGCGAGTAAAGCTTCCTGAAATTGAGAGTTCTGGGCTTGAAGTTCCTTCACGGTTTTCTGTAGATCCATTTTGCTGAAATAAACAGCGAAGAGATAAGGAAACCTGTTATGCGGACACCTGTCATGTCATGATGCATGAATATGCAATATGTAAATGATTTCAAGGATTTAAGGAATTTAAATTTGTATAGACAAAGAGTGAACAAACGTTAACTTGCATTAAAGATTTCTGATTTGAGTACAAGCATGCCTCTTGGGCTTACAACAACAGAAATAAGCATAAAGTAAACTCTTAAGACAAAAAAGTTGTGCACATCTTCTTTGGCGCAATGTAGGTGTTTAAGCTCCTTTCTTCATGAAGTTCCCTTGTAAGCTCCAATACCTTCTTCTCGCTCTCATAGAACTTAGCTTCTAAGGTGTCTCGCTCTCCTCGTAACTGAATCCAAGCGTTTTGCAGATCTTCAAGGGAAGTAGGCATATCTGGATAAAGGATAGTATGTGGAATGTCTCCCTCCACTACTGGCTCCATGATAATGGGTAAGACAGCTTCATAATGCATCTTAAGACTTTGAGCGCGATCCCTCACCCATTTAAGGTAAGGTTCCAAACGAATGGAATTCTTACGCCCTAATGTCTTGCTGTCAACTTTGTTAACCATACCCCAAGCTCGTATAAATCTTTGACGGTAACCTTGGGTATCGTTTCCGTAGTCAAATGCAATTCCTTGGATGAGTACCTCATGAGGGCCATCTCTCCTAGCGTATCCAAATTGTCACAAAGCTAAACAACGGTTGTAAGTAATGCCTCCCCTAATGCCAAGTAGAGGGACATTGGGGAATTCCCCACAGCGGTCAATGATGGTAATATCTTCTAAGGAGCGATAATACCAACGGATATCAGCATGTGAAAGTGACATCAATCTTTTAGACCATCTCATACCTTGTTCATTCTTCACCATGGATCGAGGTAGGTGCGAAATAAACCACCTAGCCAAAAGAGGAGTGCAACACATCAAAGTCCCCCTTTTCCTCAGAGTGCGAGAGTAAAGAGAATGCAAGATGTCTCAAAGCAATGTAGGCATCGGATTATGAGATATGAAAACTTTAATCGTATTCACATCTATAAATTTGTCAGGATTTGGAAATAGTACCAACCCATAGATGAGAAGAGCCAAAATTTCCATGAAGGCTTATAGATCCAAAGTATTCCAACACTCTTGAGCTTTCTCCATCAAAAATTTTGCTAGTAACCCTTTAACACCACTCCTTGTTACCCAATTTGCTACTATATCAGATGGTTGCAAATGTAGAGCTCAAGAAATTTCCTCAGGTTTAGGGTCTCTTTAAATACCATTGAAAGGTAACCGATTAATAATAGGGATCCCCATGAGCACAAGTTAGTAATCGGGAAAAGTGAAGCAATAATGTAAAGGGTCAAAGAACTGGACAAGCACCTTTACCATATCTTCTTCAATACTTGAGGTGACCAAACTAAGGAGTCGACCATGTCTTTTGGTGAACGGAGAATATTCGGGGACCCTTGATACTAAATCCTTGAGTTGTGGAGGTATGCTAACGAGGCTGACTTGGATAGTGCTCCTACGAGTGGAAGACATGTCCTACAAAACAGAACAACGATAAATCCAAAAATCCTTGAAATGGTTAGTGATGTTTATGATGCTTATGATGCTTATGATGCTTATGATGTTATGTACAAGTGTATATACAAAGTAAATAAGTCCTTGGTTTAGGCTTGCATGGGGTTTCAGGTAAGTACCCTCTTGAAGTTTAGTTGGCTCAAATTGTCCTAGTTAATAGTAACCGGGTTCTAAAGGATCTCAATATCACTGATCTTTCCCCCAAGCTCCGTTCAGTAAATGATTGACTCACAACCAAACAAAACTCAAGAGTCAAACCTTAATGAGTGTAGCATCGAGTATTAACCAACTTTGGACTGCACCAAAGTCGGTCATCTCACTACGTCCTAATGGCCAAGTTGGTCAAGTAAGGTTCTAAGGTCAGTTGATGCTTTACGACACCACGCGGCGGCCCCGTACTCTCCTTGACTGACTCAAGGGTTACCGGTATCAACCAAAGTGCCACATCAGCGTAGCTACTGCTTCAACCGTGTCAGTATACCCCGTACAGTTCCCTCACAGTTTATTGCTACTTACCTAAAAAGGTGTCCCCAAATATGGGTGTAGGATTTAAAACAAACCCAAACAAGGAACCAAAATGTAAAGAAAATAAATCAAACAATGTAAGCAATAAAATATGATTTATCCCTAAGGTAACCCTACTTTTAAACTATCTTCCCCAGCAGAGTCGCCAGTTCTGTGATACGGTGGGAGAACTGACTTGAGGTTTCGCGTTTGTGTTTGCAAATGTTACAGTTGAGCAAGAGTCGCCACTGACTTTTCTTTTATCCAATAAGGAAAGGTGAAAAAGCTAAGGAAAGACCTTTGAGATTGTTTCTTGAGTTCGGTGGGTAGATTATGAAAAGGGAAGGTATTAGCACCCTTTTCATCCATGGTTTTCCATGGGCTCTTAGTTACTCGCTAGATCACTTGCTTTTTGTTTGAATTTGTGTTTTGTGTGGTTTTTGAAAGTATTTTGAAAAGGTGCCATCATTTAGGCAAACTTTGCAATGATTCTTGTTCGTAAGAATGTATGCAAAGTGTTGAGCTTTTGAAAATATTTCAAGTTTTGGAAAGTGTTTTTGAAGATGTTTTGAAAGTGTATGTGATTGTTTTGAGAGTGAGCAAGTAACTAAAAGTAATCTACCTAATCAAAAGGTCTTTAGATGTGTTTTTCCTCCTCCTTTAGATGTTGCTATCTTACCATTGATTTGATAAGAAGCCCCATCGTTGGATGTGAAGGGACAGGCATGGGTCATCGTATGACCATGATAGCAATGTTATGAGATGACTTAGCACTTTTATGTTAGGGACTAAGATCATTTAGAAAGGCAACTTTGATAGCGTCATTGAGGGGCTGTGATCTTTCTGATTCGTTTGTGCTAAGACATCCCACATGCATAACATGGCCATTTTTATAAGGCAACAAGTGGAATTACCCTAAGGGTATAAGTGTGCGAGTGTGTTTGATTGCATGCATAATTTATCTTGATCAGGGTGATCTATTTATCAGTTTTCATATTTTGTCATACACGCTAATTACTAGCATATATTGAAAGCAATAACAGTGTAGAAATGT
Source organism: Vicia faba (assembly GCA_948472305.1). Lineage (NCBI taxonomy): Eukaryota > Viridiplantae > Streptophyta > Magnoliopsida > Fabales > Fabaceae > Vicia > Vicia faba. The sequence goes on from OX451735.1 coordinate 564,113,063, forward strand.
AAAGTCTTACGCTATTACAATATTTAGGGGGGTGGGGATACATATTTATTAATGGGGGTTGCAAGTTAAAATTCTAGGTCACTATCATCACCATATTGAAACAGATAAGAATATAGAAAATACAAAAATTTTGTCTGCTTAGAAAAATAACCTTTGTTTAAAAAAAAAATTTGGGTTTTTATGTTAAAAGAAAATATAACATGCAAATATAAAATATATTTAGTATTTTTTGGTTAATAATAAAATGATGGCAAAAAAAAACATAATCAGCGCAAAATACTGAAAATAGAAGAGGTCAGAAGTTCTGACTCTGACTTGCTGCACAAACAGAAACATGTTAGCAAAATATGGGAGTTCAGAAGTTCTGGATCTTCTGAGAACTCAAGTTTTCAGAAGTTCTGATGCAACTGTCAGAATTTTTCCTCTCTCCATGCCAGTCAGAACATCTGCAGCTTAGTGATTTACAAAACAGAAGTTTGCATGTATAATAGTTATGACCAATTTCATGAAATATCAGAAGCACAAATCAGAAGCAACATATATTTGTTAATTATAATTCTGAGTCCTAATTTCTTTATGAAATTCTGAATAGGGATCTCTTCTACTTAGGCAAGTAGATGCATGAATTTTCAGAATATGTACATCCTAAGAATCAGAATATCTACATTGTGCTAAATATGCAAAATCTGGCAATGCTTAATCAGTTATGATGAGGGTTAGCAGAAAACTTACCTTACAGCTGGAAAGGATTATGTGAACTAGAGGATGTTCTTGAATTTTGGTGACGTTCTGAGTAGCTTCTTCACGTACTCAACAGGAGGGGAATTTGTAATTTCTGGAACAGTCCAAAGGGTGATATTATGGCTCCTTAGAGGTAAAAGTGAATGGAGTTTGAATGGCAACAGGAATACAGAAGTTAAGGTAACTTCTGATGCATGAATCAGCAGCTACGTGGGTGGCTTTAGTCAAGAACAATTGAGGAAGAAATGGAGTTTGAATGGAAGGAATCAATGCTAAGATGTTTGGTATTCTTGTGTTTATAGTTCTTGGGTTCTTGGAATTTTTGCAGTGATTCAAAGCTTTCTTTCTCAATTCTCTCGCTTCTTTCACAAATTTTTTTCTCTAGCTCCCTTTTACAAATTTTTCTGGTATCTTTTCAGTGTGTAAATGGTGTTCTATTTATAGGCAAAGTTTTTCAGTTGGGGCAGTCAAGTGGTGCCAACAACATGTGCTAGATGCTGACTTACTCTTGAAGTAAGCTTAAACAAGTGGGGTTCAACGTATTCAAGTTGGATAGTGAACAGCGCCTCAGCTGGATCTGGCAGCGTGAATTAATGAAAACTAGAGACAGCACGTGGGTCTAGCATACTTTTGCCCAGAAATTTGTCTTCCCAAGGAAGTATGGGTGTTGCACCCCAAAATTTTCCCTCCCATATTTCTCAAGACATTGCAAGAATAATTTCCAAGTGGCTCAAGATTGCTTAAGAGTTGGACAGTCAAAAACATCTCCTAAGGCAATCAACCTCAAATTAGGGTTTTGTATTGCATCAAGGTCCTTGCATCCAAATGACCCCAAGTGCTTACCAATGTCTTAATATGTTCACAAGGTCATCCATGTCAGATTTCAAGCCTTGCAGAGGAAGTTTGGTCAGTCAATTGCTCAAAGGGCCCAAAAATCGATTGTGCTAGGGCAAAAGTCAATTGTGACCTATAAACAGTCAAACCTCGAGATTTTTTGTCAACATTCTCATTTTGAAGGATATTTAATCATTTTATCAAGGGTTGATCATGATTCATCAAGGATTGCTCAAAATTCATCAAGATTCAAAGTTGCTAAATTAGGGTTTTGTAAGAAAAGTCAACTCAACTTTGACCAAGCATAACTTTCTCATACTTTATGAGAAATGACCCATCCAAAGCTCATTTTGAATAGGATGCAATTTCCTACAATCCATATTCATACCCCAAGAACAATAAATGCACTCACAAAAAGTTACAAATTTGGACATTATAGGTCATTTTTTAAAGTCAACAAAAACACCTTTTTTCCAAAACTTATAACTTGAGCATGGAATATCAAAAAGAGATTAGACAACAAGGTTTGGTTAGAGGACATCTCAAGCTTTCTAAAAAGTCCAAGAACACTTTTAAAAGTTCAAAATTGAAGAAGTTATGCATTGTTGAAGTTGGGCATTTTTGCAAAGTTGCCAAAAGTCAACTATCCTCAAAACTTCACATTTTGCCAAATGGGCCCACTTTTTTCCACTTGATTTGATCTTGTCACACTACACACGTGTCCTATCTTCAGTCTTGTGTCCATTTATTAATTTTTCTATTTTATTTGATTTTTATTGAATTAATTCATTTTAAATCAATTTAAATCCAAATAAAATCTAAATATTGGTCACTTGGTATCTTTTTGATTGATACAGGTCTTAACTATCATTATGAACATGATCAATTTCGAATCAAGCCATATCATGAACAAAAAGGTGGTTTTTGGACAAATTTGGAAGCTTTTTCATGGAGGATCAAATCAAATCCTAAATCATCAATGCATAAGGATTCAAAGCCCAAAACTTGACCTAATTCATTCCATATGATTTATACAAACCAAAGGAATGAGCATCAGAACCTAGAGGCTGCATAAACACAAGAACAAAACTTGAGAAAAACTTGAAAAAAAGCTTGAAACTGAAATCTGTTTTAGAGGCCGATTCAAAGCAAAATATCAACACTACTCTCTTGCTGGACATCCACTGAGTGAAAAGAAATCAAAATCAGGCCATCACACCTTCCCAATAGCGCTGTAAGTCTCTCTGAAACTCACCTTTCAGTTGAATTCGTATCTCATGATTCTTGCACTTTTCTTGCGAAATCTTTGCATATTCATGCTTTTCGTTTCATTTAGAAGCTTTTTGCATTATTGAATTGCATTTTCATGGCCTGTAACCCCCTAGTCGATTCTAGGGTTCTTGGTATTCATTTTTGGGAATTTTCTCTACAGGTAAAATCAGCACTATTAATGGACATGGACATGCTCAGGGGGAAGAGACGAACAGGACCATGGTCTTAGATTGAATTTTTATGGCTTGGAATTGGTTTTAGGTTCGACCTAGGGATTTAGCTGCGGATATAAATCCGCATGTAATCTCTGTATAATTCCAAGGACAGGGACGAAGACGTGTCCCCATCCCATTCGTTGGTTCAAATATTTCGCGCTTTTATTTTTTTTAATTCTGGCATATGACTTGTTTCCAATATAATGATTAGTTGGTATTCCACTAACAAATGAAACATAGTGGTGCAGTGGCCAGGTGAACGTTCAAAATCCAATGGGACCTGGGTTCGAATCCCAGGTCCCCCATATATTTGCTATTGTTTTTCTTCAGATATTCCAATGCATTTCAAAGATTATGGCCTAACATACAGCCTCATTCAGATGCCTTCCAGATGGCCCCAGGCCAGATCTGGTGGTCAGGAATGAAGGCCTACCATGTTCCCTGGTCAACATGTCACATGGGAGTCCAAAAGTCAAATGCAGGCCAGCTCAAATGAGCCTTGAACATGCTATTCTCACCCCTGATTTGGACCCAAACCCCTTGGTTATTTCTATTTACTTCTCTCTTTTTATTTTATTTCTTTATTTTGTTTAATTATTTTTATCATTTAAACTAACCAATTAAAATCTTTTTCTCATAAAATAAAAAACACAAAAATATATTTTATTTATTAAAATTAAATTCATCGCTTTATTTTTTGTAAATAAATATTAATTCAATTAATTTAGTTTTAATTAGGTTTAACTTTTAATATTTTTGCGATATTTAAAATCAATGTAGATAATTAGGTTTTACTAACTTTTAATAAAATTTATTTTATTTCTCTAAATATTAAAAAAAATCCAAAAATATCTTTTTTAATTAATTTATTTATTTAATTAATTTAACTTAATTCCTTTTTAATCCAAAATAAACCAAAAAAATTACTTTCTTTCAAAAAAGGGTCAAAACCCTAGAGTGCACCCGATTTAATTTTCTCGCTTGTGATCCATTTATCATATTGATGTAATTGTTTCCCGGAATGTAATAGCTTTTAAATAGGACTTTAATTTATTTATCGCTTTATTTATTTTCCGCGTTTTAAATTCAAGGGTTGTTTTTGGCGATGTAAATACCCGACGCTTTGTAATAGTTTAGATTCAAATTTAATTTCCGTGAACTCATGAACTGTTAGATGTTTGGTAATAGGGAATGCATGACAAGATCGAATGTATGAACTTAAAATCAACATAGCTCACCCATGACATGTACAAAGATAAAATTAACCGAAATAACAACTCGCACATGCGCACTCTCAGGGTACACCTCACTTGGTTTCCTTCGAACGTGGTCATTGAGTATAGGAAGTTTTAGAGATCGCCCTCTTGTCCAAAGATCATAGTTGCCTTGAAATGGTTGCCTCGGAAAAATGATCTAAGACATTAGGGTCACCGCTAAGGCGTCCTAACATTGCTTTAGTGACCACACGTCCCTTAATCGAATTGACCCGAAAACTCCAACGGCGATGCTACCTACTCATCAATAGTGGGATAGCATTGTCTAAAGGACATTAGTACATATTGATTCCTTTTTTGAGTAGGTAGATAGTTCTTAAGTACTTGCTCTCTTCAAAACAAAACAAAACTTTTTGCACTTACACTTTTCAAACAAAAAACTTCTTTCAAACCCACAAACACAAAGAAAAGCAATTTTTGAAGACACTTTGAGCAAGTACCTAAGAGCCCGTGGATAACCACGGATAGAAAGGGTGCTAACACATTCCCTTTCTATAATCTACCCCCCGGACCCGAGAAACATCTCGAAAAAGGAATTTTTCTGTGCTTTTTTCCTTTCCTTGTTGGATAAAATAAAAGACGGTGGCGACTCTTGCTTACCGCGACATTTTGCAAAAACAAACACAAACCAGCATTCCAAAAACAGTCAGTTCTCTCCCACTGTATCACAGAACTGGCGACTCTGCTGGGGAACATTATAAATGGGGTGTACCTTAGGATTAGATCATTGTGTTTTCAATTGTATGCTTTGTATGATTTATATTTGTGGGCTTGTATCGGAGTAACTATAGATCCTAACCACGATCTGGGGGTACCCTTTAGGTAAGTAGCAATAAACTGTGAGGGAACTGTACGGCGTAGACTGATACGTTGAAGAAGTAGCTATGTTAGTGTGGCACTTTAGATTGTACCGATATCCCTTGTGTTGGAACGATGAGAATATGGGTCATCTAAGGGGTCATTAAGCACCAACTAACCTTAGAACCTTTAAATTGACCAACTTGGCCATAGAACAGTAGCAGTATGCTACACTCATTGAGACTAAACTCTCGCGATGATTCCGTTTCCAAGAAAAGGTTGCTAAACTAGAATTATGACTGATTGAGGGTAGTCAGTGATATTGAGATCCTCTAGAACCCGGTTACTATTTTTAGGACAGGTTTAAACCAACTAAACTGAAAGAGGGTAGTACCTAAGCTCCTTGCCAGCCTGAAATCTAAGGGCTCTTTGTGTGACTTGTGTGCCTTTACAATGTTTGCTATTTGTGGATACTTGTGATGTGCTTTCTATCATGACATCATGACATCATAACATTGCATACATCTTGCATTGGACTAACCTATTTCAAAGACATGAGGGATTCATCTTTGTTCTGTTTTGTAGGTCATCATGATGCCCATGCGTAGGAATACTATCCGGATCAACTTTGTCCAGGTTCCCACTATGCTTAAAGAGTTGATTGCAAAGATGCCTGATACTACTTCCTTCCTCAGGAGACATGGTTATCTTCTCAGTTTGGTCACCTCCAAATTGGACGAGTAGATGATGGGTGTCCTGGTCCAATTCTATGATCCATTGTACCATTGTTTTACTTTCCAGGACTACCAACTGGTTCCCACCTTAGAGGAGTTCTATGATCTGCTCGGTATCTCTGTTTTGGAGCAGACCCCGTTTACTGGTTGGGAGAAGATTCTTAGGCCCGAAGAGATTGCTTCAGCCCTTCATTTGACAAAGGAGGAGGTAATGGCTAATTGGGAGACTATAAGTGGAGCAAAGGGCTTTCTGACTAAGTTCTTGGTTGGTAAGGCTAACTATTTCTGGGATAGTCTAGACTTCAAGGCATTCAAGGATATTCTGGCTCTTCTGATATATGGCTTGGTATTGTTTTCGAACTCATACTCCTTTGTTGATGTGAATGCGGTGAAAACCTTTATCTCTAGTAATCCTGTACCCACTCTCTTGGGTGACATCCTTCATCAGCTTTATGCTCGTACTGCCCGAAAGCGGGGAACCTTGATGTGTTGTGCTCCATTATTGACGAGGTGGTTTATTTCGCACCTCCCTAAATCAGTGTTGAAGAATAAAGAAGGCATGGGTTGGGCTTATAGGGTGATGTCTCTCTCGCATAATGATATCATTTGGACTCTCAAGGGTATGGATGAAGAGGCTATTATTGATCGCTGTGGGGAGTATCCCAATGTTCCACTGTTAGGAACCCATGGAGGAATTTCTTACAATTCGTGCTTGGCCTTACGTCAGTTTGGGAGATCCAGAAGAGAAGGACCTCATGAGCTATTAATGCATAGTATCATCTTTGATTTTCAAGGGGATAGCGACGAACAACGTCGCAGATTCATAAAGGCCTGGGATAGAGTTCACAGGTCTGATCCACACGAGCTGGGTCCAAAGACTTATCTTCCAATGGAGCCATATCTCAGATGGGTCTGTACCCGTGCCTAAAAGCTGGGTATGCCATATGAAGCTGTCCGGCCTATCATTGTTGAAATTGCTAATGAAGAAGGGGTTCTTCCAACCATCCTCCATCCTTATATGCCCACTGACATTGGGGCACAGAAAAGATCTTGGATGCAACTGAGGGAAGAACGGGATTCTTACCGAGAGAAGTTCAACGAGCAAGAGCAGAAGATCCAGAGGTTGACTAGGCAGTTGGAGAACGAGCGGATTCTCAACGATTATGTCCGCACTGACAAAAAGAGACCATGGGAGCATTGATTGGCCTTTGATCATTTCCTTTCCAGTTTTTATTTACTGTTCAGTATTTCCATTCTTATAACGCCCTGAGGGCATCAGTTGAACAATTTGAATTCCAAAGTTTATCTAATAAAGTGTGTTTCCTTTCTTGTTTACAAATTTGAATCTCCCGATTGTCTTTGAAATCATAATCATACGCATTTCATCCCATGCACTTAATAACAGGTACCCATTACAGGGCTCTTATCTTCTTCGTTGTTTATTTCAGCACTTATCATGTCTGCTGAACCTTCAACTGAGCAAGCCATCAAGGCCCTCCAGGCCCAGAATGCCCAATTCCAAGAGTTGTTCATGAATCTAGATAAGGGTCAGCAAGACCTGAAGACCCTGATTCTGAAAGAGAAGAAGAAAAAGAAGAAGAGGACAATCCTGTTTAACACGGGGCACAGGTTTGAAAATAGGCTACAGAATGAAGTTGATTTTACCACCTCATCTGGAGGGAAAGATAGTCAGGAAGAAAGGAGGGCTCCTAGCCCTGTGGTCTCCGACAACGAGACAGACTTCAACGAAGAACAGTATCCTCCTGCCGAGGATAGATACAAGCAACTGGAAGACCGGTTGAGTGTTATGGAAGTTCAGAAGGTGCCTGGTCTGGACTTTGGTGATCTAGGTCTATCATCTGGGGTGGTGATTCCCCACAAATTCAAGGCACCGGCTTTTGCTAAGTATGACGGAGTTTCTTGTCCGAAGTTGCACCTCTGGTCATATGTGAGGAAGATTCAGCCGTACACCGCTGATAAGAACTTATGGATCCATTTCTTTCAAGACAGTCTCTCAGGGACTCAGCTTGAATGGTTCTATCAGTTAGACGGATCCAGTATCCGCAGTTGGGAAGATTTGGCTACTGCTTTCTACAGGCAGTACCAGTACAACTCCGACCTTGCTCCTACGCGTACCCAACTCCAGGGCATGTCAATGGGAATGGGCGAAGGATTCAAAGATTATGCTCAGAAGTGGAGAGACCTCGCCGGAAGAGTACAACCACCCTTAGCTGATCGGGAGCTTGTTGATATGTTTCTGGGGACCCTGTCTGGTCCATTTTTCAACCACTTGATTGGAAGCTCTTCGTCTGGGTTTACAGAGCTAATTTTGATCAGTGAGAGGATTGAGGCTGGTATTAAGGATGGTAAGATACAGAAGGGTGCCTCATCAAGCACCGAGAAGAAGTCGTTTAAGAAAGAGTTCAGTGATGTCTACAGTTCGAGAAAGCAGAATAGACCTGAACACCGCCAAGCTGTTAACGTGGTTGTTATTTCAAAACTTGCTGGTGCTCCTCAGTACAACAATCAACAAAAGGACGAGAGACCTCGAATGCAATTCACTCGTCTCAGCATGACCTTATCTCAGATTCTGTCATAGTTGTTGAAGACTAATCTGGTGATTCCAAAGGAAGCCCCAAAGAATCCAAATACAACGTCACCAAAGTATAACCATAATGCATGTTGTGCTTACCACTCTGATAGCCCGGGGCATAATACAGATGATTGTTGGACTTTGAATAATAAGATACAGGACTTAATTGATGCGAAGGAGATTGAGTTCGAGGCTCCCTAAAGACCTAATGTCATGACTGCTCCTATGCCCAAGCATGGAGTGAATGCTATAGAAGAAGACTCATTTGTGGTTTCTATGAATGATATTGTTACCCCTTTGATGACTGTAAAGAAAAACCTTTTGCTAGCCAGTTTATTTTCGGGTTGTGGCGAAGGTTGCCGTATGTGTTCTGTTCTACCTACCGGTTGCCATCTCTTGAAGTCGGGTGTCCAACGCCTGATGGATAGTAAAGAAATTATGTTCGAGAAGACTGTTGTTCCTTTAGTTCATTCTGAAGAAGTTGCTATTATTACCATTTTCGACGATTCTTCCAAGGCTCCCTCGAGGAAGCCTGTTAGAATTACATCTGTTCTAAGAATTGCACCTGCGATCATCACTGTTCTGGGGCCCATCCCCTATACCTCTGATAAAGCTGTCCCTTGGCACTACGGGGATGATGTTTATTTTCATGGAGTTAAGCAAGAGTTGGATGTTGATACTGACGTCATCAATATTGTTGGACCTGCTAAAGTCACCCTGTGGTACGGTGGGAGAACTGACTTGGGTTTTGCGTTTGTGTTCGCAAATGTTTCGGTTTAGCAAGAGTCGCCACCGACTTTTTATTTTATCCTAAGGAAAGGTTAAAAAGCACAGGAAAGACCTTTGAGATGTTTTCTTGGGTTCGGGAGTAGATTATAGAAAGGGAAGGTATTAGCACCCTTTCTATCCATGGTTATCCATGGGCTCTTAGTTACTTGCTTAGATCACTTTCTTTTCATTTTCAATTGTTTGAAATGGTGCTTTGTGTGTGATTTTGGAAAATGTTTTGAAAAGAGGTCATCGTTGTGGCAACCTTTGTAATGATTCTTGTTTGAATGTATACAAAGGTGTTTTTGTCTTTTGAAAAGTTTTCAATGTTTGAAAGTAGGGTTTTGAAATTGTGTTGTGAAGTGTGTTTTGAAAAGTAGCAAGGATGTTTTTGCAACTTTGATCAAGTAACTAAGAGCTATCTACCCTATTTACTCAAAGATCTTTCTTATGTTTTTAACCCTTTTAACAGTGTAGTTTCACCATTGTGTTTGGTGAACAACCTTGTGTTAGGATGTTAAACGGAACGGGCGCGGGTCATCGTGTAGACCATGATAGCAATAGAGTCAAGTGTCTTTGGAAATTTTCCTTAAGGGACTATGATCATTTTGTTTAGGCAACTCCGATAGCGTCATCGAGGGACTATGATCATTTTGATTGTTTTTGTTTTGCCAAAGTACTTGACATGCAACCATGGCCCATTTTTGAAGGCAACAAGTGGATGAAACCCTAGGGAGTGTGAGTATGTATTGTGTTTGTTTTTCATGCATGTTTATCTTGGATTAGGTCAAGCTAGTTGTTGATTTCATTTTGCATACAAACCCTAGGTCTAGGCATGGCATAATTGAAAGCTTTTAAATGTGCAAGAATTTAAATGCTACACTATTACAACATGATATAGGGAGGGGGATACAAATTTGAATTGGGGATATTTGACAAGGAAATAAATTCTAAGTTATTACAACCATATCGAATGTACAAGTCAATATTTATCATTTAAATAAACACAATTAAATAAATATCAAATAAAAATGTATTATGCAAAAAAAAGGTTTTTTATGTATGTGAAAAGGGTATTTTTTAATGTGAAATATAAACAAAATAAAAAAGTAAAATTTAAATTATTTTGGTCATTTAGGGCAAAACCCTAGTTTTCAAATAAATGGCAAAATTTATTAATTATATACAATATATATTAATTTATGCAAAAATAAAAGTATATTGTTAAAAAGTATTTTTAGTGTCAAATATTAATAAAAATAAAAATGTATTATTTCTATATTTTTGTCCTAATTATCTAATAAAATAAAATATACAAGTATATATATATTTATCATTTTAAATATACAAAGATAAAAGAATTAATTATTTAAAAAAAATGTATATTCAAGAAAATGTTTTCAAAATGTAAATAAAAATAAGTATATTTTTTGTATTATTTTTGAATTATATTAAAAGAGAAAATGATTTATTTCTACATATATGCTTAATAAAATAAATAAATATCAAATAAATATGAAAAAATATGGAAAATTATTTTTGGCATTTTTTATACTTAAACAAAAAATAATAAAGTCAGAATAAAAAATAAAAACATGAAAATGACAAATATTCAATCAAATGGGTCAGGGGGGTGCAAACTGAACAAAGGGGTGTTAGAAGCAAGAATGACCCAGGCCCAGCCCAAGCCATCATCTTCAACCTCCAGACTGTTTAAAAATACGCGCGCTTCTTGTACAAAATGCTGTCTCCTGATTCTTTGATCTTTTGACAAAACTTAAAACACGAAACTTGTAGAGCATCAAATAACGAATTCAACCATATAAAAAACTTGGATTAACTCTCAAAGACCAGAGAGAATTTCTCTGGCCCTAAAATCTGACCTAACTTTTTTCACATGTTCATGGGTGAAATTCTCCCAGCACAATTATTGTAAATGAAAACTAAGCATATGTATGGCTTCAGGGCTATGAGTACAACATATTTCATTCACAAACCTAAGCCTAACCATTCCTAAATAGAGAGATAGAAGTCCATGAAATACCTGTTTCAGTTTGAATTGAGTAAGGCAATGCAGCAACCTTCAATGGTGTTTGAGCTTCTGTTGAGCTTGCCTGAAGTTCAAGGAAGCTTCTCCAATGCTTGGCTTGCTTTGAAACAAACTGAATCGTGCTGTAGAACTCCACCTGCAAAGTTTTGAAATGAAAATGGCAAAGTTTGTTAGAGGTGTTACAGCTTGCAATGGAGGTCTGGGATAGTTCAGGTGGATGGAATGGAAAGTGTTTGAACAGGTTTGGACCAAAACGCACGAGTAAATTGTGTTGTGGAACTCAATCTGCAGGGAGTGCCCTGTTTTGCAGAAAAATAGTGGTTCTGAGTGTGAGGAGGTTTGAGTGATGAATGAATCGTTCTTTAGGTTTGTTGGAAGGTATGGAAACTGTGTGCAATGTTTGCTTAAGCTCTTGTTCACAGATCTGAGAGTTGGTGTATGTTTTGCAAGTTTTCTTCCACTTGAAGCAAGAAAATGCAAATGATGTTATAGCCCTGTCCAAGCCTGCCTATCATGCTGCATCTTTGGTTATTGGTAACTGGAATTAATGGAGTCAATCTTGCCTCAAAGATCTGGCCCCATGTCTCAAGGATTCAATTTTTGACATGAAGTGACATTAGGCAAAAATGGCAATTTGCCTTTTTCTACTTAAGGCTTAAACTTGCATGTAATGCTCAAATGAACAAAACAAAGGCTTGGACTGATGGATTGGCATTAAATTATGGAGTGAAAGTTGGTTTTGAGGCCTGCAAGCTAGCATCAAACAAGCTGATTTGAAAATGCAAGTTTGTATGAACATGCCTTGGCCATGAACAAAAGTGAGTTTTTGCCAACTTTGAGAATTTGATTCTCTCTAACCACAAGGGTGTTTGAGGAGTTCTTGGACAATTTGGAAAGATTGCAACATATACTACAATCTATCTTTGTAATGCAACTTGAAACTCCAAGTGGAACTATGTGAAAAATGGCCAAGAAGATGGGTCAAAATCCTGCCTAGATTAGCGCAAATTTCTTCTAAGTTAAAAGTTTTTGGTACCCTTGTTCCAAAAATCATAACTTGAGATACAAGCTTCTTTTGAGAAAACTTTGTAAATCAAAGTTGTAGACTTTGTGATGGAATACAACTTTATGTTGCAAGTTTTGTTTTAATCCATTTGCATCTTGGTGAAAAAATGGGACAAAGTTAGGAAAAAATAAGAAAATTTCATAACTTAGAAAAATTCTAAGTTATGAAATTTTTTCACTTTAAACCCTAATTTGCATTTTTGGGTTTCTTGATGAACAAGTTTCATAATTTGACATGTCTTGATGAAAAATGACCCTTGGCACTTGATTTTGACCAAAAAGTCAAAGTTTGACTTTTCAGTGTACAGTCAAATTTTGATCAGTTGACTGAAAAAATTCATCTGTCAATCCTATGCACTTGAGATCTTTTGAACTTGTTGAATGGGTCAAGACAAAGTCATTGAGTCCTTGTGTCCATATGTTAGCTTGTTTTGTCATTGGTTAGGTTAAACAGTCAAAAATTGTCTTTGTGCAGTCAAAACCCTAAAAATGACCATTTTGCCCTTTTGGTGATCTGATCAAATTTCTTGTGGAATTGTGATCCAAACTTGATAAAATGGTTCATATGAGTTCATAATATTGATGTGGGTCAAATTTCATGAGGTTTGACTTGTCAATTGGCCACAGTTGACTTTTTCCCCAATATAGTTGATTTCTAGGTCAACTGTCCAATTGACTGGGCAAAGATTTGAATCAAGGCTTGAAACTTGGTATGGGCAAACTTGTGAACCCAACATGAAGTATGAAAGTAAATTTGGGCATTGTAAGTCAAAATATCCTTGTGCAAACCCAAACCCTAATTTGGGTCAACAGTGCAAGGAGGGGTCTTGAGCAGAGCAAACCCTAGTTTTGATCTTGAACTCCAAGAGTCTTGTGATGAGAAAATGTTGGTGAAATGAGAGGGAAAATTTTGGGGTACAACAGTTGCCCCTGTTCAATCTTCTTAAACCTGAAGAGTTAGATTGGCAAGTTTGCCTTTCGCGACTCAAAGGTAAAGGGAGATTGGACACCAGAGTGCCCGTAAATTTGCACTCGCCAAAACATTGTTGAGGGAATGGGCTTAAAGATGCCATTTGGAGATAGTAGAATCTTGCTGGAGATGGGCTTAAAGATGCCATCCAAGAATGTTTGTTGAACTGTGATGTTGTAGGTCAGAGGGATGAGCATCAAAATGGTATCCGTGTCTAGAATGCATTTGAACTGTATCTGGAGACTGAGTTTGTATGAGCAAAAGAATGGCGTCCGTGTCTGGCGCATATCTGAGTTGTAACTGTATTTGAATGTTGAATGAATATCAGAATGACTGTCGTGTCTAGAGTGTATCTGTATTGTATCTGGGTAACAGAGAAATATCTGTGCACGGAGCAACTGTGTGCTGGGGATAAACTCTAAATGAGTGACAGAATGGAAACCGCGTCTGGAGCATATCCGGACTGTATCTGAAGTTGATATCTGTATGAGTAGTAGAATGACTTCCGTGGCGACTGTGCTGAGGGAATCAAACTACTGATGTAAGGGTCAGAATGGCATATGTGTCTGGAGCATATCTGAACTTGAGGTTGATAATTGAATCTGAATGAGAGATAGAATAGCTGTCGTGTCTGGAGCGTATCTAGCCTGTATCGGATTGTTGAAGTCTGGATGAGTAGTAGAATGACCGCTGTGTCTGGGGTGTATCTGTACTGTATTTGACTTGAGGTTTTGAATGAGTAATAGAATGACCGCCGTGTCTGGGGTGTATCCATATTGTATCTGAATAATTGTTAATGATAGCCTTTCGATCTCATCCTGAAAAGGATAAAATGTTAGCTAAACACAAAGTTATGTTGCATGATATGTATGATGCAATGAATTGTGTTTCATTAATGTTTATGATATATGAATGTAATGATTATGCATGTAAGCTGAGTAGCCGTCTTGCTGAGGAAGATAAATCCTGGTAGCTGGAGATAACGGAATCTTTGATTGCTGCTGGGAAAATGAATCCAAGACTGAAGTTGGGGATTCCAAAAATCTTTGGTTACCGAAGATGAGAAATCCTTGCTGACTGCTGACTGCTTGGGGAATAAGGAAAACTTTGAAAATCTCTACTGGGAAGCTAAAACCTGGGAGACTTATGCTGGAGAAGTGAGACTGAGAATCTTCGATCTGCTGGGAAGTATCTCTGTGGGGAGAATGTTCAATATTCTAGTTCCACTGGGGATAGGATTTTCAGTTTTTTTTGGGCTCCGCTGGGGATCTTGAAACTTGACTCTGAGGGGAATTAAGTTTTGGAATGCACTGGCCCTGCTAAAGATCTTGAAGCTTAACTCCGCTGGGGAAATATACTCCAAATTTAGCCTTGTTGAGGGTCTGAATGATGTATCGCATGGGATTTCTTCTGAAATGGCATAAAGATATCTTCCTATACCTTCCACCTATCAGTAACCATCCTTTCTCAAATTCGTTTTACTTGTAAGCAATGATTTGGTTCAAATGCATATGCCTATTTAACAAAACATTGGACGTTTTTCAAATAAAACATAAGTGTAAAAAAGAAAAGGAAGGCAAGCAAATTTCTACACTTGGAAGTGTATTTGTATTAACTTTTATAAGTATCTTTGTACAAAGGAGACAGACATCCTAGTAAGAGAATGTTGTCGCAAAAATTGAAAAAAGTTCTATACAAAAGAAAGATGGCTATGTGTAACAATTCCATGGGATTCCCAACCTGCTATAGCCTTCACAACTCTGAATATCTTGTCCATTCGTTGCTTCGTCCGTAGATGATTGGATTGGTCAGAATCTCAGAGCTTGTTGATGAAGAGATTTTTCTTTAAAGTGATCCGACGAGACACAGTCATACGCTTCAGTTCCCTAACTTTTGCCTGAATCGCCCTTTCGGGTTTTTGATCCACCGAGAAACCCTTTTTTGCCCAAGTCGCCCTTTCGGGTTTTCGACTTGTCGGGTTGTTTTATGCTTAGTATTTTTTGACTATGTCTGTGTTCGCAGGGTGTGGTAAGTCATCGCCATCCATGGTGGTCAGAATCATCGCCCCACCAGAAAAGATGCTCTTAATCACAAACGGTCCTTCGTAAGTAGGAGTCCATTTGCCCCTGGGATCACTTTGCGGCAAGATGATCCGCTTGATTACAAGATCTACGACTTGATATATCTGATACCTGACTTTCTTGTTAAAAGCCTTGATCATCCGTTTTTGGTATGCCTGACCATGGAAAACAGCAGTAAGTCGCTTCTCGTCGATTAAATTGAGTTTATCAAGCCGGGTCTGAATCCAATCGTCTTCACTCAAACCAGCGTCTTTGATAATCCTTAGAGAAGGAATCTGAACTTCCATAGGTAGGACAGATTCCATGCCATATACCAAGAGAATGGGGTTGCCCCTGTTGAAGTACGTGTCGTGGTACGATATCCATGCAGAGCAAACGGTAACATCTCATGCCAGTCTTTGTAGGTAACTGTCATTTTCTGAATGATCTTCTTGATATTTTTGTTCGCGCCTGCAACAGCACCGTTCATCTTCGGCCGATAGGGAGATGAATTGTGATGATAAATCTTGAACTGTTCGCATAGAGCGGTGATCATAGTATTGTTTAAATTTGTACCGTTGTCTGTGATGATCCTGTCAGGGACACCATACCGACATATGAGGTTCTGCTTGATGAAGCAGGCAACCACATTCTTTGTAACTGAGGCATAGGAAGCTGCTCGACCCATTTGGTGAAGTAATCAATAGAGACCAAGATAAAGCGATGTCCATTGGACGCCGTGGGCTTGATCTCTCCAATCATGTCAATGCCCCACATTACGAATGGCCAAGGAGCTGTCAAAATGTTGAGAGGAACAGGAGGAATATGTACCTTGTCAGCATAGACTTGGCATTTATGGCAAGTACGGGAATGTTGATGACAATCAGCTTCCATGGTAGACCAGTAGTAGCCTGCCCTCAGAATCTTCTTTGCCATTGTATGTCTGCTCAAGTGGGTGCCAAATGTGCCACTGTGTATCTCAGTCATGATCAACTCTGCTTAAGCTTTGTCCACACACCGAAGTAAAACACAATCATGGCTGCGTTTATAAAGGATGCCATTTCTTAGGAAGAACTTGGCAGCAAATCTCCTTAAGAACTTTTTGTCATTGACGGAAGCTCCTTCGGGATATTCTCTAGTCTGGAGATACCTTTTGATTTCATGAAACCAAGGTTGTTCCACTACTTCTTCGGTATTAATCTCATGACAGTGCGCAGGTTCATCCATTTGCTTGATGGTAATTTGGGGAGCCTCGTTATCCTAGTTGAGTTTAAACATGGAAGACATTGTAGCCAGAGCATCTGCTAGCTGATTCTCTTCTCGCGGGAAATGCTCGAAAGTAATCTGCTCGAAATGAGGCAACAAAGTCAGGACATGTTCTTTGTATGGGATAAGATTAGGATGTTTGGTGTCCCACTCTCCTTTGACTTAACTGATAACCAAATCCGAATCCCCAAATACGACCAAAGATTTGATTCCCAAGTCTATAGCAGCCTTGAGACCAAAGATGCAAGCTTCATACTCAGCCATGTTGTTGGTACAGCTGAAACAAAGTCGGGCAGTGAAAGGTGTATGGTAACCTTCTGGAGAAATGAGTATTGCGCCGATACCGTTGCCAAGTGCATTTGAAGCACCATCAAAGTACAAGGTCCATCGGGATCCTTGTTCAGGTCTATCATACGGTCCGTTACCTTCAATGTTGTCCAATGTCATGATGTCCTCGTCAGGGAAGTCGAATCTCATAGATTGATAATCTTCTACGGCTTGATGAGCTAGATGGTCAGCTAGTACACTCCCTTTTATAGCTTTTTGGGTAGTATACTGGATGTCATACTCAGTCAGAATCATCTGCCATCTAGCTATTCTTCCAGATAAAGCAAGCTTCTCAAAGATATACTTGATTGGATCCATCTTGGAAATCAGCAAAGTGGTATGAGTCAACATATACTACCTTAGTCGGCGAGCAGCCCATACCAAAGCACAGCAAGTTTTCTTGAGCAGTGGGTAGCGAGTCTCACAGTCGGTAAACTTTTTGCTAAGGTAATAAATGGCGTGCTCTTTTCGACCAGACTCGTCATGTTGGCCCAGCACGCACCCCATTGAGTTATCCAAAACAGTCAGATACATGATCAGCGGCCTTCCTTCGACGGGTGGCATCAGGATAGGAGGTTCTAGTAAGTATTCCTTGATTTTGTCAAAAGCAACTTGGCAATCGTTGTTCCATTTAACTACCTGATCCTTCTTCAATAGTTTGAAAATTGGTTCACAGGTAGACATCAGGTGAGAGATGAACCTGGTGATATAGTTCAAGCGTCCCAAGAATCCTCTAACCTCCTTTTCAGTACGGGGGGCAGACATTTCTTGTATAGCCTTTACTTTAGCAGGATCAACCTCAATGCCCTTGTTGCTGACAATAAATCCCAGAAGTTTACCAGACCTAACTCCAAAAGTGCACTTGCTTGGATTCAGTCTGAGTTTATATTCCTTCAACCTGGCAAACAGCTTCTGCAAATGTTCAAGGTGTTCTTCTTCTGTTTGTGATCGAGCTATCATGTCGTCTACGTAAACTTCGATCTCATGATGTATCATATCATGAAACAAAGCTACCATGGCGCGTTGATAGGTTTCCCCTGCGTTCTTCAGTCCGAATGGCATCACCTTGTAGCAGAAGGTACCCCATTGTGTAACAAAGGTTGTTTTCTCCATGTCCTCGGGGGCCATTTTGATCTGGTTGTAACCCGAGAATCCATCCATGAAAGAAAATAATTTGTGTTGGGCTGTGTTGTCAACCAAAATGTCGATATGCGGTTGTGGAAAATCATCTTTGGGGCTGGCCCTGTTCAAATCCCGATAATCTACACACATTCTGACTTTGCCGTCCTTCTTAGGCACGGGCACTATGTTAGCAACCCATTGTGGGTAGGTTGTAACAGCCAGAAAGCCGGTGTTGAATTGCTTCATTACTTCAGCCTTAATCTTTTCAGACATGTCAGGCCTCATTCGGTGAACTTTTTGCTTGACCGGTGGACAATCTTCCCTTGTAGGGAGACGGTGAACCACGATATCGGTGTCTAGCCCAGGCATGTCTTCATAAGACGAAGCAAAGATTTCAACGTATTCGTTCAACAACTGCACTAAGCGCTCCTTGACACTCGGTTCCAGGTTGGCACCCACTTTTACTTCTTTCCTGTCCTCCTATGTCCCTAAGTTGATGGTTTCTAGCGACTCTTCATGAGGCAGAATGGCCCTCTCTTCTTGTTGTAGAAGTCTGGCTAACTCTCCCGGCACTTCACAATCTTCGTCAACTTCGTACTCAGCGTGATTGACCAAATCTTCAGAGTTATCGAAGGCTAAAACAGGATAGTCACCCATGGAATCTGGAGTGGATGGGTACCTGCATTTGTGAGTGTGGGTGTGTGTAAGGGATAGCCATCCTTAAACAAACAAAAATGCAAAAGGAAAGAAAATGAGCAGTTTATAGATGAAAAACGTCCAATGATTCATTAAAACATGGCATATGATTATGAAGGAAATCAAATCCTTACAAATGGACCTACATGCCTCGGGCAAGGCATGAGGTGAAAATAGTGTGCGAATTGTTTTAGTTATTACAGACCATAAAAATGGGAAATTGTTCAAAGATAAAATTACTGGTTGATAAAGGTGATAGGAACAAAATCCTTTGCTTCCCGATTGCTCAAACCCCCTTCGACAGTCGGAAAAATCCAGTCTTCAAAGTGGCTCTCCTCGTCTTCATCCTCTACAGCATTGATTCCATGGTGAGAAATTTTGACAGGTGATCTTCCAATCTTAGAGCGACGCATAGCCTTCTGTCCTGCAGCAGTAAACCCTAAACCAAACTTGTATGTCTTATGGGGAAAATTAGGCAATTGTCCCCATATTGTGCTCTTCCCCTCCTTAATCACAGCCTCTGCGTCCTTGAGAGATGCCATCTTAGCCACATGTTTGCGAATGATAGGTACCTCAACCGTTGTCTTCGCAACTGCTACCTCAGGAGAAACTTCCTCGAAATGTTGAAAAGGTTTTTCGATGAACTTGCCGTCTAATTCCACATATCGGAAGGAATTGAGATGACTAATCATGTACTCTTCCTCGCCATGCACAGTTATGATCTTACCCTTCACAGGATATTTCAGCATCTGGTGCAAAGAGGACGTAATTGCCCCGGTATAATGGATCCACGGTCTTCCCAGCAAACATGAGTACGACGGGCGGATGTCCATCACGTGAAAGGTGGAGTTGAACACTTCAGTGCCTACCTTGATAGGAATATCAACCTCTCCATGAACCATTCTCTTGGAACCATCGAAAGCTCTGACGACTATGTTACTAGGTTTGAGGGTCAAACCTTCGCAATCCAAATGGTCTAAGGCCTTCTTTGGCAGCACATTTAGGGAAGAACCAGTATCAACCAAGACATGGGCGAGAGTGGTTCCTCGGCATTCCACTGAAACATGTAACGCATCATTGTGTTTCCTTCCTTTGGGAGTTAAGTCAGCATCGGAAAATCCCAGGCCGTTGTCAGCAGTAAGACTGGCCACACAATTTTGAAATTGGTCAGCCGAGGTCTCTTGGGGGACATGTGTCGTCTTCAAGAATTTAATCAGGGCCTTGGCATGGGCCTCTGAACAGATCAGGAGAGCTAACATTGAAATTTTAGAAGGGGTTTTCCCTAATTGTTCCACAACATCATAGTCACTTTTTCTGATTATTTTCAGGATTTCATCCATCTCCTTCTGAGTGGTTTCGGGGACAACCACAGCACGAGCCTTCATCTTGACAGGCATTTCTAGTATCCCCTTACCTTTGTCGGTGCTATCAGCGGATGGTCTTTCTTCAGGAGTGTTTAACTCTTCAATCACTGGGCCTTGCACAGAGGGTCCAACAGGTGCAGAAGCTTTTAAGGGTCCGAAGACTGCTCAGGAAGGAGCAATCTCCAGAGAAAAGATCCGGCCACTGCGGGTGATCTTGCTAGTACCCGCGATGTTTCCTATATCAGGGTCTTCTTCAGAGATTTCTTGGACTGTTTCGATTTGTTTGATGTCGTGGTAGAAGATTTCTCCCCCATAGTTGCACGGTATCATTTTGCTTGATTGGTACGGGACAGGTCCCGGCATTGTGATCTTTAGAGGTACACATTCAGAGTTGGGTGAAATCCTGACAGGCCTTTTGCAAGCCTTGGGAGGATTGTCGGAAATGGTTATGATGGCAATATCGTTGGTTGAGGTATCACAAGTATCAGGAGTAATTGGATTGAAAGTGTTAACAGGGGTTTTCTGGAAAAGTATTTCTTGAGTATCCATCAGGCGTTGGACACCCGACTTCAACATTGGACAATCACCTTGACTGTTCAAACAAAAATAGCAGTCTTCATCACAACCAGGAAAGATCCCGGCTTTCAACAAATTTTCTTTAATTACAAACAATGGAGTCAACAGATCGGCAATATCAGTAACATGGAGATTTTCCAAAACAGCATGCACATTGTGGCCGTGCTGGGGCATTGGAGCGGATATGACATTGGTATTTTCAAGAGCGTCAAATTCAACCTCTTTGGCGTCAATTAAATCCTGAATTTTGTTCTTGAGTGCCCAGCAATTATTGGTATCGTGCCCAATACTGTCGGAATGGTAAGCACACTTGGCTTTTGAGTTGTAGGATGGAGAGGTGGTTTTTACATTATTTGGCGCCTCTTTTAAATTAGCAAGATTCAACTTCAGGAGATGTGGAAGGATTTGAGCAGGGGTCATGTTTACTGGGGTAAACTGCCGTGGTGGCCTTTGCTGATAAGTTCTGGGCTGATCATTCCTTGGTTGACTGTTTCTAAGCTGGTTTGATGCGGACTTCTGTATTAATACGGCCCCCATTGTCGGCCGACGCTCCTCTCTCTCCTGATTTTTCTGGGTGTATACAGCAGATGCTTCTTTCTTGGCTGGGAAAGGTTTTCTAGCAGCTGTGGATGCGGAAGCATCCTTTTGAATTTTTCATCTTTTGATACCGGCTTCCACCCTCTCGCCGGTCAAAATCAACTCAGTAAATCCCGCAGAAGAGCTTCTGATTAGATGGTTGAAGAAAGGGCCAGATAGGGTCCCCAAAAACATGTCAACTAATTCCCTATCTGATAGTGGTGGCTGCACCCTTCCAGCCAGGTCGCGCCACTTCTGGGCGTACTCCTTAAACCCTTCATTTGAAGCCATCCCCATACTCTGTAGCTGAGTACGGGTAGGCGCCAAATCAGCATTGTACTGATACTGACGATAGAAAGCGGCCGCCAAGTCTTCCAAATTGTGTACCTATGATCTCTCGAGCTGATAAAACCAATCTAACTGAGTGCCAGACAAGCTGTCTTGGAAAAAGTGCACCCAGAGGTCTTTGTCGGATGAATGTGGCTGGATCTTTCTAACGTACGACCTCAAGTGCATCTTAGGGCAAGACAGACCGTCGTACTTGGAGAATGTTTTCACCTTGAACTTAGGAGGGATAACAATCCCAGCTACAAGCCCCAGCTCCTCAAAATCCAATCCGGGCACCCTCTGCAACTCCATAGCTGCCAATCTGTCTTCAAGGTTCTTATACGTGTCATCCGCTGGTGGATACTGTTGTTCTGAATAGTCTTCGTCTGCTTCCTCTTCCTCCTCTTCTACCTCAGATTCGGAAGGTACAGTAACTCCTTTCCCCTTGCTAATCCCTTCGTCAGATGTTGAAGGAAATTCAAGAGTCCTTCTAGCATCACCCTCAAATCTTCTTCCGAAAGTAGCTACCCCCAGTCTCTTTTTCTTTTTCTTCTCTTTACTCTTCTCTAAAAGAACTTTGAGATCCTCCTGACCCTTTGCCAAGGTCATGAGGAGTTGCTGAAATTGTGAATTTTGTGCCTGTAAGTCCTTCACTGTTTGCTCCAAATCCATCTTGCTGAAATAAACAGCAGAAAGATAAGGAAACCTGTCTTGAAGACCTATTTATGCATATGATGAATGGTATGTTATTCATGTAATGCATTCAAGGGTTCAAAAATTCAAATTTGTTGCAAACAAAAAGAACGCACGTCATATTAAGAAGAAATTTGTTAGTACATAAATGCCCCATGGGCGAAATATTACAAAATTCTTAATGTAAAAAGACGTTGCGCATCCTCTCTGGTGTGATGTAGGTGTTGAGAGTTTCCTCCTCGTGAAGTCGGCGGGTGAGCTCTAAAACCTTCTTCTCACTAGCATAGAAGCTGGCTTCAAAAGTATCCCGTTCTTCTTTGAGTTGGATCCAACTCTTTTGCATTTCCTCCCATGATGTTGGCATGTCAGGATGTAGGATGGTGTATGGAACCTCTCCTTCCATAACAGGCTCTTTAATCAAGGGGAGAATGTGAGGATATGGCATCATAAGATTTTGAGAGCGGGTTCGTACCCACTTGAGGTAAGGCTCAAGGGGGATGGAATTCTTGTGCCCCAGTGTCTTACTATCCACTTTGTTAGGCATCCTCCAAGCTCTGATGAACCTTTGTCGAAGTCCTTGCGCATCATTGTCGAAGTCAAAAACTAGGTCCGGAATCAGCATGTCATGAGGGCCATCCCTCTGAGCATATCCAAATTGTCTCAAAGCTAGACATGGGTTGTAGGTAATGCCTCCTCTAATGCCAAGTAATGGGACATTAGGGAATTCACCACAACGATCAATGATGATGACATTTTCTCTAGACCGAGAACACCAATGTACATCAGAATGTGTGAGGGTCATCAACCGTTGTGACCACCTTAAACCCTGCTCATTCTTCAAAACTGATTGTGGAAGGTGAGAAATAAACCACCTTGCTAGGAGAGGAGTACAGCACATGAGAACACCTCTTTTCCTCATTGTTCGTGTGTAAAATGAGTGTAGGATGTCCCCAAGCAATGTAGGTATGGGATTCTTGGACATGAAAATCTTGACAGCATTCACATCTATAAGTTGATCAGGGTTTGGGAACAATACCAACCCATAAATAAGGAGTGCCACAATCTCTTCAAAGGCTTGTAGATCAAGAGAATTCCAGCAGTCTTGGGCCTTCTCAAACAGAAACTTTGCCAAGAAACCCTTGACACAACTTCTGGTTTCCCAATGCCCCTTGATGTCAGATGGTTGCAAGTGTAATGCTTGAGCAACATCTTCAGGTTTTGGTTCTTTTTCTATACCGTTGTAGGGTAGTTGATTAAGAATAGGAATTCTCAGGAGTTGAGAAAATTCCTCCAAAGTAGGCACCAATTGGTAGTCAGGGAATGTGAAACAGTGGTGTAGGGGGTCAAAGAACTGGAAGAAAACTTTAACCATGTCTTCTTTAATGTTGGTGTTGACTAAGATGAGGATTCTACCATGTCTTTCACTGAAGATAGAATTCTCTGGAATTCTGGATGTAAGCTCCTTGAGTTGAGGAGGTATTCTCACAAGGTTGACTTGAATTGTTTTCCTGCGAAGAGATTCCATGACCTACAAAACAAGAACAAAGATGAAGATCCAAACCCTTGAAATGGTTAGTGGATGCATATGATGCTTTATGATGTTTATGATGTATGCACAAACACATGTACAAGCAAGTCACACAAAACCCTAGTTTCAGGCTTGCATGAGGTTTCATAGGTAAGTACCCTCTTGAGTTTAGTTGGCTCAAAACCTGTCCAATAAATAGTAACCGGGTTCTAAGGAGCTCAATATCATTGGATTTTTTTCTATGTTCATTGTTTTGGTTTAGCCACTTAACTAGCGACCAAAATATTCCAAGAAAACAACCCTCAATGAGTGTAGTATCGAGTATCTACCAACTTCGTACTGCACCAAAGCCGGTTATCTCACTACCCCTAATAAAAG
Source organism: Vicia faba (assembly GCA_948472305.1). NCBI lineage: Eukaryota > Viridiplantae > Streptophyta > Magnoliopsida > Fabales > Fabaceae > Vicia > Vicia faba. Next base: position 564,137,290 of record OX451735.1, read on the forward strand.
GCCAAGATGGTCAAGTAAGGTTCTAGTTCATTAGTGTTTAATGACATCACTCAGCGGCCCCATATTCTCTTTGATTGACTCAAAGGCTACCGGTACTCACAAATATGTCGCACTAATATAGTTATTGCTTCAACCGTGTCGGTATACCCCGCACAGTTTACACAACGTATTGCTATCTATGAATGTTTCCCAAATCCGGGTGGAGGATTTCAAGCCCAAACAAGAGAACCAAAATGTAAAGCAATCAAAGCAAACAATAATCATGCAAAAAAGGGTGATCTAAGCCCTAAGGTTACTCCACTTTTAATTATTTCCCCAGCAGAGTCGCCAGTTTTGTGGTATGGTGGGAGAACTGACTTGGGTTTTGCATTTGTGTTTGCAAATGTTTCGGTTTAGCAAGAGTCGCCACCGACTTTTTATTTTATCCTAAGGAAAGGTCAAAAAGCACAGGAAAGACCTTTGAGATGTTTTCTTGGGTTCGGGGAGTAGATTATAGAAAGGGAAGGTATTAGCACCCTTTCTATCCATGGTTATCCATGGGCTCTTAGTTACTTGCTTAGATCACTTGCTTTGCATTTTCAATTGTTTGAAATGGTGCTTTGTGTGTGATTTTGGAAAATGTTTTGAAAAGAGGCCATCGTTGTGGCAACCTTTGTAATGATTCTTGTTTGAATGTATACAAAGGTGTTTTTGTCTTTTGAAAAGTTTTCAATGTTTGAAAGTAGGGTTTTGAAATTGTATTGTGATGTGTGTTTTGAAAAGTAGCAAGGATGTTTTTGCAAGTTTGATCAAGTAACTAAGAGCTATCTACCTTATTTACTCAAAGATCTTTCTTATGTTTTTAACCCTTTTAACAGTGTGGTTTCACCATTGTGTTTGGTGAACAACCTTGTGTTAGGATGTTAAACGGGACGGGCGCGGGTCATCGTATAGACCATGATAGCAATAGAGTCAAATGTCTTTGGCAATTTTCCTTAAGGGACTATGATCATTTTGTTTAGACAACTCTGATAGCGTCATCGAGGGACTATGATCATTTTGATTGTTTTTGTTTTGCCAAAGTACTTGACATGCAACCATGGCCCATTTTTGAAGGCAACAAGTGGATGAAACCCTAGGGAGTGTGAGTATGTATTGTGTTTGTTTTTCATGCATGTTTATCTTGGATTAGGTCAAGCTACTTGTTGATTTCATTTTGCATACAAACCCTAGGTCTAGGCATGGCATAATTGAAAGCTTTTAAATGTGCGAGAATTTAAATGCTACACTATTACAACAAGATATAGGGAGGGGGATACAAATTTGAATTGGGGATATTTGAAAAGGAAATAAATTCTAAGTTATTACAACCATATCGAATGTACAAGTCAATATTTATCATTTAAATAAACACAATTAAATAAATATCAAATAAAAATGTATTATGCAAAAAAAAGGTTTTTTATGTATGTGAAAAGGGTATTTTTTTAATGTGAAATATAAACAAAATAAAAAAGTAAAATTTAAATTATTTTGGTCATTTAGGGCAAAACCCTAGTTTTCAAATAAATGGCAATATTTATTAATTATATACAATATATATTAATTTATGAAAAAATAAAAGTATATTGTTAAAAAAAGTATTTTTAGTGTCAAATATTAATAAAAATAAAAATGTATTATTTCTATATTTTTTCCCTAATTATCTATAAATATATATA